>CATOUR010000296.1:2500000-5000000 GCA_951848785.1 Callosobruchus maculatus
CGGTAAGCTTTGCACATTTTTAAGGCCACGATTGATAGTAGTCCGGCCGCGATTATGTACAGCAATACTCTAACGTCTGTGGGTACCCGAATTGCCTGCTCTTCTACAATGAAGTTAGAATTCACTACTCCGGTGTCCGTCACTTCGCTGTATTTTGAACTGGTTTTCCCCATCTTCCGGAAATATAAGCACACTACTGCTTGAAAATAAGCTGCCTAACTTTTATGGCAGGATCGCCATGTGATGCTTCTGTAATTGCAGGAATAGGCTGGACCATTGAAACACAGGCTTCAGACCAAAAACTGTATATTAGATCTGTTTTGGTTCAATGTCCGCACTGTTTCACCTGCCAGGTACCGATTGCCATTTCCTGTCGCCATGCAGTACCTAGCTCGTGTAAACAGCACGTGTATCGCTGACATTTCAATAATGTGTAATGTGCAACATTAGCACTCCTACAAACTAATACCAAAACATAGACATAGACGTAGGGTGCACCACACTAATGAAACTTTGACACAGTATATTGTTGTTACCGTGGTGAGAATGGAAAACGCCTATGTTTGTTAAGAATCGTGTCAGTGGCAGCGTAGCAATAATCAAAGAAAGAAAAGTATGAAAACAACTCAAATTCGGTTTTTAGATGTTTTAGGGGTTCCTGATCATTTCCTACCAGTTTTTGGGGTGGGGGTGAAAGTGAGGTGGTTGAGGGTTGAGGGGCGGGGCGTTGTAAAACTGAGAAGTTTGTAGTATCGATAATAGGCTGTCCATTGCCCTGTGAAGGAAAGACCTAGCGGCATATGACAACTTTAGGGGGGGGGGGGTGGCGGCTGGCGATTATTTGGTTGCAAGGGATCTTAGACTAAGCCCGTGTTCACATCGGACGCGCCTCGCTTGGAGCATCGCGCTTTGCTTAGCGCTACGCTATGCGCCCGATGTGAACGGCTGCATCTAAACGTATGGGTTGGTTCCCCTCGCTTTACGCTAGGCGGTAAGCGTAGCGCTATGCGTTCGATGTGAACGGCTGCATCTAAATGTATGGGTTGGTTTCCCCTCGCTTTACGCTAGGCGGTAAGCAAAGCGCGATGCTCCATGCGAGGCGCGTCCGATGTGAACGGGGGCTAAAGCTTCATGCTATGGGAAAATAATAAACTGGTATCAGCGTAATGTGTGGGAAGTACTGAGTCAATCAACTTGCCTTCATTGTTTTAAGTCGTGTTTTTAGTTATAAAATAATAGTATTTTTGTGAATTTTTAGTATCTGTTTAAAGTGTAAGAAAATCATAAATGTGATACAGGCTCTCAGCAAGATTTAAATCTAAATACTTTATATTATTAATGGTATGGTACTTGTTAACAAAATTCAGGTAAATAATTTCAGTACTTTTGGAGATTTTACCGAGACATTCTTAAAAAAAAATTTGGATTTTTTACTTTGGCTGGTGTTAAGAGAATAAATCTAATACTTGATGGATATGACGACATTTCTATAAAATTTTTGGAGACAAAATTACGTAGTAAAGGCCAGATCATTAAATAATGCCATAGTTTTCAAACATTCAACAAGTACTCCTGCTGATTTTAAAGCTTTTCTTGCTAACGCTCATAATAAATTGCAACTCGTTCGATTTCTTTTCGCTATGCTCCAAAATATGCACAAGTAGAAAAAAACTGCGAGATCTATATTTGTGGACGATTCAACGATCCAACTAAATGTTTCAAGTTTCAAGGATATTTAATTTGTGAGGTACCTACTTGAATTACAACCAAATCACTTAGAATCTGATTCAAGAATGTTTTCCGACTATTTCACGCAGTAAGAAGTCAATCTCCTCATATAATAATCTGCGCTCTTACAGATGTATTCGTCTTGGCAGTTTATTTCTGGAAATATTTAATAAATATTGGGTTGTCTCGGACTATGGTTTGACAGTTCTCACATATTTTCTAGGATGTCATGTGGTTTCTGAATTCCTGGGTGAAAGCATATGTTTGTGATATTTTCCAGCATTACATGCTGTAATTGATTGCGACACTACTAACAGATTTAGTATTAGCAAAATGCAATGGTTGAAAGCTGCTTCTGAAGATTTTGTACAAACATGCCTTTGGGAAACCCTTTAAATGAACGATATTCGCCATGGATTAGATAGATTAGACGCGGTGGAACAATTGCTTGGCCACCGCGTTCACCGGACTTGGCCCCACTTGATTTCATCTTGTGGGGTACAATGAAACAGAAAGTTGATGTCGACGTGCCAAACACACGCGAGGAGCTTATTCGCAAAATGATTTATGTCGGAAATGAATAACGGAATGACAAAGCGACGATCAGTCGCTCTACGCAACATGTGTCAGTAACAGCAATAGGATGCCTGCCACACCAAAGAGGACACTTCGAACAATGGTTGTAACAGTTGTTTTTTCCCAAAATAAATGTCGTGACCACTAAGTATTTTACTTTATTGCCTTATCGACAGCTTCTAAACTACTTTACTTAGGGCTAAGATGTACAGCTATTTTTTTAGGAAACACCATATACTATCGCTTAGAGATAAACAATTGTAGGTTATCATCGCAGATTATTTGAAAAAGCTAAAATTGTAAAAACACGCAAAAAATACATGATTAGTTTTTTTTAACAATGTTTTTGTCCTTTTATGAAATAAGATTCTAATAATACTGTGTCGAAATTTCATTAAAATCAATTCGGTCATTTCAGGTTACACAATACAGAACGATCTAAAGCAATACTGGTATGTATGTACATCAGGAAATTCTAAGTCGCTTGGTTTCTGTAATAGGCAAGGAAAACCTAAAAAAAGTCTATTATGCCGCTAGGTCTTTCATTCACAGGCAATGGACAGTCTATTATGCATACAACAAATTTTTCACTTTTACATCTCCCCATCCTCTAACCCAATTTCACCACCACCAAAAAAAAAAAAAAAAAACAAAACGGTAGAAAATGATTAGGAATCCCTGAAGCATCTATAAACGAAGTATGAGCTGTTTTCATATTTTTAGTTTTTTGATTAGTGCTACGCTGCCACTGACATGATGTATAACAACAATGATACTGTGTCAAAATCTCATTAGAATCAATTCAATATATACTCGTTTACAGCCACTCGCCGTTTAGGTGCGGGGAGTACTGTGATCGCGAAAATTTTAGATTTCGAGATTACACGCTTTTTGGGCGTCTTATGATACCTACATAACGAAAATCTGTCACTCATTTTTCAGATTTACGCCAGTTAAGTCTCGGGTGAAGGACGTGATATATATCGGCTCTGGTGAAACCAGAAGTTAAGTAGTTAAAAGTGGTATCAATTAATTTGAAATTTATATCACAATAACGCGAAAATTCAGTGCATTTTATTGGCTGTTCTGAAAATGTGATAAACAGGAAGATACCAGTGCATTTGATTAATTTGTGGTAAAGACCATAGGAAAGAAATAATACACAGCATTATCGTAAGAACCTGCACAAAAACAACAGCAAATTCTTTACTTAACTAGTGCTATAGTCTGGTCGAGAAGTACAGTGTTTTCTTCGCATAGCCAGAAAATAATTGACAAACATAAGAATAATATGGCAGAATCAGTAACAAACAGCGACCTACTAAAAGCAATACAAGATGTGGGAGAGAGCCTCAAGAAGGAGCTAACCACGAGAATAGTTCAAGAAAACCAGAAAGTATTACAGAAAATTGATAAATGCTCACAAAGAATCGACAAACTAGAAAAAAGGTGCCAAAATATTGAGAACAAGTGTACAAATCTAGACCGCTTATTGCGAAAAAACAACATAATTCTAACAGGAATAAGTCCGCCCAAGAAACGTGATGAGTTATTACCTTTTGTTTTGGAGCTGCTAAATTCAAAGCTAGATTTAAAATACAGCGACCACGACATTAATAACGTGAGTAAGTTCAAAACTAATGAAAAATGGATAGTAAAGGTTGAATTTTCAACATTTATAAACAAAGGTAAAGCAATGAAGAATGTCCAAAAACTGAAAGGTTCTGGTATCTATATAGATGATGACTTGAACCAGCATGATCGACAGATTCATAAGCAACTATACCAACACTTAAAAGACGCTAGAGCTAAGAACATGTTTGCAAAAATAAGAGGTAATAAACTGCAGATAAACGATGATTTTTATACATTGGAAGAGCTCGAGGTAGCAGATGCTGCTGAAAAGAGTGATGATGGCGAGGGTGAAACTAAGTCGACACAGTTTCACCAGCCTGAAAGTCATAGCGCACCGCCTAGCCCGGCATCCTATACACATTTGACGTTTTTTGAGGACAGCTTAAATGCTTTTGCTCTCAAAACACCTCAGACCGAGACACAAAATCAGCAAACCAGGGTGGAAAGCCGTTCAGAATCAACCGGTTTACAACTGGAACAGTCATCAGATGGCAGGAAGATCAATGAGAACATCAAATGTGGAAGGTCCCAATATCCTGGCAGTAATGGAGCAGAATCGAAGCCAGCCTCAACTGCATCCACATCCACTGAAAAGGAGGTGGTCAAAATTGCATCGACAGTACTTAGATCGAGTTCCACTTCCAGTGATAAGGGAACGACCAGAGTAACACGACAGAAAAACAAATAAAGTGAGTGTATATCCAAAAAGTATCGTTATTTGTGTGAACGTTTTGTGTTCTTTAGTAGATAAGTTTTTACCTTAACACAGTCGCGGCTATTTTTACTTAGACTAGGTCTTTACCATGGTTTTTATCACTAATTAATTATTGTCTCAATGTACTTGAATAGGGTTTCAGTATTTTTTGTATGCTTATTTTTATATTTTATTCTATTTGAAAACTACGAATATAGCTATTATCAATATGGATGATTATATCAGACACTATGAGGATGTCAATATTAAAACTACTGTAGCTCAAACTCTAACAGACTGTAACGAAAAGCTCAACAGAAGCACAGCTAATTTCAATGTATTTCACAACAACATCAGGAGTATTAGTAAGAACCTAGACGAATTAAAAGTGCTACTGCATGAGATAAGCATAGAATTTCAGTGCATAATTTTAACAGAAACTTTCCATATACCGAATAAGGAGCTGTTTGAATTACCGGGTTATACATTGATATACAATGAGAGCGAAATAAATAAAAACGATGGGGTAGTTGTTTATATCAAGAATAAACTAAATTATTGTTATAAAATACTAGAGATAGGTAAAATTAAAGCTGTCAATTTGTTAGTGCAACACTTTAATCAAAAAATAAACATTTTGGCAATCTACAGGTCACCCAGCCTATGTCCTACAGAATTTTTACTAGACTTTGATACGCTGTTGAAGCGGGAAAAGTTCTTTGATATAAATATAGTTGTCGGGGATATTAATATAGACATACTAGATAACACACCCCACAGTAATGAGTATCTAAACATATTAAGGGAGAACAACTTCGTATCAATGATAAATGAATACACTAGGGTCCAGGGCGAGTCTTGTTCTTGCGTAGATCATATATTTCTTAGAACGAACAAGTGTTATGAGGTTTTCCAACCCCTGTTGCTCAAGTACACCATCACAGATCATTACCCTACGATTCTACAGTTCCTAGTTACTGATACAAAAACCGCTAAATCAAAAACAGACATTAGACAAAAATACAAAACATATATAAACTATAATAATTTAAGAGCTAAATTGAAAAATCACAATTGGTCAGAAATATATAACAAAACAGATGCTAATGAAGCAATAGATTTATTTATCAATACATTAAAGATGTCGATAGGGGAATGTACCACTAAAATAAAGTTAAAGAAATGGGAAGTTGCAAGAAGTAAGTGGATGACTAGTGGATTATTGAAGTCTATACATAGGAAAAGTGAATTATATAAAGACGTGCTCAAATTTCCAGACAATAAAGAACTACTTACCTACTTCAAAAAATATAGAAATCACCTTAGCAATACTATTAAACAAGCAAAGGAAACCTACTATAGGTCAAAAATAGAACAAAACAAATGCAATAATACATTGTTGTGGGAATGCATAAAGGAAGCAACAAATCGGAACAAGAAAAGGGTTGAAATAACAGGAACAAAAATGAAAAATGGTACACAGTTGACATCTAAAACAGATATGGCAAACGAATTTTTGGAATATTTTACACAGATAGGTCCAAGCCTCGCTGGAAAGATTAAGCAAACAAAAAAATATGAATTTACCTCAAATAGTACTCTAAATTCTATTGTATTACTCCCAACTAGTAAAGATGAAATAATAAACATAATAAGCCAACTACAAACTAAAAAAGCCGCTGGATGTGATCAAATTCGTAATGAAACAATAAAGCAAATAGCAGAACATATATCAGAACCATTAAGTTTCATTTTTAATCTATGCATAGATGCGGGGCAGTTTCCGGAGGCTTTTAAGACCGCGATAGTGATACCGATTTTTAAATCTGGAGACAGGACTGAGCCGAAAAACTACAGACCAATATCGTTACTCCCGAGTTTGTCAAAGATATTCGAAAAAATACTAAAAGTAAGAATAGTCAGCTATATTCGGAAATACAAACTAGTGTCGGAGTTTCGGTATGGATTCCTGGAGGGAAGATCGACAGAGGATGCTATGACGGAATTATTAAGCAATATATACTTAGCAATAGACAACAAAGTTCCTGCTTTGGGTGTTTTCGTCGATCTTGCCAAAGCGTTCGATACTGTAAATCACGTGAAATTATTAGATCTATTGCAAGCATATGGTTTCAGAGGTAACGTCCTATCACTTATGAGGACTTACATATCAGGAAGAAAACAGCGTGTAAGTATTGATGGTATTCTGAGTGGCACAGAAGATATGATTTGTGGAGTACCACAGGGCTCTGTACTTGGCCCTATTCTATTTATCCTATATATCAATAACATTTTTTCTTTGGACACCTCAGGAAAAATCGTGAGCTTTGCTGATGACACTGCTATCTTGTATACAGCCTCGTCATGGCAAAATTTAAAAGATACTGCTGAGGCAGATCTTGAGAAAATATTTGATTTCTTCCAACAACCAATGCTCACTGTTAATTTTGATAAAACTGTCTATGTACCATTTGTCAGCTACACCAACAAACTACCTCCACTCACACCACTTCAAATAATTGATCAGGACAAACATACAATAGAAATTGAGCCAAAAACAAACACAAAATACTTGGGTGTAACCATTGATTGCCACTTGAGATGGGATATACATCTTTCGGACTTGGCCAGAAAATTAAAAGGACTTTTAGGAGTATTCAAAATATGTAGAACCTTTTGCAATATACAACAGCTTACACTTTTATACTATGCCTTGGTACAATCTCATTTATATTATGGCATAGCTATTTGGGGAGGTGCTGCAAAGTGTTATTTGAAAAATCTTGAGGTAACACAAAAATGGTTCTTAAAAATAATGCACACTAAAAATTATACGTATCCCTCAGAGCAAATATATTTAGAAAGTGGAGTGTTTGATATAAGACAGCTGTACGCGAAATCTCTGCTTCTGCGAATGTACAAAACTGTTAAAAATAAAGTATGTCATACTTTTCGTACAAGATATAGACTACAGGAGTGCATAGATGTTCCTACAATGAATAAAACAATTGGCCAGCGCTGCTTCTTATACTTAGGGCCAAAATTATATAATTGTCTACCATCTAATCTGAAAAACGTGAATCAGTATTGCAAATACAAACAGGAAATAAAAAAATGGATATCAAATACTAGAAGAGATAAACTGCATGATATATTTGACAATAATAGCAATTAAAACATCTATGCAAAAGCAATGGGTAGTTATAGCCAGTATGCATTTTTAGTACATCTCCCAAAAATAGTTTGATTAAATATCTTAAATAACGATAGTCCCTTTTTAGGGCTGCATTTCGCTATCAGTGTTTTAAATAGCGATAAAACTGCATCTATTTGTTTGCAGTTCCTTCTTTGTCAGCTACAATTTTTCCATCACCAGGCCGAACTTTACTAACTACATCTTTATTGTATACTGGACTTTTTATTCTGATATTGAATTTAACAAAACTTGGTTGTGTGTTAAGAATACAATAATTGTTTATTTTATGAATTAGATCAAGTAATACTGCATGTAATATATGAATGTATGTGTATGCGTACATGTTAAATTTTCTGTACAGTCCATGTATATGCGCCCATGTTTGAATGTTGTTTATAAAATACGTACTACGATTCGATACTACGATTCATCTGACGAGACATAAATTACCTGGATAGACAAAATACCCTAATTCGACTAAAAATTACATAATTCTGACACTTGACCCTTCACCTGGATAATATAACTACTATTATATTTGATATTATATGTTCATTTTCGTACACCACGTACAAGTGATGCACTTTTGTGGTATTTCGTTGTTTATGTCCTCGTATTGTACTTGTTTTATTTGTTTATGTAAATCATGTGTTCTTGCAATGTATATTTTCTTGAGGAATAAACACTATTATTATTATTATTTATTATTATTATTTCCGTCGGTCCGTCTGTCTGTCGGCCTGTTGGCGTTTTTCTAGCCTCGTAATCTCAGCAACCGCTTTAAATATTCTCCAAGCTTCCTTTTTAGGCGTTTTAGGTGTTCCTGATCATTTTCTATTTTTTTGGGTGGGGGTGAAATTTGGGATGCTTGGAGGGTGGGGGGTTGTAAAATTGAAAAATTTGGTGTAATCATCATAGACTGTCCATCGACCTGTGAAGGAAGACCTAGCGACATAACTTTTTTAGGTCCATCCGAACATTACCTTGCCTATTACAGAAACCAAAGGGCAGAGAATTTTTTTCTGTTACACGAGTATTGCTTTATATCGTTCTGTATTGTAACAAGGAAACAACTGAATTGATTTTAATGAAATTTTTACACAGTATTACTACCGTGTCGAGGATGGAAAACGCATATTATGGTTTTTATAAATCGTGTCAGTGGCGCAGAAATAATGGGTTAGGGGATGTGGGGTTGAAAAACTGAAAATTTTGTTGTATTCATAATAGGCTGCCCACCGACATGTGTGAAGGAATCTAGGTCTTCCATCCGACATAAATCACTATGTTCTGTATTTTTTAACGTGGAAACTACTAAAGTGATTCTAATGAAATATTGACTCAGTATTACTACCGTGGTGAGGATGGAAAATGCGTATGGTTTTTAGAAAACGAATCAGTGCCAGCACAATAATAAAAAAACTAAAAATATGATATGCATAATGGGCTCTCCATTGACTTGTGAAGGAAAGACCTAGTTGCATTACACAACTTTTTTTGGGGTCGAGGGGAGGGGGAGCTGGCTGCTATGGGAAAATAGGTGGAAAATACTAAACTGGTATCACCGTAATTTGTGGGAAGTACTGAGTCAATCAACATGACTTTTTTATATCTTTTACAATATTCACATTTATACCAAATAGTTTTGGAATACAAGGTGCTACTTAATGACAGACCGTAGTTCCAAGGGCGCATTTTTGACCCAAATTCATCGTGCTATAATCATATTATTTCCCATTATCATTTCCATATACTCTAAAGGAGTAACAACACGAGCCAAGACTACAAATACGGTATTTCAGCTAGTAATTTGTGCTGTATGCTCTGTGGATACTACACGTGACAATATTGATACTATTAAAGATACCCAACCCTACGCGGGTAAATGCAATCACGCGGATGGGCTGAAGCGGGCTGTTCGATTGGCACTCAACCTGAATTTCTGATGCAATTTCCATCGAAAAATCGTCACGTCCATCTCACTTCTATTGCGTCTCTCGCATAAATTAAATACTCAACTCTACAGCCCACTGACATTAAAATTTGTCAATTGTATAGTCACAGTCAGTTCAAGACAGTGTGGAGGACCTTAGCTTTAAGTCAAAGTTATTATTAGAGGGATATTGGAGAGTTATTGCAAGCCGGACTTAAGGGTCTAGGATATAGCGCGCGAAATTGAAGATCAAAGAAAGGACGTATTCCCGTGTTAGCGAGCTGGCGTGGTCGCCTGTTCCCTTTCTCCAGTATGTGTGTGTCTAAGACGAGGGGAGATAAGTCCAAAAATCCAAAGGTAAGGTCAAAAGGTCCAAAGGTAAGGTCCAAAGGTCACCATAAAAATGAATTTCGCATTTCCAAGCTCCTGACGTTACCTTTAAACTTACTGTAATACTCAGAGAGCAAATTGAAGAAGAAAGCTTGCGCTTGTGCAACTATGTAGCCTTTTTTTGATATCGTGTTTGGTTGTCAACTTACAGGTATTTATAGAATGTATGATTTTGCATTGCACATAAAAATTTTTTTTTGGAGAAAATCGAAAATAGTTGTCATTCATTAAGGTCTTAACTGTCGCCTTCTGAAATATGATATATGTAGTTTGAAAATAGAGTTATGCGAGAAATTGTGAGTCCATGTTTTACATGGCAAATACGTATGTATAAATGTGTGTATCCAGGCCCCTTAAATAACGCCCTACCTTATTTAGGCCAGCCTTATGGGTACTTTGATAAGGACACAAATTAGAATTATTGCGCTCACAGCAACATATGACATTTATTTTCGTAGTATTATTTTCGAATCTCATTGTTTGAAGGTTATGTTTGTATTTCTATTTTCTAACCTCATCGTTTGCTTTTGAGGCCTGCTCTGTTTTTTTGCTTCTAGCTGTACAAATTCGTATCACTATGGATAATAAATTTTGTTGCTGCTATAAGATACGTTTTTATAGATGTTCACAATAAGCGCTCACTTAACTAGCTCATCCTCGTAGTTGAATCAAATTGTATTTTTTTTTTTCATTTTGAACAAAAATGTAGCCACAAATCTAGTAAGTAAGCGATAAGTGAACGAGAGCTAGCTATTAATTTACACAAAAATTGTTTACCATCCAGGGCTACGAAATACAAATCACACAGTGATAATACTTTTTAAATCCAGGTTAGCTAGAAAATAAAGCAATCACGAACATATACGGTTGATGCCGATCAGCGGAGATCGTAAAATGCGGCAAAAATAAGGGAAACCCTCAATGCGTTTTTAATAAGGCCGTGCCTTATCCTAATTAGAAATTTCCTTTTCGCAAATCGCGTCTACGCTTCCTTAGATGTCAAAATAAGGTTGTCCTTAATACAGCATAGGGCTTGCAGTATCTCTCTATCGCAAGCCTTACGCCTTATTAAGGATAACCTTGTTTTGACATCTACGCAAGCGCAGACGCGATTTGCGATAACGAAAGCCCTAATTAAGATAAGGCACGGCCTTATAAAGAGATATTGCAAGCCCTGTGCCTTATTAAGGACAACCTTATTTTGACATAGTCTACGCCACTGACACAAACTCATGGTGGGGGAGGAAAGATTCAACCAAAAGTTGGGTGAACAAATATTGCTTCCTGGCACAATGGGGAACCTCAATAAGCAAAAACTCCTAGGCATCACATAAAACCAAAGACAGGCAGGTCCTTTTGACTTCTAAATCAGGAGCTAGATTAAAAATTTTAAACGCCTGCTTTACACAAAACGGCGTGCCATTGAAGGAAACAAAAACAATTGATACCTATGTTACCATAACGATAACAGAATGGGTAAAATGGTACGTACTAGTAAAGGTCATAATTGGGTTGAGGCTGACGCCTTATGCATTTTTTTAACGGGGCATCGTGGTTGCCATAGCAATGGCTTCGATCACGACCGGAACCGAGCCGTACGACCTCAGAGCACCAAAAGCCAGGGAGCAAGAACACATTCAGTGTGAGATGGAAGTATTGAATTATTCTTCTTCTTAAGGTGCCTTATTCTTGAGGACGTTGGCTATTACATTTGCCCATTTAATCATATTTGTGGCGGCTCTAAATAATTCTATGGAGGTCATATTTGACCATTGTCGCAGGTTTTTGAACCAGGAGTTGCGTCTTCTTCCTGGTCCCCTTTTACCTTTTTTACCTTCCATGATAAGACGGAGCAGTTCGTATTTCTCGTTTCTCATAATGTGGCGAAAACATTGTGTTTTCCTTTCTTATATGAGGCGTATAAGCTCTGTTATCTTGTTCATTCTCCGCAGGACTTCCTCATTTGTCGTATGACTCACGTAAGATATTCTAAGCATTTTATTCAATTGCGCATGTGCAAAATCGAGTGGTACGACGAAATTGTTACCAAATCAATGAGGTACTGCAGTATGTCTTGATCTTTTTGTACTTGTAGGTTGCACTGCAAGACGTTGTGGACCCGTTAACCAATTTCTAGCTTATGCTTACCAATGTAAATACACGGTCCATTTCACGTGAGAAAATAACACATAGCTGAATAGGTGCACAGTGTACGCATAATCAGCTGGTCGGCTGCCATTCAGCAGCATGGGTTAGATTGGTTTGCACAGCATCGTTTGTGAGCGAGTTATCTTGTGAGGTTTGTGTTCCATTTTGTGTGGTTTTATCCCAAGTCCAATGTCTCCGAAGACATATGTTTTGAAGGAACGCATTTATCTTTGCATTACACTATTAGTCAAATTCAATTTGAGAAAGCAATTGTTATGCCTCTGACTGTTCGCAATGTCATCCGCCATGTTGTGTACGCCGCCGCCGGTACATCATCAATTGTGTGACGTCATCTTCTTACGTGAAATGGTCTATACCTAATGAAATAGCTGTCTTAAATGAATACAGATTTATTTATTCGTGAGTAAAACACGATGTGCCACAAAAACTGCTACAGAATGATTTTGAAAAATTGCTTAATTCACAGAACACGTATATGAAAATAAGAAATGTTTACTAACATGTCGGCCACATGGTCTCCATTTTTCAATTGGTCCATCAATTGATTGTAGGCCCTTTGCTTATTTCTTTTTGCAATCTAGTAACCTTAGATAAGGAAAGATAGGGGATACCACGCGCCTGTATGAAGCTATATGACTAGTTGTGACAGAAAAGCTGCCAAAATTTTGGTGGAAAACAAATAATTTGGTACCTTAGTATTTTTTGTGATATTTAGCGTTTTTAAGACCAACTATTGTAAAATATTGTGGTGTGCATAATGGTAGGGTATGCAGCTTACGGTTGTAAAAGCCACAGTAGTAGGAAGTTTATGCAAATATCTCGATATTTAGTTCAGAAGTATATATGTATCCAAAATATAATTTCAAATGTAATACTAACATTTGAATCATAATATTTTTGCGCATGAGAAGTCTAAAAATTATATTTTTTAAGATATGTTTTGGCTCAAATACAATCAATTTTCCAGTGACGTATCTGTTATAGCTTACATTTTGCAAGACAAGATATCGGTCAAATGGAAGTTCACGGTTAAGTTAATGTTAATTACTTAAATTTGAACTGTGGATGGTGAAATTGGCGATACAGAACTCGCGAATAACAGTATTTTAATAAATTTTATTTGAAAATAGATTATTTCTCTAAATAGCTTAACCATTATGTTAATCCCATTAGTTACGGCACTGGGACTAGCGCTTTGCTACTTTTTGGTAACAGAGATGTCAGCCGCGCGTTTTGTCCTGTCTCTTTCCTTGTCTAAGCTAGTAACGAACCCAAACACCCTTTGGCTTTTCCCTTCACATGCTTTCGTCTTAAATTAGCAAGGAAAATGAAAGCAGCAGTAATTGCACAACTGCAATAATCGGAAGTGGACACAATTCGCGAAACATTTTATACTATGAATCCACGATACCATGTTGCATGTACATTATGCAGTATACAACTGATATGTGGACCTATCACAGCAGTGGCGGCTCGTGACTTAAGAGACCGGTGGAGTCAAAATATAAAAAATTACCTAAATTTATCGATACCTTAAAAAATATAATAAAACAACAGTAAGAACCCTTACCCAAAATTTTATCTGAATATAACTTATGTACAAAAACAAAAAATACACTTTTAAATTGTTTGGTATGTAAAACCAAACCGCCTTTCCTTATTTTTTGCAAAAGTGTCGTTAAATTGTTTGTTAAAATTGTCAATGTTATTTAAAAACTTTTTTTCGGTCGATAACATTCCAAGAGCACTAAGTTCTTTCATAGAGTTTCTTAGAACCGTCTTAATCCTTTTTAGCATGGAAAAGGATCGTTCTGCTTCCCATATGGACATTCTCCGTCCAGGTAGGATCGCCACCAAACAAAATACATGAGAAACAGAAAAAAATGCGTTTTCCTTATCACATCCACAAATCCAATTCTACATATTTCGATTGAGCTTCTGTACTCGGCTTTTAACATTCGACGAACTAGACACATTTTGCGTTTTTCGAATATCTAAATCTTCCCAATTCCTTGATATCAATTTTTGCCTCAATCGAGTATGTGGAAAACGGCTTTAAAAAGAGATTGCTAATAGTATTCATTTTGGCAATAATCCCTTACTTATTACGAGTCACCACTAAACATTGTTACAATAATTTTCAGGTCGGGTCGCGAAACAGACAGCAGAAATTAATCCGAATATTCCCCATCGACAACGACAATAAGCTCTAGTCTTGGTGTGCCAGCAGTTACCTGACTCCTTTCCCTATTAAAATCGCACTCTGCGCATAGCGTTAATATGACCTCATATAACCTTTCGGCTGGATGTATCATAGCAGAATTGGAGCCGCTGTCTGTTTGGCTCCCACACCGCACGCCGTGCTTTCATAGCAATTGTCTGGGCGTGTTTGGCGAAAACTTAGGATAACGTATTGGATTTTTATCAATGTTCAATTTTTACTAAGTAGTTTAAAAAAATAGGATGCAATAGAGTATTTAAAAGTAACACAAAAAAGTTAGGTAGGTACTCGATCTATTGTGGTGGTGCCATGGCTCCTTAAGGCGAGCCGCCACTACATCACAGCAACATTATTATGTAGCGCGAATCAAGCGCTGCAGAGGTATCCAGTGGACCCGTACCTTAAGTTCCAGTAATTGCTTAGTTCATGTATCCGACCGAAACTACTTTTTACGCCTGAAACCGAAACAGAAACCGAATTTCGGCTTCCGTCTCAGTTTCGGCCGAAACCGAAACCGAAACATCAATATAACGTCAGTCATTTTTTCCTGGGAATAAAAATGAATAACGTATCATCAGTATTATCACACCTTATTTTAAATGAACTAGTTGTAATTTCTGATATAAGAAGTTAAACTGATCCAAATATCAACTATTTCATATTTATATTATATTTTCTACCTTCAGAACTAAATAAACTTTCTAAACTTTGGTCGCCTTTTATGACACTCTTATCAGTTAGCTGCCTTAAAACTAAAATTCAGAAGTAACTACGTACTAAGTACAACTAAGTACTTTTGAAGGTAAGGAGCTTTCCCTAAAGTTAAAAACTGTTATGAGCTTCGTTGAGCTACACAACTTTTGTTGATTATCAGAACTCATAACTAAACAATCTAATATTGTAGCGAGAAACAATAAGTTATTGACCTTCTCGCCCAGCAATTGCTTCTTCAGTCTGAATAACTGTAACTAGCAGCACTAAATAGTTGCTCAGCGGAAACATTCGTCGGCAAGGCCGACATGAATTTTAGGGGAACCTTTTTCAAATATAGAAATGGACTAGAATTCCGGTACCTAAGTATAAATATCTACGTTTCTTTGCAACCTTGGCTCCAATAAGTAGGCTTCTTGACTTGTGATAGGATATTACCATCATCTACACAGCAAAATGACGCTTGCAGATCAGTGCTTTGTGAGCATACGATCGCAGCGCGAAATCAATTGGGTTCTGTTTCGGTTGCAGCCTCAGAGCACCATACATTAACAGTCTTTGTTAATGTACGGTGCTCAGAGCAACAACTGAACATAGAGGTAGTAAACAAGCCACTTCAGCATGGCGTGCTCAAAGCCGTCATCTTAAGTAAATATATAGATTTTTGACACTTCAGCCTCCAAACATTGATCAACTGTGTTCCAATGAAACCCATGTGACAAACACTGCACTTTTTGAGTCCCATCTCGAAAAGATTCACTACAGTTACCAACAAAAAAAAAAAAATGGCGAATTCGATTTTACTGACCAAGCTTAAAAGACGCAGAAACAAAACAAACGTTTGACTGTAGAGGTTCTACCGTAAATGAGTCGCATGAAAATTATGTCAGCGTTGCCAGTTCCTCAAAATTTATGTAAGACTTCAGAATTTGCGTTTATGATGAAGAAATATGCAGTTACGCAGTAGAGGTCAACATATCTATTGATTTTGCTGTAATCATTCCTGAACCATCAAAATACCGTCTTTTTTAACTTAGAATGGAGTATTTCTGGATACTATACATTAGGACGATAGTAAATAATTATGATTGCCATATCTGGTGGTCAATATGACAACGTAAAAAAAGATGTCGGCTTATTAGAATTAGTTGTTTACTTCCTCCATGTTCAGTGTTAGACTGAGGTTGCGGCCTTAGTTTCGGCTGGATAGCAGCCGAAATCGAAACTAAACCGAAACCCGTTTTTTTGCCGAAACTAGGCCGAAACCGAAACAGAAACCGAATGTTTGGTCGGACACTACTTAGTTCATGTGTGTCTAAACTGTAAGGAAAAAGCCAGGAAATCTGAGGTGTAACTTAGGATTTCCAATATCGTGCTCTTATCTATCTGTATCACAAATGCCGATACCACAGGCGTGTTTCCCACAATTATCTCGGCCAATTCGACAAGCGCCTTTCTTTTGCTGAAGCTCATAGATGGTTTTTCAGTTAGTTGCAGACACTTCATTTTTATCCTGTCTGATATGGCTATCAATTCATCTGCACAGAATATTATGCGCAAGAATAGTACCTGAAATGTTAAAACGGTATTAAACTACGACCATGTATAGAGATTATACGCTGTGTACTGTGATCAAGGGCAATGGACTAGTATCATGAATTTTTTTATGATTGTACAAGATAGAGTATGGCGTAAGATCCGCCTCATATTTTGCCGCCATTTTTTGCGCATCCGAAAGCCGAGAAAATGGCTAAATTAGAAGTCCTTTTTTCAAACTTTAGAATGAAAGTAAAGAAAATGATGCAGCGAATAACGAAAATGCATCAGTACAGCTATTCTTGTATAGATTAACAGACAAAATATAAAAAAATATAATACGGATTAGCGAAAACAACTGAGCATAGAGATAGTAAACAAACCACTTCTCAAAGCCATCATCTTTGTCACTTCAGCTTCCAAACATTGATCAGCTGTGACATCGCAGTGACAGTTCAAATTGAAAATTCTTCCAATGCAACCCATGTTACAAACACTGCACTTTTTGAGTTCCATCTCGAAAAACTGTTAAACTACACTCGAATATAGCACAGCAAGTCCGTATTGTCCGTAAAGCTTCACTACAGTTACCAACGAATAGCGAAATCGATTTTACTGATCAAGTATAAAAGACGTACAAACAGAACAAACGTTTGTCAGTCGAGCTTCTACCGTAAATAAGTCGCATGAAAATTATATCTGCGTTGCCAGCTCCTCAAAATTTATGTAAGACTTCAGAATTTGCGTTTATGATGAAGAAATATGCAGTGATGCAGTAGAGATCAAGATACCTATTGATTTTGCTGTAATCATTCCTGAACCATCAAAATACCGCCTTTTTTAACGTAGAATGGTATATTTCTGGATACTATATAATTTAGACGATAGTAGATGATTATGATTGCCGCATCTGGTGGTCAATATGACAACGTAAGAAAAGATGTCGGCCTACTACAATTAGTTGTTCACTACCTCTATGTTCAGTTGTTACTCTGAGGCGAAAATATTTTGTTAGCACAGCACAATAAAGTAAATAATCATAAACACTATAGTCAGGTGGCTGGGAATTTTGATCTAAATATCAATAAACAGGCCAATCAAGCCTGTCAGTTTCAGTTATGTTATGGGATTTCGGAAATCGTACAAGAAATTTGCAGTTGATTTTGAGTGATCGCAAGGTTTGCAGAATTTTATTTTGAATCAGTGATACCCAACTCATCTATTTCGAAAGTCAGAGTTGATCAAAAAGACGAAGAAAACGGAAATTAGCAAACAAGATAAGCTAAAATAGAAATAAATCCATTCTGCAATATGCATTGATCTGTTATTTTTATTTGTGGGTTCCGAATTTCCAGCAATACATTTTTATGAAGATTATATGTTAACTCAAATTAAGATATGAACCATTCTTCTCTTGGAAAAGGCTATTAAATAAATTTTTGGTCAAAAATTTTGGGTGCGAGCATAACATCATCACCAAGCTATAAGGGGATGAATAAATAATAAAATTATGAACTGAAATAGGAATGCTAAATCACAAAAGTTGGAGGTTTAAGTAGAACAGATGAGGAGCAGACTTTCAAAATGCATTATGTTCATTATTACAAATTTTCAGGAGAAGCAAAAACCAGTACAGAGAAACTAAATCATAGAAGAAAAAAGATTTGGTATAATATAATGATATGGGGTCAATGGAACTCAATCGCAAAAATTGGTACAAGAAAGTTGAAAACAACTTGGAAAAATCGAAAAAAACTGTTAAACATAATGCAGTTTGTTTGTCTCTAGTAGACACATTACTGGACTACTGGGCAAAATGTAATTTGAGTTTCATTGTTAAGTAGCAAAAAAAAAAATGGAAAATATTTGCGGCATTAGAATGAAACCACAGAATATTATAGTAGTATATAATACTATGTGTAGACAATAATTTTTTTAAATAAAATCATTTAAATCATTCTTACCGCATTCAAAAAAAGATCTAGTTTTCTCACGTATTGCAGCTATCATTTCAGCTCCCGATCTGTGTCGTACAATATACGAAAATAAAATCCCAATCAAAATGCATTTTATCCATCAGTTTGTTTGTATAGGTATGAGCTGTTACCGAATAGCACGGAGACTAAATGCATTTTGTCTGTCTTATTGCTCATAAACAGTAAGTATTTGATCATAGGTATACAACGCATTGCTCATAAACAGTAAGTATTTGATCATAGGTATACAACGCCACCTCTATCTCAAATTTGAAAAATTTGGACAAAATGCATTTTGCTACTCAGGTAAATAAATGGGTAATAATAGTTATAACTTATAGTTAAGGTAAGGAGACATTAAAAAATTCAACTAAAATTGATAAACAAACAAATACAAACTAACAGAAGCGACATTGATGAGTGACTTTTTTGAAGGTGGCTAGACTGATATATTTAAAGGTCCAAATATTCATCAATCGTGTAAAAACAGTGCTCCAGA
This sequence comes from Callosobruchus maculatus, assembly GCA_951848785.1. Taxonomy (NCBI): domain Eukaryota; kingdom Metazoa; phylum Arthropoda; class Insecta; order Coleoptera; family Chrysomelidae; genus Callosobruchus; species Callosobruchus maculatus. Next base: position 2,519,265 of record CATOUR010000296.1, read on the forward strand.
AGAAATTTCTTGCAAAATAATTTAAAAGCATGAAGGTTCATGCCCTTTACATGCATGTGTTTGAACAGTGAGTCCAATTTATTGTAAAAATATATGTTGACTGTATTTATTTGTGTCATGTGTAGTCTGCCTCTCAGAGGGATGATCGATTGCGTATTTCTAGTATTATAATTATGACTAAATGCTGGTGTTGTGAATGTGCCGAGATTTTTATGGATTTAGACATGGTATGGAAAATAAAAAGAGGGTATACTCAGCATGATTAGAAATTTGTGTTACTCTGCTTACTGGTGTGGTACTTACCGCTGGAAGGACAAGAACCATGAAGGTCAAAGTCTCTGCAATTATCTGATCAGCGAAGATAAAAACAGTAGTGATGAGTATCTGTAACAGCATGTATTGGAATATGTCGTTGTACATATCTACAAAAACTCTCAGCCTTCTATGGTATTTAACAATCTTTTGCATAGTATCGAATTCTTCTCCATTGTTTTTAAGAGATTCTGAAAAAAATTGATATCGCTTATTGTCAAAGCAACTACCTAAACAATTTATCTTATTGCAGTTTTCCACATTTCTCTATTTGGTGGATCCAAGTTATCGCGCTCTTTTAGGGGTTCTGAAGGTATTTTTTGCTATTATACAGCTTTTCCGAAAATAACATAATCAACATCAGCGCTCACAATATCAAGAAAGGTCAATAGGAACATTGGCCTGGAATTTTTTCTTCTGACGGGCTAGAGTAGGTGGGAAGTTCTTATCTATTATCTCCATAATCTAACAAGTGACAAACTACAAACAACATGGCCACTTCGAAGCACCGATGAGTTACTATTTTTTTCTTTATTTATTATCAAAATGAGTCGGTGTCCCGGCATTAACGCGCCGCATCCAGCCACTTTCTCACTGAGGTGTGGTTGGCGGCCTCTTATTTTTTACCGGAGAGTGATCCTCTGAACTATCCTCTATAATTAGCCGAACACATTAGGAGCACCCACCGGACAGCTGCATCTCATCCCAAGGCGGTTACTACTATATTATTATTACAGCAGCCGCGGTACGCGGTACTTATGGTTTGCCTTCACGGCTGCTCAGTTACGAGAAAAAAGAAAGATATAACCGTATAATCAAAAACTGAACACAATTAAAAAATGTGAAGCCTTCCATCGTGTAATTTTGTCAGGACATAAAAAATGAAGTCAAGCTGATTGACTCAGTACTTCCCACACATTACGGTGATACCAGTTTATTAATTTCTCATAGCATGAAGCTATAGTCTGAGATCCCCTTGCAACCAAATCATCGCCAACCCCCCCCCCCCAAATTGTGTTATGCCGCTAGGTTCTTTCTTCACAGGTCAATGGACAGCCTATTATCAATACAACAATTTTTTCAGTTTTAAAACTCCCCACCCCCCATTCTTTTAATTATTGCAGCTCCACCACTGACACCTTTTCCAAAAACCATACGCGTTTTCCATCCTCGCCAAGGTAATACTTCTTCTTCTTCCTCTTCCTCTTCCTCTTCCTCTTCCTCTTCCTCTTCCTCTTCCTCTTCCTCTTCTTCCTCTGCCTCTTCCTCTTCCTCTTCCTCTTCCTCTTCCTCTTCCTCTTCCTCTTCCTCTTCCTCTTCCTCTTCCTCTTCCTCTTCCTCTTCCTCTTCCTCTTCCTCTTCCTCTTCCTCTTCCTCTTCCTCTTCCTCTTCCTCTTCCTCTTCCTCTTCCTCTTCCTCTTCCTCTTCCTCTTCCTCTTCCTCTTCCTCTTCCTCTTCCTCTTCCTCTTCCTCTTCCTCTTCCTCTTCCTCTTCCTCTTCCTCTTCCTCTTCCTCTTCCTCTTCCTCTTCCTCTTCCTCTTCCTCTTCCTCTTCCTCTTCCTCTTCCTCTTCCTCTTCCTCTTCCTCTTCCTCTTCCTCTTCCTCTTCCTCTTCCTCTTCCTCTTCCTCTTCCTCTTCTTCTTCTTCTTCTTCATTTTCTTCTTCTTCCTCTTCCTCTTCCTCTTCCTCTACCCCTTCCTCTTCCTCTTCCTCTTCCTCTTCCTCTTCCTCTTCTTCTTCCTCTGCCTCTTCCTCTTCCTCTTCCTCTTCCTCTTCCTCTTCCTCTTCCTCTTCCTCTTCCTCTTCCTCTTCCTCTTCTTCTTCCTCTTCCTCTTCCTCTTCCTCTTCCTCTTCCTCTTCCTCTTCCTCTTCCTCTTCCTCTTCCTCTTCCTCTTCCTCTTCCTCTTCCTCTTCCTCTTCCTCTTCCTCTTCCTCTTCCTCTTCCTCTTCCTCTTCCTCTTCCTCTTCCTCTTCCTCTTCCTCTTCCTCTTCCTCTTCCTCTTCCTCTTCCTCTTCCTCTTCCTCTTCCTCTTCCTCTTCCTCTTCCTCTTCCTCTTCCTCTTCCTCTTCCTCTTCCTCTTCTTCTTCTTCATTTTCTTCTTCTTCCTCTTCCTCTTCCTCTTCTTCTTCCTCTTCCTATTCCTCTTCCTCTACCCCTTCCTCTTCCTCTTCCTCTTCCTCTTTTTCTTCCTCTGCCTCTTCCTCTTCCTCTTCCTCTTCCTCTTCCTCTTCCTCTTCCTCTTCCTCTTCCTCTTCCTCTTCCTCTTCCTCTTCCTCTTCCTCTTCCTCTTCCTCTTCCTCTTCCTCTTCCTCTTCCTCTTCCTCTTCCTCTTCCTCTTCCTCTTCCTCTTCCTCTTCCTCTTCCTCTTCCTCTTCCTCTTCCTCTTCCTCTTCCTCTTCCTCTTCCTCTTCCTCTTCCTCTTCCTCTTCCTCTTCCTCTTCCTCTTCCTCTTCCTCTTCCTCTTCCTCTTCCTCTTCCTCTTCCTCTTCCTCTTCCTCTTCCTCTTCCTCTTCCTCTTCCTCTTCCTCTCCCTCTTCCTCTTCCTCTTCCTCTTCCTCTCCCTCTTCCTCTTCCTCTTCCTCTTCCTCTTCCTCTTCCTCTTCCTCTTCCTCTTCCTCTTCCTCTTCCTCTTCCTCTTCCTCTTCCTCTTCCTCTTCCTCTTCCTCTTCCTCTTCCTCTTCCTCTTCCTCTTCCTCTTCCTCTTCCTCTTCCTCTTCCTCTTCCTCTTCCTCTTCCTCTTCCTCTTCCTCTTCCTCTTCCTCTTCCTCTTCCTCTTCCTCTTCCTCTTCCTCTTCCTCTTCCTCTTCCTCTTCCTCTTCCTCTTCCTCTTCCTCTTCCTCTTCCTCTTCCTCTTCCTCTTCCTCTTCCTCTTCCTCTTCCTCTTCCTCTTCCTCTTCCTCTTCCTCTTCCTCTTCCTCTTCCTCTTCCTCTTCCTCTTCCTCTTCCTCTTCCTCTTCCTCTTCCTCTTCCTCTTCCTCTTCCTCTTCCTCTTCCTCTTTCTCTCAAAGCCATTGTTAAAATGCCTGTGTTGATAAAATTGGACTATAAGCTATTTATTATGTATAGCAGCTAAGTAAATAATATAGAAAGAATTTTCAAAACGGGTGAACCAAGGGGAAAATAATGAAATTGATGTACGTTCGATTGAAGGCTTACCGTCGAGAATATTTTCCAGATACCGGTACAACCACCTAAGGTTTTCAGCAAAAATCAGCGGCATGCAGTGGATTGCAAAAACATTGCCCCCCGACAAAATAATTATTAATACGTAAAGAATTTCATGGCCTTCGAAGGTTTCAGCAAGCACTATAATTGTTACCATCAGTCCCAATACGATCAAAAATAATACTTTAGTCACACGTGTATGATCATGCGGCGGGGCACTCATTCTCCGAAAATGACGTTCCAGTTGGTATTGGTAATAAAAATATTGTTTCCATGCTTTCTTCCTGAATATAACTGATGTCATCCTACTCGAAGTGACTTGGCTTAACACTACAACACATCTTGCAGCTAAATAAATGCCTTCGAATATAGACTCTGCGCCACTGTTTAACTTTGAGAATTGAAATGGCTGAATAGAAACGGTGCGATAAAAAAGAAAAATACAGCTAATTAGGCACAAGGCGTTGCCCAAAATACTAGGTTGCAACGCACCACCATTTTTGAATCTTATCCATGGATAGGCAAAGAATATGCTGCACATGTTGTAGCAAGCCTTTGTTGACTCTGCATCCATGGTTATGAATGACATCATATTTGAGATAATCCTAGTCATTTCACAGGTGATATCTTTTGTATATGAATCTACTGAGAACACTGTCACTTCCTGCTTGTCGCCAAGCAATAAAGCTTCACAAATACAGCACGTGTCAAAATTAAATGACTTTTATCTTGAATGGCAAGGGTTTGTAAACAGAATCGTGTTTAATGTCTTTCTAATAATACCAGAGCCACGTGTCTATATTCCTCGATTGCTACTGGGATCTTCAAATAGAAGATTTTTAAATTAGAACTATTTTTATTGTGTAGATTACAATCTAATCACCTATTGGAAGAGAATGGTGACTGACAACTTAAGCCACGTAGTAGTAGCATATTTTTTTTATTTCTCACACTACACAGATGGAAGATTCATCATCATTCATTTGATCTGTCGGTCTTGTGGCGTTCTTATATCCTCGTAATCTCAGTAACCGCTTCATGGATTATGATGAAATTTGGGCACCGATATGCTGTGGGGTCGTAGAAGCTAACGCTGCTATAATTTTGAAAATCGTTGCATGAGAGGCGGAGTAATCAGCAAAAAATAAAATGAATCAAATACTCCTAGAACTAGGCAATTTTAGGTATTTTAGGCGTTTTCGGGGTCCCTGATCATTTTCTACTTTTTTTTTGATGGGAGTAAAGTTGGGGCGGTTGGGGGGTGATGGGTTGTAAAACTAAAAAGATAGGCTGTCGATTGACCAGTGAAAGAAAGGCCTTGCCGCATAATATACTTATTTAAGTCCATCCATTGCCTTGCCTATTACAGAAACCAATAGAATTTTCTGATGTATATGTAGGAGTATCGGTTAAATCGTTCTTTACTGGGTAACGAGGAAATTATCGTATTGATTTCAAAGCAATTTTGCACTTCGTTTTTGAACAATTTAGAGGTTCTTGATCATTTTCTACTTTTTTTTTGGATAGGGGTGAAATTGGGGTGGTTAGGGGATGTGGGGATGAAAAACTGAAAATTTTGTTGTACTCATAATAGGCTGTCCACCGGCATGTGTGAAGGAAGACCTAGCGACATAAATCACGTTTTTAGGTCCATCCGAACATTGCCTTGGCTATTACCGAAACTATGTTCTGTATTTTTTAACGTGGAATCTACTAAATTGATTCTAATGACATTTTGACACAGTATTATTACCGTGGTGAGGATGGAAAATGCCTATGGTTTTTAGAAAACGAGTCACTGCCAGCACAATAATAAAAAAAACTAAAAATATGATATGCATAACGGGCTCTCCATTGACTTGTGAAGGAAAGACCTAGTTGCATTACACAACTTTTTTTGGGGTCGAGGGGAGGGGGAGCTGTCTGCTATGGGAAAAATAGGTGGAAAATAATAAACTGGTATCACCGTAATGTGTGGGAAGTACTAAGTCAATCAACTTGACTTTTTTATATCTTTTACAATATTCACACTAATACCAAATATTTCGTTTTATTGGAATACAGGGTGCTACTTAATGACAGACCGTAGTTTCAAGGGCGCAGTTTTGACCCAAATTCATCGTGCTATAATCATATTATTTCCCATTATCATTTCCATATACTCTAAAGGAGTAACAACACGAGCCAAGACTATAAATACGGTATTTCAGCTAGTAATTTGTGCTGTATGTTCTGTGGATCCTAGACGTGACAATATTGATACCATTAAAGATACCCAACCATACGCGGGTAAATGCAATCACGCGGATGGGCTGAAGCAGGCTGTTCGATTGGCATTCAACCTGAATTTCTGATGCAATTTCCATCGAAAAATCGTCACGTATATCTCACTTCTATTGCGTCTCTCGCATAAATTAAATACTCAACTCTACAGCCCACTGACATTAATTTGTCAATTGTATAGTCACAGTCAGCTCAAGACCGCGTGGAGGACCTTAGCTTTAAGTTAAAGTTATTAGAGGGATATTGGAGAGTTATTGCAAGCCGGACTTAAATAACACCCTACCTTATTTAGGCCAGCCTTATGGGTACCTTATAATAAGGACACAAAATAGAATTATTGCACTCACAGCAACATATGAGATTTATTTTTGTAGTATTATTTTCGAATCTCATTGTTTGAAGGTGATTTTTGTATTTCTATTTTCTAACCTCATCGTTTGTTTTTGGGGCCTGCTCTGTTTTTTTTGCTTCTAGCTGTACAAATTCATATCACTATAGATAATAAATTTTGTTGCTGCTATAAGATACGTTTTTATAGATGTTCACAATAAGCACTCACCTAACTACATTACCTCATACTGATAGGTGAATCAAATTGTACTTTTTTTCCTTTTTGAACTAAAAATATAGCCACAAATCTAAAGTAAGCGATAAGTGTATTGAGCTAACTATTAATTTATACAAAATTTTTTTGCCAACCAGGGCTACGAAATAATAATCACACAGTGATAATACTTTTTAAATCCATAATCCAGGTTAGGTAGAAAATAAAGCAATCACGAACATATACGGTTGATGCCGATCAGCGGAGATCGTATAATGCGGCAAAAATAAGGGAGCCCTTAATGCGTTTTTAATAAGGCCGTGCCTTATCCTAATTAGAGATTTCCTTTTCTCAAATCGCGTCTACGCTTGCGTGGGTGTCAAAATAAGGTTGTCCTTAATAAAGCATAGGGCTTACAGTATCTCTCTATCGCAAGCCTTGTGCCTTATTAAGGATAACCTTGTTTTGACATCTACGCAAGCGCAGACGCGATTTGCGATAATAAAAGCGCTAATTAAGATAGATAAGGCACGGCCTTATAGAGAGACATTGCAAGCCCTGTGCCTTATTATATAAGGTCAACCTTATTTTGACATAGTCTACGCCACTGGAGCACGAAGATGGTAAGCAAATGTTGCTTCCTGACACAATGGGGACCTCAATAACCAAAAACTCCTGCTATTCCTAGACATCACATAAAACCAAAGACAGGCAGCTCCTTTTGACTTCTAAATCAGGAGCTAGATTAAAAATTTTAAACGCCTGCTTTAAAAAAACGGCGTGCCATTGAAGGAAACAAAAACAATTGATATGTTACCATAACGATAACAGAATGGGTAAAATGGCACGTACTAGGAAAGGTCATAATTCGGATGAGGCTGACGCCTTATGCCTTTCTTTAACGGGGCATGGTGGTTGTCATAGCAATGGCTTCGACCATGACCGGAACCGAGCCGTACCACCTCAAAGCACCAAAAGCCAGGGAGCAAGAAACCAGAAGCCGAGGAAACATACCCACATTCAGTGTGAGATGGAAGTATTGAATTCTTCTTCTTCTTAAGGTGCCTTGTCCTTGAGGACGTTGGCTATTACATTTGCCCCTTTAATCTTATTTGTGGCGGCTCTAAATTATTTTATGGAGGTCATATTTGACCATTGTTGCAGGTTTTTGAACCAGGAGTTGCGTCTTCTTCCTGGTCCCCTTTTACCTTTTTTACCTTCCATGATAAGACGGAGCAGTTCGTATTTCTTGTTTCTCATAACGTGGCAAAAATATTGTGTTTCCCTTTCTTTTATGAGGCTCATAAGCTCTGTTGTCTTGCTCATTCTCCGCAGGACCCACGTAAGATATACTAAGCATTTTATTCAATTGCGCTTGTGCAAAATCGAGTGGCACGACGAAATTGTTACCAAATCAATGAGGTATTGCAGTATGTCTCGATCTTTTCGTACTTGTAGGTTGCATTTTCCGACGTTGTTGACCCGTTAACCAATTTCTAGCTTATGCTTACCAATGTAAATGCACGGTCCATTTCACGTGAGAAAATAACACATAGTTGAATAGGTGCACAGTGTACGCATAATCAGCTGGTAGGCTGCCATTCAGCAGCATGGGTTAAATTGGTTTGCACAGCATCGTTTGTGAGCGAGCTATCTTGTGAGGTTTGTTTTTCATTTTGTGTGGTTTTACCCCAAGTCCAATGTCTCCGAAGACATATGCTTTGAAGGAACGCATTTATCTTTGCATTACACTATTAGTGAAATTCAATTTGAGAAAGCAATTGTTATGCCTCTGACTGTTCGCAATGTCATCCGCCATGTTGTGTACGCCGCCGCCGGTACCTCATCAATTGTTTGACGTCATCTTCTTACGTGAAATGGACTATACCTAATGAAATAGCTGTCTTAAATGAATACAGATTTATTTATTAGTTAGTAAAACACGATGTGCCACAAAAATTGCTACAGAATGATTTTGAAAAATTGCTTAATTCACAGAATACGTATATGAAAATAAGAAATGTTTACTAACATGTAGGCCACATGTCTCCATTTTTCAATTGGTCCATCAATTGATTGTAGGCCCTTTGCTTATTTCTTTTTGCAATCTAGTAACCCTAGATGAGGAAAGAGAAGGGATGCCACGCGCCTGTATGAAGCTATATGAGCTCTTTGTGACAGAAAAGTTGTCAAAATTTTGGTGGAAAACAAATAATTTGGTACCTTAGTATTTTTTGTGATATTTAGCGTTTTTAAGACCAATTATTGTAAAATATTGTGGTGTGAATAAGCAGTAGGAAGTTTATGCAAATATCTCGATATCTAGTTCAGAGATATAAATGTATCCAAAATATAATTTCAAATGTACCACTAACATTTGAATCATAATATTTTTGAGCATGTAAAGTGTAAAAATTATATTTTTTAAGGCATGTCTTGGTTCAAATACAATCAGTTTTCCAGTGAGGTATCTGTTATAGCTTACATTTTGCAAGACAAGGTATCGGTCAAATGGAAGTTCACAGTTAAGTTAATGTTAATTACTTAAATTTGAACTGTGGATGGTGAAATTGGCGATACAGAACTCGTGAATAACAGTATTTTAATGAATTTTATTTGAAAATAGATTATTTCTCCAAATAGCTTAACCATAATGTTAACCCGTAACCGGTGACGTGGAGTCTGGGAGACTCCTTCGAAGTTGAACATAGCTATAGTTTCGAAACCAGATGACCTTGACAAACGCAACGTCAGGTAGCTTTCTACAATCACCGTCCGAGGCAGCATTGCTTGTGACGTCAGCTAACAGGAAGCCATTGTTGTGTAAACCTCGTGTAAACCACGTGTCGGAGTCTAGCAGACTCCACGTCACCGTTATTGCGACTGTAGTTTATACATATGTATATCATGTGGTCAGGGCTTTGCAGGTGTGCTTTAGAACTCTTTAATGGCTACTCGTCCAAGTACGTCACGGAGTATTCGTGCAACACATCCTAACTTTGAAGAGACCTTTTTGGAGTGGGTATAACAGCTATGACTCTGATAATAGCGACATTAATGATACTGATCCTGACTTTGCAATATAGATGGATCGCTATGAAGATTATCTAAGTATTTTTGCGTCAAGTTCAACGGAATAGCTTAGAATTTGAGAGAACATACTCAGATCCTGATAATAATGTATGGGATTGATAATATATGCAATGATATGGGAGGAGTCTCTAGGACTCCACGTCACCATGAGTGTAACAGTAATGGGACGTCACCGGTTACGGGTTAATCCCATTAGTTACGGCACTGGGACTAGCGCTTTGCTACTTTTTGGTAACAGAAATGTCACCCGCGCGTTTTGTCCTCTCTCTTTCCTTGTCTAAGCTAGCAATGGACCCAAACACCCTTTGGCTTTTCTCTTCACACGCTTTTGTCTTAAATTAGCAAGGTCAACGAAAGCAGCAGTAATTTGCGACGTACCTTGAATGAATACACTGTTGGCCATCCATCGTGACAAATTCACAACTGCAATAATCGGCAGTGGACACAATTCGCGAAACATTTTGTACTGTGCATCCACGATACCATGCTGCATGTACATACATTATGTAGTATAAACTGATATGTGGACATATCACAGCAGTGGCAGCTCGTGACTTAAGAGACCGGTGGAGTCAAAATATTAAAAATTACCTAAATTTATCGGCACCTTAAAAAATATAATAAAACAATAGTAAAAACACTTACTCAAAATTTTATCTGAATATAACCTATGTACAGAAACAAAAAATACACTTTTAAATTGTTTGGTATGTAAAATCAAACCGTCTTTCCTTACTTTTTGCAAAAGTGTCATTAAATTGTTTGTTAAAATTGTTAATGTTATTTAAAAACTATTTTTCGGTCGATAACATTCCAAGAGCACTAAGTTCTTTCATAGAGTTTCTTAGAACCGTCTTAATCCCTTTAGCATGGGAAAGGATCGTTCTGCTTCCCATGTGGACATTCTTCGTCCAGGTAGGATCGCTACCAAACAAAATACATGAGAATTAAACAAAAAATGCGTTTTTCTTATCATATCCACAAATCCAATTCTTTTTGCAGCAGAAATAATCCGAATATTCCCAATCGACAACGACAATAAGTTCTAGTCTTGGTGAGCCACCAGTTACCTGGCTCCTTTCCCTATTAAAATCGCACTCTGCGCATGCGTTAATATGACCTCATTTAACCTTTCGGCTGGATGTATCATAGCAGAATTGGAGCCGCTGTCTGTTTGGCTCCCACACCGCACGCCGTGCCTTCATAGCAATAGTCTGGGCGTGTTTGGCGAAAAATTAGGATAACGTATTGGATTTTTGTCAAGGTTTAATTTTCAGTAAGTAATTGCAATAATATAATATTTAAAAGTAACACAAAAAAAGTTAGCTACTCGATTTATTCTGGTGGTGCCATGGCTCCTTGGCTCATTAAGGCGAGCCGCCACTACATCACAGCAACATTATTATGTAGCGCGAAACAAAATTCGTTGCGCTACAGAGGTTTTCCAGTGGACCCGTACCTTAAGTTCCAGTAATTGCTTAGTTCATGTATCCGACCGAAACTACTTTTTACGCCTGAAACCGAAACAGAAACCGAATTTCGGCCTCCGTCTCAGTTTCGGCCGAAACCGAAACCGAAACATCAATATAACGTCAGTCATTTTTTCCTGGGAATAAAAATGAATAACGTATCATCAGTGTTATCACACCTTATTTTAAATAAACTATTTGTAATTTTTGATATAAGAAGTTAAACTGATCCAAATATCAACTATTTTATATTTATATTATATTTTCTATGTTCAGAACTAAATAAACTTTCTAAACTTTGGTCACCTTTTATGACACTCTTATCAGTTAGCTGCCTTAAAACTAAAATTCAGAAGTAACTACGTACTAAGTACAACTAAATACTTTTGAAGGTAAGGAGCTTTCCTTAAAGTTAAAAACTGTTATGAGCTTCACTGAGCTACACAACTTTTGTTGATTATCAGAATTCATAATTAAAAAATCTAATATTGTAGCGAGAAACAATATGTTATTGACCTTCTCGCCCAGCAAATTGCTTGTTCAGTCTGAATAACTGTAACTAGCAGCACTAAATAGTTGTTCAGCGGAAACATTCGTCGGCAAGGCCGACATGAATTTTAGGGGAACCTTTTTCAAAGATAGAAATGGACTAGAATTCCGGTACCTAAGTATAAATATCTACGTTTCTTTGCAACCTTGGCTCCAATAAGTAGGCTTCTTGACTTGTGATAGGATATTACCATCATCTACACAGCAAAATGACGCTTGCAGATCAGTGCTTCTAGAGCGTCCGATCGCAGCGCGATATCAATTGAGTTCAGTTTCGGTTGCAGCCTCAGAGTAACAGCTGAACATAGAGGTAGTAAACAAACCACTTAGCATGGCGTGCTCAAAGCCATCATCTAAGTAAATGAATAGATTTTTGACACTTCAGCCTCCAAACATTGATCAACTGTGTTCCAATGCAACGCCGATATACGAGGGCTGCTCTATACCTCCGTCAATCCACCAGTACGCAGACAGCTGTAATAAGCGTGAAACAGCTGTCTGCGTACTGGTGGATTGAGGGAGGTATAGAGCAGCCCTCGAATAATTTACATATTCTATATCTATCTAGTTAATTAATATTAATAATATGTGATGCAAAGGTCATTTTTATTTTTAGGCCCTAGATCTTATAATCTCATACCAGATTATATGAGACACGTCCAATCTATACATTTGTTTAAATCGATGTTGAAAAATTAGATAGCTAGCATTCCCAGGTATCAGGTGCATCAGTACATTGATGTAAAAAATATATACCATGGTACTAAATAAATAAAAAAAAAATATACATTGTCTATACTTTCGTGTGAATGAATTTTTTATAGCTATTTTGTGTATCTAGTCTTTTAGTAGTAGTATAGATGTTTATTCAGCATACATCAGCTATTTACAGGAAAATAGTATAATTAAAACTTAATGTGTTGATGTTTTATTATTTTTAAGTAATTTACATATTGAGATGATTTTATAAAAGTTTTGAACACTTCCTCACGCACAAGGTTTTACCTTCAGTGAGTGTTCTCATATTTATTTGCCTGTGTACAAATGTTTATACCTTGTCAAATAAATATATCCTGATTTTCCAAGTTTCTCTCGCATGACTGCGGTAGCAACAGGTGTTGACGGGCTGTGCCAAGTCAGCACCTGAACTATTACGGATCGGAATTTAGGAAAGATCGAACTATATTGCAGGTTTTCAGGATTACAGACTTCTGAAATATTTTTTGTAACCTTTCGTCCAGGCCTAACTGTTGTAGGTGTGGTGTAAATGTGTTTGGTGTGAGGCCTGAGACAGACATAATTAGGGGGACAATGGTAACTTTGTTTTGCTTCCAGAGTCGTTTTATTTCTATCGCAAGGTCCGTGTATTTAGATATCTTCCCAGCGTAGGCGTTTTGGATATTCGTATCGTTGGGAATAGCAATATCTATCAAATAGGTAACTTTGTCTGCCTTCGACTGGAAAACTATATCTGGCCGATTTGCCGGGATAGTCTTATCGGTATGTATTTCAACGTCCCAGTACAGTTTATATTCATTGTTTTCGAGTACTGATGTCGGTGTGTAATTGTAGTATGGATCTGTGTTTTCTATTAGCTTGTTTGTTGTGGCTAGTGCTTGGTGAATGACTTTGGCTGCAGAGTTATGTCTAGCTGTGTACTCGGTTCCAGCTAGAGTTTTGCATGCGCTTGTTATGTGGTCTATTGTTTCTTTCTGTTGGTGGCACTTTCTGCAATTGTCGTCGGTTATGGATGTATCTTTAATTATGTATTTCATGTAGTTCCTTGTCGCAATCACTTGGTCCTGGATAGCAAGCATAAAACCCTCGGTTTCTGGAAACAGTTGGCCATCCTGCAGCCAGGTGTATGATTGTCTTTCATTAATGTGGTCTTGTGTAACGCGGTATCTGTGCTTGCCATGAAGTGCTTTTTGTGACCAGGTGTTTATTTTTTCTTGTTGTAATTCTATGTGATTGTGTGCGTCTGCTGGGTGATCTGGGCGGGATAGTGTGAGTGGAGTATAGTTTTTGTCTGCTTTTACTATTGATCTATGTAAGTTTGTCTCTTTGCTTTGGAAAAAGTCTCTGAGTGTTTTTATTTGTCTTGTGTGAAGTGACTGTATGTCTATAATTCCTCTGCCCCCATGTTTCCTGTCTATCGTAAGCCTTTCCTTGCACGCTTTCGGATGAGACATTCTGTGCTTTGTGAGTTCCGTTCGTATGAGTATGTTGATGTTTTCAATATCAGTGTGCGACCACTTGATGATACCAAAGGAGTATGTGAGAACCGGTATCGCAAATGTGTTAATTGCTTTCGTAAGATTTTTGGAGTTCAATTTTGTTTTCAGAAGTGTAATGAGACGGTCTCTAAACTCTTGTGTTAGTTGAGCCTTAACCTCTGAGTGGTCAATCTTAATGTTCTGATTGAAGCCTAGGTACTTGTACGTTTCGTCCTTCTCCATGTTATCCAGAGTCTCGCCAGTTAATATTTCCTGTTCGGAATGGTTCTTCCATTGACCCTTATGGATGTGGAGCACCTTGCATTTGCTCATTCCGAATTCCATCCGGACGTCTGACGTACAAACTTCTGTTATTTTGAGTAATTCCTTCAGTTGCACTTCAGTGGCTGCGTACAGTTTTATATCATCCATGTAGAGAAGATGACTGATTCTGTGTTGATTAACTTTCTGGTGTCTGATGTTGAAACCATAATTTGTGTTGTTAAGTGCGTTGGAGAGTGGATTTAAACAAAGGCAGAACCACAGTGAACTGAGTGAATCACCCTGGAAGATACCGCGTCTTATGTATAGCTCCTCCGTTTGGATGTGACCGTCCTGAGTTTTAAGATGTATGTTGGTTCTCCATGTCTCCATGATTCTTGTAAGGAACTGACGAAGGGTTGGATTAATTTTATATATTTGGAGAGTTTTCGTTAGCCAGCTATGGGGTACAGAGTCAAAAGCTTTTTTATAATCGATGAAACAGGTATGGAGGTTCCTGTGTTCTTTTATAGTTTGCTCCATGATCACACTATCAATTAGTAGTTGTTCTTTGCAACCTTGGCTTTGTTTTCTACATCCTTTCTGTTCTTCGGTGAGGATGTTGTTTTGAGTAAGGTGCTGTTCAATCCTTTTGCCTATTGTTGCGGTGATGATCTTGTACAAGGTGGGGAGACAAGTGATCGGACGGTAATTGGCAGGGTTCTTGGTGTCTGCGTTTTTTGGTTTTATATATGTTACTCCTTGTGTGAGGAATTTGGGTAGCCTGTTGGGTTGGAGTATGGCTTTATTGATTTGGTCTGTGAGCATTTCATATGTTGCACTGAATTGTTTGTACCAGAAATTTTGCACGTTGTCTACGCCCGGACACTTCCAATTGTGGGTGTGTTTTATTGTTTCGGCTATTTCCTGTGGTGTAAGAATTACGTCTCCCTGTTCCGGTATGTGTTGTTGTTTTTCCTCTTCTTGTCTAATCCATGGAGCGTTTTCATTATGGGTTTTGGGCTCTGACCATAAGCTTCCCCAGAAGTCGGTTAGCTCTTTTCTACTTGGAGGTTCTATTGTTGTTATCTGATTATTTGATGTGATCTTTTGGTAGAACTGCCTCTCACTTTTCTGAAAAAGGTTGTTAGTATCCTTTCTGTCGTTGGACTCATTATATCTGCGGAGTCTAGCTGCGTAGACTGCAAGTTTCTGTTTCAGCGTATCGTATATTTCGGATATTGTTTGTTGCGGTGATCTAGATTTGAGTCTACTTATTGTTGTTTGGATGCGTTTCGAGAGGTTGTTCTTGTGGATATATTGAGTGACGTGTGCGAGATCTTTTCTGATTGTGCTAATTTTATTTTCTATTCTAATTTGCCATTTAGGCTTAGATCTTTTGCTTGTGTGGTCTTTCGATCGTTTTGGAAGTTTTTGGCCGTTAACTATGAGGGTGGTTGCTGCAGCAGCATATATAACAGTATGGATGTCTTCTAGGTTACTGTCCTTTGTTAAGAATTGTGGTATTATGTTGGAATTTACTGTCTGTAAGATTTGTCGAGTGTTGTTTCTAAAAATCAGTCTAGGCAAGGGATCTCGTAGTGTAGGATTTGTGCCACACCATTTGTTATATTGTGTGTTCATCACTTGTTCTGTAGATTGTGTGATACAAGGTGGTGGCGTAACGTTTTGGCTTTGTGTGGCTGTGGAAGGTAAGTTAATGGATGTTTGGTCTGGTGTATCTGGTATGTGCTCATGTTCTGACTCCACATCTAAGTGTATGCTGGTGTTATTGGTTGTATCTGTGTTTGGAGTCTGGTTACTTCCGGTATGATTATTTTGTCCTTCTGTGATCGATTCATCGGCTAACGAATCATTTGGTGTGACAGTATTTATTTCGTTGGATACAAGGCTCTTTATAGCTTGTAGTTCTTGTGTCAAATAAATATTATTATTATTATTATTATTATTATTAAGTTTTGACATACATTTTCTCCCATCTTTATCCATTACATTTTGACGTGATAGCGACGTCAAGTGACAAACGTTTATGTGACGTCATTAACAAAAACGTTAGTGCAACGTCATTCATTCGGCATATGACGAATGAGACCAAAATTCACCACAATTCGACGTCATAATGACGTACGTCTCCTTGCTGGGTAGGCCGAAACCGAAACAGAAACCGAATTTTCGGTCGGACACTATTTAGTTCATGTGTGTCTAAACTGTAAGGAAAAAGCCAGGAAATCTGAGGTGTAACTTAGGATTTCCAATATCGTGCTCCTATCTATCTGTATCACAAATGCCGATACCACAGGCGTGTTTCCCACAATTATCTCGGCCAATTCGACAAGCGCCTTTCTTTTGCTGAAGCTCATAGATGGTTTTTCAGTTAGTTGCAGACACTTCATTTTTATCCTGTCTGATATGACTATCAATGCATCTGCACAGAATATTATGCGCAAGAATAGTACCTGAAATGTTAAAACGGTATTAAACTACGACCATGTATAGAGATTATACGCTGTGTACTGTGATCAAGGGCAATGGACTAGGATCATGAATTTTTTTATGATTGTACAAGATAGAGTATGGCGTAAGGTCCGTCTCATATTTTGCCGCCATTTTTTGGGCATCCGAGAGCCGAGAAAATGGCTAAATTAGAAGTCCTTTTTTCAAACTTCAGAATGGAAGTAAAGAAAATGATGCAGCGAATAACGAAAATGCATCAGTACAGCTATTTTTGTATAGATTAACAGACAAAATATAAAAAAATATAATACGCAGTAGCGAAAACAACTGAACATAGTGGTAGTAAACAAACCACTTCTCAAAGCCGTCATCTTTGACACTTCAGCTTCCAAACATTGATCAGCTGTGACATCGCGGTGACAGTTTAAATTGAAAATTCTTCCAATGCAACCCATGTTACAAACACTGCACTTTTTGAGTTCCATCTCGAAAAACTGTTAAACTACACTCGAATATAGCACAGCAAGTCCGTATTGTCCGTAAAGCTTCACTACAGTTACCAACGAATAGCGAATTCGATTTTACTGATAAAGTATAAAAGACGCACAAACAGAACAAACGTTTGTCAGTCGAGCTACTACCGTAAATAAGTCGCATGAAAATTACATCGGCGTTGTCGGCTCCTCAAAATTTATACAGGGTTACTGGTAACTCGACCACTTTCCTGCAGGAAGTGATAGAGGGACTCAAATTCAATAGATTTAACCCCCCATATGTAGTTCCGAAAACCAATACTTTTCGAGATAATTAACATTTAATGTTTTTCAACGATATGACCAAATTTCCACACTGCATCCCAAATTTAGAGAAAATCCAGCTGACGATTTTAGTAATTTCCAATTTAGTTTTTTACTGACACATACGCAAATCTAATTTAGTATTTAAATGTGTAAAAATACTAAACAGTTTCAAACTACATACAATTATTTAAAAAACAAAGAACAAAATTTTTACATTCACCGTGAAAGAAAATTCTCTAGCTCAAAAAAAGATATACAATCAGTCAAATAAATTATTTTAAAAACTTCCTTATCTGATGGCCTATTCCAAGGACAAGAATGACAGTATAACCACAAGTAACTATTTAACAAAATTTATCAACATAATACAGAATCATCAACAACATGATATATAAAGCTTCCAAAATGTCACTGGTTCAGTCTCTTGTGTTCTCCATATTTTGCTTCGGAAACTTGGACTGTTAAAAAGGCTGATCGAGCTCGCATAGATGCTTTTGAAATGTGGACGTGGAGGAGAATGCTGAGAGTTCCTTATACCGCCCATCGAACTAACGTTTCCATACTGGATGAGCTCGGTAATCCAAAGAGACTATCCTCCATTGTGTCGATGAGAATGCTTACATTCTTCGGACATATTCACAGAAGCGATAATATGGAGAAACTTGTAGTTCAGGGTCACGCCCCGAGTAGGCGGCGCCGTGGCCGTTCCCCTACACGCTGGGTGGATATGACGAAACAGTTGCTAGATATGAGTATCAAGAGCGCCACTGAACTGACAGTAAATCGCGAACGATGGCGAGCTATAGTCCTCAAAACTATTGATAATATTCGTGTCGGCAATATTCTAGGTCCGACTTAATGCATTTTACGAGTTCACAATATGTCTGTTAAGACATTGTGACTATGATGATGATGATACAACGCCACCTCTATCTCAAATTTGAAAAATTTGGACAAAATGCATTTTGCTACTCAGGTAAAGAAATGGGTAATAATAGTAATAACTTATAGTTAAGGTAAGGAAACACTAAAGAATTCAACTAAAATTGATAAACAAACAAATACAAACCAACAGGAGCGACAATGATGAGTGACTTTTTTGTAGGTGGCTAGACTGGTATACTGTGCTCCAGAAGAAATTTCTTGGAAAATAATTTAAAAGCATTCAGGTTCATGACTTTTACATGCATATGTTTGAACAGTGAGTCCAATTTATTGTAAAAATATATGTTGACTGTATTCATTTGTGTCATGTATAGTCTGCGTCTCAGAGGGATAATTGATTGCGTATTTCTAGTATTATAATTATGACTAAATGCTGGCATTGTGAATGTGCCGAGATTTTTATGGATCTAGACATGGTATGGAAAATAAAAAGAGGGTATATTCAGCATGATTAGAAATTCGTGTTACTCTGCTTACTGGTGTGGTACTTACCGCTGGAAGGACAAGAAGCATGATGGTCATAGTCTCTGTAACTATTATCTGATCAGCGAAGATAAAAACAGTAGTGATAAGTATCTGTAACAGCATGTATTGAAATATGTCGTTGTACATATCTACAAAAACTCTCAGCCTTCTGTGGTATTTAACGATCTTTTGCATAGTATCGAATTCTTCTCCATTGTTTTTAAGAGATTCTGAAAAAAATTGATATCGCTTATTCTCACAGCAACTACCTAAACAATTTATCTTATTGCAGTTTTTTACATCTCTCTATTTGGTGGATCCAAGTTATCGCGCTCTTTTAGGGGTTCTGAAGGTATTTTTTGCTATTATACAGCTTTTCCGAAAATAACATAATCAACATCAGCGCTCAAAATATTAAGAAAAGTCAATAGGAACATTGGCCTGGAATTTTTTCTTCTGACGGGCTAGAGTAGCACTAAGGTGGGAAGTTCTTATCTAAAGGGTTTTTCAATTAGGACGGGTCGATCTTGGGAGGCTGTGGCAGCCATGTTGTTTTGACAGCGTGTGTTTAATCTACTGATTTATGATTGGTGACTTATGCCAAATCACCATGACAGGTTACACAATTGAGCAGCGAGTACAAATGATAGAACTTTATTATGAAAATGAGTGTTCACTAGTGCAGACCATGCGCTCGTTACGCCCATTTTACGGAAGACGCGGGGGTGCTTCAAAGTCGACTTTGCAACGTTTGGTGTGGAAATTCGGGACGACTGGTTCAGTTAACAATCAGCCAACACCATTACGTCAAAGGAGTTCCAGATCAGCTGAGAACATTGCCGCTGTCCGTGAAGGTGTCCAAGAGAACCCAAGGAAGCCAATTCCTCGCCGTTCACAAGAACTCGGCCTTTCGCAAACTTCAACCTGGACAATTTTGCGCCGGGACTTGGGCCTACATCCATACAAGATCCAACTTACCCAAGAGCTCAAACATGATGACCATAGACAACGTCGTGTGTTCGCTGACTGGGCTTCGGAGCGTTTGGAAGAAGACACCAATTTCGGCCGAAAAATCATCTTTAGTGACGAGGCGCATTTTTGGATGAATGGCTATGTTAGCAAGCAGAATTGCCGTATATGGGACAACGCTAATCCTCACGAGATTCACCAGGCAAAAATGCATCCACAGAAAGTTACTGTTTGGTGCGGATTCTGGGCCGGCGGCGTTATTGGTCCGTGCTTTTTTGAAAACGGCGTTGGTGAAGCCATTACCATTACCGGCGAGGGCTACTGAAGTATGCTAATGGATTTCTTTTATCCCAAGTTAAACAACATGGAGGTGAACGACATGTGGTTCCAGCAGGATGGCGCTACCTGCCACACAGCGGACGCCACGTTGGCCCTTCTGCACGAACGATTTGGGGGTATGGTTATCTCTCGCAGAGGTGACGTGAATTGGCCACCAAGATCGTGCGATTAAACCCCACTAGACTTCTTCTTGTGGGGTTTTCTGAAGTCACAGGTCTATGCCAATAAGCCGGAGTCTACCGCTGCCCTTAAAGTAAACATAATCCAGTCCATGGCTCGAATTCAGCCGGATTTATGCAGCAGAGTGATTGAAAATTGGACCGCTCGGATCCGTGCCACCGTGAGAAGCCGCGGAGGACATTTGAACGATGTGGTATTCCACACCTAATGGCATACATGGGTCTTCCAAATAAAAACAAAAATTATTTGATATCTCACACACAGCTTGTTTTATTTCATTTTAACATCAACCCGTCCTTATTGAAAAACTTTATTATCTCCATAATCTAACAAGTGACACACTACAAACAACATGGTCACTTTGAAGCACCGATGAGTTACAATTTTTTTCTTGATTTATTATCAAAATGAGTCGGTGTCCCGGCATTAACGCGCTGCATCCAGCCACTCTCTCACTGGAGTGCGGTTGGCGGCCTCTTATTTTTTACCGGAGAGTGGTCCTCTAAACTATCCTCTATAATTAGCCGAACACATTAGGTGCACCCACCGGACAGCTGCATCTCATCCCAAGGCGGTACTACTATATTATTATTACAGCAGCCGCGGTACGCGGTACTTATTGTTTGCCTTCACGGCTGCTCAGTTATGAAAAAAAAGAAAGATATAACCGTATAATCAAAAACTGAACACAATTAAAAAATGTGAAGCCTTCCATCGTGTAATTTTGTCAGGACATAAAAAATGAAGTCAAGTTGATTGACTCAGTACTTCCCACACATTACCAGTTTATTATTTTCTCATAGCATGAAGCTATAGTCTGAGATCCCCTTGCAAACAAATCATCGCCAACCCCCCCCCCCCCCCCCCCCAAATTGTGTTATGCCGCTAGGTTCTTTCTTCACAGGTCAATGGACAGCCTATTATCAATTTTTTCAGTTTTAAACCCCCCCCCCATTCTTTTAATTATTGCAGCGCCACCACTGACACGATTTCCAAAAGCCATACGCGTTTTCTATCCTCGCCAAGGTAATAATACTGTGTCGAAATTTCATTAAAATCAATTCGGTCATTTCCAGGTTACACAACAGATACAGATTTATAGAACGATCTAAAGCAATACTCGTATGTATATCAGAAAATTCCCTTGGTTTCTGTAATAGGCCCACCTCGATTTCACCCCCACCCCCATACAAAAAAAGGTAGAAAATTATCAGGAACCCCCAAAACATATAAAAACGAAGTTTGAGCTGTTTTCATATTTTTAGTTTTTTGATTATTGCTACGCTGCCAGCTGCCACTGACACGATTTGGATTGTGATGAAATTTGGGTAGCGATATGATGGTAGGTAATTCTATGAGAAATGAGACTTTATTCAAACGTTTTATTTTTTATGAGTTTTATCATGAGAAACTGAGTAGAATATACTACCAAGTGATGGTTTAATAAATTACCGTCTAGATTTGGAGGCGTTTAAATTGTATTCTTTATCTTGTCCTTAATGTTTGCCTCCCTCTTTACACCGCAACTGTTAAGGATTATTAATTTTATTCTACCCTGTTGTACTGATAACACCTTTTTCTACCCCGCCCCTGTCATTTTTAATGAAACTATCCCAAAATGGCGTCGCTGACGTCATCAGATATTTGCAACACGTCATCACAAAGGGACGAACTGAGTAAGACAGCTGATTGTTTGTTGAGCCGTGGTTCTACGTTATCTACGGAATATTACGGTATGCTGCAATGAGAACAGAACTACGATGATTTTGATAGCAATAATAGTTATTATTTGGTTTATCATTGTAGAAAAGGATCAGTTTCTCTTCCATCAGTTTTATTTGACAGTATTTTCCACTAAAAGCTACAAAATTAGGCGTCTCCGGCAACAGCGTGTTACCATCACGGAATTGAGCCATGTTGAAGAACCAATTTCTAGGCAGTGTGGCGATTCTGTAACTTTCGCTATGATAACGAAAGCAGACGAAAGCGAAGCTAAGCATTTACGAAAACGATTTTTGACGGCATTCCATATCCAAAGTTTAACGCTTCGTTACGCTTTCGGCATGGAGTTCGATGACTCACGAGCATTCACGAGTTGGCTTAAATATCTCTGGATGAGACTCTGCAAAATCCAGCAATGCCGACCATTGCGAAGGATTAGCTTTTTCTCTTCGATTCGTTGCTGGTAATTAACTATACAAATAAATTTAAGCGAATTGTCACTTTGACAAACAGCAATAGTAATGTCAAAAGTTGACAAACGCGATACAAAATATCAAAATAATGCAGTAATTTGAATTTCTTGTCATCATTATCACTTGATAGATCAACAATCCAGTGATCAAATGTACTGCTTTTGTGGAATCTGATTGGTTGGGATTAGCAATGGCTAAACTCTTTGTTAAACAGGAAAATGCAATCTTACACCCATTAAAGACAGAAAATTAGAGTACAAAAGATACTAGATAGTTCATAATGATCGACTGTATATGAAGCATGTCATTGTTCACCTTTTTGAGGTAAACCTTTAAAGAAATCAATAATTTTCAGAGAATTTTGATAGATGCATGTGGTTGAATTGGCCTTTGTTAAAATGCCTGTGTTGATAAAATTGGGCCATAAGCTATTTATTATGTATGACAGCTAAGTAAATAATATAGAAAGAATTTTCAAAACGGGTGAACCAAGGTGAAAATAAAGAAATTAATGTACGTTCGATTGAAGGCTTACCGTCGAGAATATTTTCCAGATACCGGTACAACCACCTAAGGTTTTCAGCAAAAATCAGCGGCATGCAGTGGATTGCAAAAGCATTGCCATCCGCCAAAATAATTATCAATACGTAAAGAATTCCATGGCCCTCGAAGGTTACAGCAAGCACTATAATTGCTACCATCAGTCCCAATACGATCAAAAATAATACTTTAGTCACACGTGTATGATCATGCGGCGGGGCACACGTTCTTCGAAAATGACGTTCCAGTTGGTATTGGTAATAAAAATATTGTTTCCATGCTTTCTTCCTGAATATAACTGATGTCATCCTACTCAAAGTGACTTGGCTTAACACTACAACACATTTTACAACTATATAAATTCCTTTGAATATAGACGCTGCGCCACTGTTTAACGTTGAGAATTGAAATGGCTTAATAGAAACGCTGCGATAACAAAGAAAAATACAGCTAATTAGGCACAAGGCGTTGCCCAAAATACTAGGTTGCAACGCACCACTATTTTTGAATCTTATCCATGGATAGGCAAAGAATATGCTGCACATGTTGTAGCAAGCCTTTGTTGACTCTGCATTCATGGTTATGAATGACATCATATTTGAGATAATCCCAGTCATTTCACAGGTGATATCTTTTGTATATGAATCTACTGAGAACACTGCCTCTTCCTGCTTGTCGCCAAGCAATAAGGTTCACAAATACGTGACGTGTCAAAACTGAATGACTTTTATCTTGGATCGCAAGGGTTTGTAAACAGAATCGTGTTTAATGTCTTTCTAATGATGCCAGAGCCACGTTATGTCTATATTCCTCGATTGCTTCTGGGATCTTCAAACAGAAGATTTTTAAATTAGAACTATTTTTATTGTGTAGATTACAATCTTATCACCTATTGGAAGAGAACGGTGATTGACAACTTAAGCCACGTAGTAGGACTGCATATTTTTTTTATTTCTTACATTACATAGATGGAAGATTCATCATAATTCATTTGAAGTGTCGGTCTTGTGGCGTTCTCCTATCCTCGTAATCTCAGTAACCGCTTCATGGATTATGATGAAATTTGGGTAGCGGTATGCTGTGAGGTCGTAGAAGGTAACGCTGCTATAACTTTGAAAATCGGTGTATGAGAGGCGGAGTAATCAGCAAAAAATAGAATTAATCAAATACTCATAAAACCAGGTGATTTTAAGTATTTTAGGCGTTTTAGGGGTTCCTGATCATTTTCTACTTTTTTTTTATGGGAGTAAAATTGCAGTGGTTGGGGAGTGATCGGTTGTAAAACTAAAAAGATAGGCTTCGATTGACCTGTGAAAGAAAGACCTTGCCGCATAATATACTTCTTTAAGTCCATTCATTGCCTTGCCTATTACAGAAACCAATGGAATTTTCTGATGTATACTATATGTAGGTACGAATATTGGTTAAATCGTTCTTTACTGTGTAACGAGGAAATTATCGAATTGATTTCAAAGCAATTTTGACACATTAGTGTTACCGTGCCAAGGATGGAAACCGCTTATGGTTTTTAGAAATCGAGTGAGTGGTGGCGCAGCAATAATAAAAAACCTAAAAACAAAAAGCAGCTCAAAATGCTTCGTTTTTTACTTCCCAAACCGATAGGGGATATTGTAATTGCGAATATTTTTGATTTTGAGATACTACCGTTTTTGGGCGCTCTATGACAACCACGTAGTCATTTCCGTCGGTCTGTCGTCTATCCATTGGCGTTGTTCTAAACGCGCAACCTCAGTAACCGCTATTTGGATTGTGATAACATTTGGGTAGCGACATGCTGTGGGGTTCATGGCAGGTAATTCTGCTAACATTTTGAAAGCCGCTGCATTGGCGGCAAAGAAATTGGTAAATATTAAAAACTTACAAGAAACCCTCCAAACTTCGTTTTCAGGCGTTTCAGGGGTTCATGCTCCTGGAAAATTTCAAAATCGCTTAAACTTTGTTTTTATATTTTTCAATGTCTACTTTTTTATAAAAATGTTGTAGGGATAGAGAGACTCCAAATTTTTCCGTTAGCACCGATAATACATGGGATGTATAAAAACTAGCAATACACCGTGATGGCACTGAATTATTGTGCATTGGGCTACATAAACTGCAGTAACACTAAACGAAAAAGAATGTAAAGAAATGTTATATATCTCTGAGATGTACTATACTAAGGGCCGGTTTCTCAATATACAGATAAAACTGTCAGTTAGGTAGCTGCTAGTTAACGACAACTGTCAGTTAAATTTGTTTGTAGCGTTTCTGAACCTTATATCAACTGTCAGGTAAGATTTACGTGCATTCGTTCAGGTTGGTAGTGTTGGTACGTCAGAGTGACCATCCCGTGACCATGAGTATATGTTGTGTATGAAAAGATAAGTGTGTTTTGTGGTGTGGTATACAGGGTTATTCACGTTATTCGACACGGAGCATTATGGCTAAAGCATTTGATAGAAAAGAAAACAATAATTTGGGATGGATAGAGACCCATAAAGGCTACATTCTAAAAATATTCTCATGTTTTACAGGGTGTCCCAAAAGCACGAAATGTATCAAAGTTATGTTTTTTTAAATGGAACACCCCGTATATTATTGCATATTCAGATTCCTTGATGAATTCTATTGTGAATTTATGTATCATACATGGGACTTAAAGCGAACCGTTTAGGTGTAAATCACCATTTTCGGTATAAGCAGATATCAGGAAAAAATTGAATATCGCAGTGATTATAAAATTCGGAAGGCTGTGATTTTGCCGTATTACTAAGCATAAAATGCGTCAGCTTTGATGAGACTGTCAAATTTAAATTACGTTTATGCTTGGAGAAATCGGTCGATGAATTAAGGAAACTTCGATCAGCGATAACATGATTTTTTCAAATGGGAATGCCTAATTTTTTTATACGGTTAAAAGCAGAATTTGATAGCCTTTCTAATGATATAAGTTTGTGCATATCAATCTCTGTTAGTTTTCATTTGATTTTAAACTTTCAAACAAATCGGCGTTTTTCAATTTGCCTACCTATAACTAACGTAGCAAGCCATGAAATATAAACAAAAACCTGTTCAGGTAGAAGAAAACAACTAACTTAGCTGAAAAATATATACGAACTAGACTAAAGGGACAAGATTATAAAAATTCCTTACAACAAATCAGCTGGAGTATGGCAGAAATGGATTTTTTCACGACCTACTAGCTACTGCAATGTAGGTACTAGAGATTAGCAATTTCCAAAACCATTAAAAATGTTGAAATAAAGTAAAAACTACTAGAGAATGTTGTAAGCAGTTTATTATTTTCATAATAAAATTTCACATTTAATGATATAAAAAAGTATGCAATTCTGTCAGAACTCAAGTCAAAAGTACCTCTGACTGGAGTTCTGAAAATTCTTCAGTACATATAAGCAAGGTCGCAGAAAATGAAGAATGAATTAAAATTTGTTCAAATTATAAAGCATAACTTAAATGGCAGAAAATTTAAATCTGATTTGTCAGTATTCCTTTTTTGCAATATTGCTAATAGATATTGAAAAATAGAAGGGCTTCAGTCAGAGGTATCGATTTCGACGCAAATTAGTACTTTTTTACACCATTACATATGATTGATAGTTGCGTGCTGGAGCAACAGTCGCTGGCTGTTTCTGTTTCATATGAGGGTTTTTGATTGCCTTGGAAATTTTTAACCTCTAGTAAATTGCGGTAGCCAGTAGACAGTAAAAATATCTATTACTGCCATACTCCAGCTTCTCTTTGACCTTAGAGATGTTATCGCAGTTGTTTCTGGGAGAGTTGATTTGTTGTAAGGAATTTTTATAATCTTGTCCCTTTAGTCTAGTTCGTATATATTTTTCAGCTAAGTTAGTTGTTTTCTTCTAGCTGAACAGATTTTTGTTTATATTTCATGGCCTGCTACGTTGCTTATAGGTAGGAAAATTGAAAATCGAAGATTTGTTTGAAAATTTAAAATTAAATGAAAACTACAAGAGATTGATATTCACAACCTGATATCATTAGAAAGCTCATCAAATTCTACGTTTAACTGTATTAAAAAAATTAGGCATTCCCATTTGAAAAAATCAAGTTATCGCTGATCGAAGTTTCCTTAATTCATCGACCGATTTCTCCAAACATAAACGTAATTTAAATTTGACAGTCTCATCGAAGCTGACGCATTTTATGCTTAGTAATACGGCAAAGTCACAGCCTTCCAAATTATCGATGCGATATTCAATTTTTTCCTGATATCTACTTATACCGAAAATGGTGATTTACACCTTAACGGTTCGCTTTAGGTACCATGTATGATACACAAAAACACAATAGAATTCATCAAGGAATCTGAATATGCAATAATATATGGGGTGTTCCATTTAAAAAAACATAACTTTGATACATTTCGTGATTTTGGGACACCCTGTATAACATGAAAATATTTTTAGAATGTAGCCTTTATGGGCGTGTCGAATAACGTGAATAACCCTGTATCTTATGAAAAAATAAAAATGTGTTTTGTGGTATGGATAGTAGAGATATTGAAATAGTGCCATCCACTAATAATACCGTCCTTACACTAATAGTGACAGGCACTGCCTGGCCTTAAAATCGTCTCTGAAATATAGTCATTGATGCAGAAAGGCCCGGTCAAACAGAGAACGCGGCGGTCCGGCGTTCTCTAACAATACACTGGAACGCTGTAACGCGGCGGTCTAGAACGCGGCGGTCGGCGTTCCATTGTATTGTTAGAGAACGCCGGACCGCCGCGTTCTCTGTTTGACCAGGCCTTTATGTCAAGCGCGGATTTCATTCTAACCTAAAAATGCTGCCGCGGATTACATAAAGCATTTTATATAAACCTTTTCTGTTTTGTTTTTGTTCAGACGTCGCCGTGACGGAACTTCGATTCAATTTGTTTGTACAGTGTACACAGAATTCCACGATTTTCGCCTGCGTTACAGTATCACACAGCTACAATAACAAACTATTTAAACTATTGTCCTGCTTTCACCTATATTTAGATGATATATCTTCAATCTTATAATCATCATCAATCACTAAATATATACAGGGTGTCCCACGACGATTAAGTCAAGCAATTAAAATTGACAAATTGAACAGTATAAAGTATCTAGGAATATATTTAGACTCACACTTACGTTGGGATGTACATATTAACAGTCTATTGAAAAAAATTAGATTCATTTCATATAGGATAAAATTACTAACAAACATTTTAACTGAAAAGCATCTACGTACAGTATACTATGCATTAATTGAAACCCATCTCATTTATGGTATATTGGCATGGGGTGCTGCATGCACAACATATATGAATGATTTAGATATCCTCCAAAAAGCAATTCTAAAATCTATGTTTAGCAAATCAAAACTGTATCCTAGTGATGATTTATTCAGGGAAGCTCTGATATACGATGTCAGGCAACTTTATTTCTTACATACTATCACTCGTTAAAAATTACACGCAAAAAGCATACCTAAAACGAGAAAATCGATTATGCAGAAATCAAACATTTATTTGGCGCCAAAACTATATCAAAGAGTACCTAATGATATAAAGGAATTATCCAATAAACGATTCAAAAAATATCTTAAAGAATGGCTAAGTTCAGTAGACAGAAAAGAAATACATGAATTAATAAATAAGTCATATCATAACTAAATCCATAAGTAATCTTATAATTTTATAAACAATTTCATTCAAATTACTCATAACCCTATTTATCTTATA
Organism: Callosobruchus maculatus; assembly: GCA_951848785.1. Lineage (NCBI taxonomy): Eukaryota > Metazoa > Arthropoda > Insecta > Coleoptera > Chrysomelidae > Callosobruchus > Callosobruchus maculatus. The sequence continues at coordinate 2,547,821 of CATOUR010000296.1, forward strand.
TGTAACATTTACATATATCTTATACATACGTAAGTATATGTAATATTTATGTGTGTATAATAGGTACATTGTAACACTAATTCGTCCATGTACAGGCCTAGTCCTTCTATGCATGTTAACATATTTATTTACTCATTTTTTTCAACAATTTTGTTTTTTTGTTTTTTATGTACTTTGCGAGTAAATAATAATAATAATATTAATAATTATTATTATTAATATATCGGAACTGGGCAGTAGTAGCGAATTATAATTTTGGGGATGTAAATAAGAGTAAATGTTGCGTCTTTCCTTATTATTGCGTTATCCAGTGAGGTATTTGTTTCTGGTCACGTGACGTCCGATTCAAAATTATTAATGGGACACCCTGTATATTAATGCCTTTTTATATTCGTCCCGATGAAACAATTCCAATAAACTAGCACACTTGGGGTCTAAAGTGATTAATTCAAGGATTGTACCACTACCATTGATTATAACATTTACTCCTATAGTACAGCACCTGAAGCGCCTGAAATGCAAAAACCTCGGAATACGTAAACCGTCGACGAATAATTGTAAACCCTGTTGAATTGCATTCTTAATATGGTATGTTACAAATTTTACCACTTACAATTTGGCGCTTTTTATTTTATATAAAATAAATAAATATAAATAAAAAAAAATAAATTTTTGCATGTAATCGGATGCATGACGCGCTTTTGAGACCATTATGGCAAGGACGTTTTATTAATATATTTCTGGAGCAATATATATCAAACTTTAATGGTAAAAATAATAAAAAAAGTATAATAATCATTTATTTTCTTTCAATTATCGTGCATACCTTAAACTTAAAATCATTACATTATTTCCACCTACACTTATAAAAGGAGGTGCACTTAAACAGTTATTGCCACTGCACTATGTATTATTTGTTGACTTGTTGTTGAACTTATTTCTTAACATTTCTAAGAGTCGGTTTTTATTATTGCTATTTCCAGGGTATATAAAACGTATACACGCATTTTGAGTTCTCTGTACTCTCATTGTAGTGTCATCATAAGCTAAGCAGGCGGAGTATATCGGAACACCATAAGAAAACTGCGATAGAACCATAGTTTCACACAGTATTCTTTTGTTGTTAAAATTTATAAATTGCCTATGAACTACAAGTTTCTCTATATTATCGCTTCTGTGAATATGTCCGAAGAATGTAAGCATTCTCGTGGATAGTCTATTTGGATTACCGAGCTCATCCAGTATGGAAGCGTTAGTTCGATGGGCGGTATAAGGAACTCCATGTCCACATTTCAAAAGCATCTGTGCGAGCTCGATCTGCCTTTTCAACGGTCCAAGTTTCCGAGGCATACAAAAATATGGAGAACACAAGAGACTGAACCAGCGACATTTTGGTAGCTTTAGTGATGTTATGGTCACGCCATATTTTAGTAAGCTTTGTCATGGCCACACGTGCCTATTGAATGCGTCGTCTATTGCTAGATGATTATCCTGCTCTCTATCTACGATCATAACCTTGGTCTTGTTGTAGTTAATGCCAAGACCATACGCTGCACTGTGTTGTTCTAAGATGTTTAATAGAGCTACTAATTCTTCCTGAGAAGCAGCAGTAAGAATTGTACCGTCAGAAAATCTTAAGTTGGATATTTTGCCTCCGCCAATAGTTATGCCGCCATTCCAGTTGTCCAATACCTGTCACATCACAAATTCAGAGTAAATGTTTAAATAACATCGGAGATAATACGCATCCCTGACGAACTCCTTTTCTGGTTGCTGTTTCACCAGACAGGTTACCATCAATTCTTACACGAGCCGAATTGGACTCACAGAGTTGCTGTATGAGAAATACTAGGTGATAAGGAACTCCCATAGAGATGAGGATTTTCCACAGTTTAGGCCACTTTACTTTGAAGATTAGTTGTTGAAAGTTGTCGAAAATCTTTGAATGGATATTGCATTGTTACACTATATCAGAAGGTGTCAAGATTTTCCGATATATCCTCGTATTTGTACGATGCCCAAAATGACATGAGATAAATGAACTGAGAAAGACTGATATTCTCGGAATATGTTCGCAATCCAATTACCTAAGTTTACAGTATGAGCCGCTGCCTGGAGTGTTTGCGAACTTGCTGGACTGTGTAATCCACTGCATCACGCAATAAAGGGTTGCAATGCGATTTTGCTTGCTGGGTATATTCATCTTGTTAGCGGTCTTGCTCGTCAACAGCATGACCTAATAAACAACGTACACACTGCAGGCGACAGCTCAGATTAGTCGAGTTTTAAACAAGCGATTTAAATGAATCACCACATCTTTACTCCAGCTATACTTTTACTAATTACATTTCAACATTCCACGGCTTCGGGTCAAAAAATGAGTAGGTACTTACACTATATTCTATCCCGTATTACAATCCAAAGTGATACATCTGAACACGTAAATATTTCCGCTCCATAAAACTGACCAACTCTATACCAACTGTCCGTCCTCACCGACGTCTCCATGCAATCTGGCCGCCGGCCAGTGTTGCCAGGTCAAATTTTAAAAAAAGCAGTAGGTTATAGACAAAAAAGCGGTAGATTTTGCAAAAAACAGTAGATTTTTTTTTGTAAATAAACAATGTAATATCGAACCTCAAACAAAAAAACTTGGCCCATTTTTTATTACAAAACCACAAAAAAAAACGTAATTGCTCGAGTAAAACATAATCCTAATAAAACTACAAAAAAAAAGATAACTTTTTACAGCACGGGAGCTCTTACTATGGCTTACCTAATAAAACAAAAAAATAATAAACAACAATACACGCCTTCACTGATCTAGATCTGAATCTGACAAGTATGCATTTCTTTGGTACATGTACATATTATATTGTTATGTAGTTTAATGCAATTATTTAAATCCGCATCAAAGCAACTTTGGCTTCTCATTTTCATTTTGTATGTAACATGCCACATCACATACACTTGACATGGATAGACGATAGCGTATATGAATCTGTTTTTTGAAGATTAGCATCTGAGAAAATACTTTCCACGTTTGCGGATCAATGTGGCAAAACTTGCGTATTCAACACAAATTTGGATAATACAAAAAACATGGCACTATCATCTCCAAAAGAGATGTGTTTTTTACTTTTATCCAAAACTCAGTCACACTTTCGCTTTGACTCCACGTGAGGTCACTATTTCGTAGAAGTCGCCACTCATTATCGAGCTATTGAAGTTGATTAGGATTGACTGAATTTGGAAAATGTTTGGCAAGTGGAATCACTGAAGGATACTGACCGTCCAAAGCTGCTGAGGGCTTAATCTATGATACTTTTTTCAGAACATCACTTTGGAAATCAAATCTGTTATATCTTATACATTTTCTTGAAATACATAAACAGTAGTACTCATTACTTCTCGAAAACCGAAAAAACAGTAATCAGTAGACAAAGACCCAAAAGCAGTAGATCTATTGAAAAATCAGTAGACCTGGCAACGCTGCCGCCGGCGCGACTATCACCCAACAGCGGCGGTCGAACGAACGGGCTTTTCGCGCCAAAGGCAGTACACAAACGAATAGCCCGCCCAAAGGCGTTAGACGCCAGGAATAGACGACTGAACGACCGAACACCTGGATAAACGGTAATAAAGCTAACAACACGTTCACAAATCTGTATCCTGAGATACGCAGCACCACAGTGTTTCTGGCTGAGAGAAAAAAATGGTTTCCCTCAAAAATTGTGTTACTTAAATTTATTAACTCGACGACAGGAGAAATCAAATCAACTATTGTTCTTCAGAAACTTCCGTTATCGAAGAATATTGGATTTCAATCACCTCTATTGCCTTAGTCATATAACCTCACTATTGTGGTGATAAGCAAATTCATAAATAAACAACTGAGAACGTAATCGTGGTCTAAAAAAGTCAATTGATTAAGAACATCTAACAATGTTTCAAAAAGCAAGCACGAAAAATTTAAAGGATTTTTCAATTTTTGAAATATCCCTCTATCCTTTATAATGAGATCCCCAGCCGCCACGGAGATTTTTCTAGCCTGCTGGACCTATATCTCACAACTACTTCAACAACTTGAAAGTAACCGCTCCAGTGGGATCGTCTGCTAAGGCTGTTAGTCAGAACTTTTAATATTTGGTCAATACCACCCTTGACCAGAGAGGACAAGTCCATCGTTTGTACTCCTAAAGAAAAAGTAGACATCTTAGGGCAGCTTTTCGCAGCTAATTCTACAGTACACTTCCAAGGAACTACTCTGACCACCACTATAAACGTGAACTCGAGAATGACAGAGTTCAAACTTCAACATCGCAATGTAAAAAGCATCCTCCAAAAACTAAACACGAAGGAAGGTACTGGTCCTGACCAAATTCCAGCCATTGTTCTTAAACGTTGTACCGCTGAGCTTGCACCTATTATTCTCAAGCTTTTCAAACTATCGTATCAGCGAGGCGTGTTTCCCGCTGTATGGATGATTGGCTGCGTACAACTCATTCCTAAGAAGGGCAACATATCGAAAGCCTTCGATAAAGTGTGGCATGACTTCTGGTCAAGTTTGCTCCTTATGGACTACCATCTGGCCTGCGCCAGTGGCTGAATAGCTTTTTGAACGACAGATCTCTGTTTATTGTATTTGAAGACGTATTTTCCATGAACGCCGGTGTTACTCAGGGATCTGTCTTATCCCCTACACTGTTTCTGCAGTACATCAACGAGCTGCTGGAAATAACATCCAATCCAATCTACAGATTTGCAGATGACAGTACATTTATCGTGCATGGAATCAAGCATGCCTCACAGATCAACGTTGGTATCAAAATAATTGTCGAGTGGTGATTAGGAAATAAAACAGTTTAACGTACAGAAAACTCAGGCAACAACAATGACAAAGAAATCTCACGTTGGCTTACCAATTATCGCAATGGAGGGTCACCCAAAAGTTGAGCCACCCTCCGTCAAGCTTTTGGGCATCAACATCAACAAGAACATGTCCTGGGACGACCACGTCGTCAGTATTGCTAAAGCGTCATTTTAGAATCGTAGAGTTTTGTTTCGTTGTAGGTAGCTGTATACACTACTGCTGCTCTACAAGGAACATATCCGACCATCGTTGAAGTATTGGTCCCATGTGTGTGGATGCGCTCCGAAGCACTCTCTAAAGCTTCTGGACACTACCCAGAAGAGAGCAATTAGATTAATCATGCCTAACCACACAAAGAACCTCCACAGCCTGGAACATCGAAGGAGGATGGCTGACCTGTCCCTGTTTTACTGATCCTATCACGGAAGATGTTCGAGTTAGCTCTCCTAGATAATAACACGAAAGGCCGTCCGAACGAGGAACACTAGAGAGGCTCTGCGAGCTCATCCTTACCAGGTCGAAGTCTCTACTCTCCGAACCAGTCTCCTCCAGTCTTCTTTCTTTTGGAGAACTGCTTTGAAATGAGCCACCGGGGGATTTCTATCTTGACGGCTATAACCTGCAGCGTTACAAATCTAACGTGCACAGACACTTATTCTCCCTCTAATTTATGTGTTTGATTGCATGTCGTGCCTGCAACTTTCAAATATTTCCTGCTTGAGTGTCGAGAAGATTTGTAGGCAATACATCCGTGCCCTTAGCGGTATAATGAACGACCTGACCGTTCCCTGTACTACGAGATCAATTGGCTAACAGGGCGCCGGTGCTTCTAACTATCAATTAGTAACAAGTTACCTAATATCAGGATATTGTTTCCCTATCCCGCTGGATCCTGGTATATCAAGACAGGATAAGCTTAAGGTAATAGGACAGCGGCACCTTGACCGGCTGAGGGTGTATAACACTGATCAATATTGCGAGAGATTTTAGTATGCTTAATTAAGTGTTGTCCAGCGCACCATCAAGAATAGATATTGCCGTATTAGTGCAGTATAATTATACAGGGCATAGGCGTAGTTAGGTGGGGGCTTGGAGGGGCCCCTCCAAGAATGAAATTAGCCCCCCGAATTAGCCCCCCCAAAAATCCAAGAGCAATTCGTTTTGTTAAGTTTTGTATCTTGGGCAGTCCCCAGATCCAGGGACTTAAGCCCCCCCCCAGATTCAGGGACTTAACTACGCGTATGATATAGGGTGGGCCAATAGTGCGTGGACGGAGGATTGTGGGCTTACTAAAAAATATTTCAAGAATCTGTCACTTGATCATGGTAGGGACCCTTGAGGGATATAACGTAAAAATATTTTCACTTAAATTTTGACGTTTATATAGGGTGATTCATGTCAAACTTACATTTTTTTGAATGGGACCCCCCTATATATTATTGCATATTTGGATTCCTTAATCAAGTCTAGTTGACTTTCAGTCAGATCGGCGTTTTTCAATTTTCCTGCGTGCAAGCAACCTAGCAGGCCATGAAAAATAAACAAAAGATCGTTAATATTGAAAAAACTAACTAACTTAGTAGAAAGATGCAAACTAACTAGAGCAACGTTGCAACGAGGTAAGATTATGAAAATTCCTTAAAAAAATTAGCTCTAACCGGATAGAATAGCGGCAAGACATCCAATGACAATGACTAGCTGGGGTATGATAGAAGTGTTTGTTTTTCACAGCCTACTAGCTACTGAGGTCTACTAGAGCTTGACAACTTTCCAAAATGATTAAAAATTTTGGAACAAGGAAAACCACCAGCGATTTTTGCTTACAGTCCAACATGTTTAGAATGAAATTTAACATTTAATAGGATAAAAAAATTAGTCATTTCCCGTTTAGTTAAGTCAAAAGTGAAGATATCTCCAACTGGAGCATTTTGAACGTCTATTGAAATAATTGCTAGAATTTTTTAATAACGCCAAGTTGTAATTGTGTCTATTTCATGTAGTTTTCTGCAAACTAAATTATGTTTTACAATTCAAACAGACTGCAATTCAAGTTTCATTTGCCGCGATTTTGCTAGTAAGTAGAAATGCCTACTGAAGAATTTGAACGGTTCCAGTCAGAGGTATCATGACTTTTGACTTACGGAAGTGGCTACTTTTTTATAGCATTAAATGTGAAAATTTGTTCAGAAGACAGATATTCTACTGTCGCTAGTAGTTTTCCTTTGATTAAATATTTTTTTACTGACTTTGGAAATTGGCTAATAGCTACTAGGCTGTGAAAAATGGACTTTCTTGTTACCACTATTGTTTCTGGTTAGAGTTAATACGTTGTAAGGAATTTTCATAATCTTGCCTCGTTGCTCTAGTTAGTTTGCATGCTTCTACTAAGTTAGTTGATTTCTTCCATATCAACGGGCTTTTGTTTATTTTTCATGGCCTGCTAGGTTGCTTGCATGCAGGAAAATTTGAAATAAAATGAAAACTAAAAAAGATTGATATAGAAAATGCTATATCGTTAGAAAGGTAATCAAATTTTACATTTGATTCTTTAAACCAAAATAGGCATTCCCATTTGAAAAAATCAAGTTATCTGTGATTGAAGTTTCCTTAATTTATCCTCTAATTTCTCCAAGTGCAAAAAGAATTCAAATTTAGCCGTCTGACGTAAGATGATGCATTTCATGCTTAGTCGTACCGCAAAGCTACGGCCTTCTAAGTTTTATAATCGCTGCGATATTAATTTTTTTCTGATACCTACCACACAACAATGGTGATTTTCGCCTGAACGTTTCGTTTAAAGTTCCATATGTGATACATCAAGTTACACTAGAATTGACCAAGGAATCCAAATATGCAATAATATATAGGGGCTCCATTCAAAAAAATGTAAGTTTGATATGAATCACTCTGTATAAACGTCAAAATTTAAGTAAAAATATTTTTACGTTATAGCGCTTAAGGGTTCCTACTATGATCAAGTGACAGATTTTTGAAATATTTTTTAGTAAGCCCACAATCCTCCGTCCACGCACTATTGGCCCACCCTGTATACATATCTGCTATAAAGGTACCCTGTGAGGAAGACATGTAGAAGTCAGTTTATGTGCCAAAACGCAGTCTTTTGACTTTCGTTCTATAATTTGTAGTAGTCAGTCTAGTTGTCGAGACGTCTGTATCACACACACGCATCTGTCGTTGTTCAAGGGAAGCTTAAAGGCGCGTATTCACCAAAAGAGCGAGCGAGCATTCTGCATTAATAATCGCTTGGTGTGTATTAGCTGGAAGCAAACAAACGTTTGCTTGTTCGCGCTCAAAAAAGATCGAGAGGAAGTCGGTACATCAAAGAATATACTTGTTCATGCTCGTTCGGTGTGGACGAGGTTTCAGTCTAAGAAGTGCTCGGTGCTCGTATGTCGATCGCTGCATGCATACTTTGCCGTCCGTTTAGACATTTAGACCTAATTCAGATTTTCAATTGACATCGTGGGTATTCAAAATGGAATGGAGTAAGGTGCACCTAACAAACGCCTAAACGCCTATCAAATTCGCCCGGTTTTGCGGAAATCTTCGGACCCTACTACAAAAATAAAAATAAAAAAAAAAGATACTTTCAGAGAATTAGCCTATATGACTAAGACTGATAGTGGAGAAATTAAGAAGAAAATTGAGTCCCTACTTGCGTCCTTTCGAAGGGAGAAAAAACTGCAGACCACTTCGGGGATGGGTTCCGTTCATACAAAATGGATATTTTAAAAGCATATTACATTATTGAGCTGTGTAGCGATTCTGTAACTCTAAGCGGAGCAATAGCGAAGCGAAAGCGACATTTTTCCAACGCTTTCATTCGTTTTGGTATTCCAGAAATGTTTTCGTTCCGACTCAGATATAACGAACGCAGACGAACGTTATAAGCGATAGCGAAAGATTTTGGATCTCGTTTGCCAAGCTTTGACGTTATTATTGCTGTGTGTCACAGTGACAATTCGCTTAAATTTATTTGTATAGTTAATTACCAGCAATGAATCGAAGAGAAAAAACTAATCCTTGGCAATGGTCGGCATTGCTGGATTTCGCAGAGTCTCATCCAGAGATATTTGAGCCAACTCGTGAATGCTCGTGAGTCGTCGAGCTCCATGCCGAAAGCGTAACGAAGCGTTAAACGTTGGTTATGGCATGTCGTCAAAAATCGTTTTCATAAATGATTAGCTTCGCTTTCGTCTGCTTTCGTTACTATAGCGAAAGTTACAGAATCGTCTTTCTGCAGCAGGAAAAGCTCTCCTGTAATTTTTATCAGTTTTCATTATTTTTGGTCTCCCAAGCTCCAGCAAAGTTTTAAAATTGTCAGGAGACATTCAGAAAACATTTTTAAACATTCCGTAGTGTGATTCCATTTTTAAATCATGCTACTGCTACTATAGAGCGAAAGCGGCACTAGCTTTCGTTGTTTTAAGATATTGAAGGAAAAAATTTTTCTCGTGGTCGGCCATATTTATTGATGCTCGTCGAAATTGGACGGATCAACTGCGAACCTGAATATAATCGCTGTAGTATGGATGAGATTTCAATATGATGAGCGAACATGAGCAAACATATACAGGGTGAGTTTTTAGTACCGGCTCGGTCGATAACTCCACTACTGTAGAAGATAGTGAAAAAAATTGTAAATGAAAGTTGTAGTCACGGATATGCTCCTTACTCAGAAAATATTTTGATTTATACAGGGTGATCCATAACTACATGGTGATGCAAACATATATTTTTTTAAATGAGACACCTTATATATTATCTCATTTTTAGATTCTACTAATAGTTTCTCTTCTCACAGTATAACGTATTATAACATTATACAGGGTATTTCAAAAGTTATGACCATTTTATATCCAAATCGCTGTTAAACGAACGTACTGTATATCAAGAAGTAATGAATCAAGAATTATTTTTTTTGCATGGAAAGATTAGAAATATCCTCTAGTTTTAAAATCGGCTATAAAAAATGGCCGCGACGCATATTCGTAAACAGGGTGATGTAGAATGCAAAATCCAGATTTTTTTCTTTTTTTTTTTAATGTAACCCCCAATATTTTATTATACCAAAGACTTGCCTTTAATATGCTCTTTCGTCTTTGTATAGCACTTGTTGTACTACGTCCATCAGTTTCCGAGATATTTCGATTTTTCGTTAAATTTATAATATAGCTTCTATATGTGTGTACTGAAATTTATTTATTTTGAGAAAGTATTATCGAGTTTGTTTTTTATTTAACGGACAACTAAATTATAAGGTCATGATAGTATTTGATGAAGTCAAAACCCTGAATCATCGAGGTAATAAAGTCAAGTATGCTGAGGAAACAATTGTGTAGGCGTGATGCATAATTATCAAACAGATTTATTAGGTAGGCCTTGAAAAACTGACAGCTTTCATAGCCTGCTCAATAATTCCGTACTGTGCGAAAAATGAGCTTTAAAAATTAATTTTTCCATTGAGGGTATTTAGGAAAATCTTTGAGAAATTGCCTACTTGCCTCTAGAATATACTAACTATGAACAGCAATATCCAGAACGGAGGCACTCTAAAACTAATGCGTTTGAAAGATTCAAGAATCGTTTTATTTGGACTCTGTCGTTTATTATTTCATAGCCTACCTGATAGATCTGCTTGATAATTATGCATGACGTCTATAAAATTGTTTCCTCAGCAAACTTGACCTATATTATCTCGTTAATTCAGTGTTTTGACTTGCTCAAGTACTATTATTGCCTTATATTTCATTTGTTTGTTAAGCAAAAATAAAGTTTGATAGTATTCTCTCAAAATAAATAAATTTTAGTAAACAAATAGAAGGTATATCTAAAATTTGTAGAAAAATCGAAATATCTCAGAAGCTAATTAATGTAGCCACAACAAGTGCTATACAAAGATGAAAGAGCATATTAAAAGCAATTCTTTGGTATAATAAACTATTGGAGGTTACATTTAAAAAAAGAGAGAAAATCTACATTTTGCGTTCTACATCACCCTGTACATGAATATGCGTCGCGGATTTTTTATAGCCGATTTTAAAACTAGAGCATATCCATGGTCACAACTTTCATATACAACTTTTTTCGCTATCTTCTGCAGTAATGGAGTTATCGACCGAGCCGGTGCTAAAGACTCACCCTGTATGAACAAGAACATGCTCGCTTGTGCTCGCTCTTTTGGTGAATACGCGTCTTTAGATTTCGCTTAGAGGCAGTGCCAGTATTTCGATTTACACAGGACATTGAAGGTTTCCTCTGTTCCTCTACCGCAATGTTTGCAGTTGTGGTTTTACTGTAATAATGTCGTAATAGTAGTCCAGGGGGACTAAAGGGCCCCACAGACATCGTTCATCAGGTTTGCACGACGTGCCAACCGATGTCGGTTAAACCGATGGAACGATACCTCCACACACTGTTCGGTTTTCTTTCAGTTTCTCGCAAATTTTTGGTCCGTTAACATGGATAATACTTTAGCATTGGCGGCGGCTTTAGCTAATAAAGTGAAATACAGCAAGAAAAAACGTTCTAAATAGGTGAAACAGTGGCTTTTAAAAAGAGGCTAATTCTCCCATATAAATCTATTAGAAGAACTGCGTCTGGAACCAGGGGATTGGTACAATTATTTGAGGATGGATGAAGAAACTTACTTAGAATTACTTAATTCAGTAGCACCTCTAATAAGAAACAAGATACTTGGATGAGACAAAAGGCCTTTACGGAAACAGTGATCTGGATCCGGATAGTTCAGTTATATGTCAAACAGCTGTCAAGTAGGATTTATGATTCCATGGATTTAACGGACATCGAACAACGAAAAAGTTGGTTTAAGAATAAAAAACACATGGTTAAGTAAAGCAGCTACTGATCTGAGTCATCCGATCGGAATCACTCATTGTTCAAGAGCGAACTGACCCTATTTCTGACTGATCCCAGATCACTTTCCGAACGTCAGGATCAGTGATCTAACTGATCGGGTTGACCCGATCATAGTTTCCGTAAAGGCATAAAGCGGGCATAAAGTATTTCCCCTCATGAACTTCTGACAGCACATTTTTGATAGATGTCGCTAACCCTAGATACGCTTACTCGAAGGCAACCAGAACGACACTGCAAAATCCCGTCGTGATTGCACGATGAACGGCCACACATGTACCGAGTTGCACGATGGCGCTCGAAACCGACGGGTAAAATCAAACTCGGACAGATTTTTTGGAACGACGGTCAACACGACGGTTTTTCGGCACACACGGACCGAAATGAGTGTGATCGGTTGGCACGTCGTGCAAACCTGATGAAAAAGAACGATGTCTGTGGGGCCCTTAAGAGGTGGTATGCGTGTCAAATAGCCTCTACTACAAAAATGATCACCTTCACGAGTGATCATTAATTGACTGGTACTCCCTGTCAGATGACTGATGAGGCTCCAACGACCGAGTGATTGCCGGTATAAGCAATCACCTCTTGCTCTTCCATCCAACAGTTTCGGGTGGAAGAGCCAGTAAGAGTAAGGACATGACACCTTCTTGTCCTATCCCGAAGGCGGATGAACTAATGAATTGGTCAACGGCATGCAGATGCAGAAGGCAAGAGGGACCACTGAAGAATGAAATTAGCCCCCCAAAACAGGGGCGTATCCAGACCTCAGTCTTGGGGGGTAGCGGGGCATGAATTTGTGTGTGTGCTTTCACCATGTTTTGTAATACTTTCGTGAAAGATGATGCAAGAGAAAAGGAAGATGGTTATAGTGTTAAAATAAAAAAGAAGATATAAACAGCAAGCGAAACAGTGGAGTATCAGGTATTTTAGGGAGATGAAATGAAAAATCTATTGCTGCATTAATCAATTTTAATTTTACGGAATACAAATAATATGTAATACGTATATCATCCGTGAACATTTTATTGGCACAATATACAAAATTAAACGATCATGAACACTCACCAGTCAGGTACCCTAATAGCCACAACAGGTACTCTATTTTTTTAATTAGTGTTTTAACTTTTCTAGTTAGTGCAATTTTCAAAACAGGTTAGGTAAATTTTTGTGACAAGCTACCACGTTGTATAGGACAAGGTTTTGAGCTACTAAAAATTGAGACGACGCTATCCGTAAAACATTATTCTGAGTATGCGCAGCGTGTTTCGAATAACGACGTGTATCGTTGCGTTATTCGACAATTGATATTAACAATTATTGGACCTATTTGATTCTAACTTAACCTCATATTATGATCGATTTGGTCGGGAATGTCCAAGAAATGTTACGTGCAACAAGTACATACCACAAGCAGAAAATAGATCACATCACAAGTAAAATAAGAAATAGGTTATGAAGGATCCCCGAAGCATGACAGTTCAGATTTCATTTCACTACCATGGTTCAGTCGCCTGATGATCACACGCTGTTGCCGGAGACACCTAACTTTGTAGCTCTCATTGGATAATACTATCGAATAAAATTGACGGAAGAAAACCTGATCCTTTTGTACAATGATAAACTACAAAATAAGTATTGTTGCTATCAAAATCATCACGGTTCTTTTCTCATTGCCGCATAATAGTGGTTTAGACCTGTCAATACCGCACGTAATCATATCGTACCGTAAACTTCCGTAGCTAACGTACTACTTTATCGGTCATTCACCGATTCAGTTATTTCGGGAGAATTGCGCATGCCACAAACAGTCGATAACGTGCAATAACGTCAGGAAACGGACGTCCAAAAACTCTCTATTCAACTGATTATGTAACAATATGCATCACTGTAATAATGCAAAACAAACCCTTTTGTAATTCAGTTACTGCAAAAAAGATTTTTTCTCAGTGCGACAATTGCTCAAATAAATAAGTCAAAGTTGAATCGAGTTTTCTTTCGAAAATCTTGGGGGAGGGGGGGGTAATTACCCCTGTTACGCCTGTGCCCCAAAAATCCAAAAATAATTCGATCTGTTAGGTTTACTGTATCTAGGGCGATTCAGAGACTTAAGCCCCCCAGATTCAGGGACTTAACTACGCTTATAGGCGGAGGGGGGGATTATGCAGATTAGGCGTGTGGATATTGTATTTTTAGCGGTATTATATAACGTTTCGGGGGGAGTCCGGACCCCCTGGACCCGCCCTCTAAGTACGTGCCTGCTCCCTGACTCTTTCCTATTATAACACAATAACTACGTAAACAAAACAAGACCGGAAGCGGAAACGTAATTACTAAAGGTGTACGAAATAATATTTGCAATGAGCCCGACCCACCGTTTTCCTACAAATTGTGAAACAAAACAATTTACGCCGCCGTCGTTCCCTGGAAACATGTAATGCGTTGCACGAGGTGAACTTTGCAATTCGCACTGTTGCAGGGCAGGCATCGGCCACGGCCAGTATAGCCACGTCCTCTAATTTTACACAAACCATCGTTTTCGATGCACATGTTAGGAGCAAACACCGATTTCGGCCAGTGGACGGAAAATATGGTCAACACGCGTTTTGGCTGCTACCGTTTTGCCAATGTCCGAATTATCGCTTTCCGGCTGTTCAACGTAGCCCAGAACGCGTTTGGGGCCAACTAGACTGCCAGAACACGTTGTATATTCTACTACGAATAAATAAATCTCAATTATTTGCCGTGTTTTGTTACAATATTTCCTCTTGAGCTTAGAATCCATGAATAAAATAAATAAAAGCACTTGTAGATATTAGGTCCGTGAAAAAAAACTGCAAAAACATACCTCACAATCTCTTATGTCCAGCTCCCACACGAGCGGAATGAATTTTAGTGGGTTATGTAAAAATAACGCAGTTCGGCTGTTTCGTCTGTCCTTCTTTCAATTAGCTTTTCCATATCGCCAATCTTTAAAATATCATACCTTTTCAATCGTCGTCTTTGTTTCGAAGATATTGTGTCACCGTTACTTTTATACAAGCTTTTGCCGCCTTTACCTTGTGAGTGTCTTATACAAATATTACTACGATCATTGCTACCACTTATGACATTTTGCATTTTGCATAAGTTCGTCATTAAAACATAACCTTAGGTCTTCTATGGCACTCTAGCTACTGTCTAAAGCCTAATTCAGATGCACACGACATCCGACTATACGACGGTACGAAACTTTTCCTATTGGTTGAAATATCCAAAATCAAAATATTTCAACCAATAGGAACAGTATCGTACCGTAGAATCGTCGGATGTCGTATGCATCTGAATTAAGCTTAACCCGCACAAAGATCAAATATTAAATGAATACACTATGTAGCTCCAAAAGCCCAGAGGTATCGTTTACAAGCTGAGACACGCACAAAATCCACGACGCGTTATGGCAATCGCAGTAGAACAGGGCGCGTTTTGGCAATCGTAGTTGACCCAAAACACGTTCTGGGCTACATTAAACAATCGGGAAGCGATAATTCGGACATTGGCAAAACGGTAGCAGCCAAAACGCGTTTATGACCATATTTTCCGTCCATTGGCCGAAATCGGTGTATGCTCCTAACACACATACTACTGTGCGACTATCGCTTATTGACTGGCGGGGCATAAAGAACGGTAGCGGAAGGTTCCCTTAGGTAGCTACCGTCATTATCACGTCGAGTCTAAAAACGGATAGAAAACATAATAAGTGTAACAGAGACATTATTGCCGTTTGCTTTAGATATAAAAAAGTCGTAAAAGATGGAAATAGTCAATAGTCAATATTTACGTTGTTCACACACCCAAACAACCAGTTTACATTTTATGTACGTAAGGGTGTCCCTTTTTGGGCACTTTATGGTGTATCTTGGTTATTTTTGAATAGAGAGTTGCGGTTTTCGCGACAGTGCATTACTTTTTTGTGAAACTAAAGATGCCGTCAACAAAATTATCATGGCCCTTTTGGTTTTTGAGATACAGGGTGAAATCTAAAACTATCGATTTTGAGACCACCGTCGTATCTCTGTTGTCTTTTATCTTATTGAAAAGTTTAGAAAACCGTCTTATAGATTTTTTTCTGTAGAATCCAGTGGTGTAGTTTGCTTTTCTTTGCTCTAAGCATTTTTCGGTTATGAAGAAAACATGTATTTTCATAAACAGAACACCCTGTATATTATTTTTTATGTTATTCGGAAAGAATTCAAGCTTTTCAAAAATATATATTAGTATGAATTTTTTCTGAAAACTAAGCTCAAAATTTAACTTTTTACTTTATCTGTAGCAGTAGGCCATGACTAATCTATTAAAAACAATATCCAAGTAAACAGTTATTAAGATACTAGATACTCAATACCTTTAAACTCAATTATTTAATTGTATTTTATACGCTACTAACTACTATTTGTGATAATGTTCAGTAAATATTACTTATTGTATTACATTACTTAAAACCAAATATTATATCTGAAGAATATCAACACACTATCAAATTTGGATTTGAATCAAAACAAAAACTAATAAAAACACCGAGGAGCTTTTAGAGATGTTGGTTCAAGTTGAAGACTATTCTCTTGAATGCAAATGCGTTTAAAAGAATCATTGGTCTCCTTCGTGTTATGGCGATTAAAAATTCCCAAACTTGGATCCTGCGCAAATGTTGAAGTATCTTAAACTTGTATGGATGGTAATTGTATTTTTTTGAATTATTTCTGCAGTTGATTTTTGTACACCTACAGCTTCTTCTTTGTGCTTACAAGATGACGAATGCGTTGCTTCTATGTAACTTAATACGTTTGTTTCCCTTTGCTTCCTATTCTCCTTGAAATAAGTTTTAGGACGTGGTTAAATAAAGGATCCGTACCTAACTATAGCTATTTTTAGACGAGCAAATATATCTGAAAACGGTTGCTGTCTCTCTGAGTATCTGAGCTGCCATAATTACAGAAAATTGACAATAATTAAAATGAAAACACAGAAACAACAAAGCTATATTTAATAAAAATATAATTGAAAGCTGACAGTCTCGCAAGCTTTTTACAGATTTGCTTTTTGTTTTTAATAGATGAGTCATAGCCCACTATTTACTCAATATTATAATAACACAATATTCATTGTTTTAATGAGACATTATTATTTAAAAAAATATATTTTGTTTCTGTTTTTTTGAATTTGAGTAGGAAGTATCTTGTAGAGTAATAACTGCTTATATGCTTATTATTTATAGTTGATTAACCATGGCCCACTGCTGCAAATGAAGTAAATATTGGAATAATCAAATTTTGAGCGTAATTTAATACTAATATATGTATATTTTTGAAAAGCTTGAATTATTTCCAATAGACGTAAAAGATAAGATATAGAGTGTTTCATTTAGAAAATACAGGTTTGCTTCATAACTAAAAAACGGTTAGAGTAAGAAAAAGCCAAACTGCACCACTGGATGTACTGGAAGTACGCTAAATTGATTTTAGCTTTTACTGAGCATTGAAAATACCTTACAAAATGTTTATTTTTTATTAACGTTTATAAATTACGGAAGAATGGGGTAAGTGTTATAGGTGCCGATTCCGCATACTTTAGCGCCCCTCTTGAGCTTGAAGTATCCATCCTCTCCCCAGTCCGCTCCCCAAGAATTCTTCACGATCCAGTAGTCAACGCCATTTTCACTTCCATATCCGACGACCAGGATACCGTGGTTGAGAGAAAACAAGTCCGACTGGCATTTAGTCTTCTCATCCGCAATTCCGTGACTGTACAATTGAAGCCCAGATGCGTCTATGGCTGCAGATACTGGGCCTTCGGAAGCTTTAAAAAAAAATAACAGTATGTATCTAAGGTTTAATGATGCCCTATATAACTGAGAGTGACAGAAAATAGAATAATACTTATTATTAAAATTCGGCTTTTCTAAATTTTTCTCGCATGGTAGCGGTAATAACAAGTATTGACGGGTTGTGCCAAGTGAACACCTGAGCTATTATTATTTTGAATTTAGGAAGGACTGTACCATATTACAGGTCTTCAGTATTACAGCCTTTGGAAAATTTTGTGGAAGTTTACTGTCACGCCCAACTGTTGCAGGTGTTTTAGTTTTAGTTTTACATTTAATAATTAAAAAAAAGTAGTAACCGATACTTCTGACTGGAGTTCTACTAATTCTTCAGTACCCATAAGCAGGATCGTCGAAAATTTAGAATTAAAAATCTGCTTAAATTATTGAACATAACTTACTTGCCAGAAAATTAAAATATGATTTGTCAGTATTCCTTTTTGCGATCTTGCAGATAGATACTGAAAAATTCAAAGAACTACAGTCAGACAGTCAGAGGTATTGTTACTTTTGACTTGGACGGAAATGACTACTGTTTTATACCATTAAATGTGAAATTGCGTTCTGAAGATCTTAGACTTTAATGATTTTGGAAATTTTTAGTTTCCAGTATATTGCAGTAGCTACTAGGCTGTAAAAATTATCCATTTCTGTCGTACTCCAGCTTTTCTTTGATTTTAGACGTCTCAGCTCCTTAACTGTCTAAGATACGCTAATGCACACTTATACGCAGATGACACCCAAGTTTACTGCTCTTTTCCGCAAGAAGAGTCAGCCAATGCGTGTAGCTTGCTTACCAGGGATTTGAATACTCTATCTCGTATCTCTAAGGAACACTGTTTAGAGTTAAATCCTCAAAAGTGCTCTGTTCTACTTTTCGGCAGGAAAAAGTCTAGGAAAAGGGTATATATATATATATATATATATATATACTAAGGGTTGGCTACAGCTAGTGCCGTCTCCCTTCCGTCAGCCAGGTCTTCCATTTTTCTCGGTCTTCCCAGTCTCCGTCTTCCAGCCCTTTTCTTGTCATGGGGTCTTAGATAACAAGTTTCTGGTTAACATCCACGGAGAGCCTTTGCCAATTGTGGATTCAGCTAAAAACCTTGGGCTAACATTGGACACGGAATTACGATTTTCTAGCCATGTCAGTACGTGCGTTGGCAGAGCGTTTGCGAAGTTGAAGGTAATTTATGCTCAACGAAAAATATTAGAACAGAGCACTAAAAGGCTTTTATGCGATTCTCTCGTACTTTCTAATTTCAATCACTGTGACGTGCTATATAATTCATGTATTACCAAGAGAGATGCTGGCAGAATTCAAAGAATTCAGAACTCTTGTCTTAGACTGATCTGTGGTATTAAGAGAAGGCAACGAATCTCAAGCAAATATAAAGAAATAAATTGGTTGTCCGAACGTAGAACATTGCACTCTTTAGTTTTATTTCATAAAATTGTAAAAAATAAAGTTCCTTGCTACCTACATAATAAAATAAGATATCGCTCTGACATTCACAGTGTAAACGTCCGGTATAGAAATCAGATATCTCTTCCTCAATATAAGACAGCCATTTTTACAAGGTGCTTCACACATGTTATTTGGAAGCTTTATAACAACTTACCTTGCGAAATGAAATATTTGTCTCTGCATACCTTCAAATACAAATGTAGAATATTAATAACGAATCGCGGAAATTCATAATTCTATACTGTAAAGATTAATTATTTATAGCTCTTTCTGTTCTATTCCGTTGGTTTACTTTGCTTACCTTAGATTAATTTAGTGTAATTAGTTCTAGGAAAGGTTGAGTGGAAGATCAGTTGATCATTGTATGATCTCTACTGAACTCCGCCTTTCGATATGTATTTACATGTCAATAAATATTATTATTATTATTACGGCCGTTGTTTCTGGTTAGAGTTGATTTGTTGTAGGGAATTTTCATAATCTTGTTCTTTTAACCTAATTCTTCTGGATTTTTTTGCTAACTTAGTTGTTTTTTCCCATCTGAACACGTTTTTGTTTATATTTCATGGCGTGCTACTTGGTTTATGTAGGGAAAATGAAAAACACCGATTTCATTGACACCTCCAAATTAAATGAAAACTACCAGAGATTGATACTGCCATCTGATATCATTAGAAAGCCTATCAAATTGCACATTTGAAGGTCTAAACATATTAAGCATTCCCATTTTAAAAAATCAAGTTACCTCTGATTGAAGTTTCCTTAATTAATCTACCGATTCCTCCAAGAATTAAAACTTGACCGCCTAATCTAAGCATTTCATACAAGTCACAGCCTTCGTTGTTGTTTTATAATCGCTACGATATTCGATTTTTTCTGATATCTACTTTTACCAAAACAATTTTTGATTTGCACCTAAACGATGCGCTTAAAGTCCCATGTGGCACTAGAATTTACCCGGGAATCTAAATATGTAATAATATACAGGATGTTCCATTCGAAAAAACATAACTTTGATATGCCACGCTTTTATTAGAGACCCTGTATAAAAGCCTTTATATTTAAAATGTATAACTCGACCTACATACACTCGTAGAGTTGATTTACCGAAAAGTCGTATCTTTTGGTCACAAGAGTCCGAGGTGTTGAGCTTGCCTCACCTTGTATATATAGCCAACGAGGGAAATTAAGTGTAGGCGAAATAAAGCAGAGTAAAAAGCTGTTTTTATTTGAATGTATCCTTAGTAATTGATTTCTCTTGCATTGATGGCAATTTTTGTAAGTCGAAGAAGATAACAGATAACGAGAATAGTGTAGTAGCTTAGAAAACTGAACAAAGGAACAGAGAGTTCAAATATTATACTGGAATTCATACAGAATGCTCAACAAGAAGATAAAATTTGAGCCGACTTAAGGATATGTATATTCTGTATACAGCGACCGACAATTTTGGTACGTTATTATAGAGATTCTAAACAATGATATAAATATAAGAGAGAAAACGCAAAATACAAAAAAATGAACTTTGAATACATACCCTCTGAAATATCAGGATGGCATTAGTTAACATCATGTAGGGTAAAGTCGGGTATATTGTACCAGTTGCTAAATTGTACCACCTCAATATTTATTAAATTGTAAGCCTCTAACGTCATCTAGTTTACTCTTTTGAGATCTTTTGTTGTCTAAACTTTAGTTACAAGAACGCGTAAACGGCGGTCTCTCGTGAAACTTAAAATTCGTGTTTTGCTGAAAAACGACTTTACGCAGTAAGTATTATACAACTTTAGATAAGCCTTTGTATCCGAATGATCAGTTTCTGGTAGTTGGGGTGGCGTTCTTCGTAATTATTGGATATTTGGAAATAGTTTAGGTGGTTTATATTTACCATAGCCTCACTTTTTTAAAAGAAATAAACCAATTTGTATCAATAATATCGGTTTGCTAATTTGGACCACCACCTAGTTTGTTAAATCGTACCGGTACAATTTACTTAATTCCAATATTTATTCAGTCATGCCTCGCAAGGGTACAAAATACTGCCAGTGGTCAGAGCAAGATATGAAGGCAGCAATAAGAAACTATAAAACTGGAAATTTTGTGCAAATTGGGTGCATGAAAGCTGTGCTTCGTTTCCCAGTCGATGGGACTATATTTGTGACTTCTGTGTTTGAGTTAAATAAGTATTGAGTATTAGTTGTTTGCTACGACCATATTTTGTTTTACCCAATGGGTTCCTAATTTGTGATTTATGTGTTTAAGTTTTACCAATAAAAAATTTAATTCATTGGGATGTATTGTATTATAAATCTGTTGTTCTATCAACGCCATGGTACAATTTACCGAACCGGGTTGTACAATTTAACGAACCAGTTGGGTAGATTGTACCGTTTGCAACATTTTAAAAAAACATTTATTATGTCAAACTGTCAGTCTTTATGTAACTTTTCTATTATGGAATTTGATAGGAATATGTTAAGTAACTCTAATTCATAGTTTTGTTGAATTCAAATCAAGTCAATAGCGAGATATTTGATAAAGTGTGCAATGTGGTACAATTTACCCGACTTTACCCTATATTATCGCTGTGCGATTTTATTTTAAGAAAACCAATGTATACTTACACACAATCCTAGCGATTTCCTGCTCATTCGAAGAGTAGACGTATTTTTTGACCTTGGTCACATATCCGCCATTTTTTCTGCAGGTTGACATACGGGCTTCGTAGGGATATGATTCTTCAGTCTGGATGCCTTCATCTCGGACGAAATCGAAAGCGTTATCCATCGTGCCTCCCTGGCAACCCTTATTGCGATAGTGCTCATCCGCACAGTCCACTAGTTCCTGGGCGCTCAAGCTGACCAATGTTCGATTTTTTTTGAAAAACTGAGCCTCGATAGATCCAACCTGATTAAAGAAACATGTATCAACAACATGGCACGTGTTCGACTTTTTTTGAAGATAATATTTCTCCTTATCTGACTCACGTTTTACTTCCCACACCGACAGGTGTTTTTGCTATGCACTATTAATTTTTGTCTGAGCTGTTCCACGGTGTCACTGTAACTTTCAATCTTACATAACATAACAATAGTACATAACAAAAAATCACAATTGGGGTATTCGTTTTTTTTTTATTAAAAGTCATTGAAATATCAATGATTGTCGTGTTTGTCAGTTTTTCGAATCATTTTGGAAATTCGTGAATTATCACCTTTGTACCTTTAACAGTCACGTAGAGCGTAAAATGCCCCTATAAGTACTATTTTTCATTATTATACGACTACAATGCCGTACAAGGTTTTTAAGAGTTTGGAGCTCCAGAACCAGGCATAAGTATTTTTAATTTTATTTTGAAACCTTTGGTCTTCTGACTAAAAACAGCGATTTCAAACTTTGTACTTAATTATTGGCCGAATGTACAGATTTTCTTTATTGAATATTAGAATAGGCTTAATAACTTAATACTGAGTACAATTACAGAAGTAATTAAAGCCAAAACGCATTTTTGTTTTTATTTTTACGACTTCTTGGAAAAACTGGAAAATCTCGAAGTTTAAAAAAATCATAACTCGACAACTATGAATAATTGCTACACATACATGGGGGTGTTTTGGAGAGGTCTCGGTACGGGCTATCTAAGAAAAAAAAAATAACGTCCCCCGATTGGCCACCCTGTATAGGTATATCCCCCCTTCGAAATAGAAATAAAAATAAACTAAACTGTATCTACGCCTCTTAGACCAGGGTCGATAATTTTTGAAACCAAAAAAATTACAGTAGGATGAAACCCACTAGAAAAAGAGATGAATATGGTAAGAATGAAAGGAAAAATAAATTACGGTCGATTCGAGATCGGGAAGTGGGGGGGGGGGGGGGTGTGTTTTTAAGGGTAGAAAATGGTTTATCTTGATTTCTGGCAAAACTACACATCCTATGGAAAAAAGTTAAATGGCAAAGTTGTAGGTAATAAAAAGTTCTACAACTTTTGTATTTTCAATTTTTTCACATAACCTCAAAATTTTGGTAAAAAATTCAAAAAACCAAGTCTTTGGTTTTTTATTTTTATCTTTTTCAAACAAAAAAAAATTCTACGTAATTTGGTGAAAACTTACCTTACTATATCCCAGATACACTGTAATTTATTTGTTTTAAAATATTCATTTTTTCGCCTTATTTTAACTTAATATCAAAAATGCACCCCAGTTTTCAATCGAAAATTCTCGCATCAAAACATCAGCTTTTTTCAAAAAGTTTGGGAGCTTTTTATTCGGTGGAATCTCTATTTTATGATGGTGTAAAAAAATATACATTACTATGGAAAATCTTCTCAGAAAATGCAAAAAACTGAAAAAACTCAAATTCGTAATTTTTTTTAGTCACTATGTACAATTTCATCAAAAAAATGTGATTTTTTTAGTTGAAAGGTTTATTAATTAAATTCGAATTACATTCATGTCATAGAAAATTTCAAAAAATATAAATATACATGTAAATCGCACTATTGAATTTAGATACTCAATTCTGATTACGTTATTCATTATATTTTTTTTTCGAAAACGTTAATCTTGTCATTTATAAATATCTTATCTGAAATTCCCATTAGTTATTCATTAGTTTTTGTCTCTTTGAAGGCATTTCTTCATCGTTAGATTCGATAAACCTTCCTATCTCTAGTTGATCGTCGAAATCTTCAAGACAATCATCTTCGTCTCCAATATTATTTCCGGTCTGGCTCTCAACTGTATCGTGTATCATAGCGCATTTGAGTTAACGCATTGCGTTGATACAAGGAAGTGCGCCAGCGTTATAGTGTCAGCGTATTTAATTTGTCTGCGTTACCCATGACCACTGACTAACGGTTTTACAGCTGCTACGAAGTAGCAGGTATGTAGTAAGACCCAGACCCTGCTAAGTCCGTCCCCACTTCTCCATGAAATACCTTACCATGGGCCAACATTTACCGTATGTCACTCAGGTATATAAATTATCTTACAACAGCAATAAATAGGCATCTACAAATATTATTTAAAGAAGATTCTACAACTTTTTCAAAATATTGTAGATGTCTTATTAAATATTAACTTATTTGTTTGTTAATTATCGTAGGATATTCCAATTTGCAATTTTTTCGTTTATCAATGTAACATGAAATCTCACGTTTTTTAAGTAAATAAGTGTAAATTTTAATCAAAATTGTACATAGTGAGTAAAAAAAATTTTCGAATTTGAGTTTTTTTTCAGTTTTTTCATTTTCTGAGAAGATTTTTCTATAGTAATGTATATTTTTTTTACACCATCAGAAAATAGAGATTTCAACGAACGAAAGGCTCCCAAACTTTTTGAAAAAAGCTGATATTTTGACGCGAGAATTTTCGATTGAAGATTGGGATGCATTTTTGATCTTAAGGTCAAATAAGGCGAAAAAATAAATATTTTAAATCAAATAAATTACAGTGTATTAGGGACACAATAAGGTAAGTTTTCACCAAATTTCGTAAAAAAATTATTTTTTTTGAAAAAGATGAAAATAAAAGACCAAAAACTTGGTTTTTTGAATTTTTCACCAAAATTTTGAGGTTATGTGAAAAAATTGAAAATACAAAAGTTGTAGACCTTTTTATTACCTACAGTTTTGCTTTTTTCCATAGGACATGCAGTTTTGCCAGAAATCAAGATAAACCATTTTCTACCCTTAAAAACTCACCCCCTCCCACTTCCCGATCTCGAATCGACCGTAATTTATTTTTCCTTTCATTCTTACCATATTCTCCTCCTTTTCTAATGGGTTTCATCCTACTGTAATTTTTTTCACTTTTTATTATTTTTGAAGGCTTCGGCACTGGTCTATCTGTATGACTGTGTTTAATAATGGTCGCCAAGAAATAGATACATACTGCACTAAAAGCCCAGCATGATCCACACTTTCCCTGGTTCTTGACAGGTGTTACGGCCCCCTCTTTTCTCCAGTCAACCGCGTCCTTTTCTTCGATATCAGTGTCCTCAAAGTTATCAAAGGTAACTGCATTGCTTGGTAGAGCAGGTACACCTTGCAACTTCAATAAATCCAAGAATTCTTCATGAGTCATGTCGGCGAACTGTGTTACTTTCATCGCGAAGCTCTCTTCACCCCTTTCATATTTTTTATTATGTTCTTGGATCTCGATTAAGTTTTTCTGGAAGACTGAGAAGCGATGTTTCTCTTCCACCAAGCTTCTGTATGTTTTTCCGTGATCCAACTGAAACCAATGCAGTCGAGTTAGTGAAACTGTGTATTTTGTACTGATGCCTGATATCGAAAATGTATACGGATATAACCGATAACTAGCGCTCATTTCTCTACCCTGTTGTACCAAGTGAGCGTCCGGTTCATCAAACTTCAACATTAGCACTTTGCAGAATAATTGGCAACCAATGAGGAACCTTGAAAGCTTCTCAGAGTGGAGTATAATACTTATCATCTTATATATTTGTAGTATTGGAATGCAATACAAATACTGCCACCCTGCAGTGTTGCATGAGGTATTAGCAATGACTTCTTGAAATTATGGATTACAGTTTACCTAACTTACTGCTGTGCATTCAAAATTAAGTTTTACGAATAAGAATCGTTATTATATGTATAATGACAATAAGGGCAGCAATGTATATATGACCTGGTCTCCCAAGACCACAAGGCTCGTTCAGTGGAAACAGTCATTACATCACGAATGTAGTGCAGTCTAAACTAAATCATTTAAATCACAATATGAGACCATCCATAAAGGTCACAAAAGAGGAACAGAACAACAGTCGAGTCGAGTTAAGTACAGTTTAACGTACAGAAAACTCAGGCAACAACACTGACAAAGAAGTCTTACGCGTTGACTTCCTAACTGTGGAAATGGAGGGCCACCCCATAGTCGAGTCACCTTCCGTCAAGCTTTTGGGGATCAAAATCAACAATAACATGTCCTGGCATGACCACGTCGTCAGTATTGCTAAAACGGCATCCCAAGAGCTTGGAGTTTTGTTCCGATGTTCTATGTATACACCAGAGTAACTACTGCTGCTCTACAAGACACACATCCGACCATCGTTGGGGCCTTAGATAAGGAAAGAGAGGGGATACTACGCGCCAGTCTGTTGCTATAAATGAATTATCTGTGACAGAAAACGATTAGCTGCCAAAATTTTGGTGGGAAACAAATAATTTGGTACGGTATTTTTTTTGTGATATTTAGCGTTTTTAAAACCAATAAGTGCAAAATACTGTGGTGTGCATAATGGTAGGGTGTGCAGCGTACGGTTGTAGAAGCCACAGCAGTAGGAAGGAGCCAGGAATCACTTTTCTCTGGTAAATTTATGTTCATATTTTTTGGTGCATTCGAAGTTTATGCAAATATATCGATATCTAGTTCAGAGATATAATATATGTATCCAAAATATAATTTCAAATGTACCACTAACATGTGAATCATAAAATTTTTGAGCATGTAAAGTGTAAAAATTGTATTTTGTAAGGCATGCCTTGATTCAAATACAATCAGTTTTCCAGTGATGCATCTGTTATAGCTTACATTTTGCAAGACAAGATATCGGTCGAATGGAAATTCACGGTTAAGTTAATGTTAATTACTTAAGTTTGAACTGTGAATGGTGAAAGTGGCGATACAGAACTCGTGAATAACGATATTTTAATAAATTTTATTTGAAAATAGATTATTGCTCCAAATAGCTTAACCATAATGTTAATCCCATCAGCTACGGTACTGGGACTAGCGCTTTGGTACTTTTTGGTAACAGAGATGTCAGCTGCGCATTCTGTCCTCTCTCTTTCCTTGTCTCAGGTTGGTGTATTGCTCCCATGTGTGGTGATGCGCTTCGAGTCACTATATAAAGATTCTGGACACTATCCAGGAGAGAGAAATTAGACTAATCGATATGCCTAACCTCACAAAGGACCTCCACAACCTGGAACATTGAAGAAACGTGGCTGACCTGTCCCTGTTTTACAGACTCTATCACGGAAGATGTTCGAGTGAGCTCTCCCAGATAATAACACCAAAGGCCGTCCGAACGAGGAACACTAGAGAGGCTTTCCTTCTTTTGGAGAACTTCGACGCCGTGGAATGAGCTGCCGGGGCATTTGTTTGCCGACGGCTACAACCTGCAGCATTTCAAGTCTAACGTGCACTGATACTTATCCTCTCGCAGCGCTTCTACTGCGTCAGAGACTTTCAGCCTTTGTGGGAGGCTGACCATAAAAAAGCAATAGACTGCCCCCCGAGACGCCACTGGAAATGATTATTATAGTCAGTGCTGATTTAACATCTTATTGCAGTTAGGAATACTGTCAAGTTACAAAAAAGTCGGCTCAATGATTACCATTACCATTACCATCATAAAAATAGAGATGAGTAGAGTACAAGTACTGTAAACTCATTTTTCGAACTTCGACACCCTGTATATCTTGAAAATGAAGCTGTTGCGCAACCTTGTTTATAAGAAGCTTCCACCTTATACCACCACCCTATATTTACACATATACAGAGTGAGTCTAGAGTATGGAACGTCTCAATTTCGATAGCACGATTTTCAGGAATCTTGGTACAGGGTTGTCTTGCAATACGGCCAATCTTGCGACGATTTACAATGTTGCCAGATCTACCGTTTTCCCGGAAATATAATAGTTTCAAGGGGACAACTTTTGACTAAAAGCTACTTCATCGCCTTGTACCCTGTCTCCCCCAGGATCATCCCCTTAAAAATTTTAAATGACAAGGGGTATCGAGTGGTACCTTGTTTTAAAGATACGTCGAAATACTTTATTTTGACGTTTGATTTTTAAAATCGGTCTATTCGTTTTCGAGAAAATTAGAATCTTTATATACAGGGTGAGTTTTTAGTACCGGCTCGGTCGATAACACCACTACTATAGAAGATAGCGAAAAAAGTTGTATATAAAAGTTGTAGCCACGGATATGCTCCTTGCTCATAAAATATTTTTATTTATACAGGGTGATCCAGAACTGCGTGGTGATGCAAACATGCATTTTTTTAAATGAGACACCCTATATATTATTATTAATGATTTCCGTTCTTCCAATATAGAGTATTGTTACATTATACAGGGTACTTCAAAAGTTATGACCATTTTTCTATCCAAATCGCTGTCAAATAAACGTACTGTATATGAAAAAGTAACAAATGAAAAATATTTTTTTACACGGATGGATCCATCTAGTTTTAAAATCGGCTATAAAAAAAGTCCGCGACGCATATTCGTATACAGGGTGATGTAGAATGCAAAATCTAGATTTTCTCTCTTTTTTTAAATGTAACCCCCAATATTTTATTATACCAAAAAATTGCCTTTAATATGCTCTTTCATCTTTGTGTAGCACTTGTTATTGCTGCGTTCATCAGTTTCTGAGATATTTCGATTTTTCTACAAATTTTAAATATAGCAACTATTTGTTTACTAAAATTTATTTATTTTGAGAAAATATTATTAAATTTTACTTTTGCTTAACAAAAAACTGAAATATAAGACCATAATAGTACTTGATCAAGTCAAACACTGGATTAACGAGATAATATGGGCCAAGTGTGCTTAGGAAACAATTTTACAGACGTCATGCATAATTATTATCAAGCAGATCTATCAGGTAGGCTATGAAATATTAAACGACACGGTCCAAATAAAACGATTCTTTAATCTTTCAAACGCATTAGTTTCAGAGTTTTGGATATTGCTGTTCATAGTTGATATATTCTAGAGGCAAGTAGGCAATTTCTCAAAAATTCTCCTGAATACCCTCAATGAAAAAATTAATTTTTAAGGCTCGTTTTTCACACAGCAAGGAATTATTGAGTAGGTTACTAAAACCGTCAATTTTTAAAAGCATACCTGATAAATCTGCTTGACAATTATGCATATCCGTGGTTACAACTTTTATACACAACTTTTTTCGCTGTCTTCTACAGTAGTGGAGTTATCGACCGAGCCGGTACTAAAAACTCACCCTGTATGTTAACTTGTTAACACACGAAAATATCACTTTTTACTGCAATAAGTGTTCAAATGTTGTCCGTTATTGGCCCAACAATGATATAGGCAATTTTAAAATTCCTGACAGGCAGTTGCAAAAACATGTTGTGAGATATCATGACAGCTTTAGACAATGGTTTGAAGAAGGTCATCCAAACCGACCGTCAGGAATTCGAAAATTGCCTACATCATTGCTTGGCCACTAACGGCCAACATTTGGACACAATATAAGTGATATTTTTGGATGTTTTTGTATTCTATTTGAAAACGTTAAAAAGATCCTAATTTTCTCGGAAACGAATCGACCGATCTTAAAAAAATCAATTGTCAAAATAAAGGACTTCGACATACGTTTGAAACAAGATATTAATCGATACCCCTTGTCATTTAAAACTTCTAAAGGGATGATCCTGAGGGGCAGGGGGCAGAAAAGAAGTTTTTGGTTAAAAAGTTGTCCCCCTTGACAAATCTTTTGACGTGTCTCGGCGTTTTTATTTTTAGTCTGCGGTTTTCGAGAAATCCGGGGTGGGAGGTTTTCAAATGAAGTGCAAATAATGGGTATAAGTGTTATACCTACTAAACTAATTCTAAAAATGAATAATGATGTCTGTAGGAAAATATTTTTATGTAGATATGGAAACTGACACTTACCTTAAATTGCTGCCACTCTTCGTAGACCGAAGAGGCTCCAGCTACTAGGACCAAGGTAGCGACTACAATTAGAAACTTCATGTTTCTGAAAATATCAAGAAAAAAATAGAAATTACCTGCTTGACTCAGAACATGCATTCTCGTGTTGCATAGCGTAGTTACGGCGATATTGTACAGGGTGACCTAATAAGAATGGACGCCGGCAATATCTCGGTAACCGTTAATCGTATAACTTCGAGCAAAAAATATTATTAGATAAATCGGCTAAAAGAAATCGCTGGAAATTATTTTCAAGTTCCGCAAGTAGCCGCTAGGGGGTGTAACTGTTACGGTCAATTAGAGAAACGGCGTTTTCTCAAAAAATATGCAAATAAAGGTATATTATAAATTTTACCGTTATGTAGACTGAACAACTCTCGATATTCTTTATTAATCGTTTTTTTGCTCTATCTTATAAGATGTAGTGGTGGGGGAATGTAATAAAGCTTTTTATTTAAATGGCCGTAACTTTGGTATATGTTTACAAGCTAGGTCTCGTTTGAAAGAGCTATTTTTACCTTATAATCTGGTGTATAAAAAAAGTTTATCTTGACTTAGTAGCTACAGGGCGAAAAAAAAAAGTTGGAAGGCCTGGGTTTTGAACCAAAGAACTACAGATCCACTATCGGATACTCTAAACACTAGGCCATCCTGCGATGCAGGAGATCGCATCAACGAAACATATTTGATTAGGTATTTACTGAAATCTGTAATCTGATTTCAAACATTCAAAAACATATTTATTTCGATCGTACACTTCGTCTCGAGCTACAAACTTCATTCATCGTCTATGTTGCAATAAATATGCACTAGTTACCAGTAATAGTATTTACACGATTGGCTGGGAATCTAGAACCTAGTATCGGAGTAGGACGTCATTGGTCAAAGGAGCATCCTGACCGCCCTGGTGACGTCACACGGGTTCGGGAGTCATCGCCGTGCTTTCGGTACTGGATTCCAGAAACCATTTTTATTTTGATATAACTTTTGAATTATTGGGAAAAAAATAAAACAAAAACAGTTTTATTATAAAACTTATACAGGGTGTTCCGGTGATCATGTTACAAACTTCTAGTGTAGATGAAACACACGAAAATAAGAAAAAAAGTTCATATGAACATGAATCTGGAAACGTTTCCTCAGGGAGCCAGGGCCGGGACCATCGATAGCTACCGGGCCTGCTGGTGTATCCCCACCACGGCGTCTACGTCACACGAGGCGCCGCGCCGGGCGGCCACCGGCCGGCCGATCATCCAGTCGCGTATGTAATAATCGTCGCATACGCGCATGGATTTTCTCTTCTCTCTTTTTTTAGTCAAAAATGCCGTCTACTTGCTGTGTGCCATTCTGCAGTAGTAATTATAAAGATACAGAGCGCATATCTGTGTTCAAATTTCCAGAAGATGTGATGAAACGTAATCAGTGGTTATGCGCTATACATCGAGATAACTTCACGATAAAGGATTCGTCTGTAATATGCATCAAACACTTCGAAGATAGATTTATAATTCGTATTGATACTGCTAGGCCCGCTGGTACGACTCTAACAGTTCCTCGATCAAAGATCAAATTGTCGGACGATGCTATTCCGAAAAAATTTCAAAGTCAGCCGCAATATTTTAACGTACGTCTGCCTCCGAAAAGAAAAGATCCCGCAGAACGAACACAAGAAATTGATCAACGAAAAGATGCCAAGATCCAGAAACGAAGTGAAGAAGATGTCATAACGGATTTCGAATATTTAAAATGCAATTTTAAACAGAAAATAAATGGAATAGAAAATTTTTCAATAATAGAAAGTAAAAATGAGATTGTTATTTATAAGATAGATACTACTGAAATGCCAAAAGTTATCTCATCTGTGACAATTGAAAAAGATCTGTCTGCGATAGTATATAGTAAGATTTCGTGATAAATAATATTCTAAAAATTAAAGAAATATTAGGTAAAGGTAATTTGTGTAATAGCTGGGTAAAACGCAATTCTTTAGTAAGTAACATATGTACAAATGTTTGTGAAATCGGTGCTATTGATAAAGCTAAAGCACTTGTTAACCAGGCATGTACGCAAATAGAAAAGGCGCATTTAATTGTCTCTGATATTGACGAAAATTTGGATACCATATTGAAAAAATTATCTTTCCTCAAAGATCAGCTAAATTTAACTTTTTCAAAACAACGAAGGTATACTACTGACACATTAATATGGTCCTGTTCGATTTACTTCTCGTTTCTAGGAGCTTATAGAAAAATACGTGACGGCGATTTTTTAACTCTACCGAGTCATACATATGTGCTGTGTACATAATTTTGTGGACAATAGATAATTTCATATAATTTGTGTGCAAATAGGGCCAACTTTTGACCTTCTCAAGTCTGAACGACTCTAGTTAAATAAATATCAACTAGCACCTCTTATCACAAATGCAATTTCCTGTAAATTCATTCCTATACATTACTCTTGTATTTTTTACCGTTTTCTCAGTATATCAAGAAAATGCTCGTAGCGCTGGAGTTTCCCTATTAATCCCTGTAGATACGTGCGGCCCGGTGCGGCGCTACGTGTGACGTCACACGCAGCACCATAAGGCCCGGTAGCTATCGATGGTCCCGCTAGGGCCCTTTGAAGATGACCTTCAAAAACTACTCTTCGTTTTATAGCTTGGGTACTACTGCAGCTATCGCCCCCAATTTGGAAACATGAAATGTAGTTATTAGGTACATCAATTTGAGCCTTCCGGACTCACCACGCCACCTTTGACCAGGGGCGTACAAACCAGGGGATATTTCGGTAAATTTGACTCTACTTCCATAGGCGTCAATTTCTTGCCATTTTTATATTTGATTATGATTCTCCAATGTCTTTTAAATAAAAAAGCTACTCTCGGTAATAGTCGCTATCTGTCTGTATTACGCTGAAATATGAAAATGAAGTTCAGTACCGATAGTGAGCATTAAAAGTTAGTTAAATCTTCTTCTTTAATGAAAATAAATTAGATTAGAGAGATTTATTGCCTTTTCGAAATTGGGGGTATAAAAATTAAAAAGGAACGTATACAAAATATTCCAAAAAAAAAACAATTAAACCTACACAATCAAAACTAATAATAAATTTGCAATAAATCATTCACGAGCACCAATGAAAAACTTAAAGTTTAGAAGTTTCAAAAGTACAAAATAAACAAGTAACACAAACAGGTTTATCGAGTGAGTCAAGGAGAAGTCAGAGTAAATTTTTGTCCTGAAGCTGAATTTACTAACGCTGTCGTTGACCGACTCTGTACGTACCAAAATAAACTCAAAATAACAATTGCTGAAAATGCCTGCCACCACGTTCAATACATTTATTGCACCTACGTAGCATACTTAAATTGACGTTAGCGAAAACATCAGGCATGGTTTGTATATGATCTTTCTGTATATGATATGATCTGTATATGATCTTTACATTTATCACAAAAAAATGTTTATTCAAAATTTATTAGATGATTAAATTATCAGAAATAGTAGCATGTAGCCGTTTTAAAGACGGAGGTGTCATATTTGTAGGTAATGCTCTTCAGAGAGTTGAAGTAAATAATAGACCAAGAATTTAAAAACCCCACTAATTTGACCGTGTCGTCACTTGTAAAACAAACGTTGTTTTAGCTTAATACTTGTGTAGGTAGCGAAAACATATTTAAAAACATTAGTACTTTTAAGACTCTATCCGAAGCCTTCCAATAATATGCAGGTGTACTTGCTAGTTATACCCAAAAATCCAAAAAGTTGTGATATTTAATTTTCCTTGTGGACAAGACTAACCCTACAAAATATATATTGTCCCTAAACAATTAACAAACCATTTTTTTAGTGAAAATTGGCAAATTACATGCAAGATAACATTTAAGACAATATTACTACTTACCTGTGATCTGAACAGTGAACGGTAGAACGATCGACTTTTTTTATATGTGGTCAAAAATGAATGTGATGTCAGATAGCCAAATATTGTGATAAGATCTTTTGAAACAATTGATATTAAATCTACAAGTCTAGAGTACCTACTTGAGAAACCTGACAACCGATCGATAAAAAACACACATCACGAAAGAATAGGAAGCTTAGCTACCAGTTCAAAAACTCACTACCTAAGTAATCTTATAATTTTATACAAAATTCATTCAAATTACTCATAACCATATTTATCTTATACATACTAAGTATATGTAATATTTATGTGTGTATAATATGTATATTGCAAAACTAATTCGTCCATGTAGAAGGACTAGTCCTTCTATAGATGTTAACATATTTATTTACTCATTTTTTTCAACGATTTGTTTTTTATGTACTTTGAGAGTAAATAAATATTATTATTATCATCCATACTTTCTCGAAGTTTTCCTACTCCGAACTCACGTACCCGTAGTTACAACACTCTCGTTATCGTAGCAAAGCTATAACATGCCATCTGAACATGTCAAACTGCTTTTGCAGTTCGCTTGAATAAGGTCGTTTGTTCACCAGAGTTATTGGTAGATGAAATATTTTTTTTCGGTTTTGATAAGTCTAATCGCATAGATATTTACCCCCAAATTCAAAACATCTTATCCATCATTTCAGAAAGTCATAAACGATTTAATATCAGAATTTAGCATGGGACCTTATGACATAATAGCGTTTTTGTACATTTAAAGGTAGAATAAACATATTCTATTTTTTTAAAAGTTGATACAAGAATATCTGATGCTTAGAAATGTTCTTTGTAATAATTATGTATTGAGGGCCGTTTGAACTGGTTATTAATTTTATTTTAGTCACGGTATTTTAAACTGTATAATTCAGTTCGAGGTATAAGCCGATACGCAGTTACTTGACAGACAGAGTGCAATGCGTGAAAATTGGTATACCGGTATACCGCACGGTACTGTTTCAGGTCCACTGTTGTTTATAATACACTCATGGCTATAATCTAACATTCCCACTCTAAACAGAGGTGTAGATAAAACACAGTTTATGGCATTTACTCTAACAGTGTTTAGCCAACTAAAAAATAGTTCTTTGAAATTATATTTTCATCGTTGTGCCGAAAATATATGTAACTGCCCCAAAATAGATAAAGTGTTTCATCAGTTAAATACCTATGAGTTTCTGTTGTTCAACATATACGCAGGTCGAAACATATTAGTTATGTAACAATAACAATTTTTTCTGCTTTAATGATATGGTTTTCAAACAAACTTTTGGCACTCCAATTGGAGCAAAAATTTCACCAATTTTAGTAGAATGCAGGCAGCCATTAAGTTGGGGTTGTCTTTATTGCCAGGTATAATGCTTAATCAACAAGACAAAAATCCGAGCAAAAAGCTAAACATAAACATACTAGATATGTCTTAATACACAAGCCCAGATTTACTTTTTTATTCTATATCCACAGGCGTAGTTAGGTGGGGCTTGGGGGGGCTTAGCCCCCCAAAATCAAAAAATAATTCGTTCTGTTAAGTTTATTGTATCCAAGGCGGAGGCTTTAAGTCCCCCCCCTCCCCAAATCCAGGACTTAAGCCCCCCAGCTTCAGGGACTGAACTACGCCTATGCCTCTATCTCGATTATTTTTCAGCTTTCAGAAAAAAATTATTTGTAAGAGTCATATACACAGTTAAAAAAAAGTATCAACTCAGGAATATTATAGTAAGCTATACTAATGCTGTAAATAACACTAAATTCTAATGAGGTTTTGAGATATCTTTCAGTCGCTGATTCATGTTTTTGTTATGTATTATATACGCTCGTTGTAGTTCAAACTGTAAACGTAAATCACAGTTATTTGATTTATATAAGGATAACAATATTTTTGCTTGTGATACTGATGTTATCGTAGGTACTTGTTCAGTAATATTTTTGAACGTATCTTAATTATAGTAATTTTCCTTCATACTTAGATATTTATCAGTACCTAATGAAATGTCACAATTTACATGTTAGCCATACTTTAATGAATTGGATCACCGGTTCCTTAGAATAGTACATGACTCAAATTAATCCTTCATATCTAAGATTCTGTTGATTTGCTGAACTAATTCAATAGTTCGAGATCTTCGAACAAATATGATATGAAAAGTGGTTATTATTAAACGCCTGTTTGTTACACTAACTACACATTACTCATTAGAGATTTTTTTTGTTTGGCAGCGTTGACAGCTAAGGTCATTGGCTGTTTGGCATATGGGTCTCAGTATGTCAGTAAAAAAAATTAGAAATTTATTGACCGCAGTTTATACATAATAAATAACCCTTAGGGCTGCTTTCTCAATGTTCAGTTAAAAGTGTCAGATAGGTAACTGCCAGTTTCTATCGATACAACTGTCAGATAAAATTTACGTGAATTCGTAAGTTTAACCTTCAGTTGTTTAAACAATTTGTTTAACAGTTGCCTGTTTACTTCCAGATACATATTTAACTGGACATTGAGGAACGCGCCCTTAGATGGATAGAGGTAGACCACGCTCGGTACGACTGCTCCCAAGGACGTTAAACCTATTGGTTTAACGTCCTTGACTGGAGACTAGTTCGGGGAGTAAGGACCTCGACCTGGTAAGGATGAGCTCGCATAGCTTCTCTAGTTTTCCTGGTTCGGACGGCCTGTGGTGTTATTATCTGAGAGAGCTCACTCGAACATCTTCCGTGATAGAATCTGTAAAACAGGGATAGGTCAGCTACCCTCCTCCGATGTTCCAGGCTGTGGAGGTCCTTTGTGAGGTTAGGCGTATCGATAAGTCTAATCGCTCTCTTCTGGATAGTGTCCAGAAGCTTTAGAGAGTGCTTCGGAGCGCATCCCCACACATGGGAGCAATACTCCAGCGATGGTCGGATCTGTGCCTTGTAGAGCAGCAGCAGTTGCTCTGGTGTATACAACTTCCTACAGCGGAACAAAACTCCAAGCTTCTGGGATGCCGTTTTAGCAATACTGACGACGTGGTCGTGCCAGGACATGTTATTGTTGATGTTGATTCCCAAAAGCTTGACGGAAGGTGATTCGACTACGGGGTGACCCTCCATTTCCACGGTTGATAAACCGAGAAAATTCTATGGACGGCGACGGTAACTTGACCGTCGCGGTAAAATCCGCCGTGTGTGCAACAGACTTGAATTGGCGCAGTACTGAATAGTGAGTAGCGGGCTTTACTTGATATGTTATTTTGAAACATCTAAAAAACTAGACTCAACCAAACGAACCAACCGAAAAAACAGTATTTGACAAAATGGGGTAGATAAAAATGCAATATATCTCTTTTAGAAAAGGCTAGCGTGCGCAACTGGCGGTGAATTGGGTTCGCCACAGAGGCCAGTTTAGTATTATTTATTTCTGCGGTCCGTGCCGAGTTTAACTTAATTTAAAAATTGCCCTAATGGTCGTAGTGTGGCCCTCTGAACGCAGCGCCAGTTTTTCGTTATTTCGTCACAAGCCTCCACCAGAATCAGCAAAAATAATACACGTGATGGGCCGTTTAATTGCAACCGGTTAAAATGCTCTAGCAGGACGAATGGGGTGGTCCAGGGGTATAATTTGATTAATAAGTCTTTTGGGATATGCAAATTAGGTTAGCCAAGGGCGAAATCGATTTTATTTGGAATGCCCCTTTACTCTTCACAACTGTGCGCTTTTGATCCAAAAGCGAATAAATCCACTTTTGACAATAAAAAATGAAAATGCTTTATTACTCTCAACAGTACCTTTTTCAGAGAATAAGATATAAATCGAATGTGAAATACAGGTCAAGTTGAAGCTTTTCTGAAGATAGTCGCAACACCATAGTTTCAGGATAATTGGCATATATTTGGTTCAACACCCACATAACAATATCGAATACATGGATACATATATTGTATGTCCGCAATATCCACAAATGGAGCAAGGTCTAATTGATGTAGACATCGCAAAAATATACATTTCATATATGTTCGTCGCAAACTTCCACATCCATAGCATATCCATTAAATGTACGTATGTGCGTCTAATGTACAGGGTGTCCCATTTTGGGCACTTTTACGGGGTATCTCGGTTATTTTTGAAGATAGAGAGTTGCGGTTTTCGCGACGCTACTTTTTTGTGAAACTAAAGATGCCCTTAACAAAATTATCATGGCCCTCTTGGTCTTTGAGATACAGGGTGAAATCGAAAACTATCGATTTTGGGACCACCCTCGTATCTCGGTTGTCTTTTATCTTATTGAAAAGTTTAATAATAGGTCTTATAAGAACTTTTTTTGTAAAATCCAGTGGTGTTGCTTGATTTTTTCTTGTTCTAACCATTTTTCAGTTATGAAGCAAATATATATGTTTTTAAATGGAACACCCTGTATATTATTTTTGAAATCAATCGGTAATAATGCAAGATTTTGAAAAATTTATATTAGTATATTACTATTTTGACAATTGCGCTCAAAATTTGATTTTTTCATATTTTACTTTATTTGTAGCAATAGGCCATGGTTAATCAACTATAAATAATAAGCATCTAAGCAGTTATCACTCTAGCGTATCGGTGTGGGAAGTAAAACTGAAACTTGGAATAATGAAGTCAATGTATGAAAACTATATTTCGGAGTAAAATGGTAAATGCTTTCAAGATGGCGGCTGTAACACCTTGTATGTGATATTCCATATGAGAGGAGCTGATTCCAATTTAGATCTCATATATCGCCGTCAGCGCTAATGTTGGAATAGTATCAAAGCTTCTACAGTTTCTGGTAATAAAGCTACCCGTGCGGTAATCTTTGTTTACAGTTTCGCTAATATGGCGGTTTAACGTAAGCTCCTGCATCTTCCTGGCACTATCGCTTAAGTTATACGTACACAAGACAGTACTCACTTTATTTAAACTTCAGTTCCGCGTATGCAGAAAAGTGTGAGAGGTAACTGCAATGTTTAATTTTTGCTACAGACTAGATTCTGGAACAATATCTCACTTTGCGGGTGGGCACGAATAGATGAAATCATTGCTGCTACTTGTTTTTTTTGTTGAGCGATCCCGCTTTTTTTCCATTTTAAAATTTCAGCAAAAAAACAAAAATACAACCTCATACCCATTGCCTTCAATGAAATGTCAACATTCAACGATTCAACATGCAACTGCTCTTCAACTGGGATGCCTTGCCAAAACTTCCAATGTTGCCAGACATTTGGAAAATCTCACAGCGCAATGTGATTTCTACATTCTAGTCATTCTACTATACGTATATAAAATATTTCTTATACAATAGTGAGTACACCAGCTTGACTTTCTTCCCACATGCATAGTTTCCGTGTGAAGTTTTAGTAAAATAACACTGTTCCATCAGATTCCACGCTATCTTTGGACAGTGTCAACATGAGACATGACAACATCGCAAGCACAGGTGGTTGCCTTCACTAGGCCGGAGCCTTAGATGTGGCAACGTGGCTTAGCTGTCAAATAGTAGTCTGGTTACCCTAAATTGTTTTACAGTTTCAGAATAATAATTATTACATTTTATATGTATTAAGAGTTCAACTCGGTTGATAAATGAAGAAAAATACTTTTTAGAACTACTACTACTAATACAACTTACATCTGATGTCTGGTTCATCGTAGTCAAACAATACAAATAAAAATAAACGCAACCTGTTTCCTGCTGCCACTTCCACTTCCACTTAAATGAACACTCAGTTTACTTTGTAAATTTTCACTTGAGCTAGAAAAATTCACTATTAGGTCACTTTGAAGCCATTCTTGAGGTCTTGATTCCCTTCCACTATCAAATCTTCTCGTAGGTATGCCCAGATGCATGCTCAGATGAGTTCTATTAACTGTGATATTTGGATGGTCCAGAAAGCATTGTAGGTACCACATTGTGCTTTAAAATAGGTCTTATCCTTTGAAATCTTTGTAAATTATTGTCTTTATTCTTATAAATATAACCAGCCCTTCCGAGGAATACCTTTCACCCACTTCTGTTTATGTCCTTTATTGGAAGCACAATTGCTAGTGCAACCAAGTACTACACACTTTGCAGGCATCTTTTTATCTTTATAGTTCCGTTTGTGCAGGTAGATAATTAGAAATATAATAAAAATCACCTTCCACTCTTCTTTGTTACTCTGGAAGGTTATGTTGATATGTCCTTTATTGAACGCACAATTGCTAGTGCAACCTGGTACTACACACTTTGCAGGCATCTTGTTATCTTTATAGTTTCGTTTGTGCAGGTAAATAATAAGAAACACATTATGCTGGTATGGTTAGCTTTCTAACAGGTTGACTGCCAGGTGAAAGATTGAAAAATATAAAAATATCATCTGGTGCCAAGTTGAAAATAGTGCACTTGATAGTGCCGTGTATACGCGCAACTAACTTGTTTAAATCAAGATACAACAGCATACGCAGATACAGATAGAAATGATGTACGTATAGAAAAAGCAACCAAGAGATCAACCAAGATGCACACATTGCTCTGGAAGGAGGGCCATTTTGACAAAATGAGAAAGTACTGCAAAGGGTGTTACACTAAGATATTACATGGAGAAATAATCAAAAACCGCTTGAAGAAAGTCGTAACATACTGTGGATCCTGCGAGAATCAGCCGCATTTTTGTCTGAACTGAAAAAGTACGTTAGTATCATTTTACAAGTAAAATTCATTTTAAGGTCACCCTATATATCGTCATATTCCAGCGTAAATTCACTAACAAACATTTACTGACTTTCGAGATATTTCAGCTTGAAGTTTATTTTCTATTTATTAAATCAGTTTTTATTTTTTTTTTCACGCAAGCTGTGTTCCTGCGTTCTGTCAATAAAATGCCTAATTAATTTTAATAGCAAAAATTCAGATTTATTCCCTCTAAAGTATAATGAAAAATAAACAAACTCAGTTAGTGGCTTTTGGCAGTAAAAAGAATAAGCTTTGTGGACCTAGTTATTTATTCGCCTATTTGTACAGGCAATATTATAATAGGCAATATTATAATTTAAATAAGAAATAATGTCAGTAGAAAGGGAAACGGCTTATTCTTCTTGTTCGTCGTC
This sequence comes from Callosobruchus maculatus, assembly GCA_951848785.1. Lineage (NCBI taxonomy): Eukaryota > Metazoa > Arthropoda > Insecta > Coleoptera > Chrysomelidae > Callosobruchus > Callosobruchus maculatus. The sequence continues at coordinate 2,588,668 of CATOUR010000296.1, forward strand.
CCCTTGGGAAGGTTCCGTAGCGTGATCTGACACGTTATTGGAGGTTGTGAGTGACTGATACCAGATCTTCTGGTATAATATTCTTGCGACATAGTTTTAATGGATCTTCCTTTTTAGCAATACTAATCGGTGGGCACGTATCCAGGATTTAGTTTTTTTGGTGTCGGGGGACAAATTACGGAATCGTCGAGGGGGCAGGGGGGGGGATGTAGTTTTGGGGGTGGTCCAGATTAGGGTTGCCACCTTTTAAATTGTATTCGTCGAAGGCGGGACAGTGCAGATTTTGTGAATTAGATTTTTTAGGCGGCGTTATATCTGGCGTTCCAAGTGGCGCTCTTTGTCAATAACCTTAGCGTCTTTCCAAATAGGTAATTTCACGATGCTCGGCCCATGGGTGATTTTGTGGCCGAGCAATACAAAATTATTTGGGCAGACGATAAGTAAAGAACCTCAATGGTATATCTGGAAATTCGAAGAAGCTGCTTATATCGCCTGCAACAAAAACGTGTACAGCAAGCCTACTGTGGAAAATAGATAAAAATAGCCGCCCCTCACAGGAAACTTAGGAAAACTAAAATTGCACAAAATAAACTTGGACACAAACGTGTAACGAAGCGACCATCGAACGGCCACGTCATCGTCAGTAAGGACCGACGCGCGACGCCACTGAACTAGAACACAACAGCGACCGGTCAGAACAAGCCGCGAAGAACGGCTTGTCATCAAGAACTGACACACTCAGCGGAACGCGGCACCGACCAATCAGAACAAATCACGTCGTCAGCTAGACGAGAATAAGTAGCATCGAAATGGTAATGGCTGTCAGAAACTGGCCATTTGAAACATCTACTTTGTTTACAAACTTCAAATAACAGTTTGAATGTATGAAGCGTTTATGCGAGAAGTCATTAAGGTACTTAAGATCCTTTCGTATTATAATTTTAAGTTTCTATTTTGTTGATAAGTTTTAATACATAGATATAATCTGATCTGACGCATATAGACAATTAGTGACTTCTAAAACTGAAGAATACAACGAAACTAAAGTGAAAAATGCAGTTAGTTCATTTTTCCACAAAAAGTCAGTTTGTGACTTTTCGCAGTAATGTGACGATATATCCTTTATATTTTTAAGTATGTCGTGGGTTCCTGCAATAAAAAAAACGACAGAAATCTGGACACACTATTTTGGCAGAATCAAAGAGGTATTCAGAAATTCGCATCAGCACCCTAGGCCTGTAAGCCACAGCGGTCGAACACCGTCATTATACTGCTCTCTGGTTCGACCGCTGGCACAATCCAACAACGTGGGATAGCGGTCGTATACGATCGCCGCGGCAGCTCAGACAAAATAGTCTGCGGTCGTCCACGACCGCCGTGCAGTCAACCTGTTAATAATGTAAAATAACCAGGAATTCATAGAATAGACCCCTATGAGGCAAAAATTTGACTTTTCCTCTCAACCAATGGTCCCTTCTCGGGATGATTAGTTTAGTTTAGTTCATTTACTTGTAACATATTTACAAGGCAAATAAAACTGGCTATCGTCCGTGAAGAGTTACCCCTTGTATACTGCCATCCACCACCAAGTGACAGAAACGATGAATTTCTTGTATTAGATCGATTGTCGACTTTCTTCAATTACCTGCATCTGATACCACTGCATTTAACTTTGGGTAGTTGGGGGGTGCGGGGTTCTAAAGCTGAAAAGTTTGTTGTATTCATAATGGGCTGTCCATTGACCTGTGAATGAAAAACCTAGCGGCATAATACACTTTTTTAGGTTCATCGGAACATTGCCTTGCTTATTATTGAAATCAAGGGACTTGTATTGACTTGTATTGACAAGTATTGCTTTAGATCGTTCTATATTGCGAAATGCGAAAATTATTGAATTGATTTTAATAAAGCTTTGGCACAGTACTTGTACCGCGGCGAGGATGGAAAACGCGTATGCTTTGGAAAAATCGTGTCAGTGGCGGCGCAGCAATAATAAAAACAACAAAAATATAAAAACAGCTCAAACTTTGTTTTTAGGCGTTGTAGAGTTTCCTCATCATCTTCTAATTTTCTTTGGCTGGGAGTGAATTTGGGGTGGTTGGGGGGTGGGGGGTTGTAAAACTGAATAATTTGTTGTATTTATAATGGGCCGTCCATTGACCTGCGAATGCAAAACCTAGCGGCAGTATACACTTTTTTAGACCCATCCGAACATTGCCTTGCTTATTATAGAAACCAAGGGACTTTTGTGATGTATACATATGAGTATTGTTTCGAATCGTTATGTATTGCGTAACGCGAAAATTATTGAGTTGATTTTAGTGAAATTTAGACAAAGACAAATAAATCGAGTCAGTGGCGGCGCAGCAATAATGAAAAACTAAAAATATAAAAACAACTCAAACTTCGCTTTTAGTTGGTTTGGAGGCTCCTGGTCATTTCGCGTCGTCCATTTGAAGCATGCAGAAAAAACTGTGGCGTCATAGTTCCTAAGGGGGGAGACGCAAGATACTATTTACGAGAGTTTTTACGTTGGATGTTGTTTTGCGAGCGGGTGGGCGATGATTTGGTTGCAATGGAAAAATAATAAAATGGTATCAGCATTATGTGGGAAGTATCGAGTCAATCAACTTGACTCCATTTTTAATGTGCTGCATAGCAAAAGCAGCTGTGTCTGATACTACCTTTAAGGGGTTTGGGTATACCAGTTATACATATGTACGAGTATTTGCCATGTAAAACACGAATTCCCATTTCAAACAGAACTCACTTGTTTTTCAAACTACATACACATTATTTCAGAAGGTGATCGTCAAAACCTTAATGAATGACATCTGAGAGCAATTTTTTCAAAAAAGTCTTTTAGTGTGTAAAAAAACTCTCAATGCAAAATGATACATTTTTCAAATGTCTGTAATTTAATAACCAAATACGATATCAAAAAAAGGTCAACAGTGACAAAGCGCAAGCCTTCTTCTTCTATACGCTTTTTGAATCATTACTGTAAGTTCAAAGGTAAGGTCAGGAGCTTATAAATTCGAAATTCACTTTATAACAACCTTTGGACCTCTTGACCTTACCTTGGGATTTTTGGATCTCTTATCCCCCCTCATCCTAGATACACACATACTGGAGAAAGAGAACAGGCGGCCATGCCTTCTCATTAAGACGGGAATACATATTTTCTTGGATTCTCAATTTCGCGCGCTAGACCCTTAAGGATGGTGATTAGCCTTCGTTTTTAAGTAATATTATCTTCACGTTTTGGGTGCACATGCGGAACTTGCGGCTTCTGTAAAGCAGGACAATGGACGCAATCACTAACAATATATTGTTAGTGACCGTATTCTCTATACAGGGTTCTATGAGAATGGAAAATACCTTAGGAGAAGACTGTACATCTCATTTCCTCGCAAGGTATCTTTGGCTCTTTCCAACCTGACTGACGAAGGCATGAAACTATTCCACAATCTCTATCTACAATGGATGACCCGCGATATGCAACGCTCCCACCTAAGCTCCTAATCTTATCGAATTTGTGCAGAACGGAGCGCCGCGCCGTAAGCCTGCACTTCCGCCCGGTAGCAGAATTAGTAGAAAAATAGAGGTATTCACCCCGGCCATTTTTAGCAGTCCTGAATGCGCCGCAACGCTACCGGGCCAGCCAGTTTAAAGGAAAATCCCGGCAATCGCTGGCCCGAATTGGAGCAGTGATCGTGTGGAGATTGAATAAAAGTATCGGGGAAGCGTAAATGGATGTGTCCGATTCATTCCTATTAAAGCTATATTGGAAATTCCGACGGTAATTTGTTATGTCGCTGCCGCCAGGTTTATTGCCGACGATTTTATTTCTTAACCGAACGATTTTGGCTCATTTTAAGTCTGAGGGAACGCTGAGGCACTCAGAACTTCCCGCACATTATGGTGATACCATTTTATTATTTTTCAATAGCATGAAAGTCTGAAAGACCGAAGCCCGCTACTCACTATTCGTTAGTTCGTTTCGTTAATTGATTCGTCGGTTCATTTCGTTAATTCGCGTTTCGACCATCCAACGCCATGATACTACGACTCCAACAGATATGATCACTTGCCGGACAGTTTTCGGACCGGTCTGTGCATGACGTCACCGCGTGACAAAAATGTACAAGCACATGGCGCATGTGATTTTTGAAAGTTTTATTTCGTTTCTTGTTATATCTGTCTTAAATATTTAATATTCACACAAAATGAAAATAGCTCATGCACAGTATAATATAAACAATACATATTATTCTGTATTTGAATAAAAGATTGGTGAAATAGTTATACAGAGAATGGATACTACTCGACGCCCGACCCGTTTGCAACAGTTCCAAGCGTACTGAATTTCAGGTACAAACATTTTGTACTCAAAAAAATTTACAATGTGGAAAAAGAATAGAGCCATAACGGTCTGGATGTATTTTTCTGAAATCTCATATAAGAGATCGATTAGAGTGCCTAGTGAAACCATCTTTTTGTAGGAAAATTTCTCAAATAGAGGGTGGAATTTTTATATACTCCATCCAGGAACCTTTGATTACCGTCCTTATTTTTTATATATAGATTATAGTGATGCATCACCAGCTCTTCAAGATAATTTGCATAATATGTATTTACTGTATAATTCTCTTAATAAAAGGTAGACAAGAAATAAATAACATGATTTTGTCATTAGAGATTTTAAAAAAATCAAGAACAAGCATAATGTTTATAGCGAGTAAATATTGACTTTTCTCTGCTAGTGATTGGTAAAATTGGAATTTTTGAAATTAGGGGATAAGAAAAATACATTAGCAACTTTCTTTATTCTTTATTTATTCAAATATATGTCACAACCACTATTCTAGGAAGCGGGTAATCGTTGCCGATTTGTTAGGAAACAAAACTCAAGCTAGATGGCTGGGTAGCGGCAAATAAACAGCGAAGTGTACTCTTAAAACTCTATTTCCAAGCTTTCGGGATCATTTGATCCCTTCTTCAGGGCTACAAAGAGAATTTAGCAATCAGCAACATTAGAAAAAATTAAGAATGAAAAGTTTTTACTTACAAAAGTTTGTGAGGATGTTGCTGGAAGATGTTATAAAACAAGCCAAAAGAGCAAGTATCAAGTAACAACACATATCTTGCATGAAGCACGTTATACAGACACAGAAATTTACGAAAAACATTACACAATTTACTGTTAAAAGTTAAAATCTTAATAAAATCGTAAAATGGCCGTTCGGTGAATATTTTGCGTGCCGGCAATTACGTCTATCGAAACGGTCAAGCACAACGTGTCTGAGCGGAAATAGGTTAGTGGAGGGAAATTCAAATTTTGTTCATTTGTCAATTGTCATTCGCCTGAATTATGGCGCATGCGCGCACAATCTATGTTGAAATTATTTTTGTGGAGGGGATTTATGTATAGGGTGATTCAAATTATCACTATACAGTGTCGAACAGAATGGACTGATGTAATAAAATGTTTTAATGTATGTAATATTATGCAATGTGCGTGGATAGCAATGAATATATCAAAAAGTAGAAAGAGAGGAATTATATGTGCGTTTATAGCAAGAATTTTAGTGATGATGTGAAATTGTTAAAAAAAGGGGGGGAAAGTTTTTTTTTTTATTCCACAATATATGTGGTGTAAATTAATTTTATATGTATTACATTTACATTGATGAATTCTCCACAGAGTTATCGATACGAAATTTTTCACAATTCAAAAGATATGAATAAATTATGCTAAGGCTGTTGATATCAGTTTTTTTATTAATACAGTTGTCACATTGAAAGATATGTGCCATTTCAAGGAAACATCTTTTCTTTAAATTTGACTCACTTGCCAAAACTTTAACAGAATTGTAGTCAATGGTATGATTGGGAAGATTAGCATGTGATGCCAAAGTACACCTGTTAGGGTAAAGTCTGGCATCACTTTTATGAGAGGTAAGCCTCTCTTTAAGGGACCTGGCAGTTTGACCAATGTATACTGAGTTGCAAGTACTGCAAGGAATACTATAAACCACATTGGTTAAGCTAAGCAATGGTACTTTGTCCTTTAATTTGGAAAAAAGATTATTAATTGTTAGAACTGGTTTTGAGGCAATTTTACAGTTTACACTTCTGAAAATCCTGAACAGTCCAGGAGTTAATTCTTTGATAAAAGGCAATTTTGCATATATAGTGATAGGTTGAGTGGTAAGTTGAGAATGTTCACCTTGTAAATTATTAGCATTAGCAATGTTGTGGTTAATATTAGCAATTTGTGGTAAATTATTATTTTCTGAATTGAAAAGGATACTGTTAACCAAGTGTTTAGGGTAACCATTATTAATAAACAATTTAGTCAAAGTATGAAGATTTGGATTGTGGAAGGAGTTATCAGCTATTTTTATGACCCTGTTTTTCATCTGTTTTATAAGGTTAATCTTGATTTGCATTCTATGGTAAGACATATAATTAAGGAATCTGCCAGAACTGCTGGGCTTCCTGTACCAGTCAACCAAAAGAATGTTATTTTCAGATCTTATAAACCTTGTGTCAAGGAAAGGGACTGACTGTTTGGAGTCCTCATTCTCAATCGTAAATTGGATGTGAGGGTCATAGCTATTAAAGATATCCACTATTACATCCAAGCCTTCAGACGGCAAGCAGACGATAATGTCGTCTACATATTTTTTTAATGAAAAAAAGATTGAAAGGTAACGCTTGGATCACTGAATCCAATAAGTCATCCATTACATATTCTGCTAAGATTGGAGAAATTTTGGCTCCCATAGGAGTGCCAAAAGTTTGTTGAAAAATTTTGTTATTAAAAGAAAAATGGTTATTATTAAAAAGAAATTTAATAATATTAAGGAAAGATTCAAGGGTTAAATTGCAAAATTGACCGATATCTGACCAATGTTCACTTACAGACCTTAAACAGGCATCCAAATAAACATTGCTAAAGAGAGAGACAACATCCAAGCTTGCAATTACATGATTTTTAGGGAGTTGTAACCTATTAAACTGCTCTGAGGCATAAAAAGAATCTTTAATGTAATAATCACTTTTTTTATGTGCTCGAGTGAGAATATCTGTAACAAAGGATGACAGAGATTGGGTAGCTGAACCAATTGAAGCAACAATAGGTCTCACAGAAAGAGTAGGCTTATGTACTTTAGGAAGTGCATAAAATTTTGGCAATATAGAGTTATAACTCATTAATTTTTTTCGTTGAATATCATCAATTTGATTAGAATTAAATAATTGAGAAACAATTTTATTACTTTGTCTTTCCACAGATGTAGTGGGATCTGAGTGGATCTCAGTATATGAGGAATCATTGCTGATCAGATTAGTTGATAAGTCAATGTAATCTTGTTTAAACATAATGACAGTGACGTTACCTTTGTCTGAGCGTGTTACTACCAACTCAGGGTGATCTTTAAGAATTTTTTTTGTTTTATAGAAAAGTTTTCGATAAAAAGAATTGTTTTTATTTTGTGAAAGATGAAAATAATTGGTAACAGCATTGGTGGAACGGGTGATGTAAATGTTCCTTTCTTTTTCATCAGGAACAAGAGAACAAATGTTATCAACATCAGCCAGCAATGATTTTATAGAAAAATCATCATTGAGGGATGGTTCAACACTAAATTTAGGTCCTAGGGAAAGAAATTTTGAAATATCATCTGGAATAGAAACATTAGTGAGATTTTTCAACCAGTTTGATTGAGTATTAAGATAAATTTGATTATTATATTCAACAAGCGTGTTGAGTTTACGTAAGTTACTTAACTTAGTTCTGTGAAAATTACGATTAAAGTGTCTTCTTTGACGAGATTCAAAAGAAGAAAAGGTATATTCATTAGTTGAAGAGATAACAAGTTGTTTTAAAGTTTTAAGTGTGGAATGTAACTTAGCAAGTTGCTTATGGACCGACCCAATTTCAAAAGCTAATATTTTGTCCCCTAACCTTTCTAGTGGAGTTTTCCAGCTTTCAACACGGTGCCTGTCCGCCATATGGTCTAAAGGTGTGATTTTCGACATGATGTGCTTAGGTAGGACCCCCTTAGATCTGCACTGCAACAGGAAAATTCTCCTGTTCGTGAGTCTTGATAACCTCTTCTTGTGTTTCATCCAAGATTTCATGTAATTAACTGCATTGGCTCCATAGGTGTCGTGGATGATGTTGAAAAAACCCAGATCTGTGGACATTATTTTAGGAAGCGGGTAATCGTTGCCGATTTGTTAGGAAACAAAACTCAAGCTAGATGGCTGGGTAGCGGCAAATAAACAGCGAAGTGTACTCTTAAAGCTCTATTTCCAAGCTTTCGGGATCATTTGATCCCTTCTTCAGGGCTACAAAGACAATTTAGCAATCAGCAACATTAGAAAAAATTAAGAATGAAAAGTTTTTACTTACAAAAGTTTGTGAGGATGTTGCTGGAAGATGTTATAAAACAAGCCAAAAGAGCAAGTAACAACACATATCTTGCATGAAGCACGTTATACAGACACAGAAATTTACGAAAAACATTACACAATTTACTGTTAAAAGTTAAAATCTTAATAAAATCGTAAAATGGCCGTTCGGTGAATATTTTGCGTGCCGGCAATTACGTCTATCGAAACGGTCAAGCACAACGTGTCTGAGCGGAAATAGGTTAGTGGAGGGAAATTCAAATTTTGTTCATTTGTCAATTGTCATTTGCCTAAATTATGGCGCATGCGCGCACAATCTATGTTGAAATTATTTTTGTGGAGGGGATTTATGTATAGGGTGATTCAAATTATCACTATACAGTGTCGAACAGAATGAACTGATGTAATAAAATGTTTTAATGTATGTAATATTATGCAATGTGCGTGGATAGCAATGAATATATCAAAAAGTAGGAAGAGAGGAATTATATGTGCGTTTATAGCAAGAATTTTAGTGATAATGTGAAATTGTTAAAAAAAGGGGGGGAAAGTTTTTTTTTTTATTCCACAATATATGTGGTGTAAATTAATTTTATATGTATTACATTTACATTGATGAATTCTCCACAGAGTTATGAATACGAAATTTTTCACAATTCAAAAGATATGAATAAATTATGCTAAGGCTGTTGATATCAGTTTTTTTTATCAATACAGTTGTCACATTGAAAGATATGTGCCATTTCAAGGAAACATCTTTTCTTTAAATTTGACTCACTTGCCAAAACTTTAACAGAATTGTAGTTCATACCATTGACTACAATTCTGTTAGAGTTTTGGCAAGTGAGTCAAATTTAAAGAAAAGATGTTTCCTTGAAATGGTACATATCTTTCAATGTGACAACTGTATTAATAAAAAAACTGATATCAACAGCCTTAGCATAATTTATTCATATCTTTTGAATTGTGAAAAATTTCGTATTGATAACTCTGTGGAGAATTCATCAATGTAAATGTAATACATATAAAATTAATGTACACCACATATATTGTGGAATAAAAAAAAAATTAAAAAAAAAAGACTTTCCCCCCTTTTTTTAACAATTTCACATTATCACTAAAATTCTTGCTATAAACGCACATATAATTCCTCTCTTCCTACTTTTTGATATATTCATTGCTATCCACGCACATTGCATAATATTACATACATTAAAACATTTTATTACATCAGTTCATTCTGTTCGACACTGTATAGTGATAATTTGAATCACCCTATACATAAATCCCCTCCACAAAAATAATTTCAACATAGATTGTGCGCGCATGCGCCATAATTCAGGCGAATGACAATTGACAAATGAACAAAATTTGAATTTCCCTCCACTAACCTATTTCCGCTCAGACACGTTGTGCTTGACCGTTTCGATAGACGTAATTGCCGGCACGCAAAATATTCACCGAACGGCCGTTTTACGATTTTATTAAGATTTTAACTTTTAACAGTAAATTGTGTAATGTTTTTCGTAAATTTCTGTGTCTGTATAACGTGCTTCATGCAAGATATGTGTTGTTACTTGCTCTTTTGGCTTGTTTTATAACATCTTCCAGCAACATCCTCACAAACTTTTGTAAGTAAAAACTTTTCATTCTTAATTTTTTCTAATGTTGCTGATTGCTAAATTGTCTTTGTAGCCCTGAAGAAGGGATCAAATGATCCCGAAAGCTTGGAATTAGAGTTTTAAGAGTACACTTCGCTGTTTATTTGCCGCTACCCAGCCATCTAGCTTGAGTTTTGTTTCTGTCACAACCACTATACATATATTTTCTGTTATACATAAAATGAAAAACATATCACAACACAGTAGACAAATATCTTTCTGGGCATTGTATTTAACTAGTACAGGTGAATTCTCATATAGTAAAGATTCCTAGTAACAACACGTTTTTCCTCAATTTTTTTCAAAATGTTTTCATGCCATGTATCTGTTTAATAATAATATGTTTGAATTAAAAAGTTTGATGCACTTGTAGTCAGGGTTTCTGATACCCTGGGTATAGGCCGGGCACATTATTTGTTGCGCTCTTGTGTTGCAGTTACTGATTCTGCAAATATGAGTCTAATAGGGAAATATATTTTGGACAGACAATAACAATTGAAAAAATGGTGCATAAGAGCGCTTAGAACTAGCCTTCCTCTATTATGAACTGAAAATGAAATATCCTAAAAAAGAAGTTCTGCAAACTGTAAATTTCTAAACATCTTTTAGCGCATTTTCATTTTATGTAGCATTTTTTTATTCCAAATAGGAAAGGTGCTAGGAAAGCTGGATGCACCGTCGCAGGATCCTGTATATTTATTATTTTATACTATTTTACAATCTTAGTGAATTTCCGTTTTCTAATATTCGAGGTCTCTCTAATTTCCCCATTAATAATTTTTATTCTGAAATACATTTTACATCTAAAAAACAAACTCTTTGCATTATAAGTCACATCTACATTCTCTGCTAATTTGTTTAAATTCGAAAAATAGTCTATTAACTTAAATGCAATGAAACATGCCAAACTTTTCAAATCATCCCATCATAATTCATCCAAATCAGTATAATGTCCAGTCTTTCGGACATTTCTTCCTCGTCCTCATTCTCAATGGGCAAATTTAGCACACTGAATATTTCTCCAGTAAGAAAATAGAAATTTAGATGAAACATAACTATAAAAATATATTTGTTTTAGAAAATATTCCCCTATAACCTGTAACTAAACAAGTAAACAAACTCCGTTTGTCACACGCTGACGTCAGAGGTGGAATCGAGACGGAAGATAACATGCGCGTGAGCATATCTTCTAAAGTCGTAGTATCATCATCCAACGCATTACATCCTACTCATTATGCGTTGTTTCACTTCGCTTCGATGATGCATGGAAATTCGTCTATTGTGCGAAGTGCGACCTTTTATAGTAGTGAAAAAGAATCCTTAAGAATGAATTCTCAGTTCCCATTTCCTCAGCGATACTTTTGAAAGCATCATGCACTTTATTCCGATTTTTTTCGTTTTTTTCACTCGGATTTCATAAACATGGATACACTTGTATTTTTTGTATAAATCTAAAACTATTTCCTTCATTCCGTTCCATTTTTAAATAATCACCAAACGCACAGGACGACCTGAGACCACAGCGTCAACTTCGTCGCTTCGCTGACTTCGTTGCGTCGTTCATTTTTCCTTTGATGTTTCGTCCAAATACCGACATCAAGGCGAAGTCTGGCGAAGCGCCGCACAATGAAACGCATCGGCGCAGCGCATCATACTCACTAAGCAATACTTCGTGAATTACTGCAGCGAATTGGCGCAGTACCGAATAGTGAGTGGCGGGCTTAACTTATTGTCCGCCCGCCCGCAGAAAAATATCCAACGCAAAAACAGTCCTTAATAGCTTCTTGCCTCTCTCCATAGGAACTAGGACGATACAGTTTTTGTTCTGCAGCCTTAAACTAATATCCTCATCGCATGGCATGCCGATTTTGTGATATACTACTCGCAAGTGAAATCCGAACACTTAGAAGATAAAAGGAATATTTGCTTTGAAAATTTGTACACAGCTTGGCAGTACCATCTCTAGTACACATGTAACACTTTTTGTTAATTCAGACGCTATTTACCTACATGGCATCTCTAAAAAGCTCTAGACGTGTAAAAACAAAACATGGCTTTTTGTCGATTCAAAAACGATGATATCTGTTGCAAATGTGGCGAGAGACTGGTTGGTTCTGTGAAGATGTCCCCTAGAAGACGACAGCTCCAGTTTACGTAGTTAAGCCCCTTTGAATGGGGTGGGATTGTAGGCCAGCGAGAACGTGGTGCTTCTTTCAGAGCAATTGCTGTAACCAGGGGCGGCGCGTGCCTCGAAAAAGTGGGGGGGGCCAAAAAAACAACTAATACAGGGTGTAACTTTTAAGGATGTCCACACCTATATTACCGTGTAGATCTCGCTGAGCTGATCATTTTTCGATAAGCAACATGGGTCCGGAAACGAACCGTTTCGGAGATAGCGCTACCGAAAGTAGTTCTTTCTGACGCCTGGAGTAATTGGCCCGTACATGCTCCTAGCGCGACTCAACGCCGACAACTACATCGTGTTCCTCCAGGATGTCCTTCCAAGTCTGCTTGAAAATGTTCCTCTTCAGGTCCGGAGAGGAATGTGGTTTCAGCACGATGGAGCTCCAGCCCACTACGGAGCGCAAGTCCGGGCTCATCTTGATGCAGCTTTTCCAGGGCGTTGGATCGGCCGAAGTGATCCAGTAGCGTGGCCGGCGCGGTCTCCGGATCTCAATCCCCTGGATTTTTTCCTGTGGGGTCACCTGGAAGCACTTGTCTACCAAGGGGGTGCACCACACACAGCAGAAGAGCTGATTGCACGCATCATTGCAGCAGCTGGAGACGTCAGGGAGCAGCCACAGGTAATCAACGCTGCCACTGCGTCGGTCATCCATCAAGCCAGATTGTGCGTGCAAGAAGGCGGTGGCCACGTGGAGCCTCTCCTTCACTGATTTTTGAGTGATCTAGATGTTTTTTGATGTTGTTTTTTTGCAATGTTTTTTTTTTGTTTTGTTTGTTTGGTTTACTTTTGATATTTTGGCCATGACGATTAAATGTTGACAACCCGAATCTGTCTTAGCAGCTGATCCGTAACCCCCTCTCTCCTCTGCCAATTACGAGGCGTTGAATGAATTGCCTAACTTCAAGCGTCAGAAAGGATAACTTTCGGTTGCGTTATCTCCGTAACGGTTCGTTTTTGGGCCCATGTTGCTTATCGAAAAATGATCAGCTCAGCGAGATCTACATGGTGGTATATGTGTGGACATCCTTAAAAGTTACACCCTGTATACAGGGTCCATACCATGCTTTCGAAAGATTTTTCGTACTTCAACTCCTAAAACTTACCCCATACCTTTTTCCAAATAGTAGCACCTTACATCTTTTCGTACATTATTGAGGTCGTTATTTTATTTAGTATTTTGTAGTGCCTTTGACTTCATATACAGATCATTTTTTTTGTAGTCATTAACCTAAGATAAATAAAATCAGCATTTTTTTGAGGTGTAATATTTTCGTAATAAAAAAGCATAAAAAAAAACATTTGTTTCCGAAAGCATGTTTTATAGATTAGTCGCTGTGACATACTGTATGTAACAGACTGTATGTGGGAAGTAAATAAACCGAGCGCTTGGTGCTGTGGTTGCCGGCATCGGCAGTCGAGGAACGGCAAGCGTAGAAGTAAGTGTGAGGTAAACATTGTCATTGTGTGTTATTGTTACATGGCGATATAGGATAGGGCACACAGTACAGTCGGTACCCTTAAAAATCCAATTAGTTTTATTTTAGTCGCGTTAAGCAAGTTCCTGTTTTATTTATATTATGCTTGTGATTTTACAAAAAAATAAGTTTGCGTATAAAATCAAACGTACTGCAAGATTTTAGATAATATAGGGACTTAATCTGCGTAGAAAGAACTATTTGGTGCTATTTGAAAATCGAAGGTTGGGGTCAGTTTCACGGGTTGAAGTACAAAAAAAAAAGGTTTAAAAAGCATGGTATGGTAGATTCTATAGTACTATCAAAAATTCCACTCAGTTTTCGTTTGAACTATTTTTTGTTACAAAAATGTCACGTGTCAAGGAAATTCAGGGTCACCCTGTATAAAACAATTAGTAGATATAGCTACTTTGGATTTTACCTATACATTAAATTGACGACAGACTGCAATGTTGTTTGCAACTAATTCACACTAACATCATAATATACAAACACAAACGACGAAAAAACAGCTTAGTAGAAAATTTGGTCGGTACCCTTAATCAGTATATTGCATCACACATTGAAACAAACAAGCAAGCAAAAAAGACGAAAACATCCCGGCACTCGCATGACCGCGAAGATTTGGTGGGAGTGGTATGGTCCACGGGTTTAGTATGAAAATATACTCGATCGTGTGATTTGTATTGGCCAAACCTTTGGTGGTAAAGTAGAGCCCAGAGATATACCATTTGTGTACGTTTTGCGCTATATAAAAACTGCATACCATCTATTAGTACAGTTCATCATTTGGAATAGATACAGTTTTGATAATATTCAATGGTTACCACTATTTTACTGTCGTAGTCGTAACCAATTCATGGAATGTGCTTTTAACCAATTTTCTAACAAAACGTAACCTCTTAGAATGGTGAAAATGAAACACTTAAGTTGTATTTGAACGTAAATCTGTCGGATGACGTTCACGATATATATTTTGACCGAACTATGATAAGACCGACACATTCCAGGATTATTAGCGGCTCGACGATGAAGAGGACCGGACTTAGTCAAATTGTTTAGGCAGGTATTGCTACCGTTATTGATAGCAACGCCAATCTGCTTTTACTTTTGTGCGTTACTTTTCTGTCTGAATCGGAGGTTTTTTTGGGAAGTGTGACAGCTAGAGTATGTTTCGGCCTTGGGAAGATAATGGGATTTCACAGCGATGTGAATTACCCTGCAGCAGTGAAGGTACGTCAGCGGTTTGCCATTGCGGTGGTGAAAGTAGTGACTATAGTACGGACACTGATAATGAATTTGAACAAAAGGAGGTGGAGGTAGACCAATTAAAACCTCACAAAAGGTCACATCTTAGCGCAGATGCAAAACAAATAGTACTAAATGATAATGAACTAAGGAAGGATCCGGAGAATGAAAATAAGGGGAGTATGATCAAAAAGACCTCAATTCTAACACACGTTCCATATTCAACAGTATGTGAAATTTTGAGAAAGGGGCCACAAAAGAGGAAGCGTAGGTTTGATGCTGGTGTTTCAAAAGAACTAGATCCTACGATCGCAAAATTATTGAGGAATATTGTGTACGAAAAGTACAAAATTAATGAACTACCCACAATCGAATCCGTTCAAAGACAATTGGCTAGAATGGGGTAACAGTATCCAAGGAGCACATTGCAGCGATGGATTAGGAAGATTGGGTTTAGGTACAAAACTGTGAACAAACGAATGGCTATAATGGAAAGTGCAAGGATTGTGGGATGGCGGCACGATTACTTGCATAAGATAGGGCAATACCGGAACGAGGGGAGGTCAATGTACTACCTTGACGAGACCTGGTATGATACCCATGATACCGCTAAAAAGGGATGGACCGACGGTACAAAGAAGTGTTAGCTAAAAGGCGTTCCACCAAATAAAGGATCCCGTATACTTTTCTTACACTGCGGATCATCTGACGGCTAGGTCGAAAACGCACTCAAATTATGCGGAAAGAAAATTGAAGACTGCAATATAGACTACCACAAAAACATGGACTCGGGAATATTTGAGCAATGGTTTGAGTATACACTTATTCCCAATTTAAAGCCATTTGGCGTCATCGTAATGGACAACGCAAGCTGTCACTCCAGACAAAGGTACAAAATTCCGAATTCAACGTTATCGAAGGCGGAAATACAAGATTTTCTCATAAAACAGGATTTGTACTTTGAAGAAACTTACAAAAAAAAAAAACTGAATTATTGGAAGTCCTCCACACTGAACAGTTTGAGAAACAATATGTCATAGAAAGCATAGCTAAAAAGTATGGTCATGATGTCTTAAGGTTGCCTCCCTATTTTTGCATTTTCAGTCCTATAGAATTAATTTGGGGACAACTAAAACAACGAATCGAACGTTAAAATTGAGTGTAGAAAGGAATAATTTACCATATGGTTTATACGGTTATATTGAAATGTCTCTACCATATATTTATCAACAGATAATAAAGTTTCAAGCATCTTGTTCAACCAACTGATGTATGAGCACTTTATTGGATGGAATGAACATTTTCGTTGTCGCCCACTCCACCGAATTCGAATGCCCAGTCGCAGTCCGACCCCGTTCCCTTTCTCTGTCGGCACTTTTTGCGGAGATCCTCACTTTGTAAACAAATGGTATATCTCTGGGCTTTACTATACGCATGATATGATTTTGAAAGAGAGAGAAAGGAGAAAGAGCAGAGCAGAGAGAGCGAAATGATAAGAATAAAAGTTGCAGAGTGCTGGAAATTGGAAAATAATGTAGTTGTAATCTACTTTGTATTAATAAAAAATGGGTATGTACGTATACAATAAAATTTAATAATATATATAATAAAGTTAAAAAATGGACACGTAAAAAATAATTTTCTATTAATTTTTTTAACTCCTCATAAAAAGTGGGGGGGCCTCGGCTCCCCGTGCCCCCCCGACGCGCCGCCACAGGCTGTAACTCACGGCGTGGCGTGCAAGCTAGAGGTTCTGGAGGGCTTGAAAGAACTACAGACCGGCAAGATCGTAATTTACGACTACTGGCCCTTCGAGACAGAATGCGATCGACTCGAGCTGTTCCTAACGCTTGGTAGACAGCTATAGGGAGGCCCATTCGAATCCGCACGGTGTACCACAGACTGAGTGCAATGGGCTTAGGATAATATCGTTCGCATCTAGTGCTTCCACTCACTGCAAATCATCCTCGCCAACGGTTAAGTGGCACCACACGGCCTTCTCTGACGAGTCCAAGTTTTGTCTGGGGGCACATGACAGACGCCAAAGCGTAAAACGTCGACGGGGTGAACGACGTGATCTCCAGTTTGCTGTTGGGCACCATGTACACCGTCCTATTGATTTGATGATTTGGGGTGCCATTGCGTTCAACAGCAAGTCACCTTTACTTGTGATTCGTTACACAATGACTGCGCAACGTTATATTAATGAGCTGTTAGAACCAATTGCAGTTTCATATGTCCGGGACATCGAAGAGGATTTCTTTTAGCAAGATAATGCACGTCCTCATGTTGCAAGGGTATCGATGAGGTTCCTACAGGAAGCTGAGGTCAGGTCAGGTACTCTCCTGGCCTCCAAGATCACCTGATTTATCGCCAATTGAAAAAGTATGGGATTGGATGGGTACCGGAACATGCTGTGAGAACAGCTTGGGAGGCTGTACCTGCTATATAGTAGAGTTTAACAACAACTAGATTACGAGCATGCCGTGTAGGCTAGAGGAATGTACTCGTCAACGTGGATGGCTCACCCACTATTGATTTGTTGTATTTTTTTATAAACTAATTATGGCAAATGAGTTCGTTTATAATTGTATTTAGTCCAGTATTCAGTATTTCACTTGCGGGCAGTATATTTAAAATAGATTATATTGCCAGTATCAACCTCACCCTATCCGACACTCCATCCTACTTCGGGTCATTTTTAGATTTTTAGTGTTTTGATTATTGGTGCGTCGCCACTGACACGAATTCTAAAGTCCATACGCGTTTTCCATCCTAGCCATGGTAGTAATACAGTGCACAAATTTCATTTAAATCAATTCAACATTTTCAACATGTATTATGCCGCTAGATCTCACTTTCACAGGTTAATGAACAGCCTACTATGAATACAACAATTTTTTCCGTTTTACGTTCCTCTACCCCCCAACCAATTTCATTCCCACGCAAAAAATACTAGAAAATGATTAGGAGCACCTAAAATGCCTAGAAACGAATGAAAGTTTTATGAGTATTTGAAATTTTTTATTTGCTAATTATTTTATCATTATCTTCTACCACCCCACAGAAAATCGGTACACAAATTTTATCTATGAAGCGATTCTAAGATTACGAGGCTAGACGAACGTCATCGGACCGACAGATAGACAGACCGATGAAAATGAGTGATATGGATTTTCGTTATGCAGATATTATATCATAAAACGCTCAAAAATCGTATTATCTCAAAATCAAAGTAAAAGAATTGACCATTGTATTAAAGAACGGCAATTCTTAACTGTTGTTTCATTGGGATATTGACCTGTCCATTCATTATCAATGGCTTGACAATCATAGATTAATACTTATATTCATTAACAATATGAATCTAAGTTAACTAATAAAATAAACATCTGATGTTATATGTTCATTAGCAAAAAGAACCCGTCCATTGGTATAACGAACACGTTCTTCATTTTAATTTTAGAGATGCAAATTCCTTTCGCCAAAGACAATGCTGGGCAATATTGACAATAAGTAGTATTCAAGCACGTAAGTAAAAGATACAGTGGACTAGTACCACGAGGTTAAGGGCAATGATTTAATTGTTATTACCGCTTAGTGCTTCCAAAAATAAACGTACTGCTACATTTCGTTACTTTCTACATCATTTTGCTTTTTAGTAATTCCACTCTAAAGTTTAAAGAAAGGAATTCAAATTCAGCCAATCAGTGCCAACCGCGCGAATCATCAGCAGTGCATTGTTGCCAAGAACAGCTCCGACTCGCAGACGGGAACAGAAGACAAGATAGATGAGACAGCCTGCGTACAGCTCCGGCATTTGGCGCGCCATCAGAATGCGGCAACACAGCACACATATCTGTCTTTTGATTGGCTGTTCGCCTTTAGGGCAGTGACATCACTGCCCTAGGAAAATTCAAATATTTGCCTTATTTGCACGGCTTTCCTGTGCCCAAAAAAATCGGAGAAAAAAAATGAGATGCTTTTTATGACGTACTCTATCATATGCACTCAAAAAAAATCATGATACTAGTCCATTTTGACACGTAACAACCTAGATGAGTACAACAGATTTTGTATCCTTTTTACTTCCCACACCGATAGTTGAGGGGAGTATTGTGATCGCGAAAATTTTCGATTTTGAGATAATATACTTTTTAGGCGTTTTATGATGCCTACATAACGAAAATCCACGTCACTCATTTCCGTCGGTCTGTCTGTCGGTCTGTCTGTCTGTCGGTCTGTCTGTCTGTCGGTCTGTCTGTCGGTCTGTCTGTCGGTCTGTCTGTCGGTCTGTCTGTCGGTCTGTCTGTCGGTCTGTCTGTCGGTCTGTCTGTCGGTCTGTCTGTCGGTCTGTCTGTCGGTCTGTCTGTCGGTCTGTCTGTCGGTCTGTCTGTCGGTCTGTCTGTCGGTCTGTCTGTCGGTCTGTCTGTCGGTCTGTCTGTCGGTCTGTCTGTCGGTCTGTCTGTCGGTCTGTCTGTCGGTCTGTCTGTCGGTCTGTCTGTCGGTCTGTCTGTCGGTCTGTCTGTCGGTCTGTCTGTCGGTCTGTCTGTCGGTCTGTCTGTCGGTCTGTCTGTCGGTCTGTCTGTCGGTCTGTCTGTCGGTCTGTCTGTCGGTCTGTCTGTCTGTCTGTTGGCGTTTTTCTAGCCTCCTAATCTCAGTAACCGCTGCATAGATTTTGATGAAATTTGGGTAGTGATATGGTGTAGGATCGTAGTAGGTAATGTTGCTACAATTTTGAAAATCGGTGCATGGACGGCGGAGTAATTAACAAAAAACGAAAAATTTCAAATATGCCTCAAACTTCGTTTTTAGGTGTTTCATGGGTTCCTGATCATTTTATCCTTTTTTTTTGGGTGGGGGTGAAATTGGGGTGGTTGGGGGGTGGGAGGTTGTAACTGAAAAATTTGTTTTACTCATAATGGGCTCTCTACTGACATGAGAGAGAAAGACCTAGCGGCATAATACACCTTTTTAGGTCCATCTGAACATTGCCTTGCCGATTACAGAAACCAAGGAACTTGAACTTTCTGATGCATACAAAATACATACGAATTTACTTTGGATCATTTTGTATTGTGTTACGTGGAAACTTCTGAATTGACTTTAATGTCATTTCGACACAGATTTGTTACCGCGACGAGTATGGAAAGCGCGTATGGTTTTTAGAAATCATATCAGTGGCGGCGCGGCAATAATAAAAAAAATAAAAATATAAAATACACCTCAAACTTCGTTTTAGACGTTTTAGGGGTTCCTGATCATTTTAAAAATTTTTTTGGTTGGGGCTGAAATTGATGTGGGTCGGGCGTGGGGGTTTGTAAAACTCAAAAATTCGTTGTATTCATGAAAGAAGCACCTAGCAGAATAAAACACTTTTTTTGCGGTCGGACGAGCGATGATTTGATTGCAGGGGCATCTAGACTATAGTTTCATGCTGTGGGAAAATAATAAAACTGGTATCATCGGTTTGTGTGGGAAGTACTGAGTCAATCAACTTGACTGCATTTTTTGTGATAAAGACATAAAATCTCCAAACGCTGATGACTTCAAAACTAAACTTTTCGTATTGGAACTGAAAAGAAAAAGTGCAACTTGTCACCTCTTCGACAGTCCAATACCGTCATTATCAGACACAGCAATAAGAGCCGTGTTAACCAAAACTTCATTACTTATTCTACGGGTTCTACGGCACAGCATGGCCGTCAACTCGAAACTCATTAAATACCATAATAGACCAACTCGCTTCTCTTGCAAGCAGTTAATAACCGAGGCTTGTTCCGGTTTGGTGCAATCGCTACAACTATTCCTATTCCGGCAAACTTCCGGAACTACCTGACAATCCGGCATTATCAAATTTTCGCACGAACGGAGGCGATACATCAGTTCGTGCAAAGGAAAAGTTACTGTATATCTTAGATTTCTGATAACATTACACACAGAAAAATCTGTCGTTCTGTCAAAGACTTACGCTTGGATTCAATGGGACGTTACACTCGGCATTCCTCAAATACAGCGATGTTTTATCCAATGGGAAGTTTATAATTGGTAACGAATTATACGTATAACTACAAGATGTCATTGGATTCCAATTATTGATTCAATCGCAGCCTGTCGTTGAATCGAATCTGTGTTTGGTTAATTGATTCTAAACTACTTTTTTTTTCTTGGACCATCAGATTTTATTGCGAGGACAGCTGATTGTTCATTTGGATGTTTAATTGTGTGATTTTGTATGAAGTTATAAGGAGCATGATATAAGAATTAGACATAAGCTTGCACCAGTTGTTGCATTATTACCTGAAATATAACTGTCTGACTAATCTAAATACCTATACATTCAAATGTGGGTGTTAGCTCTCCTAAGTCCCAATTTCTCAGTAGGTCCTCCATTTAATATATAACTGGACACATTTAAATCACTCAATTGCTGATGCAATACGCAAAACCACGAGATGACACAACACGGCTAACACCGAAACAACACAACGGAACAACCATCCATGTTGGCGGATTCGCGGCGATAGTAACACAAAGATAATCCCCCTGTTCTTTATTGTTACCTTCATTGAATCAGGACATCAGTCCTACCGAATACTGATTATAGTTCAGCGAACGACAAGGGCCATTGAAACAAAATTAATTTTTATCAGATGAATTATCACGAACTGCTGTTGCAGCAATAATTTTTGTACATTGAATAGATTGTATGCTTTGCTCAAATGAAACATAGGGTAAATTTCGAAAACGTGTTAGCTATGAGGCGGGGCCGCCTGTTTCCTTTCTCCAGTGTGTGTGTGTGTGTCTAAGATGAGGGGAGATAAGTCCAAAAATCCAATGGTAAGGTCAAAAGGTCCAAAGGTCGCCATAAAAATGAATTTTGCATTTCGGAGCTCCTGCCGTTACCTTTAAACTTACAGTAATGATTTAAAAAGCAAATTGAAGAAGAAAACATGCGCTTTGCCAGTGTGGTGGCCTTGTTTTGATATCGTGATTGGTTGTTGAATTACAGACATTTGAAGAATGTATGATTTTGTATTGCGAGTTTTTTTGCACAATAAAGAACTTTTTTGAAAAGATTGCTCATAGATGTCATTCATTAGGATCTCAACTATCACCTTCTGAAATACTGTATGCATATAGTTTGAAAAACAAGTGAGTTTTGTTTTACATGGAAAATACATACATATGAGGGGTCTAGAATCAGAAGCCGCTATCTCCAAAATCTTGAATTTCTCAGGAAATAAGAAAAACGTGTAAGTCAATTTATTTTAGTGTTACTGGGTTTCTTGCTTTATGTAAGTACTATGTAGCATATTAACGATTCTATACCTGAAGGATTAACCTAAGTGTCAGGGGACTTGGCTGTTATTTAACTTTTTTTAATGGAGATAGCGGATTTTGATGAAAAGTTTGGACAAGCATGATGAATATGCGGATTTTCGTGCTATGTTTATTCTCGGGAATAATCAACAGTTCTATTATTTTGATATTTATTGAGGCAGAATCTAAAAACGGGATTTAATTTTTGTACTTTTTATAACAACAACAAACTGATATTCTAATAAACATCTAAACAAAAGATCCACAAAGAAACATTAGATTGATAGAGTAAGGGGTGCACATTGAGACGTTTCTAGCATATTCTTCCATTTTTTATACAGTTATTTAGTCTAAAAGCAGCAAACGTCTAGAAAAACCAGCGAAATACGTTGAGGAGCAGTAGTCCAGTAAACACTGTTTTAGACAGCTCTCAGCCACGCATGCGCGGATTACTTCAACGGCATTGGCTGAGGTGGAGATAGCGTGTTCTGATTTCACTAGTCTAATGGACTTACCGGATTTGGAAATTAACTGCCATGTTCCGTATACTTTTAGAAGGGGATTTAGCGGAATTTGCTTCCAAATACATTTATTTTTTGACTCCAATAAAAATGAACTACCGGGGACATGCAAAAGTTAAATTAGGACAAAAAGTGGAGTTAGCGGGTTTTGATTCTAGACCCCTCATATGTATAACTGTGTGTACCCGGGCCCCTTAAGGTTCTTGTTAATTAAAGCGATTTAGATTCGGTTCCCCGTTGACCGATATAGCAACACATTAAATTATAATAGACTTATCAGCGGTTTCACAGACCTGCGGCACCCTTCCCTGGAGGGCTCAAAAACAAACCAAGTCGCTGTCGCAGCTGAAGGGTGTTTATTTTGTAAAATAAACGGGAGAGCGAGCGCTGCCCAGCGTCCAACAGCGGGCTGGCCGGAATGATAAATTACTGGAGCGTGTGTATGTGTGTAGATGATGAAGTACGCGCGGCCTTAGGACGGCTCGAATGTCGAGTTGTTGCCGCTGTCCACCGCTCGCGTCCGCCGGCAGGACAAAAGGGCCGGTGACACGGCCCGTCAGCGTGTCACCGCCATGGACCGGGACCATCGATAGCTACCGGGCCTAATGGTGCCGCGTGTGACGTCACACGTAGCGCCGCACCGGGTCGCACGTATCTACAGGGATTAATAGAGAAACTCCAGCGCTACGAGCATTTTCTTGATATACTGAGAAAACGGTAAAAAATACAAGAGTAATGTATAGGAATGAATTTACAGGAAATCGAATTTGTGATAAGAGGTGCCAGTTGATATTTATTTAACTAGAGCCGTTCAGACGTGAGAAGGTCAAAAGTTGGCCCTATTTGCACACAAATTATATGAAATTATCTATTATTGTAGTAGTAGTAGTAGCAATAGTAATAGTAGTAGTGTATTAGTAGAAACAGAGGATATAGGAGCTGTAGTAGATAAGCGACATTTCTTCTCTAATTAGTTAAAAAATAAAAAAAGAGTAGCACTTATCGCACGATAGTTTTATAGAAAAAACTCTGACAAATAACAAACTAAACATATTATTAAGTCTCAACAGGAAATATAAAATAAAAATATAAATCCCACTTTACAAATAAAAAGCAATGTATTTTAAAGGAACTCAATTATCAACTAGAAAAACGCAAATAGTTCTTCGACCAGTAATGATCTCAAAAAATAGTATATAAAAAAGCATACGTAGAAACACAAAATAAGTGATCAAAATTATATCAAATATAAGTATTTCAGGTCACATGTTAATCTTACTTCTCTTTGATTTTGGAAAACTTTTTGAGCTTTCTTTTTTTTTCTAAATGCTTTTCCATAGCATTGCTTTTTACTTTACAATAGTTGTTAAGCAGTATGTATTTCAAAATCTATCGATACACTTTTCATTAATTTTGGATAGATTATTGCCACATCCGCATTCATGCCTTTCATTTCCAAGATCAACTAATTTTAGTTTTTCTAGGGCAAGTGTTTTGAGAATGTATTTGTGACTGGTGAAGTTATTTCGATCTATAGCGCGTAACCACTGATTACGTTTCATTACATCTTTTGGAAATTTGAACACAGATATGCGCTCTGTATCTTTATAATTACTACTGCAGAATGGCACACAGCAACTAGACGGCATTTTTGACTAGAGAAATAGAAAATCCATGCGCTTATGCGACGATTACAAACGCGACTGGATGATCGGCCGGCCGCTCGGCGCGGCGCCTCGTGTGACGTAGACGCCGTGGTGGGGATACACCAGCAGGCCCGGTAGCTATCGATGGTCCCGCATGGACTCGCTGCCGTTGCCGTTACCGCTACGTTCATGAGCGTTGGGTGGGGCAAGGGGGGCGCTGGAAGTTGCATAATATATTTTTGGTCAACGACGTCCTACTGATAGACTACGCATCCAAGGCAAATTGTTTGTAGTCATTCCAAATATTGGGAATATTTTCAATGGTCCTCCGCGGCGATGCCAACTTGACAATCATTTGGAATTAATATTAAAAAAAAAACGTATGGAACAGCATCGTCAATATGCTGTAAAAAATTATGATTATGACTTGCTTGTCTGTCACAGAAAAAGTACTCTGAAAATACTCTTTTGTAAAACACGTGTCATATTGCAATTTTGTCAAGAATTAACCCCATTTTTATATTTTATAAACATTGCTGCATGCCGTAATGCACAACTGGCGACGTCGGGACTGTCTACGTCAAGTGCCGACTACGTGTCTACTCAGGCGCGTACACAGGATTTTCGTTCAGGGGGCGGTTTCAAAAAAAAAACGAGATATCTGTATCAGTGCTAAACCAGTCAGTCGATAGTCGTCCACATCCAGCCAACAAAACAGCAACACAACAAAGCTTCAAGTTTTCGAAAACAAAAGCAGACTGGCAAATGCTGTCCACATATTTGTAGGCAACAATTAGTCAACTTCGAGGCCGCGATAGGAAACGTGGCCTGCTCAAAATTGCGAATTGGGTTTTATTATTATTTACAAAAAAAAAAAAGATTTTTTTTTGGGTTAGACTCCTAGGAAGAATAGAAACAAAAGCTATATCGAGGAATTATTGGACGATTTACGAAAAGGTGATGTCTTGCTAATTCCGGTATTAGTAGGGAAATGGGATCTAGCTTCTGGCAAGTACGATTCTGCAATCACATATGGCCACCATAAGTACTGTTTTCCTGATGCAATTAAAACTTAACATTTATTGCAAAGTGCTATCCACAATTTTGACTTCATGGGGATATTTCTGTTTCTTTTCCGGTATTATGAACTAAGTGTGAAAGTATTTCATATTGCTTTGCCATTGACATATCTCGCGAAAAGGGGTTTCAATGTGGTTTCCAATCTTATACAGAAAAGAAGTTGTAAGTATTATTTATTGATTGACGAGGTTTAGGGTTGCGGCTGACTAGTTTTAAGTTGGTTATTATAAATTTGCTATAGATTCAGGTTCAATGCTCTCATTAAAAGTCAGTGATTTTTTGTGTACCTACTTAATTTACGTAAGAATGTTACTAACCCCAGATTATGTACTGGTGTAAATAAGACATGAATAAAATCCTTGCGCGTTTTTTCATTCCAAAAAATTTGTCATTTCTACAGACCCTGTCAGAGTAACTAACTGGTTAAAAGACAATTTTGCGTATCATTGATACAAATCATTGCCAAGATAATGTTTTGATTTCACTATGACAAAATTTGCGTATCCATTTAGGAATTTTTTTTGCCTATTACAATAACACGTTGTAATTAGCTGAGTATACATACATTTTCTTTGCAGACTTTGAAATTAACATATTTTATGATCAATGAACTAGTATCAATGAGAAAAGTTTTATTCATATCTTATTTTTCAAGAATATCACTTTGAATGGGAGAAGCTCATGCAGCAGTTATATTCTTATTTGAGCACACAAGCAAGTGGTGTGAAAGGGAAAGGAGAAACGGATAAATAAAATTTTATTATGTGTATGTGTGTATATATTCAATAATTCTACGTTTTTTAGCTGCTCCAAATGAACAACAGCCTGACAATTACTTAACACATCTATTATTTCATATTGTTTGAACGCTTATTTGTAAACTTCTGCCATTGTAAAAATTAATTGTCTACGACACTGACTAGGAGTACGCTCATAAATACAGCTGACGTTCCCCCCTGCCGTCGCATAGCGAGAAACGCTTACAAACATGACGTCGTTGTTTTTGGTATTAATGAAATCGGTTGCCTTTTCTCTTTAACTACGTTCTCCCGAATTTCTAAACTATTTCCGAAGCTTTGGACGTTTTTTACGAAATGTGAACGCTCCGGACAGGGTATCAACAATCCGTCACCATCAATGAAAAGAAAAAAGGAGCAAACAGACAGCCATACCAAAGCTCAGTCTTCATTAGTAGAACCTCTCAACAGATACTTTTCTTTGATTCCTCCCGATTTTAATTTTGGCAGCATTAGCTACTATGACAGCATATCGATACCCAAATTCCATCATGATGCATCGAGCGGTTACTGAGATTACGAGGGTAGAAGACGCCAATAGATCGACAGACCGACATACAGACAGATCGACGGAAATGAGTAACGCAGATTTTCGTTATGTAGATATCTTAAATCTTAAAAGTGTATTGTCTCAAAATCGAAAATTTTCGCGATCAAAATACTCCCCTCACCTATCGGTGCGAGCAAGTAAAATGTATCTCAGTTTTCTGCAATTCACAGCTTGCATCTGTTTACCACATTTCTCTCTTATACCTAGATATCACATACCTGACCTATGGGTAATAGTGATGTGCATCCTGGCTCAGAAAACGAAGTTCTAGATGAAGAAATAGACTATGACACAGATATTTCTGAATAACCTTTGTATTTATAATGTATTTTGTATTCTCATATGTTATAAAATAAAAATACTACAAAGTATGTTACAGGTTTTTATTACCCTTTTGGAATCCAAAGGAAAAATGTCTGAGTTCATTTTTGAAAAAAAGCATAATCTCGGAAAATACACCATTGAACTAGCCTTTGCAAAGTTGCTCACTCTAAAAGTAATAAAATACAAGGTTATAACAAATCAAATGATTATTCGAAAAGGTAACAATTCCAGAGAAAAATATAAACTTTAAAAGCGTTTTTCTCAAAAACTGAAAAATGTGACTTGGGCACTTTTTACATTGGGCTCTTCAACTGTTTTTTCGATTATAGCCTAGCCAGTTATAAGCTGCCGACAGACTACTTGTTACAAATTTGCAACCTCATACTGCATTGATAAGTATAATGAAAGTTTATATTTAAAATACCACATTCTTGATGTCCACATACAGGGTTATTCACGTTATTCGACACGGAGCATTATGGCTAAAGTATTTGATAAAAAAGAAAATAATAATTTCGGATGGATAGAGACCCATAAAGGCTACATTTCAAAAATATTTTCATGTTATACAGGGTGTCTCAAAAGCACGAAATGTATCAAAGTTATGTTTTTTTTAAATGGAACACCCCGTATATTATTACATATTCAGATTCCCTGATGAATTCTATTGTGACTTTATGTATCATACATGAGACTTAAAGCGAACCGTTTAGGTTTAAATCACCATTTTCGGTATAAGTAGATATCAGGAAAAAATTGAATATCGCAGAGATTATAAAATTTGGAAGGCTGTGACTTTGCCGTATTACTAAGCATAAAATGCGTCAGCTTTGATGAGACTGTCAAATTTAAACTACGTTTATGCTTGGAGAAATCGGTCGATGAATTAAGGAAACTTCGATCAGCGATAACTTGATTTTTTCAAATGGGAATGTCTAATTTTTTTTATACGGTTAGAAGTAGAATTTGATAACCTTTCTAATGATATAAGGTTGTGCATATCAATCTCTGGTAGTTTTCATTTAATTTTAAATTTTCAAACAAATCGGCGTTTTTCAATTTGCCTACCTATAACCAACGTAGCAGGCCATGAAATATAAACAAAAACCTGTTCAGGTAGAAGAAAACCACCGACTTAGCTGAAAAATACACACGAATTAGACTAGGGCGGCAAGATTATAAAAATTACTCACAACAAACAAAGTCTAACCAGAAAGAACGGCGCTAACATATCTTTAGTCAAAGAGAAGCTGGAGTATGGCAGAAATAAATTTTTCACGGCCTACTAGCTACTGCAATGTACTAGAGATTGGCAATTTCCAAAACCATTGAAAATTTTGAAATAAAGTAAAAACTACTAGAGATTGTTGTAAGCAGTTTATTATTTTCATAATAAAATTTCACATTTAATGATATAAAAAAATATGTAATTCTGTCAAAACTCAAGTCAAAAGTATCTCTGACTGGAGTTCTGAAAGTTCTTCAGTACCGTAAACGCGGGCTACTTTGCCCCACTTTTCAGTAATCATTGTATGTACTTTTCTCTAGAAACTGTTGTTTTCACTGCCCAGAAGTTCTGGCAATCTTTTTTACAACTATAATATCTTAAATTTTAATCAGTAATCCTGTTTTTACTTACAAAACGTTTATTAAATTAATATATTTTTTTTAGTTTTGGGCCAATGTTACCCTGCGGTTAGGGTAACTTTGGCCCAAGTCAATTTTTAACGCTAGAAGCATGATACAAATGGTATGGATACAGAAGGACTTGGATATTGACTAGAACAGGTTCTTCAACGAAGATTATATTATCAAATGTTACCAAGTTTTGTCATAATTATGAATTTTATCAGGTGAAACATCTTTGACCACCTTTTTCAGATGTTCAATATAGTCTGTGATGATTTGTTCATGAATCTGATTACGATTTATTTTGATCTTCGACGAAAACGTGACAGTCAGTTGAAGGTGTCCCTTTAGAAACGATTTGACCCGTTCACGTCCTGGAACATAGTTGCAAAAACACTGCATAGTCTTCCATTGCCTAGTCAAATAAGATTTTATGATGAATCTTAAATCTAGTTCATCGAGAATGCTAGTTCTTCTTGCGAAAAAACTGTTGCATGGCCTGGTGAACTGGAAAACAAACTTTTCAACTTGTTTTTTATAGGGGTATCTTGCAATGATCAGCAGCCTGCCTTTGCGTCATATCACCAGATATGATTGCTTCTAGACAAGTTAGAAGTTGTTCATTGCTATAGCCAGTATTATACTGGGCCTCCAGGAAGTCTTTTATTACGGCGTCCTGAACAAGCTGATTATGATAATACGCAATATAAATGAAAAAATAAAATGTTTCAAGGTTTTTGTAGGAATTCATAAATTAATATTATGGGTTTTGGCCAAAAAAAACGTTGGGCCAAAGTAGGACGTTTTTTATAGATTATTGGGTCTGATTTAAAAAAACATGAAAATAAAAAAACTTGTTTAGTTTACCAGTGTTGTAACTACAGTACGACTTAAAGAAAGGAAAATTGTTTAATAGGGGGTACTTACCGGATTTGTTAAACAAAGAATACGTTTTTTGTAAGTGGAAGTTTGGGAGGTAAAAATTGCACGTGGTTTCACTAGTCAAACAACTATAAGTGCTGCTTTCTAGTGGACAGCAAAGGAACCACTGGACTTATCAGACAGCCTGTATAGTGCGGCTACCTACCGGAATGAGCCGGAAGTATTTTAAATACGGTCACAAATATGATTGTAGAGTACGATTTTGTTTTTTTTTTCATTTGGGCCAAAGATGGACGTTAGGGCCAAAGTAGCCCGCGTTTACGGTACCTATTAGCAAGGTCGCAGAAAATGAAGGATGAATTAAAATTTGTTCAAATTATAAAACATAACGTTTATTAATAATTTTACGACCCTTCTTCTACAGTTATTGCTACTTTCTTTCTTTTTTTTTTGGATGATAGGGTCCAAATTAAGCACAACTTTCGTTTAAACTTGCCAACGTTTCGAAAAAGAGGAAAATAAATTTTTCGAAACGTTGGCAAGTTTAAACGAAAGTTGTGCTTAATTTGGACCCTATCATCAAAAAAAAAGAAAGAAAGTAGCAATAAATAAAACATAACTTAAATGGCAGAAAATTTAAATCTGATTTGTCAGTATTCCTTTTTTGCAATATTGCTAATAGATATTGAAAAATAGAAGGGCTCCAGTCAGAGGTATCGACTTCGACGCAAATTAGTACCTACTTTTTTACATCACTACATATGATTGATAGTTGCGTGCTGGAGCAACAGTCGCTGGTTGTTTCTGTTTCATATGAGGGTTTTTGATTGCCTTGGAAATTTTTAACCTCTAGTAAATTGCGGTAGCCAGTAGACAGTAAAAATATCTATTACTGCCATACTCCAGCTTCTCTTTGACCTTAGATATGTTATCGCAGTTGTTTCTGGGAGAGTTGGTTTGTTGTAAGGAATTTTTATAATCTTGTCCCTTTAGTCTGGTTAGTGTGTATTTTTCAGCTAAGTTTTCTTCTAGCTGAACAGATTTTTGTTTATATTTCATGGCCTGCTACGTTGCTTATAGGTAGGAAAATTGAAAATCGCCGATTTGTGCGAAAATTTGAAATTAAATAAAAACTATGAGAGATTGATATTCACAACCTTATATCATTAGAAAGCTTATCAAATTCTACGTTTAACCGTATGAAAAAATTAGGCATTCCCATTTGAAAAGATCAAGTTATCGCTGATCGAAGTTTCCTTAATTCATCGACCGATTTCTCCAAGCATAAAGGTAATTTAAATTTGACAGTCTGATCAAAGCTGATGCATTTTATGCTTAGTAATACGGCAAAGTCACAGCCTCTCATATTTTGTGATCTCTGCGATATTCAATTTTTTCCTGATATCTACTTATACCGAAAATGGTGATTTACACCTTAACGGTTCGCTTTAGGTACCATGTATGATACATAAAGTTACACTAGAATTCACCAAGGAATCTGAATATGCAATAATATATGGGGTGTTCCATTTAAAAAACAACTTTGATACATTTCGTGTTTTTGGGACACCTTGTATAACATGAAAATATTTTTAAAATGTAGCCTTTATGGGTTTCTATCCCTCCCAAATTATTATTTTCTTTTTATCAAATACATTAGCCATAATGCTCCGTGTCGAATAACGTGAATAACCCTGTATATTATTTTAGGAAGTGTATCTTGTAGCATTTTGACTGCTTCATCATGTAACATTCAAACATGGGGAGTAATGTAAGTTATAATTTCATGAAGTGAACACGCGCTCACCGAAAATAAGGAGGAGGCCTCAGACAATAAGAAAATAGGCCTTACGACGTTTCTAGATGCATGATATATAGTCGAGCGGGTAAACGCTTTCTCTCACAATCATTAATCTTTGTTAGGCTTTTAATCTAAGCGAGAGTTCACCGTTCGCTTCTGGTTGAATCCACCATGGAAGACTGTCAAAAAATAGCCTGGATATGCTTTGCCGTACATCACTGTATATACATAAATAGTCGAGGCATGTTGAAGAGTTTAAGGTGAATATTTTGTAAAATGATTCCAATAACCAATAGACAAGATAAAAGTATAATATTTTTAAACATTGTGATGATGCTGTCCGCCAAACAGTGTGAAAAGATAAAGAACAAAATAATTGTGATCAGCACACCAAACATTAAGTGAGCAATCCAATGTGGAATCTCTGATAGGAGATATTTTGACCAACCACCATAAATTTCAGCCCAAAGAAATTATCTACATGTAATCCCTAGGGCTTATTAGTATTGCTGGGAGTCAACAAGCCGATATTTCTGCTGGGTAGGCCATACAAATTAATACGTGGCGGTACAGTGGACTAGCATCATGGGTTTGAAAACAATTATTAAATCAGTATACAAGCAGAAGTGAACTGATGCATTTCGTTACTATTTGCATAATTTTGTTCACCAGTAATTCCATTTTAAAGTAAAAAAATGTATTCAAGTTGATCAACTCAGTACTTCCCACACATTACTGTGATATCAGTTTATTATTTTCCCATAGCACGAAGCTTTAGTCTGAGATCCCCTTGCAACCAAATTATCGGCAGCCTTCCCTCCCCTAAAATTGTCTTATGCCGCTAAGTCTTTCCTTCAGAGGTCAATGGACAGCCTAAAACATCTAAAAACAAAGTTTGAGTTGCTTTCTTACTTTTAGTTTTTTGATTATTGCTATATACGCTGCCACTGACACGATATTTAACAAACATACGCGTTTTCCATCCTCACCACGGTAATAATACCGTGTCAAAACTTAATTAGAATCAATTTAATAGTGTCCACGTTACAACATACAAAAAGATCTAAAGCAATAAATACTCGTATGTATGTATACAGAAAATTCTAAGTCCCTTAGTTTCCGTAATATGCTAGGCCATGTTCGGTAGGACCTAAAAAGTTGATTTATGTCGCTAGGTCTTCCTTCACAGGTTAGTGGACAGCCTATTATGAATACAAGAAATTTCTCAGTTTTTCAACCCCCCACCCCCTAACCACCCCAATTTCACCCACCCAATAAAAACGCAGAAAATTATCAGGAACCTCTAAAACGCTTAAAAACGAAGTTTGAGCTGTTTTTATATTTTTACTTTTTTTTATTATTTCGGCGCCGCCACTGGCACGATTTATGAAAACCATACGCGTTTTCCATCCCCGCCACGGTAGTAGTACGGTGTCAAAATTTCATTAACATCAATTCAACAGTTTCCTTGTAACACAATATAGAAGGATCTAAAGCAATACTCTCGTATGTTTACACCAGAAAAAATTCTAAGTCCTTTGGTTTCTGTAATAGGCAAGGCAATGTTCGGATGGGCCTAAAAAAGTTATTTATATTGCTAGGTCTTCCTTCATGGGTCAGTGGACAGTCTATTATGAAAGCAACAAATTTTTCAATTTTACAACCCCCCACCCCCCAACCACCCCAATTTCACCCCCACCCAAAAAAAAGTAAAAAATGATCAGGAACCTCTAAAACGCCTAGAAACGAAGTTTGAGGAATATTTAATTTTTTTTGTTTTTTGCTAATTACTCCGTCGCCCCTGCACCGATTTTCAAAATTATAAGAACATTACCTACTACGACCCCCCAGCATATCGCTGCCCAAATTTCATCACAATCCATGCAGCGGTTCCTGAGATTACGAGGACAGAAAAACGCGTACAGACAGACCGACAGACAGACAGACCGACAGACAGACCGACAGACAGACCGACAGACAGACCGACAGACAGACCGACAGACAGACCGACAGACAGACCGACAGACAGACCGACAGACAGACCGACAGACAGACCGACGGAAATGAGTGACGTGGATTTTCGTTATGTAGACATCATGAAACGCCCAAAAAGTGTATTATCTCAAAATCGAAAATTTTCGCGATCACAATACTCCCCTCACCTATCGGTGTGGGAAGTAAAAAATGGAGTCAAGTTGATTGACTCAGTACTTCCCACGCATTACTGTGATATCAGTTTATTATTTTCCCATAGCATGAAGCTTTAGACTGAGATCCCCTTGCAACCAAATCATCGGCAGCCTCCCCCCCTAAATTGTCTTGTGCTGCTAGGTCCTTCCTTCAAAGGTCAATGGACAGCCTAAAACATCTAATAACGAAGTTTGAGTTGTTTTCATACTTTTAGTTTTTTGACTGTTGCTATGTACGCTGCCACTGACACGATTTTTAACAAACATACGCGTTTTCCATCCTCACCACGGTAATAATACTGTGTCAAAATTTAATCAGAATCAATTTAATAGTGTCTATATAAATACTCGTATGTATACAGAAAATTCTACGTCCATTAGTTTCCGTAATAGACTAGGCAATGTTCGGATGGGCCTAAAAAGTTGATTTATGTCGCTAGGTCTTCCTTCACAGGTTAGTGGACAGCCTATTATGAATACAAGGAATTTCTCAGTTTTTCAACCCCCTCATCCCCCAACCACCTCAATTTCACCCCCACCCAAAAAAACGCAGAAAATGATCAGAAACCTCTAAAACGCTTAAAAACGAAGTTTGAGCTGTTTTTATATTTTTACTTTTTTTATTACTTCTGCGCCGCCACTGGCACGATTTATAAAAACCATACGCGTTTTCCATCCTCGCCACGGTAGTAATACTGTGTCAAAATTTCATTAACATCAATTCAACAGTTTCCTTGTATCACAATATAGAAGGATCTAAAGCAATACTCTCGTATGTTTACACCAGAAAAAATTCTAAGTCCTTTGGTTTCTGTAATAGGCAAGGCAATGTTCGGATGGGCCTAAAAAAGTTATTTATATTGCTAGGTCTTCCTTCATGGGTCAGTGGACAGTCTATTATGAAAGCAACAAATTTTTCAATTTTACAACCCCCCACCCCCCAACCACCCCAATTTCACCCCCACCCAAAAAAAAGTAAAAAATGATCAGGAACCTCTAAAACGCCTAAAAACGAAGTTTGAGGAATATTTAATTTTTTTTGTTTTTTGCTAATTACTCCGCCGCCCCTGCACCGATTTTCAAAATTATAAGAACATTACATACTACGACCCCCCAGCATATCGCTGCCCAAATTTCATCACAATCCATGCAGCGGTTACTGAGATTACGAGGACAGAAAAACGCGTACAGACAGACCGACAGACAGACAGACCGACAGACAGACCGACAGACAGACCGACAGACAGACCGACAGACAGACCGACAGACAGACCGACAGACAGACCGACAGACAGACCGACAGACAGACCGACAGACAGACCGACAGACAGATCGACAGACAGACCGACAGACAGACCGACAGACAGACCGACAGACAGACCGACGGAAATGAGTGACGTGGATTCTCGTTATGTAGACATCATGAAACGCCCAAAAAGTGTATTATCTCTAAATCGAAAATTTTCGCGATCACAATACTCCCCTCACCTATCGGTGTGGGAAGAAAAAAATGGAGTCAAGTTGATTGACTCAGTACTTCCCACGCATTACTGTGATATCAGTTTATTATTTTCCCATAGCATGAAGCTTTAGACTGAGATCCCCTTGCAACCAAATCATCGGCAGCCTCCCCCCCTAAATTGTCTTGTGCCGCTAGGTCCTTCCTTCAAAGGTCAATGGACAGCCTAAAACATCTAATAACGAAGTTTGAGTTGTTTTCATACTTTTAGTTTTTTGATTGTTGCTATGTACGCTGCCACTGACACGATTTTTAACAAACATACGCGTTTTCCATCCTCACCACGGTAATAATACTGTGTCAAAATTTAATCAGAATCAATTTAATAGTGTCTACGTTACAAAATACAAACAGATCTAAAGCAATAAATACTCGTATGTATACAGAAAATTCTACGTCCATTAGTTTCCGTAATAGACTAGGCAATGTTCGGATGGGCCTAAAAAGTTGATTTATGTCGCTAGGTCTTCCTTCACAGGTTAGTGGACAGCCTATTATGAATACAAGAAATTTCTCAGTTTTTCAACCCCCTCATCCCCCAACCACCTCAATTTCACCCCCACCCAAAAAAACGCAGAAAATGATCAGAAACCTCTAAAACGCTTAAAAACGAAGTTTGAGCTGTTTTTATATTTTTACTTTTTTTATTACTTCTGCGCCGCCACTGGCACGATTTATAAAAACCATACGCGTTTTCCATCCTCGCCACGGTAGTAATACTGTGTCAAAATTTCATTAACATCAATTCAACAGTTTCCTTGTATCACAATATAGAAGGATCTAAAGCAATACTCTCGTATGTCTACCCCAGAAAAAGTCCTTTGGTTTCTGTAATAGGCAAGGCAATGTTCGGATGGATCTAAAAAAGTTCTTTATGTTGCTAGGTCTTCTTTCATGGGTCAGTGGACAGTCTATTATGAAAGCAACAAATTTTTCAATTTTACAACCCCCCACCCCCAACCACCCCAATTCCACCCCCACCCAAAAAAAAAGTAAAAAATGATCAGGAACCCCTAAAACGCATAAAAACGAAGTTTAAGCAATATTTAATTTTTTTCGTTTTTTGCTAATTACTCCGCCGCCCATGCACCGATTTTCAAAATTATAGGAACATTACCTACTACGACCCCACAGCATATCGCTGCCCAAATTTCATCACAATCCATGCAGCGGTTGCTGAGATTACGGGGCTAGAAAAAAGCGACAGACAGACAGACAGACAGACAGACAGACAGACAGACAGACAGACAGACCAACAGACAGACAGACAGACAGACCTACGGAAATGAGTGACGTGGATTTTCGTTATGTAGACATCATAAAACGGCCCAAAAAGCGTATTATCTCAAAATCGAAAATTTTCGCGATCACAATACTCCCCTCACCTATCGGTGTGGGAAGTAAAAATGGAGTCTAGTTGATTGACTCAGTACTTCCCACACATAATAATGATTTCATTTCATTGTTTTCCCATTGCATGAAGCTATAGTCTGAAATCTCCTTCAACAAAATCATCACCCACCCTCCCGCAAAAAAACGTCCAACACAAAAACTCTCCTAAATAGTTTCTTGCGTCTCCCTTCTTAGAAACTAGGACGCCACAGTTTT
Organism: Callosobruchus maculatus; assembly: GCA_951848785.1. Taxonomy (NCBI): domain Eukaryota; kingdom Metazoa; phylum Arthropoda; class Insecta; order Coleoptera; family Chrysomelidae; genus Callosobruchus; species Callosobruchus maculatus. The sequence continues at coordinate 2,625,530 of CATOUR010000296.1, forward strand.
TATTCTGCATGCTTTAAGTGAACGATGCAAAACGATCAGGAGCCTCTCAACCATCCAAATGCGAAGTATGAGCTGTTTTTATATTTTTAGTTTTTTAATTATTGTTGCGCCGCATCTGACACGATTTTTCAGACACTGACGCGTTTTCCACTCTCGCCGCGATAGTCAATTCTGTGTCGAAATTTCATTAAAATCAATTTAATAAATTTGCTTTACGCAATATATGTACATAGAACGAAATTAAGCAATACTCGTATATGTATACATCACAAATACAAGTCCCGTGGTTTCTATAATAAGCATGCAACGTTCGGATGGACCTAAAAAAGTGTATCATGCCACTAGGTTTTTCATTCACATACCAATGGACAGCCCATTATGAATACAACACATTTTTCAGGTTTAAACCCCCCCCCCAACCACCCTAAATTCACCCCCTCCCAAAAAAAAAGTAGAAAATGATCAGAAGCCCCTAAAACGCCTAAAAACGGAGTTTGAGGCATATTTGCATTTTTTGATTTTTGCCAATTACTCCGCCCCCGAATAACGATTTCCAAAATTATATAGGAACGTTATATACCTACTACGACCCCACAGCTTGTCGCTGCCCAAATTTCATCACTATCCATATAGCGGTTACTGAGATTACGTGGCTAGAAAAACGCATACAGACAGACCGACAGACAGACCGACGGAAATGAGTGATGTGGATTTTCGTTATGTAGACGTTATGTAGACATCATAAAACGTCCAAAAAGCGTGTTACCTCATAATCAAACATTTTCGCGATCACAGTACTCCCCTCACCTATCGGTGTGGGAAGTAAAAAATAACAAAATTAGTTTTGATCTGACTCTGTGAACGAAATGCGTTTTGATGAGGCCTTATACCTTGCACGTAAATTACATAAGGATATGTTGCTTTTTGAACCATTACATTTATACAGGTTGTCCATGAATTTTCTTGACAAAATGCGTTTTGAAAAATTGATGCTCATTTCAGCCACAGCAAAAATGGAGTCAAGTTGATTGATTCAGTACTTCCCACACATTACTGTGATATCAGTTTATTATTTTCCCATAGCATGAAGCTTTAGTCTGAGATGCCCTTGCAACCAAATCATCGGCAGGGACAGCCTAAAATATCTAAAAATGACGTTTGAGTTGTTTTCATACTTTTAGTTTTTTGATTATTGCTATATACGCTGCCACTGATTTTTAACAAACATACGCATTTTCATCCTCACCACGGTAATAATACTGTGTTAATTAGAATCAATTTAATAGTGTCCACGATACAAAATACAGAAAGACCTAAAGCAATAAATACTCGTATGTATACAGAAAATTCTAAGACCCTTAGTTTCCGTAATAGGCTAGGCAATGTTCGGATGGACCTAAAAAGTTGATTTATGTCGCTAGGCCTTCCTTCACAGGTTAGTATTATGAATACAAGAAATTTCTCAGTTTTTCAACTCCCCACCCCCCAACCACCCCAATTTCACCCCCACCCAAAAAAAACGCAGAAAATGATGAGGCACCTCTAAAACGCTTAAAAACGAAGTTTGAGCTGTCTTTATATTTTTAGCTTTCTTATTATTTCTGCGCCGCCACTGGCACGATTTATAAAAACCGTATGCGTTTTCCATCCTCGCCACGGCAGTAATACATTGTCAAAATTGCATTAGAATCAATTTAGCAGTGTCTACGTTACAAAATACAAAATGATCTAAAGCAATACTCGTATTGTATACAGAAAATTCTACGTCCCTTAGTTTCCGTAATAGACTAGGACAATGTTGGGATGGACCTAAAAAGTTGATTTATGTCGCTAGGTCTTCCTTCACAGGCTAGTGGACAGCCTATTATGAATACAAGAAATTTTTCAGTTTTTCAACCCCCCACCCCCTAACCACCCCAATTTCACCCCACCCAAAAAAAACGCAGAAAATGATCAGGAACCTCTAAAACGCTTAAAAACGAAGTTTGAGCTGTTTTTATATTTTTACTTTTTTTATTATTTCTGCGCCGCCACTGGCACGATTTATACAAACCATACGCGTCTTCCATCATCGCCACGGTAGTAATACTGTGTCAAAGTCTTAAGCAACACTCTTTCGTATGTTTACACCAGAAAAAATTCTAAGTCCTTTGGTTTCTGTAATAGGCAGGGCAATGTTAGGATCGACCTAAAAAAGTTATTTATGTTGCTAGGTCTTCCTTCATGGGACAGTGGACTGTCTATTATGAAAGCAACACATTTTTAAATTTTACAACCCCCCACCCCCCAACCACCCCAATTTCACCCCCACCCAAAAAAAAGTAAAAAATGATCAGGAACCCCTAAAACGCGCCACAGCATATCGCTGCCCAAATTTCATCACAATCCATGCAGCGGTTGCTGAGATTATGAGGCTAGAAAAAAGCGACAGACAGACAGACCGACAGACAGACAGACAGACAGACAAACCGACGGAAATGAGTGAAGTAGATTTTCGTTATGTAGACATCATAAAACGCCCAAAAAGCGTATTATCTCAAAATCGAAAATTTTCGTGATCACAATACTCCCCTCACCTATCGGTGTGGGAAGTAAAAGTCGGTCGTCGGGAGCGCTGGGAAGAACCATTATGTTAGATATATTTGTTCTAGTTTTAATATACATATGTATGTTTATAGTAGATTAAGGGCTGTGATACAGATCAGTAAAACGAAGGGAACTGGTAGCACCCAGTATATTGTATTGCTCCAATTCGTAAGGAGGTTACCAGTCCGGTGCGTGAGATATTGGAAAATAATTATGTATATGTTTAGGCAAGATTGTTTGTAAACAGAGTGAGTGTGTTAAGTATGTCAGTAGGATGTGGGTTAGATATAAGGTACATCAGTAGATTGTAAAAGAGAGAGATCAATATACACCAAGTTTTGAGCATGAAGTGTTTTACTGAGGGCTCCGCTAAACATCAAGTACATCACAGTGTGTAACGGCAAGTGAACATCGGCGTTGTGCTTTTGGTGTAAAAAAATTGTACTAGAAAATGTAATAGATTGCAAAAAAATTGTAATAGATTCGAAGTTGCCATATAGCCATAAGAAACATACATTTCGACTTATTATGGTATCAGTTTTATTTAGTGATTTGAAAAGTATGCTTGCAATAGCGTCCAAGGGCGTCAAAATAATATTAGTTGGGGGTGGGGGGTGGGGGGGGGGGTGCATGGATGCATTTTTGTGTTAGCGTCAAACTCTAACATTTTGTTTATTCAGTAATGAGGGTGTCACTGAATTTCCTTGACACGTGATATTCTCGTAACAAAAAAAGTTCAAACGAATAGCATCCCATAGGTTTTCCTACAGAAATGATATCCCTATCTTATTTAAAATCCTGTGGTTCCTTTGATTTTGTACGCAAACTTATTTTTTGCGTCAAATCGTAAGCATAATATAAACAACATAGGAATTTGTTTGACGCAAAAAACAGACAAAAAAAACTAGGTGGGTTTTAAAGGGTATTTGATACACACTTTCGAAAACAAATGTCTTTTTTTCCTTTTTTATAATGAACATATTATGCTAGAATGTTTTATCTTATGTTTATAAAATTGGGAAAAAAATGGTTTGTGTATGAAATAAAGGTCCTACGAGATTTTAAAGAAAATAATGACCTCATGTATGTTGTTATGAAGTACCAAAAAGATTCTGTACGCATATGGGATTGTACACCCGATAGTACCTACTTCCAAAAATTCCACTCAGTTTTCGTTCGAACTTTCTTTTGTTATTAGAATATCACGTGCTAAGGAAATTCATGAACACCCTGTATAGTGGAGTTCAAGAAAATTAGAAATTTTAAATTGCTGTAAATGATCGGTAATTATCGACCCGTGCACTTACCGGATAGAGTCGCATAACTTAGGACTGTCGCCATAATTTATACAGGGTTGGGATAAAGTATGGAACCAAGCAAATAACTTTGGAACGGAAAGAATGATATTGCTCAAAATTTACACGCAAGTGTAGCGACGTATAGTGCGTCCGAAGACATTATGTTAGCTATTAATGTACTTCCGGTTTAACCGGAAGTATCGTCAACTTTTTTAATTTAAATAGGACACCCTATATATTTTTGCAGATTTAAATACATATTTTTTTCCGAATACGTCTATAGTGGTTTGGGTATTAGTTTCTGTAAAAACGGAAAAGATAAAGCCTCTTCATATGTTTAAAATGACGTCCTGATCCTGACGTGAATTAATTCGACAAGGTAACTCAGCAATTTGTCAACAGACTTGCATATTGTCAGGAAGTAAACGGGGGGAATTTTGAACGTCTGAGATAATTCCTTGATAATTCATTTTAAATTCTCTTATTGTAACACATCAAATAAGCGTTCCAGTAAATAAAAAAGCTTTATCTTTCCCATTTTTACAGAAATAAATACTAAATCTACTATGGACGTATTCGGGAAAAAAGATGTATTAAAATCTGCAAAAATGTACAGGGTGTCCCATTTAAATTAAAAGAGTTGACGGTACCTCCGGTTAGACCGGAAGTACATTAATTGCTAACATAATGTCTTCAGATGCACTATGCGTCACTACATTTACCTGCAAATTTTCGGCAATATCACCCTTTCCGTTTCAAAGATATTTGCTTGGTTCCATACTTTATCCCAACCCTGTATATTTTTGAAATATGTTCTGAAATTTGTGAATTTTTTAAAATGTAATAGATTTTCGGCATTTTCGCTATTGTAGTAACAGTGTAATAGCTATGGGCAATATGTAATAGATTTAGTACAATTGTAATAGCAAGCACAACGCTGGTGAGCATACTACAGCGCGACTTCCTGACAGCGCCACGGGCGTTGCGATCACCGACGCCGAGCGTCGTATCTCGAGGTCGTTCGAAACGCAGCCTACGGCGCGGCCTCCCGTCGATCCCAGAATCCCTCGGGATGATGCGCCCACCATGCCACGTAGACACACGGTAGAATCTCATAACTACCCCGAGCAGATAGCAGCGTAGTTGGCATTAACTGTTGCTCGCTCTCAGCAGGCCATGTCGAAGTGATGCCGACGCTTGCCAACGTCACCGCGCCCCGCCAAAATGGAATTAGGAAGGGACTGATTAAGGTTTCGACGGGGTAATCTGAGGTGCAATCGTGCGTTATGATACAATTATTTCACATGAGAGCATGTGCGTATATATAGGTATGTTGAATTTATACCAGGGGTCCTATCAGGGCTGAGAAATTGAGTCAAGTATACCTCATATAATAGTGTACTGTTCAACGATGCGGTAATGACCGTAATAAGCCACGCAGTTGAGTAGATCCCAAAAATTAAGGCCAATTAACTACAAAATAAAGCAAAATGACGTGGCATAATAACAAGGCTAACAAATAAAATACATAAGCCTAACTCACACGCGCATACTATACCTATTTTCAGTGTTGCTCTAAGGCCTTTACGGAAAGTATGATCGAGTTAACCCCATCACTGATCCTGACGTTATCCTGACGTTCGGAAAGTGATCTGGAATCAGTCAGTAATTGGGTCAGTTCACTCTTGTACAGTAAGTGATTGCGCGATTGGATGATTCAGATCAGTAGCTGTTTCTCTTAAACATCTGTTTTTTATTCTTAACACGTTGTTGGACACAACGGCTACAGCCGTCTGCGGGGAGTGATCGTGATACGCCGCGATGGCTATATCTGTCAAAAAGTTATCTGCTTGTTACGGCAGAACGGCGACAATCGTCAGAATGTCGGTATACTTGCCTTCTTAAGCAATGTTTGTGCCATAACGTGAAGCGTTGCGTGAAGCTCTTCATTTCTGAAATTGCCAAATTCTAACCCACTATGCGCTATCCCAACTATTCATGTTTTAAGGCGTAAGGGTAAAACAGGACGACGGCTATAGCCGTCCAAACTTCCAAACATAAATTTGTGTCTCAATTCCGTTTTGTTCGGGGATACCTCTGTTTGCTAATAATTTTGATTTTTTGTTTTGATACCATCTATATTCTGAGAGTTGCTTCTTTGTTTATAAATTTGATACAATAAAATTTTATCTTTGTTTTAGTGTTTGTCTCGAAAATTATCCTCTTCTTCCCACAAGATGTATTTTACCATTACACTGATCAGACGGCTATAGTCGTGGTTGCCATTCTAGAACATAAAGTCAGCTGTGATATGACACGACGGACATAGCCGTCTTTTTTATTGTCGCCAAAAACCTCAAAAATGGAAAAAATAGTCAAAAATAAATACCCCCAAAATATTTTGATAACGCAAATCATGTTACAAATGCAGAAAAAATGGGAATGTTTTGAGGCGCCATATTACGAAGCCTCCCGGCCAGCAGGGTGTCCAACAATGTGTTACCCAACTTTTTCGTTGTTCGATGTCCGTCAAATCCATGGAATCATAAATCCCACTTGATAGCTGTTTGACATATAACTGATCTGTCCTGATCCAGATCACTGTTTCCGTAAATTCATTTAGATGCTCAAACTGGCAGGTCTATCTACGCGTGAATGGATGCATAAGTGCATCTAAAACGATGGACGCCATTGAATATCTAAGGCAACATTGATAATGGGTAATTGATAATCGATAAATTAGGTATTGATAATAGGTATGCGAATGTGAATTAGGTTTATGTATCTTTTGTTTGTTATCCTTGTTGTTATGTACCACCTCAATTTGCCTTATTTCGCTGTTGATTGGCCTTAATTTTTAAGATCTTTCGCAATGATTTTTTCTTACTATGTATCTTTACTTGCTGAGTTTATACAGGGTGGGCCAATAGTGAGTGGACGGAGGATTGCGGGCTCACTAGAATCTGTCACCTGATCATGGTAGGGGGCCTTGAGGACTATAACCTTTAAAGATTTCTGCCTAAATTTTGACATCTGTACAGGATGATTCATATCAAATTTACATTTTTTTAATAGAACCGCCTATATATTATAGCACATTTGGATTCCTTGGTAAATTTTAGTGTGACTTGGTATATATGGAACTTTAAACTAACCGTTTGGCCCAAATCACCCTTTTTGATATGAGTAGGTATCAGAAGAAAATTGAAAATCGCAGCGATTATAAAACTTAGAAGGCCATGGCTCTGCTGTGCGTCTAATCACGAAATGCGTCAAATTTAACTTCTTTTTGTACATGGAGAAATCAGTAGATAAATTAGGGAAACTCCAACCACAGGTAACTTGACTATTCCAAATGGGATTGCCCAATTTTTTTTATACCATCAAATGAAAAATCTGGTAACCGCCATTTTCAAAATAAATTTTTTTATACGGTCCGCACATTCAAATGTAACTTAAATAGTTCTTGCGTCTCATATACGAGTACAATATTATTTGAAATAAATATAGAAAACCTGCCATGTCAAAGAACAAACATTTTATGCATTAAGTCGGAGCTCGAGTATTATCAATAGTTTTGAGAACTGTAGCTCGCCATCGTTCGCGATTTACTGTCAGTTCAGTGGCGCTCTTGATTCTCATATTTAGCAACTGTTTCGTCATATCCACCCAGCGTGTAGGGGAACGGCCACAACGCCGCCCACTCGGGGCGTGACCCTGAACTACAAGTTTCTCCATATTATCGCTTCTGTGAGTATGTCCGAAGAATGCAAGCCTTCTCGTCGACACAATGGAGAATGTTTTGAATATTGTTTGATAATTAAAGTCCGGTTGTGTTTGTGGTACTGAGATCCCCGATAAGGCTTGTAAATTTTCATCCGCTAACTTCACTCTATAATTTGAGTTTATGAAATTCATTCTTGAAAATGTTTGGTCGCATAAATAGGTGCTTGAAAAGATACAAATAATTGATTTTTCAAAATTTTTCTGATTTCGGCACGCTCACGCTTTAGTTGACTTTTCCTAAAAAGATATTGGTGCTTTAGTGGGCCGCACAAAAAGTTGCAAAGGGCCGCAGCTTGCCGACCACTGCTTCAGACCATCTGTATACATTCTACTACTAATATGCTGCTGCTATACTACGCCACAATCGTTTTCTAGGCTCCTGAATTTGAATAGATAGCCTTATTAAAACTTAAGAGCACTTTAGGGCGCGCAATACATAACGCAATGATAAAGACGTATGAGCAGGCTAACATCTGAAGCAGGAGAAACTAGTAGCCTTAATGTAACAATGATAAAGTAAAATGACTTTCAAATTGCCATAATTTAAAATCCTGCCTATAATTTTCCCGTTATTATCTGCTTTGTGGATTATTCTAAGGCGTTTGATAACGTGAAGTGGCCTAAACTGTGGGAAATCCTTATCTCCATGGGAGCCCTTACCACTTAGTATTTCTCATACAGCAACTCTATGAGTCTAGCTCAGCTCATGTAAGAATTGATGGTAACCTGTCTGGTCAAATAGCAACCAGAAAAGGAGTTCGTCAGGGATGCGTATTATCTCCGATGTTATTTAACATTTACACTGAATGTGTGATGAGACAGGTACTGGACAACTGGAATTGCGGTATAACTATTGGCGGAAGCAAAATATCTAACTTAAGATTTGCTGACGATGCAACCCTTATTGCTGCTTCTCAGGAAGAACTAGTAGCTCTATTGAACACAGTGCAGCATATGGTCTTGGTATTAACTACAACAAAACCAAGGTTATTATCGTAGATAGAGAGCATGACAATCATCGAGAAATAAAGTCAATAGACCGTTGTGAGGTAGTTCAAAGTTTTGTGTACCTCGGTTCTTTGATCGACAATTCAGGTAGCTGTGAGAATGAGATTCGACGGCGCATTCAACAGGCATGGGTGGCCATGACAAAGCTTACTAAAATATGGCGTGACCATAACATCACTAAAGCTACCAAAATGTCACTGGTTCAGTCTCTTGCGTTCTCCATATTTTTGCATGCCTCGGAAACTTGGACTGTTTAAAAGACTGATCGAGCTCGCATAGATGCTTTTGAAATGTGGAAGTGGTGGAGAATGCTAAGAATTCCTTATACCGCCCATCGAACTAATGTTTCCATACTGGATGAACTCGGTAATCCAAAGAGACTATCCTCCATTGTGTATAATAACAAGGCTGAAGCAGTGATCGGCAAGCCGCGGCCCTTTGCAACTTTTTGTGCGGCCCACTAAAGCACCAATATCTTTTTAGGAAAAGTCAACTAAAGCGTGAGCGTGCCGAAATCAGAAAAATTTTGAAAAATCAGTCATTTGTATCTTTTCAAGCAGCTATTTATGCGACCAAACATTTTCAAGAATGAATTTCATAAACTCGAATTATAGAGCGAAGTTAGCGGATGAAAATTTACAAGCCTTATCGGGGATCTCAGTACGACAAACACAACCGGACTTTAGTTATCAAACAATATTCAAAATATTCTCCATTGTGTCAATGAGAATGCTTACATTCTTCGGACATATTCACAGAAGCGATAATATGGAGAAACTTGTAGTTCAGGGTCACGCCCCGAGTGGGCGGCGCCGTGGCCGTTCCCCTACACGCTGGATGGATACGACGAAACAGTTGCTAGATATGAGTATCAAGAGCGCCACTGAACTGACAGTAAATCGCGAACGATGGCGAGCTACAATTCTCAAAACTATTGATAATATTCGTGTCGGCAATAATCTAGCTCCGACTTAATGCACTTTACGAGTTCACAACACGTCTCTTAAGACATAAGAGAAAATTTAAAAGAAGATATCAATTTGGACGTAGTACTTGCGACCTTGCAAATCCAGAAATAAAAAAAAATTAATTATAACTTGGCAATGTCGAAACGCTTCTCAGAAATATTTTAGAGTTAAATAGAGATCAACGATGGAAACTAGAAGAATTTAAAAAAAAGTTATGGATTATATATAAAAATCAATTTGATCATTATCCTGCTTTTCAGAAACATCCAATATATTTCGAAATATTTTTAGCATATGCGTCTTAAGTAACCAAATAACTTTTGTATTTGACATTTTCTTCTATCAGGTATACCTTGAGAGATATCGAAGAATTATATACTAAATGGCCACCCTGTATATCGACTCACACTTTGAAAAATGTTGAGTATGCTACAAGTGGCGTAAACGGGCGAGTCTTTTGGTGTACGCCACGAGCGACTGGAAAGAGACGTGGCAAAAGCGGGATGGCGGCCCTCAGTGCCACGTCGCCTCGGTGTGCATTCGACCATTTAAGGCCCGGTCAAACATAGGGCGTTCTGGAACGCGATGTTGCGTTACGGGGTTCGCTAACAATAGAACGGAACGCTGTAAAGCGACCGGGTCATGAGTTCATCTATGTTTGAATCACATGACATCTTGACAAAAATTGGCGTAACGCTCTTGCTCAACCTGTCAAATAGGCCTGTTTGGTACAAACAACGGAATGCGATAACGCGACGCTAGAGAACGCTGTAACGCTGCGTTATAGAACGCCATAATATGCTTGCATGACCGGGCCTTAAATTGCATAGAAGAGACGTATGAGCGACATAAGTCTGTGCCACGACCTCGCCTGACATCCGTTCAGTGTGCATTGTGCCTAAATGGGTATAGGTAAATGATGGAAGGAAATGTACCAAAAGTCTATTTCGGGGTGATTGTATTCAGAAATACATAGTTATCTCTATTTACAATGGCACACCCAACGGTGTCCGTTCCAAACGCATTTGGGACGGTACGTTTTATCACCATAATCAGACTCTATTTGCGTTAGGTGTTCACATTCTTTTTTTATTTTGTTGCAGTCCTTGGTCTGTCGACATTCATCATGTCTCCCTTCTACCAATGTACCTACACAAAAAGGATGAATATTAATAAATGGTCAATGTGAAAGCCGCCACATGCGTGTCAAAATTTCAAGTATACTATTTTTCAATAATAGAGGAGGATTAGAAAATGTCCCGTACCTAAGATGTGCTGTAGGAGCTTTATTTGGGAATTAGGACTTGAACGTATACCACCGTTGAACGCAAAACACTTTAGACTGGTCTTGGCAATATTAGATTAAATAAATGGTAGTGTAGTGTACTACTTGACAAGAATAGCTAGAGACGTGAGAAATATAAAATAAGGAACGCCCCTCGATGCGCAGTGGACAGCGAACAAATTTGCCATTTGCGTCAGATATTTCGTAGCATACGGAACGGTACACTCTGGGCAAAATCACGTATGGTGAATGGGTGATATGGGTTTTATAGAAAATGCATGTTTAAAATCTAAGTCTGGCACTAAGTCAGGGGAGTATCACAGCTTAATGAATTATAACATTTATAAAAAATGGCTTCAAGGAAGACATCCCAATTATACCAGCAAACAGTGGTTATAGATAACGCGCCTTATCATAATGTTGAAGTGAACAAATGTCCTGCTACGGCAACCAGGAAAAATAATATGAAAGAGTGGTTAAGACAGCGCAATATTCCATTTTCAGAAGACATGTTAAAAGCTGAATTATACGGTTTAATGGAAATAAATAAACTCAGGTACAAAACCTATGAAATGGATAAAATTATGACTGAAGCAGGTCATTCTGTTTTACGACTTCCACCGTATCACCCCGGCTTAAATCCAATTGAATTAGTGTGGACATCCCCAAGGCAAAATGTGGCAGAAAAAAAACGTGGATTTCAGTTTGAAATTTAGAAAAAATATTGTTAGTTTTTTTCCACATTTTCGCCAGAAGCGTGGAAAAAGGTGTCAACATGCAATTTCCTACGAGCGCTATTTTACTGAAAAAGAACCATTTCTGGATGCGATTGTGGAAAATCTAATAATAAACCTGCAGTGCGACAGTGTCAGTGATGATGCAGAATTTATAGAAAATCTAAGTTCAGATTCGGTAAGTGATTCAGAGTGAATGTGAACTTTCAGAACCGTAGACATTTTAATGCCACCTGATAATTATTTATTCTTTATCATCATCATTGAGGATCTTACTTAACAAAGCAAATCTTTCAGTTTAATTGAGAGTGTTTCTATTTCTTTTGCGCCGAATGTGTTCTCACTCTTTCGTGTGCGCAACCGGCGAAATTCTCAAGTCTCTTTCTATATTTGTCGAGTTGTACATTTCCTAACAGCATATAACCTCATACAAACCGTAGTTTTTGAGGTGGCAATATTAATTGTATTTTACTATTTATACAAGTAAATAAAGAAAATTAAAAGCAAACACACCTTTTTGAAAAAACTTTCTTTAAACGCTCTAAAAAGAAGAAAAAATTGAAAAAAGTATTTGTGGTTTAAAGTAGATGGCATCTATCGTGAGCGTGGAATTAGCGAGCAACTGCTATGTAGTCGGCTTAATACGAACTGCTTGGACCTAAGAAGAATTAAGAGCTCTGTAATATTTCTCTTCAAACTAGTTCATGGTATGATTGATTGCCCTTCACTTTTATTACAAATTGACTTCAATGTCCCCGCAGCTACGCTGCGGTCGTTTGATTCCTTCCGAATAAAGAGATGGAACACAAACTTAGGACTGAACTCTCCTATACATTTTTTAACAAAAATTTTCAATAGCATTTCTGGTAGATGTAATATACACCCAAATTCTATTTTAGTGGCTCTCAGTGATTCATATCACCAAATACAGGGAGTTTTTAGTACCGGCTCGGTCGATAACTTCACTACTGTAGAAGATAGCAAAAAAAGTTGTATATAAAAATTGTAACCACGAATATGCTCCCTTTTTTTTAAATGAGACACCCTATATATTATTCCATATTCAAATGCTACTAATGATTTCCATTCTTCCAGTATAGGGTATTGTTACATTATACAGGGTATTTCAGAAGTTATGCCAATTCTTATATCCAAATCGCGGTCAAATGAACGTACTGTATATCAAAAAGTAATGAATCAAAAATTACTTTTTTTACATGGAAAGATTAAAAATATCCTCTAGTTTTAAAACCGGCAAAAAAAAGGCCCGTGACGGATATTCGTATACAGGGTGATGTAGAATGCAAAGCCCAGATTTTCTCTTTTTTTTAAATGTAACTCCCAATACTTTTTTATCCCAAAGAATTGCCTTTAATATGCTCTTTCATCTTTGCATAGCACTTGTTGTACTTAGGTCCATCAGTTTCCGAGATATCTCGATTTTTCGATAAATTTAAAATATAGCTATTATTTGTGTACTGAAATTCATTTATTTTGAGAAAGTACTATCTAATTTGTTTTTTATTTAACGAACAACTAAATTATAAGGTCATGATACTATTTAATGAAGTCAAAACCCTAAATCATCGAGATAATAAAGTCAAGTATGCTGAGGAAACAATTTTGTAGGCGTAATACATAATTATCAAGCTGATTTATCAGGTAGGCTTTGAAAAATCGACAGTTTTCATAACCTGCTCAATAATTCCGTACTGTATGAAAAACCAGCTTTAAAAATTAATTTTTTCATTGAGGGTATTTAGGAAAATTTTTGAGAAATTGTTTACTTGCCTCTAGAATATATCAACTATGAACAGCAATATCCAGAACGGAGGCACTCGAAAACCAATGCGTTTTAAAGATTGAAGAATCGTTTTATTTGGACTGTGTCGTTTAATATTTCATAGCCTACCTGATACAACTGCTTGATAATTATGCATGACGTCTATAAAATTGATTTCTCAGCACGCTTGACCTATATTATCTCGTTAATTCAGTGTTTTGACTTGATCAAGTACTACTATGGCCTTATATTTTGGTTGTTTGTTAAGTAAAATGAAATTTGATAGTATTTTCTCAAAATAAATAAATTTTTGGTAAACAAATAGAAGGTACATATAAAATTTGTAGAAAAATCGAAATATCTCAGAAACTAATGAATACAGCCATAACAAGTGCAATAAAAATATGAAAGAGCATATTAAAAGCAATTATTTGGTATAATAAAATATTGGGGGTTACATTTAAAGAAGGAGAGAAAATCTAGATATTGCGTTCTACATCACCCTGTATACGAATATGCGTCACGGGCTTTTTTTATAGCCGACTTTAAAACTAGAGGATATTTTTAATCTTTACATGTAAAAAAATAATTTTTGATTCATTACTTTTTGATATACAGTACGTTCATTTGACCGCGATTTGGATATAAGAATGATCATAACTTTTGAAATACCCTGTATAATGTAGCAATACCCTATATTGGAAGAACGGAAATCATTAGTAGAATTTGAATATGAAATAATATATAGAGTGTCCCTGTATAAATCGAAATATTTTCTGAGCCAGGAGCATATCCGTGGCTACAACTTGTATATACAACTTTTTCCCCTATCTTCTACAGTAGTGGAGTTATCGACCGAGCCGGTACTAAAAACTCACCCTGTATATTGATTTTTTCTAATGGACAATCGTGGATAATCTGAATTTTTGTACAACATGTGCATATTGCTGATTTATTATTATTTTTTTTTTAATGTATGAGTGATAAATTAGAACCTTTTGGTTTCTAATTCTATGTATAATGATGGGACTTGTTACTTTTATGTACTATGCTTAATTTGATTTTTGCCATGAGGTCTTTAAACCATTTTTTGTTTTTTTTTTGTTTTCCTTGATTGTTCTTTTAGGAGTACTTTTTCCTGAAATTAGAACTTTGATCTGTTGGGAAATAAACTATATACTTTACTTTACAGTACTTATAATTGAGTAACTTAATCTGTTAAGTTTTTTTATTTTAGTTCAACTAAATACTTATAGGTACTTATGTAAACCTCGCGAAAAGCTGTTATGATCATACAAATTGTGTATAATGAGGCTATTAGTTGATTGTTAAAATTTTGAAGGAAACTTTTAGTTCCTTCTTTTATGGCATTTTTTACTTCCCACACCGATAGGTGAGGGGAGTATTGTGATCGCGAAAATTTTCGATTTTGAGATGATACGCTTTTTGGGCGTTTTATGATGTCTACATAACGAAAATCCACGTCACTCATTTCCGTCGGTCTGTCTGTCTGTCTGTCGGTCTGTCTGTCTGTCGGTCTGTCTGTCTGTTGGCGTTTTTCTAACGTCGTCATCTCAGTAACCGCTGTATGGATTGTGATGAAATTTGGGCAGCGATATGTTGTGGTGTCGTAGTAGGTAATGTGCCAATAATTTTGGAAATCGTTGTACGGGGGGTGGAGTAATTAGCAAAAAACGAAAAATTTCAAATATTCCTCAAACTTCGTTTTTAGGCGTTTTAGGGGTTCCTGATCATTTTCTGCTTTTTTTGGGTGGGGGTGAATTTGGGGTGGTTGGGGGGTGAGGGGTTGTAAAACTGAAAAATTTGTTGTATTCATAATGGGCTGTCCAATGACCTGTGAATGAAAGACCTAGCGGCATAATACAATTTTTTAAGTCCATCCGAACATTGCCTTAAGTGCTTTTAATAGAAAGGGACTTAGAATTTGTGATGTATACATCCGAGTGTTGTTTTAGATCGTTCTTTATTGCGTAACGCGAAAATTATCGAATGGATTTTAATGAAATTTTGACACAGTATTACTGCCACGGCGAGGATGGAAAACGCTATGTTTTGGAGAAATCGTGGCAGTGGCGGCGCAGCAAGAATAAAAAAACTAAAAATGTAAAAATAGCTCAAAATTTGTTTAAGCGTTTTAGGTGTTCCTGATCATTTTTCACGTTTTTTGGGTGGGGGTGAAATTGGGGTGGTTAGGGAGTGGGGGGTTGTAAAACTCAAAAATTTATTCCATTCGTAATAGTGTCCATTGACCTGTGAAAGAAAGACCTAGCGGCATAATAGACGTTTGCTAGGTCCATCCGAATATTGCCTTGGCTATTACAGAAATCAAGGCACTTGGTATTGGTAGGGGTAGGTATTGCTTTAGATCGCTCTGAATTTAGTAACATGGAAATTATGGAATTAATTTTAATGAAAGACAGACACAGTATTATTACCGCGGCAAGGATGCGTATGGTTTTCAAAAATCGTGTCAGTGGCGGCGCAGCAATAATAAAAAAAAACTAAAAATATAAAAATAGCTCAAACTTTTTTAATCAATTTGGGGGTTCCTGATTGTTTCGTTTCGTCCAGTTGAAGCTGAATTGTGTTGTTTTAGTTCCTACGGAGAGATTTAGGAAACTATTCACTAGTTTTTGTGTTGGATGTTTTTTGACACAGGCGGGCGATGATTTGGTTGCAACTGTTACGTGTGGGAAGTACTGACTCGATCAACTTGACTCCATTTTTATTACTGCTGCGCCATCACTGACACGATTTCTAAAAACCATGCACGTTTTCCACCCCCGCCACGGTAACAATACTGTGTCAAAATTTCATTAAAAACAATTTAACAATCTCAATTTTACACAATACAG
This sequence comes from Callosobruchus maculatus, assembly GCA_951848785.1. Lineage (NCBI taxonomy): Eukaryota > Metazoa > Arthropoda > Insecta > Coleoptera > Chrysomelidae > Callosobruchus > Callosobruchus maculatus. The sequence continues at coordinate 2,641,854 of CATOUR010000296.1, forward strand.
AACGATCTAAAATAATACTAGTACGCAAACATCATAAAATTATAATTCTCTTGGTTTCCGTAATACGTAAGGCAATGTTATGATGGACCAAAAATAGTATATATTATGCCGCTAGGTCTTTCCTTTACAGGTCAATGGACAGTCTATTATGAATACAACAAATTTTTTGGTTTTACAACCCCCACCCCCAACCCCCAGGAACCCTTAAATTGCGTAAATCGGAGTTTGAGTAATATTTGCACATTTTTTTTGCTTATTACTCCGTCGCCCTTGCAGCAATTTTCAAAATTTATAGCATTACCTACTACGACCCCACAGCATACCGCAATCCATGCAGCGGTTACTGAGATACGAGGCTATAAAATCGCCAACAGACAGACCGATGGAAATGAGAGTGATGCGCGTTTTCGTTATGTAGATATCATCATCAACGCCAAAAAAGCCTAATACCTCAAAATCGAACATTTTCGTGATCACTACACTCCCCTCACCCCTCACCTATCGCTGTGGGAAGTAAAATTGTCAAAATTAAAGTGAAAGTATAAACCTTCACCTGATATAAGGCATTTTGAGTTCAACTTATTACTACGTTCCTTTACCACCCGTCTGTATCTTGCTCATTTTGTAATTTTGTTATATTAGAGATTTATTCTAGAGGTCAATACATATGAATGTCATACCTCAAACAAATATCAGCAAGAATATGTTTTCTAATCTCAACTTTAATCAACTTGTGTTAAAGCATTCGGGTGCCATGTTACGCCGGCTATAACATACTCACCTATAAATGCTGCTATCAAAAGCAATGTAACAAACATATTTTTAAGGAACAACATTTTCACAACCTTTTTGACTGTTGTAACCCTATGGCATGCACCTTTTATATAGGATACTTTTGTTATAGGTTTTCGTTTATCTTACTCGTTAAAAGAATTATCTGATCATTTGAAATATTGGTTCCAATTTAGACAGCAATAATTATGCATATTATGACTATATCTAAACTGTATTTAGATACGTACGCAGTACCTCCTGTGATAGCATTGATAGCTAGTCAAAAATAAATTATAGTTATGAGGAAATTTGAATTGTACAGTTGACGAGTATACCACCACTAAAATTTATCAAAATCCTTGACAAGTGAGTATAGTGGCAGTCATAAGTACCGGGTGTTTCATCAAGCTTCGCTTCGAGATAGAAAAAAATGTACATGAAAGTTTTATAGTTTTCTCTTGTTATTTAGAATCTGATTCGAGCAACGAGAAATAATTAAAAAAAAAATCCTATGTTTCGTATAAAGTTCTATTTTTAAATGGGACACCCTGTATATTATATCACGGAAAGAAATATGTTTTTCTCTAGTTTTCAAAAATATAGGGTTCTTTCGCCTTATTTTGAAAGGTTTTTAAAATATTTAGCTTCAAAGTTTCTAAAATGTGGAAGTAAACCTCAATCCACTATAGTCATGTTGGCCTAAAAACAAAAACCTCTTCAGATGAAAGAAACCAAATAATTTATCAGAAAGATGCAAACAAACTAGAGTAATGAGGCAAGATTATAAAAATTCCTTACAACATATCAGCTCTAACCAAAAACAATAGCGGCAACAAGAAACCTCATTTTTCACAGCCTACTAGCTATTGGCAAATTTCCAAAACCAGTAAAAAATGTTTGAATGAAAGGAAAAATACCAGCGATTGTTGCTAGCAGTAGAATATCTATGACTTCAGAATAAATTTACACATTTAATGCCATAAGAAAATAGTAATTTCCGCGAATCAAATGTAACGATACCTCTGACTGGAGCCCTTCCAATTTTCCAGTAGGTACTTCTAAGTATAGCAAAATCGCCGAAAATGCAATGCGATTTTTTTGAATGTGTATGCCCGATCTATTTTATACAGATAAATGTAAAATTTGATAGCCTTTCTTAGGATATAGGATTATTAATATTACTCTTTTGTAGTTTCCGTTTTATTTAAAAAAACCGATGTGACCGAAATCTTGAAATGGAATGGAAACTACAAGAGACTGATACCGATAATACAACATTATTAGATAGACTATCAAATTTTTAATCGTATAAACAAAATTAGACATTCCTATTTGAAGACGTGATTGAAGTTTCTTTATTTAATCTACCGATTTCACCAAGTACAGGAAGAATTCAAATTTGACAGTACTACGCAAGCTGACACATTTTATACTTAGTCACACCGCAAAGTCAAACCTTCTAAGTTTCATCCATGACGCGATATTCAATTTCTTTTTCTAACATCTACTTATGGTTATGGTTTGCGTTAAATGACTTTGATAAGTCACACATTCATTAGACACCCTGTATAATGGTAAATATTTCTGTAATACATGTTTTATTTGAGACATTTTTTCCTATCTCAAATGGAGGAGTTGCTATCGTCCACCCACACATCGTTGATACACTCTCTACATATCATTTCTGCAGCTAACTACAGAAATTTTGTAGCTAACATATTTTTCGGGATGAAAACATCAACTCTCTGCAAATTTTCAAAATCAGTAGAATACGAATACGAATTTTTTTTGCCACTTACGCAGGCTTTCAAAATCTTAGGTCACGGATCTGGACCAGCTAACACAGATATTTTTTCTCACCAACATTAAGACAGTCTACATTGAAAAATCCAGCCTCAGTTTAAGGGATTAACTAGAGTGCGGTAAGGTAAGAGGTAACGTAAGACGTAAGGTAATAAACCTGTGGAATCAGATGAGAGTGTTGCGTTACCTCTTACGTTACGACTATAAACACTCTCATCTGATTCCACAGGTTTATTTTCTTACGTCTTACGTTACCTCTTACCTTACCGCACTCTAGTTAATACTTAATGGTCCGTTGAAATTTGACGCCAAGGCCATCTCCCGGACAATATCGCGGCCACTGTGCGACCTTTCGCGATTATGAAGCTGCCGCTGAATCATTTCTTTTAGGACTGTGCAGACAAACAAAGTTCTTGTTTACTCCTTCTAACCTATGCGAAGGTATGCATTGAATATTGCGTACTTAAGATAGAACGGCAACACGGCTCACCGATCCGATCCGATTGGCTGTTCTCCTATAGTCCCATGACGTCACGCGGCTAGAGGTAAATATTTTCCTCATTTTCTCGACTTTTCCGTGCTCAAAAAAATCGCGGAAAAATATGAGACCGTTCTTATGCCATACTCTCTATTATATGTAGTCATAAAAAAATCATGATATTAGTCCATTCTGACAAATGAATATTTTGTCATAATATAACAGTAATATTAACGTTTAAAAACTGTTTATTTTTTGTCTTTAAAATAATTTAGGTAAGCAGTGCTTCCCCCGCTTCCATGGATCGCGCGCCACTGAAGGACCACGATGTTATTTCAAATAAGAGACTGCACCTTGCCGTTTTTCGAGCTCGGGTCAAGCTTTTGGGAAAAACCGCTACTGTACACTGCTAGTCCTCCATGCATGAGTACCAACATTTTAATGATCGCATGCCCTATATCGATGCTAAGGAGCTACACCTGCTACCCGTGTACAGGATCACTATAGTTAAGTTCCACATTCGATGATACCTGCGTCACGCCTGGTCACGCCGGGTAGCAGTGGCGCGCTCGATTTCTTTGAAGGTCTAGATAGGGATTCAGAGCCAATATACAATTTAAAGCTATCATAAAATTCTATACGTTCTGTATTCATTTTTTACAAATAGGTGTACCCGATTTTATTTTGAAATGTAAAGATATATTTTAATGATAAAATATTACTTATCCGAATCAAAGCTAGATATATGCTACTAGATATTGGAAGTTATAACTAGTTGAGTAGTTGCTAATGTTTCGTTTACATAAATGTGCAGTCTTTCTCAAAAATGCAAGTATGATATTGTCAAATAGCTATGGGCTTAATTATTGGCCATCAGCACAGCGGCTTGGTAGGGGCAGGCAACCACAGGTACAGTTTCAATGGAAACATTATATTACGTTAGACGTCAGCCAAAGATTTCAAATAGTAAAGTTCTCACATTCGGTCATACTGGAAGTGGAATTGAAATAATCTACAACAGTAATGCAGCTCTCAGCTAGTCTTTATGCGGACTACCCAGGACTCACCACGAGGAGGTGGCTGCATATCGAGTCCCACCACTCCTCCCACCCTTCTTTTATGTTTAACAAAATGAATAGGAAACTGAAAAGGTGCATGAATACGAAAATGAAACAATAAATAAACTCTCTAAACTTCAAAGGAGAACTTAGAATCCAACAAATTAAATTCAGAGTAAGAAGTAAAGTCTTAAAAGTTACAATGAACAAAAAATATATTCTGCTTAAGAAACTGGAGCAACAGCAACAAAAGTGATTGACTAAATTGTCTATGAACGTCTTAAAAATAAACAACGAATAAAAAAGTAAATATATAAATTAAAATAAATTAAAAAAATAAACAACAAAAAAACAACAAAAACAAATAAAAAGTAAATAAATATACTTGTTCTGAATCTCAGTCAGTTGCGGACGTGTGCGGTGGAAATTCGTCATCACTAGCAGAACTACAGTCAAAGGACTCGTCACTGTCACTGGTTGTATCACTGCCAAGGTTAACTATGACTGGCTCTATTACGGAATCTATATGGGGATCTAATTTCCAAAACTTTTCTTCCTCTGCTTTTACGTGTGATACGCATTTCTGCCAGTTATCTGCAGTTACCGCACCGATTGCTTCTTCTAAAAGGATACGTATATCGGCCAACTTAAAAGTTGTATTCCTACGCGCTACTTCATTTTTTACTTGTGCCCATACTAACTCGATTGGGTTTAACTCGCAGTGATACGGAGGCAGTCTTAAAACTGTAAAACCCTTTTCCCTAGCCATTTCGTCTACTGCTAATTTTATATACCTTTCTTTGTGGTGACGCGCGAGTTGTGACAGCTGTGCTTTGAGCATAGTCATATCGCATTCTATATTTTTTGACACGAGCCAGTCATAGATATCCGCTTTTTTCCAATTAGAAGTCGGAAGAGCTTCTAAACGCCGACTATGGTAGGACGCGTTATCTAATACAATAACCGAACCGGGTTCTAATTTTGTCAATATGGATTTAAACCAAGATTCAAAAACTACAGCGTCCATATCCTCATGATAATCACCAGTTTTCCGAGATTCAAAGACGTTCAATCCCCCATCCACAAACCCAGATTCGCTGCCAATATGCGTTATTATTAGCCGACGGCCTTTGCCTGAAGGGCATTTTAATCCCGTACTTAGGCCTTCAAGATGGGCTTGTCTACGACTCGCTATATTCAAATCCTGCCAACACCTAGTAACCGTGTGCCCTTCATTCAACCAAGTTTCGTCCAAGTAATAGATTTTTATTCCCCCGGCGTTACGAATACTACGTATTTTTCTTAAATATTCTCTACGCCATAATACTATATCGTCTCTTTCAATCAATGCGCTGTTCCGCTTTCTTTTCAAATATCTGATATTTATTTCGCGTAATGTTCTCAATAATACCCGACGAGATATCTTTGGCAGACTTTCATCATTTTGTAATTCCTGTTGTAGTTTTTTTATCGTTGGAAGTTCATTACGGAGATAAAATGAATGGACTTTTCGACGAATCGCATTTTTCACGTCACCATCCAAAACAATCTTTTTAACTCCTCTTTTTTGTTTAAGTGATTTTACCACAAATACTACGTCGCGCTTCTTTTCCTTCAAAATTCTGAAAATTGTTGCAACTGAGACCTTAGTCAGATCGCTGCAAAGTTTAACGATTTCCTTCACCGGCCTTTCAGGAAATCGTGTACGTACACCATCGTAAACATTCTTCACTATATTGCGTTCACCGGTTGATAAAACATGTCGTTTGGATGCTGTATTGCTAACCGATGTGCCTTGCTGCATTGTTATTAATTGTATCGTCTAATTTCCCGCGCAAACTTCAAGAATAACTTACCACACCTGCTATATCGCTACGCACCTGACTAAGACTGGCGCGTCAAATCTAAACGGGCGGCCACCGCGAAGCGGCAAGCCGGACCCTCGGCGGATCTTGCGGCATTGTCAAACCGTGCGTAATTGCTGCGAAACTGCTGTGATTTCATGGCCCCTCTCACAATGCGTCACATCGCGCAAAATAGATAAGCGACATGGTGTGAGCCTAAAACTGGTGTCGGTTTTTTGATTAACATGAAAGAAACATACATGTGCGTTGGTGCTCTAATTTACGGTTTTTTTGCTCCTCAGAAATTTTTATCACGATACCGAATGGATCAAGCGACTTGAGTTCGCACAGATATGCGACAGTACAAGTCTGCGATGAACGTTCTGAGTGCGAATATATTGAGTACACTCGCACATCTATAGCTTCCCACAGTATGCGTGTGCATGCCTGTACCGATCTCTAAGCTATGGCTAAAGGACCTGCACAAAGGGGCAACGCCGAGAGCTCGCATGCCGCCATTTCAAGCGCTGTTGCCAAGTGTACGTATGTTTCAGCAGTCGTGCTACCGTTGGTATGATTGGACGTGGATTAGGCATATTAGAAATTAAGGATTGCAATTAATGTTTGACTCCAAATAATAGAAAATTGAGAAACACTGTTGAATATTTGCTCACAGATTATGCATACAATCAAGCATACAGTAATATCTATTCGTTAGCTGAGCATCTAAGGGATCTTACGATTTTGTTATATAAGCGCGTGACAACATTGTTTGCGCCGATTTACCGCTAGCGGAGGTATCATGCAATGTGAAATTTAACTATAGCGAAGCTTTTAACTTTATTTACCTTCTGAGCAACGCTATAGATTGTATAGATTATACTGTGCATGCGAATGCTCCTCGGAAAGAGCTTTCCTCTACCAGCATTCATGTTTACAAGCTGTTTGCGAAAAGTTCCAGTTTGTGTATGGAACGGCATGCACACAAGCGGTACGTTCTCATGGAAAATTGATTGTAATGTAATCCAGTCATATTAGCCGGATTTACGTAAGAGATGCGAACATTCTCAATCCGACTAATAAAACCACCGTAGAGAAACATGAAAATATATTATTTTTCTCAATAATCGCTCGGCTTTCCAGTACGTAGTTATGTTACAACGTGCAATAGTTTCAAGTTTTAGTTTCAAGCTTTTATTAACTACATTTTAGAGGGCTGATACACGTACGAGCAAGTACGCGTACTTATGGCTCGACGACCTTTGTCGCCTGTGTGTCACCGTAAGTACGCGTACTTTAAAACCGTCGCGCAAACCGCCGGCGAGCCAACTGGTTTCAAATGTTGCTCGTAGCTGGTCTCAGTTCGTCCTGCGAGCCGCGAGCCACCACTTTGTTTTGGCAGGCCATCGATGCGCAACGCTTGTTGTGTTTGGCGTTTGTTAAAAGTTTTGTTTATTTGGGAAAATTATCAAAATGAGTGATTTCAGCTTCACGTGTGTCACCGCGTCGAGCCGAGTAAGTTCGCGAACTTAAAAACCGCGTACTTAAAGTTCGTACGTGTATCACCCCTTTTACATTGTAACTGAAGCAAGTAAAAAAAAGCAGTATACTTAGTCGGAAATACTATACTCATAGATTTTATAAAATAACACACAATATAGTAAATAACGAGAGAAAAATGGAATACAAATAAACAAAGATTAAGATATATAGGTAAAAGAAAGAAAGAAGTGCCTATATGATAAGATGTGTTAGTTTTAGCAATATAGTAACGTATTCTTTCAATGGAGCAAGAAATTTTTCAACCTTATCTTAAATGCCAAATCATTGACGTTCATGACGTTTTTTTCCCAAAATGTTATACAATTCGAAACTTAGTGAGCTGTCATTTGAGATTTTAAGTTTGAATTGTGGTTTGATCAAATTATCACCATGTCTACTATGACAGCGGTTTTTATTCTTGTGTATTTCAACCAACTGTTGATACAACCAGACACAACCGATTTTTGCCATTACCCGTATAGCTTGCTTCCGTGTTTTGAATATTAAATCGGAGGTGGTTGAATTCCTCCATAGGATTGCACCATAACTAATGCGAGAATGAAGCAATGAGTGATAAACCATTATCAAATACTTTTGATCAATGGTTTTTCTCAGTCTGCGCATGACAAATAGTCCAAAACTTAATTTTTTATTCAGTTGTCTTATATGTGCTGACCAATTTAGACGGTCGTCAATGACTATACCCAGCATATACACGGAACTACTGTTTGCATGGATCTGTTGCTTGAAACAGTCAACCTTTGCGTATTATCAAGGTTCAGCTGCAGTGAGTTACCGGTAAACCAATTATTTGCTAACGCTCCGAGTTCAGTTGATTTCCCTTCAAGCTCCTTGGATTTTTCAATACTAGCGCCAGTTGTGTCATCACAATACACAACACACTTGTATGAAGAGATGACTAGATTTATGTCGTTTATGGAAATTACGAATAAAAGGGGACCTAGCACCGACTCTTGCGGAACACCGTGATCAAGTTGAGTAATAGAGGAAACTTCTTTGTTATAACTGACACACTGTTATCTGCAAATCAGATAAGACTGAAACATCTCAAGTATATACCACCTACACCATACCTACGAAGTTTTTGTGCTAACAAATCGTGAGACGCGCAGTCAAACGCTTTGCCTAAATCGCATATTGTTAAATTTACCATATTACCAGATTCTAAGCCATCGACTACGTTACTTACCACCTGAGGCATAGCTTGTATTGTTGATCTCCCGTGCCTGAAATCAAATCGATTCCTTGTTATTTGTAAAATTAGATACTGTAAATCAGAATTTATTCAAATGTTGAATACTCCGACATGTTATCAACCTTAGACGAGTATTTAGGAAACTCTAGTGCAGTACTTACGCGTTATGCAGAAAAGTCACCAGTAGAAACTTACCAATTAAAGTACATTTACTTACTTCATTAGTGAGAGTAGCTTGGTCATCATTTTGATAAGTAGCATTCTTAAGATATGCTTATTTTGTTTGAGCTTTCAAAGCTGAACGCATTATACCAGCAGCAAGGCAGCAAAGAACTCAAAAGGGCTTAAATAGTTAAGTGCTAACTAAACAGGACGACTACAAAAAATATCATTCCCTCTGTAAGAACAAGGAAAGGTACTGATTTAAGTATTAAGCTAGCCCAAGTACCTATCAAGCAGAAAAGTAAACGTAAATTATTAAGAGAAATACTTGTGAAGTAATTGCATATTTGATGAGCGAACAAGTAAGTTTCCGCCAACTCAACATTCAGAGCGACAGTTCAAAATTTGATCAATAACCATGCAAAATAAATATAGGCTTATTCAGTGGAAGTGAACATCTGAGAATATACCGGGTTACTCACGTTATTCGACACGGAGCATTATGGCTAAACTAATCGATCAAAAAGAAAATAATAATTTCGAGCGGATAGGGCCCCATTACGGCTACATTTTAAAAATATTTTCATGTTATACAGGGCATCCCTAAAACACGAAACGTATCAAAGTTATATTTTTCTAAATAGAACACCCTATATATTATTATACATTCAGATTCCTTGGTGAATTCTAGTGCGACTTTGTGTATCACATATGGGACTTAAAGCGAACCGTTTATGTGTAAATCATCATTTTCTGTATAAGTAGACATCACAGAAAAATCGAATATCGTAGAGATTATAAAATGTAGAAGGCTGTGACTTTGCCGTATTACTAAGCAGGAAATGCGTCAGCTTAGGTTAGACGATCAAATTTGAATTACGTTTGTGCTTGGAGAAATCGCTCGATTAATTAAGGAAACTTCAATCAGAGATAGCTTGATTTTTTCAAATGGGAATGCCTATTTCTGTTTATAAAATTAAATGTGAAACTTGATTGCCTTTCTGATAATATAAGGTTGTGAATATCAATATCTCGAAGTTTTCATTTAAATTCAAATTCGCAATCAAATCGGTGTTTTTCAATTTTCCTACGTATAGGCAACTTAGCAGACCATATAAACAAAAACCTGTTCGGATAGAAGAAAACAACTCACGTAATAGAAAAATGCATTCGAACCAGACCAAAGAGGCAAGATTATAAAAATTAATTACAGCAAATCAACTTTGCCAGAAATAACGGCGGCATCTAAGGTCAAACAAAAGCTGAAGTACGACGTAAATGGATGTTTTTCATAGCCTACTGGCTACTGGAATGTACTAGAGGTTGAAAATTTCCAAAACAATTAAAAACTCAGAAATGAAAGAAAAACTACCAGCGATTGTTGCTCCAGCATGCAATTATCAATCACATCTAATGGTGTAAAAAAGTAGTAATTTGCGTCAAAGTAGCGATACCTCTGACTAAAAACCTTCTAAATTTTCAGTATCTATTAGCAATATTGCAGAAAAGGAACACTGATAAATCAGACCTAAAATTTTCTGCCATGTAAATGATGTTTTATAATTTGAACAAGTTTTAATTCAATCCCCATTTTTTGTGATCTCTAATTCAGGTACTGAAGAATTTTAAGAACTTTAGTCAGAGGATTGGTTACTTTTGACACTGACAGAGCTAAATACTTCTTTATATCATTAAAGGTGCGATTTTATTCTGGAAATAGTAAACTACTTACAACATTCGCTAGTAGTTTGCCTTTCATTTCAAAAATTTTAATGGTACTGGCAATCTCTATCACATTGCAGTAGCTAGTAGGACATGAAAACTATCCATTTCTGTTGTACGCCAGCTTCTCGTTGACCTTAGATATGTTACTGTAGTTGTGCTGGTTAAAGTTGACTTGTAATTTTTATAATCTTCCCTTTAGTCTAGTTTGTCTGCATTTTTCTGCTAGATTAGTTGTTTTCTTCTGACTGAGCAGGTTTTTGTTTATATTTCACGGTCTGCTAGGTTGCTTATAGGTAGCAAAATTGAAAAACACCAATTTGATTGAACATTTGAAATTAAATGGAAACTACCAGAGACTGATATTCACAACCCTGTATCAGTAGAAAGGCTAATAAATTTTACATTTAGTCGTATAAAAAATAGACATTCTCATTTGAAAGAGTCAAGTTATCTCTGATTGAAATTTCCTTAATTAATCGACCGATTGCTCCAAGCACAAACGTAATTCAAACTCGACCGTTTAAGCTAAGCTAACGCATTTCATGCTTAGTAACACGGCACAGCTACAGCCTTCTACATTTTATAGTCTCTGCGATATTCAATTTTTTTCTGATATCTACTTATACCGAAAATGATGATTTGACCCTAAACGATTCGCTTTAAGCCCCATATGTGATACACAAAGTCACACTAGAATTCACCAAGGAATCTGAATATGCAATAATATATAGGATGTTCTATTTTATCATTTTATTTTTCATCAAATACTTTAGCCATTATGCTCCGTGTCGAATAACGTGAATAACCCGGTATAAAACTTATTGCATCTATAAAGTTTCGGCGCATTGTTGGTCCTTATTTTGTATTGTCAAAATTGACGCTGATCGAATGATCCTAATACGACACGAATTTATATGTGTATTCATCATAGTCACAATGTCTTAACATACGTGCTGTGAACTCGCAAAATGCATTAAGTCGGAGTATTGCCGACAAGAATATTATTAATAGTTTTTAGAACTGTAGCTCGCCATCATGCGCTATTTACTGTCAGTTCACTGGCGCTCTTGACACTCATATCCAGCAACTGTTTCGTCGTATCCACACAGCGCGTAGAGGAACGGCCACGGTGCCGTCCACTCGGGGCATGACCCTGAACTACAGGTTTCTCCATATTATTGCTTCTGTGAATATGTCCGAAGAATGTAAGCATTCTCGTCGACACAATGGAGAATAGACTCTTTGGATTACCGAGCTCATCCAGTATGGCAACGTTAGTTCGATGGGCGGTATAAGAAACTCTCAGCATTCTCCTCCACGTCCATATTTCACAAGCATCTATGCGAGCTCGATCAGCCTTTTTAACTGTCCAAGTTTCCTAGGCATACAAAAATATGGAGAACACAAGAGACTGAACCAGCGACATTTTGGTAGCTTTAGTGATGTTAGGGCCACGCCATATTTTAGTAAGCTTTGTCGTGGCCACACGTGCCTGCTGAATGCGCCGTCGAATCTCATTTTCACAGCTACCCGAATTGTCGATCAAAGAACCGAGGTACATAGGTTATACAGGTGTGCCAGCATATTTCTAATAGTAGAGAGCCCACCGCTCATTTTTATGTTGCATGTTGTACTGGAATGAAACAAGTAAAAGTCAGTAACTGGTGTATGGGACAATCCCGAACCTCCGACTTGCCAGGTCCAAAGTTGGTAGGATCATAGTAATTGATTAACAAAAAGTAATAGAAATATTAGAATATGTTGCATCGCGTACTGCGATGAAACATGCAGTATTCGAAAGGTTTTAATCTACTTATTCTAAAAAATATGGACTTGCCACTCCTCATCCTGGCAGGTCAGTTCGAAAGGGGTGATTTTGGGGGGGGGGGGGGAAATATGTCACATTGCGTACCGCCATGAATCTTTAACGATATTTCAGATTTCGGAATTCTGAAATTAATGGCGTGAACTTGCCTATGCTAATCTTGGCAGAATCGAAACTTGCCAGCTTAGAAAGTTGCGTTTTCGACGCACGCGAGTGGGAGACAAAGCGGTGTTTTCGCTTGTTAACTTGTCGACTTGTGGTATGTATTTGAGGGTGGAATGTGGGTCGAGAACTGGGATCAAGCTAACGAATAATCTAGTTATCGTACAAATTTTATTATCAAACATTACACGTATTATTTATTCACAAAATTAGTCACATTCGTCCACTCAGGTACCGCATATTTCTTAACGTTGATTGTACATGTATACTGATTAATGAATTTTTGGCAAGATAGTATTACTTTGAACTCTTACATTAAAGAATACTTCTTTCATATCATTAAACACATTCACGTTGCCCAAATGTGGACCGTGATAGTAATCAAAACTCCAATGAAAGTGCCTTCATTATGTGTATTTTGGCTGTGAATGATTGTCAAACATATATCGAACATATTCTTTGCGAATGAAGCAAAGTCGCTATCCATCATAGTTCGTCGCTCGATTCGTCACTAGAGAGCTGAAAGTCAGAATCGTCGTTTCCAACAAGTGTTTGCTTCTCTCACAGATCCGGGTGATATTTTCGATGAGCACAAAATTGACGCTGTCCAAGAATTCACTTGCAAGATGTATAACGTTCAAAATTGTAACAGTGTCAACAATGCACGATTTCAAATTTTCCAGAAAATGTATGGAACGTCAAACAGTAAGAAATTCATGAGAAAAATCAAAGGTGTTGATTTTAGTACGATTGCGCCATGTTGGGAGACTCTAAAACAAAAAGTTTTAAGAACATCGTACGTCAATTCTATGTGGTCGAATGCTACTGAAGTATGTTGTATACAGTTTTCTGCGGAAGATTGCGGTTGGTTAAAAGATAACGGAGTTTTGAAGCCACGTTGGTTTGACGGTGACTCAGTACCCTCGACGTTGAAGATGTTTTGAGTATTTCCGATAGCCCTCCAGGAGAAAATGTAGATGACGATGATTCTGACTTTCAGCTCTCCTCTAGTGACGAATCAAGTGACGATTATGATGGATAAGCGACTTTGCTTCATTCGCATAGAATATGTTCGATATATGTTTGACAATCATTCACAGCCAAAATACACATAATGAAGTCACTTTCATTGGAGTTTTGATGACTATCACGGTCCACATTTGGGCAACGTGAATGTGTTTAATGATATGAAACAAGTGTTCTTTAATGTAAGAGTTCAAAGTAATACTATCTTGTCAAAAATTCATTAATCAGTATACATGTATAATCAACGTTAAGAAATATGCGGTACCTGAGTGGACGAATGTGACTAATTTTCTGAATACATAATACGTGTAATGTTTGATAACAAAATTTGTACGAAAACTAGATTATTCGTTAGCTTGATCCCAGTTCTCGACCTACACTCCACTCACAAATACATACAACAAGTCGACAAGTTGACAAGCGAAAGCATCGCTTTGTCTCCCACTCGCGTGCGTCGAAAACGCAACTTTCTTCTAAGCTGGCAAGTTTCGATTCGGCCAAGATTAGCGTAGGCAAGTTCACGCCATTAATTTCAGAATTCAGAAATTTGAAATATCGTTAAAGATTCATGGCGGTACGCGATGTGACATATTTTCCCCCCAAAATCACCACTTTCGAACTGACTCGCCACGGGTTTTTTCCAGGATGAGGAGTGGCAAGTCCATATTTTTAGAATAAGTAGATTAAAACCTATCGAATACTGCATGTTGCATCGCAGTACGCGATGCAACATATTCTAATATTTTTATTACTTTTTGTTAATCAATTACTATGATCCCACCAACTTTGGACCTGGCAAGTCGGCGGTTCGGGATTGCCCCATGCACCAATTACTGACTTTTACTTGTTCCGTTCCAGTATAACATGCAACATAAAAATGAGCGGTGGGCTCTCGGACTATAAATATTCTTTCATAAACTAGAAAAATCTTCACTTGTTCAGACGACAAAACATTTATGCATAGTGTTAGTAATTTCGGAAACTTGGAATTGGAGATAAAGCGATAGAGACTTGCAAATTGAAATCCTAAAACGCCTGTACCATTGATGGTTTGTATGTACACATTTCATACGGAAAAGTAGAATATAAATACAAGCCAATCCCATCACTTCAGCTGATTTGGCTGAAACATGCACTTGCGCCTTTCAAATCAAAGATAGAGTCGTTACTACGAGTCCAAAAGTTTGTCAGTTTCTTTGCTTGAGTAACTCTTGCAGCTTTATCTGAAAGCCAGAATAATGGACGATAATTACCGTGTCTATAGTGTGATTTCTGAAACTTATCCTGTAGTTGCTTCTCCGATCCATCGTGCTATACCGGCTCATAATACAAACCAGTGTCATACGCCTAACACATCTATTTATTCGACTACATTTGTGGTCTCTATCAAAGTACAATATTATACTTGGCAAAACATAAGTTGGAATAAATTACATTGTCTGACAGATGTGCCAGAAAACTGCTTTTGTTTTTTACAAACTAACTTCCCAACTAACTCACTAACCAACAATAAGGCCCGATTTTATCAACATGCATATTTAACAAAGAATTTAACAAAGCTTTTCTGTTGGTTGTTATTTAGCAAAAGCTTTCTATTGGGTATTGCGGGCTAGGTTAACAAATATCGTCCAATAGTATTTTATCAATATTGAAAGCAAAACGTCAAAGCTGGATGCTGGATGACACTTTTCATCAAACTATTGTTGTAACATAGGCGATGAATGAAGTTTGGAGCTTGAGACGAAGTCAACGATCGAAATATCTTTTTGAATGGTTGAAATTAGATCACAAATCCCAGTAAAAAAGTACCGAATCCCAAATCAAATATGTACCGTTGAGGCGATCCCTTCGCCGAGATGGCGGGTGGCCGAGTGGTTACGGTGGCCGACCACGCGTGACTGTTTTGTGGCACGTGCTGATGGCTGTTTGTTCGAGACACTGCCCGTGCAATTACTTTTTTCATTTTTTTAACCAAAATATTTATCGATATACGTTTTAATCATATTACACAAATTTTTTTTTACGATCGACATAAATGTTTTTGAATCAAATTTTATTACTTATTTTACTTGACATATTGCAAAAGCTAAGTACCGGGGGTGGTGGAGAATTCAATCAGTGGAAGTGAAGTTTATTCGTCAATATCAATCGCCAATTATTGCTCTGATAGCGGTATTAAAATTAAATTATTCCAAAAAAGTATAATTATTCGGAATTTTTGTTGTGCTAGTAAAACATGTAATAAAATTTGATTCAAAAACAAATTCACGTCGATGGTACAAAAAAAATGTGTGTAATATGAGTAGAACGTATATCAATAAATATTTTGGTTAAAAAAAATGAAAAAAGTAATTGCACGGGCAGTGTCTCGAACAAACAGCCATCAGCACGTGCCACAAAACAGGCACGCGTGGTCGGCCACCGTAACCACTCGGCCACCCGCCATCTCGGCGAACGGATCGCCTCAACGGTACATATTTGATTTGGGATTCGGTACCTTCTTACCGGGATTTGTGATCTAATTTCGACCATTCAGAGATATTTATTTCGATCGTTGACTTCCTCTCAAGCTCGAAACTTCATTCATCGCCTATGTTGCAACAAATATACATTTTAGTTACAACTGTTACAAGTATTTTCATGAAGTACCTACGTCACACGGGTCGGGAGCCGTCGGCGTGTTTTTGGTTCTGGATTCAAAAACTCATTTTTATTTTCATATAACTTTTGGATTATTGCGAAAAGAAACAAAACAAAAACAGTTTTGTTGTAAAACTTATATTTGATCTCGCCATTTATCACAAAAAAATTATTCAAAACCCTAATTTTTTGTCATCATTATCATTTAGCAGAAGAAAAAACCAGCAATCAAATGTACAGTTATGGCGGAATCTGATTGGTTGAAATTAGCAATTGCTAAACTTTTGATTAAACAAGAAAACAAGAAAATGCAATTTTTCACCCATTTAGGATGGAAAATCAGACTGGAAAAGATACTAGATGGTTCATAATGGTCGATCTGTATATAAAACATGTCATTTTTAACCTTTTTGAGGTAAACTTCAAGAGAAATCAATAGTTTTCAGAGTACTTTGACAGATGCATGTTCTTGAACGGGCTGCTCTGATTAGTCAAAGCCTTTGTTAAAATGCGCCTGTTGATAAAATCGGCCCTAAGAAAACTGAAAAATAAGGATCCTTTTTCTTGAAGCGTAATATTTTCATAATAAAAAAGGACAAAAAAGACACTTGTATCCGAAAGTATGTATCAAATACCCTTTAAAATCCACTTAGTTTTCTTTTTTATTAATTTAAAAAAATTGAAAGCCTTTATTTGACTTTCTATTGAGATGAAACTTCGTGTTTTGGATACTTTGAGGGTTCTGATTACAAATCCGGTCGGACTTTTAAGTTTCAGTCTGGTTCGACGAAAATAAAAAATTTCACGTCTATCGGGCATGCGGATATACCTAAAAAATTGAAAGTCTTTATTTGACTCTCTATTAAGATGAAATTTCGTGTTGTGGATAATTTAGGGGTTCTGATTACAAATCCGGTCGCAGTTTCAAATTTCAGCCTCATCTGACGAAAGTAAAAAATTTCATTTCCTGTCGGGCATGCGGGTATACCTAAAAAAATTAAAGTCTTTATTTGACCTTCTATTAAGACAAAACCTCGTGTTTTGGATAACTTGAAGGTTCGGATTACAAATCCGATCGCAGTTTTAGTTTTCGGCCTGATTTTACGAACATAAAAAATTTCAGATCTGCCGGGCATGCGGGTATATCTAAAAAAATTGAAAGTCTTTATTTGACTTTCTATTAAAATAAAACTTTGTGTTTTGGATAATTTGAGGGTACTGAGTACAAATCCGGTCGCAGTTTTAAGTTTCAGCCTCGTTTGACGAAACTAAAAAATCTCACATCTGTCGGGCATGCGGGTATACCTAAAAAATTTAAAGTCTTTGACGAAAGTTGCGTCAAACTCTTATTTTATTTATATTTATGCTTATGATTTCACTCAAAAAATAAGTTTGCGTAAAGCTGGGGGCGAGTTTTAAGGGTTGATGTATAAAAAAATGTTTTGAAAGCATGGTATGAAAGAACGAACCTATAGTGCATTAAAAAATTCCACTCAGTTTTCGTTTAAACTTTTTTTTGTTACGAGAATGTGTATACGTATACGTACTCAGAAATTTGATTAAACAAAAGACCTCTGTCCCGGTTTCTGTTAAGGAAAAATGTCGATGTGTTCATACAAAATCTCCTTCTGCCTAAATATTGCCCAGCTCTACTAGAAGGGTACCAGAAAACTGAATTTTCCCCGTGAATTTATACAGTTGCCGCTGCAGCGCTGACTATGATTTGTAGAGGGCAACCAGGCCGATCTAAAACAATTTATGTTTTGCTTACACATCTCGCCAAAACCCGGCGCCATGCATTATGGATGAAGTGTGGTGTGTGAGACATGTATATTACTGAACGTTGGCCCTTGCTCAGGTTATACACAGATGTCGGAGCTAGCTAAATTTTATAGGCATCGATGGCCTATTTGCCGTAGCTTTGTACATTGTGTTGAGCATTAAGGTCTTGAGAGTACGGAATATGTATAATAATAATAATAATAAAAGGTCTTTATTTTCAACTCGGCGAATGTCAGCTGAGCTGTTTGCTTAACCGAGCATGTGTCAACTAATTACAATAGAAGGTACAATACTTAAAACTACCACATACATTTTTTCATGTAACAATTTATAGAACAACACTTTAAAGCTCATATTCACATAAATCTACTAGAATTTACAATATCAAATAAGAACAAGGTCCAATGAATACAACAAATAAATACTACGGTTTTCGAACAGATCTTAATTACCTAGCACCTTAACAAGTACTCCCTGTATTTTTGTTTGAAAGCTGCGTATGGGAAAGATCTAAAACTGAAGGGAACTTCGTTATAAATTGCCGTCGCATTATAAGTGATGGACCTTTTAGATAACGTAGTTCTGTGGCTCGGAATGCCCAAAAGATGATTTGACCTGGTGCTCATGTCATGACCTGATTGGTCAAAGTTTAGCTTCCTCCACAGATATCGTGGCTTTTCTGTTATAAATACTTTGTGTAATAAGCATGCTAGGTGTAGTTTGAGACGGTTATGCATATTCAACCAATTAAGGTCCCTCAACTTGTGGCTGACATGATCACGCAACCTAAGACCGAAAATGTACCTAATGCAAGCAGTTTGTATTTTTTGTATTTTATATTTACAACTAACATCTAGACATGGCATATAAACGACGTTACAATAATTGCAGTGAGATAGGACTAATGATGCACATAAACTAATTTTTAATTCAGTACCCAGAGGGTGTCTACTTTTATATAAATTGCGAAGGGAACCAAATGCTGTCCCTTGAACTTTGTTTACCTGAGTTCTGAACCGAAGTTTGCTATCTAATAATATACCCAGATTTTTTACTTCAGTTTTTACTGGTAACACTTCATCATTAACAGAAATTCTCAAAGTTTCAGCTGCATGCAATTGATTTGAACCAAGATGAATAACAGCACATTTTTTATTCGTATTTAACTTTAATCCATTCTGATTCGAATATCTCTGCAGAACCGAGAGCTCACTATTGATGATATCTTGTGCATCTGCTATTTGATCTTTTTTAAAGCTGTAGTACAGTTGGGTGTCGTCTGCATATTGATGGCAGCTACAGTTAGATAGATTTTTACACATATCCATTGTGTATTGATATTGTAACATTGATATACTGTGACATTTGACAGTTAACCACAACACACTGACTCCTCCCGGCGAAATAGTTTTCAAAGAATTTTACAGATGTAGTATCAAACCCATAGAATTGTAGTTTTGCGGTAAGGAGTTTGTGGTTGAACGTGTCAAATGCCTTTGTAAAATCCAGTAACACTAAAGCTGTAGTCTTTTTCCTGTCAGAAGCCTCCAGTATGTTATCTAGAACATTAAACATTGCGGTTGTGGTGCTGAAGCCTTTTCTAAAACCTGACTGATATTCTGTAATTAAATTATTTCGTTCCAAAAACTTGATGACCTGTTCATAGATAGCTTTTTCTAATATTTTTGATAACACACACAACAAGCTGATGGGTCTTAATTCAGATTCGTTTTGTGGGTTAGAAGCTTTTGGTGAAGGGAGTACAAAAACTCTCTTCCAGTCTGACGGAAACCTAGATGATCTTATGGACTCGTCAAGGTACGGTTTCCTAGGACTGTCGGCGGCGGACGACGGAACCGATAGCGGAGCGGAACCGAATGTCGGTCGACGGTATTCGGTCGCGGAGATGGAGCCCTAGAGCGTGCTGTCTCAAAAATTTGCGGTACAGTTTAGTCGAAGTTTGTTGGCCATGGAGGATACGTTAAAAAGAAAATGGAGTCAAGTTGATTGACTCAGTACTTCCCACACATTACTGTGATATCAGTTTATTATTTTCCCATAGCATGAAGCTTTAGTCTGAGATCTCCTTGCAACCAAATCATCGGCAGCCTTCCCTCCCCTAAAATTGTCTTATGCCGCTAAGTATTTCCCTCAGAGGTCAATGGACAGCCTAAAACATCTAAAAACGAAGTTTGAGTTGTTTTCATACTTTTAGTTTTTTGATTATTGCCATATACGCTGCCACTGACACGATATTTAACAAACACACGCGTTTTCCATCCTCACCACGGTAATAATACTGTGTCAAAATTTAATTAGAATCAATGTAATAGTGTCCACGTTACAAAATACAAAAAGATCTAAAGCAATAAATACTCGTATGTATGTATACAGAAAATTCTAAGTCCCTTAGTTTCCGTAATACGCTAGGCAATGTTCGGATGGACCTAAAAAGTTGATTTATGTCGCTAGGTCTTCCTTCAGAGCCCCTACCCTACACCCTATTATGAATACAAGAAATTTCTCAGTTTTTCAACCCCCCACCCCCTAACCACCCCAATTTCACCCCACCCAAAAAAAACGCAGAAAATGATCAGGAACCTCTAAAACGCTTAAAAACGAAGTTTGAGCTGTTTTTATATTTTTACTTTTTTTTATTATTTGTGCGCCGCCACTGGCACGATTTATAAAAACCATACGCGTTTTCCATCCTCGCCACGGTAGTAATACTGTGTCAAAATTTCATTAACATCAATTCAACAGTTTCCTTGTAACACAATATAGAAGGATCTAAAGCAATACTCTCGTATGTTTACACCAGAAAAAATTCTAAGTGCTTTGGTTTCTGTAATAGGCAAGGCAATGTTCGGATGGACCTAAAAAAGTTATTTATGTTGCTAGGTCTTCCTTCATGGGTCAGTGGGCAGTCTATTATGAAAGCAACAAATTTTTCAATTTTACAACCCCCCACCCCCCAACCACCCCAATTTCACCCCCACCCAAAAAAAGTAAAAAATGATCAGGAACCTCTAAAACGCCTAAAAACGAAGTTTGAGGAATATTTAATTTTTCTTGTTTTTTGCTAATTACTCCGCCGCCCCTGCACCGATTTTCAAAATTATAAGAACATTACCTACTACGACCCCCCAGCATATCGCTGCCCAAATTTCATCACAATCCATGCAGCGGTTACTGAGATTACGAGGACACAAAAACGCGTACAGACAGACCGACAGACAGACCGACAGACAGACAGACAGACCGACAGACAGACAGACAGACCGACGGAAATGAGTGACATGGATTTTCGTTATGTAGACATCATGAAACGCCCAAAAAGTGTATTATCTCAAAATCGAAAATTTTCGCGATCACAATACTCCCCTCACCTATCGGTGTGGGAAGTAAAACATATGTGTCATACTGCTGCTCGAAGAAGAAGTAAAAGAAAATTATGTCCTATTGCCCTATATTATGCGAAATGTATTTGAAGAAAAGACAAGAAGGCACATTCAAATTGTTGATTGAGCCGCGGTTGTCTGATGATGATAACAAATTTGGATCTTTGGATTTGGTTTGGAGCACTCATCTTTATTTACATACGATTCTCCGTTCCGCTGTCGGTTGAAATCAACCATCGACTGAATGGAACCGACGACCGAAACCGACAAACGGGCGCCGAAATTATCCGCGGAGGGCGACCGACTCTAGGAATCCACTGTCATTTAAAACCACACAACTAATTCCAGCGAACTTCGGTCGCGGTCGGTTTCGGCCGGCCGACACCTCTAGGAAACCGTACCTTCACAAATATGTGTCAAAAAAGGAACTATTACTGGACTACACAGTTTTACCATCTCCAAGGTTACGCCATCAGTCCCAGCAGCATTAGACTTCACTCGAGAAATAGCTGACAACACATCATCATCTGTTAAAGACTGAAATGCAAACACAGCATCGCAGCATCTGTCTCTCCTGTAGTTTTCTATGGTTCCAGTGTCAGCTTGAGCCGCTATACTAGAGTCGATGAAAAAAAATTATTTATATTTTCTGGATCGCTTATAGTAACGGGTAACTGAGATTTCGATTTTTTTCTTTTATAAACATTCATCTGTTCCAGAGTTTTCCACAATTCCTTTATATAAACTAAATATACCTAAACAATATCATAGTCTCGAGATATAGATATCGTCGTACACGTTTGTTTATTCTCGTGACAAAACAGTAAGAATTTCAGTGTTTTAATTCAGTAAAATTAATAAGTTTTGGGTGATAGTGACCTAAAGGCTCGTTGAATCTGTTGTGTAAATTTCGTGATTGGTCTTCAATTCGATATCAAGTAATTAGCAAAAATGCCTGATAGACCGTGCAAAATCTGTGGTGATCCCGTCAGCCGAAAAAACCCGGGGTTACAGTGTAGCGGGTTTTGCAGTTGTTTTTATCACGGCAGGTGTTTAGATATATCGATGAAGCAGTTAGATAGTCTGAGAGCTGACGGCGTTTCCTGGAAATGCAAAGATTGCCGCTAAGACAGAGGAAGACGTTCCCTTGGCCCTTCATTTGCGGCTCCGACGTCAAGTGTTGGCAGCGCACCAGTGCCTGCCGATTGGATGTCGGCTGCGTTTCAAGATATCCGTGCAGAGCTGAGACAGATTCGAGAACAACAGACTTCCTTGATGGATTCTGTTGCATTCTGTAGTTCCAAAGTTTCCGATTTTGAAGCAAAGTTAGTTAAAATTGACGAATATGTGAAAAAAACAGAGAAGCTTATCAACGAAAATGCTGCATTGAAATCTGAAGTGTCCAGTTTACGAGAAAAGGTGAATGACATGGAGCAGATGTCTAGATTAAAAAATGTTGAAATCCAAGGAGTACCAGAGAAAGATAATGAAAACCTCTTCGACATCGTCAAAAAGATAGGTGAACACGTCGGATATGAAATAGACTCCAAGAAGATTGAGTACGCTCATCGCGTGCAGGTAAATAGAAGTGCACAAAGCAAGATAAAAAATATTGTAGTACGCTTCACGTCAAAGCATGAAAAAGAAAATCTGTTGTCATCCGCTAAAACAAAAAGGGGCGAGAACCGTTCACCAAAACTGTGCATCCCAGGTTTATCAGACGCATTATACCGTAATGAGCATCTCACCATGGCAAATAAAATATTTTTTAAAGAAGTCAGAACCCTAGCTAGGGATAAACACTATAAATATGCGTGGACCAAGAATGGACAAATTTTTGTGAGAAAGGACGATACTTCCAAAATAATTCGTATCGTCAATTCTGATTCCCTTAGGTTTATTAAGTAACTGAAACCAGAAAATGGGACAATTATACTTCTAAACTATCGTAATGGCTGAAAGAAGTAATGGTTTGCACATTTACTACCAAAATACTAGAGGTCTACGTTCAAAAACAGCAACCTTTATGAATAATGTGAGTGCTACGGACTATGATGTTATCTGCTTGAGTGAAACATGGTTAAAGTCTGGTGTCTTCAACAGTGAGTTGTTTGATTCCAATTTTACTGTGTATAGAAGAGACCGTGAAAGTTCTTCGTGCTTGAAAAGCGATGGCGGTGGCGTATTAGTGGCGGTCAGGAACAAACATCAGTCCCGAAGACATAAAGACCTTGAGTCGGATGCTGAAGACAATTGGGTTTCGGTCGAACAGGAAACAGGTGAAAAACTTTACATACAGGGTGAGTTTTTAGTACCGGCTCGGTCGATAACTCCACTACTGTAGAAGATAGCGAAAAAAAGTGTATATAAAAATTGTAGCCACGGATATGCTCCTTGCTCAGAAAATATTTTGATTTATACAGGGTGATCCATAACTACGTGGTGATGCAAACATGCATTTTTTTAAATGAGACACCCTATATATTATTCTATATTTAGATTCTACTAATGATTTCCGTTTTTCCAATATAGGGTATTGTTACATTATACAGGGTATTTCAAAAGTTATGACCATTTTTGTATCCAAATCACGGTCAAATGAACGTACTGTGTATCAAAAGGTAATCAATCAAAAATTATTTTTTTTACATGAGAAGATTAGAAATATCCTCTAGTTTTAAAATACACTATAAAAAAATCCCGCGACGCATATTCGTGTACAGGGTGATGTAGAATGCAAAATCTAGATTTTCTCTTTTTTCTTAAATGTAACCCCCAATATTTTATTATACCAAAGAATTGCTCTTAATATGCTCTTTCATCTTTGTATAGCACTTATTATGACTGCATTCATTAGTTTCTGAGATATTTCGATTTTTCTACAAATTTTAAATATACCTTCTATTTGTTTAATAAAATTTATTTATTTTGAGAAAATACTACCAAATTTTGTTTTTGCTCAACAAGCAACTAAAATATAAGGCAATAATAATACTTGATCAAGTCAAAACACTAAACTAACGAGATAATATAGGTCAAGTGTGCTGAGGAAACAATTTTATAGGCGTCATGCATAATTATCAAGCAGATGTATCAGGTAGGCTATGAAATGTGAAACGACACAGTCCAAATAAAACGATTCTTCAATCTTTCAAACGCATTAGTTTTAAAGTGCCTCTGTTCTGGATATTGTTATTCATAGTTGATATATTCTAGAGGCAAGTAGACAATTTCTCAAAGATTCTCCTAAATACTCTCAATGGAAAAATTAATTTTCAAAGCTGGTTTTTTACACAGCACGAAATTATTGAGTAGGTTATGAAAACTGTCAATTTTTCAAAGCCTACCTGATAAAACTACTTGATAATTATGCCTGACGCCTACAAAATTGTTTCCTCAGCATACTTGACTTTATTATCTCGATGATTTAGGGTTTTGACTTCATCAAATACTATCAAGACGTTATAATTTAGTTTTTCGTTAAATAAAAAACAAATCAGATAGTACTTTCTCAAAATAAATAAATTTCAGTACACAAATAGAGGCTATATTTTAAATTTACCGAAAAATCGAAATATCTCGGAAACTGATGGACCTAGGTACAACAAGTGCTATACAAAGATGAAAGAGCATATTAAAAGCAATTCTTTGGAATAATAAAATATTGGGGGTTACATTTGAAAAAAAAAGAGAAAATTTGGATTTTGCATTCTACATCACCCTGTATACGAATATGCGTCTCGCGCTTCTTTTATATCCGATTTTAAAACTAGAGGATATTTTTAATCTCCTCATGTAAAAGAAATAATTTTTGATTCATTACTTTTTGATATACAGTACGTTCATTTGTCCGCGATTTGGATATAAAAATGGTCATAACTTTTGAAACACCCTGTATAATGTAACAGTGCCCTATATTGGAAGAACGGAAATCATTAGTAGAATCTGAATATGGAATAATATATAGGGTGTCTCATTTAAAAAAATGCATGTTTGCATCACCACGTAGTTATGGATCACCCTGTATAAATCAAAATATTTTCTGAGCAAGAAGCATATCCGTGGCTACAACTTTTATATACAACTTTTTTCGCTATCTTCTATAGTAATGGAGTTATCGACCGAGCCGGTACTAAAAACTCACCCTGTATGTTGTGTTTACCTACCTCCGACAGATATTTATGCTTTTGCTAGTTTCAGAGACAGTTTAGTTCTCAACGAAAGAATATTTCACAAACATTCGGTTATTGTAATTGGCGACTTTAATATGTATTCTGTTAAGTGGATTCCTGCTTATAACGATGTACACTTTGAACCGGATGAGGTCGAAGAAAGATATGCTTCCCTAGTAGATACGTTTTCTTTTCTGGAGATGAAACAATATAATAATATTATAAACACATATGGTAGGATGCTGGATTTGTTATTTTGTAACAGAAGCTTTGTTACTGATGTTTCACATTCTGAAGACAGTTTGGTCAAGGAGGATATACAGGGTTATTCACGTTATTCGACACGGAGCATTATGGCTAAAGTATTTGATAAAAAAGAAAATAATAATTTGGGATGGATAGAGACCCATAAAGGCTACATTTTAAAAATATTTTCATGTTATACAGGGTGTCCCAAAAGCACGAAATGTATCAAAGCTGTGTTTTTTTAAATGGAAGACCCCGTATATTATTGCATATTTAGATTCCTTGATGAATTCTATTGTGACTTTATGTATCATACATGGGACTTAAAGCGAACCGTTTAGGTGTAAATCACCATTTTCGGTATAAGTAGATATCAGGAAAAAATTGAATATCGCAGAGATTATAAAATTTGGAAGGCTGTGACTTTGCCGTATTACTAAGCATAAAATGCGTCAGCTTTGATGAGACTGTCAAATTTAAGTTACGTTTATGCTTGGAGAAATCGGTCGATGAATTAAGGAAACTTCGATCAGCGATAACTTGATTTTTTCAAACGGGAATGCCTAATTTTTTTTATACGGTTAAAAGTAGAATTTGATAACCTTTCTAACTATGTAAGGTTGTGCATATCAATCTCTGGTAGTTTTCATTTAATTTTAAATTTTCAAACAAATCGGAGTTTTTCAATTTGCCTAACTATAGGCAACGTAGCAGGCCATGAAATATAAACAAAAACCTGTTCAGGTAGAAGAAAACAACTAACTTAGCTGAAAAATGCACACGAACTAGACTAAAGGAACAAGGTTATAAAAATTACTCACAACAAACAAAGTCTAACCAGAAACAACGGCGGTAACATATCTTTGGTCAAAGAGAAGCTGGAGTATGGCAGAAATGGATTTTTTCACGGCCTACTAGCTACTGCAATGTACTAGAGGTTGGCAAATGGCCAAAACCATTAAAAATTTTGAAATAAAGTAAAAACTACTAGAGAATGTTGTAAGCAGTTTATTATTTTCATAATAAAATTTTACATTTAATGATATAAAAAGGTATGAATTCTGTCAAAACTCAAGTCAAAAGTACCTTTGACTGGAGTTCTGAAAATTCTTCAGTACCTATTAGCAAGGTCGCAGAAAATGAAGAATGAATTAAAATTTGTTCAAATTATAAAACATAACTTAAATGGCAGACAATTTAAATCTGATTTGTCAGTATTCCTTTTTTGCAATATTGATATTGAAAAATAGAAGGGCTCCAGTCAGAGGTATCGACTTCGACGCAAATTAGTACTTTTTTACACCATTACATATGATTGATAGTTGCGTGCTGGAGCAACGCTGGTTGTTTCTGTTTCATATGAGGGTTTTTGATTGCCTTGGAAATTTTTAACCTCTAGTAAATTGCGGTAGCCACTAGACAGTGAAAATATCTATTACTGCCATACTCCAGCTTCTCTTTGACCTTAGAGATGTTATCGCAGTTGTTTCTGGGAGAGTTGATTTGTTGTAAGGAATTTTGTCCCTTTAGTCTAGTTAGTGTGTATTTTTCAGCTAAGTTAGTTGTTTTCTTCTAGCTGAACAGATTTTTGTTTATATTTCATGGCCTGCTACGTTGCTTATAGGTAGGAAAATTGAAAATCGCCGATTTGTTTGAAAATTTAAAATTAAATGAAAACTACGAGAGACTGATATTCACAACCTTATATCATTAGAAAGCTTATCAGATTCTACGTTTAGCCGTATAAAAAAAATTAGGCATTCCCATTTGAAAAAATCAAGCTATCGCTGATCGAAGTTTCCTTAATTCATCGACCAATTTCTCCAAGCATAAACGTAATTTAGATTTGACTGTCTCGTCAAAGCTGACGCACTTTATGCTTAATAATACGGCAAAGTCACAGCCTTCCATATTTTGTAATCTCTGCGATATTCAATTTTTTCCTGATATCTACTTATACCTAAAATGGTGATTTACACCTTAACGGTTCGCTTTAGGTACCATGTATGATACATAAAGTCACACTAGAATTCACCAGGGAATCTGAATATGCAATAATATATGGGGTGTTCCATTTAAAAAAACATAACTTTGATACATTTCGTGTTTTTGGGACACCCTGTATAACATGAAAATATTTTTAAAATGTAGCCTTTATGGGTCTCTATCCATCCCAAATTATTATTTTCTATTTTATCAAATACTTTAGCCATAATGCTCCGTGTCGAGTAACGTGAATAACCCTGTATATCATCCTTCCTTAGAATTTTATTTATATAGTAATAAATTTAAACCTCTTTCTCAGCAAAATCGTACAATATATAATTATAAAAAGGCAGATTATGGTGCGATAAATAATTCGTTAAATAATATTGACTGGGCCGCTGTATTTTGTGGCAAAGACGTTGACGGTATGGTGGAGGTATTTTACGATAAATTAAATATGGTGATAGATAAATATGTTCCTGTTTACTTAATAAATGGCAGCTATCCTATTTATTTCAAGAAACAAACAATAAACTTAATAAAACAAAAAATTAAATTTCATAGAAAATTTAAAGTGTATGGCAATGTCCATGACTACCGTAAGTATTGTGAACTAAGGAAAAAGTCAAAACAAATGATTAATGAAAACTTCAGAGAATATATTTCAAAAACGGAAAATGAAGTAACAAATAATAGCAAAAAATTTTGGCATTATGTTGCTAATAAGAGGAAAAATCGCGATGCCCTTCCTAATACTGTTCGTTATAAAGACGAAGTTGCTCAGGATGGCACTCGTATCTGTAACATGTTTGCTGACTTCTTTTCTAGTGTATATGTAAAGGACCATAGCAAAGAGGATAGTCAGCTAGATAAAAAAAAATTCTTTGGGGACTCAATGTTGTTTGTTACTCAAGAGTATGTCAAACAATTGATTTCTGATTTAGATGTTAAAAAATCGGCTGGTCCTGACGCAATTCCTCCTAGGTTTGTGAAGGAGTGCTCCACTAGCTTAAGTCTCCCGCTTTGTATGATCTTTCAAAGGTCACTAAGTGAAACAAAATTCCCATGCAAGTGGAAAATGGCCCACATATTGCCAGTGTTTAAATCTGGTGACAAACAAAATGTAGTAAACTATAGACCAATTAGTGGACTCTGCTGCTTTTCCAAGTTATTAGAAAAGATTATCTATAACCAGCTACTTCCCGCTGTGAAAACACGTATTGCTTATGAACAGCATGGTTTCTTTCCAAACCGATCACTTGAAACAAACCTAATGTGTTATATTGATTATATAACGGAGGCCATCGACAATAAGGCTCAGGTTGATTCTGTCTATACCGACTTCAGTAAGGCGTTCGACAAGGTGAAGCATAGCTTACTTGTGCGTCGACTTGCTGAAGCCGGGATAGATAACAGACTGATACAATGGATTGAGTCATATCTCGGTGAGCGCAAACAACTAGTAGCTATCAATGGCTATAAATCTAAATATATTGAAGTCACTTCAGGAGTGCCACAGGGAAGTCACCTGGGCCCATTGTTGTTTTTAATATACATTAACGATATAACCAACGTGCTGAAACATGTAAAATTTTTGTTGTACGCCGACGATATAAAGATGTATCACACTGTTAAAGGTCCTGACGATTGTGAAATAATTCAAAACGAACTAAATAGCTTTTGTAAATTTTGTAACGATAATGATCTCTTCATAAATATAGACAAATGCTGTTTCATCAGGTTCTGACGAAACTCTAACATTATCAAGTACGATTATAAGCTTAATGACACTTACTTAAAGCAGACTAACGTAGTCAAGGACCTGGGCGTCTTCTTTGACGGGAAACTATCTTTCCAATATCATATTAACACCATGGTAAGTCAGTCAAATAAGATGCTGGGATTTATAAACAGAACCTGTAGGGAATTCAAAAATCCGAAGGCTTTGATCACTCTCTATCATGCCTTTGTTTCAAATAAATTATCTTTTGCCTCAGTGATCTGGAACCCTCAATATGTCACTTATGTAAAGAGAATTGAAGGTGTACAAAATAAATTTCTAAGGTCGTTAAGCTACAAAATTGGAACACCAGTAGTAAATAGTGACTATGGGTCTATCCGAAAAAAATTCAATCTAATGACGTTAGAGTCCAGGAGACTAATGTATGACTTATGTGCTGCTCATAAAATTATAAATAAATTCGATTGCCCTTACTTACTATCTAAAATAGGATTTAATGTCCCTGATAGGAACTTTAGGCATAGGTCATTCTTTAAGGTGCCCTATTGTAGGACGAATCTAGGTCTAAACTCTCCACTTGTGCGCATCCAAAGGACTTACAATAATACCGCGGATGATCTAGACTTGCTCAACACCTCGGGACTGACTTTTAAGAACTATTTGAAACAGCGCTTAATATAAAGACTGTAATGCCTAAATTGCTTAGAATGTCTAATTACTTGATTTTAATAATGATAATAATAATAATTAACTCAAATAGTTTACACAATACCCCTAACGTATCATACCACAATTCTGCCCTTTACTTCTTAACTCTACATTTCTCACTACGTCTCTACAAAGTGCCGTAGGTCTTGCAACCTGCCATATTTTTGAAGTTTAGATTTATTATGCTGTGGTTTAGATCATTGCTATTTTATATGTTTTTTCTGTCGATGTAAATATGTATACCCTCTATAGCCTTAGTGTTCTATTATCCGCAAAATTTATTGTTATTGTAAATAGCGGGTGCTACTATGGAATTTATTTCTGTTGTACCCTTAATGTAGCAAAATAAAATAAAAATAAAAATAAAAAATGACTTCAAACATCTAGAAATGGCTCTAACTACTAATGCATCAAATTCTATCATATTCTACCAGAATCTTTCAAAAATCTGAGTCATGAATTGTTTAAGAAAAAGCTTAAGGCGTATCTCTTAAGCAAAGCATTATATAGCTACGAAGAATTTCAGAGTCATAATTTCAGCGAACCTAAGTAGTGGTACTGTATATTTTTGTTTTAATTTACATACTGTGTTTGTCAATGTGTGTCTGTTTGTTTGTTTTTCATAGGTTTATATTGGTTTTCTATAAAATGTTATTAATAATAGTGATGAATTGTTGCCTGAGAATTTTTTTGAATTTACATACTGTATCTTATCTTGCCTGCCTGTTTTTTTGATAGAATTATCTCGGGCTAAACAATTTTATTATAATAGTGACTTGTCAATAATCTTGGACCTTAGACTCTTTAATCTGACTTGTGTAAACACCTAAGTGTATTTTAACATCAATGTTAAATGTAATACTAAATGGATTTTGAAACAGTTTCTACAAACAAATCATTTTTTTCTAAGAAGGCTTTACAAAATTAAGAACGAAAGTTATATAGATCAGTTCGTTTGATCCTACGATTATATCTAATCTGCATTGCAAATAATGGTGAATGAACTGTCATTCTTTGATAATGGTGAGTGTGGTATACTTGTTACACGTATCAATAGCTTTCAATAAATTGTAGAGTTTTGCATTCACCATTTGTTAAAATTTTCCGTTTGTTATTTTTTTTAATCTATAATAATATTATGGCAACTTTCATAATATCGATCAGGCATTTGAGGCGTGAATAGTAGAAATAATCGTTTTTTTATAATTACAAATCTGGCCGGTAACCATTAACAAGTTCTATGACGCATAGAAAGCACAATCATTAAAAAGTCATGTAAAGTAGGGTCCGATATTCAACTGTTTGGAAAAAAAGTTGGGGTTGAGTTTTAGGGGTTGAGGAAAAAATTCGAAAGCATGGCATGATAGGTCATTCAGTACCCTTTAAAGGCCCGCTTAGTTTTCTTTTTTACCTGTTTTTCTTACGGAAATATTACGACACAAACAAACCCTTATTCTATCATATTTACTTTATGCTTATGGCTCAAGAAAAAAATAGGTTTTTGTATAAAACCAGAGGTACTACAAAATATTTAAATAATATAAGGACTTAAGGGGCACATTTATACATAAATGTATTTGCCATGTAAAACACGGATTCGCATTTCCAACAGAACTCACTTTTTTTCAAACTACATACATAATATTTCAGAAGGTGACTGCTAAGACCTTAGTAAATGACAACTCAGCAAAAGATTCGCAATGCAAAATCATACATTCTACAAATGTCTGTAATTTAACAACCAAACAGGATATCATAGCAAGCTTTCTTCTTCAACATGCTCTTTGAATCATGACCGTAAGCTTGAAGATAACTTCAAGAGCTTCGAAATGCGAAATTTATCTTTATGGCGACCTTTGAACCTTTTGGCCCTGATTAGTACTATTGGATTTACCTTCCTTCATCTTAGGCACACATACTAGAGAAAGGGGACAGGTGGCCAGGCCTCTTGGCTAACACGGGAATACGTATTTTCTTAGGTTCTCAATTTCGTCCGCTATACTCTAGACCCTCATTCTGTGTTGTAAAAACTATTAGGTGCTATTTGGAAAACAGAAGCTGGGGGTGAGTTTTAAGGGTTGGAGTATAAAAACAAGATTTTGAACGCATGGTATGATAGATTCTGTAGTATTTTCAAAAATTCCACCCAGTTTTGGTTTGAACTTCTCTTTGTTACGAGAATATCACGTGTCAAGGAAGTTCAAAGGAAGTATATACAAAAATAAAAGACCTATAAAATTATATTGAAAAAGAAAATATATAATATAAAATATAACAACTAACAAATTCACAAAAGTGTAGCCCAGACACGATTAAAATAAGGGAATCATTCTATGAGACAATCATCATAGTAAAACGGTACTGGTATCGCGGTGGGCTATGAAAGAGAATATGTGTAAAGTGCTGAGTTAACCACCTTGATTCCATATTTTGTATTGACACTACCAGTTAATGTGTACAAGCATTATCCTTTTTTCCCCCTTTGGTATTTCAAAACATTGCTCTCGGAACGCATACTGTAAAAAATTATGTTGAACCCTGCGCTCTGTCTGAGCATTGAATCTAATTTTCCTACACCAAGAAGTCTCAATCTACCGGTTTGCAGTGGTGGGTTTAGGATTTCCTCTAGGGAGTGGCGGACCAGTGTTGCCGTCGAGTTTCATGATGAGCTGGAAACTCAAATTCAAATTCAATTCATTCAAAAAAAGCTAGCTTTCAAACCAACTTCTTCTCCTATTTATATAAATATCTCGTGTTTCCAGGTCTACATTCTAGGGGTGAGAATCGGGGGCAGACCAGTGCTGCCAGGGTCTGAAGACCAAAAAAAAGGTCACCTTTTGGTAGTTCTATAAATGAGGAGTAGACTTCCAAATTGCATTTTGTCCATTATTACACATTTCCAGGAGAAGCAAAAAACTAGGGCAAATAAACGAAATCATAACAAAAAAATGATTTGGGATAATACAATGATATGGGGGGTACGGTATTCAATCGCAAAACTTGTAACCAAAGAATTAAGAAACAATTTAGAAAAGGACAAAATTCAATTAGAGTTCCATTATCAAGCTTCAAGTACTAACAACAAAAATTTGAAATCATTCTCATCATTCTCAGCGCATTCAAAAACTTGTACGCTGTTTTTGCGTTCTTCGTCTCCATCAGTAGCTTGCCACAGTTTTTTTACGTATTACAGCTATCCATTTCAGCTCCCGGTGTGTCTCGTACAAGGTACGAAAATAAAATCACAATCAAAATGCATTTTGTCCATGTTTATGGGACATAATTCACTTTGAAAGTACTATGTGACTTTGTCTTCTTGTTACTTCCCACACCGATAGGTGAGGGGAGTATTGTGATCGCGAAAATTTTCGATTTTGAGATTATACGCTTTTTGGGCGTTTTCTGATGTCTACATAACGAAAATCCACGTCACTCATTTCCGTCGGTCTGTCTGTCGGTCTGTCTGTCTCTCCGTTGGCGTTTTTCTAACGTGATGAAATTTGGGCAGCGATATGTTGTGGGGTCGTACTAGGTAATGTTCCTATAATTTTGGGAATCGTTGTACGGGGGGCGGAGTAATTAGCAAATAACGAAAAATTTCTAATATTCCTCAAAGTTCGTTTTATGGGTTCCTGATCATTTTCTACTTTTTTTTTGGGGGGGGGTGAATTTGGGGTTTTTGGGGGGTGGGGGGTTGTAGAACTGAAAAATCTGTTGTATTTATAATGGACTGTCCATTGACCTATGAATGAAAAACCTAGCGGCATAATGCACTTTTTTAGGTCCATCCGAACATTGCCTTGCTTATTATAGAAACTAAGGGACTTACAGTTTGTGATGTACACATACGAGTAGTGTCTTAGATCGTCGTATATCGCGTAACGCGAAAATTATCGAATTGATTTTAATGAAATTTTGGCACAGTATCACTACCGTGACAAGGATGGAAAACGCGTATGCTTTGGAAAAATCGTGGCAGTGGTGGCGGAGAAGTAATAAAAAAACTAAAAATATAAAAACAGCTCAAACTTCGTTTTTAGGCATTTTAGGGGTTCCTGATCATTTTCTATTCTCTTTTTGGGTGGGGTTGAAATTGGGGCGGTTGAGGGGTGGGGGTTTGTAAAACTGAAAAATTTGTTGTATTCATAATAGGCTATCTATTGACATGTGGAAGAAATAATTAGCGGCATATTACACTTTTTTAGGTCCATCTGAACATTTACGAGAGTTTTTGCGTTGGATGTACAACAATAAAATGGTATCATTATTCTGTGTGGGAATTAGTGAATCAATCAACTTGACTCCAATTTTTATTCATAAATAGTAAGTATTTGATCATAGGAATACACCGCCACCTTTATCTCAAATTTGGAAAATTTTGACAAAATGCATTTTGAAAGTCTGCTACTCAAATATACAGGGTTGGGCTAAAGTATGGAACCAAACAAATATCTTTGAAACGGAAAGGGCGATATTGCTGAAAATTTGCAGGTAGATGTAGTGACATATAATGCATCCGAATACAGTATGTTAGCTATTAATGTACTTCCGGTCTAACCGGAAGTGCCGTCAACTTTTTTTATTTAAATGGGACACCCTGTATATTTTTGCAGATTTTAATACACCTTTTTTTTCCGAATACATCCATAGTGGGTTTAGTGTTTGTTTCTTAAAAAAATTGTCTCACAAATTCGTCCGTGGCGGTCTGCGGTCTTCCCGTTTGAGATAATTTTTTTTGTATTTTTTTTTAGTCACCGTCAAACGTGTTATAGGACCCCTGTCGGGACGTAAATCATTAAAAGTTGACACACTTCTTTGCGAGTTCTCACGCGATCGCCAAAACCGACTTTGAATGACCGGCATTTTAAACACCTGAAATGATGAAGAAGCGTTATCTTTCCCGTTTTTACAGAAACTAATACCAAACCTACTATGGATGTATTCGGAAAAAAAAGATGTATTAAATTCTGCAAAAATATACTGGGTGTCCCATTTAAATTAAAAAAGTTGACGGCACTTCCGGTTAGACCGGAGGTACATTAATAGCTAACATACTGTATTCGGATGCATTATATGTCACTACATCTACCTGCAAATTTTCAGCAATATCGCCCTTTCCGTTTCAAAGATATTTGCTTGGTTCCATACTTTAGCCCAACCCTGTATAACATGCCTCCGTAGTAGAGGTGAGTCGATACCGTAATAGGAATCAAAGGAATCGATTCCGAGGAATCAAAGTAATCGATACCGATGGCTTGGAATTGGAATTGACAAATCCGCGCACGGACTCGGACTCGGACCGTCGATGTTGGTGTCGGTTAGCCAAACTTACTAGTGAATCGTGTTGTCGATTTCGTCGCGTTGTACTGGAATCATGAACGAGATGAACAAAACAATTCACGGCATTCACGCCTGACGCTGCTGTAGTGCGGTGTAGTTACTTCTGCAAATTCCATTACTATTTCCTTGTGAAGTACCTTGTACAGAAATTTTAAAAGCTTTTCTTTAACTTGCAATGTATGTCGAAAAAGAATGTGACTTCATTCTAAATCTAATATGGCCGACCATCCAAGATGGCGGAATAGCTATTTTTTAGGCGCTTCTGCAATATGGGTATGGGATGTAGGGCTTGCCGAGAATATAATTAGAAATATTCTGAAATCATTCTTAATCCAGTATGGCGGACTTTTGAAATTTTTACGCTTTCCTATAATATGAGTATTAAGCGAACGGTTCGCTGAGAATAAAACTGCAGGTTAATAGCTGAAAAGTAAAAAATAAATTAAAAGAAAAAACTTTTATTAAACAAGCTTTTATTTGAGTGCTCTAAAAAGAAGAAAATTAAAATTTTTCCATTTTTATTGAATTACTTGAACACGTACTGGATTCGGTACAATTGTACCGAAATGACAGCACTGGCCTGTAATGGACTAATGGAATCGTGGACGTGGTGAACGAATTGGAGTAATCGATTCCGAAAAAGGAAACGATACCATGGGCATGGAGCGAGTCCGCGGTCTAGGATTTATGGGGGCGGCATCACAGGGATTCGTGAACGAATCGAAGGAATCGATTCCGAAAAAGGAATCGATACCGTGAAATCGAATCACCAAAAGGAACGATTGAGCCCCGTTCTACTGCGTACACTGAAAAAAACGTGGGTATTTTTACAAAACAATTACAAGCATTATTGGAGCGATTTTACTATGCCATGTTGTAAATCCACAGTAAAGTTTAACAAAAATACAATAGTTTTGTAGATTTACTAAATTTTGTGAAAATGGTTGAGCATTTTACAGAAAAAATACAAACAATCATTTTTTCACAAAATATTTGTAAAATTACAAAACTGTGTTGCATTTTTGTAAGACAAAATTACGAGATAATTGCCATTATACAAAATCTTAGTTTTTTTACAACCTTGTTTTGTAAATTTACAATTATTATTTTAGAAAAATACTTCAATAATGTTAGTAAAATAATTGATTTCTTAGGTTGGTATCAATGGTAATTTGACTGAAACGCTTTATATGGCCACTTGTCCTCAGTACAGATTACGCGTTGCCGATGAAAGGTAGCACTGGCGGGCGAAAAGAATCAGCTTGTGTGAATAGAGAAACAGCGGACGGGTCGTTATTTTATGGATTTTGTTTTGGAAGTGCCGGTATATAACGTGTAGTGGTGCTATTTGTGTTTGAAGTTTAAAGATTCATTGGGATTCATTGGATAAAATGAATACAAGGTGCATTTAAACAAGGTAAGCCGCTATCTTGAAAATATGGCCATCCTGTACACCAAATTTATTTAGGGATGCATTCATTTTTATTTTTCTTCGATATGATATGGTTAATTAATGGAAAAGTTTTCGAATCATAATATATACTTTACTTTAAGAACAATATTTTCTTTAACTTTTTTAACAGATGAAGAAGGGAAAAAGAAAATTTCCATTTACAATGAAAAGATCCAGCTCATCAATGCAAGTTCCTTTGAAGAAGCAATAACATTACTATTTGTCATATTTCAATTCTAACCGGATTAATCCAAAAAATGTTTCGGTAACTTTGGAAATGACTCAAACATATCTTATTAAAATGCATCTTGACTTTGACTTTGGGTCACACTCCCAGTAGGAAAACAGTAATTTCTTTTATTAATAAACTGGCACGTTAACTAGCTGTTTGCCTGGCCAACAAGGTGATACAATGTGCCCTTTTGTTACCCGATAAGATTGAAACAGTTGATTTTCTATTTTGTGTTTGTATAGAATTTTAATGTTGTGTTACCCTATTTTCATACATAAAATAAAAAAATGTTTATAATGACAGCCTTTTCTTAAAACCTATTATAATAGGTTTTTTGTAAGACTACAAAGTCATTTTATAAAATGAGGTAAAATTACAAAATAAATCATTAAAAAATTTGTAATAAAACGTATAATGGTTTTACAATATAATCTAGCGATATTACAAGTAAATTATGTGAAATTACATATCTTACAAAATAGTTTTACAAAACATATATGTAAAAAACCAATATGATATCCTTAAAATTGTGTCAAATCGCATAATAATTTTACAAATTATCATGTTAAATCACAGACAAATGTTGTGATATTACAAAAATGCATTTTTGCGAATTTACAATATTAGAAAATTGCGAAATAAAATTACAAATCAGATTTGTAATATTACTAACAAAGTCGGTGGCACTAAATAACCTACGATTTTGTTAGTAATTTTACAAAACAATTTTTAGAGTGTAGGGCTCTACCCTCGCCCCCTCGCCCCCTCTAAATCCGCCACTGCCGGTTCGTTTCGTTAATCTCGGAACTGAACGGCTGATTGGAAAACAGCTATGTCTAGGCGCCGAGATGGCATTACCAATGTCACAAAGCCAGCCACGCTGGCTGAAAATATGGTCTTACTCAGGCTTATTGTACTGTATTTGCGTATTAATCACGTTGCGGCATTTGACGCTTGCACAGAATGATGTATTCATTAATACATAATGTTCACATATTGGATTACCAATTTGGCACTTCCGAATATACTAAATCAACTAGTAGCAATTCGTGCGCACGTGTCAAAATTGATAGAATCGGCGTTCCAACTAAGCTTTGTGGTACACCCGATTTGAGCTGTTAGCGTGTGACATTCGAGCTCACTGTCATACTGTTACAGCGATAATGCACGTAGCTCTCAGCGTAGTATAGACTCAGCAACATAAACAATCAGCAGAATAGCTCTGAGACATTCTTGTATTATAAAAATGGTTCATACAGAATTTGACCCTGACGACGCATGGACATGAGTCATCATCATAGTCACAGACATGTTGTGAACTCGTTGACTAGATGGTATCTACTGGTTCATCCACCTTCAGGGGCAATTTCTCACCCCAAGGACAAGAAGGTGTCCTGACTCTTCTCAACTCGTCCACCCAAAGCTGTTGGTTGAGAAGAGGTTACTACAGGTTACTACTACCGACAGTAGTTCGTTTCCTTTTAGTCGCCTTTTACGACACGCAGGATATACGATGGGAGATATTCTAACCTGCCCCCACACGAGGAAATGGACATGGGTAGGGATGCGAAAATAACATAAAGTATCCCCTATGTGGGGGCGGGTTAGAATATCACCTATCGTATATCCTGCATGTCGTAAAAGGCGACTAAAAGGAACCAAACTACTGTCGGTTTAAGCAGTAACCTCTTTTCAACCAACAGCTTTGTGTGGACCAGTTGACAAGAGTCAGGACACCTTCTTGTCCTTGGGGTGAGAAATTGTCCCTAAAGGGGGATTAACCAGTGGATACATTTGGTCAACGGCATGAGGATGCAGAAAACAACTGGGAAACTACTGCACTAAAGATCTTTAAGACATCCCAAGAGAAACTCGTAAAATGAGTAACGTGAGAAACTATTGATAATATTAGTGTCGGCAATACCCTAGCTCCGACTCAATGCATTTTACGAGTTCACAACATGTCTGTTAAGACATTATGACTATGATGATGATTGATACCGATACCAATTCGATATTTTTTGTCCAAGTATCGATACTCCCCGATATTGGAAGACAAATTATCGATTCTCGTGAGCAGTATCGGCATCTACATGTATTATTAAAAATTTGCGTATTAACAAAATTTAACTGCTGAAAATGCTTTTTCAAGTTGGTAGTATTTCCACTAGTTTTAAGTAGCTGTAATGGAACTTGACTTTTTAACATAGAACGAATAATTACTTTTTATTAGTGGCATATTTAGACGCAATCAACAAACCACTGGGAGTACCGGAATCCAGAAAGAAGTCTAGTTTTATTAGGTACTGAACCACGGCTTCCACTAGCCAAAGAAAGGATGACCTCAAGAGCTCAAGATTTCCTTATTTATAAAAAATGGGCATATAACATTTACCCAATGGGTAATAGATGGCGTGTAGTATAAGGAAACTCAAAAGAAAGGAGTGTATTCGCATGACCGAGCCGCCAAATGCTGATGCTTAGTTAGAAACACTGACCAAAAATACTACTGACAATGACAAACATTCAAGCGAACGCTTACCTTTACGCGAGCACCCAATTTTTGCTCAATAATTACTAAAAACATGGGCTTGGTTAACATTTAGCTCAAAAGCGTGCTGATTGATTAGCTGCCATATAGTAAATCAGTGTATTGTATAATCTGGGAGATATTGAATTGACTTTAATGAAATTTCGAGACAGAGTTATTACCGTGCGAGGATGATAAGCGCCTATGGTTTTTAGAAATCATGTCAGCGGCGGCGTAGCGCATTTTAGTGGTGCTGATAGTTTTCTCTTTTTTTTTTTTGGTAAGGATTAAATTAGGGTGTTTGGGGGGTAGAGGGTTGTAAAACTCAAAACCTTGTTTTACTCGTAAAATACTCGGCAATCTGCTGGAAAAGTTGACTTTCGCGATATCATGCGCTTTTTAGACTAACCAAATGTTGCCTTTGAATTTTATATGTGTGGAATAATACACATTATAATACTACAACGTGTATCTTGGAAACAACGTACTTGATTGTGATGAAATTGTGACAGCGTATTACGACCATGGAGGTAATGATAACAATGTTTTGTTGTTGGAAGTCTTGCTAGTGGCGGAGGAGGAACAAAAAACTAAAAATTTCATAATCGCTCAAAATTCGTTTCTGAATGTTTCAACGAATCATTGTTTACTTTTTTAATGAGGATGATATAGATATAAAGGAATTTTTTTGTTAGCACCGATAATGTGTGGGTAGTACTGAGTCCAGACACTTGACGCCATTTTACTTCCTACACCGATAAATGAGGAGAGTATTGTGATCGCGAATATTTTCGATTTTGAGATAATACGCTTTTTGGGCGTTTTATGATGTCTACATAATGAAAATCCACGTCACTCATTTCCGTCGGCCTGTCTGTCTGTCTGTTCGCGTTTTTCTACCCTCGTAATATCAGCAACCGCTGCATGGATTGTGATGAAATTTGGGTACCGATATGCTGTGAGGTCGCAGTAGGTAATGCTGCTATAATTTTGAAAATCGGTGTAGGGGCGGCAAGTAATTAGCAAAAAACAAAAAAAAAATTAAATATTTCTCAAACTTCGTTTTTAGGCGTTTCAGGGGTTCCTGATCCTGATCCTCAAAAAATTACTTTTTTTGGGTGGGGGTGAAATTGGGGGTGGTTAAGGGGTGGAGGGTTGTAAAACTCAAAAACTTGTTCTATTCATAATAGACTGCCCATTGACCTGTGAAAGAAAGACCTAACGGCATAATACTCTTTTTTAGGTCCATCCGAACATTGCCTTGGCTATTACAGAAATCAAGGGTCTTAGAATTTTCTGATGTACATGTTACGGTTAAAGTGTTTACTTGGATAGTTTATATACTATCCAGCTAGTATATAAACCATCCAGATGTCTGGTTATTTTAATGGAAAATCATATTTCAACTAAAATAGCTATGAATATTGGTTATTTGGTTGGTTTGTATACTAGCCAGCTAGTTTATAAACTATACAAGATATGCCGCTAAAGTATAATACTACAAAGATATCACACATATTAACCAGTGTTTCTGGTTAGTTTACTAACTATCCACATCATTTGGATAAAGTATGCACCTAATATCTCTAGTAATACATAATAACCAACTCGCTGGTTAGTATGTAAACTAACCAGTCCTTTTTGGTTAGTATGTAAACTAACTAATTTTCTTTGGTCAATTTAACAGAAAACTGAGGTTAGTTGGTTTACATACTAACCAAAGAGGATTGATTAGTTTACATACTAACCAAAAAGGACTGGTTAGTTTACATACTAACCAGCGAGTTGGTTATTTTGTATTACTAGAGATATTAGGTGCATACTTTATCCAAATAATGTGGATAGTTTGTAAACTAACCAGAAATACTGGTTAATATGTGTGATATCTTTGTGGTATTATACTTTAGCGGCATATCTTGTATAGTTTATAAACTAGCTGGCTAGTATACAAACCAACCAATATTCATAGCTATTTTAGTAGAAATATGATTTGCCATCAAAATAGCGAGACATTTGGATAGTTTGTATATTATCCAGCTAGTATATAAACTATCCAAGTAAACACTTTAGCCGTAACATATATATGTTAAACTCAATACCCGAATTCGAGCGATGCCGAGAAAAATGCGCAGAACTAGTTTTGCGCATCTTGAAATGCACAGAACTAGTTTTGCGCAACTTGAAATGCACAGTACTATTCTGTATATTTTGGCATGGTGGCATTTAGAACTGTAGAGGAGATTTTTTTCGATACATTGTTGATACATTTTTTATTGAAGAGACATGAAGATTAGGTTAGGTTAGGTTCATTCAATATAGTGAGGATATGATCTGTTGTCATGAGATTATGTTTTTGTGTACTTGCAGCTTCAAATAGCCGAACTAATTCGGATTCGAATTTAGATTGCATTCTTCTACAAGCTGAAACAAAAAACATTCAAAGCAACAACATAAACATAACCTTACTTTTTTAATATAACTGTTGCTGGCCATTCAGTACCACAGAACTAGTTCTGTGCACTTCAAGTTGCGCAAAACTAGTTCTGTGCACTTCAGTATGCGCAAAACTAGTTCTGCCTATTTGGTAATGCTCAATAGCCGAATGAAATTAATATTTCGGGTTTGGGAAATACCTCTCAAAACTAGTTCTGCGTATTTTTTTTGGGCATTGTCCGAATTCGGCTATTGAGCGTAACGTATACATACATACGAGTATTGCTATGAATCGTTCTGAATTTAGTACCATGGAAATTATGAAATTGATTTTAATGAAATTTAGACACACTACTATTACCGTGGCAAGGAAGAAAATTGCGTAAGATCTTCAAAAATGGTGCCAGTGGCGGCGCAGCAATAATAAAAAGACTGAACATATAAAAATAGCTCAAACTTCGTTTTTAAGCAATTTGTGGTTGCCGATTGTTTCGTTTCGTCCAGTTGAACCTCGCAGAATAGAAATTGTGTCGTTTTAGTTCCTACGGAGAGATTTGGGAAACGATTTACTAGTTTTTGTGTTTGATGTTTTTTGAGGACAGGAGGGCGCTGATTTGGTTGCAAGGGATCTCAGACTATAGATTCATACAAAAAGAAAAAAATGATACCACTTTCATGTGTAGGAAGTACTGAGTCAGTCAACTTGACTCCATTTTTTTATTATCATTTTCACCTTTTATTTAGTTGTGCAATACTACGTTTGTAAAATGTTATTATATGTTACATTCAGTAGTATTTATTATACAAAAACTACGAAATTACCATAACCTAATTTAAACTGTTTGGTAGTTTGAGTGTTCACAGCAAAAAGCTAGTTGTTCGCGCTGCAACAATGTGTGCACATCTTCGGTTTACACTTCCCCGAGGAATGTTCTAAATTTTTCATAAAATGCGTGGCGGCGTGGCTCGTCTGCCGCATCTTCTCGTAAAATAAAAGCTACATTGTCAGTTTTTCTTTATGTAGCTAGGAAGTGATTTCGCCCACTCGAATGTGAGATCCTTAGCCATGAATAAGTTTTCGTATTGTTCTGCGGAATGGTCTTCCAGCAATGAGCCGTTAACTTGGCCCTTTTGGAATCCATAAAACCAACTAAGCGGCGAGATATTGCATTTTACTAAGTTGAATGTAGGGCATATATACATACCTATCAGTCAAATAGAATTGTAGAATCGCATAAAGGTCGGTTTTGAGGGAGGTTGCGAGAAAAAAAGTCGTTTAGATATATGTAGTAAAAGAAACACGTATACTCGTGCTGTTCCAAAAAAGTGCCTGTAATAGTGGTTCAATTTCATCGATTAAAGCCAAATTTTCTGGAGGTCACTGGAATTTACACAAGTGATGACTACAACTTTGTATCTACTTTCTGTAGGGCAGATATACACGGTGTCCCACATAAGAATGCACACTACAGGGACCTCGTGAACCAGAAGATTCACAAAGATGATTAAGTTAGAGAAAGGTTGCGCCTTGCTGAATCCTGCAATATGGCGTCTTAAAAATTTTAAAACTCAGAGTACTTCCGAAGATAGGAAAAATAGAGTTTTTCCGATTTTGTTTTTATTTTTTTCTCACTTTATTAGAAAAGATATGACAATGCAAATTTCACATTACCATTGCAACTTTTCCTGCTCTATAAACTGGATGTTATAAGATTTTCAATCTGACTTTTCGTTTCTTAGCAACCATCATCAACTTTGTTGTCTTAGATACTCGCCAACTCTTTTTATATATCTAAACGAATTCTAGAGGAGAAAATAAAGGTTTTCAATTTCATTTTGGTTTACCTTATTTATTAAAACACGAAAACAAAATAAGGAAGCAATATGTTATCACCAAATTACAAACTATTTATTTTATACACTAACAAAAAAAATTCATTATAACTATACATATTATTTAATCTAATGTTCAAAAAGTCCTCCTTCATTTTCTAGGCAAACGTAGCAACGGTAAACAGTTTCATCCATTACATTATTTAACATCCTTGGAGTTATTCTCCCATTGGCGTCTTGAACCTCGGCTCTAAGTTGCTCCACATTTTCGAACGTTCTCCAGTATACTTCGTTGGTCGAGGACACCTCATAGGGAATAATCCAACGACGTGAGGCCGGTAGATCGTGCAGACCATCTTATGAACCATAGTGGCAATTAATTTGTTTTGGAAACGTTGGGTTAGATATTCTATATTGACTTTTACTTCCCACACCGATAGCTGAGGGGAGTATTGTGATAGCGAAAATTTTCGATTTTGGGCGTTTTATGATGTCTACATAACGAAAATCGGCGGTCGGTCGGTTTGTCTGTCTGTCTGTCTGTCTGTCTGTCTGTCGGTCTGTCTGTCGGTCTGTCTGTACGCGTTCTTCTAGCCACGTAATCTCAGCCACCGCTGCATGGATTGTGATGAAAGTTGGGCAGCGATATGCTGTGGGGTCGTAGTAGGTAATGTACCTATAATTTTGAAGATCAGTGCATGAGCGACGGAGTGATTAGCAAAAAACA
This sequence comes from Callosobruchus maculatus, assembly GCA_951848785.1. Taxonomy (NCBI): domain Eukaryota; kingdom Metazoa; phylum Arthropoda; class Insecta; order Coleoptera; family Chrysomelidae; genus Callosobruchus; species Callosobruchus maculatus. The sequence continues at coordinate 2,686,693 of CATOUR010000296.1, forward strand.
AAAAAAGTCAAGTATTGCCCAAACTTCGTTTTTAGGCGTTTTAGGGGTTCCTGATCATTTTCTACTTTTTCTTGGGTGGGGTGAAATTGGGGTGGTTGGGGGGTGGAGGGTTGTAAAACTGAAAAATTTGTTGCTTCCATAATAGACTGTCCACTGACCTGTGAAGGAAGGTGACATAAATAACTTTTTTAGGTCCATCCGAACATTGCCTAACCTATTACAGAAGCCAAATGACCTATGAAGGTAAGACCTAGCATCATAATACACTGTCTTAAGTCCATCCGAACATTACCTTGCCTATTACAGATACCAAGGAACTTTTCTGGTGTAAACAGACGAGTATTGCTTTAGATCGTTCTATATTGTGTAACGAGGAAACGATTGAATTGATTTTAATGGAAATTTGACACAGTATTACCACTGTGCCGAGGATGGAGAATGCGTATGGTTTTTATAAATGATGCCAGTAAGGGCGTAGGAATAATAAAAAAACTAAAAATATAAAAACAGCTCAAACTTCGTTTTTAAGCATTCTAGAGGTTCCTGATAATTTTCTGCGTTTCTTTGGGTGTTGTCATAATAGGCTGTCCAGTAATCTGTGAAGGCAGACCTAGCGACACAAATCACCTTTCTAGGTCCATCCGAGCATTGCCTAGCATATTACCGAAACTAAAGGACTTAGAATTTTCTGTATACATACGAGTATTTACTGCTCCAGATCGTTTTGTATTTTGTAACGTGGACACTATTAAATTGATTCTAATGAAATTTTGACACAGTATTACTGCCGTGGTGAGGATGCAAAACGCGTATGGTTTACTTTTTTTGAGTAGGGGTGAAATTGGGGTTGTTGGGGGGTCATAAACCTAAATTTTTTTGTATCATAATAGGTTATCCTTGATCTGTGAAAGGAAGACCTAGCGGCATAACACACTTTTTTTGGTCGGGCGGGCGATGATTTGGTTACAAGGGGATCTCAGACTATAGCTATGCAATGTTATGTGTGGGAAGTACTGAGTCAATCAACTTGACTCCATTTCCAATTTTTTCATTGAAATCACCTACTACCTCTGTGACATATAGCGACGCGATATTTATCCGTAATTCGCGTTCACTAACAAAACTTCCACGTATATCTGAGGCTTTGCTGTCACGCCAAGTTGTCTTAACTTTGTGTCGTTTCACGTCGATACTTTCTTATTTTAGAGCATGGTACGTACCAGGACTCTAACAAGATTTATATTTTCTTGCAGGCAGCACTTACCTTAAGGACATTTTCTCGAGTGCACATGTTTCTGCAAAACTTTTACAAATTTCTATTAGTCGAAGATTCTTTCCTGAATGGGTGCACTAGTTTCAGTTTTTTTGCTAGCCCGAAAAGTTAGGCTGGTAGACCAGGGTCGATAATTTTTGAAACCAAAAAAAATTACAGTAGGATGAAACCCATTAGAAAAAGAGCAGAATATGATAAGAATGAAAGGCAAAATAAATTACGGTCGATTCGTGATCGGGAAGTGGGAGGGGGTGAGTTTTTAAGGGTAGAAAATGGTTTATCTTGATTTCTGGCAAAACTGCACGTCCTATGGAAAAAAGTTAAATGGCAAAGTTGTAGGTAATAAAAAGGTCTATAACTTTTGTATTTTCAATTTTTTCACGTAACCTCAAAATTTTGGTAAAAAATTCAAAAAACCAAGTTTTTGGTTTTTTATTTTTATCTTTTTCAAACAAAAAAAAATTTTTTTACGAAATTTGGTGAAAACTTACCTTACTATGTCCAAGATACACTGTAATTTATTTGTTTTAAAATACTCATTTTTTCGCCTTATTTTAACTTAATATCAAAAATGCACCCCAATTTTCAATCGAAAATTCTCGCGTCAAAACATCGGCCTTTTTCAAAAAGTTTGGGAGCTTTTTATTCGTTGGAATCTTTATTTTCTGATGGTGTAAAAAAGATATACATTACTATGGAAAATCTTCTCAGAAAATGCAAAAAACTGAAAAAACTCAAATTCGTAATTTTTTTACTCACTATGCACAATTTCATCAAAAAAATGTGATTGCTGCAATTTTTTTTAGTTGAAAGGTTTATTAATTAAATTCAAATTACATTTATATCATAGAAAATTTCAAAAAATATAAATATACATGTAAATCGCACTATTGAATTTAGATACTTAATACTGATTACGTTATGCCTTATATTTTTTTTCGAAAACGTTAATCTTGTCATTTCTAAATATCTTATCTGAAATTCTCATTAGTTATTCATTAGTTTTTGTCTCTTTGAAGGCATTTCTTTATCGTTAGATTCGATAAACCTTCAGACAGACAATCATCTTCGTCTCCAATATTATTTCCAGTCTGGCTCTCAACTGTATCGTGTATCATAGCGCATTTGAGTTAACGCATTGCGTTGATACAAGGAAGTGTGCCAGCGCTATACGCTATAGTATCAGCGTATTTAATTTGTCTGCGTTACCCAGGACCACTGACTAACGGTACAGATACAGATACAGATCATTTATTGGTGTCAGCATGCCTGGTTACATTCACACAAGTCAAATTATTTTTAAAAACTAGTAAATAGTGTTAAAATTGTACATCATTAAAATTTATATAATACATATACACTTAAATAATATAAGAATTAAAAGTAACTATAATTAACGAACATGAATTAAACTATTTATTCATTGAATGAATGTTGCATAAACTCATCTATAGAGTAGAAGGCTTTTTGCATTAAGATATTCTTTATTCTATTTCTGTAATGATCGTACGGTAACTTTCTAATATCTTCTGATAATTTGTTATAAAATTTAATTGCCCAGTAAGCCGGGCCATTTTGACACCTCTTCAGCCTCCAGTAGGCAGGAATTAGATATTGCTTATGCCTTGTGTCATGACTATGAACATCCTCATGTGTCAGTAATGAGTCAGATCTTTGCCTTACATAAGAAAGATTTTCTAGGATATACAGTGATGGCAGTGTAAGTATTCTTAGGGATTTGAAAGCCTGCCTGCAATCATCTCTATAATGTAGTCCTGCTAAAAGCCTAACTGCCCTACGCTGCATACCAAACAACCTGTTTGCTCCAGTTGAATGACCCCAGACAAGTATTGCATATGACAGGTGCGAATGAAATAGTGAATAGTATGCAACTTTCAGTATGTCATGTGAGACACAGTACCTTAGGTTTCGTAATAAAAATAAATTTTTGCTAAGTTTGTTGCATACTTTGTCTATATGTAGATCCCACTGAAGTTTAGGGTCTAAATACACACCTAGGAATTTAACACCACTTTGCTGCTCCATATCACCAATATCTCTAAGTGAGAACACTAGCCTTGTAGTCTTCGTTTTATTTAGTAATAGTTTGTTAGCATGGAACCAATTCTCAGCCCTTACCTGTGCAGCCATGGATGTCTCCAGAGCCTCTTCCAGGCTATCAGCAGAGGTGGAAATTGTTGTGTCTTCAGCAAAGAGAGTGTACTTCTCATGTTCTACAATGTTAGGTAGGTCATTTATGTATAATAAAAACAACACAGGTCCTAAAATCGACCCTTGGGGTACACCTATGTTGATCACTCTTTCATCTGACACAGCCCTTGCCACCTTCACAGCTTGCGTCCTGTCCTGAAGATAGGATTTAACAAGCTGTATGCTGCCATTTTTGAAATTGTATTTTTTTAGCTTACTGAGAAGAATATCATGATCTACACAGTCAAAAGCTTTAGTTAAATCGCAAAACAGTAGTACATCATACTCAAACTTGTGAAAGGATTCTAAAATAAAGGACACTAAATCAAGAATACTTAATGTAGTGCTTTTATTACCTCTAAAACCAAACTGACTATTTGAGAAGCAGTTGTTTACTTCAAGAAAATGTACAATTTGTGAAGCCATACACCTTTCTATTATCTTTGAAACTATTGGGAGCAAGGAAATTGGTCTGTAGTTTTCTGGCAATTCAGGATCACCCTGTTTGAAGACAGGAGTAACCAGAGCCTTCTTAAGAATAGCTGGGAAAATATTATGTGAAATGCTAAGGTTTATTAGTTTTGTTAAGGGGGTCACTATTAAGTTTTTTATGGACTTTATCAGACTGACACTCATGCCAAAAACATCTCTGCTGTTTTTGTTTTTAAGTTGATTTATTATATCTCTAACTTGGTTGAAAGTTACCTCAGAGAATGAAAACTGAGCATCGGGAGTGTTAAACTTGGCACTGTTTATAAATTCTGGGTTAGGATCAGGCATATTTTTCACCAAGGAAACAGCAACCTGTGAAAAGTAAGTATTGAATGTGTTAGGTTGAATCTGATGTTGGGGGGATGATTTTGCTAGTCCTCGTTCATGATTTATGATATTCCACATGCATCGAGATGGATTTTTAGATTTTTTAATTTTACTGTCATTGGCTTTCATTTTTGCCTCAGCTATTGCTGATCTGTATTGTTTCCTAAACATACTACAAGCCTGAACAAGGTCTGGCTGATTGTATTGCTTTCTAAACTCCTCTAGGAATTTCAAATGATCACGCATATTTTTCAAATGTTCGTCAAACCAACCCAATTTTTCACCCTTATCTGATCTTACCTTGTACTGTTTTTCTGGAAACGATTCCAAATAGGCTTTCTCTAGTATATTTATGAATTTATTAAATTTTTCATCTACACTCATGCTATTATCATTTATGAAATTCCATTCAACCGCACTCACCCTATTAAAAAACAAATTCATACCCTGCTGAGTTACAGGTCGATACATTATTTTGTTTTCGACAGTAGCTCTTTGTCTAACTTCCAACATGAGATGCACATACTGAGACCCATGATCGGACAGACCTGTATCTTCCACCCTAGAAGAGAGCACGCTTATTCCTGAATCTACAAAAATGTTATCAATGACATTCTTCCCCCGGGTAGGCTCATATATTGTTTGAACTAAGTTAAAGCAGTTTAATATGTCATTCACCCTTTGTGATCTAGAATTGGTTGATTTGAAATCCACATTAAAATCGCCTGCAATAATTGTAGCCTTGGAAAGGCATATTTGATCAAGAACACCCTCTAGACAATCTAAAAAAGTGTCAAAATTGCCCGAAGGAGCATGGTACATAGTTAAAATGTTAATATTAAAATCTTTTAGAGTTATGCAACAACATTCAAAACATTTTTCAATATTAAAATCATCACAGACATTTACAACAGAAAAATTTAAATTTTCTTTGACAATTATCATTGTCCCACCTCCATTGAAGTTCTTCCGAGCTGAGTAAGCTGCCAGTTTGTACCCACTTATACAAGTGATACTCACTTCCATCTCTGTCAGCCAGTGTTCAGTCAAGCATATTACATCCATACTTTGGTCCATGATTTCAGCCTCAAGTTGACCCAGCTTTGTCCTCAGTGAGCATATGTTTATATGCATGATTTTTAGTGCTGTATGTTGTCTCTCTGGTACCCGGATGGCCCCCTGTCTACAGTCTGAGGACCTGAGTAGTTCCGGCGCTGCAGATTCCGAAAATGGTTTATGACAATACCCTGTGGCCACAAGCTTGGAGACATAATTTCATCTTTTTTATCCTGGGGAACACTCAGTCTAAAAGAGCTATAGAACTTCTCCTTACGGGTCTTCATTTTCTCACAAACACAGTGTTTGTCTAGTTGGTGATCCTTCAGGTACTCTATGATCTTCGTAGGTTCAAGACTTGCCTCAAATCCAGATAGGAACACTGCAGAAAACTTTTGAGCAGCCTTAAGAGCACATTCAGATTCGTTTGAACCAATGCAGGGTTTCGGCCTAGCATTTTTTGTGTTTCTTTTACGAGTTACAACTTTAAAAACTTCGTCATCCTCATCATCGTTGCGCCCTTGCAAATGAGAGGTTATGGTTATGTCAACATTTCCAGTATTTCCACTAGCCCGAGCTTCACGTTCACTAAGGCATTGTAGCCTTTGTCCAGGATTCTGCTCGGCATTTTTACAATTTTTAGGAGACTTTTGAGATCTATTGCCTCTATTGGTATTGACGTCGACTTCTGATGGAACAGCAGGAGCATGTGATGATGATGATGCAATTTCTGACCAAGGCTTGGGTTTTTTATGACCACTATTAACCTCCATTTTTCCATGATTTTTCAGTGTTTCTTCCAGACGATGGATTTTTTCTCTTAGCAGGCATGCATTTTCTTCCAATATGTTGTTCTTACTTTGAAGTTCCTTGATCAATATTCTTAGAAGTTCAATTTCTTGCTCGGATGATTTTGAGGTTATCTGCTCATTGCTAGCAGCAACGTGGATACAATTTGCATTTTTCTTTGACGCCGACTGTTGCAAACATGAAGGGTGGAATATTCCACCACACTTTATGCAGTTTACGCTGTTTAAGACACTTTTGCTGCAATGAATGCAGGTTTTATCAGTTTTAATTGAGAGCGATTTTTCGACCGGCGTGTCAGGTGGCGCCATCTTTACTTTTTCCGGTTTTTCGGTTTTACAGCTGCTACGAAATAGCAGGTATGTAGTAAGGCCCAGACCCTGCTAAGTCCGTCCCCACTTCTCCATGAAATACCTTACAATGGGCTAACATTTACCGTATGTCACTTAGGTATATAAATTATCTTACAACACCAATAAATAAGCATCTACAAAAATTATTTAAAGAAGATTCTACAACTTTTTCAAAATGTTGTAGATGTCTTATTAAATATTAACTTATTTGTTTGTTAATTATAGTAGGATATCCTAATTTGCAATTTTTTAGTTTATCAATGTAACATGAAGTCTCACATTTTTAAATAAATAAGTGTAAATTTTAATAAATAGCTCAAAATTGTACATAGTGAGTAAAAAAAAATTTCGAGTTTTTTTTAAATTTTTTGCATTTTCTGAGAAGATTTTCTATAGTAATGTATATTTTTTTTTACACCATCAGAAAATAAGGATTTCAACGAACGAAAGGCTCCCAAACTTTTTGAAAAATGCTGGGATTTTGACGCGAGAATTTTCGATTGAAAATCGGGGTGCATTTTTGATCTTAAGGTCAAATAAAGCGAAAAAATAAATATTTTAAATCAAATAAATTACAGTGCATTTGGGACATAATAAGGTAAGTTTTCACTACATTTCTTGAAAAAATTAGTTTTTTTAAAAAAGATAAATTTTTATCTTTATTTAAAAGACCAAAATTTTGAGGTTATGTGAAAAAATTGAAAATACAAAAGTTGTAGATCTTTTTATTACCTACAACTTTGCCATTTAACTTTTTTCCATAGGATGTGTAGATTTGCCAGAAATCAAGATATACCATTTTCTACCCTTAAAAACTCACCCCCTCCCACTTCCCGATCTCGAATCGACCGTAATTTATGTTTCCTTTCATTCTTATCATATTCTCCTCTTTTTCTAATGGGTTTCATCCTACTGTAATTTTTTTTTCACTTTTTATTATTTCTGAAGGCTTCGGCACTGGTCTATGGCTCGGAGCAGTAGAATGAACTGCAGTTTCTATAGTAATTAGGTGTACCCGTAGATGGGAAATTGAAAATCAGTTGAAAGTGGATGGTTGAATGCTACCCATAAATCCGTTGTGGTAAGCAGTCCATATACATTAGACATATACTACGTTTCCACGGGCTTTCAAAACGTTTTGAGTTTTGAAATACATCGTGGAAACATCAATTGCATACGTTTTCAAAACGTTTTCTGTTGAGGGTCGATTCGCTAATTTTTGGGATCGTATCGAGATCTAAATGTCGTGGAAACATCTGCTGTCACTTTTAAAATGTTCTGATGATGATGTTTTGAAATGGACCATGCACAGTGCGTTGCTGTTTAATGTCAGTTTATTTAGTTTGTTGTAGTTTAATCGAAACTCGAAACTAAAGATTCATGATAAACAACAAAATAGATTATAAAACTAGGAAATGACATTTGGCAAGAGTGTCACTTGTAACCGTTTTTAATGCGTTTTGAAAATCGTTTCTAAACCTACCGAGGAACCATTGACATTCCAAAATCGGAAAACGCTTTGAAAACAAGTTTCAAATTTCGTGGAAACGTAGTAATAGATTTGGAAAGTCCCGCCAGCAGCGTAAGAGTAATGAGTAAACATGCCAAACGACATTTTAGATATTTTAGGAATCACAGATCATTTTAAATATTTTGAGAAGGGTGAATAGGAAAGCATTTCTACCAATCCAAATAACCTAAGGACCAATAATGTTAAAAGCCCAAAAACCTTCTTAGCCTCTTGAATAACTCTTTCTTGTCGAACCTGCTATCAGTCAGTTTAACGATTTCTCTACAAACTCCGTTTTCCATATTGTTTCTTCCGGCACCGTTTTTAGTTTTTACCTCCAACGCCAATAGGTGAGGGCAGTTTTGTGATCGCGAAGATTTTCGATTTTGAGGTGATACGCTTTTTGGGCGTTTTGTGATGTCTACATAATGAAAATCAATGTCACTTGTTTTCGTCGGTTGGTCTGTCGGCCTGTCGGCGATCTTCTAGCCTCGTAATCTCAGCAACCGCTGCATGGATTGTGATGAAATTTGGGGTCGTAGTAGATACTGTTACTTATAAATTTGAAAATCACTGTATGGAGTAATGAGCAAAAAACAAAAAATGTCAAACATTCTTCAAATTTCGTTTTTAGGCGTTTTAGCGGTTTCTAATCATTTTCTATTTTTTTGGGTAGGGATGATATTGGGGTGGTTGGGGGGTAGGGCGATTGTAAAATTGAAAAACTTTTTGTATTCACAGCCCGTTCATTGACGTGTGAAAGAAAGCGGCATAATGCACTATTTTAGGCCCATTCGAACATTGCCTTGTCTATTAAAGAGACCAAAGGCCTAAACATTTTCTGTGTATATACGAGTATTTATCGTTTTAGATCGAATTTTCTGATGTAAACATACGAATATTGGTTTAGACCACTCTGTATTGTGTAACGAGGAAACTGTTGAATTGATTTTAATGAAATTTTGACACAGTATTACTACTTTGGCGAGGACGGAAAAAGCGTATGGCTTTCCGAAATCATGTCAGTGGCGGCGCAGCAATAATAAAAATATAAAAACAACTCAAACCTCTTTTTTAGGCGTTTTACGGGTTCCTGATGTACTCGAACTTCTTTTTCTTGGGGTGAAATAGGGTGTGGGTTAGGATTAAATAGGGGGTTGGAAATTAGGGGTGTGAGTTTGGGAGGTTGTAAGAGTGGAAAATTGATTATATTCATAATAGTCTGTCCATTGACCTATCAAAAAGAGCTAGCAGCATAGACGCACTTTTTTGAGGGCAGGTGATGAATCAGATCTTCATGCTATGAGAAAATGATAAACTGGTGTCATCGTAATGTGTGGGAAGTACTTAGTCAATCAACTTGACTTCATTTTTTATTGTCTGTGGATGCATTTCTCATTGTTGGATAGACACATAATCTTAAATGCAGATACGAAAATCTCCAATTCTGAATAGTACTGTTTTTCATTTCATTTCATATAACAAAAATCTGCCATTAATTTTGATCAATTTGTTTAGAATGTGTTAGTTTGTCTGTAAGGAGATATAATTATCACTTACAGTTAAACATATCGTAGAATGTACCACCGATCCTTTTTGCCGACCGCATGGAACCAACACTAAACACTTTCGGGGCTGCTTGGGGAACTCTTTTTGGCGAACATGCTTGGAAGTTTGTTTTGACCAATTCACGTATAATGATTCTTCGAGCCAAATATATGAACCCCAACAGTACATTGCTTCAGGAAGCGAACCGAAGATTCGTGTTTTTACCAGTATCTGTCGCAGATGAGATTTTTTACCACCTTAAGGGTGTAGGGTAAAGCGCGCGAAATTGGGAATTCAAGAAAATACTTATTCCCGTGTCAGCGAGGAGGCGTGGCCGCCTGTGCCCCTTCTGCAGTGAATGTGTCTAAGATGAGGGGAGATAAGTCCAAAAAGTTCAAAGGTAAGGTCCAAAGGTCCAAAGGTAAGATCCACCATAAACATGAATTTCGTATTTCCAAGCTTCTGACGTTACCTTTAAATCTACAGTAATGATTCAAAAAGCAAGTTGAAGAAGAAAGCTTGCTCTTTGTTACTGTTTTGACCTTTTTTGGTATCGTGTTTGGTTGTTAAATTACTGACATTTGAAGTATGTATGATTTTGCATTGGGAGTTTTTTTGCACTCTAAAAAACTTTTTGGAAAAAATTGCTTTTAGATGTCCTTCATTTAGGTCTTAACCATCACTTTCTGAAATACTGTGTATGTAGTTTGGAAAACAAGTGAGTTCTGTTCGAACGGGAATTCATGTGTTACATGGCAAATACATAATTTTGTATAACTGTGTATACCCAGGCCCTTTAATGAGCGTTAAACGTCTGCACAACCGGAAGTGGCCTATGAGAACTCTACCTAAATATTGATCGATGCTCTACCATCGTTCAAAAAGCTATAGAGTCCGACACCTCTCCAAGCTACTATAAACCTTTTTACTTGACGGTAGTGACGCGCCTCTCTACCAAGCTCATACGGAAACACTGACCTGGCGCCTACTACTCCTAAGATAGGTTCAGGGTCAGTGGCCGTTACACCAATGTGTTCAGGGACAAAAGGGCACCGGAGTATCTAAATGCGTAATCAAATCTGGCGTTCCACAGGTAACGGTCCTTGGACCAATACGGTTTGTCATTTACATAAACAGCATTGCTAGTATGAACAATTTTGAGGGTAATCTTACTAATTATGCTGATGATACAGCATTAATTGTTACTGGTGACAGTTGGAAAGTAGCTAAAAAATCTATGGAGCGAAGTTCACGAAAACTACATCTTTGGTTAAGCTCCAATTTATTAACATTGAACGTTTCAAAAACAAAGCTTATGACCTTCACTGCAAATATAGTTGATCAGGCGGTTGACCTAAAAATACGTATTCATACCCAGCACTGTTCTTAGAACGACAACCGGTGCTGTTGCGTAGAAATAGAAAAAGTTTCATCAATCAAATACTTAGGTATCATAATAGATCAGAATTTAAGATGGACTGACCATATCATACACGTAGCAAAACGGCTCCGATGCTTAATACATAAATTTTACATTTAGTACATCGACCAAGCTGTTACAAATCTCACAAAATATCCTCCTTAAAATAGTATTTAGAAAAAAAAGATTATATCGTAGTGAGGCATTATATAAAGAATGTAGTATTTCTAACACCGACCGTCTTTTCATTTTTAATTGCATAACGAAAATGTATGTCAAACAAAAAGAATATTCACGTTGTTCAAGTCGTTTTACCCGAGCACATGTAAACAACTGCATAGAAATACCAAACTTCAAAAAAACTGTCACCCAACGATCTTTTAATTTTTTTGGCCCAAAACTCTTTAACAGTGTTCCAATTCGTATAAGGCAAATAAGAGAATGACGCAAATTAAAAACAGAAGTAAAGGTGTATATAATGAATACAAGCACTGTGTTCAGTAACATTTTGAAACTTTCAGGATCATATTAATCACAACCTCATCAGAAATTTACATTTATTTAATCATTCCAAGCCAATTTATGTACTTCCACACTGCATTGCTGCCCATAGGTATAGGTATAGGTAAGGTAAAGGTAGGTACATAGCAGGCTCATATATCTTTAATCTGCATTGTTATTATTATTATTTTTTGTTTACCTGTTATGTACCTGTAGCTTTACATAAGGGTCCTTGTACTACTCCAAATATTCGAGAGGCAAGACAAGCAGTACTGCTTAGGCTGAACGAATATTTGAGAGAAGAATCTTTCATTTGTACAATTTTGTCTGTTTACCCCTCATGTACATAAACCAATGAACATAAACCAATAAAAACCAATTTCCTTCTGTAATTCGGCAATTAATTTTATATCAATGCGTGATAAGTACCACGTCAATCTAGTTGGCTTTATTTCTTCGGTTCCGATTCGTAAAGGTAATGTAGAGCCACAATCCTTCTCAAACTTCCTCAGACACCTTTACATAAAAAAAACACTTCGTTATTCCGAAGAAATGAATGAGCGGAAAAAGTTCATTACATCTGATTTATATTCACAATGTAACATTTTCAAGAATCATAAAGATACTCTTTTTAGCTCTGTAACTGCTTCTCGGGATTTCAGGGCGCGAATATAAATCAAATATTCTAATGAATGCAATGTTAACTGATTCCCAGCACAAAAGAACGTCGACGAAAACCGGAAACCAAAGTTTCGGGGAGTCGGCGGCTCCTTTTTTCCCACTGTACTCCCAGACAGGTTCGGATTCGATTCGCAGCACGTTCGAACAGGTTCTAAATTAACACTGTGAGGCCCACCTTCACAAGCATTGGTAACCTCAGGTAGTCGCTTAACTGACAGATGGAAGTTAACCAGTAGTTATCAGGGAGGTCTGTTTCACAAAGAAAACTAATGTGGTTAAGTTTACTTTTCTTGTTGTAGTAGCATACACAGTGATACCTTGTGTTTAGCTGAGATGTCGTCAAGAGCCCTCCTGTACTCCAGGACCAGTCCCGACGAAGAACTACAAGGATGCCGATTTGCCAAGGAAATTCTTGCAGGTTTTGACATGACAATATCCAAGAAGTACTTGGCGGTAACCAGATCAAACCTACGTCTCATAGTAGGATTCTTGATTGGCCATTGGCTGCTCAGGAAACACCTCCACCTCAGTGAAATACCGATATATAGAATGTGTGAAAGCAAAGACGAAACTGTGGAACACGTCATATGTGAATGCCCAGAGTTATCTTCTATTAGACAGTGTGCGTTCGGTGAGTCTTGGCCTACACCTACCCACATAAGGGAGATGTCCCCTAGCGACTTGTTCACCTTCCTAGAATTCGCAGCATGGACGATGACCTGAGAAAACAGCTCCCTGGGAGGATGCACAATGGGCCAGTTGTGCCCTAAGTTTAGTGGGACCACTCACCCTCCCCACTCTACAGATACAGAACTCATACTTTATCCTTGGGTTAATATAACTACTGGTTGACCAGAGCCTTTGACTTAAACTGTCGACTATGAAATGGATTACTTTCGCTAACCACTAGTTTTCTTTTGACCACTGGTTAACTAAGGATTGTGGAACTGGGCCTTAGTCAGCCTCCCGCAAAGGCTGAGAGCCTATGGCGCTGCAAAGGCGCTACGAGAGGATACATGTCTATGAAACGTTGCAGGTTGTAGCCGTCGGGAAATGAATCCCCCGGCAGCTCATTCCACAGCGTCGAAGTTCTCCAAAAAAAGGAATGCCGAAGGCGGTGTTGCCAGATCAAAATTCAAAAATTCACTATATGACGTTTAAAAAAACCACTGGAATTTCACTAGATTAGGTTTCCTTTGCTACTCAGCGTGACCAGATGTAGATTCCTACTTTTTTGGAAGTTTTTGAAACTTTGATACCAAATCTTGGTGGGAAGAATTTCTTGGTAGATTTTTGGTAGTTTTTTATTTACCTTCTTAATGTTATTGCATAATTCATCTAAAAAATGACCCTTTTGAAGAATTATTGACTCACTTTAGAATGCGCTGTGTTCGAAACATACCTTTAAAGATATGGTTGTAGAAGTTTGAGAGCCTTTTTTTACTCTTCAGAAAAGCATAGAACGGTTTACTGTGCATCATGCGCATAATGCTTGAATTCGAATGCATCCAAATTTGCATCCGTCATATGTAACCAGTAACAGCTGTGACAATCAAGCAAAATCTTCATCATCCGTGATACTTTCATATTTGCAAAGTATTACAAAACATTAATAATTTAGATGAACCATTGTTAAACCAGGATTATTTGATAACTCAGCATTGAAAAACGGAAATTGTTTGCTAATTTTAGTTTAGCTCTAATCTGTTCTTGTTCTCGGATTGAACAACTCGGTCTTAAGATCTTAAGTAACTCCACGTGAATTGCAAGAGAACATAAAAGAACATAGTCGTACATCCAAATACCACATTGCCCATGATACTCAATCCAAGAGGAAAGCTCTTATACGGGGTCTTAGGAATCAATGGCGATTAAACTAAATGCAGATATGGAAAATAGGGAAACCAATCTTAGGAAGCATTAATACATTTTGTTTAGCCCGAATGCTCTTACATTGATGCAGACTCAAGAATATGAATCTATTTGACAAAAAATTCTTGCTGAGGCACATGATTCCTGGAAAAAAACACAGTGCAGCGACAACTCCTCTACTCCAACTCTTGAAATCAGCACGGCACTCACGCAAAAGAAAAAAATTACATACGAAGAAAATGTGATACCTTAGTAACGCTTCAACAGCACCTGACCGACATAAATGATGTAAGCTCCCGAATTTCCCCTATAAACTTGTAACCAATTAATAGTAGAACCATTGACAAATAATATACTCCGACGAAAGACGAGCAAAAGTTCCATATAGGCAATGGAAGTCGATTATTAAGAGTAGTATCCATAGTCGATACTTAAGGGTCCCTTAATGCTTGAGGGTCCCTTCTATACGTAAGGTTTCCTTGAGTAATACTCAAGTAGCGAAATGCCAACATGACATGTCAACGTGACATTTCGTTGTAGTCAAGGCGATTTTGTAGGATAGTTTTGGAGTACGGTGCTGTCAGTTTCTGTCACATCCGGACAAATGTCAAGCACAAAACACAAAATACTGGCACAAAACAAAAAGAGATAAAAGAAAACATCAAAATGCGTAGGCATAGGCCTTAAAGTAACAACTGAACATAGAGGTAGTAAACAACTAATTCTAATAGGCCAGCATCTTTTCTTACGTTGTCATGTCGACCACCAGATACGGCAATCATAATTGTTTACTATCGTCTTAATTGTATAGTATCCAGAAATATTCCATTCTACGTTAAAAAAGACAGTATTTTGGTGGTTCAGAAATGATTACAGCAAAATCAATAAATATGTTGATCCCTACTGCGTTACTGCATGTTTCTTCATCATAAACGCAAATTCTGTCTTACATAAATTTTGAGGAGTTGGCAACGCCTATGTAATTTTCCTGCGATTTGTTTACGGTAAACTCCAACTGTCAAACGTTTTTTTTGTTTGTGCGTCTTTTGTGCTTGGTCAGTAAAATCGAATTCGCTATGTGTTGGTAACTGTAGTGAATCTTTACGAACTTGCTGTGCTATATTCGAGTGTAGTTTAACAGTTTTTCGAGATGGGACAGTGCAGAGCAGTGTTTGTAAGATGGGTTGCATTGGAAGAATTTTCAGGTTAGTTGGCAATGTTTGGGTCTGAAGTATCAAAAGATGATGGCTTTGGTTTGTTTACTACCTCTATGTTCAGTTGTTATTCTGAGGCATAGGCATAACAAATTGGCTTATATTTGAAATATGACAACGTCGCCAAGTGACCTCCCCTGTCTTGTAGATGTTGTCTAGAAAACAAATGCACAAAGAAAGCCACACTGTCCCTTACGTATCCCTTCAGTGTTACTTAAGGGAACCTCAAGTATTACTCAATAGACGACTGTGAATATGACCCTTAACCGTTTTGAAACACCTGACTTTTACAAAGTTGACATACAGCTGTGGTCCGATTAACGAAATGTCAACAAAGATGCAAGGGACATGCGTTCATTGCTTTGAAGCTAAAATGAGACGATGGACGTTGTGCAGTCCAAACCGTAGTTGGATGTCTTGATAAAACCCCATCTGGAGAGAGAGAGAGAGGAAGGGTAGTCTTGGCTGACTAGTTAATGAGTAGGCAACAATCTTGGGGTTGCAGCCGTAGCAAAATGGTGAGGCCAGAAGAAAATGAAACTAATTGTTCATGCTGAGCTTTCGGAAATGTTTATTCCCATCTTCAGAGCCTGCTACAATATAAATAAGTGCTTAAGGCAACAATACATAATTGTGCAAAAGAAAGATAACTTACAACGGAAGATTTCGTCTTCAGGAGTCACAATCTCAAAAAACATGAGGAAACGCCAAAAACAGCAAGTTAACACACAAAACAAGTCACTAGGTTAAAAATTGATCAATGCAGGGCGAAATTAATAAGTAAAATGGTAAAAAACTTTAATAATATCACATTATGTAGGAAAATTTGATGAACAACGTGAGAGCGCTATTCAGGGCAGTCGCTAGAAGAATTGCCGATGCGCCACATAGCTGGCTAGGAGGTAGGTGGCTGTGCTTTTTCCCTGACGAGCTCTATCTCTCTCACTGACCTCTCTTTCTTATGTGTGCTTTTTTTCTGTCGAGCTCTATCTCTCTCACTGACCTCTCCGTCTTATGTCGTCCGCAAAGGCGGTACATTGTTTAAATGGGAAGGGGCCATTCCATCTGTGTTGACATTTCGTTGGGTCCGATCCTGCTTTTACACTAGGCGGATGCGTATTAAACTCAGTTCATTTGAAAGTTTGTCGATAGAAGCTTTGGAAAATTTGGTAACTAATCCGGAAGATAAATATCGCTTGGGAGTGCTCAGCACTAATCCCTCGATTCTCATCTGCACCGCTTTACATGCGTAGAACAGATTGAGTGGAGACTCGATGAGCAAAAGTTAGAGCTGGCTACGGGTATACTTACGAACAGAGTGTTATCACATCATGGGATAGAACAAGCGGAATTGCATAGAAACTCTTTGCTGCGTGACTCAGGGCCGGTTGCACCGCCTGGATTAAGTAAGGGTTAATCTAAGCGAAACCTCAAGTTTGGAATTTTAAATTGCAGCACCTCTCCTTCAGTATTAAGCAAAGCCTAAGCGGCGTTTAATCTAAGCCGAAGAACTGTCTGGTTAAGGTAAGGCTAGCGGATTTCCTAATCTACACTTGATAGTTTTGTTATGAGTTTTGTAGTATTGCAAGCACCGATACAAGGTTGTGTCTGCATTATTGCTCGCTTGTTAGTAAAGATTTTGTGCTGCTCTATATAGAAGTATGTTATGGTTATTTTCCGGGATATAGAGGAGTTTAGACGAGATCAATCTGGCTTTATATGGAATATTAAGGCGTATCTACGCGAGAGCACAACATTTTCATAGTTTTGACGACCTGATTTTTATTCAATGTACACAAGTTTACAAACTATTCACAATAAAAACTCAAAAACAGTCACAATATCTTAAAAGACATGTTGTGAACTCGTAAAATGCATCAAGTCGGAGCTAGAGTATTGCCGACACGATTATTATCAATAGTTTTGAGAACTGATTTTAGCTTATTAATTTTCAGATAAGTAAACGATAACTAGACATATGAGGAAAATCTAATTTGCAAGCTTTCTGCCAGACTGAGAAGTAGAAAATGTGGAAAAAGATATACAAAAGCATTTAAATCCTAAACTATATTTTAGCTTCCAGTTTGAAAAACAGATAAATGAATTATGATCGACTTGTATAACCAGTTAAAACAACGTTTGCCGCATAGTATAAAACATTTAGAAAATATATCATTAATTTGGGTCCAAAATGTACTAAAGCAACAAAAAGATAATGAAAAACTATTAAGTCTGCTACAGAATTTAAACATGCTCGAAAACATTATAGGTTTGATTGAACAGCAATACACCAACATAAATTTTGTTAAATGGGAAAATACTACTGACACAATTAAGTTTTGGTCCGAAGTGTGGCAATATCGAGACGCGAGTGGAGAAAAACCTTTTAAAAAGAACATGTGAGTTTGCTTTAGGCGTCCTTGTAGGTATTGCCTTTCTCCAAATTATCAATTATTTTATGTTAATATAACTTTTTTGTTTGGCACCTTCAAATTTATGTTTGACCTGGAACGACGGGGGGGTAGTATATTTAGCGCAAAATAATCCAATCTAGCGGATTTTAAGCCTGTACTTGGCGGAAATTTTTTTTTACTGTTGGCGGTGACTTGCGGGAGCAGCATCCTCGACAGGGCATACACTGGCTTGCGTTGTGTCGTGTGACGTGTGACGTCACAGCGGCTTCGCGCGGAGGATACCGCATTTCAAACTTTGAAGGACTATAACTTTTCTATTAATGGAGATAATTACAAAATTTTTTCGCCGTTGTTCTCTACTTCTTTAGGACTAGCTGACTAACTAACATTTGAAAAAATGGAAACTTCCTCATTTAAGGTGTATTGTAGAAGTCAGATAAGTTGTTTACATTTTTTGCAGGTTTCAATATCAGTGTCTACATCTCTATAGCGCAGTTACGTTATTATGTAGATCTGAGTAATGATAAAACCGTAATTATCTATCCAAAATATACATTATAATAATTCAGAAAGCCGTAGGAGATCAAAATAATCGAAAATACCAATTTGAAATAGATAAAAACCAAATAAATTGATCTATTTATTGTATAATAACATCTCATTATACATATACAATAATTTTGACTATACTAATGGTCGTGAACAGTGCAGCGAAAAAAAACCGAAAGCGATAAGGGTCATTCGACCGGTCGGGTGCTTTGTGAAGGATTAAGGGGTCCTTTGTAGTGTCGGCACTCGATAAGAGCACAAAAAATGTAAACAGCTCTTTATTTCTGTCCTGTATAATACCTCAAACTTAGGTGCGACTTGGATAAACCAAGCATTCAAGAGAGGCTGTACAAATGCCGTTTTTTTATTTATGTTATTAACGCGAGCTTTGTTGAACCTAAGCTTAGCTAAGCTCAGGCTTAAAGTCGACAACCGTTGTACAATCGTCGGCTTAGTTAAACCTGGTTGATAATGAAATTCACTACGGTTGGCACCAATGAAGCAATACGTACTAAAAAATTGCCTTTTTTGGTTAGTCACTTGTAACAGTTTGTGTCAAATTTGGGCAGCTGCCGTTTTTCTCTCGATTCTTTTATTTGCTCTCTTTAAAATTAAAATTAAAAGTAAAATTAAATTCTTAGATGAGGAAAGAAAGGAGATACCGTGCGCCAGTCTGTTGCTATAATATGATTTTTCTGTGACAGAAAACGATTAGCTGCTAAAATTTTGGTGAAAATCAAATAATTTGGTACGATAGTGTTTCTTTTGTGATATTTAGCGTTTTTAAAACCAATAATTGTAAAATATTGTGGTGTGCATAATGGTAGGGTGTGCAGCTTACGGTTGTAGAAGCCACAGCAGTAGGAAGGAGCCAGGAATCACTTTTCACAGGTAAATTTGTGTCCATATTTTTTGGTGCATTCGAAGTTTATGCAAATATCTCGATATCTAGTTCAGAGATATATATGTATCCAACATATAATTTCAAACCTACCACTAATATGCGAATCATAGTATTTTTGAGCGTGTAAATTGTAAAAATTATATTTTTTAAGGTATGCCTTGGTTCGAATACAATCAGTTTTCCAATGACGTATCTGTTATAGCTTACATTTTGCAAAACAAGGTCAAATGGAAGTTCACGGTTAAGTTAATGTTAATTACTTAAATTTGAACTGTGGATGGTGAGATTGGAAACACAGAACCCGTGAGTAACAATATTTCAATAAATTTTATATGAAAACAGATTATTTCCCCAAATAGCTTAACCATAATGTTAATCCCATTAGCTACGGCACTGGGACTAGCCCTTTGGTCTTAGATAAGTAAAGAGAGAAGATACCGCACGGCTGTGTGATGCTTTATGAATAATTAGCTGTGACCGAGAATGAATAGCTGTCAACATATTTTTTTATGATATTTAGCGTTTTTAAGACCAACCATTGTAAAATATTGTGGTGTGCATAATGGTACGGTGTACAGCTTACGGTTAAAGCCACAGCAGCAGCAAGGAGCCAGGAACCACTTAACACAGGTAAATTTGATAGCGCTTTGGTAAATTTTTTGGTACTTTTTGGTAACAGAGATGTCAGCCGCGCGTTCTGTCCTCTCTCTTTCCTTATCTAAGGTTAAATTAGACTCAAATCTTTCAAAAAACATAACCTTGTAAAGTGACAAGCCATTTGAAGGTTCCTCCTTGACACATCACGCCATTTGTATCAGGCTAAGCTCAGGTTAAGCTTTGGTTTGAGTGGTTTAAGTAAGCTCGTGTTAAGCTTGGAGTAGGGGGCTAAGCTAGCATTGTACAACGGTCGTTTTGCGATTGACGTGGTTTAACGTTGACTGATCTTACCGAAGCAGCTTGCATTGTACAATCAGCCCTCAGTGGACTACGCGGCCGAGCAAGTCCGCAAACGCTGATTATCAGAGTGCGATATGAACAGTTACGATTTTCTCTCTTTACTCTTCCTCTACTCCTATATTTTCTCTTTCACTTCCCACACCGATAAGTAAGGGCAGTATTGTGGTCGCGAAAATGTTTGGTATTGAAATAATACACTTTTTGGGCATTTCATGATGTCTGCATCATAAAAATCGGTGCTTCGTTTAGGGGTTCCGAATTTACTTTTCCTGTGTGGCGATATAATTTGGGATGGCTGAGGGGTGGGGGATTGTAAAACTGAAAAATTTGTTGTATTCGTAATACAAGAAGAAAGACCTAGCGGCAATTATGCCCAATTATACACTTTTTTAGGTCCATCTGAATATTACCTTATCTACTATACAGGGATAAGGGATTTTGTCTGATATATAGGTACAAACATACGGGTATGGATTTGAATCGTTTTTTTATTGTTTAAAGTGGAAATTATTGAATTGATTTTTAAGAAATTTGAGTATTATTACCATGGTGAGGATGGAAAACTAGTATGGTTTTTAGAAATCGTGTCGGTGACGGCTCAGCAATAATAAAAGAACCACAAGTATAAAAACAGCTCAATCACCATCTTTGGACGTATTAGGGGTTCCTGATCATTTTTTACTGTTTTTTTGGAGGGGTAAAATTAGGGTGGTTGAGCGTAGTGAAACTGAAAATTTTATAGTGTAATAATAGGCTATCCATTGACCTGCGAAAGAAAGACCTAGCGACATAATACACTTTTCGTTGTGAGCGGGATAGTTCCCAGTTTAAAAAACACTGTCACACCACGTCTTTATAACAACCTTCCCTCTTATGAAAGGCCCCCGCTCTAACAATTTAAGTTTATTACGACAGCGTAATGTGAAAACAAATGACATCGCAAAGCAATAAGGCTGGTCCGGACGTAAAATCGATGAATAAAGATGAATTTCTGTGTAGCAACTTTTCTACGCCATTACGAGGCAGAGAGAGCGCAAGAGATTATTTTCCAGTCCCGCGGTTGTGCCCTTAAACTTTCCCGACACCATGTGCCAAAATGTTTCTAGCATGGTCGGTTGTAGTTTAATGGTAGATTAAACTGAAAAGTGAAGTTGTGAATAATTAGTATAGAAGGCGTTCTTTTATTCGGCTGTTTACTGGCACTTAGACTACTACTTACGTCCCTCGTATTTTTCATTTTTTATCGAAAACCTCAAATACGGCACGCTTCATCCTAACTCTAAATTAGCGCCATTAAACAAAAATGTTCAGCTCTAATCACCTCTCCAGGCTTATGAAGATGATGCTTTAATAAGGAGGAAGAGGTAATATTTCGAAGGGTAGTGACATTAACGGTTAATTCGGCTACGGATCATAATTAAATAAGTCCACTTAACGTAACATTATACAGGGTGAGTTTTTAGTAACGGCTCAGTCGATAACTCCACTACTGTAGAAGATAGCGAAAAAAGTTGTATATAAAAGTTGTAGCCACGGATATGCTCCTTGCTCAGAAAATATTTAGATCTATAGAGGGTGATCCATAACTACGTGGTGATGCAAACATGCATTTTGTAGAATGAGACACGCTATATATTATTCCACATATATACAATATACATTTTCATATCATACAAACGTATTTGTAAATAAGATATAACTTATTTATTTGTTAGACAACCACCGCTGCGAGAACCACCGCAGTCTTATCGATGCCAGAAATCACTGTTAACAAAGCACAACCAAAAAATTAAGAACAAGCTCCCCTCATGTCATAGTTCGTCCAGAACATTCTGGTCTGTAGCTAAGGCTGCTAGTCAGAACTTTTTCTATTCGTGAATACCACCCTTGACCAGAGAGGATAAGTCCATCGCTTTTACTGTTTCGCTTTTTGCAGCCAATTCTAGGAAGGAAGTACTCCAACCATCACCATAAACGTGAACTCGAGAATGGCAGAGGTGAAATTTCAACATCGAGATGTAAAAAGCATCCTCCAAAAACTAAAAACGAAGAAAGCTACCTACTGTTCCTGACAAAATTACAGCCATTGTCCTTAAACGCGGCGCCACTGAGCTTGCCCTATCGGAATAGAAAGGCATGTTTCCCGCTGAATGGAATAAGGCAAGCCATTGTCACCTTCCGCCAAGCTTGTGGGGATCAATAACAACATGTGCTTGCATCGACCACGTCGTCAATATTGCTAAAACGGCATCCCAGAAGCTTGGAGTTTTGTTCCGCTGTTGGAAGCTGTATACATAAGAACAACTACTGCTGCTCAACAAAGCACAGATCCGACTATTGCTGGAGTATTGCTCCCATGTGTGGAGATGCGCTCAAAAGCACCCTCTAAAGCTTCTGGACACCATCCAGAAGAGAGCAATTAGACTAATCCATACACCTAACCTCAGAAAGCACCTCCACAGCCTGGAGCATCGAAGAAGGGTGGCTGACCTGTCCCTGTTTTACCGATTCTAACACGGAATATGTTCGAGTAAGCTCTCCCAGATAATAACACCGAAGGCCATCCAAACGAGGAACACCAGAGAGGCTCTGCGAGCTCTCCCTTGCCAGGTCGAGGTCCGACCTCCCCAAACCAGTCTCCTCCAGCCTTTTTTCATCTGGAGCGCTTCGACGCTGTGGAATGAGCTGCCGGGGAATTTGTTTCCCGACGGCTGTAACCTGCAGCATTTCAACTCTAACGTGCACCGATATTTATCCTCTCGCAGCGCCTCTACAGCACCATAGGCTTGCAGCCTTTGCGGGAGGCTGACCATAAAAAAAACTTATAGACCAAGTTACTGGGTGAGGTTAACAATACCGTAATATTATGGACATATATCATTATGTACGTAATACATAATATATAACTTTTTAGCAAATTACATGGATATTATAAACACGGATAGAAATAGTTTAAAAATTATTTTTTTGTTTACAGTACTGTAAAAATATGAAGCTGGTAGCCTATTGATCCATATCTACTACATATATTATGAGAAAAACTGGGGAGTGATGTATTTCTGTGTACGGTTGGCGGAATAGAAGTTCATGCATTAGTTGCTGTCATTTAAGACATATGAATTAAAATTTGTATTGCTGAACAGCGGCCTAAAACATGTTGCATTAACATTTGTCGGGATGGAAACAGTGAAAAGAGATCGTGACATTGCAACATGCTAGAACGGAAATGCACCGTTAGGCCATTTCCATTCAAACAAGTTCGCGGTACATGATCGAGATTTGTGGTAATTGAAACAGTGTTGGCTCGTGGGTTGTGGATGAGGGTAGGCACAATAAAAATATACATGGAATGGTTCGAATCAACTGCCATTGAAACCTCTGATGTTAAACCGAAGTTATGGCTTCGCTATGTTGACGACACATTCATAATCTGGAACCATGGAGACGAACAACTGGAAACGTTCTTTGCACATCTCGACAACATGAGACCATCGATAAAGTTCACGAAAGAAGAAGAGAACAATAACAGCCTTCCTTTTCTGGATGTCTTGGTAATGAGAAAAAACACCGAAATAGAAATCAAAGTGTACAGAAAACCAACACACACAGGACAATACCTGCATTACACCTCAAATCATCCACCATCAACGAAGAAAGGAGTGATTCGAACCTTGGTCAGTCGAGCCAAGAATATTTGCAACACACAACAAGGACTAGAAGAAGAACTACGTCAAATTAAAGGAGATCTGTCCAAGAACGCATATCCCAAGAGGCTAGAGGAAGCAACAATGCAAGAGAATCATACTAGCAGAAATAAAGGTCCTGAAGAACACAGGCATTCACTAAGTATACCATACGTAAAAGGACTATCAGATACAGTCAGAAGAATAGGACAACACTATAAAATTCAAACACGATTCTCAAGAAACACCACACTTCGAAGTCTACTAACGAAAACAAAATCCAGGAATGAACATCAAGAAACAAAAAACTGCATCCACGAAGTACCATGTGAATGTGGCAAAGTATACATTGGTGAAACGAAAAGAACCCCTGGAAGCGAGAATTAAGGAGCACAGACTCAACACCCAGAGAGCAGAGACAGGAAAGTCCGGAATAGCAGATCACGCTTGGACCGAGCATCATAAAATTATTTGGGAAGATGCAAGGGTTATTGACAAAGAACCTCAATGGTATCACCGGAAATTCAAGGAAGCAGCTTATATCACCAGCAACAAAAACGTGTACAGCAAGCCTAGTGTGGAAATTAGACCAATATGGCAGCCCCTCATAAGAAATATAAAAAAGCTAAAATTGGGCATAACAAACTTGGACACAAACGTGGGACTCGGTGGCTATCAACGGCCACGTCATCATCAGCAAGAAGCGACGTCACTGATGCACCCAACAGAACGCGTAGCAACCAATCAGGACAAGCCACGAAAAACGACACGTCACCTAGACCAGAATGAATAGCAATGAAAGGAACATGTTCGCCAGTTTACCTGAAGACGATTGAAGATACCACATCAATTGAAACGTTGTAATCCAAAATTATATAGACAATGGAAGTCCGAAGAAGACCTTTTGAAAAATATGTATAATAAGCACTGTGCAACTGTTCAGTTATATTCACTTTTCCCGAAAGACTAAAATTCATGCGTGCATTCATGTAAAAGAAAGAATTTTCGTGTTTCTTTGCCCTCTCCGCAATATGTTTTAAATCACCTAACTCTTATTTATTCCACGCACTGAAACCTCTATCTTAAAAATTAGGCACATAAAACAAAATAGTTTATTTGTTTGTGAACATCCGCACATTCACTCTAATTTTCATAAATATTTTGGTTGAATGCCCTATTATAATATGGCTACTGACACTAGGAACTAATCCCATTAGCCAGAAACAATATCTTTATATTTTGTTTTTCTTATTAATGAAATGCTTCAAGGCGAAAAATCACCTCCCCTACACAGGACTGCATCATAAACAACGGGCTCTGCGTTTTTTTAATACTTAATTTTTAACACATCTACGCACACGCAAAAATATTCCTGCAGCTAATAGAACCGTCCTAATTCATAATACCTATCGAGTAGTGAGTAACCTATAGAGAACAACCATACAGAACCCTAAATAGGAGGGATGTGGGATAGGATTAAACAGGGTCTCAAGTCCTTCTCGCCTAAGGACACTTTAAGGCATTTCGATTCGTACAAACAACATATAGGCCACGGTTAGGATGGGTTATAGTCGACAGAGGTTGGTCACAAAGAAAAGCTATAAACATCAGCTAAATCTTTTGTTGCGAATTTTTCAAAAACAGTATTAAACATGAGATGTCATCAGTTCTGTCTAGAGATAATAGATGAGCTGTGTTAGAAGGAGCAGTTAAACCACAATTCATGAGGTTTTGGTACAGTGTGTTGCTGTGTTCAATATTCCTAGAGCATTGAAGTAGATATGGTCCAGGTCCCCTTCAACACCACAGGGCTCACAAATTCCAGAAGGTATTAAATGTAGTCTTGCTGGATGAGCCGAGAATGATCCATGACCAATTTTTGTTGTTATAATCGACGATATATATTTCCTGGGTATTTTAAAATTATTGAGCCAGTGTCTCGTTGGTAAGGTTAGGTCAAAAGTTAGAAGTTTTTTTGGAAAGGTTTTGCACAGAATTAGCTTCCGTTGCCGCGGGCACCATCATAGAGAACACGAAAATTCAAACGAACCGCGATTATCACATAAAAATCAACAAGACGTTGCGTTCTGTTCGATGTTGGAGACACGCGGCTCGATGCCCCAATATAATCGCGTCTCAGAGTAACAACTGAACATAGAGGTAGTAAACAAACCACTTTAGCATGGCGTGCTCAAGGCCATCATCTTTTGACACTTCAGCCCCCAAAGATTGCCAACTAACCTAAAAATTCTTCCAATGCAACCCTTGTTACAAACACTGCTCTGCACTGTACCATCTCGAAAAACTGTTAAACTACACTTGAATATAACACAGCAAGTCCGTAAAGCTTCACTACAGTTACCAACAAATTCGATTTTACTGACAAAGCATAAAAGACGCACAAACAAAACAAACGTTTGACAGTCGGGGTTTACCGTAAACAAATCGCAGGAAAAGTACATAGGCGTTGCCAGCTCCTCAAAATGTATGTAACACAGAATTTGCGTTTGTGATGAAGAAACATGCAGTAACGCAGTAGAAGTCAACATATCTATTGATTTTGCTGTAATCATTCCTGAAACATCAAAATACCGTCTTTTTTAACGTAGAATGGAATATTTCTGGATACAGTACAATCAAGAGGATAGTCAACAATTATGATTGCCGTATCTGGTGGTCAATATGACAACGTAAGAAAAGATGTCGGCCTATTACAATTAGTTGCTTATTACCTTTATGTTCAGTTGTTACTCTGAGAATCGCGTACAGCGAACCGAACCGAAACCAACCGAATAGCGAATTTAATATGTACATGGTCTTCAGGGTTGCCAGATGTAGCGATTTATTGCCATTTGAGCGACTTTGGAGCTACCTTTGGCGACAAATTTTTGCTCTTGGCTGGCGACAGTTTTGGGCGACTTTCATTTCAAGTTTGGATAAGAATCCAAATAGAGACTTAATTTTAATTAGGAACGACATCATGCTGTTTTCATCCTACATTCCGTCTATGTTTATGCAATAACTGAAACAATGGTGCAAAAATCTAATGCAGGTATATATAAAGCAGGAATAATTAGTAGTCTAGATCTAATATAACTGCCGATACAGGCAGTGTTGTTAGAATTAGTAGATGACTATCCACGTATAGGTATGAATGAACAGTACTTTGCACATTTATTATACATGACAGAAATTAAAAAACAAGATAAATTATTTTTTATTTTCCGCATCATTGGATGACTTGCAAAAGCAAGAATATAGTAGATTAGGTATTGCTCCCATGTACCCTGTTCACTGATAGTAAGCCCGAAAACGTTACAAGACACAAAAGCTGTGTGGTACCACCTTGTTTTGAATCTGAACCCTAGAGTCTAACCGCGAACGTCTGACCACGATGTCGTAGAGTATAATAGATGACTTTGACCGTGTAGTCCCAGAGAAAGATTAATATTTTTTGTTCAAAACAAAGTTGCAAGTTGCTAAACGTGGCGTGGCGCCATCTACTTTTTGTTTTTTTTTGTCTTGAAAGTTATTTAACTCAGATTTCCCTCATTGAATTAGTAAATTTTATTGGAAACTATTGTTGGCGACAAATATGGGCGATAATATCATTATGGTGGGCGATTTTTGGCGATATTTTTCGTTCTGTTTGGCGACATGATTGTCCAAGGATTTGGCAACCCTGATGGGCTTGGTCACACTCGTCGCATTTGATGTGATGTGCTTCCTGCGGAAAGAAGGTTTGAGCAGAAGGAGGATTAAAGTAAAATATTAAATAGTGAAGGAATAAAGCACTGAATGATAACTATTTCATTTTAACTTTTTTGGGCCGTTGGGTGGGCACGTGCCCTTGTGCCCTCTAGTAGAAGCCGTCACTAAATTGAAACGCACCTTTACCGACAAGTGTCGGTAGTGAGCACCTCAATCAAATAAGCATTTTCACCATCTATCACCGAAGGTCAGTGCTATTTTAGAGAGTATTTTATGTATTACGTAACCCCTCGCCTTAATGCCGGCCAATTTAACCATACTGTTCATCACTTCCGACAGTTGGAATGTTAAAAAGGAACACAATATGCAACAAAAGTGTTAGCATTTCATTGACTTATCCCAAACAAGTTTTTGCTATAGTTTGTTAATAACATAGTTAATAACTCTATGGCCCAATTTTATCAACATGCATATTTTAACTAAAGGTTTGACAAAGCTACACAATCGGGTGTTGTTTAGCAAAAGCTTTGTTCTGGCTATCTTAATAAGTATCATCTAATAGTATTTTATCAATATTGAGGACAAAACGTCAAAGCTGGGTGACACTTTTGTCAAAAATATTTTAGAAATTCATGGTTATTCATGGATCAAAATCATACCAGAATATCGGAACAAAGCGATTGATTTGAAAATTAATGCCGGATTTTTTATGTTTATATTATAATTATTGTATAATTACTAATTGCAAACTGCGATAATTTGTGACAGAATCATAAAAGTAGTATCAATCACAGCAACTACCTTATTTAAGAATTACAAATCCCATCTCCGTCAGCCAGACGGATTATAGACAAATACATACTTTTATGAAGAATCTTCCATTTACTCGATGCATGTCTGTTATAGACTTCCTATAGAAATATTGACAGAGGATGTAAAGGTGCAGCGTACACATTGTAAGGCATACATAGCAATAAAAATCCCTCCTGCTAGTTGCTCCCTTTTTCTCAAAAGCATATCAAGCACCTAATCCACTTCTGACTATACAAGTTATACGACAGGTTTCTTGTTTAGGTACATAAAATAAGCTTATTTTTACCCTTTTTTACTACAAAACAAAGATATATTGCATGTATTTATAACTATTATCCATAGTAAATTATTGTTTCATCCAAATAATGCAGTAATTTGAATTTCTTGTCATCACTATCATTTGATGATAGACAAAAAATCCAGTGATCAAATGTATTGCTTCTGTGGAATTTGATTTGTTGAGATTAGCAATTATTAAACAAAAAAATGTAATTTTTTACCCATTTAGGATGGAAAATTAGACTAGAACAGATACTAGATGGTTCACAATTGTCGATTGTATATAAAGTATGTCATTTTTGACCTTTTTGAAAGTCTTTGTTAAAATGCGCATGTTGATAAAATCGGGCCTTATACGGTTACTCTTACAGTTAACCAATGCGGGACAATTTGGGTTCTCTAAGTAGTGAAATGGCATCAAAAGGCATCTGCCAGCTACTGCTGCTAACTTCTGGCTAAAGTCGTTTCTCGACTGCCACTAAATGATGCTTCCCTTTGTGGACTATTCTAAGGCGTTTGATAACGTGAAGTGGCCCAAACTGTGGGAGGTCCTTATCTCTATGGGAGTTCCTTACCACTTAGTATTTCTCATGCAGCAACTCTATGAGTCTAGCTTGGCTCGTGTTAGAATTGATGGTAATCTGTCTGGTCAAACAGCAACGAGAAGAGGAGTTCGTCAGGGATGTGTATTATCTCCGATGTTATTTAACATTTACTCTAAATTTGTGATGAGGCAGGTATTGGGCAACTAGAATGGCGGTATAACTACTGGCGGAAGCAAAATATCCAACTTAAGATTTGCTGACGATGCAACAGTTATTGCTGCTCCTCAGGAAAAACCACTAGCTCTATTAAACATCTTAGAACAATACAGTGCAGCATATGGTCTTGGTTTTTAACTACATCAAGATGATGTGATATGATCGTTGATAGAGAGTGTGATAATCATCGAGAAATAAAGTCAGTAGGCCGTTGTGAAGTAGTAGAACCTCGGTTCTTTGATCGACAATTCGGGCAGCTGTGAAAATGAGATTCGACGGCGCATTCAGCAGGCACGTGTGGCCATGACAAAGCTTACTAAAATATGCCGTGACCATAACATCACTGAAGCTACCAAAATGTCGTTGGTCCAGTATCTTGTGTTCTCCATATTTTTGTATGCCTCGGAAACTTGGACCGTTAAAAAGGCAGATCGAGCTCGCATAGATGCTTTTGAAATGTGGACGTGGAGGAGAATGCTGAGAGTGCCTTATAGCGCCTATTGAACGAACGTTTCCATACTGGATGAGCTCGGCACTCCAAAGAGACTATCCTGCATTGTGTCGACGAGAATGCTTACATTCTTTGGACATATACACAAAAGCAATAATATGGAGTAACTTGTAGTTCAGGGTCATGCCCCGAGTGAGCGGCGCCGTGGCCGTTCGCCTACACGCTGGGTGGATACGACGAAACAGTTGCTGGATACGAGTATAAAGAGCGCCACTGAACTGACAGTAAATCGCGATCGATGGCGAGCTACAGTTTTCAAAACTATTGATGATATTCATGTCGGCAATACTCTAGTTCCGACTTGATACATTTTTCGAGTTCACAACATGACGACTTTCTAACATATTTTTTATTCGTACCATGACCACTGTGGTTGAGGGTTACCGTCGACTATACTATAATGTAACTTCTCTGCCATCGGGTTATAAATTGGAGAACGTTTCAGGAATTTTCATTTTAACTGATTTTATTACAAGCGGGAGTAATAAAATCGGCGCCATGTTTTCTGATGCGGATAATTGTTAATGGGGCGCTGAATCTCTGCCACTAAAAATGTAGCAATATTTATGACTCCAAGATGGATCGTATAAAAAGGCATAAACTTGACGGTTTAATGCCTCGTGGCTTAGATCTCATTCACACGGAATGTCTTTTTTCTTACTCATGATATTCGAGTACCTACATACAACAAGACCTTCTGTTTTATACAGAGCAAAAATGTTCGGATAGATAGTCCTTTATAGTTCGGACATTGTAATCGGTTGCGTAATAGCATATCCACGGCTCAACAAAAAATAAGCTGCCTTACTAAGGGTCGGTTCCTTTGTTATGACGTGTTGCAAATATCTGACATCCGCGACGCCATTTTGGGATAGTTTCGTTCACCCTGACAGCAGCGGAGTAGAAAAAAGTGTACAACAGGGCAGAATTAAAAAATAATACTCAACCTGTGCGGTGTAAAAGGGGTGACACACGTACGAACTTTAAGTACGCGGTTTTTAAGTTCGCGAACTTACTCGGTTCGACGTCGGTGACACACGTGAGGCCGAAATCACTCATTTTGATAATTTTCCTAAATAAACAAAACTTTTAACAAACGCCAAACACAACAAGCGTTGCGCATCGATGGCCTGCTGAAACAAAGTGATGGCTCGCGGCTCGCAGTACGAGCCGAGACAAGCTACGAGCAAGATTTCAAACCAGTTGGATCGCCGGCGGCTTGCGCGATGGTTTTAAAGTACGCGTACTTACGGTGAAACACTGGCGAAAAAAGTCATCGAGCCATAAGTACACAGATAGAAATCTGAAATCGGAATATAAGAATATCTATTGTTTGAATGTTATTCTGTTGACGTAAACAACATTTATTTTGCTGAAACTTTTGTTGTTTCGATGGCCATTTCAATATTTGATATCAGTACCTAAATCGTGTTGTTTCAATGAGCCCTATGATTTGTTTCACTTGAATTTTTTTGACTATAACAAGAACCGTTAGGTGCAAACAATCCGTTGTTTAATTGAATAGAATTGATATGATAAGATAAGTGCGCGTGCGTCTAAAATTACGCTACACTGGCTACAGTGGGGCACGCGCACGTCACAGTCGTCACAGAACCGCGCACCGCGCACCACTACATGCTCGCGGGCTCGCGCAAATTGCCAAAACAAGTGAGGTGTTTTTCATTTCGCTGTTGTCTAAGTTATTTTGAAATATTTGCGGAGCTCAGTGTTATAGAACTTATAGAAGTTTTGTGAAAGCTGAAAGTTCCTGAACCAAGTCTGGTGTCTGCAGTTCTGCACTGAACATCTTATATTTCGTCATGGATGATGTCAGGTCATTATTAGTTCAGTTGGGACTAGACCATTTGATATCTCGTTTAGAAGGTAGGTAGAAGTGATTTTTTTCCTACACCTGTTGAGTATGCCCTGAACTAAGCACATTCATTGTTGATTATCCAAACCAAAGTACCTAATGATTTTATACATACTTTAGATCCATTCTGGTTAAGATTGCAGGCATTTATAAGCATGCAGTTTGCGCGGATGTTATTTTTTTGTGACCAAATTGCCATGGAATTCAAACAAATTATGTTTTGGTGGTACATACCTCGCTCATATTTTGTTGAAGTTAATAGATTTGTTATGAAACCCAAACAAATGTTTGTTTAATTTGACCCCTGTGTTACTTGTCAAAAAGATTCGCTTCATGTTTTATTCACTATAGATTTTTGCACTCGCATATGTCATTATTGAGATAAGGCTATATTCATCAAATATTTTTATTATATAGATATTATAATCACCGACATAATATAATCCAGAGTGTTGAAGGCAACTGTCTATGATTTTTAAGGTATGACAAAATACTTAGGTAGTGTAGTTTGGTTGACTTAAATTCCCATTCATAAACAACCAGGGGAAGGGCAGTCTACTCCACATATGTTTGTATACCTATACATATGCTTGCATTATCAAGTCGTTTTTCGATTATAATCACCAATTCAAACATTCTCTTTAGAACAAAGAATTAACAACTTGGCAGTAGTGAAATCTTTGGAAACAAGTGACATCAAGGATCTGATCCCAGTACCAGGAGACAGGAAAAAATTTATTTCACATGTGAATAATCCAAAGGATACACAAAATGATGTGAGTATGTTGCAGTTGTTTTCTTTTTAACATTGTGGAGAAACAAAATTTAGTTAATCAGCATTAGTTAGGTAAGGTAATAGATAGACACTAAAAAAATTAGTACTCATATTTATTTATTTTATTTTTTTATTTTATTTATTAACGGAAAACTCCATTTTTACAATTAATAAAGAAATTCAAGTTAACACAGTGGCAAAAAAAAAAAAAAAACTAAAAAAAAAAAAAACTAAAGGTATACCTACAACAAACAATACTTAAACTAAGCAAATTATGAGTATCACATGGAAATTAGTATAAATAAAAAAATCAACAATAAGGGGAACGGTATAACCAATCAACGATGTGGTTAACACAGGCTTACACAATTAATACATGGTAATAACTATAATAAAAAATAAAAGATTATGACTACCCAAAATTCAGAACATATTAAAGCGAAACATATTTGCTAACGATACTTTAATATACATATCGAAATACAAAATAAGACAATGCGTTAGAACGTCTAAATGTCTAATGTCCAACTATTTGAAAAAAAAAAAATCGTCAATTGGTTGAATGTAAATAACTTATACTGAACTAATAAAACAAAATGTATAATAATAGAAAAACATTTAAACGAAACACCAATTACTGTTCTGCCTAATAATGTCAAAATTGAAGTAGTTATATTTCACAACAGGTATAATGTAGCTGTTTCGCTAAGTACATCTACTACTACTACTATTACTATTACTACTAAAACAAGCGCATTTACTCCATCAAATTTAGCCCAGAAATTAGACACTTAAACTTAGTACACGGAAATCTAAAAGGGTCAAGGTCGATTTTATTCATAATTCTGCACATCCGGGTGAGAGGGTTGTGCGAAGCGTAATCAGTAGGATGCGTTGGTATAAAAAACAGGTAGTTATTACGTGTTGTCCGAGAGGCAACAAAGTATATGGAACCCAAAAGTTCACCACAATCGATATGTCCTACAACTAGTTTAAATAAAAAATATACAAAAGACCGTGCTCTCCTGGATTCCAGTGTAGCTAACTGAAAGTGATTCAATACAGGGCTATAGTCAATATAATAAGGGTTGTATTTATTATTGTGGATATTAATGTTAGCCCGCCAGGCAGCTATGCGTAAAAACTTCTTTTGAACACTTTCAATATTATCAATATGCACCTGATGATAAGGAGACCATATTACCGATGCATATACATATGCTTGCATTATCAAGTCTTGTCATTCAACATTTTTTAATGATTATAAGAAGGGCGTTACTAACAAAAATATAAGTAAGCACATTTTAGAACATAAAATATTCAATTTTCATTAGGATTTGATTTTTTCTTTTAAATCCATTACTATGTAACTACAAAATTGTCATTACCTACATTAAATTTTTCTACATTATACCAATCATTTTCATTTGAGAAGATTCAAATACACTGTAGGTATTTACGTATTTGTAGATGATAGGTATCCATATAGATTTTTTTTTTATTTTCCTTGGTTTCTATATAGATGATATATTACTAAGTCTGCAGTAGAGACTGTTCATTTTTAGTTTATTTATGTTTCCATATCACTTGCACACATAATTGCATATATTTTTCTGCTATTTTTTTAGAAGACCGGAATTTTATTTAAAGTATTTATTTTTTATTGGAATTATAGAGATATTTATATTTATGTTATCGTTGAAAATAAACATTTTCATTGATTTATGATTTTTACTCATAAACCCGATGTCTCCATTATGCTAAACTTGAAATTCCAATACTGTCTTTTGTGTGTGCTCTGTTATCAGATGGATATACATATAGTTAACTGGTCCAACACTTTTACTTTATAAGTCTTGACAACTATATGCATTTTTTAATTGAAATCTGGACTATAGTTGACTCTCCTCTCCTCTTATAAATAACTGAATAAAATATTTATTTAACTATAAACAACTAACATTTCCATGAAAGCTATAGTAGCCTGGATATAACAATACGTTTACTCCGTATAAACAATTATTTGTTTGCTTTACTAAACTATAGTGATACCTTCAAAAATATGTTACATTGATATAAATAATCCATATTTTTCAAGGAAACAAATATGTGCTTTGGAAAGTCAAACAAAGTAGTTATTTCATTGAAAAACTGACTTACTTGGCCCTATACCAAAGCACAAATTTATTTGGGTGAATAATTTTTTTTTGTTTCAATCTTTTCTATCTGTGTACGCGTACTTGCTCGTACGTGTATCACCCCTTTTACTCTCACATATTTTCGGCTCTCCGCTTGGCGTAGCGTATTCGTGTTGCGGCATCGCTATTTTTGCCCAAATACTTGATCTATTCGCGTAAGTATCGCGCCCTCCCTCATTGTCTGACTGCGAAGGCTAAGCCTACGTACCAGTGCCGCAGCTGCTATGACAAGGCTATGTTAAGGTAGCCGTCCGATCTCAGAAGCCGCGACCCGGCAGCGGCGACCGTGGTCGCGCCACACTGCTCTGTATGCATTCATATGGAGAACCTTCCGCTGAAATAGTCACATGTCGTTTTTTACAATATTCCACTCATGCCAAGTTGTCATACTAACCTTTTATTAGAAAAAACTGGCAAAAAATGAAAATATTTGAACCTTGCTTTTTTATTTCACAAAATGTTTACAAATCAAGTCGTCAACAACGGACAAAAAGCACTGACGCAGAGATACACTGACGTCTGTGGCACTGACCGTGACAGTACTGACAGTTCCAATTTCGTTTTGGTCTTCTTCTTCTTCTATGAAAAATTAAGAACACGCCTACGGCGTAGCAACCATCATAGCAAACGGCCACCTGTTTGATATTAATCGCCAGGCGAGTCGCCACCGGCTGGGATGCAACAAATAGAGAATACGTCTACGGGCTGCTCGAGGAGCAGTGTGGTCGCGCGACTCGGTTACAGGGCGTCGGCTGAGTCATGGCCAACTTTACTCACTAGGCCGGAGCATTGAAATATGGCAACACTGAAACGGGGGCCGAGCTTTTATTTGTTGTTAGGTCATTAGTATAACCTTCCAGAGTGAAAAATAAGATTGGAAGGTGATTGTTAATGTGTTTCTAATTATTTACCTGCACAAACAAAACTATAAAGATAAAAAGATGCCTACAAAGTGTGTGGTATCTGGTTGCACTAGCAATTGTGCTTCCAATAGAGGACATACCAAACCATGGCCAAACATAACCTTCCAGAGTAAAAAGAACATTGTAAGGTGATTTTTAATGTGTTTCTAATTATTTACCTGCACAAACGAAACTATAAAGATAAAACATGCCTGCAAAGTGTGTAGTACCAGGTTGCACTAGCAATTGTGCTTCCAATAAAGGACATAAACAGAAGTGGGTGAACGGTATTCCTCGTAAGGGCTGGTTATATTTGTAAGAATAAAGACAATAATTTACAAACATTTCAAAGGATAAGACCTATTTTAAAGCACAATGTGGTACCTACAATGTTTTCTGGACCTCCCAAATATCACAGAAAAATACAGTTAATAGAACTCATCTGGGCATGCATCTGGGCATACCTACGAAAAGATTTGTGAAAGGGAACCAAGACCAGCAATAATGGCTTCATAGTGACCTAATAGTGAATTTTTCTAGCTCAAGTGACAATTTACAAAGTAAATTGAGTGTTCATTTAAGTGGAAGTGGCAGTAGGAAACAGGTTGCGTTTATTTTTATTTTGTAGTGCTTGACTACGCTGAACCAGGCATCAGATGTAAGTGGTATTAGTAGTAGTAGGTCTAGAAAGTATTTTTCTTAATTTATTAACCCAGATGAACTCTAATACATATAAAATGTAATAATTATTCTGAAACTATAGGCCCACTATTTGACAGCTAAGCCACGTTGCCACATCTAAGGCTCTGGCCTAGTGTAGAGTCGGCCATGGCTGAATACAAAAAAGGCATCCTTTTGCGATGAAGATGATGAGGTTTTGGTGAAGATAACTGCAACAAAACCGCCTCTCGATGATGCTAGACTTTAATATTTGGTAAATGTGATCGTACCTTTTTCTTTAGTTGAATTTCGTACTCATTCAGGCTTGATGGAAGAAACCAAATAACTTAGTAGAAAGACGGAAACGAAGTAGAGTAACGCGGCAAGATTATAAATATTCCTTAAAACACATCAACTCTAACCGGAGACAATACCGGTAAGATATCTAATAATAATAATAATAATATTTATTGACCACAAAGACACAAGAGTGTGTATACAGCACGCCAATAGTCTACATGAAATCGCATGAAATAAAATAAACTAGTTACATATTCAAAAAACTAAGAAAGGAAAAAAGCCTCGAAACCTAATCCTACAAATGGCTACCATATCACAGACATATATTCACTAAAATTATAAAAGCCATGGTCGCACAGTAAGAATTTTACCTCTTTCTTGAATCTATCATAGTTGACAATAGTTCGTACATCCATAGGCAATTTATTGTAAAGTGCAACACATTTGTAATGCGGAGATCTTTGAAAGAAGGCTGTGTTATGGTTCTGCACTAACAAAAGGTCAATATTACGAGTAGCATAATTTTTTGTCCTATTTAAACTAGAAAAATTTTGTGGGTAAAGTTTGACAAAACATACACATTGTAAAATATAAATACAAGTAAGTGTTAAAATTTTATGTTGCTTAAAAACTGGTCTGCAGCTTTTCCATTGCCGTTTATTAAAAATAACTGTCAAAATTCTTTTCTGTGACAAAAAACCCTCTCACTATTTTTCGACCTACCCCAAACCATTATATTGTAGGACAGATATGAATATGCTAGACTGTAATATATAGTCAACAATTCACCCTGCCCCAACAATGATTTTAGTTGGAGTATTGCGTAGAACGTCCGGTTCAATTGACTGCATACATGGTCAGCATGTTCAGCAAATGACAGCCTTGAATCGAATACTGTGCCTAATAGTTTAGTCGACAAGACGAGCTCAAGATTATTCTTAGAACTAAAATCTTCAGGAAGTTGTTTGAGTATCGAATGATTAATGATCACCGTTTTGCCTTCATTTAGTATGAGCCTATTCCTCTGACACCAGGCACTGAACTCATCATTGACAATCCTAACGTTATTTAGTAATTCAGAGGGATCACTGCCAGGTACCGTTTTTGAAGTATCATCAGCAAACATTGTGACTTGTCCACAAGAAATGTTGTTGGGTAAGTCATTGACGTATAGCAGGAAAAGTAGTGGCCCCAGGACAGATCCCTGAGGAACACATAACTTAATCTCACCTATTTCTGATTTTGTATCATCAACCTTCACCTGCATCTTTCTAGAATGCATGTATGAAGATATCAACTGCAAAGCAATGCCTCTAACACCTATAGCTTTCAGTTTAGTTATCAGTATACTAACATCAGCAGAATCAAATGCTTTGGATAGATCGAAAAGCATTCAGACGACATATCGGCCAGAAT
Source organism: Callosobruchus maculatus (assembly GCA_951848785.1). Lineage (NCBI taxonomy): Eukaryota > Metazoa > Arthropoda > Insecta > Coleoptera > Chrysomelidae > Callosobruchus > Callosobruchus maculatus. The sequence goes on from CATOUR010000296.1 coordinate 2,724,664, forward strand.
CCAATTGGTCATAGATGTAACTGAGATAATGACAGGATGCCGTCTCAACTGACCTTTTTGGTAAAAATCCATGCTGTGATAATGTGAAAATATTATTTTTGCATATGAAGTCCATTACTCTCTTTGATATTACTTTTTCAATTACTTTGGATAAGCTGTTGAGTAAAGAAATTGGTCTATAGTTATCTATGTCGTGAACATCTCAATATCAATGAGAAGTTGGAGAATTACTAGAGCTTGATAACTTTCCAAAACGATTGAAAATTTTGAAACAAAAACAACACAACCGGCGATTGTAGCTGACAGTCTAACATATTCAGTAGGAAATGTCTCACATAATGACATTAATATACAGAAAATCGTTTATCTCCAGCACTAAATCAAGAAAAAATCACATCCACAGTTTACGATTTGCTGAGCCCAAATAATGACGACATATTTAGTGCTAAAGATGATCAACATCACCTACAATAAATCCTCTTACTACACAGTGCTTGTACAAGCTGAGGAAATTTGCATACCGTATAACTAATAAGGCAATCTAAATTGGACATTATTGGGGCATTTACTTGATGGATCATCTGTTTATGTTAATATCTATAGACGAGGACCCAGTCAATTATGGGGTAGCTTTGGCTTAATACGGAGCTGTTTGTTTGCATAGCGTGGTGTCGCATATCCATCAATCCAATTACCTGTTTTCATTATGTGAGACGTAGACTGATACGCTTAACAGCCCGATTGTGGAACTGGAGCGGAAACTATCGATATCTAATTTTAGGTTAAAAGATTAATCCCAGAATGTTAGTTACAGAAAAAAGTTGAGTCAAGTTAATTGACTTAGTACTTCCCACAAATAACGGTGGTACCGTTTTACTATTTCCCGTTGCATAAAGCTATAGTCTGAGATCCCCTTGCAGACAAATTATGGCCCCTTCGTCCACAGAAATACATCCCACATTCTCGTAGGTTTGTATATATCAGAAAAGTGCCTTTCTTTTCTGTAATCGAGAAGACAATGTTCGTACGGACCTAAAAAAGTTAATTATGCCGCTAGAACAGGTCAATGGACAGCCTATTGTGAATACGAAAACATTCCAGTTTTACAATCCCCCACTCCCCAACTAGCCCCAATCTCACCCTCATCCAGAAAAGTAGAAAACCAACAAGAACCCCCAAAACGAATATTGAGCTGTTTTTATAATTTTAGATTATTTATTATTGCTGCGCCGCCCCTGATTGATTTCTAAAAATCATACACGTTTTCCACCCGCGCCAAGATATTATTAAAATCAATTTAACAATTTCCACAGTACAGAACGATTTAAAGCTATACTAGTATGCAAACATCAGAAAATTCTAAGTTCCTTGGCTTCTGTAATACACAAGGCAATGTTCGGATGGACTTAAAGAGTATATGATGGCGCTGCTAGGTCTTTTTCTCACAGGTTAATTGACAGCCTAAAATAAATACAACAAATTTTTCGATTCTACAAACCCCCACCCTCCCACTACCAAAATTTCACCCCCGTCCAAAAAAAGTAGAAAATAGTCAAGAACCCCCAAAGTGCCTGAAAATGAAGTAGGAGAATTTTTGAAAAACCTTTGTTTTTTGCTAATTACTCCACCGCCCATGTACCGCTTTCCAAAGTTACGATAGCATTGCCTCCTATGACCCCACAGCATATCGCTACCCAAATTTCATCACAATCCATGCAGTGATTACTGAGATTACGAGGGTAGGAAAACGCCAACACACAAAGGGACAAACCGACAGATGGGCAGAAAGATCGACGGTAATGAATGACCTGTATTTTCTTTACGTTAGTATCATAGAACGTTCAAAAAGTGTATTACCTCAAAATTAAAAATATCGTTATGGGAAGTAAAAGATGCGTGGTAAAAGTACAATGAAAAGTATAATAATCTCATGCAGAGCGACGGCTGTGCCAGAGCAGTCAATGCCATTGACACAAAAATAAAATATAAGGAAAAAATGGGGTCAAGCTGATTGACCACACATAACGGAGTTATAGTTTTATTATTTTCCCATTGCATGAGAGTCTGAGATACGCTGCAATCAAATCATTACCCATCCGGCCTCAAAAAAAGAACATCCAACACAGAAACCCCCGTAAATAGTTTGTTGCGTCTCTGTAGGAACCAGGCCGACACAGTTTTCATTCTGCTAGCTTCAACTGTATGAAACGTAACGATCATGAACCCCCAAATCGCTTAAAAACTGACACGATCTCTAAAAACTATACACATTTTCCATTCTCGCCACGGTAGTAATACTGTGTCAAAATTTCACTGAAAGCAATTAATTACAGGTTACACAATACAGAGCGATCTAAAGCCAAGACTCTTATGTATGAGTACACATCAGAAAATTATAGGTACCTTGGTTTCGTAATAGGCAAGACATTGTTCCGATGGACCTAAAAAAGTATGTTATGCCGCTAGGTCCTTCTCTCGCAGGTCAATGGAGAGCCTATTATCAATTCAAAAAAAAATCAGTTACAGCCCCCTCTACCCACTGACTACCCGTATTTTATCCTCGCCAAAAAAAAAGTAGAAAATGGTCTGGAGCCCTTAAAACGGAGTTTGATCGACCTATGGCGCACTGATGATCGCAAATAAGCGTGAAACAGCTGTCTGCGTACTGGTGGATTGACGGAGGTATAGAGCAACCCTCGTATATCGGAGTTTGAGCTGTTTTTATATTTTTTGGTTCTTCATTATTGCTGTGCCGCCACTGCCACTGACACGATTTCTAAAAATCATAATATATTTTTCATTCTCGACAAGGAAGTAATATTGTATCAACATTTCATCAAAATCAATTAGACAGTTTCGACGTTACAAAATAAAAAACGATCTAAAACAAAAAAATACTCGTATGTACACAGAAAAAGTCCCTTATGTTCGGCAATGGACAAGGCAATGTTTGGATCGACCTAAAAAGATAATTGACGTTGCTAGGTCTTTCTTCACAGGTCAGTGGACAGCCTATTAAGAATACAATAAATTTTTAGTTTTTTGACCCCCCAACCACGGCAATTTCACCCCACCCAAAAAAAGTAGAAAATGCTCAGGAACATCAGAAACTCCTAAAAATAAAGTTTGAGGAATATTTGAAATTGTTTGTTTTTTTGCTAATCGCTCCGCCGCCCATGCATCGATTTTAAAAATTATATCAGCATTATACCCTGTTATAACAATTGATGGCACCAAATCAATATAAACTCAGCAAATGCAATGTTGTCACGGGCCCTTCTAACAAATCTACTACAGCACAAATTTTATTATAATCACTGCATGCATAAGCTCTGAATGAAAGACTCTAATGCTCCATCCAGTGCCCAAACTACACAGATATGCGCATACCGTTAGTGCCTTCAATTGTGGTAACAAGGTATATCTGCCACGACCCCACAGCATATCACTACCCAAATTTCATCACAATCGCCACAAAAACGCCAATACACCGACAACTGACAGACCGACAAACCGATAGGCAGACAGACAGAGAGATCGACGGAAATGAGTGACGTGGATTTTCGTTAAGTATACATTATAAAACGCCCGAAAAGTGTAGTGTATTATCTCAAAAGCAAAAGTTATTGCGATCACAATTTTACTCCCCTCACCTAGCGGTGTGCGAAGTATTTTAGAAACGTTTAAGTCCAGTTCAGCTAAAAATTATATAATAATTACAAAATCACACAATCAGCAATGTTTCTCCAAAAAGCAATAATCATTATAAATCCAGCAAATAAATAACGGAAAAGAAAAGGAATTGGGCCTGTCACGGTAAAGCTATTTTATTTATAATGGAACCATAAAAATTGTATACTTGAAATCAATATACAGGAATGAAAAGCTCTACCTTTGCAGAAACGTCAGGAAAATTGTTCAAATACATGTTTTGAGGTAAAAATGAAAAAAATTCTTATCACAGTGGAGATGTGTTTGACTCAACAACTGAAAAAGACTTTCAGGAATAAGAAGATTATTGAAACTGCCACTACGAACGACAAAAACAACACAAACTATATGCATGCACCAATTCGGTATGGGGGTTTTGTAATACGGCCGATTTTGTATTTACAATGTTGTCCTATCTACCATTTTTCCGGAAATAGAATAATCTTGGTTATTTTAAATGGATTGTCCTGTATATTTCTACATTTTTAAAACTCCTGAAAAATACTAACCCCTTTTGTATAATATTTTCTATACCCAAAGCTCATAATTTCGGATTTACAAGTAAATTTACATTGTATCCTTCTAAGTTAAAATAAATAAATAAGATGACTATATTTACTGTAGAAAAATCAGACATGTTGCAAAATGTATTGCAAAGTTTCAGGAATCACAACGTTTGCTCTATTGAAGTAAACGAACATCATTTTGAGCCTCTACTGTAACCGTCTTCATGTATTATGAAGCTAATGTCTTATTTTAGCTTGGCCGGACAATCTAAATTTAGTTGTAACTCCGAAATTATCACGTTTAGGTTCAGGAAATATTATACAAAAAATAATCAGTATATTTCAAGAATTTAAAACTTGTTGAAATATACAGGGTGATCCGTTTAAAATAACAAAGTTTATTATATTTCCGGAAAAACAGTAGGCCTGACAACGTTGTAAATACAATCGTAAGATTGGCCGTATTGCAATACCCCACTATACCAAAATTCATCAAAATTGTGCAAATCGTTTCTGAGATAATCGAGACATTCCATATTTTAGACTCACTTTGTATAACTCAGAAAGATCCTCGAAGGAAAAGTACTAGGACTGCAGTCTTATTGACGCGGTCAGGTTTTGAGGTCGAGGGTTGCGTTGCCAATTAGCTCCAAAGATGATCAGAAGCCGTATTGTTAGTTCATTTAAATGAAGGGTCGTATTCATAGTCGATACTTAAGGGTCCCTTAAGTAAGATTTTGTGTATCGACAGCTATTTGAGATCTCTTACGTAAGGCTCCTGTGAGTAATACTCAAGTAACGAAATGTCAACATGACGTTTCGTTACAGTCAAGGCGACTTTGTAGATTAATCTTGGAGTACGGTGTTTTCAGTTTCTGTTACATCTGGAAAAATTGTAACGGTTCAGCCGTTTTCAAAATTATTTTTATATTATTTACTTGGATACCATATACAAATAGTTTGTAACTTTCATTTTTAGCATCTATTACCTCATTATACTAATAATGTTTTCATAACTGTTCGCTTTTAACTTCTTCCTTTTCCCATCTCTATTTCTTTCAGCTGGAAATGTTATTATATCATGCAACCTGCGCAAAAATTTTGGAAAAATCTTATGAATGACGGGTATGCTCTCTCTCTCTACCGATCTTTCCTTTTACATCGACACACATACCTTGTCCCTTTCCATTTCTGAACTCGAATAGTGAACATATAAAATAGTAATGTCTCTTGAAAGACAATTTTTTTGTGTGTGGTGCAATTATGTTGTAACCGAGATAAGGAATTTATATTCTCAATGCAAAATCATAATGATTTGATTGCTATGGTTTCGCATATCTTTATTGCTTCTGCTTTTATTTTACAGCTAAGTGTAGGAATGTGATTTTTCCGATTTATTTTTTTTCCATGAACATGTGATGGCGAACATCTTAATCCTTAAATATAAAGTCAATTATGTACTGTATATTTATTAATTATCTAACAAAAGAGTCGCTGAACATCATTCTTTGTTCCTAGCCATATATTTTGGTGTTAAGATGCCTTACTTTGTGTGATTTTATGTTTCACATATTTTTTATAACATTCCTTACGTAAAGATACCTAGGAGTCAGATTTGCTAATAAAGATGAAAAGATATATTGGACATTTGTGTAATTTCGTTTTACGAGGGGTGAGGAAAAAGTTGTAAATTTTCGACCATATAATGTATATATATTTTTTATTTATCACCATATATCTGAAAAGATCCGGTAGGACCGTAAACATAAAGCATTTATGGATCATTTTTCCAACTATTATTCTATCTGTTCGCTCTTGTAAATATATGTATTTTTTTTTAATTTTTACCATGTGAACATATGAAAGTTGTCTGCTTTTTGGCTTTTTAATATGCCCATGTCAATTCATACATTTCTTTCTAAAGTATATGAACGCAGTTTTTCAAAATGTAAGAATGCATGAAGATCCATACTTCAGAAACAGATCGTGAAGTCCTGTGAAGTTCTCTACAAGGTGCTAATACCAGCCATAACTCATTCACAGGAAACCACCCTTCTCCGGGGCATCACCCTTCTTTGGGATGCCACCATGTAGACATCATCAGCACTTCTGTGGCGACCCATAATCACGTCACTACATCTTTGGAAGATCACCATGCTGTGGATGTAACACCTTCTTCGGAGCACCACCTTCTCTTCGGAAGGGCACCACGAGAAAACTACTCCCTGGACTTCCCACCGAAGCTAATTTCTTGTTTTCAAAAAAAATATATACCTATAATGTACACATTTGTACTGCATATACAGAAATAAATCTTTATTAAACCATTGTCCTGTTTTCATTTCTTGACGGCTAACTAGACCCACGGATGCACGCACGCAGCCAGAGGCCCTTGTTTCATGCAATCCAATTGAGCTGCTGGTTGCTATGGGCAATATGTTAGTTGGTGCAGCGTTTCATTGTTACAAAATGTCCGGCACAAAACACAAAATACTGTCACAAAACAAAAAAGGATAACAGAAAACGTCAAAATGCGTAGGCATGGGCATAACAAATTGAACTATATTTGAAATATGACAACGTCGCCAAATTAATCCTGCCGTTTGGTAGATGTTGTCTAGGAAACAGATACACAAGAAAAACCACATTTGAGGGTCCCTTGAGTAACCCTTAAGTAATCCTAAAGTATCGCTTGAGTAATACTGAAGTAATAATACTGAAGTGATACTTGAGAAACGACTATGAATACGGACTTTAATGGTTCAATTGGGTGGTATTTCATATTTGAAATGAGCAGGCGATCAAATGTATGTACGCCATTTAATTTTTTACATGTTTGCAGGACCTCTGAAATAAAAATGCATACAAAGTGGAAAAAATCACTAAATGTTCTTGTTGCGAGGAATTATAGCAATCACAAAATTCCCAGAACGTTTTTGCAGTTAATCCATACTGCTTCCGGTCACTCGAAAATTTCAGTTCAGTTATGGATAACAAAAAATGCAGGCATTTTCATTTTTATCATGAAACCATTTGCTGATTGAATCAAATTTAAAATACGCTGGAACATGCCCGTAACAAATTCAGCAATTCTGGAAAATAAGCTAATGCGATTGGAAAAATAGAGAGATCAATAGCAACATATAGATATTGGGAAGCAATACCTTGAAAAAGTATTGGTTCGCCATCTACCAACCAAAGCCGGTACTTGTATTCGTCTGAGACCTAAGTTACACTGACGAGCTTTAATAAAAGCGAAACGACATCGTCTGTGATTGGTTTCGGATGAATGAATGAAATTGCTACTCTTTAATAGAGAGATCAATGCAATGAAAAAAAAAACAGCCTGGTAACACGACATTTGATACCTGGAAGCGAACTATGAACATCACATAGGGTGAAGCCGTCAATACTGAACCAGATGTTGATAAGCTTTCCGTACATATGTGGCATTAAAAAAATACAATGTATTACTGATGACGCAAAACAAATCTCTTCACTTTGAGATCTATTTTTAGTGTAATAAATTATTTCTAGATAGAACAAGACAAAAGCAAAGTTGAGATGGAGTTGCAAATGGTTCATTTCAGGCAACCAGGTACTCAAATTTAATTCGTGGTCTCTTAAATTGAACCCGTCCTCACATGTTGTAGTAGGTAGATGTTGAAGTAGGTGAAATACTTCCAGGAACGCAAAGTTGGAAAATACCGGAACATAAATTGTTTCTAATAATTGCTAACAAAGTATGTATGTCATAATTATAAAACTGAAAAGGAACTTTCCTGTAGGATAAGGGCATACATTGACAAAAATTATCAGGCACAAACTACCAGAAGCAGTTATTCGTCACTTCAAACTTTTGTACTACCATTTTCAGACAACGCTGTACTTGCGACACTTGCTATGAAAGTACTGTTTGATCAAAAATTGTATGTCTTTAAACACTATGTATGTAGTATTTCGCTACATGACATCAGGCAGTTGCATATTTACCAACAGTGCGCCTAAGTGGCTGGATATCGAATAATTAAAGAAAACTAAATATCTCTGAAGTAGCCGAAATTGGGACCCTACCACAGAGTTAACATCTCTAGAGGGAATCTAAATAACAAAATGCACAGGTCGCTGACCAGCCAACATGTAACGAAAATTTTGACAGCTTGAGGGCATTACCAGTGGCGTACGATTTTATGTTAAAATTGGATGTTCATTAATAGATTCAATTATTACTGTGATGTTACAAACTGATACAATAAGTTGTATTAGTATTTAGCTATACTTAGAGAGTTACTCTTATTATAACTTGATTGTAACAGTTGATAATTTATTATTACCATGCAGTGTTTCCCCATATTTTACGCTACTGAAAACCAAAACAAAACCTATACTAACCTATGATAAGTGGTGTTCACCGATTCGTCGCTATTGCAGCAATATACGCACTTTTTATTTCATCATATCATGCAATTATGACAATATTGTTCATAAATATTTTAATTCACACCACAAATAGTCACAAAGTCATTCAAATATACACAAAACAACAAATATATCAACATAGGCAATGACCACAACTACAATGACAACCACATAACCACTCTAGGGGACGCCGATTGTAGGTTGCCAGATTTACGACGTATTAGAAGTTATTGCGACATTCCGCTATGAAATTTATCATTTTGGAGATTTCGTTAAATCATTACAAATTATCTTCATGTAAATCAGTTACACCGCAAGTATATTCTAATGTATAGTTAAATACCCAGTTCAATACTTTGAGGAACATGTGTTCAAACTGCGGAAACTGCCAGATTTTGAAGAAACTGGAAGGACCTTAAGGGGCCTGGATACACATATTTATACATACGTATTTGCCATGTAAAACACGGACTCACAATTTCTTGCATAACTCACTCTATTTTCAAACTACATATATAATATTTCAGAAGGCGATAGTTAAGATCTTAATGAATGACAACTATTTTCGATTTTCTCAAAAAGGTTTTTTAATGTGCAAAAAAACCCGCAATGCAAAATCATACATTTTATAAATGCCTGTAATTTAACAACCAAACACGATATCAAAAAAAAGGCTAAATAGTTGCACACGCGCAAGCTTTCTTCTTTAATTTGCTCTTTGAGTCATTACTGTAAGCTTAAAGGCAACGTCAGGAGCTTGGAAATGCGAAATTCATTTTTATGGTGACCTTTGGGCCTTCTGACCTTACCTTTGGATTTTTGGACTTATCTCCCCTCATCTTAGACACACACACTGGAGAAAGAGAACAGGCGGCCACGCCTCCTCGCTAACACGGGAATACGTCTTTTCTTGGATTCTCACTTTCGCGCGCTATACCCTAGACACTTAAGCAGACGAAGAAGAGTGGCAATAGCGCTATAGATGTTGGCTGGCCAATATTCAAATTACGCTCCCTCTAGAGATGTTAACTCTGTGGACCCTATACATTATATGACTTTTTCTCGTCAATGAACACCTTGTATAGCGTGAGGAGGATAGATTGTGAGAAGTTCCTTCTGGCTATGAATGAGTACCCAAGCCTTTTACCAACACTTGTTGCAATTGACGCAACGTGTTCGTGCCTGATCAGATTTTCTATAATTTTGACTCCTAAGAGCTTAAAAGAGCGACTCCTTGGCAGGGCCTGATTGTTCATTAGAACCGTGTGCTGACTTGGGCACTTTTTATTTGAGAGCGTATAATAATGGGTCTTGGAAGCATTACACTTTAACATATTCTTGAGCCCCCAAGCGATGATGGTTTCCAGACACTTTGAAAGCGAAGCAGTCACTGCCAGTCCTTTGCGTTCCAGCTTGACCACAAAGATCGGTCTATTTCTCATGATGCCTGCATGCAAAGCACTGCCATCCGCAAAACTGTAGATTGGGTTCGTAGTGCTAGAGAGTAGACCATTGATTGTAGCAGAAACAATGTCGGAGCCAATGTTATCCCTGCGGAACCCCAGCATTGGTGTTATGGAAGGGAGAGGAAAAGCTGTCTACCATGACAGAGATTTTTCGACTCGAGGAAGCCTGCAAGCCAACCGCGAAGCTTAACAGAGAAGCCGGAAGGACGGAAGCTTGTTTAGGAGAGTTGTACGAATGCCTCTGAAATGTCGGGAGCAATGACGTGGGCCTCGTCAAACGAATGGATAAGTTTACTTCACACGTCTGTGACGTAAGCCAGGAAGTCTCCAGTTGATTTTTGATGTCAGAATCCATATTGCCTGTCGAAGATTAAGTAATATATAGATAGACAGATTTTATTAGTCCCAATGATAACAGAGTGATATAGGATATGTCAATATTTATACTACAGTCAACAGTAACAATAACCATAAACGCTTATGATTAAACATATACACATACACAAAAAAAGAAGCAAAAGACAGGTGCTTAGATGATACAACTATTATAAAAAGATACATTCAATGCAATAGGTATATAAATAAAATGTGAAATAATATAGATAAAATCAAAAATGAGTGTCATCTAAAAGATATTCTTCTACATAGTATTAATAATAAGAGCCTTGAACATGCTTGGTAATTTATTATATAGTTTCAAAACCATAAGTTTAGGGCTGCTTTCTGTTTTAGATAATCTGTGCTTAGGAACCCGTATAATAAAGCTCGAGGTATTTCATGAGCTCTTGGTTGACGCATTTCTCCATTACTCCAAATTAACTTAAATTGGCTTTTGCTGAGGCAGTAAGCTAATGTTTACCGTCAGCATAAGCATTCAACAAATACTTCACAGGGCATGCTTTTTAATTAGAACTAAGTGAGAAAATACGCGACATCCCAATTAAAGCTCAGTAAAATCCACGAGTATGTTTATATTATCTAGTTAGAATAAAAACTTTCTAATTAACCTGGCGTAGTTATTTCATGCGCTGTTATTACCATAATTAAATTCTATGCTTAACGGAACAAAAAACGAACTACGCAGGAGATGAAAAACGAGCAAAAGTTGCTCTGGCACTTCTGTTGTACACCGACTAGGTCCCGCTCTCTACAACAAGCTGCGAAAGCTGCAGATGCATTTTCAGGGTTAACGAGATGCCTGTAAAAAATTCAGCTATTCTGGAAAATAAGTTAATTTGATTGAAAAATTGCACGTGCAAATGGAAAAAATTCATGTGCAAATGGAAAAAAAGCATGTACAAATGCTACATCGGGCTTCAACAACAAAAAAAATCAAGTCAACCTCATCAGTACTTCCCACACATTGCGGTGATACCACCTTATTGTTTTCCCATAGCATGAAGCTGCAGTCTGAGATCCCCTTGCAACCAAATAATCGCCAGACCCCCCCCCCCCAATCGTGTTATGCCGGTAGATCTTTCCTTCCCAGGTCAATGGACAGCCTATTACCAATACTTTTTTCAGTTTTCCAACCTCCGCCACCCAATCACCCCAATTTCACTCCCACCCAAAGAAAAGTGGAAAACGACCACGAACCACTAAAATGCTTAAAACGAAGTATTTATAAAAAATTCCATTAGAATCGATTTAATAGTTTCCACATTACAAAATTCAAAACCATCTAAATTAATAAATACCCGTAATAGGCAAGGCAATGTTCGGATTGACCTGAAAAGGATTTGTCTCGCTAGCTCTTCCTTCACAGGTGAGTTGAGAGCCTATTATGAATAAAACAAATTTTTCAGTTTTGCAACCCTCCACCCCATCCACTCCAATTTCACCCTCAGTCAAAAAAACAGAAAACGGCCAGGAACCTCTAAAACGCACAAAAACAAAATTTGAGCTATTTTTATACTTTCAGTCTTTTTATTATTTCTGCGCCACTGGCACAATTTATAAAAGCCATACGCATTTTTCGTCCTTGCCACGCTAGTAATACTGTGTCAAAATTGATTAAGTCCTTTAGTTTCTGTAATAGGCAAGGCAGTGTTCGGATGGACCTAAAAAAGTTATTTATGTCGCTAGGTCGTCCTTCACAGGTCAGTAGACAGTCTATTATGAATGCAACAAATTTTTCAATTTTACAACCCCCCACCCCCAACCACCCTAAACGTCACCCCCACCCAAAAAAAATAGAAAATGATCAGGAACACCTAAAACGCCTAAAAACCAGGTTTGAGGAATATTTGAATTTTTTTGTTTTTTGCTAATTAATCCTCCGCCCATGCACCGACATCGATCGGTGTGGGAAGTAAAACGATGCAACCGCCATAACTAAAATAATAAACTGGTGGATATAATTAAGCTAATGTGGTCGAAACGTCTCTCGGACTTCGCGAGTGTATGTTGATCGTTTCCCTGACCGTGTTCACCGTTCACCTTGTCTCCTGTCGATTTTTCTATCTCGTCCAAAGAGCTGAAGACACAGGATATTTTTATTCATATCATAGTGGACACGCTGGACGACCTAGCCAACCTCGAATGGTCGAAAATGAAGAAAAACAACTTTTCTTTTCCGTTTCGTGGCACTAACTTCGAACGATTTCTATAAGACTCAAGTGACAGGACCGCACTTGAACCTTTGCAGCAAAGGAACAGTAAGCATTTTCTTACCATTTTTTATTCTTCTGCTGCTGATTCATCGTAGGTGCATTCGCGTTGTCATTTCAAAGGCAGTTGTTTTGAAAAAGAAAGTCCCAACTTTGAAAAGACCCTGTATATACAGCATCACATCACTCGCAGGTACATTGGATCTACACTTAATATCTCGTTTATATTTTTGCGAAGAAAAAAGTAAAAATACAGTTTTCGTGTGGCAAATACTTAGTTAAAAGTACGGGTTTTTCCAATTTTGATTATTTTACGCCTAGTTGCGTTTTGTAAAAAAATTGTTTAAATCTCTTAAATGTTAATTATTAATTATAGGTGTAAAGATTTTTTAAGTTTCTGTGTCAGACTGCATAGTCAAAGTTGATGCCTAACGTTTTTCAATTTATATATTTAATTATATACAGGGTTACTGGTAACTCGACCACTTTCCTGCAAGAGGTGATAGAGGGACTCAAATGTAATAGATTTAACTCCCCATATGTAATTCCGAATGTAGTTTTCGAGATAATTAACATATAATGTTTTTCAACCAAATGTCCAAACTTCCACACTAGATCCTAAACTAAGAAAAACACCTGTTGTTGATTCTGATAATTTTTATTTTAGTATTTAACTAACACATACACAAAGCTAACTTAGTATTAAAATGTTTCAAAATACTAAACAGTTCCAAACTAAATACAAATATTTAAAAAATAATCAATAAAATGTTTACATTCACCGTGAAAGAAAATTATCTAACTCAAAAAAATTATACAAGCGGTTGAACAAATCGCCAAAAAATCTTTCCTACCTAATAACCTTTTAATTAAATCCACTCAAAGTTTCTAGAAATCTTGCTCAATGTGTTGCCCTTGATTTCGGATACAAGTACGCATCCGCTTCCTCACTTCGGTTTTTGTAACTCGTGTTGAAAAAGTTCGTTTCATCTCCTCCGCCGCATTGATAATTTTTTACGGTAATGTGCTGGACAACCATCATGCTGGAATATCATGTTGTTGATGATTCTGTTGATAAATTTTGTTAAATTGCTACTTGTGGTTGTCCTGTCATTCTTGTCCTTAAAATAGGCCATCAGATAAGGAAGTTTTCAAAATAATTTGTTTGACTGGTTGTGTATCTTTTTTTGAGCTGGACAATTTTCTTTCGCGGTGAATGTAAAAATGTTGTTCTTTATTTTTTAAATAAATGTATGTAGTTTGAAACTGTTTAGTATTTTTGCACATTTAAATGCTAAATTAGATTTGCGTATATGTCAGTAAAAAACTAAATTGGAAATTGCTAAAATCGACAGCAGGGTTTTTTCTAAATTTGGGATGCAGTGTGGAAATTTGGACATATCGTTGAAAAACATTAAATGTTAATTATCTCGAAAACTATCGGTTTTCGGAATTACATATGGGGGGTTAAATCTATTGCATTTGTTACCAGTAACCCTGTATATTTTTTCGTCTTTATATGAGTAAAAACCTCTTGCAGTACTTACTACGTACTACAGTACTATTCCAAAATCCGAAGAACCTCTTCGACTAAGGAATATCATAAAACATAATTCATAGTTTCAAAAGGACAGGTTACTAAGTTTTTAGGTCACTTCGTACACCAGTCTATTTAATAATTCCAACTCTAGCAGTAGAATTTCGATCAGCGGCTATTCACCAGCAGCAGCGTTTTACATAAAAACCACTCTGGCTGGAGGTATTGTCAATTGCAGCCAAGCTAAAGGGTAAATTGAAATCGAGAGCATGTGTATTCAAGCAAATAATAGACCCATGAAAACTTCCTCGGGCTATGGTACAACTAGTTGGTGCACTGTACACACACGCATACCACAAACCTAGAGGCATCCGCAGTAAAGCAAACTGGCAGACGACAAAGGCAAATATGCATATATACATTCATAATACAAGTCCATTAGTTTGACTGAGGTTTTAACTGTAGTTGAAAAACACTAACTTCCATTAACTTATGCCGGTTTTCCACTAAACGGTCAGTTGAGTTTATGTTTTGTTTGTGTTTTCTGCACTCAACCAAAGAGGTACGTAATTATAATAAAAAAGTGTGTGCTAACAATAAACTGTTCATGAAATTCGCGCCAACCAACGGTTTTATGTATCCAATAAACGAGCATTTATGAATTGTTGAGAGATGTGTCTCAGTAATTGTATTCACAAATAATAGTTTCTGAATATCATAAACACCGTTTCTGAATGACGCAAAGTAAGTTTATTGATATAATAAATATATGTTATGGTTTCAGTGATTATTGTTTACTATGCACACAAACGCATTTGTTAAATCAATTACCAATGTTTTTGGTCCTAGCGTATTCTGCATATTGTATCAATAAGGTGATTAATTGCATTTACAAAGAATACCAACACTGTTGGTTAAACAAGCAAAGCAAGTTTATTGATATAATAAATGTACAGTGTGTCCCAACTAAAATTTGCCAGCCATATTATCTCTGAAATTATCATAAAAATTGAAAATCGCCCTGACACGTCGATTTGTATTTCAAGGGGGATTTTTTTCCATCGAATACGTAAACGCTGTGCTGTCAACCCCCTCACATCCAGCAGCCCCTATTTCAGAATCTTAAATGAGACTACCATGCTTGTGACAAATCAATTTGAAATCTCTTCAAAATGATATATCATAAGTATCGTGGACTCCTTTGAGATTTTGGAGTAGGGGCTGCTGGAGGTGAGGGGGTTGAAAGCACAATGACGACAAATTGGGGGGAAAGTTCCCTCTCGAAATACAGAGCGACGTGTCACGGCGATTTTCAGTTTTTTCTGATAATTTCAGAGATAACATGGGTGGGAAATTTCAGCTATGGCAGCCTGTATATTATGGTAGTAGTAATCACCGTCTGACATAACAAACACATTGTTCAATTCAATCACTGACGTTTATGGTCTTAACGTATTTTACTTTCTACATCAAGAAAACGGTGTGACTGAGACAACTTAAATTTTTAACTGAATTATGTAGGGGAGGCGCAAGGGACGTGCACATTTTTTGTTAACTGTGCCTAATATAAACAGAATTCAGTGGAATTCGTTTTTCTCTTTCTCATTGGAAGGTGGTTAACTGTTCTTGGAAAAAGGCAAATAAAATTTACAATTGTTCAAATAAAAACCATTTACTTTTCAACTTGAAATATGTAACAAACAAAACAAAAATATAATATAAAAATGCTACCAACATTTACTTCTTCTAGAGTGGATTTCATCAACACCTAGTTTGTTCTATGTAGATTGGATACTGAAACAAAAAAGCGAATTTTGACCCAACATTCGAATGTCGTATAAAAACTATAGTGACCTCCGAACGTGAAAGAAACTTCTAGCGGGTATAGGTACCCCTAACATCGATCCCGAACGCCGTGCCGGAGAAAGAGATTGGCTAGTGATGTCAAAAATTCTACAGGTACATATCGTCATCAATAATGCTTCTCCGTTCACTGGTTAGGTTCTCATCCTTCTTCCTCAATTAAGCAAAAGCAAGGTATATGTGTTTGTACAGATTAAATTCAATTGACGAATCCATGCAGCAACGATGTCTGCCAGTATGGAACATCAGAACAGTTCGGGATCAATGTTGGAGTACCCGCTAGAAGATAGCGAGCGCAATGTAAACATAATGTAATATCGGAGGAAGGAAAAAACTTACCTTTTAGTAGCTTATCCCACCACAGAAACAGCAAGAAGCACAGTACTTCTCTATTAAGTATTATTCCTAAAGGACGCTAGACTCCCAACAGAACAGCAACACTTTTTTTTCACAGTCCACCAGCCATCAATACAAACACAAACTACATGTACGTGTATGCAGCACAGACGCTTCCACTGATTCGGTATGTTTAACGCCAAGAGACCGAGTGGCGCTACTTTCAAAACAGCCTTTCGTTAAACGGTTTCATGATATTCACGACAGCGTTTATTGATCTTTCAAATGCGTTTTACTCATAAGCACTGGCGTTTGTGATTTGCATAAAGATAGGTTTATAGTATCAATGAAAACAATTAATGGTGCCTATAACTACGGTTCTTGAAACAACAAATACTCTAACTATTATGACAAACGTATCTTACTGTTCTTTCAGGATATTTGATAAAATACAGCTTTCAAATTCATAAATACGGTTCTTGTTATTAATAAACGTTGTTAATCGTCAGCACAAATGAATTGTTGTATATATTAATGCTTCGTCATAACGTACAGCTCATATAGGATTTTATTTTCATAAACGTCGATTTATTGTATCAACAAATATGAACATGAACCAATAAAGAGGTTTCGTGTGCACCACAAATTAAATTTTCGATACAATAAAAAATTAACCAATAAAGAGCATTTATGAATATTACGAACGGCATTTTTTGAGTGTGGAACCTAAAAAACAAAAACAAAACTGAAACAAACTTAAAACTTTTGTTTCCCTCAAGCGGACTAAATTGTGGCTGAGTTTCGGTTTTGTTTTCCGTCCTTTTCAATTGGCCAGGAACACATAGTTTTCAATAAACATCAAGCAATGTTTCGAGAAGATGATTTTCTTTTTCTTGGTTTTGGCTGGTTTATGTTCCCCTCTTTGGAAAAGAAGTAAGTGACTTGTGTATTTTACAATGTACACTGAAAAAACGTGGGTATTTTTACAAAACAGTTGGAGCGATTTTACTATGTCATGTTGTAAAACCACAGTAAAGTTTAACAAAAGTAAGTAAATTATGTGAAGTTACATATCTTACAAAATAGTTGTACAAAATATATATTTATGTAAAAAACCAATATGATATCCTTAAAATTGTGTAAAATCGCTTAATAATTTTACAAATTATCATGTTATATCACAGACAAATGTTGGGGTATTAAAAAATACGTTTTTGCGAATTTACAATATTAGAAAATTGCTAAATGAAATTAAAAATCTGATTTGTAATATTACTAACAAAATCGGTGACACTAAATATAACCTACGATTTTGTTAGTAATTTTACAAAATAATTTTAGAGTGTACCAGTGATTTATTATATAAAGGTCCTATTATTTTAGGAGAACGGAAGGAGACGTCGCCAACACAGATATGAGGTGCGATCATTGTTGTCTAGACGAATAAATGATGGCGCTGCACAGCTGATGAATGATGACATGGGATTGCATGAAGAGCTACGTTCTTCCTTTTATAATTTTTTTGAGAATGTCTACTTCCGACTTTTGAAGAGCTGATAATATTAATTGGCAAAAAAGACGAAAGACACACACTTCAAAGATTCAATTTCTGTAAAAGATCGATTAGCAGTTACTTGCCACTGGGGACAATTATCAAAGCTTAATGTATTTAAGCAAAATCTCAGTAACTTCAATATCACGAATTATACCAGAAGTGTGAATGAATCAAATCTCAATTATGCAACACAGCTGATTCAGAAAATCATAAATGTGACGAATTTATCTGTAATAAAAATGTGCTCTGCCTGAATAAACGGCATCTTAATTCATTATTAATATTACAATGTAAATAAGCTATTTGGTACAAATCTGCAACAAAAAACACAACAAAACCATTTCCATCAGACAGACTCGAGTTTCAAAACATGTCTAAACTTTTTGATGTTACCGCTTCCTAGCGGGACCCGAAAAACAAAACTCGATCTGTCGCAAAAAGTTTGCGAATTGTCGCAGTTTTGTTTTCCCCGGAAGGAGTTTGTGTTTTGTTATTGCTTTGTCCGTTTAATGGAAAATCAGCATTATACAATGATTATCAAATATTACTTTTGAACATGTAATGCTACCCATAAACAAACAGCATGAATTACTTTTCATAAGTTAGTTATAGATGCGTCGGACATAGCCTTAAGGGTTGAATGGAAGACCACTTTGTGTGAACTCTGCCCTTGAGGTTTCCCCAAGTTATTATTAGTATGGCAGGCATGCAAATAAGGATTAAGATGTTTACGTTTTATCTGGGAAAGTGATTATTATATTAACATTATTTGGACAATTTCATTAACCTCTCCCTCTACATTTAGTAACTGTTTATTAAATCTATCTCACATGTGTATGCATAGGGTGGAACTCATGCCGTTTTGTTACATATAATAATAAATAATAATAATAATAATAAACAGTCTTTATTTGCACATCATATCATGGCGAAGTTTAGCCTCACGCCTACTCTTACACTTAACCATAACATGATGAGTAATAAACTACATAAAAGTGGAAGAATACATACTATTAAGAAATCGTAACATCAGGTGAACAGTAGTGCTACATATATGGCTACAACAATGGAAAACAATAAAAATAAAGATATTCTCATAAAGAGAAGCACGAAACAGTCCAAAAATGATTTACACCTAAAGATGAATAACAAATAGGTTATCTAAAAACACTGCTTCTCCAACAGCTCAGCTTTGAGTGATTTTCTGAAAAGTTGCAAGGCTTTTTGTTTTTCTGAACTACTGACGGTATTGTACAGTCTAACAGTATTATAAGTGAAAGATCGTTAAAATAGGGAGGTATGGCTAAGAGGAATATCAAATTTGTCCTCATATCGTAGGCTCCTTGAAATTAAATTTTTCCGAGGAACTAATTTATTTTCAGGATAAATTGGTTTCTTGGTGTTTGTTGTCTTGTATACAAAAACCAACATGTGAAAATCAAAGAGCTTATCAAGTTTCAGCCAGCCCAATTCATTGATTTTAGATGTAGTGTGGCTATATTTACGGAGACCAAATACAAAGCGACAGCAGGAAGTTCTGAATTTTCGTAATCTACGTTTTGTCACATAGTCAAGGCACGGGTAATAGAGAATGAAAGAGTGAAGTAGTTTTGACATTACCATATCTCAATCCTCTACCGCTGTAGGTTAGTGGGCTGCGCTGTTGCCCCTGGTCTGCCCTTCAGGTGAACCAGGGTGGCTACACTTATGCTCCTCGTATTTTTCTTTTTTTATCGAAAACCCCAAATACGACCTGCTTCATCCTAACTCCAAATTAGGTCCATTAAACAAAAATGTTCAGCTCTAATCACCTCTCCAGGATTATGAAGATGATGCCGTAATAAGGAAGAAGAGGTAATATTTCGAAGGGTAGTGACAGTTGCGGCTAGGGATCATAATGAAATAAGCCCACTTAACGCCACATTATATTAGCCGTAATTTGTTTTTGCATGAAAAATTGGGAGGATGGAGAATTGTGCTACAGTGGGGGCGTTCCTCATTGTAAACAGCTATATACCAGCACTGAACGACAAGTATCTCGGCTGTCCTAAGGAAAACACAGTATGTGCATTTTTTCACATATTGAGGTTTCGACGAATTTGTACATACTGGGCCATGATATACCTGTTCAAACAGTCAAAACTTCAATATATACCGAAATAATGGAGATTTTGACTGACAGAACCCAGTATCTACACAACAGCAATAATTATCCAAATTCCAAAACACAGTATCTGCGTGCCAGCTAGATATTAGAACACAGTAAATGCACCAACCAATCAGGCATCATAATTTTGTAATGGCCATTATAGATGCTGTGTTTTGACATTTGTTTTAGTAGGGTTTTAGTTTGTTTTGGCAGCTTAAACGGTAGTGTTTTTGAGAGGCTAACTTGGACAAAATAGACAATTAAAGGTGCCTACCGCAGTATAAATGCAGATAAAAAATTACTATAATCGGGGATCTAGTACCTAAAATAGAAAATCATCATTATCATCATCATTAATCATCGTGCGTTATGGCTAAATCTTCTTGAAACTGAGCAGTCGTGTGATCTGAGACATCATCATCACAGTCAGAGTGTCTTAACATACATGTTGTGAACTCGTAAAATGCATTAAGTCGGAGCTAGAGTGTTGCTGACAATTATCAATAGTTCCTCACGTTACTCATTCTACGAGTTTCTCTTGGGATATCTTAAAAGATCTTTAATGCAGTAGTTTTCCATTTGCTTTCTGCATCCTTATGCCGTTGACTAGATGTATCTACTGGTTCATCCGCCTTTAGGGACAATTTCTCACCTCAAGGACAAGAAGGTTTCCTGACTTATCAACTCGTCCACCCAAAGCTGTTAGTTGAGAAGAGGTTACTGCTTATACCGACAGTTGTTCGGTTTCTTTTAGTCGCCTTTTACAACACGCAGGATATACGATGCGAGATATTCTAACCCGCCTCACACGGGTAGAGCCAGGTATAGAATAGAGATCAGGCTAGCCAGCGTTAGAATTCAATTTTTGTTAATTCTTAGATTAAAACTAAACTAAAAACTTTTTAACACACTATTACTCTCGTCACCACTTTCTATTTTCTGCACCATTATTAAAATTATTATAAGTGTAATTATATGTTTTGTATCTGCCTGTGAGATTACCTGTGCAATAAATGTTCATTTATAATATACATTGTGGTATTTTACTGTCTTAATGCTGTTATTAACTTTCCAGGAATGCATACCTACATGCGATATAGTAAAAACAGCATGTACCTACTGTCTTCGTTAATTATATTATCTGAAAGATGATTAAAATCAAAACACAGTATATGCATTTCTCCCTAAAAGCTTGTTTCTTTCTCAGCATTCTTTGAAGTCCATCCATATTAGAGCTCTAATATAACTAAATCAAGGCATTGCTCTTTTATTTCACTTAAATTAATATAAGTACAAACTTAATTGTGATCGTTAAAAGGAAGGAACTTTCACACCCAATTTCTCAGAATATACTTTTTCATATACTGTGTTTTTCACTGGGACAGCCGATCTACGCGGAAAATCAATTTTGAATACCCAAAGCACCTTTTAAGGTATATGCTACGACGTAAAAATGAAATCAAGTTGACCGAATCACCACACATTGCGGTGATACCAGTTTATTATTTTCCTATAGAATGAAGATACAGCCCGAGATCTCCTTGCAACAAAATCATCGACCGCCCGCAAAAAAGTGTGTCATAATAAACTCATTATACATTATTTAATAAATTAGTCAAATCTGCTTTATTTTTATTTGACTTCTGTATCGGCTACAAGCTATAAATGCAACTTAATCTGAGGCTTGGGACATAGTAAGGGAATTACTTTAGGGTTATGGTGGGGACCATATTATTTTTATTGACATGCATGGTTTGGAAATTATAACTAGTACTTCCAGAAAGAGCGATATAGGTTGCACAGAAGCAGTATTGACGTTGTCTCTTTCTAAATATTCTGCTAAAACTAACAGGACACGAATTTCTGGATTTCCTGAGAGCTACCCCTCACCGTTGCGCCTGCTAAGTAAAAAATAACTTGAATTCCACAATTAAGATTTCTTCTTTCGCAGGCGCTGGTGGAAATATTAGCTCATAACTCTTGCGGTCGCGTTTTTGCCAGATTTATGCATGCACAACAATGTTTCGGGTTCTTCGTACCCTCCGAGCGGTGCTTGGGACATTTATTAAAACGTGGCCGATTTATAGCCCTGTTCCTATTCCCTCGGACTACCCCAAAGCTAAGCCAGAATAACATTTACTTTGGCCGTCGACGTTATTGCGTTCAATCGGCGTTTCTCTGTTTATTAGATCTGGCGAAAAATAGCTGAGAAGGACATAGGCATTGCTACCAGCCGGGCCGCCACATCTCAACGTTGGGCCCAGGACCAGATTCTGGCCACGGGCCCCCAATGCCATAGCCGTCTCAAGTGATGAGGCCGTGACCTTCGAGCTGGCAACGAGATGGTTATGCCAATTGCCAATACCATGTTGAAAAACTATTGATTTCCTCTCTCCACACAAAACGTCATTTGTACTTGCTTTCAAGTTTCAGTGATTGAAGTGTCTACATTTTTACTGAATCATACTTTTTATTCTTCATTATCTCAAATAAATTTAAGAAACTGTAACTGAAAATTCGGAATACTAGTATTCACGTACGTTAAGTAGGTAGTTATTAGTTATGGGATTCTGTTACTTTTTCGTCTTGGAATAGTACAAATTGCAAATAGAAGCCGTAATCAGAGAAATTCATAATCACTCATTTCTTAAGAGTAGCTGACAGAAAATAATGATTGACTAAATTTTATAATCAACACATTCAATTAGTTATATTCAACATGAAATTTTGTAGACTGATTGGAAAAGAAAATCTATGTGTACAACATGGCTGAAGGGTTTGATTTAAACACCACTTGAAAGAATATAGAATGTGTATTAAGTGAAAAACAGGAACAAAAAATAATTGCTACAAAAATAAAGCTGCTTCCTTATAGTTTATTCACAACTCATTATAGTTATTTGTAATAAAGTTACCCAGAAAAGAATTAGATTATCAACAAAACAAATGAATCAGTAAAATATGTACCTTCGTTTTGTTGAATAATATAACATCATCGTCATAGTCACAATGTCTTAACAGACATGTTGTGAACTTGTGAAATGCATTAAGTCGGAGCTAGAGTATTGCCGACACGAATATTATCAATAGTTTTGAGAACCGTAGCTCGCCATCGTTCGCGATTTACTGTTAGTTCAGTGGCGCTCTTGATAATCGCGTCCAGCAACTGTTTCGTCGTATCCACCCAGCGTGTAGGGCAACGGCCACGGTGCCGCCCACTTGGGGCATGACCCTGAACTACAAGTTTCTCCATATTATCGCTTCTGTGTATATGTCCGAAGAAAGTAAGCATTCTCGTCGACACAATGGAGGATAGTCTCTTTGGATTACCGAGCTCATCCAGTATGGAAACGTTAGTTCGATGGGCAGTATAAGGAACACTCAGCATTCTCCTCCACTTCCATATTTCAAAAGCATCTACGCCAGCTCGATCTGCCTTTTTAACAGTCCAAGTTTCCGAGGCATACAAAAATATGGAAAACACAAGAGACTGAACAAGCGACATTTTGATAGGCTTAGTGATGTTATGATGTTACATGACATACACTGTTAAAAAACAGTCGCCCGCGCGACAGCGTTTACTATGATTCAGGCCAGAACCGGGCTCCTACGGGGCCCGAGCCCGGGACAAACAGTACCCAGCTACCACCCCTTGTGGCGGCCCTGGCTACCAGTGACGTCTTACCCAATGGACCTTGAAGGTTTACATTAATAGTTATTCGTAAAACACTGGGGCCCTGTTTACGCTAATTACCATGCTAAAGCAGGGTTATCCTAGCAACGCACATTTTACGTGGCGTAGAACATAATTCGGTCGGCGTAAAACGCTGAGGACATAGCTAACAAAAACCAATGGAGGCGTTTTCCTACACTGCGCAAAAGCGTCGTGCGCCAGCGTAATATGCTCGACGCAACGAGACGACTGCTCGGAGAGCAGTCTATTCAAGCAGGGTTATCCTAGCAACGCACAATTTACGTGGCGTAGAACGTAATTCGGTCGGCGTAAAACGCTGAGGACATAGCTAATGAAAACCAATGGAGGCGTTTTTCTAGACGTGCAAAAACGTCGTGCGCTAGCGTAATACGCTCGACGCAACGGGACGACTGCTCGGAGAGCAGTCTATTCAAGCAAGGTTTTCTTAGCAACGCGCAGTTCACCCAGCGTAGAACGTAATTCGGTCGGCGTAAAACGCTGAGGATATAGCTAATGAAAACCAATGGTGGCGTTTTCCTAGGCGCACAAAAACGTCGTGCGCCAGCGTAATACGCTCGACGCAACGGGACGACTGCTCGAGAAGCAGTCTATTCAAGCAGGGTTTTCCTAGCAACGCACAATTCACGTGGCGTAGAACGTAATTCGGTCGGCGTAAAACGCTGAGGACCTAGCTAATGAAAACCAATGGAGGCGTTTTCCTAGGCACGCAAAACGTCGTGCGTCAGCGTAATACGCTCGACGCAACGGGACGACTGCTCGGAAAGCAGTCTATTCAAGCAGGGTTTTCCTAGCAATGCACATTTTACGCGGCGTAGAACGTAATTCGGTCGGCATAAAACGCTGAGGACATAGCTAACAAAAACAAATGGAGGCGTTTTCCTAGACGCGCAAAAACGTCGTGCGCCAGCGTAATACGCTCGACGCAATGAGACGACCGCACGGAGAGCAATCTATTCAAGCAGGGTTTTCTTAGCAACGCGCAGTTCACGCAGCGTAGAACGTAACTCGGTCGGCGTAAAACGCTGAGGACATAGCTAATGAAAACCAATGGAGGCGTTTTCCTAGGCGCACAAAAACGTCGTGCGCTAGCGTAATACGCTCGACGCAACGGGACGACTGCTCGGAGAGCAGTCTATTCAAGCAGGGTTTTCTTAGCAACGCGCAGTTCACGCAGCGTAGAACGTAATTCGGTCGGCGTAAAACGCTGAGGATATAGCTAATGAAAGCCAATGGAGGCGTTTTCCTAGACGTGCAAAAACGTCGTGCGCTAGCGTAATACGCTCGACGCAACGGGACGACTGCTCGGAGAGCAATCTATTCAAGCAGGGTTTTCTTAGCAACGCGCAGTTCACGCAGCGTAGAACGTAATTCGGTCGGCGTAAAACGCTCAGGACATAGCTAATGAAAACCAATGGAGGCGTTTTCCTAGGTGCACAAAAACGTCGTGCGCTAGCGTAATACGCTCGACGCAACGGGACGACTGCTCGGAGAGCAGTCTATTCAAGCAGGGTTTTCTTAGCAACGCGCAGTTCACGCAGCGTAGAACGTAATTCGGTCGGCGTAAAACGCTGAGGATATAGCTAATGAAAGCCAATGGAGGCGTTTTCCTAGACGTGCAAAAACGTCGTGCGCTAGCGTAATACGCTCGACGCAACGGCACGACTGCTCGGGGAGCAATTTATTCAAGCAGGGTTTTCTTAGCAACGCGCAGCTCATCCAGCGTAGAACGTAATTCGGTCGGCGTAAAACGCTGAGGATATAGCTAATGAAAACCAATGGAGGCGTTTTCCTAGGCGCACAAGAACGTCGTGCGCCAGCGTAATACGCTCGACGCAACGGGACGACTGCTCGGGGAGCAGTCTACTCAAGCAGGGTTTTTTAAGCAACGCACAACTTACGCGGCGTAGAACGTAATTTGGTCGGCGTAAAACGCTGAGGGCATAGCTAATGAAAGCCAATGAAGGCGTTTTCCTAGAGGTGCAAAAACGTCGTGCGCTAGCGTAATACGCTCGACGCAACGGGACGACTGCTCGGGGAGCAATCTATTCAGTTGTACGCGACGTGTTACGAAGGGTGCTATTTGAAAATGAAATCACAATACCGTTTTAGTGCTGCAGATGATGAGCAATTAATAGAAATAGTTAGTGGGTACCCCATTCTTTGGTATATGAAACTGAAGGAGTTTAAAAATGTAGCGAAAAAGGACAGAATCAGGAATGAAATGGACAAGATGTTGTATTTTCTATTGTATTGCAAGACTAGTTTGTATATATGTATGTGAGGCGTCGTTTGTGAATCCAAAAATACGTCTAGTCCTAACTTTCCTGAGACAAGTGGCAAGACATATACAGGTTTAAGTAATGAGCAGAATAATTATTAACAACTTTTGTGTATATTGGGTTTGAAAAATATAGGTTTGATTATTAGGAAAAAAAAATGTATTACAGTTACATATATTTACTTCAATGTTACGTCAAGTTTTTCAGGAGGCGAAATAGGATGTCGCACACGATTACATGCCGCATTTAAATCTTCTTTCACAAGGACGAGGAGAACCAAGAATTGCTGCCTTGTAACTTTAAAATATGCTTTAAATTTTACCTCGTCAAGCAGATGTCTATGGACAAGTAATTTAAATGCTTCTTTGTTGCTTCTTTTTTGAAACAATTGACTAGCAGAATTCCTAGTGCTATTATGAATCGTGGTTATTATGTAAATTGCTTCTTGCAAAATTTCATCTTGCAATGTTAAAAGTGCCAAAGCTAATTTTTTTCTTTTACTCATCGCGATGGTCAGGACGCAACTGAATATCCTAGGAAAAGCTAAGCTGTTTGAACGATCAAGATTCTAAATATAATTGCATGCAGTGCATTCACTTTACGAATCCCATTGTGGACGAAGCTCCACCGCCAACTATGGTAGCATCCTCAGGAGAAGATTCAGGTAGTCTAAAGGCTATTTCTTTAATGTACTTTTCAGACGATAAACTCATTTTTTTTAGCTTCATTTCAGAACTTTGTTGAATTTAGGATGACCATCCTAGGAGGACAGGAATGGAGTGTGAAAGCAATTTTTGAAGTACATTACCAATAAACAAAAATACGTAATAATGAAAGTAAGCATATTGGTAACTTTGCCTATAGCCTGGTCATTGTACAGGGTGACCTAATAAGAAAGGACGCCGGCAATATCTCGGTAACCGTTGATCGTATAACTTCGAGCAAAAAATATTATCAGGTAAATCGGCTAAGAGAAATCGCTGGAAATTATTTTTAAGTTCCGCAAGTAGCCGCTAGGGGGCGTAACTGTTACGGTCAATCACAAAAACAACTTTTTCTCAAAAAATATGCAAATAAAGGTATGATCAGCTCAAATTGACTTTTAATAATGACTAAACTAATAATTAATTTTATACTGCAAATAAAGGTATGATCAAGATCAAATTGACTTTTAATAATGGCTAAACTAATAATTAATTTTATACTGCAATTTATTTTTGTTTGTTCCTTTTGGAAGTTTCATTATCATTAAAATTGTATACAGTACTTATTGACGCTTACTACACCACCTAGTGGTTTTTTCAGAAAGTCAAAATATGATTTTGTGTTTTTATTTGAGTATTATCTATAAAATGATTAGGTACTAAAACGATTGGATGGAGGCTATATTCCTATAGGGCGGCAATTGTTTCTGAAACTCACAGCACACTTGTCAGAATACTTGTTTTACTGATATCTCCGGTTTGAAAATAGCTAAGAGGTTGAATCTTTCACTCGCGTTTTAAGAATTTTGTCCTCTATATACCTATGTTAAAAGATATATAGCATACTATTTGAAATTTTCGTAATAATGCCTAATAATTGTTATTATGTCAAATATCGCCCTGTAGCTACTAAGTCAAGATAAACTTGGACCATTTTTATACAGCGTATTATTAGTTAAAAACAGCTCTTTCAAACGAGACCTAGCTTGTTTCTGTTAACTTATACCAAAGTTATAGCCATTCAAATAATAAGCTTTATGACATTCCCCCACCACTAGATCTTACAAGATAGAGCAAAAAACGATTAACAAAAAAAATCGAGAATTGTTCAGTCTACATGACGGTAGAATTTATAATATACCTTTAGTCGTTTTTCTGATTGACCGTAACAGTTACGCCCCCTAGCAGCTACTTGCGGAACTTAAAAATAATTTCCGGCGATTTCTCTCAGCCGATCTACCTAATAATATTTTTTGCTCGAAGTTATACGATTAACGGTTACCGAGATATTGCCGGCGTCCATTCTTGTTAGGTCACCCTGTACTTATGTTGCCATGTTATAGTTATGTTATAATTCCATATATTATTATACCTTGTTAAATTAGTCATGTAAGGTGGTTTACAGGTAAAACAGTTGACCAAATGTTATTGTGTAATACAACTGTAAAGAAATTGTCAATAAATTTGAATTTGATGATATGAGTCAAAGCATCGTCCAAATTTGTGTTATACTTTTTCTCGTCAAAACCTAAAGCTACCGAGACTTTCAAAAATTCATTTAGGTAAATAGCTTATGAGTTGGAGTTTATGAGCTAATATCACCTTCAGAAGTTGCCGCCATGTGTAGTTTAAACAGGACACTTTGAAGGAGCTTGTTTCGCTGAGTTTCGGGAGCGATATTTGACTGAAAACCCCTGTAATAGCCGATACGGTAACTAAGTTTGCGAATTCCGGTAGAATAGACGTCGTTTACCCTCAGAATCGTTGCAGTGCAGCTATCGGCAGCAGTAATTTCGGCTGATTGGAAGGGCGAAGGTCCTACCACCTAAGCACTCGCTTCACATCACTAGTGGATTGACGCCATCCATCCTGACGCTCTTAATTTTGATATTGCAGAGTTTATCGACTTTGCTCTGGTCAGCTTGTCACTTACTGCTCAAAAAAATCAGCGGAACACCTCTTTGTGCATTTTTTGTAACTTTAAAAGTGTTGGTTGAATTTAGATGGAGCATACATATTATGTTCGAAAGCAAAGACATTTTCTCAGAATAAATTGAAGAAAATAACATTCAACTATTCATTTGTAGGTATCTCAGAAAAAACTTACAAATTGAAAAGAATAGAATCAGGTTGATTGACTCAGTACTTCCCATTAGATTACAGCGATACCAATATTACTTTTTAGGACCAGTCTTATTTTCACTCTACATCAATGACATTGAGAATTGTATTCCCCATGGAAACTTCACTTTATATGCGGATGATGCCGCGATAGTAATGTCTCACAAATCCGACGAAATTTTACAAAAACAATGCGAGCATGTAATAAATGATATACAGGGTTACTGGTAACTCGACCACTTTCCTGCAGGAAGTGATAGAGGGACTCAAATGCAATAGATTTAACCCCCCATATGTAATTCCGAAAACCGATAGTTTTCGAGATAATTAACATTTAATATTTCTCAACGATATGTCCAAAGTTCCACACTACATCCCAATTTTAGAAAAAACCCTGCTGTCGATTTTAGTAATTTCCAATTTAGTTCTTTTGCTGACACATACGCAAATCTAATTTAGTATTTAAATGTGTGAAAATACTAAACATTTTCAAACTGCATACAATTATTTAAAAAATAAAGAACAACATTTTTATATTCACCGTGAAAGAAAATTGTCTAGCTCAAAAAAAGATACACAACCAGTCAAACAAATTATTTTAAAAACTTTTATCTGATGGCCTATTCCAAGGACGAGAATGACAGTACAACCACAAGTAACTATTTAACAAAATTTATCAACATAATACAGAATCATCAACAACATGATATTCCAGCATGATGGTTGTCCAGCACATTACCGTATCACAATTCGGCAGTTGTTGGACAACACAACCCATCCCATGGCCTGCACGGAGCCCAGATCTAACACCTCTTGATTTTTACGTCTGGGGTCACATGAAGGCATTGGTTTACGAGACTCCAGTTAATACTGCTGACGAACTAAGGCAAAAAATTATCAATGCGGCGGAGGAGATGAAACGAACTTTTTCAACACGAGTTACAAAAACCGAAGTGAGGAAGTGGATCCGTACTTGTATCCGAAATCAAGGGCAACACATTGAGCAAGATCTCTAGAAACTTTGGGTGGATTTAATTTGTTTTACTTGGATAAAATCATCGACCGCATTTGCAAACATCCTAGTATGTAACTGAGTTATCAATAATAATGATTGTACTGTCATTCGTTATTTTTGAATAGGTGATTTTTATTCATTGCTGTTTATAATCTTTATGAAAAGGTTATTAGGTAGGAAAGTTTTTTTAGCGATTTGTTCAACCGTTTGTATAATTTGTTTGAGCTAGATAATTTTCTTTCACGGTGAATGTAAAAATTTTGTTGATTATTTTTTAAATATTTGTATTTAGTTTGGAACTGTGTAGTATTTTGAAGCATTTTAATACTAAGTTAGCGTTGTGTATGTGTTAGCTAAATACTAAAATAAAAATTATCAGAATCAACAACAGGTTTTTTTCTTAGTTTAGGATCTAGTGTGGAAATTTGGACATTTGGTTGAAAAACATTAAATGTTAATTATCTCGAAAACTATCGGTTTTCGGAATTACATATGTGGGGTTAAATCTATTACATTTGAGTCCCTCAATCACCTCTTGCAGGAAAGTGGTCGAGTTACCAGTAACCCTGTATATGCATGGTTCTCCAATCACCACCTCCATATGAATTTAGAAAAAACATCAATTCTAAGATTCCACAATGTGCAGAAACAATTAACGGTAGTTGACCTTAAAATTGCACACTTTGAGTTGAGTTTTCATGAAAAAACAAAATTCTTAGGTCTACATTTGGATAAGAACCTTATGTTCAAAGCGCATTGTAGTCACTTGGTTTCCAAGTTGAATTCACAGTCATGTATGTTAAAAAATCTAAGAACTACACTGACCGAAAACCAACTTTTAACTGTTTACTATGCTCAAGTAGAATCGAGATTAAGATATGCTCTGTATTTCTGGGGCATATCAACAGATGCTCATAGAGTCTTTCTGAGCCAGAAAAGAGTTATTAGAAGTAAGGCAGGTGTCAATGCAACATATAAGGAGCTTTATCGGTACTACAGAATACTGACATTACCTTCTTTATTTGTATATGAACTGTCAATATATATGTTCAAAAACAGAGGTCAGTTCATCCCAAACAAAGACCTACATCATTTTAATACACGGCAGAGTGATGATTTGCATGTACCATTTGCTAAATACTGCAAAGGAACTAGGTCACCCAAAATTCTGGGACCAAAAATTTATAACAAGCTGCCCAATGAAGTGAAGAACTGCACATCACTTAAATGTTTTAAAGAAAAGCTTAAAGTTTTATTGTTAAATAAGTGTTTGTATGACGTCACAGAATTTGTAAATATTTAGATCTTTATATTGTTTGTATGTGTTTTGTTTCTTTGTTTATATACATTTGAATGTTTCTTGTTGTTACCTTTATATTGACGAATCCAATGCATTTTTTATGTCAAATGGATAATAAAGAATTATTATTATTATTCTGATTTTCCAAGTTTCTCTCGCATGACTGCGGTAGCAACAAATGTTGACGGGATATGCCAAGTCAACACCTGAACTATTACGGATCGGAATATAGGAAGGATCGCATAATATTGCAGGTCTTCAGGATTGCAGACTTTTGAAATACTTTGTGTTACCTTTCGTCCAGGCCTAACTGTTGTAGGTGTGGTGTAAAAGTGTTTGGTGTAAGGCCTGAGACAGACATAATTAGGGGGACAATAGTAACTTTGTTTTGCTTCCAGAGTCGTTTTATCTCTATCGCAAGGTCAGTGTATTTAGATA
Organism: Callosobruchus maculatus; assembly: GCA_951848785.1. Taxonomy (NCBI): domain Eukaryota; kingdom Metazoa; phylum Arthropoda; class Insecta; order Coleoptera; family Chrysomelidae; genus Callosobruchus; species Callosobruchus maculatus. The sequence goes on from CATOUR010000296.1 coordinate 2,756,387, forward strand.
TCTTCCCAGCATAGGCGTTTTGGATATTCCTATCGTTGGGAATAGCGATATCTATCAAATAGGTAACTTTGTCTGCCTTCGACTGGAAAACTATATCTGGCCGATTTGCCGGGATAGCCTTATCTGTATGTATTTCAACGTCCCAGTACAGTTTGTATTCATTGTTTTCGAGTACTGATGTCGGTGTGTAATTGTAATATGGATCTGTGTTTTCTGTTAGCTTGTTTGTTGTGGCTAGTGCTTGGTGAATGACCTTGGCTGCAGAGTTATGTCTAGCTGTGTACTCGGTTCCAGCGAGAGTTTGCATCCGCTTGTTATGTGGTCTATTGTTTCCTTTTGTTGGTGGCACTTTCTGCAATTGTCGTCGGTTATGGATTAATTATTATTATTATAATAACTCAGAAAATGGTAGATCAAAATAATAATACAAATACCAATTTGCAGTAGATAAACACAAAATAAATTGATCTACTTATTGTACATTGACATCTGATTATACATCACAGGCAATATACAATTTTGACTACGCCAATGACCGCGCCAGCCCCCTGGCCAGCCCAGCAAAAAACGCTGAGAGGGAATTACCGTCGTCGGACTTGTCGGGCGTCTTGAGAAGGCATAAAGGATACTTTGTAGTAACGGCACTCGCTAGGAGCACACAAAATGTAAACAACTCATATACTTCTGACTTCAATAAAACCTGGAAATTCACTGCGTGGGTCAACTGTCAACTGAACCGGTGAAGGAGGGAGCGAGGGTTGAGGGAGTGAAAAGTAATTAGCTTTTTTCCTTTATTCAGTCGCAGTTGTGGTGAAAAAAGCGTTACGTAAACAATGAAATTGAATCAGCGGGGCGCCCTTGACACCCAAGGTATAATCGCTTTTCTGACGCAACGTGACACGACCACTGCAATTTTAGAATAACTGACATTTTAATTACTATTTATTTAATTAGATGCTCGACTACGGAACAAGATTATGTACCTGATTAGACCCTGTCAGTTATTAAGGGGCCTGGGTATACATATATATTTGCCATGTTAAAACACGGATTCCCATTTTGAACAGAACTCACTTGTCTTCCAAACTATATACATACACAGTATTCCAGAAGATGATAGTTAAGACCTTAATGAATGACTATTTGCGATTTCCTCAAAAAAGTTTTTTAGTGTGCAAAAAGACTCGCAATGCAAAATCATACATTCTTCAAATGTCTATAATTTAACAAAGCGCAAGCTCTCTTCTTCAATTTGCTTTTTGAATCATTACTGTAAGTTTAAAGGTAACGTCAGGAGCTTGGAAATGCGAAATTCACTTTTTATGGTGACCTTTGGACCTCACTTTTGGATCTTTTGACACCTTACCTTTGGATTTTTGGACTTATCACGCCTTATCTTCGACACACAGACTGGAGAAAAGGAACAGGCGGCCACGGCTCCTCGCTAACACGGGATTATGTCTTTCCTTGGATTCTCAATTTCGCGCGCTATACCTTAAGCGATACATTTTTATCAGTTCGGAAGTGAAAAAGCTATATCCATAAGTTGACGAAGAGAGAAGAAAACCACCGCAATCATAGGCGTAGTTAGGTGAGGGCTTGGGTGGGCTTAGCTCCCCTTATAGCTTTGCAAGCATTGTTCGTCCGAAACGTCGTAATATAACAGGTGAAGTCAACTTCATTTTCAGAGGGGCTATGGCACCATAGCACAGCGGCGGCTTGTGTCCTGGTTCACTAGAGGGCGACTTTCAGAATGATATTAAAAATATAAAATTTCAAATCTTACCAAAGCATTTTAGGTGATCTGATAGGAAGTATTGCTGTTGTAGTTATTAGTCAAGTAGTCAATGCAGTTTGTATTATAGATATCCCGCAAAACCGCACTTTTAGCAACCAAAATTATATAAAAAATACATAAGGTTAATGTTTTCAATTTGCTCTTATTTGGTAGCATACATTTTAATTCACCGCACTTTGTATTATAAAGGTTTGTAAAACTTGCTTTTATCTATTCTGATTTAGCACACAATTTATCGTAGCGTAAGTACTTACTAATAATCTTTTGTTCTATATACATGATATATCACAGATTACAGACTACAGACTTATTTCTTGTAAGTAAAATAGATACTTCTGTTTTTCGCTTTCATAAAATGCTCAGTCACTTTTTCGTCAAAATTGTCGATGCTATGCACAGAATTTTTATTAACTGACATCATTGCCAATGCGTTCAGCCAATCTTCATTTATGAAGCTTCTTAAGAACGTTTTGATTCTTTTAAGAAGAGAAAAACGACGCTCGGGTTCAGCAGTAGATATCGGTGTAGTTACGATTATTTTCAATAATTCTATTATTTCGCTGTAGGTTTCATCCAAGTTGTTACATTTGAGAAAATCTGGATTTTGCATTCTACATCACCCTGTATACGAGTATGCGTCGCGGGCTTTTTTATAGCCGATTTCAAAACTAGATGATATTTTTTGTCCATCCGTGTAAAAAAATGATTTTTGATTCATCACTTTCTGATATACAGTACGTTCATTTGACAGCGATTTGGAGATAAAAATGGTCAAAACTTCTGAAATACCCTGTATACCGACAAACAGGCCGACAGACAGACCGACAGACAGACCGACAGACAGACCGACAGACAGACCGACAGACAGACCGACAGACAGACCGACAGACAGACCGACAGACAGACCGACAGACAGACCGACAGACAGACCGACAGACAGACCGACAGACAGACCGACAGCCAGACCGACAGACAGACCGACAGACAGATCAACAGACAGACCGACGGAAATGAGTGACATGGATTTTCATGGTGTAGACATCATAAAACGCCCAAAAAGTGTATTATCTCAAATTCGAAAATTCTCGCGATCATAATACTCCCTTCACCTGTCGGTGTGGGAAGTAAGAACAATAAAAAAACACAGAGCGCCTAAAGTACGAACCTCATTTATCCTAGGCTACGAGGTGTGCGCAAAAAGTCAAAATTTTATACTCTACATAACGTAACGTTAGAATCGTTAGATGACGTAAATAACCGTTAACGTATCACTACTGACACTTTGGAAAGAGCCATGCAAAAGGTCCCTAGTAACGTTTGCGCTTGTCTCACACAATGGGCCTATACCACATTTTTGGTTTATTGGCTTAAACAAACCCTGACACCACGTAGATGCCATAAATAATTTTACAAAATTTTTCTATCGTATTTATAACCGAAAAAAATTGCTCTAAATATTGAATTTTTTGAATCCATACACTTTCCGCCCAGGTCGAGACGTCACGTGTAGGGAACCAATAACAGCTCACTGGTACAGAACAATAGCATCTGCTCGTAGTCATCGGACCACGAAAGGACGCTTCTCATTGGTTCCCTACAGAAAGGGCGCTTCTCATTGGTTCCCTACAGGTGACGTCATCATCGGCTATTTCAAATTACAGTACAATTTTCTTTTTAGTGTTATTCTCATTTGGATCAAGTTTTCTGCTGACTTTCTACAGTAAACGGTCCTATGTATCATCAAAAATAATACCGCAGTAAATAAATTGATCAATTTGAGATCACGGTATAGGTCCATTCGTATTCTGAATTCCTGATCAGGAAACCGAATTCGGAAAACGAACGTTTGCGGCCAGCCTAAAAGGGGTGATCCACGTACGAGCAAGTACGCGTACTTATGGCTCAACGACCTTTTTCGCCTGTGTGTCACCGTAAGTACGCTTTCTTTAAAACCGTCGCGCAAACCGCTGGCGAGCCAACTGGTTTGAAATGTTGCTCGTAGCTCGTCTCAGCTCGTACTGCGAGCCGCGAGCCACCACTTTGTTTTGGCAGGCCATCGATGCGCAACGCTTGTTGTGTTTGGCGTTTGTTAAAAGTTTTGTTTATTTAGGAAAATTATCAAAATGAGTGATTTCAGCTTCACGTGTGTCACCGCGTCGAGCCGAGTAAGTTCGCGAACTTAAAAACCGCGTACTTGAAGTTCGTACGTGTATCACTCCTTTTAGACTAATATAACAAATCAACTGGTTTAATGGAAAACTAGTAGTATTTAAATTTGCGGCCACTAGAAAATAAAACCGTCCGGCGAGGGCGGTGGCGCGGCGGCGGCGGCGGAAAATCGCGCAGCGTCGCGTCGGCGTTGGCGGCATCGCTCCAGCCGGGAACAGCGGGAATGCATCCCCTTCCCATCCTTCTTTTATCCAGTTTCGGCGCGAACCTCCCCACACCAGGACCACCACGCCGGCCGTCAGGCTTCCCCTCCACGAGCTGCCGGTGGCGCTGGACTGCGATCTGTCACCATCACAAACATTATCGGCTGTCACAAAGCGGTGCAGTGAAAAATGAAAGTTATGTGAGTTGAACTTGTGAAACTGTGAAGCTGGAAAAAGTTTTTCGGGACAATCCGACAATGGGGGTGTTCTTCGCTTGGAAGGCCAAGTCTTTGGTTCTCATCTTCCTCATCTTTAATGGTGAGATACTCATAACGTTTAAGTATTGAACTGAGCTTGCTTTTAGAATTACGACACCAAATGAACGAAATTTCATTTTGGGCCTTGGTTTTGTCTTAAGTGTATGTCAGTTATATTGCTGTATATTTAGTATAGTAGAGTACACAGGGAGTTTGACCGCGGACTCCGAATGTCAATGTATTAATGCAAATCCTTCTGAATAACGTTAAATACATAAAATACTAAAATGTTTACGAATTTTTTTCTGCCGCTTTCGATTATTTATTATTTTATTACTGATTTTTGTTAATTTATAAATGTTTCCCCTCAAATAAAAATATATTTTAATGTTTCCATCGTATATCAAAAACTAAGTGAAAATATAAATATTTGTTTCTGGCTAATAGGACATCTTCCCAGTGCCATTGGGAAAAAAACTACGTGAACATTACTATTAAGCATTATCCTCTACAAATGTCTGGGTGTGAGTAGAAGAAACTAGAAGGGAGAGGGACCGCCAGATGTTAGTTCGATCTTCCATCGGTGATGAGAGTATTGTTTATTTGTTTATTGTTTATTGCTCTCAAATTAGTACAAATACAATGCTAAAATAACTAATTATATTAAAGGTGGTTAGCTCACGACGGATGAACATCAGCCTAGGCTGAAGCCTGTCCTGCTGTATGTTCATGCCGCGATCCAACCATAAAGGAACGTACAATTTTACTATAAGATTGATAATGAGCAAATCCGGTTATACAGGGTGTAACTTTTAAGGATGTCCACACCTATACCACCATGTAGATCTCGCTGAGCTGATCATCTTTCGATAAGCAACATGGGTTCAAGAACGAACCGTTACGGAGATAACGCTACCGAAAGTTACCCTTGCTGACGCTTGAAGTTAGGCAGTTCATTCAACGGCTCGTAATTGGCAGAGGAGAGAGGGGGTTACGGATCAGCTGCTAAGACAGATTCGGCTTGTCAACATTTAATCGTCATGGCCAAAATGTCAAAAGTAAACCAAACAAACAAAAAAACATTGCAAAAAAACAACAACAAAAAACACCGAGATCAGTCAAAAATCAGTGAAGGAGAGGCTCCACGTGGCCATCGTCTTCTTGCTCGCACAATCTGGCTCGATGGATGACCGATGCAGTGGTAGCGTTGATTACCTATGGCTGCTCCCTGACGTCTCCAGCTGCTGCAATGATGCGTGCAATCAGCTCTTCTGCTGTGTGCGGTGCACCCCCTTGGTAGACAAGTGCTTCCAGGTGACCCCACAGGAAAAAATCCAGGGGATTGAGATCCGGAGACCACGCCGGCCACGCTACTGGCCGCAGGGCATCGAATTAATTGCCTAACTGCAGGCGTCAGAAAGGACTACTTCCGGTAGCGCTATCTCCAAAACGGTTCATTTCCGGACCCATGTTACTTATTGAAAAATGATCAGCTGAGCAAGATCTACACGGTAATATAGGTGTGGACATCCTTAAAAGTTACACCCTGTATAATAGGATTATAGTATACAGTATTAGATAGTATAGCGGCGTGGACAACATGCACTGCATAACAAACGAATGCATGTTCACAACGGATGGTAAGTGATGGGTAAATAAGTGAGTATAGATCATCCAAAAAAATGTGGTCACAGTAAAAAGAATTTAATATATTTACATATTGCGGAAACTATCTGAATTTTCGGAAACAAATTTTCTTATTTCGGATTTAAATCTAGGTGAAGTTTTTATTAGTTTTATATGAACTGGAATGAAATTGAAAAATTTGGGACCATGAAACCTAAATGACTTTTGACAAGAGTTTTGTTGAATTTTTGAGCCACAATATTCATGTTCCTAGCAGATCTCGTTGGATGATTTCGGCAACAGAAAAATGTGTGCTGTTTAAGATACATTTTAATTAAACATTGGAGAGTAGATAATAATCTAACGTCAAATACTTTAGTTTCCTGATAAAGTAGAGTCGTAGAAAATAGTCTTTCTTTTTTAAATATGATTTTAAGCAGAATGTTTTTTGTTTTTTGTAGACTATTTAGCGTTGTTTTGAATGTACCACCCCAGACTGTGATACAGTAACGTAACAGAGGTTCCAGAGTAGGAATTAAAATTACACATCTGGAGAAGGAATAACGATTTTGAAACAAGCTGAGCATCAAACCTAAAAAATTCAATTTATTACATGAAATTAAAAATAACTCTTTATTGATAAAAATAAGAGAAGATAGAAAATAAACGATGATTTTGTTACAGTTGAAATTCTACCGTATTTGTGTTTTGAAAAAGGTGATGAAGAACTGGAAAGTTATATGAAATATTAGCTGGCGTCCACAGGCGTATAAAAGGATAATTACGTCACCTAATATTTTTGATCAAAAATTTATTTCATTGTTTTTCTCTTGTCTTGAATTGTTTATGCCTTGAGTTTTTAATAAAAATCACAGATCAAAGCACGTACTGCCTAATATATTTCTATTTTCGCATATTTTCTACACTATTTTTCATTTTCTTGAGTTTTTGAACAACTCTGATTTTCTAAATGAATTATATGAGTCTGGTATCATTGAATTGAAAATAAAATTCTTCAGACCTTGCGATAAATTAAGTTCCGCTGCAAATTTCTTGTACGATTTCCGAAAAACCATTACGTGACTGGAAAGAAAAACATGATTAACGTATTAACTCCTTATTTCACATTATACAGGGTGTCCATTTAGTGTGTAACTCTTCAATATCTCGCAAGGTATACCTGATAGAAGAAAATGTCAAATGCAAGAGTTATTTGGTTACTAAAGGTGCATATAGTAAAAATATTTTGAAATATACAGGGTGTTGCGGGAATGTAGAATAGTAATCAACTTAATTTTTTATATGGAACTATAACTTTTTTCTAATTTCTCCTAGTTTCCAACATTGACATCTATTTAACCCTTGAATATTTTTAGGATCGGTTGCGACATTGCCAAGTTATAATTTATTTTCTATTAATTTCTGGATTTGCAAGGTCACGAGCAATACGTCCGAATTGATATATTCCTTTAACTTTTCTAAATAATATTATACAGCGAGTTAGTTAAATATTAAATAAACATTATTTTGGATGCTATCAGTAATGTGCATCTACAGGGTGTTTTTGGCAGAATTTTAAATCACGGAAATTTGAAGGTCATTTTACTATGTTTTTTAAATGTAGCACCCTGTATGTTAATGTCAAAGCCACAAAAAGCTAAACGTGCGCGTGGTAGTAGCCTTACTAAAGAGGAGCTGCTACTCATTCGTGCAGTAGCAATATTCAAAAGCATTATAGAATTTAAGTTTACAGATAAAGTGAACAATCAGGAGAAGGTAGGTACCTGATGTGAGGATATAATATAGTCGTCTACAAATACATATAGAGATGAATAAAGAAAAGATTTTCCAATTAGATGAATACTTGCTTTTAACTGTGCTCAAAAGCAGCTATAAATCGATGTAATCTGTGAAATAAGTTTTATAAACACTGATAAAAGTGAACATCGTCATCCACTGTCAACTCGACCTTCATCTAATAAAATTCTGATATGTGTGCCCACATGTAAACGTCATACAAACGACATGCCAGATTTATAGGTTGATTTTTCAATTAATGCGCTTTATCTGGCCGAGGGCGATCCACTAACTTATTGGACAATTATGTCATTTAATCTGTCAGTTAACGATTATGAAAATCATTTATTTCCTAATTCTCGGATTAAACATAAAGGGTGAATTAAGTCTGATTATGAAACTGGGCCTTAATAGCAAAAACAAAGGAGTTAGTTGAGCCTCGGCTTTGAAGAGAGCGAAACTTCTTGACTTATGATGCACAGGCACTGAATAATATATATAAACAGTTGTCACACCAACCCATGTTATATGAATCTGAGTAACCGCAAAACTTCATGAAAGTTTGTTCAGTCGATTGTTGGATGACAATCCTGATATAGGGAAACTTTTGATGGGCTTGATTATGCCGAAGGTTTCGTTATTTTAAGTTCTCATACAGTTGGTGAGTAAACACAAATTTTGGTGTAACGCATGTGTTGCCTCGCAGCCGTAATCAGTCGCACAAAGAAAGGTAGCATCAAATTTGATCATAAGTTATTATACGCAAATCAGGTTAGAATTGAACTACAATATACTTCAACTACAACTACTTTGTACTTTACTTGAAAAGACTTTGATTTATAAGGTAGCATTAACTCAAATATTACACTACTTAAGTAAAGTCTTAGGATGTAAATACAGTGGAGCGGTTGCCTGCTTGCAGGTAGCCTGCAAGCAGGTAGACTGCTTTCACTGTGTGTACGAAAGCAGGGAAACTGCACCGACCGGCGTTGAAAGTGGCCTATAAATGCATGCACTAATTTTATTTTAAGGTTCCTCGCTTTGGCTGCTTCTACCTGCGGGCGGTTCGGCGCTGGCCAAAGCAGGCTACCCGCTTTCACTGTGCATGCACACTTAGATTAGTTTAAATCAACCACATGATACTCCAATCAGTCGATTGGATCTGACACTATACAATATAATTGGAACAATCAGATACAGGACTAATTTAAGAATATCTAGGTTTAAATATTGCATATTAGAAAGTACCTCACTTAGCATTAATCCAATCTTCCTATCATAACTTTGAGTATAACCGTTTTGTATGATATCTCGGATTCAAACAAACTAGCATCAGCTTTATAATAAACTCTCAATTTAGTCTATACAGGGTGAGTTCCAAGTTGATACTTTTTTTAAACTCGTAGTCGTTAAAGCAAACAACGCTTTCAGATAACTTTTTTCCGAAAACTGCAAAATAAGCAAGATACAGAAACAAAAAAAAGTAAATCTGGGCTTGTGCAGCAGGAAGTACCTAGTCGGTTCCTGTTTAGTCTTTCGATCGGATTTTTTTCTTATAAATCAGTCATTGAACCTGTCAGTTAGTGCACTAGTCATTTTCAGTCTATCATAGTTAACTTTAAACTGGTAAATCTTAAAAGTTGTTTCATAATAATATGCCAATTTTAGGATTTACCAATTCAAAATTAACAACGATAAACAAAAAGTGACTATTACACTATCTGACAGGTACAAAGCCTAATTGATTTGACAAAAATCCGAGCAAAAAACTAAACATACACAGATTAGGTACGTCTTGACATACAAGTCCAGATATTCTTTTTGATTCTGCGTCTCGCTTATTTTTCAGATTTTTGCAAAAGTTGTTTATTTTAACGACTTCTGCACACAGTTGAAAAAAGTATCAACGCAGGACTCCACATACATTAGATATTCCAGTTTGAACATGTATATTTTGAATATTCATAGGACGTTAAATGTAAATATGAAAAATGATATATACTAGTGTAATATACTATGTATATTCACGTAGGTATATCCATATGTGAATAAACATAAGATATTGGTCTATGTATCACATATACATCTAGTAGTTTAGCCCTGCGCGAAGTACAACTAGTGCCGCCATTGCTGATTTCTACTCATTCCGTGGTTCGACTCGTTCGCGTCCTTCGCGTGTGTGCTGGTGCTGGTTGTGCCTGATTACCTTATCGAGTGAAATATTGTGCAATGTTACTTATCTTCTCACTACTGACAACACTCACATCCAGCGTTTGATGGTAAGTCATACGCGGAACGAACCACTTACAAAACTTTATAACCTTGATTTCTTTGTGATTTTAGACATACCATTCAACAGAAAAGAGATGACAATCACAGTAATCGATTTTGCCAACTATTATTATTGTAATTAGAAATTGAATTAATAACAATACATAATGAAAGCATAAAGTTTGTTTATCTTACTGCCTCTACATTGAACTTTCATACACTAAGCATGTGCATTAAAAGTACATGAATGTACATTTAATGGATATACCATGGATGTGTAAATTCGCTACGAACGTACATGAAATGTAATTTTTATGTTTATTTCACATCCATTAGACGTTCATGTTCCATTTGTGGATATACATATCCAGAGTATGTACACTGTATATACTATGCATGTATATTAGACGCACATATATACATTCTATGGATATGCCATGGATGTGAAAGTTCGCGACAAACGTACATGCAATGTATATTCTTTTTATGTCTATTTGACATCCATTGGACATTCTTGCTCCATTTGAGGATATACATATATATTGATTTGATATTCAATGTATGTACACTGTATATACTTTTGTTATGTGGGACTCCTGTATATGAGTCAACAGTCCACAGTACACATCTTACATATATACGTTGCGACGATCCGATTCTCGACAAGCTCAGTATGTGAAAAACATCGAGACAGTCTCAGCTCAATGTGGTGTACTGAACAGTGCCTGCCTAAAGTTATTGGATCTATATGAAGGGCTCCCTGTTAAGTTCTGCGGTTGGCTCGCAGACTTCCTCTCAGGTCGGAACATCTCTGTCGTGGTAGACGGCTTTTCCTCTTCTTTTCATAGCATCAAATGCCGGGGTTCCGCAGGGATCGGTATTGGCTCCGACATTGTTTCTGTTTCATACTAATGATCTACTCTCTAGCACTACAAACCCAATCCACAGTTTTGCGGATGACAGTACGCTGCATGCAGGCATCATGAGCAATAGACCGATCTCTGTGGTCGAGCTGGAACGCAGAAGACTGGGAGTGGCAGCTTTACCTTCAAAGGATATCGATACCATTACCGCTTGGGGGCTCAAGAATATGGTTAAATTTAATGCCTCCAAGACCCACTATTGTACGCTATCAAACAAGAAATGCCCAAGCCAACACCAGGTTCTAATGAACAACCAGGCTCTGCCAAGGAGTCACTCATTCAAGCTGTTAGGAGTCAACATTACAGAAAATCTGATCTGGTACGAACGCGTCGCGTCAGTTGCAACAGCTGCTGGTAAAAAGCTTGAGTACCTATTTAGAGCCAAAAAGTATTTCTCACCATGTAATCTCCTCAAGCTATATAAAGCCCAGATAAGACCTTGCCTGGAGTATTGCTCTCATGTCTGGGAGCTGCTGCCCCTACTACCCTGTCTATACTAGATGCCGTCCAGAGAAGAGCAATTTGACTAATTCGCGATCCGGCCTTAACGCGCCACCTTCAGTCACTTTCTCACCGGCGTGTTGTTGGTGACCTCTCACTCTTCTACCGATACTCCAACAGTATCTGCTCCTCTGAGCTATCCTCTATCGTTCCGCCGCTCACTGCTCCTATCAGATGTACCTGTGCGACCGCTGCACCTCATCCTAAACCGGTCGTTCTTCATACATCAAGAACTGAGCGGTACAACCGCACATTTATTCCCAGGGTGTCCAAGGCTTGGAATGGACCGCCAGAAGATGTATTTATTGGGCCTGCGCGTATTGGCCCATTCAAATCTCGCGTTAACAAACTTCCCCTAACATAACCCTTTCACAGCAGCCGCGGTACTCTGGTATTTAGGTTCTGCCTGCCCGATCTGCTCAGTCATAAAAAATGCTCCCTCTCGCGATAATGCTCTATCTCACCGCGCCTGTACCGAATATTTGACAATAGGACTGAAATTTCTCGCGCACCTTCCCTACAGTCCATACCTTGCTTCATGCGATTTTGCTTACTCTCTGCATATGAAAACTAAGATAACACGGACGCGGTGATCTAGTGATGAGGACCTTCTGCGGACTTGGGACCACGACTGTGCTTTAATTCCTAAGCACAGCGGCGTAGCGTGGCGTCAATACAAGGGGATGTAAGAAGTGACTGTAATTAAAATTTTACCAGCACAATAAATATTTTTTATTTTTTTTATTAAGGTTTTTTTAATTTTAAAGTTACAAAAATAAAATGTACCAACAATGTAGCAGGTTAAAAAAATTGACAAACCAATTAAAAAAAAAAGAAATAAATCTATGTTAAAAAATAAAGTTGTGAACGTATCTGCTGGATCTTAAATTTTAAAACCAAGATCAATTCTTCTAGTCGCACTCAGAATCGTTCATCACGACTCGCAACGATATTTTACTCCGTACCGCGAACGAAATGTGCTCAGGAAACCGCATCACCAACCGACAAAAAACAGTGGACTGGACACAGTGAAAACGTAATCACCGAGCTAAAGTTCGTTGACCTCGGATCGCATTCGGCGGCATTCAAGATGTGACCAGCACAGTCACATCATTCGCATCATCGCGCTGTCGAGATATTTGTATGTTTAGCGTTTGGCATAGCCCTTAGCGTTATTTGCAAAGCTCGACCAATACATACATTTAGTAGCTGACATTGTATTTAATTATTTGAATAAATTTTGTGAGAATTTCAATTTATTGTAGGAGTTCATAGTGACTTTTTCAAATAAAGACACAAACATTTAGAAGGGATGCGATGCATCATCCGCATCAATGGACGCTTCACCACTGCCTAAGCGACACGTTAAATAATGATATCAGAGAACGGAAAGGTCAGAGTTGTATTTATTGAATGTAGACGTAAAATGTACTTCAACAGAATTAAATAAATAAGGCTGCATTGCAAAACTTTCGTAATGATTGAGGTAATGATATTATTGTAGTGAATCAGTTGGCACCGATACAATATAAGTACCATCTATTTAACGTACAGTAACTGAACACCAAGAATTCGCAAAGTTTTTTCTCGCCTTAAATTTCAACAAACATGAATTAGAATCGAGAGCTCTAATAGAGATATGTCTTTTTTATCAAAATAGCTTGAATGAATCTCAATTTATTATCAATTTCTACCCCCAATATGTTTTCTATTTGAGTATGATTTAACACTACCCCGTCAGGTGGAAAAAAAATGAAATGAATCCTCTACATTTATTCTTTTATTATCCGAACATTTACCGATCAGCGTAATAATTATTGCAATTAAACATAGAAAACGTACAAATGCCCGCAAAATGGATTTTACAATTAACTAACATTCATATTTATATATTTACACAAATTCACAGCCACACGACCATAAAAATAATTATTTTCGCATTTTCGAGTTTAAAAGCATTTTAAACTAATTTACCTCCACACTTGCCTAAATTAGATAGGTGCTTTCTCATAAAGTATTAGTTAATTTAGGCCACACAACAGTCCAAATAAATGAGGGCTAGGACCCTACTGACTACATTACCTCAAGGCTTAGTTTACCCTACATTTTATAACAACAACAACAACAAAATAGCTTTATTCTTCATTCAATAGAAGTAAAATTACATTATGGAAAAGGTCTAAAGGACTACTGGTGTCTATAAAATTGCATTTGTACAAAAAATAAAATATAAAAAAATAACTACCTATGAGATTAAAAACTCTTCGATAGTGTAGTAGCGTTTTTCTGTTAACAGGTTTTTCAATTTTCTTTTAAATGTAACTACGTCACAATAGAAGACTTGATGTTCATATCAAAGAGGAGGAGATTGTCAGCCTATACTATATTTCTGAAGCGGAACCACTAACTTATCACGACTTCCAGTATGGTAATGCTGATAATCACTATTACATAGTAGTATGCTTTGAATTTTATAAATATTAATGTTACAAGTTCAAGGATAGCTACAGAAGACAACGTAAGTAGGTATTCTAGAATGTTTAAAAGTTCTCTACAAGATGCTCTCTGCGAGACAACTGCAATACATCGAACTATACTATTTTGGATCAAAAATACGTCTCCCCAAAAACATATACCTTACCTTAGCCTTTAGGATATCGGGAGATTTCTCACTAAATAACATAGAGAGCTGAGTTTTGTGCAGATGCCCTCAAAATGTGCCTTTCATTTGAAATTTTTGTTGACCGATATCCCAAGAAATTTAACATAATTAGATATATTTAGAGGATCTCCATGCAAGGAAACATACATTTACGTCTCCGTACGTGACCGCAGGGAGCCTTGCAGACTTGCGGTACTCATATAAAGAGGACTTTATAGCAGGATGTTGTGTACATCCATATTTCCAACTCTCTAAGTGTAGCGGCAAACGAGTTACACCAACGAAGAGTAAGTAGCTGTAGTTATGGTATTGGCAGACATAAATTTTTCCCCGACCGAGAACCATTGTTTGTCTACAAAGCCACTAAATTTTCCTTATGAACCGACATTCCGGCAAGAGGACTCCTGAAAGAAGACCTGGCTAAAAGGTGAGAGCTCAATTTTCAAAAAGTACATATTTCCTCGGTTTATATACCAGATAAAAAGGATGTAGTTGCGAGCGTCCTCTTGTATCTGAATTTATTTCAACTTTTGAGAGGCCTCAGACGAGTCGGGAATATATGCGGTTTGGATGGAGTTCGCTTTTCTGGCTGAGTGGTCAGTGAAACAGTACTTGCTGCGGATTTTCAAGTCATGTTGTTCAGACGCATATCCGATATTTTGTTATACGTTTTGCTTTTGGGCAATATTTGATATTCGCGGTTTAAGTCATACACTGATACAATATACAGGCTGTTCTATGACGAATGGAAAAGACTTTAGCAACAAAAATAGTCATATAAAGTAGGGCCCGATTTTCATCTGTTTCGGAGATAAATTGATTTTTACAGATTTCCATTAAAATGCAGACCTCCAAACGAAAACCCTAATAAAACAAAGTTTTATTGTCGGATTTTGAAATTTTTGGTAATAGTCTTTAAAAAATATGCTATCACGACATTATCGACTAAAATAAAGTGATCATGTATCAAACACTTTGCGAGATGGAGACTTAGGCCCCCCACCTCCCGCAGCTCCAGGGAATTAAGCCCCCCCCCGAATTCAGTGACTTAACAACGCCTATGCCAATTCCTACGCCCCATTATGGCATAATTACAAAATCGTAAATATCTTGAGAACCATCAAAGATAGAACCACAAATATCTGACTAAAAGTGAAAGAGAATTTAATTTCGCATCCACTGATGTGAGACTTATCATACCATCACATTTGAAAAAAGGTTTTTAGCGTTTTAAGCTTTTCAAACTTGAAAATTCTTAGTATATTTATTTAATGTGCTTTTGAAACAGCGATCATATTGAAACACAAGCATGTTCCTTACTCGTTTTCAAGCCAAAAGCCGCATCATTCTCTTGTATTTGGTTTTCGAGATATTAACATTTTCTGGGAAGTACTGCATACGTCAAATTTTCTAAAGATTGCTGAATAACTTCGAAAATAGGCTTCATAGATATAAACTATGGTTAACAAACTGGACACAGAAATCGATGCTGAATGCAAAAACGTAATAATATGCAGGGTATTCTATTTAAAATAATTACTTTGTACAAGTAGACCATTTGAAAAAAAAAAACGTTTTCTATTTGTAACATTTTCTTCTAATTCAAATGGTAAGGCCACGAAAGAGCACCGTGTGCTCTTTGGACCACCCTGTATACTGTATTCATCTTTTTATGTAACTATCATGACATTTTCGAATTTTGATCAAGAAGAAGCAAAGTGACGCTTTACTTTTTGGACTGTAATATGGCCAAGAATCCCCGTAATGGTTAATTGCACTAACGCGCAGAAGCCATGGACAAAGAACGAGAGATGTGTGATGAAATTTTGTAGTCGATTTGGTAAAATACCAACAGAAACATTTGAAATGATCACAAGTGCATATTCAGATGATTGTTTCCCACAATCTATAGTGTTTGAGTCGTATAAGAAGCTTAAACACGGTTGAGAATCAGTTGAAGAGGAACATCGTATGTCACTTAAAACATAATTTAATTATTACCTCAATATCGAAAACTTCAGATTGTAATACTCTCCTCACATATGTGAGCAAAACTAATTCAGCACCTAAAATCTAAATATTGGGCGTGATACATAATGCTACCAAACAGAGAAGCATTTTCTATATGAACGTAGAGACAAACATTAAGGTGGGTATTTACTTGCAACAAAACATTCCGAACGAAGCAAACGCGTCCCGCACTCCAAACAATCTGCGACAAACATTTTTCGGGCGTGCTCTGAGCAACCTGCAACAAAACATTTGGGCGGAGCGTTCCGCCTGTTTGGCGGTGTGCCTTTTTTAATTATAGAGGCATTCTTCTTCTTAAGGTCCTGTCTTCAATGAAGGTTGGCTACAATTTCGGCAAATCGTTCTCTATCGTGTGCAGCTCTTAACAGTGATTGTGAGTTCGGACAGGTCCAGGCATTAGCGGATAATAAAAAATAGAAAACAAGAAAACAACGATAAAAATTTGGTCATGATGGCCCAGATATGGCATTACCTAGTGATCTCAATTATATCCATATGAAAATTTCGAGAATTTAATATGCTTAGTAGGTACTAGAATAGCCAAGGAAGATACGGTAGAAATACCGAAAGGCAATTCCTGTACAAGATCGTGTAGCTATTACACTGCGATTTTTAACCACAGTGGTCTACAATATTTACTTAAAATTTTGAAACAAGGAATTGGCGTTATAATTATTGAAACCTGCAACGCACTTATACAAGAGCTTCAGGATGAAATAAAGGTATGTATAAATCTATTTGCCACTCAAGCATCATGCTTTTTTATTTTATTATAATATGCCCCATTTGTCGTATCCCAAAAAATAGACTGCCTTTCAAGCTCGTCAATTAGCTGCAAACACCTTTCTCTGCTCCACTCTATAGCTAAGAATAAAGATACCAACAAACACGACGAACGTCCAAAACTGCCATATTCACCGAATACCGCCAAACGAATAAAATCTCTTTGTGCAAGTCCCGTTTACCGACAAACCTCTGAAAATGTTTTGCGCGTTCTGTTCTGTTCAGCGCAACAACTGTCCAGCGAAGAAAAAGAGTGATCACGCGCAAGATGAGTGAATTCTAGTCGCCTGGCCGTATCCAAGCTTACGCCACAGCAAACCGCCTCTTGAAATGAACACGATGTGGATGGCGTTGTGCCACAAGGAATTTAACATAATTTTGGTTATAATCGTTTATTTGATATCAAAACCTGGACGTTCGATTCTAAATTTTGCACAAATGTCCTAATTAAACCACTGTTCACATTTTGGTGACATCTGTAGGCAGGTTTCTATTCCATATTGTCAAACGAATAACCTGATGAAGAAATTCATTAATATCCATCCAGCGGAGAAATGGGGAAACAGGTGCGCAATGAGTGAGTTCTCGTGGCTTGGTCAGAGGCAGGCTTACACCACTTGGAAATGCCAGTGCCTAAGCGGACGCCTGGCACCGACAAATTTGGAGAACAGGCCACCCTTCCTGAAGAACTAAAGACACAGCTGTTTGTCGACACCTCCTCATAATATGGCCGCGGTCGTGTTGTTGTCTAAACAGGTTTGCCAAACATCACATTTTTTTGTGCCCTGTTTTTCCGGTGGATAAATATAGCTGTATTATAATCCACAATTTGTAAGACATACACCATTATTGAAAAACTATAAGTCGTGAATGGTATCAAAACTGTACAAGTTTAGGTTGAACGTATTCCTTGAAGGTATATCCGTCGGCAGACCAGGTAGGGGTATTTTCAATATCTGATTAGAATATGAAGCTAGAATGAGTACTCAAAAGCAAGTTGGTTCCTGCTCACGTAAATATGTAAATATAAGTAAACATGCTTCTGTTAAGAGACTCGTATGGTCAAAATCACAGCATAGTAAACAACCAGCACAAAAACTAAGGTTGGCGGTAATTACACGCGCATCCCGCCTTTTGGGTGATACTTTATAGGAATGCTAACGATACTTCCATACTTCTGCACTAATATCGAGAATTTTTGTCACCGATACTGTTTGAGGCATTCCAAGCTGGTATCGAGACTTTTGTATCGGTATCGAAAATAATTATATAATTATTGAGGGGTGTAATCAGCACAAAATGCTCTGTATGAACCAAACGCGCCAAATTTGGCTAAAAAATATCGAGTTGGTACCGGTATCGATATTTTCATCTTCGCATCTCCACCCAAACTTCACATCCGTAAAATCATCTCAAGGTCAAATTCTGTGGGAACCATTTTTATGTGGGAAATCCTCAGAGATATCATGCTGGTTGTTTACTATGCTGTGGTCAAAATCCTACGATGGTCATAATATTAAGCTGGTCTCCAAGCTCATTCAAGTTTTGCATAATCAACTCTCATTTGAAAGAATCTCCAAGGTCAAGATTTTGAAAATATCTTAGAAGAAGTGGTCATGGTTCAGATTCAGCGGTTGAGGAAAAACAACTTTGTTAAACTCAGCGTACTTCAGCTTATTTGGGTAGATAGGGTAAATCTATGTCTGGTTTGGTAATTTTTTCCTAATTTTATTTGAATATAAAAAATTATAATTAGGGTGTTTTTCAACTAGTACAGTCCAGAAGGCAGCTTAACACAAAACTAATTTTCTCAAAACAACAGATCGGTGGCTCACGTCACTTTTGTATAACACCGTCCATCCATTTGTCGTTCCTGGAAGGACTGACTGTTACCGTTGGTGGTTACCGTGTAAACAGGTCTCGCAAATATCGAGAGCACGTGAATACCACGAATTTTTTGCGCTCTTTTTCTTCGGTGGACCGAGTATAGACGAAATTGATACAGCGCGCGTGGCGCGTTTGGTTCGTTCGGAGCGTTTTGATGCAAGTGAATACCCACCTTAAAAGGAATATCTCGGACAACTCGGGTAGAAAATGAACATCCAAGATGTAGAAACGGTAAACGAAGAAAAAAAAAATGGGCTACCATGTTCGCTATCCAACCTTTGATAAATGAGTCTTTTGTTTGTATAAAAGGAGAATGTAGATAGGCGAATGGTTAAGCGGAGCAAAAATGAATAACAAAAACATTTCCTTCAGGGAAATCATCGCCGCCAGCGCATCATTATTGGATCGAAAAAGAGATGCCGACCCGGAAATGGCTGCAATTTACTCAGCAAATATTCTTGCTGGAAGAAAATGCTTGCATACTTCTGCTCCGTTACTTATAAATATTTTATCAGAACAACAGAGACAGGTACAATATTAATTATTGCTATTTGCTCAGCAAGTACTTTGCTGGAAAGAGACGCCTGGATATTTCCCTATTCATAAAGGCACACAATATCAACAGGGTATACAAATAGATTACCAAGCCTGTGTACTTAAGCTTTCGTTATACATCCATCTTCTATCAATACACGTAAAGAAAGACAATATCAATTATTGATGCAAAAGACGTGGATAATTTTGCTTCTGTCTTTATACAGCTTAGACTATATCAACAGGACTACATTTTGCTAACTAATCAGAAAACCTAAAAGAGCCTTTATTTAAATGCTCTAAAAGAAGGAAATAACATGTTCCTTTAAAATGTTAATTATGGACTTATAGCCCCATTATACTCAATTTATATGATTACAAAATCTTGTCGCGAGATTTACGTTATTATGAGTATTCAATTAAACTGAAACTTTAACACAATTAAACTTAGCAAATTAAGTTGGTCAATTAAACAGGTAGGTTGATTTACACACAAGTAAATCGCGCGACAAGCTTTTATGATCATATAAATTGCGTATGTTGAGGCTATAAGTTTATAATTAAAATTATAAAGCACACATTTTTTTTCTTCTTTTTAGAGCATTTGATTACAACGTTTTCTTTAAGTTATTTTGTTTCGATTTATTTTTTGCTCTTTAGTCATTAACTTGCATTTATATTGGATTAAGAGTGATGCCAAAATATTTTTTTAATTATTCTCGGCAAGCCCTTTTACTTGATACCCATATTGCAGAAGTGCATAAAAAATTACTATTCCACCGTCTTGGATGGTCCGCCATGTTGGATTTAGAATGACGTCACACTATTTTTCGAGTCACTCTGAACAAGCCTTTACATTGGATACCCATATTGTAGAAGTGCATTAAAAATAACTATTCCGCCATCTTGGATGGTCCGCCATATTAGATTTAGAATGGCCTCACATTTGTTTTCGGGTTACTCTCAAAAAGCCCATTCATTTGATACCCATATTGTAGAAGTGCATCATCATCATAGTCACAATGTCTTAACATACATGTTGTGAACTCGTAAAATGTACTCATTTTACGAGTTTCTCGTGGGATATCTTTAAGATCCTTAATGCAGTAGTTTCCCATTTGCTTTCTGCATCTTCATGCCGCTGATCAGATGACTACTACTGGTTCATCCGCCTTTAGGGACAATTTCTCACCCCAAGGAAAGAAGGTGTCCTGACCCTTCTCAACTCGTCCACCCAAAGCTGTTGAATGAGAAGAGGTTACTGCTTATACCGACAGTAGTTCGGTTCCTTTTAGTCGCCTTTTACGACACGCAGGATATACGATGGGAGATATTCTAACCCGCCCCCACACGGGGGGTAGAAGTGCATAGAAAGAAATAACTATTTCGCCATCTTGGATGGTCCGCCATATTGGATTTAGAATGACCTCACATTTGTTTTCGAGTTACTCTCAAAAAGCCCTTCCATTTGATAACCCATATTGTAGAAGTGCATAGAAAATAACTATTCCGCCACTTACAAGTGTACAGCAGCAAATACCAAAATTCAGATGTGTTGACAACGTCATTTATTATTCTTTTTAGACATCTTCTAGAATGTTTTTTGTTGTTTGACCCAGAGGGACATGTCATCTCCTGGTGCTATAGGGGCGTGCTCGATAGCCCTGACTAAGGCGTAAAATAAACGCTGAAATATCGGCTTTTTGAGTAAAACAAGCCTCCGCATTACTTTATTATCCTAAAATCCGAAGAACGTTTTCTACTAAATAGTAAAGAAAAACTGGGATAGGATTTACTTTCTACTGAGAAATATATTTCTTTCGGTGATATAATATCTATGCTTTTAGAAAAAGACAACTTTATACGAAAAGCAGGATTTTTTATTATTTTTTCTTTTTGTTCGTATCAGATTCTAAATACCAAGAGAAAACTATAAAACTTTCATATTAGAACCTATTTTCTATCCCTTGAAATAAAAAGATAGGAGGGGTGGCGAGGTATGAGGAAGCATCCGGTATATTTGACCTATAACTAATGGAATTTGTGAACCTGTAGAAGAATGCGTAACAATTTGTGTGAGTACACGGACTGTAAGATACTTAGCTAATTTTATTGATAGCAGTAGCTAGTCAATGTCTTTGAATCAGTAACTTTTGTGTGTGTTCTTGAAATTCATTATTAAGTTCGCAAAGTCCAAGTTTAGTATCCATTACAAAACGATGAGTATTTTTCACTTTCTTGCTTAACGTTTATGGATATTTGTCACACTATTCATTATCACAAAGGGAAATGATGTTTTTTTTTAATAATTGTGAAACGTATATGCCATGAAACTGTACATATCACTGACAGAGAATTTTTGAATGTTTGGATACACTGCTTAATGTTGCGTCATCCATTGATTCAAGACACAGAGTTATTAATTACTGATACTGCAACAAAGTATTATTCGTGTTATCAATGTTTAATAAGTTAACTACTGTAGTTTATCGATGTTACATACAAAACACTTCTGTTGTTTTCAGTTAAAAATTAGTCCAACCTGTGTATGAGTATCTTTAGGAATTTGCAGTTTAACTAGCAGTTTAAACTACGTGCACAGGATTTCAGAAGGTAATAGTTAAGAATCTAATGAATGATATCTAAGAGCAATTTTTTCTTAGTGTGCAAAAAACATTTTTAAAACGCCTGTAATTTAACAGCCAAATACAGTATCAAAAGAAGGCCAAGACAGTGACAAAGCGCAAGCTTTCTTCTTCAATTTGCTTTTCGTTTCATTACTGTAAGTTTAAAGGTAACGTCAGGAGATTGAAAATGCGAAATTCATTTTTATGGTGACCTTTGAACCTTTCTTTTGCACCTTTTCACCTTACCTTTAGATTTTTGGACTTATCTCCCATCATCTTAGACACACACACTTAAGAAAGAGAACAGGCGGCCACGCCTCCTCCGTAACACGGGATTACGTATTTCCTTGGATTCTCAATTTCGCGCGCTATACCCTAGATCCTTAAGGGGCCTGAGTATACACAGTTATACATATGTATTTGCCATGTTAAAACACGGATTCCCATTTCCAACAGGACTCACTTGTTGTTCAAACTACATACACAGTATTTCAGAAGGTGGCAGTTAAGACCTTAGTAAATGACAACTATTTGCGATTTTCTCAAAAAAGTTTTTTAGTGTGCAGAAAAACTCGCAATGCAAAATCATACACTATTCAAACGTCTGTAATTTAACAACCAAATTCGGTATCAAAAAAAGGCCAAATAGTTGACAAAGAGCAAACTTTCTTCTTGAATTTGCTTTTTGAATCATTACTGTAGATAGATAGATAGATAGATAGATTTATTAACCACTTGAGGTACAAGGTACATGTGGCAAGTCAGGAGTGAATACAATATACATAAGATTAGACAAATATAACAATATTATTTTTATACATATACGCACACATACCTAATTATGAACATATGCATACACCCATACACTTACATACATATACGTAGATCTTAATCACTTAATTATCATTATTCTTTTTTTTAATACTTCACATCTAAAAATTCTTTAATGCTATAGAATGTGTTAACCACAAGGAAATTCTTCACCTCTGCTTTAAACTTGACATAATTTTCAATCATCCGGATATTATGGGGTAAGTTATTGAATAGAATAACACAATTGTAGAGTGCTGATTTTTTAAAATATGACGTAGAATGTCTCTGTATAAGTTTAATATTTACATTTCGGGTGTTATAGCTGTGATTTTGAGCTAAATTTGGGAATGTGTCCGTGTTTGCTTTTAAGAATGTGACACATCTTAAAATATACAAGGACGCTAGTGTGAGAATGTAATTCTGCCGGAAGATCTCTCTGCAGGATTCCATAGGTCTGACATTACGTACGTTTAAAGGTAACGCCAGGAGATTGGAAATGCGAAATTCATTTTTATGGTGACCTTTGAACCTTTCCTATGCAGCTTTTCACCTTACCTTTAGATTTTGGACGTAATTCCTTGGATTCTCAATTTCGCGCGCTATATCCTAGATCCTTAACATAAAAGAAGAGAGACATTCAGGAAACTGAAAACTAAATGCTCCTATTTTGCTTAATTTCTAACATAACCTATAGGAAGACAGGCGTATGGGGCGAGGAACTTTCTTTGTTCCGTGATAGCTCTGTTTTTACAACGGAGAAAGAAGTCAACGGATAAGTACCTTGTCTTCACAGCATGAAAATCGGGGTGAAAACGATAAAGTGCAAATGAAATGTCTTCGTCTTTAGCTTGTTTATTCATGAAATCTCCCTTTTACCCCATTTGCCAAATGGAAACCGCTTAACGTCTAACGGCCTCAATTTTATGAAGTGCCGAATTCTTCATCCTAAGAACGAGCGGCAGCCATTTGTCGGTTAGTACAGGAGTTGGAGGAACAAGATAAAAAATGTCAAGCTGATTGACTTAGTACTTTCCACACATTACGGTGATACCACTTTATTATATTCTTATAACACGAAGCTCTAATCTGAGATCCCCTTGCAACCAACTCATCGCCAGCCCCCCCGCCCCCAATTGTGTTATTCTGATAGGTCCTTCCTTCACATGTCAATGGAGAGCGTATGATCAATACAACAATCTTTTCAGTTTTATAACCCCCCCACACCCCCCCCAACCACCCCAATTTCACCTACATCCAAAAAAGTAGGAAAATGATTCGGGACCCCTAAAATGCCTAGAAACGAAGTTTGATGTTTTTGTATCTTTAGTTTTTTGGTTATTGCAGCGCCACCACTGACACGACTTCTAAAAATCATTCGCGTTTTCCATCCTCGCCAAGGTAATAATATTGTGTCGAAATTTCATTAAAATCATTTCAATCATTTCTAAGTTACACGACAGAACGATCTAAAGCGATACTCGTATGTATCTACATCACAAAATTCTAAGTCTGTAATAGGGAAGGAAATGTTAGGAAGGACCTAATTTTTTAGGTCCTTGCTAACAAGACCTAGCGGCATAATACACTTTTGTGTATTATGCCGCTAGGTCTTCCTTTCACAGGCAATGGACAGCCTATTATGAATACAACAAACTTTTCAGTTTTTAAGCCCCCTAACCCCCAACCACTCCAATGTCACCCCCACCCAAAAAAGTAGAAAACGCTTGAAAACGAAGTTAGAGCTGTTTTTATATTTTTGGTCTTTTTTGTTAGTTGTGCGCCGCCACTGGCACGATTTATAAAAACCATACGCATTTTCATCTTCGCCACGGTAGTAATTCTGTGTCAAAAAATCGGTGGCTTAAGACTTTGAGAGTCTGCGTATCTCCCAAAAAAGATTTTTTTCGGGGTATTTTACTGAAGTTGAAAATTTGACTGAACATGTTAGTGGCGTGCATGATCGTGTAGAAGGTATGTCAACGATGTTTGGGTGGATTTTAGCTGCTCCCCTATTTGAGATAGGGAAAATATCTAAAAAAAGATTAATATCAACAATTCTATATCGTTGGAAATGCTATCATATTTTACATTTAACCATATACAAAAATTAGGCATTCTCATTTAAAAAAATCAAGTCACCTGTGATGGAACTTTCCTTAACTAATCTACAGATTCCACCAAGTATAAAAAGAAATCAAATTTGACAGTACCTACTAAGTAAGCTGACACATTTAATGCTTAGTCACGCCGCAAAATCACAGCATTATGAGTTTTATAGACGCTGCAATATTAATTTTTTTTACAATATATCAAAAATGGTTATTTGCGCGAAACAGTTCGTTTAAAAAAATCATGTGTGATACATAAAGTCACACTATAATTGACCAAAGAACCCAAATATGGAATAACATACTGGGGCTTCTATTTAAAAAAATATAACTTTGATAAGTCACACATTTATTGGACACCCAGTATAATGGTAAACATTTATGGAACGTAGATTTTATTGCCCTTTTAGTTTCTTATTTGATACATTTTTACCGGTTTCAAATAGGGAAGCAGCTATCGTCCACCCAGTCATCGTTGGACAGGATGACAGTATTCGGTTGGTAACCAGAAAACATTTATAGATCAGCTTAAAAAATATGGGTGTTGTCTGGGAAAAGCATAACCGTAGAGCACGTTTACTGGAAAGCGATGAAATTGTTTGCTGGAAACGAAAATACTTGAGAAGTATGAAGCAGTACCGAAGAGAGCCGAAGAAAATCTTTTTTTTTTTGATATGACGTGGGTTAATGAAGGTTATATAGTATCAAAAATGTGGTAGCCCTGTCAACGGGTATCAAGGTGTCAAGGAAAGGGAAAGAGGCTAATCGGCCATATTGGAAGCGAAGAGGGATTTTTTGGAGAATGTTTGTTAACCTTTCAGTCGTCCCATACGGGAGGCATTTATATATTCCGTACATGTATATAGCACCTAGCACAATCCCATTGATCAGATTTGAATTTTAAACCAATCTAATTTTGAGTGCCGTACGTGTGTACGAAATGTAAGTCAGTGCCATATGCACTTACGGAATGTAATATAGTTATATGCAAGTCAAACGTATGGCTAAGCCTGGACTCTTGTTTCAATTTTTGCTATTGCAGTAAGAGAGGGTGGTTATATATGTTATATTCGTATATGTTTGAAATCGCCATGCATGCTGGGGCAAAATTACCTCCTAATTATACATATTTTTGAACTGAGTCCTGGAAAATATAGATCAAACTTATTGACTGAGGGCAAAAAAAAACGTACCTAATCTATCCCAAAATATTAAAACAAATAAACCCAATGCATGGTTCATCCCACTGATTTTACGTTCTTACATTCTTTTTTGTTCTGCTATAATCTTTAATGTCTTTAATCTTGTAAGTAATGCATATGTTTTTTTTGACCACTGAAGATTAATATACTTAGTTAACTCAATACACCAGATGTTCGCAATTATTACATTTAGGGCTGATTTTATCAAAATATTTTGTAAGAAGGACAAAAATTATACACCCTTCTATAACTTAATTTGTAATAAAGATTACTGCAGTTTAATACATAGCTGAAAAATGGTTTTCGCTTAAATCGTTTTCCTCTTTGTAAATTTTCAGCTGCATTAAGTACTACATTCCGTAAGTACATATAGAACTCATTTACATTCCATACTCGCGTATGGTACTCAGAGCTCGATTGGTTCAAAATTCAAATCTGATCACTGGGATTATGCTAGGTGCTGTATACATGTACGGAATGTATGAATGCATACGGGATAGGGCATGAAATCGGATGTTATTGAACACTCTGTTGGTGAAAGTATAAAATATCTTCCAACTGATTCAGTGGTAGTTATGGATAACGTAAGCTATCACTCACGACGTATAGAGAAGACTCCAACTTCATCTTGGAGAAAACTAGAAATTATCGACCGGTCAACCTACAAAGATATTGAATTAATAGACGATTTGATAAAGACGGAACTTTTAGATATAGCAAATTTATACAAACATCGTTTTACGAAATACGCCGTAGAAAATATAGCAGTAAAACTTGGTGTAACTGTGGTGCGCACTCAGCCATATCAATAGGAAACTAAATTCTATGGAACTTATATGGGCGCAAGTGAAAGGATTTATAGCCAGACATAACACGACGTTCAGAATCAAAACCTTGAGCTACTGTTTGAGAAAGCCATTAAGGAAGTAACATCAGAGAACTGACGAAAAGCAGTCCAGCATGTGATTAATCAAGAGGACTCCGTGAGGTCTTTAATAACTTTGGCTGCACCTGTTAGCTCTGCTGGAAGTTTGGAGCATTCTTTACAGGGACCAGATTCCCTTAAGGTTTTGGTGAGTTTTCGGGCTATCGCATGCAAGTTGGAATCACACGTGAATGGCTCTTGCCATTTACAGTGATCACACTGGCAGTCTGTTTCTTTTGTCTCTCTTGTTGCACCTGAAGAGAAAGCTCTGTGTCAGTTACAATAGATGAATGTATGCAATATGGAAAATGAATATACTCGGTTTGACCCTGTGACATCGCATTTTACAAATTTTCATTTACATTAAACACGGCCAAACCTTGAACAGAGGCCGAATTCGTAATCAGAGTTTCCAAATTGACCAACATATGAGTCTTTGTCTTGAGTGAGTACTGAAAATTGTGCTAGACTCTTATTTTTTTCAATTGAAGTTCCTTTCGATTTTTCCGACTTTATAATGCCGACACTCATCCCTGATTTTAGTATGTTACTTCATTATTGGAATCTTGATTACTTGATCGATCAGACTGTCGACCCGTTAATAATAACATTAAGAGGAGATGACAGTTCCTCAGATAACGAAGACCATTATATGATTTTTTTATAATTTTATTTCTGTTTAATTTCTGTATGTTTAATGAAAATGAGGCTATTCACTATACTAAGTAAAATTATTTCCTTTTACAAGTATCCTACTGCATGTCTTTGGTAGTCCACTTTCAGTGTTATTGAATAGCTAACAGTAGCCAAAAGCCATTAGTTGCCCCAAAACCGGGTAGTGGTACCTGCAATTGATAAAGGGAAACTATTTTGCAAAGAAATCAATGACGAACAGTGAAAAATGGCTTAAGTATTCGCTGGATCACTCTGTAGTCGTTTTGCATACGTAATGAGTTTTAATTGCTCCATACATTTCTTAGATACACTGTAACAGTCATAATACACCTAAAGCATGCATCTTTGCATTAGGTGTATTACGAGTTTATTTGCAGATTCTTCTCATATCCATACTACCCATATCACTCGTACTATACCAGCATTCATTCCAAATTTATTTTTACCGTACCTTCGGATAAACTCAGATATAGGACTGTTACATAATTTATTCCACCATCCTTTTTATCTGTAGTGAAGATGGGCGCGAAGGAGATGTATGTACTTATGCGGAATTGAACGGAGCCAGGCCGCTGCTCTTAACCATCTCATAACATCCACTTCACTCAAAGGCTTGGGCGAAAGGTGTTTCCAAGCAGACCCTAATGATACCGTAAATACGGCTTGCTATCGGATGATTGGACGTATCGAAAATATATACATGCCTAGAAGTAACTCCTTAGTGCCCATCATGTAAACGATGTTGCCCTCCAGCACTAGCTTTTAAGTTATTACAAACGAGAAGCAAGCCTTGCTTTTGAATCTGATGCTTAAGGGTCTATTCCCTTTCTCCAGTGTGTGTGTTTAAGATGAGGGGAGATAAGTCCAAAAATCCAAAGATAAGGTCAAAAGGGCGGAAGGTAAGGTCCAAAGGTCACCATAAAAATGAACTTTGCATTTTGAAGCTCCTGAAGTTACCTTTGAACTTACAGTAAAGATTTAAAAAGCATGTTGAAGAAGAAGGCATGCGCTTTGTCACTGTTTTGGCCTTTTTTCGATATCGCATTTGGTTGTTCAACTACAGCTTTTGAAGGATATATGATACTGCATTGCGTGTTTTTCTGCACACCAAAAAACTTTTTTGAAGAAATTGCTCTTAATGTAATCCTTTAAGTTCTTAACAATCACCTTCTGAAATACTGTACATACGTAATTTGAAAACCAAGTAAGTTCTGTTTGAAATGGGAATCCGTGTTTTACATGGCAAATACATAACAACTGTGTGTACCCAGGTTCCCACAGAAGTTCACCAAGGTCAACGATGCCATTATGGTCTGATGGTTTGGTGTGCCAATGCACTCAACAGTAAGTTATTATTATTATATCTGACTTTCTAAGTTCCACTCGCATAATTGCGGTAGCACCAAGTGTTGAAGAGCTGTGCCAAGTCAACACCCTGACTATTATTGATCGGAAGGATCGCAAAATATTACAGGTCTTCAGGATTACAAACTTTTGGAATACTTTGTGTAACTTTTCGTCCAGGCCCAGCTGTTGAAGGTGTTGTGTAAACGTGTTTGGTGTAAGGCCTGAGACAGACATAATGAGGGGGACAATTATGACTTTGTTTTGTTTCCAAAGTCGTTTTATTTCCATGGCAAGGTCCGTGTATTTGGATATCTTCCCTTAGCACCAAGTATTGACGGGTTGTGCCAAGTCAACACCTGGACTATTATTGATCGGAATTGAGGAAGGATCGCACAAGATTACAGACCTTTGGAATGTTTGTGTAACTTTTCGTCCAGACCTATCTGTTGTAGGTGTTGTGTAAACGTATTTGGTGTAAGGCCATGGCAATCTACGATTGTTCTTACCCAGATGGAGAACACAGTACTTAACGAGATTGAGAGGGAGAAGCCAATGCTTTGACCAGAGACTAACTATATTCAGATTCTCTTGAAGTACAGTAGAGTTCGCAACTGTATTGTAAATTTTAGTGTCATCTCCATAAGCAGAACACGGAGATCAGGTTAGTTACTTTTACTTGTGATATTGCAGGGATGTCGATGAGCTTCCTACAGGAAGCAAAAAATACGTCTAATCCTAACTTTCCTGAGACAAGTGGCAAGACATATACAGATTTAAGTAATGATCAGAATAATTATTAACAAGTTTTGGTAAAATGGGTTTGAAAAGTATAGGTTTGGTTATTAGGGAAAAAAATGTATTATAGTTATTTATCTTAATGTTACGCCAAGTCTTTCAGGCGAAATAGGATGTCGCACACGATTACATTTAAATCTTCTTTAACAAGATCGAGGAGAAACGAGAATTGCTGCCTTCTAACTCTAAATGCTTTAAATTTCACCTAGTCGTCAAACGAGATGTCTATGGATAAGTAATTTAAATGATCCTTCGCTGCTTCTGTTTTGAAATAATGGACTAGCAGAATTCCTAGTCCTATTATGAATCGTGATTATTATGTCAATCTCTTCTTGCAAAATTTCATCTTGCAATATTAAAAGTGCCAAAGCTAATTTCTTTCTTTTACTCATCGCGATGGTCACGACGCAACTGAATATCCTAGGAAAACGTTTTTTACGCAGCGCATTGGATGTTACGTTGCATCGGCCGCATTATGTTCTACGTCGCGTAAAATGTGCGTTGCTAGAAAAACCCTCCCCCGTGTGGGGGCGGGTTAGAATATCTCCCATCGTATATCCTGCTCGTCGTAAAAGACGACTAAAAGGAACCGAACTACTGTCGGTATAAGCAGTAACCTCTTCTCAACCAACAGCTTTGGGTGGACGAGTTGACAAGAGTCAGGGCACCTTCTTGTCTTTGGGGTGAGAAATTGTCCCTAAAGGCGGATGAACCGGTAGATACATCTGGTCAATGGTATGAGGATGCAGAAAGCAAATTGGAAACTACTGCATTAAAGATCTTTAAGATATCCCAAGAGAAACACGTAAAATGAGTAATGCATTTTACGAGTCCCCAACATGTCTGTTAAGACATTGTGACTACGATGATGAGAAAAACCCTGCTTAAGCATTCTGTCGTCGCCGTCGTCAAGCAGTATTTCTTTGGTTGATTGTATTCGAGTATCGCGGGCCTTCAGATGGTTTTAGAGCATGTTTTGCCTGACTCCAGTCTTGCTTTGTAAAATAATGCTTCCATGCTAAAATAGCTTTCAGGTTCCTTTAACAAATATAGCCAATTATCGGTAAATTACCGGATATGTTCATTACTGGAACCACTTAGCCCGGATCAAGCCAATAATAAAACCATTGCTGCGTAAACAACGGTGTCTGGGTGTATATTGGATGCAAAAGTGGCGGGCAATAAAAGATCGTTTGCTGAAGTTAATGCTCCGTTATGGGGAATAAATCTGGCATGTATATCATGAAATATCGTACACCATTAGATGCAATGCGCACTTCTACCCTTTTATATGCCATATTTTATGTGACTCCAGATATTCTTGGTATTCGTAGGCAAACCTGTATCGATTTCGCCTTCGTCTCAACACTGCAAATTGATATACACGGTGAGTTTTCAGTACCGGATCGGTCAATAACCCCACTACTGAAGAAGATAGCGCAAAAAGTTGTATATAAGAAAATATTTTTATTTATACAGGGTGATGCATAACTACGCGGTAAAGTAAACATACATTTTTTTTAAATTAGACGTCCTACATATAATTCCATATTTATATTCTACTAATAATTCCCGTTCTTGAAATATAAGGTGCTGTAGCATTATACAGGGTACTTCAAAAGCTATGACTATTCCTACATTAAAATCGCTGCCAAATGAACCTACTGTATATTGAAATTTAATTTCTTTTTACATGGAAAGATAAAAAATATCCTATAGTTATAAAACGTGCTGTAAAAAAGTCAATGACGTATATTCGTATACAGGGTGTCGTAGAATGCAAAAACTGGATTTTTTTAGTGTACTGTAATTTTATAGATGTGATGCATATCAGGTAGGTTATGAAATATCAACTGACTCAGTCTGAATAAAACGATTCTTCAACCTTCCATATGCATATGTTTTAGAGTGCGAAGTAGGTAATTTCTCAATGGTACTCCTAAATACAGTCTGTTTGTTCTTCCATGGAAAAATTCATTTTAAAAGCTCCGTTTTCACACACTACGAAATTATTGAGCAGGTTATGAAAACCGCCAGTATTCCAAAGCCCACCTGATAAATCTGCTTGAGAATTAGATACCACATCTATAAAATTATTGTTTCCTCAGCATACTTCACTTATATTATCTCGACAATTCATGGTTTTGACTTCATCAAATACTATTGTGACCTTATAATTTAGTCGTTCGTCAAATTACGTCAAATTTTACGGTTAAAAAAGATCTGGTGGGTATATATTCATTTACATGCTGTGGATTTTTTCAAAGACGAACTGTATCGAATTTTGTTATACGGGTATATAAATTATTTTGGATTATGTGTATATTTTAAATAATTGTAATGTGACTTCAAAATTTTAATAGCAAGATATATAGTATGCGTGAAAACTGCGCACAAGGCTTTGCCTACTGCGGATTTCAGGTTTGTCTACTAACATTTTTTTCTTCTATATTATGTAACTACTTTTTTTAATAAACGCTATTAGTATTATTCTGATTTGTCCATCTCGCTTGATAGCGGTAGCAATAAGTTGTGACGGGCTGTGCCAAATCAACACCTGAACTATTACTGGGTCTGAATTTAGAAAGGATGTCAGAATACTACAGGTCCTAAGGATATTATTATTATTATATTATTAGCTCCATCTTTTTGTTACGTGTTCACAACTGTATGTAGGTATTTGGGATGTCCCACATCTGTAATTGTTTCTTCCACCACCACCTCTGACCGCACGTGATATTTATCGAATATCGTTACAGTCGGTGGAGCGGAATTTAATAACAGTAGCAACAAACGGCCAGCAAATCGGCATTTCCCCATCAAATCAGAAATTGAATGCCGTAAATTATTGCACATTCCACCAAACGAACAATTACGTAATTGACGCGATAAATCCAATAATTGAGTTAGAGAAGAATTGTGTGCCGCAGTCACACTGACTCCAGTTTTCACCAATGTCTACCAGGGGTTTGGAAGTCAAACGAGGACCTTGTGTTCGCGCTAGCCACCTAGCGCACCTAGTGGCGTTGCGTGACAATTATTCGTTACGTCATCAGCCAACACTGTCTCAAATAGATTCCTAGATGCATCAATAAAAGGGGCTCAATTGTGACGGCCAACGTCATTTTGTCAGTCAGTGTCGTACCTGATATCATGTCTACCATTCCATCAAATTTTATTTCTTTCCGACCGTTTGCTGCCAAAAACCCCTGTCCTGGACTATAGATGTCAAAAAAACTACTGAATATTTCAGTGTACAAAATGCTAAAGGTTCCATTAAAAAAAAAAAATAGAAACCTGTTCGTCAAGTACAATGTAATATGCTAATAATAAAATCGGAATAAAATCACCAAGAGTGGACTAGTGCATGGCCGACTTTACTCACTAGGCCGGAGCATTGAAATATGGCAACATTGAATCGGGAACCGAGCTTGTGTCATTAGTGTAATTCTTCCAGAGTAAACAGTAAGATTGGAAGATGATTTTTAATGTGTTTCTAATTATTTACCTGCACAAACGAAACTATAAAGATAAAAACATGCCTGCAAAGTGTATAGTACCAGGTTGCACTAGCAATTAGTGCTTCCAATGAAGGACATAAACAGAAGTGGGTGAAAGGTATTCCTCATAAGGGCTGGTTATATTTATAAGAATAAGGACAATACTTTACAAACATTTCAAAGGATAAGACCTATTTTAGAGCACAATGTGGTACCTACAATGTTTTCTGGACCTCCCAAATATCACAGAAAAATACAGTAGAACTCATCTGGGCATGCCAACGAGGGCATGCATCTGGGCATACCTACGAAAAGATTTGATAGTGAAGGGGAATCAAGACCAGCAAGAATGGCTTCACAGTGACCTAATAGTGAATTTTTCTAGCTCAAGTGACAATTTACAAAGTAAACTGAGTGTTCATTTAAGTGAAAGTGGAAGTAGCAGCAGGAAACAGGTTGCGTTTATTTTTATTTTGTAGTGTCTGACTATGATGAACCATCGGATGTAAGTGGTATTAGTAGTAGTTCTAAAAAGTATTTTTCTTAATTTATTAACCCAGATGAACTCTAATACATATAAAATGTAATAGTTATTCTGAAACTATAGGCCCCCTATTTGACAGCTAAGCCACGTTGCCACATCTAAGGCTCCGGCCTAGTGTAGAGTCGGCCATGACTAGTGTCATGATTTCTTTTATGGCTGTATATGATGGAGTATGGCATAAGCACCTTCTCATATTCTTTCGCGACATTTTTTGGGCACGGGAAAGTCGAGAAAATGAGGAAAATATTTGAATAGCTTTAGTAGCGTGACGTCATGAGACTTTAGGAGAACAGCCACCGACTATTAAAACAAATAGACACCTTTACTCATTCATGGATTTCAGTTCTTCTCATTGCACACATGAGTCGGGCCAAACGGGGGCAAAATACGGCGAAATGTCAACAAAATTGACCTTGAGCGACCAAATTCCACAAATGTCATTGGCGTCCCATAGAAACGGCAATGTGGGTAGCGAAATTGTAACATTGTTCAAGAAATGTATTTTTTGGAGTATTGAATTGTAAAAACTAGAAAGCCTGAGACCACAGTTATAATAGGTGTGACAGAGTTAATAAACAAACCAGTATGAGAAAGTTTATCAGTCATAAATACAGGGAGGTGAATTATGACAAAAAAAATGTTAGAGTAATATAGGTAATCATTTTTATTCACTGGGTGCGAGTTGAGGTTGAATTATCAATTATTTTGCAGTAAAAGAGAGAGAGAGAGACAAAGAGAGAGAGATACCGTGCGAAACAGACACACGACAGAGATAGCAAGAGATTCCTAGAGAGAGGGGACAAAGATACACAGAGTGAGAGAAAGATATAAAGAGAAACAGATTGAGAAAGTCAGACAGCGAGACAGAGCTAATGAGAGAGAGAGAGAGAGAGAGAAAAGAGAAGAAAGATTTACAGAGAGAGAGACAGAGATAATGAAGAGAGGGGGGTTAGAAGAGAGAGAGGAGTGAGAGAGTTGAGAGGGAGAGACGGAGGGAGGAGGAAGAGACAGACAGATAGGAGGGAGAGACAGACAGATAGGAGAGAGAGAGGAGATAAGAGAGGAAGGAGAGGAGAGAAGAGAGAGAGGAGGGAAGAGAGATAGAGAGGAGAGAAGGGAGAGAGAGAGGAGAGAAGAGAAGAGAGAGAGAGAGGAGAGAAGAGAAGGAGGAGAGGAGAGAAGAGGGAGAGAGAGAGGACAGAGAGAGAGAGAGGAGAGAGAGAGAGAGAGGAGAGAGAGAGACAGAGAGGGGAGAGAGACAGAGAGAGAGAGAGGGGTGGGAGAAAAGAGAGAGGGGGAGAGAAGAGAGAGAGAGAAGAAAGAGAGAGAAGAGAGGAGAGTGAGAGAGGAGACAAGAGAGATAGTCAGGGATTTCATATTTATTAACAATTTTCTCTTACACTTAACTTTGTTACAACAATAACAAGATATATTCCAAGATCAACATTTAAAAATATAAGATACAAATTAAATATAAATGAGTAACAACACTAATATTAACATATTGAACGACAGGCTTAGATTATTATTGATCCATATGAGACCTTACACAAGCTATTGGACAAGTCAAAGGGGAAACATTCACAGCTGAGATGTATTAATCTACAGAGTAGACACACATGTTTGATACATAATAAATAATAACATATTTATCTTGTTAGTCCACTATTGTTTTTTATTTCATCAGCTTCCTATCTTTCTTCCTTCTTGCTGGTAAGGCGAAGTCGTCACTCGACAAATCAGTAATGTAAAATTTCTCCTTCTGAAAAAAATTGTATTATTTAATTGCATTTCTCTTTACTCAAGTATATCCAGAAGGGGAGAAATGTGTTAGGGCGAACAAAAAGTCTTGGATAATGAATCTACAGACGTTCTCTACTTGTCCATTCTTCTGAGTCATTAATGTTGGAGCTACCATCATATTCCAAATTTCTATAGTAACACATTGCCCTAAATAGGTTTTTAATCTAATCGTAAAGCAAATTAGTCACTGGATAAAGACTATCTGAGTACATTGTATAACTTAAGGATTACCTACACCCACAGAAAGCCCCCTGTTACCAATGTTTTATTTGTTTCATAAAGCAGATAACTAAAGTATTTGGGACTCAACCATAAAATTTGGATTTTTTCAAAATTACAAAGACAATGGCAGCACTCTCACCTTTTTTTACTAGGAGATCCTTCTGCTACTGAAAGAAGTGTCCAATGTACTAGCATTTGAATATGTCTTAAGCACCTTTGCTTTGAGGAAGACTAGAATTGATCCAGCAGCTCCAGCCTAAAACAAATCAAGTCTTACAGCTTATACATGGAGTATTTAAGGAAAACACGAAACAATATAAAATACACAATAACTACCAACAAAGTACATTCATATAGATAAAATTTGCATGCATGGTGTTTTTTTACTCCTGTGTCATCCGTATCCACTGCTCTGGTCACTGCCTTGTGGGCTTTACAAGAGGATACAATATTTTTTAATCCTTGCTTGCTTCTACTTCACATTTCAAATGTTTCCCACTGAACATTTTCTAATAACACGTTTCACCCCAATGTATTTATATTATTTAAATGTACCCTGACCATGCACTGTAATCTTGACAAAAAATCAACCAATTATAATCAATAAATCAATCAATTAATGTCTAACTCAAATTGTTCCCAGGGTTTCAGGTGATCTTCAAAAATGGAAGTGCATTGAAAGATTTAGTATTGCTAAAGGTTATTTATCTATGGGTTTGAGGTTACAGTATCTGTGGGAGTCGTAATATGACCAGAATGTTTCAAATACAGGGAAGTTTCATTAACTCACCTTGTTATTAGCCTTCCAAATATTCTGACACAGCCACTGTACTTGCATCTAATCTATTATCATGTTCTGCTAACGAATTGCTGAAACATAAATAAATATATCATTATTTGGAAAATGGGCCTTAGGACACAATGGAAGCATAGACATAGGTTTTTTAAGGAGAAAGGATCTATGTATATAATTAATATATTATTGAAAAAGTTACCATTATGATTAACAAATCAATCAACTTGGGAGCCAGATGATTTGCTTCCTTTTAGGATTTTGAAAGAAGATGTCTGATTTCAATTTTTCTTATGGTTACGCATGGTTTTCAGTAATATGCTGAAGGATTTACTATTGCGGAGGCTATTCCAATTCTTTATTATTTATTAATTAGTGTTTATTAGTAAGTTTTGCTTGAAGACAATCTCAGACAGTTATTGGTCTGTTAGTTTCAGCTTACAGTATTGCTGGAAGCCATACATGATCTATCACCTAATATAACAAAACATGGTAATATAGGGTGGTGTTAAGAGCTCACCTTTTTTTGAGACTACCTTCTGTTGCAGTGGCTGTACTTGCATCTTTAGATCCATCGTCACAAATTTCTGCTGTCCAGTGCTGAAACATAAACCCAGTTTCCATTAATTAAAAAGTTGGGTTAAGCAGCAATTCAAAATAGATACAAGGAACTAGCAAGTTTTTTTAAACAAGGAAGGTTGTAACTGGTGATATATGCATACATAAATGCTTTAAAGACATACTTTGAGCAGAGGACATACTTTATATATCAGCCACAGATAAGCATCATAGTTAACATTCATGTATCGTCCAAAACTACCTTAATCAATTAAAAAGATTAATTTTCAAACTAACGAAAAGAATATTTTAAAACAAAAAATCATTCCATAGAGGTTATTTTTGCCTATACTCCCACTAATTGAATGCTTTAATTGAAATATTTTTTATGTTAGCCTGTTGTTTACAATTAACTTTTTTATATTAAATCTAAGATCCTTCAATTAGTTACATCATAATTATGTATTGTCAGTCTGTATACCACTCACCTTCCAGGGTAGATACATGAAGATAGAGCATCCTTTTTCAACACTTTCTCTTATCTGTCCTTGTGATGAATAGTCGGCCATGGATGAATGCATCAGGGCCCAAACTGCCTGGAACACAATCCTGTGTCTTTGGGCAATGCAGTATTCTCCAAACATAGGCATTGTAACCAAATATTTCTGATGCCACTATTAGTGGATAGCCTGGAAACAAGTAGCAGCATATACTAAACCAATTAACAAACGAAAACAAAGAAGGTTGTTTTCTCGGCTAGACTTCGTTTTAGCGGAAACCGATTTGAGGCTTGGGAGTAGTGTCAATCGACTCGGTTTGACGTCCTGAGTAAAACGAGACCACTCCCAGACCGAGGAAACGCCCCGGTGAAAAACTACGGCATTTTAAAGTTTTAGTACCTAACCTAACTTGACTCGACGGGTCAAGTTGTTGAGGTCAAAACAGGTTGAATGGGGTTTAAAGGCCTGTTAATTGACTCCTCGAGTGGGATTAGACCATACCCAGCCTAAGAAAACGGCCCGATAGAAATCTATGCCTCTTTGAAATTTCAAACCTAACCTAAAAATGACTTCGAAATTTCTATATTTTTTCCACGAAATATATGATCAATTCGAAAGTACTTGACGAGTAGGGTACAATGAAACCAGAAGCAACACTAAGAAATGGAAAATAAAAAAGTTATGATACTTTGAATTCTTAATGGTCCTAGAAATTAGGTAGGTTTAAGTTGGATTAGGTTTGTTCACTTGTATAGACAGGGGGGCCTGGGGGGGCTGGCCCCCCCAGACGTTACTAATTTTGTAGATTTTGAATACTCCATGTAATATACTCCCAGATAAGTAGGGTAGGTCTAGGTTACCTGTTCAGTTTTTTCAGTCTGCTGGAAAAGGCCTCAGGCGCAGACCCTCGAAGACCTTTTTTGGCTTAATTTCCTAAACTGAGAATCAAAATAAACGTTTTTCAGTCTACTAATTGATACAATTCGAGTCAGGACATCAAACCGAGTTGATTGACACCCTTTTTTAGCCCGACCGTATTAGTCAGGTTATATCAGGTAAGATATTGAAATTGCCAAGTTTTAAAGTGGCGTAGATTTTCACTGGAACGTTTCTTCACTTTCGAAGTGGTCAAGTTCGAGTCACGATGTCCGGTCACGTCGATTAACACCCATTTTGAGCTCAACAAGTAAACTTTTTTGGATAAGTTAGGTTAGGTAACGAAACTTCAAAATGCCGTAGCTCTTCACCAGAACGTTTCCTCGGTCTGGGAGTGGTCTCGTTCGATTTAGGACGTCAAACCGCGTCGTTTGACACCACTCTCGACCCCCATTTCGGTTTCCGCTAAAACGAAGTCTTACCGTTTTCTCAATTTGAAAACATCAGTGGTTAAAGTCGCTTAGGAAGTAGCTAACTAAGGGCTATTTTTCACTGTATTCTGATACCATTTGACAAGATTTCTTAACAATCATCAAAAATATAGAAATATACACACAAAATACAAAAATAATGAGGTAAAAATATGTTTACCAAGAGAAACAAAGTTTAGGAAAGGTTTTCACCACGCCAATGAACAGTAAAAATAATGCATTCAATAGACATTTTTTCAACTTACCGGTGAAAGGGAAAACCAGCATATTCTGGTTTATAGGAACATATCTTGCAGATATAGCACTGATTAATCATTTCTGCAGCACTTTTCACTACTAGATACACTCGATTTCAGATAAAATTAAAATGGAAAAATCAAGCTTCGTCAGCTGTGACAATGTCAACGAGAAGTGTCAACTGCCAGTTGTCACTCGTCGTTGGCGCCTTGACTTTTGTATGAATGAACTTATAGTACTATCGCGTGCCGCTGTTGCCAAATGTCTTAGCGTGATCCTACAATTTGGGGAAAGTTCTGGGGTACGCATAGATATGCAGATATGCATAGATGGTTTTCCCTAGTTCTTGGGACCCCATCTTGTCAAAATCAACATCGCAATACTTACGAGGGGGGATCTGTATATGTATGCAATGAGCTGAAATGTAAATAGATATGTCTATTTGATTTAATAGTCGGTGAGAACAGCCAATCGGATGACGGGTATTTGTGCCTTGATGCCGTTCTAATTTAAGTCCCAATATTCAATGCATACCTTTATGTGATCCTTTAGACATGCCAATAAATAGATAGTTTGATATATACGGTCAGTGAAACCAACGAATTCGCATAGGTTAGAAGGAGTAAACAAGAACTATATTTTTCTACACAGTCCTAAGAGAAATGATTCAGCGGCAGCTACATGATCTTGGAAGGTCAAACAGTGGCCGCGATATGGTGCGGGAGGTGGCGTCAAATTTCATCGGACCATTTAACTGAGGCTGGATTTTTTAATGTAGACTTTCTTAATGTTGATGAGAAAAAAGTGAGTTGGTCCAGATCCGTGATCTAAGATTTTGAGAGCCTGCGTAGGTGGCAAAAAAGGGGACCCACTGTTACAGGTTTTGAGAAACTGACAATTTGATTTAGAATTTTTAGTCTCTGCAAAGAAGACTGTGTTGTCGCTTGACATAGAGAGGTTATTATTAATGTACTTTAGCATGTAGGGTATATTGTAAGTTAAGTGTAAATGAGATCTTACCTAGATTACTAGAACTAGCTCAGGTTACTTGGGCATCAAAACAACTTGATATTTTCAAACTCCTTTATTTATGTTGGATTGTACAATGTTTATCCTATATGTATTCTACGAAGTATTCTTGAATCGTACCTTGTTGTCATCTGGACAGTACTGCAACACCTGAAAAAGGAAGAAAAATTAGTATTAAAGTTCAATTAGGGTATTTCGCTACAACATCTATTGTTTACATTTTCACAGTAGGGAAAAATAAGGTTAGGTTTCCCCATTCGTCTGTCTTCTGTCTATCTGTCACTGAAGACAATTGATGGTTGTCTGACAGAAGTTGGTTTAGCGCCAGTTTTCCGGGGAAAGGCAGACATTTTGACTTTTCCTTCTGGGACCCTTGTAAGACCGGGTGGTCACACGTTAGTGGATTTTAGAGGGCTAAAACCCAGTTGAATTCGACTTTTCTGCTTGTTAAGCACCACACCTGTGGGATTTATGATAAGTCAAAAGAGGAAAACACTCTTAAAGGCCACACAACATCAACGGTAGGTGTCTAACCTTACTAACAGAATTTCACTTTCAATCTCACATTTTTAGCTAAAATATCCTGGAAATATACAGAACTTACCTGTTTTCAGTCAGCTAATGCATGTGTTTTGTCGACAGGCCTTTTTCTTTTTATTTTACGATTCTAATTCTACATCTTCTTCTGCTACTCCTTGTTGCGATCCTATAACCTGCTTCGCATTCCACAACATCTGCCTCTTCTGCATGAGCTGCATTGCATGAGGCCAGAGGATCATAACTGACACGACTGTCCCATTGGCACTACTACGTAGCACATATCTCCATTACATCGTTGGATGCAACATAGTACCCTGCTATCGCTTTGATGGTTATGATTGATGGGAACACCATCCTCGCTCCGCATATGGATGTTTAAATACTGAGGTTAAGAAGAACCTGGTGTTCAGCGCAGGCACACTTCGTAGATACAGGTGGGAGATAACCTTTATATACACATAGTTCTCATAACTCTTCAGGAACCAGCCCTAAAATATAACGATTTTAGTTATAGAAATAGTTAAGGCAGGCTTATTACAGTGTACTCACTATCCATTATATATCAGTTAGTAGACGGGGCCCCCATCAGTTCAATTCTTGCTTGTTAGCGTATTATCTATCATAGTTAAGTGACAACACATTCTCTAAGAAAAGATTGTCCAAACGTTACATATTTTATTATTAATAAATCCGAACCATCTATTTAATATAACTGGCTCTTTTATTTTCATTTCTATTCCCATCTATTTTATAATATAAACATTTAAGAACACAAAACAATTAAATTAACAAAGTCACCACCGAGCCACAGAACATCTTCACAGATCATCCCTCTCTCTCAATGTCAATTCGTCCCTAACCTCGTTTGTCAATATCCCGAACCCACGGAACGTGGACGTCTGGGTGTCCACCGATTCCAATTCCCCCGCCGCCCATCGTTACACCACGTGGCTGCGCGATGAACAGCGTCTGCCTTCGATAGTGGGGTAGTAGCAGCCTTGTGCGCAGTTAGCGCTTGGATGGGTGAGTGAATTGCACCGGGCGCACGGGCATTCAGTTTCGAAAACGTGAAAATTGCGTCAATGCTGCGATTTGGAAGTTGACGAGGCAACAATGCACTGCTGTTGTATGGCGCCCATCGCACCGACTGGATAAATTTAAATGCCCTTTTCAAACTATAAAATGGAATTACTGTAAATAAAACGATGCAGAAGGTAACGAAATGCAACAGTACATCCATTTTTGGATACACTAAGAGGTTTAGTCATTGTTTTCAAACCCTTGATACTAGTCTATTCGATTTCATTGGAAGACGCGTTCAGTTGCAGGGTTTTGGTGGGGGTATGTTTTTAACGAAAATATACATACATTTTGAACAAATCTGTATATGCGTATAATTTTATAGGTTATTCATGAACAGAACAAATAAACATAATTTAGATCGGTGTATCTATATAGTTTTTCTTATGTTAATATGTGCTTGACCTTGCTTAAATTAAAGGTGATTCAGTAAGGGCGACAGAGAAATAATTGTCCCTGTCTGTCTTGCATTTCTTTTCCCATATTCCTTGAGGGTCTAGGGTATAGCGCGCGAAATTGAGAATCCAAGAAAATACGTATTCCCGTGTTAGCGACGAGGTGTGGTCGCCTGTGCCATCCAGGACTAGCTTTTAAGTTATTACAAACGAGAAGCAAGCCTTGCTTTTGAATCTGATGCTTAATGGTCTATTCCCTTTCTCCAGTGTGTGTGTCTAAGATGAAGGGAGATAAGTCCAAAAATCCAAAGGTAAGGCCAAAAGGTCCAAAGGTAAGGTCCAAAGGTTACCTTAAAAATGAATTTCGCATTTCCAAGTTTCTGACATTACCTTTAAATCTACAGTAATGATTCAAAAAGCAAATTGTAGAAGAAAGCTTACGCTTTGTCACTGTGGTGGCCCCATTTTGATATAGAGTTTGGTTCTTTGAAGAAATTGCTCTTAGATGACATTCATTGAGGTCTTAGCTATCATCTTCTGACATACTGTGTATGTAGTTTGAAAAATAAGCGATTGGTGTCCGAAATGGGAATCCGTGTTTTACAGCAAACACAAACGTATAATTGTGTGTACCCAGACCAATCAATCTCTGAATACAACTATCACAACTATTCGGCACGGTGTGTCTGGACAATTGATTTACCTTCAGTTGTTTTCAGGCTTTACAGTTGACCTGAAAAACTTTCAACTCGAAATCGAACTGACAGTCAAATTTCTATAGGCAATGGAAATTCGCAATAACCCTTTTGAGGTTGATCAGGTAATAATTACACAATTTTATCTGATTTTAGTTTGTAGCGCTTTCTCACAAATGACGTACTCGATCCTATAACTCCGTCATGCACTTGTTACAAAGGAACAAGTGCTTCACTCCGCTCTTGCTTCGAAATGTCACCCATTCGAGACTATATCGGAGGAGTAGCATCACCACATTCAAAATTAACCATTCAAGTTGTCATAATTACATCGTCTGGAATAGAGACAAACGATATATCAAAGTCGAGCGTAATAACTACTGTGGCTGCTTGTAATTGCAAATGCCATTCCTTACTAGCAATTACTGGATTATTTTTCGAAGACATCGACGTAATGTGGCAGATGCATTAAGCAGCTGGGAATAATGGCTGCCCTTCACCAAGACAGGCAATTGAAGATAATTTGCAAGACGAGACTATAAATTCGCCGAAGGCATACTGGCTTTGGGTTTCGTACCAAATATTCGATTGGTAGCAGGATAAAACTAGCATAATATAGTGATGTGCTGTTTAGTACAGGTGTACTAGATTCAGCATAATGATCTTTAAGCATCTACTTTTGACTTGCCAGGATGAATGAAATGTGCGCATCCTTAGGTTGTGGTTACAACCTTGCTTGAATGCTTGAATGGGTGACTCCTTCGCTGAGCCTGATTGTTCATTAGAATCAAGTCCTGGCTTGGGTTCCTTAGGAACAGATCAATCTAGTGAAGTTAGATGAAATAATATTCAGAAG
Organism: Callosobruchus maculatus; assembly: GCA_951848785.1. Classification (NCBI taxonomy): domain Eukaryota; kingdom Metazoa; phylum Arthropoda; class Insecta; order Coleoptera; family Chrysomelidae; genus Callosobruchus; species Callosobruchus maculatus. The sequence goes on from CATOUR010000296.1 coordinate 2,800,440, forward strand.
TTGATAACCAAATAAATAAAATCGTAAAAATAAGGTAAGGGTAGTCTTTGGTGATGCCTTGTCAGCTAAAAAACTGATCAGCGCCTAAAGAGTGTTTAATAAAGTTACACAACTTAGAATCATACGTTGCAAAATTCATTCTTTTCAGACAAGGCATCATTTCAATTGATAAAGAGTTTTCTGATGAATATATAGCAAAAAAAAGTCAAACCATTCGATTATCACTGTACATTCTCCATAGATTCTGTCAACCGAATGCATAGAAAGGTAAATGAGGATGGTGAAATTAAATCCTTACTAATAGATAAAGTAATAATTATATTTGAAACCCAAGAATTAGCTATATATGTAGCGATCAACTACGTTAGATACGAACATCTGGGCAAATACTGTAAAAGTAAACCAAGATGTGCCAAATGTCGATGTTATCATACCTTTAGTTCTTGTCAAGATACAATGACTAATCAATCTGTCTCCACTGCTCTGGGGATTACTATGCCTAAGAAATGGAAAAATGCCTAGAGTTTCGAAGAACTGAAGAATACTATACATTCTGAGACTATTTATTTGTCATATTTATTAAAATGGCAAATCTGTAAATAAATACATAAGTAAATAAATATACTGCTAAATTAGAGAGTTTTTGGACGTCCGTTTCCTGACGCTATTGCACGTTATCGGCTACTTGTGGCATGTGCAGTTCTCCCGAAATAACCAAATCAGCGAATAACCGATAAAGTTATACGTTAGCTACAGAAGCTTACGGTACGATGGTAACGTTACGTGCGGTATTGCCAGGTCTAAACCACTATGCGGCGGGCCTATTCAAGTGTCATATCGGCAATCGATCGTTGGAAATTCGTTGGATAATCTCTGGATAACACGTCATTTCGCACGCATGCGCCAATTTTGGAAATATCCAGCGAGTGGCAATCCTGAGAGGCGTGTGATGACAGTGATGGCGGCTTCCTGTTCCTCAGCCGTCAGCTGATGAGCCTAACCTAACAACCTAACCGTACTTATTTTTTATTTTATTGTTCAATGTCATTGACGTCTTATGATGCTTAATTCAGATGCACACGACACCCGACGATACGAAACTGTTCCTATTGGTTGAAATATTCAAAATGATGTCAAATCAACATATTTCAACCAATAAGAGCAGTTTCGTACCGTCGGATGTCGTGTGCATCTGAATTTAGCTTTACCCCCAAAGACGTCAATGTTCAATTGTTGTTGTTTTAGCCGAGCCACCACAGCTATATACATATTCTCGGGTGCGTAATGTGAGAAGACCCCCTGCAGTACATGATCTACAGAGGGGTTCGTGAAAGTGGTATGTGCAGGTATAGTTTATTCGCGCCTCAGATACTGTGTGGATAACTGGATAACCAGTGCGTATGTTGCTTTTCATTTTCTACACTGGAAAAAACGGAGTCAACGACCCAACGTGAGGGACGTAGGTTGGTAGAAGAACATTTGTTATTAGCCAGTGAGTTTAGGAAAGCTTACCGAGACCATAGAAGTAGGATGGGCTGACAGTTTCAATACTCATGGTTCTGAAGCTACAAGTAATGGTGCGTGCTGGACACAGGTAAAGTATCATGATAGTGATCTCATAAAAGGGGCAAAATCAATTTCATATTTGTCAGGCTGTGCTCTACATGTTAGATATTATTGTGGCACATCATAATCTTCGTGGAGCTTATAGGGTTATACACCTTATTTTGGATAATGCCTGTTTTCATAATAATTGTTATCATGACTGGGTCTCATGCATAGGTACTCGTTACCCAGCCTTTGTGTTTAAATGAGAATTTAATGTTGCATTAGTTCTAAACGATTCTACAGTAGTATGTTGTTTTGTCAGTGTGTCAACTAGTTATGATAGTGGTCTTATGATGGTCACATTGTGTTGTATAATATTTACATTTGTAGTAACCAACAATTATTCATATGTATGGGTGACAGTTTTTATCACAGCACTGTGATTAAAGTTGGGGAATTGTGTTGTATGATGGTACCCCAAAGCACCTTATGCTATGCAGTTATGTTCTTCGCAATTACTGAAATGAAAATATCAATAATAATTCAACACTGCAATTCCCCACATGTGACCTTTATTCACATTCATAACTAATTTGAAGAGTTTATTGCTATTGATGAACTGTAGTTACTAAGTTATAGTCATGCAATTCACTTTTGCAGGATGGGGTGGACGTGATACATCGAGTGACATCTCAAGCAGCACATATGAAGTAAGATGCTACAGGGACTGGGGCCCTTCCAGGGTAGATTGTGTATTGTGTCAAAGTTAGAACATTATTTATTATGATTACAACATGTATTTTAACTTTGTGTAAGCACAATATGATATGAAGTTGTTTTCTAATAATAAATGATAAATCCTATGTATTCATACTTTAATATACAAATCACTTCAATCAATCAATTTATTGGTGATAATATACAACATATTTACAAAAGCCATATGGTGAACAAAAGTAAAATTACAAACTAGAAATATGAGAATATTGTTAAAAACTTGCACATATAAAAACAAACTACAAAAAATAGTTTATAAACAATGATAAAAAACAGGCAAGGCTATTGGTATTGGGCGTACCTATATATGTCCCATCTTACTAAATAAAAAAAAATTCATCAATTGAGTAAAGTGCTTCTGATATCAAAATTTGTTTTATTTTTACTTTGAACTCAAACTATGGCATAGTGCTGTAGCTTAATGGTAACTTATTATATAATTTAACAGCCAGATATCCTGGACCACATTGAAATCTTGCTAAACATTGAGAAATTGGCATAAGTTTCTTTCTATTTTTGGTTTCATAACTATGGACATCACTGTGCAATCTATATTGATCCTTATTACCCACAGTGAATTTTGAAGTATATAAACCGCTGGTAAAGTGAGTATGCCCATATTTAAGAAAACATGTCTGCAGATATCCTGATAATTCAACCTACCCACTATTCTTATGGCTTTCCTCTGCAAAGCAAATAACCTTTTCATTTGCGGGGCATGGCCCTATGCTAGGATGGCATAAGTAGGTACAGGGTGCCCTAGTCGCACATCATGCCATGAAGCCTATCAAATTGCAGCAGAAATAATGTTCAGTTGATTGGGTTATACAAAATACTTTTTTATTAGTCTACAAAATAATACATTTCACTTATACACTGTAATACTTTCACTCCACTACCTTTAAGCTGCAATTACAATACTCAAGTCACTGTTGCAGACCTGAAAAGAAAAGCATGATTAAAGTTTCCTACTCACTTGCCAGCTGCTGTAGTCAGCCACACATGAGGTTTAGATGTACACTTAATTAAATGTAGCAAATAAAATTGTACAAGCATTACTCGCTGACCGATGAACTTTGAATATGAATTTGAACATTGGTATTAATGTTCCTAACATGACGCAGACGTGCCACTGATTAGTAGTTTTTGTTTGTTTTAAAGTCAGCACCAGTCTACTTCTTTACTTCACACGTTACTCAACATTGCTTCACATAACTGTATATTCAGTTGTGCACATATTTCGAAAAGTACAGGACAGTAACAATGTAGCCCCATTGTAGTTAATGATGATGGCCCCTGCATTTGATAAAGTGTCACTATATCTTCATCATGTACCTGACATTGGAACACATACACAAGTCCTTGTGTGCAGTGGATGGTTTCAGTTGAGGCTAACATGATACAATCATGTTTGAGAATTATTCAAAATACACGACAACATTCTCTGCATTTGAACGATTCATAATATGCTTGGCCATGTACAGCTGCTTGTATTGTGTATTAGTGTATTTGATAGCTACATTATGCAAATGCATGTAGTGGGTGTTTCCTCATACAATGCCATCCTTCTTATCTTTTTTATTTGAAGTACTAGAAAAAAGTTTCCCATGTAATAAAATATACATCTATACAAAAAACAGGTTTTTTATTATTTTATCTTTTTGTTCATATTGTATTCTAAATGACAACAGAAGACTATAAAAGTTTCATATATAAACTTGTTTCTATCTCTACAATTAAAACAGATAAGAGGGGAGGCGAAGTATGAGGAAACACCTGGTATAACCACCCTGCCTCGTTAACCATAGATTATAGCAGCTGAGGGACATAAATGTGTCATGTCACAGTATCAGGATGATTTCATGGATCTACTACTGTTTACTCAGAGTGTCTGATCCAGAGGTAGGCTAAGACCATGTCAATACTCATACTAATCAGTTTCTGGTATGCACCTAAACTATATACTTACTGAGCATGATTAGTCAGACAACGAAAACTGCTCACCTTGCCCTCTACCCTTACAGCTGTGCTTCTTCGTGCGTCCACGAGGTACGGTGTTAGCTCGTGCCATGCCTGTTGAAATAACTTAACTATGTGAGCCTGTTGTAGTGCGCCCTACACTAACTGTCAGATGGGATGATATCCCCTGTTCTGTTCAGGACGATCTCGGCGAAGGCGGCTAGCATAGTCCTGGGTCTTCGATCTCCCTCCCAAGCTTCGATACACAACACTACTCACGACGTAGTGGGGGCAGTATACACGCTGAAGTAGTCACATATCGATTCTAGCCCTACTCCAAGTATATCACGTTATCACACTAACCTGTTCTTCGATACAATGTGTTTGTTTGTAACACCGTACGATCACTACCACCGACTATTAAATCATAAGTGATCCTTCATCACTTGGTCAGCGACACAAAATAGGTGTCGGTGACCTCAGAGTTCAGCGACTAACAGCTGATCTGCACAAACACAAACAAGTCTTATAGGTTAGGCTCATCAGCTGACTGCTGAGAAACAGGAAGCCGCCATAGCTGTTTAACTGTCAAAATAGGGCTAACAGGCCTGCCAGTCGCTGGATATTTCCAAAATTGGCGCATGCGTACGAAATGACGTGTTATCCAGAGATTATCCAACGAACTTCCAACGATCGAGTGCCGATGTGACACTTGAATAGGCCCGCGGCAATGAGGAAAGAACCGTGATGATTTTGATAGCAACAATACATATTTTGTGGTTTATCATTATACAAAAGGATCAGGTTTTCTTCCGTCAATTTTATTTGACAGTATTATCCAATAAAGCTTCAAAGTTAGGCGTTTGCGGCAACAGCGTGTGATCATCACGGGACTGAATCATGGTAGGGAAATCTGAAATGTCATGCTTCGGGGATCCTGCATAACCTATTTTTTTTTTTGTGATGTGATCTATTTTCTGCTTGTGGTGTTTACTTGTTGCACGTAACATTTCTTGGACATTTCCGACCAAATCGATCATAATGTGAGGTTAAGTTAAAAGCAAATAAGTCCAATAATTGTTAGTGTCAATTGTCAAATAACGCAACAATACACGTCACAGATTTCGGTTACAAAAACTGTACACAAGGCACACGCTTATCCGTTATTCGAAACACACTGCGCGTGCTCAGAATAATGTTTTACGGATAGCGTCGTTTAATTTTTGGTGGCTCAAAATCTCTCTATTATATGGCTTACTAAATACAGCATCAATACGAAAGATACGATTTTTTCTATAACCGATAGTATGACAAAACAACTTCGAACTAAAAAACCTTCGCCATTAGAATAACGTTCAGTTCGGTGTTTAACTTTGGTGAATGCATCAGCAGTTTTCTGTACTAAAGTGTGCACAAACATCTTTGCGCTGTTATAAAACGTTCCACATCCCAAAAATAGCGGATGGATGCGCTGAGCTCTTATTTTTATTGGAAAATATATACGAAGTCGCTGTTAAAATTTATATTCCATATAGTCAAGTATGATAAAAACAAGCAGGGTACCTTCTTCCGGTTGGGTAGATATACTCCAGTGACGTCAATATGTTTTTGTGTAAGAGGTTCATTCTTTTATCTGTCTCTTCCTTCCAGAAACTGGTGAGTCATTATAATTTTCGGGAGCTCCAAAATATGCCCCTTGTGATATTAGTTGTTTAATTCCTCAAAATCTAAGCTTAGCTTACTAATAAACATGTTATTAGCACCTTTCCTGATGTATTATTAATGACTCAATACAATGAAAAAATGCAGTAACGCAGTAGTCTTTCAACGTAACGCGGGCGTTTTGCATGGCATATTTTTGTCCCCGAGCATATGCACCACAACGTCATAGCAATAAACTCGAGTGTTTTCTGAGAAATTCAGCATTTTACCTTTGTGAATTCAATTTTAGGATTGTCCTCTCTTTTACGTACTTTATTTTTTTATGAATATACCAATTTTTACACAACTATTATAGAGTTTGTCCCAAATGACAAACCACTGCGTTACTACATCGCGTTACCATAAAAATGGATGTATGATTGTTGCGATCACATAGCACTGGATGATATGAGAATATTCTGTTCACATTCTCTACAGATATTATGAATATTCTGAGAAAATTCCATGGATAATAAGAATATTTACAGAATATTCTGTAAGCGTTCGAAATGGGAATAACACCCTATATTCCTAGAATATTCCGCCGAATGTGCCGCACGGATATTACATGAACAATGTTTTTGAATATTCTGGGAACATTTTGTCTAAATTACCTCATATACTAAACATTTTTAGGGAATTATGGATGCTATTCCAAAAATAATGGCACCTATTAGTGGCAGATGGTCACAAAAGTTAAGTGGTTAGGTCAGTCTAAATGCCTAAAATAAAGTGTATAAATGTGAACTTGTTGCATTTAACCTCAAAATTCTACTCACATTATATAATGAACCATACACCATAGTAGGTGACCATAATTTGGAACGCTGTCACACACTTTATAACAACCAGCAACTTTATTATACAAAATTGGGTATAAATCGTATAAATGCAGGCCTTTCAGGAAAAAAACTCGTGATTTGTGAATTCGTGAATTGCTAAAATGCCCACATGACATCACATGTTGAGGCACAGAATGACAGAACACTTGAAGCGGAGAATAGAGTGACAACCAGACAAGATTGACAACTGACGACACCATATTCACCACACATCAGCATAAGATGCTGTCACTTTATCGTCGGTAGATGCCGTATCTGTATTGCTGGCAATGGCTAATGACTAATTGTAACAATAAAAATGTTGTTTGGTCATGAATGACCAGCCAACACTTTTATTACACATAGCAACCAGCAGCTCAGTAGGATTGCATAAGACTAGGGTATGTAGGTGCGTGCGTGTGTGCGTGAATGTGTGAGTCTCGTTAGCCGCCAAGAAATGAAAACTAGGACAACAATGGTTTAATAAAGATTTATTTTAGTATGTATACGAATGCAGTACATTTTATTTTTTTTTTTTAAAAAGAACTTAACTTCAGAAGGAAGTCCTCGTAGTAGTGCCCTTCCGAAAGGAAGGTGGTGCTCCAGAGAAGGCTGGCTTTTTCAGGAGTTCAGGTGGTGCCCCAAAGGTGTGGAGTCTTCATTTTGGCAACTCGAGAAAAAGAAGGTGGCTTTGGTGGTGGCACCCCGAGAAAAAGATTAGGTGGTCTTCATGGTGGCACCCCGACCAAAAAGAGGTGTTCATGGTGGCACCCCGACAAAAAGGGTGGTTCTCCTGTGAAAGAGTTATGGCTGGTATTAGCACCTTGTGGAGAACTTCACAGGACTTCACGATCTGTTCCTGAAGTATGGATCTTCATGCGTTCTTACATTTTGATAAATTGCATTCATATACTTCAGAAACAAACCTATGAAGTAGCATGGGGGAATTAAAAAGCCAAAAAGCAGATAACTTTCAAATGTTCACATGGTAAAGATTAAAAAAAAATATAGATATATCCAAGAGCGTATAGTTTAAAAAAAAATTCTTAAATACTTTGCATTTTCAGTCCTACCGGATCTTTTCAGATATATAGTGACAAATAAAATAAATGTACAAAGTATGTTCAAAAATTCACAAACTTTTTCCTCACGCCTTGTAAAACAAAATTACAAAAATGTCCAAAAGATCTTTTCATTGCGTTCTCAATTAGCAAATCTGAGTGCTAGGTATTTTTACGTAAGGAATGTCATAAAAAAAATGTGAAACATTAAATACACACAAGATAAGGCATCTTAACACAAAAATATATGGCTAGAAACAAAGAGTAGTGTTCAGCGAATCTTTTGTTAGGTAATTAATAAATATACAGTGTATGATTGACTTGATATTTAAAGATTAAAATGTTCGCCATCACATGTTCATGAAAAGAAATGTATAAATCAGAAAAATCACATTCCTACACAAGATAAGATAAGATAAATATGCAGAAGCAATGAAAATGTGGGAAACCTTAGCAATTAAATCGTTATGATTACCTTGACTAAGACATAATGGCACAGACACAAAAGATTGTCTTAGAGAGACATAATTACATTAGCTGTTAACTGTTTGAGTTCAAAACGCAAAAGGAAGGAGATATGTGTTTCGACATAAAAGGTAACCTTGGTGGAGAGCAAGAGCATATCCCCACTCATTAGATATGCGCAGGCGGTGTAACATAAAAATCGTTCCATCTGAAAGAAAGTAGAGATAGGAAAAAGGTAGGGGTGAGAAGCAAAATAGTTATAAAAATGTACTAGTATAATGAGGAAGCAGTAGCTAAAAATGGAAGTTGTAAACTATTTGTATATGGTAGCCAAGTAAATAATATAAAAATAATTTTGAAAACGGGTGAACCGTTACACTCGGCCCCACTTAACGAAAAAAAATTTGAGAAGCATTCGAGAATTTTTTTTTTAAAAGAGAGTAAAGTTAAAGTTATCACTGAGGGATCAAAATCAATCATTTGTCCTGATAACAATGTCAGATTAAGTTTTCGTGCTTCCCCATGCAAATCTCAAGAAATTGTAGTAATCTACAACCTACAAAGTCTATCAAGGTGCATGAAAGAGCAAGAAGACGCAGGTAGAAAACAAAAATGTTGGAAGAGAAATGGGAAGAAAAAGAGATAGCCTCAAGTCTACCAAACAAGAGGGATGGTTATAGCACCAACTCGCTTAAAAGTGCAGTGAAGCTGCACTGAATATGTACTACACAATGAAGGTAATAAATTGTGAAGTAAAAAAAAACAAATGTACGCAACCTATCAAACCCTAATATACTTAAGACCTAAAAAAAAACTCGTCAAAACTTTGACAAAAGACAAAGAGTTTCAGGACTCACTAAAATAACTATAAGTTCGATACCTATACAAAATCTAAATATCCTAAATAACCATAAGTAATTTTCAAAAGAAACTGGGATACCCTTAATATTCTCAACAAAAAATTGTAAAATATTCCACTGAACAGACTTAAGAGAATATTCAGATCTCTAAAGCATAGGTATAAGACCAAACTATTTCTATTTATGAAATACGAAATAAAAAAAATTGTAACACCATAAGTGCTTCTATGAAAACCCAAAATAAAATTTAAATTTTGATCAAAATAATTTCTAAGTACTAACCATAATTCAGTAACGTTCTGATTCAATAAAAAAATTGGAATCCAGTGATGTTCTGATTCGATAAAAGATCTTGTAATAATCCTGCAATGTTCTGATTCGTTAAAGAGCATTATAATTCAGTGATTAACCAAAAAAAAATGTTGGGCGCCAGCAGTCTAAAATGGGACTACGAAGAAAAAAGGTAATCAAACATAGGTGCTTGAGTGACATCATTTCAAAGTCAAATACCTACATGAAATTTTTCAAATAGTAAACAACGAAGTAAATTCAAAGAAGTTCTGTGTCATAATAGATTCAAAGAATAAATCCACAAAGCATTAACAAGATTACATTCCAAAATCAATTCAGGGAAAGTTTACACAACATATTAAACTTGAAAAGAAAAATTCAGGGAAAATTTGTTCCTCAAATTGAATTCAAAAATAAATTTAGGGGAAAATACATCTTGTGACAATTTAAAGTAAGCAAAACTGTTCAAGTGAAATAACTACCACAAATCTAATGTTCATTAATAAAGTGATTCCAAAAAAAAAATTCAAACATCAGTGTAAGTTTAAGATCTAATCAGGAAGAACTATTAAAGATTGCATGAGCAAATACAATAACAATAATCAAAAGCTTGAACTATTTGTGAGCATGTAAGTACAAGGACCTAAGTCGATGAAAATTTTGAATTGGCAAAAAGCGAAGATTAAATGCAAAATTGCAAGAAATGTTAACCATGATTTCAATCTATCAAATATCGGATTACTAAAATTGTAACAAACTCACATCAAATTATGAGTGCAAAGCGAAAATCGTAAAGTTATAAGTTCAAAGTGATTTTAAAAAACTAAACTGTGATAAACAGATCATATGAAAGAAACTAAACATGAAAATCTCAGGCCTACAAAAGTCATTCCAAGTACGCTGCAGATTTATAGAAACGCATACCAGGATAACTAAAGAGGATAGAGACAATCAGGGGTAATTTCGTTCATGAGAGCTAAGTGACCTTTTTTTTAAAGCCGTAAATTTTAAAGTGATTTTAAAGTCACAAGAAATCTACTATAATGAACATTGAACAAGTACCATGAAAACAAATCACACATGAAAATCGCAAACCTACAAAAGCTGCATCAGATACGCTGCAGATTTATAGGAACGCATACCACGATAACTAAAGAGGACAGCAACAATCAGGGATGATCTTATTCATAAGTAAAAATTTAAAAATTTACATAAAGTTGAAATGACATGACATGGCATAAATGAACATAGGATTTCAGAAATCTACCAACAAACAAAGTACATTACAATGTACCATATCAAAAGTGTTTCTTCTACGCCAGAGGTTTCAAGAGCTGTCCGAAATACGCCAGATTTATAAGTATGCATATTACGACAGACAAGTGAACAGAAAATGCATACAAGAAAAGCGCTTTCGATCCAAGAAACGTCATAGGACTTACATCAGTCTCTATAACACAAAATTTGGAAAAAAAAATCCATAACAAATAATATTTCTGAAAACATGTTACAATATACTACGAAATGTAATCAATTTATACTACAAATTAAATCGATTAATCAAAGTTTTTTAAAAACTATCAAAAATATCAGTAAAAATTTAAGTGTGCTCACAAATGTTCAGTACGGTTAAATTTAAATTTGCTCAGATTTTGGAAATCGATGTTAAACTACAATTGTCACAATAGTATGCATACAAAATTTTTGGACTATAACTTTTCAGAAGGTCGCAAGCAACGGTCTTAAATGTCCTAAGGGGATCTATTGGCAGACTCTTACTGCCGCCTAGAATTTTTAAGGGGCGCTGGCTAATTCTTTCTCTGACACTGACGCTTGAAGTGAGAATGGCGGTGCATTTTCCCTTCAGACGTCTCGCATCTTCGCCCAGTACAGCAGGGCGCGTGAATTTTTGGGACTGTGATATAAGGTTGATAAACAACAGTTTTAAGTGTCCTAAGGAGATCTATTAGCAGACTCTTACTGCTGCCTAGAATTTTTGAGGGGCGCTGGCTAATTCTTTCTTTGACACTGACGCTTGAAGGGAGAATAACAGCGCATTTTCCTTTCAGACGTCTCGCATCTTCGCCCAGTACAGCAGGGCGCATGAATTTTGTAACAGGAATTATAATCAGAATTGTCAATCGTTACATAACAAGAACAAAGAATAGTGTTGATCACTTTCTGAACCAGTCTCAATCACCATCTGAATCAGAACTATCACTTGAATTATTACCCATATAAGTATCATTATTATCTAAACTATTGTCAGGTTTAAGATCCTTGACATGAAAATCTCCTATAACGTTACCATCCAAATCTTTCAATGTACAAACTAAAGGTGACTTTACTCTATAAACAATGCAGGGGATAAACTTTGGACTTAACTTCGCACAGAAATTATCAGCAGCTTTTGAAAGAATGAAATTACGTTTCAAAACTCTATCACCAACTTTGAATCTAAGATCTCTCCTTCGCAAGTTATAACGATTTTTGTTGACTTCATAAGAACGTCGCATTCGGTCTTGAACTTTAGAATAAATCTTAGGTATCTTTTGTACTAAATTTGGATATAGAACATTTTGTCTGATATTGAAGTCATTTCTGCTGAATGAATTTACATATATTTTAACTGACTGTTTCATGTTTGGCCAATAATATAGAGCTGATAACCTAGAGAGTGTTTTGAAAACTCCTAGAGGACCTGAAGTGCAATTATCATGATAAAATTTTAAAAGTTCTAACCTATTAGGCGTTGGTACAACTATTTTCCAATCAGTATATGTCTCTGAAAGAGGATCGTCAGATAAAATGTGTTTGTAAAGAACATTATTTTCTACTTTAAACGATGGATATAAATCTGGATTGCTACTGACTTTGCTAATCATTCTTTGATACCACTTGTCTGGAGTTAACTCATTTAAATTTAATATTGAAACATCTATATCTCTATGTACTCTAGATAAAACATCGGCAACAGGAATTTCTTTGCCTTTGCGATGGATGATTTCAAAATTATATGGTGAAAGGCGATATAACCATCTAGATAATCTAGGTGAAGGATTTTTAAGACTTTGAATCCATTGCAAAGATGAATGATCAGAGATAACGTTAAATTTTGTATGTTCAAGATAACAGCGAAAATGTTCTATACTTAGCAAAACTGCAAGCAGTTCTTTTTCTGTGGTGGAATATTTTCTTTGGGCCGTGTTGAGAGTCTTACTAAAGTACGATATGAGATGTTCTAAACCATGTTCCTCCTGGAAAAGTACACCACCAACTGCAGAATCCGAAGCGTCACAGACAATGGAAAAGGGCTTAGTGAAGTCTGGACTAGCAAGAATGGGAGCAGTAGTCAGCAGGCCTTTAATTTTCTCAAAAGCATCAGCAGCTTCAGATGTCCAAGAGACAGACTGACCTCTCCTTCGGTTCTTTAATAGATCTGTAATTGGAGAAGCTATTGAACTGAAGTCTTTAAGAAAACGACGACAAAAGCTTAACATGTCCACTAATCTTCGCATCTGAGTTATACTAGTTGGAGTAGGAAATGACAAGAGAGAATTTACTGTACAAGAGTCATAACTGTAATTTCCAAAATCTCTGGTATTTCTTATTTCTGCGATTTGATCATCAACCCTGGGGTGGCTTTGCCCTTCGTATTGGGATCTGAAAAGGTGACTCCCTTGTTCTGGACATGGGAAGGCCCAGGAGTCAAAGCGGGAACTTCCTGTCTCTGTACGTTTTTTGAACAAGAGGGACAAGTTGATTTTGTGACATTTCTCATGCCACATTCATAACAAAACCTAATACGGGGAGATCTACATTGCTGTGAGGAATGCCCAAGTTTTTCGCAATTCCAGCAAACTACTGGTTTTCTAGGAACAGGGGAAGATGTATCATTGTTAGGATTGTAATCGGATCGACTGACAGGTTGACATGTCAGAAAGGAATCCTCTGATTTCCTACAATATGCAGTCAATTGGGCAAACGTCAAGATATCATGAAGTGCTAGTGACTTAACATAATCGGGCAACAAGTTTCTACGAATGATGTTAACCATGTCCTTTTCAGTGAATGGGTTGCTGGTGAGTCTATTGAACTGAGACTCCATAAAAGCAATAAAAGTTATGACAGGTTCACGTTGACCTTGTTTGCGTCTACGAATTTCATCAATCAAGTTGATGTCGTAATTGTCTCTAAGGAAAGCATCCTTTAATTGACGTACCAAATCACCCCAATCATGAAAAGCACCCCTAACAGAACCATTATGCCACCAAGTCCATGCTATGCCTTCAAAAAGGTCACCTGCAGCAGCATATAGATCCATCTCATTACAACCTCGAGAAGCCATAAGAGACTGAATCAATTCAAGAAACTCAATGACAGATGTTTTGCCATTGAACTTCCTAATTCCCCATTTAAAAATAGGAACCTTGTTCTGTTGACAAAAACTAACAGGAGAGCAAGGCTGAGGATTCATTGCCAAGGGAGGCAAAGAAGCTGCTACAGTAGTAACAGGTTGCGTTTGCATAGGCTGTGTTGGATTAACAGTCACAGGCATGGGAACTGGTGATGAATGTCCTGTGGGAGGTTCAAGCTTGGCCAAAAGATTTGATTCAGCAATCACGAGCTGTGTTTTAAATCTAGACTTTTGTGTCACTTCCTCATCAGAAGAAGGAGCAAGTCGATCAATTCTATTTGCTAAGTGCAACAATCGAGTACAAATCCTGCGATGTTCACTTGAATCATAGCCACTAGAAAATTGAGATATCATATCTTCAAGTTTATTGAAAGAGAGTATGATATCATCTTTATCCTCATCAAAGGGAATTAAAACTGAAGTTTCAGAAAAACTTCTACCGTGCTGCTCTTGTGATAGCAGACCACGCAAAACTTTTCGTTTATCATCCATAGTGCTAGGAACTTCCAAGCCTCTAATTTTTATCTCATAAGCCAGCTCACTTGACATCAAGTCATTAACATTTAGTTTAGTGAGAGGCATTGTTGCGTTTAAGTGAGGTTAAGTAGAAAAAAGACAAGTCAAAACCCAACAAGATAAAAAAACACTAAAAATATCAAACAGTTCACCAAAAAAAAACTACTTGGGCATGTATGTTCTCGAAAAGGAAACTAATATTCTGGAGTGACACTAAAGGATTAAAATTATTTATCTGGCCTCAACAAATATGACTGCCCTTATATCAGTCTTTCAATCAAAACAAAATAGAGACTAGAAATGCTCTAATATCAAAAATATTTGCCAGATAAAACAACTATATATAGATAAACTCCAGAATGAAAACAATCATAACAAAAAACAAAGACTAGAATTTGCTTAATGAAAGTTCAAAAAAAATTTTTTTTTTTGAGTATTAATATACTTTATATGTGTGTGTGCCTCAATTTATGTGTTAATCTAGGAAATTAAATATATGTGCAAGTATATAATTGCACATATATAACCACCCTTCTATAAATAGCAAAAAACTAAAGTCAGCTTGTGAAAATTTCAACTATAAATGAGTTACTAAATAAGTGTACCTAAATAGGAAATTACTAAAGAAAAATGTAGTGAATTGTTGTCCAAATACCACACAAAATATATAGCTACAAAAAAAAGCAAACCATACAAAAAACTGTAGGTATATGTTTCTGAGCTGTGAATAATATCCAAACGCCAGATATCTTAGAGAAGCATTTACAACATACGCTCAGATTTATAGATTAACGCATACGCGAAATGTCTCAAGACAGTACAAAAAATAATGCATTAGGAAATAAAATCTCAGTCATAAATGAAATACACTAATAGACAAAAATCAATAGAAAAATTTAAAGAACTTCAAATGTACCTCAATAAAAAAATTTTGAAAATAGAAAATTTGGACAAACAATCACCCTGAAAACTACAAAAAAAAATATAAGCTGATAATAGTTAATGAAAATTAAATAATAAAATATATTTGCCAAATGAAAGTACTGCATCCAAAAAAAAATTATTATCAAATGGAATTTTTGAGTCAATGAGCCGAAATGGAATTTTGAAAAAGTTGTCCAATTTTCACTTCAAGACAGCCCAAAGACTCACAACGCACACTACCAGACATACCCATGTCTGGCCACACGTTGGCAGCGCCAATTTGTAACAATAAAAATGTTGTTTGGTCATGAATGACCAGCCAACACTTTTATTACACATAGCAACCAGCAGCTCAGTAGGATTGCATAAGACTAGGGTATGTAGGTGCGTGCGTGTGTGCGTGAATGTGTGAGTCTCGTTAGCCGCCAAGAAATGAAAACTAGGACAACAATGGTTTAATAAAGATTTATTTTAGTATGTATACGAATGCAGTACATTTTATTTTTTTAAAAAAAAAGAACTTAACTTCAGAAGGAAGTCCTCGTAGTAGTGCCCTTCCGAAAGGAAGGTGGTGCTCCAGAGAAGGCTGGCTTTTTCAGGAGTTCAGGTGGTGCCCCAAAGGTGTGGAGTCTTCATTTTGGCAACTCGAGAAAAAGAAGGTGGCTTTGGTGGTGGCACCCCGAGAAAAAGATTAGGTGGTCTTCATGGTGGCACCCCGACCAAAAAGAGGTGTTCATGGTGGCACCCCGACAAAAAGGGTGGTTCTCCTGTGAAAGAGTTATGGCTGGTATTAGCACCTTGTGGAGAACTTCACAGGACTTCACGATCTGTTCCTGAAGTATGGATCTTCATGCGTTCTTACATTTTGATAAATTGCATTCATATACTTCAGAAACAAACCTATGAAGTAGCATGGGGGAATTAAAAAGCCAAAAAGCAGATAACTTTCAAATGTTCACATGGTAACGATTAAAAAAAAATATAGATATATCCAAGAGCGTATAGTTTAAAAAAAAAATTCTTAAATACTTTGCATTTTCAGTCCTACCGGATCTTTTCAGATATATAGTGACAAATAAAATAAATGTACAAAGTATGTTCAAAAATTCACAAACTTTTTCCTCACGCCTTGTAAAACAAAATTACAAAAATGTCCAAAAGATCTTTTCATTGCGTTCTCAATTAGCAAATCTGAGTGCTAGGTATTTTTACGTAAGGAATGTCATAAAAAAAATGTGAAACATTAAATACACACAAGATAAGGCATCTTAACACAAAAATATATGGCTAGAAACAAAGAGTAGTGTTCAGCGAATCTTTTGTTAGGTAATTAATAAGTATACAGTGTATGATTGACTTGATATTTAAAGATTAAAATGTTCGCCATCACATGTTCATGAAAAGAAATGTATAAATCAGAAAAATCACATTCCTACACAAGATAAGATAAGATAAATATGCAGAAGCAATGAAAATGTGGGAAACCTTAGCAATTAAATCGTTATGATTACCTTGATTAAGACATAATGGCACAGACACAAAAGATTGTCTAACACCCGTATGCACCGTTTGGCGATTCTAATCGTAGTTCCCTAATCGCGTTTTGCTAATCTTTGGCATCTAGCCATGCAATAGATTAACTAATCCAGATTCAAGATACGGCAAGGTTGTATTCGCAAGATTGTTTTGACAGTAACAGTGTCAAAATTTTCAGTTTGCGGTTCATAACAAACAAGTAATCTAATCCAGGTTTACGTAACTAATCGCGCAACTGACTTACGGTGCATACGGGTATTAGAGAGACATAATTACATTAGCTGTTAACTGTTTGAGTTCAAAACGCAAAAGGAAGGAGATATGTGTTTCGACATAAAAGGTAACCTTGGTGGAGAGCAAGAGCATATCCCCACTCATTAGATATGCGCAGGCGGTGTAATATAAAAATCGTTCCATCTGAAAGAAAGTAGAGATGGGAAAAAGGTAGGGGTGAGAAGCAAAATAGTTATAAAAATGTACTAGTATAATGAGGAAGCAGTAGCTAAAAATGGAAGTTGTAAACTATTTGTATGTGGTAGCCAAGTAAATAATATAAAAATAATTTTGAGAACGGGTGAACCGTTACATAATAAACTTTTGAAAATTGCACATAATACTTATTAGGTATATTTGGGATGAACGCAAAACGAATGAAGGTTTTTTTAATTCACTGAGGAACGTGCAAATATAAATTAATAATACCTCATATTGAATATTTGCCTACATACAGATATTTCTGTTACAAATATTACCAAATATTCGTCAGAAAATAGCTACATCTTGTTCTTAGTAGATTATTAAAGTAATATTCTATCAAGAATATTACTGGTATATTTTGGAATAATTCAGATATTAAACGAATAATCACTGATTGTCCTGTGGATAAAATAATAATATTCTATAAAGAATATTATTTTAATAATCCAGAATAATCAAGAGAAATAGCGAATATTCTATGATTCTACTGAATATTCATGGAACATATAGGAGATTTAAAGAATATTCATAGAATATCCAGTGCTATGTGGGTTGATGTACATTTAAATGGTTCCTACTGAATTTTCCCCCACTCCAGTAAACTGAGTAGCCAGTCGGCAGCGATTATCCAAAGAGATCCACGTGTGTTTATTTTGTGTGTGTGCAGAGTTATTGTTATATTTGGGTAAATATTGTTGTTTTTTCAATTATTTAGTAGCGCCTAATTTCTATTGGTTTCCTAAATTAGCTAATGCACGTTATATGACAATTTATTTAAAAAATCATGTAAAAATTACTTCTATCACTACGCTTCGTTACCTCTAGAGAGTAAGCAATCCCAGATGATCATTTAGAAGACAGTGACGAGGATTTTTTTAATCTCGGGTAGTCCACAAACCCAAAGCTATTATAACTTGGTATATAACTCTGATTCCGAAGATGAACAACCACTTTCAAGCCTCAAAGAAATGCGTACAAATAGCGCAGGTACCAACTACTTCACACGCTGATGAAGAATACTTGGACAACAAAGATGGCCTACATCCTAATAATATATCTGAAGGCGTGTATGTGCTTGTAAGACTTTCTAGTGGAACGGGGGACGGGGATGTGAAAATCATGTTTTTTATATCAGTGGATGATAGTGGAAAACTGTTTAAATTAGTCAATGGAGATATTTCCTATGAGCCCGATGAAAATATGATTAAAATTATCACTGAGCCCACAAAGAAGGTTATCGGAAAACGGGAATTACGCGAATTGAATAACCCTCTTGATATTTTTGAGAAATATCTTAAAAAAATATCAGCTCAAGAATTTTTATGACAGATGTTCTGTGTAGAATATTCAACTTTAATTTCCTTTGTAACGTTAAAGACTGGTCATTATTATAAGTCGCGTATTATATGGTTAATACGTGACATTTGTTTACGTTTTGCCGTACTTATCACATCAATGGATGGTATTACCACTGTGTTACACCTAGAGCCACTGCGTTACTTTAGATGCCTCCAGCGACTTCGTAAAGTAAAACGTATTTTCAAATTAGTGAAATATTTAAGTGATAATGCTAGCCATATGACGACGACTGAATTATAAATATTATTTTGAATATGTAGGTACTGAAAGATTTCATAAAAAAAATTGGCACTCAAAAACTAGAAGTAACGCTGGCGTTGAACTAACTTAAAAATCTAAATTTTTAGTGATAATCAGTTACAATTTAATATGAGGTAAGATTGTTGGTCGTTAGGAAGTTAATACCGTTAAGTTACAGGTTCGTATTACTAAGTACTAAAAAACGTTTTTTGAGTGACACAGTTGTTCAATTTCCCCACATTGACTGATATTTGTACAAATTGATTTTTAATTATTGCGAGAAAAATTTCGCTGCTCACTTTATAATTTAGAACTAAAAATATGAGCAAATATTATTAAAGAAGCAAGGAAAAAAAAATGTTTCTTTGATAAATTTTTTTTTAAAGTATCTTTAAAGTATGCACCAAAAAGTAAATTTGCCCTGGTGTTGAATTTTTCGAATATCTAGGATATCATTAAATCTTACATCTGTAATCAAATCCTTATTATTTGAAGAAACAAGGGCTTTTAATGTTCTCCAAATTTCCTTTGTAATAACGTTTTTCTTTTCTTAAGGTATCAACTACGCTATTTCCTTTACTTTTGTAATCCTCCCAATCCACATCAACGCCAGTATACTTGAATTTCGTATATGAATTATCCCTTTCTTTTATAGCCTGCAGTACCTTATCGTTGAAACAATGCTTTTTGTTTCCACCTACCAATATTTCGTTTTTAGGCATGAACCCATCCATGATGTTCCTAATCCTGTCACAAAGACTGATATGTTTCATATTCAACTGTTCTTGTCTATAATCAAAAGAGATACTTTGCAATTGTTTGTTGAATTCAGACACGTTACTTAACTTCTTCTAATACACTTTTTACCCTGTAAAACATTTAACATTTTTATTTGGATTATCCTATGATTCGAAAAGCTTGATTCATCTAAAACAGATGCTTCTAAATCAAATGAGTTAGTGATTACTAAATCAATTAAACTACTACCATTACTCCAAACATGAATCGATGTTGTGACTTGTAAAGCTAGATTGAAAGTCCAACTAAGTTAAGACCTCCAATCTAGCTAAACTGGGGTGCCTTTGGGCTGCTCAGTTTACTTACGGTGGGTTGTGGATCCTTGGCAACTTATTCTTTTCCTCTTATAAGAGATGTCAGGCAAAATCACTAACTTTTATCGCGAGATTACTCTAAGGTTCAACAAAACTCAAGGAAAAGGGGCGCCAGGAGTTTTTACCTCCAAACTCCAAGGAAGTTAGTGAAATTGCCCAACCTCTCCAGAAACACTGAAGGGATGGGTTCAGAAAAAAAAAATTCAAAAGAGAATTAAACAATAACAAGTATATTGGTTGCTAAAATATAACTATAAAAATATATGAATATGAATATAAATTGTATGAATTGTGAATTGTGACTAATTTACAGTGGTGAAAAGGGGACTGCTGTAAGTGAGCGATACAACCTGGCTTGCTCAACGAGGTTGTCTTCTCCTCCTGGGTCGGCTTGTGGGCTCCTTCTCACCGCTCCTTCAGAGGGTCCCCTCTGATGACTGGCAGCCTCTTCAGGTTCCTTTGGCCCTGACCCCTACTCTTAGACTTCCCCCTTTTTGGCTGAGGGATATCTGGGTCTGGCTCGGCCACCACTTCCGGCCGCCGTCATGCAAAGTATAGAGAGAAGAAAAAAAATTAGAGTCTGGACCCTCTATGGCAAAACCCCAGGATGTAGGAGGTTATGCAAGCTCAGGCGTACTACTTGGCTTTGAATAGAACAATTAAAAGCCCCCTCCTCAACAATTTAGTTGCAACAATATCTGTTTAAATTTAACAATTTAGCTGAAACTATATCTGCTTAAATTTAATAATTTAGCTGAAACTATATGTGCTTAAATTTAATAAAAGATCCCTTACAAACTGTTTAAATTCTATACTAAAATTTCTTAAAGTTATACACCAAGTTACAGCAGATATCTCCCCACAATGGTTCACAATTAAATCTGCATATATAATTAAAAATATATCTAAAATAAAGTACCAATATCGTAACAACAAAGTATCACCTAACCTAGATACTTGATAGGCCTTTCAAGTCTAACACTTAAAATAAAACTTAAAAAAAAAGAGTCTTGAAGTGAGCAAGGCTATAGTTCACTTAAGTTCAAAGCAGTTTAATTGATTTAAGAGAAAATCAAGGCTATGATTCTACTAAGTTACTGCTGGCTCTAGTGCTCCAGAAAGTTAGAATCTTGAAAGGTAGTATAACCACAAAAAAAAATTATCAAGCCCACAAATGTTTACTAAAATGTCTCTAAATCAAATATCACAAATAATCCAGAAAATTGAAACTATATGCACAGTAGTTGCAAAGTGCGAGCAACTATACTTCAATAAATACTCTCAATATTAAAATTATAGCTCCAAAGGAAACAAAAATCTATGAGTACGTTCAGTCTCACATAGATGTACTTCGGTAGGCTGTATCGGTTGTAAATATGGAAAATTGTCAAAATCGTACAGCAAAACTACAGCTCAAAATTTGCAAAATGTGTGTTTCAGCACACTCAAAAATTATCAAAATTATACCAAAATAAAGAAAGGTGCTTTTCTCTCTCTCTAAAAATTGTACGAGGTACAAAGAAAACTGAAGAAGGTTAGACACCTATGCAAAAGTGCTCGCATTAGCTCATAGCTGCCCAAAATGGCGGAAACAACAATGAAGCAAATTTTACACAGACTCTACCAAATAAAAAAATAAGGGTGTGCTCTCTCTCTCTCTCTCTCTCAAAAAGTACAAATGAGCAACAACATAAAAAAACAAAGAAAAAGCGGACTGAAGGTCACACTTGGAGGTGACTACTAACTCTAGATACGAAAGTACGTAAAATAGCTCGACAACTGCCTAAATGGCGTTCGAATTGAAATAAGCAATATTTACGTACCTTCTATATCCAAAGTAGCAGGAACAGCTTGCAGTCACGCTCTGTGTGTCCTTCCAAGGTCTCAGAAGCAGGTGGAAAAGGGGCTTGTATTCCCTTAGATCGACATCAGTACGAGGTGGGCTTCTTCGGGAAGCAGATGCACTCACTTGAGCTGAAAACACATATATACCACAGTATGGCGTTCACAACCTAACTCGAAAATGAACTCAATCAAATCAACAATATCGATTTTAGATACTAAAGGTTCGATATCAACGGTAAAATGCTAGCAAAATATGAAATCACTACGAAACAATCGCTGATTGTAACCGCACACTACGCAGTTAAACAAAATGTCGAAATAGCAGAATTTTCACAAATAATTGCCCGTGTTATTGGGTTAGGTACTTCAAATAGAACTCTCGCGAAAGGAGAGTGAATAAACTTCAAAGACAACCCCACGGCAATGAAATCGTAACTAACTCATGAAAAAGATGGCGGAAGGCCAAGAAGACACACAAACCTCACCGGTTGCAGCTGCAGAGAGAGACAAGAAGGCTGAAGCTAGGGAAGGACGAGTCTATTTATAAATTTTCGTCGGGAGTCACAAAAACTTTTAATACTTCCCGATTGTTCACGAATTTGCATAGCCAACTGACCAATCACAGCAGGCCCCTGGTTAGGCAGCGCCGCCAGCGGCTCACTACCAAACCAACCTCAAAGTAACTATAGTTTTAATTGCAACTCGGGACAGAATTACTATTTGTAATGAAATAAACTCATAATAGGGAACGAAAAATGTACCAACAGAATGAAACTAACAACTTTGCAAGGTTAAATTCTATAGACAACAATATAGCAACAGGTTGAAAATTTTCCCGCAGGTAGGCAACCCACATTGCACACACATGCGAGTCCTATTGTATATAAGACATATGTAGGTCTGCATAACAGAACCAGTACAATCCAGTTAGGCTAGAGACAAATACTATGGGTATCCATAGGCGCGGAAAAGGGGTTCTTCCAATAGCGTAACGGCAAGGCACAAGCGTGGAACACATATTTACCTGTCTATAGGATATCATTCAAGAAGAATTAATCTATAAAGGAGTCACAGACGACGTGTAACGAAATTAACAAAAATTTCGTTACACATCCCTCCCACCAGGAAAAATTCGAGAAGCCATTCGAGAATTTTCAAACCAACTGATGCTAAACTATAGAGGAAGGTACTAATCAACCTGAAATTAGAGAATACCACAGTACGAGCACAAAAGAAAATGACTGACAAACCTTGCAAAGGTTATACATAAGCATTATAACAACCGACACTAACCCAAGTACAACTAAGGTGAGAATGTCAATAATATTAACCCAAAATAACCTAAAATATCCTAACCTAAATACCACAGCGGATCTACTGAAGGCATGACTGGAGAGATCCTCGCATATATCAGAAATTTACAAATACACAAAGTGCCTATTTACATTCAGGACACTATACTAAACTGTCAAATCCGGGAAATAATATACAAAGTGCCTATTCACATTCAGGACACTATACCTAATAACTAAAAATGTCAAATCCGGGAACTAATATACAAACGACAAAATCGGTGAATGCACTCAAATAAGCAAATGAGTCATCAGGGAAAACGAAATAGTAATAACATTATCCAGCAAAATGACAAGTCACATTTCACGCTATGACTAGTCATATCTACAACAAAAGAACCTAAACCAAATCTATACATCCTATAAAAGGAAAGATAACCATAAGTACCAGACAATAACAATCCCTAACGACACTCTTGCATACTGATGCTATCAGCAATGCTGTTTGGACGTAAATCACCTAAGGTGACTAGACAAAGATGTTGTTTCGTCCATAAGTAGCCTGTTGGAAGACTTGTACTCCCACCCGGTAATTTTCCGGTGCTGTAGCATTCCTCAGGCACTGATGCTTGAGCAGAAAGAAGTATCCCTTTTTCCCCACAAACATACCATGCCAGCCCCTATCAGCAGGGCAATGTCCTTAAAGACGTGGCAATTAACCCCCATCATCACTGGCTTCAGACTCTAGTTCAGAGGCTGGTTCCAAGTCTGGAACTGGGTCTGGATCATCATCAGAATCCAGTCCTGTATCATCCTTTTTAAGATCCTTGACATGCCAGTTGCCCAAGTCGTTACCATACTTGTCCACCAAATTATATACCAAAGGGGACAAAACCTTATTAACAATACAAGGAACATATTTGGGAGACAATTTAGCATTAAAATGATCAGCAGCCTTAGATAACACATAATTAACCTTCCAAACCTTTTCACCCTCAGAAAATTGGGCGGGCCTACGCCTTAGGTTATAAGTTTCAGCATTGCGAAGGTAAGCCTTTTTGATTCGTTCTCGAACCTTCGAAAAAATTTCCGTCATCCCCTGAACATCATCTAACCTGGCATTCTTGTCAGAAATTTCAACAATGCTCCTGGCATTATCAGAAATCTTTCCAAAGTAGTCTCCTGAAACAGGAACATTTCTAGCGAAAGTTAAGAAAGCTGGGGAATACCCAGTCACATCATGTTTTGCTAAACGCAAACCCTGAGCAATTTTGAAAATAGACTGATCCCAAGTTTTCTGATCTTCCTTAATATATGACCTAATGGCTGTGATAATAACTCTATTCTGACGCTCTGTATGGTTAATTTGTGCATGATACCTGGCATTATACCATATTTTCTGAACTTTATATTCCTCCATAAGGTTTTTGAAATCTTTACTCCTAAACTGAGGTCCATTGTCACATACTATAATCTGAGGCACACCAAATATAAGGAAAACATTATTCTCTAAAAACCTATTAATGTGCTGGACTGTAGCTTTACGAAGGGGCTGAACTAAAGTGAATTTGGTAAACCAATCTATGACCACAAAAAGTATTGATTCCCACTTTTAGATCTAGGATAAGGACCTAAAAGATCACAACTGACCAATTGAAACGGAAAATTAATATTTTTATATGAGCCCATTAATCCTGCTTTAGGCAGATTAGAAACTTTACAACTAGCACAAGTCTTACAATTCTTAATATATCTATATACATCTTTATGAAGAAATGGCCAATAATACAGTTCTGATATACGAGAAATGGTCTTAGAAACACCTAAATGAGCAGCGGTCTCATTATCATGATACATTTTAATTACTTCTTTACGATGTGCTCGAGGCACCACAATCTTCCAGTCTGTTAAATTACTCACTAGAGGATCTCTACTAAATATATGTTTATACAAAATGCCATTTTCTACCCTATAAGAAGGATAATCATCAGGCTTTTCTTGGACGTTCTGAATCATTTTAGTGTACCACCCATCAAGTTTTACTGTATCCAAGTTAAGAACTGCTACTGATCGAGATAAGGCATCAGCTACTACATTCTGGGATCCCTTTCTATGGACTATTGTAAAATCAAACTGAGAAAGTCTAACTGCCCAACGGGCTAGTCTGCCACTAGGGTTATTCATATTGTTTAACCAAATCAGTGAAGCATGATCAGTTATTACAGTAAAATGTGTGCCCTCAATGTATCCCCTAAACTTTTCAATGGCAACAATAATGCTGTACAGCTCTTTTTCGGTAACGGTATACTTCCTCTGACACTTATTCAGGGTCTTACTAGCATAGGCTATAGGATGCTCTATACCATCAGTTTCCTGATATAATACAGAACCAACTCCGGTATCTGAAGCATCACAATATAAAATAAAAGGCTTTGAAAAGTCAGGTGAAGCTAGGACTGGAGCAGTTGTTAGGCTCTCCTTGATCTGAGCAAATGCACGATCAGCTTCCTCTGTCCATTCAATGCTTTGACCCTTTTTTCGTCCTTTCAAAAGGTCAGAAATGGGACTACAGATTGAGGCAAAATTTTTTAGAAAGCGTCGGTAGTAGCCAACTAAACCGATCAAACGTCTAACTTGGGTGGTGGTCTTAGGGACTGGATAATCAACAATAGCGGATACTTTAGATTCATCTGTACGAAGGCCTTTCTCATCAACAACAAAACCAAGAAATTTCAATGAGGGTCTGCAAAATTCACATTTTTCAAAGTTAACTGTAAGACCAGCTTGTTTCAATCTTTCAAAAAGTTTTCTCAAAATGTCTAAATGCAAATCAAAATCTGGTGTAGCAATTACAATGTCATCAAGGTAATAGAAAACATAAGGTTCTAATGCTGGACCAATAACCATGTCCATCAAACGACACATGCTCTGAGCGGAACATGATAAACCAAAGGGCATGACACAAAATTCAAAAAGTCCTCGTCCTCTAACAGCAAAAGCAGTTTTCGGTCTTGATTTCTCATCTAAAGGAATTTGAAAGAATGCAGATTTTAAGTCAATTGATGACAAGAATCTAGCATCTCTCAACTTATTAATCACTGAGTCAATGAGGGGCATAGGATATGCATCTTTACAAGTCACAGAGTTAAGCTTGCGTCCGTCAAAACAGATTCTATACTCTCCAGAAGCTTTTTTCACAAGCCAAAGTGGACTACACCACTCGGAATTTGATCTCTGAATAAGACCCTGCTTTAACATCTGATCGATTTCCTTGTCAAGATGTTTCTGCATTGCTGGTGACAAAGGGTATTGTCTTTGCCTAATTGGTTTTGCTTGACCAGTATCAATGTGATGGGTCAGAAGGTGAGTTCTTCCTATTCTGTCAGTAGGGCCAATTGACTTAAACAGGTCAATCACTTTTGAAAGTTTGGCCTTCTGTTGGGAATCCAGATTCTCAGCAGGACAAATAGTATTCACCACACAAACTGACATCTGATACTGATTATCTGAAAAATTGGCATGAACTCTGAATGCTTTTAAGAAGTCAATACCCAAAACAAGACTATAATTAATAGACGGAATTACCCAAATTTGTACATCCCTTGTCATGTTACCAAGAGTGATGGGTACAGTAAATTTTCCAATAGTAGCCTGTGGGACACCATCTGCAGTTGTCACTTGCAGAGAATAATCTAAAGAAAGATTCACATTCCATTTTTCAAGCAAGGCAAAACCAGAGTTTCCCAAAATTGAAACACTGCTGCCAGAATCAGCAACAGCTATAAAAGTCTCACCTAAGATTTGGACTTCAAGATATGGTCTTTCATCACCAGGTTTGGACACAAACACGGGACAGACCTTCTTGCATGGGTCTTCCAATAAGGTACAAGGGTTCGGATTCTCTACAGGAGGAACAACCTCTACTTCTGTTTTGGCTCTCCTTTCTGGGACTTTTTTCGTCTGTTTGAAGGCGACTGAGTCGGAGCTTCGGTCTGCACTGGACCTTGAATTGGGGTGGTTGCGTTGTCCAGTGTTGCGGAACCACCCTGCCCGTTTCCCGAACACTTTTGACACTTGGTCTTAATCACGCCTTGTGATCCACAACCAAAACAAAATCTTGTTCTAGGACTTGAACATTTGGAATACCTATGTCCAGTTTGATGACAATTCCAACACTCGTCCTTAGATATAGAAGAAACACCCAAGGACTTACTGTTAAATATCCTTCTGCTTTCTCTGGGATAACCCCTAGATGTTGAAGGGCAGGCTAAGTCTGGTTCTAAGAAACTAGAGTTACTAGGAATAGGAGGTTTATACCTATTGGACCAACTTCTAGACTCCTCTAGCTTTTTGCACAGGGTTGTCAGCTCTGACACTGTATTGATGTCATGAAGAGCTAGTTGGGCTACGTAAAATGGCAAGAGATTGCGCCTGATTTTGTTGACTATGGTCTTCTCATCAGGTTTTTCAGGGAGACGGTTAAATAACCCCTCCATAGCACAAATATATAAAGAGACTCGTTCATCAGAACCTTGAGTTCTATTATTGATCTCCTGCATCAGGTCCTCCTGATACTGATAAGGCAAGAAATCTTCCTTCAACTTAGCAACCAAACTGTCCCAGTCTGAAAACCTAGATCTATTAACATTAAACCAAATCCAAGCTTTATCCTTGAATAGATCACCAGCTGAAAGGAATAGTTCATTTTTCTGTACACAGCGGGATAGTCTCATGGACTCAACCTTTTCTAAAAAGGAGACAACGGACTCATTTGAAGTCCCTTTAAAACACAAATTCCACTTATATGGTAACACAGGCTTGGGGTTTGAGAAAATTGGAGCTGGAGGCATTCTCTCCACTGGAGTGCTAGTTGCAGGTGCAACCTTTTCATCTAGCTCAGCTTCCAATTTTAAAAGAAGCAGAAGCAAACGTTGCTTCATGGCTTCCTGACTTTCATCATCGGTTCTTAAGCGATTGATCCTACCAGAAACATGGGTCAAACGAGATACAAGCCTCTTGTGTTCAGAACTACCAGTAGCACTGACAAAGGCTGCTATCTTTTGCTCTAAATCGGTCAATGACGTTTTGATTGCATCAACATCGTCATCATGAGGCTGAACTATAAATGACTCAATGAAAGATCTGTGAGCTCGTTCTTGACTGAACAACCCTCTCAGTACCTTTCGTTTGTCATCCATACTACCAGATGGTTGTATACCTCTCACACGGAGTTCATAGTCTAGTTCTGCACTCAATAAATGACCTGCGTCCATTTTGGGAATCAAAATCTAAATCAATCAGTAATCAAAAGTCGACAAAAGATATACTGCTCACAGCAGTCAATAAGATAAATGGTCAATAATCAAAGATATTCAATAACTCAAAATAGTCAAAATCAGCTAGATAAATGGGTAATAATCAGAAAATATTCGGTAAGTCAAAAATACTCAAAATGTAGGCAATCAATAAAAATCAATAATCAGTAGCTATATACTCAAAGATGTAGGCAATCAATCAGAATCAATAATCAAGATATACCTATTCAAAAATGTAGGCAAGATAAAGTCTTGAACGCAATAAATAGTTCTCAAAGGTGATACTATCAGGAGAAAATCTAAATGTCAAAATATCAAAATGAATTCAAAAGATCGATAGTTATTCAAAATATTGGCAAAATAACTGCAGCAAAATTCAATAAAATTTTGAATAAAGGCAAACTATAAAAAAAAAACTGACTCTAGTCAACTCACTTCAAAAGTTCACTCAACACCTCTCTTCAGGCTTCGAAGAAAGAAAAGAACAAATCGCCAAATCGGGCCCTCACAGCGGGCGCCAAATTGTGTAAAGCTAGATTGAAAGTCCAACTAAGTTAAGACCTCCAATCTAGCTAAACTGGGGTGCCTTTGGGCTGCTCAGTTTACTTACGGTGGGTTGTGGATCCTTGGCAACTTATTCTTTTCCTCTTATAAGAGATGTCAGGCAAAATCACTAACTTTTATCGCGAGATTACTCTAAGGTTCAACAAAACTCAAGGAAAAGGGGCGCCAGGAGTTTTTACCTCCAAACTCCAAGGAAGTTAGTGAAATTGCCCAACCTCTCCAGAAACACTGAAGGGATGGGTTCAGAAAAAAAAAATTCAAAAGAGAATTAAACAATAACAAGTATATTGGTTGCTAAAATATAACTATAAAAATATATGAATATGAATATAAATTGTATGAATTGTGAATTGTGACTAATTTACAGTGGTGAAAAGGGGACTGCTGTAAGTGAGCGATACAACCTGGCTTGCTCAACGAGGTTGTCTTCTCCTCCTGGGTCGGCTTGTGGGCTCCTTCTCACCGCTCCTTCAGAGGGTCCCCTCTGATGACTGGCAGCCTCTTCAGGTTCCTTTGGCCCTGACCCCTACTCTTAGACTTCCCCCTTTTTGGCTGAGGGATATCTGGGTCTGGCTCGGCCACCACTTCCGGCCGCCGGCGCCGTCATGCAAAGTATAGAGAGAAGAAAAAAAAATTAGAGTCTGGACCCTCTATGGCAAAACCCCAGGATGTAGGAGGTTATGCAAGCTCAGGCGTACTACTTGGCTTTGAATAGAACAATTAAAAGCCCCCTCCTCAACAATTTAGTTGCAACAATATCTGTTTAAATTTAACAATTTAGCTGAAACTATATCTGCTTAAATTTAATAATTTAGCTGAAACTATATGTGCTTAAATTTAATAAAAGATCCCTTACAAACTGTTTAAATTCTATACTAAAATTTCTTAAAGTTATACACCAAGTTACAGCAGATATCTCCCCACAATGGTTCACAATTAAATCTGCATATATAATTAAAAATATATCTAAAATAAAGTACCAATATCGTAACAACAAAGTATCACCTAACCTAGATACTTGATAGGCCTTTCAAGTCTAACACTTAAAATAAAACTTAAAAAAAAAGAGTCTTGAAGTGAGCAAGGCTATAGTTCACTTAAGTTCAAAGCAGTTTAATTGATTTAAGAGAAAATCAAGGCTATGATTCTACTAAGTTACTGCTGGCTCTAGTGCTCCAGAAAGTTAGAATCTTGAAAGGTAGTATAACCACAAAAAAAAATTATCAAGCCCACAAATGTTTACTAAAATGTCTCTAAATCAAATATCACAAATAATCCAGAAAATTGAAACTATATGCACAGTAGTTGCAAAGTGCGAGCAACTATACTTCAATAAATACTCTCAATATTAAAATTATAGCTCCAAAGGAAACAAAAATCTATGAGTACGTTCAGTCTCACATAGATGTACTTCGGTAGGCTGTATCGGTTGTAAATATGGAAAATTGTCAAAATCGTACAGCAAAACTACAGCTCAAAATTTGCAAAATGTGTGTTTCAGCACACTCAAAAATTATCAAAATTATACCAAAATAAAGAAAGGTGCTTTTCTCTCTCTCTAAAAATTGTACGAGGTACAAAGAAAACTGAAGAAGGTTAGACACCTATGCAAAAGTGCTCGCATTAGCTCATAGCTGCCCAAAATGGCGGAAACAACAATGAAGCAAATTTTACACAGACTCTACCAAATAAAAAAATAAGGGTGTGCTCTCTCTCTCTCTCTCTCTCAAAAAGTACAAATGAGCAACAACATAAAAAAACAAAGAAAAAGCGGACTGAAGGTCACACTTGGAGGTGACTACTAACTCTAGATACGAAAGTACGTAAAATAGCTCGACAACTGCCTAAATGGCGTTCGAATTGAAATAAGCAATATTTACGTACCTTCTATATCCAAAGTAGCAGGAACAGCTTGCAGTCACGCTCTGTGTGTCCTTCCAAGGTCTCAGAAGCAGGTGGAAAAAGGGCTTGTATTCCCTTAGATCGACATCAGTACGAGGTGGGCTTCTTCGGGAAGCAGATGCACTCACTTGAGCTGAAAACACATATATACCACAGTATGGCGTTCACAACCTAACTCGAAAATGAACTCAATCAAATCAACAATATCGATTTTAGATACTAAAGGTTCGATATCAACGGTAAAATGCTAGCAAAATATGAAATCACTACGAAACAATCGCTGATTGTAACCGCACACTACGCAGTTAAACAAAATGTCGAAATAGCAGAATTTTCACAAATAATTGCCCGTGTTATTGGGTTAGGTACTTCAAATAGAACTCTCGCGAAAGGAGAGTGAATAAACTTCAAAGACAACCCCACGGCAATGAAATCGTAACTAACTCATGAAAAAGATGGCGGAAGGCCAAGAAGACACACAAACCTCACCGGTTGCAGCTGCAGAGAGAGACAAGAAGGCTGAAGCTAGGGAAGGACGAGTCTATTTATAAATTTTCGTCGGGAGTCACAAAAACTTTTAATACTTCCCGATTGTTCACGAATTTGCATAGCCAACTGACCAATCACAGCAGGCCCCTGGTTAGGCAGCGCCGCCAGCGGCTCACTACCAAACCAACCTCAAAGTAACTATAGTTTTAATTGCAACTCGGGACAGAATTACAATTTGTAATGAAATAAACTCATAATAGGGAACGAAAAATGTACCAACAGAATGAAACTAACAACTTTGCAAGGTTAAATTCTATAGACAACAATATAGCAACAGGTTGAAAATTTTCCCGCAGGTAGGCAACCCACATTGCACACACATGCGAGTCCTATTGTATATAAGACATATGTAGGTCTGCATAACAGAACCAGTACAATCCAGTTAGGCTAGAGACAAATACTATGGGTATCCATAGGCGCGGAAAAGGGGTTCTTCCAATAGCGTAACGGCAAGGCACAAGCGTGGAACACATATTTACCTGTCAATAGGATATCATTCAAGAAGAATTAATCTATAAAGGAGTCACAGACGACGTGTAACGAAATTAACAAAAATTTCGTTACAGACTATTTGTTTAAGACCAAAGTCAGAAATAGACTACTTTAATCTCTTACTATAAGTATTTTCTGATCTCCAATCGATGTTAAAATCTCCTAGCAAGATAATGTTATCATATTTGTTTTATGATATTAATTCTTCAAGCAATCCGTCAAGAAAATCCAATCACATCCCATCACCCCATCATATACAAGTGACGTTGAAGGTATTTTAGCCGGATAGCAGGCCGACAAGTAACTTAGTCAGCTTCTGTCGAGCGAGAGGTTCTAAAATAAGTTCTAGCTTGGCGGAGATGTCAAGAGATTCCTCTCCATCTCATAAGATGCTAATTTTGCAACCAAAACTCTGTTTTCCTTCTAACTACTGCTAGCCCCAAAGCCGACTCAGGGTCCAGGAAGTTACTGCTCGACCGTCGCCTTGCCTTGCCTTACAGATTCAGAGAGGCCGTATGCGCAGTCGCCGAGTCGGTTTTGATACAGCTGCCTGTTTACATGGATTTCAGTCCGATGCGATCCAAATTCGATCCCAGAAAAGAGCGGTATCGACCTTGAAACTCAATTCACTTTCTATCCAAATTTTGCAGTGTTTACATGCAGTATTCAATACCAAAATCCAATTCAGTTCGAATTGAATTCTACAGGTAAACGCAGTAATTGTATTATCCGGTGGTATACACCTTTTTATAGAAGCTGCTCAGATAGAACTAGGGCTAGAGATCGTGGACTTCGTAGAAATCCATATAATAAAATAACTAGAATACGGTAATATACGCAATATACGTGCGCTACAGACAAAACAGATCTCAAGTCATTATTTATTCCTGACATATTATTTAAATTTTCAAAATATATCTCGCAGTCATATTATAGAAAGATGGGTGGAAATAGAGATCTTACCTTTTATATATTTACAATGGAGATGTAATGCAAGATGGCTAAAATAAGTACTCGAAAATCGTCCCTAAAGCGGCCTAAAGACGCTGATGCATGCTGAGATTCCTAAATCGACTCAAGGTTTCATGAAACTTGCTTCCGTTGCATAAGTTTCTACTCACATCGAAACCTGTTGCGATGCCTGAATCGACTTGATATTTTATGCGCGTTTCATGCAACACAGGCATAGTAGGGTGGAGTTATTTCTTTGCATCAGTGTCACCAACTCGGCGACATGGCTCTCCGACCAAAATGAGATTCCAGACTGTGAACTACAAACATAATGAGGCCAGTTCTCTTCTTGGTTAGGTTATCAAATCTAGGAATTATCAACTCTCCTCTTAAAGGCGTATTAGGTATGAGTATCCCAAATAAAATAATAATTAAAGATAATATTTTCAAGAAAGATGCCTGCGAATGTATACACAAAGACCAGCCTAAATGAGCCAAAGGTACGAGTAGTACATGCAAGAGCCTATACAACCCGTAAAACGATTTGTAATACTGCAGAAATTGACAGAAGACTCAAAAATTGGCGAAAAACAAGAACGAGAGTGCATAACATTTTGAAACCACTTTAATAGTTACAAGTAACTCGAAAACTAAAGACGAAGGTACTATGTTTCAAACCCTGTAGAAAGTGGAGTTGTCCATGGCGATCCTAAAGAACATATTTAATGTAATGCACAGGAAAATTATATGACACTCATAAATGCATTTGAGAGCTGTTATATAATTTTTGTTTTCTACTAATATTCCGCTAGCACTGTTCCGAATCAACTGATTAAATTATACATTTGTAAACAATTTAATGATATATCTGTTCCCCATATTACAATTATATGATGGAATGTACTGTTATTTACAAATTTGGAATTAATTGCGTCTCTATATAAAATAATTGAAGGACAGACATTATTATCATCATTAACATATCAATAAAATTAAGTTTTTTATGTAGTCACATAATGTTTTATTAACAGATACACTGGAGATGTTTATGCGGTGCGTGGCGAACATAAAATATAATCCGTTGCTATTGAAAAATCAAAATAAATAAAGGCTAGTACTCCACTACGATCTACCAGTTTGGATACTCAAAAAACCCACCTCTGCAAACTTGATTGCCTATCAAACATTCTAAAGATGTATCAAAATTTTCGTGAAAGGGCACACTCTTTAAAATATTCATAACAATTTCTGATGATTACTATGCGGTGTTCGAACACTCAAAAAATGGAGTCAAGTTGATTGACTCAGTACTTCCCACACAATGTGATGATAGCATTTTATTATTTTCCCATTGCATGAAGCCATAGTCTAAAATCCCCTTGCAACCAAATCATTGCTCACCCGCCCGCAAAAAAACATCCAACACAAAACTCTCGTAAACAGTTTCTTCCGTCTCCCTCCTTAGGAACTAGGACGCCACAGTTTTTTTCTGCATGCTTCAACTGGACAATGCGAAACGATCAGGGGCCTCCAAGCCATCTAAAAGCGAAGTTTGAGCTGTTTTTATATTTTTAGTTTTTTATTATTGCTGACCTAGATACGATTTTTCAAAAACAGACACGTTTTCCATTCTCGCCCCGGTAGTAAATTCTGTGTCAAAGTTTCATTACGATCAATTTAATAATTTTCGTGTTACGCAATACAGAACGATCCCGTATGTATACATCACTAATTCTAAATTCCTTGGTTCCTATAATAAGCAAAGCAATGTTCAGATGTACCTAAAAAAGTGTATTATGATGCTAGGTTTTTCATTCACAAGTCAGTGGACAGCGTATTATGAATACAACAAATTTTTCAGCTTTACAATCCCCCCTCCCAACCACCCCAACTTCACCTCCACCCAAAAAAAGTAGAAAATGATCAGCAACCCCTAAAACGCATACAAACAAACAAAAACAAACAAAACAAAAAATATATATTTTTAGTTTTTTTTGTTATTGCTGCATCGCCACTGACACGAATTTTTCAAAACGTACGCGTTTTCCATCCTCTCCGCTGTAGCAATACTGTGTCAAAATTTCATTAAAATCAGTTCAATAATTTTCGCGTTACGCAATATAGAACGATCTAAAACAATATCATATGTATAAGTCCCTTGGTTTCTATAATATGCAAGGCAATGTTCGGATGGACCTAAAAAAAGATGATTTATGTCGCTAGGTCTTTCTTCACAGGTCAGTGGACAGCCTGTTATTAAAACAGCTAATTCATCAGGATCAGGATCAGGAACCTCTAAAACACTTAAAAACGGAGTTTGAGCTGTTTCTATATTTTTAGTTTTTTTATTATTTTTCCGTCCCCACTGGCAAGATTTATAAAAACCATACGCATTTTCTGTCCTCGACACGGTAGTAATACTGTGTCAAAATTTCATTAAAATCAATTCAACAGTTTCTTCGTTACATAATATAGAACGATCTAAAGCAATACCCGTATGTTTACGCCACAAAAAATTCTAAGTCCTGTGGTTTCTGTAATGGGCAAGGCAATGTTCGGATGGACCTAAAAAAGTTATTTATGTTGCTAGGTCTTCCTTCACAGGTCAGTGGACAGTCTTTTATGAAAGCAACAAATTTTTCAACTTTACAACCCCCCACCCCCCAACCACCTCTATTTCACCCCTACCAAAAAAAGTAGAAAATGATCAGGGACCCCTAAAACGTCTAAAAACGAAGTTTGAGGTATGTTTAATTTTTTTTTGTTTTTTGCTAATTAGTCCGCCGCCCATGCACCGATTTTCAAAATTATAAGAACATTACCTACTATGACCCCACAGCATATCGCTGCCCAAATTTCATCACAATCCATGCAGCGGTTACTGAGATTACGAAACTAGAAAAACACGCACAGACCGACAGACAGACCGACAGACAGACAGACAGACAGACAGACAGACAGACAGACAGACAGACAGACCGACAGAAATGAGTGACGTGGATTTTCGTTATGTAGACATCATAAAATCTCCAAAAAGCGTGTTATCTCAAAATAGAAAATTTTCGCGATCACAATACTCCCCTCACCTATCGGTGTGGGAAGTAAAACTGTCCATTTCCGTCATAATACCAGAAACTTAATTAAGTTATTATCAGTATTTGATTTGTGATACTTCAGGATTACGCTCCGCCACAGAATGGATGTTAAAATCGCAAAATGTGGAACTTTCATGGTTTTGTAGTTTTTTTTTATGGTCAGCCTCCCGCAAAGGTTAAAGCCTATGGCGCTGTAGAAGCGCTGCGAGAGGATAAGTATCGGTGCACGTTAGTTCTGAAATGCTGCAGGTTGTAGCACCCGGCAGCTCATTCCAGAGCGTCGAATTTCTGCAAAAGAAGGAACGCTGGAGGTGACTGGTTCGTGGTGTAGGGACCTCGACCTGGTAAGGATGCACTCGCAGAGCGTCTCTAGTATTCCTTGTTACTTTATGTCGATTTGTCGCAGCTATTCCACTTTCCAGTGGATGCCAGCAAAGTACCAAAGGATAGATTTTTAAACAAATATTTCACTGTTTCTTTTAATACACCCTCCTACGTTGCGAGTGATAGGGGCTACGGAAATTAGTGTCGTGGATTTTCTTCAAGTTAAATGTCATTTTAAAAAGAAGTTTAGAAACAGGTATAAAAATTAAGGATAAATGTTAAAATATATAAACCGAAAAGAACAGCACCCTCTAAAGACACCTGACAGTCGGAAGACAACAACTGTGTTATCTTATTGTTTGATCATTGAAGTATTCACCAAGGCTATAGCATGCTTTGATCAACAGTTACTTTTTTATCTCCTTCCTGAATAAATTGAGACTCAGTTCTTTCAAATTTTCTGGCAGTTTGTTGTTGTAGCCCTTAATTGCTGTGAACTTGGGGCATAATTCTGTTGTTGGAAATGTGCTGGAATTTGGAGGAGATTCGAGTTTCTAGTATTGTAAATTAGATGTTCATTCAGGGTTCTGAATAGTTAATAACAAGCTAATTATAAATATTTCACTTCAGAAAAAACCTATCGTAAGATTAATGTATGTGGTGTAGATACAAACAAACTTAGGTCAAATACTCTTGTACTTTCATTGTCATTATACTTCCATTTATGTTTTTATTTGATCCACTCTACATATTATACCAACTTCATATATATTCTGTTTGCGCTTTCTCATTACGTATAACGATGTAGTGGAAAGCAACCAAAGAAATAGTGAATTCGAAGAAATAATATAGCTACTGGAAAACGTCATAAAGCACCGAAGTTTTCCTTACGCAAAACCTTCAATACTGTCCACAACTATGACGAGGTCTTACATAATTCTCAGTATCAGTATGATACTTATCACAGTAGTTCATCTAACACATATAAACATCGGTAAATCTTTAAGAAGTGGCTCAGGATATGAGTCTCTGAGCAAGTGCATATATGAGAATGCAGAGTACTTTGCCCTTTCAAGCGATATTTTATATCTGAAAATGGATTCATCAGATGGACTAGCTTCTGATATAGACGACTTGCTTTTGAAAGAATTGGAGACAAACCTCGGAAGCAAAGTGCTTATCAGCAGTCTTACTGGAAACTCCATTAAAGGCGTTCTCCCAGAAACACTGATTATTCGTATGGAAGATAGCAAGAATTTGAAGAGAAGCATTCAGGCTTTTTCCAGGGGTAGGTTTTGGAGATCGACTTCCAAAGTACTGATTTTATGTACACAAGTAAGTGCAAGTATGGAAGATGTACGCAAAATTATCCAAGTTATGTTGCAGAACAATATGATCCATACCAAAGTTATTGCAACTGATCTAGAATATCGCAAGTATTTCAACATATATTCCTGGTCCTTCAAAAGTAATCGGTTTTGCAATGTTAGTTCAGTGAATATATTCAAAATCAACAGCTGTAATCATGGCCAGCTCAACAAAACCATCCTAGAAAGGCAGGATACATATTTTAACAAGTGCAAGCTAAAAGTAACATACCGTGACTACCCACCGTATTCAATACGTACATTCAGAGGTATGGGTGGTATTGAAGCAGGCATCTTGAAAATACTAGCTGAGAAAATCAATGTAACTCTAAAATATAAGTACAACAACGAATCCTCTGGTTGGATAATGACAAATGGCTCATCGGGCCAAGTACAAAATCTAATGGAAGGCCAAACGGACATACTGGTTGGAGCAATTCTCATAGACAAAGGACTATCTACCTATGTTCATTGTAGCTACCCATATGCTTCTGAAGGGACCATTCTGTGGTGTGTGCCTAACACATCCGAAAGAATCGGAATAGGGATCATCGTTATGTACAATGAACTGGAAGTTTGGATCATCTTCTTCTTTTTATATGTTGTATTGAACATATGTATTTGGTTTGTGCAATATCCACAGGACAATCGTCACAACCGCATATCAGACATTTTTTTTAGAAGCTTTGGGATTCTACTGACTGTAAGCTCGGGCAGAGTGCCAACCGGATGGTGGTCCAGATATTTTTTTTTCTGGTTACTATGCCTAGCGATGTACATGAACAGTATTTTGAGCAGCGAGTTCACTAGTATATTAACTAGTTCGTACAAAGTTCAAAAATACAGCGAAATAGAAGACATATTTAAATACAACCTAGAAACCCATTACAGAGTAAAACAGTGGCGTTTGCTAGATAGTGAATCCAAATTTCTCCACAACGTTCCAGTGGAATTAATCAAGCAGAAATGGCACCAGTCAAATAATGCCACTGAAGGATTGCTCAGTGTACTGAACAGGCCTGTTTCGTACTGCTTGCCAGATTTCCAGAAAGACTATTTGTTGGAAAATGTTCCAGAACTGAAGAAAAACAAAGATAGAATATTATGTCTCAAAGGTGGATTAAAATCCGTAGCTATGAATATATTGTTCCGAAAGGGCCTAGTAGGAGATAAGTTCGACATGATACTGCAGCGACTTGTGGATCATGGCTTCATAGTGAAATGGCAAAATGATTACCAACGTAAGGATGTACCACTTGATGTCTATGAGAGATTAAATAGCAGAATCGAAATTCAGCATTTTGCTTCAATTTTCATTCTACTGGGTCTAGGTTATATGTTGGCCATGATCGTATTCATAGTGGAGCTGCTATGGAAAAGATAAAAAATATTAAAGAAGCTTCACTGAATTATCACATTTACTCTTTAGTCGAATTGGTTTTTGAAACATAACATAATTTTTGTGATTAATGCAAAGGTCGTAGTACACTTATATATCTTTTTTATAACAAAACTGTAACTTGTCGTGGTAAAATATTCGGTACAGGCCTTAGATAAGGAAAAAGAGGGGATACCGCGCGCCTGTATGATGCTATATGAACTAGCTGAGACAGAATATGAATAGCAGTCAAAATTTTGGTGGAAAACAAATAATACGGTACCTTAGTATTTTTTGTGATATTTTTCGTTTTAAATACCAGCTACAGGTACATTTGTGTTCATATTTTTTGGTGCATTCGAAGTTTATGCAAATATCTCGATACCTAGTTCAGAGATATATATGTATCCAAAATATAATTCCAAATATTCCACTAACATTTGAATCATAATATTTTTGAGCATGTAAAGTGTAAAAAATATATTTTTTAAGGCATGTCTTCGTTCAAATACAATCAGTTTTTTAGTGATGTATCTGTTATAGCTTACATTTTGTAAGACAAGATATCGGTCAAATGGAACTTCACGGTTAGGTTAATGTTAATTACTTAAATTTGAACTATGGATGGTGAAATTGCCATACAGAACTCCTGAATAACAATATTTCAACAAATTTGATTTGAAAATAGATTATTTCTCCAAATAGCGTAACCATAATGCTAATCCCATTAGCTACGGCACTAGGGCTAGCGCTTTGGTACTTTTTGGTAACAGAGATGTCAGTCGCCATTCTGTCCCCTCTCTTTCCTTGTCTAAGGTACAGGCTTTGCCGTGGTGAGCTGGGGCATTATTGGGATGGAGGAATTAGGTATCCATTCTTGACTTTGGCGGCAATTCTTCATATAGGTAATAATAATATTAACAAGCGTCTTTATTCGTCATCCGTATAAATTACAAAAAGAGCAGAAAATTCAAAGAAAAATAATGAAGATGACGAATGGGCAAAGTTCAGCCGTACACCACCAGTGATGCACTTCTGTTCTACCACTTGATCCCTTGTTCTACCACTTGATCCAATGACATTAGGCAGGCACTGTTCTGTATCCCACTTAGCTGAAGCTATTTTCTGTGTATCCACAACGACACCTTCCACAATTCACGACAAACTTTGTTTTGAGCTTTGGTCTGCACCCCGTAATGGTATGGTGGGCAGTATATACTCATATAGAGGGTGAGTTCTAAGCTCGTACTCTTTTTAACTGTGTAATGTGTATGAAAGTCGTTAAACAACAACTTTTTCAAATAACTTTTTTCCGAAAACTGAAGAATAAGCGATATACAGAATCAAAAAGGTAAATCTGGGCTTGTGTATCAATACGTAACTAGTCTGTTTATGTTTAGTTTTTCACTCGGATTTTGATCTTACGGATCAGGCATTGTACCTGTTAATTAGTGCACTAGTCACTTTTAGTTTATCATAGTCAATTTTAAATTGGGATTTATATACATATATACATCGGGTTATAATGTTCGACGTCTTCCGATTCCTAATCTCCACTCCTCCCTATCTCCCCATAAGTCTTCCTCCAGGCCTCTTTCCCGTACTTCTTTATTGATTCCCTCTCTCCAACTTTTGCGTGGTCTTCCTCGTTTTCTTCTTCCTTGTGGGTTCCAATTTAAGATTTTCTTTGGTATTCGATGTTGTGGCATTCTCTGGATATGCCCATACCAGACCAATTGTTGGGTTCTAATGTCATCGATAATGTCGTGTTCTGTTTCCATGCTCTGCCTTATGGTGTCATTCGGTATCCTATCTAG
The DNA here is from genome assembly GCA_951848785.1 of Callosobruchus maculatus. Classification (NCBI taxonomy): domain Eukaryota; kingdom Metazoa; phylum Arthropoda; class Insecta; order Coleoptera; family Chrysomelidae; genus Callosobruchus; species Callosobruchus maculatus. The sequence continues at coordinate 2,841,395 of CATOUR010000296.1, forward strand.
TCTGGATTTTCCGGCCACTCTTCTTCAGAAGTTCATCTCCGTGGCTCTCAGTGTTCTTTGTGTTCGTTCTTTTAGAGGCCATATTTCGGCACTGTAAGTTATTACACTTTTTACGATCGAGTTATAAATTTTTTTTTGTTGCTTATACGTACGCTCTTATCCTATAAGACATTGTTTAGCATGGAAGTTGCCCTTCTTACTTGAATGTTCCTCTCAGATATCGCTTCGTCTAGTGTTCCGTCTTGAGAGACTTTTAATCCTAGATACTTGTATACCCTGCAATGCTTAATGGTCTGCCTGTTGCTAGTCGTAGGTCCTGTTGTTGCCCTCCAATGCACATATACTCAGTCTTGTCGATGTTGACCTCTAGACCCTATTTGTGATACTCCGCAATTAGCTTTGTGATTTACCAATCTAAAATTAACAACGATAAACAAAAAGTGACTACTGCACTATCTGACAGATACACAGCCTAGTCCATATGTCAAGAATCTGAGCAAAATACAAAACATAAACAGACTAGGTACATCTTGACACACAAGCCCAAATGTACTTTTTTATGCCCTATCGCACTTATTTTTCAGTTGTCTGATAAGAGTTGTTTGAAAAAATTGTTTATTTTAACTTCTAATTTTGCACTCTCACCAATTTTCAAAATCTTTTGCATGCGTCGCGAGTTTCTCTTTCACCATAACTATCTCCTCTATCGATTCATTTCGTTATCTCCGTTAAGTTCGATCCACTAGAAGTGTCGACATCCACCCTTGTAATCAAAGGTGCATGAGATTGTAGAACCGATGCCACGTAAAACCCATTTATGTCCCTGACTTATGATACATTTAAAATTGCGTTGCTAGGTAGGAAAGTCCAAACTGTACTGAATATTTTACAGCAAAAAAAAATTGTTCATTTGTATAAATCTGCTGTTTCTGGGGTTTTTTCTTCAAAAATGCGTTTTTGTTTATAATTTTTTTTATAACTGAGCAGACCGCAATGAAAATATCTCCTGACGGTCCATTTTAAACCCTGCACAACCTGGAAACACACGTATGGTCGTACCGCTCGGTTCTTGGTGGTGTATGAAGAATGACTGCCTTAGGATGAGATTCAGAGCTCAGCAGTAATACGCTGGGTGATCTGCAGGGTTATAGAGGATAGCTCAGAAACAGAAACAGACTCCGATTGAATACCGCTAGAAAAGAGAGAGGTCACTAACCGCACACCAGTGGGAAAGCGGCTGGAACTGTTGCATTAGGGTCGGATCACATGTTTTCACCCTAAATGTATCGGGTATTTGGACAAGTTCCTAGGGGCAGTAGCTCCCCAGATAAGTGAGCAACACTCGACGAGATCTTATCTGGACTTTATACAGGGTGTTCCAAAAAAAGGTGACCCCGTTTCTAGGATGAGTAGAAAACTGAAAAATAATTGGGGTTTGCTTAGTAAAAAAAATTCGTTACGCCATCCGTATTCAAGTTACAGGGCGTTGTAGAAAAAAAAATATACACATTTTTTACGGTTTTGCCAAAACTACTGGCAACATTGTAATGAAATTTCACACGAATATGTTTTGGAAGCTAGTACATCCTATGACTTTATTTTTATAACTGAATCTCATAGAGGGCGCTAGTTGCATGGTTATTACCAGGTAGTATTGAACATAACTTTTTTGGGATTAGATTTGTTTGGTCGTATCTTAAGGGAAAAGTCTATGCTACAGAGGTACCTTTTTGGTAAAATATTAGCGAGGAGGCGTGGCCGCCAGTTCCCTTTCTCCAGTATGTGTGTCTAAGATGAGGGGAGGTAAGTCCAAAAGTTGAAAGGCAAGGTCGAGAGGTCCGAAGGTCCAAAGGTCGTCATAAAAATGCATTTCGTATTTCCAAGCTCCTGACGTTACCTTTAAATCTACAGTAATTACTCAAAGAGCAAATTGACGGAGAAAGCTTGCGCTATGTCAAATTACAGACATTTGTAGAATACATGATTTTTATTGCGATTTTTTTGCACACTAAAAAACTTTTTTGAGACAATCCCTCATAGTTGTCATTCAAATGGGAATCCGTGTTATAATTTACAAATAATTTACACTGTTTGCTTATAGGGCAAAAGTTCTGCCATTAACTCTCACTTTGTTCATAAGTATAGCTTCTGAGTGCAGTGGTACTCTTCCCCAGTCTTCAAACTGTAGTCTAGTACTACCTGATTGCTTAACTGCCAGTCCAGTGGATTCTTTGATGCTTGATTTTATCTGTGTTCACAAGGAATTGTTAATTGGCCTTGTTTCGATATCGTGGATGGTTGTTAAATTACAGGAATTTGTAGAATGTATGATTTTGCATTGCGAGCTTTTCGCACACTAAAAAACTTTTTTGACAAAATCGCTCATAGTTGTCATTCATTAAGGTCTTAACTATCACCTTCAGAAATACTGCCTATGTAGTTTGAAAAACAAGTGAGTTCTGTTGGAAATGGGAACCCGTGTTTTTACATGGCAAATACATAATATGTGTGCCCAGGCTACTTAACACAGTTTAAAAAAGTATCAATTTAGGACTCACCCTGTATAGACTAAATTGAAAGTTTGTTATAAAGTTTATGCTAGATTTCCTATATCCGAGATATCGTACGAACATGTTATACTCAAACTTATTATATGAAGTTTATATCAATGCTAAGTGAAGTATTTTGTAATATCGTGTATTTAAACCTAAAATATTCTTAAATTATTGCTCTGATTATTTTAATTGTATTGTAGTGTCAGATCTAGTCAACTGGTTGAATTACCATGTGGTTCATTTGAATGTATCTAAAGCCGAATTTACATTACGAAACTAGTTCCGTGCATACTAAAATTAATTACACGACACTGGTTAAAGCGAAAATTTTCATGAAATCAAGTGTCGTGAAACTTTCAGTATCACAGTGACCATGGCACTGTCCGCATCGAAACCTACTGCAATTCGTAATGTTGTTGTACAAATGGCTATCTAGTAGTTATCGAGAAAAGATCTTGGTACAACTCAGTTGATTTCTGAATTAGCAGATGGTGATCCTGAAAGTTACAAAAACTATCTTCAAAAGAGTGAAGCACTCTTATCAGATAGAGTCTCCAATTGAATATCAAAACAACATATAACATGCCGTGAAGCATTGACAGCAAAAGTGAAACTCCAAATTACGTTATTTAGCGACTGGAAACAGCTTCCAATCATTATCATACGAATTTAGAGTATCAATATGTAGCACAGTTTTACCCCTATTTTTATGTTGTCTATGTTTAGGATCCCAAAGACACTCATTACGCTGGTATTCATTTATAAATTTAATATTTTTAATAGCAGCCCAGCGTTCACTTGTCATTTTCACCAAAAATCGACATACACTCTCTGCGAACGTTCTCGTGATACTAATTTCATCACATTTTACAGGTCGAAACTAGTTGCATGATACCATGTAGTGTCATTCAAAATTCGCGTAATACGCGAAACCAATTCGGTTTCGTGAAACTGATAGATATGTCATGAAAGCGCCTATTTACACGAGAAGCTAACAGTGAAACTAATGTCATCACACTAGTTTTGACAAACTAATTTCGTAATGTAAATTCGGCTTAAGGCTTTACTTGAGTAGTGTGGTATTTGATTTAATACTATTAATACTGTCTTTAGAAACTAAAGTATTTTCAAGTCAAGTACAAGTAGTTGTAGTTGAAGCACAGCATAATAAACAACCAGCATAATATCTCTGAGGATTTCCTATATAAAAATGGTTCCCAAAAAATTTGACTTTGGGAGGGTTTATTGATGATTTTACGGCTGTGAATTTTGGGTAGAGATGCGAAAATGAAAATATCGATACCGGTACCAAGTCGATATTTTCTAGCCAAATAGGCGAGTTTGGTTCGTACAGAGCATTTTGTGCAACAGATTACACCCCTCAATAATTATATAATTATTTTCGATACCGATACAAAAGTATCAATACCAGCTTGGAATGCCTCAAAAAGTATCGATGACAAAAATACTCGATATTAGTGCAGAAGTATCGAAGTATCGTTAGCATCCCTATAAAAAGACCGTCCAAAAGTGGGGATGCGCGTGTAACTTCCGCCAACTTGAGTTATTGTGCTGGTTGTTTACTATGCTGTGGTTGAAGTATATCATGAGCTCAATTCTAACCTAATTTGCTTATAATAACTTATCATCAAATTTGATGCTACATTTTTTGTGTGCAATTAATGTCTATAAATAAAATATGTCTTTCTATAATAAGTATATTTTTTTATATTATAAACACTACCTGATGGATTAGGTGTAAAACGAACCTAAACCTCGTTATTATAGAGGGTTAAGGAAATCGGGTTGATCCATGGCCGTCTCTACTCACTAGGCCGGAGCATGAAATATGGCAACACTGAATCTACGGGCCATCATTTTGTTTGTTGTTAAGTCATTAGTTATGGCATTAGTGTAATCTTCCAGAGTGAAAAATAAGATTAGAAGGTGAATTTTAATGTTTCTGATCATTTACCTGCACAAACGAAACTATAAAGATAACAAGATGTCTGCAAAGTGTGTAGTACCAGGTTGCAATAGCAATTGGGGCTTCCAAAGAAGGACATAAACAGAAGTGGGTGAAAGGTATTCCTCATAAGGGCTGGTTATATTTATAAGAATAAAGACAATAATTACAATGTTTTCTGGACCTCCCAAATATCACAGAAAAATACAGTTAATAGAACACATCTGGGCATGCATCTGGGCATACCTTGATATATAAAGGGAATCAAGACCAGCAAGAATGGCTTCACAGTGACCTAATAGTGAATTTTTCTAGCTCAAGTGACAATTTACAAAGTAAATTGAGTGTTCATTTAAGTGGAAGTGGCAGCAGGAAACAGGTTCCGTTTATTTTTATTTTGTAGTGTCTGACTACGATGAACCAGACACCAGATGTAAGTGGTATTAGTAGTAGTAGTTCTAAAAGGTATTTTGCACAATGTGGTACCTACGATGTTTTCTGGACCTCCCAAATATCACAGAAAAATACAGTTAATAGAACTCATCTGGGCAAGCCAACGAGGGCATGCATCTGGGAATACCTATGAAACGATTTGATAGTGAAAGGGAATCAAGACCAGCAAGAATGGCTTCACAGTGAACTAATAGTGAATTTTTCTAGCTCAAGTGACAATTTACAAAGTAAATTGAGTGTTCATTCAAGTGGAAGTGAAGTGGCAGCAGGAAACAGGTTGTTTTATTTTTATTTTGTAGTGTCTGACTATGATGAACCAGACATCAGATGTAAGTGGTATTAGTAGTAGTAGTAGTTCTAAAAAGCATTTTTTTCTTAATTTATTAACCTAGATGAACTCTAATACATATAAAATGTAATAATTATTCTAAAACTATAGGCCCACTATTTGACAGCTAAGCCACGTTGCCACATCTAAGGCTCCGGCCTAGTGTAGAGTCGGCCATGGTTGATCGCAAGGACAGAAGTACTCGCACATGCCGAAGTGTGAGAGAGAGTCTACGCACAGCATAGCAAACAATCAGCAGAATACATCATACGTCATTTTTGGTGAATATCTGTCATATACGTCACTATGTCAAGCTATTCACCACAGCATAGAAAACAACTAGCAGAGTATCTCTGAGGATTTCCTATATAAAAATGGTTCCCACAAAATTTGACTTTGGGAGGGTTTATGGATGATTTTACGGCTGTCAAGTTTGGTAGAGATGCGTAAACTAAAATATCGATACCGGTACCAACTCGATATTTTCAAGCCAAATAGGCGCGTTTGGTTCGTACAGAGCATTTTGTGCAACTGATTACACCCCTCAATAATAATATAATTATTTTCGATACCGGTACAAAAGTATCGATACCATCTTGGAATGCCTTAAAAAGTATCGATGACAAAAATACTCGATATTAGTGCAGAAGTATCGAAGTACCGTTACCAGCCCTACAAAAAACCCCTCCTGAAGTGGGGATGCGCGTGTAATTTCCGCCATCTTGCGTTATTGTGCTAGTTGTTTTCTATGCTGTGCTATTCACTCCAACCGGCGAACCTTCTCCTCTTTGCTCTTCTCCTTCCTTTTTTCTTTCTATTCTCTTACTTATTCATGACTTTGTCTGGTCTCTGGGTATCCAGATCTGACAGACCGATCGACCGATACGACCGTAACTAGGAAGACGTAAATGCTGGCCCCTTAATTTCGTGACTCATGAGTTATAAAGGGGCTTCTAAACGAGCAACACATTTACAGCAATGTGTGGCTGCAATAGTATGGCCGGCAGCATTGTCGCCAATAGCGGCCACACTGCCGAATATTTATTGTATGGCTCGGCCATATAGCCACATATATATCTGATATTGCTGATACATTTTAATGTGTTGCAAGCACATGGCCGGACGATCGCTTGGTGAACGAAAATACTGCAATATTGCTGTTTTGGTTTTTGTTTGTTGTTGTTTTTGAGGAAAATTTCAGAGGCCTATACTGGGACCAACGAGAGGATTATAGACTTCATTAATGAAAAAGATTTACATCCTGAGTTGTGGAATGTGGAAAGCGGCATATGTAGAGACAAAAATGCCAAAAAAGACGGATGGACTGTAATTGCTGAAAAATTTGGCATATTAATTGAGGAGGCATACAAAAAATTTAGAAGCCTGTAAACATACGCAAAGAATGAGGAGACAAAAAAGATTAAAAGTGGTAGTGCTGGCGGCAAACCAGTGAAATGGTTCACCTTCGATGCCATAAGAATCTCCCGTTGCTAAAAACGTAGAGTTATCGCCAGTCTTGTCATGACAAGGATTGCTTTTCGCATGATTGTATCATTTCTTTTTATGTTTGGTCCAATTGTCCTTAAAAGAAATTCAAAGTCCTCTTATACATTCTTGAAAAGATTTTGAATCATTTATCATCAAGATATTCCCAAGCTCAAGTTATCTAAAGTTCTACGCCTATTGAGGCAAGGTCGAATCCACAGTCTTCTCTTTTTTTGCTTAATTTTTCTCTTAAAACAATATAAGTCCCCTGATCAGCCATTGTAGCTCAATTGTGTAGCTCGTCTATGAACAAGTTTGTGGGCCATACTATTGCAGAAAATATTGCAGAGATATATCTTGCCGAGCCATATGCTGCAATTAGACGTTGTCGTGATGGCCGGGCTATAGTTGCCAACATTATAGCCACATATTGCAGTGAAAATGTTGCCCGTTTAGAAGACCCTTAAGACACAGTGCCATCAGCCGCCATGGTGCCTCATCGGAAAATGAAACAGTTGTCCTATTCTTCGTACGTGTATGTATGTATTCCATTCATTGTAATAAGGAAAATGTTAAATTATGTGTCTATAATGACCGTACTGTTACACTGATTTTGCAGACGAGCATATGAGGAGAAGCGCAAGATAATAAAAATAAAGTAGGTATTCCAGGTTGCAATTTGATAGCACGAATTCAGAGAAGCGTTCTACTGAAAACCTATGTCGCTCTGGCGCAGTCTTTCCTACACTCAAAACTAAATTAAACTGATTCAACTGAGCGTCGCTATACTGTGGACTTAACCTCGACTACGTTGCAGATTTAATTCGAGTGTAATCATTCCACCTCACTCTCAAAGTAAGGAGAATGGATGTTTCCGACGCAGCAATTTGTAATAACGGAAAATTATTTTCTCGTCCTTTTCACTCCGTGTACCCGGCAGTTGGATCAAGGTACACACAAAGATCAATTAGGTCTTCATTGAAGTATGCTTTGACTGTAGGTAGCACAGCTGCGTAATCGGGGAAAAAATAAATAAGAAATCTTAGTGATCATTACCAGTTTGACAAGCTTTTTAATTAGCATTTGCTGAGCTGTAATCATTCGGCCTCATTTTTAAAGCAAGGAGAGTGTTAATGTATTTTGACTTGGATTTCTTCTTTGCCTTATATTTCTGAAAATCTTCATATACAGTGGGACGCTTGTTCTTCAGATCACTCAGAAAGTTTGTGGTTGATTCAACATTTAACAAAACTGTAACTGTAGTGGTAAAATATTAGGTACAGACCTTAGATAAGGAAAGAGAGGGGATACCGCGCGCATGTATGATGCTATATGACTAGCTGTGTCAGAAAATGAATAGCTGTCAAAATGTTGGTGGAAAACAAATAATATGGTACCTTAGTATTTTTTGTGATGTTTAGCGTTTTAAAGACCAGTTATTGTAAAATATTGCGGTCCGCATAATGGTAGAGTGTGCACCTTACGATTGTAAAGGCCACAGCAGTAGGAAGGAGTCAGGAATCACTTTTTTCAGGTACATTTGTGTTCATATTTTTTGGTGCATTCGAAGTTTATGCAAATATCTCGATATCTAGTTCAGATATATATATATATATATATATATATATATATTTTTGGCCCGTGGTACAAGTGAGGCTAACCCGTGCAAAATCTGCATAACAAGTGAGGACCGCGACCAAGTGAGGACCAATATACGGACCTCACAAGGACTTCGCTTGAAATTTTTGTGGTGAGTTGCGGATATGGTCTTGAGTCAAATTTGAAAATTTCAGCTGGTCCTCATTTTTTTCGTTTTATGGTAAATGTATACATTTTAGTTCACCGCTTTGGCACCAGATGGTTTCTCGAGTTTGTATACCGCCACCCCATATACGTTACATACCAGTGCATGCAACAAGTGAGGTCCTGAAATTCGGCAACTATGAAATACCGGCAGACTAATGCCTCTCACGATATTTCGCCTTCTCTTGGTGTACTTGATTGTTTAGCTTCCCATATTACACGTTGCTGTCTTTGAGAAGAAAATTAGGTGTTGCGAGTCGTGATTTTGTTCACAAGTGCCCCATCATGAGGAACTTTTGGAATGAGATCTAGGCGGCTTTTATGGCAGAAAAGTTTTAGATTGCAGGTCATCGATCTGTGCATGAAGAGTTTAATTCTTGAAAGGAGTAGGATCTTCGGTATAGCGATTACTAGACAGTTTTGAAATCATGAACCATGCCCTTATGCGAAAGAACTAGCAGGTGTTTCAATTAGTTTAATATCGAGTGATACAATTTTCGTTTGGAATCTAAGATGGTCAATTCAACTGACGTTTTAGATACCGTGTGATATGCCTTTTGAAATTGTTAAAGCTCATTTTTGTACAACTGAGAAGCATATTTTAGACTTAGGTAAAAAGGTGTCTGAGAGAGTAGAGTGCTATCCGAGTCAAATCGTTCCAAGTTCGTCAGATTTTAGCTGCTCCGATAAGCATCCTAAGAGTTTTTGGTCTGGCTTGACCCGATTTTACTCGTTTCATGTCAATCCAGCTTCAGCTTTAAAAATTCGATGAGTTATAAAATACTTTTCTTTTCAAACATTCCAACAAAATACAGGGTGAGTCAAGCTCAACGCCTCGGACTCTTGTGACCAAACGATACCATTTTTCGAAAAATCGACTTTGCAAGTGTATGTAGGTCGAGATGGGCTACATTTTAAAAATAATGACTTATACAGGGTGTCTAATAAAAGCGTGACATATCAAAGTTATGTTTTTTTAAATGGAACACCCTATATATTATTGCATATTTAGATTCCTGGGTGCATTTAAGTGTGACTTTATGTATCACACATGGAACTTTAAGTGAACCGTTTAGGTGCAAATCACAATTTTGGGTATAGGTAGATGTCAGAAAAAAATTGAATATCGCAGCTATTATAAATCATAGAGGGCTGTGACTTATCCGTGTTACTAAGCATGAAATGTGTCAGCTTACGTTAGACGGTCGAGTTCGAATTACATTTGTACTTGGAGAAATCGGTAGAACAATAATTAAGGAAACTTCAATCAAAGGTAACTTGATTTTTTTAAATGGGAATGTATAATATTTTTTATACGATCAAATGTGCAATTTGATAGGCTTTCTAATTGTATCAGGTTTTGAATATCAATCTATGGAAGTTTTTATTAAATTTCGAGATTTCAATGAAATCAGAGTTTTTAAATTTCCCTACCTATAAACAAACTAGCAGGCCATGAAATATAAACAAAATCGTATTCAGATGGAAGAAAATAACTAAATTTCCAAAATCACTAAATACTTTGAAATGAAAGCAAAACTTTCAGCGATCGTTGCCGTCAGTCTAATAGCTTCAGAATGCAATTTCACATTTAATGGTCTAAAACAGTAGTCATTTCCGTCAAAGTCAAAAGTAATGATACCTCTCACTGTCGTCCTTTAAATTTTTCAGTATCTATTAGCAGGATCGCAAAAAAGGAATACTGACAAATCATATTTTAATTTTCTGCCAGGTAAATTATGTTTAATAATTTGAGCAGATTTTTAATTTATTCTTCATTTTCGGCGATCTTGCGTATTGAGGAATTTGCAGAACTCTAGTCAGAGGTATCGGTTACTATTTTTTTAAATCATGAAATGTTAAATTTTATTCTGAAGCTATTAAACTGCCAGCAACATTACGTGGTAGATTTCCTTTCATTTCAAAATTCACAATGGTTTTGTGAATCGTCAATCTTTAGAATATTGTAGTAGCCGGTATGCTGTGAAAAATACCCATTTCTGTTTATTCCAGCTGCTTTTTGACGTTAGATGTGTTATGTCTGCTATTTCTGGTTAGAATTGATTTGTTGTAAGTCACTTTTATAACTTTGTCCCTTTACTCTAGTTCGTCCGTAACTATCTGCTAAGTTAGTTGTTTTGTTCCATCTGAACAGTTTTTTGTTTATATTTCATGGCCTGCTAAGTTGCTTATAGGTAGGAAAAGTGAAAAACACCGGTTTTACTGAAAATTTGAAATTAAATCAAAACTACCAGAGATTGATATTTACAACCGCATATCGTTAGAAAGCTTATCAAATTGCACATTCGACCGTATAAAAAAAATTATGCATTCCCATTTGAAAAAATCAAGTTACCTTTGATTGAAGTTTCCTTAATAGATCTACCGATTTCTCCAAGTAAAAATGTAATTCGAACCCGACCGTCTAACGTAAGCTGACACATTTCATGCTTAGCAAAACGGCAAGGTCACAGCCCTCTAAGGTTTATAATAGCTGCGAAATTCAATTTTTATCTGACATCTACCTATACCCAAAATTGTGATTTGCACCTAAACGGTTCGCTTAAAGTCCCATGTGTGATACATAAAGTCACACTAAAATGCACCCGGGAATCTAAATGTGTAATAATATACAGGGTATTCCATTTAAAAAAACATAACTTTGATATGTCACACTTTTATTAGACATCCTGTATAAAAGTCGTTATTTTTAAAATGTAGTGCAACTCGACCTACATACACTCGCAAAGTCGATTTTTCGAAAAGTGGTATCGTTTGGTCACAAGAGTCCGGGGCGTTGAGCTTGACTCACCCTGTATGTGAATTCCTCTCAGAGTACATATTATTATGTGATAGATGCAATACAGGGTGGGCCAATAGTGAGTAGATGGAGGATTGTTGACTTAGAAGGATGTTTCAGAAATCTGTTACTTGATCATGGTAGGGCCCCTGAAGGCTATAACGTTAAAATACTTTCACTCAAACTTTAACGTTTATATAGGCTGATTATCAAACTAACATTTTTTTAATTGAACCGCCTATATATTATTGCATATTTTAATTGCTCAGTGAATTCTAGTGTGACTTCATGTATCTTATATGGAACTTTAAACGGACCGTTTAGGCGCAAATCACTTTTCTTTAGTATAAGTAGGTATAAGAGAAAAATTGAATATCGCAGCGATAATAAAACTTAGAAGGCCGTGACTTTACGGTGTGACTAAGCATGAAACGTGTCATCTTAGGTCATACGACCAAATTTGAATTCTTTTTGTACTTGGAGAAATCAGTAGAATAATTAAGGAAATTTCAATCACAGGTACCTTGATTATTTCAAATGGGAATGCCTAATTTTTCTTATACCATCGAATCTAAAACCTGATAACCTTTCCAACAATGTAGGATTGTTGGAATCAATCTTTTTTAGTTTTCATTTTATTTCAAATTTTAAGTCAAATCGGTGTTTTACACTTTCCCAGCTAATAAGCAACCTAGCAGTCCATGAAAAATAAACAAAAACCTGTTCAGATGGAAGAAACCAACTAACTTGGCATAAAAACGCAAACAAACTAGATTAGTGAGGTAAGATTATAAAAATGTCTTACAAGATATCAGCTCTAACCAGAAACGACAGCGGCAACAAGAAGGCTTACTTTTCACAGCCTATTACCCATACGCAAATATCCAAAACCAGTACAAAAAATTAAACAAAAGACAAAATATCAGCGATCGTTACTGGCAGGAGAGTATCTATATTTTCAGAATAAATTTTCACATTTAGTTCCATAAAATAGCCGTAAGTCAAAAATGATGATGCCTTTGACTGGAGCCCTTCAAATTCTTCACTGGTACTTCTACTTATTGATTAGTAAAATCGCAAAAAATGAAAACTGAATTGTAGTATGTTATATGATAAAACATTATTTACTTGGTAGGAACATACATGAAATAAACTCAGTTACAACATGGAGTAATAAAAAAATCTAACAATCACATCAATAGATGCTCAGAGTGCTCCAGTTAGAGATATATTTACTTTTGACTTAACAGAAATGACTACTTTTCTACCCATTAAATGTGAAATTTCATTCTGACGATGCTAAACTGTGAGCAGCAATCATTGGTAGTTTTTTTTGTTTCAATATTTTTAATCGTTTTTTGTTATCAAGCTCTAGTAGATCTCAATAGCTGGTAGGTTGTGGAAAAATAACACTTCTGTCATACGCCAGCTGCTCATTGTCATTAGATTTCTTACCTCTGTTGTTAGAGATTATGTGTTGCAAGGAATTTTCGTTTGTTGTGTTGTTCAGTTTGTTTGTGTCTTTCTACTAAGTTAGTTGGTTTCTTCCATCTTAACTGGCTTTTGTTTGTTTTTCATGACTTGCTAGATTTCTTATAAGTAGGAAAACTGAAAAACACTGATTTGACTGAAAATTTTAAATAAAATGGTAACTAAAATGATTGAGATCGAGGTAGTTAAATTCTGCATTTGGTTCTGTGAACAAAAATGGGTATTCTTATTTGAACAAATCAAGTTCTCTGTGACTGAAGTTTCCTTAATTAATCTACTGATTTCAAGTACAAAAAAAATCAAATTTAACCGTCTGACCTAAGGTGACGCATCTCATGCTTAGTCGTACCGCAATGTCACGGCCTTCTAAGATTTATAATCACTGCGATATTTAAATTTTTTCTGATACCTACTTATACCAAGAATGCTGATTTGTGCTTAAACGGTTCGTTAAAGTTCCATATAAGATACATTGAGTCACACTAGAAATCACCAAGGAATTCAAATATGCAATAATGTATAGGGAGTCGCCTTCAAAAAAATATAAGTTTGATATGAACCACCCTATATAAACATCGAAATTTAAGTGAAAATATTTAACGTTATATCACTCAAAGGTCCCTACCATGACCAAGTGACAGATTTCTGAAGTATGTTTTAGTAAGTCAACAATCCTCCATCTGCTCACTATTGGCCCACCCTGTATATGTGAATGAACGTATCAAATGTCTCCTGGGTCAGTAACCGAATAAGTTGAAAAAGTATATAATTTCATATTTTTAGGCCAATGGAGGGTATTTTGTGTTTACAACAAATTTTCAAGGTTTCCCCCCTCCCCACCTTAACAATTTCAGCCCCTCCCAGAAATGGTAGATGATTAACTCATAAAACGCTCAAAACGAAGTCTGAGGGGTTTTGCCTTTTACTACGCCAACGCACAGCTTTTCATGAAATGAGTCTTTACCTATTACTACCCACCAGCATGCCGTTTTTCAAATTTCATCCACTTAAAAAACGCAACTTAGGTACACCTAAACCATATGACCAACTCTGTTTAATTAAAATGAACTATTCTTTTAGATCGATAAAAAAATACTCGGGTGGTCCTCAGTTTGCCGTGTATATCACCCGGTCCTCGTTTATCAGTTCTAATAGTATGAACAGGTATACACTGCACACATGACGTGAAAAAGTCGAAATTAGCATAACAATACTGATGTTTGAGTCCTTTACGGCCGCCACTAGTCCTCGCTTATTCCTCCTACTCGTATAAAGATACATATGTATACTTATGTGCAGACTGCAGCTGCGACCTAAATAATCTCTGGTAGGATTTTTGTGTATTTTTTTATTTAAACTTTTGTGCGCCTCCTTTCAAAAATTCAGGAACCGCTGCTGTTCCACAGTTTACAAAACATTCTCTGTCCACCTTTAAAGCTGAACTCCAGTAGTATTTAGTTGTTACATCGATTTTGCTAGTAAAAACACCAGTTCTACGTGAACAGCAGACGTGTAGTCACCGAGGTATCAAGCCTTCAGATTACGTTACTGAGGACAAATTTTCGTTTGATTTTATTTGTCAAGGAATAGGTAGGTATCAGGTAGGCACAGAAAAGGTCTCAAAGTAACAGATTTATTTGGAACGTGTCGGCAGGTGTTTCGTAATATCTGTTTCAGATGTCATTGCCTATACATTTCAATTCACATGAGCTGCCCCTGAAGATAATTGAAGACAGCGAATCAATCGACACATCATGATACTTGAAAATCTTATAGTAAATAGAAGTCTATAATCGACCTTATGGATCGATTTACCTGGAGACACGTTTTAGGACGCTGTGCAGGTAAATAACAAAGTCCATTGAACGCAGCGGTAGTATTTCATCTAGACTAATCGAACAGGAGGACCAATGAATGGTAGCTTAGACGGAATAAGCAATCAGCAAGTATATCCAGGGCCGTATATAAGGGGGGGGTTTGGGGGGTTCAAACCCCCCATGAGTATTCCCATGAATGAAATAACTACTAAAATAATACAAAATAAAGATAATCAAGGATGCTTTCTCCAAGCTTAGTGATTTATTCTACTACTAACCAATAACTCGGTGCTCATGACACATAAGCAGCGATACAATCTATACAGATGTTTAACAAATTAAGACATTACATATTCTTTTATACATGAACCCCTCCTAAGGTCACCGTGAACCCCCTCCATGGTCAACGCCTAGCTACGGCCCTGAGTATATCTCTGTACTAATAGGAGAGAACAAGTGATCACCGGTACAAAACGATCTGACCATCTTAGTATTTAAAAAATAGTTGCACTTTTTCCACATTCTCTGTATATCTCTACGATTAGAACAAATATGCGAGGACCGGTAATGTATAGGGCAATAACCGAGGTCCACATGCATATTAATTAACGGATACTACCCTACCATCTGAAATGCCTTTCGCGTCTTTTTATGACCTCTGCTTCTTTTTAGTTAATTTTATTTCCCACACCGATAGGAAATTAACAAATTGATCGACTTACCTGTATGAAGGTCAATTTGAATTTTCCGAGCTTCTCTTCTGAAGATAATTACACTCTGTAGTATCGCTTATCGAGCCCATCGAGGTACGTTTTTTCAAAGTAAACAACGTTTTTGTGAGTCGGATCGGCGCCAGCCGGTGCCTGGCAAGCCATTCCGTTTTTTGTAGTTTAAATCGCACTTTGGGTATTTTTTTGGGGGGGTGGGTTGTAATTATCTTCAGAAGAGAAGCTCGGAAAATTCAAATTGACCTTCATACAGGTAAGTCGATCAATTTGTTAATTTTCCTTCGCTTCTCTTCTTCGATAATTACACTCTGTAGCTGTTTAAAGAACTAAGTGCGATTTGAGAAAATAGTATAATAGTGTTAAATAAATGATTACAATATATTATGCAATTATGTCTAATCCTGTTAATAGAAATGTAATACCTTTATAACGTAATAACACTATCTAGAAAGAACATATAATACTATATAATTATATATACATATATATAACATGATAACTAAGGACTAAATGTACATTTTCACTGTCTTATGCGCCTAAATCAAGTATTGCACTGGCAAAGTCTTTATTATTTGGCATTACTGGTAAATTGTAGAAAGAGCTAAAAACATTTGAAGCACTCGACCAGCCTGCTGAGTTTTTTATTGTGTCTATTGTTACCCCCAGTCGGCAGGCTGCTGAAGTTGCAGCATGTCTTGTACTATGGCTTGAAAAAATATTTGTATCGATACCGCTAACTTGTAGAATTCGCTTCAGCCATCGGCTGATTGTTTGAGACGTTGCTTTATGGTGTGGTTTTTTGTGTGTGAGAATAAGATATTTTTCGTTTTTCCGTAAGGGTTGTGTTTTTTCTAAGTAATGCTTTAATGTTGAAGCGATGCAAAGTTCTGGACACTCATGGAATGTTTTAAAACTCAGCAGAGGTTGAGGCTTATTTGGTCCTGACGTTTTAATTTTATCAGCAATTTTAATGTAAATACCAGTAGGTGTAATATTTATATTGTCAATGTTAATTTTAGTTAGAGTTTGGGAACGATGCCCTGTTGTCAAAGCTAGCAGCATTACAAGTTTATGTGTTAACTTTTCCAAGTTCAATGATTCTAAGGGGTGAAGTGTTTTTAAGTAATTCAGTACAATTTGAGGGTCCCACGTAAACTTGTATTTTGGTTGGGGTGGTCGTAAATTATGTATGCCTCTAATAAACCTTTTTATTATGGTTTCATCTTCTGGATTGGGTGGGTTTATGAGGTTCAGTGCTGATCTGTATATGTTTATTGTTGAATAAGATAAAGAGTCTGAGAATTGTTTTTGAATGAAGTTCACAAAATTTTCCATTTTATACTGAAAGACGTCAAGGTTATTTTGGTAACAGTGTTCCCACCATTTTCTATAGCAGCTATCGTATTGCTTTAGAGTTCCTTCGGATATTGAAGAAATTATTATTGCAATGGCAGTTTCTGGAACATTCCGTCTTAGCATAGATTGCCTGATAATTTCCCTACCGCCAATGTAAGGCTGCCGTGTAGAGGATGTGGGTTCCTGAAAGGAGATAGTAACAAGTCTTCTTCAGGTTTAAAAATAAGTGGCTTTGTTAAGAGCAATTTGTGGAAAAGTGGGTACCAATTTTGTGAGGGCCAATGCGGCACTACGAGGATACCCGTAGCATTGTCAGTGATGATTTTGTTTAATGTTTTTGGTATCAACGGGAATGGTGGAAAAGCATAAAAATATGTGTCCCACCGAAATGTAAATGCATCTATATATGTACATTCAGGATCTGGGCCCCAGGAAGCGTATATTTTGCATTTTGAATTCAATTTTGTTGCAAATAGATCAATTGCGGGGGTCCCAAAGCATTTACAAATTTGTAAGAATTTGCTATTTTTTAGTTCATATTCAGTTTCGATATGCCTGGAACTGGATTCGAGATCTGCATACGTGTTCTCTTTTGTGGGTATATATGACGCAAATATAAATATTTTTTTTCTTTCACACCTTCCCAAATTTCCCTAGATATTTTATTCAGTTCCTCAAATTGCACACTACCGCGTTTATTTATACAGGCGATTGCGGTTTTATTATCTATTTTTAAGAGAATGTGACATGATGTCAAATATTTTCCAAAGGATTTTAATCCATATAAAACTGCCCGTAACTCTAAAACATTAATATGTTTTTGTGTTTCCTTAAAGTTCCAAAACCCATGAATTGAATTTCCATTGTAATGTGCCCCCCACCCTGTTTTTGAGGCGTCAGTATAAATTACTGTATTGAATATTTTTGTTATTTCGATTTTTTGAAAAGAGTTTTTTAAGTTTGTCAACCACCAATCGAGGTCCCTAAGTAAGCTGTTATGTAGGTTCACGAATTTATTGTATCTCTTATACGTTTTGAGGTATAAGTATTTTGCCCTTTCCAAATTTTTGATGTGTGCCCAACCGTATGTAACAGCTGGACAAGCTGCAACCAGCTTTCCAATTAAACTTGCAAAATGTTTGATTGTACATCGCGGGTTATTTTTTAGTGACAAGAGATCATTATAAATTATATCTTTTTTAATGTCAGGGAGGCGCAATGTCATTGATGAAGTATTAAATGTGTATCCCAGAAAGGTAAGTTCTTTGACCGGCTTTAATAGACTTTTTTTCAGATTAATTAAGAACCCTAGCTTCGTCAACAAACTAGTGACTTTATCTAGTGCTTTTTGGCATCCCGTTTCAGTGTTATCTATGATTAGGAGGTCGTCTAAGTAGGCTACAAGCATAATATTATGTTTTCTTAATGTTGTTATCACCGGTTTCAGAAGCTTAGTAAATATATATGGTGCCACATTCAAACCAAGAGGGAGGCAATTAAATTCATAGATTTCGCCATCAAATGAAAAACGAAGATATTTTCTGTAGTTTTTATGAACAGAAATCAGATAATACGCGTCTTTTAAATCAATGTTTGCTAGGAATGACTCTTTGCTGATTAACTGTGTGGCGGTTCTGTAATCTTCGATCTTAAAGTGTGGGGCTTCTATGAAAGTGTTTAACTTTTTCAAGTTTAAAATAAATCTGAATTTACCGTCAGGTTTGCGCCTTAAAAAGTAAGGTGACATAAATTCGCCAGGTTTTGACTTTTGTTTTGAGATAGCACCCATTTTTAATAAACTACCAATTTTCTGTTTGTATAATAGTCTCTCTTCATGAGAGAACTTAGCTTTTTTGAAAGTTTTTTGAAATGGTTTGGCTTTAAAAGGAATTTTTACCCCCTTAATCCACTGAATAACAACAGGGTTGTGGCATATTGTTTTCCATTGAGTTAGATAATTTTTCAGCCGGCCCACATAATTTTCGGTTACCTGAATTACTTCTGCTGCCTGTATTGTTGGGACTGTTGAGGGTTGTGAGGTCGGTTGAAACGATGGCCTGGGTTCTTTTTTCTGGTGTTGGAGGTCTGGCGCTTGAAGTTTAAATTACTTGTTGCGCCCCCTGGGTAGGTTGTCTCTCTGTGATTTTGTGGGTTTCTGGCGAACTGTGGTTGTTGTTTGGCCGCGAAAGGCTTGGTTTTGTAGGCGGAGCTGGCCTTAAGTGTTAAACCAGTCTTTTTTGCAGTTTCACTAGTTTTTAGGTCTTCAAAAAAACTCAATCCAAGCAAAAGCTCATCACTTTTACTTTTTTCTACCAACTTGCGGCATGAATGGTTTAAAAAAGGCAGTATATTGTATTTTCTATGAGTAGATAAGGCATGCTGAACATTGCATATTAGTTGGGCTGCGTCCGCTAAAACAGTAATCGTTTCCTTATTCGTGTTGGTACCAGAGGCTAGCAGCTTATTTATTTGTGACCCTAGAGCAGCCAATGCATGTCCTGTTTCATTCTGTAAATGAGCCATAAATTTGTCTTGTCGTAGTGTCTTTGTATCTAGGCAAGACTCCAGCTCAGGTCCCAACTCGGGTGTCTTTAGCAAAGGACAGTTTTCAAAGAGGGGATATTTTGCTATGATTTTTTCTTTCTGTTCCTTTTCTATGCCATCTTGAATGTAAGAAGACCATCTTAAAACTAGTTGTTCATGAAGTGGCTCCTTTATTGAGGAGGTTTGTTTAGGCTGGGTCCCAAGAAAATCAAAATTTTCTTGATTTTGTGTCTCGGGTACGGTATTATTTACTGCATCCCCATCTGCGGTACGATGAACGTCGACAGCGATTATATCTGGCTCCGGGGTAACCAAGGAGGCCCTATCAGGAAAGTAGTATAACGACTACTGTTCTGGGTAAGTAGTATAACGACTACTGTTCTGAGTAAGTAGTGTAACGACTACTATTTTTTTTCTCAGTATAACGACTGGCTGACTTATCATTATGATATTTATGTGAAATTTAGCCCAATTTGTAAACTGTTTCGCCCATACCCAGGGTTTTTAGCCAACAACTAGGAGTATTTTTTTTTTCTTTTGCAGTATAACGACTGTCTGGCTTTTCTGATTGTGATATTTATGTAAAAATTAAGCAATAATTGCAAACTGGTTCGCCTATACCCGAGGGTTTTAACCAATAAGTATAAATAATTCGAGTTTGTTTTGTACTTACAATTTACTTCATCCTCGCTACTGTCCGAGTCATCGTGAGAAATGGTCTCCAAAGTATGATCCTGTTTCTGTTTTTTGGTTTCATCATTGTTTGAGGCACTATCCACATCACAGTTAGGTCTTTTAGGCATTTTACGCGTTTATAAACACTAAGACCCGGTCTATTTCCCGCGCGTAGACAGTACTATAGTTGTGATGTACTCTCGATAGGTACGAAAAACGGAATGGCTTGCCAGGCACCGGCTGGCGCCGATCCGACTCACAAAAACGTTGTTTACTTTGAAAAAACGTACCTCGATGGGCTCGATAAGCGATACTACAGAGTGTAATTATCGAAGAAGAGAAGCGAAGGAAAATTGTGATAGGTATTGTGATCGCGAAAATTTTCGATTTTTAGATAATACGCTTTTTTGGGCGTTTTATGATGTCTATATAACGTCGGTCTGTCTGTCTTTGCGTGTTTTTCTAGGCTAGTCACATCAGTAACCGTGGATTGTGATAAAATTTGGGTACCGGTATCCTATGGGGTCCTAATAGGTATTGCTCCTATAATTTTAAAAATCGGTGCATTGACAGCGGAGTAATTTGCAAAAAATAAAAAGAATTGAATATTCCTCAAACCTCGTTTTTGGGCGTTTTAGGATTTCCTGAAAATTTTTTACTCTTTTGGGGGTGATAGTGTGATTGGGGTCGCTGGGGGGGGGGGGGGGGTGGGCGGAGGGTTGTAAAACTCAAAAATTTGTTGCATTCATTATAGAGGTTTTCATTAAAATGCAGGCCTCCAAACTAAAACCCTAATAAAACAAAATTGTATTGTCGGATTTCAAAATTTTTGATATTAGTCTTTAGAAAATATGCTATCACGTCATTACCAACCAAAAAAAGCGATCAGGTATAACATTCTTGACAGTGTCAAGATTAGCATGCTTTGAAAAGTGACTTCAAAAACGTTATAAAAAGAGGAATCTTTAAAATATCACCAAATAATTAACCGTGCGAGGGTTGCTCTATACCTCCGTCAATCCACCAGTACGCAGACAGCTGTTTCACGCTTATTAGCGATCATCAGTGCGCCATAAGTCGATTGAGGGAAGTAGAGAGCATCAATTTTTCCATGTTTAATAAACATGTGAAAGATGTGCGAGTAAGACGCACAATTAACCGTGCATTTTAAGGTAAACACATGCCTTTTTAGTTATTGATTGGTACCATAAGCTTGTTGTAAATGTGGTAAAACATATGCATTAAGAGATTTAAACTCTAAAGGCATATTGGATCGCTAAGAGTGCAAAATTTCAACAGACGGTTTGGCAAAAGCTTGTCATCAGATTTTTAATTTTTGTTGTGGTTACTTGAATAATGTGCTATCACATCACGATTAGTCATAAAAAGTGATCAGTTGACCAAAACTTCGCTATATGGTCTCAAAACTGTATAACGAATGTACGGATACAGACCAGTTGTTTGCGCAGTGAACCACATCTTCCGCTAAGAAATACCAGCAAGAGCGTAGGTGGAGCTGTAGGATGATTTCCGTGTATGCGTGAACACCAACGCCGTTGCCCGTTCTAAAAGTAGAGACGCAGCTGTCACAACCCAGTGTATCTTAATTTGCGCAGGCGTGCGTTTATTACTGTCAATCCACAGCACAAAATCTACAGTTTCAGCTTTAGCGTATATATGTTCATGACTGATCCATAATATAAGGTTGTTCCCTAAAGATATTATGCTTAATTTTAGCTTTACTTCGTTCTGGATTATTTACAACCTCTCATTTATACACCAGTGAAAATCTATGGATACACGATACTTTATAACGTGGCTTGCGTGTTCTGCTTGATTATCTAGCATCTTTTAAGAAATTACCTAGCAACTTTTTAAGACGATTCGATTTTAAGTTACAACTTGAAGTTTTCTTCTAATATCATACAATTTGTAGACCCTATACTGAAGTTTTAGTTGATAGATCTCTTTTTTATGATGTAATAGAACATTGTTGAAGTACACAAAAATTAAAAATCCGATGAAAGGTTTTTCATACGGGTGGTGAAATTTTGCGGTCCCCGATGAGATCCAATATACCTCTAGAGCTTGAATGCAATTTTGTTGCCTATGTTTACCACATTTATAAGAAGTTTGTGGTACCAATGGATAACTAGAAAGATGGGCATGTATTTACCGTAAAGTACGTGGTTAACTATTTGGCGATCTTTTAAGATAAATTCCTTTTTTGTAATGTTTCTTGATGTCACTTTTCAAAACATGCTGATTTTGATACTATCTCGAGTTTGAGTGTTTGATACATGATCACTTTCTTTTAGTAAATAATGACGTGACATCGTCCTTTCTAGTCACTAATACTAAAAATTCCAAAATCCGACGATAAAATTTTGTTTTATTATGGTTTTCGTTTGGAGGTCTGCATTACAATGAAAATCAATTTAGGTTGAAAATCGGACCCTACTTTATATTACTTTTTTGTTGGAAATAAGCTATACAGCCTTCTCCTAAAGTATTTTCCATTCGTCCATTGACCTGTGAAAGAGTGCTGGCGGCGCGGCGGCCCTTTAGGTCCATCCGATCATTACCTTGCCTACTACAGAAACCAATGGACTTGGAATTTTCGGATATATGCATACATACGAAAATTGTTTTAGATCGTTAATGACACTTTGCCACAGTATTATTACCGTGCCAAGCATGGAAATGGTATGCTTTTTAGAAATCGTGCCGTCACTACGGCGCAACGGCAATAAAAAAGCTAAAAATATAAAAACAACTCAAACCAGTTTTTAGGCCTTTTGGGGTTTCCTGATCATTTTCTGTTTTTTGAGTGGCGGTGAAATTGAGGTGGTTGGGTTGGGAGGTGGAGGGTTGCAAAACTAATAAAGTTTTTGTATGCATAATACGCTCTCCATTGACCTACAAAAAAAGGACCTAGCGACATAATACACTTTTTAGGTTTATCAGAACGTTGCCCTGATTGTTACAGAAACTGAGGGATTTTTTCTGACGTATGTTGCATACGAGTATTGCTTTACATCGTTTTGTATTATGTAACCTGAAATTGATTTTAATTACATTTCGACACAGTAGTATTACCCGTGGCGAGGATGGAAAATGCGTATGGTTTTTAAAAATCGTGTCAGAACTAAAAATATAAAAATAACTCAAACTTGGTTTTTAGGCGATTTGGGTATTCCTGGTCGTTTCGTTTCATCCAATTAAAGGTCGCAGAATAAAACCAGTGTCGATCTAGTTCCTACGGAGAGGAGTATCAAGAAACTATTTACTAGAGTTTTTGTGTTGGATGTTTTTTGAGGGCAGGAGGGTGATGATTTGGTTGCAAGGGGATCTCAGACTATAACTTAATGCAAAGGGAAAATAATAAACTGATATCACTTTAATGTGTGGGAAGTACTAAGTTAGTCAATTATCGTTCATATTGATTGAACCTCATATATAACTGTACAGTACAAATTCCTGAATTCATAAATGTTGGAGCCCTGTCAAGCATATCTACCCTTATCTAACAGTATATTCTCGTTACAGATTTGTTGCCTTTCTAGCTAACTTTATTGTACCACAGACATAGACACGTTTTGTGACGCCAAATGCCAACCGAAAGTGCAGTCAACTGATTCACGCGTTAAATTAAATCAAATTTCGAATTACGCGTCTACAAATATTGAATAATTCCCAAAACATGGTCAGATATTAAGAAAATAGAAGTTTATTGATTCAGTTCTTCTCAGGACTACTTGTTTTTCATAACGAAGGGCGATACCATTTTCAACATCAGCGATTTAGCAATTACGACTGTGAAGCAAAGTGAGTCATGTCCTATTTCAGTTGGTCCGATTGAAAAAGTCTTGCTCCTGTAGTCGCAGTGCCTATAAGTTTGAGAACCCCTAGACTAGTCAATAGACGTACACAATAGATCCGTTGAACTAAGTTACTGAATTCGCCGTTATTGACATGTTCAGATTATTAGCAAAATTTTGGTAATTAGAGGGGTCGAATTTTTCGCTATATGTGCCACGCGGTATCTACATCCCTATAGTCGAATTTTAACAAAGGAGAAGGTTAATTTTACATTTAGTTGCATTTATTTCCACTTAGCTGAAATCCATAGTAGCACATGTTAATGAATGTTATTTTACCGCATGAAAACTGAATTAGTATATCTCTATACGAATAGGAGGAATAAGTGAGGACCGCTGGCGGTGGTGAATCACTCGTACATATTAGTATTGTTAAGCTAATTTCGACTTTTCTGCATCTCATGTTTACAGTGTTTACGTGTTTATGCTATTAGAACTGATAAACGAGGACCGGCTGATATGCACGACAAACTGAGAACCACCTGATTACTTTTTGTAAACATCTTTCCTGCTCTTCTCATGTAAACGACAACTGCATTAAAACCAAATCGGCCGCACAACGAATACATCACATGAAAGTCACCTCTGCGCATGCCGAAAGTTGCGTTTTTAAGAGGACGATATTTCTATACATAGCAGCATGGTGCTGGGTAGTAACAGGTAAAAATTGAGTCAAGTTGATTGACTCAGTACTTCCCACACATAATGATGATACCATTTTATTATTCCCATTGCATGAAGCTATAGCCTAAAATCCCCTTGCAACTAAATTATCGCCCATCCGCCTCCAAAAACAACATCCAACACAAAAACCCTCGTAAATAGTTTCTTGCGTCTCCCTTCTTAGGAACTAGGGGCCACAGTTTTTTTCTACATGCTTGAACTGGACAATGCGACACGATCAAGAGCCTCCAACCCGTCTAAAAACGAAGTTTGAGCTGATTTTATGTTTTTGGTTTTTTTTATTATTGCTGCGCCGCCTCTGGCATGGGTTTTCAAAAACAGAGTCGTTTTCCATTCTCGCAGCAGTAATTCTGTGTCAAAATTTTTTTTAAATCAATTCAATAACTTTCGCTTTACGCAATATACATAGAACGAAATAAAGCAAAACTCGTATGTGCAGATCATAAAATTGGTTTATACAATAGGCAATCCAATGTTCGGATGGACCTAAAAAAGTGCAATATGCCGCTAGGTATTTCTTCTTCAGGTCAATAGACGAACTATTATGAATACAACAAATTTTTCAGTTTTACTACCCCCCACCCCCCAACCGCCCCGATTTCACCCCACCCAAAAAAATTGAAAATGATCAGGAACCCGTAAAACCCCTTAAATCAATGTTTGAGCTGTTTTTATATTTTTAGTTTTTTTATTATTGCTGCGCCGCCACTGACACTATTTTTCCAAAACATACGCGTTTTTCATCCTCGGCTTGGGAGTAATACTATGTCAAAATTTCATTAGAATCAATTAAACAATTTTCGCGTTACGCGATATCGAACGATCTAAAACAATACTCGTATGTGTACATCATAAATTCTGATGAACATCAATTCAGCAATTTTAACATTATAAAATACAGAACGATCTCTGTATACATCGGAAAATTCTCAAAGTCCCGTGGTTTCTATAATAAGCATGCAACGTTCGGATGGACCTAAAAAAGTGTATCATGCCGCTAGGCTTTTCATTCACATATTAATGGACAGCCCATTGCGAATAAAACAAATTTTTCAGTATTACAACCCGCCACCCCCCAACCACCCCAAATTCACCCCCACCCAAGAAAAAGTGGAAAATGATCAGGAACCCCTAAAACGCCTAAAAACGAAGTTTGAGGCATATTTGACATTTTTCGTTTTTTGCTAATTACTCTGCCCCCCGTATAACGATTTTCAAAATTGTAGGAACATTACCTACTACGACCCCACAGCATAACCCTGCCCAAATTTCATCACAATCCATGCAGCGGTTATTGAGATTACGAGGGTAGAAAAACGCGACAGACAGACAGACCGACAGACCGACAGACCGACAGACAGACAGACCGACGGAAATGACTGACGTGGATTTTCGTTATGTACACATCATAAAACGCTCAAAAAGCGTATTATAGTATTATCTCAAAATCGAAAATTTTCGCGATCGCAATACTCCCCTCACCTATCGTGTGGGAAGTAAAAATTCATTTTATAAAAAGCTTCGCGTTGGTGTAGTGAGAGACAAAACCCCTTAGACTTATTTTTATGTTACCAATCATCTACCGTCTTTGGGAGGGGATGAAATTGGGAAGGTGGGGATGGGGGAGTCGAAATCTCGAAAATTTGTTGTAAACATAAAATACCCTCGATTGCCCTAAAAAATATGAAATTCTAGACTTTTCAGACTTATCCGAATACTGACTTAGAAGACATTTGATACGTTTATTTACCTATACAGGGTGGGTCAACACTGGGCGGACGGAGGATTGTTGACTTACTAAAACATATTTAAACAGTCTGTCACTTGACTGCTATAACGTTAAAATATTTTCACTTAAATTTTTAAGTTTATACAGGGTGATTCATAATAAAATTACATTTTTGAAATGAATGGAATGGAATATATTATTGCATATTCAGATTGCTTGGTAAATTCTAGTTTGACCCCATGTATTTTATATGGAACCTTAAACGAACTGTTTAGGTGCAAATCACCATTCTTGGTATAAGTCGGTATCAGAAAAAATTGAGTATCACAGTGATTACTAAAAGGCCACGACTTTTCGGTACGGCTGAGCATAAGGGACGCCAGACGGTTAAATTTGAAATCTTTTTGAACTTGGAAAAATCAGTAGATTAATTAAAGAAACCTCAGTCACAGATAATTGGATTTGTTTCCCTATAATAGTCAAATTTTAACAGAGTTCTTATCTAAGATACCAAATTACCTACATCCCTGCAAAGGTTAATTTTACATTCAGTTGTATTTATTTTCACTCAACTGAAATCCGTACTAGCACATATTAATGAATGTTATTTTACTGCATTAACGTTGAATTAGTATACCTCTATACGAATAGGTTTTTTTTTTTTTTTTTTATTATAGAGGGCTTAGGAAATCGGCTTGATCGCAAGGACAGAAACACTGACACACCTAGAGGTATGAGAGAGAGTCTGCCCGCCCGACGTTGAACCAGCTTGAGTCCTCTGATGTCATGTCCAACGGACGCGAATGCGTCCATCCGACATGTCACCACGGCCCGACCGGCTAAAACCCATTCCCTCTTTCCTTACCTCTGCTCGATCTCCATCTGCACCGGGCATCATCGTGAACGATATTCTTCACAGTGCAAGATGAGTTAAATATGTTTTTTCTTCTCCTCCTGTATCTTCTTGTTACATATCCCGACGTTCCTCTTTCTCTTTCAATTTTAAGATGCCTTGAACCATCTTGTGTACTATCTTCCAGCGTTTCTCGCTCGATATCATGATGGGCACCATGTTCTCTGGGGTCAGGTCCTCAGGCAGGTTCGCTCTCGCTTCCTGCTTGTAATAGGACCATCTGTCGCACTCAAATAGGACGTGCTCGACTGTGTCGCTTTGGCCACAATGTCGACAACGATCGTCCGTCGCTCGTCCTATTTTGTTTCTATACACCCGAAAGGGACCGTGGCCCGACAACGCCTGTGTTAGGTAATAGCAGGTTGTCCTGTGTTTACACTCTGCCCACTCTTGTATATTTGGAATCAGACGCTTAGTCCACTGCGCCACCTCCGTTGTACTGGACCAGATCCCCTGCCACTCGTCCATGGTTTTTTGCCTGGCGGTCCTCCGCCGCTCTGGCAGAGCACCTTCCGCGATATACATGTATCTCCTCTCCTTGGCCAACAAATGCAGTGGCGGTATCGCCGTTATAACCTGCAGCGCTTTGGTAGACACAGTACGATACGCACTGGCCACCCTCAGCAGCGACTTTCTTTGCACCCTGTCTACTGTTTGCTGGTGCTTTTTCCTCTCCATCGCTTTATACCATATTTGAGCTCCGTATAGCATAACTGAGTGGATAACTCCGTTCAAGATCTGTCTTTTCCGCATACTTGGGCCGCCTACGTTTGGCATTATACGTGACAGTAATGCCACCTTTCTTTCTGCTTTCACCGCAGTTCTCTTTATGTGTTCGTTGAAACATCGTTCGTTGTCTACGGTGATCCCCAAGTACACTATCGATTTGCTGGGTACTATTTGCACCCCTCTAAGATGGAAACTCACTTGGTTCCTAGTGATCCTAGAACCCCGGAGAATGACCGCCTCAGTTTTGCTTGGTGCCAGTTGAAGGTGGTGTCTGGACATCCACTCATCTATCCTTCTCAGCGCCTCGTTTGTTGTTTGCACCAAAGTTATCTCGTCTTTGGTGGAGGCTACCAGAGCGAGGTCATCCGCGAACGCCACAGTCTTTGTGTTTCGAGGAAGAACTATCCTTAAAACACCATCATACAGTACATTCCAGAGAAGAGGACCCAAAGCTGATCCCTGTGGAACTCCTGTAGACATCGCTAGCTCTACGTTTGCTATTTTTATACCTCTGTCACTAAAATAGCTGCCAATCAGATTCCGTAAATACCTCGGTATGCCACGGTTATTCAACTCCTCCATTATAATGCCCCACGACGCCGTATTAAAGGCATTTTGTACGTCAAGTGTCACCAGTGCTCCCCATTTATTGGAGGTTCCTTCTACGGAGCATAGAACGGCCTCCAATGCGTTGTTCGTTGACTTGCCACTGCGGAAGCCAAACTGGTTTGGCGACAAGCCTCCTGCTTTTTCGAGTGCCGCTTCTAACCTCTGCCGGATTAGTACTTCGTACAGCTTTCCCACTGTGTTCAGAAGACAAATGGGTCGGTATGACGAAGCAAGCTCTGGGGGTTTACCCCCCTTAGCAATCAACACTACTCTAGCCTTTTTCCAGATGGTCGGGAAAGTTTGTATTTTCAAAAGACGGTTCAGTAGTCCTAGCAGTAGGCTCGGTGCAGTGGCAATCAATTCTTTGATGACCTCCGGGGGAACTCTATCTGGACCCGGTGCTTTTCTGGTCTTAATTTTTTCTCTCGCTACCCGTAGTTCGTCCATTGTGAACGGTTCCACATCCTCGTCCAAGCTGTCATGTTGCCAGACATCTTGCCGGACTGGGAAGAGTTGCCGCACTACCTCGACCTTCCTTTCGATGCTTAAGTTGCACGTGGGCGCCATGCCTGTTATTTTCTTTGTTGCGATTCGGTAGCCTTCACCCCAAATGTCCTCTTCAAGAGAAGAACATAGCTCCTTCCATTATTCCCTCTTGGCTGCAAGGATGAGGTTTTGCAACCTCTTCCTTCTTTCCTTATAACGGTCGTGGAGGAAATTGACGTTTGGCTCTGCGACGCCTGTTCTGCGCCGAGCGCGTGCTAGGTCGCGTCTTGCTGCATTGCAGACTACTCGTGCCGATTCAATTTCCGAATTCCACCAATAGGGAACCATGGCAGTCCTTGTTCCTCTTTTAATCGTACAGCTTTCGGTCATTTCTTTAATTAGTGCTGTATACTGTTCTACCGTATACTCGACCGAATCTGGGATACCTTCCAAGCGAGACTTCAAAACTTCTCGAAACTTGACCATGTCGACAAAAGGTGTATGGTACTCACAAGTGACCTTGCGTACCTTGTCTGCAGTCCGAATCTCGAAGTATATGAATCTATGATCGCTCAGTGATTCTGTATCTAAAACTTGCCAACCTCCTATATTCCTGGCTATGTTCTTCGAAGCAATGGTGACGTCGAGATGTGATTGGTAGGCTCTCCTGAAGAAGGTAGGTGTTCCATCATTCAGTACTACCATATTTAAAGCTGCAAGCCATTCGCACAGTAGCCGACCTCTTTTATCCGTATTTGGAGAACCCCAATCTGTCGCTTTTGCGTTTAGATCTCCAAGGACTATGGCTTTGCCTTCTGACGCCTCCACATCAGTCCAAAGTGCTTCCATGTACTTTTCGTATTCTTCATACGGAATATTTGGAGAACAATAGCAACAGTACACAGATAGTTTGTTGAGATAGATACAGACATATCCCTTTCTCCTTGTAATGGACTTGACCACGATGTCCCGGTTACGGAAGTAGACTGCAACATCGTGATTTAAGTCGGTATGCCATTTGGGATGCATGGACGCCTTTTTATTCGGCTCAGATGTTATAATGATGTCGATATCCTTTTCTAAGGCTACCGCATGAGCCATGTCATGCGCCGCGCGGGATCTATTCAAGTTGATTTGTAAGACCTTAATCATAATCGAGGAGTTTCTACATGTCCGAGACCTCCTTGGCCACTGCTATCTGCTGGCGCCTGCTGTTCCTCTGCAGGTGTCTCAGCATACGACCATAAGCAGGGCAGGAATACGATCCTGCTCTATGACCCGCCTTTTCACAGATAGGACAGTACTCCTTTTCTTTACACTCGGCCTTTTTATGGCCCTCTTTTCCGCAATTTAAACAGAGCTTTACCCTATCTAATCCCTGGCAGTTTTTGGCCTGATGGCCAATCTCCCAACACCTCCTGCACTTTTGCACCGTCACACGCTCTTGTATCGTGCACATCACGATACCTATTTTAACCCGGTCCCTGGCCAATAGCCTGCTGGCAACATCCCTGGACGTTATGACCGTCGCCACTTGGTTGCCGTTTCTTGTGGGTCTCAGGGATCTTACAACAGTATTGTTTTTGTCGTCCCCTACCGCTTCTCGAAGTGCTGACTCCACTTCTTTGTCGGTAGTGACCCCGTCTATGCCGCGTACGTGCAACGTGACGCGGCTGGTATTCCTAGTGGAAATTCCCGCAACATTCAATTTGTCAATTGCCTCCCTTAGTTGCTCGGCACTTCCCCCTGCTTTGGGTACTGTTATAAGCAGCTCACCTTTCTTAGTCTGCCGCACGTTGTTTACCACGATTCCTAGGTCGTTGATCTTAGCCTCCTGCTTAACTTTCGTTAGCAGTTGTGCATAGCTAAGTCCTTCCGCGGCGACAATTACGGCGTCTGTATTTCTTGGCCGCCGAGCTAGATCTGGCTTTCCTGGGGCACTACCTTGTGCAGTTTCTCCTCCCTGGCCGGACCCCCTTTTAGGTGGAATATAATATTTTATCAAAATGTCGGTGCCCGTGAAGACAAACTCCAACATTTTTCTTATTTGGTCCTTTCGTGCCAGATCTGGCGTAGGGACGGCAATGCTCGAACGGCCCTCCTTGACCGTGGTCTCTCTCAGACTAATAACATTTGCGAATGTTTTGTCCTCGTCTTCGTCCAGCACCACTTTATAGACATAGCTCTTTGTGGTTTGTCCTGGCCCCTTACTCGTAGCTATACGAGTCTCGTATTTTAGGTACGAGAATCCTTCTAGTTCTCCCCCTTCGGTACCTAGATTTTCTACCTCAGGGTATCTTAGCAGGAACGACTTATTTATGCCTTTGTCGTAGGTTTGGTGTTTGTCCGTACATAGTACGAGGTCACTCTCACCTTGCTTCCCCAATACCGGGTTTCCTTCGCATTCCTGCGTTCTGGCATAAACTGATGTAGGCCATTGTTTTTTCGAGACTTCTTTGAAAGCCTCATAGTCCTCCGGGTTTTTCTTGAGGACCTTGGTGATCTCTGCCGCTAGTTCTTCTTGGCGCTTGCTTTTGGAGTGCCAAGGCCCCTCAGTCTGGACGGTATTATTCGTCGTTTGAATGGCATCTGTCTGAGATCCTTGGTCTCTAGACTGTACTCTATACGAATAGGTGGAATAAGTGAGGACCGGTAGGCGGTGGTGAATCACTCGAAGATATTAGGATTGTTAAGCAAATTTCGCCTTTTCTACATGTTATGTATAATATACAGTGTTTACGTGTTTATACTATTAGAAGTGATAAACGAGGACCGGGTGATATAGACGACAAAGTGAGGACCACCTGAGTATTTTTTGTAAGCGTCTTTCTTGCCCTTTTACTATTATTGTTCTTCAAGTAGGTGTATTTTCGGATCGATCTGAAATTCATGTAACCGTCAACCGTACTGAACCCGAATCGGCCGCACAATGCATATATAGGGTGAGTCAAGCTCAACGTCTCGGACTCTTGTGACCAAACGATACCACTTTTCGAAAAATCGACGTTGTGAGTGTATGTAGGTCGAGTTGGACTACATTTAAAAAATAATGACTTTTATACAGGGTGTCTAATAAAAGCGTGACATATCAAAGCTGTTTTTTTAAATGGAATACCCTGTACTATATTGCATATTTAGACTCCAGTGCATTTTAGTGTGACTTTATGTATCGCACATGGAACCGTTTAGGTACAAATGACAATTTTGGGTATAGGTAGATGTCAGAAAAAAATTGAATATCGCAGCCTTTATAAATCTCAGAGGTCTGTGACTTTGCCGTGTTACTAAGCATGAAATGTGTCAGCTTACGTTAGACGGTCGAGTTCGAATTACATTTGTACTTGGAGAAATCGGTAGATCAATTAAGTAAACTCCAATCAAAGGTAACTTGATTTTTTCAAATGGGAATGCATAGTTTTTTTATACCATCAAATGTGCAATTTGATAAGCTTCCTAATGATATGCAGTTGTAAATATCAATCTCTGGTAGTTTTGATTTAATTTCAACGGTTTCACCGGTCTCTGATAAGTTTCAGATAGAGTATCTGTCAGATAGGCCCGTAATATTTATATGGCATTATCGGACATATAGGCTATCGGTCTGTCGGTTTATCTGCCTGTTGGCGTTTTTCTATCCTCGTAATCTCAGTAACCTTTGCACGGAGCGATATACTGTGGGGTCGTAATAGGTAGTATACTGCTATAATTTTGAAAAACCGTGCATGGGCGGTGAAGGAATTAGCAAAAAGCAAAAAAAAATCAAATATTCCTCAAACTTCGTTTTTAGGATTTTTGGGGGTTCCTAATCATTTTGTACTACAGGATGGATGGTGGAGGGCTATGAATAGAGACGGGCATATCGGGTCATTTTTAAGATGCGGATCAGCGGATCTAGAACACCTAAAAGATCCGGAACAGTGATCCGGTTCACGGGTCAGTCGGATCCCGACTAGCGAATGCAATCGTTCACCTTCGATCTCAAGATCTCAAGATCGAAGGTGAACGATTGGTCAACCGAAGCACGAGGGAACCGCGTAATCTGGGTACTCGGTGCAGACAGAAATGAGCCAGTACAGTACAGTACACTTCATGTATAATTTATTAATTTGTTTTATCTTTATATCAGATGATATTTATTTTTTTATAAATATGTACCTAGAAGATGTATATGTATTAATACTATTCTTTATAAATTTCGATTTGAGTAAATAATTATTCAGTTTTGAGCTTCTCGGATTTGTTAAAATACACTCCAGTACGTAAAAGGAATTTTTTGTCTCTACTATAAACAGCCACAACTCATACAATAAAAATATTCATTTATTATTCGCCCTAAAGTATCTATCTAAATATTATTTTAAATTCAGATCCCAGAACATTGAGCATTATGGCTATCCTGTGGCTTCAGCAGAACACTGAACCGAAAACTGAACATCGCCAATCGTCAGATCGACTGACCGACATATATCGCCGTGGCACGCACCATCCTGCTTTGTGATTCTGATGAACAAGCCGCCGAATTTGTGACCCGACTGACCCGTTGACCCGTTGAGATTAAATTTAGGATTCGGTTCAGTTAGGTCACCTTAAAGATCCGGATCAATGAACCGGATCAGAACCGTTCTACACATCTCTAGCTATGAAAATGAAAAAATTGTTGTATTCATAATAGGCTTTCTAAAGCTTATCAAAAAATGGCCAAATATATGAAGCTTGTCAATCTTGGGTTAATTCCGCATACTGATGTAACATTTAATAATTTAATGTAAAATCTAAATGCTAAAAGTAAAGCCATTACACACACACATACAGACCTACACGCAAACACACTGACCTGTGAGAGAAAGACCCAGCGGCATAATACACTTTTAGGTCCATCCTAGCAGTGCCTTGCGTATTGCAGAAAACAAGGGACTTCGAATACGAGTTTTGCTTTAGGTCGTTCTGTATTGGGTGGAACTTTTGTCTGATTTTAATGAAATTTTGACATAGTATTATTACTGTGTCGAGAATGGAAATGCGTATGGTTTTTAGAAATCGTATCGGTGGCGGCGCAGCAATAATGAAAAAAACTAAAAATATAAAAACATCTCAAACATCGTTTTTAGGCGTTTGAGACGTGACTGATCATTTTCTACTTTTTTGGTAAGGGAGAAATTGGGATCGTTGGGGGGTGAGGGGTTGTAAAACTGAAAAGCTTATTGTATTCATAGTAGGCTGTCCATTGACCTGTGACACTTTTTTAGATCCATCCGAACATTGTCTAGCCTATTGCAGAAACCAAGAATTTTCTGATGTATACGTAATAATGGCATTGCTCTAGATCGTTCTGTATTCTATAGCGTGGAAAATATTGAACTGATTTTGATGAAATCTCGACACACTATTACTGGCAAATACCAAACCAAAGGTTGGAAAGCGCGTAAGGTTTTTAGAAATCATGTCAGTAGCAGTGCAGCGTGTATTTGGTTGCAAAAGGATCTCAGATTATAGCTTCACGGTATGGGAAAACAATGAACTGGTATCACCGCAATGTGTGGGAAGTACTGACTCACTCAACTTGACTTAATTTTTTGTTCATAAGTCCGCCATCACAAAGATGATATTTCAAAAGCATGCACCTTTTTCGACCCCGCCGTGGTAATAATAATCTGTCAAAGTTTTATTGCTAATATTAGATACACACGTTAGATAAAAACCTTGAGTCCTCAAACTATGTAAAGGCAAGCCAAGTACAGAACATTACAACGACCAAGTTTATTCAGTATGACGGGAGGTCCATCACCCAAATTTTAGCACCTTACTAAAAGGAAAAATATTAATCAGATATTCTTAAAATTCACACAAAAATAACAAAAGCAAAGTCTATTCGCCTATAAATGGAAAAACAATGTAGTTACAAAGATCTATATAACACTGATTCTAAATCAATTATTTGGAGGATTCATGACCATATGTCTATGGGAGCAGAACATGATGTCAAAGCATTTGTAAATTCACACATCATTGAAGTCCATCAGGTTACACGTTACAACAACAGGGTAGTTGTTGTAAAGTGTAATTTAAAAAACACCTATTCAGTAAAAGTCATAGAACGGCTTATATTGCGGTGTCATTTTGGCAACACAGCTATGACCTCGCTTGGTGCGTTGTATACCGATTTCGGACCTCCGTTGTTCTCTGGGATAAAAAGCGGGTATATTGTGGCTCACTTAATTCTTTCATTGAAAGGTCCTCACTTGTCTCGATATACACGTATCAGTTTTCTCGTCGGTAAAATAGCTTTCATGTGTATATTTGAATGTTTCTTATCAAATGGCACATCTTCGTAATATCTATCATAAAATGATGCCATTATCTCGTTGTCCTCACTTGGTCACTAATATGTACTGTCCTCACTTGGTGCGCCAGCCAAGTATATATATATATATATATATATGTATCCAAAACATAATTCCAAATATTTCAATAACATTTGAATCATAATTTTGTTGAGCATGTAAAGTGTAAAAATTATATTTTTTAAGGCATGTCTCCGTTCAAATACAATCAGTTTTCCAGTGACGTATCTGTTATAGCTTATATTTTGTGCATTTACAACCACCCCAATTCCATCCCCACCCAAAAAACGTAGAAAATGGTACACACAAAGATCAATCAGGTCTTCGTTGAAGTATGCTTTGACTGTAGGTGGCACAGCTACGTAATCGAGGAAGAAAATACCTTTAAGTAATCATTACCAGTTTGACACGCTTTTTAATTAGAATCTGCTGAGATAATTGAACTGTAATCATTCGGCCTCATTTTTAAAGCAAGGAGAGTGTTAATGTATTTTGACTTGGATTTCTTCTTTGCCTTATATTTCTGAAAATCTTTATATACAGTGGGACGCTTGTCCTTCACATCTCTCAGAAAGTTTGTGGTTAACCTAACAAATCCTTTTATCTGTTTTTTATTTCGACAGTTCTTACATTCAGCTGTAATATTTCCAGCCAGACCGCGCTCGGCTATGGTAAAATATACAAACGTCAATTATTGGAGCTACTTCATCTTGGTTCTCAATAACGTCACAACTTTCCTGGCTAACTATTATGCTATCATACAGAAGTTACAGGCAGTAAACAATGTCGCCTTATTAACAGAGAAAGAAAAGCTATGTTTTGTAACAAAGTATCAGAGATAGACTGGAAAATTGTTAATGACGGTAATCTAAATAGTAATGTACTAGCTAACAAAATTTTAAATGAGCTGGCTTCTCTGGCAGATGCCTGTTTTCCTATTCGTAAAATTGCAAACAAGAAACGTAATGTTGGGTACAAATGGTTCAACGACACTTTCCGTGGCTTACGTGACCAACTCCGTGCAAGCTGGAGATGTTATAATATGACACAATCTGAGTACGACTGGCAAAATTATCAGGAGAAGCGTAGGATATATCGACAGGCCTTGAAGAAGGAAAAACGTGATAGGTACATTCATGAAATCCAAAATGCTGAAAATAAAAACAAAGTTGCCTGGAACATCGTTAACATAGAGCGTAACTCTAAAAAAACTTGTCACACAGGGTATTCTTTGACTCCAGTGGAATTTAATATTTTTTTTACTTCTTTTGCAGACAGAATATCACATATGTTCACTCAAACTATAGATCCCCTATTTTATCTTAACCATCTACCAAAACCATCATCATCCTTCTTTATGGCCCCTATATTAGACGATGACGTCAGGCTAGCAATTTTACGTCTTAAAAACTCTCACTGTGTTGACGCTTATGGTCTTAACACTGAAATGCTTAAATCATCCTTGAATTATTTGATTCCGCCACTGACTACACTTTATAATAACTGCCTCGAGGAAGGTTGCTGGCCAGATGTATTCAAAGTTACCAAAGTTGTGCCAATACACAAAAAGGGTGACGGAAACGATATCGACAATTCCAGACCAGTTGCAATAGTGCCTTTAATTAGTAAAATTCTTGAGATAATATTAAATGATCAGCTCACTAATTATTTTGAAAAAACATCTATACTATCACCCAGTCAGTTCGGATTTCGGAAAAATAAAAATACAATCTCAGCTTTGGTAGCTCTGATATATGACGTAGTCTGGAGCCTTGATGAGGGATCTGATGCCACAGCATATGCATGTGACCTCACCAAGGCTTTTGATTGCGTCGACATAGATATATTATTAGCAAAACTTGAATTTTACGGGGTTAGAGGTAACCAATTGCAGTTACTTCAGTCGTATTTGAGAGACAGAAAACAATATGTATGTTGTAATAATGAAGACTCACCACTGTTGCCAGTGACCAGTGGCGTACCGCAAGGGTCGGTGCTGGGACCACATCTATGTTTAGTTTATGTAAATGATCTTCCATCATCTATTTCAGATAAATGCTTTCTGTTTGCCGATGATACGACAGTTTTATCTAGGGGCAACACAGTCGGCGAGGAAAGCTTAGCACAAGTGAAAAAATGGTTCGATGCAAACCATCTTAAACTAAATGAGAGGAAAACTCAAAAAATTAAATTCAGCTCAAATAAACGGGCAGATGAATGCGATCAAGTCAAATTACTGGGAATTATTTTAGTCAGTTCATTAACTTGGTCATCTGACTACCTCTGTGCTAAGCTGTCATCACAAATATTTGCACTGAGGCAACTTAAATCTTGTGTCGATAATATTACGTTGAAAACTGTTTACTACTCCTTAATACATAGTAATATTTCATATGGAATCGTACTTTGGGGCAACTCATCTTCGAGTAATAAAGTATTTGTAATGCAAAAGTATGCAATTCGAATTTTAGTCGATGCGCCTTATGGAACTTCATGTAGAGGGCATTTTAAAGATTTAGGAATACTCCCTTTAGCTTGTTTATATATTATGGAGATACTGATACAAGTCCATCGTAACGCAGATACGTTTACTCGGTATTCTCAGGTCCATTCGTATGATACTAGATTTTCTAACAATATTATTGCTCCATGGTCTCGACTTCGAATGACTCAAATCAATAAATTGGATGTTAGTTTGTATAATTATTTGATTAATCACTTCAATGATATTTAATTTCAATCTATGTCTATCTACTCCTTCAAAAAATGGATAAAACAGTTCTTGTTAACTCATAGCTTTTATACTGTACAAGAATATATCAATTTTCTAACTGCTGCACGTACCTGACTTATGAAATTGTGACTGTAAATGCTAATATTGTATAAGACGGTCAATAAACTATCTATCTATCTATCTATCTATCTATCTACTACTGCCTATATTACTGGAGGCACTAGAGAAAATTGAAAAACGCCGATTTTATTGAAAATTTAAAAGAGTACTTCTAGAGATTGATATTCACGTTGTTAAATCATTAGAAAGGCTATCAAATTTTAAATTCTATCGTATGTATAAAGATCAGGCATTCCCATTTGAAAACATCAACTTATCTGTTATTAAATTTCCCTTAGTTAGTCAACCGATTTCTCCAATTACAAAAATAATATAAAATTCTACAGTCCAGCATAAGCTAATACTGTCATCCTGTCACATGTGATACTCATTTTTTTTTGATATCACTAATACCAAAATAGAGATTTGTACCTAAACGGTCTAATCTGTCAAGTCACACTAAACTTGACCAAGACATCTAAATATGCAACAATATACCATATAAGAAAACGTAACATTGAAATGCCATGTTTTTTTTTCATCATCATCCTCACAGTGTTCTAACAGACATGTGAACTCGTAAAATGCATTAAGTCGGAGCTAAAGTATTGTCGACATTATCAATAGTTTCGAAAACTGTAGCTCGCCATCGTTCGCCATTTACTGCCAGTTCAGAGGCGCTCTTGATACTCAGATCCAGCAGCTGTTTCGTCGTATCCACCCAGCGTGTAGGGAAACGGCCACGGCGCCGCGCCGGCCAGTCGGTGCATGACCCTGAACTAGAAGTTTCTTCATATTATCGCTTCTGTGTATATGTCCGAAGAATGTAATCATTCTCGTCGACATAATGGAGGATAGTCTCTTTGGATTACCGAACTCATCCAGTATGGAAACTTTAGTTCGACGGGCGGTATAAGGAACTCTCAGCATTCTCCTCCACGTCCACATTTCAAAAGCATCTATGCGAGCTCGATCTGCCTGCCTGGACTGTCATCCAAGTTTCCGAGGCATAGAAAAATATGGCGAACACAAGCGACTGAACATGCGACATTTTCGTACCTTTAGTGGTGTTATGATCACGCCATATTTTAGTAAGCTTTGTCACGGCCACACATGCTTGTTGAATGCGCCGTCGAATCTCATTTTCACAGCTGCCCAAATTGTCGATCAAAGAACCGAGGTACACAAAACTTTGAATTACATCATAACGGCCTATTAGACAGCCATAAAAGCCATTATTTTTAAAACGTAGTCCAGCTTGACATAGATACACTCACATAGTTATGCTTCTGAAAAGAGATATAGTTGGATAACAAGAGCCCGAGGCGTTGAGCTTGACATAACGTTCGAGCTTCAAGCCTTCTTTTGTTACGCCCTCTCACTGTTTTCTTTGCAGTTTCATCCTATCATATTCTACAGCTTGCCATCAGCTGCTAATTGGAAAGTTTATCAGGCAAGAATGTTTGTATTACGTCGTGGCATTTTCTTCCTCGCGTACTAAACTATGCCGCCTACAGTAAAATCATACTTCACCGAAGGCCTTTGTGTGTACCTTGATTCAGCTGCTGGGTACACGGAGTGAAAATACCAAAAAAGTAATTTTCTGTTATTACAAATTTGCTGCGTTTGAAATATTCACCCTCCTTGTTTTGAGAAGGAGGCCGAATGACTGTACAGTACTTTGATTTTCTGCGACTTCGACGCATGGATTAACAACCTGCATTCGATACAATTGAGATGCCACCCGACAGAATGCTAAGGCCCGGTTTTATCAACATTCATATTTTAACAAAGGCTTTGACAAAGCTTTTCTATTGGGTGTTGTCTAGCAAAAGCTTTCTATTGGGTATTGAGGGCTATGTTAATAAGTATCATCCAATAGTATTTCATCGATATTGGAAACAAAATGTCAAAGCTAGATGACACTTTTGTCAAAAATATTTTAGAAGTTCATGGATCAAAATCATTATTATAATTATTACTAATTGCAAACTGCGATAGTTTGTGACAGAATCGTAAAAGTAGTATCAATCACAGCAATCCTATTTAATAATTAATAATTCCGCCTCAGTCAGTCAGATGGATTATAGACATACTTTTATGAAGAATATTCCACATACCTACTGGATGCACGTTTGTTATAGACCTTCTTATAGAACTATTCACAGAGGACGACAAAAGGCATTGCAGTGCAAATACTATGAGAAACACATTGCAAGGCATGAATATGAATAAAAATCCCTCCTGCTGGTTGCTCCTCTCAAAACTATATCAAGCATCTGATACCTGATTCACTTTCTTAGTATACGAGTTATAGGAAAGGTTCCTTGCTTACAAAAAATAAGAATATACGCCAGCCCGGAGCCCGCGAGCCTTGCCGTCCAGGATAGGCAACCAGTAATGCACATGCACACTTGGATAACAGCTTGGTCAATTCCTGTGCTTAGATTTGTGAAATGCAGCAAAATGTTACTTTACCAGTTTTTACTATAATACAAAGGTATATTGCATGTATTCATAATTGAACGAATAAGGACCAGAGGCTATCCAGCACGGTATGTGGCTGGTGCATAGGCCACACGATGGGCCCTTTTGCGCCTCTATCCGCGCTAGTTCCTAAGATCTGCCCTTTTGGCAAAGGCAAGTACAATCTTAGGTACTATCCGTTTTATCTCTATTGGTTCCAAGGTTCTTGAGCCCAACATAGTCTGCCTGTGATAACCCAGGGTTTCACAGCGACACAAGGTGTGTGCCGAGGATTCTTCCTCTTCACCACACGACGTGCACGTTGCGTCGTTGACCACCCTCATCACAAACAAGTGACGCCTGAAGGTGTTGTGACCCGTTAATAGGCCTAATAGCAATCTCAAGTTACTCCTATCCAGAGAGAGACAAAATCGTCCTATTGTCTCTGCAGGCCCTGCTAATAGCTCCCGAGCCTGACGGAGATGACCAGAGATGTTGTTCCATCTCAGAGAGTGTTGATTCTGGATCCACTCTCCAGTTGTTTTCCTAATCAAGTTTGCAGACCGTCCTAAGAATGGTTCCGGGCCCACAAAACTGTTGCCGGATCCCATCCTAGCCAGATGATCCGCCATTTCGTTACCCTTTACCCCAGCGTGCCCAGGTACCCACATCAGTGATACCTTGTGTTTAGCTGAGATGTCGTCAAGAGCCCTCCTGCACTCCAGGACCAGCCCCGACGTTATTTTCCAAGCACTCAGTGCTTTGATGGCTGCCTGACTGTCAGAGCAGATAGTAATCCGCCTCCTAGACCCGTCAATTTCCCGAATACGATTTACACAAGCAAGTATCGCATAGACCTCAGCCTCTAATACTGTGGTGTGCCCCCCAAGAGGGAATGAAAGTCTTGTATGGGGTCCGTAGATTCCCGAGCCCGAGCCCTCTCTAGCGAGTGAACCGTCTGTGTACCAGACCTGTCCTCCTTCCCTATACTCCCACTCTTCCCTTGACGGAAACACCACCGTAAATTTGCGATTGAAGCGATGCGTAGGAGAAACTATATCGCTCCTCGCCAAGAAAATAGGACTATCCTCATGCAACTCTGCTAGAATCGTCGAATGTCCTTTGCCTGGAATCATAAAAGTTCAGCTACCCTGACTCCAGAGACGGAACCCAGTTTTTCTAGCTTCCCCTTGAATTACCAGATCCAAAGGAGAAATATTCAATAGTGTTTCAATGGCACTCAAAGGTGTTGTGCGCACTGCACTGGTTATACTAAGACATGCCAAACGTTGAACCTTATTAAGTTTGGCTCTTATTGCCTCCGTCTTTATACAGGTCCACCACACTATGGAGCCATAAATTAATGACGGTCTGACTATGTAGTATAGAGCCAGTGCACCACTTTTGGGCTCAGGCCCCAGCTACTACCGACAACTCTTCTGCAGGCCCATAATGAGTTTCGAGCCTTGCTTACCTTATAATCCACGTGCTGCCTCCAAGTCAGCTTGTGATCCAGTATGACTCCTAGATACTTTGCTGACTGAGACAATTCAAGTGTCGTTCTGAAAAAGGTAGGCCTCACGAGGCCTTCCATCTTCCTTCTCCTAGTGAACATAACGAGCTCCGTCTTTTCAGCGTTCACTGACAGATCTACCTCATTACACCACGTTTCCACAACACGCAGCGCGCCTTGCATTACCTCGGAGACTGTATTAATGAATCTACCCCCGACCACTATGCTCAAATCATCGGCATAGGCCTGTACGTAGACCCCTGTGTTGCTTAGTCTCACGAGTAGGTCATTCACCACTAAGCACCATAGTATAGGTGAAAGAACACTGCCTTGTGGGCAGCCTCGCGCCACTGCAACGCTATAGTTTATGTTATTAAGCGTTGCAGAAGCCACTCGGCACTCCAGAGTAGTAATAATCCACTCCACTAGGATTGGAGCAATTCCAAGTCTCTCTAGGGCGCGTCTTATCGAATTGGTAGTGGTACAGTTGAACGCACCCTCGATATATTCATAATTACTATCGATAGTAAATTATTGTTTTATCTTTTATCCAAATAATGCAATAATTTGAATTTCTTGACACCATTTCCATTTGATAGACCAACAACCCAGTGATCAAATGTACTGTTTTTGTGGAATCTGATTGGTTGATATTAGCAATTGCTCCTGCTCTTTGTTAAACAAGAAAATGCAATTTTCCACCCATTTAGGATGGAAAATTGGACTGGAAAAGATACTAGATGGTTCATAATGGTCGATTGTATATAAACCATGTCTTTTTTGACCTTTTTGAGGTAAAGTTCAAGAGAAATCATTAATTTTCAGAGTTCTTTGACAGATGCATGTTCTTGAATGGACTGCTCTGATTGGTCGAAATCTTTGTTAAAATGCGCATGTTTGTGAAATCGGGCCTAACAGTCGTGGACACCGAGATCTCATGTAAGGTCAACCTAAGTGACAGATGGGTATGGGCTTTAGGAGAACCTCGACATGGCGAACGGTATCACCTGGTTTACTGATGGGTCCAAGAATTCATCACGTACAGAAGGAGGCATATACGGTGGTAGGCCTGGGCGGAACTTAGGTATCCGCCTAGGTAAACTGGCTACTGTTTTCCAGTCAGATATAGCCGCAATTTCAGAATGCCACAGAATATGTATATATACAGGGTGTATGTGTAGGTGGACGATAGCTGCGTCCCTGTTTGGGATAGAAGAAAATGTCGTAAATAAAAAATGTAGAGGGCATTCAAATCTATGTTCCAAGCATATTTACCATTATACAGGATGTTCCATAAATGTGTAACTTATCAAAGTTACATTTTTTTAAAATAAATTTATTGCATATTCGGATTCTTTGGCCAATTCTAGTGTGACTTTATGTATCACACATGATACCTAAAACAAAGCGTTAGGTGCAAATCACCATTTCTGATAAAAGTAGACGTTAGAAATTTTTTTTACTGTTTTATTTTTGTACTTTAGAAGTCGGTAGATTTATTAAGGAAACTACAATCATAGGTAACTTGATTTTTCTTAATGGGAATGCCTCATCTCTTTTACGGTTAAATGTAAAATTTGATAACCTATCTAACGATATTGGATTGTCGACACGAATCTCTTGTACTTTCCAGTTTATTTCAACATTTTTCTAAATAAAAAATGTAAATGAAAAACAAAAGCACCTAATCAGGCTCAAACCCGCAACCTTTTGCAGGCTAGACATATTATTTGCTACCATTAGGCCGATCTGCCTGTATTAATATTTTACCAAACTTCGCATGTAAGCCGATTATAGATGCGGACATGGAGGGCTAATTTTAATGGCCCATAAATAGAGTATTACTGCTTCCGGCAGCGTTTTATTTTTGTTTTTATAAACAATAAGAGTGATAAACTGTCCCCATACATTCACGGCATATGAAACTATGTATTTTTTAGCATATAAAGAGGATCACATAAAG
This sequence comes from Callosobruchus maculatus, assembly GCA_951848785.1. Lineage (NCBI taxonomy): Eukaryota > Metazoa > Arthropoda > Insecta > Coleoptera > Chrysomelidae > Callosobruchus > Callosobruchus maculatus. Next base: position 2,885,543 of record CATOUR010000296.1, read on the forward strand.
GTATGCATTGAATATTGGGACTTGAGCCAGTACGGCAACACGGCACCGCCCTCCGATTGGTTGTTCCCCTATAGTCCCATGACACTAAATAAAACAAACAATAATACTTAATCACAAACAAAAGAAAATTTGAAATAAGATATCTTTAAATTAAGCTTCTTTCGCAAATTTTATTTTTGAAAATCACATAACAGACCATCCTCTTTACATTGATAAAAAAATTTTCTCAAATCGCGTGGGGCGTCGTTGCGCAATAGACCCTTCAACAGATGTGGTTTCGCAACCACATAACAAGTTTAACAAACTGAATGCCTATGTAAGTGTTATCCAGCAATTGTGCACTACTCATAGGATAAATTAAACCAAGTCTTGCTCAGTAGTTGTCCACTACGCATACAATTGAACCCCTGCCTAAACTGACCATTGTATCAACTGTGTGCCTCATCAGACGCCTCAGTAAGCTTACAGCAATCTCGGCGAACTCTGGGACAGCTGTGAATGTGATAATTGAATCGGATGAGACCAAAGCTTCGTGGGTAATTATTCCTTTAGAGCAAATTTATTACCATCAGACAGAAGGCAAGATAGATGGAGGTCTACCTGATTCGACGATAAATTTTATTGCTTTAAACATTCGACGGCACCATCGCTCGCCCACATACACATCCAACTTGTTTTGTCTGCAAGCTCTAAAAACAGGGAAACGAAAACATCTCGAAAATTAATGGCCTTATTCATTGGACGTAGGCGGAATACAGGCAGTGGCAGATCCAGGGGGGGATGAAGACGATCGCCCCCCCTCAGCAATCACATCTGTAAGATGCATCATTGATATATTTAAAAAAATGTTAACACTGAAATAGAAAGACCTCGTTCTAGGAACTTCTCCGACTCATATGGTTGTTGTTGACATCGTTTGCATATTTCACCCTATTTAATTTTTTAGCCGCTATTTTGAGGAAAAAGAGGCATGTGATTATCGTTTCTGCCATAAAAACACGTCGTCTTTTGGTGGGATCAGGTGTACCAATTTTGTGCAACCCCTACTCCCTTCAACCAATCCAATCCACGGCTGCCTAATATCAAACAGATAGTACACAAATAACATAATAACAACAACAACAAATAACATAAGAATGGCATTTGAATATTCCAATTTATTTCATTTTTTTAGCCTCCATTTGGGAAAAAATAACATGTGATATACCGTTTTAGCCATTTTCTTTCAACTGGTGCTATCAAATTTATATCTTGTATTTGTGTATTTGTGATTTACCCAATCCTCCGACCACGCTGGACGAACTGGAATATGCTGTGAGGGCAGCTTGGGAGGCTGTACCTCTAGAGTATATCAACAACCAGATTACGATTAGAGGAGTACATTCGTCAACATGGAGGGCTCGCCCATTATTGATCTGTTATATTTTTTTATAAACTAATCATGGTAAATGAGTCCGTTTATTATTGTATTTAGCTTTTCCGCATTTCATCAATTGCAGCCCTTTTTTCTCAGTCTTCGGGTTTCACTTGCGAGTAATATAAATTGGAAACACATTGGACTAAATCTAAAACGAAATGTAAAAAATAAGATGATTTTTTGAAAACAAATTTTCAAAACAAAACAAGATGATTTTTTGAAAACAAATTTTTTCCTTTAAAAATTATGGACTCATCAAACACTCTCGTGTACGAATCCTTGTGCACCTCAGATTCCATAAAGTATCTAAACAAAGTTTCGATAAAAAGCGTGATTAAGTTGAATGGAACATGCTACATCTTAATCGCTTAAAATTTCGAAGAGATTTTGCAGAGCTGCTGTTTGTTACACACTGCTCAATGGTCTAATTGATACAGAGCTTTTGGAATAGATCAATTTTTTTGTAAAGTAGAGCCCAGAGATATACCATTTGTGTACGTTTTGCGCTATATAAAAACTGCATACCATCTATTAGTACAGTTCATCATTCGGAATAGATACAGTTTTGATAATATTCAATGGTTACCACTATTTTACTGTCGTACTCGTAACCAATTCATGGAATGTGCTTTTAACCAATTTTCTAACAAAACGTAACCTTTTAGAATGGTGAAAGTGAAACACTAAGTTGTATTTGAACGTAAATCTGTCGGATGATATTCACGATGTATATTTTGACTGAACTATGATAAGACCGACACATTCCAGGATTATTAGCGACTCGATCGATGAAGAGGACCGGACTTAGTCAAATTGTTTAGGCAGGTATTGCTACCGTTATTGATAGCAACGCCAATCTGCTTTACTTTTGTGCGTTACTTTTATGTCTGAATCGGACGTTTCTTTCGGAAGTGTGACAGCTGGAGTATGTTTCGACCTCTGGAAGATAATGGGGTTTCACAGCGATGTGAATTACCCTGCAGCAGTGAAGGTACGTCGGCGGTTTGCCATTACGGTGGTGAAAGTAGTGACTATAGTACGGACACTGATACTGAATTTGAACAAAGGGAGGTGGAGGTAGACCAATTAAAACCTCACAAAAGGTCACATCTTAGCGCAGATGCAAAACAAATAGTACTAAATGATAATGAACTAAGGAAGGATCCGGAGAATGAAAATAAGGGGAGTATGATCAAAAAGACGTCAATTCTAACACACGTTTCATATCCAACAGTATGTGAAATTTTGAGAAAGGGGCCACAAAAGAGGAAGCGTAGGTTTGATGGTGTGTCAAAAGAACTAGATCCCACGATCACAAAATTATTGAGGAATCGAATCCGTTCAAAGACAATTGGTTAGAATGGGAAAACAGTATCCAAGGAGTACATTGCAGCGATGGATTAGGAAGATTGGGTGTAGGTACAGAACTGTGAACAAACGAATGGCTATAATGGAAAGTGCAAGGATTGTGAGATGGCGGCACGATTACTTGCATAAGATAGAGCAATACCGGAGCGAGGGGAGGTCAGTGTACTACCTTGACGAGACCTGGTATGATACCCATGATACCGCTAAAAAGGGATGGACCGACGGTACAAAGAAGTGTGAGCTAAAAGGCGTTCCACCAAATAAAGGATCCCTATAGTTATCTTACACTGCGGATCATCTGACGGCTAGGTCGAAAACGCACTCAAATTATGCGGAAAGAAAATTGAAGACTGCAATATAGACTACCACAAAAACATGGACTCGGGAATATTTGAGCAATGGTTTGAGTATACCCTTATTCCCAATTTAAAGCCATTTAGCGTCATCGTAATGGACAACGCAAGCTATCACTCCAGACAAAGGTACAAAATGTCGAATTTAACGTCATCGAAGGCGGAAATACAAGATTTTCTCATAAAACAGGATTTGTACTTTGAAGAAACTTACAAAAAAAACTGAATTATTGGAAGTCCTCCACACTGAACAGTTTGAGTAACAATATGTCATAGAAAGCATAGCGAAAAAGTATGGTCATGATGTCTTAAGGTTGCCTCCCTATTTTTGCATTTTCAGTCCTATAGAATTAATTTGGGGACAACTAAAACAACGAATCCGGAGGAAAAACTTTGAGCCAAAATTTGACAAAAAAGTTATAGACTTGATCTGAGATTGACATGATGAATAATGAAGACTGGTTTAGCAACATCAACAAAGTAAGGGTTATTGAGGACGAATATAGACAAATTGGTCGATTTTTAGTTAATCATGGAAGCGAATTTATAATAAATCTTGACGACTCTACCGATGAGGATGACGTCTAACGTATGTTTCTTGGATACTCATCTAAAGCATTTCTATTCAGCCCTTGAGAAAGTGAAATTTATAATGGATTCGGGAAATATTGCTCTCTTATTTTCCTTGACGCTATAGCTTCTCCATACCCAGGTTACTCCTTATACAGGAAAGATACACATACAGACAGACATCTCAATGGTTTATTCCATCATCTGTTGATGTCTACAAAATAATGCATTTGTGTGGTAGGGTTGACAACGATCAAACAGATGAAACAGTTGACAACGATCAAACAGATGAAACAGTTACAACCCGTTTAAAAGTAAATGAAGATACCGTAATCCAACAGACTCTGCCCTCGCAGAAGATAACATCGCTAAAGGCGACAAAATCAATTTTCAATACACCAAAATAATCTCAGGAGTCTCCTATTCATCTCTAAGGTATGTTCTAGAAGTCATAAAAATTTTCAAATACTGAAATAACCTAAGACGGGATGACGACATCTACCTACGCAATATGGAAATATTTTTGTCGTTAACGATAATCCACGTCAACAACCCCACCAATGAGAATATAATTTGCCTAGATACTCTGAGAATGTCCCAATCAACCGTGGACACGAAAGCAAAACTGGAGGAGGAGGCATTTGTTTGTACCATAGAAATACGGAAAGGATCAAAAAGTGAGGAAGAGTTAATTTAAAACTTTTTCACCCAAAAAATCTCGCACAGTTACCTACTCCAAGCACAGTGCCTCCAATCTTAAGTGGCATCCAACTGGCCGCAACTTCTGCAAGCTTCACCAAGTGATAAGTGGTAGGGTAAACATATATGATATATTTGAAGATTCACGTAAAACATATACCAACACAGTAAACTTACTTTGCAATAACAATACAGTACAGTTCAAGACCTCATAATTTTTTGCATAAAAAGAATACTCCCAATTGTTTTTGTGTCATGCCCCTAAAGAAAAATCAATAGAATATTTTCTATGCCTGTAACCTTGAGAACTTAGATTTTTTTGATTCCATATAGCTTGGATACTACCAGCTGGATTGTGATCGAATTTTGATATAACTTCCATTTTTCAACATTAGTTGCCTCCCTTTTTACCGTTAAAATTGAGTGTAGAAAGGAATAACTTACCATATGGTTTATAGATTATATTGAAATGTCTCTACTATATATTTATCAACAGATAATAAGGTTTCAAACATCTTGTTCAACCAACTGATCTATGAGCACTTTATTGGATGGAATGAACATTTTCGTTGTTGTCCACTCCAACGAATTCGAATGCCCAGTCCGACCCCGTTCCTTTTCTCTGTCGGCACTTTTTGCGGAGATCCTCACTTTGTAAACAAATGGTATATCTCTGGGCTTTACTATACCTAGGATCGAGACTCGCCAACATCAGTTAGTCTCAAACATTTGGTTCACAGAAGAATCGGAAAGATGAAGGGTACCGGCTGGATTCGAACCAGCGTCTCTGGCTTTCTACGCCGACGCGTTACCAACTACACTACGGTCGCCCGTATTGCAGCCGATATACCGCGTGGACGACTTGGTACCGAATCCGTCGACTCCCACCACTCCCCGTATCTCTCTGAGAACCATGTGTTTCAGTCATCCAGAGAGATCTAGTCGGCTGTTGGGTGAGTGTGAATCTCTCACCGCTATTTGCTCGACAGCTCTCTTTCTTACTGGAACAACGACTACTCAGTCGGCCAGGATTTCGTGCAATGAAGGTGCTTGCTTACTCCGCAAGAGGGAGATAAATTCAAACATTTGGTTCACAGAAAAATCGGAAAAATGAAGGGTACCGGCGGGCCTAGAATGCCGGAGACGGTGGTTCGAATCCAGCCGGTACCCTTCATTTTTCCGATTTTTCTGTGAACCAAATGTTTGAATTTATCTCCCTCTTGCGGAGTAAGCAAGCACCTTCATTCCATCAGTTAGTCTATCGTAGCACTCCAAAAACTAATGCCGTTGTGAAGTCGCCAGTTTATTCTATATGCACCAGCTTTAATAAGATCAGTTTGTTATCTATGTGATATTCGCACGTGTTCTAGAAATGAATTGGAACCTGCAGTTATACTGGCACTCAATTCAAATTTGTTTAATATCATAACTTTTTCATGTAATTTATTTTTGTATGTATTATATTGTATAAATTGCTCTGTAAAGGCAATTTTATTATTATGTAGATTTCAGATCTCTCGGAATGGAGGGTGTACGTAAAAAAATCGAAATTCTTTATTTGGCTTTCTATTGAGATGAAACCTCGCATTTCGGATAATTTCAAGGTGCTGATTACAAACCCAGTTGCAGTTTTGAGTTTCAGTCTCGTTTGACGAAAATAAAAAATTTCAGATCTCTCGGAATGGCGGGTGTACCTAAAAAAAATCGAAATCCTTTATTTGGCTTTCTATTGAGACCAAACCTCCCATTTCGGATAATTTCAAGGTGATGATTACAAATCCAGTTGCAGTTTTGAGTCGCAGTCTCGTTAGTCTCGTTTGACGAAGAGACAAGATTTCAGATGCCTCGGGCTGGCGGGTGTACATAAAAAAATAGAAATATTTTATTTGGCTTTCTATTGAGATGAAACTTCGCATTTCGAATAATTTCAAGGTGCCGATTACAAATCCAGTTGCAGCTTTGAGTCTCAGTCTCGTTTGACGAAAATAAAAAATTTTGACATCTCTCGGGCTGGCGGGTGTACCTAAACAAAATCGAAATTCTTTATTTGGCTTTCTATTGAGATCAAACCTCGCATTTCGGATAACTCCGAGGTGCTGATTACAAATCCAGTTGCAGCTTTGAGTCTCAGTCTCGTTTGACGAAAATAAAAAATTTCACATCTCTCGGGCTGGCGGGTGTACCTAAAAAAAATCGAAATTCTTTATTTGGCTTTCTATTGAGATGAAACCTCGCATTTCGGATAATTTCAAGGTGCCGATTACAAGTCCAGTTGCAGCTTTGAGTCTCAGTCTCGTTTGACGAAAATAAAAAATTTCACATCTCTCTGGCTGGCGGGTGTACCTAAAAAAAATCGAAATTCTTTATTTGGCTTTCTATTGAGATGAAACCTCGCATTTCGGATAATTCCAAGGTGCTGATTACAAATCCAGTTGCATCTTTGAGTCTCAGTCTCGTTAGTCTCATTTGACGAAGAGACAAAATTTCAGTTCCCTCGGGCTGGCGGGTGTACATAAAAAATAGAAATTTTTTATTTGGCTTTCTATTGAGATGAAACCTCGCATTTCGAATAATTTCAAGGTGCCGATTACAAATCCAGTTGCAGCTTTGAGTCTCAGTCTCGTTTGACGAAAATAAAAAATTTTGACATCTCTGGGGCTGGCGGGTGTACCTAAAAAAAATCGAAATTCTTTAATTGGCTTTCTATTGAGATCAAATCTCGCATTTCGGATAATTCCAAGGTGCTGATTACATATCCAGTTGCTGCTTTGCGTCTTAGTCTCGTTTGACGAAAATAACAAATTTCACATCTCTCGGGCTGGCGGGTGTAGCTAAAAAAATCGAAATTCTCTCTTTGGCTTTCTATTGAGATGAAACCTCGCATTTCGGATAACTTCGAGGTGCTGATTACAAATCCAGTTACAGTTTTGAGTTTCAGTCTCGTTTGACGAAAATAAAAAATTTCACATCTCTCGGGCTGGCGGGTGTACCTAAAAAAATCGAAATTCTTTATTTGACTTTCTATTGAGATGAAACCTCGAATTTCGGATAGATCCAAAGTGCTGATTACAAATCCAGTTGCAGCTTTGAGTCTCAGTCTCGTTTGACGAAAATAAAAAATTTCACATCTCTCGGGCTGGCGGGTGTACCTAAAAAAATCGAAATTCTTTATTTGACTTGCTATTGAGATGAAGCCTCGAATTTAGAATAATTTCAATGTGTCTATTACAGATCTATTTGCAGTTTTGAGTTTCAGTCTCATTTGACAAAAATAAAAAATTTCAGGTCTCTCGGGCTGGCGGGTGTACCTAAAAAAAATCGAAATTTTCTATTTGGCTTTCTATTGAGATGAAACCTCGCATTTCGGATAACTCCGAGGTGCTGATTACAAATCCAGTTGCAGCTTTGAGTTTCAGTCTCGTTTGACGGAAATAAAAAATTTCAACTCTGTCGGGCTGGCGGGTGTACCTAAAAAAATCGAAATTCTTTATTTGGCTTTCTATTGAGATGAAACCTCGCATTTCGGATAATTCTAAGGTGCTGATTACAAATCCAGTTGCAGTTTTGAGTTTCAGTCTCGTTTGACGGAAATAAAAAATTTCAACTCTGTCGGGCTGGCGGGTGTACCTACCTAAAAAAATCGAAATTTTCTATTTGGCTTTCTATTGAGATGAAACCTCGCATTTCGGATAACTCCGAGGTGCTGATTACAAATCCAGTTGCAGCTTTGAGTTTCAGTCTCGTTTGACGGAAATAAAAAATTTCAACTCTGTCGGGCTGGCGGGTGTACCTAAAAAAATCGAAATTCTTTATTTGGCTTTCTATTGAGATGAAACCTCGCATTTCGGATAATTCTAAGGTGCTGATTACAAATCCAGTTGCAGCTTTGAGTTTCAGTCTCGTTTGACGGAAATAAAAAATTTCAGATCTCTCGGGCTGGCGGGTGTACCTAAAAAAAATCGAAATTTTCTATTTGGCTTTCTACTGAGATGAAACCTCACATTTCGGATAACTCCGAGGTGCTGATTACAAATCCAGTTGCAGCTTTGAGTTTCAGTCTCGTTTGACGGAAATAAAAAATTACAACTCTGTCGGGCTGGCGGGTGTACCTAAAAAAATCGAAATTCTTTATTTGGCTTTCTATTGAGATGAAACCTCGCATTTCGGATAATTCTAAGATGTTGATTACAAATCCAGTTGCAGCTTTGAGTCTCAGTCTCGTTTGACGAAAATAAAAAAAATTACATCTCTCGGGCTGGCTGGTGTAGCTAAAAAAATCGAAATTCTTTATTCGGCTTTCTATTGAGATGAAACCTCGCATTTCGGATAATTTCAAAGTGCTGATTACAAATCCAGTTACAGTTTTGAGTTTCAGTCTCGTTTGAAGAAAATAAAACATTTCACATCTCTCGGGCTGGCGGGTGTACCTAAAAAAACTTGAAATTCTTTATTTGGCTTTCTATTGAGATGAAACCTCGCATTTCGGATAATTCCAAGGTGCTGATTGCAAATCCAGTTGCAGTTTCGAGTTTCAGTCTCGTTTGACGGAAATAAAGAATTTCACATCTCTCGGGCTGGCGGGTGTACCTAAAAAAGAAATCGAAATTCTTTATTTGGCGTTCTATTGAGATGAAACCTCGCATTTCGAATAATTTCAAGGTGCCGATTACAGATCCAATTGCAGTTTTGAGTTTCAGTCTAGTTTGACAAAAATAAAAAATTTCAGATCTCTCGGGCTGGCGGGTGTAAATTTGCCAACGCTTCGAAAATTATATTTTCATCTTCAGGGCTCATTTGTGTTAAAAGCTGTGGTAGTCACAAGGTTCGCAGTCTGTTTGTGACGTTAAGAGAAGTATCTTCTTCTGTAGTTAGTATGTGCAAATATAAAGACCAAAATGCCAATATCTAGGACACACGCATGTACTTAATTTTAAAGAACCTTGTGAGTATCACAACTTTTAACACAAAGGAGCCCTGAAGATGAAAATATAATTTTCGAAGCGTTGGCAAATTTGAGCTAAAGTTGTGTTTATTTGCACCCTATCAATTTTTATTATTATTTATTATTATTATCTTCATTTATGCTGTGCTGATTATGACTAACGAATGTACCATCTTCAACTTTTTATACACCCACAAAACAGGTACAGCTTAATCAGGAGGTAAAAATCGTGTTGAGTAAAACCTATTTCGTATGAGTCGCCTTATCTGAATTTCTATTTAGCGTTCATGATTGGCGACAGGGTTATGACTACCGGAGTGGAGTTGATGTCGTGGAAAGAACGCCTATAAAAGTTTTATGTGGACCTAAAAAACAAATTTGTCGCAGGAATTGAAGCATGCATGAAGGTTCTGGGAAAAATAGATATAAATGGTTTCATGCCAACATTCATACAAAGGATATAGAATTAAATAGGTTTATGCGGTGAAGGCCACATTCATATTTTTCTCGCACTGGTAGGTACCAAAAATCAGGTGTATTGCCAAACGGCAATTGTGATTCTTTTTATCCATCTTCTGGAATGCTTTTTGTTTTTTTTTGACCCAAAATTGCATTATATTGTTAATTTTACTTCCCACACCGATAGGTGAGTGGAGCAGCGTTGTGCTTGCTATTACAACTGTACTAGATCCATTACAATTGCCCATAGCTATTACACTATTACTACAATAGCGAAAATCTCGAAAATATATTACATTTTAAAAAATTCACAGATTTCAAAAAATACTTCAAAAATTTTAAAATCAAAATCCTGGCTATGGTCTTGGGTTATGCGACACCTATAACCAGGAAGCGCACCAGACGGGAATTACTGATCTCTCATTAATTTACACCCAATCTCGCGTATTTTATAGTAGTTTGTAATTTCTAAATTTCTTGAAAAGCAGTTCAGTCCTCACTATAGGTTGCCAGGCTCCGAGGACGAATCCTGAAAACTTTAAGGGATACTAAACGGTCTTCGCCCTTTATTTTTTGCCGTAAAATCAAGTGTGTTATAGAAAGTGAAAGTGATGAAATAAAGTATAGGCCACACACGTTTCAATCATCTTTACAACAAAACTTCAAAGGTTGATTTCTCTGTAGCAAATGCGAATTTCAGAATAATTGCTTTTGATATCGGCTTTACATTTCGAAAGCGCGATTTTTTTTTCGGGATTCGTCCTGGAACACGGTGTATAGTGAATAGACAAAAGGTTAGGGTTTAATGCTATCGAGAGTGTCGATAAGGGGTGTAATTACCCCAGACCTCCCGCCCTAGAATAATAAATAGTGCCTAATCATACTACTTATGTGCTTCGAGTCAGGCACGTACAGGCAATCCACAAATACGCCCCCCCCCCCCTCGCGAATAATATATTGACGCCCTAGATGGCGCGCAACTTCGGATCTATTACAATTTTCTAGTACAATTATTGTCTTACCCCAAAAGCACAACGCAGGGGAGTATTGTGATCGCGAAAATTTTCGATTTTAAGATAATACGATTTTTGGACGTTTTATGATGTCTATATAACGAAAATCGGCGTCACTCATTTCCGTCGGTCTGTCTGGCGGTCTGCCTGTCTGTCTATCTGTCGCTTTTTTCTAGCCTCGTAATCTCAGTAACCGCTGCATGGATTGTGATGGAATTTGGGTAACGATATGCTGTGGGATAGTAGTAGGTAATGCTGCTATAATTTTGAAAATCGGTGCGTGGGCGGCGGACTAATTAGCAAAAAACAAAAAAATTCAAATATTCCTCAAACTTCGTTTTTAGTCATTTTAAGTGTTCCTGATCATTCTCTACTTTTTCTTAGATGGGGGTTAAATTAGGAGTGGTTGGGGGTGAGGGGTTGTAAAATTGAAAAATCTGTTGCATTCATAATAGACTGTCGACTGACCTGTAAAAGAAGACCTAGCGACATAACAACTTTTTTAGGTCCATCCGAACATTGCCTTGCCTATTACAGAAACCAAAGGACAAGTTATATGGCTCTCTGTATATTACTAAATTATTAATGTATTGTTTCATTAATACATATGACCGGAGAGATGTTTCATTTAAGTTCTGTGTATGGCAATCAGGCCAGCTCAGAATAACGTCCTGTTTTTTAACTAAACCTATGGTAACCTACTTTTAGAATGAATCCTTCTTCAACGAATTGGTTACTCAGGCATCTTTTTATTTAACTTCCAGATATGTCATCTCGAGCGCTCTTCCTGATACAGGCCCAACCTTTTATTGATGTTAAATTAGGTAGTTCTAGTAAGTTATTGCTTAAATATTGCACTGTGATCTTACTTACTTTATTTTGGTCATACGCTTATTGACTAAATTACTACCTTACTAAAAGCTTTGAATACACGCCCAGAATATACCCTCAGTTCTAACGAAGAATGTTTTTCATCAGGAATTCAATTCATATGTATGTGAAAAAGAGCATATGACTGCCATCAAGAACTACCCGTATTGATTCCTTTTTTGTGTGAGGATTCAACATGGATGATAACACGGACCTATTTGTTTGTAGTCAGCGCAAAATGAAACGGTTATTTGCTCCACTTATAGTCAAACAATCGATGCTGAGCTTACAAATCAAAATGAAAGCTCATGAGTTGGAAAAGCTGCCGACGGTAAACCGTCGAGAATCAACAGCGCTGATTTTTATTGCCGGAAAATCGCGTACAACGCGATATAATGTTCACGGTCTACAGACACTTTGGTCAGGTGCGGACTTGGTAGATTATGTCCATTGACCATTATGACCACATTTGAAACTTAGGCTCAAAAGCAAACCTAAATTCGTTGAAGTTTATAATAATAAATGTAGGGTATGAATAAAAAAAATGAAGTCAAGTTGATTGACTCAGTACTTCCCACACATTACGCTGATACCAGTTTATTATTTTCCCATAGCATGAAGCTTTAGTCTAAGATCCCTTGCAACCAAATAATTGCCAACCCCCCCCCCCTAAAATTGTCTTATGCCGCTAGGTCTTTCCTTCACAGGTCAATGGACAGCCTATTATCGATACTACAAACTTCTCAGTTTTACGACCCCCCCCCCCCCCAACCACCTCGCTTTCACCCCCACCCAAAAAACTGGTAGGAAATGATCAGGAACCCCTAAAACATCTAAAAACCGAATTTGAGTTGCTTTCATACTTGTCGCGTGCTTTGATTATTGCTACGCTTCCACTGACAAGATTTTTAACAAACATACCCGTTTTCCATTCTCACCACGGTAACAATATACTGTGTCAAAATTTCATTAGAATCAATTTAATAGTGTCCACGTTACAAAACACAGAACGATTTAGACCAATAAATTCTCGTATAGTATACAGAAAATTCTAAGTCCCTTAGTTTCTGTAATAAGCTAGGCAATGTTCGGATGCACCTAAAAAGGTGATTTATGTCGCTAGATCTTCCTTCACAGGTTAGTGGACAGCCTATTATGAGTACAAGAATTTTTTTAATTTTTCAACCCCCAACCCCCCAACCACCCCAATTTCACCCCCACCCAAAAAAACGCAGAAAATGATCAGGATCCTCTAAGACGCTTAAAAACGAAGTTTGAGCTGTTTTTATATTTTTAGTTTTTTTACTACTTCTGTGCCGCCACTGGCACGATTTATCAAAACCATACGCGTTTTCCATCTTCGCCATGGTAGTAATGCCGTTGCAAAATTTCATTAAAATCAATTCAACAGTTTCCTCGTTACAACGATCTGACGCAATACTCTCGTATGTTTACATCAAAAAAAAATTCCTTTGCTTTCTGTAATAGGCAAAGGCAATGTTCGGATGGACCTAAAAAAGTTATTTATGTCGCCAGGTCTTCCTTCCCAGGTCAGTGGACAGTCTATTATGAAAGCAACAACTTTTTCAATTTTACAACCCCCCACCCCCCAACCACCCTAATTTCACCCCCACCCAAAGAAAAGTAGAAAATGATCAGGGACCCCTAAAACGCCTAAAAACGAAGTTTCAGCAATATTTAATTTGTTTTGTTTTTGCTAATTACTCCGCCGCCTATGGACCGATTTTCAAAATTATCGGAACATTACCTACTACGACCCCACAGCATACCGCTGCCCAAATTTCATCACAATCCATGCAGCGGTTACTGAGATTACGAGGGTAGAAAAACGCGACAGACAGACAGACAGACAGACAGACAGACCGACAGACAGACAGACAGACCGACAGACAGACAGACCGACAGACAGACAGACCGACGGAAATGAGTGACGTGGATTTTCGTTATGTACACATCATAAAACGCCCAAAAAACGTATTATCTCAAAATCGAAAATTTTCGCGATCACAATACTCCCCTCACCTATCGGTGTGGGAAGTAAAATGAATGATTAAATGATCATTCTGGGCGTGTCTTAAAACATTTAATAAGGTAGTAATTCAATCAATAAACAAATGACCAAAATAAATTAGGCAAGATTACAATTAAATCTTTAAACAATAACTTACTGGGACTATCTAAATGAACATCAATAAAAGAAAGTTGGGCCTGTATCAGGGGGAGCGGTCGAGATGACACATCTGTAAATTAAATAAAAGATACCTGAGTAACTAATTCATTGAAGAATGATAAATAAAAAAAAAGTGTTAACATATGTTAAATTAAAGAACGTGTCGTTATTTTATACTGGCGTGATTGATAAAACAGGCAGAATAAATAAACACACAAATATTAATAGATAAGACAGCAAATATATCTTTTAACCCCAAACGGATAAAATCATATCCACATCTTATGTGGTTATACAAATTATACAGAACGTAAATCAAACATCTCTCGGGTCATAGGTATTAAGGGTCAACTCGCGAAATACCTCTCCAAGAGAATAGATGAAATAATATACTGTATAATTTTACAAAAATCATATAACAAAACTCGAGCAGCACTTGGGTCTTTGGTATTAAGGTTCAACACGCAAAATACCTCTCCAAGAGCTCCAATCACTAGGGCGCAGAATTATCATAATAACTGTGAGGCCAACTCACTAAGATACTAGGCGTCCACTCGCAAAGTATCCACTCCTCTGTACTAGTTCAGCACGAAGGGTCTACTCGCGACGTACTTCGAGATTGTTATCTGTTTTCATATCGCAGACATTCAAGAGTTGAATTATCAAACCATTAATGATATAAATGTGTGTATCAAAGTTTATCAATTGTCTAATAACAAGTTCTCAAATGAATTAATGAAATAAATCAATATATCAATAAACAAAGAGACAATTAGTAGAATTGGGTACTCTGTGAGATAAACTCACCCAAGCTCTGCACAATCACCAACAACTCACTAGACCACTGTATTGTACGAAGTATCACTAGGTTCTATGTGAAATGATTTTTGTGGTCGAATAGTCTGGAGGGACGGACGTATTTTCAGGCAGGTATCAAGTAAACATTATACAACTTCAGAACTAATTCTAACGTGATGAACAGCCTAAATTACTGTGAAGCTCTTCAAACTGTTTAGAAAATAATATCGGTCAGATATTTAGTTGTTTATCTTACATTCGACTGAAACTCGGTCTTCCAAGCATTTTAAAGCATCGTTTTTACGTTGTATTTTTAACTACACTCTTGGATGATACTATTTTTGAATTATACAATTTTGTCATCCTGACATAAATGACTTTACTTCCAAAAGGTACTGGTACACAAACTCAAAATAATAAAAACCTTAAGCATTAAGGAAATCTCAAGGGGGAGTTCACCAAGTGGTGCTCTTCCACTCAACCCTTGCATCAAAAATATACATTTCTGTATCTTGTGTTTCTTATTCAATTAATCAAAAGGACATCTGCAGTGTATATCGTTTTGAGTTTATGGAATATCTGTAACTGTCTAGAACTAACTATCCTTATCCTATACAGAATAACAAAATAATGATAAACGGACCTCCTCCGTCCTCTAAAAGTAACTCTCTAAAAACAACTGCCTTACCGCAATCACCACCCTGAATCGACTATAGTTGAGTTCTTTTAATCCATAGGGAATAAATAAACCTCAAGGGGGGACGAGGGTTGCTCTATACCTCCGTCAATCCACCAGTACGCAGACAGCTGTTTCACGCTTATTAGCGATCATCAGTGCGCCATAGGTCGATTGACGGAAGTAGAGAGCATCAATTTTTCCATGTTTAATAAACATGTGAAAGATGTACGAGTAAGACAGAAGGAATTCTGCCGGTGCGCCATCTAGTACCCGAAGGTGACGGCAACCAAAGAGAGAAACGCCACTAGAAGCAGTAACCTCTCCTTGGTGGAACGACAAGGCTCGTTCGCTTTTTGCCACTAGAGGCGCGGATTCTGACGCACGCAGCGTAAAGCCGATATACGAGGGTTGCTCTATACCTCCGTCAATCCACCAGTACGCAGACAGCTGTTTCACGCTTATTAGCGATCATCAGTGCGCCATAGGTCGATTGACGGAAGTAGAGAGCATCAATTTTTCCATGTTTAATAAACATGTGAAAGATGTACGAGTAAGACAGAAGGAATTCTGGTGGTACGCCATCTAGTACCCGAAGGTGACGGCAACCAAAGAGAGAAACGCCACTAGAAGCAGTAACCTCTCCTTGGTGGAACGACAAGGCTCGTTCGCTTTTTGCCACTAGAGGCGCTGATTCTGACGCACGCAGCGTAAAGCCGATATACGAGGGTTGCTCTATACCTCCGTCAGTCCACCAGTACGCAGACAGCTGTTTCACGCTTATTAGCGATCATCAGTGCGCCATAGGTCGTTCCACCAAGGAGAGGTTACTGCTTCTAGTGGCGTTTCTCTCTTTGGTTGCCGTCACCTTCAGGTACTAGATGGCGCACCGGCAGAATTTCTTCTGTCTTACTCGTACATCTTTCACATGTTTATTAAACATGGAAAAATTGATGCTCTCTACTTCCGTCAATCGACCTATGGCGCACTGATGATCGCTAATAAGCGTGAAACAGCTGTCTGCGTACTGGTGGATTGACGGAGGTATAGAGCAACCCTCGTATATCGGCTTTACGCTGCGTGCGTCAGAATTCGCGCCTCTAGTGGCAAAAAGCGAACGAGCCTTGTCGTTCCACCAAGGAGAGGTTACTGCTTCTAGTGGCGTTTCTCTCTTTGGTTGCCGTCACCTTCGGGTACTAGATGGCGCACCGGCAGAATTCCTTCTGTCTCAAGGGGGGAGTTCACCAAGTGGTGCTCTTCCACTCAACGCTTGCATCAAAAATATACATTTCTGTATCTTCTGTTTCTTATTCAATTAATCAAAAGGACATCTGCAGTGTATATCGTGTTGAGTTTATGGAATATCTGTAATCGTCTAAAACTAGCTATCCTTATCCTATACCTAGAATAACAAGATAATGATAAACGGACCTCCTCCGTCCTCTAAAAGTAACTCTCTAAAAATAACTGCCTTACCGCCATCGCCACCCTGAATCGACTATAGTTGAGTTCTTTCAATCGATAGGGAATAGGGTTGTACGCGTGAAAAACAGAATTAGGGCTGCTTTCCAAAATATTGGTATTCCAATGGATAGAAATGTGGGTAGGTCATTTGGAAATCGAATAGAACATTGTTTAAATGTAATGGGAGGCCATTTTGAGCAACTATTATAATTATTATCTATTATCTTTCGATTATGTCTATGTTTTTGTTAAGTGTATTCCTATTAGTACTCTATATTATAAGAAACTGAAAAAACAATATCTTAGCTAAGCATGCGAAATGAAAGACCACGGTATTATTATTATTTATTTATTCATTTTATTAAAAGCTACATGAATAAATGAAGGTCATTCACAGAAGGCACTGCCTTGTGCGTGAACATCCCCCGCTATAGAAAAACTAGAATTTAATTTCATATGCTCCTACTTCACGTGCACTCACTAACTAGTAGACCTTTCCATGATTAGTCATCTTTTGGTTCCTCCTATAATCCTGCCGTTCCTACCATTTTGATGATGGAAGGGCTGAAAGGATGGACATTAAAGAACTAACAGGAAGTAGTAACTGGAAGTCCATTAATCATTTGTAGCTTCTGCTAGACTAATCTTCAGTTTATAATACAAGATTCAATCACTTTTACATGCGAAAATCTATTTTCTAGTTTTTGATACGTTCACACATAAAAAGTGTTGTAATTACCAATATAGGCTTGTGAGATTCTGTAGTTTTATTTTCAGATAATTTCTGTAATTGGCAGGTGTTATTCAATTTGTTTATTGCCAAATAATTGCCAATAATGATTGCAACCCAACCTGTTATGAAACCCAACCTTGAACTTAAACCTAAGATACCGTTTTGTAAAGGCATACGTGCACTCAGTTCTCTTACATGGAGCAGAAATATGGACATTAAAAATGGATACCATGAACAGACTTGAAGCTTTTGAAATGTGGACCTTCCGTAGGTTATCAAAAATATCATGGACTCAACACATATCTAGCGATGAAGTGCTTAGACGTATGAGAAGAAAAAGAGAGTTACTTACTACAATAAAACGAAGAAAAACTGCTTATCTGGGCTACATATACCGGAACAACAAGTATGATATACTAAAACTAATACCTAATAGAAGGAAAAATCGAAGGTAAACGTGGTCCTGGTCGCAGACAACATTCATGGTTAAAAGACATACGCGATTGGACTGGTATGAACACATCATCCTTAATTCGAACCACTCAAGACCGAAATAAGTACGCCGAAATTGTCGCCAACCTTCATCAAATGGAGATGGCACCTGAAGAAGAAGAATGATTGCAATAATTGCAAATAATTGAAGCCGAATCAAAACTAGAATATTAACTTCAATTATTCAACAAATATGGGTAACAACACTTACTATGTTCTGTCAAGCATGGCCAACGGCCAAAACCAGAATTTGGCAAAAATATTGTTCTACTACTTCAAATCGAAATAAGTCAATAGCTGTTACATATACGAATAAGGAATGCTGAATAATAGTGGAAGTATTTTGTAAGAACTTCCTGACGATGCCATAAAATTCAGGGTGTTCCATTTAAAGTAACAAAGAAAATTATGGTCCTGAGCTTCGGTTCAGCCTGTACACAAAATCAAAGATAGCAGAAACTTGATAATTTTAGACAAAACTAGACAACCACGAAATTAATCTTTTCTGAGAAAGAATGTTAGAATTAAAGAACTTTATTCGGGCGATACGTTAGTCTGCCTCTCTACCATATATTATTGGAGCTAAAATTTGGCAAGATTCACTGAGAAAGAGTGCTGTCAGAGAACGAATGAGAAAGACATGATTGAGAGCTAGAGCATATAGAGTGACTTCTCTTGCTACGCCTATGTTCGGTGATCATGTGAACAAAAAATGTTAATTTTGATAAAACCATGTATGGTAGATTCCGTCAACTCCATTATACTTTTTAACTGCAAAACGATAGCATCAAATGAGAGATTAAAAATATTAATAGTAACACATATATGATGATTTGAAAGCCACATTTTCCATTGGTTGCTTCAGTTTCAGTCAGCCATTTTAAAATGGAGGTCGAACTGTCAAACGGTTTTGTCGAGACCTTTGCTTTGTTTTACAACTTCTGTAATATCTGCGGTTTTCCAACACTAACAATTAACAAACGGCGTTTGCAATTCTCAAAACTTCGCATATTTTATTGCTTTAGTCTCATTGCTGTGTACTGCGTTTTGGCATTCTTTGGTTATAAAATGTTGGCCAACTATATTCTATTCTCAGGCGGTGTCTTATCTGTAGTTAATTTGCTAACATATTTTTTTTATTTTGGATACGTGGTGACGTTCACACTGATGAATGTTTTGTTCCATACAAGAAGGAGCACGTTAATTCTGGATATGGCCGTCCTACATCGAGATTTGGAAAACTTTGGCGGACAATTTCGTAAACTTAGTTTTAGGAATGTCATAATCGGAGCTATTTGTGTAGGGAGTTTGAAGGTTATTTTCGTAAACGCAGTATTTGTTTACAGAATGCAATTGGATTTTTCGGGTCTCCAACTTTGGATACCCTCAGTCAGCTCTTTTTTGAGTTCTGCTTGGGCCGAAATCTCATTTATTGAAATTTGTATTTATCTGTACATCGTCAAAACTTATATCCGTTACTTGGACACAGAGTTGACAAATATACTCAGAAATAGAAGTTTTTTGTTATTAGGCGATAAGAGCCATTTAGAAATTATACATCAAACTCGGGCAATCCTGACACAAGTATCCAAAGTGACTGAGGCTGTGAATCAATTTTTTGGAGTGACCAACCTCGGCCAACTATTCATCATTTTTCTCGACATCACTATAGGACTTTACAAATACTTTAAGTTGAATATTAGAAGCGGTTATCTTTATTACGTCATTATAAACGCTGTCTTCAAATGTGTATGTTTATGTACTTTGGCTGATGATCTAACTGAACAGGTAAGAATTATGTATTTTTTATGGAAAACAAACTACTCCCCTCACACCAACTTTTCAAAATATTGGAATTTTGTAGCACGTAGCGCATATGTACACTACAAGTAATAGCGAAGTAACAGCTCTACTAAGAGCCGCTTGTCTTGTATTGTACTATAATATCTTTATCTGATATGAATGTATGGACAAATCAGTAGAAGAACTTTATTTAACAAAAGCTAGTTAGTAATGTTTGTAGAATGAATACAATAATATCATAGTAAACATAGTATCACAGATTAATAGTATATTGTTGAATGAACGCAATTGATTTATTGTCAGGACCCGTAACAATTAATAGTAAGATTTAAATACATCATAATTACTATCAACATAACCTCACTAAAACGCAGAATGGTGGACCAGTTTTTGAACCAAGAAATACTGTAATGCCATACAGATCCTACTAAACTATTTTGCATTCTAATTCTGGTTAAAGAAATAAAAAATCGGATTAAAAAATGAGGTAGTGTAAAGGAATTCGTAAGACTCACATCTACCAGAAAGTGACATCATAAGTTGCATTTTCAATAGGGAAACTATTGGTATAGCAATGAAAATCAATAGAAAGATATGAAGATATACAATGGCGAGCAAAAAAAATGGGTCACCTAAGAAATTACAAATAATTCAGGAAAAGAGTGAATTACTGAATCGTCGGTCTAGTGGGCGGTGACTCATTAATTAATTTTCCGATAAATTCTAGCAAGCATATTTGCTATATGTCAGTTGAAGTCGGATAATCAATGGTTTTTCGAATTTTTAGGAATTGACGTAACGATAATGATAACAATGAGAAAACATGTCAATTAATAGCACGTAATCCCTCCTCTTGCACTAATTGCTTTTTGTAGACGACGAGGCGTACTTTGAACTGAATTCAGGATTACATTCTGGTCTATGTTATTCCATTTTCTCCATTGGCAACTATGAGTCCTTGAACACTTCTTGGAGCTGGTGTATGTCTTCCAATACGTCGTTCCATCTCATCCCACACCTATTCGATGGGATTCATGTCTGGATGGAGTGCTGGTCAATCAAACCGAGTAATTCCCACCTCATTCGGTCTTTAGCGACAACTCTGGCTGTGTGGTTAAGCATTATCGTGCATAAAAATGCCCTCCTATTCCACAGTGACCATGAGATGCATAAGATGAGTTTCGCAGATGATCAACTTGTCACAGCAGAGGATTAGGATGATATGCATTACATGGTAAGAAAACTGGATGAAGAATACAAGAAATAGGGACTCTCAATAGAACAGAATATGTCTTTGTTGGAGATACTGGAGAAGATTTGCGTTTAGCACAAAAGGTGATTAGAGACGTAAGCTCGTATAAGTACCTGGGTGTAACAGTTACAAAGCAAGGCACAAGTGAAGCTGAAATAAGAAACCGCATCGGACAGAGAAAGTACGCGACTAAGCTAAGTAGTCTATTGTGGAGTACGCAAATAAAGACCGATACTAAAATCAGACTGTACAGGACAATTGTGGAGAGCATCGCCACCTGTGAAGCTGAAGTTTGGAAAACCACAGAGGCTATGAAGAAAAAACTTCTAGCGATGGAAATAGGATTCTGGAGGAGTTGCTGCAGACTAAGGATCTAGGACAGAACAAGGAATGTAGACACAAAGGACCAATCGTCACCAGCATAGTTTATACGGTAGATGTGAAAAGATTGAAGTGGTATGGACATGTATGTCAAATGGCCAACAATAGATGGTTCAAAAGAGTTCTCCAATGGACATCCAGTCAAAGGAAAAGGAGAGGAAGGCCAAAGAAAAATTGAAGACAAGATGCTGAGGAAGCCATGAGGCAGAGGAACCTGTCTGATCGCGACTGGAGAGACCGTAGGCTGTGGAAGATATGATGCGATAAACAGTGCAGTGATCATCCAGGATTTCGTTATGAACACCAACTCTGTTCGTGATTCTGAATGAATTCTCAAACCATAATCGACCCACCACCTTGCGGAAGTCTTTCGTCAATTAAAACTGGGGCACACCTTTCTCCGGGTCTCCTCCATACTTTTAGACGTCTGTCTGGCCCAGTTAAACAAAATCGGGATTCATTCAAAAACGGTACCTCAATCCATGACCATTCTATTCCAAGTGATTTCGGACAAAAGACAATCTTGTAATTCGATACCGTAGGTACAATGGCGGATCTGTTGGCACCTTTCGATGAGACATGGCATGAAGCCTTTTTCTAACGGACGATTCGCTAACATTAACATCACTAGTATCTTCAAGTTGATTTCGCAGCCAAATCGCAGAAGCTGTTCTGTTCTGCAAACTTGCGGACACCGAAAATTGATCATCTCTTCGGCTGGTGATCCTTCTTCGACCGGACTCCCTTGGTAGCGTTGACATACATTTTGTAAAGCACATAACATGACATCTTGAAAATTAAGCATCTTAAGGCTTCATGCTTCTATCTCAATGTTCATAAGAATATAAGGTCTATCACCTGTCAAGCGTTATCAGTACATTAATGCCGTGCAGGGCACCAGGCAAGCCACTATCATGCCAGGAGACGATACGTCAGCGACAGCAACATGCCTCACAGATCAACGTAGATATCAAAACAATTGTCGAGTGGAGATTAGTAAATAGTACATTTTAACTTACAGAAAACTCACGCAACAACACTGCCAAAGAAGTCTCCCGTTGGCTTACCAACTGTGGAAATGGAGGGTCACCCAATAGTCAAGTCACATTCCCTTAAGCTTTTGGGGATCAACAACATCAACAATAACATGTCCTGGCACGACCGCGTCGTTAGTATTGCTAAAACGTCATTCCAGAAGCTTGGACTTTTGTTCTACTGCTTCCAAAAGAGCAACTATTGCTGCCTTAAAAGGTACAGATCCGACCATCGTTTGAATATTGCTCCCACGTGTGCAGATGCCCCCGAAGCGCTCTCTAAAGCTTCTGGATACTATTCAGAAGAAAGCAATTTCAGACTAATCGATACGTCTAACCTGACAAAGGACATTCATAGCCTAGAACATCGAGAGTGGCTGACCTGACCCTGATATATAGGTATTCTATCACGGAAGATGTTCGAGTGAGCTCTCCCAGACAATAACACCGAAGGCTGTCCGAACTAGGAACACTAGAGAGGCTCTGCTAGCTCATCCTTACCAGGTCGGGGTCCCTACTCCGCGAACCAGTCTCCTCCAACATTCCTTCCTTTATAACACTTCGATACTGTGGAATTAACTGTCTGGGAATTTGTTTCCCGGCGGATACAACACAGCGCCATACGCCTTTGCGGGAGGCTGACCATAAAAAAATTCCTCGACCATCTTGCATTAATGCTACAATTCTAGCCACAATAATAGCGATCCAAAGGCCAGACCAGTTAAATCCACACTAGAACCAAAATACACCATAAGAAATTTTTATGGCGATCTTCAACCATAAACGAGGAAATAGATGCCGTGCGAATTTTTGATTAGGATAAATTATTTCATGATATTGTAACATACTGTATATTATGGTATTCTGTATTTGTATTAGTTGTCATTAGCAATGTCCACACTATGCATTTTTCTGTTCATCAAGGGCATGCGTCATAGCGCAGTCAACAGCGCACGTGAGGAATGCCCTTAATGCATGCGCGATTCCAGTTGAACGCAAAGCGCGCGCTGTGATACACGTTGTACCGCGTCAGGTGGATTTCTGTGCAATAAAGCGTTCAACAAGAAGATGGCAGACGAAGAAAAAGATATAACATTGAGGTTTATTGAAGATTACAGAGGCTTTCCACAACTTTGGGATCCAAATAATAAACTTTACACAAATAGAGTAAAGAGGAACGATGGCTTGCAAGTTCTGGCTAGTAAATATAATATGGATATCGATGGAGTGAAAAAAAAAGATAAAAAGTCTTCGCTCGTATTTTTCCAAAGAGCATCAAAAAGTAATCAAGAAAAAGAGCGGCGCTGGATCCGATGAGATATATGCTTCACCATGGTTTGCTTATAAACATCTCATTAGTTCAACCAATTTCAAAAGTCGATCAAAATTTCTTTCAGACATGCGTGTAAAATTTTTGAAAAGAATATCTTTATCTTCTCGTAGTTCATTCATAATTACGTTACTTCGATTACTATAATAACCACGTAACCAAAACTTTCTCTTGATTCTTTTTTTTCTGGAATTTCTTATGACCAAGTAAGCCGCACATATTCCACCAAGTAAAATATTCTCGTCGCACATGTTTCCAAAAGCTGGCAAACTACGAATGAACTAAATGACTATATTTTAAGTCGCATTCGTTAACGCATTCAATTATTGGAGGCGTCAAACGAAAGTTGAATAGAAAGATGAAGATGAAAGTTGAAGATGAAAATGCATAGTGTGGACATTCCTATTGGTTGTCATACATGATGTAAAGTCAAAGTGCTAGGTTAGATCTTTTGAAGTATAAACGTCATCGAATCGTCTAGAGTTTTCGAGAATGACGGATGGATTCTAGAAATGTCATCGAATGCTCTAGATGGTTCGATGAAGTATATATAAGGTGCTACGGGTACCGTAGGATTCAGTTGAGTTGAGTTCTAGTTGAGATAAGGTTAAGAGATATTGTATCGAGTTGTGAAGTAAAACGGTGAAAGTTACGTCGAGTTTGATTCCCTGGGTGAAGAAAAAGAGGCCGTCGTGACAATATTATTTCATCAAAAATCAAAAATACGCCGAAAACAACCGACAGATAACAAATATGCCCACTACCATTTATCGGAAACTGAATGATTCACCGCCTAGTAGACCGATTATTCAGTGATTTACTGTAGGTCATGCTATTTATCTACCCCATTGTATCGTTGGTAAACAAACTATCATTATTGTATTCTTTAGGCTAAAGCAGCTGGAAGAGAAATTTGCAAAATGGACACTTACGAATTAAGAGTGCTCACAGAGATAGAAGCATTTACACGACAAGCTATCACTTATCAATACAAGATAATTGCTGGTGGATTTTTGAATATCAACAACGCCCTACTACTTGGGGTAATTATTATTACTTATTACTATTAAACATATACACAGTAGATCCGGATATTCGATCGACAACGCTTGACAGGCGATAGACCTCACACTTTTATTAACATTGGAGGAGATTTGTTAATTTAAAAGAGTTCAACGAGCCGTAGGTGGCGCCCTGTACACACATAAAAATAATTTCTTAGATGGAGCACTGATGCTTTAATTCAAGTATACCATAACTTCCTATACGCGCAAAGTTATGTTAATCTTAAAGTGAGAATACGATATCTTTGACCATATAAGGGTTAGATTGAGAAAATATCTTCATTGCAAATCTGGGAAATTCTTGATAGTAAGAATACCAAAATCTTAAATCAAGCATATGATAATCTTGACCGAAGTATTTCATAATCTTGACTGAAGCATTTCATAATCTTAACTGGAAGCATTTCATAAACTTGACGCAAGGAGCTCAACTTTATTCTAAAATTGTGATATTCTTGGATGAGGAATCTAATAGTATTAATTTGAGCATTCAAACTCTTCTATGAGCATGTAGAAATTTTTCTGGAGAAATAGTTCTGCAAAATTTCTTAAATCACATTTAATATACTTAGTACTTATCTAGGAACAGCACCTGAGTCAGGTCTTCGCATACCAATTTTTTTAATACTCATTCATGGTTGGATAGATCCAGTGATAAGGAAGCTGATGGGAACTGGGACGCGACGCAAATGGTGGTGGACCAGCACTACCGGCAGATTCGATGACTGATAGTTGACGGTGGTATCACGGGTATTATGCAGGATCCAGGCCAGGGTGCAGGTATTACGCTACGGTGCCAAAGACGGCGGCGAATACGACAATCCGAAAACCGATAATGGCGGCGCGGACACGGACGGGCAACAGGCTGTTAAGTTGAGAGGATAGACACTGTGGAGTGTGGACAGGTTAGAGTTGACTCGTGACATGCTCCGCGCCTGCGTACTCCGATGTTGGTAGACGTCAAATAAATGATTTACTTGACACAAAATATAGAGTGTGCTTGTAAAACAGCGTTCATTTTCAAACCAAGATTATCATATTGTAAATGAAGGTTCGCATTTGCAAGCTGTCTATATTTTTGATAGAAGTAAACTGGACAACGCTGGAAAAATGATAATCTTGATATAAAATTATGAAATATTTGTTATTAAATTATTATAGCCTTGGTTGCAAAGAAAATTATATTTTCTTTCGGAGCATATTTCTTTAAAATAAGTATATAAATCAAACATATATTATTCTTGATACAAATTTTCTATAATTTTCTCATCAAATATTCTTTCTTAGAGTGAGAACCGATATTCTTGTTGTGAGTATTTATTTACAAGAATATCACAATTCTTGACTTGAGAATTTCTTTTTATGTGTGTATTCATGATAGCAAAACCGTAGTTGAATTTGGATTTCTCGCCTTAGAAAAACCCCCGATACGTAATTTTAGAACGTTGTGCCTTTTTATTTGGGAATAATTAAGAAAAAACGACAACAGTAGTAAAACTTTGACATCTTGAAAATTAAGCATTTTAAGGCTTCATGCTTCAATCTCTATCTCAATGTTCATAAGAATGTAAGGTCTATCACCTGTCAAGCGTTATCAGTACATTAATATCGTGCATGGAACCAGGCAAGCCACTATCATTCCAGAAGACGGTATGTCGGCGACAGCAACATGTCTCACAGCTCAACGTAGATATCAAAATAATTGCCGAGTGGGGATCAGTAAATAAAGTACGTTTAACGTACAAAAAGCTCAGGCAACAACACTGACAAAGAAAGTTCCACGTTGGCTTACCAACTGTGGAAATAGAGGGTCACCCAACTGTCGAGCCACCTCCCATCAAGCTTTTGGTTATCATCATCAATAGCATGTCCTGGCATGACTACGTTGTCACTATTGCTAGAGTGGCATCCAGGAAGCTTGGAATCTTGTTCCGCTCTGGGAAGCTGTATACACCAAAGCAAGTATTGCTGCTCTACAAGGCACAGATCCGACCATCGTTGGAGTATTGCTTCCATATGTGGGGATGCGCTCCCAAGCACCCTCTAAAGCTTCTGGACACTACTTAGAAGAGAGCAACTAGACTAATTGATGCGCCTTACCTCACAAAGAACCTTTACAGCCTGGAACAACAAAGAAGGGTGGCTGACCTAATACCATTTTACAGATTCTATTTTATCTATGTTCGAGGGAGTTATTCCAGATAATAACACCAAAACTCGTCCAAACGAGGAACACTAGAGAGGCTCTGCGAGCTCATCCTTACCAGGTGGAGGTCCCTACTCCCCGAAGCAGTCTCCTCCAGCATTCCTTTTCTTGGAGAGCTTCGACGCTGTAGAATGAGCTGCCGGGGAATTTATTTCCCGACGTCTACAACCTGCCGCGTTTCAAATCTAACGTGCTCCGACGCTTATCCTCTCGCAGCGCTTCTACAGTGCCATAGGCCTTCAACCTTTGCAGAAGGCTGACCATAAAAAAATCTGGTATGGGACCAGTGAACGTATCAATACATTTCCTTTTATTTTTCCAGATGGCGGAAGCAGTATTTACATATTACATTATCCTGATTCAACTGTCTAGTGAATGAACTTTACAGATTCTATTTTATCAAATCATCAAATTTGAATAAAATGTATTCCTTAGTATATATTTGTATGTGTTGATGTAGTTGATGTTAAGGTAGTTCATCACGTTTGAGAGATACCCTACTTTACGAGGATGGCTTGAAAAGTTCTCGGCCTCAATAGGATCCAGGCGCGCGCGAACGTGCACCACTTACGTGCATGTTCATACAAGTCTTTGCAAGTCTCACATGAAATGCCATTCAGTTGCGATCAGCAGTTTGGCTGTGACAGTCGATCATCGTGATTGTAGTGTGAAGCACCGTAAGACATGGAGAAGCTTGAGTATCGTGCGGTGATAAATTTCTTTGTGAAAGATGGTTTATCTGCGAAGGAGATCCACCAAAGGATTGTTGACTTGTATAACGAAGATTCACCTTCATACTCCACAGTGAAGAAATGGACTGCAGAGTTTAAGCGAGGGAGGGAGAGCATTGACGATGACTCACGCGAGGGACGTCCAAAAAGTGCAACAACCCTTGAATGGATTGACCGTGTGCACGATATGGTTTTGGAAGACAGGAGAGTGAAGTTGCGCGAAATTTCCGAGGTTGTTGGCCTATCAAAGGAACGTGTTGGTCACATTTTGCAGGAAGAGTTACACATGAAGAAGCTTAGTGCAAGATGGGTGCCGCGAATCCTCACTCCTGAGCAGAAACGCAACCGCATGCGAATGTCACAGCGGGCTTTGGAGCTATATAAAGAAAATAAAGCGCACTTTTTGCGCAGATTTGCAACAATGGATGAAAAATGGATTCATCATTATATACCAGAATCCAAACAACAATCAAAGCAGTGGACTGAAGCCGGGTCCTCTGCACCAAAGAAAGCCAAGTCAGTTCCCTCAGCAGGAATGGTGATGGCTTCTGTTTTTTGGGACGCTAAAGGCATTCTGCTCGTGGATTATCTTGAAAAGGGTAAATCCATAACAGAGAAGTACCATTCTGACCTTTTTACCCAGTTGGATTAGGAAAATCGTGAAAAGAGACCAGGTTTGCAAAAGAAGAAAGTCATCTTTCATCAAGACAATGCGCCGGTGCACAAAGGGCAACATGCAATGGCAAAAGTGCATGATTTAAAGTATGAATTGTTGGAGCACTCACCTTATTCTCCTGACTTGGCCCCGTCGGACTTTCACCTGTTCCCAAAACTCAAAATCTTTCTTGGTGGGCAACGTTTTTCATCAAACGAAGAAGCGACTGCTGCCGTGGATGACTACTTTACAGGACTTCCACAAGATTATTTTAAAGACGGCATCGTGGCTCTTTAACATCAATGGACCGTGTATAGAGTTAAGAGGAGACTATGCTGAAAAATAAAAATAATTTTGCAGGTCCAAACCGCTTTTTTCTATATCAGGCCGAGAACTTTTCAGGCCCTCCTCGTATATGTAATAATTACTTTATGATGTATTTTATTAGTTATATTTCACTGCTTAGAGATCATTAATGTTGCATAGCATTTCTGTAATTTTATTCCAGTATTGAAGCTACCATTCCTTAATGATCTAGCTAGTGCACAAAACACATACGTAGAATAAACATTATTATAAATTCCCTACATAGTGCTATATAGATTATAATCAATTCTAGGATTCTATCTGTAAATCTTTTGACAAATTTCTTCAGGGTCACAGACTAGACAAATTTGTTGAACCTTGTAGTGTTTAGTTTGGAATATAGTTAGGCTAAAACGTTGTAATTTTACATTTATAACCCATTGCGTTTCTCATGGCATGTAACACTTTTACACATAACTGTTAACTAATATAATATAATTACAAAATGAAGATTTGATGCTTGAATCGCTACTCATCATTCTCGATTTCAACTCACATAAATCTACGTAATCATAAGTAAATATCCTACCCAACTACAAAGTTTTATTTTTTACATTTTATTCTATATTTCAAACTTTATCATGTGGCCTACTTCCTTAATTGCTAGCCTTATGTTCTGCAATCTTTGTGTTTATCGATCGCTTCGTTGTTCCTTAATCCACATGTTCATGGTATGCGAGAAACCCCCGATGTTGTTCCTTTTATCCTTGACCTTGAGTTTTTTTGAAATTCTGCCTGGTTTTTGTGAAAATAGAAATTATACACTTTTTTTTCGAAAAGTCATTGTTTTTGAAAATTAAATTTTAACCACTCTGAAAAGACACATTTCACTACTACTAAGATCTAAAATGATGACGTCTACATAACGAAAATCCACGTCACTCATTTCCGTCGGTCTGTCTGTCTGTTGATCCGTCGGTCAGTCGGTCTGTCGGTCCGTCGATCTATCAGTCTATCGGTCGGTCGGTCTGCCGGTCTGTCGGTCTGTCGGTCTGTCGGTCTGTCGGTCTGTCGGTCTGTCGGTCTGTCGGTCTGTCGGTCTGTCGGTCTGTCGGTCTGTCGGTCTGTCGGTCTGTCGGTCTGTCGGTCTGTCGGTCTGTCGGTCTGTCGGTCTGTCGGTCTGTCGGTCTGTGGGTCTGTCGGTCTGTCGGTCTGTCGGTCTGTCGGTCTGTCGGTCTGTCGGTCTGTCGGTCTGTCGGTCTGTCGGTCTGTCGGTCTGTCGGTCTGTCGGTCTGGCGGTCTGTCGGTCTGTCGGTTTGTCATTCTGTCGGTCTGTCGGTCTGTCGGTTTGTCATTCTGTCGGTCTGTCGGTCTGTCGGTCGTCGGTCTGTCGGTTTGTCGGTCTGTCGGTCTGTCGGTCTGTCTGTCTGTCGCATATTTTTTGCCTCGTAATCTCAGTAACCGCTGCATGGATTATGGCAGCGGTATGCTGTGGGGTCGTAGTAATGCTGATACAATTTTGAAAATCGATCCATGGGCGGCAGAGCAATTATCAAAAAACCAAAAATTTAAAATATTTTCCAAACTCCGGTTTTAGGCGTTTTAGGTGTTCCTGGTCGTTCTCTACTTTTTTGTGTGTGGGGGTGAAATTTGGGGTGGCTAGGGGGTGAACGTTGTAAAATTGAAAAATTCATCTTCGCCTTCGTAATAGACTATCCACTGACCTGTGAAGCTAGACCTAGCGGCATAAATAACTTTTTTAGGTCCATCCGAACATTGCCTTACCTACTACAGAAACCAAAGGACTTAGAATTTTTTATGATGTAAACATACGAGTATTGCTTTAGATCGTTCTGGATTTTAATGAAATGTTGATACAGTATGATTACCGCGGCGAGGATGGAAAATGCGTATAGTTTTTACTCGAGTTTTTATAAAGCGTGTCATTAGCAAATTTCAAAATCCCGTCAGGGCAGCAATAATAAAAAAACTAAAAATATAAAAGCAGCCCAATCTTCGTTTTTAGGCATCTTAGGGGTTCCTGATCATTTTCTACTGTTTTTGGGTGGTGGTGAAATTGAGGGGTTTGGGGGGTGGGGGATTGTAAATCTGAAAAAATTGTTGTATTCATAATAGCCTGTCTAGTGAACTGCGAAAGGAAAACCTAGGGACATAATTTACTTTTTTATGTCCACCCGAACATTACCTGCCTGTTATACAAACCAATGGACTTAGAATTTCCTAATTTATGTCATATGCGAGTATTGCTTTAGATCGTTTTGTATTGTGTAATGGGGAAATCGTTGAATAGATGTTAATGAAATTTTGGCACAGTATTATCACCGTAGCAGGAGTGGAAAATGCGTATTGCTTTTAGAAATCGCGCCAGTGGCGGTGCTGTAATAATAAAAAAATTAAACACAAAAGCAGCCCAAACTTCGTTTTTATGCGTTTTAGGGGGTCTTGATCATTTTCTACTTTTTTTTTTGGCCGGGGTGAATTTGGGGTCGGAGGTTGTAAAACCGCAAAGTATTTTGTACTTATATACTGGCAGTTCAGTCGCGCTCTTGATACTCATATCCAGCAACTGTTTCGTCGTATCCACCCAGAGTGTATGGGAACGGCCACGGCGCCGCCCGCTCGGGCATGATCCTGAACTACAAGTTTCTCCATATTATCGCTTCTGTGTATATGTCCGAAGAATGTAAGCATTTTCGTCGACACAATGAAGGATAGTCTTTTTGGATTACCAAGCTCATCCAGTATGGATACATTAGCTCGATGGGCGGTATAAGGAATTCTCAGCATTCTCCTCCACGTCCGCATTTCAAAAGCATCTATGCGAGCTCGATCTGCCTTTTTAACAGTCCAAGTTTCCGAGGCATACAAAAATATGGAGAACACATAAGACTGAACCAGCGACATTTTGGAAGCTTCAGTGATGTTATGGTCACGCCATATTTTAGTAAGCTTTGTCATGTCCACACGTGCCTGTTGAATGCGCCGTCGAAACTCATTTTCATAGGTACCCGAATTGTCGAGCAAAGAACCGAGGTACACAAAACTTTGAACTACTTCACAACGGCCGGCTTACTGACTTTATTGCTTGATGATTATCGTACTCTCTATCTACGACCATAGCCTTGGTCTTGTTGTAGTTAATACCAAGACTATATGCCACACTGTGTTGTTCTAACATGTTTAATAGAGCTACTAGTTTTTCCTGAGAAGCAGCAATAAGGGTCGTATCGTCAGCAAATCTTAAGTTGGATATTTTGCTTCCGCCAATAGTTGTACCGCAATTCCAGTTGTCCAATACCTGTCTCATTACAAATTCAGAGTGAATGTTGGAGGCTCGGGGGTTGTAAAACTCAAACCTTTGTTGTATTCATAGTAGCCTTTCCATTTAACTGTGAAAGACCTAGCGACATAACACGGAATTGATCTTAATGAAACTTTGCCACAGTAGGAAGAATGGAAAACTGCGTATGGTTTTTAGAAACCGTATCAGTGGCGGCGCAGGAACAATGAAATAACTAAAAAGATAGAAATATCATTAAGTTTGATTCAGTTAAAGCTTGCAGAACAAAAACTGTGTCGTCCTAGCTCCTACAGAGATGCAGGAAACTATTTACGACAGCTTTTGTTTTGGATGTTTTTTTTTTGAGGGTGGATGGGGGATGATTTGATTGCATGGGGATCTCAGACTATAGCTTCATGCAATGGGAAAATGATGAAATGATATCTCAGAACTGTCCATTGACCTGTGAAAAAAATAATTTACTCTTTTAGGTCCATCCGAGCATTCCCTTGTCTATTACAGAGACTTGAATGAAATTTTGACCCAATATTATTACCGTGGCGAACATGGCACGTATAGTTTTTAGAAATCATCTTTATGCAATGAGAAAAAAATAAAACAGTGTCACCGGTACGTGTGGGAAGCACTGAGTCAATTACAAAAATTTCCTAGTATATTATTATAACAGATACAAAACACGTAAAAGACGAGACACTGATTATTTGGCAAATATTTAATATTGAATGACCAACGGTAGATTCCACATTATTTTTGGTTTTTGTAGTAGTAGTAGTAGTAGTAGTTTTTTTCTCGGTAGGGGAAAAATCTCTTCCTGACACCAGTCGTATGGCGAACGGAGCTCTCATCCGCTAAAAAAACACCCTACCCCTCACCTATCTCGGTACGAGGTTTCCATGGCGCTCCTACCCGAGTACAGTCTGTAAGACGTCTTTCTGCTCTTCCTACACCGGGTATCGTCGGGGTCGACATTCTTCGCAATGCAGGGCGAGGTAATGCGTGGTGCAATTCATGTCGGACGTCCTAGTCGTTAGAACGCCGTTCTTCAGTTTCCTTAGCGCGCAGTATCTTGCGGATCATGGTGTGAATACACTTCCATGCTGCTTCACTAGCCACGATAGTTGGGATCATGTCGTCTGGGGTTATGTCCCTGTTGATTTCAGCCCTGACATCACTCCGGTAGTTCTGCCACCTAGCACATACAAAAATCGCGTGCTCCACCGTATCGGTCTCTCCGCAGTGTCTACAGGTCTCATCCGCAGCTCTGCCTATTCTGAATCTATAGGCTCGAAAAGGGCCATGTCCCGACAGCGCTTGGGTAAGGAAGTAACACGTGGTTCTGTGCCTACATTCCACCCACTTCCCTATCTCTAGTATTAACCTCTTGATCCACTGCGCTACTTCAGTGGTTTCGGTCCATAGGTGCTGCCACTTCTCCATCGTCTTCTTTCGAGCAGCATGGCGTCTTGCTACCAGTTCTCCAGTGGACGAGTGGATTTCTTGCCTTTCGGCTGCCAGACGGTGCAGTGGTGGTATTGCCGAAATCACTTGCAGGGCTTTCGTCGACACTGCACGGTAGGCACTTGCCACCCTTAACAGTGACTTTCGTTGCAGGCTATCTAGTGCATTCCTGTATTTTTTGCGCTGGAGTACTCGGTGCCACACTGGGGCACTATATAAAACTATAGATTGAATGACCCCATTCAGAACCGCTCTCTTGTTGCTGCTTGGTCCGCCTATGTTTTGCATTATGCGAGATAGAATT
Organism: Callosobruchus maculatus; assembly: GCA_951848785.1. Classification (NCBI taxonomy): domain Eukaryota; kingdom Metazoa; phylum Arthropoda; class Insecta; order Coleoptera; family Chrysomelidae; genus Callosobruchus; species Callosobruchus maculatus. The sequence goes on from CATOUR010000296.1 coordinate 2,919,434, forward strand.
GCAGCTTTCTTTTCGGCCTTCTCAACAACTTTTTGGATGTGTATGCCAAAACATCTCTCATTGTCAATGTGGATGCCCAAATAGACCAGAGACTTTGCTGCAACAATCTGCCGACTCTTGATCTGGAATATTACATTCTTCCTCTTTATCCTGTCTCCGCGAAGGATAACTGCCTCTGTTTTTTCCGGAGCGAGTGTCAGATGGTGACCTTCGATCCACTGATCTATGTTCTCCAGTGCCCCGTTCACGACACGCCTCAGAGTTAGGTCGTCATTTGCTGTTGCTACTAAAGCCAGGTCATCTGCAAACCCGATAGTTCTGGCTCTGGGTAAACGTATCTCCAACACACCGTTGTAGAGTATATTCCACAACAGTGGACCCAGCGCAGATCCTTGTGGAACTCCTGACGTCACCGGAAGAATCTCTTTGGCTACCTTAATCGATCTGTTCTCCAAGCAGCTGCTGATGATGTTTCGCAGGTACTTGGGAATGTCACGCTTTTTAAGTTCATCCATGATGATTTTCCATGAGGCCGTATTGAACGCATTTCAGACATCGAGGGTTATGAGTGCACACCATTTCTCCCTTGTCTTCTCGACGATCTCCATCACAGTCTCCAGCGCGTCTATGGTACCTCTACCTGAACGAAAACCAAACTGGTATTCAGATAGGCCGTTGTTTCCATCCAGTATACGTTGAAGTATTTCACGAATCATGACTTCAAACAGCTTTCCGACCGTGTCCAACAAGCATATAGGCCGGTAGGATGAGGATAATTCCGGTGGCTTGCCACCTTTGTGCAGTAGAACTACCTTTGCCCTTTTCCACGTGTCAGGAAGTAACTGCTTCGTCAGGAGTGTGTTTAGCAAGCTCAGCATAAGCTCTGGCGCATGGGAGACTATCTGCTGAATAACTTCCGGAGGGACGTTGTCGGGGCCGGGTGCCTTGCCTCTTTTAAGCTTCCGAGCTGCCTCTTTCAGTTCTTCGGTGCTGAAAAGTTCTACCTCTTCTTCCAGAGTTTCCTTCTGCCAACAGTCTTGTCTAGCAGGAAACAACTCACGAGCTATTTCTACCTTTCTTGCATCGCTTACGTTGTAAGAGGGTGCCGTGCTTGTCAGTTGCTTCGTAACTATGCGATAACCTTCTCCCCAGATGTCGTTTTCAAGATTATCGCAGAGCTCTCTCCAACGCCTCTTCTTTGCTGCATATATAAGGCGCTTTAGTTCCCTCTTCTTTGATATATAGGCATCTTGCAGAGAATGTGCCACTGCAGCCGTTACCCTTCCTCATACAACGTGCCAGCTCCCTACGTGCTGAGATACAGGTGCACCTAACCGTCTCGATTTCTGTATCCCACCAGTACGGTACTTTGGCGATGTTTTTGCCCCTCTACACAGTGCTGTCAGCTAAAGCTTTTTTCACTATTTTACCGTACTGTTCCACGGTGATGCCATTGGAGACTGGTGTATCTTCGAGCTGCGTCGTAAGGCTCCGCTTAAATTTATTCAGGTCTACAAAGGAAGTATAATGGACACCTGACTTCTTTGCCGCTGGGTTCTTGGTGCTGACCTCGAAGTAAATATATCTGTGGTCGCTTAGTGATTCCCAGTTGGAAATATTTCTGGACATCTCTTGAGTGGCAAACGTAACGTCGATGAATGACTGGGAACCCCTCCTACTGAAAGTGGGTGTAAGACCATCGTTTATGACGACCATATTTGTTGCCGCTAACCATTCGCATAAGATTCTTCCTCTCTTGTCAGTAGTCGGAGATCCCCAGTCTACGGATTTTGCGTTTAAGTCCCCCAGTATTATAGACTCGCCTCCTGTCTGCACAACCTTTTCGAAAAGAATCTCCAGGTATCACTCATATTCTTCCACTCGAATGTTAGGGGGACAATAGCAGCAGTAGATGCTCATATCCTCCAGCCTTAACCTCACGTAGCCATTCCTTCTGTTGATGGACTTGGGCATGAGTCGTTTATTCCTCAGATAAATGGCAACATCCATGTTGCTGTCTGCATACCATTTGGACTGCGTACAGATTTTTCTATTGGGTTCTGAAGTCAAAATAATATCTATGTCCCTTTCCATCGACAGTGCGTGCGCCATGTCGTGTGCAGCGCGGGACCTGTTGAGATTTATCTGGAGAAACTTGGTCATTACTATGATGTTTGTAAAGCGTCCTGCTCCATTAGGTCACCATCTGACTCCGTTGACTTTTGGGTCCTTAACTTGTAAGCTTGGAGGGCTTTGTACATTTTCCTGTATACTGGGCAGGCATAGGTGTTGGCCCGGTGTCCTTCTATCTTGCATAGCGGACAGCAAGCAAGGTCCTTGCAGTCTGCTTTCTTGTGCCCTTCTTTACCGCAGTTCAGACAGAGATTTTTTCTGTCGGTACCGCTGCACCTTCTAGCTTCATGCCCGATTTCCCAACATCTGCTGCATCTAGTTACATTGATGCGCTCTTGGACAATGCATCTTACCATTCCTATTTTAATGCGCCCTGCAGCCATCAGTTGTTTCGCCAGCTCTTTTGATGCCAAAACAGTTGCCACTTGACCTCCGTTCTTGGTTGGTCTCAGTGATTTGACCGTCACTTCCTTGTGTGGGTCTGAAACAGCAGCACGTATGGCATGCTCTACCTCCTGCGAAGTTGTGATACCATCTATCCCGCGTACGTGCAGGGTAACATGGCCACATCTCCTTGCAGAAATTCCGTCGGCCTCTATCTTACCAATGGCTTGTCTCAGCTGTTCCGCCCCGCCAGTGGCTTTGGGCACAGTAAATAGAAGTTCGCCTCTCTTTGTTTGACGAACGTTCTTCACTGTTACGCCAAGCTCTTTAATGCTTGCGTCGTCTTTGACCTTTCTCAGGATCTCCTGATAAGTTAGGCCTTCTGCTGCAACTATAATGGCCTCGGTATTGCGCCCCTTCCGCGTTTTCCTTGATTGTTCCAAGTTCGCAAGCTGCTTGCCTTCTCCAGCCACACCTTGTCTGTTTGGGGGTACATACAGCTTGACCTTTACTTCGGTTCCTGCAAATACATATTCCAGTAGCTTCCTCAGCCTCTCCTTCCTTCGCATGTCCGGTGTTGGCACAGCGATTCCTGGTCTATTTTCTTTCAAGATGGCCTCTCTCATCTTCTGCAGGTTACCAAACGTCTTCTTTTGATCTTTGTCCAGCAGCACCTTGTAAACAAAGCTTTGGGTCTGTTGTACGACCCCTTACTTTTTACTATGTTATTCTCGTACTTCATGTACGAGAAACCTTCGGTCTCCTCTCCTTCGACGCCTAGACTCTCTATCTCGGGATATTTCAATTTAAATAGCTCTCCGACTCCCTTGTCGTAGGTCTGTCTGGCCTCAGCGCACAGTACTAGATCGCTACCATCAGGATTCCTCCATACTGGATTTCCCACAACTTCCTGCGTACTCTTGTAGGTCAGGGGTGGCCACCGTTTCTCCGCAATACTTGCGAACACCTCATATTGGTCTCTGTGGCTCACCATCTTCTCCGTTAGTTCGAGCGCCAGGTCTTTTTCACTCTTCAGCCTGGGCCACGTAGCTTCCGTTTGTGTCTCACTACTTGCGCATTCCACTGTTTCGGTCTGCGTGCTCTGGTCTATCCTATTACTTCCGTTGACTGAAGTAATAGCACCTGTTTTCCTTTGTCTATCTTCATTAAGTTGGTGCAATTTAAGGGCCGTTCGCAGGATGTCTGTTCCGAGGTCCTTAATTTCCTTCTTAGTGTTAGGTATCTGGATAAAATACCCTTCAAGCTTTCGTGCTTTCGCTACCAGGCTCTGAATGAGGTCATCCATCTCTTCCTTATTTCCCACTGCGTGTGTCCAGAAACTCTCTGCCCTCTTCCTCTTGGACTCTTGGACGGTTTGTCATCAAGTGCGCTACCGCACGAGCCTCTTCTCTCCAAATTGGCACAACTTGGCGAAGAGTGTGCTGGAAGGCTGGTCGAGCCTTTTCTTGGCCTTGGAGGACTTCTACTTAGGGAGTCTCTGCGTTTGAAAGGGTCTTCGATCTCTTCCCAGTTTGTGGTCGATTTGCTCACCTGCTTGTGCAGAGCTTCATCACCAGTATTTTTTATATTTAAATTTGTTGATTCCATACTTGTTCCCACGAGTGTGGGGGAAATACTATGTCGACATCCGCGGTACCCCCTGCACGGATGCAAGGCTGGTTACTATAAGAGGTCGCCTGGTATCTCAGAGGCTCCGTTTGCGACGGTACTACCCTACCGCCATGCACTCCTCGGCACGGGTCGCCTGACACCTTGAGTTGGGTTCGTTTCCAGAGCATAGCCGTGTCGTCATCGAGCCGGTCCAGGTCGCCATCAGTTCTTGATCCGTGATCGGTTTCCGTGTCCGTAGCCAGGTCGTCGTCGTCCGTCCGCCCCCCCAGACCCCTGCTGGTTTTGCCCCGGTTATAGCGCCGGAGACTCGCCTCGCCCCCTCTCGTTCGCGATATGATGCCTTACCATCATACCCCCAGCGGACACCTGCCGAAAAAATCGACGGAGGTGGAAGTAGGGCTTGTCGGTGCTCATCTTGGGTAGACTGTGGGCATTTCTCAGGGGTTTTAGTGTAATAGAGGTACCAGTCCCTCCATCACCCCCCAAGACCCAGTGTCCGACCGTTTGACCACCAGTAGTAGTAGTAGTTGTAGTTAGGCTTACGCAGGCGGTATACAATTGTACTATGCTTCGATGCTAATGATTTTCATAATGCTGAAACTCAATAAAATAAACTCCTTGTCTGCTGAGCATAATCTGAAATGGAACCCCAAAAAATCAAAAATGATGCTCTTTGGTAGCAAACGCAGTAAAGAAATTCTTGAGAACGTCACTATAAAAATCAATGATACAAAGCTAGACAGCACTGACCTAGCAAAAAATTCAGGTTTAATTATTGACATCTGAATTTACGTTTTTCAGAACATGTACGGTACTTAGTGAGCCGAGCTTTTGCATCATTAAAGCTAACTTATAACAGCCGGCGTATTCTAAGTACTGCAATGAAAAGAACGTTATGTGATTCGTTAGTATTGTGCCACCTTAATCATGGGGATCTTATTTATGGACCCTGTCTAACTCAGATTGACAACAAGCGTATTCAAAAAGTTCAAAACAGCTGCCATTAATATATGGGATGAAAAACATGAACATATTACTCATAAGATAGGTAATAAAGTCGGAGCTAGAGTATTGCTGACACGAATATTATCAATTGTTTTGAGAACTGTATAGCTCGCCATCGTTCGCGATATACTGTTAGTTCAGTGGCGCTCTTGATACTCATATCCAGCAGCTGTTTCGTCGTATCCACCCAGCGTGTAGGGGAATGGCCACGGCGCTGCCCATTCGGAGCATGACCCTGAACTACAAGTTTCTCCATATTATTGCTTCTGTGTATATGTCCAAAGAATGTAAGCATTCTGGTCGACACGATGGAGGATAGTCTCTTTGGATTACCGAGCTCATCCAGTATTGAAACGTTAGTTCGATGGGCGGTATAAGGAACTGTCAACATTCTCCTTCACGTCCACATCTCAAAAGCCTCTATGCGAGCTCAGTCTGCATTTTCAACAGTCCAAGTTTCCGAGGCATACAAAAATATGAAGAACACAAGAGACCGAACCAGCGACATTTTAGTAGCTTTAGTGATGTTACGGTCACGCCATATTTTAGTAAGCTTTGTCATGGCCACACGTGCCTGTTGAATGCGCCGTCGAATCTAATTTTCACAGCTACCCGAATTGTCGATCAAAGAACCGAGGTACACAAAACTTTGAAGTACTTCACAACGGCCTACTGTCTTTATTTCTCGATGACTGTCGTGCTCTCTATCTACGATCATAACCTGCTTTACATAAATATTTGCATATATGCAAATAAAATCAAACCAAACCCAAACCAAAACAATACTCCCGTCACGTATCGCCCTGAGAAGTAAAAGTAATAATTTGTAGTAGTAGTAGTAGTAAGCAATAATAACCCACGTCAAGTTCACAAAAATCTATTTGGCGAGTGGTTAAATTTTAGCGTTTGACAAATGCTGTTTGACATTTGTACGTGCATTTTCTTCATTTGCACGTGCATTTTTCCGCTAGCACGTGCATATTTTCATTTGCACGTGCGTTTTTTTTAAATGGCACGTGCATTTTTTGCCCTATTTCAATTTAGGGATAGATATAAGTTTAAATATTCTCCTGAAGACGCCAACATGACGAAACCCATGTCAAGTTCACAAAAATCCATTTGGCGAGTGGTTAAATTGTAGCGTTTGACAAAAAAATGCTTGTTCAGATAGGTAGGCTGTCAGAGTAACAACTGAACATAGAGGTAGTAAACAAACCACTTCAGCATGGCATGCTCAAAGCCATCATCTTTTGACAGTTCAGACCCAAACATTGCCAACTAACCTGAAAATTCTTCCAATGCAACCCATGTTACAAACACTGCTCTGCACTGTCCCATCTCGAAAAACTGTTAAACTACACTCGAATATAGCACAGCAAGTCCGTAAAGCTTCACTACAGTTACCAACAACTAGCGAATTCGGTTTTACTGACCAAGCATAAAAGACGCACAAACAAAACAAACGTTTGAAAGTTGGAGGTTACCGTAGACAAATCGCAGGAAAATTACATAGGCGTTGTCAACTCCTCAAAATTTATGTAAGACAGAATTTGCGTTAGTGATGAAGAAACATGCAGTAACGCAGTAGAGGTCAACATATCTATTGATTTTGCTGTAATCATTTCTGAACCATCAAACAACCGTCTTTTTTAGCGGAGAATCGAATATTTCTGGATACTATACAATTAAGACGATAATAGACAATTATGATTGCCGCATCTGGTGGTCGATATGACAACGTAAGAAAAGATGTTGGCCTATTAGAATTAGTTGTTTACTACCTCTATGTTCAGTTGTTACTCTGAGAGTAGGCTATATGCGCCTGTTCGGCCCTGTTTCCAATTCGTTTGTCACCACCGCATGTATGCGAACGCATTGATGGGGAGCAGCTTGTCATCTCTGTTTATCCGGACCGAATATACACCGGATCCAGCTACCGGTGAGTTCAATTGTTTCCGCTTACCCACACACTCTGCAGGAGGTATACATGTCGCAATAAGCGCCGCTACTTCACACAATACACCTGACTACCTCGGTTCGCATCCACCAACTGTAATGACTTTATGGTTAACAACAGAAGCGCATCAAAATGACCTTATCTAGGGCTGTATTTGATTTAAGGGTCTAGGGTATCGCGTATGTAAGAAAGTACTGGTTCATTTTGATTAATGCTAATAATAATGTTAATCCATCTCTCAAATATGCATAACAAAGAGTTATTAAATATGGTATTTCACTAAGGGAGGACCTTGAGTGAGGGTGTATCTTTTTACAGACGTAGTTTGCCGTATGGTGGTTAGGTTAGGTAAGGTTAGGTTGAAAGTGAGTGGGGCGACTATGCCTCCTTCCAGTGTGTCTATTGTGACTCACCCCTGTTTAAGGATCTAGGATACAGTGCGCGAAATTGAGAATCCAAGAAAATTCGTATTCCCGTGTTATCGAGGAGGCGTAGCCGCCTGTTCCCTTTCTCCAGTTCTCCTTTCTCCACAGAAAAAAATACTGTTGCGTTTCCAATTAACTGCTAGTATTTGGATGTCTTTCCATCGCTTTAAATATATTTACAGTTGTTCCAAAGCCACGTCATCGAAAGAATTCAATCCTTATATTCAAAGTAATCACAGGTACGCCAATAAATTCAAAATAATTTTATATTCGTTCTAACGACATGTATAACCCTTCTAATACCAGTATTGACATATAATGGAGTAAGAACATCCTTTTGTTTTCGAAATTTACCCTATGTTTCGTTTAAGCAAGGGCTCTATTCGATGTACAAAAATTATTACTGCAACAGCAGTTCGTGATAATTCATCTGATAAAAATTAATTTTGTTCAAATGGTACCTATTACGCGAACAATAAACTTTTGCTTTCAAAACATTGTCTATGCTGATAAAGAAATTGGTAAGTAGTATTCGTAACAACAACATCATATATCGAATTCAATGGCGCTTGTAGTTCGCTGAACTATAATCAGTATTCGGCGGGACTGATGTCTCGATTCAATGAACGTAAAAATGAAGAACAGGGGGATTATCTTAGTGTTATTATCGGCGCCAATCCGCCAATATGGACGAGATTGTTTCGTTGTGTTTCGTTGTGATGTTTCGGTATTAGCCGTGTTGTGTCATCTCGTGTTTTTGCTTTTTGCATCAGCAATTGTCTGATTTAAATGTGACCAGTAATATATTAAATGGAGGATACCCACTGAGAAATTGGGGCTTAGAAGAGCTAACACCCACATTTGAATGTAGGTATTTAGATTAGTCAGACAGCTATATTTCAGGTAAAAATGCAACATCTGGTGCAGGCTTATGTCTAACTCTCATATTATGCTCCTTATAACTTCATACAAAATCACACCATTAAACATCCAAACGAATCGGTCAGCTGTCTGTTGGTCCAAGGAAAAGAGAGTAGTTTAGAATCAATTACCAAACACAGATTCGGCTCAACGACAGGCTGCGATTGAATCATTCATTGGAATCCAATGACATCCTGTAGTTGAATCGACAATACGATATAATTCGTTACCAACTATACACTTCTCATTGGATAAAACATCGCTGTATTTGAGGAATGCTGAGTGTAACGTCCCATTGAATCCAAGCATAAGTCTTTGACAAAACGACAGATTTTTCTCTCTGTGTGTTTAAGATGAGGTAAGTCCAAAAATCCAAGGGTAAGATCAAAAGGTCCAAAGGGAAGGTCCAAAGGTCACCATAAAGATGAATTTCGCATTTCGAAGCTCCTGACGTTACCTTTAAACTTAATTTAATGATTCAAAAAGCCAGTTTTAGAAGAAAGCTTGCGTTTTGTTACCGTTTTGACTTTGTTTTGATGTCGTGTTTGGTTGTTAAATTACAAACATTTGAAGAATCTATGATGTGTGTTTTTTTGCCCACCAAAGAACTTTTTTGAAAAATTAGATGTCAGTCATTAAGGTCATAACTATCACCTTCTGAAATACTGTGTATGTAGTTTGAAAAACAAGTGAGCTCTGTTCGAAATGGGAATCCTTGTTTTACTTGGCAAATAACTGTGTGTACCCAGGCCCCTTAACATACAGTATATTCATGGGGTTTGGATAATTTGAGAAAATAAGTAAACATGTCTAACCAGTTCCTAAATAATATCATGTTAATAATGTCCTGGTAGAAATACGCAGGAAGTAACGAAGGCCTCATGTGACTTTGTTAAGGGGCATATGGGTAGTGGTCCCATAAATTCCGTAATTTACGGTAAAGTTCGCTATTTCTGAAGCGAAAGTTCCTATTTGGGGAATGTTGAGAAGAATCTTTTTCCTACTATTTAGTGTAGCATTCAAGAAATCTCGCTTGCACGTTGTATACAATTCCTTTTGAATTTTTAGTGATAAGATAATAAGGCATAAATACTTAAAATATGTCGAATTATCAGCTTTTATTTGGGAGTACTTTAGATAACAAAGTTTAAACAATAAAATTCCCACATAGCACTGGATGATACGAGAATATTCTGTTCACATTCACTACAGATATTATGAATATTCTGAGAAAATTCCATAGACAATTAGAATATTTACAGAATATTCTGTAAATGTTCGAAATGGGAAAACACCCTATATTCTTAGAATATTCCGCCGAATATTCCGCAGGGATATTACACAAACAATCGTGGTAGAATGTTTTTGAATATTCTAGGAACATTTTATCTAAATTACCTCATATACGAATTACTTTTGGGGAATTATGGATACTGTTCTAAGAATAATGGCACCTACTAGTGGCAGATGGTCACAAAAGTTAAGTGGTTAGACATCTCAGTCTAGATGCCTAAAATAAAGTGTAAAAATTTAATCTTGTTGCATTTAACCTCAAAATTCTACTCACATTACATAATGAACCATACACGATAGTAGGTGACCATAATTTGGAACACTGTCACACACTTTGTAACAACGATAACAACCAGCAACTTTATTGTACAAAATTGGGTATAAATGCAGGCCTTTCAGGAATAAAACTCTTGGATTCGTGAATTACTAAAATCCCCACATCCACATGTTGAAGCACAGAATGACAGAACACTTGAAGCGAAAAATAGAGTGACAACTAGACAAGATTGACAACTGACGACGCCATAGTCACCATACATCAGCATAAGATGCTGTCACTTTATCGTCGTCGATGGATGCCGTATCTGTATTGCTGGCAATGGCTAATGACTAATAAACTTTTGAAAATTGTACATAATACTTATTAGGTATATTTAGGATGAACGCAAAACCAACGAAGGTTTTTTTTATTCACTGAGAGACGTACAAATATAAATTAATAATACCTCATATTGAATATTTGCCTACATACAGATATTTCTGTTACAAATATTGCTAAATGTTCGTCAGAAAATAGCTACATCTTGTTCTTAGTAGATTATTAATATCATATTCTATGAAGAATAATACTGGTATATTCTGGAATAATTCAGAGAATCAACGAATAATCACTGATTATCCTAAGTGGATGAAATAATAATATTCTATAGAGAGCATTATTTTAACAATCCAGAATAATCAAGAGAAATAACGAATATTCTATGATTCTACTGAATATTCAAGGAACATATAAGAGATTTAAAGAATATTCATAGAATATCCAGTGCTATGTGGGTTGTGTACGCATGTATGTTTTGTTTTTGGATGTACAAGGTTTTGTTCATGTACTTGTTCGTTCAATAGTCATACGACTTTTGAAGGAACCGACAGCCAGCGGGATTCGAACCTGCGCCTTCGAAATTCTAGTCCGACGCTCTACCAGCTGAGCTATGGCGGTCATGGCAACCCAGACAGCGAAACGCTCATTAGAGGCGTCGAATTGTCTGGCAGCATATTATTGTCTCTACTATATAGATGTAGATAACATTATAAATGGTAATTTCAAGAAAAGTATATTGAACATGTCATCAATAGGATGTATAAAAACAATGATGATGATGCATATATTTTATACTTGGGACGAAAGCAGTCAACTGAACTTCGTATCTTTGGAAAAATAAAATAGTGTCAATCCAGCCACAACTACAATAGGATGGGAGCGAAAAGGGATTAATAAATGAATGAACCCTGGAGATCTCAAATACAGAATATGAACTGACCTCCTTGTGGCATACGAATAATTAGAAGTTATACCCAGACAAGACAATCGTATGGGAGCTCTTTGTCTATGCTTATGCTTATGGCCTAGTGTGGGATTGAGGATTGCTCATGTAATTTCGGTTCACAATCAAGTGTGGACAAAACGCAGCTGCCATGCCAGAGTACGGATAATAAAGCGCGTGCCATTCTGGAGTTCGTTCGTGCAAAAGGTTCCAGTAATTTGACTGAGCTGAATGTATTGGGTTATATCGGCGGACGACCGCCACTTCTATAGGATTTTAAAAAAGTTTGGTAACAGCTGATTATGAATTATATCATTCAAAGCTACGAAAAACATGTGTAACCTTTAAGGCCGATTCATAAACTCGACGTTGGCAAGACTGATATTAACAACCTTACATCATTAGAAAGGTTATCAAATTCTACGTTAAACCGTATAAAAAAAATTATGTACTGTCATTTGAAAAAATCCAGTTATCGCTGATCGAAGTTTCCTTAATTAATCGACCGATTTCTCCAAGCATAAATGTAATTTAAATTTGACAGTCTCATCAAAGCTGACGCATTTTATGCTTAGTAATACGGCAAAGGCATAGCCTTCCAAATTTTATAATCGCTGCGATATTCAATTTTTTCCTGATATCTACTTATACCGAAAAAGGTGATTTACACATAAACGGTTCGCTTTAGGTCCATGATACATAAAGTCACACTAGAATTCACCAAGGAATCTGAATATGCAATAATATACGGGGTGTTCCATTTAAAAAAACAAAGCTTTGATACATTTCGCGTTTTTGGGACACCCTGTATAAGATGAAAATATTTTTAAAATGTAGCCTTTATGGGTCTCTATCCATCCGAAATTATTATTTTCTTTTTCATCAAATACTTTAGCCATAATGCTCCATGTCGAATAACGTGAATAACCCTGAATAGGCAGTTTTCGTTACTTACAAAGTGATGTTCCGTTTAACGCTATTTGACAATTTTGACATTTGCATTTCGTTTCACGTATATCGTAACCGCTAAGTGCCGGTATTGTACGGACGATAGCCATAGCGATTAACGAAGCGACACGCATGCGCAGCACGAATAAAAATTAGATCATAACCTGTTTTGGTTTTGACAGTGACACTAGTTTTGACTTTTGAGTAGATCTGCAACAATTATTATCCGTTGTTTTACAAAAATGTTTCCAAATAGCTCAAAATAAGGTTAGAGGGCATCTTACAGTGGTGTCTTGCTCCGAAAACTATTTATTTATCTGTCAAATAGCGGTTCTGACAACGTATTTGTTAACTGAAGCGGTAAGATTAATTAAGAACAACGAAAACTACCAAATAACCTTTACAATACTCATCTGCTATTTTGACGTTATGGTGTCAAAGTTGTAGCTCAAAATAGGGTTAGGGGGCATCTTACAGTGGTGTCTTGCTCCGAAAACTATTTATTTATCTGTCAAATAGCAGTTCTGACAACGTATTTGTTAACCTAAGCGTTAAGATTAATTAAGAACAACAAAAACTACCTATTATCTTTTAACTTTTGCCGACAGCCATTCGTAGCCACCGTCGTATAGCCGGCGTATAAGCCATAGTCGTCTAGCTTTCAAAAGGATTCTGGGTTTTCTCAAGTTTTCTGTATTGGTTATTGGTTCTGACTATGTCCATTTTCACCAGGAAAATTCAAAGATCTTTCACAAAGCCAAAAACACTGATGATAAATCGCAATAGAACATGTTGACAAACACGATGGGAAAGCTAGGTTAACGGCACGACGCGCGACGTCGAGTTTATGAATAGCAGCCTTGTGCTACGAACGTCGAACGTCAACGCCAACGGCAACGGCAACGCCCACGTCGAGTTTATGAATCGGACTTTAGCCACGGCTCAACAAACAATCAGCGCCGTTACTCTGTAAGTGTGCTTGCACAGTAGCGGCAGGTAACCGGCTTTGGCCAACGCTGAGCCCGCTGGCAGGTAGAAGCAGGTGAAGCGAGCCGGCGCCGGTTCCGCACGCAGGCAACCACACCGGTGCATTGTACAGTGAAAGCAGGTAAGAAAAAGATTATACAGATTTGCCAGTCGCATCTAGACACGACATAAAAAACATGAAATAAGTGTTCAAAATGCTGCCCATTATTGGAAAAACAAATTCCTGACGGAGAGTTGTAAAAAGACTGGAAATGATTCCCCTGAGCGGCTAGAGGGTACAGTGGGGTGAAATAGTTTTTGGTTAAAAAGTTGTCCCTCTTGACAAATATTTTGACGTGTCTTGGCGTTTTTCTGTTTAATCTGCGGTTTTTTATAAGTCCGTGGTGGGAAGTTTTGAAATGAACTACTAGTACATAAGTCCGTGTCCGTATGCATGCACATGTAGATTCACATCATACACATTAGAACCATTCAGCTGAAATTTGTCAAGTAGATGAGTATGCGACTGATACTGTACATTTTCAACGAATTCATGTGCTCGTCTTATTGAGGAAGCTATCCTTTGGTAGAGGCTGTTTGAATCGCTCTGTAAACAAGTGAATACAATTGCGATCGCGAACATTTTGATTTTGAGATAATATGCTTTTTGGGCTTTGGGAACAACGTTGACATTAGACGCGCTACATCAGGAGACTTCTGCACTTGGCAACACAGCAGGGACTACCTGGGTCCAATGGAAATTCCCGTGTCGGACAGATCCTTTGAGCTGGCCCACCAGTTACAAAATCATTATAATATCATGAAATGTTCATTTTGTTATCTTCTAGATTTTATGTTTTGTATCATTCCTTTATCATATTGAAAAAGTTTACATGATAAAAGGAGTCATTTTTCCCGGAATTTCCTGATCTTATAGTGTAATGAAAATGGCCCAGACGTTGAGATCTCGACGAGAACAAAGAAGAACTGAAGGTTCTTATTGTCTTGAACCAGAGATATTGCAAATCCTTGTAGCGCGCTCCAATTTATAGTTGCGTGACAATTGCATAATTCATAAATTTATAAGTTGCACTACAAAACTTAGTTATTACTTTCGTATTGGTCTATACAAATAGTGCCACTCTGAAGGCTATGCCTTGTGTAGAGTATTGGCTGAAATTATATACAACTGAAATTTATGTCTCTAACCTACATGCTGCTACTTCGTCTCATTCCATCTGCCACTGGTGTTTGAGTTGCTTCATTTTATATGTCAGGATATCTGCAGGATATACGTAGAACCTCTTAGCATTCCATAATGTCTAATTTCAATTTGTAGCCTTTTTTTCACTGATGATTTTGACCGTAATATTTTGTTTATATTCTGTGAAAATTCCTATTCCAAATGTTTATAAGCAACCGAGGTATGATTCTATAAACAAAAAAATGTTATCTTTCTTTCTATTAGCCGTAGAGGCATATATCATTTTTTTATCAAATGAAGGGTTCTTTAATGAGCTTTCCAAAACACTTTATAGATGTGACAATAAACGTAAAAGTTACTGAATTTATTTATTAGAAGAAGGTGATTCCTTTATATTATTTGAGTTGCTTTGAATCTCAAATTTCGATGCAACCATTCTGCTTCATTACCGGGGAATCGATAGCACTTCTTATATCTCCGTGCTCTAAGCGACTCCTATAGACATAAACTAAACTTCTGTTACTATAAAAGCGTTCACACGGGCTTCCGACGCTGGTAACCGGGCGTACACATAGTGGAGCAGGTTAGCCTGCTAGCGGTACCTGCAAGGAGGCTAACCTGCTCCACTGTGGTTAGCCTACTAGCGGTACCTGCAAGGAGGCTAACCTGCTCCACTGTGTATACGCCCTAACTTAGAAACGTTTTTCTATGCACTATGTACTATTGGATCGAGTGGCTTCGTAAATATGACAGCGAAGTAGATCACTATGTGATAGGCACCCGAAATTGCCCAATCGTCATGGTCGTCATGGTGATAGAAACACGTTTCTACTTGTTTAAGTTACAGAGTACCGGCGCAACTGTCTTACTCACTCACTCATATCTGATGTCAGCATCGCCATTTTGGGATAGTTTCATTCGCCCTGACAGGGGCGGTGCAGAAAAAATTGTACAACAGGGCAAAATTAAGAAAAAAAACTCAGCCTATGCGGTGTAAAAGGAAGGTGAACATTAAAGAAACCATAAGGTTTATGTTGTCCTTAATTAAAGAGTAGCAATTTCATTCATTCATCCAAAACAAATCACAGACGACGTCGTCTCGCTTTCGTTAAAGCTCGTCAATGTGATTTAGGTATCAGACGAATAAATGAAATTGCATGATAGTGCCTAGCTGCCAAAACTCGTACTAGTAGTAGCAACATATAGATATTGGGAAGCAGTACTTTGAAAAAGTATTGGTACGCCATCTATCTACCAAAGCCGGTACTTGAACGTTTAATTTGAGTATCCGAGAACTCTTTATGTGACCCGTTTAAAGGTATCAGGTATAGAAACCTGCGGGAACGACAGACTATATGTTGCTACTACTAGTACGAGTTTTGCCAGCTAGGCACTATCATGCAACTTCATTTATTCGTCCTAAGTCCTAAGTCACACTGACGAGCTTCAATAAAAGCGAAACGTCGTCGTCTGTGATTGGTTTCGGACGAACGAATGAAATTGTTACTCTTCAATTGAGTTAAGTTGCTTTTTAGCATAAACCAAATGTCGAGAGTGTTAAATGAGTGTTTCACAAAAAAATGGAGTCAAGTTGACTGACTCAGTACTTCCCACACATAATGATGATACCATTCTATTATTTCTCCATTGCCCGAAGCTATAGTTTGAAATTCCCTTGCAACCAAATCATCGGCCACCCGCCCGCAAAAAAACATCCAACACAAAAACTCTCGTAAATAGTTTCTTGCGTCTCTCTCTTTAGGAACTAGGACGCCACAGTTTCTTCTGCATGCTTCAACTAGCCGATGCGAAACGATTAGGAGCCTCCAAAACGCCTAAAAACAGAGTTTGAGCTGTTTTTATATTTTTAGTTTTTTTATTATTGCTGCGCCGCCACTAACACGACTTTTCAGAAACAGACGCGTTTTCTATTCTCGCCGCGGCAGTAAAGTCTGTGTCAAAATCTCATTTAAATCAATTTAATAATTTTCGCTTTACGCAATATACATAGAACAAAATAAATTGGTTTATGTAAAGCAAGCCAATGTTCAGATGGACTTACAAGAGTGTAATGTGCCACTAGGTATTTCTTCCATAGGCCAATGGACGAACTATTATGAATACAACAAATTTTTCAGTTTTACAACCCACCACCCACCAACCGCCTCAGTTCCACCTCCCACCCAAAAAACGTAAAAAATGATCAGGAACCCCTAAAACGTCTAAAAACAAAGTTGGAGCCGTTTTTATGTTTTAATTTTTTTTATTATTTCTGCACCGCCACTGATATGTTTTTTTTCTAAAACATACGCGCTTGCCATCCTCGCCGCAGTAGTAATACTGTGTCAAAATTTCATTAAAATCAGTTCAATCATTTTCGGGTTACGCAATATATAACGATCTAAAACAATACTCGTATGTATACCTACATCACAAATTCTAAGTCCTTTGGTTTCTATAATAAGCAAGGCAATGTTCGTATGGACTTAAAAAAGTATATTATGCCGCTAGGTTTTTCATTCACAGGTCAATGAACGTCCCATTATGAATACAACAAATTTTTCAGTTTTACAACCCCCCACCCTTCAACCACTCCAAATTCACCCCCACCCAAAAAAAAACGCCTAAAAACGGAGTTTGAGGAATATTTGAAAATTTTTGTGTTTTGCTAATTACTCCGCCCCCTGTACAAGGATTTCCAAAGTTTTATCAACATTACCTACTACGACCCCACAACATATCGCTGCCCAAATTTCATCACAATCCATGTAGCGGTTACTGAGATTACGACGTCAGAAAAACGCCAACAGACAGACAGACAGACCGACCGACAGACCGATCGACAGACAGACCGACGGAAATGAGTGACATGGATTTTCGTTATGTAGACATCATGAAACGCCCAAAAAGCGTATTATCTCGAAATCGAAAATTTTCGCGATCACAATACTCCCCTCACCTATCGATGTGGGAAGTAAAAGAGTCTGTTTGTTGTCGTTCCCGCAGGTTTCTGTGTCTGATGCTTTTAAACGGGTTACAAACAGTGCTCGGATACTCAAATTGAACGCTCAGGTACCGGCTTTGGTAGATAGATGGCGAACCAATACTTTTCCAAAGTACTGCTTCCCAATATCTATATGTTGCTACTACTAATACTACTAGTTGTCCTTAATGTTAACCTCCCATAGAGTACTAGATTTGCGCTGTAATCTATATTATTTATCTCTATACTCATATTCTATATGTAGATAGCCATGACCCTGCCGTGCCGTCGCTGTTGAAGTCTATCTATCTCTAACCCAAAATATCGATGCGCAAAGGGATCGTCGCAAAGCATCCCTAGACCTTGAACAATACAGCTGATTGTTTGTTGAGTCGTGCTTTAGCTACACGCGCCTTGTTTTGAAACTTAAGCACACGCGTGGTGTATTCTGTATTTCACCTACATGTATATTATATCTTAGGTGATAAATGCCAACGAACTATAATCTTTAAAATTAGTATTAACACTATAAACTATTTTATTACAAAAAAAAACACTTATACCTTATCCCTGGGAAAGAGTTCAACGGAGTGAATATTATATATCGGAATAAATATCTTTTTGTTTCACAAGTACAAGCGTGGTGTATTCTATGCACCAGGCGAAACAGCATTAGCTAAAATATTGTCCTCATTACATTTATATAGCTTCTTTATTAAAAGGGATTGTAGGTATCAAAAGAGTATACTGTTTTATAAAATACCAAAGCAACTGAATAAGTATGTTAAAACTTTCAGTTTATGACTACTTAAAGTCATAAACTTTACTGTATTATTTTTTCTTTCGACGCAATACATTATGTTTGTACATTCATATTTACGTTAAATTTACAACACCAAAAATATGAATTTTTATTAATAGTTCCAGCTCTCAAAATGGAATAACAGCTCATTTCGACCTCTGTAAGCGGGGGCCTCTGTAAATGAGACAACTATAATTTTAAACCTCCCTAGCTGGAAAACTGGAATATTGGAAACCCCCAATAATTAGAAGATATGTCTTGGTCCCTTGAGATCCCAATTAACCAGGTTTTACTGTATTGGGAACTATATTACACATTTTTCCGGAACCTTGTTAATAATAATAATAGTCTTTATTGAAGCATATACAGATAATACAGATATACCCCAAATGGCGGAGTTCACTACAACAGTGCTCTTCCACTCAACCATTCTTACATAACCTAACCCTGTTAACTACCAACTAAACAGACAGGATTTCATAGCGTATTTTCCATGGTATTTCTAAAAACTGAATTAATCAACTGTAGCGCCTAAGTTACATTGCATCCATTAAACACAATATTATGACCTCAGCTACCTCTGATCGCATTTAAAGAACAATAATTCAAAAAGTGTTTAAATTTATTGACCGAAAAATCTGCCGAAATGACTAATTTTCATTGCAAAATCTGTAGGTACACATTTCTGCTGCACAAATAAACATATAATAAATCAGTGACTAAATAAATAACTAAATAAATCCGCTTCATGAAAGACCTATTCCCATAGCAAATTTTGCTAGAAAAATGTTATAAAAATATACATAATCGTAATAATATACATACCTATTAATAATTATTATTTAAGATAGTTAATAATAATACTATACATAAATTATATAAGATAATAGCAATATACATAGTTATTCAAAAAATGGCATTTTCAGCTATAAATGTTCAGACACGACGTATGTTGACATTGTGTAAATCCGACCTGAATACTATTTTATTATAAAGATAAGAGGGTGTTTTTTCAAGGATTATCTAATGAAAAAGCACAAGACAGTGATGTATGCGTCTCTGTGACATACGGAGCCAGCCTATTTCTTTGATTTTACGAGAAATTGGATGCCCTCTCCTTACACTACACACTAACCTAGCACATGAATTCTGTATAGGTTGAATTCTGTTAGAGTCAAATTTTGTTAAGCATGGGTGACATAAGTCATCGCTATAATTATTGAGAGCAGGTAAAACCAAGGAATCGCAGAGAGTTTTTTTCCAGCGGATATTGAGGTATCTTTCTTGGGAATATATTAATTTTAATTTGTGAAAGGATTGTTTTATTTTATTTGATCAAATGAAGCTTGAGGCAATAAGGGACCTAAGCCACATTTCGATAAAAATCTAGATATTCATGCAGAAACATAAGTGCCAAAGGTATCTATGCTTAGAATTATTTATTCTGGTACTGGCGAACAGGCATCGCTACAATCTCTGAAACACCTTTAAGTGGCTTATGCCCTTATTCATTCAAAAAAATGATATCTGTAGCTTGGTACCTTCTTTAGACGTTCAAGAATAGTGTATTTTTTTACTAAAGTTCAGCTCACCACGTGAGGCAAGAGGAACTGTAGACAACTAGTTCAAGAAATATACTTATTTTCTACCATTGGGTTGTACCAGAAGATAGGAGCTACAAAAAAAAAATGGAATCCACAGACGACAGTGTTGAAGATATAGACGTTAACGAAGCAATCAATCTGGACTGAACATAAATTAGTTTTCATGTATTGTAATACTAATAAAACATTTTTTACAAAAAGGTAAGCCAAAGTATTTTCGAAAAAAAATATATTGTGTAAATTCGACATGATTTTTCTTTAAACATCAACTCATAGTTCCATCATTAGTGAGTATATTGTAGTAGCTCATATCAGGTAATATATGAAAACGTGATTTCAGGATTTTGTCAAAGCTTTCAAAATTGACTCAGTGTGGCTTATGTCCCATATTGCCCCAAGCTCTTCAAATGACATGTACCCTTGTATCATACATTGAGTCTGTTACCGATAATGGAGTTAGAAATAGATTTTTTACTTTCTAAAATCAACAGCCTCGGCTGAAGTGAAATGCAACTGCGTTTATTTATTACAAAAGGTAGCAGTCCGTAAGGGATCGATATTAATCATGCGATGTGGTGAATTGTAGAATACCTTGCATGGATACCTATACGGGCATGAATAACAACGCTGAGCCCACTTTCAATGCACACGATCCAGCGCTCCCGTATGCAAAATCCATTGATGGAATGCTGGAATAGATTGATACGCGTTAGTCCAGGAGTCCTCGGTAGGATCACTCAGTAATTATAGGTTTACGAAGTTTTAGCTGCATAGCACCAACAGGTTATTTTTGAAACACTTTTGTGCGCATAATACAAACTCAGGGTCAGGGGCGATATTGAGCCTACACAAGGGTGTAGCTAGGAGTTCATTTAGGGGGCACTAATAATATCAAGGGCGTAGCGAAGGGGGGCTTGATGGGTCAACCCTGAATGCTAATTTGTCTGTATGACAGAGTCAGCTGGTCTTATATTCTCCAATCCTTGTGTTTATCGATCGCTTTGTTGTTCCTATGTATAGCTACACTCCCACATGTGCATGGTATGCGATAAACCCCCTTTGTTGTGAGTGGGTCTATTTTATCCCTCACCGTTCTCAAATATTCCTGTATTTTTCTTGTGGGCTTGTAGATGGTCTTGACGTTCTCCTTTCGTAACGTTTTTCCTATTCTATCTGTCACTCCAGGCACATGGAGCAGAAAAGCTTTTCCTATCGGTTCAGGTTCTTGTTTTTCTTGATTTCTCCTCATTGTTCCTGTTATTTATTTTCTTGTATAACCGTTTGCCTTAAGAGCATTCTTTAGGGGTTCCTGTTTTTCTAGCCCGTTCTGTCAAAGTTGTAATAATTCCGTACTTCTGAGATGTGTGGTGGTTTGATCCATTATGTAAGTACCGATCAGTATGAGTTGGTTTTCTATATATCTTGTGTCCTAATGTAGCTCCATTTCTTATTAGAAGAACATCAAGGATGCCAATTTATTGTAAATCTTATATCTCCATGGTGAACTGGATGTATTTATGCACACTGTTCAGGTATTCTAGAAATTCTTCTAGCTTTCCTTCTCCATGGTTCAAAATGACGAACATATCGAGCCATATGTTGGGCTTGTATTGAGCGCCTTTTAAAGCTGCCTATTCGATCTTCTCCACAAAGTTTGGTACTACTGGACTTAGAGAGCCCAGAGAACCCTTAGAGAACCCCTGACTGCACCTTCAATTTGTTCGTATATTTTGGCATCCCAGACGAAGTAGGTTGTTGTTGAGACGGGCCTGAAAAGGTTTGTTATGTCCTCTGGAAATATGTTCTTGATGTGTTCAATGTGTTCATGAATAATGACACAACTTCGAAGCTGAGCAGCATATCGGAGTCTTGCACCTGGATATTTTTGTTTTCGGAAATGGAATGGGCTGAGTCCTTGATATACGAGTCGGTTTTTTCAACGTATGGCTGTAACGGTGTGGTTAAGTGTTTTGCTAGTTCGTAGGTAGGCGAACCTATTGCCCTAACGATAGGGCGAAGTGGAACGTTGGGCTTGATTAATTTTTGGCAGTCTATAGAGCCTCCATAAGTAAAGGCCAGACTTGGCTTAACAAGGTAATTTGTGCTTTCATTGTCTATGCAGTTTTTTGAGTATCATATGAGGTGATTGGAAACTCAACAATCCTTATTGCTGCTTCTCAGGAAGAACTAGTAGCTCTACCAAATATCTTAGAACAGCACAGTGAAGCATACGATCTTAGTATTAACTACAACAAAACCAAGGTTGTGATCGCAGATAGAGAGCACGATAATCATCAATAAATAAAAAAGACAGTAGGCCGTTGTGAAGTAGTTCAAGGTTCTTTGATCGACAATCCAGGTAGCTGTGAAAATGAGATTCGACGGCGCATTCAACAGACACATATGACCATGACAAAGCTTACTAAAATATGGCGTGACCATAACATCACTAAAGCTACCAAACTGTCACTAGTTGAGTCTCTTGTGTTTTCCATATTTTTGTATGCCTCGGAAACTTGGACTGATAAAACGGTAGAACGAGCTCACATAGAGGATTTTGAAATGTGGAAGAATGCTGAGAGTTCCTTATACCGATCGTCGAACTAACGTTTTCATACTGGATGATCTCGGCATAATATGGAGAAACTTAATGCATTTTACGAGTTCACAACATTGTAACTATGATGATGATGATGAATTCAGAACTCAGTGTTCAGTTATTGGTGAGATAGCTGAACAATCAAATCACATCCCCTGCATAGTATCACTCAACCTAATATTGTTAAGTTGTTTTCTCAGCTAAGAGTGTCCAGTAAGAGTACCAGTTGCAATATGGAGGTTTTGCCTGGGCATGGACAGGTGGTATTCAGATTTCTCTCCACTAGGATAGCTAAGGAGTTCCTGTGCAATTGAGCAGCCAAAAGTGACATCTCATATTGTTCATATTTCAGCTTTACAACCCTCCACCCTCAGACCACTTCAATTTCACCCCCACCCAAAAAAAAGGTAGGAAATTATCAGGAAACCCTAAAACGCATAAAAACGAAGTTTGAGGAATATTTGAAATTTTTCGTTTTTCACTAATTACTCCGCCGCCCATGCACCGATTTTCAAAAGTCTAGCAACATTACCTACATACTACCACCCCACACCATATCGCTACCCAAGTTTCATCAAAACCTATTCAGCGGTCACTGAGATTAGGAGGCTAGAAGATGAGTGACGTGGATTTTCGTTATATAGGCATCACAAAACGCCCAAAAAGTATATTATCTCAATCACCTATCGGTGTGGGAAGTAATATGTTTGGAAGTCCAAAATATACATTTGAGAATATATCTAAGTTTAAAGATTTACACAATGGAGAAGTCTCGTGATACTCATAATGAAATAAGCAGTTACGTATCCGTAAAGTATAGACGAAAAGTAATTAGTCAGTGAAAAAATTTTTGAAATCCGTCAATAAATGGCAGAGAAATCAATAATTAAAGTTTGCCTATTTTGCGCGAAATAGTTGCCGCCTTCAATTTGGCTGTGACGTCACGTCTCCGCAATCCGCATAGCCAGCCGTCTGTGCCGCGCGCTGCCGTAGATCTGTGTATCGTGGAAGCTGTAGAGTGTATTGTATGTACAGCTTGTGCAAAACGCATTAGAGCACTAGAGCATCAGACGTAATTTATTTTTGATTTTTAAATAAGTGTTTTTTAGTTTTTGACCATAACGGAAGAAGGACTTGTAAAAGGACAAAGTGATATTAAAATATCTCTTATTGATCTAGAAACGCTTTAAGATAATAGTTTCGTGAGAAAATAAACGACTTCCGGTAAACGCAAATAAAAACCAGCATTTGTTGATATTTTTGTTATTGTCTCTTTGCAATACCGAGGGATGACTGTTGTAATTAAAGTATAACTAACTGAACTGTAGCAACTCTTAGAAGATACTGACTCTTTTGAAGGAGAACTCTCGGGTGATTGGAGGATGGTCATCAGACACTCATATTCTGTATCGTTCGTTTTTTTCCTTCTCATGATTGTTTGCACTTTTTGATCTTTTTGTTTAACTTTGATGTCAGGTTGCACTTTGTTTAAATTTTGTTGTCGGGATTATATCCGACACATTCACTGTGCAATCCTTAGATAGTGGATTTTCTAGTACATCCGGCTCTTTGTATATTGAATGACACTGAATTACTTCGAAAGGTTGCCAACTTGAGGTCGATGAAGCATCGTTCTGCAATAAATTTTCTAAACATTCTGCGCGTCGCCTTTTTTCATATGCTCCGAGTTTTCTTCTAGGATGAACAACTTTTTGACAGTCAAACTCATGAGGGCAACTTTCAGTTTTCAGCTTTAATGTACCACCAACTAGTTTATATTTGATTAGATTTTCAGTATAATTTTCAAGCTGTAACAACAAAAACATAAGTTATGAATCCGAAAATATGGAAATATATTATAACCATAATTCACCATACATATTACATTATAAATGTAACTAACTAATTTACTATTAGGTAAAGTAATCTTTAACAACCAGTGAAGCTATCCATATATAGTTGATAATTATTAATACTTATCAATAGAAGATAAATACAATAGTATACTCGCATCAAAATGATCCTCACAAACATATTTTATACATAGTGGTATTATTAAATCCCGTTTCATCACTTTGCACCACTTCTTTTGCATGCAAAGGTACGTGGGAAAAAACTTTATTAGGTGTTTCAATCGTTGTGCTCACACACTTTTTAACAATGCAGTATTTTTTATAACATCCTTTTTTAATGTCACTCATCATAGCAATATTATTTGATATGCACTAAACTAGAAAACAAATGAGACGTTGGTTGCTCAGCTCACGCCGCCATCACGTTGTGTCTGTGTGAGTTGTCTGATACGTGCGTCGCGTCGTATGGCTCAGCGGCAGCGGCCGCCCGCACAGGCTACGGAGACATGACGTCACACCACTCGGTCAGTCGTGCCAAAAATATTTCTGCGGAGCGCGACTTTGAAACATTATAACTTTTTTGTCTTTGGAGATATATTCATATTTCTTTCACGCTTTTCTTTTATTTTTCTTATATTTTCTTTTGAATAGATAAAAAAAATTTAGTAAACTTCTCCATTGGATAACAGAAACTAATCAAAATTGCGGTTGAAACAACACTATCTTTGACCTTCTTACATTGAACATACCTGGTGGGTTCATTCTATACAAATTTTAAGCTGTAACCTAGATTCAGTAGGCGGGTGAACGCAAGCTGCGTTTCGTACGTTACAAAGCAGAACTATGACTGGTATTCTTTTGCGTTTGTTTTTGGGTTTCGCTTTGTACTTGCTTTCGAATGGATTTTCATTTTCAGATATTGTGAAACGGACGCTGCTGTTTCTACCCCCTGAACACTTTAAACAGGTTTCGAAGCAGACACTTATGAAAATTATGTTTTCACGTGTCTCAATTTATTAAAACTCAAGTTCATTCACAAAGATCTCATTATCATGACTTTAGCTACTGGAGGATATCCATTGAATCAACTGCACCTACCTAACCGTTTTATCCGATTTAGCTCTCACTGACTCACTGAAATCACTGAAGAGAACTTATGCCCCTGTCTGTTCGTCCGTCTGTCCGTCTGTTCGTATACAAAAGATAGCCAAAATTACAGGTGCTAGAGGAAAAGTAAATACAGATTCGGAATCAGTATAACAAAACTAGTCCGGGAAAAAACCGGTGCTGTCAGTACCGCTTCCAGTTTTACAAAAATTGAATGATTGGTGTATTGATATTCCTGAAGCACAGGCAGCGTGGCCGAGCGGTTAAGACGCTAGGCACCCGTCCGAAAGGGCGAGGGTTCGAATCTCACCGCGGTCAACAACTTTTTTTATCTTTTTTTAAAGATTAAATGTTAAATTTGTTGATTACTAGTCCGGGAAAATCCGATTTTGTCAATATGATAGTAAAATTAAATTTTTGTACCAACAAATTCCACAGTGAGTTTGAATTTACTCAAGTAAATTCTTTCCTACTTTTTATTTATATTCTCTGCCCTTTTCCCACAAAATTTTGGCGGTTTTTGAAAATAGGTTACGTACCGAATTAGCTTATGAAAAAAATTATGATTGCGTCGATGCTAATGCATAATCTAATGCCACCGCGCAAAGTGTTGCCACCATTTACAGATAAATTTGACATTAGCACAGTCAAGTTTTTAACCCACTGAAAATATAATAATTTATTTGGTAATGATTTTACGACCCTTCTTATAGATTTATTACTGCCTTTTTTTATTGGGTGATAGGGTCCAAAATGTTTATTTTATGTTTATTTTGGACCCTATCACCCAATAAAAAAAGGCAGTAATAAATAATAATTTATATTAGATCAGCTCTTTATACGTTCTGGAGAGGCCAAGTACTTACTATCGGATATATGACAAACAGGGTGATACACGTTATTGAAATGGCTCTTGTGATGTTCATTATTTCAAATTAGTTGTTCGTCATTAATAACTTAGTTTTTACTTCCCACACCGATAGGTGAGGGGAGTATTGTGAAAATTTTCTATTTTGAGATAATACACTTTTTGGGCGTTTCATGATGTCTACATAACGAATATATACGTCTCTCATTTCCTGTCGGTCTGTCTGCCTGTTGGCGTTTTTCTAACGTCGTAATCTCAGTAACCGCTGCATGGATTGGTATGAAATTTGGGTAGCGATATGTTGTGGGGTCGTAGTAGGTAATGTTGCAAGACGCGTGTATGTTTTGGAAAAATCGTGTCAGTGGCGGTGCAGCAATAATAAAAGAACTAAAAATGTAGAAACAGCTCAAACTTTGTTTTTAGGTGTTTTAGGGGTTCCTGATCATTTTCTACTTTTTTTGGTGGGGATGAATTTGGGGTGGTTGGGGATGGGGAGTTGTAAAGTTGAAAAATTGGTTGTATTCATAATGGGCTGTCAATTGACCTGTGAGTGAAAAACCTAGCAACATAAAACCCTTTTTTAGGTCCATCCGAAGATTGCCTTGCCTAGTACAGAAACCAAGGGAACTTGTGATGTCCATACGAGTTTTGTTTCAGGTCGTTCTGTATTGGGTGATGCGAAAATTATTGAACTGATTTTAATGAACATAGTATTACTACCGCGGCGGGGATGGAAAACACATATGTTTTGGAAAAATCGTGTCAGTGGCGTTGCAGTAATAATAATAAAAAAACTAAAAACATAAAAGAGTTCTAACTTCGTCTTTAGACGGTTTGGAGACCACTGATCATTTAGCATCGTCCAGTTGAGGCATGCAGAAAAAAATTATGGCGTCCCACCTTCTAACGAAATGCAAGAAACTATTTACGAGAGGTTTGTGCTGGATGTTTTTTTTTGCGGGCGGGTGGGCGATGATTTGTTTGCAAGGGGATTTTAGACTATAGCTTCATGCAATGGAAAAATTAAAAAAATGGTGTCATCATTATGTATGGGAAGTACTGAGTCAATCAACTTGACTCCACTTTTTTAATATCAACGAGATGTATGACAGTCTTCCTGTTCAATGTTTCCAGAGCATTATTGAAGGAAGGTAAAGTCAATAATACTATTTGCCAATACCTATCAAAACACATGTTATATAAAATGGTTCATTTTCGGTATTTGTGTTTGCCAACATCATATTTTATCTTAAAATATTGTAGGCAATTTTAATTATACATGGCACAAAAAAATTCACAATGTCATATAAAAAAGACCTTCATGAAGTTCTCGAGAAGTTTTAAGCCTCACTCTATCTTGTTAGAAATTACGAGTAACAAGCTTTCGACGATTTGCTTTATTAATATTGAAGAGTACTGAGAAATGAAATGGTATATCTAGCTAGAGGGTAGAAGGTCAGTGACAGCCGTTAATTTTTAGCTCTCGCTGACTCACTGAAGTCATTGAAGAGAGCTTATGCAGAATCTCTGTCTGTCCGCCCGACCGTCCGTTCGTTCGTCCGTCCGTTTGCCCGTATACAAAAGATAGGCAAAACTACAGGTGTTAGAGAAAAAGTAAATACAGATTCGGAATCAGCATGAAAAAACTAGTCCGGGAAAAATCCAGTTCTGTCAATACCGCTTCCGGTTTAAGAAAAATTGAATTAAACTACGACAGGTAACTGACGACGTATTATGTACGGTGTTTCGATATTCCTGAAGCACAAGCAGCGTGGCCGAGCAGTTAAGACACTAGGCGCCAGTTCGAAAGGGCGTGGGTTCGAATCTCACCGCGATCAACATCCTTTTTTTCTTTTTTTTTTTAAGAATAAAAGTTACATTTGGTGATTACTACTCAGGGAAAAATCCGGTTTTGTCAATATAATAGAGAAATAGAAATTCTTTCCTACTTTCTGTCAATTGTTGAAGTGCTGCTATGACGAAACTTGTCCATTAGGCTCGTACTATAACTACTACGTCAAATAGTATTCAATTACCGGTGCCAAATTGTTTTAGTTTGGGTAATTACGAGAATCCTTTAAAATTCAATTACCCTCTTCTGAAATTCCAGGATATAACCGAACGAATAGATACAGTGCGCAAAAGTTAGCGTAGCTATTTTAAGGGTTTCCCTGTTTTCAACCTGAAAATTTTGGAAGCCATTGAATCGCATTCCCTTTATATCTATTGTAATGCATGTGTGTATGTATAATACCAATATGTTCTATATGTTTCTGTGTCTATGTGTCTTTCGTCAAAATATGTAATTGTTAGATGTTGTTTCGTATTGTTTGTTATTTTTGAGATATTTTTGAGTTGTGCAAACACAATTTTATATACGTACCACCAATAAATATTATTATTATTATTCATCTGAATTTCTAAGTTCCTCTCGCATAATTGCGGTAGCAACAAGTGTTGACGGGCTTTGCCAAATCAACACCCGGACTATTATTGATCGGAATTTAGGAAGGATCGCACAATATTACAGGTCTTCAGGATTACAGACTTTTGGAATACTTTGTGTAACTTTTCGTCCAGGCCCAACTGTTGAAGGTGTTGTATAAACGTGTTTGGTGTAAGGCCTAAGACAGACATAATGAGGGGGACAATTGTGACTTTGTTTTGTTTCCAAAGTCATTTTATTTCCATGGCAAGGTCCGTGTATTTAGATATCTTCCCAGCTTAGGTGTTTTGGATATTCACATCATTGGGGATGGCAATATCTATCAAATAGATAATTTTGTCGGTCTTTGGCTTCAAGGTCCCAGTATAGTTTGTATCGATCGTTTTCGAGTACTGATGTCGGAGTGTAATTGTAATATGGATCCGTGTTTTCGATTAGTTTGCTTGTTGTGGCTAATGCTTGGTGTATGACCTTGGCCGCAGAGTTATGTCTGGCTGTGTATTCGGTACCGGCAAGAGTTTTGCACCCGCTTGTTATGTGATCTATTGTTTCTTTTTGTTTGTGACATTTTCTGCAATTATCGTTTGTTGTGGATGGATCTTTAATTATATATTTTTTGTAGTTTCGTGTTGCAATCACTTGGTCCTGGATAGCAAGCATGAAACCCTCCGTTTCTGGGAAAAGCTGGCCCTCCTGCAACCAGGTGTATGACTGATTTTTGTTAATGTGATCTTGGATGACACGGTATCTATGTTTGCCGTGCAGTGCTTTCTGCGATCAGGTGTTTATTTTTTCTTGTTGTGATTGGATATCATTGTATGTGTCTGCTACGTGATCTGGACTAGAGAGGTTAAGAGGTGTATAGTTTCTGTCTGCTTTTACTACTGCCTTATGTAAGTTAGTTTGTTTGGTGTGGAAGAAATGTCTGAGTGTTTTTAAATACAGTTACAACGTTCAGATGCATATTGACCATAGTATAACATAATCTATAACGCACTCCATAAGAAAAAATGGATGCAGTAGCAGATTGGAGGACCATGCACTAGTAGTAGTAGATGTGAGGAGGCCACGCTCGGCAACCAGGTCCCAGTAGGACCTTTTTGCCATCCCCAAATATCACCACTATCTGCCAAATCTTCCCGACCTTTTAACAAATGCCAGTATATCCGCCCAGCGCAGCGTAGGGATCTCGTACCTCAGCCCGCCTAGCAACTCACATTCCGCAAAGAAATGGTAGGCCGTTTAATCGGCCACTCCACAGCCAATATAGAGGGAGCTTTCTTCAATTCATAATAGTGACTGATGCCGCCTGAACCTGCTGTGTCCCGTCAGAGCATCCAAGAGGTTTCTGATTGCCCATCGGCCTTGATCCCGTAGCCATGATGATTTAGATGTGCTCAGCCCGGCTATAAAATCCGCGATCGCGATCGGTTGTTCATGGGGTTCGATTGTAAACTAGCTCTGCACCAGGGTACTCAGATCCACGATGTATGGTATACACTTATACAGGTTCAGGCATAGAAGCATCTAAAAGCGCTGACAGCACAGCGGGCTGCATTTATAAGCATTGTAGGCGGCATGAACAGTACACCAGCATTGGAAGTACTGCATTGGAAGTACTGCTGAATATCCCACCTCTTGACATTTACATAGGGAGAGACAAAAATGGCTGCATATAGAATGAAGTATTATGACAACTGACACACCACGATACTTCACAACCTGCGGTGCGACACACTTGAAATGCCACTCGACAAAATGCCAAGAGTCGTGGTCACCGCGATCCCATATTAGGTCAACCTGTGTGGAATGAGCTTTAGGAGAACTTCGAGATATGTCAAATGGTATTACCTGGTACACCACTGGCCTTGAAAGTACATCAGGTACAGGAAAAAAATAGTGTGGGACTGGCATAATACCCTAAAGACACTGGCTCAACCAACAAGGTATATTGGGTGCCTACTCATACAGGTTGAGTCAAGCTCAACGTCTCGGACTCTGACTGACCAAACGATACCACTTTTCGAAAAATCAACTTTGCAAATGTATGTAGATCGAGTTGGGCTGCATTCTAAAAATAATGACTTTTATACAGGGTGTCTAATAAAACCGTGACATATCAAAGTTATGTTTTTTTAAATAGAATGCCCTGTATATTATTGCATATTTAGATTCCTGGGTGCATTTTAGAGTGACTTTATGTATCATACATGGGACTTTAAGCGAACCGTTTAGGTGCAAATCACAATTTTGGGTATAGGTAGATGTTAGACAAAAATTGAATATCGCAGCTATTATAAATCTTAGAGGGCTGTGACTTTGCCGTGTTACTAAACATGACGTTCGGGTTCGAATTACATTTGTACCTGGAGAAATGAGTAGATCAATTAAGGAAATTTGAATCAAAGGTAACTTAATTTTTTCAAATAGGAATGCATAATTTTTTTATACGATCAAATGTGCAATTTGATAGCCTTTCTAATTATATCAGGTTGTGAATATCAATCTATGGTAGTTTTTGTTAAATTTCGAGATGTCAATGAAATCAGTGTTTTTTAATTTCCCTACCTATAAACAAACTAGCAGGCCATGAAATATGAACAAAATCGTATTCAGATGGAAAAAAACAACTAACTTATCCAAAAGATCGTGCAGAAATAGAGTAAAAGAACAAGATTATAAAAATTCCCTACAACAAATTAACTCTAACTAGAAACAACGGCGGTAACACGTCTAAGGTTAAAGAGAAGCTGGAGTACGACAGAAATGGATAATTTTTACAGCCCACTAGCGACTGCAATGTACTAGAGATTAAAAATTTCTAAAATCACTGAACACTTTGAAATGAAAGCAAAACTTCCAGCGATCGTTGCCGTCAGTCTAATATCTTCAGAACGCAATTTCACATTCAATGGTATAAAACAGTAGTCATTTCCGTCAAAGTCAAAAGTAATAATACCTCTAACTGTCGTCCTTTACATTTTTCAGTATCTATTAGCAAGATCGCAAAAAGGAATACTGACAAATCATTTTCTGCCAGGTAAATTATGTTTAATAATTTGAGCAGATTTTTAATTTATTCTTCATTTTCGGCGATCTTGCTTATGAGTATTGAAAAATTTGCAGAACTCCTGTCAGAGGTATCGGTTACTATTTTTTTAAATCATGAAATGTGAAATTTTGTTCTGAAGCTATTAAACTGCCAGCAACATTACGTGGTAGATTTCCTTTCATTTAAAAATTCACAATGGTTTTGTGAATCGTCAATCTTTAGAATATTGTACTAGCCGGTATGCTGTGAAAAATACCCATTTCTGTCGTACTCCAGCTACTTTTTGACCTTAGATGTGTATGTCTGCTATGTCTGGTTAGAATTGATTTGTTGTAAGTAATTATTATAACTTTGTCTCTTTACTCTACTTCGTCCGTAACTATCTGCTAAGTTAGTTGTTTAGTTCCACCGGAACAGTTTTTTGTTTATATTTCATGGGCTGCTAAGTTGCTTATAGTTAGGAAAATTGAAAAATACCGGTTTTACTGAAAATTTGAAATCAGATCAAAACTACCAGAGATAGATATTTACAACTGCACATCATTAGAAAGCTTATTAAATTGCACATTTGATCGTATAAAAAGAATTATGCATTCCCATTTGAAAAAATATAGTTACCTTTGATTGAAGTTTCCTTAATTGATCTACCGATTTCTCCACGTATAAATATAATTCGAACCCGACCGTCTAACGCAAGCTGATACATTTCATGTTTAGTGACACCGCAAAGTCACAGCCTTCCAGGATTTATAATAGCTGCGATATTTATTTTTTTTCTGACACCTACCTATACCCAAAATTGTGATTTGCACCTGAACGGTTCACTTAAAGTCCCATGTGTGATACATAAAGTCACACTAAAATGTACCTGGGAATCTAAATGTGCAATAATATACAGGGCATTCTATTTAAAAAAACATAACTTTGATATGTCACGCTTTTATTAGACACTCTGTATAAAAGCAATTATTTTTAAAATGTAGTCCAACTCGACCTACATACACTCGCAAAGTCGATTTTTCGAAGAGTGATATCGTTTGGTCACAAGAGTCCGAGGCGTTGAGCTTGACTCACACTGTATAGGGGAGTAGGCGGTAATGACGGGACCGACATATTTGAGGGCTAGGTGGTAGAACGGCAGAGGCCACAGCTTAATCAAGAAATTCAACGTACTCAAAACCGATGGTGTACGCAGTACACCAGCGCCTGTAGTTGAAGGTTAAACCCTGTATACTGTGCATATGTGTAATCATCCACTCATGCCAGCTAGCCTCCAGTGAGTACTACGCGAGTGGGGTTTGATACATCCCAGATTGTGCCACAGTAATATCTCTCTAGAATCTAAAAGCATTACAGGGATTGAACGTAAACACGTTGCCGAGTAGTCCGATCATTTTGCCCCGAGAGAGCTTATCGATCCATATACGACAAATATAAGTTTGCATTAACAACGACCGGCAAACTGAGCCAGGATTTTAGCACTCTCGGAAATTGCAAGCCCGCCTTTCGTCCTGATTTGTTTGGTTAGCTTGATTAGGTTTTCGTTTCGATGCACCAATGCTTATTGAAAACTATACGGGACAGACATAGCTGGAGATCCAATGGGGTAAAAAGTGACCGCAAAAATGGCCTACATTGTAGAAATGTGTTCTGAATTAATGACTTTATATTTTCGTGACCGTAGACTTCAAACTTAGTTTTTTCCAGTGGTATTGCGGTCAATTAAATGAAACAATTTTCCTTTCCAAGATGTTTCGGTTTATCATATCTAAACCATCGTCAGGTCTCTATAAAGAATTATAAAAGCAGGTAAATATGTTGTCTAGTAAATGAACTGTATATATACAGTGTGGTCCAAAGAGTGTGCAACAAATAATGATTATGGCTGAATGGGCCGGATTGTCCAAAAAGTCAGTTAGTTCGTTTTCTAAAAACTGTAAATAAGTGTTACCAGTTAGGTTTTCGCGAAAAAAAAAAGGTCCAATTAATTGATTGTTCATTATGCCACACCACACATTTGTTTTCTGATAATACTGGTTTTTATTAGCAATAACGAAATTTGGATTTTCATCCGACCACCGTCGACAATTTTGGGACGAAACAACCCCATTTGTTGTAAAGATGGATTCATCCTCAAAAAGAATGTGCCTGTGGAAGTCTTGCTGACCTTCTATTTCGCCTTGAATCCACATGCAAAAATCGAACCGCAAATCATAATCTCGTTCTTGGAGAGTACAGATGAACATAGGCTTGTAAGCATGATATTCATTTTTCTTGAGTATTCTCTTCACGCTGGTTTTCTTCACACCCGTATAGGCGGAAATCTCTTGGGTAGATCGTCGTGGATTTTCGACAACTGCTTGAAGGACCTCCAATTGATTTTCTTCAGTACATACGGTTTTAACATGTTCATGTTTATAATTTGTAGTTTAGAGACCCAGTTTCTTTAAAATTAACCAAAATTCGGCTTACTGTTGAATAATGAACCTGTTTATCTGGATGCCGTTCATTGAAAATATCTGCTGCTTCTCGAACTGTTTTGTAGTGGTCACCACATATTAAAACCAATTCTGCCCTCCCGGGTAACGTTAACTGTTTGGGAGGAGGCATTTTAGGTACGTAAAAAGACAATAACCGAGCAATAATTTTACAATATTGTAAGAAAGTGAGACTAATGTCATCAAACTGTCATAATGTTTACTTAAAACCCACATTTTGTTTTCCATGGGTATCCATGATTTTTTTTGCAAGATTTCATGTTTGTGGATTAATTTAAATACATGTTTAGAAATAAAAAATCAATAAAAGATTTGCGGTTTTATTGAGAGTTATTCTGATATGCATGTAATTATAAGCAACCTCTTGCCTTAGTAAAAAGATTTTTTCCGAAATTATAAAGCCATATTTAATATCCTTGCCACAAACATTTAGCTTGTGATTCCCAAAAAAATTTTAACCTCAGGTAAATTTCACAAAAATGCTTGAATTTAAATAAAGTTCTACAAAATTAATTCAATTTCAATTAGTGTATCAAACAGTTTTACTAAAAAAAAAAAAATTTTGGGAGAGTTATTGCACTTTTTTCAAAAAAATTTTTTTTTCTTAGAGGAGGCCAAGTTTTAATATTTAGGCATAACTCTTGATTCTAAACAACTTTTGTTAATAACATTTTGCTGAATTTTTGAAAATAAGGGTACTTTACTCTTGTACAATTTTTATATTTTTTGATTCACCCCGTATACTGATGAACTTGGAACCATTCTAAGTGCACCTAAATTAGTTATCGGACATGCACCAACTTTTGGCAATATTGGATTTTTGATTGTGCAGCTAATAAAAAAAATCCCATTTGTTGCACACTCTTTGGACCACACTGTATATAAGAAAACATCTAGTAAAAATGAAAAATAAACATTACTTAGCAATATAACAGAACAATATATAATGAAACATTTTCTTCGACTAAAAGAAGATGAAATTAAAGCACTACTAAAAGCAAAATGTAAGTAAAAAACAGTAAGTAATGTTTTTATTTTATCTTCTTTTAAACCAAAAAAATTTTTCATTGTATATTGTTCTGTTATATTACTAAGTAATGTTTATTTTTCATTTTTACCAGATGTTTTCTTATATACAATATACAGTTCATCTACTAGACAACATATTTACCTGTTTTTATAATTCTTTATAGACACCTGACGATGGTTTAGATATAATAAACCGAAACGTCGTGGAAAGGAAAATTGTGTCATTTAATTGACCGCAATACCACTAGAAAAAAACAAATTCTGAATTAAGATATGAGCCAATTGAAACTTTATAGTAAAAGTACGCTCATTTAGATTTCAGGCCCAGATTTGAGAAAAGGGTAATGAAGCGCAATGAATCAGAGAGGTCAACAGGTAACATTAAATTTGAAGTCTTCGAGTTTAGTTTGCATTACTTACAGAGCTTTGAAGTAAAGAATCTAATGTTCCTGAAACTAGAACGGACACTGAGATATCAATAACATTTCGCAATATATAGACAAACAGACCGACGAAAATGAGTAACTTGGATTTTCGATATGTAGATATCATAATACTCCCCTCACCTATCGGTGTGGGCAGTAAAAAGGGTATTATGCCTACTAGCCTACCAAGCTACTATGAATACAACAAATTTTTGAGTCTTACAACCTCCCACCCCAAACACCCCATTTTTTGTTTTTTGCTAATTAGTTCACCGCCCATAGACCGATTTTCGAAATTGTAACAGCGTTACCTACTAGGACACCGCAGCATATCTGTATCCAAATTTCATCACAACCCATGCAGCTATTACTGAAATTACGAGGTTGTAAAAACGCGAACAGACAGACAGACTGACCGACAGAAATGAGTGACGTAAATTTTGATTACGTCGACATCATAAAACCTTAGATAAGGAAAGAGAGGGGATACCGCACGCCCATTTGATGCTATATGAATTAGCTGTGATCGAAAATGAACAGCTATTTGACAGCTGTCAAAATACTTTTTCATGATATTTAGGCCCGATTTTATCAACATGCACATTCTAACGAAGACTTTGACCAATCAGAGCAGCCCTTTCAAGAACATGGATATGTCAAAGTACTCTGAAAATTATTGATTTACGTCAGAAAAGGTCAAAATGACATAATTCATATACAATGGACAATCGTGAACCATCTAGTATCTTTTCACGTCTGATTTTCCATCCTAAATGGGTGAAAAATTGCATTTTCTTGTTTAACAAAAAGTTTAACAATTGTTAATCTCAACCAATCAGATTCCAGAGAAGCGGTACATTTGATCACTAGTTTCTTGGTGTATCATATGATATGATGACAAGAAATTCACTCGCTGCATTATTTGGATAAAACAATAAATTACTATCGATAACAATTGTCAAACCAGCAATATATCTTTGTTTTATAGTGAAAAGAGGTAAAAATAGCATTTTTTTACATTTCAAAATTTACAGCTATTTCCCAAACGTGTATGTGCATTTCTGGTTGCCTAACCAGAACCCCAAAACGGCAAAGTTTGCCATTTTATAGAGTATAACCCTATTGTATTTTATGTACAATGCAACGACAATCAAAATATGATCGTCGTTGGTATAATGAAAGATTGATTCTTCATAAAAGTATGTATTTTCATATAATCCATCTGACTGACGGACGTGGGATTTGTAATTATTAAATAAGGTAGATAGTTCCTGTGATTGATATAGGTACCTACTACTTTTATCACAAATTATCGCAGTTTGCAATTAGTAATTATACAATAATGTTATAATTTAAACATGGAAAATGTGGCATTAATTTGCAAATCAATCACTTTGTTCTGATTTCCTGCTATGATTTTGATCCATGAATTTCTAAAATATCTTTGACAAAAGTGTCATCCAGCTTTGACGTGTTGTTTTCAATATTGATAAAATACTATTGGATGGTACTTATTAACATAGCCCTCAATACCCAATAGAAAGCTTTTGCTAAATAACATCCAATAGAAAAGCTTTGTCAAAGTTTTGTTAAATATGCATGTTGATAAAATCGGGCCTTGGCATTTTTAAGACCAATCGTTGTAAAATATTGCGGTGTGCATAATGGTAGGGTGTGCAGCTTACAGTTGTAAAAGCCACAGCAGCAGGAAGGAGCCAGGAATCACGTATCACAGGTAAATTCGATAGCGCTTTGGTACATTTTTGGTTATTTGTACTTTTTTATGGTCAGGCTAAAAATCTATGACGCTGTACAAGCGCTGCGAGAGGACAAGGATCGGTGCACGTTAGATTTGAAACGCTGCAGGTTGTAGCCGTCGTAAAACAAATTCCACAGCGTCGAAGTTCTCAAAAAGAAGGAATGAAATAATTAGTTCGAGGAGTAGGAACGTCGACCTGGTAAGGATTAGCTCGTAGAGCCTCTCTAGTGGTCCTCGTTCCTTGTTTTTTCCTCGATTGTTTGCTTAACAAAATTATGGAAAGTGCGTTATGTCAATTGCTACAAATGAGTTAAATGTACTATTTTATCTTTTATCATTGGTTAATGGAGTAATTTCGATATAAATATTGGAAAGCAAGCATTCCTACACTTGTAGAAGAATGAATCCTTACACCTTCGTAAGACTGAGTATTCTGTAATCGTTTGCAACGTACACACGTTGGTATCGATTTCAGAGCTGCCATACTATAAGATATACTTGAATCTGTGATACCTTGAACTGCGATTCTGAGATTTTTTTATCTTCAGCCCCCGCAAAGGCTGAAAGCCTATGCCGCTGTAGAAGCATTGCGAGAGGATAAGTGTCGGTGCACGTCAGATTTGAAACGCTGCAGGTTATAGCCGTCGAGAGACAAATTCCGCGGCAGCTCATTCCACAGCGTTGAGGTTCTCAAAAAGAAGGGATTCTGGAGGAGACTGGTTTGGGGAGTAGGGGTCTCGACCTGGTAAGGATGAGCTCGCAGAGCCTGTCTAGTGTTCCTCGTTCGGATGTCCTTTTGTGTTATAATCTGGGAGAGCTCAATCGAACATCTTCCATGATAGACTCTGTAAAACAAAAACAGATCAGCCACCCTTCTTCGATGTTCTAGGCTATGGAGACCCTCTGTGAGGTTAGGCGTACCGACCAGTCTAATCGCTCTCTTCTGGATAATGTCCAGAAGCTTTAAAGTGTGCTTCGGAGCGCATCCTCACACATGGGAGCAATATTCCAACGGTTGTTGTATCTGGCCTTGTGTAGCGCAGAAGTAGTTGTTCCAGTGTATACAGGGTTGGGATAAAGTATGGAACCAAGCAAATAACTTTGGAATGGAAAGTGTGATATTGCTGAAAATTTGCAGGTAAGTGTAGTAACGTCTAATGCATCCTAAGACAATATGTTAGCTAGTAATGTACTTCCGGTTTAACCGGAAGTACCGTCAACTTTTTTAATTTAAATGGGACCCTGTATATTTTTGCACATTTTAATTCATCTTTTTTTCCCGAATACGTCCATAGTGGGTTTAGTATTTGTTTCTTAAAAAAATTGTCTCACAAACTCGTCCGTGGCGGTCTGCGGTCTTCCCGTTTGAGGTAATTTTTTTGTATTTTTTATTTTAGTCACCGTCAAACGTGTTATAGGACCCCTGTCGGGACGCAAATCATTAAAAGTTGACACACTTCTTTGTGAGTTCTCACGCGATCGCCAAAACCGACTTTGAATGACCGGCATTTTAAACACCTGAAATGATAAAGAAACTTTATCTTTCCCGTTTTTACAGAAACTAATGCTAAACCCACTATGGACGTATTCGGAAAAAAAAAGATGAATTAAAGTCTGCAAAAATATATAGGGTGTCCCATTTAAATTAAAAAAGTTGACGGTACTTCCGGTTAAACCGGAAGTACATTAATAGCTAACATAATGTTTTCGGATGCAATAGACGTCACTACACTTGCCTGCAAATTTTCAGCAATATCACTCTTTCCGTTCCAAAGTTATTTGCTTGGTTCCATACTTTTTCCCAACCCTGTATAGCTTCCTACAGCGGATCAAAGCTCCAAGCTTCTGGGATGCTGTTTCAGCAATACTGACGACTTGGTAGTACCAAGACGCCTTACGCTTTTGCAAGCTCTTCTCCGTCCTAGAAAAGTATACATATTTTAAAATTGTTACACATTGTTATTTTAACTTGTGTAACCACTTTTGCGTAAAGCACAAATATATTATTATTATTACTATAAAACTGAAACTCATGGAGCTAAAACATCCTCTTCCATGATTGAGTCAACTACAGTGAAGACCCTTTCAGGATTATTTGAAAATCATGGAACTAAGCATAAAATAACGATTTGAATACTTATTTGGCAAACTTCCAACACTTTCCTCCCCTCCCATTTCATAGAATAGATGATTATTATTAAACTGAGGGATCGCCTACTACGGGAAACATTTTTATTTTGAACTAGCGGAGGAATTTCTGCTTGCAGCTCTGAGAGCCGGTAAATAAATGCCTTTCATTATTATATGAATTACATACTCATAGTTCTTTCGGCGTTCCAGGACGGTATTTTATTTTCATTTACTGAGGAATTTCAGGACCAATTAATTGCATAGAAGGGACAAAAGGTCCTTTATTGGAGTAATAAAATTTGAGTGTTGTTTCCTGAATTTGTCCAGCCTAGTCGAATATTGACATTGAACATAGGGAACACTCTTGTTTTATCTGCTTTGTGGATTATTCTAAGGCGTTTGATAACGTAAAGTAGCTAAACTGTGGGGAAATCCTTATCTTTATGGGAGTCTCTCACCACTTAATATTTCTCTGAGTCTAGCTCGGCTCGTGTACGAATTGATGGTAACCTGTCTGGTCAAACAGCAATCAGAAAAGGAGTCCGTCTGAAATGTGTATTATCTTCGGTGTTATTTAACATTTACTCGGAATTTGTGATGAGACAGGTATTGGACAACTGGAATGGCGGTATAACTATTGGCGAAAGCAAAATATCCAACTTAAGATTTGCTGACGATACAAGCCTTATTGCCGCTTCTCATGAAGAACTAGTATCTTATTAAGCACCTTAGAACAACACAGTGCAGTATGCTGGTCTTGGTATTAACTACAACAAGACCAAGGTTATTATCGTAGATAGAGAGCATGATAATCATCGAGAAATAAAGTTAATATGCCATTGTGAGGTAGTTCAAAGTTTTGTGTAACTCGGTTCTTTGATCGACAATTCGGGTAGCTGTGAAAATGAGATTCGACGGCGCATTCAACAGATACGTGTGACCATGAAAAGACTTACTAAAATATGGCGTGACCATAACATCACTAAACCTACCAAAATGTCGCTGGTTTAGTCTCTTCTGTTTTCCTTGTATGATTCAGAAACTTGGACTGTTAAAAAGGCAGATCGAGCTCGCATAGATGCTTTTGAAATATGGACGTTAAGGAGAATGCTGAGACTTCCTTATACCGCCCGTCGAACTGACGTTACTGGATGAGATCGGTAATCCAACCCATTCTGTCGCCGAGAATGCTTACATTCTTCGGACATATTCACAGAAGCGATAATATGGAGAAACTTGTAGTTCAGGGTCACGCCCCGAGTGGGCGGCGCCGTGGCCGTTCCCCTACACGCTGGGTGGATACGACGAAACAGTTGATGGATATGAGTATTAAGAGCGCCACTGAACTGAGGGTAAATCGCGAACGATGGCGAGCTACAGCTTGCAAAATTATTGATAATATTCCTGTCGGCAATACTCTAGCTCCGAATCAATGCACTTTACGGGTTCACAACATGTCTGTTAAGACATTGTGACTATGATGATGATCTCACCGCGACAAACATATACTTTCAATTATTGGCCATAGACTGTAATTTGCAGAATACATGCTTTCTTTCCTTGTTTTAGAGTGCTGAGTCTTCTGAAACTGATTTACTTTGCTGCCTAAATGACATTTAGCTGAGATGCCTTTTTAGAAGCATTTCACAGTCACCCTATATACCTGCAAGCAATAACTTAATGTCAGTTTACGAGCAGGTTAGTCGCTATCTGTGCATAAATGGAACATCTACCTACACGGACATATGCACGTTTATCTAGATCAGCGCTAAGGCAGATGTATGTCTACATTGTGCCGGAATACATTTCTGATTGTCTGCAGGAAATGTGATGTTAAGGAATATCTTATCACCTGTAGCCCCTAAATAATAGTTTCTCGATATATGCAGAGTTTAAAGCGCCATCCAAAAACAGTCCTGGACGATACATTTTTATTACCATGAAATTCAAAC
Organism: Callosobruchus maculatus; assembly: GCA_951848785.1. NCBI lineage: Eukaryota > Metazoa > Arthropoda > Insecta > Coleoptera > Chrysomelidae > Callosobruchus > Callosobruchus maculatus. The sequence goes on from CATOUR010000296.1 coordinate 2,960,950, forward strand.
AAAACCATAAATAGTATAAAAATACGATCATATGTGGAGTGTCCTCTCGAATGATGACTAGTTAAGAATGAAATCAAGTAAGCTTGAAACAATAATTAACGGAAAATACTAGTCTTATTGTGAAAAAACGTCGGGCGCTGGATTAACGAATAATGTGCCACGAAGCGTCCACGCTTTTTTCATAATGAGACTAGTATTTTTCGTTAATTAATGTTTTGAGCTTATTTGAAAATTTTAGTTCGATGTTCTTCGAAAGCGCGTTTTTTTGCTCTTTAAACTATACTCATTCTTAATTTCAGTTATTTTTTTAGGGTAAGATCATTTAAACAAAAACTCCTTATTTTCCTATCTGCAACGTTTCGACTTATACTAAGTCATCCTCAATGAACTAAAACAATTGATGGTGAATGCTATAAACAAATTAACATAAACAACAGAAATACACAAAACCTAAAACTGACTTTCATTTTTTTTTTATTGAAAAATGATGGATGCCACTTGCTAAAACGCACGAGTGATTTGATTTGTATTACAATTAGTATAAAATATACAAAAGACCTCAAAAACTTACTTTTATCGTTTTTGAGGTTTTTTGTATATTTTGTACTAATTGTAATACAAATCAAATCACTCGTGTGTTTTAGCAAGTGGCATCCATCATTTTTCAATAAAAAAAAAAGAATGAAAAGTCAGTGTTAGGTCTTGTGTATTTCTGTTGTTTATGTTAATTTGTTTATAGCTTTCACCATCAATTGTTTTAGTTGCCTGATGATGACTTAATAGGTCTGTTTTTACAGAGAATCACAAACTAGTCAGAGCCAATCAGTATTCCCCATTGCAGTTGTCAAACTATTTCTGACTAGTACTGGCCAATCAAATTGACGCTGACTAGTTTGTGATTGCTGTAAAAACAGACCTATTAGCCAATCAGTATTCCCCATTGCAGTTGTCAAACTATTTCTGACTAGTACTGGCCAATCAAATTGACGCTGACTAGTTTGTGATTGCTGTAAAAACAGACCTAATATAAGTCGAAACGTTGCAGATAGGAAAATAAGGAGTTTTTGTTTAAATGACCTTACCCTACAAAAAATAACTGCAGTTCATCATTAGGTCAAAAACCTTTGCAAACTCATTTTTAATGTTAGTGTCCACACCGATCGATAGCTGAGGGTAGTTTTGTGATCGCGAAAATTTTCGATTTTGAGATAATACGTTTTTTGTGCGTTTCATTATGTCTACATTACGAAAGTCTCCACATTTCCGTTGGTCTGTCTGTCTGTATGCCTATACGCGTTCTTCTAGCCACGTAATCTCAGTAATCGCTGCATGGATTGTGAAGAAACTTGGGCAGCAATATGCTGTGGGGCCGTAGTAGGTAATGCTGCTATAATTCTGAAAATCAGTGCATGGGCGGCGGACTAATTAGCAGAATACGAAACATTTCAAATATTCAAACTTTGGTTTTAGGCGTCTTAGGTGATGATGAAATGATCAGGAGATCATTTTCTACTTTTCTTGGCTGGGGTGAAATTTGGAGTTGTTGGGGGGTGGGGGGTTGTAAAATTGAAAAACGTGTTGCCTTCATAATAGATTGTCCACTGACCTGTGAAGGAAGACCTAGCGACGTAAATAACTAATTTAGGTCCACATTGCCTTGCCTATTACGGAAACCAAATTTGCTATTGCTTTAGATTGTTCTGTATTATGTAACGAGGAAACTGTTGACTTTATTGGAATTTTAACACAGTATTACTACCGTGGCGAGGATGGAAAATGCGTATGGCTTTTATAAATCGTGCCAGCGGCGGCGCAGAGATTTTAAAAGACTAAAAATAAAAAAACAGCTCACACTTCGTTTTTAAGCGTTTTAGGGGTTCCCGATCATTACTGCGTTTTCTGGGTGGGGGTGGAATTGGGGTGGTTGGGGGGTGGGGGGTTGAAAAACTGAAAAATTCCTTGTATTCATAGTAGGCTGTCCACTGACCTGTGAAGAAAGACCTAGCGACATGAATCATCTTTTTAGGTCCATCCGAACATTGTCTTGCCTATCTCGAAACTAAGGGACTTAGAATTTTCTGAATGCATACGAGTATTTGTTGCTTCAGATCGTTTTCTATTTTGTAACGTGGAAACTCTTAGACTGATTCTAATTAAATTTTGACAATATTATTACCGTGATGAGGCTGGAAAACGCGTGTGGTTGTTAGAAATCGTGTCAGTGGCAGATTCAGATCTCAGACTAAAGCTTCATGCTGTGGGAAAATAATAAACTGGTATCATCGTAATGAGTGAGAGGTACTGAGTTAATCAACTTGACTTCATTTTTTAAACTGTACTTGAACTGATTCTCCTTCTTTCTCTCTCTCTCTCTCTCTCAGGGTTTATAGGTGATGACGATTAATTAGTGCAGTTGAGTGTTTCACAATCTGCGTATATTTCGGGCATCAAATACAAGGAGCTTATTCCTATAACTTATAAACTAATTCCAACAGATGTGATCCACCGGAATCGAACAGCGCGCTCCCTTTCTAAATGGAGAAGTTTCCAAAAAAATAAAATTTGGAAAATTCATTATTATCTGATAGTCTATTTCTTCACTTGAAGAACATCGAAAAAATGATCTCAATATTCCAAATAACGGCGGAGTTATTCAATTTTATATTTGCGTAAAGCGACCGCGGATGTGAAAATCTGTATGACGTCACATGTTATTAATCAACGACGCCCTACTGATAGTATGACGTCGTTGCTATGAATTGTGCGCGGCAGCCACAGTTTGGTCGGGACTCCGCTATGCATACGCTGCGCTGTACAGTATGCGACATTTAGACTTGAGTGGAACGGCGAAGGTGTTTGTTGTAACGGGCTGGCGCCAGTATATTTTTGAAGTATGGAGGAAGGGTACGTTCGTGGTAATTCTAGTAATTTTCCTAAAGTGGATGACATGATTATGGACTTTTACTTTCCACACCGATATAGGTGAGGGGAGTATTGTGATCGTGAAAATTTTCGATTTTGAGATAATATGCCTTTTGGGTGTTTTATAATGCCTACATAACGAAAATCCACACAACTCATTTCCGTCGGTCTGTCTGTAATGAAATTTGGCAGCGATATGCTGTGGGGTAGTAGCAGGTAATGTTCTTATAAGTTTGAAAATCGGTGCATGGGCGGTGGAGTAATCAGAAAAAAACCAAACATTTTAAATATTCCTTTGTTTTTAGGCGTTTTAGATGTTCCTGATCATTTTCTACTTTTTTGAATGGGGGTGATATTGAGCTAGTTGGGAGGTGGGGGGTTGTAAAGCTGAAAAATTATTGTATTCATAACAGGGCGTCCACTAACCTGTAAAAGAAAGGCCTAGCGTCATAATACACTTTTTTAGGTGCATCCGAACATTACCTTGGCTATTACGGATCGTCGACTTCTCTGATGTATACATGCGAGAGTATTGCTTCTGATCATTCTGTATGGTATAACTAGGAAACTATAGGATTGATTTCAATTAAATTTTCACACAGTATTACGGAAAACATAAAACTCAATTTTTTGTATTCATAATATGCTATCCATTGAAATATTTGTTTGGTGTTTTTATGGTGGTTTTTCTCGGTCTGCTAGACATATTCTAATAATACGAGTACCAATAAACTGCAGTGTATCGTATTGTCACCGTCAGCGTCGCCTACCCTAGTACTGAAAACAAGGAATAACAACATGAACGAGGAGGCCGGCGACGGCGCGGTGGCTTGAGGGAGCAGCATCCTCGACAGGGCATACACAGGCTTGCGTTGTGTCGTGTGACGTGTAACGTCACAGCGGCTTCGCGCGGAGGATACGACAATTCAACCTTGACATTTTTTCGCCGTTGTTCTCTAACTCTTTAGGACTATCTGATTAACTAAAATTTGAAAAAATGAAACTTCCTCATTGGGAGACACAACAGGGCGCCGATCTTCTACCTCCGACCATAGCATCGTGCCCTACTATAGCTCCGCTCACCAAAAAAGTTAATACACAGTCTTAGTTCTGTGTGGTCACCAGTGTTCCCAGTCGATGCCGATTGAATTTTGTGAGATCATTAGTCAAAAATCGTGAGATTACGTATTTTCTTTTATTTGGCGTTTGGCTTCTTCTTAGAGTGCCGGCTCCCTTCGGAGCTTGGCAAACATCAAGGCAATTCTAATTTTTGATGTAGCTGCTCTGAACAAGTCTATTGAACTACAATGGAACCAGTCACGGAGATTCTTCAGTCATGATATGCGTCGTCTCCCAACTGATCTTTTTCCCTGCATCAGTCTCAAAATTTCATACCTTCTTCTTCTCATCACATGTCCCAAGTATTCGAGTTTTCTTTTTTGAATGTTAAAGACCAATTCTGGAGCTTTTCCTACTTGCACCAGCACTTCATGGTTGGTAATTTTGTCCATCCACGAACGAGCAAGATACATATCGCATATTCGTAAAATCATTTTTTGCTGTGAACTGGTTTATTTTGGGCAAAAAATTGAAGAGACATTTTTTGTTTAGAATGAAACAGGCTATCGGAAATAAATTTTTAAATGATAAACAAATAATAAGACAATAAGTTGCATCGGAAATAAATTTTAGGCCTTGCGTTATCCACCCCTTTCAACCATGGGATGAACCAAATAAACCACTGGCTAAGTGTTTTTTTGATAGTAGAAAATGTCAGGTAAATTTCAATATTGTAACTTTGTTAGTGCTTATGAAAAAAATTATTAAACAAATTTTATGTACCCCCTTTAAGGGCTGTATCTTAACGAGAGATGCTTAAATGAAGTTTCTTTTTATGAAAGATCCTATCTTTTTTTCGATGAGGTATCACCCTCTCAAATGTTTCACTTATTTGGTTACACCCTGTATACATCTGAAAAATGTACCTGTTTTCTTGAGACCTATCTCATTTTAAGCGAAAATGTGTATAACTCTTAGCAATCCAAACCTGGGAGAATTGCACATCAGTGTAGAGCATCTCGCGGTTTAAATGATGACTTAATCGCGGCAAATCAAACAAGCCAAGTGTAATGCGCTGCTTGCGGTGGTTGAGCAAATTGATCTTGGATTCGTTGCCACCCACTAAATTGAATTTAGTGTTCTATGTTGTGGGTATACCATGTTTGAATAATCTTATAATCTAAGAGCCAGTGATCGGCAGACTTGCGATATCTTAGCAAACTTCATATTGATGCTAGCTATACAGGGTGTTCTAAAAGTTGGGACTTTCCTCTTTAGAAGCAACGGCCCTTGAAACAAAGCAAAGCTAATGCACGGTGAATCAGCAGCAAAACAGCAAACAAAAATGTCAAGCAAGTACTCACTATTTGGTAGCTACGGAAGTTGTAAGTACGGTCCTATCGCAGGCGTCTTATAGGTAATAGTACGATTTGCGATGTCTTCTTAAATCTGGACCACATGATGTTGTCAAGGTCTTCCAGGCGTGACAACCACGATGTGGATTCAGACATCCTGTGTCTGTAGCTCTTTGTACAAGCCAGACAAATCGACGAAGTGCAGGGTTAATACGTTTAGGCAAACGATCGGCGTACACTCGCGAAGCCGCAGCGGTATTTTGACCACACTCACCGTACATTAAAATCATGTCCACCAGTTCATTATCGTTATAAGCATGCACCATTGTTGTTGTTTTTAAAGTCCGATCGGCAGATGTAGCAACAGCAACGCGACGGTATGATGATCTGCCTGTTTTTCTCACCGGCATCGGCAGTTCGGGCACCACTAGCGCTGCCTTGTTTGTTGTGATATTATGACATGGTGAGCCATTGCCCAGGGACCTACTGGGGAAAAACACTCATTTTGGCGAGTACTATCCGCTGTATGAAAAAAAGTCCCAACTTATGAAACACCCTGTATATACACATGCTGTAGATGAAATCGGGCGTGGGCGGGAGACCAAAAGCACCAAAAAGAGGGCTCCAGAACGTATATACCGTTTCTTATACAAAAACCTAATAGCCAATAGTCAATAGGCCGTTGTGAAGTAGTTCAAAGTTTTGTATACCTCGGTTCTTTGATCGACAATTCGGGTAGCTGTGAAAATGAAATTTGACGGCGTATTCAACAGGCACGTGCGACCATGACAAAGCTTACTAAAATATGGCGTCACCATAACATCACTAAAGCTACAAAGATGTCGCTGGTTCAGTCTCTTGTGTTCTCCTTGTATTTGTGTATGCCTCGGGAACTTGGACTGTTAAAAAGGCAGATTGGGCTCGCATAGATGCTTTTGAAATGTGGAGATGGAAGAGAATGCTGAGGGCTCCTTATACCGTCCGTCGAACTAACGTTTCCGTACTGGATGGATTATCCAAAGAGACTATGCCTCCATTGTGTCGACGAGAATGCTTACATTTTTCGGACGTATACACAGAAGCGATAATATGGAGAAACTTGTAGTTCAGGGTCATGCCCCGAAAGGGCGGCGCCGTGGCCGTCCCCCTACACGCTGGGTAGATACGATGAAACAGTAGCTGGATATGAGTATCAAGAGCGCCACTAAACTGACAGTAAATCGCGAACGATGGCGAGCTGCAGTTCTCAAAACTACTGATAATATTCGTATCGGCAATACTCTAGCTCCGACTTAATGCAGTTCACAACACGTCTGTTAAGACATTGTGACTATGATGATGAATAGCAGGCACCTAGTCCGTTTCCTTATGTGTTTTTTAAAATTTCAAATGTTGAAAATTATATGAAAATTTAAATTATTTTGATTGAAATGATGTGTATTATCCACGTTATTATTATAAATGTTGTTTTTGAATGGCAGAGAGCTAGGCGGGTTCCAACATACTGGCAGACACTATGACGTCTCTGTTTTGTGATAATTAAACAGTGCTAAATATGGCTTCTAAAATGTGATCTTAGCAAGTTTGCCATTTTAATATATTGAAGTCCATGCCGTTTACTTCCCACCCCGACAGGTGAAGGGAGTACTGTGATCGCGAAAATTTGCGATTTTGAGGTAACACACTTTTTGGGCGTCTTATGATGTCTACATAACGAAAATTTACGTCCCTCGTTTCTGTCGGTTTGTTTGTCTGTCACGTTCCTTCTAGCCTCGTAATCTCAGTAACCGTTTCATGGATTGTGATGAAATTTGGGCAACGATATGTTGTCGTAGTAGGTAATGCACCTATAATTTCGAAAATCGTTGCATGGGCGGCGGAGTAATTAACAAAAAACAAAAAAATTTAAATGTTCCTCAAACTTCGTTTTTAGGCGTTTTAGGGGTTCCTGATATTTTCTACTTTTTTTTGGGTGGGGTTGAAATTGGGGCGGTTCGGGGTGGAGAGTTGTAAAACCTGAAAAGTTTGTTGTATTCATACTAGGCTGTCCACTACCCTGTGAAAGGTCCATCCGAACATTGTCTTGCCTATTTCAGAAACCAAGGGACTTAGAACTTTCTGGTGTATACATACGAATATTACTTTTGATCGTTCTGTATTGTGTATCGTGGAAACTATTGGACTGTAATGGAATTTTTACACGGTGGCGAGAATGGAAAAATTTTATGATTTTTATTAATGGTGTCAGTGGCGGCGAAACAATAATAGAAAAACTAAAAGTATAAGAACAGCTCAAACTTCCTTTTTAGGCATTTCAGGGGTTCCTGATCATTTTCTACTTTTTTTTCGGTGCGGGTGAAATTGGGGGGTGAGAGGGTCGGGCGAGCGATGGTTTGGTTGGAAGCGGATCTCAGACTATAGCTTCATGCTAGGGGAAAATAAATTGGTAACACTGTAATGTGTAGGAAGTACTGAGTCAACAAACTTGATTTCATTTTTTTATTCGCAGTGGTACATGTACGGCGTGAGTTTTTAGTACCGGCTCGGTCGATAACTTCACTACTGTAGAATATAGCAAAAAAAGTTGTACATAAAAATTGTAGCCTAGTAAATATGCTTCTTCTCTAGGAAATGTTTTTATTTATATAGGGTGATCCATAACCATGTGGTTACAATGTAACGTATTGTAACATTATACAGAGAATTTTAAAAGTTATGACCATTTTTATATGCGAATCGCTGTGAAATGAGCGTAATGGTGTTCCTACATATCACGTACAAACGAACGGGCGATATAGCTTCATGCTATGGTAAATAAACTGGTAATACTGTAATGTGTGGGAAGTACTGAGTCAATCACCCTGACTTCCTTTTTCTATTCTGTGGCTGACACTTATTGCAGTTCCTACTGTTTTAGAAGCCAATTTTGTCATTGTTCAATTAGTGTGTCAGAAAGACGTTATAGCATCTGCCAGTTTGTTGGAATTCGCCTAGGCGTCTGCTTTTTAAAAACTACATAATAATAATAATGCAAATAACATATATTATTTTCATCCTTTCTACAATAACGTAGATTTTCATAATATTTTCAACTTTTAAAATTCTATGAAAACCTGGGTGTATAAGAAAAGGTATATCCCAATATATTACTAAAACGGCAGACTTGCTAAAATGGGGTTTTAGAACCTACGTTTTTGCGCATTTGGTCTCCCGACCATGCCCTCAGGAACCGTAGCTGGAAACGAATGAATGAATAAGGACCAGAGGCTATCCAGCACGGAATGTGGCTGGTGCATAGGTCACATGATGGGTTCTTTTGGGCCTCTATCCGCGCTAGTTCCTAAGACCTGCCCTTTTGGCAAAGGCAAGTACATTCTTAGGTCCTATCCGTTTTATATCTATTGGTTCCAAGGTTCTTGAGCCCAGCATAGTCTGCCTGTGATAACCCAGGGTTTCACAGCGACACAAGATGTGTGCCGAGGATTCTTCCTCTTCACCACACCACGTGCATGTTGGGTCGTTGACCACCCTCATCACGACAAGTGACGCCTGAAGGTATTGTGACCCGTTAGTAGGCCTACTAGCAATCTCAAGTTACTCCTATCCAGAGAGAGACGAAATCATCCTGTTCTCTCTGCAGGCCCTGCTAATAGTTCCCGAGCTTGGCGGAGACGACCAGAGATGTTGTTCCATCTCAGAGAGTGTTGATTCTGGATCCACTCTCCAGTTGTTTGCCTAATCAAGTTAGCTGGGGATAGGAGATCCCTTTTTCACCTACGGCATGTGTAATTGTTTTCCTAGCATGCGAAAACTATACAACAAACATCGTCTTCTGTTGGAAGTCGAGGGGGCTTGTATTTCGGGCTTGTTTTTCTGTACATGTACACGCTCAAGCGTGGGGAACGAGTAGTTCCAGTAAATCCGGCATCTCTCATTCTCTACGAAAGACTCTACATCCCCTGGAGCGTATGGCAGCACCTGTGTCTCACCTATACCGTGTGAATGGCTAAGATGATAGTAGAGCACTCGTAGAGCCGCGTTGTGCTGATGGACATAGGCCATCCAGATGTACGTCTTAAGGGTCTAGGGTATAGCGCGAGAAATTGAGAATGCAAGAAAATACGTATTCCCGTGTTAGCGAGGAGGCGTGGCTGCCTGTTCCTTTTCTCCAGTGTGTGCGTCTAAGATGAAGGGAGATAAGTCCAAAAATCCAAAGGAAAGGGCAAAAGATCCAAAGGTAAGGTCCAAAGAAGGGTCACTATAAAAATGAATTTTACATTTTGAAGCTCTTCCTTTAAACCTACAGTAATGATTTAAAAAGCAAATTGAAGAAGAAAGCTTGCGCTTTGTCTCTATGGTGGCCTTTTTCTATATCGTGTTTGATTGCTAAATTATAGACATTTGAAGAATGTATGATTTTGAATTTTTTTGCACACTAAAAAACTTTTTTGAAAAAATTGCTCTTAGATGTCATTAATCCAGGTCTTAACTATCACCTTCTGAAATACTGTGTATGTAGTTTGAAAACAAGTGAGTTCTGTTGGAAATGGTAATCCGTGTTTTACATGGCAAATACATATGTACAACTGTGTGTATCCAGGCCCCTTAAGGAGCGTCCACGTTATGCCGAATCAGGCCGGCCGGCCTATGCCAGGGGGCACGTTTGGTTCGGCCCAATCGGGTCGGCAGGACGTCCATATTGACTGTGCAATGTAATAGTAATCTTTTCTCTTAAGAAATGGCTTTGAAAATTTTTTATTTTGCGTTCAATTTCTTGCTTTTTAGATCCAAATGAAACGGCGATTTCTATGTGACCACCATGTCTCCGGTTCTTACTTTTGTAGTTAGCATCTGAACTGTCCCACAAGGAGGGACGGGCACGGTACATTTCAATGGGACTCAAGGTTTGTTCGTCTGTCCATTTCATGGCATTCACAAAAATCAATTTCGATTAAGGATGTACCACCTTCCTAGCATGGACAACCACGAGACTACCTCATTTTTTGTTCAATAGAAGCCGATCGGCTGGTCTACACTGCATAGCTTGTACTGATTCGGTTTGGCTTCCTTTGGTCCGTACCGACATGGTCCGGTACCGATTCGGCATAATTCGAGTCGGCTTTCGGCATGCCCAAAGACTTGTCTACACTAATTCGGCTTTTTCGTTCGGTGTAAGCCGAACCATGCCGCTCGGCATAATGTGAACGCGCCTTTACACGCCGACAAGAGATTCTTGAGCTTCTGAGGCGTTTGACTGTTATTATTGTTATCACTCCACAGCTTCCTTTACTGAAAAATCTGAAACTATATTTTTTTAGTGTGTCTTATAATCATTAGTATTCAAGTATCTTTTCTTTTTAGGTAAGGGTAAGCGATGATACTCATGCGGAAATACGTAAGTATTATAGTTGACTTAAGAGTGCAGTGCTTTACTTATTACTGTCTTCAGAGGTTTTTGAAATAGCTTAGCGACTGTATATACTGCGTCGTCAAGTTGGTGCTTTTGAAATCCTACCGCCTGTTAATTCTAGCATAAATAAAATCAGAGTTCCGATTGAAAAATAGCTTACATTATATACGCCTCAACGCTATCCAGTATGCATTCTCCAGATCTACAGCATACAAAGCCTCGCCGGGTCTGGCATTACGGATTAGCAAAGTGGGACGACCTAAGAGAATACTGCCTTTCCCTGGAACGACACCCGCTTCAAGTCACGAGACCCATCAGCTGGCGCACAAGATATAATAACAGAGATATTAGTATCCGGCATGGAAGCTTATATTCCACATGTCGTCAAGCGTCCCTCTAAAAACAAGTCATGGTAGAGATGCAGTTAGCTCTAAAAGCCAATACATAACCAAATGAGATAACTGGTTGTCAGGTGCACTGCTTGGAATTGGGACAACCTATATCTTATAGAAAATGGTGGACACAGCATATATTAGGAAAAGTCCATCGCCACTGGTGGTATACTAACTCACATACTACAAATCAGAATACACCTATGTACTCTGACTGTACTCTATGTACTCTGTACTACCTCCAAACATGCGAAGCAGAACTAGTGTAAGTTCATTTTCAATACATAGTATCTACAAAACAGCACATCAGTACTAGTCTATGTCCAACACAGAGAAGACAGACTGGTTTGATTTTGCGAATGTATTATCCCCCCTTCAGTGTGCGCTTATACCTCTGCAGTAAATTCGGTGATTTTGATGTACAGGGTGTCCCACCAAAGGGTTTACTGCTGTTAGTAGCGTTTCTCTTTGGTTGCCGTTACCTTCGGGTACTAGATGGCGCAACGGCAGAACTTTCTGCTTGTTGCATACACATGTTTCACATGTTTTGTTAACATGAAATCCTGATGCTCTCTATTTCCGTCAATCGACCTATGGCGCACTGATGATCGCAAATAAGCGTGAAACAGCTGTCTGCGTACTGGTGGATTGACGGAGGTATAGAGCAACCCTCGTACCCTGTATATTATCTTTGAAGTCAATCGGAAATAACTCAAGCTTTTCAAAAATATATATTAATATTAAGTTGTTTTGAAAATTACGTTAAAAATTAGATTTTTACAATTTTTAATTTATTTGTAGCAGTAGGCCATGGTTTATCAACTATAAATAATAAGCATCTAAGGAGTTATTACTCTACAAGGATTTCCTACTCAAATTCGAAAATCAGAATCAAAATACATTTTTTTAAATAATAATGTCTCATTAAAATGATGAATATTGTGTTGTTACAATAGTGAGTAGACAGTGGGCTATGACTCATCTATTAAAAACAAAAAAGCAGTTCTGTAAAAAACTTGCGAGACTGTCAGCTTCTAATTATATTTTTATTAAATATAGCTTTGTTATTTCTGTATTTTCATTTTAATTATTGTCAATTTTGTATAATAATGGCAGCTTAGATACCCAGGTATATTTGCTCGTCTAAAAATAAATATACTTAGTTAGGTACGGATCCTTTATTCAACCACTTCCTAAAACCTATTTCAAGGAGAATAGGGAGCGAAAGGAAACAAACGTATTAATTTACATAGGGGCAAAGCATTCATCATCTTGTAAGCACAAAGAAGAAGCTGTAGGGGTATAAAAATCAACTGCAGAAATAATTCTAAAAAAAAAACAATTACCATCTATACAACTGTAAGATACTTTAACATTTGTGCAGGAAGTTTGGGAATTTTTAAGCGCCATAACAGGAAGGAGACCAATAATTCTTTTAAATGCCATTATCACAAATAGTAGTCAATAGCGTACAAAATTCAATTAAATAATTCAGTTCAGAAGTATCTTAACCTTAATAATTGTTTACTTGATGGATATTGTTTTTAATAGATTTAAAAGGTTAGTCATGGTCTACTGGTACAAATAAAGTAAAACATGAAATTTTGAGCTTAGTTTCCAGAAAAAATTCATACTAATATATATCTTTAAAAACCTTGAATTATTTTATTGACGTAAAAAATAATATACAGGGTGTTCCATTTAAAAAAAATATATGTTTGCTTCATAACTAAAAAAATATTAGAGTAACAAAATAATTTCAATAGGATAAAAGACAACCGAGATACGAGGGTGGTCTCAAAATCGATAGTTTTCGATTTCACCCTGTATCTCAAAAACCAAGAGGGCCATGATAAGTTTATTGACGGCATCTTTAGTTTCACAAAAAAGTAACACACTGTCGCGAAAACCACAACTCTCTATCTTCAAAAATAACCGAGATACCCCGTAAAAGTACCCAGAATGGGACACCCGTACACGTAGGCGCTTAAATCACAAAATACGACAATTTGGACATAGTATAGTTCTGCTCTCAAGGGACGAAATGCAAAGTTAAAAGAGAGAGACCGCCATTGCCATTTCCAGCATTGTTATTTCTTGTTGTTATTCTTCTTGGTACTCATAATAATATATTCAAAATATACATATAGCTATGTGAGCATGTGGTTTTGGAAATATTTGAAACAGTTGTAAATATTTATAGTAAAATATGTTTTTAAATGTATTTGATTTGATTCGATTAGATATTCAGACAAAGCAATGAAGGAGGATATTGTGTGTTAACTCATAGTGATCTCCCAAAACTCCAACGTTGCTTCGACATACATTTCATTTATTTGCAAGATACAAATAATGCCAACCTTAGAAGGCGCAGCCTTGTGGCAGGGTATAGGCATACATTAGACAATAATTATAATGCATCACAGAAAATTTGTATAGTTTCATATCTTCTAAAGCCAGTGACAATCCTGACCAGCACTCTTTCATATCAGAACTGGATGTTAACTGCTGACAGCTTTCTTTGGTCTATGTTATCTTTCCATATGTGTCATTGGATACTCTTTCGCAGAGGGGCACCGGATAATATTATACTTGCTTTTATGAGTTAAAAACTAGAAATTTCGGAAGTATGATACCAAAACTGCGTCTTAATTTTCCATATTATGAGAGCCCTTTATATTGCTCCTTGGTACGCCACTTTCAGCGACTATTGCCATTACTGCAAAGTCGAGTCAAAGAAGACGGAGAAATATTCCAGTCCCCAGAGAAGGTCTCAAACTCGGTATCAAAGTAGAGAATTCCGGGAAAAATTGGAGTTGCGATTATGATCCTTCCGATTGTATAAAGGAACCTATTCTGATTGACGTTCGGCATTCCTAAGGGAGGATTTAAGTAAGACCTTCTAGCTCCGACAAGGAGGCGTAGCACGTGTGCGATAAACGGAGTGGGTACCACCCACACACGTAAAAAAAAATCACTACGCTTATTGAACACGCCGAAAATTCAGCAAGATGCTTAAGCTCTGATAAAAATAAATTGCGTTAGGTACGTAAAGAAAGGTATTATAAGGAAAACGTTGAAATCCCAACATTTTTTAATTATGTTAAGTCGTCCATTGCATTCGTAAAGTTGCTTCAGTCACGATAGTGACTGACTTAATAATTATGTTACCGTCAGAATAGTCCCAGTCTTTGGTTTTTGAAGGGTCAAAGCAGTCCCATTCTTGCTTGCAGTAATACTCATTGCAAAACCTACAGTGCAGTGGTTGTCCTAGTACCGGGTGTTTCCTCATACTTTGTCCCATCTTTTTCGTTTGAAGAGATAGAAAAAAGTGTTTCTATGAAAGTTTTATAGTTTTCTCTTGTCCTTTAGAATTATATACGAACAGAAAGAAAAAAATAATATTTCGTTTTTCCTATAAAGTTGTCTTTTTTTAAATGGGACATACTGTGTAGAGAGAGTTAGAAGAGTTTAACAGTTTTCTCTCTTGTCATTTAGAATTTGATACGAGCAAAAAGAAAAGTAATAAAAAATCCTGTTTTTCGTATAAAGTTGTCTATTTCTATATGAGAGAGATTATATCACGGACAGAAATATAAGTTTATCTTGTTTTCAAAAATATAGGGTTCGTTCACATTATTTCGAAAGTTTTTAAAATATTTAACTTCAAATTTTCAAAAATGTGGAAGTAAGCCTTAATCGACTATAGCCATGGGGACCGAAAAACAATTGAATGCGGTAATATTTGTGTCATTCTGACATTTTGCCAAGGTAAAAAGCATCGGTTTATTTACAAGTGCAAATAACTTCCAGTTCCATGCAAATGCAACCCTTCAGAGACAGCATTAGTTAAGTAGAAAATAGGTATGCATAAAAATAAAAGCAAAACAGTTTATAAGTTTAAATTGAATTCCAGTTGCGAAGTGATTATATAATAATTATATTTGGTATTCAGAGAAACTAAAATATTAATGGTAATCACTAATCTGTGTATGCCGTAAACTTGTATTACTATTTTGCCGACAACTGCAATTTATAAAAGACACTATCATAATGGTTGGCACTGAGAAGTCAACAACTGTATTCTTTTATTGTGAATGAGAAGAAAAGTTTTATTCTTGACGTATTTTTGTTAAATAAATGTAATCATTTGTAAAACAACTTGAAGGGTCTTTAGAATGTAGTAATAAATAGGACCTTGGCACCTTTCCAATAATTATCAAAAATATACGCTAATAACTGTATGTCCTTTACAGAGATATAAGGTGTAGAATTTAAAAAGGGATTCCTGTAATGGAGTGACAAGTGACCCTTCATAAAGCAATTTGAGACATGGCAAATGGTGAGGGTATCTAAGACCAGCCCTGATGATGGAATCATAAGTTTCCGAAAGCTTGGAATAAACTTAAAAGAGTCCACTTTTGAGTTTATTTGCCGCACTCCCAATTATTAACCGTTTTGTTACCTAAGACCATTTCTATGTCATTGTCAAACCTGTCGGGACATTATGCGCCACGTCAAAATTTGTTGTATAAAATATCATATAAATACATTTATTTACGAAAAGAATACGTGTGGAAAACTGTAGAAGCATCATTTTCAGTTCAGGACACTAGAAGGAAGAAGGAAGAAATCATTCAAAACAGAGACATGAAATTAATTGGATGGGCAATAGGTTAGATAAATTATATGGGATTTATGATTGTGTCGATTAAACGAACATTAAAACAACGAAAAAGTTTTTTTTTATGGTCGGCCTCCCGCAAAGGCTGAAAGCCTATGGCGCTGTAGAAGCACTGCGAGAGAATAAGTATCGGTTTACGTTAGATTTGAAACGCTGCAGGTTGTAGCCGTCGGGAAACAAATTCCCCGGCAGCTGATTCCACAGCGTCGAAGTTCTCTAAAAGAAGGAATGCTGGAGGAGGCTGGTTCGGAAAGTAAGGACCTGGACCTGGTAAGGATGAGCTCGCAGAGCTTCTCTAGTGTTCCTGGTTCGGACGGCCGGTGGTGTTATTATCTGAGAGAGCTCACTCGAACATCTTCCGTGATAGAATCTGTAAAACGGGGATAGGTCAGCCACCCTCCTCCGATGTTCCAGACTGTGGAGGTTAGGCGTATCGATTAGTTTAATCGCTCCTTTCTGGATAGTGTCCAGAAGCTTAAGAGAGTGCTTCGGAGCGCATCCCCACACATGGGAGCAATACTCCAGCGATGGTCGGATCTGTGCCTTGTAGAGCAGCAGCAGTTGCTCTGGTGTATACAACTTCCTACAGCGGAACAAAACTCCAAGCTTCTGGGATGCCGTCTTAGCAATACTGACGACGTGGTCGTGCCAGGACATGTTATTGTTGATGTTGATTCCCAAAAGCTTGACGGAAGGTGATTCGACTATGGGGTGACCCTCCATTTCCACGGTTGGTAAGCCATCGTGAGACTTCTTTGTAAGTGTTGTTGCCTAAGTTTTTGGACGTTGAGCTGTACTTTATTGGCTAATCCCCACTCGATAATTGTTTTGATATCTGCGTTGATCTGTGAGGCATGCTGCTGTCGCCGACGTTGGTTCAAGAATACGATAAAAATGGTTAATAAAAAAACCGCTACTGATCTGAATAACCCGATCGCAATCACTTACCATACAGAAGTGAACTGACCCCATTTCTGACTACTTCTAGATCACTTTCCGAACGTCAGTATCAGTGAACCTTGTAATCGGGTCAACCCGATCGTAGTTTCCGTAAAGGCCTATAATGTCTCTATCCACAACCCTATCAGCCGATACTTTAGACCGTCATCCGTGTTAACAGCGAACAAATGTTCGGCTAGTGATAACTGAAAATCCCCCAGAACATGGCCGCCTTTACTCACTAGACCGGAGCATTGAAATATGGCAACACTTTTCGCGGGCCGAGCTTTTATTTGTTGTTGTCATTAGTGTATTCTTTCAGAGCAAAAAATATGGTTGGAAGGTGATTATTTATGTATTTCTAATTATTTACCTGAACATATGAAACTATAAAGATAAAAAGATGCCTGCAAAGTGCAATTGAGGCTTCCAAACAAGGACATACCAACATAACTTTCCAGAGTAACAACGAAGAGTGGAAGGTGATTTTTAATGGGTTTCTACTGATTTACCTGCACAAATGAAATTATAAAGATAAAAAGATGCCTGCAAAGTGTGTAGTACCAGGTTGCAATAGCAATTGGGGCTTCCAAACAAGGACTTACCAACATAACCTTCCAGAGTAACAACGAGGAGTGGAGGGCGATTTTTAATGGGTTTCTGCTGATTTACCTGCACAAATGAAACTATAAAGATAAAAAGATGCCTGCAAAGTATGTAGTACCAGGTTGCACTAGCAATTGTGCGTCCAATAAGGGACATAAACAGAAGTGGGTGAAAGGTATTCCATGGAAGGGCTGATGGTTATATTTATAAGGATAAAGACAATAATTTACAAACATTTCAAAGGATAAGACCTACTTTAAACCACAATGTGGTACCTACAATGTTTTCTGGACTTCCCAAATATCACAGAAAAGGACAGTTAATAGAACTCATCTGGGCATGCCAGCGAGGGCATGCATCTGGACATACCTACAAAGTAAATTGAGTGTTCATTTAAGTGGAAGTGAAAGTGGCATCAGGAAACAGGTTGAGTTTATTTTTATTTTGTAGTGTCTGACTACGAAGAACCAGACATCAGATGTAAGTGGTATTAGTAGTAGTAGTTCTAAAAAGTATTTTTCTTAATTTACTAACCGAGATGAACTCTAATACATATAAAATGTAATAATTATTCTGAAACTATAGGGTTACTATTTGACAGCTAAGCCACGTTGCCACATCTAAGGTTCCGGCCTAGTGTACAGTCGGCCATGCCCAGAATGAATCTTGACACATGATTTGACGGGACACATACAGGGCTGCACTCGGTGCTCGTATCGCTACTGACGAGTAATTTACTCTTAACAATATATAAACGATAACATTTATTCGATCTAGCATTTTTCTGTGAAGTTTTAGATAGTAAATAGATTCCTTGTTCTCAAAATTAGTCATTATTTTTGGGCAATGAGATATTAAATAAAAATATTACTAACACGGCCTGACTTTTGGGATCGCCAATTCAGACCACTACTAAAAAATTAAATCTGAGATGCACTTCTTCGTCAGCTGATACCTATCAAATAAACGCCAAGTCAGTCTAAAGCATCAGGTAATAGAGTTTATTTATACCTCTACGAGGCGGGTGCCTCGAGGTGGTCATATTGTAGCTCATTGATACAAATAAATTGAATTGAATACACTTCAGGCCCACTGAAAATATTACTAAAGTTTCAAATAGACCTTATACATTGCCGGAACTGAACAGTAAGACAAGAAAATCTGTGGAATGGATGTCAGCGGGTGGCAACAAGGTTTCTTTCAAAAAAAGAATCTTTCTCAACCACGCTGAAGGAACTGAAACGTGCTGTGAGGGCGGCTTGGGAGGTACCTTTATAGTTTACCAACAACCAGATTACGAGCATGCCGGGTAGGCTAGAGGAGTGCATTCGTCAACATGGAGGGCCCACTCATTATCCATTTGTTATATTTTTTTTATAAACTAATGATGGTTCTTTTGTTATTGTATTTAGTCCTACCGCATTTCATCAATTCACCTGCGAGTGGTATATTAAACAAAAGATAGAACGGGGGTAGTCATTTCCGAAACAAAAACCAGTTAGGTAATAAACGGTTAATAATTTGGAAAGCGGCAAATAAACGCAAAGGTGGATTCTTTTAACTTTATTTCAAGCTTTCGGAAACTTATGATTCCATCTTCAGGGCTACAATAAAAATATTTTGGGCATGAGTAACAATCTCAAAAAGGGAATGTTAAATACTTACAAAAGTTATTGAGATTGAAGCGTAATGATGTTGAATGAGAGAGTCTTCAAAAAATTAGCACAACTTGTGTAAAACACAAAATCGTTGTCACAAAACATTGGTAAAGTAATACAAAGGACTTTAAACAATTAAAAACACATTAAAATCAGATATCTGTAGTAAAAACGGTTAATTTCTTTCATGAATAAACCACGTGGAAATGTCGTTTTAAAGTGAATGACATTCAGAAACAATGACACTTGTCACTTGTCTATCACTCTTGATCCGTGTCAGTTGTCAAGAGTGATAGACAATGGCAATGACACTTGTCATTTGTCTATCAGTCTTGATCCGTGTCAGTTGTCAAGAGTGATAGACAAGTGACAAGTTTCATTGTTTCTGAATGTCATTCACTTTAAAACGACATTTCCACGTGGTTTATTCACGAAAGAAATTAACCGATTTACTACAGATATCTGATTTTAATGTGTTTTTAATTGTTTAAAGTCCTTTGTATTACTTTTGCAATGTTTTGTTCTCCCATTCAACATCATTACGCTTGAATCTCAATAACTTTTGTAAGTATTTAACATCCCCTTTCTGAGATTGTTACTCATGCTCAAAATATTTCTATTGTAGCCCTGAAGATGGAATCATAAGTTTCCGAAAGCTTGGAATAAAGTTAAAATAGTCCACCTTTGCGTTTATTTGCCGCATTCCCAATTATTAATCGTTTATTACTTAAACAAAAGATATAATACTGTCACGACGGCCTCTTTTTCTTCACCAAAGAATCAAACTGGACGTAACTTTCACTGATTTACTTCACAACTCAATACAATATCTCTTCACCTTATCTCAACTAGAACTCAACTCAACTGAACTACTGCCACGCTACTCGTGGCGTCTTATATACTTCATCGAACGATCTAGAAAATTCGCGACATTCAGATGACACTCCAGAGTGTTCTAGAGTGCCCATCCGTCAGTCTCGAGAATTCCAGATGATTCGATGAAGTTTACACATCAAAAATCTAACCCAACATTTTAAACGAAACATCAACAACAATACAAATAAGCAATTCTATATACAGGATGTTACAACACTATTGCCATCTTATCCTTAGAGTGACAACAACAGCACCAGTTAGCCTATATATTTTTGAGAGACAATCAATGTTATTGAGTAAACAATAACTCACAGGTCGGCAAACATTATCGTCAGAGATTAAAAACCTTTGAAGCGCAGCATGAAACACAGCCGTAATCATTTTAGTCTTTCATTACTTAAAAACTATCATCAGTTCGGATAAACAACGAACATCAAATCTAGTGCCCTTATTTACAGAAACCGGAAGAAAGCAGCGTTTTATCTGATTTATTTTCGAGTAAATGTGGGGACATTACAGGCCGTTTGGCTGTATGCTCCGCCAACGTTCGTTATGGCTTGCTAACAGAAAGAAAACAAAAATGTTTCTGCTCGGCACTGTTTTCCTCACAGTGGTAATCGCTCCGTTCTGGGGATTTGCATAATAAAGGTTATTTTTCTGTGAACTATGAAGTCAGAGAAGTAAGAGACTTCAAACCGCTGTCTAATGGCCAAAGCCAGTGGCGTATCGAATGTGCATCTGATTATACCTCCTCTCTCCTTGTTCTTAGAGTGCCGCCTCTCGTCGGAGGTTGGCAATCATCATCATCATAGTCACAATGTCTTAACAGACATGTTGTGAACTCGTAAAATGCATTAAGTCGGAGCTAGAGTATTGCCGACACGAATATTATCAATAGTTTTGAGCACTGTAGCTCGCCATCGTTCGCGATTTGTTGTCAGTTTAGTGGCGCTCTTGACACTCATATCCAGTAACTGTTTCGTCGTATCCACCCAGCGTGTAGGGGGACGGCCACGGCGCCGCCCACTCGGGGCATGACCCTGAACTACAAGTTTCTCCATATTATCGCTTCTGTGTATATGTCCAAAGAATGTAAGCATTCTCGTCGACACAATGGAGGATAGTCTCTTTGGACCGACCTCATCCAGTAAGGAGACGTTAGTTCGATGGGCGGTATAAGGAACTCTCAGCATTCTCCTCCATGTCCACATTTCAAAAGCGTCTATGCGAGCTCGATCTGTCTTCTTAACAGTCCAAGTTTCCGAGGCATACAAAAATATGGAGAACACAAGAGACTGAACCAGCGACATTTTTGTAGCTTTAGTGTTGTTATGGTCACGCCATATTTTAGTAAGCTTTGTCGTGGCCAGACGTGCCTGTTGAATGCGCCGTCGAATCTCATTTTCACAGCTACCCGAATTATCGATCAAAGAACCGAGGTATATAAAACTTTGAACTACTTCACAACGGCCTATTGACTTTATTTCTCGATAATTATCATGCCCTCTATCTACGATCATAACCTTGGTCTTATTGTAGTTAATGCCAAGACCATACTCTGCACTACGTTGTTCTAAGATGTTTAATAGAGCTACTAGTCCTTCCTGAGAAGCTGCAATAAGGGTTGTATCGTCAGCAAATCTTAAGTTGGATATTTTGCTTCCGCCAATAGTTACACCGCCATTCCAGTTGTCTAATACCTGTCTCATCACAAATTCAGAGTAAATGTTAAACAACATCGGAGATAATACATATCCCTGACGAACTCCTTTTCTGGTTGCAGTTTGACTAGACAGGTTACCATCAATTCTTACGCGAGCCGAATTAGACTCATAGAGTTGCTGTATGAGAAACACTAGGTGATAGGGAACTCCCATAGAGATGAGGATTTCCCACAGTTTAGGCCACTTTATCAAATGCCTTAGAATAGTCCACAAAGCAGATAAAAACAGGAAAATACCGCGTCCTTTCACGAAACCTGCCTACGTCTGAGAAATTTGCCAGCCAATAAAACTCTCCAAACGAGATTGTAAAATATACAGTAGAACCTTACATGCATGAGAGATTAACGAAAGTAGGCGATAATTGTCTGGATTTGTTGGAGATCCCTTTCTATGAAGTGGAACAAAAATTGATGTGCACCATTCATCTGGCCAAACACCGGACGACCAAACACTCTTACAAATATTATGTAAAAGGGCGATGCCGTCGTCACCCAAGCATTTCAACGTTTCAGCAGAAATAGCATCAATGCCTGTAGCTTTGTTATTTTTTAGCTTGTTGAGGGCATGTTCCACTTCAGACAAAAGAATATCCGGTTCGTGTTCAAAATCCAATGAGAGGGCGTGAAGGCCATCCTCATGGTACAGATTTTCGCAATAATTTCGCCATACCTCAATAACCTCATGCAGGTTGGTAATTAGCTCTCCCGCAGGATTTTTAACAGCCCAAGATTTGGGTTTAAAATCCCGACTGAGGCATTTGACCTTAAAAAACATCCCTTCCGGATGGTTAGTATTGGCATGCATCTCTATTTCCCTGCAAAATTGCTTGCAATCATCAAGGCAATTCTAATTTTTGATGTAGCTGCTCTGAGCAGGTCTTTTGAACTACAATGGAACCAGCCTCGGAGATTCTTGAGCCATGAGATGCGTCGTCTCCCAATCGATTTTTCCTCAATTTTTCCCTGCATTATCAGTCGCAAGATTTCATATCTACTTTCCCTCATCAACCGTCCCAAGTATTCGAGTTTCCTTTTTGGAATATTCAAGACCAATTCTGGATCTTTTCTTACTCGCATCAGCACCTCATGGTTGGTAATTTTGTGCGTCCACGGAATACGGAGCATGCGTCTATATATCCACATCTCAAAGGCATGCAGCTTTCTTACATTTTCTTTTTTGGGGGTCCAAGCTTCAACTCCATATGATAATAAAGAGAATATATAGCATTCTCAGAGTAACAACTGAACATTGAGGTAGTAAGCAACTTATTCTAATAGGCCAACAAGCCAACATCTTTTCTTACGTTGTCATATTGACCACCAGATACGACAATCATAATTGTTTACTATCGTTTTAATTGTACAGTATCCAGAAATATTCCATTCTACGTTAAAAAAGACGGTATTTTGATGGTTCAGAAAGAATTACAGCAAAATCAATAGATATGTTGACCTCTACTGCGTTACTGTATCATAAACGCAAATTCTGTCTTACATAAATTTTGAGGAGCTATATAATTGTCCTGGGATTTGTCTACGGTAAACCCCGTTTGTTTTGTTTGTGCGTCTTTTATGCTTGGTTAGTAAAACCGAATTCGCTATTTGTTGGTAACTGTAGTTAAGCTTTACGGATTGCTGTGCTATACTCGAATGTAGTTTAACAGTTTTTCGAGATGGGACAGTGCAGAGCAGTGTTTGTAACGTGGGTTGCATTGGAAGATTTTTAGGTTAGTTGGCAATGTTTGGAGGCTGAAGTGTCAAAAGATGATGGCTTTGAGCACGCTATGCTGAAGTGGTTTGTTCACTACCTCTATGTTCAGTTGTTACTCTGAGATAGCATCGTACGGTACGAAGTCTTACGTTCAAATCAAGATTTATATTTAACAAGAGTGACCTCATCTTCGTATAAGCTGTTCTTGCTATTTCTATGCGTCTATTTATTTCAGCAGTTTGATCATCCTCTTCATTTATAATTGCACCCAAGTATTTGTATTTTGCAATTCTTTCAATGATGGTGTTATTTACAGTCAACGTTTGTCGGTTATTTATTTGTTTAGTGATGTTCATATGTTTTGTTTTTACTTTTCAAATTCAAGTTGACTCCGTATTTATTGCTATATGTATTGATCCATTCCACTGTCACTGTCACTCAGACCTCACATCCAAATTTCAAGTTTAAAATGAATAGATAATCGATAAAATTGATGACGAATTCATGCTGCTGCTCAGGGTGCATCCATTGAAGGTCAAACCATCGAAAGGCGTACGAATAGGAGTACAAGGGGAGGCAACGTGGAAGCAGCAGCATAGTTAGGTTAGCAAAATTTCAAATGTACATTTTCAAGTTATAAATGCCAATACCTCACACAAGGCCTGGCCTTCGAGGTGGCAATTATTTGTAATTAACAGTACAAATAAATAAATAATAATAAGATTTTGCAAGTCTTTCAAACTCCTATAATACAACGTAGTTAAAGCACAAACTGTAGGTAAGCATATCATATTTGGAAGCATTTGAAAACTTACCACCACGGATTTATCGCAAACCGCTGATTACAAGAAATAACGTTGAGACGCGTCAAAAGGTTTGTCAAAAGGGACGCCATTTTAACCAAAAACTACTTCACCTTGGGATACCCTCCGCCCCTCAGCGTCATCCTATTAAAAATTTTAAACCACAACGAGTACCGAGTGATACCTCGTTTCAAAGGTACGTCGAAGACCTTTATACTGACGTTTGGTTTTTTACAACTGTTCGATTCGATTTCGAGGCAATTAGAAAAATCTTCGCGTATCTTAAGTTGTTCAGATAGGAAACAAGAACACATGAAGATACCACTTTTTATTGCAATAAGTATTCAAAATGTTTCCCGTTATTGGCCAAACAGCGAGATAGGCGATGTTCAAATTCCTGACGGACAGTTGCAAGAACAGTGTAAATGATTCTAACGGGCCTATACCGTGATCTTCTAATGGGCCTATACCGTGATCTCAAATTGATAAATTTATTTACTGTGGTATTATTTTTGATGATACATAGGACCGTTTACTGTAAAAAGTCAGCAGAAAACTTGATCCAAATGAGAATAACATTAAAAAGAAAATTGTACTGTAATTTGAAATAGCCAATGATGACGTCACCTATAGGGAACCAACGAGAAGCGTCCTTTCGTGGTCCGATGACTACGAGCGGATGCTATTGTTTTGTACCAGTGAGCTCTTATTGGTTCCCTACAGGTGACGTCACGACCTGGGCGGGAAGTGTATGGATTCAAAAAATTCAATGTTTGGAGCAATTTTTTTCGGTTATAAATACGATAGAAAAATTTTGTAAAATTATTTATGGCATCTACGTGGTGTCAGGTTTTGTTTAAGCCAATAAACCAAAAATGTGGTATTGGCCCATTATGTATGCTGCCCAAAATCAATGTGCTCGACAGACTGCCGTTCTGTTTAGCGCCAGACATTCGGGAAACATAAATTCGTATAGGTATGCTTTGGACTTTGTTCCGGAATTTTTCTCAAACTGGATCTGTTGCAAATAAAATATGTAAAATTTTGAATGAATCCGGTCATTTTGGGATACGCAAAATTATGTATTAAATTTACATTTCATTTGGCTCTATACACTCAGTTACGAGACTTCATAAATTTCATCCGTTCAAAATGAAAATAGTGCAAGAGCTAACCAAGGACGGTTCCAATCGGCGAGTTAGGTTTTGTAAAAAAAAATTAATACAGTGCGTAATCGCTGGGAATGGTAATATCATTCAGCCAAATAACATCCGCCTCACTGATAAATGCACATTTTATCTAAAAGAATTTGGAACTGCAGGTATTGAAGCAACGATAATCTTCATCCTTTTGTAGAAGGGCATACCAAGTACCCCAAAAAATTTAATGTATAGACACTATGGCAGGCATTTCAAGAAACAAGGTGTTTGGGTAATTGCTCGGAAATTACTAATAATTTTACTTTTTTGGATTAAGTTCAATTTTGACATCGCAATCAGAGTGATAGGCGACTGATACTGACAGAAAATCTTCATTTGTACTGATTTTTTGAATTATTCTCCTCTGCCTCTAGTACTTACTTTTTGCACTGTTGCAAGTAAAATGTCTAATACAATTTGATTCGAAAACATATTTATGCTGATCGTAGAAAAAAATTAACATGTACAAAAAAGTATATCGATAAATTTTTTGGTAAAAGAAAATTAAAAAAAGTTGTCAAAGCCTGGGCTCGAACCAACACAGCTCGAACTCGGATATTGTCAGGCCGAAAGGTTGACACTCTTGACGCTTAGACGTTACGCCACCACGGCCCTGCCGAAAAACTTGCTTCAACGGAACATGGATGATTAGGTACTTTATTACTGGAATATGTAATCTAATTTCAAACATACATAGAGGTAGTTAACAAACCGCTTCAGCTTGGCGTCTTCAAAGCCATCATCTTTTGACAGCTTTCAAACATTGCCAACTAACCTGAAAATTCTTTCAATGCTACCCATGTTACAAACACTGCTCTGCATCGTCTTATCTCGAAAAACTGTTGAACTGCACTCGAATATAGCACAGCAAGTCTGTAAGGCTTCACTGCAGCTTCACTACAGTTACCAACAAATAGCGAATTCGGTTTTACTGACCAAGCATAAAAGACGCACAACCAAAACAAACGTTTTACAGTCGGAGTTTACCGTAAACAAATAGCAGGAAAATTATGTAGGCGCTGCCAGCTCCTCAAAATTTATATAAGACAGACTTTGCGTTTATGATGAAGAAACATGTAGTAAAGCAGTAGGGGTCAACATATCTATTGCTTTTGCTGTAATCATTCCTGAATCCTCAAAATACCGTCTTTTTTAACGTAGAATGGAATATTTCTGGATACTACACAATTAAAACGATAGTAAACAATCATGATTGCCGTGTCTGGTGGTCAATATGACAACGTAAGAAAAGATGTTGGCCTATTAGGATTAGTTGTTTACTACCTCTATGTTCAGTTGTTACTCTGAGGTCTAGGTCAAACAGTCATACCCCAAAAAGGGCATTATTTGGATTTAATGTATGTTTTGTGGGTAAACATTATTATTATAAAAGTCGGTGGAAAGTAGCGCAACAACCGACTTGGCTCGAATTTTTGTTGTTCCTTTGAGGGTTACAGTAGGTTGGAGAGCTCTGAGTCGCTCAACTTTCTTGCGCCGTTGCTTCCCGCAAGCCACGAGCGAACCCGTAAGCTGGATACAAATAATAAACAAGGACCGCAAGCCGAGGCCCGGTGAGATAAGTTAATATTTACGAGTCCTGTGCCAGTCGCGAAGCCATTCGATGCTCTTCGCCATATAAAGCAAACAAAACTTCACTAATACACCTTTATCACGCGGTTTATACACTAGTTATATACTGTTGTGGCAGCGCTGCACGTCAGCTGCGGAGTCCTTTCGCCTTTCACAGAGATAATTTCAAGCTACATCAACTAATATAACCACCAAGCCCAAAAAATTAAGAATACTGGTGAGCAAACAAACTTATAAGTGTCAAGATTTTCGAATCATTACTTACCACACATTACGGTGATACCAGTTTTTTATTTATCCATAGTATGAAACTATAGTCTGAGATCTTCTTGCAACGAAATCGTCATCCGCTTGCCCTATTTTTCAGTTTTACATTCCCTCCCCCAACCACTCCATTTTTATCTCACTCAAAAAAAGTAAAAAAGGACGAGAAACCCACAAAATGCCTAAAAACAATGTTGGAGCTGGTTTTATAGCCTTAGCTTTTTTATTATTGCTGCGCCGCCACTGGCACACTGGCATGGCTTCTAAAAACCATTTCCGTTTCCCATCCTCATCAAGATAGCAATACCAGGTCAAAATTCCATTAAAATCAGTGTCACCTTATGTCAAACGATTACACTTGAATTCTTTTTGTAGTTGGATAAATCAGTAAATTAATTAAGGAAACTACAATGGCTGATAATCTGATTTTTTTAAATGGGCATGCCTATTTTGGTTTATAGAATCAAGTCTAAAATTTGATTACCTATCCAACGATATACAATTCTCAATATCAATATTTTTGGTTTTCATTTTATTTAAAATTTTCGGCCAAAGCGGTGTTCTCAATTTTCTTGCGTGTAAGCAACCTAGCAGGCCATGAAAAATGAACAAAGGCCCGTTAAGATGGAAGAAACCAACTCAGAAGAAAGATACACACGAATTAGTGTAACGAGGCAAGATTATAAAAACTCCTTACAACACATTAGCTCCAACCGGAGACAGCAGCGGTAAGATATCTAATGTCAATGAGAAGCTGGGGTATGACAGAAGTGTTTCTATTTTCAGAGCCTACTAGCTATTGAGGTCTACTAGAGCTTGACAACTTTCCAAAACGATTAGAATTTTTGAAACTAAAGGAAAACTACCAGCGACTTTTGCTCACAGTCTAACATGTTCAGAAATAAATTTCACATTTAATGGGATAAAAAATTAGTCATTTCAGTTCCGTTGAGTCAAAAGTAAATAACTGGGGAATTCTGAGCATCGATTGAAATAATTGCTAGAATTTGTTATTACTCCGTGTTGTAGTTGTGTTTATTAATAAGTAGAAGGATCTACCGAAGAATTTGAAGGGCTTCAGTCAGAAGGATCATTACTTTTGACTTACGACTAATTTTTTATGGCATTGAATGTGAAAATTTATTCAGAAGCCATAGATATTCTACTGCCAGCAACAATCGCTGGTAGTTTTCCTTTGATTAAAAATGTTTACTGACTGAAAATTGGCCAATAGCTAGTAGGCTGTGAAAAATGAGCATTCTTGTTACAGCTATTGTTTCTGGTTAGAGCTTATATGTTGTAAGGAATTTTCATAACCTTGCTTAGTTATTACTCTATACCTTTTCTAGCTGTATACAGCTACTAAATACTAAATAAATTTGAATAAATGGTGAATGCGTCTATCTACTTCTACGCATAATAAAAATATAAGAATGGCACTTTCACCATTATTAAAAGAGAAATAAAAACGATGAAGTTCAAAGCTATTTCCCTACACTATTTCAAGCAGTAGCGTCTAAAGCGTCAAGTAATAATTCAAAACGGTCAGTTAATTTTCCAACTCGTCACTTGTAATTTCAAACTGTCAGGTGTGATTTATACCTATTACTTACCTATGTAGTTAAAAATAGCATTGGAAAATAATTTTGGCAAGTACTCTTTTCCGAGATAATTACTGAAGCATGATCACTCTGTTACATAGTAATTATGTCCCTCGCTTATTAAACAGTCACTAGATTTCCATCCATGTGGCTGAATTGCTTTTACGTAGATGTTTTTCATTTCAGTTATGTACAATGTACAAACGTCTATTCCGGTTAGTCCTACCGCACAAACAAATCTATACCGACACATGTATGTACGTATGTCTATCCCCGTGGAATGTTTCCCTTTGCTTTCCAGAACTTCAATGAAAACAACAATGCATTCTATTTTCCAGATGCATACAATGCGGGAACATCAGCAAAAATAAAACCTATCCAACGGACGGACGGACGGGAGGAAAATTCATTGTTTGATTCTATTTTCGATCACCCCAAGCTGACAAGCCGTTCTGAGTGACATCCACACTGTGGCCGATTTTGTTCTGATAGCAACTGTGATGCCTTGAGGGCCAGTTCGCTTCTGTTCAGCTTTTGCATCTCATTCTAAAAAAAATGGAGTTGGAAAGTTGATTGACTCAGTACTTCCCATATATAATGCTCACACCGTTTTATTATTCCCCATTACATGAAGCTATAGTCTGAGATTCCCCTCCCAAATCATCGTCCGCTTTCCGTAAAAAAACATCCAATACAAAAACTCTCGTAAATAGTTTCTTTCATCACTCTCCATAGAAAGTAAGACGACATAGTTTTTAGTTTTTATTCTGCAAGTTTCGAAGCAATCAGGAACTTTCAAGTCGCCTAAAGACGAAATTTGAGCTGTTTTTATATTTTATATTTTCAGTTGTTTGATTACTGCTGCGCCGCCACGGACCCAATTCGCAGACCATACGCATTTTCCATCCCCGCCTCGGTAGTAATACCGTTGATTGGAGAAATAACGGGTAATGCTGTGTCAAAATTCCATCAAAATTAATTGCTGTCTTTGTATTTTCAGTTTCTTTTTATTATAGCTGCGCCGCCACTGACAGGATTTATAAAAACCATACGCGTTTCTCACGCTCGCTACGGTAATAATACTGTGTCAAAGTTTCAATAAAATCAATTCAACGATTTCCTCGTTACACAATATCGAACGATCTAAAGCAATACTCGCATAATTATGTATATGTACATCAGAAAATTCTGAGTTCATTGGTTTCTGTAATAGGCAGGTAATTTTCGGATGGACCTAAGAAAGTAAATTATGCCCCTAGGTCTTACTGTCACACGTCAATCGACAGTCGATTATGAGTACAGGATTTTTTCAGTTTTACAACCCCCCACCCCCAACCCCCACATGAAAAAAGTAGAAAATGGCCAGGAACCCCTAAAATGCCTAAAAAAGAAGTTTGAGCTTTTTTATATTTTCAGTTTTTTTATTATTGCTGCGCCACCACTGACACTATTTCTAAAACCATACGCGTTCTCCATCCTCGTGACGGTAGTAATACTGTGTCAAAGGTTCATTGAAATCAATCCAATAATTTGGAAAATACACAATGCAGAACAATCTAAATCAATACTCGTATGTATATGTATACATCAGAAAATTCTACGGGCCCACAGCATATCAACACCCAAATTTCATCGCAATCCATGCAGCGGTTACTGAGATTACAACGTTAGAATAACGCCAACAGACAGACAGACTGACAGAAATACAGACAGACCGACGGAAATGAGTGACGTGGATTTACGTTTTGTAGACATCATCAAGCGCCCAAAAAGCGTATTATCCCAAAAATCGAAAATTTTCGTGATCACAATACTCCCCTCACCTATCGGTGTGGGAAGTAAAAACAATAAAACATTTGGTTGGAATAACCATAATTTGGCAGATAGTTTCGATGAGCTAGCTAGTCTTGACCAACTACACAGATAAACATATCTGTATCATAGTTAAATACACAGTTTGGCTAAAAGCACACGAATCTACACCACCTTCCTTGTTTCCTCCTCAAACAATGTTTTGCAGTGATGCAAAATGGGCTTCAGCGACTTTTCGTTTGGAATAAAATACTATGCTGGTTGCTTGATAAAAAAAGACATCCAGGATTCCGCTATCGACGCTATCCCTGTCTTTGTTGACCTCAATACTAGATTCAGCTTCGTACAGACCTTATTTGTTTGCCACTTCGTGCTATTCTGACCTTATCACGTGAGATGTCGAAGCAAAGCTTATAATATGGGAAGCTCGTACCACGGAGCCGAGACATCGCGACTCAGAAATAGAAATCGCGCCTTGGATACCAAACATCCGTATTTATCACGATGGGGTAGTCTTTGCGGTATAGTTCAGTCAATAGACGTTGAGGCAAGTGCGACAGATTTTTTCAATTTAGCAAGTACGACATTTCCAAACCAATTTGATGGGAATGCTGTCTCCCCTGCAGACGTTTTTATCTAAAAGAAGATATGCACACGTTCGATAGCAGGGATTCCGCCCACTGAGAGCTGTAAAAATTATTTTACTAACTATAATATTTTAACTGCCCCTTGTCTATTTATATTTGGGATGTGTTTGTATGTTTTTATAAATATAGATAGATTTAAGAAAAATTGTAATATTCATAGTTTTCATACTAGAAATAGTACAAAATCACTCTCTGTGAGCATGTTCAGCAAACTACCATTTCAAATCCATATTTTAGCAAGACATGCTGTATTCAGACACCTCTTTATATCGCATATTAGCTACTGATACTATGAAATATTTTAAATTTTGTTATGTAAGAAGTTATAAGAAAGTGATTCATTCTCCATCTTTATTGACAGATATATAATATATAGTTGACATAGGCATTTGTTGTTTCTGTTAATGTGAAATATATCAGTATTTACTTTCAATAAAGCCATCACAATGAAGCTCTCAATGCATAACGTTCTGTGGTCTTCGCCTCCTGGTATCGCTCTGTTTCTTCTGTCTTGACAAGCTGAATAACTCTTTCTCCATACCTGCAATGACAAAAACGAAGCATGTTGTAGTACTACATATACCACAAATCTGTTTTAATAGAGAAGTTGATAGTCATAATATGTATATTGTTATGTTGCATATATCACTTGTTCCGGAAACTCATTTTAAGGTTATGCCAAAAAATTACTGTTTTTAATTGATTCATTCCATAAAACCTCCTATGTATACAGATAAAAATAGTAATTATTACCCACGAATGGACGTTTTGTTAGTTTATTGTTAGTTTAAACGTATAATAAAGATGTCTTTAGTTGACCTCAGCACTTTGGACATTTCTATATATTTTTACTCACCACAAACAGATCCAACATAAATGTTACTCTGATGTCTTCTGTAGCCACTCCT
Organism: Callosobruchus maculatus; assembly: GCA_951848785.1. NCBI lineage: Eukaryota > Metazoa > Arthropoda > Insecta > Coleoptera > Chrysomelidae > Callosobruchus > Callosobruchus maculatus. The sequence goes on from CATOUR010000296.1 coordinate 2,993,109, forward strand.
GTATAAGAGGATCCGGAATTGAGGCACGTAAATCCACCAAAGGTTGGTCACTGCAATTAACTGCTTGACAAACAAAATCTTACCTAAAGTAAACCACCTAGTTATTGGACAGTTAAGATCTTTTCATGAAATCAAGTCTATGTCAAAGTGATACTTTTTAACCCACGAGATTTAGCCAATCCACTATTCTATAAAGAATTAGTCTTCTTCAAGTCTTGCTGTTGGCAATCTTTTTAAAGTAGATGTTATGTTAGTTTACTCTAAAAAACCGAAACCATGCGAAAAAAAATTAGTTATTGGACATTTTGTGCAGTATTTGGACAATAACAATCTATAACCGAATTTTTCTATATTAACGTTAGCTAGGTGTACATTTATCAACATGTTCATCGATATAAATAAACTCACAAGCTGCATAAAATGTTTTAAGTATCTAGCATGTTCCTTGTTATACATTTCGTATAATTTATCAATCTCTAGTTGTTCCGAGTCGCTGTCATTTATTTGTTGGAAACTTCGTGTTCTTTATTGTTTTCTAATGGCAGTTTATCATGTGGCGATTTCTTATAGTCCTCATTAATGTCTTGTTCTTTTTATTCACTCTTTTCTGTTGTATCGCTTTTGTTCAGTCTGGTTTGGGTACAACCACTACTTTTTCTTCCAGCTTAGAACTTGCTGAGCTTATACAGCTATTTTAATTTTGGCAATTTTGATCTTCTCTAGAGTCCCGCTCCTCGCTTCCAGATTCTTCAAAACTTTCTTTACTGTCAGCTTTTGTATAATTTTCCCCTTCATAGCAATTATGACTCATATAGGGATCGTTATCAGATGCTTCTTTGGGATGCATGAATGATGCATAGTGTTTTGTGTGTTCTACACACAAAGCATGTGAGTCCGTTTTTCGGAGCTTTGAAATTATTTTCCAAATTAGTTTTGAGTGTTGAGTGCAGCTTCTCCTTCCCTCTTGCCTTTTCTTTCAAGTTTTGCATTTTCTTGCTCCAGCCTACCAGCCTCCTTTGCTTCTAAGCTTTCTTGGTGAAGCCTTGATGTTATAGCAAAATACGGTCTATTTGACGCTTTTCTTCCTTTGGGCTTTATCCGGTATTTAGAGGTAGTTCTCAATAAATTTCTCTGATAATGGTGAACTAGAAACTGATCATATCGTTATTATTGTTAATTTTTGGTGATGGCAGCGAACATCTAGGCGTTGAGGTGAGCTAATATTCTTAGGAACTCCATGCAGTGATATAGGACTAATTTTTCCTGGTTCCTGCAAGTAGCAAGCAGTACTCTTGCTTGTGGATGCTTTTGAAGGGGAGTCATAGGACCTTCAATGGTATTTGGTGCTTTCAGAACAATGTTCTCCAAAAAAGTCTAAATATTGTAGAGGGTCTTGAATCCTTCACTTATGCCTTCTGTGAGAATATCATCCAGCAATTTGAATTTGCTAAATATATTCTCTCCAACAAGGCTTATGAATGTCTTGTGATCCATAATCGATCACTGCATTTCCTTTGTTGATGCATTGTCCTTTCCCAGACACTTTGTATAATCGACTACATCTGGATTGAAAGGGAGCAGGTCGCAAGCACGAAATCCCTACCCTGTAGGACATATTATTATTTTTCACCTTTCGTATTGCCAATTCCATGGAATTCGCGTTATAGAAGTTCTATATTTTGGCATTTTTTGGAATTTTAGAAGGGTCTAAAATCAAAAGCTTAGTTACTGGACACCCAAAACAGTAGATATTGGACAGTTGTCCAATTACTGGTTATAGTAAAAAATATTTATTTTATTTATACGTCATCGATGTCAACAACCAAAATTGTCAGTGAGGGGAGAATGTGAAAAACGTTATGTTGCAGTTAACGGGATACGTGACGGACTCCACAAGAATGATATTTGGATGCTGTGATGGCCCACCAGATGAAGGTAACACCGACCATGAAGGTATACGGAACTATATGGATTGGACGAGTGTGTAGGAGAACCGCTGGTGGAACTGTCAGGCAATGAGGAGTGTCAAAATTTAATGTATTATTTATCAGCCAATACCCTTATACAAGTTCTACTTTCAAGGGTGGCATTAGTTTGTACCAGTTTGTACGACTAAATAAAAAAAAAAAAATCCAGAGAAATCAATGATAAATATCATACAAATTTCAGTTATTGGACGCATGTCTAGTAAATGAAAGATATAAAAAAAATTGTTTAGCTATTGTACACCCTGTTGAAACATAACCTTACTCACTAATGTAAGAGAGATCTTGAAAAGCACTTGCCTCTGGTGTAACGGTACACTTCAGATATTGCCTAAATCTTGATATCCAGTTCAAAAGGACTGAACATTCACAGTTCCACCTCACATCAGCTTAACAAAATCTTAAGAAACCGGCGCTTTGGATACATATAACCATACTTCTAGTGTTGGTGCCAAAACAGAAAATTCTACGCCACAGGTATAAATTGAATCACACTGTGATTACAATAGCTGTGACATCTAAGGACAAATAGACCAACTAATGAACATAGGTTCCTTGTTATTGGTGAATAAATATGAAACGTCCTATAACTCCCTCATGTCCAATAACTACCTGGTTTACCCTAAGGGTGCATTTATAGTGCTGTAACGTAAAAGGTAAGGTAAGAGGTATGAAAATAAACCTGTGGAATCAGATGAGAGTGTTTATAGTCGTAACGTTTCTTCTTACGTTACGACTATAAACACTCTCATCTGATTCCATAGGTTTATTTTGTTACGTCTTACGTTACCTCTTACCTTACCGCACTCTAAACGATACTTTAGTGCATTGACCTTCAAGGATCAAGTTTTACGCTGAGCTATGAGCTGCTCCGCACTACCAGAAGGTGGCGGGGATGGAACCGTCAGTCTGCGTGACAGAACTCGATGCTTTTTAGGTTCTCTTCGCCGGCTGGATCTCCATGACAGCCATGGCTTAGCTGGTAAGAGTGCCGGGCTAGAATTCCGGAGGCACGGGTCCAAATCCCGTTGACAGTCGGTTTTTTCCCGGCATTTTCTGATAGCACCTTGATTTGAGAGCCCTATGTGCGGACAATAGCATGAAACATAGTATACCTTTGGCAATCCCTGCACTAGACTATATCATCCCGCTATTCCAGTAGAAGAAGAATGGATCTCTTGATATGCATATTATGTACTCTCCTTCTACCTTTTGCATGTGTGAAATGCAAGTTTGGAGAGTCGACTGGCTGAGTGACTGGGAACGGTTACATTCCACCGCTGGAATTGCAAAGTAGTTATTTGTGTTTCAACTGGGAGAGAGAAAGATCCTTCGGGGACGTTTATCGACGTGCGGTATGCGAACGGAACAGATCTGTAGAGAAGTTTCTTATAAGTTACGTATACGAACAATAGATATGCAGGTATTCGTCTCAAAACTGATCCTTTGAAATATTCATAAACTCTGAACTTCAATTGAAGCTACCGACTTTCTTGACGTCGGCGCACTACATCTTTTAAGGGGCCTGGGTAGACACATTTATTCATACGTATTTGCCATGTAAAACACGGATCCACAATTTCCCGCACAAATCACTTTATTTTCAAGCTATATATATAATATTTCAGAAGGCGACAATTAAGACCTTAATGAATGACAACTATTTTCGATTTTCTCAAAAAAGTTTTTTAATGTGCTAAAAAACTCGCAATACAAAAACATACATTCTATAAATGCCTGTAGTTTAACAACCAAACACGAAATCAAAAAAAGGCTAAATAGGTGCACAAGCGCAAGCTTTCTTCTTCAATTTGCACTTTGAGTCATTACTGTAGGTTTAAAGGTAACGTCAGGAGCTTGGAAATTCGAAACTCATATTTATGGTGACCTTTGTACCCTACCTTTGGACCTTTGGATTTTTGGACTTATCTCCGCTCATCTTAGACACATACACTGGAGAAAGCGAACAGGCGGCCACGCCTCCTCGCTTACACGGGAATACGTCTTTTCGTGGATTCTCAATTTCGCGCGCTATACCCTAAACCCTTAACGCTCTTTTGTGAACATATTCGTTTACTGTTAAAGAGGTATAAACGTGCTCGCCCATTTAGACGAAGCGTCGCGAATGGAAGCGGCGCGAAGAAAATTGTGGATTTGACGCCTGAGAAGTTTACATCAGGTTATTTGGCAGCCCGCACACTCAGGCGACGCGAAGCGAAGAGGCGCGTCCTTTGACGCGCGTATTCTCCTCGGACCAACTAGGCGTCGTTTCTCTTGACGCTTCGCTTCGCCTGAATGGGCGGTACCAGGCGGCGCGCCGCGGCGAGAAGATCCAAATATTTCTTGATGCCTCTCGCATATTTTCAGTGTTTAGCAGTATTTGGTAGGAAGTGGTGCTAAATTGCAGTCTCTGGCAGTGATACAATGACATCAATGACAAAGGTAATTTAACTACCCAGCATTGTCTTTTGTTTTTTTTCTTTTCTTCTCACATAGTGGCAATTAAACTCAATACAGAGAGTTACTCTTCTGATGAACCGCTCATCGTACCTCACTAGACAACGTACCTCGTTCAACTGCTTAAAAACAAATCGCGCCGCTTCGCCCCAGTGGGCGGACATCGGTTAAATGACGCTTCGCCTCGCGCCGCTTCCATTCGCGACGCTTCGCCTAAGTGGGCGGGCACGTTTAGGCGGCGCGGGTGAGCAAATTGCATATAGCCAAACTAGTGTTGGAAAATTATCGTAATTAATTTTTCGTTGCGGACGTTCCCGAACTTTCGGGAATTTTGGAGAATTGTGGAGAACTTTGGATAATGAATAAGAGCTAGCTTAACCTTTAGCTACACTCGCCTTGTTTTAAAACCCAAGTACACGCGTGGTGTATTCTGTACATCATCTGGATTTCCTTGACACGGAGTATAGTAACAAAAAAAAGTTCAATCAAAGACAGAGTGGGGTGTTTGAAAGCACTACAGGGTCTATCATATCATGCCTTAATGACATTTTTTTGTACTTAAACCCTTAAAACTCACCCCCAACTTTTTTTTAAAATAGCACATAATAATCTTTCCTGCACAAGTCCTTATTTTTTTTAAATCTTGTAGTAGCTTTGATATTATATAGAAACCTATTTTTTTTTCGTAAAATCAATCAGGTACAAAATAATTAGAATAAGGATTTGTTTGACAAGTGATACTTTCGTAAAAAAAAACAGGAAAAAAAAGAAAACTTGGTGGGCCTTTCAAGGGTACCGAATGATCTATCATACCATGCTTTTGAAATATTTTTTACTTCAACCCCTGAAACGTACCCCCTACTTTCTTTCCAAATAGAAGCACACAGTTCTTCCTACATTAATGAGGTAATTAATTTGATTAATATCTTGTAGTGCCATTGACTTCATACACAAATTAAAGAGTAAGTAGCAATTTCATTCATTCATCCGAAACCAATCACAGACGACGTCGTTTCTCTCTCAGACGAATAAATTAAATTGCATGATAGTGTTTAGCTGGCAAAACTCGTACTAGTAGTAGCAGCATATAGATATTGGGAAGCGGTATTTTGAAAAAGTATTGGTTCGCCATCTATCTACCAAAGCCGGTACCTGAGCGTGTAATTTAAGGAACCGAGTGCTGTTTATGTGACCCCTTTAAAAGCATCAGATATAGAAACTTGCGGGAACGACAACAGACAGAGTCCTTTTAGTGGAACACTTAGTTAACACTCCCGACATTCGGTTCATGCTAAAAAGCAACTTAACTCAATTAAAGGGTAGGTAGCAATTTCATCCATTCGTCCGAAACCAATCATAGACGATGTCGTTTCGCTTTTATTAAAGCTCGTCAGTGTGATTTAGGTCTCAGACGAATAAATGAAATTGCATGATAGTGCCTAGCTGGCAAACCTCGTACTTGTAGTAGCAATATATAGATATTGGGAAGCAGTACTTTGAAAAGGTATTGGTTCGCCATCTATCTACCAAAGCAAAGTCCCTTAGTTTCGGTAACAGGCAAGGCAATGTTCGAATTGACCTAAAAAGGTGGTTTATGTCGCTAAGTCTTCCTTCACAGGTCAGTGGACAGCCCATCATGAATTCAACAAATTTTTCAGTTTTGCAACCTCTAAAACGCTTAAAAACGAGGTTTAGTCTGTTTTTATATTTGTAGTTCTTTTATCACTTCTGCGGCGCCACTGACACGATTAATAGAAATCATACGCCTTTTTCATCCTCGTAACAGTAGTAATAGTGTGTCAACATTACACTAAAATCAATTTAATAGTTCCTCGTTACACAATACAGAATGAACTAAAGCAATACTCATCGTATGTTTACACAAATAAAAAATGCAAAGTCCTTTGGTTTCTGCTTATGTAAGGCAACGTTCGGATGGTCCTAAAAAAGTTATTGATATTGCTAGGTCTTCCTTCACAGGTCAGTGGATAGTCTATTATGATCGCAACAAACTTTTCAATTTTGCAACCCCCCCACCCCCCAACCAGCTCAAAGTTCACCCCTACCCATAAAAAGTAGAAAAAGATCATGAACACCTAAAACGCCTAAAAACGAAGTTTGAGGAATATTTGAGATTTTTTGTTTTTTGCTAATTACTCCGCCGCCCATCCAACGATTTTCAAAATTGTAGCTGCATTCCTACTACGGCCCCACAGCATATGACTACCCAAATTTTGTCAAAATCCATGCAGCGATTACTGAGATGACGAGGCTAGAAACACGCGTACAGACATACAGATCGACAGACAGACCGACGGAAATGGGTAACGTGGATTTTCATTATGTAGACATCATGAAAGGCCCAAAAAGCGTATTATTTCAAAATCGAAAATTTTCGCGATCACAATACTCCCTTCACCTATCGGTGTGGGAAGTAAAAAGGAAGAAATATTCATTTTTGCCAGCAATGATGTGAAGATAAGTTGTAAGTAACTAAATTATACTAGACAATGGTATTTTAGAGAACAAAAAATTAATGGTATCGTCGTGTGATGTAGTATGAACCCTTAATCTGTGGGAAGTATTTTAAGCCAATGTTAAGGGCTTCTTATCGGCTGAGCGGTGAGGTGGGGAGAGAGGAGAGAGACATGGAATCCCACCGCTAGCCAACCATATGCACCGGCCTCCGTTGGCCTGGTCGTACCCGCGCCTAGTCTGCGGATATGACACAGCAACGGGATATCTGTGAGAAGAGGTGTTTCGTGGGTTCAATAGATATCGGTGTGTCTTGAGGCCTTTACGGAAACACTGATCTGGATCCGGAAGATCAGTTATATGTCAAACAGCTGTCAATGCCTGTCAAGTGGGATTTATGATTCCATGAATTTAACGGACATCGAACAACGAAAAAGTTGGTTTACCAATAAAAAACAGATGGTTAAGCAAAGCAGCTACTGATCTAGTTCATTCGATCGCAATTACTTACTGTACAAGAGTGAAATACCCTATTTCTGACAGATCCCAGATCACTTTCCGAACGTCAGGATCAAGGGACTCTTTGACAAGGGAGTGAGAATAAATAACCCTGGATTTCCAAAAACAAATAAATATAATTTAATGCCTTTTTTTGACTGTATCTACCTGAAAGGACAAGATACTAAATACTTGTATGTTACACAATTTTCCCCTTGTTAAAGGTAAGTATACAGTAAATAGGTTGATGTATGCAAAATTAGTAAATCATTACAGTGTGCGCTAGATATCAGCTTGTCATGGATCTTATTCTCATGTCGGGCCCGTCAGAGGTAAAAGATGTACAGGGTGACCTAATAAGAATGGACGCCGGCAATATCTCGGTAACCGTTAATCATAGAACTTCGAGCAAAAATATTATTGGGTAAATCAGCTAAGAGAAATCGCTGGAAATTATTTTCAAGTTCCGCAAGTTACCGCTAGGGGGCGTAACTGTTACTATCAATCAGAAAAACGGCTTTTTCTCAAAAAAGATGCAAGTAAAGGTATACTATAAATTCTACCATCATGTAGACAGGACAATTCTCGATTTTTTTTGTTAAAGGTTTTTTGCTCTATCTTGTAAGATGTAGTGGTGGGGGAATGTCAGAGAAGTTTTTATTTAAATGCCCCTAACATTGGCATAAGTTAACAGAATTAAACGAGCTAGGTCTCGTTTGAAAGAGCTGTTCTTGACTAATAATCTTTTGTATAAAAATTGTTCAAGTTTATCTTGACTTAGTAGCTACAGGGCGATATTTGACATAATAACAATTATTACGCATTATTACGAAAGTTTTAAATGGTATGCTATATCTTTTTTAACATAGATATATAGAGGTCAAAATTCTTAAAAAGTCAGCGAAAGATTCAACTTTCTAGCTATTTTCAAACCGGAGATATCAGTAGAACAAGTATTCTGACAAGTGTGCTGTGAGTTTCAGAAACAATTGCCGCTCTATAGGGATATAGCCTCCGCATAATCGTTTTAGTAATATTTTTATAGGTAATACTCAAGTAAAAACACTACAAATCACATTTTGGCTTTCTGAAACAACCACCAGGTGGGGTAGGCGCCAATAAGTGCTGTAGCCAGTTTTGTGTTCAATTTTCACAATAATCAAAACAAATTACAGTACAAAATCGTTTAGTATTTTTATATATATATATAATCTATTCCCCGTTTTACCCTTACGGGTGTGGGGCCTCGTTTAGTATTTTTATCATTATTAATTTGAGCTGATCACAAGGTATTATATGAATTCGATAGCAAAGATAGCAAGAAAAAATCAATGTGAATAGATCTCAAAAATTAAGGCCAATTAACAGCAAAATAAAGCAGAATAACGTGGTATAGCAACAATTTGAATAGATAAAATACATAAACCTAAATCACATACGTATACCATACCTATTTTCAGTGTTGCTCTAGATGCCTAAACTGGCAGGAGACGCCATCGAACACTGGAAACACTGCCAATAAGTATGGTATGCGCATGTGAATTACGTTTGTGTATCATTTGTTTGTTATCCTTGTTATTATGCTCCTTATTTTGCTGGTAATTGGTCTTAATTTTTAAGATCCATTCACATTGATTTTTTCTAGGTATATTTGCTTGTTGAGTTCATATAACACTTTGTTATCAGCTCAAATTGACTTTTAATAATGATTAAACTAATAATCAATTTTATAATGTAACTCATTTTTGTTTGTTCCTTTAGAAGTTCCATTATCATGAAAATTGAATACAACACTTATTGGCGCCTACTGCGCCACCTAGTGGTTGTTTCAGAAAGTCAAAATATGATTTGCAGTGTTTTTACTGGAGTATTATCTATAAAATGATTACTAAAACGATTAGACGGAGGCTATAACCCCATCGGGCGGCAACTGTTTCTCAAACTCACAGCACACTTGTCAGAATACTTGTTTTACTGATATCTCCGGTTTGGAACAAGCTAGGAGGTTGAATCTTTCGCTGAGTTTTAAGAATTTTGTCCCCTATATATCTATGTTAAAAAAGATATAGCATACCATTTAAAATTTTCGTAATAATGCGTAATAATTGTTATTATGTCAAATACCGCCCTGTAGCTCCTAAGTCAAGGTAAACTTGGACAATTTTTATATAAAAAATTATTAGCCAAGAACAGCTCTTTCAGACGAGACCTAGCTTGTTTAATTCTGTTCACTTATACCAAAGTTATGGCCATTTAAATAAAAATTTCTTTGACATTCCCCCACCACTACATCTTACAAGATAGATCAAAAAACTGTTAACAAAAAAAATCAAGAATTGTCCTGTCTACATGATGATAGAATTTATAATATACCTTTACTTGCATATTTTTTGAGAAAAAGCCGTTTTTCTGATTGACAGTAACAGTTACGCCCCCTAGCGGTTACTTGAGGAACTTGAAAATAATTTCCAGCGATTTCTCTTAGCCGATTCACCTAATAATATTTTTTGCTCGAAGTTGTGTGATTAACGGTTACTGAGATATTGCCGGCGTCCATTCTTATTAGGTCACCCTGTACATGTAAATCTAGATCTGTACTATGGACATCTAAATCGTAATAAAAAGCATGGACATGAGGAATTCAAAAGTGTACAAGCATATCGTGACTCTAGTTAAATTATAAACACACACAAAAATAGAAAAAGATAGCTAAACTGTCAATTATAAACTGGAAAAAATAAGGCGTTGAATATATATTTTATCCTTCCAGGGGACATCCTGTCTAAGATGTCGGTTTAAAACTTAAAACTAATCCAACCTGGATACATCCTTGTGTGAGATGGTAATGCATGTCACCCAGTGGAAGTACTCTGTGGCACTAGATGTTACTTATGTTCAGTCTACGCTCTACCAGTCCCCATGGTACAGTGGGCTTCATCCAGAGTATATGAAGTGACCTCTCGCAGTAGGACATGACCAGTAGGTGAAGGCGTAGGTGATGTTATCTATCAATAGGTAGTACGAAATGAAGCTGACGAAATCCTATCTACGATGTAGCGTAGCGTAACAAAACGTAACGTAAAGAAACGAAACGTAAAGTAGAGAAGACGAAAAGAGGCCTGAAAAGAAAAAGAGACATTGAAAACCATCCAGACAACCTCAAGGGCTGCGCTGCAGCTTAACTTAGCACGTGCAAGGTACATACCTCGTTGGAGTGTGCCTCGAAAGTGGAGGTGAGTACCCTGGCCTAGCGATAGGAGTCCTAATCCCGACTATCGGTAGATGACCCCTAGGTCCTGACTGGATTCTTGGAGGGAAGGGCGAATATTCTGAATCCGCAACTGCGATTTTTACGTGAACATTCGTTGGGCCCCCTTTCACCTGTCTCAGAAAACGCGGCAAAATGCGCCCTTGCCAACGTGACAGCTTCCAATGATTTCTCCTTGACATTTGTCAAGTCAAAAACGTCGAAACAGTGTCAAACTTCAAATTCTGTACGAATATTCCCCACACCCAACACTTCAACATATCTTCAAATTTCTAACCTCACTTTTGATACGTAAACAAAACAAAATGTATCAATGAATTTTCCAGTTACACAAGAGGCAAGATTAACCCTTCAGGTTATACAAGATACTGTTTAATCTTCTAATTTTCTCTTTTGCAGGGACAAATCATTCGAAGCAGTATCCTGAGCAGCGGCTGACCCAAGCATACAGATCAGATATGAGTGTTTGTATCGAAGCCCTAGGCACAAGTTGTAACTTACAACCTGAATAAACAGATCTACAGTGTGACAAATCTACAGTTCATTGTCCTGACTATTGAAGAATATCTCAATTAATAGAAGGTGAACTACCCCATACACACAATGGTAACCAAACTTAAACATAAAATCACTAAACCGTAAGGCCAATTTAGGTAAGACTACTACCAATAATTTCTAACCCGTAACACCAAGGAACTTGACTCCACTTTTCATAATATGTTGAGACATCATCATAGTCACAATGTCTTAACAGACATGTTGTGAGCTCGTAAATGAGCTAGAGTATTACCGAGACGAATATTATCAATAGTTTTGAGAACTGCATGTAGCTCGCCATCGTTCGCGATTTGCTGTCAGTTCAGTGGCTCTCTTTATACTCATATCCAGCAGGTGTTTCGTCGCATCCACCCAGCGTGTAGGGGAACGGCCACTCTGAGCATGACCCTGAACTACAAGTTTCTCCATATTATCGCTTCTGTGTATATGTCCGAAGTATGTAAGCATTCTCGTCGACGCAATGGAGGATAGTCTCTCTAGATTACCGAGCTCATCTAGTATGGAAATAATAGTTTGATGGGAGGTATAAGGAACTCTCAGCATTCTTCTCCACGCCCACATTTTAAAAGCATCTATGCGATCTGCTTTTTTAACAGTCCAAGTTTTCCAAGCATACAAAAATATGGAGAACACAAGAGACTGAACCAGCGACATTTTGGTAGCTTTAGTGAAGCTATGGTCACGCCATATATTAGTAAGCTTTGTCGTGGCCTTGTGTCTGCTGTATGCGCCGTCAAATTTCATTTTCACAGCTACCCGAATTGTCGATCAAAGAACCGAGGTACACAAAACTTTGAACTACTTCACAACGACCTACGGATTTTTTTTCTCGATGATTATCGTGCTCTCTATCTATGATCACAACCTTGATTGTTGTAATTAATACCAAGTCCATATGCTGCACTGTCTTGTTCTAAGATGTTTAGTAGAACTACTAGTTCTTCCTGAGAAGCAGCAATAAGGGTTGTATCGTCAGCAAATCTTAAGTTGGACATTTTGCTTCCGCCAATAGTTATACCGCCATTCCAGTTGTCCAATACCTGTCCCATCACAAATTCGGAACCACCCAGCGTGTAGAGGAACGGCTACGGCGCCGCCCGCTCGAGGCATGACCCTGAACTACAAGTTTTTTTCATATTATCGCTTCTGTGAACATATCCGAAGAATGTAAGCATTCGTCGACAAAATGGAGGGTAGGCTCTTTGGATTACCGAGCTCATCCAGAATGGAAACGTTAGTTCGATGGGCGGTATAAGGAACTCTCGGCACTCTCCTCCACGTCCACATTTCACAAGTTGATGATGAGTTGAAAGTGAGATGTTTGAGTACTTCAGCCCTGGATTATTTTGTGCACGAGTCACCACTGACTTTGGAAGATAAACACGAATTTATTTATTTGGACCTTTAGTAACTTCAGCGGCCGTACCTGTACTACTTTTACTGATTCGATTTATTACCGTTGGGGAAAACCGTCTGCGGGGTGATCGGAAAAGCATCGAATACTTATTTATTGAATCCCCGAGGAAGGAAGGGAAAATTTGAGATTTTCCCGTAATTTATGTGGGTTCGACGATACCCTCCTTATTGGTAATAAAATATGATATTGGAAATTTCAGCCGTTTTGAATTTAGTATAAGGTTTTCCGGAGCACGTAAATTCTGCTACTTAGACCTTATAAGAAGTGAGATCATGTGCGCACTGTAGTGTGGCTGCCTTAAAAATTTGAGGTTAACCCTCTATTTATGATCCGTTTACACGCCCGAGATTCGGCTGTTGAAAAGTTCGGATTTTGTAAATCAGATTGTGCTTCTACTTCCTATTTAAATAGGGGAGGAGGTATTGTAATTTTGATGAATATCGTAATTATTCTTGCCATGTTTTGATATCGTGTGCCTCTGTCTGTCTGACGTCTGTTTGGTTAAAATGAACTCTCTGTAAAGAATTAGAGCCTGGCCCTTAGTCAGGATTTCACTAGGGGGAGGAGGGTCACTACCTGGGGGGGGGGGTCCTGCTGATGGACGTCTTGGGTATCAGGAGTAGGACGTTCTTGGGTATCACCATTTGTGGCGAACAGAAAAGGGGGTGGTTAGGTTTCCGTTTCTCAAGCATCCTGGAGGAGCAGTAAAGAAGCGTCACCATTAGAGCAAAAAAAAGGTTTTGTTGCTCCTACCGGCTATGAAAAAACCGAACAGGTGACGGGGGGGGGGACCTGTTGAGTATTCGAAATATTCAAGGCCTGTTTTTATCTACATAGTCCCACCAGCACCTGGGGGGCTTGAGCTCGATATATTTTTTGCTGGCTATTATCCATTTTCCGATATCAAAAAATAAGCTATATCAAACATAGAATAACCAAACGATATGAATATAGTGTTTCAGATTTTAATGGTGTTTATATTTTACCATATCAAAAAATAGCAGTACTATTAGAAATAATTGTTAATATTGTTTACTGGTCAATTATTTTATGAGCAAAACATATAGCTTGGATAGTGGATACGTAAAAGCCCTAAAATTTTTGTTTAAATTTGTTTCGATCCCTTTAATATTTTTCTCAATAACTGACCATCTTCACACTTTTTTGAGACAGTTTCTTCTAAGCTCGTAGCCTAGTAATTGTAGTATACAAGTTTTACAAATTTCACCATTTCGGGGGGGGGGGGGGTGCCACGTGCCTCATTAGAGCAATGTTGTTGAAGTTTTTACAGTGGTCTATTACACCGAGTATCTGAATGTCCCTTTGAAAAAGTCAAGTCAGTAGTTAATGAAACTAATCGTATCACGTGACAAGGACTTAGCGAGGATTTCATTTAGGGGGGGGCAGGCAGGGACATTAATAACAACAAGGGCATAGCCAAGTGGGGGTATGGGGGGCTCTGGACCCCCCTTCCCACGAAGAAGTTTTTTTATACTTTATTTGAATAAGTGCGTAAGTTGATATTTAAAGGGGCCCAAATTAGACGTTATTTTTATTTGAAAGAAATTTTTTTACCTGATCTTCACCCTAAAACCCCAAAAACAAAATTTGGGGATATTTAAACTTTTTGTTTTCTGTTCATTACTCCGCCGCCCACGTAATGATTTTCAAAATTATAGGAGTATCATCTACTACGACCCTACAGCATATAGTTGCCCAAATTTCATCACAATCGGTTACTGAGATTATGAGGGAAGAAGAACGCGTACAGACAGACCGACAGACAGGCCGACGGAAATGAGTGACGTGGATTTTCGTTATGTAGACATCACAAAACGCCCAAAACACTATCGGTGTGGGAAGTAAAAGGGTTATTTGCGCTAAAACGATTAGTTTTAAGTATCATGTGTGATAAATAAAGTCATACTATAATATACAGGGGATAAAAATATCACTAAGTCACAATTATTGGTAAATATTTTGGAACATAGATTTTATTGACCCTACATTTGAGAATCTTTTTCCTATCTTAAGTAGGGCAGCTGCTATTGTCTACCCACTTATCATTGATACAGGGTGCACCCTCTAACACGCTAAGCCACAGAACTGTTCCAGCTAAGATATTTTTTCTTGATCAACTAACTGCAAATTTTCAACTTCAGTAAAATAGGTAACCCAATTTTTTTACAAGATACGCAGTCTCTGAAAGTCTTTCGTCACGGATTTGAATGAGCTTGCAAAGACATTTTTTTCTCATCAAGCCTACACTCAAAAATTCAGCCCCAGTATAATGGTCCGGAGAAATTTGACGGCACCTCCCCGACCATATTAAGGTCAGCCTTTCAAACATCGTTATGGAATACTTTTTTGAAGTTTAAATTCCACCGGTGCTAGACTATGTACGCTAGCACACACAGAAAAATCTGTCGTTCTGTCAAAGACTTACGCTTGGATTCAATGGGACGTTGCACTCAGCATTCCTCAAATACAGCGATGTTTTATCCAATGGAAAGTGTACAGTTGGTAGCGAATGATATCGTATTGTCGATTCAACTACAAGATGTCATTAGATTCCAATGAATAATTCAATCGCAGCTTGTCGTTGAATCGAATCTGTGTTTGGTAGTTGATTCTAAACTACTTTCTTTTCCTTGGACCAACAGATTTTATTGCAAGGATAGCTGATTGATTCGTTTGGATGTTTAATTGTGTGATTTTGTATGAAGTTATAAGAAGCATAATATAAGAATTAGACATAAGCCTGCTCAAGCTGTTGCATTAGTACCGGAAATATAACTGTTTGACTAATCTAAATACCTACATTCAAATGTGGGTGTTAGTTTTTCTAAGTACCAATTTCTCAGTAGGTCCTCCATTTAATATACAGGGTGTCTCAGAAGTCAACGTCAAGCCACTACGGGGTAACAGGATTGGTTGTAACTGTCATGAGAAAAATCAGAAAAAAAATCTATCCCATACAATTTGAAAATTATGGGCATTTAAAAAAATCTAGAAATTTTCTCAAATTGTAACAGTTTTCCGGTTATTGTGGTTAACTTTTATTATTTTTGTTCATTTAAACTTTGGAACCGTAACCCTAAATAACATTTCTAGAAGCACAGTAGAAAATAATGACACAATTGCCCTAAGTTTTCTAGAATGAAGACTATTTATTAAACTATGGATTTAAGATTTTCAAAGTTTGCCAAATTTGAAAGACTCTCCTTTAAAAAAAATGTATTAAAGTACCTTGGCAAGTACCATTAAAAGTTGGCGCATTTAACTAGGATTGTAAAATGGTACAATACTTGTTAGTTTCATACTAAAAAAACGAGTAAAAAAAGGAAAACCTCAAGTAACCCGATTTTGCTAACCCGCTTCACTCAGGTCAGATGTTCTTTATTCGCACAAACTTCTGATAGGTTCTTAATTTTACGGCAAAATGACGAGAGAGGTGGATAGTGGACATGTTTGCCGTGAGTGAGCAAGGCAGATAGTGACGCCACTTTCAGCAAAGTCAACAAAAATAAGTAAAATTAATGAAATAATGAAAAATCTTGACCCAGCTTAGTTTAGGTTTTTATTACAATAAAAGTTCAAATTGTGTACCATCAGCCTCAATACACGTCCTACATTTTCTTAAAAAATATCAACTTATGAGCCAGGCACATTTAATGCGAGAAGACGGATCCCAGTATCGCTTTAGAGTAAGACTGTGGACCGGAATTTTAAACGGCAAAATTGTTGGGCCTTTTGAGCTGCCTGAAAATTTGAATGGTATGAATTACCTACATTTTTTACGATAAAATTTACCAGCCTTGTTAGAGGACGTACCACTAAAGCGGCCTACAGACATTGATGTAAGCTGCGATTCCTCAATCGACTCAAGGTGTCATGAAACTTGCATCAGTTGCATAAGTTCCTACTCAAATTTAAACCTGTTGCGATGCCTGAATCCATTTGCTATTTCATGCACGTTTTATGGAACACAAGAATAGTAGGGTGGGCTTATTTCTTTGCATTGACGCAATACTATACATGTTGAAACCTGCATCACTGCACCAGCGTCACCGGCTCGGCGACATGGCTCACCATCCATAATAGGATTCCAGAACCTGCATCGCTGCAAGCCGCAACTGATACCAACATCGTGATTCAGTACCACACACGCTGCTACTAGTGCTACTTGCGTTATGAAATGTAGAATCGCAGCATGCATCAACGTCTGTAGACCGCTTAACAGATCGTCGCCACATGAGGTATCAACAAGATGGCTGCCCAGCGCATTACGCAGTGCAAGTAAGAGGTTTCCTTGACCAAAAATATCCAGGAGGTGGAGGTGGACGTTCAGGTATCATCTCTTGGCCAGCCCGTTCCCCAGCTTTAAATCCCCTGGAATTTTGTTATCGGGGTGTTCTCAAAGGAAAAGTTTATTCAAAGCCCAATTGGAGCGTAGCCGAGCTGCGTAACCGAATTTCGCAAGCTGCTGAGGACATCAACTCTCGAGGATATGCCTGGCTAATAAGTAGATCTTGTTTAAGAAGATGTAGGGCATGTATTGAGGCTGATGGTAAACAATTTGAGTATTTATTGCATGACCTTTATTCCAATAAATCTAAACTAAACTAGGTCAAAATTTTTAATTCTTTAATTAATTTTACTTATTTTTGTTGACTTTGCTGAAAGTGGCGTCACTATCTGTCTTGCTCACTCATGGCAAACATCTCCACTATCCACCTCTCTCAGCATTTTGCCGTAAAATTAAGAACCTACCAGAAGCTTGTGCGAATAAAGAACATCTGACCTGAGTGAAATGGGTTAGCAAAATCGGGTTACTTGAGGTTTTCCTTTTTTTACTCGTTTTTTTAGCATGAAACTAACAAGTATTGTACCATTTTACAATCCTGGTTAAATGCGCCAACTTTTAATGGTACTTGCCAAGGTACTTTAGTACATTTTTTTTAAAGGAGGGTCTTTCAAATTTGGCAAACTTTGAAAATCTTAAATTCATAGTTTAATAAATAGTCTTCATTCTAGAAAACTTGGGGCAATTGTGTCATTATTTTTTACTGTGCTTCTATAAATGTTATTTAGGATTACGGTTATAAGGTTTAAATGAACAAAAAGGATAAAAGTTAACCACAATAACCGAAAAATTGTTATAATTTGAGAAAATTTCTAGGTTTTTTTAAATGCCCATAATTTTCAAACTGTATGGGATAGATTTTTTTTCTGATTTTTCTCGTGATAGCTACAACCAATCCTGACACCCCGTAGTGGCTTGACGTTGACTTCTGGGACACCGTGTATAACTGGACACATTTAAATCACACACTTACTGATGCAATACGCAAAACCACGAGATGACAACACGGCTAACACCGAAACAACATAACGAAACAACCTCGTCCATGTTGGCGGGTTCGTGGCGATAGTAACACTGAGATGATCCCCCTGTTCTTTATTCTTACGGGACATCAGTCTCGCCGAATACTGATAACAGTTCAGAGAACGACAGGGGCCATTGGGACAATATTAATTTTTATCAGAACTGCTGTTGCAGTAATAATTTTTGTACATTGAATAGATTGTATGCTTTGCTTAAATGAAACATAGGGTAAATTTCGAAAACGAAAGGATATTTTGATTGCATTATATGTCAATACTGGTACTAGAAGAATTATACATATCGTTAGAACGAATATAAAATTATTTTGAATTTATTGGCGTACCTGTGATCACTTCGAATATAAGGATCGAATTCTTTCAATGACATGGATTTGAAACAACTGTAAATATATGGATGGAAAAACATCCGAATACTAACAATTAATTGGAAACACAATAGAATTCTTTTCTGTGCAAACGCTGAGATAGCTGTTAAAACGCCCTAACGTAACAGCCTTAGCTTGGTACCATTATGAGGTCCATTTTCTCCGGCATTACGTCCTTACAAAGGCGCTCTTGGTGATTTATACTGGTAAACACTGCGGTTGCGGTAAACATCCTCCTAATGAAGATTCACAGCCGATGCCTGCGCTCAATCGCGTTTTAACGGTACGAAAGTTTGGAGTAGGTGAAAACTTTGAGTCCATGAATTATGGCCGGAAGAAAATAAGGGTGAGCGTGTGAAGTTGCAAAGTGGTTACCGTGAACTGATTTGCGCCTCCTTTTCTCGTCTGGACTTGACGTATTTCATTATGCAGGTTGCATGAAATGCTCATTCTCTAATACCCAGCATAAGCTACTATAATATTTTTTTAAAGGGAAAACAGGAAACAGAACAATCATAGGTTGGCACTTTTGCCGTGAGGAGGGAAAAACTTTTATTCTTACTTCAGTCTAGCATTTTAACTATATTAATTGTATCTTCATCAAAGAAAGAATCTGCAACGCTAGATTTCCTATTTATTCCAGGTGGTAGGGGTTTTTTTGATAGTAAAAGGTCGGAAAGAAATAAAATTTGAGACATTGAGTATAGTCTGAAATCCCTTGCAGCCAAATCATCGCCCACCCGCCCGCAAAAAAACATCCAACACAAAAACTCTCGTAAATAGTTTCTGGCGTCTCCCTCCTTAAGAACTAGGATGCCACAGTTTTTATTCTGCATGGGTCAACTGGACGATGTGAAACGCTCAAGAGCCTCCAAATCGTCTAGCGAAGTTTGAGGTGTCTTCATATTTTTCGTTTTTTGATTATTGCTGCGCCGCCAATGACTAGTACGGGGCTCGGTCGTTCCTTTTGATGATTCGATTCCACGGTATCGATTCCTTTTTCGGAATCGATTCCTTCGATTTGTTCACAATTCCGCGGACTCGCTCGAAGATTTACGAATGCTTGTTATCGACTCCATGTCCATGGTATCGATTCCTTTTTCGGAATCGATTACTCCAATTCGTTCACTGCGTTCACGATACCATTAGTCCATTGGACCATTACAGCAGTGTTGCCATTCGTAGCGACTTGTCACGAAAATAGCGACTTTTCTATTATATTGAGGCGTAGCGGCGGTTTAACAAAATAAACCGATTTGTAGCGACTTTTCTTAGTCTTGGAAAAACATTTTTTCGATTTAAATTTCTCGCACTTCATTGTTGTTCAATCCATAATAAATTCTAGTTTTAGTTTGTCGATAGAAATTATTATTTTACGTTATGCCCATGAAATATGTATAAGATTTTGTTTCTTCGCTATTAGGTATTTGTACAAGAGTTATAATAAAAGAGTATATTATTCTACACTGTTAACAAAGCTTCTTCATGTAATATACCTAAATAAATTAAATGAAAAAAAAACTTTTATTTGAATGCTCTAAAAGGAAGAAAATAAAAATTTCCTTTAAAACCTTTACTATCAACTTATAGCCTCATTATACACAATTTATATGATCACAAAAGCTTGTCGCACGACTTACTTGTGTCAGTCAACTAGTACCTATTTATCTGAGTAACTTAATCTCCTAAGTTTAATTGTTTTAGAATTTCAGTTTAACTAAATACTTTAGTACTTACGCAAACCTAGCGATAAGCTTTTATGGTCATATACGTTCTGTATAAGTTGATAGTTAAAATTTTAATGGAAAATTTAATTTTCTTCTTTTTAGAGCATTTAAATGAAAGCTTGTTTTAAAAAGTTTTTCTTTTAGTTTACTTTTTACTTTTCAGTTATTAATCTGAAATTTTATTCTCAGCGAACCGTTCGCTTAATACTAATATTATAGGATAGCATAAAAAAAACTTCAAAAGTTCGCCATACCTGATTAAGAGTGATTTCAGAATATTTTTCTAATTATATTCTCTCCACGCCCTTCATTTCATACCCATATTGCAGAAGTGCCTAAAAACAGCTACTCCGCCATCTTGGATTATCGGCCGTATTATATTTAAAATGAAGTCACATTCTTTTTCGAGTTATACTCTTAACAACCTCTTTAATTTGATACCCATATTGTACAAATGCGTTAAAATTTACTATTCCGCCATCTTGGATGGTACGCCATATTGGATTTAGAATGACGACACACAGCTTAGCTTATCGTATTGACGTCTTCGAACATTAAAGGCGATTGACATCAAAAAAATTGAGTAGCAAGATTCCACCCGTACAAACAAGCATACATTGCAAGTTAAAGAAAAGCAATTAAAATCTCTGTACAAGGTACTTCACAAAGAAAAACTAATGGAATTACCAGAAATAAATACACCGCACTACAGCAGCATCAGGCGTGAGTGCCGTGAATTGTGTTGTTTATCTCGTTCATGATTCCGGTACAACGCGACGGAATCGACAACACGATTCACTAGTAAGTTTGGCTAACCGACACCAACATCGACAGTCTGAGTCAGAGTCCGTGCGCGGATTTGTCAATTCCAATTCCAAACCATCGGAAGCGATTCCGAAGGGAATCGATTCCTTTGATTCCTCGGAATCGATTCCTTTGATTCCTATTACGGTATCGTTCCTATGGAACGATTCCTTCGGAATCGACTCACCTCTACCAATGACACGATTTTTCAAAAATAGACGCGGCGGCATAAAGTAATACTCGTATGTATACATCACAAAATTCCGTTGGTTTCTGTAATAGATGCGGACTTAAAAAAGTGTAACATGCCGCCAGGTATTTTTTTCACAGGACATCCCATTATGAATACAACAGATTTCTCAGTTTTACAATTCCCCAACCCTCAACCACCCCAAAATCACCCCACCCAAAGAAAAGTAGAAACTGATCAGGAATCCCTAAGACGCCTAAAAACGAAATTTGAGGAATATTTGAAATTTTTTGTATTTTGCTAATTACTCCGCCGCCCGGTGCAGAGATTTCCAACCTTATAGCAGCATTACCTACTATTACCCCACAGCATATCGCTACCCAAATTTCATCACAATCCATGCAGAGGTTACTGAGATTACGACGTTAGAAAAACGCCAACCAACAGAAAGATAGACACACAGACAGACAGACAGACAGACTGACATACAAACAGGCAGACTGACAGACTGACCGACGGAAATGAGAAATGTTTATTTTCCTTATGTAGACATCATAAAACGCCCAAAAAGTGTATCACATCACAATCGAAAATTTTCGCGATCACATCACTCCCCTCACCTATCGGTGTGGAAAGTAAAATAGGCTCACTTCCAGGCGCCTCACATTACTTGTTACTTATTCAACTGGTGAAGGCTATAAAAACCTTTCTCTGAAGAAAGTGCAGCGTAAACGATGAGCACGTAAATGTATATATAGGATTTATGCGCAAGCTTATAGTTTATAAATTATAACAGAAAGTGGAGGCGTGAAGTTCGCAAAGTTGCAAACTGGATTCAAAGCAGATGTATCACTTAAATCAGTTAATTTTGACGAGCGGCGAGGAAACGTGGTAATGGTCACGTTATAATGGCCGTCTGGGCGGAGCAGTCTGGGAGCAATAAATCCAAAACTAGCAAGCTACACAGTTCCATACCAAAACTTTATATATCGCTATACTTGTCCTATATTGGACTAAAACGTTGTAAGTAATAGCGTTTGCATCCAGCATTCAAGCCAGGTTGATTGCAAATGATACTACGAGGATCTATACATATCCACTACCTACTAATTCTACTACAACAGCATGGTGAATTGAGGAGGGTTAAAACCCCAAAAGCGTCACAGATGCAGATGAGCACTTTACGGACAGTGGTTCCAAGAAAAATCAAATCAAATTCACAATCATTTTTTTTAGAACTTTGGCTTTATGTATATTGGAGTTTGTTCAGCATATGCAGTATGGGTTTTGTTCTATTACATGAAATAGTGAAAAAAATAAGGTTCAAGTTTATCTACATAACGAAAAAATCATATATACAGTTTCAATCATATACTGTTTCTGTGCAAAGATGGGGGTCATACAAACAGGAGGTAAGGCAAACACTAGGGGGTGAGCCTAACCCCAGGGACTGTGGTCCCGTTAATGTTGTCCAGCGTAGAGGCATGGGACATTATACATGGGATGGTAAACAAGATACTCTCTACTAAAGAGAAAAAGGAACGACTACAAGATAGGTATTATCAAACAAGAAGTGTTCAAGCCCGGTTATAATGAATAACCAGGCTTTACCAAGGAGTCGCTCATTCAAGTTGTTAGGAGTCAACATTACAGAAAATCTGATCTGGCACGAACACGTTCCATCAGTTGTAACAGCTGCTAGTAAAAAGTTTGGGTACTTATTTAGAGTAAGAAGGGACTTCTCATCATCTAACCTCCTCACGCTATATAACGCCCAGATAGGACCTGGCCTGGAGTATTGCTCTCATGTCCGGGGAGCTGCTGGCCCTACTACCCTGTCTGACATCTGACTAGATGTCATCCAGAGGGCAGTTCGACTAATTGGCGGCTCAGCCTTAACGCGCTACCTCCAGTAACCTTCTCGCTGGCATGTTGTTGGTGACCTCTCACTCTTCTACCGATATTCAAACGGAATCTGCTCCTCTGAGCTATCCTCTATCGTTCCCCCGCTCACTGCTCCTATCAGATGCACCCGCGCGACCGCTGCATTTCATCCTAAGGCGGTCGTTCTTCATACATCAAGAACCGAGTGGTACAACCACACTTTTGTCCCCAGGATGTCCAAGGCTTGGAATGGACTGCCAGGAGATGTATCTATTGGGACTGCGAGTGCTGGGCGGTGGCGCATTCAAATCCTGCGTTAACAAACGTCCCGTCCCCTAACATAACCCTTTCACAGCAACCGCGATACTCTGGTATTTATGCTCGGCCTATGCAGTCTGCTGAGTTAAAAAATCAAATGAAGATCAAAAAGTATTCCTAAATGGTACAACCATTACCTCGTCTTGTACTGCGACAAATATCGTTCACGATAATGCCTGGTGCAGGTGGAGATAGAGCTGAAACGGGTTTTAGCCGGTCCGTTGGGCACGATCTCTCTCCCTCTCTTTCTTATACTTCTGGGTGTACCAGTTATTATTTATTTAGCGTATGGCTACATGGATTAATTGGTAATAAGTCTCAAACAATATAATAAAATACAAATATCAAATTTAAAACAAACAAAAATAAATAGTTTTTAGATTTTAAAATTAAGACCATTTATCCAGTCAACTACAGACTTCGAGGCTTCGAAGAAATCCGACTGTTGTCCAGCACATGCGGTAATCGGGCATTCGGTGACAATATGCTGAACAGTCTGCCGGGGCTCTCCACAGTCACAGGACGGTGATTCAGATATCCCCCATTTAAAGAACGAGTCACGACAGATGCCATGCGACGTTCTGACTCGATTAAGGGTTTTCCATGTATGGCGAGGCAATTCCATTCCTGGCAGGGTTAAAGTGGGGTCCATAGTTGGTGAAGCCTGTATCGGCTTCTGGACTTCCCAATCCCTCCTCCAGTGCTCATCAACTTGGAAGCCATCCCGCAAGAGCCGTTCTGCAAATGGTAATGGGGGATTTCTAGATTTCAACCTCCGAAGATCTGCATCATCTAGGTCAGTATGCAGTGGAAGTTGGGGATTGGATAGTATTTTGTTGTATTCCTTCACCAGTTTATCCTGTCTACGAATATGAGGAGGAGTGATATGGCACTGGGGCGCAGTATTCAGCAGTAGAATAAACAAGACTGAGGGCCGATATTCTGAGGGTGGTTGCGTTTGCCCCCCAAGTGGTACCGCACAATTTATGAATAATATTGTTTCTGGTGCTAAGCTTTGCTGCTGTGTTTTCTAGATGTTTTCTAAATGATAATGTTCGGTCCATTGTTATCCCCAAGTATTTTGGGTGAGGATTGTAGGGCACTAAGTTGTCATTGAAGTATACCTGAGGTTCAATTCTAGCTTACTTGCTATTGAGGTGAAAGCATAACACTTCAGTTTTCATCATATTTGGAATCAGCCTCCAGTCTGCAAAATATCTTCCCATCACACTAAGGTCTTCCGATAAGATACTACTGCCCTCCTCTATTGTATTACTACGAGCGGCTAGAGCAATATCGTCGGCATACATGAACTTCCTTGAAATGGTGTTGGGTATATCAGAAATGTATAGGTTGAATAAGACTGTACCAGTACTTCTGCCCTTGTGATCCAGTCAATTTTCCTTAACCCTTAAAAAAAGAAAAAAAAGAATTAAAGTTGTTGGCCGCGGTGAGATTCGAACCCACGCCCTTTCGGACTGGTGCCTAGCATCTGTATTGCTCGGCCACGCTGGCTGTGCTTCAGGAATATCAATACACCGTACATAATAGGTCGTCAGTTACCTGTCGTAATTTAATTCAATCTTTACTTCCTACACCGATAGGTCGTAGAACGAATTCATTAAATTAAATAGCTCTGTACAAAAACAAATGTTATTGTAGACCTTTGGTGAATTCTGGCAACTACGTATCAATGTCTGACGAATTTTTTTGTAAAAATAAGAGGTCTATCAAAGTTCTGTCGTCGTTGACTAAGACCTTTTGGCTTAGTGTTTACTAATAAACCAACTGAATGTAGCCAATAAAGCTTAACATCGCCACGTACTTTTTCGTCTTTGGTCTCCGGCCGAAAGGGCCTTTCCACGCTCCCATGCGTTTACAGCACATCGCGAAGCGACGTTGTTAAGAGGTTTAAGGGAAAGACTCTTTGCGTGAATAATTCAACGTAAAAAAGTTACTTCGGGGATGTTTTGTGTCACCAGGGACTTGCTTAAGGGTACAATGTTGCTCGATTATGTGCCGCGACAGTGATGGATCACATTAAAACTCTATAAAAGGTGAAAAGTGAGATCCCCCTCATCCCATCAGCAAATGAGTGGCTGTAAAATGTAAAAGACCCTTCACGAGCCACCCTCTCTTGTTGTCAGTTAGCGTGATCGTTTTCAACTAAACCTCCTTAAGTCCTCTTAGTACTACAACTAGATAACTGAGATCTGAGAGATTTTGAGTTATTCATAGGTACTGATCTGCTGAACTTTGCTAGCTCTTTTCAGTGTTATAAGTATTATGTTGCACCTCAAAACTGCAAGTATCCAATGTCAAAACATACCTAGATATATTCCTAATAGAGATTGATTCCTGTACTACAAGCAAGTAAATTGAGACATTGAGATTGTTGCAGCTGAATCCTCAATAATAGTAACAAGAGACATGAAAATAGTACAGATGACATTAGGTAACAGATCAGTTGATGAAGATAGGCTGATAAATGTTAAATAAATTGATAATACGTTTTGAATGCTTATTTTGTTTCTAAAACTCTTAAAAATATAAGAGATGCATGCTTGTAATCTGATTTTTGATAAACTCTGATGCACAGCTCCCAGGATATCGCCTATGTATCAACCCATCCAATTCCATACTTTTTCACTTAGCGATAAATCGGGTGATCGAGGAGGCCAGGGGGTACCCTGCCCTCAGCTTCCTGTAGGAACCTAATTGATACGCCCCATGGTTACAGCAATTGCACTGAAAGAAGCACCATGTTCTCGTTGCCTACAATTCGACCCCGTCCTTCTTCTTCTTAGGGTGCCATCTTCTTACGAAGGTTGGCGACCATCATGACAATTTTCACTTTATTAGCTGCGGCTCTGAATAATTGTGTTGTGGAGCAGTTATACCACTCCCTCAAGATACGAAGCCACGAGGTGCGTCTTCTTCCTGCATTGCGTTTGCCATCGACCTGAACAGCTCTGTTTCAAAAAACATTTTAGCGACTTCTTGTTTTGCTTATTTCCACACAAATATGCAGTACTGTATACTAAATTGGGGTCACTCACCTCATGCATCCAAAGTGTTTGCAATTCAAAAAAGATGTGTGAGAATCCTTTCAAACTTAAAGTATAGAGATTGTTGTAGACAAGCTTATATTGACTTGAAAATAATGATGACTCCATGCTCATATATACTCGAATATCTGATATATGTAAAGAAACACCTCAATGAATATTCAACCCCTAGAGATGTCCACCAATGCAATACACGATCGAACCTTGAAAGAATCCCTCAGTACACTAGGCTGACTAAAACCAGAGGTGGCACAAATTATTTCGGTGTTAGGTTCTTTAATAAGCTACCTATGATATGTCATCATCTTGATGATAAAAAATTTAAATTTGTTTTAAAATCTTACCTACTAAGTAAAGCTTTCTACTCTACTGAAGAGTTTTTAGAAAACAACTTTAGCGACATGACTGTATGATTTTTATTTCATGTATTATTGTATTGTTTGTTCGTTCTTTTGTTTGTGATTTACCTATTTATTTAAATACGAAGGAAGCTTATGGCCAAAAAACTTAATTTAAGTGATAAAATCTTGAGGTTGTGGCCAAAATTTTGAAAAAAGAGACTAGGTCACATCATAGAGGACACTCTGGGGTTTTAAAATTTAAACATGTAAAGGTCGTTTCTGTGTGTTTGTAATTTACAATTATATGTTGCTTGTTTCCTGACCGGTTAGTGGAAGACGCCATGATAGTCTAGTTCTTTAAAATTTTGTGAAAAAATTGTGACGATTATTAGCTGCATTAAGAAGTCGTTTGCACTCAATGCAACTGCTGTTTTAAATTGGCAAACCTCAACGTTAAAGCCCTGAAGATGGCAATAAGCATTGCCGAAAGCTTGGCTGTTAGCACCAGAGTCTCCTTTATGATGGGACCCAGTCTCTTTTTTCAAAATTTTGGCCACAACCCCAAGATTTTCTCATCTAAATATTTATTTATATGTATTTTTTTAAACGACTTATGTGAGCACATATCCTGCACATGAATTTGTGATTCAAATTTTCTTATTTATTTTTTGAATGACCTGTGTAAACACATATTTGTGTATAAAAAACCAATAAACTATTATTATTAGACGAGGTGAACGGCGCGCGACGGATATGTTGATGGTACAGTCAAACAAAAATGTTTTTATTGGTGAATTTAAAAAACGGCCTGCAATTTACAATATAAAAAATAAAGACTATAGCAATGGGGATGTTTAGGCAAAAATGTGGGAAGAAGTGGCCATGATTATGTACGAACAGCAGCGCAATCTAACTTGTGAAATACGCTGCGGAATGTCCGCTCGTGTAGCCTGGCTCTTAAACGTGTACTAGAGGTGGTACTGCTAAGATGTGTACAAATTTTCAATGCAAATATCCATTTTTTTAGGCATTCGGGTTTCACTATCGAGTAGTATACTTTGACAGTTACTATTTTGATACGTTATCATTTTAAGTTGCAGAAGCTGAACCAGTCTCAAATATATTGGATAAAATAACAAGGTTTGATGAACAAGCAAATAATGAGTGATGTTCTGTGCTTTAACGTCACTTCCAAATATTTGGAAAATCAACCAAAATACTGATTTTTACAGTTAAAAAATCAAAAAAACAATCCTGCAGACCATGTCGCCAAAAATTTCCAAGCTCCTGACGTTACCTTTGAACTTACAGTAATGATTCGAAAAGCAAATTGGAGAAGAAAGCTTGCGCTTTGTCAGTGTTTTGGGCTTTTTTGATATCGTCTTTGATTGTTAAATTACAGACATTTAAGGGATGTATTATTTTGCATTACGTGTCTTTTGGCACAATGAAAAATTGCTCTTAGGCTTAGGTTCATTAAGGTCTTAGCTTCCACCTTCTGAAATTCGGTGTATATAGTTTGGAAAACAAGTGAGTTCTGTTCGAAATGGGAATCCGTGTTTTACATGGCAAACACATATGTATAGCTGTGTGTACCCAGGCCCCTTAAGGCTACGGTTACTGTGCATGCGGGTTCTTACAAGTTCTGACGAATTCGCTTAAACAACCAATTTCCAATAAAAGTGGTTACTGTGGGAGAGGAAGCCTTGTCGCGATACGCACGTCGTCGTCAGTACGATTTGAACGTTCAAAAATGTTTGAAATCTTTGAACGAGTTCATCCGAATCTGTAGCTATTTTGCCACGTGTTGGATGTTTTTTCACGTGGTTTGGAAATGAGGACTGTGGAGGGCTCACCATGGACGTAGATAAACTGATTGCTTGTGTGCAAGAGGACAGGTGTTTGTGGGACATGATTGACAAACGCTACTACAAGATACTACCATACAGCGAGTCTGTTTTTGGCAAAATACAGTCGCGAAAATTGGAGAACTTTTCGATCTTTTCTTATATCCCCTTCAGTATGTATTCGAGTGTTTTTGGTGTCATCATGAAGTACTCGAAGGATTGTTCTAGTTGGTCCCATAATTTTTCAAACAACATATGAAACTCGCCCTTTGACGTCTCTACTACAAAACGACTGGCTAACCTGCTCCGATTTTCCATTATTTGAAAGAAATAGCTTTATTATAGGATTTTCAAGAAAATATAGCTCATTAAGTTCGTCCATCTTCCGCTGGGCGGTACAAACGCAATAACGATCAGAATACCCTGGAAACGCGTGCAGTAGAACCACCCTTGTTCTGACGAAGACTTCGTACGATCTCGTCAGAACACATTTTCGTCAGAACTCGCATGCATTGTAACCGTAGCCTAAGACGGGTATTTCCTTAACGCGCTTCCATCAAAACAATCATCGCCTTTTTGCCTGTCAACACTAGCGAAATAGAAGCTAAAAATACCCAGGCAACTCTTCAAAAAGTTTGTCAGTTTATAAATCAGAATTTGCATATCGCAATAAGATAATCTGAACATCACCATTGTAATATAGCCCGCCATGTTCTCCTTCTATCTCAATTTATAAAACTCAATTTAAATGCTAAGGACTGACTGTTAGTAAACTAATCAACAGCTTATGAGGTTCTGCCGACCTGGCTACGAAGTCCCTAATTAATTAGAGAAATTGCGGAATTTTCCAGTCTGAATGGATTAATTGAGGGTTTTTCCGCGTTTCTTCCCATTGAAGGAGGTATTTGGATTGGTGCTCATGTTACTTGACTCGAATTTACGGCTTGGATAAACGTTACAAATGGAGGTCGTTTGCTTCCGGCTTTTTGCCTTAGCGTCCTCAACCATAACCAAGAGGAGTGACTTTGCAATGCGATGCTCAGGAATTAATTAAGATGTTTATTATTCGAGCGCTATCTGCTTCACTGCATAATACAGTAAAATAAAAAAAGTCACTCAGGAAGTTAGACACAACTCAAGTTCTTTAGCCTTAAGGGTCTAGGGTATAGCGCGCGAAATTTAGTATCCAAGAAAAGACGTATTCCCATATTAGCGAGGAGGCGTGGCCGCCTGTTCGCTTTCTCCACTGTGTGTGTGTCTCAGATGAGGGGAGATAAGTCCAAAAATCCAGAGGTAAGGTCAAAAGGTCCAAAGGTAAGGTCCAAATGTCACCATAAAGATGAATTTTGCATTTCCAAGCTCCTGACGTTACCTTTAAATTTACGGTAATGATTTAAAAAGCAAACTGAAAAGGAAAGCGTGCGCTTTAGGCCTTTAGGCGAGTTTTTAGGAAACTCTAGCGTAGCTGCTATGCATTATGCAGACATGTTTTCTAGAAGAAACTTACTAAGTAAAAATACATTTAGAGCTGTTGAACGACGTTGTCGAGAAACTGGAAATGTGAGACCAAAGAATGGAGGCTGGTAGACAAAGATCAACAAGAACCATCAATAAAGAAAATGCTATTTTACATTTAGTTGATCAAGATCCAACGGTAAGCATAAGAATATGGCAAGACAAACAAATACGGCTCCTTCATGTACTTGAAGGATACTTAAAGAACAGCAGCTACATCCGTATCATTACAAACAAGTCCAAGAGCTCCTGTCAGACAATCTACCAGCTAGATTGGATTTTTGTCAAACATTACAAGAAAGGACAGACCTCAATCCAATTTCTTTAAAACGTATTCTCTTAACGGACGAGTCCACCTTTACTAGGGTGACCATCCGTCCGGAAAATCCCTGACATGTCCGGAAATTTGGAGTTAAATTTCGTGTCCGGACGGAATTGCAAAAATTGGTAAAATGTCCGAAATTTGAACCCCAATCGAAAATTTACATACAGCAAAATAAACAAATACAGTTACCGAACAGGCAAAAAAGGCCGCTTCATCTCTTTTCATTCTCTTACAGACCTTTCCTTGATGTCCTGTTTGATTGTTAAATTACAGACTTCTGAGGAATGTATAATTCTGCGTTGCTAGTTTTTTACACACTCAAAAACTTTTTTGAAAAGATGTCAGTCACTGAGGTCTCAACTATCACCTTCTGAAATACTGTGTATGTATTTTGAAAAACAAGTGAGTTCTGAAATGGGAATCCGTATGTTTCGCCAAAACCGTGAGCCGTTGAAAGGATAGGTAAGGACAAGAAATGTAGGGCACATTCATGTCACAGTAATTAATTCCTCTCATGAGATTAATGGTGCATGATAATAAATGCATCGAGTACCTCGCGCCGTCGCAATGTTACCTAACTAAAGACATTTTTGTAGTTAAGACCTTTTTTATGCAGTGTTATGAAAATTATAATAGTAAGATAACAATATGTCATAGCTGACTGATGAAATACTTTTCAAACATACCAAATTAGCACAGGCCGTCGTCGTCAGTTCCCCACAAAAACCATGGAGACATGGCGAACCGACATATGTACATCTTAAAACTCAGGACGGCAAAATCCAAACGGAGGAGCTACACATACGACGCGGTATGTTCCAGGGTGATTCGCTCAGTTCACTGTGGCTCTGCCTTTGTTTAAACCCACTGTCTGACGCACTTAACGACACAAGTTAGGGCTTTAACATCAGACACTAAAAGTCTGTCAACACAGAATCAATCATCTTCTCTATATGGATGATATAAAACTATATGCAGCCAGTGAAGAACAACCAAAAGAATTACTCAGAACAACAAAAATTTGTACATCCGACGTCACGATGGAATTCGGAATGAGCAAACGCAAGGTGCTTCACATCAGTAAAGGCCAATGAAAGAACCATTCCGAACAAAAAATATTAACTTCCCAAACTCATGACAACATCGACAAGGACGAAACATACAAGAAGCTAGGCTTCAATCAGAATATTATTATCGACCACTCACAAGTCAGGGCTCGTCTAACATCGCGTCATTCGACTAGGTACTAAAAACAAAATTGATTTCCAGAAATCTTACAAAAGCCATCAACACATTTGCGATACCGGTCCTCACATACCCCTTTGGCATGATCAAGTGGTCGCACACTCATATTGGATACATCAACATACTCATACGAACGGAACTCACGAAGCACAGAATGTCACATCCAAAAGCGTGCAAGGAAAGTTTTAACATCGACAGAAAGCAAGGGGCAGAGGAATTATTATTATTACTTTATTTCTACTTAGTGATGAAAATAGTGCCACCCTAAAGGCCATGCCTTGTGTAGAGTATTGGCTGAAATGTATAACAGTAATTTGTGTCCCTAACTTAAAAGCTGCCACTACACCTCATATGCCATCTGCCGCTGGTGTTTGAACTGCTTCATTTTTCTTTGTGGCCTTTTTCACTGATGATTTTATAGACGGTCACTTCACACAAGACAAATAAAAACTTTTTCCAAAGCAAACAGATAAACTTACATAGGTCAATAGTAAAACCAGGCAAAAAGTATACTCCACATACCCTATCCGACCGAGATCACGCAGCAGACGCACAAAACCACATAAAATTACAAGAGAAATAAACATCTGGTCACAAAAAGCACTCCATGGCAAACATAGATACCTCACAAAGGCATATTAGTGAAAGACATACCCTCGACGTCGAACTATCAGGTAAATAACTCTAAAAATAACGTCATAAATAGGGGAAATAATAATTGATTTAATAGTCAGTGGGAATAATATAAATAACAACTTTGTGTTGGTTGGTCATTTCAGCTTTGATATCGTAATTGTTATAGTTATGAAGAAGAAGTATGTATTTTTATTTCAATTTTAGTTTTATTTTAATTATAAATAACATTTCCGTTGAGTTGGCCATACCATGTCAAGTTCAAAAACTTATTTTATTTGATAAAATGTCATTTTTATCTGCTTGACACTATGCTGAGGGTCGATCTTAGTTTGGATCCTCTACTACCAGCCCAATCAGAAAAATGAAGCGGCCGTACTCTATTTAAGTTTAGTACACTGGTAAAATTGTTCTAATTAAGGCACAGTTTGTTAGCTCTGTCACCTGACCTGCCAGGCATTTTTGCAGCGAGCTTTCGGTTTGTAAAGTAATAATAATAATGATAATAATAATACTCTTTATTTCCGTATGACTCCGTTACAGTCTTGGAATATAGTCAACAACTACAGTGATGTACAAAAACAAACAATTTTCATTGGAGAATACATTGTTGCAAGAAACAACAAACAGATAAGCAAAAAAACAGTGACATGCAATGTCAAGGGTACAATTCATATATTCGTCAATGGAGTAGAATGGATGCATAAGTAGTATTCTTGTTCTTTTTTATTGAATGTGTGAATAGAGTTTAATTTTTTGATATCTAGCGGTAATTTATTGTACAGTTTTATGGCCATAACATAAGGACTTCTAGATGTTAATGACAATCAATGGACAGGAATATTCAGATTGAAACTCTTACGTAGCCTATATGAGTCCGAGCGATGCACGAACTTATCAATATTTTCTTTAATATACAAAACACACTTTTATATTATGTACAGTGAATATACTGTCATAATTCTCAATTCTGAAAACAATGAACGACACGAGTAGTTATGTGGCTTCTATGTCATATTCCTAATCACCTTTTTTTGAAGAACAAAGAGTTCTTTTAAGCGCCAAGATACAATGCAGTAGCTGAGCACAGAATTCAGATAAGACAAATAATACATCCTCAGTATGTCCATTGCAACGAGGCTTCTTAATTACCACGGATTGAAACAATGACGTGATATCTTTTTCAACAGATAATCCACGTGATTGTTCCATGACAGCCGCTCATCCATAATAACGACGAAAAGTTTCGCTGCTGTATTATTTGCCCAATAAATTTAACTAGTGTGATCATTAGGCTTTGTGCTGAAAAGTAACATTTCAATCTTGATAGGATTTAGCATAAGTTTATTCTTAATGCAATATGAAACCATATTCTCGCAAGCTTCATTAGAAATAAGACAGAGGCATAGGTGAAATCATATTGAACCACTAAAGGGCCCCACAGACATCGTTCTTTTTCATCAGGTTTGCACGACGTGCCAACCGATGTCGGTTAAACCGTTGGAACGATACCTTCATACACTATTCGGTTTTCTTTTAGTTTCTCGCAAATTTCTGGTCCGCTAACATGGATAATACTTTAGCATTGGCAGCGGCTTTAGCTATTAAAGTGAAATACAGCAAGAAAAAACGTTCTAAATGGGTGAAACAGTGGCTTTTAAAAAGAGGTCAATTCTCCCATATAAATCTATTAGAAGAATTGCGTCTGGCACCAGGGCATTGGTACAATTATTTGAGGATGGATGAAGAAACGTACTTAGAATTACTTAATTCAGTAGCACCTCTAATAAAAAACAGGATACTTGGATAAGACAAAGTGTTTCCCCTCATGAACGTCTGAACGTCTGACAGCACATTTTTGATACATAGGTGTCGCTAACCCTAGATACGCTTACTCGACACTGCAAAATCCCGTCGTGATTGCACGATGAACGGCCACACATGTACCGAGTTGCACGATGGCGTTCGAAACCGACGGGTAAAATCAAGCTAGTACAGATTTTTTGGAACGACGGTCAACACGACGGTTTTTCGGCACACACGGACCGAAATGAGTGTGATCGGTTGGCACGTCGTGCAAACCTGATGAAAAAGAACGATGTCTGTGGGGCCCTTAAGGCTGGAATGCCGGCTCACTCAGAATCCGGCCTGTGTGTGCGCCCGTGACTTGGCATCTGATAGCTTAGCCAAACCTCAGCGGACTCCAGCTAGTTATATTACCTCGCCGTAATCCCTTGTCTCACTGCAGGAGGAGCCTTCATCACTTTAATCAGCTTCAGAAAATATTAACGTCACAGAACCGCGCGATGTCAGGCCTGGCTAGGATATTACCGTCTTCATAGGTAGGGAAGCAATATACCTTTTGACATTTTACTACAGGGGTCAGAACCCGGATAAGTACTAGCTGGCACAATATAAATTATTTGATCGTTTCTCATCGATCATTTTTTACTAGCTACTAATTAATGCGAGAATCGTTATATTTAAAAAAAATAGTCAAGTTGAATGATCCACTATACGTCTTACAAATTTTTCGCAATTGTTTTGTCTTCCTGAAAAATTCTAATACACTCACCGGCACGAAAAGCAGAGCACTTGACATTTTATATATACTTCCTTTTTTATTGTTTGGTGATGTTTTATTGTTTTAATAACTTATACACAAATAAAGCAACATGTTTTAAGTAACTATTAACCTTAATCAGCCATTCAGTTGAAACAAACTGTTTTGTTACAATACTACAGAAAAACATAAATTGGTAGTTTGCTAAGATGACCTCAAATTATTGAAAAATGTAACGCATTGCTAGCAAATACTAGCATTTTTAATAACAAGTGTTGCTTCCACATGCCTGAATGGCTGCTTGCATTCTTCTTGGAATACCTGAAATAAAATGCCGAATGTATTCTGGAGGAATAAGGTCCCATTCCTCTAAAAGAGCGTGCTACAATTCATTTAGGGTTGAATGAATAGGAACGCGACTTCGAATTATGTATGTTCCAGACATGTTCAATTGTATTCGCATCTGGACTTAACGCTGGATACTTCAAGACATCAATGTCTATATCGTTTAAGTATTGTTGAGTAATTCTCGCGGTGTGGGGTCTGGCGTTATCCTGCATCATAATAAAATTATCTCCAATTAAATCAAAATAGGGAACAACGAAACTTTGCAGAATTTCACCAATGTACCTGACATCAGTTAAAGACTCTCTTGGAATGATATACAACTCAGTGAGTGCCTTCAGAGAAATTCCAGCCCACACCATAAGTGAACTCCCTTGGTAGCCTACCCTAGGACTAAAAGTACATTCTCAAAGACGTTCTTGTGATCTCCGCCATACCCTTTCACGACCATCTGGAGACAGCGGGCTAAATCTGGACTCATCAGTAAACAAAATACGCCCCCATTCATTTTTATCCCAGTGTTCATTATTTCTCGCAAATTGAAGTCGCGCTACACGATGACGTCTAATAAGCTCTGAATCTGTTGCGGGTCTATGACTACCCATGAGAGCAGTACTGGTATCTAGTAAGTATTGTTGATAACTCACGCCCAAAGACCGTATTATCTGAAAATCTAGAATTTTCGCAATCTGTACCGGTATTCTCAACTCGCACCCCTCGCAAGCGAGCGATCCGTCAAAGAAGCGATATGACTTGCACGGCTTTTCTAGATTCTGATTTCTACCCCTCGCAAATTTGGAAAGCGAGCAGTAAGATGTCCGAACAAAAGGTCAAGCTGTCAAACCATAACCCCGTCTGATAAACTACGATAAATAATAATCGTCGGTGGTATACATAGATCGAAGTAGAACTATTCTAAACATGAAGATCAGTGTCAAAAGTAACACTCAGGATAAACCTGATTTAATTACCGGCGAATTTGGCCCCCATTTAATGTGGAAAACCTGTAGTTTTCTAGTATGATATCAACATTTTGTTTGAAATCAAATAATGTTAATCACAGTGATTATACTTCAGTTGTAGTACATCATAACTTCGAATCTATAATATCAGTACATTAAACTATAAAATTTCAAGAGCTGAGGTACATATTTTTTATAGAATCACCGAAAAAACAAAATGTTTACTATTGGTTCAGGATATAAATCTGTAGATTTTATAGGTTCATCTAGTTGTGTCCAAGACGTACCAAGAAAGTTGTGTTGGAGTTTTTTAACCTGTAGGTCGCGACCCCTAGAGAGGATGGGTGGGAACTCA
Source organism: Callosobruchus maculatus (assembly GCA_951848785.1). Lineage (NCBI taxonomy): Eukaryota > Metazoa > Arthropoda > Insecta > Coleoptera > Chrysomelidae > Callosobruchus > Callosobruchus maculatus. Next base: position 3,029,663 of record CATOUR010000296.1, read on the forward strand.
GTAATACAATCTATACACTTTAAAAAGGTACATAGATTAAAAAAATAATAAAATAATACGCGCTACATTATTTGTCCAAGCACGAACCGTTCTTCAAGTACTCGTGCATTTTAATCTGAAGGTTACGCTTGAGCTTGTTCAATCAATTTCTCCCATCACGGAGCCGTTTTTGCAACATTAAGTATTAACTCAATTGTTTAGTGACCTACTGTATACTATCCAGGAAACAGATGGTTGGGTTTAGGTCAAGAAAAAGAGGAAGTCGTCGGCAAAACAGTAAAAGAGACTTCCTCTTTTTCTTGACCTAAACCCAACCATCTGTTTCCTGGATATTAAGTATTAAATCGATTTCCAAATTTAGGCAATTTTCAGTTTACTTTTCATTTGGACCAATCATATAATTGCCAACTCCCACAAGTACAATGTAGAAAATGGAATAAAATACTCCAAAGCCTCGGTTGTTAGTTCGAGGTATTCTGGTTCATGCACTTTTTAACCAAAAAGTTGTTAAAATTTTCTGACTTTAAGTCCCAGCGTAACATCCTATCGGCAGATAATTCCATAATTCCAGCAGATTCTTATAACGCAAACGCCTAAAAGTTTTGTACGGTTTAAATACTTTTATCATACATGGAAAGAAGTGTCGGGAGTCATAAAATATTTTCTGATACCAGAGGGGCCGTGCCAAGAAAAAGGTTGATTGTATTAGAGGGTCTCTTAAACAACTTGATGGAGCTCTAAAACATGCTGTTATGTTTCTTGTGGGTCTAACAGAATACCTCCTCATCTATCGGTGTGGGAAGTAAAAGGGGTGAGCATCCCAACTTGAACGTATTTTCGAAAGCAGTCGATCTCAACGCTTCTGAGACATCGGCGTATAATTATTTACTTTCTTCCGTTTTTATGCTCGAATGCTCCATTAACTGGTTCATCACTATCTGCGATCAGCAAAAATGCCGACTTACCGAGTCCTATGAACCACTCCATTCGCTACCATGGTTAAATGAATATTTAGCCTGACGAAGGGGTTAACGATATCCCGACGATTCAGCGTTTTTCAAACAGACTATAACGAGATTGAGTTTCAGCACTGTTGATCGGCAATCTTATTTGCAAGCACTGTCGATCGTATTCAACGTATACAGGGAAATTCGTATTGTAAACATGTCACAATAAAAGTGTTCATAGCAACCAACAGCTCAATTGGGTCGCATGAGACAAGGGTATGTGGGTGCGTGCGTGTGTGCGTGAGTCTATCTAGCCGCCAAGAAATGAAAAATAGGACAACAATGGTTTAATAAAGATTTATTTCATTATATATGAATGCAGTACATTCTATCTATATATTTTTTTAAATAATGATTACCCGTCTTCGGAGGGAAGTCCTCGTGTTGCCTTTCCGAAGAGAAGGTGGTGCACCAAAGGGCTGGCTTCTTCAGAAGGAGTTCAGGTGGTGTCACCCCGAAAAAGTGTTCATGATGGTGGCATGGAAGAGGTATGGTGCCCTTCCAAAGAAGTGTGGTTTTCCTTGGTGGCACCCCGAAGAAAGTGGTCTTGATGGTGCCACCCCGAGAAAAAAGGTGTCTTGATGTTGGCACCCCGAAAACAGAAGGTGGTTTTGATGTTGGCACCCCGAAAAAAAAGGTGGTTTTCCTTGATTATCACATGTTGCAGACACACAAAAGATTGTCTTAGAGAGACATAGCTACTCTATATGTCTTTACTGTTAGAGTTCAGAAAACAAAAGGAATAAACCATTACATTTCATCTATAGAAGCTAACGTCGGTAGAGAGAGAGCATACCCCCCCACTCATTAGATTTTCCCAAAATTTGGCGCACTTGCGCAGTGTGTATAATAAAGTAATATTTTCAGCTGAAGGAAGCAGAGATGGGAAAAAGGTAGAGATGAGAAGCGAAATAGTTATAAAAATGTACTAGTATAATGAGGAAGCAGTTGCTAAACATGGAAGTTGTAAACTATTTGTATATGGTAGCCAAGTAAATAATATAAAAATAATTTTGAAAACGGGTGAACCGTTACAAACATTACATCCCAAGAATCATTTTTAGTTTTATCAGAGCCTACAGGAGGCCGATGCAGCTTAGCATTTCTTACCGTTTTAAAGCAAACTTGCCTTAAGGACTTCATTAAGGGTCTAGGGTATAGCGCGTGAAATTGAAAATCCAAGAAAAGACGTCTTCCCGTGTTAGCGAGGAGGCGTGGCCACCTGTTCCCTTTCTCCAGTGTGTGTGTCTAAGATGAGGGCAGATAAGTCCAAAAATCCGAGCGAAGGTCAAAAGGTCCAAAGGTAAGGTCCAAAGGTCACTGTAAAAATGAATTTCGCATTTTCAAGCTCCTGAAGTCACCTTTAAACTTACAGTAATGCCTCAAAGAGCAAATTGAAGAAGAAAGCTTGCGCGTGTGCAACTATTTAGCCTTTTTTGATATCGTGTTTGGCTGTTAAATTGCAGGCATTTATAGAATGTATGATTTTGCATTGCGAGTTTTTTTGCACATTAAAATACTTTTTTGAGAAAATCGAAAATAGTTGTCATTCATTAAGCTCTTAACTATCGTCTTCTGAAATACTATATATGTAATTGGAAAATAGAGTGTGTTTTGCGAGAAATTGTGAATCCGTGTTTTACATGGCAAATACGTATGTATAAATGTGTGTATCCAGGCCCCTTAACTCAATGAGATAACATTGTCACAGCCGGGAGGGCCCACATCTAAAAGGGCTATCACGGCTTTCGTTAAAGCTAGTCTTAAAATCACAAGTACTTGAGCAAGTCTCTGTTAAATCTCCGATAGATGCTCATTCTTCTGTTTTTAAACTTTCTTGAATCATTTAGGCTTTATGTTTTATATATATTTTTGGTTTTTTTTATTATTGCTGCTCCGCCACTGACATGATTTTTCGAAAACATACGCATTTTCCATCCTCGCCACGGTAGTAATACTGTGTCAACATTTCATTAAAATGAGTTCAATAATTTTCGCGTGTCGCAATATAATAGTATAACGATCTAAAGCAATAGGTACTTGTTTGTATAGATTACAAACTCTAAGTCCCTTGGTTTCTATAATAAGCGAGGCAATGTTCGGATGGACCTAAAAAAGTGTATTATGCCGGGTTTTTCATTCACAGGTCAGTGGACAGCCCAGTATAAATACAACACATTTTTCAGTTTTACAACCACCCACCCCCCAACCACCCCAAAGTCACCCCCACCCAAAGAAAAGTAGAAAGTGATCGGGAACCCCTAAAACGTCTAAAAACAAAGTTTGAGCTGTTTCTATATTTTTGATGTTTTTATTATTGCTGCGCCGCCACTGACTCGATTTTTCCAAAACATACGCGTTTTCCGTTCTCGCGGCAGTAGTAATACTGTATCAAAATTTCATTAATATAAATTCAATACTTTTCGCTTTATGCAATATACAACGAACAAAAGCAATACTCATATGTATACATCAGAAATTGTAAGTCACTTGGTTTCTATAATAAGTATATAAGTATATTATGCCGCTAGGTTTTTCATTCACAGGTCAATGGACAATCCATTATAAATACAACAAATTTTTCAGTTTTACAACCTTCCACCCCCAACCACCCCAAATTTACCCCACCTAAAGAAAAGTAGAAAATGATCAGGAACCCCCAAAATGCCTAAAAACACAGTTTAAGCTGTTTCTATATTTTTATAGTTTTTTTATTATTGCTGCGCCTCCACTGACACGATTTTTCCAAAACATATGCGTTTTCCATCCTCGCCGCGATAGTTAATACTATGTCAAAATGTCATTAAAATCAATCTAATAATTTTCGCGTATCGCAATATAAGGTCTGTTTTTACAGCAGTCACGGACTAGTCAGCGTCATTTTGATTGGCCAGTACTAGTCAGAAATAGTTTGACAACTGCAATGGGGAATACTGATTGGCTCTGACTGGTTTGTGATTCTCTGTAAAAACAGACCTATAATAAGGTAACGATCTAAAACAACACTCGTATGTATACATCACAAATTCTAAATCCCTTGGTTTCGATAATAAGCAAAGCAATGTTCGGATGGACCTAAAAAAAGTGTATCTTGTTGCTAGGTTTTTCATTCACAGGTCAATGGACAGCCCATTATGAATACAACAAATTTTTCAGTTTTACAACCCCCCCACCCCCCAACCATCCCAAATTACCCTCACCAAAAAAAAGTAGAAAATGATCAGGAACCCCTAAAATGCCTAAAAACGAAGTTTGAGGAATATTTGCAAATTTGCAGACAGACAGACAGACAGACAGGCCGATGGAAATGAGTGACGTGGATTTTCGTTATGTACACATCATAAAACGCCGAAAAAGTGAATCATCTCAAAATCGAAAATTTTCGGGATCACAATACTTCCCTTACTCGGTGTTGGAGGTAAAATTGGAATAAAACTCAATAGATAATAGGTGGCGGGAGTAGCATAAATAAATTTAAATGAAAGGTGTGTATTCGCTTGATTGAGTCGATTTGATAGATAGCATCAAACGTTGATGATAAGTCAGTTAATTTTTACCAAAAAAATACTACCAATAATGGCAAACTGAATGTAATTATCAGTAAAATTTTGATTTTAATGGTTGTTAGAAGTGTCAAAAAATGTTCAGTGTAATGTTGTCGGTTCAGAAAGTTAGTTTTATTAGGCTCTTTGAAATTACATAGATTGTAAACCTAATCACTTTATAAAAGTACTAAAATGTCGAAAATATCATCGCTTAAATACTGTAAATCTAGAAGGGGTTCACTGAAACAGTAGGTATTTGCCATAGCCACCGAACCATAGCTTTTCACTTGATTGACAGTCGAGAAACACGTTTCAAATCACAACTTTGCGTAAAAGAAACAGCACCTTCTTCTTTAGCGCACTAGCCAAAGCTCAAAATCTTATATCTGCCCCCACTATTGAACTTGTGGCCAGAACCTCCAAAATGCCTGATACGAATGTGGGATCAATCCTTCGAAGTTATTATCATGCTTACATTTTTCTGGGCAGATAGATGTCAGAGATATTGATAGGAATGGGAAGACATGGTTTTTTGTGCGGTTAACATCATAGAACGTTTCTCATTTTGTCAAATACGTCCGCAAGAATCATTTAGTATTACTAAATTTGTATTATTTTGATGAATAACCCTATAATGCCTTCAAGTTTCATCCCTTTGTTGAACGTTAAAGTTCAGAAGTTAAAGCTGATGCTATAATACGAATGTGGGGTCAACACCTCGCAGTTACTCCCAAACTTAAAATTTTCTAGGCGGATAGATGTCGGGCATATATAGAATGATAAGACATGGTTTTTTTTGTGCGGTTAACATCATAGGACAACGTTCTTCTTTTGCCAAATACGTACGCAAGAATGCTTTAGTATTATTGAATTTGTATTACTTTTATGAATAACCCTGTAATGCCTTCAAGTTTCATCCCTTCGTTGAACGTTAAAGTTTAAAGCTGATGCTATCTATAATGGTATACAGTAAAGGCTTTCTTTAGCTAGAGCTTTATCACATTTTGAGGAGATCGTAAAGAAGGTTGTAAAAATTTAAACTGTAAAGGATAAACAAAGAAGATGACATCTATCCATAGACTAAGCACTAAGCAGTTGAAGCCAGGCAGATTGCTTAGGAAGGACTACATCTACTGGTATAAAATGCAATTATATCCAATTATCCATTCATCGTTATGCATGGGGACCATTCCCCATTATATCCATACATAATACGTATCATATCTCCTTTTTTTAATTGGGTGAGTCGAGTATGGATCAGAGATGACATTTTCATGAAAAAGATGAAGTCAAGTTGATTGTCTGTGTACTTTCCACACATAACGGTTAAGCTGCTAGGTCTTTCCATCACAGGTTACCCCCACCCCTCAATACATAACTTTCACCTCCCTCCACAAAAAAAAAATGGAAAACGATCTGGGACCCCTAAAACGCCTGAGAACGTAGATTGATCTTTTTTTATATTTTCAGTCTTTTGCTTATTGCAGCACCACCACTGATACGACTTCTCAAAAACTACGTGATTTCCATCCTCGCCAAGATAATACCGTATCGAAATTGCAATAAAATCAATTCAGCCAATTCCAGGTTACACAACGATCTAAAGCAATACTCGTATGTGTGTATGCATCAGAAAAGTCCCTTGGTTTCTGCAATATAATAATAGAGGAAATGTTAGGAAGGACCTAAAAAAGTGTATTATGCCGCTAGGTCGTTCTTTCACAGGCAATGGACAGTTATTATACATACAGCAAATGTTTCACTTTTACAGCCCCCCATCCCCCAACCACCGCAATTTCACCCTCAACCAACAAATAATAGAAAGTGATCAAGAACCCCTAAAACATCCAAAAACGAAGTTTGAGCTGTTTTCATATTCTTAGCTTTTCGATTATTGCTACGCTGCCAATGACACGATTTCTGACAACCCTACGCGTTTTCCATCCTCACCACGGTAATAGTACTGTGTCAAAAATTTTGACATTTCATTAGAATTGATTTAGTATTTTCCACGTTACTAAATACAAAACGATCTAAAGCAATAAGAACTCGTATGTACACAGAAAGTTCTGTTTCCATAATTCCCATAATTTCGGCAATAGACAAGGCAATATTCGGATGGACCTAAAATGGTGATTTATGTCGCTAGGTTTTCCTTCACAAGTCAGTGGACAGCCTATTTTGAATACAACAAATTTTTCAGTTTTTCAACCCCCGATCCCCCAGCCACCCAAAATTTCACCGCACCCAAAAAGGTAGAAAATGATCAGGAACATCTAAAACGCCTCAAAACGAAATCTGAGGAATATTTGAAATTTTTTTTGCTAATTACTCGGGCGCTCATCTACAGATTTTTAAAATTCAGCAGCATCACCTATTACGACCCCATAGCCCAAATTTTATCACAATCCATGGAGTGGAGAAAAACGCGTACAGACAGGCAGACAGACAGACCGACAGGCAGACAGACCAACGGAAATTAGTGCGTGGATTTTCGTTATGTAGATATCACCTATCGGTGTGGGAAGTAAAAGCTCAGTATATCCAATGTGTAAAATGGAATGTACGAGTATGATATCTTTCCAACATGTCGAGAATACAGGGTGGGTCCACAGTTAGTGGACGGTCTTCCGGAATGTGGGTTTACAAAAAATATTTCAGAAATCTGTCGCTTGATCATGCAAATGACCCTTGAGGGCTATCACGTGAAAATATTTTCACTCAAATTTTGACTTTTGTACAGGGTGATTTATATCAAACTTACATTTTTTGAATGGAACCACCTACATATTATTGCATATTTGCATTCCTTGGTGAATTCTAGTGTAACTTTCTGTATAATACATGGAACCTTAAACGAACCATTTAGCCGCAAATGTAGTTGAAGAAATCAGTAGATTCATTAAGCAAACTTCAAGCGCAGATGACTTGATTTTTTCAAATAGGAATGCCTCTGTCAGTCTCACATTTCACGTGCCATTCATTCATTAATACCCACTATAATTATGATCTGGCAGTCACATTCGCCTAATATTATTGATGTTAATGGTGAAAGTGCAATTGGGTGCTTATTGCAATGATGAATGTTTGATCTAGGCCGCAAAGGTTTGATGACGTAGCCAAGTCCTTTACAGGTGGTCAATGGAAATCTCGGCTCACGGCAGTGGTTTCGAACTGACCAAATTACATATCAAAAGTATCAATTGTAGCTTCAAATAGTCAATTGTAATTTCCAAATAATCAATTGCAGTTTCACATAATCAGATCAGATGTCAAATATTGTTTCAACAGCAAATTTTAAGTTCAAAAAAGTTAATTATCGTTTCCAATGATCAATTGAATATACTCTGATCTAGCTCGGCTCGTATAAGAATTGATGGTATCCTGTCTGGACAAACTGCAACCAGAAAAGGAGTTCGTCAGGGATGTGTATTATCTCCGATGTTCTCTAACATTTATTCTGAATTTGTGATGAGACAGGTATTGGACAACTGGAATTGCGGTATAACTATTGGCGGCAGCAAAATGTCTAACTTAAGATTTGCTGACGATACAACCCTTATTGCTGCTTTTCAGGAAGAACTAGTAGTTCTAGTAAACATCTTAGAACAACACAGTGCAGCATATGGACTTGGTATTAATTACAACAAGACTAAGGTTGTGATCATAGATAGAGAGCACGATAATCATCGAGAAATAAAGTCAGTAGGCCGTTGTGAAGTAGTTCAAAGTTTTGTGTACCTCGGTTCTTTGATCGATAATTCGGGTAGCTGTGAAAATGAGATTCGACGGCGCATACAACAGACACGTGTGCACTGGGAAAACCAGCCCAGTTACAGTGTCTAACTGGTACATTTTTAATAGCCTATATTAAAGTTGCGTGCCGTTTCTGAAATGTAGCTTCATAGTCAGTTATAAAAACTGAATTCTAATACTTAGATTTTGTCACAGAAAACGCATATTATTGTAACAATTAAACTGGTTTAAGTACTACTACTTTCAATTAAACATTTTAATAGTAATGATTAACGAGAGTTACTATAAAGATAAATCAGTAACTGTCGTTATGAGTATTCCTATCGTAGACACTTCAGGTTACAATGACAATTGAACTGGTTGAAGTACTGCAATTTCCAATTAAACATTTTAATGGCAAGAGTTAAAGGATATTACTGCTGTGATAAGTCACGAAATACGTAGAACGGCCGTTCCCGAGGTGGGGGTTGTTTACCATGCTCCATCTCTTTTCATTCTTTGTAGAGGTCAAGCGAGTGCGATAGAGATAGATGCTCTTCAGTGTTGTTTTAAATTTCAGTTAGTCGTTAGTGGTTACAGCACGGTTACAGGTGTGAGGTGCATTCGCTGTTCGGTTTTACTATCACATACTATTTTGTGTTCCTATAAGTTTTATGCGTGCTTGTGTCTTTGTGTGTGGAACAGAAAGGTACCTACATGGTCAAATATGGCTTTAGAGTACACGAGTCGTACATTTCCGGTAACAAAATATGTAACAATTTTCCAATGGCATTATGTGTTCGTAGGTGTAATAGACGTTTTATGTGCAATAATAACTTCTTTGTTATGATAAACTAAAAATTTTAATTTTTGTTATAATGATTTTTAATTAATTATTTTACCAGGAGTAAAGATTATTTTGAATCTATTTGTTTTTTTAATATAGGAATTATACGTAGGTATTAAATTAAGAAAAAAATCAGTATTGGTATTAAAGTTTTTCATTACAACAGTTTAATTCATTATCTGTAGTACAATGACAAAAAGAATGTCACAAATAAATAAATAATATTACTTAATTGAGGGTACTAAACAAGTGAATAACCTTGGAGACGTGGTTTAATTGTAACTATTAAACTAAGCTACAGTCACAGTGACATTTTTCTGACAACCACTGATTTGATATTGCTCACTACTACAATTAATTCTAAACAGAATTCACTATTCAATTGCAGCAATTAGACAGTTTAATTGTCACGTATTTTGGTGCAAAATTTAATTGCGGTGATTAAAATTTTAATCTTAGCGATTAAAGTTTTCTCTCAGTGTGGCCATGACATATGACGTGACCATAGCTTCACTAAGGCTACCAAAATGTGGTTGGTTCAGTCTCTTGTGTTCTCCATATTTGTGTATGCCTGGAAAACTGGGACTGTTAAAAAAGTAGATCGCATGGATGCTTTTAAAATGTGGGCGTGGAGAAGAATGCTGAGAGTTCCTTATACCCCCCATCAAACTAACGTTTCCATACTGGACGAGCGCGGTAATCTAAAGAGACTATTCTCCATTGTGTCGACGAGAATGCTTACATACTTCGGACATATACACAGAAGCGATAATATGGAGAAAGTTGTAGTTCAGGGTCATGCTCCGAGTGGCCATTCCCCTACACGCTGGATGGATACGACGAAACACCTGCTGGATATCAGTATCAAGAGCGCCACTGAACAGTAAATTGCGAATGACGGTGAGCTACAGTTCTCAAAACTATTGATAATATTCGTGTCAGCAATATTCCAGCTCCGACTTAATGCATTTTACGAGCTCACAACATGTCTGTTGAGACGTTGTCACTATGATGATGATATCATTGTAAAAAGATTCAAATCAAGGCTCTAAAGCGACCATTTAAGCTTCTATGGGGCCAGTGCAATATTTTAATGTATTTGTCACCGAGCCGAGAAGATTAAGATAAAATCTGTGTATCTATCCACCGACTGGAATATCTACAGCTGCAAAGCCATAACACACTTAGCTTAGCCATTAGAAGGCAAGCAACTAAAATCCATGATCTTCTTGGTAAAACTTTTAAATAATTATTTACCCTCCCCAGTTATTCTAAACAAAATTATCTTAAACGGGTTGTTAAAAAGTTAATTATAACAGCCAGGTTAATGATTTAACCATCATTGGTATTCGGTAAGCTTAAAATTTAACCGGCCGGTTCTGCAAGGCATTTTAACTGGTGCCGTTAAAAATTTGTAGTTGTCATGTCTCATGTTCACAGTAGGAATGGGTGGAACAGGCTATCTAAAACAACAGGTACAAACTGTTCCAGTGTCATGAAATATCTGTTTTAAGAAACCTGCTTCAGTTCCAAACTGTTCCAAACTAGATGTGTCGGTGAAACAGGCAGCGATTCATGGTGTGCCACTGTTCGGTTGCGCTGTATCTGTGTCACACGTGTTTACTTGTTCAGTCTGCGTGCTTCAGAAAACTGTTTCGATTCATTATTATATTTTATTTATTGGTGGTTGCTGGTTGTTGGGTTGTTAGGTTTCTATGGATGGGTGCGCTTACGAAACCTAATGCAAGTAGTTTGTTTGCAGTCAGGCTATAGTTAATGGCATTAGGAGCTTCTTGGTTAAACGTTTTTCAATGAGAAGCAAGAGCAGCCCAGTTTGGTTTTTTTTCTTAGTTATTGATCAGACAAACGCAAAGTGTAATATGTGTGAATTACAAATGTCATATAAATATTCGCTAACGAACTTAAAAAAAAATCACCCAAAAGTCAGGCGTTTCAATGCACCGAATCAAAAATACTGGAGACAAGAGCGGCGACACTACTGTTAGCAATACCATTAGCTCGCAGCAGTTAAGTATTCCAGCAGAGAAGACCAAACCTCTTCAGCCTGTTATTATAAAAAATCCCGAATTATTCCGTATCCGCAAGCAGCCTGTTCCAAACAGAAACCAGTTTCAAAAAGAACAGATCCTGTTCCAAAGTCCCATGCCTAGTTCACACTGTTCTCAGACAGTGTGAAATTTGATGAAACAGTGTTATTTTACTAAAGCCTCACACGGTAACTATGCATGTGGGAAAGGTAAAGCTGGTGTACTCACTATTGTACGTGAAATATTACATATATAGTAGAAATCATATTCCACAGCCATTTTGCCTTCGCTTTCGTTAAATAACTGCTTCTTTATTTGTTATCATGAAATAAATTGGTACAGTAGCCATTCCGGTCAATTTTCTTTCTAGGTTAGGTGTGTAACGCTGCCCAAAAGCCCTGCCGTTATACGTACACTGGCGGTTATAATTTCAACCAGATTTCTCTTTACAGAATACCTATGATGGCGTTGATGGCTATAATGGCCGTTAGTTATTTTAACCATACGTTATGTTTAACCACGCTGTCACAGAGTGGACCCCTATGTCCAGTTGTTATAACAATATGCCAATTACTTGAACTGATTAAACTCTGTAGCTAGAATTAAATAAGTTTGTAAAACTGTGAAACTATATATGTGGGATTTAGCTGGCTCGATGATGGGTTCGTTTTTACTATACTGTAATTCTATGTGTGCGTATGACTAATTGGATTCCACCTACAACTGGGATTGCCTGTTTGGCGGTGCAAGTTACATATAAATAAATAAACATATAAACAGGACATACCTGACTAACGATCACACAGTGTAGCTTACGTTCGTTATTTTAATTTATATTGACCTTTTGATATATTTTGTGCTATGTGAAAATGATGTCCGCATACTGTGTAATAAATGTTCATTTTGTAGAATACACTGGAAAGTGGATTTGCTCGCATTAGCAAAAAGCTCCTGAAATAATTCCTTGTATGCTAATTAACAACACACATGGATCTATACATATAGCGTTTTGTATGGCTTTAATGCTTTCAGTAATAAGAAATACTATTCAGTAGTACCAGTTTTACAAAATCCGATTGATCTATTTTGATGGTGAAAGACAAACATCATCCACATGGTTGACATGACAGAAGAAACTAGTGGTTCCTTTCAGCACGTAATCATAACGGAACGCTCAGAGTCACGTAACGTAAGACGTAAGACGTAACGTAAGACTTAAGAAAAAAATAAACATGTGCAATTATATGAGAGGGTTCACAGTGCGGTATGTACAGCACTATGTGCCGTCTTACGTTACGTCTTACATCTTACGTTACGTGACTATGAGCGCTACTTAAGTGTTTTAAAATTGCCTTACAATACCTTGTATAAGCGAAAGAGGCTGCCTATACAATGGGTCCCTGTCATTTTTGTAATTCTATCAATATGGCCGATAGTAACTACCACGGTTTCTTGATCTTTGGTGTAGGTTCTGCAATTGCTTTTAAGCTAACTCTCTAAAAAACATTGTATATTCAAAATTTCGAAAACGGATCGTAACGCGGCAGTCATACAATCAACTGTTGTCTATTTGTTTGTATTGTTCTTCGCGCTATATGTATTATCCTGATGAAAAAAAAATGTTGCAACCGATATATAATTTCTATTAGTTAAATTATCAGTACTGCCTCGTACATTGAACCATAGTAGATCAACGCATTTTCGGATTTTGAGCGCATAACAGTTTGATCTTATACTCAAGTTATTTTTAAACGAGGGTACACAATTACTCAGATATTCTAAAGCTCATCTGTTTCTAAATACTTTAGACGTTTGCTGTATATATATATTCTGTAAAACTCAAACCTGTTCCATTTTCATAATCAGCAAGCAAAGAGGAAACTGCATATAGAATTAAATTCGACCAGGCTACAGCACTGCACAAATCCAGTTTATCTGGCTGTGCATAGAGAAGACTACAGCAAAAGTCAATACGAGGAACGGTGTTATTCCCAAGCTGGTTAACTTCCAATAGGTAGGCCCATCCTGGGTATTGCGGACAACATCCCTTACCATGTGCTTGTGCCAGCTATCGTTGTTTCCCTTTTGCATGCTTAGCCAGCTATTTGTTTTTTTTTCTGTATATCTTAATATATATAAAAGGCAGGATTAAATAAATAAATCCTGTTTGAGAAACACATATTAGTTTCCCCAATACCTAACATTTTACTATTGCCTTTGCATACTTTTTATGTCCTTAGGTATGAATCGATCAACAATACGTGCCTCTTTTCATCTTCTATCGTGAGAGTTGCACGTGAATAGTAGCGATTTATTTGGATCTTAGAAAACTTGAGATTCATCATCCTCTATCCATCATGTCGGGATATAGAGAATTTGTCCCTATATATCCAGGACTAGAATTCTAGTCAGATGCGCGACATGCGGGGAAGATGCTGATAGCGATAGGGCAACATCCAGAATTAGACCTTTAAGAATATACAAAGCTTTTTAAAAACAGAATAATGCTTCTGTCGTGGTGTTTTTTAGAGTTAGGTCAATTAAAAACAAAAACTTCTTGTCACTCTTTATGCAACGTTTCGATTAATGTATATCAGGCATCACAGAAACGAAGTTTTCATGGTTCTATGTATCATCATCGGAGTTGGTTAGATAACGAAGGCACGCACACTATTTGAAAAAAAAGTGGCGGCGCAAATGACAAGTCAAAAACTGCGGTTAAAAATAGCTAGCTCACTCTCCATTTACATTTAGTGCTTGGTCCATACTAGTGCCTTTGCTATTCGTTATTTGCAATTTCAAATTTTTTAATGTAGTATCTACGATTGATGATCGTATGCAGTTGCCAAATAATATGCAAATAATGTTAGAGAATGGTTTAAAAGCAACCAAACGTCGCTTAATGCAAATAAAGTGTACCGTGATGTCAATTACCACAAAATCAAACCCTACTAAGTATTATTATACCGTTAACGGTAATGTTTTGGATAGGATAAGAGAAGCAGGTATCTTTTTTCAGTCCAGCCTCAAATTCTGTAAGCATTATATACAAACAGAGATATATGCGATTTTAGCTTATGCCTTTCATATTCATGCTGGAGTTGGTGGCAATAAAATGGCCGACTCGCAATGCAAGGGTCGAGGAAGTCACCTCAGCCAGCTTTGGGGCTGGCACTAGGTACCATTAGAAGAAAAACAGAGGTGTGGTTGCAAAATCAGCATCATATGGGATGGAGAGGAATCTCTGGACATCTCCGTTAAGCTAGAGAACTTATTTTAGGACTTCTGACCAAGGTGGGACGGTTCTGTCTCTCACTGGACAGAAGCCAGCTAAGCTTACTTGTTGGCCTGCTATTCGATCATAACATCTTCAAACGTCACTTGCATGTGATGGGGGTGGCAAGTGATCCGACATGTATACGCTGTGGCGAGAAGGAAGAATCCTCGGCACACACTCTATGTCACTGTGAAGCCCTTGGGTATAACAGGCAGACTATACTCGGTGCAAGGGTTCTTGCAGTAACGCAGTAGAGGTCAACATATTGATTTTGCTGTAATTATTTCTGAACCATCAAAATGCCGTCTTTTTTAATGTAGAATGGAATATTTCTGGATACTATACAATTAAGACGATAGTAAACAATTATGAGACAACGTAAGAAAAGGTGTTGGCCTATTAGAATTAGATGTTTACTACCTCTATGTTCAGTTGTTACTCTGAGTGCCCCACCCTGTACTATGGAAGAATATTTTAATGACATAATAGTTCTGTGATATATTTATGACCTTTATACCTATTAAATAATGAGATAAGATATAATTATTATTGTTTCTGTGAAAGGTTTGTTGCCGTTTACTTTACACATTTAAATATTTGTTTTAATTTGCGTATGTGTGTCTTGTTGTTGTTAGTTTTAAGCTCCCTTCTGTATGCCTTTGCTTGTAAATACCTGTGGTTGTTTCTGAAGTTTTATCGATAAATAAATAAATGAAAGCAAATGGTGGTAACCATCGAGCAACGCACGTCTATGGAAACAGCAAGCTGTATAACGACGAAGACTTATTAATGTACATTAAACGAGGCAGACTTAAGGCGTAATGATGGATGGCAGCAGATCCGCTTGCGAGTGGTTGCGGCCTAAGACGTTTCGTAGTCACAAAGATGCATTGTTTCCGGGAATCCGACGAGAAAATACTCTCGTGGATATGAATGCCGCCCGGTTCTAGTCAAGCAACTGATTACGAAATGGAAAATGCACAGGGATTGAATGTCTGAAGTGTTTTCTATTCAGTGCATTGTGTATCAGCTGTAGGAAGAGACAGGAACTCTAGAATCAACAAAATTTTTTTAGAACTATCATGCCTATTTACAAGGTGTTCTATGACGAATGGAGAATACTTTAGAAAAAGACTGTACAGCTCATTTCCAACAAAAAAGGTCATAGTATATACAGTAGTGTCTGATTTTCAACTGTTTCAAAGATAAATTGATTTTTAGAGATTTCCACTAAAATGCAGACCTCCAAATGAAAACCCTAATAAAACAAAGTTTTATGGTCCAATTTTGGAATTTTTTGTATTATCACCAGTATTACCAGCATCACGAGAAAATCCGTATGCAATACTTACCACTTCTCAAGTAAGACTTTAAATGTTTGGGGTGGTATTGTTTTTTATTACGTCATTGGACCATGCTTTTGTTTTTGAGGAAACAGTGTAGTTCATTTAGACTTTTTGGAAAATCAGTTGCCCGTGCTACTAGAAAATGTGCCTCTTCGAATACATCAACATAATATGTGCTACCTATGTACATGACTGGGCTCCAATACATCATAATGCACTCAGACTTTAGCTCTACATAACATAACTTTAATTTTATCCAAAAATTTTTGCATAACCTTCCATAATAACGGAGATATCAAACTTCGGAGTTTAAGTTGATCATCATGTATACAGGGTAGGCCAATAGTAAGTGGACGGAGGATTGTAGGCTTACTAAAACGAATTTCAAAAATATGTCACCTGATCGTGGCAAGGGATATAACCCTTAAATATTTTCAGTTAAATGTTGACTTTTATACATATCATCATATGTTTACTATTCATATCAAATTTACGTTTTTTTTTTATATGAATTAAAATGAACTCTAGTGTAACTTTATGTATCATATGTGGAACTTTAAACGAACTGCTTAGGCGCAAAGCACTATTTTTGGTATAAGTAGGTATCAGAAAAAATTTAAAATCGCAGAGATTACAGAACGATCAGATTTGGTTTTATTTTGTACTTAAAGGAATTAGTAGATTAATTAAGGAAACTTCAGTCACAGGTAACTTGATTATTTCAAATAGGAATGCTGAATTTTTTATAACATCAAATGTAAAATCTGATTACAAAGGATTGTCAATACCAACCTTTTTTAGTTTTTATTTTATTTCAATTTCTCAGTCAAATCGGTGTTTTTCAATTTTCCTATCTATAAGCGACCTAGCTGAAAAATAAACAAAAATGCGTCAAGGTGGAGGAAACCAACTTAGTAGAAAGATACAAATAAACGAGAGCAATGAAGCAAGATTATGAAAATTCCTTATCACACATCGTCTCTAACCGGAGACAACAGCGGTAAAACATCTAATGTCAATGAGTTATGACAGAAGTTTTCTTATCACAGCCTACTAGCTATTCAGCTCTACTAGAGCTTGATATAGCTCCCCAAAAGATGATTAAAAGCTTTGAAACAAAAGGAAAACTGCTAGCGATTGTTGCTTAAATGCTGCCTAAAATGCCATTTTGCTCCCTGCAGCTTATTTGTTCTTTAACGAAGTGTTTAGGATGTTCTTGTAGTAAGTTTATACAATATAAATTTGCGATAAATTTAGAATTGTTGTATAAACGCTAATTAAAGCATCTCTATGCAACAGATCATCTGCCTACATGAAATAGTTAGGTAAGAGCTCTGTAAGAATGACTTTCAGAGGTGTTCAGCTTCTTTTGTAGTACTTGTACAACAAATCTTCATGTTTAGTTTGTGAAATATGTG
Organism: Callosobruchus maculatus; assembly: GCA_951848785.1. Taxonomy (NCBI): domain Eukaryota; kingdom Metazoa; phylum Arthropoda; class Insecta; order Coleoptera; family Chrysomelidae; genus Callosobruchus; species Callosobruchus maculatus. The sequence continues at coordinate 3,046,886 of CATOUR010000296.1, forward strand.
TTCTAATCGGCACATTGCTCTCAGCAGTAGCTTTTATACAACTGTCGTTTAATAGCTATCAAAAGCTATTAATGGGAACTATATTGGAGCGATTACCGAGCAGAAAACCTTCGCCTGTTACATTTTTGTTGTTTAATGTATCTGGAAACAGCCTTATAGCGTTTCAACTTCTGATAGGTATTTTAGGTTATAGGTACGCAGTTGTGAATGAACAGTTACAATGTTTGATTTAACGAAGTAATTCAGAAAATAATATTTTCAAACCTGCTAGTAGAAATCCCGGTCAGCGTTCATTTCAAAGTTCCCACAGTGGCAAGGAAACAGTCCCTCCAAACAATGCAGAGCGCGAACAAATAATTGGCCTGAAGATTTGGAACCCATTAAAGAAGGTTTTATATAAATATATACGCATTATTTCATAAGAGCACTCCACAACAGCATAAAATATAAGTACTGCAAGATATCCATAAAAGCAATGTTGCTCTATAACAGCATTACTTGAGTAAGTTGAAGGATAAACGTTGTATAACAGCTCTATATGTACTGCGAATGGGGTGAAATCGCAATGGACTAGTATCATGAATTTTATTTCTGGTTGCATATGATAGAGTACGTCATAAAAAGCATCTCATTTTTTTCTCCGATTTTTTTGGGGACAGGAAAGCCGTGAAAATAAGGAAAATATTTGAATTCTCCTAGGGCAGTGACGTCACTGCCCTATAGGCGAACAGCCAATCAAAAGACAGATATGTGTGCTGTGTTGCCGCATTCTGATGGCGCGCGAAATGCCGGAGCAGTACGCGGGCTGGCTCATCTATCTTGTCTTCTGTTCCCGTCTGATATGTTTTGTGGTTTTAATGTCCCGTGATCCAAAATTCCAGGGCTGTTCCAAATTACGGTTCTATCACCATTCTAGAACTGTTTTCATCATGCCCCGCCCATTTTGTGATTCTAGAATCGATGATTCGTTGGGACGCTGGTGGACCAACCAATCACCGTTCTTAGAACTGTAAAATGGGCGGGGCATGATGAAAACAGTTCTAGGATAGTGATAGAACCATAATTTGGAACAGCCCTTCCGAAAGCTAAGTTAAGGTTCCTGATCCGTCAATCCTGTCAATCAATCGTCATTCGGTCATTGTCATTTCCAAATTCCATTGGGCTTTGACTGTAATTTTCAACAATCTTAAAGTTATTATTATTTTTTTGCGTTTATTTGTACAGGATATCCTTTTATTCCATTTTACTAGGTTTCAAGTTATTTTATCATAACATAACCAAAAGTATGAGTAAAATCGATAGTGGATTCGCAAAAGCCGATTCAGATAACCTGCCTAAAGTTGATATGGCTATGGTGAACGACTTTTATGGGGATAATATGCAGTTCTTCAATACGGAAATGAGAAATGTGAAAGCTAAGAAGTGAGTTTCAAAATATTTATAACACTTGGGATAGCAAATAACATGTTTATGTGAAATGTAAATGTTTTGCGAGTCGGAGCTGTTCTTGGCAACAATGCACTGCTGCTAATTCGCGCGGTTGGCACTGATTGGCTGAATTTGAATTCCTTTCTTTAAACTTTAGAATGGAATTACTAAAAAACAAAATGATATAGAAAGTAACGAAATGCAGCAGAACCTTTAATTTTGTATGCACTAAGCGGTCGTAATAATTAAATCATTGTTCTTAACCTCGTGATACTAGTCCATTCGTACGGCTCGACTCGTCTGTGATCGATCTAGCCTAATTGCTGTATAATAACTCCCAATAACACATAATTTCAGCCTGTAAGACGACAATAAATATGGATGACACTTTGCCCCTCATGAATATCATAACCAGCGGCCATATTGGTCAATTGCTTTGGAAGTAATTTATTTTGTTTCAATAATAGCAAACTATATTTTATATATAAATGTGCTCAAATGTAGTGATTGTGATGATTCCAATGTAGGAAAGACATAATTTTGTAGCTCAGAATTAAAATTTCATATAAAGCAGTGTTGAAATATCCATCAAATACCGAGCGCGTAAAAAATTCGTCATTATAAAGTGCACAGTAAAATTTCGTATGCAACGAAATCAAGCCCTCTGTATGCAAGCTATCCGATTTGAAAGCTACTATTCAAGGCCATTATTGGGTCGATATATCCACAAAATGTTTCTAATTGATTAATGTAGTATTTAGAGAACCATTTAATTGCATTAGAGTTGATTCGTGCAACAAAACGGTCGTATAGATGTTGTAAAGAAGAGCTTTGTTGTCACATTATTGCAACATTTACACAAGCACTATACAGGTCCTAAGGAGCTGTCATGTACAAGTGATGTAAGTATTATTTAGCAGCTGCAAGAACGTTTATACAATTGTTGCCTAACAGTTGCAGGCAATCTTTACAGAACATCTTAAATGATTGAACTGCTCTAAAAGGGGTGATACACGTACGAGCAAGTAGGGGTACTTATGGCTCGACGACCTTTTTCGCCTGTGTGTCACCGTGAGTACGCGTACTTTAAAACCGTCGCGCAAACCGCCGGCGATCCAACTGGTTTGAAATCTTGCCCGTAGCTTGTCTCGGCTCGTACTGCGAGCAGCGAGCCTCCACTTCATTTCGGCAGGCCATCGATGCGCAACGTTTGTCGTGTTTAGCGTTTGTTAAAAGTTTTGTTTATTTAGGAAAATTATCAAAATGAGTGATTTCAGCTTCACGTGTGTCACCGCGTCGAGCCGAGCAAGTTCGCGAACTTAAAAACCGCGTACTTAAAGTTCGTACGTGTGTCACCCCTTTAAAAGTTGTGCCCATCTTGCCTGTATAACTATTGTGAGAACGTTTTGCAAATGTTCTTGAAGCAAATAGTGCTGTGAAAGAAATGCTACGTAAACGTTCTTAAAACCCTAAAAGAATTGAGAAATTTTAGTTGGTTACTTATCTATTGCCATATTGGACATGCAACGGCGTACTATTCGGTAGCTTGAATGGTCAGTTTGGTCAAAACAAGACCTTCTCTGACGCAGTACTTTCATAGCGCTTGCGGTAATCTGCTACTCTGACAACCACTTCACACCTTGAAGAAATCGGTGAAGAAATTGACAGAAAGAATCCGACGATTTATTTTCATTCATAAAGTCCTGCCAACATGCTATGTAGGGATGTTGTAATAATGCCAACTGTTATTGTTCAGTGGTAGTCTCACAATCCATGGTTGACTATGGTTGAATGTGCAATGTAGGTTGTATGTGTTTTGGGATTGACAGTGGATTCATTCATTTTTTATTTTTTTCTATTTTATGGTGTCGTCATAATTATGAATTAGTCATAGCTTTTCAACAAAACTTTTCAACTGAATAACGATCACAAAATATATAAACCAATTGTACCATGACGCTAACCTCAACAGAAGACACGCCAAAAGCACCACAGATAAATGACGCAAATCATGACTTGTCATTAGAAAGTTGGTGTTATCGGTAGGCCCCCAATATCCCTAGAATTCACCAAAAAATTTCAATAAATCGAGCAAGTTTTAATTTGATGATTTCTTCACGGATTTCTTCATGATGATCACAAAATCAATCAATTTCTTGTAAAGTGGTTATGAGCTTTGCTTTCGCGGCTGCCTAGGAATTAAAAAAGCCCTTCAACAATTTCAGGCGCATTTGCAAGCATAAACCACTCAAGCTATGTCCAGCTATGATCCGTATAAACGCATATATTTACTTGAGAATTGTTTACCGGCGAAAACTTATGTGGCATGTTACTCAACAAGGGTTGTGTGCATTGTCGCATGTGAAATATACCTCTCCGCTGTTTTTAAACATCTGCCGGAAAGGCTTGAGATTATAATTTATTTTGGTCCATATTTCACGGAATTAAGGCTTAGTTCTGCTTTTTACGTTTCAGAACCGTCTCGCTTAAATTTTATTATATTATAAAGAAGAGAAGAACTGGCGGTTTATGTAGCTTTATTATAATTTTACATTATTCTCAAGGAAAATGGAGACGTTGGAGAAGCTCAGTTATACTTGATTCTGGTAATTTGCGAATGGAGTATACCTTTATAAATCGTTTCATGTAAACTTTCGGTTGAAATATCTATCAACTACGAGAATCTATAAAAAATGACGATAATAAAATAAAATAAGAAAGTTTAAAGCACTAATGAACGAAGAATACTAGTATTATGATGAAAAAAGCAGTTTTATGCCACATTACTCGTAAATCGAGCACCCGATGCTTTTTCACAATAATATTGGAATTTTTCGTTCATTGTTATCTTAAAGTTATCTTCAACTTTTTGTTCGATGGTCTTTAAAAGCATGTTTTTTCATTTTTTTTTAAACTGTACCTATCTACTGCATTGTAATAAAAATTAGAAACAACAAGAATTTGAAAAGTGGGTCACATAATGATAGATGGGAGCAAAAAATTTCTTAATTTTGTATACTTTAGAACAGCTGGTCATAAAAAATATATTCGAGAAGCTAAAAGCTTCCCAAAGCCTTCACCTTTACAGTGATGTATATTGCATCATTCTTTCCTTATTATACACTACTCAGTTAACGGCATTGATACATATACAGGGTATCCCAAAAGTCAACGTCAAGCCGCAACGGGATGACAGGATTGGTTGTAACTATCATGAGAAAAATCAGAAAAAAATCTATCCCATGCAGTTTGAAAATTATGGGCATTTAAAAAAAACCAACAATTATGTATATTGTATCATTCTTTCCTTATTACACACTACTCAGTTAACGGCATTGATACATATACAGGGTATCCCAGAAGGCAACGTCAAGCCGCAACGGGGTGACAGGATTGGTTGTAACTATCGTGAAAAAAATCAGAAAAAAAATCTATCCCATGCAGTTTGAAAATTATGGGCATCTAGAGAACCTAGAAATTTGGTCAAATTATATCAGTTTTTTGGTCATCGTGGTTAACTTTTATTATTTTTGTTCATTTAACCTTTGGAGCCGTAACCCTAAATAACATTTCTAGAAGCACAGTCAAAAATAATGACACAATTGCCCCAACTTTTCTAGAATGGAGACTACTTATACTATGAATTTAAGTTTTCAAAGTTTGCTGACCCTAAAAGGCCCTCCTTTAAAAATAATGTACTAAAGTGCCTTTTCAAGTGCCATTAAGAGTTGGTGTGTTTAACCAGGATTGTAAAATGGTACGATACCTGTTAGTTTCATACTAAAAAAAAGAGTAAAAATAATAAAAACCTCAAGTAACCCAATTTTTGCTAACCCATTTCACTCAGGTCAGATGTTCTTTATTCGCACAAGCTTCAGGTAGGTTCTTAATTTTACGGCAAAATGATGAGAGAGATGGATAGTGGACATGTTTGCCATAAGTGAGCGAGACAGATAGTGACGCCATTTTTAGCAAGGTCAAGAAGAATAAGTAAAATTAATAAAATAATGAGAAATCTTGACCTAGCTTAGTTTTGGTTTATTGGATTAGAAGTAGGGAAGATAGGGAAGTAAGATTTTTTATCACAATAAATGTTCAAATTGTGTACCACCTGCCTCAATAAACACCCTACATTTTCCTGAAAAGATCTACTTATTAGCCGGGCACATTTAATGCGAGAAGACGGATCCCAGTATCGCTTCAAAGTAAGGCTGTGGACAGGAATTTTGAACGGCAAAATTGTTGGGCCTTTTGAGCTGCCTGAGAGTTTGAATGGCACGAATTACCTACATTTTTTACGACAAAATTTACCAACTTTTGAGGACGTACCACAAAAACGGCCTACAGACGTTGATGTAAGCTGCTATACCTCAATCGACTCAAGGTTTCATGAAACTTGCATCAGTTGCATAAGCTCCTACTCAAACGGGACCTGTTGCGATACCTGAATCGACTTGATATTTCATACACGTTTCATGCAACACAAGAATAGTAGGCTTATTTCCTTGCATCGACGCAATACTATACACAATGAAACCTGCATCACTGCATCAGCGTCACTGGCTGGGCGACATGGCTCACCGACCATAATAGCATTCCAGAATCTGCATCGCTGCAAGCCGCAACTGATACCAAATTCGTGATTCAGTACCACACACGCTGCTGCTTGCGTTATGAAATGTAGAAGTCGATACCTGAATCTCAGCATGCATCAACGTCTGTAGACCGCTTAACAGATCGTCGCCACATGAGGTATCTCAACAAGATGGCTGCCCAGCGCATTACGCACTGCAAGTAAGAGGTTTCCTTGACCAAAAATATCCGGGAGGTGGAGGTGGACGTTCAGGCACTACTATCTCGTGGCCAGCCCGTTCCCCAGATTTAAATCCCCTGGAATTTTGTTATTGGGGTGTTCTTAAAGAAAAAGTTCATTCAAGGCACATTGAGAGCGTAGCCGAGCTGCGTAAACTAATTTCTCAAGCTGCTGAGGACATCAACTCTCGAAGATATGCCTGGCTAATAAGTAGATCTTTTTTAAGAAGATGTAGGGCGTGTATTGAGGCTGATGGTAAATAATTTGTACATTTATTGCCTCACTTTTATTCCAATAAACCTAAACTAAACTAGGTGAGAATTTGTCATTAATTATTTTACTTATTTTTGTTGACTTTGCTAAAAGTAGCGTCACTATTTGTCTCGCTCACTCATAGCAAATATGTTCATTATCCATCTCTCTCATCTTTTTGCCGTAAAACTAAGAATCTGTCAAAAGCTTGTGCGAATAAAAAACATATGACCTGAGTGAAATGGGTTAGCAAAAATCGGGTTACTTGAGGTTTTTATTTTTTACGCGTTTTCTTTAGTACGAAACTAACAAGTACTGTACCATTTTACAATCCTGGTTAAATGTGCCAACTTTGCCAACTAATGGAAGTTGACAAGACACTTTAGTGCATTTTTTTAAAGGAGGGTCTTTCAAAGTTGACAGAGTTTACAAATTTTAAATTCATAGTTTATCTACTAGTCTTCATTCTAGAAAGCTTGGGACAATTGTGTCATTATTTTTGACTGTGCTTCTAGAAATGCTATTTAGGGTTACGGTTCCAAAAAAATAATAATAAAAGTTAACCACAATAACCGAAAAATTGTTATAAATTGACCAAATTTCTAGGTTTTCTTTAAATGTTCATAATTTTCAAACTGCATGGGATAGATTTTTTTTCTGATTTTTCTCATGATAGCTACAACCAATCCTGTCACCTCGTTGCGGCTTGACGTTGACTTTTGGGACACCCTGTATAATTTGTAATATCCATAAACGGTGAACTAAGGAACAAAACAAACAATAATTATCTGTTCCAATACTGTTTTATCGCCTTTCATGGCTATTTGAGGTCCAGAGAAAATCTGCCTTGAATTAAGTAAACCACTAGTTTAAAAGAGCGCTGAAAAATGTTTCGAATGGTTGAACTTTTCCCATTAGGAGACTGGAACGGACCTTAAATTTCCGTATAGTAGACTGCCTCTGATGCGATCCTCAGGAGCAGTTTCATTCGACCGTTTATTGCCACGGTCTATGGAAGGAAAACAGTGGTAGAGAGTCGAGAGCTTAAGAATGTTCGGTAATTCATTTCTGCAAGAATAAGAGAACATTAAGGTCCTAGAAAATTCATGGTGTCATCGCAATTTGGGAAATGCATTAAGACATAATAGGTTTTCCGAGCTTACTGGGGCTCCCAAGTTCAAGCTGTACAAGCGCGCAAAGGTGAAATTCAAGGGAAGCATTAGAATCAGGAGGCTCAATGCTAATCTAATTCTAGAATTTATACCGTGGTTGTCTCTCTAATTTACCTGTTAAAATCTCTCTGAAATCTATATCTCTGATAAGATATTAAAAATTACATAATTATACGTGAATACCCAAGAAACGTTTCAGCAGCTTATTAGCTTCGTAGAGGTTTGAAATAGGTTTTGAGGTGACATTTGATAAAAGAGTTTTGTTTTATAACTGCATTGACTATAATCAAATACACTCAAGATCAATTTATCTTATCAAGAGGTTATAAGGAGTATCAGTAAAATCTATTTTATACGGCCAATAGTCAACTCAAGCTGTAAAGCTTTAAGTAAGCTTTATGGTGGTCTCAAATAAATTTAGTTAAAGCTATTTTGTCCTTATAGCTGTCCTGAAACTTACCGACTTTAAAAAAGCTTTCAAGGAAGCAGTTTAAGGAAGATACTCAATAAAGCCGCCTTAGAGCTGCCTATCCTCCAAGACAAACAGACACAACTAAAATCTTGGGCTTAAAGATGCTTATGATAAGATAGAGAGGTTTTAGGTAAGTAAGTAAACATTACCGATAAAGTTATCTTAAAGTATGTTTTTGTTAGATAGGCTTCGATAAAATTAAAACTGAACAATGGATCCAAACTTACTAGATGGTGCAAAATAAAAAAATGGGCATTTCGAAAGCAGAATAAAAATAATTATTTGGTAATAAAGCAGCACACAATTATTATCCATGCACGAAACCACAAAATGATTAGTTCTTTTTATTTTGTTAATTGCAAGTAAAATGTAGATACAAAAGTACAAACTAAAGCAGTAGTACGAGGGCTGCTCTATACCTCCGTCAATCCACCAGTACGCAAACAGCTGTTTCACGCTTATTAGCGATCATCAGTGCGCCATAGGTTGATTGACGGAAATAGAGAGCATCAATTTTTCCATGTTTACTAAACATGTGAAACATGTGAGAGCAGACAGAAAGAATTCTGCCGGTGCGCCATCTGGCACCCGAAGGTAACGGCAAACCAAGGAAATCGCTGCTGAACAGCAGTAGACCTCTTGGTGGGACGCCAAGGTGCGTCCGCTTGGCCACTAGAGAGCGCGGGTTCTATACGCCGCTACGTATGAAAGCCGATATACGAGGGCTGCTCTATACCTCCGTCAATCCACCAGTACGCAGACAGCTGTTTGACGCTTATTAGCGATCATCAGTGCGCCATAGGTTGATTGACGGAAATAGAGAGCATCAATTTTTCCATGTTTACTAAACATGTGAAACATGTGAGAGCAGACAGAAAGAATTTAGCCGGTGCGCCATATGGCACCCGAAGGTAACGGCAAACTAAGGAAATCGCTGCTGAACAGCAGTAGACTCCTTGGTGGGACGGCAAGGTGCGTCCGCTTGGCCACCAGAGAGCGCGGGTTCTATACGCCGCTGCGTATGGAAGCCGATATACAAGGGCTGCTGTCTGCGTACTGGTGGCTTGACGGAGGTATAGAGCAGCCCTCGTATATCGGCTTTCATACGCAGCGGCGTATAGAACCCGCGCTCTCTGGTGGCCAAGCGGACGCAACTTGGCGTCCCACCAAGAGGTCTACTGCTGTTCAGTAGCGATTTCCTTGGTTTGCCGTTACCTTCGGGTGCCAGGTGGCGCACCGGCAGAATTCTTTCTGTCTGCTCTTAAAGCAGTAGTTTCTTGATTGCAACTGACTTGGCATTATAAACTTTCGGACAAAGATATGTATGATTGCGCTGACCAATAGATACTGGGCGACTGAAACTTAGTTCCTTGCTGCCTTGTGTCATTGTTATGTTGGACTAACTGACATAAACTATTTTTGTATTGAAAAGTCGCTAGCTTGCGGGAAAATAGCTATTAGCCATTAAGTCACTTTTAATATATAGTTTATCTGTTGGTTACATGCAATGTTTACCGTACATCATCTTTATAATCCAATTTTGGATAACCTTCAACTTATGTAAATTCACATCGGCTACTCCTCCCCACGCTATGATTCCATAAACAAGGTGTGATTAGACTAGTGCATAATATAGTGTTTTCAAGTTTTTTTCATTAAATATACTTAAAAAAAATTTTAACATAGAGATCAAGCTCCTTAATTTCTTGACACTGGCTGCGACCTGCTCTGCCCATCTAAGGTTACAATCAATTATAACTTCTAAATATTTTGTTTTGCGTTGTGATTCTATTTTTGAGCTACCAACTGATAAATGGCAGTATTGCGGACCGTTCCTATTATACGGGATGAAAGGTAAGAAGCAAGTTTTTGTCCAGTTAATGGTTAACTTTCTAGAGCCCAAAAATTTTGTTATTTTTCCGAAGCTTTTTAGCAGCCCCCTCCAGTTTGTTCCAATCAGAGCTTTCATAGAATATTGCCAAGTAGTCCGTGAAGCCAAAAATTTTAGCGTCAGGATCTAGGCTAAACACTTCGTGAATGTATAGGGTGAACAGTATCGGACCAAGAACTGTACCTTGAGGAACTCCACAACTGAAGTTTTTGATGCACCAATGTGACTGTCAATACAAACTCTGTATCGGCGCCATTCTAGGTCGCTTTTAGAAAGTAATATGGGTTCCTCTGAAGCCTATGTTCAGCGTTGCCAGGTCGAATTTTAAAAAAGCAGTAGGTTATAGATAGAAAAATCAGTAGATTTTGCAAAAAAACAGTAGATTTTTTTTTTTGAAAATAAACAGTGTAATATCGAACCTCAAACAAAGCACAGTTTTTATTACACAAGAAAACGTAATTGCTCGAGTAAAATATAATCCTAATAAAACTACAAAAAAAAAGATAACTTTTTACAGCACGGAAACTCTTAATATGGGTTACCTAATAAAACTAAAAAATAATAAACAACAATACACGCCTTCGTTGATCTAGATCTGAATCTGACAAGTCTGCATTTCTTTGGTACATGGTACATATTATATTGTTATGTAGTTTAATATAATTATTAAAATCCACATCAAAGCAACTTTGGGCTTCTCGTTTTCATTTTGTATGCAAAATGCCACATTACATACAGTTGTCGTGGAAAGAAAACTTGCGTGTTCAACATAAATTCGGTTATTACAAAAAACATGGCACTATCATCTCCAAAGGGACGTATTTTTTACTTTTATCCAAAACTCTGTCACACTTTCGCTTTGATTCCACGTGAGATCACTATTTCGTAGAAGTCGCCACTCATTATCGTGCTATTGAAGTTGATTAGGAATTAGGATTGACTGAATTTGAAAAATGTTTGGCAAGTGGCATCACTGAAGGATATTGACCGTCCAAAGCTGCTGAGGGCTTAACCAATGATATATTTTTCAGAACATCGCTTTGGAAATGAAACCTTTTATACCTTATACATTTTCTTGAAATACAAAAACAGTAGTACTCATTATTTCTTGAAAACAAAAAAAAATCAGTAGATTCCATCGTAAAAACAGTATTCAGTAGACAAAGGCCCAAAAGCAGTAGATAGTAGATCTACTGAAAAATCAGTAGACCTGGCAACGCTGCCTATGTCATGTAATAGTTGGAGAAGTTCAGGTAATATGAGCGTGTGCGTCTGACGACGCGGTAAACTGAGTTATATGTAATTTGAAACACAAGAGTCCGAATGATGCCTGCTATGGAAACGTTATAAGTGATATCGAGATAGTGTATTCTGCTGAACCGTCGTACAATTTCAATTCCACCTACCCTGTACAAACTGTATCTAATCCCTGTCGGGCGTGTCTTGTCCAGAGTGAGTTATCGAGTGATCCTGACCGCAGGAAATCCTTTGTTGCGGGAGATGGTTTAATTTATCATAAAAATACGTGCAGAGATAACTTCCAAATGGGAGAACATTTTCTTTCTGATACATAAGTCGACAATTTTTATCGCCTCGTCAGTCAAGAGGAAAGGAAAAATGTATTGCTTATAAAACTGTTCTGAAATTGTTTCACTTCTTTGACCTTCCAGGATTCTTTCAGGCTATTCCAAATTAGTTGGGAATAGTATAGAGAAATTTTTTTTATTTTCAGATTAATAAGTATCAATCAGCTTAATTTGAAGAACCTGCTTATTAAAGGGCCTGAGTGCACACAATTATATTTTTTTCAATTCAATTTTATTCACCCATGTATTTGTCATGTAAAACACGGATTCGCATTTCGAACAAAACTCATTTGTTTTCCAAACTACATACACTGTATTTCAGAAGGTGATAGTTAAGACCTCAATGGATGTTCTGAGACACTTGGAAACTCCTTTATATTTTCTCGTAGTTTCCAAAGTGGACGCGTATTGTCCACTGTTCTTTGTATCACCTTTTGTCACAAAACTTGGATATCATCCAGTCAACTTCTTCGTACCATTTTAAAACCAATTTCTTCAAAAAAGTTTTTTAGTGGAAAAAAACACGCAATGCAAAATCACGCATCCTTCAAATGTCGGTAATTTAACAACTAAACACGATGTCAAAAAAGTGACAAAGCGCATGCTTTCTTCTTCAGTTTGCTTTTTGAATCGTTACTTAAAGTTTAAAGGTAACGTCAGGAGCTTTAAAATGCGGAACTCATCTTTATGGCAACCTTTGGATCTTTGGATTGAACCTTTCGACCTTAACTTTGGATTTTTGGACTTATCTCCCCTCAACATAGACACACACACTAGAGATAGGGAACTGGCGGCCACGCATCCTTGCTAACACGGGTATACGTACTTTAATAAATTCTCAATTTCGCGCGCTATACCCTAGACCCTTAAGGGGTCTGGATATACACATTTATACATACGTATTTGCCATGTGAAACACGGACTCACAATTTCTCTCATAACACACACATTTTTCTACCTGAACAGGTTTTTGTTTATATTTCATGGCCTGCTACGTTGCTTATAGGTAGGAAAATTGAAAAACGCCAATTTGTTTGAAAATTTAAAATTAAATGAAAACTACCAGGGATTGATATTCACAACCTTACATCATTAGAAAGGCTATCAAATTCTACGTTTAACCTATAAAAAAAATTAGGCATTCCCATTTGAAAAAATCAAGTTATCGCTGATCGAAGTTTCCTTAATTAACCGACCAATTTCGCCAAGCATAAACGTAATTTAAATTTGATAGTCTCATTAAAGCTGACGCATTTTATGCTTAGTAATACGGCAAAGTCACAGCTTTCCAAATTTTATAATCTCTGCGATATTCAATTTTTTCCTGATATCTACTTATACCGAAAATGGTGATGTACACCTAAAGGGTTCGCTTTAAGTCCCATGTGTGATACATAAAGTCACACTAGAATTCACCAAGGAATCTGAATTTGCAATAATATATGGGGTGTTCCATTAAAAAAAAACATAACTTTGATACATTTCGTGTTTTTGAAACACCCACTATAACATTAAAATATTTTTAAAATGTAGCCTTATGGGTCTCTATCCATCCGAAATTATTATTTGCTTTTTTTTTATCAAATACTTTAGCCATAATGCTCCGTGTCGAATAACGTGAATAACCCTGTATAATATTTCAGAAGGCGATAGTTAAGAGCTTAATGAATGACAACTATTTTCGATTTTCTCAAAAAAGTTTTTTAATCTGCAAAAAATCTCGCAATGCAAAATCATACATTCTATAAATGCCTGTAATTTAACAACCAAACACGATATCAAAAAAGGCTAAATAGTTGCACAAAGGCAAGCTTTCTTCTTCAATTTGCTCTTTGGGTCATTACTGTAAGTTTAAAGGTAACGTCAGGAGCTTGGAAATGCGAAATTCATTTTTATAGTGACCTTTGGACCTTACCTTTGGACCTTTTGACCTTACCTTTGGATTTTTTGACTTATCTGCCCTCATCTTAGACACACATACTGGAGAAATGGAACAGGTGACCTCGTCTCCTCGCTAACACGGGAATACGTACTTTCTTAGATTCTCAATATTGCGCACTATACTCTAGACCCTAATACAATTATTGTAAATTTGAAATACACACTGCTGTATGAGAAGTGGATACCTCTACTTCGACTTATTGCGAAATCGTTTGAGGTAAGATACCTTTCTATCGTTGTCGTCGGAAAATCTGAAAAATCTCCTGAACTGAGATATGGTCAGTCTAAGGCTAAACCTAGAGCGACAACGCCACTGAAACAGCTTGCCAACAAGGAAGTGAATTACCTGGATATGGTTGGGGGTTAGTAGCTCATCTAACGAACAGTGGTTAAATTATTATAACCACTTAATGTATACAAAAATATGCGTACTGATGCATTTCGTTACTCTTTGCATCATTTCGTTCACTAGTAATTCAATTTCAAAGTTAAAAAAAAAAGAATTCAAATTTAGCCAATCGGTGCCAAGCGCGTTGTTGCCTCGTCAACTTCCAAATTGCGGTATTGACCCAATCTTCACGAAACAAGCTACATTTTGTAATTTGTCTTCCGTCAAGTGGATGCCCCGTGGGTTTCATCTCTTGACTATGCCACGTGACGAAAGGTTTTGTGAGCGGCTTTGTTTTGTGAATTGTGCAGTTGGTTGTCAAGTGAAGCTAAACCTACCATTATAATTTTATAAATTTTCTGTCTCAAATCTAAGTTTTTTTTGTTCTTAGTTATTGTGCGGTGAACCATGGATTCCAAGACTTTGAAAAGTTTACACACCTTCTCATTAGTGGAAAACACGAACCTTTCAACCAAATATCGACCAGGTTAGTAAAGTCTGCTTCACTGGCGCATTAATAAAATTATGTATTTATTCACATATATCAATACCTATCAAAACTGCGACTGGATCTGTAATCAGCACGTTGAAATTATCCGAAAGGTTTTCGATTTTTTTAGATACACCCGCCAGCCCGAGAGATCTGAAATTTTTTATTTTTATCGAACGCGACTTAGACTCAAAACTGCGACTGGATTTATAATCACCACCTTGAAGTTATCCGAAATGCGAGGTTTCATCTCAATAGAAAGCCAAATAAGGATTTTTGATTTTTTAGGTACACCCGCCAGCCCGGAGATCTGAAATTTTTTATTTTCATCGAACGCGACTGAGACTCAAAACTGCGACTGGATTTATAATCAGCACCTTGAAATTATCCGAAATGTGAGGTTTCATCTCAATAGGAAGCCAAATAAGGATTTTCGATTTTTTTAGGTACACCCGCCAACCCGAGAGATCTGAAATGTTTTATTTTCATCGAATGCGACTGAGACTCAAAACTGCGACTGGATTTATAATTAGCACCTTGAAATTATCCGAGATGTGGGGTTTCATCTCAATAGAAAGCCAAATAAGGATTTTCGATTTTTTTAGGCACACACTGCAAAAAATGGGGGTAAAATCACATTCTGTATTATGTAAACTTTGCATAATATATCATGTTTTTCATGAAATTACACTATTTATCATGTGCTTTTACATAA
The DNA here is from genome assembly GCA_951848785.1 of Callosobruchus maculatus. Lineage (NCBI taxonomy): Eukaryota > Metazoa > Arthropoda > Insecta > Coleoptera > Chrysomelidae > Callosobruchus > Callosobruchus maculatus. Next base: position 3,062,034 of record CATOUR010000296.1, read on the forward strand.
TACTGTGTTTAATATGTAAACAACTATTTTTACATTAGAAAACATGTAATAAAAATAAAGTTACAATGTATTATTAACTGTCCACTTTAAATTCACACAAACACTGTGAATCGCATAATAGATTATGTGAAATCACATAACATATTAAGGAAGTGCCTTCGTGCCGTCTAAGCGCGCCATCTATTCATAGGTTATGAACACATAACCTAAAACCTCAAGTTTCGCGTACAACAGACGCCACCCACCTTTTGCTGTTTTGGTGATTTATAGGAGTGTAATTGTGTATTTAACGTATTTTGTGAAGGACGAAGGTTGTGTTTCTGAAGGTAAGCTTATTAGCATCATGTTTATTTGCTGTACTTGCCAGTTCAAATGCCATGCACTGACGAAATATAACAGCCACCAGTATGTCCATAGGAACTAGGAACTGGCAAGGCGCACAATTTATTTGCCTGCAATGAAATGTAACAGAATGCCGTTTAAATAATTTACTGATGTAACAATATCACGGAATGGAATGTGCCACTTGATGTAAAACGAACGCAACATAATGCTGCTTGCTATTGGCACTAAGGTTAGGATAAGTTGGGATAAAATGTCCTACGTAAACGTTCAAATCTAGAGAATTTACAGAAATGTTTTGACTGAATTCTAATATATCTACAGTCCAAATCCTTATTTTTAATAGCGCGAAAAGTAATCTGTCCCATTTTATAATTATGTTGTATAATAGTGCGATTCTGTTATATCTTATCGCACTTCTTTTACATGTTTATTTACATTACTCTTACAATGTGCTTTATTTTACAGATTTAACAGAAACAAATGGCAAAACAAGATTCTTTCTGTTTGTGGAAAAACATTTGATTGACCTCTACGAATCATTTATTGAAGCATTTAAGCTTGCTGACGCTGGCTGAAAAACAAAAAAGTGGCTGCATGAAAAAGGAAAGTGTTGGACTTAGCAATTTCAAACAGTGAATTTTCAATAATACATATCCATCATATCTTATGAAGATTTTTTTGTATAAATTTTAATTTTTGGTGCATTAATATGTGGGTACCTAAATTAAGATTTTTTTATAGAAATTATAATTGAACTCGAATTCACACGTAAGTGGCACATCCTGTATAATAAATTCCATAATAAACTATGTACAATAGCAATAAAAATTATGCACGAAACACAACATATTATGTAACAACAACCACATAATATGTTATGGAAAACGACAAAGAATGCATAGTTTTTCCATAACTTGTTATGTATTCCAACACAGAACAAGTACTGGAGAATCACAGAATACATTATGTAAAAAAAAATACATTACAGATTATGTAAAATATCTTTACATCAGAACGACTGTGAAATTACATAACTTAACGTTGGTTACAAATTACCAACGTTAAGTTATGTAATTATTTTTTCCTGTGCACCCGCCAGCCCGAGAGATCTGAATTTTTTTATTTTCATCAGACTGTCCCTCAAAACTGCGACTGGATTTGTAATCAGCACCTTGAAATTATCCAAAATGTGAGGTTTCATCTCAATAGAAAGCCAAATAAGGATTTCCGATTTTTTTAGGTACACCCGCCAGTCCTAGAGATCTGAAATTTTTTATTTTCATCAGACGAGACTGTGCCTCAAAACTGCGACTGGATTTGTAATCAGCACCTTGAAATTATCCGAAATGTGAGGTTTCATCTCAATAGAAAGCCAAATAAGGATTTTCGATTTTTTTAAGCACACCCCCCAGTCCTAGAGATCTGAAATTTTTTATTTTCATCAAACGAGACTCTGCCTCAAAACTGCGACTGGATTTGTAATCAGCACCTTGAAATTATCCGAAATGTGATGTTTCATCTCAATAGGAAGCCAAATAAGGATTTTCGATTTTTTGAGGTACACCCGCCAACCCGAGAGATTTGAAATTTTTTATTTTCATCAAACGAGACTCGCCTCAAAACTGCGACTGGATTTGTAATCAGCACCTTGAAATTATCAGAAATGTGAGGTTTCATCTCAATAGAAAGCCAAATAAGGGTTTTCGATTTTTTTAGGTACACCCGCCAGCCCGAGAGATCTGAAATTTTTTATTTTCATCAGACGAGACTGTGCCTCAGAACTGCAACTGGATATCAATAAACATGCATTGAATATTGGAAACTAACTCATTAACTAACATAAATTCCTATAAAGAATACTCTACAATAAAATGGGAAGACGATAGAGGCAGATTGACGGATTACGAACCTTAACCTAGACTACGAATCACTGTCACCAGATCAGGGATTATTAAGAGCCGAACTACACGAGCGGAATTTCCGCGGCGTATTTCACGCGGCAGGATTTCCGTTGGAATTGTCAGCAAACAGAAAGCGTTTTTTCCGTTGAGTAGGTACATTCAGTACGATTCGCACCGTCACTTCGTCTAGTTTGATCCGTGCTGAACAATACGTCGACGGAAAGAAACACAACGCGACGGATTTTCCGTTCGTCTAGTTACTCTCGTTTGATGGCACGGTTCTGACCACGACGTGCAAACCGCCGCGTGAAATACGCTGCGGAATTTCCGCTCGTGTAGTTTGGCTCTAAAACGGGAACATAAGACAATACACGTACGACGTTAGATCAGATAGATCGGCAGCATGGCATGGCAATCCATGTTCCGATTGACTAGTTCGAATGTTTTCATCATTTTCTCGATTTTTCCGTGCCGTAAAAAAATGCGGAAAAATATGAGAAGGTTTTTATGAAATATTTTGTCATGCGTAATCAAAAAAAAATTAATGATACTACACGTTTTCCAGTTGTTAATAGGAAAGCATCTGTTGTAATTCAGACAGCCTCATATGTAAATAGGTATGATCAAATGAAAATCACAACGTATCAAATGTAAATCAGAACAGTCAATTGGAAATCAGAAAAGGTCATATTAATTCCAGAAGGTATGAACTGTATATGAGAAACCATGAATTGCAATTCAGAGGGTGTCGAATATAAAGCAGAATATGGCTCCGATTTTTATGCATTAATTCCCGATAGCCAACCTCAATCTAGGATAGGCCAATGTATCGATTCGAAAACAGTATGTTTTTCGGACGTTCAAAGAAGAACGATGGTCCTGGATATTAATGGCTGAGGAAGATATATCGTTCAGCATAATAGATGTAGGTCATCCTGGCGCATATTATATCCTTTCAGCTAATCTTGTCCTAGATGAAATCAGCCGTGGCAGTGAGGGAACATCGTTGAATCTCCCTAGACAGGACCGTAATAAGCAACTTGTACATAAGAAGGACGTGCAGAAGTTGCTGGGGTGTTAGTAAACGTTTTTGGAATCCATATGAACGTTCTTTCATTTATTGACCAGCTGGATATGTTAGATCGACGAGAATTAGTACCTCCTATACTAAAAGCACCTCTCTTCTATGTAACTTTAGTGATTGCGAATGAGAAAAATGTACATCTGTAGCTCTGTTCGAACGGTTCGAACATAAACTGGGAATCACTTTTAAGGTTAGGACAAGGCATATATGTGCTTTGAATTTAACAAGTCATACAAGTTAATTTTCCTTCGCTTGTCCTCGATATAATTATACGTTGTAGTTTCCGTGAAATCTACTTGTCAGCACGATGTTCCTAAAAGTAACAATAAACGAACAACCCCATCTCTATTTCATCCGCATACCCTAGACGCTACTGCTACCATCTCATTCCGTAATTCGTGCTTGTCGACACAACACGTTCCTCAGTTTACAAACTGTTTAGGTGTTTTGCAATAAAAATATGTCGAAAAGGGCAGTGTGCGTGCTCCACATAAGGAAATCAAGAGGCATAGGAGGAAGCTACTACAAATCCAGTGTGAAAAGAATTATTAGGTTTGCCTATCGTCAGACAGTTCATCCGAATCATCAGGTAGGCCTTAATGTTGTAGACAAATATACTCTTTTTAGGTACGGAGGAGTCATCTATAGTGTTAATGCAGCAACCTCCCGTAAACATATATGCATCACCGCGGTCGCAGTGTGGTGCATATTCATTCCCACTTAAGATAACGTTCGTTGTCTTTTTAGCATAAATAGAATCGTTCGATTCTATTTATATGTGGGGTAGTAGAATTCACATGCATGGGAGCATAATATCTCCATATCTCCGAATCATCAGGTAGGCCTTAATGTTGTAGACAAATATACTCTTTTTAGGTACGGAGGAGTCATCTATAGTGTTAATGCAGCAACCTCCCGTAAACATATATGCATCACCGCGGTCGCAGTGTGGTGCATATTATTCATTCCCACTTAAGATAACGTTCGTTGTCTTTTTAGCATAAATAGAATCGTTCGATTCTATTTATATGTGGGGTAGTAGAATTCATATGCATGAGAGCATAATATCTCCAGAAACTCGTTCAAATAAGTAAAGTCGTTCGATTTTATTTATTTACGGCCTTATATTGGCTCGGCATTTTTTGCTAAACAAAAACAGAATTAGCGTTCGTTAGTTCTGGGTAAAAGATCGAGTTGGGAGATGTGATGAAATTATTTCTTTGTTCATCTGTTGATCCTGTTTTTTTCTGGATTAATGTGCGTTGGTCCAAAAAACAGTTAAGCAGAAGGAACACTTCGTAGGAAAGATAAGATTAGCATGCGTTAGTCTTTTTTGGTAATAAGTAGAAAGCAGAAGGCATATATTCTTCGAACAATCCTCGAAGCTGGTGGGTTCCTGTTCTAATCTTAGATTCATCGGCAGATCGGAAAAGGCAAAATGTGTTCCACGGCTTGTTTAGACCAACGAGCATGGACGCTTCACGCCTCAAAGCCGGAACCGTTTTTTACTACCTCGGCTTCAAACCAAATTTTGAATATAAGGTAGGCAGCCAATACATGACGAAATATCATTTCGTTCGAGTAGTTTTTTTGCAGAAATGGCTGACAAAGAATCAAAGAGAGGAATTTTTAGGAGAATATAAAGTACCGAGCAGCTGTAAGGCATTACTTTCTCCTCAAATTAGTGGCGAAATTATTCACTGTATAAAAAAAAAAAAAAAAGAAAGACAATAGTCATTATAGATTCCTAAATCACTTACAACAACAAATGGCTGTAGGGTTAGGTGCACAGGTGCAATCGCAAATGTTATAGAAGCATTAGGGTTTGTGCAGGAACAATTAAGCAACCTCATACTTCCAGCTGAAAAGCTCACCAACTATTTTGCTAACGTGCATTATCCGTTCGTTACACTGTCAATTCAGTTCCTCGTCAGAACTCAGATTGTACCAAAGGTTAAAAACCTGCTAACTTAGCTAGCACTCAGCGGGCATACACAATCATCGTTACTGAAATACAACCTCCCTCAACTCAAATTCAAGAGAAAGAGGAGAGAAGGGGGAGAGGAAGTCGGGTCATCCACAATCAGCATATTGTAAGAAAGAAGCCAGCTAATGCTACAAACAAAGTCATACAAAGTGTATACATGTAACAAATCGGCAACGATTACCCGCTCGTAAAATCATGTACATACATATACATTACTTAAGCTGGCAACCTATCAAAATATTTGCAAAATTGGAAAACCAGAAACTTTTAGTATGTGTAATATCCACTCTTTTTTTTTGTAGAAAAGAAAAACCAGAGCTGTTGTTTACACGTTTATTCGTACTAACACAACAACCGCCCATACATACTGACTGCGCGCCAAACGCTCGGACGCCAGCCGTTAAGTAGATAGTGCTTACTTACTATACTACAGATTGGAGTGATATCTATTCCTTTTCAATTTATGCCAATGCAAAATTCCGAACTTACTATGTAAGAATTTCGGATAACCTATTCCCTGAATACCAAAGTTAATTGATAAGTTATTCAAGATTGGAGGTAGCAAAATATGTTCTCCTACTCCAAAATTTACTTCATTTTAATTCATTTTTCATCCCAAAACCACAAGGAACATACAGATTTAAGTTGAATTTAATTAATAGATTCAGCCACGCCCCCCACTTCAAGTGAGGGTCATAGAACAGTCTTAAAATTATTAAATAAAGATGCATATCTTTCCAAAAGAGGCTCGAAATCCTTCGTTAAAAAGAATCATGGAATATTTTTAAGGTTCAGATTCGACAACAAATTGTATTAATTCACTTGTCTTGCCTTTGACTTGAAGGTAGCTCTCTATATTTTCATCAAACTTCTCAAACCAGGGGCGGAAAGACTTACACTCAAAGGCGTATTGACCGTTTTTCTATTTAGACGATATCCTAGTAATAGGAAAGGTTAAATTCCAATGTATGAAGAATACTCGGGAGAATACTGGAATAACCGTAATCCTCTTAAAAGGTTAAGGTTTTTGATAAAATTAGGATCTGCTACTACTTAAATCGGCTACAGGCCATATAGTTTTTGAGTTTTGAATGTGATGCAGTAAATATGCAGATCTCACTGCAAAAACAAAAAAGACATTAAAAACTGATTTGCAGATTAAAAATAAGACTAAAAAAAACTAAACTTTTAATGGAAAGTTGGTTATTTCAGAAAAATTATTGCTAGAATTACAATGGTGATATACCTACAGAGATTGGAATATGGCAAGATATTAAACCTAGATCTTCTTCTATGGACATTTTTTCGGATGCATCTCCAACAGGTGGGGGAGCCTCTTGTGGAGAAATTACTCGCCATGAGTTTTAGGATCGGTGCAAGCATATTAATTATCTAGAAATTAAGGCGGCATAATCAGGTCTTGCGATCGAAAAAAAAAAAAACTAATATTCGTATACTATTAAGAGTTGATAACCAAACTGCCATTTCTTGTATAAACAAATCATGTAGTATTATTAAGTATCCACAGTTAAATAAAACCGTGAAAGCGCTTTGGCAATGGTGTGAGGAGTAAAGTATATTAGTAGTATAGGGTAGCTATACTTGTACTTGGAAAACAAAGAAGCTGATAAAGAATCGAGGTCGCTTTCTGTAGATACAGAGTATGTAATCAACAAGTTACATAGTTTCGAGCAAAAAAAAAAAAAAAAAACTGATAATCCCGGAATAAACTCATTTGCAAAAAAAAAAAAAAGAAATAAATATAATTCAGAAATTTATGTCCGGTTTTCCGGACCCAGAATCCTTCTAAGGACACATTTACAATAAATTGGGCTACACATACTACTTGTATGTTTTCCCCATATTCAATAGAGTTCTGAAAAGAGAGAATCTTCAAGAAAGGGCTTCAGGAGTTGTCGTTAATCTAGATTGGACAACACAACCTTGGTATCTCCATTTTTTTTCACTATAAAAAAAAAAAAAAAAGAATAATAATAAATAGTAATAACGTCATTTTTTAGCCTAATGAGTATGTATACTCAGTTCTCCTTTTTTAACAGAGTGATCCTCTGTACAAGCAGATTTTTCCTACTGGTAGGGAGATTGTACAGCGCTATTCCCAGACAGGTACCAGAAAACGTTATAGAAATGATGATGATAGCCTCTTTAATAGAGGGACCCCAGAAACAGTACTCAGCTTGTTTTCAGAAACTACTAGAAATTTTGTAATTACAAACAAGACCTTTTTTGTGTATAACTTTGAAGTATATCTAGGTTAATTTCACCGAGAGTGAAACTCCTCAGTTTTTAAATTCCTAATTCTAATCAGTTCTAGCGAAGAAAAGATAATATGTAGAATCTTTAGAGGAGTTTTTTTATAGACATCCATCAAGACCCAAACATGGCAGACCTGGAATCCAGATCTCTAACAGGGCAAATGTTATCCGTCACACAGGTTATCATTTGAAAATCTAACGCATAAACATGTTATACGTGTGGCTCTGATACTGCTAGAAGAGTTTAAGTCAACTTTATCGTCGGTGGTTCAAACTTTAACATTAATGGAGTTTGAAAGCATACAGAAATTATCTGATAAAATTAAAAAAAAAAAAAAAATCATATCAAAAACATCTAGATTGGGCAGATATCAACCGAATCTAATATTTTCTTCTTTTAAAAATAAACCGGAATTGAATATCGCGTCTACTATAGAATTTTGCATGAAAAAGAGTACCATATCGCAAAAAAAAAAAAAAAAAAAAAACATCTCATGCTTACTCATGAAGAAGTATTCCATGCAGCTTGGTCACAGATCAGTATAAGTTGTATGTGTAGGTGTAAAAAAAAAAAAAAAAAAAAAAAAAAGAAAAACGAGGTTTAGCTGGAATACATACATCAAACATTGTTATAATTATTGTTCATCAAACTCTAATGACTTGTATTTGCATTTCATAATAGGTCCTTGGAAGATCCTAATAACTTTGCCGTGACAATTGTTAGTATGTTTATTATATGTGTGTGTATTATACATTTGCACACACGTGTATAATATATATATTTTTTTGTTTCGTTGCTGTGTGATTAATGCTGTGCAATTAATGTTGTTGGTATCAGAAATACATATGTAGGGTGTGTATGTTATTTAAATTCATAGACTTATATTTGGTACATATAATTATGTACGAATTGATGTTTTCATTGTAAATTTATATTAAAAAGGATATATTTTTTTCCATATTGACCTCGGATGATATTCTATATACTAATATATTGAATTAATATATGTTGTTCAAAAAAAAAAAAATCGCCCTCTTTTACTCTGAACCGCTACAACGTATAATTATATCGAGGACAAGCGAAGGAAAATTAATAGATTAATCGACTTACCTTAAGGAAGATTAATCCTAATTTTCCGAGCTTGTCCGAAGATATAATTACCCACCCGCCCTGTATCTCCCGTTGGTTAGGCGATTTTTTTCTCAATAGCACTTCAACGGAATGAGATGGTAGCAGTAGCGTCTAGGGTATGCGGATGAAATAGAGATGGGGTTGTTCGTTTATTGTTACTTTTAGGAACATCGTGCTGACAAGTAGATTTCACGGAAACTACAACGTATAATTATATCTTCGGACAAGCTCGGAAAATTAGGATTAATCTTCCTTAAGGTAAGTCGATTAATCTATTAATTTGTGTTCATATGATGGAAGGAAAAACTCAATTTGCGAATACCTCTAGATAAAATAGAAGCAAATATTAAAAACAAATCCTAACCGTTAATTTTCACTAAAATACAATCAAACTCGCATGCACGCAATATTCACATTTTTTTGTGCATCCTAAATCAACTAGTACAGATAACAGAAAAATATATTTTTTTTCTTAATTGAGGGCATAACTAAGAATTTTTGCGTTTTCTAACTATCTGGATTTTATATGAGTAATTTCTTCTGAGACACTTGGAAACTCCTTTATATTTTCTCGTAGTTTCCAAAGTGGACGCGTTTTTCCACTGTTCTTTGTATCACTTTTTATCACAAAATTTGGATATCGTCCAGTCAACTTCTTCGTACCACTTTAAAAGCTTCTTTTTAAAATCACTGCCCACAGAACAGACCTTCTTTGAAGAACTGGAACGAATATTCATGGTTGGAAGCAAATCAGCAGGAAATTAGCTACCTGGATCATCGCGATGTCATCTTATATCGCATACCCTAAATTAGGTACAGTTAAGTACAGTTTAAGAAAAACAAAGAAAAAACACGTTTTTAAGAAACTAGTACTAGTACTTTTCGTTCATTATTGTTTTAAGCTTATTTTTAACTTTTTGGTTCGATGTTCTTTAAAGGTGTGTTTTTTAGTTTTTTTAAACTATGCTTATTTTTAATTTTTTAATTAGCTTTATCACTAAAGCTTTTCTTTTGTTTTTTAAAACTACACTTATTTTTAGTTTTTTAGCTAACTTAACCTTTAAGGCCTTCTTTCAGATTTTTTCTAACTGTATTTATTTCATTGATGAATATGATAAATACGAAATAATAACAGTCTAGCGCTCCCGACAGGCGTAGTTTACAGCGTCGTTCTGATGGCAGCGCTACCTGTCGGGTATAATGTAAACTTAAGGTGTCGCCCAGAGTTTCGCACCATCAGTTCTAGGTGGCTATGCACGAGGCAAAGTCGACACATTACACGTTAAAGCTTAAGATAACAGATTGCGCAGTGTTGCAGTTACTATCACATGCCTGACAAAATTCAACAACTATCTATCTAGGAGCATGGGATAGTATACGTACATAGTTATGCGAATTTATAGATGGATTTTTCGTTAGATGTAATAAATTGTTTTGTGAACGGAGATGGAAGAACCAACATGGTCTTAATTCAAGGGAGTGTTACAGGCCCACAAACCCACATACAGGTGAGGCTAATAAAAAAGTGTGAAAAAGAAAGACCTAGACCTGCGTACAATCCTGTTTGCTTAGTTTCGCAGACCGGATCCTAGAGAAGGAGGTTATTAAAATTAGATTATATCGAGCATCTTAATTTAAAGTGGCCCGACTGCGAAATTTCCATTTTATGCAAGAATAATTTTGCCTTACTGCTATTTGCGTTAAGAGTTGGATTTTTGATACTTCCCAGCCAGACGAGCCAAAGCTCTACGGAATAATTAAATGCGGTTATGAAGTTGTAAGCTAGCTGCGCTCCGAAAATTCTGATAATAGAATTCGTACTTTCCCGCCACGCTAACACCATACAGTACAGTGGCAGAAGTAGTTAGGGCTCAAAGTTGCACATAACTTATGAAATATATAGGCTTGAATGTAATTCCAGGTATTCCTTCCAGAGGATGATAGAAAAGCTAAAACGCTACCCATTTTACTCAATATATGTATGGACAAAAATCAATGGTTTTTGAGATTTTTTAATTTTTAAGGCACTCCAATAATTACCCAAAATTCCGCATTTTTATCTAAGTAATGAAAAATTTACGAAAAAAGATCAGAATTATTTTCATTTATTTAAGTTCAATACGCTAAAATTAATTCAATAACATCTTAAATAGTTGAAAAGGTCAGATACTTTAGAAAAAAACAGATACTAAGAAATGTAAGATAATTTTCATTTTCGTTTTCGCTTCAGCAGAATCATATCTAGCTCAAAACATTGCCCAGACTGCGCATACAAACCACTGGAAAAACTTGCTCACAATCTCAGCTTCTCAAAAAGGTATAAATATGGAACTGGAAACCTACATTCAGTTAGTGTGATGTGTTACTTATCTTCATTTCTAAAAATTTACATTTTTACGTCAGTTTCATTTCTGAAATTTATGAAGCATTGAATTGATAAATAGGTAGGTAGATAGACAGATAGATCATTTCATTTCCATAAGACCCACTATGGCGCACTGATGATCGCTAACAAGCGTGAAACAGCTGTCTGCGTACTGGTGGATTGACAGAGATATAGAGCAACTCTCGTAAGATAGCGAAGTTTATCATTTAGCTGTTCTCATACTTAACCACCAAAGTTGTAAGTTTTGATGTTTCCTTGACGGAAGTACAAATACAAACGTTGAATTATATACCTATAAATAAAATAAATAAAAAAGAGATATAAAATGAAAATCATTGTTGCTACGGTACTAAGGTATAAACAGACTGATAAGAAACTTATGTCAAGGTATAGTTGTGATAATAATCATTTAGTAATTTCATTCTAAGCTGCTAGCAAAACCCTGTTAATATCATACTTTTTAAGCAAATGTCCAGTAATTTGTATATAATTGCACAGTTATACGAAAAGCTTCATTGGACCAAAAATGTTGCATGTTGTGGAATTCTGACCAAATATCTGTTTACAATAATTCTGTCATAAAGTGAGTAGTGGAAAATGATTTTTTCGCATAGATATTAAGGCTTAGATGACGCTACTAATTTATAGAAGATCAGAAAATGAAGCTTAGCTATCTGATCAAACTTTAGCCATTCCAAAGTCAGGTACATGTGAGATATATGGTCGTACCTTCTCATGCCAAATACCAGGTGGTTATTTTCATTGGTCAAACCACGTTCAATCCAATCCAATCAAGCCATTCCTCCAATTGTAGCTCAAAATGCTACAGAATTTTCGTTTCTTTCAAAGCAGCCGCGGTACTCTGGTACCTACTTAGGCTCTGCTTACGCTGCTCAGTTGTAAAACAAATTATTGTACTTTGAACTGGGGTTATTCCCCATATTAGGACTATTGCAAGTTTACATTAAAGATATTGTTGTGAAAATGCTTTCATTGACCTGATTATCTTAACAATTTCATGTAGTTACATATGGGAGTATTACTTGTTGTACGTAATGCACATTTGAACCATTAAACTACGCAGGATAATGTATTTACTCAAGACACACGTAATAAGAATGATCTAATTTGGTATAGTTTTTTATTATGTTCTTTCAGCATCCATTAAGAAATTACAGGTATCTATAGTTTAAAGAATGTATTGAAGCCTTACTTACATACTCGTCCGCCAATCCTCTCTCAAGGATCGGTATACAGGGTGTTAATTAAGTATGTTAACAAACTTTAACCACAAATAGTACTCCGAAAAATAGAAAGAAGAATGTCATATGGACATGCATGGATCCGGAAATGCTTCCTAAGGGAGCTACGCTCCTTTGCATTGGGCACCCTGAAGACGGTTTTCCCTCGATATTCTCGAAACCATTCTTAACAAAATTACGAAATTAGGTACGATAGGTAAACTTTTGACGCTGAATCTGATTCTGAATTAAGAATTTAATAATTTTAATCAGAGGCGTATCATACGGGAGGAGTTAAGGGTAAAAATAACCCCATTTTCTAAATGGTAATTTTTTGACATTTTGATTTTACAATGTGGTATTTCAGAGATTTATACGTAAAAATGGTCTCTTGGAACATCTCGATAGGGCTAACCGTTTTCGAGAAAAATGCATATGTTACACTCAATAGCCGAATTCGGGCAATGCCCGAAAAAAATACGCAGAACTAGTTTTGAAAAAGGAATATTTCCCAGACCCGAAATATTAGTTTTAAACGGCTATTGAGCATTACCAAATAGGCAGAACTAGTTTTGCGCATCTTGAGATGCACAGAACTAGTTTTGCGCAACTTGAAAGTGAACAAAGTGAACATTCGTTATGCATTGTGTGTCAAAAACCATCAAAAACCTATCGTTTAGGTTAGGTTAGGTTGGGTTAGGTTAGGTTCTTGCAACGTTCTTGTAATATAAGTACGAATCGTGAAACGCAAAAAGAGGTTTGGAAGCACAAGCCTATTTGATGCTCACACAGTCACACAATCAAATAAAAAATTTAAATCAGCCTCAGTTGGTGATTTATTATTTGTTGGTATTCATTAAAATATATTTAACTTCTCCAACTTGATATTTATTTGAATCGTCGCTGGTGCTGATTAAATGGAAGAAGCAGAATTTGTGCTGGTCATTCAGAAAATATACAGAACTAGTCCTGTGCATTTCAAGTTGCGCAAAACTAGTTCTGTGTATTTCAAGATGCGCAAAACTAGTTCTGCCTATTTGGTAATGCTCAATAAATAATAAAATTCATATTTCGGGTTTGGGAAATATTCTTTGCTCAAAACTAGTTCTGCGTATTTTTTTCGGGCATTGCCCGAATTCGGGTATTGAGCGTAACACATACAATAGCCCGCATCGATTCAATAATTTGCATTTTTCTCGAAAACGGTTAGCCCTATTGAGATGTACCAAGAGACCATTTTTACGTATAAATCTCTGAAATACCCTGTTCTTAAAACAAAATGTCAAAAAAGTTACCATTTAGAAAATGGGGTTATTTTTACCCTTAACTCCTCCCGTGTGATACGCCTTTGATTAAAATTATGAAATTCTGAATTCAGAATCAGATTTAGTTTCAAAAGTTTACTCATTGTACTTAATTTCGTAATTTTATTATGAATGGTTTCGAGAATATCGAGGGAAAACCGTCTTCAGGGTGCCCCATGCAAAGGAGCGTAGCTCCCTTAGGAAGCATTTCCGGACCCATGTTTATATGACATTTTCTTTCTATTTCTTGGAGTACTGTTCGTGGCTAAAGTTTGTTAAGATACTTAATTAACACCCCGTATACTCCGTCTTCTGACTTTCAAGGAAAGTATCTAGGGGTGTCATCATATAAAAGCATAAATAAAGTACATTTCAATTAGACGAAGTATTTCAGACAGCATTAAAATAAATTCAATTTCCAGCAGCATGCTTTTGGGATCTGTAATTCCATAAGGGATGTATTTGCACCGGAGAATAAGAAAGAGAAATATCCTTTTAGGAACAGCTTCTAGGAATGTAGAACGTAGTAAGGATATTCCGGAGGCGTTACTAAATTTATGTTGTTCTTTGACACTTTATTTACGAGTATTTTTAATATTTTCAGCTGAAATTTATATAAACGTCTTTTTACGACAAACCGATTACGTGTTTTCAAAATTTTGGTTTGCTTCAAGATAAAAAAAATTGCGGTTTCCTAGACTATCTATACCACTTGCAAGTGAAATCCGAACACTGAGAAAAAAAATGAAGTCGAGTTGATTGACTCACTACTTCCCACACATTAGGCTGACACCAGTTTATTACTTTCCCATAGCATGAAGCTATAATCTGAGATCACCTTGCAACCAAATCTTCGCCAGCCCCCTTTCCCAAATTGTGTTATGCTGATAGGTCTTTCCTTCACCTGTCAATAGACAGCCTATTATCAATACAACAAATTTTTCACTTTTACAATTTCCCACCCCCCAACCATCCCAATTCACCGACATCAAAAAAAGTAGGAAAATTATCCGGGACCCCAAATAGGCCTAGAAACGAGGTTTGACCTGTTTGTGTATTTTTAGTTTTTTGGTTATTGCAGCGCCACAACTGACGCGATTTCTAAGAAACATAGTCTTTTCCATTCTTGCCAAGGTAATAATACCGTAACGAAATTTTATTAAAATCAATTCCACCTAAAAAAGCAATTTATGTCTTCCTTCACAGGTCAGTGGACAGTCTATTACGAACACAAAAAAATTTTCAATTTTACAACCTTCAATTTTACAACCCTTTCAGCCCTCCAACTATCCAAATTTCACCTCCACCAAAAAAAAAAAGGAGAAAATGATCAAGAACACCTAAAGCGCCTAAGGGCCGGTTTCTCAATGTCCAGTTAAAAGTGTCAAATAGGTAGCTGTCAGATAGCGTTTCTGTGGATACAACTGTCAGATAAGATTTACGTGGATTCGTAAGTTCAACCTTCAATTGTTTAAACAATTTATCTGACAGGTAAGCATTATCTTCCAGATGAATATTTAACTGGACATTGAGAAACCGGTCCTAAAAACGAAGTTTGAGGAATATTTGAATTTTTTCGTTTTTTGCTAATTTTTCCGCCGCCCATGCACCGATTTTCAAAATTATAGCAGCCCCACAGTATATTGCCGCCCAAACTTCATCAAATCTATGCAGCGGTTGCTGAGATTACGAGGGTTACGCCAACAGACCGATAGACAAACAGACGGACAAACGGGTCTGTCTGTCACCGACGGAAATAGTGACGTAGATTTTCGTTATGCAGGTATCATAAAACAGCCAAAAAGCGTGTCATCTTAAAATCGAAAATTTTAGCAATCACAATTAATACTCCCCCCCACCTATTGGGAAGAAAAATCGCTAATTTTGAAAGAGCCAGAGTCGTGTTATGTTCTTCTAACCTGCTGTCTCTTATCGTGTAAGAGAAATACAATGAGGAGGTTTCCATTTTTTCAAATCTCAGTTAATCTGGTAGTCCTAAAGAGAAGAGAAGAGAAGAGAACAACGGCGAAAGAATTTTGTAATTATCTCCATTAATAGAAAAGTTATAGTCCTTCAAAGTTTGAATTGCCGAATCATCCGCGCGAAGTCGCTGTGACGTCACACGTCACACGACACAACGCAAGCCTGTGTATGCCCTGTCGAGGATGCTGCTCTGGCAAGCCACCGCGCCGCCGCCGGCCTCCTCGTTCATGTTGTTATTCCTTGTTTTCAGTAGAGTAGGCGACGCCGACGGTGACAAAACGATACACTAACTACACTACTACAACTAAACGATACCAATAAACATTGGTACTCCTATTATTAGAATACGCCTAGCAGACCGAGAAAAACCACCATAGAAACACCCAACAAATATTTCAATGGATAGCCTATTATGAATACAAAAAATTGAGTTTTATGTTTTTAGTAATACTATGTGAAAATTTAATTGAAACCAATCCTATAGTTTCCTAGTTACACCATACAGAATGATCAGAAGCAATACTCTCGCATGTATACATCAGAAAATTCTCGACGATCCGTAATAGCCAAGGTAATGTTCGGATGCACCTAAAAAAGTGTATTATGACGCTAGGCCTTTCTTTCACAGGTTAAGTGGACGGCCTGTTATAAATACAATGATTTTTCAGCTTTACAACCCCCCGCCCCCCAACCACCCCAATATCACCCCCATCCAAAACAGTAGAAAATGATCAGGAACGTCTAAAGCGCCTAAAAACAAAGTTTGAGGAATATTTAAAATTTTTGGTTTTTTGCTAATTACTCCACCGCCCATGCACCGATTTTCAAACTTATAAGACATTACCTACTAGTCCTACTACTACCCCACAGCATATCGCTGCCAAATTTCATAACAATCCGCGGTCGCTTTACGCAAATATAAAATTGAATCACTCCGCCGTTTTTTGGAATATTCAGATGATTTTTTCGATGTTCTTCAAGTGAAGAAATAGACTATCAGATAATAATGAATTTTCCAAATTTTATTTTTTTGGAAACTCCTCCATTAATGTGAGGTAATGTAGTATTTGCTTGCTTAAAGAATTTCACCAACACCGACTAATTCTACCCGCTGAAGTAATCCCCAGATATGCTAAATCTTTAAATAGGTATATGCAACTTGAGCTGTAACAATACGATTATACGATTCAAAATATTCACTAATAACATTCAGTTTCCTGAAAAATCGCTTAGTAGCCATAGTATCCCTTCATCAAAAGGTCGTTTTTAGGCATGCGGAAAACGTACCCATGTAGCAAAAGCCCTTGACACCGGACGCACATATTTAAAAGGGTTCGCCCTAAAAAATGGGTTACCGTAGACCTTGCAGACGTGGGCTAGATTCAATTTATGTTTCTGACTGAGGGGAAAGGCAATTTCGTGTGTGTGAAGGTACTGAAGACTCCTAGGTATTCAGAATTTAATTTGATTTCCCTGTATATTCTCCAATAGCCTACAGCTTTGTATTACTACGATTGAAGTTTGGAAAGCGTAGTTTATATTGTATGCTACTCGCAAATGAAACCCGAACACCTAAAAAAAATGGAGTCAAGTTGATTGACTCAGTAGTTCCCACACATTACGGTGATACCAGTTTATACTTTTTCATTGCATGAAGCTATAGTCAGAGATCCCCTTGCAACCAAATCATCGACTGCACGCTCGCAAAAAATCATCAATCACAAAAACTCTCGTAAACAGTTTCCTGCGTCTCTCTCCGTAGGAACTAGGATGACAGCTTTTATTCTGCCATCTTCAACTGGTATCCTAATCACATAGCATGTCGATTCTCCGATATTTAAAAACCAGTGTCTTTAAAGAGCAATGAAAACTGTTCTGGGGTTTTCTAACCACCCTGTTCTAGACCCCATCCTGCTTCGGCTCAATTCAACTAAAAAAAGGCAGTTAATTATCTGAGATCCCTAGAGTACCTAATAACAGGCTTATATTGTACCACTACGAATACTCACATACAAATTTTCAGTTTCACAACCCCCACCTCCAAACTACCCTAATTTAACCGCTTCTAAAAAAATGTAGAGAACGATCAGGAACCCCCAAATCGCCTAAAAACGAAGAATCGAATGTCAGCTCTGTCATTACGCTTCGTTATACGTGAAACCTAGATGACCAGGACCCTGACGTGCCGCAGCTGTTGACATCAGAACAAATCTAACCCAAAATGGGGATGCGCAAAAGGATCGGCGCGGCGCAAAGCATCCCCAGATCTCGGCTCAACAAACAATCTTACTCAAGATCTGGGGATGCTTTGCGCCGATCTCTTTGTGCATCGGGGTTAGATTGGTTCTGATTTCAACAGCGGCGGCACGGCAGGGTGATGGCTATCTTCATAGAATATGAGTATAGGGATAAATAATATAGATCTTAGCGCAAATCTAGTACTTTATGGGAGGTAAACATTAAGGACAACATAAATTTTATGTTATCTTTATTGTATACCTTCCTTTTACACCACACGGGTTGAGTTTTATTTCTTAATTCTGATGCTCTGTTGTACGCTTCTTTCTACTCCACCTGGAGGATCCAGCCAAACCCAAACAAGACGGAAGTAACCTGTTTCTACCTAAATAACAGACTGGCGAATGGAGAACTAAACGTCCATCTCGTAAATACTGTGTTAAAGCATAGCAAGTTCCCAAAGTACCTAGGAGTCACTCTGGACAGGACTCTGAGCTACAAGCAACACATACTAAATACCGCTGCTAAGTTGAGAACACGAAATAATATATTACAAAAACTCTGTGAAACCACCTGGGGATCTTCAGCTTCTACATTGCGTATATCAGCTCTGGGCTTGGTATACTCAGCAGCAGAGTACTGCTCACCGGTCTGGCTGAACAGCCGCCATACGGCCAAAGTCGATGTTGAGAATGTTGAGATAAACCGCACGATGCGAATCATAACAGGCACGATAACCAGCACTCCTGCCCACCACAACTACGCAGGAAAAACGCTCTTCTTCTACAGTACGAAAGAATTAGGGAAAACGAATCACTTCCCATTCAGGACTATTCCGAGGGCCTTGACATTAACAGACTCCGATCCAGAGATACTCTTTCTCCACTTCTGATCAATGGAAGAGCCAGTGGAACGCAACCGCTCCAGTACATGCTCGGAACCTGCAGTGCATCACTACAAAACCAACAGGGTTCAAACTGCTACGTAAAACATGGTGTCGTGCCAACGGAGTAAGAACCAGACATGGGAGATGCGCAGATATGATGAAAAAATGGGGTAAAGCGCCTTCGGCAAGTTGTGACTGTGGAGCCGAGAGACAAAACGTCCATCACATTACCGAAGAATGTCCTTTAAGACTGTTTGCTGGCCAAGCAGAAGACTTCTTGAACCTGACCAACGGATCAATCGAATATATTAGAAATTTGGATGTTTGTTTGTGAAAATAATGACTATGTATCTTGTAGTCTACATTACTTGTACTCTATTTATATTTATATCTATTTTTTTGTTTCTTATTTATATCTTGAATGTGATTTGTGAGCCATGCGATAAACAATAAATCTACTCCGCCCCTGTCAGAACGAATGAAACTATACCAAAATGGCGTCGCTGTCGTCAGATATTTGCAATATGTCATCACAAAGGAAGCGACCGTGAGTAAGTCAGCTGATTGTTCGTTGAGCCGTGTCCATTCCTTGAGAATGACAGCTGATTGTTTGCTGAACCGTGCTAAGAGCATCAAAAGTCCTGTTATTTATGATGAACCTAGAATTGCAGAGTTGCAAGAACTTTGATCACAGCTGAGTAAGTTCTACTTTTCGTCGCTATAGTTTTACAAAGCCGTCTTTACCAACAAACGTCTGCGCTCTGGCACAAAAGTTTCTGTCGTCATGTCAGGCGCCATTACCTATCCGGTTAGTTTCCAGAGAAATTTGAAACGAGTCGGGGCAGACATTAATCTCGGAAAGTTTTAACCGACTGTACAAAGATCTAACCTTAACTGAACCAAGGCAATTTCTCATTCTCCTTTGGCCAGCCGGACGCGCATCGCTTAATCCCTCCTGTAATTGCGAAGACAAAATCGCTTACAAGACGCTTTTTTAATTTCCAGAGTCTGCAACTTCCAGCAAGCCTTTCAGTTTAAACTATTCGCCGACTGCAACTCTCAAAGATAAAGTTAAGACGGACGAAGTTTCGCTGCCGTGTACATCTAGCGCTCGCTGGTGGATCGCGCTTGCTGTTATTCTTACAAGCTCAGATACTTTGGAAGTAATACAAATCCCTTCTAATACCTATTGCCAGCTCTGAAGAAATGCAAATCCGAGGGAATCTGAGTGGAACTCCTTCGGCTGTATCAGATTCCTTTTAACGATCCATTGTCTTGTTGAGGTTGGATAATTGCAATTCTACACTAAAAAAAGTGGGTATTTTTACAAAACAATTACAAGCACTATTAGAGCGGTTTTACTATATCATGTTGTAAAACCACAGTAAAGTTTAACAAAAATACAATAGTTTAGTAGATTTACTAAATTTTGTAAAAATGGTTGAGCATTTTACAGAAAAAATACAAATAATTCATTTTTTCACAAAATATTTGTAAAATTACAAAACAGTGTTGCATTTCTGTAAGACAAAATTGCAAGATAATTGTCATTATACAAAATGTTTGTTTTTTACAATCTTCTTCTGTAAATTTATAATTATTTTAGAAAAATACCTCAATAATGTTAGTACAATAATTGATTTCTTCGGTTGGTGTCAATGATAATTTGACTAAAGCGCTTATATGGCCATTTGCCTTTAGTAAAGATTACGTGTTGCCGATGAAAGGTAGCACTGGCAGGCGATAAGAATTAGCTTGTGTGAATAGAGAAACAGCGGACGGGTCGTTATTTTATAGATTTTGTTTTGGAAGTGCCAGTATATAACGCGTAGTGGTGCTATTTGTGTTTGAAGATTGTAGATTCATTGGATAAAATGATAAAATGAATACAAAGTGCATTTAAACAAGGTAAGCCGCCATCTTGAAGATATGGCCATCCTGTTTACCAAATTTATTTAGGGCTGCATTCATTTATTTTTCTTCGATATGATATGGTTAATTAATGAAAAGGTTTCCGAGTCATCGTGCTTTACTTCAAGATCAATATTTTCTTTAATTTCAGATGAATAAAGAAAAAAGAAAAATTTACATTTACAATGAAAAAATCCAGCTCATCGATGCAAGTAATAAAATTACTATTTGCAATATATTTTGATTCTAACCGGATTAATCCAAAAAATGTTTCGGTAACTTTGGAAATGATTCAGACATATTTTATTAAAGTGCATCTTGACTTTGGGAGAAAGTCTAGTCACACTTCCAGTAGGAAAACAGTAATTTCTTTTATTAATAAACTGACACGTTAACTAACTGTTTGTCTGGCCAACAAGCTGATATAATATGCTTTTTTGTCAGCCGATAAGACTGAAATAGTTGTTTTTCTATTTTGTGTTTGTATAGAACTTTAATGTTGTGTTACCTTATTTCCATACATAAAATAAAAATATGTTTACAATGGCAGCCTTTTCTTAAAACCTATTATAATAGGTTTTTTGTAAGACTACAAAGTAATTTTATAAAATAAAGTGAAATTACAAAATAAATCGTTAAAAAATTTGTAATAAAACGTATAATGGTTTTACAATATAGGCTACTGATATTACAAATAAATTATGTAAAATTACATATCTTACAAAATAGTTTTACAAAATATATATGTGAAAAACCCATATGATATCGCTAAAATTGTGTAAAATCGCATAATAATTTTACAAATTATCATGTTATGTCACAGACAAATGTTGTGATATCACAAAAATGCGTTTTTGCGAATTTACAGTATTAGAAAATTGCTAAATGAAATTACAAATCTGATTTGTAATATTACTTACAAAATCGGTGGCACTAAATAACCTACGATTTTGTTAGTAATTTTACAAAACAATTTTTAGAGTGTATTGTATGCAGGACAGAAACATACAGAATCTTTAATGGACTTTGTCCACAGTGATAAAGAAAGTTTTGTGTCTGGTCAGAATTGGAATCTTAGCACAGAATTGGTTCATCACGTCATGATTTGAGATATATGAAGTTACGTACAAAAAAATGTCAATTTTGAGTACTCTGGAACCAGACTACACAACATTAACACAGGGGCGGTTCCTCCTTGTGGCGCATTTTTTTTTTGAAACAACAACCTTATTAATTCAAAATTATAACAATAATATATTTTTAAATCGCAAATCAGTGCTTCAATAGTCCTGGCCTCGAGACTTATCCTATAAACTAACAGTATTACGTTGACTAGTTTGTAGGTCGTACTAATATTCTAAGAGTTATTTTAAAGTAACAATTTCGTTTCAACAAATATTCAGGTAGTCCTTGCATTTTCTAACAAAAATTGGATAAGAAGTGGTTGACCTAATATTATGGCTTAAATTATTGCAACACTTTGATGCAAGCTGCCCTGGATTATTTAGTCCTACGTTGGTTCTGCCTTGTTCTAGGTATAAATTTGTCAGTCTTCTTGTATCGTGATTGTGAATCTCACTAATACAGTAGTTTGAAGATTTGTGTTTGATTTTTGTAAGTTATTAAGTATCTTGTATATCAGCTTGCATTGTTCTAATTGCAATAGACTCTCTAATTTAGGTACATTTAGTTCATGATACAGAGTATTTGTTGGTGTGAGATATTCATAGTTGTATAAAGTTTTTAAAAATTTGTTTTGTGTAATGTTAATTTGATTAAAATTTGTTTTTCCAAAAGTTCCCCAAATAGGTATTCGATATCGCAAATGCGATAAGAAAAAAGCAGTATATATTTGTTTTTTTGTCTTTAACAAGATGTAGTTTCTACATGTACTGTGTAAGGTAGGAGTATTTGAGAACGGTGAAGGATAAAAGAGACCCACTCACTACACCGGGGGTTTATCGCATACTATGCACATGTGGGAGTGTATACATAGGAACAACGAAGCGATCGATAAACACAAGGATTTCAGAACATAAGGCTAGCTGTCGACTAGGTTATACCGAAAAATCAGCGGTAGCCGAACATGCGCTTAAGGAAGGAGGCCATAAGATCAAGTTTGAAGAAACTCAGGTTCTTGCCGCAACATCTTCATACTATGCCAGACTTAACAGAGAAGCCATCGAGATACAAAAACACCACAATAATTTCAATAGAAAAGAAGAAATACAGAAAGTCAACCGGACATGGGTACCCATCCTAAAGCACCTGAAGACACTGCCATATCGCAAGGGGGAGGGGCTACCAACGTTACCTGATTGGGCCACGTCACCGTTGACAGGTATAAATGCAGGTGCAGATCCTCCAACCGTCAGTACTTTGGAAGTCGCCGAAGTGAAATAGCTTCTGAAGATGCCATCCACTCGTGGTGGCGAAACGTCAAGCCTTAACGCTAAACGACGCCGGCGTAAAAACCCAAGAACCACAAATTTCATCGTAGTTTCTACATTTATAAACAACAGGAATCATGGGATTTACTTTATTTACAATTTTGTTGATATGCTTCTCCCAATTTAAGAACTCACCTACAATCAAACCTAGGTATTTAAGAGACGTTACTTTTTCCAAGAAAACATTATTGATTTTTAAATTTATTTCGCTCACTAATTTATTCCTTTGTTTAAGTATTATAAACTTAGTTTTGTCAACATTTAGTTTTAATTTATTAAAATACAGCCATCCTCGATATTTATCAAGGTCTTCATTTATTAGCTTTTCTAAATCTTCCTCATTTTCCCCTATGTATACTAATATTGTATCGTCTGCAAAAGTGTAACATTGAGTTTTAAGATCAGCAACTCGCAGGTTTAAGACAAAAAGTGAATAAAGTAGTGGTCCTAGGAGTGAGCTCTGTGGTACACCATAATTGTTTTTTAATGTTTCGCTACGAATATTACTCAGCTAAACATACTGACTACGATCCTTCAAGTATGAGTCAAGAATGTCGTAAAATGTTCCTCCAAATTCTAGTTTATTATACATTTTTCTTAGGAGTATATCAGTGCTAACGGTATCAAATGCTTTATATAAATCGATTGAAACCACTATTATTATTTTCTTTTTGCAATGCCACGCCCCTCCCCTTCCCCTGAGCAAATGGGAAAAAATACTTTTTGGTATTTGGTAATCCATGGCGTCTTCCAGTCTTAATTTGTTTAGTAAAGTATTGCCGAACGTATTTCCTTCTGCTAACACTTACCGTGTCCGCCGACGTTTCTGTTTTCTTTCAATATTGATTATCACTAAGCAGGAACTTATTGCGCACAATACAATGTCCACCATAGTGGACAGCGAAGATGAGACTGAAGAGAATTTCGTTGTCTCGTCTAAATCTGCACATTTTAGTGTAGACGCTAGGCGAAACAAAAAATGGTGTCTCTAGACGTTCTATGGACCATGTCTCTAGGCTGTCTATAGACAAATCGCGCAATATGGTCTACTTGTGTGTACAAGGCTATAGTTACCACCATGGACTCACATTCAATTGAAGCACTAGTCCTTGATACGCCACATTGATCTCGTAAGAATCGTTTTTGTATGACACTGTTTCCTCAACTACAGCCCTTTCTGCACACATTGAAGGACCGTCGGGTTTCCTAAAAAATGCGCCACCATAGATCTCATCGCCTGGTCCAATTTAGATTCTATTGAATCCCATAGGAAACGTCGTCAGCATCGGCCGCTATTATTTATAGTCTTTCCGTATGCACAGTCCAGTTAAGCTAGACACAGATAAAATCATCGAATTCGGATAGGTTTTCAAAAAGGTAAACCGCTGATAAACCCGTATACCCTTTGTATACCCGCGACGAGATAGCAGGTATAAAAATAACAGCACTATTATAGTGGCATTGATAGTACTAATTATGCCAAGTATCAACCAAAACATGCCTGCTGTTATGTTATGCTGACAAACCATGGTGCCTGAACAAACTTATCAAGTTATGCAATGAGTACTCACTCGATAGGGTATTGACAACAGGACCAAAATTCTGTCTTCGTTTTTGGTCTATAGGACTTGGCAATAAACACTGAAGTGTGCAATGGACACCAAAACGCGAGGTACCCCCTCCATATACAGAGCCATGAGGAATACCCTATAAGAGGGGCAATGGTTCCGGACATGCTCAAAGTATAACTCGACAAGAATAGCTAGAGACGTGAGAAATATGATATAAGGAACGCCCCTCGATGCGCAGTGGACAGCGAACAAATTTGCCATTTGCATCAGAGCGGTATGGTACACTCTGGGCAAAATCACGTACGGTGAATGGATTATATAGGTTTTATAGAAAAGGCATCTTTAAAATTAAAGTCTGGCACTAATTCAGGGGATTATCACAGCGAAATGAATCATAACAATTATAATAAATGGCTTCAAGGAGAACTTATTCCAAATATATCAGCAAACAGTGCCTTATCATAATGTTGAATGAACGAATGTTCTACTATGGCAACCAGAAAAAATAATATGAAAGAATGGTTAAGACGGCGCAATATTCCATTTTCAGAAAACACGTTAAAAGCTGAATTATACGGTTTAAGAAAAATGCATAAACCCAGATACAAAACCTATGAAATAGATAAAATTATGACTGAAGCAGGTGTCATTCTGCTTTACGACTTCCAACGTATCACCCCGACTTAAATCGAGTCGAATTAGTATAAGCTTCCCTAAGGCAAAGTGCGGCAGAGAAAAACGTGGATTTCAGTTTTAAACACTTAGAAAAATATTGTGATGAGTTTTTTCCACATTTTCGTAAGAAGCGTGAAAAAAAAGGTGTAAACATGCAACTTCTTACGAGCGCTATCTTACTGAAAAGGAATCATTTCTGGGTGTGATGGTGGAGGATCTAATAATAACTTGCAGGAAGACAGTGACGGTGATGATGCAGAATCTATAGAAAAAGTTCGGAAAGTGATCAGAGGGAAAGTGAAATTTGAGAACTGTAGATATTTTAATGCCACCTAATAATTATTTATCATTTGTCATCTACATTGAGGGCCTTTCCTAACAAAGCAAATTCATAAGTCTAACTGTTTACTTAGAGTGTACGCGTACACTGTGTTTCTATTTCTTTTCAGCCGAATGCGTTCTCACCCTTTGCTGTGCGCAACCGGCGAAATTCTCAAGTCTCTTCCTATGTTTGTCGAGTTGTACATCCACAAGAAACACCGAAACATGCCTATAACAAATCTCCTATGGAATGATACATTCAGAACCAACTCACCTGTAGTATAGACGTAGGTATTGCAGCGACGCGACGCCTGCTGGTACTTCATTTGTTTCCGAGCGAACGTATCCCAACAAATGAAGATAAAATCTCTCGCTGGACGGTCGAAAATAGAGGATGTTTATCAGATTCACGACGTGTGTGACATGTTTAGCGTTGATGTGCGACGCAAAAACCTTCAGCGCGAAATTCTAGCCATTCAGGTGATAAGCTGCATGTCTTCTATTCGCGTGTCTGTTTCGGCTGTTTACACAACCAACTGGTCCTCGCCTCATTTGCAACAGATATCACGGTTTTGAATCGACAAAAAGCCATCTAGGTAAATAGCGTCTGAATGAACAGAAAGTATTACATGTGTACTAGAGATGGTACTGCCAAGCTGTGTAATAAATTTTCAGTGCAAATATCCAGTTTCTTCTAGGTGTTCGGATTTCACTTGCAAGTAGTATATATCCATCGTGCACTAAATATTGCTTACTGTTGATTTTAAAAGCCATTATCTGTTTGAATTGCCCAAAAGGTGACAATTACAGATGGTTTACACACATGAACCTTACTATGGTACGATTCATTCGTATAACCCCACCTAACACTATATGGATATGTACGTCCATAGAATGTACATTAGATATTCCAGTTTGAACATGTATATTTTGAATATTCATAGGACGTTAAATCTACATATGAAAAATAATATACACCAGTATAATATACTATGTATGTTCACGTAAGTATATATCCATATGTGAATATACATAATATTTTGGCCTAAGTATCATATATACGTCTAGTAGTTTACGCCTGCGCGAAGTACAACTTGCGCGGCCATTGATGATTTCTAGTCATTCCGTCGTTCGACTCGTTCGCGTCCTTCACGTGTGTGCTGGTGCTGGTTGTGCCTGATTACCTGATCGAGTGAAATATTGTGCAATTTTACTTATCTTCTCACTACTGATAACACTCACATCCAGTGTTTGACGGTAAGTCATAAGCGGAACAAATCTTATAACCTTGCTTTCTTTGTGATTTTAGACATGCCATTCAACAGAAAAGAGATGACAATCACAGTAATCGATTTTGCCAAGTATTATTATTGTAACTAGAAATTGAAATAATAACAATACATAATGAAAGCATAAAGTTTGTTTATCTTACTGCCTCTACATTGAAGTTTCATGCATTATGCATGTGCATTAAAAGTACATGGATGTACGTTTAATGGATATACCATGGATGTGTAAATTCGCGTCAAACGGACATGAAATGTAATTTTTTTATGTCTATTTTACATTCAATAGACATCCATGCTCCATTTGTGGATATACATATCCATTGTATGTACACTGTATATACTTTGGTATGTAAGTATATACATGGTATATGTTATGAATATACATGATCATACCTGGTCTATGTTACATAAACTGTGCATGTACATTAGACATACATATGTATATTCTATGGATATGCCATGGATGTGAAAGTTCGCGACAAACGTACATGCAATGTATATTTTTTTGATTCTATTTTCATTTTCATTTGTGGATATACATATCCATTGATTTGATATCCATTGTATGTACATGGTATATACTTTTGTTATGTGGGACATTTCTTTACATGTTGCTTATTCCTAATGTAAAGAAATCTAGCGTCACTGCAATGGACAACGCAACTTATGAAGACACAAATATAAAATTCCTAATGCAGCATCATAAAAACAGGAAATACAAGATTTTTTCATAGACCGGGATATGCATTTTGAAGAAAAGTACACAAAAAATGAATTGCTAGAAGTGCTTCAAAAAAATTTGAAAAGCAATATATCATCAGCAGTATAACCAGAAAACGCTGCGAGTGTAGGCCTAATCAAATCCCACGTCAACGAGCTTCTCTTAACATAACCTTTTCATAGCAGCCACGGTAATCTGGTATTTTTAGCTTTACCTTTGCAGGCTGCGGAATTATAAAAAAATTAAGCTTTGCCCTATTCAAAATTCAAAATGGATGCGAAATTTGTATGAACTACATATTGCTTTCAGCGCTCAGTCCAAAAATAAAAAAATATGGCTAGCGCAAAGACTCGTCAACAGGACGCAGGAACAGAGCGCGTGGAATCAATATATATCTAGTTTGTTCACTGAAAATAACTGAAAAAGGCGCATCTCGTTCAACTATATTAAAAGCAGTCGCAATATCCGGCCTCTGCACTCAAGCTTTATCGCTTTTTTGGGTAATTTTAATATAACGAGCAAAGTATTTTTTAGCTGCCCTTTGAAGTTGGCAGCTTCATTAGAGTGCCATTTTCATACAGAAGCTTCAACGACCTCATGAGCTCATGTTGCTGATGACAGTAGCGGCTCGTCAATGACAATAATATTATACTCAACTTCTTTTCGGAATTATGGATCACCTTCATCAAAGTTTCAATCAACAATCGGAAAAGAAATGGACCAGTATCATGGGTTTGAAAACCATAATTAAATCACTATAACCTCTTAGTGTATAAAAGAATGGGTGTTGCATTTCGTTACTCACTGCATCGTTCTGTTTACTAGAAATTCCATTTCAAAGTTTAAAAAAAGGAATTTACAACAGCAGTGCATTGTTGCCGCGTCAACTTCCAAATCGCGGTATTGACGTAATTTTCATGGGGCCAAAACTGAATGCCCCGGTGCAATTTAGTCACGCGCCCAAGCGCTATCCGCGCACAAGGCTGCTGCTGCTCCGCTATCGAAGACAGACGCTGTTCATCGCGCTGTCACGTAAGACCCTTTTTTGACACGCAGGCTCTCAAAACCTTAGGTCACGGATCCCGACCAGCTAACATAGATATTTTTTCTCATCAACATTAAGAAAGTCTACATTAAAAATGCAGACTCAGCTTAATGGTCGGATGAAATTTGACGCCACCTCCCAGACCATATCGCGGCCACTGTGCAAGTGTGCAACCTTCCAAGATCATGAAGGTGCCGCTGAATCATTTCCTTTAGGACTGTGCGAACAAAATAGTTCTTGTTTACTTCTTCTAACCTATGCGAATTCGTTGGCTTCACTACATCACTATATCAAACTATCTATTTTTTAGCATGTGTAGAGGGTCACATTGAATATTGGGACTTCAGTTAAGAACAGCAACACGGCACACATACCCGTCTTCCGATTGGCTGTTCTCCTATAGACCCGTGACGTCACGCGACTGGAAAGATTCAAACAGTTTCCTCATTTTCTCGACTTTCCCTTGTCCAAAAAAATCGCGGGAAAATATTAGAAGGAGGTTATGTTAGACTCTATCATATACAGCCATAAAAAATGCATGATACTAGTCCGTTACAATACCAATACAGCCAACTTCTGTTTCAAAAATGAAAGTAGTAATAATTAAAGGACGAAAAATATTCAAGCAGCAAGAAAAGTTAAACGTATATCAGTGCAACCGTTGAAGGCAGCACAATCACTCAAATTTGTGATGAAAATAAAGTAGGACTAGGGGAAAACAAATGCTCAAAATAATTTTTATTTGTAGATGGATTATTATCTCGGCGTTCTTTAATACCCTGTTTAATCGAAATTGAAAAAATGAGGTCAAGTGAATTGTCTCAGTACTTCCCACACATAAGGGTAACATTACTTAACTATTAAACACAAAAACTCTCGTAAATAGTTTCTTGCATCTCTATAGGGACTAAGACGACACATTGTTTATTCTGCAAGCTTCAGCTACAAAATAGTTTTTATTTCTGATATGTTCATGGATTCCGCATCTCTGGCTCGCATGAACCCCTCAGACACTTCTGCTTTATATTTGTTGGTGTTTTCCACAATACTCCCAACTATGATTTCATCAAAAAATAGCAACCAGCACTCTAGAGGTGTTTTGGCATTTTTTGCCGCCCCCTTTACTCCAGGTAAGTTAGTTATCAGGTTTCCCCTTGCAGTTGGCATTCGTCTTGAGAATGGATGCTTGTTCCAAATTGTTATTCCATCCTTGCCACTGAAATGAGGAGCTACCCCACCAGCTACACCTGCCATCACATCTCAGTTTCTCAGAAGTTAAGAAGGTACTGGGAATCACGCTCTGGGCAATTTTGCAAATTGTGCGCAATTATAAGAAATAAAAACTTTAGGGTCTAGTAGACCCAGCGCGATCACTGGAGGGTTAAGTTTGTTTTAGTTTCTCTAAAAAAAACTCTACTCTTTTTCTTTATGCTCATATTCCTTTCGATTCAAAAATCTCGGAATTAGTAGTCAAACCTATTTCCTATTCTAGCTTATAGTAATGTTGTATACTTCCCTTGTCTAGATGGATCTACAAAGAATGGATTGCAAAAATTCCAGAATAGTTGCTGTAGACTCGTATTTAACTTAAAAAAGTATGATCATATTTCCGATAAAATTAACCAGCTAAATTGGCTCTGACTTGAAATATCATGTTGCCACCCTGACTCATAAAATTGTAACCACTCAGATGCCCTCATATTTATACGATAAATTCGTATCCCGTCGTAGTAAAATAGACGTACACTTTAGATACAAAAATCGGTTGGAAATACAGTTTTATACAACATTTTTTTCATCGCTCCTTTATCCATAACGCTGTCAAAATATATAATGAAGTCGAGAATAGATTTAAGTCCCTCGCAGGAAATCGTTTGAAGAAGCATATTAGATGTCATTTCTTACAAGAGCAATGCTGAAACGTGCACTGGAATAATGAATCTAGGCATTTTTTTAACAATCCTTTCCAGTTATCATTACCTATTTATATTTAAGAAGGTCCTTGGCAGTTTGACCTTTTACTTCAACTTTTTTTTATTACATTTTTGAGTGTTACTTATTGTATATTTTATATTGTTACTTTTATTGCCTTGTTTTTTGTCACTCTCTAGTTATATACCATGTATCCTGTTGTATGCAATGTATTCACTATTTTGTCAATCACATTGTATTGTCTTTTGTACTCGATATCATTGCTTTACTATTTTTGTCTCTGCGATTTTTCTTTCCATCCCCAAGTAGCATTTTGGCAACCACAACTACATGATACATCAAAATTAGCGCTAAAGTTAGCGTAGAAATTGGTTATTCATGGAAGGTCATACTCTAGACTACCGGACAACATCGTATCAACGTTAAGCATAACTTTAGTTATACCAAGGGTTGTTACGACGTTTACCCAACCAACTAAATGTAGTTAATAATTTGGTAATTCCAATAAGGTTTTAACAACGTTTTAGTGGCAACTGGTGACAACTCTAGTTATATGAAAGTTTTGCCGACGGAGTCTACGTTATACGCTATAACTGAGCCGTGGGTAATTTTTCAGTTGAACTAAAAACGTTGTTGCGTAGTATTTTTTGCAACTCTCCTATTTTAACATTATAATGACAACAAGGGCATTGGTACAGATATTACAAGTTAAACGAGCCTTCAAACATACTGCTTCCTGTTACAAGCATAAAAAACGATTGTGTCTTGTGAACAAACTTTACAGGCACAAGCTTCTATGGACGGTCCTGAAAGCTCTATTTTAAATTCCTTCAACCAACAATCAAATTTGAGCTCAAATTCTGGAGAAGAACCTAAAGAAGAAGACCCCAATAATGAAAGAGGAGTCAATCTGGAGGCAGCAGATATTACTGAAGTGGAAAAGTAGTGTCTCAGAAAGCACAGTAAGAAAAAATAATAAAAACCTATGAGTACGAGAACAAGACCAAAGCCACAAAAACAAAATAGGTACCGGCACTGACATATGACAATTGACAGCTGCGGCAGAGGGTGCGTTTGGAAAGAGAAGTGCGTTCGTCAGTTAACATATAGTCAGTCGAACCTTGGTCGGACAAACAGCTCCAGTTGAATTTTGGGTATACATCTGGTTGTCTAGAGGACTATCGTTGAAAGATAGTCGATTTTTGGTTACTTGACGTTCATAGTCGGGTTTATGTGGTTTTACGCCGATTACATTGTTACGCCACGTTTGAACGCAATTCTCCTTCGAAACATGGTCGGCCACTAAAACAAAGAGCATATAAACGAACACTACACTGATGATTATAAAGTCTTAGTTTTTGGAAACAGTTCATAAATATACCGTTTAGTTTGATTTTCAGTCAATATAAACGTTAGATATTTTTTATCTAAATTTATTTTCTAAATCCGTTTATCTTTGAATTGTGAGAAATTCGCAACGGACTGAAAGCGCGCGAGTTTTTAAGCATGGAATAATACTATATTTCACAGTAAACTGGGATGCGTTGTTGAATTAAGTGTATAGATCGTTAATTTCTGGCAACTTTACTTATAGGATACAGCCTGATCAAAGGAACAACATATTTCAATATCAAGACGGTAGTCACAGTTGTCAGAAAGTTTTGTCCAAGTCCCCACTCTGACCAGCGGTATTATTTGGTCAAAAGGTTTACTATTTTTTTAACAATATTGCAACTGTCATTTCCACACTAGAGGGCACAGGTGTGTAGACGTTTGAAAGTAAAATCAACAACGTTTAGGAAACGAGAAGCTTCAGCCTCCACTTAAAAGTTAAACGTCGTGACAACCCAAAAATGATTGACCAAATTGGTGCAAAATAAGGTTGTTACAACGTTGTGCTGGAGTCGGCCACACAACTTATCTGTAGTTGCGCACCTTTTTCAAACACGTCGCCACAATGTTAAATTGCTGCTTGGGTTGTAAAAGGTTGAGTGAACAGACTCCGCCTATAGAAGGAGATTATTTTGTGAATATTTTTTTTCTTATTAAATACATTTTATTTATTTATTATTATTATTAGAATACGAATAGGTACAGCTGCACCGCCATTGCAGAAGGCTTGGAGAAATAGTCAAAGGCGTACAGCTTTCGCAGATATTTTGCTGGTCCCAAAAATCTCTACTGTACCCCGATGTCTGCAGCGATGTTGCTGCGCAAGCGATGCATATGCATAATTTTTGTATTCACAATACAATCGAAGCCCGGCATTCGACTGACCCGTGGAAGGAGCGTGAGCCAGAAAGGATGTTTTCTGCGGCCACGTCGACATTTCTCTAAAAACTACTCTTTTCCTTTATGCTCATATTCCTTTCGATTCAAAAATCTCGGAATTAGTATTCAAATCTATTTCCTATTCTAGCTTATTGTAATGTTGTATACTTCCCTTGTCTAGATGGATCTACAAAGAATAGATTGTAAAAATTCCAGAATAGTTGCTGTAGATTCGATTTTAACTTAAAAAAGTGTGATCATATTTCCGATAAAATTAACCAGCTAAATTGGCTCTGACTTGAAGTATCAAGTTGCCACCCTGACTCATAAAATTTTAACGACTCAGACGCCATCATATTTATAGGATAGATTCGTATCTCGTCGTAGTAAAATAGACAAACACTTTAGATACAAAAATCGGTTGGAAATACAGTTTTATACAACATTTTTTCATCGCTCCCTTATCTATAATGCTGTCAAAATATATAATGAAGTCGATGATAGATTTAAGTCCCTCGCAGTAAATAGTTTCAAGAAGCATATTAGATGTCATTTCTTACAATTTCAATGCTGAAATGTGCACTGGATTAATAAATCTAGGCATTTTTTAACAATCCTTTCCAGTTATCATCACCTATTTATATTTAAGAAGGTTCTTGGCAGTTTGACTTTTTACTTCAATTTTTTTTATTATATTTTTGAGTGTTACTTATTGTATATTTTATACCTATTGTTACTTTTATTGCCCTGTTTTTTGTCACTCTGTAGTTATATACCATGTATCCCGTTGTATGCAATGTATTCACTATTTTATCGTTCACATCGTATTGTCTTTTGTACTCGATATTGTTGCTTTACTATTTTTGTCTGTGCGATTTTTCTTTCCATTGTAATAGGTTGAGTAAGTAGTTTTCTAGACTCCGCCTATAGGAGATTGTTTTGTGAATATTTTTTTCCTCATTAAAGCCATTTTATTTATTATTATTATTATTATCAAAATATGAGTAGGTACAGCTGCACCGCCATTGCAGAAGGCTTGGAGAAATAGTCAAATGCGTACAGTTTTCGCAGATATTTTGCTGGTCTCAAAAATCTCTACTGTACACTGATGTTTGTAGCGATATTGCTGAAATGTGCACTAGAATAATGAATCTAGGCATTTGTTTAACAATCCTTTCTAGTTATGATTACCTATTTATATTTAAGAAGGTTGTTGGCAGTTTGTCCTCTTGCTTCAATTTTTTTTATTATATTTTTGAGTGCTACTTATTGTATATTTTATATTATTACTTTTATTGCCTTCTTTTTTGTCACCCTGTAGTTATATACCATGTATCCTGTTGTATGCAATGTATTCGCTATTTTATCGGTCACATTGTATTGTCAACAGGCACGGCTGGCCACGACAAAGCTTACTAAAATATTACGTGACCATAACATCACTAAAGCTACCAAAATGTCACTGGTTCAGTCTCTTGTGTTCTCCATATTTTTGTATGCCTCGGAAACTTGGACTGTTAAGAAGGCAGATCGAGCTCGCATAGATGCTTTTGAAATGTGGACGTGGAGGAGAATGCTGAGAGCTCCTTATACCGCCCATCGAACTAATGTTTCCATACTGGATGAGCTCGGTGATCCAAAGGGACTAGCCTCCATTATGTCGATGAGAATGCTTACATTCTTCGGATATATTCACAGAAGCGATAATATGGAGAAACTGGTAGTTCAGGGTCACGCCCCGAGTGGGCGGCGCCGTGGCCGTTCCCCTACATGCTGGGTGGATGCGACGAAACAGTTGCTAGATATGAGTATTAAGAGCGCCACTGAACTGACAGTAAATCGCGAACGATGGCGAGCTACAGTTATCAAAACTATTGACAATATTTGTGTCGGCAATACTCTAGCTCCGACTTAATGCATTTTACGAGTTCACAACATGTCTGGTAAGACACTGTGACTACGATGATGATCGTATTGTCTTTTGTACTCGATATCATCGCTTTAATATTTTTTTCTTTCCATTGTAATAGGTTGAGTGAGTAGTTTTCTAGACTCCGCCTATAGGATATTGCTTTGTGAGTATTTTTTTCTCATTAAATACATTTTATTTATTTATTATTGTTACTAAATATGAGTAGGTACAGCTGCACCGTCATTGCAGAAGTCTTGGAGAAATAGTCAAAGCCGTACAGTTTTCGCGGATATTTTGCTGGTCTCTACTGTACACCGATGTTTGTAGCGATATTGCTGCGCAAGCGATGCATATGCATAATTTTTGTATTCGCAATACAATCGAAGCCCGGCATTCGACTGACCCGTGGAGGGAGCGTGAGCCAGAAAGGCTGTTTTCTGCGGCCACGTCGACATTTCTCTAAAAACTACTTTGTTTCTTTATGCTCATATTCCTTTCGATTCAAAAATCTCGGAATTAGTAGTCAAATCTATTTCCTATTCTAGCTTCTTGTAATGTTATATACTTCCCTTGACTAGATGGATCTACAAAGAATAGATTGTAAAAATTCCAGAATAGTTGCTGTAGATTCGTATTTAACATAAAAAAGTATGATCATATTTCCGATAAAATTAACCAGCTAAATTGGCTCTGCCTTGAAATATCATATTGCCACCCTGACTCATGAAATTTTAACCACTAAGACGCCATCATATTTATATGATAAATTCGTATCCCGTCGTAGTAAAATAGACATACATGTTAGATACAAAAATCGGTTCGAGATACAGTTTTATACAACATTTTTTCATCGCTCCTTTATCTATGATGCTGTCAAAATATATAATGAAGTCGATGATAGATTTAAGTCCCTCACAGTAAATAGTTTCAAGAGGCATATTAGACGTCATTTCTTACAATTGCAATGCTGAAATGTGCACTGGAATAATGAATCTCGGCATTTTTTTTAACAGTCCTTGCCAGTTATCATTACCTATTTATATTTAAGAAGGTTCTTGGCAGTTTGACCTTTTACTTCAATTTTTTTTATTGTATTTTTGAGTGTTACTTATTGTATATCTTCATGAGGTTTTCGGGACTATGGTTCAATGTTGACAAGGGAGAAGGGACAGTAAAACACAAAGTTTTATCTCAAAACAATGGGTCGAAACGTTTCGACCATCTTTGTGGTCTTCTTCAGTCTGGTTTTTTCTTAAATTTCCAAAATAAACTACAAAAATGTGTCAATAAATGACAGGTTTTTATAATTTTAAAAATATATACCTACCAAAAAATTCTTTAAAACCAGGTTAGGATACAAACATAATAAAAATAATAAAATGCCCAGGCTGTTACCAGCTCTGGTCTTTATGTTTGGAATGCCCTTTAGCGCATTTCCTTTGTTTCCTCATTTCAATAAAGAAAAAGGTAATTTTAAAATTATAAAATTCGAAAGATGAGCAAATGCACGTGCAAAATTGGCAGTCGTGAAACACAAAACAGGGCTACAGATCAAATTATAGTTGCCACGGAAACATTAATACTCAGAATATTTTACATTGAGAAAACTATTTTTATATGAATAAGAAAAAGAAAGATGTGTCTTTAGATGGGTGATGTAAATCACAATAGTGGTGACATTTGACATTAAATGTTATTTTTTCTTTTTTATTTTTTTATATATTTGTAATTTTAGTTTTGTGTTAAATGTTATTGAAACTGAAAAATGTTTAAAATTTTTTGAAATTGTGTGATTTACATCACCCGTCTAAATACACATCTTTCTTTTTCTTATTCATATAAAAATAGTTTTCTCAATGTAAAATGTTCTGTGTATTAATGTTTCTGTGGCAACTATAATTTGATCTGTAGCCTATCACCTGTTTTGTGTGTCACGACTGCCAATTTTGCACGTGCATTTGCTTATCTTTCGAATTTTATAATTTTAAGATTTCCTTTTTCTTTATTGAAATGAGAAGACGTAGAAAATGCGCTAAAGGGCACTCCAAATATAAAGACCAGAGCTGGTAACAGCCTGGGCATTTTATTATTTTTATTATGTTTGTATCCTAACCTGGTTTCAAAGAATTTTTTGGTAGGTATATATTTTTAAAATTATAAAAACCTGTCATTTATTAACACATTGTAGTTTATTTTGGAAATTAAAAAAAAACAGACTGAAGAAGACCACAAAGATGGTCGAAACGTTTCGACCCATTGTTTTGAGATAAAACTTTGTGTTTTACTCTCCCTTCTCCATTGTCAACATTGAACCATAGTCCCGAAAACCTCATCAAGATATATAAGCTCGAAGGTTCAAAAACTCCTGGAAAAGGAATAAAACACTTATTGTATATTTTATTGTTACTTTTATTGCCTTGTTTTTTGTCACTCTGTAGTTATATACCATGTATCCCGTTGTATGCAATGTATTCACTATTTTATCGTTCACATTGTATTTTCTTTTGTAGTCGATATCATTGCTTTACTATTTTTGTCTGTGCAATTTTTCTTTCCATTGCGATAGGTTGAATGAGTAGTTTTCTAGACTCCGCCTATAGGAGATTGTCTTGTGAATATTTTTTTCCTCATTAAAGACATTCTATTAATTTACTATGATTATTTAAATACGAGTAGGTACAGCTGCACCGTCATTGCAGAAGGCTGCGCAAGCGATGCATATGCATAATTTTTGTATTCGCAATACAATCGAAGCCCGGCATTCGACTGACCCGTGGAGGGAGCGTGAGCCAGGAAGGCCGTTTTCTGCGGCCGCTGGCTGTCGACCTAATGCATACAAATCGTATCTAAATTACTCCGCCTGGCGAACAAATCAACACGGACGAGACTTTTATTGCTGTCATACTGGCGTAACGACCATTGTCGGATGTGAAACCGGCACCGATGTCATTTCCGAATTATAAAACCCGACAAAAGCTCCCCCGGTGTGCTTTGTGGTCTAATCGGAATGAGTTATTCAGATTTTTGATCATACGCAGATATCGCTGAACTCTGCTTCGCCAACTTTATTGTATGATAATTCTGTGCCGCATATTGGTAACACTGATCGAATATTCAGTCTATCACGGATTCTCCCAACCGGGATTTTTATTTTATTTTACTTAATTATACGATATGTCAACACGACGTTTGGATACTCTAAATGGTCAGTGAAAGAGAAATGTAGAATTTATTACGTTATATGTCAAAACTGTCGAGACGTAACGTCAAAATTTTATGTATCAGATATCCTATTACTAACCCGTGTGGGGGCGGGTTAGAATATCTCCCATCGCATATCCTGCGTGTCGTAAAAGACGACTAAAAGGAACCGAACTACTGTCAGTATAAGCAGTAACCTCTTCTCAACCATCAGCATTGGGTGGACGATTTGACAAGAGTCAGGACACCTTCTTGTCCTTGGGGTGAGAAATTGTCCCTAAAGGCGGATGAACTGGTAGATATATATCTGGTCAACGGCATGAGGATGCAGAAAGCAAATGGGAAACTACTGCATTAAAGATCTTTAAGGTATCCCAAGAGAAACTCGTAAAATGAGTAATGCATGAGTAATGCATTTTACACAACATGTCTGTTAAGACATTGTGACTATGATGATGATTCTATTAATGTATTTGTTCAAGAAACGAATACATGTGGAAGGCTGCAGAAGGTTCGTTTCAGTCCCGGCGGTAGACAGGATGGATTTGACTTCAAAACTGAATAGAAGCCATGATTATCATTCAACAGATAGAATAAAATAAATGGTTAGCTAAATTATCGTATGTGTATACGATATATACCTATACCTCATACAAGCATTGCTTTCGAGGCAATTCATTATAGCCAATTGGATGAGGGTAACACCTACGTTGAAGACAGTGATTGGAGAGATGTAAAACTGAAGAGGCCAGTGTGTGAGAATCAAAATTTTATGTGATATATAATACAGCCCTATGGGGGTGCAGACTAGCTCGCGTCCGTAGCAGGAAGCTACACGTGCACCCTGGGTAACGCTAAATGAGCTAGAGCGAACCTGGCAACCAGACTCTTTTTTTTTGAGATTTCCTGGTTAAAACATGACGAACATAAGTGCTAAAAACTTACAGACTAGAAATATCGGTAGTTTTATTCGTATTTGTCAGCTAAATGTGGAGAGCATAAGCAGAGCTAAAAGCGAATGCATCTCCAAACTACTTTTGGACAATAAGGTTGATGTCGTAGCGATCCAAGAAACTCACGCCGACAGTGAGGAATCACTCACCAGACGGGGACACATTTCTGGTTATACATTACTGGGAGCCACTTACCACCATACTTACGGGGTAGCCTCTTATATTCGCAACAATATTGACAATGCCCAACTCATTTCCAATGACACAAATAACAACATACACAGTGTAATAGTAAAAGTGGGAGAAGTCACAATTGTAAACGTATATAAGCCACCGGCAGCGGAGTGGCCTGAACAACCACTTCCAGTACAACAGCATCCGGCTATATATATTGGAGACTTTAACAGCCACCACCAACGGTGGAGATACCCCGACAGTGACGAAAATGGCACAAGTTTAGCTGACTGGGCTGATGATAATGATATCTTTCTTGTATTTGATGCCAAAGATAAAGGCACTTTCAAATCAGCAGCCTGGAACTCGGAAAGTAACCCTGATTTATGCTTTGTGAGCTGCAACCGGAAAGGGATCCCTATACCAGCTAACAGAAAAGTCGCAGAAGCCTTCCCACACAGCCAACACAGGCCAGTTTTCTTAGAGGTGGGAATCCAAATACCCCTAATACGATCCATCCCTCGGCCTCGATGGAATCTTGCAAAGGCGGACTGGTGTAACTACTCACGGGAGCTGGACCGGCTGGTACAGTGGATACCGCCAACATCAAACAATTACAAACGTTTCGTTGGAGCAATAATGAGCGCTGCAAAAAGGACCATTCCTAGGGGATACAGGAAGGAATATATCCCTGGGTGGGATGAGCGGTGCGAACTCCTATACGGCGACTTTCAGGAAACCAACAATCCAGATATTGCCGACGAACTCATCTCTGCCCTGGACAGCTCACGAAGGCGTAAGTGGGAGGAGACTACGTCGGAAATGAACTTCCAACACTCAAGTCGAAAGGCCTGGAGCCTTCTTAGAAAACTAGGCTCAAGCACGCCATCCACACGGGCACCGTCGGGAGTAACTCCAGACAAGATTGCTGCGCATATTGTAGAAACGTCAAGAGCACCTTCTGATAGAGAGCATACAAAACGCGTGAAGAAGGAATTGACTTTGCTGAGGAGGAACGCTCCTACCCAAACAACGTTTTCCCGACCCTTCTCGATCGAAGACATTAATAATGCCATATCAGATGTTAGGCCTGGAAGGGCTCCTGGTTTCGACGGCTTCCTGCCGGAATTTCTCATTCACGCAGGTCAGCAAACAAGAGTGTGGCTATCTCTCTTCTTCACGAACCTCCTTAATACTGGAAACCTCCCACGGGAATTCAAAAGAACGAAGGTCATATCAATATTAAAACCCGGTAAACCGAACGATCAACCCGCCAGCTACAGACCTATAGCCTTGCTCAGTTGCTCCTATAAATTACTAGAAAGAGCCATCTACAACCGATTGAGCGCGACTATCTTAGACCGACTCCCGATAACCCAGGCTGGTTTCAGACCGGGTCGCAGTTGTTGTGATCAAGTACTGTCCCTCACAACGCATATAGAGGCAGGCTACCAGCAAAACATGAAGACGGGAGTGGCGTTTGTTGATCTCACTGCCGCATACGATACGGTCTGGAGGGAGGGTCTCCTATATAAGTTGCTGCAGGTGATTCCCTGTCAGACCACTACAAGGCTCATAAACAACATGTTATGCGACAGAAAGTTCCAAGTAATCCTAAACGAGAAAGCAAGCAGGCAGCGCAAATTGAACAACGGACTTCCACAAGGCTCAGTATTGGCCCCCTTACTTTTCAACCTATATATATCTGACATGCCAGAAACAGTCAGTTACAAGTTTTGCTATGCGGACGATATAGCCATAGCTTTTTCCGATAAGAGCTTCAAGAACGTTGAGCATACTCTTTCTAACGACTTGTTAGCTCTAAACAACTACTTCAAGAAATGGAGACTAGTACCGAGCCCCAACAAAACTGAAGTTTCCTGCTTCCACCTGAGTAACAAACTAGCTAAATATGAACTGCAGGTACTTTTTGCAGGCGAACCCCTGAAACATAACCATTTCCCAAAATATCTTGGAGTAACGTTAGATCGCACCCTCTGCTATAAGAAACATCTCGCAAACACTGCAGGAAAACTCAGAACACGCAACAACATTATCCAAAAGCTGTGTGGAACGACGTGGGGTGCCACTGCTCCAACTCTACGAACCAGTGCACTAGCTCTTGTCTATTCGTGTGCTGAGTACTGTGCGCCTGTCTGGATTAACAGCCATCATACCAGACTAATTGACGTCCAACTAAATCACACTATGAGACTCATTACAGGCGCAGTAAAGACAACCCCAACTCAATGGCTGCCTGTACTCTCTGGAATAGCCCCACCTCAGCTGCGAAGGACTGACGCCCTTATAAGAGAGTATAACAAGATTACCGCCAACAACAAACTGCCCATCCACCGAGCAATACCCCCGTTGCAGATAAACAGACTTAAATCCCGACAACCACCAATAAGGGATGCAGAAGGGTTTAAAACCAATAACTTCGACTCCTTAAACCAATGGCGCTCCCAGTGGGAAGGTTTTGCGGAACAGCACTCGCGATGCGCATTTATGGGGGCAGCCTTACTTCCAGGGTCAGAACTACCCCGGAAAGAGTGGGTAAAACTTAATAGAGTCCGAACAGGCCACGGCAGATGTGCCGACTCCCTTTACAAGTGGGGCTATGTGCAATCTCCCTTATGTGACTGTGGCGCGCCCCGCCAAACTATAAACCATATTACGAGCGAATGTGAACTGCGTGCGTTTCAGGGATCGCGAGAAGAGTTCTTCACAGCTACACCGTTGGCGCTGAAGTGGTTGAAAGAACTGGATATCAACCTGTATATACCAAAGACTATGTTATGTATCTTAGTTTGTAGCTGTATCTGTTTTATTTTAGTATAGGTTATAATAGTTTTTTCTATCTATATTTACTATTGTCATGTTTTTGAGCCATACGATAAATAAACAAATAAAATACAGCCCTATACAAGGTGCAACCTTTAAGGTTCGCATTTATTTGTACCTATGTTTGAATAAATAATAATAATAAAAAAATAATTTACGGAAATATTTTAAAATATTTTTTCGTGCAATGTTGCTATTGCGACTATAGGGGCAAAGACATGAACTAAAATACGTTATTAAAAATGATTTTGTTAAACTTGTTGAGTGGTTAAAAAAAATTCGTTTAATATCTCTAAAAAAAATTCCAATTCAGCAATTTAATTCCGTCCAAACTCATTTCTTTCAAAATAAATAAGAAATGGATTCAAGCTGATTGACTCAGTCATTCCCACACATTACCAGTTCATTAGTTTCCCATAGCATGAAGCTTAAGTATGAGATCCCCTTGCAACCAAATGATCGCCATCCCCCCCCCCCCCCCCCCCCGTTCAAAATTGTCTTATTCCGCTAGGACTTCCTTCTCAGCTCAGTGGACAGTCTATTATGAAAGCAACAAATCTCCCTCCCAACCCCCCAATTTCACCCGAACCAGAAAAAAGTAGAAAAGGATCAGGAACCTCTAAAATACCTGAAAACGAAGTTTGAGCAATATTTATTTTTTTTTAGTTTTTTGCTAATTAATCCGTCGCCCATACACCGATTTTCAAAATTATAGGGACATTACCTGCTACAACCCCACAGCATATCGCTGCTCAAATTTCATCGCAAACCATGCAGCGGTTACTGAGATTACGAGGCAAGAAAGAAAGCGACAGACTGACCGACGGAAATGAGTGACGTAGATTTTCGTTATGAAGACATCATAAAACGCCCAAAAAGCGTATCAACTCAAAATCGAAAATTTTTCCGATCACAATACTCCCCTCCCGTATCGATCTGGGAAGTAACAAGTATCAAAATTGGCATATTGAGAAGTATAAAGCATTTAGGAATGTTTTGTAGACCTATTATGTCGAGACATTCATATTGATAATCTTTTGAAGAAAATAAGATTTATTTAGCTGCCTAAAATATTTTTACCAAGCGCTTTGATGTATACGCTTCAATATTGAAAATCAAAAAAGGTCTTAAGAAATGGTTTAAGGTACCAAGTTTTTCAAGCTAACTACTTGATTCTTCTTGAAAAGATATTTATTTTTTGATATTAATCTGAGTAACTGAGATGTAATCTTTTATTTAAAAAAACATCCAAAAACGAATACTCCAACAAACTTAGTTAAATACTGAATGTGATAATATGAAATAAAAATACGAAATATTCTGAATTCTAACAACAGTACATAGAAAAACAACAAACTCAAACATGAAGACAATGAATATCTAAACTAGATCTTTGATATCCTCATTTGCCAC
The DNA here is from genome assembly GCA_951848785.1 of Callosobruchus maculatus. Taxonomy (NCBI): domain Eukaryota; kingdom Metazoa; phylum Arthropoda; class Insecta; order Coleoptera; family Chrysomelidae; genus Callosobruchus; species Callosobruchus maculatus. Next base: position 3,105,480 of record CATOUR010000296.1, read on the forward strand.
CCATTGTTTCAGACACAAAGTCTTCAAACGGAGTTATCACCTAATAGATTTCTTGTTTCCGTGAGAGTTAAGGCAGTTCTAGAAAACCGCCTTTCAACTGGAGTTGAAGAAGCTGGCGTTGCCAAAAAGTCTTTGGCCATTGCGGCAAGGTTTGGAAAAAAAATTTATGTCTTTTTCACCATTCTAAAATATCTTCAGCACTGTCAGCTCTTTGGTTAGAAATATATTTGTCGATTTCGTGACCCCAGGCTATCATATCGTCGCCTGCATTATGGGCAGGTCTTTTATTAAATAAACTTAGTAGATCTATTTCAAACTTTTCGACACCACTATGGTTTGAAGATGATGCTACTGGAAATGGGACTGATGGTTGTGGCTCAGACATCTGCAGAGAGTCAGCCCTCTGATTTAGAAACATCTTGAAAATGTTTAACTGCTTCTCTCTGCAACTCTTTTCCTAAACTTGCATTGGAGAATGTTTCCACATTATGTCGGGGTCTAGAATTAGGACAACACTGTACATCCAGTTAGTTCGCTCGTAATGCTTAACGATTTTGTTAATACTAATAGCAAGAGCGCGTCGTCATCGAGTGCCTGCTTGCTGTCGTAACCTCGGTGCATCCCCTATTTTAACGCTTTGATTCGCATTTTACAGATCAAGTAATATCAAGTAGTTTGGTTGTACTTGATATCAAGTCAAGTAGTTCAGATCGAAAATCAAGTCAAGTCAAATACGAGTATGAAATTTTCAAAAGCTTGAGCTTACAAGTCAAGTATTTTAGAAAAAACTCAAGCTACTTGGCTTGGTGAATCGATACCTATGAGCTGCGCGATTCATTGCCGCAATTTATTCGCTTCTCACTTTCTGACTGTTCTCCTCATAATGAAGTTCTATTTTTGTAACAAAACTAAACCGTCCTGTTTGTTGTAATAAATAAAGTGTCTATCGTTATTGCTCATAATTGCGTTGACTCTAGGGCTTGAACAAAAACTTCCAGCGGCATTTTTTTGCATAACTAGCTTATCCGGTACGCATTTATACATTCTGTACATATATATAGCACCTAGCACAATCCCATTGGTCAGATTTGAATTTTAAACCAATCAAATTTATAGTGCCGTACGTGTGTACGAAATGTAAATCAGTGCCATATGCACTTACGGAGTGTAATATAGTTATACGCAAGTCAAACGTATGGCTATGGCTGGACTCTTGTTTTAATTTTTTCGATTGCAGCGAGAGAGGGTGGTTATATATGTTATATGGCCCTTTGACAATGAGCCTTATTGTATTAAATTCAAACAATAAATCTATTGTAGGCAACTTTGTTGCAAGATTACCTCCAAAGTAGACAAAACAACTGATAACGACTTCCTGCAATAACAAGTCATACAAAGCATCATTGTTCGATGCCACGTATGCAAAACACCTTTTTGTCAGCATAAATTAAATATAAAAAGGTGGTACTACGTACCAAAGTCGTTCAATACCTGGCTAGACTCCGTAATGTCAAGTAGTCAGAAGAATCTTTTGTAAAATTGTAACTTGAAGTACGACACAAGCTCGTGCCCCAAATAAAAGTTTTTAAAAAGTTAATCATTGCTTCAATGATATAACAGATATGTTATACTCGTATATGTTTGAAGTCGCCATGCATGCTGGGGCAAAATTACGTCCTAATTATAAATATTTTGAACTGAGTCCTGCAAAATATAGATCAAACCTATTGACTGAGGCCAAAGAAAAAACGTACCTAATCTATCCCAAAAAAAAAAATGTTTTCTTTGCCCACTGAAGATTAATACTTAGTTATAATTAATACACCAGATTTTTGTCATTACTACATTTAATATTTCGTAAAGAAGGACAAAAATTATACATCCTATTATAGCTTAATTTGTAATAAAGTTTACTGCGGTTTAATACATAGTTCAAAAATGGTTTTCGCTTAAATCGCTTTCCTCTTTGTAAATTTTCAGCTGCATTGAGTGCTACATCCCGTAAGTGCATATAGCACTCATTTACATTCCATACTCGCGTATGGCACTCAGAGCTTGATTGGTTCAAAATCCAAATCTGACCAATGGGATTATGCTAGGTGCCGTATACATGTAGGGAACGTATAAATGCATCCGGTACCGAGTACCTGGGTGGGAGTACCGAGTTAATCTTCTTGATGACATTTTTGCAATTTTCCTACCCATATAGCTAACAGAACGGCAGTCATAAAACTAATTCGCTGAAGTGTGAGATATGAAGTGAATCCCTGTAAGGGCGATTATGCAGGTAATAAATTTGAACGGCGCAAGCTTAAGGGCGCCGCATTGTTCTTTCCACACATAATTCCGCAAAAACTCATCCACATTTGTATGAGAAGGGTGACAAAAATATTCGGATCCCGTGAGAAATTACCGGGTAGGCTGGTGTCCAAAAAAAACGCTACGCACTTTCCGAGGTTCTGGCTGTTCGGATGAATTACTGACATGAGCGGCACATCAGCAGCAACATTTGGATGAATTGGAAGAAAAATTGATACATCAATCTCAATTACAACAACCATTTTTTGTGCGTTCAATGAAAGAATCGCCAGCAGTTGTTTTTTCAGATTTTTACTTCCCACACCGACAGGTGAGGGGAGTATTGTGATCGCGAAAATTTTCGCTTTTTGAGCGTTTTATTATGTCTACCGGACGAAAATCTACGTCACTCATTTTCATCGGTCTGTCTGTCGGTCTGTCTGTGGCGTTTTTCTACCCTCGTAATCTCAGTCACCGCTGCATGGATTGTGATGAAACTTGGGTAGTGATATGCTGTGGGGTCCTAGTAGATAATGCTGCTAAAATTTTGAAAATCGGTGTATTGGCGGCGGAGTAATTAGCAAAAAACAGAAAAAAAATATGCCTCAAACTTCGTTTTTAGGCGTTTTAGGAGTTCCTGATCATTCTCTACTTTTTTTTGAGTGAGGGTGAATTTGGGGCGGTTGGGGGGTGAGGGGTTGTAAATCTGAAAAATTTGTTGTATTCATAGTGGGCTGTCCAATGACTTTTGAATGAAAATCCTAGCGGTATAATACACTTGTTTAGGTCCATCCGAACATTGCCTTGCTTATTACAGAAACCAAGGGACTTAGAATTTGTGATGTATACATACGGTATTGTTTTAGATTGTTCTATATTGTTTAATAAATTTTGACACAGTGTTACTACCGCGGCGAGGATGTAATACGAGTTGGTTTTGCAAAAATCGTGTCAGTGGCGGCGTAGCAATAATAAAAAGACTAAAAATATAAAAACAACTCAAACTTAGTTTTTAGACGTTTTAGGGGTTCCTGATCATTTTATACTTCTTTTTTGGGTAGGGATGCATTTGGGTGGTTGGAGGGGTGAGGGGCTATAAAGCTGAAACATTTGTTGTATTCATAATAGTTTGTCCATTGACCTATGGAAAAAATACCTAGCGGCACATTATTTTTTTAAGTCCATCTTAACATTGACTTGCCTATTAAGGCAACCATGGGACTTAGAATATTGTGGTGTTTACATATATGTACGAGTGTTGCTTAATTTCGTTCTATGTGTATTGCATAAAGCAAAAATTATTGAATTGATTCTAATGAAATTTCTACACAGGATTTACTATCGCGGCGAGAATGGAAAACGCGGTAGTTTCTGGAAAATCGTGTCAGTGGCGGCGCAACGATAATAAAAAAGCTAAAAATATAGAAACACCTCATACTTCGTTTTCAGACGGCTTGGAGGCTCCTGATCGTTTCGCATCGTCCAGTTGAAGCATGCAGAATCAAAACTGTGGCGTCCTAGTTCCTAACGAGGGAGACTATTTACGAGAGTTTTTTTGTTGGACGGGCGAGTGGGCGATGATTTGGTTGCAAGGGGATTTCAGACTATAGCTTCAAGCAATGAGAAAACAATAAAATGGTATCATTATTATGTGTGGGAAGTACTGAGTCAATCAACTTGTCTCCATTTTTTTACTCCTGTGTTGCAAGCATAGCTTGGCTGTTGAAGTTTTACACTTCATGCTTAATTGCTTAGTCTAGTCTGCTACAGCCTCCTAAGTTTTATAATCGCTTCGATATTGATTTTTTTTTGATATCTACTTACACCAAAGATGGTGATCAGCGCTCAAATGATTCGTTTAAAGTCCTCTGTATGATACATAAAGTCACACTATAATTTACCAAGGGATCCAAATATGCAATAATATACAGGGTGATCAACTTATACTCCGAAGTTTGATTCCTCCGTTATTATGGTATAAAATAATAATAAATAAATAAATAAATATTTTATTGCCCAACAGACATGAGGTCCAATTACAGGACAAAATGGCTTCAAACTGATGACAAAAAGAATAATATTTGACATAAACTAAAATTGAAACTCTGTTAGTGTTTAGTGGTATCGACAGAAGGCAGTTGCAAGGATATTTTTAGATGTCTGAGAGTCTTAACACTGCCGTCTTTGTTTATTTATGAAATGACGTTGTATGCACTTATAAATAAAAATAAGTGTTCGAATAAAAATTGGTGCTCTATAGTGACCAGGCAAATTGAAGATTTGTACGTGGCTTTCGCCAAATACAATGTGGATAAGAAATCGCCCGATAGTCTGGGACCTAGAATCTACAATAAATTGCCAAAAAGTATTAAAGACAGTTTAAATATCACTAAGTTCAGGATCAAGCTGAAAGAGTTCCTTGTTTCTCAGTGTTACTACGCTGTCTCTGAGTTTATTTGTCTATGATTATTATATACTTGTTTGTTTTATACGCCTATTGTCTCCGTGTTTTGTATTTCTTTATGACGAATCTTGTACATTCGTTTGAGGACAATAAAGAATTTGATTTGAAGATACAAAAAAAAGGAATAAAACTTATAGGTAAAGCGAAGGTTCACATTCCAAAATTATTATAGAATATACAGGGTTATTCATACAGTCACGGCATACGAAAGTTTTGTTTTTTCAAATGGAACACCCTACAGATTCTCTAGAATTTGAATTGCGTTCGACTTTTCTATTCCGGAAGTATAGGGTTTTGTCAGGTTATAGAAGGCATTTTCAAAGATATGGCCATTTTTATTTTAATACCTTAATGAAATTATCACCCTGTATCTTAAAAGATCAATAACTGGAGGAGTCTCATGAATGTGCCCTGAATGCGTTTGAGGTCTTTCGGAGCTGTCCCACATTGGAATAGAGTACGTACATGTGCTTTTTATTCTCGCGGAAAAAGCGCGGAGTTTGGTTCTGTTGCTGACATTTTGATTGTCGAAGAAAGGCTTGAGGGCGATGAAGGCTGCCTGAGCCTTGTTTAGCCGTCCCTTCAAGCACAAGTTATATTTATACTGACCGCCGTTAATTAGTTGTTTCCGAAGAACTTTCTCTTAATACCGGATGCCATATTTTGTTCCGTTTAAGTGGTTCTTTTTTTTGCACTTGTTCGAATGTTCATGAATTTCGATTGCCTCTCTAAAGCGTCGATGACACAGGGCTAGTTTACGAGCTACAAGCCAGCGAGTTCGCTAGCAGCTTATAATCATCATGTCATCCGCTTTTTTACAATCTGCTAATTGACTATCCGTAAAAACGCTGCGAGTAAACTAGCCCTGTGTCATCATCGCTGCTAGTGAACTAGTTGCGAGTAACTTTGCATTTTGGCAGTTATATTTAAATCGTCGCGACAAGAACCTGTTTTCCACGATACTTATAATAAAGCTAAAATGTTAATGGAGGTAGTCGTCTTTAAGTGATTTTATTTTTCCTTCAATTGCTTCCATCCATACCCATAGTTAGTTGTTTTTCGTTCAGTTTAACTAAAAGATTTTTGATAACTTCATCCTTTACTTTTGTGTTACAATACTCTTTTGTCTTTAATATTTCATGAAATAGGGTACTGCTCGTAGATGTTGAGAAACTCTATAATCTCGCGCGTGTTGCACCTCATTCTTAAGCTTAAAAGAATAAACGGTAGAACGTAGATAACACACCACGCAAAACAGCACGTGATTCTATGCGCTAGCTACTTCGCTACTGAGAGAGTGGAAAGTTCTGTGTGTCCTCGACACCAGCGCACTCGCTCACTCGCTAGCTTTTAAACTCGCCGATTAGCAGCTCGTAAACTAGCCCCGTAACTAAGCGGGAGTGGTAGCTATTTGTGGCGACCAGTAACTTTGTATCGCTGAAATAAATTTCATATCCTTCTTGTTCTGCTACCGCTGATCTTTCTGTTTGTCCCAATCTGCAAGCTCTCTTACCCTCAGTTGTGCCACCGTAGATTAACAAAGACAAGTAGGGTCACTCGCTGTGCCGACTTTGATGTGACTCTCACAAATGCGAGCCGCCTGGAATTCAGAGCGGTTCCCTTCGTGCGATCTCGTTTACTGTCCTTACAGGGAATCCGACTGTGCGATATGGTCGACGTCAACGGTCGACATTCACTTTACTTATACGGAGGTCAATAGAAATTAATTCTATAGTATAGACAGCATATCATTTATTATTCAATAAACCATTCAACACAATAACTGCAGTTGCAGCTTCTGGGATGGCAAATAGCTCAAGGAGTTTTGTCAGATAGATGTGGTAATTTGAAATGTACGATTCAAGTAGTAAGTAACAGTATCAGTCTGATCATTCATAATTTGTTGTCAATAACCTTAGGTGTAAACATAAAAGTACTTGCGACAAAATTATAGAAAAGAAGTAAACAGAATAGATCATAGAAAACTAATCTCAAAATTTGAAAAAAATATTCAAACTACAAGAGTTCATTTCAGGAACTAAATGACTTAATCACTTGTTGTAAAAAAGATTCGGAATTCAAAAAGACGTATAAGATACGTGAAAATAACGACTGGATAAATCAAGAAATTCTCGAAATGATTGAAAACCAAGTCAAAATTTATAAACAAAAAGTTAAAGAACCAGGTAACACGAATTTTAAAAACTTAAGAATCAAGTCAATAATAAAATTAAAATATAAAAAACAGATATTTTAAAAATCAACGGGAATAAGTAGGCACAAATATAAAAAACAATGAGGCCATACACAGAGCATGTCGTCATCATTTTTTTGTGAAATACGTGCAAAACGCTCAATAAAACACAAACACTACTTATTTAGGCATCCCGGTAGATCTGACCGATTGCATTCCGTGCACCGTGTCACGTGTTAGGTGGTGTTAGGTGGACTGACCCTGTAAGCCACAGCTGTTAGCGTTCGGCTACTGCTCGAGATCGCCGGGCGCCAGAATAAGCCAGCTTGCGTAGTAACCGAGAGCAGAGCTGGAAATACCACATTATGGTGGAGCTTAGAGTGTTTGTTAATGTACGGTGGTTATGCCGACGTATACCATGCCACAAGAGCAAGGTATTTCATATACCCCTGCCGATGTTTTCGGGTCTCTCTTGTCTTTGGCTCACTTCAGTAAGTTCTTGATCTTCTGTGTGGGCCTGAAAATTATTTTTATTTGATGTTTTCTGAGGACTCAGGCAATCCTGTCCGTTATACTTTTCACATATGGGAGAAACGCCTTTCACGTGGACCGTTCCTCCGTCCTACTTCTTCTTGGACTCATTGCCCTTGTAATTTCGATCCTGCTGTAGATGTTTCCCATTAAAACCTGTTTTGGATGTTCTTGTTCCTCTAAAGGAAAGACACTGGCCTCTGAAGATGCTAGCCACTCGCGCTAGTGAAACGTTAGGAGGAACCTCTAACAGACGACGGCCTAAAAACACGAGAAGCCCTCTGAATTCTTCGACTCATACTGGTTAATTTTTCTTGGAAAGTAGAGAAGAGATTTTAGCGAAATGCTACTTGGGAACTTGGATATATGATGCGCTTGTGGCTCAAATATTTCCGGTCAGCAAACCTCCGTCCAGCCCGGCTCGGTTGGTTGAACTATATAGTATGTACCAGCATTTTACGAGCGCCAACGCAAACTGCGGCGAAAATCCGTCGTTTAACTCAAACACGATACGAACCGATGTCACAGCCGGAGGGTACATTAAGCTTTTTTGCAAAATTAGGATACTTTGGAAACTTTTTATTAGCTGACTCGGAAAAAGTTACGTTTTCAGTAGGACTTTTTGCATCCCCTGCGAAAGGACACTTTGCCATCGGCAGCCAGGGGCGTCGACCGTCGATATTAGCGATGACATCCAGATTGGTCATTTTCTACTTCTTTTTGGGTGGTTATGAAATTGTGTGGTGGGGGGTTGTAAAACTCAAAAATGTATTGTATTCATAATAGGTTATCAATTGACCAGTGAAATAAAGACCTAGAGGCATAATACCCTTTCTTAGGTCCATCCGCACATTGCAGTGTTGCCAGGTCAAAATTAAAAAATGCACTAGATGACGTTTAAAAAAATCACTAGAATTTCACGAGATTAGATTTCTTTTATTGCTTCTGCTGCTGGTTGGGGGGGGGGGGTGTATAAATGAAAAAGCTGAAATACATATTTAGTAACATCTTAGTACGTATGAAAAGTGTAAAGATCAACTCAAACAATATATCCTGAATAGGGATAGCAAAGTTGGTAAACTAATAAACTGACCATGTCCAATTCCTAATAGTTTCCAGTTTAAACTGAATTCTAGAGATGTTCATTAGCATGAAGACCTCCTAACGAAAACTCTAATAAAACATAATTTTATTGTCAGATTTTGGAATGTTTGGTATTAGTCATTGAAAAATATACTATTGCCTCATTATCGACCAAAAGAGAGTGATCAAGTATCAAACACTTCGCGAGATCGTTAGTGTCAAAATCAGCACATGTCGCATAGTTCAAGAAACGTTACAAAGAAATGAAGAGTCACCAAACAATTAACCGTGCACTTTGCGGTAAGAACGTGCCCATCTTTCTAGTTATCCATTAGTACCATAAACGTGTCGTAAATGTGGTAATCACAGGCAATAAGATTGCATTTAAGCTCTAAAAGTATAATGGATCTCCGACAGTAAAGAGTTTGAGCAGAGCATTCGGCAAAATTTTGGCATCGAATTTCTAATTGTTGTTATGGGTACTTGAATAGCTTGCTGAATACATCATGATTAGCCATAAAAAGTGATAGGCTCACCAAAACTTCGGCATAGGGTCTCAAAATACCTACTATAACTTTAAAAGAAAAATACAAGTTTTAATTTAAAATGGATTCATCTAAAAAAATCGCTAGATAATCAAGCAATCATGCATGCCATTTTATAAGATCAAGATATTAAAAATAATAAAATGTATGATGCAAAATTTTGCTGTGAAAAAGTCACTAGAATATGACATTTTATAAGAGTTTTCACTAAATCACTAAATTACAGAACATCGCTAGATCTAGTGAAGTTTCACTAGACCTGGCAACACTGGAACATTGCCTTGCCTATAACAGAAATCAAGGGACTTAAGAGTTTTCTTGAGTAATACCTAAGGGTTACTTGAGAAACGACTATGAACACGGGCCTTAATGAAACAATTAATCTTGCCTGCCGCTGTTCTACAGTCAGGAACATTTTTTTTTTTGCTGCTGGTGGGTTTTTTGGTTCGGATTCTCTGACCCTTCTACTACATGTAAGCTGTGGACCAGGAAATTTTGTATAAATAACCGCATCTCTCGCCATTCCAAATGGATTTGCCCTTAGGTACCCCAAAAGAGCTTCATCCTGTTTAGGACTTGAAATTTTGCTCAAACTTCGTTTTTAGGCGTTTTAGGGGTTCCTGACCATTTTTTACTTTTTTTGGATGGGGGTGCAATTGGGGTTGTTGGGGGGTGGGGGGTTGTAAAATTTAAAAATTTGTTGCTTTCATAGTAGACTGTCCTGTGACCTGTGAAGGAAGATCTAGTGGCATAAATAACTTTTCCAGGTGCATCCGAACATTGCCTTACCTATTACAGAAAAACATACGAGTATTGCCTTAGGTTGTTTTATATTGTGTAACGAGGAAACGGTTGAATTGATTTAAATGGAATTTTGACACTATACTAACACCGTGGCGAGGATGGAAAATGTGTATGGTTTTTATAAATCGTGCCAGTGGCGGCGCAGAAATAATAAAAAAATTAAAAATATGAAAACAGCAAGAAAACTTCGTTTTCAAGCGTTTTAGAGGTTCCTGATCACTTTCTGCATTTTTTTTGGATGGGGTGAAATTGGGGTGGTTGGGGGTGAAATTGGGGTGGCTGGGGGTGGAGGGTTGAAAAACTAAAAAATTTGTTGTATTCATAATAGGCTGTCCAGTAACCTGTGAAGGAAGACCTAGCGACATAATTCACTTTTTTAGGTCCATCGTACATCCGAACATTGCCAAATGCCTGACCTATTACCGAAACCAAGGGACTTAGAATTTTATGAATACATACGAGTATTAATTGCTTTAGATCGGTTTGTATTTTGTAACGTGGAAACTATTGAATTAATTCCAATGAAATTTCGACACAGCATTATTACCGTGGTGAAGATATAAAACGTGTATGGTTCTTAGAAGTCGTGTCAGTGGCAGCGTAGCTATAATCAAAAAACAAAACATATGAAAAGAGCTCAAACTTCGTTTTTAGATGTTTTAGGGGTTCCTGATCATTTTCTACCTTTTTTGGGGTGGGGATAAAATTGGGGTGGTTGGGGGGTGGTGGGTTGTAAAACTGAAAAGTCTGTAGTATTGATAATAGGCTGCCCATTGACCTGTGAGTGAAATAGATAGGGCATAAGACAATTTTTTAGAGGGAGGCCTGCCAATGATTTGGTTGCAAGAGGATCTCAGAATAAAGCGTTATGCTATAGGAAAATAATAAATTGGTATCAGCGTAATGTGTGGGAATTACTGAGTCAATCAACTTGACTTTATTTTTTATGAATATAACTGTACATATACTATTATATAACATACATAATGGGTACACTGTATAACTAAATAGGTAGTTTTGGAAGGGACCTAAGCCTTTTTGTAATCCTATCTAACGAATTTAGTCAAATAGCTTGTAATTTGCACATAAGATAACTGAAGATCGATGAAATGATCACTGTTTTACACCAGGTAAGTGCTAATATACTGCTAAACGATGCACCCCAAGCCCATTCTCCCCCTGTGTAGCCTCATTTTCCTGAGAAAGGGAAAGATGGATGCAGGCGGTCTGAGGGTCGGGACCCTGGAATGAAATCCAATTTACATCGACCGTTCAATTACCGTTCGCGTAGAAAAGATTGATTACTTAAGTGGAAAAACAAGTAAATCAATTTGAAACTTGTGGCGGGGCACGTTCCGTCTGTGCCTTTGATGTTAGAAGCGCATCTGCGAAGAGGTGTCTGACTCGTATGACCTACCATCCAACCTAACATTCAACAGCCGGTGACCGGTCACAAACGCGCACGGTTTGATTTTTACCTGTTTTCAATAACGGTGCCTCAATCGGCAATGGTCACTTGCGTGCCGGAAGAAAATTAAGCTTCGATGTTCCTAATGACAACGTACCTTTTATTCTTATAGCTTTTTCGACTTACTGCACTGATTTTAACCACGATTGCACTACAGTGAAAACTCGTCTGGTGCCCAGAAGTGCAATAAATCTGAACTGGTAAGGGCCGGTTTCTCAATGTCCAGTTAAAGTGTCAGACAGGTATCTGCCAGATAGCGTTGCTATGGATACAACTGTCAGATAAGATTTACGTGACTTCGTAAGTTTAGCCTTCAATTGTTTAAACAATTTATCTAACAGTTGCTGTTATCTTGCAGATAGATATTTAACTCGACATTGAGAAACCGGTCCTAAGTCGAACATACACCAAACTTCAGTACAATCCAAGTAACTGTTCTGTCAGCCAACTGATTACAGTTTAATGTCATTTTGCATCCCGAGAGCTCAATTTGATTCTGCGGTGGTTTTAGAATTTGAGTAGTTTGAATCCGCCTTATTCAATCATTTATTCTATTTATCGACATAAAAACTAACAGCATTTTGTGCAATATGGCTTTTGCAGTAAAAATGAATATCTATCTATATCGGTAAATACTTATTATATGTACATCTTGTTGTATCTCTTCTTCCGTCAGTTTATGAACAACATCTTTAACAAATATTCGTATTTTTGGGACACCCGCAGCCGTTGTTTGCAATTTAACTAGATATGCTTCAATTTCCTCATCATCCGAAGATGACGATATTCGCAGTTCTTCCAACTACACTTTCCGCACCTTCCGTAATCTATCGTAGCATTCATGCTACTATGTATACTACCCCACTACCCAGTTCTTAATTCAAAAAAAATATTTTCTCTGACAAATAAAATAGGTTATAATTAATACTTTATAGACGTCAGAAGTGCACTGAAATCTCCACGAGCTCAGAGAGTCCGTGGCGATAATTTGCACTCAAGCGCAATAGGGTACTTGCAGAGGTCGTTGAATCGCCTCGGGAGTATACATAGCGTATAGAAAACCATATCAAGAAGCAGTAGGAAACAAAAAACATGATTTTACTGACGGCCAAAAAAAGATATTTGCAAAATAAAATAAGGATATGTTCAAATTTTTCCACGTGACCTAAAACAAGGGCTGACGTCACAGATATCTTATCGATATCGACAATCGATACTGCTACAGCGCAGGTCAGTGAGATTCAACTACGCATTCGACTAGAGATGATCTGAGTTCTTTAACAATGCGATTCAGTTTATTGATACTCAAACATATTTGAAACAGGCAATTAACCCACTAGCATTTTCGTTGCAATGCATTCTTATATCTGATAGGTATCACAGTCCATCCTGTTTGTGACCGAGATTCACAACTAATCGAGGCCATCATTTTATTTCGGCGCATCCCATTATGAATGAATCCAAAGATAGAATCTAATTCAAGCCCATCCCTACAAAGTGAATTAGTAATCTTGGCTAACTTTTATTCTTTCGACTTTTGTGTGTGTGACTGTGTTTTGTGGTTATAATGATCAATGGCAAAATGTTAGGTTAGCACTGGCTATCGATATCGAATATCACTACTTTGCATCCCATCACTATACGACATTACTGACGTCAGAGGTTGTTTGCGCGGGATTTTCCGGCATTTGAAATAATTTTTGGAATATCTCTCACAGCCGATTCCAAAAAACCAAACAAGTGATTTTGTCGTGTTTACTAGGCTCTAAGGAACGCGTAAATGACATAATATTTTTTTCTGCAAGTAAACTATTAAGGGGATAAGTTGAAAACAAAAAACCACACTAGTTTTGCACTCAAATCTAAGATGAACATAATTTTGACACTCAGTTCCTATGAGTGCGGTGATGGGGCAATAAGTCGGAAACGCTATTAATAATTAATAAGTACGACCATAACATAGTTGTATTTCCTGGCAAAACAAGTTCAAATACTCTGTATTCGCGTAAAGCGTAGATGACACTTTTGATGACTGTAAAGAATTTTTTTGTCACTTATTTATAATCCACGCTTTTAAAAATGGTCACTACGTACTGTGTATATGTTACTACCTAACAAATCAAGTTCTACATATTTTTAAGCTTTTAAATTGTTAGCCGATTATCGTGGAGAAAATAATTTATATTTTAACCCCTCACAAATAATTTGTGATTTTGAAACCGCCATCCATTTAGGAATAAAGCAAATTTGGCCTAACTGAGAGAATTTGAGCAAGTTTTCAAGAAATATAGGTTTCAATTAACTTTCTTTACTATTTCTAAATAAATAGTACCGGTATTCAACAAGTTAAAAAAAACACTTAATACAGTTCAATGCGCATTCAATGATGACAGCAAGTGCTGCTAGTCTATGATATTAGGTTTTATTTCTCATTTATTTCAATCAATGGTATTACAACAAAGGTAAACCAGCGCCGCCTCGCGCGCTCGTGTCCACATACCTGTCTCTTATCCAAAATACTTTGCCCGCTATTGACCGGTGACATTAGGACCAATCCGACCGCGGCGCGCTAGTGTCCTGCAGTCCAACAGCCATAACGTCCATTATTCTATTATAGCCAAAACGAAGCGTTTCGATATTTGATGAAAATTTAAAGTTAGTTCCGAGAAATAATTTATGTTCTCTGGCTAAATGTTCAGTGTGTCCCAGCTAAAATTTTCCACTCCCCTTGTCTCTCAAATGATACAAGAAAATGAAAACCGCTGTGAAACGTCGATTTGTATTTCGAGGGGGAACTCTTCCACCGATTACGTCATCATTGTGCCAACAACTCCCTCATCCCAAGCGCCCTCTACTTCAAAATCTTAAATTAGACCATCATACTGAGTTTAGTTTTTTTACTATTCAATTGATTATTTCTCCACACCTTACGTTCAAGTGGAACAAATTTTCCGTGATCGTTTCTTACATTGTAACCGTAAGGTCGGTTGCACACACGGCGGATTTTACCACGGCGGGCAAGTGACCGTCGACGCCAATTCTGCAGTGGCGCTTTGAAGTAGATGAGAGCTTACACATTAGACGAAAAAAAACCGATCGGTAAATTTGCCGTTGGCGGTCGCGGTGCAACCGCTGACTGCCACTGGAGCCGACGTTATTTTACCGTCGATGTCCACGTAGTGGTCCACGAGGCCAATTGAACGATTGCACACATAGCGTTTATTCTACCGTCGGCTTAGTTTATTTCGCTGTGGTTAGAAGATTTGACTTTTAAAAAATAAACAGATGGTTTGTAGTTAAAATAAAAAGCAGCATGATGAGTGACCCGGATATAGACAATGATATTTTAATTTCATTAGTCGAAGAAAAACCGGTCTTGTGGGATAAAACCCTAGACATATTCAAAGACCTAGATGCTACGAGAAACGCTTGGCGTGAATTTTGTCAGGGTTTGCGTAACAAATTTGATGAAAAAAGGACAACTGCGTTTGGTAAGTGCCTAGAGTAAACAGCAGTTTTTGGCTCGGCGTTTTCACAGTAACATAACCTCGTAAAACTTTTACGTCGACTTGATCATTAGGGTAGGACGATTTTTTTTTGTTCAATCAAGACGCCCTAGTGCGTGAAAGCTGCAAATATTCCACCGGGCCCTGGGCTCATCAATAAACCAAAAATTCAAAATACCTATGTCAAATCCTTTTTTTCTCATATCAGCTGCTGGAATTTGTTATAAGTTGAAAATCAGTTGGAATTACTATTTTCATATAAACATACTCCAGCCGCGGTCATGTCGCGAATCCAGCGACAACGGCGTGTGCAGCGGCGACGACCGCCATGTGTGCAAGCCGAGGAAATTCTATGGACGGCTACGGTCAATTCTCCGCCGCGGTAAAATCCGCCGTGTGTACAACCACCTAATGGTTATTGTTCATGATCAACACCGTCACCGTAAATTATTGTCCAACAATACAAGATTGACAACTTGAAATCATTGGCGTCTAAGACGTCAACATAGAGAAATGCGGATTAAGTAATTTCAATGAAGTCAAAATTATAACTTCTTTCGTTCTTGGACAACTCTCAGGTGTCCTAGAATTAAATATGTTTGCTATCTTCTCCCAAAATTTATCTCCCAGCCGTTTAAACATTAGAGATGAGCTTCAATCTTTATCTAGAATGTCCAACTACGAGTTTTGTCTACACTTTATCTGTTTTTCGCCATGTAACAGCATCCGTTTTTTTAAATGCAGCTAATAAATTCAATCACACCCGCGTATCAGCTGTTTGTATTATTTTTATAGTTCTCATAGCATTAATTGTCATAATTTCAGCCTCAGTAAAATAGTCCGAATTTTCCGGAATTTTCCAATTTCTCATGTGCGTAGCTAAACGTGTTAAGTCGCACAGATTTAGCAGCTAACATATTTTTTTGTGACGAAAATGTCAACTATCTAGCTGAAAATTTTAATTTCTCAAAATCTTAAGCCAGGAATCAGAACCAGCAAACATATATATTTTTTACCATCAACATCACGAAACCGTATACAAAAAAAAACAGCCTCAATATAATGGTTCGGCGAAGTTTGACGTCTTCTCCCAGACTATAATACACAAACGATAATCAACAAGGTAACCTAACCTCATCGACGTTGTATGACGTCACTCAAGTCTTTGTTTTTTGAAGAAACGGAAGCGCTGTTGCCAGATTGTAATATGGTAAGAAACAGTTTTAACTACCATGACTGATATAATTAATAACTAATTCAAACGGTAGTTAACCCTATTTTTTAATACAATAATATAAACTACACATTCCAAAGAATATTTCTAAACGTTATTCATTTTTTTGTCGAATCTTAAAATACGTTTATTCTACCTTTAAATACAAAAATTCGCTACTCTCTCATAAGAGCCCATGTTAAAATTCCGATTTTCAATCGTTAATAACTTTCTGAAATGATCGATAATAGGTGCTGATTTTTTTAGAGTAGATACCTATGTGATTAGACTTATCAAAAATTAAAGAAAAAGTTAATTTCATCTGACAACACCCTTTCGTGAACGTCCTTAAAGTACGAGGCAGTAGGCTGAGATAAAAGTTTAAAATGTCCAACAACGTTGGAAATAACTTTGAGAATTTCGAGTAGTCAATGCAGGTGGTCTGAATGGGCCGTAGGACACAAGCGCGCCGCGGTCAGCTTGGTCCTAAAAGCACGCAAAATATTTCGGATAAGAGCCAGGTATGCGCAAGGCGGCACTCCTTTAAATAAACGGTAATACGTAATACCATAGATTAGCAGCACTTTCTGTCAGCATTGAATTGCATCACGTGTTTTTTTAACTTGTCAAATCCCCGTAACGTTCATTTAGAAATAAGATAAAAAGTTAACTCAAACCTATATTTATCGAGACATTGAAAACTACTCAAATACAAGGTATTTAAATATATAATCCAGTGAATAATATCATAAAAGTCTTCTACAAAGCATTTCGCAACGTACTCATGATGGGACACTAGAAATAATAAACTGAAAGTTCCTCTCAACCAAAGCCCAATTTTAGAGTTAGTATCTTTATAAGCTACAATTAAACTTAAAATCTGTATTTTTTTGAATCAGGCTCGTATCAGATGAAATCTAAACTGTATTATTGTACAGTTAGACTAAAATTGCTTTATTTCTGAATGGATGGCGATTTAAAAATCACAAATTATATATTTGTGAGGAGTTAAAAGATAAATTCTTTTCTGCACAGACTAACAATTTAAAACTTAAAAAATATGTGGAACCTAATTTGTTAGGTAGTAACATAAACACCACAGGTATACAAGGACCATTTTTAAAAGCGTGGATTATAAATAATAGATAAACATTTTTTGCAGAGTAGTCAAAAGTGTCATCTACATATACCTTATGTCAGGAGCACAGAAAATTTGAAATTATTTCGTAAGAAAATACAACTAGCTTATGGTCCTAATTATTAATGATTAATAATAAAAGCTACGTTCTCATTAGGAACACCGAACCTTAATTTTCTTCGGGCGCGCAAGTGACCGCCGCCGATTAAGGCACCATTTCTGAAAACAGGTAAAAATCAAACCGTGCGCGCTTGTGACCGATCGTCGTGTAATGGTACAGGGGTTCCCAATCTTTTTCAACCCGCGACGCAGTTTCAAATTTGGCATTTTGTCACGGCGCTCTACCTTGGACAGCTATTTTAAATAGATACTGTCGAAACAAGTAGGTATCTACAATAATAGTACACACAAAAATAAAACCTTCCTCGATAGGAAATTAACTTTATTTTATTATATTTATAAGAATTCAGAATTGAAACAGAAAACACAAAGAAAGACTCAAGAAAAGCAGAAATAAATTACGACAGTCAAATGAATGTGACGATTGAGCTTGGTGATCTCCGCATAGTTTTTCAAAACGGGGAATAAAATTCGACATTGCGACTCTCATTTTTGATCCTTGAGCAATATTTGTTCTTGATTACAGCTACGAAAATCCAGCTTCATATAAATATGACGTTGCGAACAATAAAAATTCTTAAAGCTTTTGAAGTTGGGTTTGGATATTCATTTTGAATTGATACCAAAACTCCACCAAATCGGATTTGGAGAATTCTGGCGGAGTTTGCGTATGAAAGGGATCGTGGCTCCACGCAAATTTTTCGACATCATCACCTGCAAAGTATTTCGAAAACCATTCAGTGAGCTTCCATAACTGTTCCGTGACAAGGGCCATCAGGTCTTGTGAGACAACCAGTTCATTGAATCCCGCATATTTATACAATTGTGGAAAGCAATCTTGACGGCCGCCTTCATTCGTGTTTTTTTATCCAAACTTGTAGTTTCTTCCTGAACGTTCTCCAGTAGTTTCAAAGTGTGGCGAGCGTCAGAGTAAGCGTTGTTGTTTTTTAGGCACCCACAAATATTTGTGCTTTAGACTTAGAGGATCGGCGCCCCTCTTTACTTTCTACGGCGCACCAGGGCGCCGCGGCGCACAGGTTGGGAACCCCTGTAAATAGTATAATATAACTAGCACCAATATGATGTTTGCTAAAATACCCAGTCTGCCGATCACTGGCTGTGCTGGAAGTAACTTGGAGAATCTCGAGGAGTGGCAAGATGAATGCAGGTTGTCTGAACGTGGAGCCCCTGATAAAACCTAATTTACATCGGCCGCTCAATTACAGCTCGCGCAGAAAAGATTGATCGCCAAAGCGGAAAAACAAGTAAATCAATTTGAAACTTTTGCATGGCCGACTCGACTGCGCGATAGAGGCGCGCGCGCGCGCCGCCATTCTAAATTGCCTTTTGTACATCCTCCCCTTCTTTCGGGTAATTTTCGGAAAGCAAAAAGGTGTCTGGTAATTGGATCTAGCCGGGAATAGTTTTAGCGCTAATGCTTCTGCCCTGTAAAATAAGGCTTTTCGAGCTGACTTATAATTAGATGGGGGAAGCGCGAGGAAGGTTAGAGGTGAAACACGGTCATCTCTATAGCTCTTTTTTCAATCCCCGGCAGGAAGCTCATTGCTACATTAAAAAACTTTCAGTTCGATATCAACTCGTGTCGTCATACTTTGCCTACCAGGTCATCCGATAAACTAATAGGCACTGAATGTGTTGTTTGCCAGATGACAGGAAAAGGTGTAGATTATAGATCAAACGTAAAAGGTATAGATCAATAAAAGTTGACTACGTATGTAAAGCGACTACAGAGTGACCCAGCGATTGCTTGCCCCATTGGCTCCATTGCAAAATTCTTTCCTTTTCTCAATTGCAGGTAATACCACCCGAGATCGGTGCAATTAATTGATTGATTCTACAGCGTATTTCATAAAACGATTTTTTTTTAAATTTGCTATATGTGAAAGTTCCTTTTTTATCAATCTATTAATGCTGCTTTAAAATCTCATCTTTTTTTCGAAACAACAGCTTTATTAACTCAAAATTATAACAATAATATATTTTTTAATCTCAAATCAGTGCTTTAATAGCCCTGGCCTCGAGACTTATCCTATAAACTAACAGTATTACGTTGACTAGTTGGTAAGTCGTACTAATATTCTTAGAGTAATTTTAAAGTAACAATTTTGTTTCAATGAATATTCAGGTGGCCTTTGCATTTTTTAACAAAAAGTGGATGAGAAGTGGTTGACGTAATGTTATGGCTTAAATTATTGTAACATTTTGATGCAAGCTGCCCTGTATTATTTAGCCCTACGTTTGTTCTGTCCTGTGCTAGGTATAAATTTGTTAGCCTTCTTGTATCGTGATGTGAATCTCACTAATGGTTTGAAAACTTGTGTTTGATTTTTGTAAGTTATTAAGTATCTTGTATATGAGTTTGCATTGTTCTAGTTGCAATAGGCTCTCTAATTTAGGTACAGTTAGTTCATGATACAGAGTATTTGTTGGTGTGAGATATTCATAGTTGTATAAAATTTGTTTTTCCACAAGTTCCCCAAATAGGTATTAGATATCGCAAATGCGACAAAAAAAAGCACTATATATTTGTTTTTTGTCTTTAACGAGATGTAGTTTCTACATTTATAAACAACAGGAATCATGGCATTTACTTTATTTACAATTTTGTTGATATGCTTCTCCCAATTTAAAAACTCATCTACAATCAAACCCAGGTATTTAAGAGACGTTACTTTTTCCAAGAAAACATTACTGATTTTTAAATTTATTTCGCTCACTAATTTATTCCGTTGTTTAAGTATTATAAGCTTAGTTTTGTTAACATCTAGTTTTAGTTTATTAAAATACAGCCATCTTCGATATTTAACAAGGTCTTCATTTATTAGCTTTTCTAAATGCCATGAAAAGAGTCAACTGTTCTTCGAATTACACTTTTGGTGTCTTCATCAAGGACTTTTACTGGTCTGCCGGACTAGTTTCTTCATGCTGATTCCGAATCTGTATTTAGTTTTTCTCTGGCACCTGTAGTTTTGGCTATATTTTGTATACGGACAGACGGACGGACGAACAGACAGACAGAGGCTCTGCATAGGCTCTCTTACAGTGAGAGCTGAAAGGCAATCATACTCCACACAATTTGACAGCCTGAAGACGTCTTTAAAACAGAAAAATGTAACACATTTCAGTACTTTTAAGTATT
Organism: Callosobruchus maculatus; assembly: GCA_951848785.1. Lineage (NCBI taxonomy): Eukaryota > Metazoa > Arthropoda > Insecta > Coleoptera > Chrysomelidae > Callosobruchus > Callosobruchus maculatus. Next base: position 3,126,004 of record CATOUR010000296.1, read on the forward strand.
TGTAATACGTCATGATCGAATAAACACAATACAATTCAAACAATGCAAGTATTTCACCACGTGAAAGCCTCCACTCAAAAAAGCTCGTCTAAGCGAGAATGAAAAATTGCGCGCTCGATACGTTTTCCGGAGTACCACGTGGCAGATTTACAATTTTATTTTTGCGGCGCGACACCAGTGCGTCCATTATCACCGCGGCGTTTCCAAACTAGAGGAAATTCCATTAATTATCCAGGACGCTTGCATTGTTAAGATGAAGCCGAGAAGGCTGCCGAACAACAATTAATCAAAAGGGAATATCGCTGAAGCCGATAAAGCCCTTCGAAATGGTATTATGGCATTAAAAACTTTGTAGTGACAACGTAAGTGGAGTGCGTTTTACAATTGAACTGCTTTCGACGAGTAATTTGTTGTGCTTATTATACAGGGTGTTTTATGACGAGTAGAAAATACTTCAGGAGAACGCTGTGCAGCTCATTTCTAATAAAAAAGGTCATATAAAGTAGGTTCTGATTTTTCACTGTTTCAAAGTTAAATTGAATTTAAGAGATTTTCATTAAAATGCCGACCTCCAAACGAAAACCGCAATAAAACAAAATTTTATTGTCAAATTTTTGGTATTAGCCCTTAGTCCGTTACTATCATACGCCCGACAAAATTCAACAACTATCTTTTCAGAAGCATACGAAAGCATACTTGTCTTTGTCTGGTGTAGGCAGATTGTGGCTGTGCTAGCTCGATGGATTTTTCGTTAAAGGTAACGATAACGAATTTTTGTGATAGAGCAGATAAAGAGATGAAGTACAGATTTGAAAAAATCAAACATCAAAGTGAAGGGCCTGACGTAGGATTAGGGATAGGACATCGAAAGAAAACATCGATATCAACATCGACGGTCTGCCATCGATAACTATGATATATCATATATCGTATTCAAAACATCGATGTTTGGACATCGCAAAAACATCGATATATTCAGGTATTGGTGTTCTTCAATTTAAATGTTAGAAATAAATAATGATATGTTTTTTACTACCAAGTATTTCAAATTTCACAGCATAGTAAACAGGAAATAATAAAAACCAGAAACTGGCTAAACTAACAAATTTTATTAAATTTTAATAAAGAAATAAAAATAAGTTTTGGTTGTCTATTTCCTTTTTCAAATTGCTTTGCAAGTTTAGCGAATTTGAGAAGATGAAATCAACCAACCTCAAATGTCATCTCAAATGAATTTGAAATAGGACAAACAAAAAACAATTCACATAGAAAACTCCATTGTGAGGATGTGAGCCGAAGTTTTTATGAACTTGCCAAATCTAGCAGCTTGTGATTATAAATTCGTAATGACGTCAATCAGAGAGTGATCATGTGTCAAACTCTTCGCGAGATGTACTGAAAAAATTGGGCATTTTTACAAAACAATAATTACAACCAGTAGTGCAGCGATTTTTCGATGTAATATTGTAAGCAAGTACTGTAATATTAAATCTAATCTAAAAATGAAGTCAAGTTGATTGACTCAGTACTTCCCACACATTACGCTGATACCAGTTTATTATTTGATCATAGCACGAAGCTTCAGTCTGAGATCCCTTGCAACCAACTAATCGCGAGCCTCCCCCCCCCTAAAATTGTCTTATACCGCTAGGTCTTTCCTTCACAGGCCAATTGACAGCCTATTATCGATACTACAAACTTCTCAGTTTTACAATCCCCCACCCCCCAACCACCTCACTTTCACCCCCATCCAAAAAACTGGTAGGAAATGATCAGGAACCCCTAAAACATCTAAAAACCGAATTTGAGTTGTTTTCATACTTTTCGTTCTTTGATTATTGCTACGCTGCCACTGACACGATTTTTAACAAACATACGCGTTCTCCATTCTCACCACGGCAACAATATACTGTGTCAAAATTTCATTAGAATGAATTTGATAGTGTCCACGTTACAAAATACAAAACGATTTACACCAATGAATTCTCGTACGTATACAGAAAATTTTAAGTCCCTTAGTTTCCGTAATAGGCTAGGCAATGTTCGGATGGACTTTTCTTTGTAAGCATCACTTTCTGTAACAGAATTTGGAAATCATCCTTCCCATCGTGTTGCCATTTTAAAAGCTGGTCTTCAAAATTACTATCCGCAAAACGAACCTTCGCTGAAGTCCTGAAATGAATGTCTATATTTATATTTTTTCAGTTAAATTAACTCAACTAAACTAAACTAAACTAAACTAAAGCGGCCTACAGACGTTGATGCATGCTGCGATGCAGGCATCAACTTCTACGTTTCATGATGCAAGCAGCAGTGTGTGTAGTACTGAATCACGTATTTGGTATCAGTTGCGGCTTGCAGCGATGCACAGTCTGGAATCCCATTTTGGACGGTGGCCATGACGGCGAGTCGGTGACGCCGATACAGGTTTCAACGTGTATAGTATTGCATCGATGCAAAGAAATAACTCCGCCCCACTATTCTTGTGTTGCATGAAACGTGCGTGAAACATGAAGTCGGTTGAGGCATCGCAACAGGTTTCGATTTGAGTAGGAACTTATGCAACTGATGCAAGTTCATGGATAACCCGATTCAGGAATCGCAGCATGCATCAACGTCTGTAAGCCGCTTTAGACCATGTCGGTACCTCATCGTAAAATAACTTACTAAATCGACTGAAAGTAGATATAGACGTGTAGAGTCGAAATCAGACGGGAACACCTATAATGCGCTGATGTCAATTTCTAACCGTCCCACAGACAGCACGTCAATAGTAGTTAAGGGTTAATAATATATTAAATATTTGTTATATGGCCCTTTCACAATGAGCCTAGTTGTAATAGTATCAAACAATGAATCTACTGTAGGCAACTTTGTTGCAAAGTTACCTCCAAAGAAGACAAACAACTGATAACAACTTCCTGCAATGACAAGTCATACAAAGCATCATAGTGCGATGCCACGTATGCAAAACACCTCCTGTCAGCAGTAATTAAATATAAAAAGGTGGTACCGTGTACCACAGTTGTTCAATACTCAGCTAGACTCCGTAATGTCATATAATAATAAGAAACATTTGTAAAATTGTTGAGAAACGTACTGCTGCGGGAATGCACAAACTTTCAACATCATTTATCATTCATACGTGTGTCTCGAGTTTTGAACATCACAAACAATTCTCCTCAGGAATACGCCTCCAAAGTGTTCAGTTTTGCAAGTTTGTCGCTTCTGGCAATTTATAAAAGAAATCAGATAATCCACCTCGCCCGCGTCTCCACAAACAAAGTTGAGTAGAATCGAAATCAATTCACGTTCTCCGACAATGACGAAACAATATAAAATTCCGAATAAACACATAAATCGCATCAGAATCTTACTGTCGCATCTATATAAATTAATTTTGATTCATGGTTGGCATATAAATCAAAATCGTCAACGTCCAAAGCAAATAAGGGCGAAGGTACAGTCTCCGTCTTGGAGCCAGGGCCGTATATAGGGGGGAGGTCCGGGGGATTCAGTTAACTACCTTCATGTAAATAACAGCAGTTACCTGAGTACTTTAACAACAGGCTCGCGAATAAAAAAAATTATTATTAATTTTTAGCACGACAAACCATTACCAAAATCTTCCTTTAAATAGGCTATGCGCCGTAGTGTATCATAATGTTTTCTAGTTCTTTGTCTAGTCTGGAGTATTGTGATCGCGAAAATTTTCGATTTCGAGATAATACGCTCTTTGGGCGTCTTACGATGTCTACATCTACATAACGAAAATCCACGTCACTCATTTCCGTCGGTATGTCTGTCGGTCTGTCTGTCTGTTGGAGTTTTTCTAGCCTCGTAATCTCAGTAACCGCTGCATGGATTGTGATGAAATTTGGGCAGCGTTATGCTGTAGGGTCGTAGTAAGTAGTGTTCCTATAGTTTTGAAAGTCGGTGCATGGGCGGTGGAGTAATTAGCAAAAAACTAAAAAATTTTAATATTCCTCAAACTTCGTTTTTAGGCTTTTAGGGGTTCCTAATCATTTTCTACTTTTCTCTGGGTGGGGGTGAAATTGGGGTGGTTGGTGGGTGGGGGGGTTTGTAAAAATGAAAACTGTTTTGCTTTCATAATAGACTGTCGACTGACCTGTGAAGGAAGACCCAGCTACATAAATAACTTTTTTAGGTCCATCCGAAAAATGCCTATTACACAAACCAAAGGACTAGAATTTTTTCTGGTGTAAACATACGAGTATTGCTTTAGATCGTTCTATATTGTGTAACGAGGAAACTGTTGAATTGGTTTTAATGAAATTTTGACACTGTATTACTATCATGGCGAGGATGGAAAATGCATCTGGTTTTTATATATCGTGCCAGTGGCGACGCAGAAATAATAAAAAACTGAAAATATAAAAACAGCTCAAACTTCGTTTGAGAGAGGTTCCTGATCATTTTCTGAGTTTTTTTGGGTGGGGGTGAAATATGGGTGGTTGGGGGGTGAGGGGTTGAAAAACTGAAAAAATTACTGTATTCATAATAGGCTGTCCACTGGCCTGTGAAGGAAGACCTAGCGACATAGATCACCTTTTTAGGTCCATCTAAACATTGCCTTACCTATTACCGAAACTAAGGGACTTATAATTTTCTGTATACATACGAGTATTTATTGCTTTAGATCGTTTTGTATTTTGTAACGTTGAAACTATTAAATTGATTCGAATGAAACTTTGACACAGTATTATTACTGTGGTGAGGATGGAAAACGCGTACGGTTGTTAGAAATCGTGGCAGTGACAGCGTAGCAATAATAAAAAAAACTTCGTTTTTAGATGTTTTAGGGGTTCCTGACCGTTTTCTACCTTTTTTTTGGGTGGGGGTGAAATTGAGGTGGTTGGGGCTGGGGAGTTATAAAACTGAAAAGTTATTGATAATAGGCTGTCCACTGACCTGTGAAGGAAAGGCCTAGCGGCATGATATAATTTTTAGGGGGGAGGGGGGGCTGGCGATGATTTGGTTGCAACGGGATCTCAGACTGAGTTTCATGCTATAGGAAGATAATAAACTGGTATCAACGTAATGTGTGGGAAGTACTCAGTCAATCAACTTGACTTCATTTTTTTAAATACAGTACTACCAAGGACTGCTCTTCTAGCACAAACCACGAATACAGAACTCTGTTGCTTTTTGGCAGTGAGGGGGTTATGGTTCAGTTGCCCATGCACAGATTTGAAAATTATAGCAGCATTGCCCACTACGACCCCACGTATCGGAGAGAGGACAGAGAGGCAGACAGATTGACAAACCGACAGACAGACCGATGGAAATGAGTCACGTGGATTTTCGTTGTGTAGATATCATAAAAAAGTGTATTATCTCAAAATCGAAAATTTCGCGATCACAATACTTACCTATCGGTGTGGGAAGTAAAAATGTTTGAATTGGTCCAAGGATTAGTCTGACCTCGAAATGATAACTCTTAAACGAAGATAAATATAAAGACGGTTAAATAAGGAAAAGTTTTCTTATTTCACGAATTTACATTACAAGTACAACGGTACCAGTTCTATGTTGTTCTGCCGCACTATACGAAACACGTCCAGAAACGCAACCTTTAGGGTTTAGGATATAGCGCGCGAAATTGAGATTCCAAGAAAATACGTATTCCCGTGTTACCGAGGAGGCGTGGCCGCCTGTTCCCTTTCTCCGTGTGTCTAAGATGAGGGGAGATAAGTCCAAAAATCCAAAGGTAAGGTCAAAGGGTGCAAAGGTAAGGTTCAAAGGTCACCATAAAAATGAATTTCGCATTTCCAAGCTCCTGACGTTACCTTTAAACTTACAGTAATGGTTTAAAAAGCAAGTTGAAGAAGAAAGCTTGCGCTTTGTCAGCGTGGTGGCCTTTTTTGATATCATATTTAGTTGTTAAATTACAGGTATTTGAAGAATATATGATTTTGCATTGAGACTTTTTTGCACACTAAAAAACTTTTTTGAAAAAATCGCTCTTAGATGTCATTCATTAAGGTCTTATCTGTCACCTTCTGAAATACTGTGTATGTAGTTCGAAAAACAAGTGAGTTCTGTTGGAAATGGGAATCCACGTTTTACATGGCAAATACATATGTATACAGGGTGTTTACGATATTAGTGCATTAATTTGGAGGACCGATAGATCATGATATTTCGAACCTGAAACCCCGGTACCATTTTACTAGTAACGCATAGTTAAATAGAAAAAAATTAAAAAAGTATGACTGCAAAATCACAATCCGACAACATTGCCCAGTATTCGCCCTAGTTTCTGTCGTGTGTTTGGAGATATTCACTATGTAAATAAATGTTATTATCTCCAGACTTGTTGCCGCATATTCTGTGTTATCAGAAAATGTTGCGATTTTTTTTTGAAACTTCAAATTTAAAATTACTTTACATAACGGCATTAATATCGTAAACACCCTGTATATGTATGTATATATGTATGTACCCAAGCCCCAGGGGATGCTTTGGACGCTAATGCTGAGTCAAAGACGTCGATAGGGCTGCATTTCCAACACAGAAAGCGATTCGAATTTATTTATGCGGGCCAAGTCGAACGAAAAAGGGGTATCCTAGATGTTAATCGGCAACGTTCGATGCATTTGGTTTGGGAGTGCGTGCCCTGAATGATGATATTTTCGATATGAATAAACGGAGATACGGCTCTGAAATATATCAGTCTTCTTTTTCTTCTCGTATTGACCTCTATCGAATCAGATTACAGTAAAGGTTAGACTCTGAGGGTCAGTTTATTAATGTTTAGTCAAAAGCAGTAGTTAAGTGACTGGCACTTAGAGATAACTACCAGACAAGGTTGTTGGTAAGACGAATTGTGTTTATCAATTACATATCTAACTTTTAGTTTCGAAACTGCCAGTTTAGTGAAGGCCGATATCAGTACTTCGTAAATCGACGTCAGTGGCTGGCTGAACATCTGGTCACTTACTCTTCTGCCTCTTTTTTTTCTTCTATGCTAAAAGAAAAACTAGCCTTCCTTGATGTTGTTCTAACAAGAAGAGGAGCCACGTTGTGAAACAACCTATATAGAAAACCAACGCACACTGCCTGGTACTTACATAAAGAATAAAACCACCACCCATCTCAGAAGTACGGAATCATTAGAAATTTAGCAGAATGGGCTAAAAATGTGTGCGAATCACAGGAACTCGACACCGAACTGGAACACCTAAAGAAACGCTCTTAAGGTTATACAGAAAAGGAAATAACACCAACATTAAGGAAAAATAGGGAAATACAATAATCTGAACCGATATCAAAAACATTTTTGCCTCATGTGCCAGCAATAACAGACAGAATAGAATAGGAAAAAGTGTTACAACAAAAAACGTCAAGACCATCTACACAAGCCCACAAGAAAGACAGGAGTATTTGAGAACGGTCAAGGATGAAGAAAAACCAGTCATGATACCGGGGGCACAATATCTCTGAGGATTTTCTATATAAAAATGGATCCCACAGAATTTGACTTTGGGATGATTCTACGGCTGTGAAGGTTGGGTACAGATGCGAAAATGAAAATATCGATACCGGTACCAACTCGATATTTTTTAGCCAAATAGGCGTGTTTGGTTCCTACAGAGAATGTTGTGCAATTAATTACACCCCTCAAAAATTATATAATTATTTTCGATACAGATACCCCTGCAAATATCGATATCAGCTTGGTATCGCTCGAAAAGTATCTAAGATAAAAATGCTCGATATTAGTGCAGAAGTACAAGTATCGAAGTATCGTTAGCATCCCTACAAAGAATCATCCAAAAGTGGGAATGCGCGTGTAATTTCCGCCAACCTGAGGTATTGTGCTGGTTGTTTACTATGCTGTGCCGGGGGTTTATCGCATACCATGCACATGTGGGAGTGTATACATAGGAACAACGGAGCGATCGATAAACACAAGGATCGCGGAATATAAGGCTGTCGACTAGGTTATACAGACCAATCAGCGATAGCGGAACATGCGACTAATGAGAAAGACATAGAAGCAAGCTTTAAGAAACTCAGGTTCTTGCCGCAACGTCTTCAAACTATTCACAGACTATACAGAGAAGCCATAGAAATACAAAAACATCACAACAATACAATAGTAAGGAAGAAACACAAAAGTTCAACCGGACATTGGTACTCATCCTATGAGGACCCGAAGACACTCCCATACCGCAAGGAAGTAGAGCTACCAACGTCACCTGGTTGGGCCACGACACAATTAACAGGTATAGATACAGCCGCAAATCCACCAGCTGTCAGTATTTTGGAAGTCGCCAAAGTGAAACAGCTTCTGAAGATGCCATCCCCTTGTGGTGACGAAACGTCAAGCCTCAACCACGGCTCAATAAACAATAATAATAATCACTTTATCTCCCAGGTAAAACATAAACATCTCAATGTTTACCTGGCATGACTGCTATACTAATAATACGAGGGTTGCTGTATATCTCCGGAGATACAGAGCAACCTTCGTATATCGACTTTCATATGCAGGAGCATATAGAACCGCGCTCTCTGGTGGCCAAGCGGACGCGCCGTGGCGTCCCACCAGGAAGTCTGCTGCTGTTTAGCAGCGTTTTTCTTTGGTTTGCCGTTACCTTCTGGTACCAGATGGCTCACCGGCAGAACCTTTCTGTCGCCTGCTCATACTAATAATAATTTGAAGAAACGTCAAGGGCACAAAGTGGTCTTCCACTCAACTCTTGGTGTAGATCAATACAAGTGAACTTAAACTATGTCCAACGCATCTATAACTAAAATTATCTAATACCATAACTTATTTAAAGAACTAAAACGTCATCAAGTAGCCACAACAAAAACAATAATTACATCAGCGATACGGTCATATATTATATATAAGTCCTACTGATCTACATATTTCTAGTTAGCTACAGCAAATACATAATAACTTGTTATACTGATTAAAACTTTTCCAAGAAATGATTCAAGAAAGCTTCTTTGAACTACATAATTATGTTAAATCTAAAACGCTTTTCAAACAATGCCATTTTATGACAAGGAGCTAATATTAAGTTCTTAAGTTCTCAAGCCATTCTAGTTCCTTCAGTTTGTGTGAAACATGTTCGTATTTGCGAATACCGAAAATGAATCGAATACATGAATTCTGCACACCTTAGACAAGGAAAGGGAGAAAACAGAACGCGCGGCTGACATCTCTGTTACCAAAAAGTACCAAAGCGCTAGTCCCAGTGCCGAAGCTAATGGGATTAACATTATGGTTAAGCTATTTGGAGAAATAATCTATTTTCAAATAAAATTTATTAAAATATTGTTATTCACGGGTTCTGTATGGCCAATTTCACCACAGTTCAAATTTAAGTAATTAACATTAACTTAACCGTGAACTTCCATTTGACCGATATCTTGGCTTGCAAAATGTAAGCTGTAACAGGTAACTGAAAAAATGAGTATATTTGAACCAAGACATGCCTTAAAAAATACATTTTTTGCACTCTCCATGCTCAAAAATATTATGATTCGCATGTTAGTGGTACCTTTGAAATTATGTTTTGGATACTTATACACCTCTGAACTAGATATCGAGATATTTGCATAAACTCCGAATGCACCAGAAAATATGAACTCAAATTTACCCGTGAAAAGTGATTCCTGGCTCCTTCCTACTGCTGTGGCGTTTACAACCGTAAGCTGCACACCCTCCCATTATGCACACCACAATACTTTACAATTATTGGTTTAAAAAACGCTAAATATCACAAAAAATACTACCGTACCAAATTATTTTTCCACCAAAATTTTGACAGCTAATCGTTTTCTGTCACAGCTAATTCATATAGCAACAGACTAGCGCGGTATCCCCTCTTTCCTTATCTAAGCTGCACACGTTGTATTCTACCCAAGGTATCTTGATCTATACATGGTCCATAGACAGGGGAACAAAAATTAAATTGCGACAACACCAAGGTTTTGCAAAGAATCTTTTTAGTTTCAACTGGTAGATAGGCTCTATGATGATATAACAGTTGTAATGCAGTATATGCTTTTCGGATGTTACAGGCACCGTGATCGCGGAACCTCAAGTCGTTCTCTAGAATGAATCCCAAATTTTTTTATTTTTCCACAATTTGGATCTCTTTACCGTTTATCTGAAAGCTAACGTTTGAGTACAACTAATTCCGCGCAGCTTTGCATTTGCGAAAAGCTGGATAACGATTCCATCTCCTCATCAACTTCGGAAAATGCAATCTGTAAACAACCCAAAGAGAATGGGCGGTAGATCTGCATGTCATCCGCATACATATATACTGGAGCAATACTTTATAAATTTTAGAAATTGTCAGGTACAAGGAGAGAAAGGCAGAGGTCCGAGCACAGAACCTTGTGGCACATCTGACATTACTAGTCTAGGTTTTGAAAGTTTTTGTCCAATTTTGAAGGCCTGACAATGATTATTTGAATATAATTGGAATAGTGCCAAGGTTCTGCACATAATCAGCATGACTGCAAGATTGCTGAAAGTGTTTCATGGTTGATCATATCAGACGCCCTACTAAAATCCAACATAATTAAAGCCATATATACACTCATTATCATCATTTAGAGTATGAAATATATCATCAGTAATATGTAAGGGAGCTGTAGTGCAAATATGACTTCGAAAACCAGACTGGGTTGACGGAAGAATGTTGTTCACTTTTAAACACATACTCAGTTGCTTGGCAGTTTACTCATTTAAAGTAAATTTATTGTTTTTGCATATTGGCAAGTGGCGCCTAACGTTATTTGTCAAATAGTCGTTGCTAGCTTAATATTTCTTTTCCCTTTTTTTAAATTTGAATGCGAATTGTTTCGAATGAAATCTATACCATCAATTATTACTAGTTGCCTGCTGACGACTATATACTAGTCGAAACGTCGCACGGATAAAGAATAACAAGAAGTTTTTGTTTTTTTGCTGATCTAACCCTAAAAAATAACAACTAAGTTCGTCATAGCAGGTCAAAATCGACAGACAATCTGACAGCAACTTTTAAAGTCTATCAAATGCCACGTTAGGCCCTGGCACTCCAAAAAATCTAACCCCCTTCTATTTCGAAAACCGAAGACCGATCAACAACGAACTGGATTTGAAGAGCATTACCCACCCGTTTGTTAGCAAACTTCGTGGTCACGAGTATGTTTGTTCGTTCCGTCTGTTAGTAGAGGCAAATGTTAGCTCTTCCTAACTTCTTTAATTGGATGTGCTATCAGCTTCGGTCAGAATTTATTAGGGCGTGATCGCTTTTAAGCTATCCAACATTTTTACTAATTCGTTTGGTGTACTTAACGAAAGTGAACCAACTTTTGCTTGCCTCGGGAGTTATTTTGCTTGCGAAAATTCATTTTGTTGGGAGCCTGAAAGTAATCAGTGCATTTACCGCGAGCAAAAACGATTTAAATCTGGTATACTCAATTCTAGTGGAAATTAAGACGCGGAGTAGATTTTCAAATTGGATCGGATCTTGTGCGTAACTAGAGCGGTAGGGAGGGATGAAGTGGGAACAATTTCGAAAATAGGAAAACTCGAGAAATATCAGTAAATAAGGGAGCTAGACAAGGCTGCTGTATTTCACCAACACTATTTAACATATAGTATACGACATTATAAAAGAGTTGAAAACGAAATTCCCTGTCCATTCCAATATCTTGACCAAAATACCACCCTAAACTCTATTTTATATACCGATGGCCTAGTAGTTTTAGCCTAAATAGACGACGATCTACGAAGAAAATTCTGCACCCTACAAAAAAATCTGTCAAAAAGACGACATGAAAATATCGACAAACAAAACTAAAACCATGGCTTTCTTAGGTAAATACCCAGTTAGGACCAGGATTGTCGTAAACGGTGAAGTACTGGAACAAGTAAAACACTTCAAATACTTGCTGCGATATATCTTATGACACAAGCAAAGATATAGAAGAAAAAGTTAATAAATTCTCAAATATTTGCGGAACAGAGCATAAAAAACTAAAACAAGGAAAAATACTCGAATGAAATTTCACAAAACGATAGCTGTTCCAACCCTCTTATACGGTAGTGAAACATGAACAACAACAAAAAAGAAGAAAATAGAACACAAATACAAGAAATGAAATTAAGAAGAGTCAAAAGTTGCACAAAATTAGGAAGATTAAGAAATAGAGACATAGGTGCGGAATTAAGCATCGTCGATATGAACGAAAAAATAGAAGAAATAAAACTACATGGAAAGAACATGTAGAACGAATGCATGACAATAGAATTCCAGCTAGAGCCAAATTTCCTCAATGCTCTGGAACGAGAGATATTGGAGGGCCGAGAAAAAGATGGGTATCGTAGCAGACAATAAACACACACACAAAACAATACTTTCCACACACTCTCGTTTTTCAAAATGTTTTTGGATCACTGTATTATTGTTTCATAGAATAAGGAAGTAAGATGATGTCCCCTCGTACCATGTGTCGTCTATCATACGGAATCAAAATGAGCAAAGAAATATCCACCGTAATAATACTGTGTCAAAATTTCTTTAAAATCAATCCAAATTTTGAGAGGTTAGTTGACAACCAGCATAGTCAACAAACTAACTAACTAATGTTGTCCAAAACTTTGTAAATAAAAATTTAGAAAACGTGCTGGAACATTTACCACTGGAGTTATTCAAGAATAATGTGGCTACAGTTAGATGGAGATGGTCTGCGGGCCTACGATTTTTCCAATTCCTACGCGCCTACATAATGATTACAAACTCGTAAATATCCACATGTGCTCAGATAAAAGTGAAAGAGAATGCAATTTTGCATCCACAGATATGAAACTTATCATACCATCCCATTTGAAAAAATAAGTTTTTAACGTTTTAAACTTTTCAGATTTGAAAATTTCTAGTCTACTGATTTAATGTGCTTTTGAAACAACGATCTTACTAAAGACACAAGCACGTTTCTCGCTCGTTTCAAAACCAAATATCGCATCTTTCAGTCGTATACTTAGTTTCCGAGATAATACATTTTTTTGTGGAGATAAACATCAAATTTTCTGAAGATTTCTGAATAACTTCGAAAATAGGCTTCATAAACATAAACTATGGTTAACAAACTGGACTTAACAATCAATGCTGAATTCCGAGCTGAATTCAAAAACTCAATAATATATAGGGTGTTCTACTTAAAATAATAAAGTTGATACCTACTTCTGGTATATCCGAAAGTCCGCCATCTTTGACATTATTTTCAGCAAGTAGACTATTTGAAAAGCAACGTTTTTCGTTGAAGCCATTTTCTTCTAGTTTAAACGGCAAGGCCGCTACAGAGCACCGCGCGCTTGTGGGATCACCCTGTATAGTTTGCCGGTAACCAGAAGAGGAGTGTAGATTATACAATATACCGGTATTTTAAGATAATATTCAAAATTATTCAGGATTCTTTGTATATATGATTAGCGCTGCAAGCCTAGTAGGCTGATGGCTTGATAAGTTATGTTTCTCTATTGCTTCCCGCGTACTTTGCCTTTTCCTACCATTTATTAATCTTTAACAGCCTTATGTCTTCCAACACTTCATTAGTCCATCTTGACGTTGGTATACCTCGCTTTCTCCTTCCTCCTATGCCACATTCCGTCAGCTTCTTTGGAATTCTTCCATTTTCCATGCGTTCCATGCGCCCTAACCATCTCAGCCTATTACCATTAACGGTAGATATAATGTCTGGTTGGTCAAATAGCTCTTGCAACTCATTATTTGTTCTTCTCACCCATACATCATTCACCTTCTTTTCTTGGAATATCTTTCGCAGAAAGATTGTTTGTAGGTATTATAAATACACGTGATGTTGGATAGGGAAGGGTGGTAGTCTTAAATCTCTCCACATATCACCAAAGGGAGGTGAAGGTTTGAAAATGCTGGATAAAAGGTCACGTGAATAACGGACGGCCCCCTAGCTCCTTCAAAACGTGTCGTGTTGAAGGTGAATTACGAGAATCGGTGTCCTGAGCAGGTCAAGGCAAGGAATAAATATTATCTCTGTTGCATAGCATGAGTGCTGGGGTTTCGCAGTGATCAGTATTGGCTCCGACATTGTTTCTGCTTCACATTAATGATCTACTCTCTAGCACTACAAACCCAATCCACAGTTTTGCGGATGACAGTACGCTGCATGCAGGCATCATGAGCAATAGACCGATCTCTGTGGTCGAGCTGGGACGCAGAAGACTGGCAGTGGCAGCTTCACTTTCAAAGGTTCTCGATACAATTACGCTGGGGGGCTCAATAATAAGGTAAAATTTAATGCTTCCAAGACCCAGTATTGTACGCTATCAAACAAAAAGTGCCCAAGCCAAGACCAGGTTCTAATGAACAATCGGGTTCTGCCAAGGAGTCACTCATTCAAGCTGTTAGGAATCAACATTACAGAAAGTCTGATCTGGCACGAGCACGTTGCGGCAATTGCAACAGCTGCTGGTAACAAGCTTGGGTACCTATTTAGAGGCAGGAGGTACTTCTCACCATGTGATTGGCGACCCGGCCTTAACACGCCACCTCCAGCCTATTTCTCACTGGCGTGTTGTTTGTGACCTCTCACTCTTCTACCAACATTCAAACGGGATCTGCTCCTCTGAGCTATCCTCTATCGTTGCGCCGCTCACCGCTCCTATATCAGATGCACCCGTGCGACCGCTGCATCTCATCCTAAGACGGTCGTTCTTCATACATCAAGAACCGAGCGGTACAACCGCACATTTATATCCAGGGTGTCCAAGGCTTGGAATAGACTACCAGAAGATGTATTTATTGGGCCTGCGGGTATTTGCCCGTTCAAATCCCGCGTTAACAAACTTCCCCTAACATAACCATTTCACAGCAGCGGCGGTATTTAGGCTCTGCCTACGCGATCTGCTCAATTATAAAAAAACCGTCATGCTGTATACTGCGACATTATGATTTGTAAGAAATATTCGTATTCGAATCCAACAAAATTGTTGGTGTAGCGCTGGGCAGGGAAGTAAAGTTAACTTCATGAAATTAGCGTCACGCCATATAGGGTTCATGCTTGCACATGAATTACAGAACTGCAGTCCAATTACATACAGTGTTTCTCCATTTAGGCAGAAGAGAGTTTACGGTAGGCATTAATGTTATTAAAATCGTCCCACATATACATAATTGGTATACGATGAAGAACAAGACATCAATTAGGTTAATTTGCTACCACCGGCAGTTCGGTGCCAGTATCACTTTCCGCAACAAACAATTCTAAATATGCATTTAAAATAAATTAAGAGGAAGTTATAGGACAATACATTTGCGGTGTGAGGCTAGACGTAAGAAGTCGAGCAAGCAGCGAGCGTGGCTAATTTACTATAATCCCTATTACAAGGATATACCGCCGTCCGACCATCCGATCGAAAATATTCGCACGCTGATCGGTATAACCTCGAACGATATCGCCACTACCCGCCATTTTTGCCGCCACAGGCCGTCGGCTGATCGGTAGTATAGGGCCTGCAACCAGGTAACCTGCTTTTATTGCATGTGTGAAAGCAGGGAACCCGCACCGACCGGCACTAAATGAAGGCACTCGGCGCCTATAAGCACCGATAGCTTGAATGAATAAGGACCAGAGGCTATCCAGCACGGAATGTGGCTGGTGCATAGGCCACATGATGGGCCGTTTTGCGCCTCTATCCGCGCTAGTTCCTAAGACCTGCCCTTTTGGCAAAGGCAAGTACATTCTTTAGTCCTATCCGTTTTATCCCTATTGGTTCCAATGTTCTTGAGCCCAGCATAGTCTGCCTGTGATAACCCAGGGTTTCACAGCGACACAAGATGTGTGCCGAGGATTCTTCCTCTTCTCCACACCACGTGCACGTTGGGTCGTTGACCACCCTCATCACGAATAAGTGACGCCTGAAGGTGTTGTGACCCGTTATTAGTCCTACCAGCAATCTCAAGTTACTCCTATCCAGAGAGAGACAAAATCGTCTTATTCTCTAATAGTTCCCGAGCTTGACGGAGACGACCAGAGATGTTGTTTCATCTCAGAGAGTGTTGATTCTGGATCCACTCTCCAGTTGTTTTCCTAATCAAGTTTGCAGATAGTCCTAAGGCTGGTTTCTGGCCCACAAAGCT
Source organism: Callosobruchus maculatus (assembly GCA_951848785.1). Lineage (NCBI taxonomy): Eukaryota > Metazoa > Arthropoda > Insecta > Coleoptera > Chrysomelidae > Callosobruchus > Callosobruchus maculatus. Next base: position 3,142,164 of record CATOUR010000296.1, read on the forward strand.
GTTGCCGGATCCCATCCTGGCCAGATGATCCGCCATTTCCTTACCCTTTACCCCAGCGTGCCCAAGTGCCCACATCAGTGATACTTTGTGTTTAGCTGAGATGTCGTCAAGAGCCCTCCTGCACTCCAGGACCAGTCCCGACGTTATTTTCCAAGCACTCAGTGCTTTGATGGCTGCCTGACTGTCAGAGTAGATAGCAATCCGCCACCTAGACCCGTCAATTTCCCGAATACGATTTACACAAGCAAGTATCGCATAGATCTCAGCCTGCAATACTGTGGTGTGCCCCCAAGAGGGAGTGAAAGTCTTGTATGGGGTCCGTAGACTCCGAGCCCGAGCGCAAGTCAGTGGACTACACAGCCGAGCAAGTTCGCAAGCACACAAGGCCGCGGCTCGCACTGTGATCAAAATCAAATCGTGCAGTTTTGGAAACAACTAAATTTTTACCCTTTTAGATACCGAACCTTAAAATTAACCCTTTTGGTTAAACCCAAAAATTACCGAACTCAAATCGACTATTTCAATAAGCTATAGCCTCCAACCGACACACTTCCTTCTGTTTGCTCTTCTCCTTCCTTCCACTCTTTTTCTTCCCTTACTTCTCCATGCCTTTGTCTGGTCTCTGGGTAACCAGACATGACAGACCGATCGACCGACACGACTGCAACTAAGAGCAAAGGTCCTCCGGACCGCTCTGACTAACGATGACGAATAGTCCAAGGAGACGCTATAAGGTTCAATTTCGCATAACAAAAACGGTAGCAGGAGGCGTGGCTAAGTGTGGTAACAATATGGACGCCTCGCCAGAGCCGGATTACTTTCTTATGTAAATAATTTTGAAAATTCATTACAATGATGATTTAAATGTGAAGCATTGGGTTGATTTTTCAATCTAATGTGTAATTCATAGTTAAGTATATGAAAAAAACAGGCTTTGTAGAGACGACATTCATCATCAATTGAATAATACAACTGTATTATTGCTGCGATATGTTACACTTTATTGAGATAAAGATTACAACTGTACATTGTTATTTTTTTGCATAGATACCTATGAAATGTAATTCCTGTCGATTTCTTCTCATCCATGCCATCTCTGCTAGAGCAACTACGATAAGCACATGAAACCATTATTTCCTTTATGAATTAACTAGAATATCACTTTAAAATAACTAAAAATCTCCGTAAAAACACTCAAAAAAAGCAAACACGAAATTGTCAAAGAAACGTCAGCTGTTTGATATGTGTCGAATCAATATGGCCCACTTGCACCTGCTTTCAGCCATGTTATCGCGCCTCCATGGGATTCTACCTCGATGCGAATAGTACTAAAAATGTAAATGTGTCAAATTACAGAGTTAACATCTCTAGAGGGAATGTAAACAACAAAATGCACAGGTCGCTGACCAGCCAACATGTAACGGAAATTTTGACAGCTTGAGGGCATTACCAGTGGCGTACAATTTTATATTAATAGATTGAATTATTGCTGTGATTTTTCAAACTGATACAATAAGTTGTATTAGTATTTAGCTATACTTAGAGAGTTACTCTTATTATAACTTGATTGTAACAGTTGATAATTTATTATTACCATGAAGTGTTTCCCCATATTTTACGCTACTGAAAACCAAAACTAATCCTACACTAATCTATGATGAGTGGTGTTCACCGATTCATCGCTATTGCAGCAAACTATGCACTTTTTATTTCGTCCTATCATGCAACAATGACAACATTGTTCATAGATAATTTAATTCACACCACAAATAGTCACAAAGTCACTCAAATATACACTAAAACAACAAAAATCTCAACATACGCAATAATCACAACTACAATGACAGCCACATGACAGCTTTAGGGGACGCCGATTGTAGGTTGCCAGATTTACGACATATTAGAAGTTATTGCGACATTTCGCTATGAAATTTACCATTTTTGAGATTTCGTTAAACCAATACAAATTATCTTCACGTAAATCAGTTACATTGCAAGTATGTTTTAATGTACAGTTAAATACCCAGTTAAATACTTTGAGGAACATGTGTTCAAACAGCGGAAACTGCCAGATTTTGAAGAAACTGGAAGGTCCTTAAGCGGACGAAGAAGAGTGGCAATAGCGCTATAGATGTTGGCTGGCCGATACTCAAATTAGGCGCCCTCTAGACATGTTAACTCTGTAATATGGCCCACTTGCACCTGCTTTGAGCCATGTTATCGCACCTCCATGTGATTCTACCACGATGCGAATAGTACTTAAAATTTGAATGTGTCAAATGTATCAATCAGAATTCAATTCGCGATTTGACATGTCGTTGCTTACAAATTACAGGTAGGTAGATAATTCGCGGCGACTGAGTTCGGCATTGTCTGTCGTCGCTGTCGAATTGCAATTACACCCGGCCCTTTTTCCCTTCTCCCGCTCACCTCCTTTTGCTCTGTTTTGTATTTTAAAGTCTGCCCCATTGTCTCTTGAATTACTGCAGCAGCGACGAACAGTTTCAAAGACATTAATAATACAGTAACACAAAAGGCGTTTTGTCAGATAAGAAGCGAGTGTAACTTTGTCAGTCGGTTATTCATTAGGTAGCTGTTGCGATAATTTAATGAAGCTGTCGCATGCGAATACTTCGAGCGGAATTTTTACTTCGGGCTTTGGTGAAGGAAATCATCTCGGTTCATCGCACGTCTTTCCTTGAGCAACGTCACTTCTTGAAGTCTGCTAGCTGACGGGATAAAATGGGGCTAATTCGAAATACGAATATACAGGTAGCAACCCTAAAGCCGGCCGTACTTTGAACGCGTTTTCGTACGAGTTTCAGTATCAAAAAAATGTTGTAGAAAATAATCAGAAACCCTTAAAAGTTTGAGCTGACTTTATATTTTTAGTTTTTTGATTAATGCTGCGCCGTCACTGACTCGATTTTCAAAATCCATAAGCGCTTTCCGTCCTAGTGACGGAAGTAATAGTCTGTCAAAATTTCATTAAAATCAATTCGAGGGTTTTCATGCTAAACAACAGAGAACGATCTAAGCAGTCCTTGAATGTTCATATCAGAAAATTGTAATTGTTGGTTTCTATAACAGGCATGGCAATGTTCGGACATGGAAAAAATGTACGATGCCGCTAGATCTTTCTTTCACAGGTCAGTGAACAACCTATTATCAATATAAAAAAAATCTCAGTTTTATAACCTCCCCACCTCCCAACCACCCTAATTTCAAACCCACCTAAAAAAAGTAGAAGACCAACAGGAACCCCTTAGACGCATAAAAGCGAATCCCAAAATTTCTTGCCTCTTTTTCAAATTTCCAAATAGCTGCCTTTTTGATCTTGTCAGGATGACAACATCGTCTGCATATACCACATAGTCTACGCCTTAAACAACTAATTCTAATAGGCCGACATCTTTTCTTACGTTGTCATATTGACCACCAGATAAGGCAATCATAATTGTTTACTATCGTCTTAATTGTATAGTATTCAGAAATATTCTATTCTACGCTAAAAAAGACGGTATTTTGATGCTTTAGGAATGATTACAGCAAAATCAATAGATATGTTGACCTCTACTGCGTTACTACATATTTCTTGATCATAAACGCAAATTCTGAAGTCTTACATAAATTTTGAGGAGCGGGCAATGCCGACATAATTTTCATGCGACTTATTTACGGTAGAAGCTCGACTGTCGAACGTTTGTTTCGTTTGTGCGTCTTTTAGCTTATTTGTTGGTAACTGTAGTGAAGCTTTACGAACCTGCTGTGCTATATTCGAGTGTAGTTTAACAGTTTTTCGAGATGGAACTCAAAAAGTGCAGTGTTTGTAACATGGGCTGCATTGGGAAAATTTTCAGGTTAGTTGGCGTTACACAGCATTGTTTAAAATTTGAACTATCACTGCGAGGTCACGGCTGATCAATGTCTGGAGGCTGAAGTGTCAAAGATGATGGGTTTGAGCACGCTATGCTGAAGTGGTTTATCTACTACCTCTATGTTCACTTGTTACTCTAAGGCGTATACGAACTTTATGATGAAAAAGTAGTCTACACTCTACATCTCTGTATTTTGATGTTTCTTATCATATGTACTACAACCAGGTTGAATATGTCTTTGGCTGATAATGGATCTCCCTGTCCCAGTTCCTTTCTTGACATAGTTTTATTAATAAATAAATAAAATTAATAAAACCTTTCTATTTGTATCCATTAAAATCATTCGCATTAGCTCACTAATACTAATTTATTTGAGACTCCTAATTCTATTAATGCTTCATAAAGTTCTTCTCGTATGATGGCGTGTTTGAAATCTATGAACAGCAGATGTAAGCATAAATTCTAATCGTAACTATTTTGTTGTATACATTTGATCAGCTGTTGACCTTCCTGCCCCAAAACCCCCTTGGTACTCTCTAATGACTCCTTCTTCAAATATTTTCAGTCTACCGCGTATCAGCTTCGCCAGAATTTTGTACGCTACGCCTATTAGCGATATCTCTTGATAACTTTCACAAAGTGTATTGTGCCCTTTCTTGTAGATTTGCCAGATCAAGCAGTCTTCCGCTGATCAGCAAATCTATGTTCTCTCCATATTTGTTTGATAAGACGGTACAGCTTCAGTAGTACTTTCTGACCTCCCAATTGCCATATTTCGGTCGATATGCGTGTTGAGCATTTGTTTTTTTTGTTCAACTACAAGTGTCTTCATTTATTTATTTGCACATCAGCCACAGTATACATACCATTTACTGGCTGAGACACTAGACGTATGTTTTCTACCTACTAAGCATATGTGAGACATTCATGTACAAACTATATATAAACATATAAATTGATCAAGGCGTATTTAGGAACAGCAGATTACACACTAAAAAAAGTAGGAAAGAATTTACTTGAGTAAATTCGCACGGCGCTGTCACTGTGGAATTTGTTGGTATAGAAATCAACAAGTTTAACATTTAATCGTAAAAAAAGAAAAAAAAAATTGTTGACCGCGGTGAGATTCGAACCCAGGCCCTTTGGGATGGGTGCCTAGCTTCAACACACATTTATTGATTAATTATTATTATAATACTTATCGTGGTATTTATAATACATGGGATTGGCCATAGGGCCATTTTTAGCGACTTAACTACTCGGCCACGCTGCTTCAGCTTCAGGAATATCAATACACCGTACATAATACGTCGTCAGTTGGCCGTCGTGATTCAATTCAATTTTTTTAAACCGGAAACGATATTGACAAAACCGGATTTTTTCCGAACTAATTTTTTCATGCTGATTCTGAATCTCCTCCACGTCCATATTTCAAAAGCATCTATGCGAGCTCGACCTGCCTTTTTAACAGTCCAAGTTTCTGAGACATACACAAATATGGAGAACACAAGATACTGAACCAGCGACTTTTTGCTAGCCTTAAGGCCGGTTGTACACATGCGGGTCTAGCACGAGCTTTGTTAAACCTAAGCTTAGCTAAGCTCAGGCTTAAAGTCGACACCCGTTGTACAATCGTCGCCTTAGTTAAACCTGGTTGATAATGAAATTCACTACAGTTGGCATCAATGAAGCAATACGTACTGACATAATCATCTGAAAAATTACCTGTTTTTTGGTTAGGCACTGTTGACAGTTTGTGTCAAATTTTGGCAACGACCGTTTCTGTCATTTGGTCTCTTTGTTAAATTAGACACAAATCTTCCAAAAAATATGACCTAATAAAGTGACATATGTAATTTGAAGGTTCCTCCTTGACACATCGTGTCAGTTGTATCAGGTTAGGTATAAACCTCAGCTCATGTTGAGCTTCGGCTTACGTAAGCTCGTGCTAAGCTTAGAGTGGGGGGCTAAGCCAGCATTGTACAACGGACGTTTTGTAACTGACGTGGTTTAACGTCGGCTTACCTTAAACCGAAGCTTAACCTTGCATTGTGCAACGGGCCCTTAGTGATGTTATGGTCACGCTATGTTTTAGTAAGCTTTGTCATGGTCACACGTGCCTGTTGAATGCGCCGTCGAATCTCGTTTTCACAGCTACCCGAATTGTCGATCAAAGAACCGAGGTACACAAAGCTTTGAACTACTCCACAACGGCCTACTGACTTTATTGCTCGATGATTATCGTGCTCTCTATCTAGGATATATAAATCGTTTCGTGAAACAACTCATGATGAGTAAGCTAATAGACAAGGCGGATGTAGCAACTGAAAAGAGCAACATCGCAATATCTATCACGAGGCGAATTCAATTAGAGTACAGCGAGTAACATCCGCAGAAGAATATGAAATTGAAGTAAGTGTTCGCTGAAAGAGAGCAAGCAATTTTTCTTTGCGAACTTCCTGGAGCTCCCGCCTGGAATACGCGCTTGAGACAGTCCCTGCAAGCATTAATTCTTCATGGCGGGAACAACTTTCATATACATTTTAGATTAAAAAATACTTAGGTTATTTATGTTTCTTTTTTTCAATCAGACAAGCCGAAACTCCAAGAAACTTATATTAGGAGTAATCGTTTCGAAACTGAAAACGCATATAATGCGTTCGTCATTCGATCCAATTTTAGAGGCTGAATTTATAATGGCACCAGTTGAACTGAATATTTAACTTTAGGATAAAAAAAATGATTACTAAAGACAGCAGCTCCGCAGAAATGAGGGCAATGCTTCAGGCAATATCTTATCTTGTACAGGGTGACCTAATAAGAATGGATGCCGGCAGTATCTCGGTAATCGTTAATCGTATAACCTCGAGCAAAAAATATTATTAAGTAAATCGGCTAAGAGAAATCGCTGGAAATTATTTTCAAGTTCCGCAAGTAGCCGCAAGAGGGCGCAACTGTTGGGGTCAATCAGAAAAACGGCTTTTTCTCAAAAAATATGCAAATAAAGGTATGTTATGAATTCTACCGTCATGTAGGCTGAACAATTCTCGATTTCTTTTGTTGATGGTTTTTTGCTCTATCTTGTAAGATGTAGTGGTGGGGGAATGCAATAGAGCTTTTTATTTAAATGGCCGTAACTTTGGTATAAGTGAACGGAATTAAACAAGCTAGGTCTCGTTTGAAAGAGCTGTTCTTACCTAATAATCTGTTATATAAAAATTGTCCAAGTTTATCTTGACTCAGTAGCTACAGGGCGGTATTTGACATAATAACGATTGTTACGCATTATTACGAAAATTTTAAATGGTATGCTATTCATCTTTTAACATAGGTATATAGAGGATAAAATTTTTAAAAAACCTCCTAGCTATTTTCAAACCGGAGATATCAGTAAAACAAGTATTCTGACAAGTGTACTGTGAGTTTCAGAAGCAATTGCCGCCCCATAGGAATATAGCCTCCTCCACAAAACAAATCTAGAATTGTTCAGTCTACATGATGGTAGAATTTATAATATACCTTTATTTGCATATTTTTTGAGAAAAAGCCGTTTCTTTGATTGACCGTAACAGTTACGTCCCCTTGCGGTTACTTGCGGAACTTGAAAATAATTTCCAACGATTTCTCTTAGCCGATTTACCTAATAATATTTTTTGCTCAAAGTTATACGATTAACGGTTACCGAGATATTGCCGACGTCCATTCTTATTAGGTCACCCTGTACAGTGTGAGTAGGTTAGAATATGAGGAGTACTGTCTGACTCTGTACCCATCAAGCTTTTTACCAGCAGCTGTTGCAATTGACGCAACGCGTTCGTGCGAGATCAGATTTTCTGTAATGTTGACGCCTAGAACCGAGTGCTGGCTTGGGCACTTTTTATTTGATAGCGTGCATTACTAGGTCTTGGAAGCATTACATTTTACCATATTCCTGGCCCCCAAGCGGTAATGGTCAGTGATGCCAACCCTACTGAAAAATCAGTAGATCTACTGAATTCACGCTTAGTCATACTGATCTACTGATTTGTGTTTTAAATCTACTGATATATGGAATACCATTTTCAAATTCACTGAATAACCGCGTCACTACTAATTTTTCCACTGGTTCATTTATAAATCTACTGAAATCTGTAAGTAATTGTTCTGACACCTCCACTCGTCCCGTCTACTATTTGGCAGGCAGCGCCATTAAGTAGTAAGAGCCACTGTAACACTTGGTAGTGTACGGAATACAGGGAACAGAATTTGGTTTCCTTGGAGCATCTGAGGCCACCCACACAGATACGGTAACGCTATCGCGTGTTTTGTGTTTTAACATCTTACGTTTGTAAACAGGGGTTGTTGGTTGTTTTTGTTATCTTTACTTTAAAAGTGTTCAAGTGTTCCGTTCACGAATCACGATCAAACAGAATAAGGTAAGGTTTGTAAAATGTATGCTATATCCAAATAGCTAATTACAGTTTGACTTCTTTAAGTGAAAAGAGAATGAATTATGATGATAGCGATTCTGAAAATGAAAAGAATCTATCGTCACTCAGCAAGAAGATAAAATATGCTCAAAATTTTAAAACAGAGTGGTTGAGTGATATTAATTTCTAATAAATAAAGATTTATTTTTGTTTCATTGTATTATATTCATAAACAAAAACTTCCTAGAGCAACTTGACCCAAAAGAGGTCCTAAAATAATCTGAAACCAGGCAAAATAGGAATATGGTGTCCAAGCGTGTTTGAGTGATGCTTGAAAAATGCTGCTTCGCTGAAAACACCAATGAATAACTAGTTAGCACAAAAGCGGAAGTCACCATTCATGTTGGCTGGCGCTAAAGCGCTTTGAAAGAGCGTTGATTTCTTAATCGTGAGAATTCTACTGATTTCTACTGATTTTCGTTAGCGTCATCTACTGAAAACGGTAAAATCCAGCTGGCAACACTGGTAATGATCGCCAGATCCTTTGAAAGCGAAGCAGCCGCTGCCAATGTTCTGCGTTCCAGCTCGACCACAGGGATCGGTCTATTGCTCATGACGCCTGCGTGCAAAGTACTGCTGTCCGCAAAACTGTGGATTGGGTTTGTAGTGCTGGAGAGTAGGAAGTAGTAAGGGTAATAAGGAAAAGGAGCCAACCGGAAAGCATAGCAGGGAGACCGTAGGACGGAGGGGGACCGCATGTCATAGTTGATTGAATAACCTTTGAAATATCGGGAGCAATGACGTGAGCCTCACCTAACAAATGAATGAATTTGCTCCACACATGTGTGACGTATGCCAGGAGATTCCCAGTTGACCTTTTTGATCTTTGATATCGGAATCCATACTGTCTGTGTAGTTGATTAAGTGATGGAACTCAGGGTATTTTATCAGCTCTTGGTTGATGGATTTCTCCATCACAGATAGCAGAGCCAGGGCCGCGCCGACCCCCGGCAGCGCCTGTGTGCGAAACCTATGAAGCGCCTCTTTTTTAACGAATCATCATAAAAAACGAATTTAATTTTTGAATGAATATTTTTAATTGTTAATTTTGACTGAAATAAATGTTCTCCTGTTTTACAGTACTTAGATAATATTATCATTAATATCTAAGTGTACAAAACTGTGGAACATTTAGGAATTAGGATACTAAATAGGTAAATCCCGTTCGCTTCTGCTTGCCAATTACTGCGAAAAATAAAACTCGAACAAAATTTAAACATGTTTTATTAATACAAAGAATTTAATACTTAAATATGAATAACAAAGACTTTTTTCTAAGAATAATAATACTAATATGACTATTACTTACATATGTTATGTTTTAAAAAAACAATAAGAGTCTTAACATTTGCAGGAATACAAACATTACTTAAATTATAATATTTGCACTTTTCTCGCTTTTTTGTTTGCGAAATCCTTAATAGTTTCATGTATGTCTATATGGTCTAGTATGGCCTCCTCTATGGATATTGTTGCTAAATTAGTTAATCTTTCCTGACTCATTGTAGAGCGCAGGTAATTTTTTATAAGTTTTAATTTAGAAAAGGACCTTTCTGCGCTTGCTACTGTAACTGGCATAGTTAGCATAATTCGTAATGCTATGGTAATGTTAGGGCATACAGCTGTCAAATTGTTTAAATATATAAATTCAAGAATTTTCACCACATCATTACTTAATTTTTTGAAAAATGGCTGACAAGACATAATTTCTTCACACAAATCATCGGCGTTAATATCCAATGAATCATTTGCTGAAAGTTTCTCCTGTAAACGATGACAGCTACTTCTTAATCGACTTTGATCTTGGTCATCACTTAAATTAAATAAAAAATTAAACACGTCGTTGTGATTATTCAATAAATCAAATCTTTCATCTACGGAGGATAACGCTTGGTCTAATATATAAAAAAATACATTAATTTTAAAAGAGGTTTTCGGATCATTTATAGTGTGGTCTTCGTGTTCATAATCAAAACTTTTTGGAGTTTTACGACGTCTTAGGGGTCTGGATCTGGAAGTTTCAAATTCAGGTTCGACGTCTAATTCTTCGGCAATTTTTTTGGCATCACTTACAATTTCTTCAAAATTTGTGTCTGTTCTAATTTTTATCAAAAACTTTTTTAATTCTGTTAAAGCATCTAAAGCAACTTGCATATTCATATCGGCGGACTGTAGAATTTTACTCACAAAATTTACTTTTGTCAGTATTATATGAATCCTGCATGAAAGCACCTTTAACGTTGAGCTCGTAAGGAATGTAAACTAAAACTCTAAACATAAAATGAAACCATAAACGTGAATAATAATAAACATTAAATATTGAGAGACTTGTTCAATAAGCGTTATAGATGTTTTGTTGTTTACAAGGCCTATGTTGCGCTTATTGTACCTACTTACTTGTCGATACTCCACTACAAAAAATAATCATAAAGGTAACAAAAATAATTTAGGTGTCAGTGGCGGCGCGGCGCCCCTATTGTCTTGGCGCCTGAGTGCGCCGCACACTTCGCACACAGGGGCGGCGCGGCCCTGAGCAGAGCTATAGGTCTGTAGTTAGTTGGATCAGCTTTGGATCGTTTTCTTGGAACCACCTGGATCCGAGCTATTTTTCAATGTTTTGGAAAGATGCCGGAATCATAAGACATGCGAAAGAGGCGGGTAAGTATAGGAGCGAGATCTGGTGTGCACTTCTTCACAACAAAATTCGGAGCATGTCCAAACGTCCATCCACCATTACAATAAACAGGTTCCCGAAAATGATGCTGTTTTCTTCCAAACTCCCAAAAGGCTGCAGGTTTATCATTTTCGTGGAAGTTGATTGATTAAATGCTAAATTTGGTTAACCATCTCGAGGAAATTTTTGCTTGAATGGCTAACGTCACGGCTTTGGTCCGAACTGCAGCGCTCTGCAAATGTAGCTTTAGTTCATAGTTTTTATAACACAAATCTGATTACCTATACTTATATGCTTGTTCAGCGGGTTCAGCGAAGTATTTTGAAATACGCAATTATAGAATCAGAGCCATCAATTATTAACCCCAACGCGTACAAATGCTAAGCTAATGGAGTTAAATCCTTGAAAAACAAAATATGCAAACAACTCGAATGTTTAAATAAATTAAATGAATATGTATGTAACTATATTGTGGTACTGATGCATACAATGTAGGATTTATAGTTTTTATGGTCATGAATAAAATACATAAAATGCCTTAGAGTGTATAAATCCACAATATATATTTGAATTACGGTGGAATTGCTGTTATGTCAAATTTTAGTATTATTTTACCTACAGGAAAATATTCACTGGGTTTGGAATAATCACATTAAATTCTAAAATCCCTTTTCCCAATATTATATTAATTCAGTTTTTCAGTCGTTATTGTCTATGAATTTTTGAGTAACATAGAATAATGCTCTGAATATCATGAAAATATGCTGCTTTGGCCTAATTATTAGAAGATAGCGTTGTCAACAAAACCTAGTAGTTTTATTTACATTGAGGAGACATAGGCAAGTCTGAAAAAACCGATGTTATTTACAACATAAATGTCGTTTTTCGCCTAAGGTGTTTTGGAGAGGGATAGATTTTTATCTCAATGTCAATCATAAAAACAGAACATTTTCTTGTACTTAGGATGTTAACGATTTAAATGATTTTTCTGTGGATGGTGTATGAGTAGCGCTACCACATACGACATATTTACATATTTGATAGACCAACAATCCGGTGATCAAATGTATTGCTTTTGTGGAATCTGATTGATCTAGATAAGCGTAACGTTAGACAGTAAAATGCAAAATTCACTGATTTAGGATAGAAAAATCAGACCAGAAAAGATACTAGGTGGTTCTTATAATGGTCGATTGTACCAGGTTATTCACGTTATTCGACACAGAGCATTAACGCTAAAGTATTTGATGAAAAAGAAAATTATGATTTCGGATGGATAGGGATCATTTATAGCTACGTTTCAAAAATATTCTCAAGTTATACAGGGTGTCACCAAAACACGAAACGTATCAGAGTTGTATTTTTGCATATTCTGATTCCTTGGTGAATTATAGTGTGACTTTATTCATCACAGATGGGACTTAAAGTGAACCGTTTAGGTGTGAGTCACCATTTTCGGTATCAGAAGATGACAGAAAAAAATTGAATATCACAGAGATTATAAAATTTAGAAGGCTCTCACTTTGCCGTATTACTAAGCATGAAGTGCGTCAGCTTAGGTTAGACGGCCAATTTTAAATTACGTTTGTATTTGGATATATCGGTCGATTAATTAAAGAAACTTCAATCAGAGATAACCTGACTTTCTCAAATGGGACTGCCTAATTCTTTTTATACGCTTAAGTGTAAAATTTGATAGCCTTTCTGATGATACAATGTTGTGAGTTTCAATCTCTGGTGGTTTTCATTTAATTTCGAATTTTCAGTGAAATCGGTGGTTTTAAATTTTCCTAAGTAACCTAGCTGACCGTGAAGTATAAACAAATAAAAGAAAACAACTAACTTTGCAGAAAACTATAGACGAACTAGACTAAACAGGCAAGATTGTAAAAATTACTTGCAAAAAATCAACTATATGTAGAAACAACGGCATTAATAAACCTTAAAATCAAAGAGAAGCTGGAGTACAACAGATAAATGAGTCGTTTCTACGGCCTACTAGCTACTGCAATGTACTAAAAATTGCTAATTTCCAAAATCATTAAAGATTTTGAAATGAAAGGAAAACTATTAGCGAATGTTGTAGGCAGTTTATTATCATCATTCAATGAAATAAAAAAGTATTTAGTTATATCTACTCAAAAGTAAATACCTTTGACTGGAGTGAGACGTGAATAACCCGATATATGAATCATGTCACTTTTAACCTTTTTGAGGTAGATTTCAAGAGAAATCAATAAATTCCTCAGAACTTTGACAGATGTATGTTCTTCAATGGGCTTTTCTGATTGGTCAAAGTCTTGATCAAAATGCGTCTGTTGATAGAATCGGGCCTTAGTGTCATGGCAATAAAGGCGAAATATTTTTGTCATATGAAAAAGGGCCTTAAAGGATTGATTTCATGCCACAATAGATGTCATGACACTTAAAGCCATGAAAATATGGCATTTTCAAATGGGAAACAAAGTAGTTTCTCGTATTCTTCCAAAAAGTGGACCATATCGAAAGTAACAATTTCGTTTTCCATCGTTTAACTTGTAGACTAACATAACCTAACCTTCACATTAATGCCACGTGAAGCTAATCTTAAATATTACAAACATATAAACATGATTCCCATATAGCGACACAAATGCCACGACTTCAAATTAATGCCGTGACAACGTTAATTTCAGGTTTGCATGTTTTAAAATGTCGTGAGTTTTAGGACCGATTTTATCAACATGTGCATTTTAGCAAAGGCTTCGGCCAATCAGAGCAGCCCAATCAAGAACGTGCATCTGTCAAAGTTCTCTGAAAATTACTGATTTCTCTTGAAGTTTACCTCAAAAAGGTGAAAAATGACATGGTTTATATGCAATTGACCATTATGAACCTCAAATCTGATTTTCCATCCTAAATGGTTAAAAACATGCATTTTCGTGTTCAGCAAATTGCTAATCTCAGCCAATCAGATTCCACAAAACCAGTACATTTGATCAACGGACTATTGATATATCAAATGATAATGATGAAAAGAAATCCAAATTACTGCATTATTTGGAAAAAACAATAATTTACTATCGATAATGATTATAAATACCTGCAATATACCCTTGTATTATAGTTAAAAGGGAACATTTTGTCGCATTTCACAAAGCTAAACACACGATTTAACGTTGCCCAATCTGATTCTCAAGTGTGCACTACTGGTTGCATATCCTGAACCGCAAAACTCGCGGGCTGGCCTATAACCTAATTTTTTATAAACAAGAAACCTGCCCTATAGCAGTAAATGGAAGATTCTTCATAAAAGTGTGTATTTGTCTATATCCATCTGACTAACTTGAGGTAGGATTATTAATTATTAAATAAGGTTGCTGATACTACTTTTATGATCCTGTCACAAACTATCGCAGTTTACAGTTAGTAATTATACAATAACTATAAGGTAAACATGAAAAATCTGGCATTAATTAGCCAATCGATCGCTTTGTTCTGATTTTCTGCTATGATATTTTTGACAAAAGTATCATTTAGCTTTGGCGTTTTGTTTCCAATGTTGATAAAATATTGGATAATACCTCAGAGTCACAACTGAACATAGAGGTAGTAAACAACTAATTCTAATAGGCCAACATTTTTTCTTACGTTGGCATATGGACCACCAGATACGGCAATCATAATTGTTTACTATCGCCTTAATTGTATAGTATCCAGAAATATTCCATTCTACGTTAAAAAAGACGGTATTTTGATGATTCAGAAATGATACAGCAAAATCAATAGACACGTTGACCTCTACTGCGTTATTGCATGTTTTTTCATCATTAACGCAAATTCTGTCTTACATAAATTTTGAGGAGTTGGCAACGCCTTTGTAATTTTCCTGCGATTTGTTTACGGTAACCTCCGACTGTCAAACGTTTGTTTTGTTTGTGCGTCTTTTATGCTTGGTCAGTAAAATCGAATTCGCTATTTGTTGGTAACTGTAGTGAAGCTTTACGGACTTGCTGAGCTATACTTGAGTGTAGTTAAACAGTTTTTCGAGATGGGACAGTGCAGAGCAGTGTTTGTAACATGGATTGCATTCGAAGAATTTTCAGGTTGGTTGGCAATGTTTGGGGGCTGAAGTGTCAAAAGATGATGGCTTTGAGCACGCGATGCTGAAGTGGTTTGTTTACTACCTCTATGTTCAGTTGTTACTCTGAGGATAAAACTTATTAACATAGCCCTCAATATCCAATCGAAAGCTTTTGCAATACCCAATAGAAAAGCTTAGTTAAAATATGCAGGTTGATAAAATCGGGCCTTAGTGTCATGGCACTAAAGTCACGTTATTTATGTCACATGGAAACGGACCTAAAAGCTGTGTCAAATCGAGCCTTAAACACGGTGAGAGGTGGAAATTGAAGTGACGGGATTTCGCGGCGCAGCGCGCTCTCACCGCCACCGTTGGCACGGCAGCGCCACCGACGGCGGTCTGATCAATTATTTATCTAACCGCGAATAATTATCCTCGATGGAGCATTCATGATGTTACAATTAAACTTGAACCTCCGCCGCAGACTGAACCGGCGGAAAACCCACAGCTGCAGGTAAATACGCATGCAACCTCGGGTGAGCTCTAATTGAGTGGTCGAGGGATTCTGGACAAGCTTTGGTTATGTTTATATTGAGGGAAATTGCATACTGGCTTTGTTTCTGTGATCTGTGTGCATACCTAATGTCAAAAATATTTGACTTCTTAAGGGGCCTGGGTATACACGGTCATACATATGTATTTGCCATGTTGAAACACAGATTCCCATTTCCAACAGAACTCATTTGTTTTTCAAACTACATGCACAGTATTTCAGAAGGTGATAGTTAAGATCTCAATGAACGACCACTATTTGCGATTTTCTCAAAAAACTTCTTTGGTGTGCAAAAAAATTCGCAATGCAAAATCATACATTCTTCAAATATCTGTAATTTAACAACCAAACAAGACATCAAAAAAAGGCCAAATAGGTGACAAAGCGCAAGCTCTCTTCTTTAGTTTGCTTTCTGAATCATTACTGTATGTTTAAACGTAACGTCAGGAGCTTGGAAATACGAAATTTATTTTTACAGTGACCTTTTGACCTTACCTTTGGATCTCTTGACCTTATGTTTGGATTTTTGGACTTATCTCCCCTCATCTTAGATGCTCACACTAGCGAAAGGAAACAGGCGGCCACGCCTCTTCGCTAAAACGGGAATACGTCTTTTCTTCGGTTCTCAATTTCGCGCGCTATACTCTAGACCCTTAATTACGTTCATAGCTCCACCACAGCATACTAAACAACCAGCAGAATATCTCTGACGATTTGCAATATAAAAATACACAGAATTTGACCTTGACGACGCCATTTTGGATGATTACGGGTGTGAAATCTGGGTAGAGATGTTAAAATAAAAATATCGATACCGGTACCAATTAGATATTTTTTGGCCAAGTATAGAGCTGTACACGCCAGTGAAGGCGCATTTGGCTCGTACAAAGAACTTTGTGCAATTTATTAGACCCCTCAATAATTATATAATTATTTTCGATACCGATACCTCTACAAAAATATCGATACCAGCTTGGAATGCCTCAAAAAATATCGATGACAATAATACTCGATACAGTAATGTAAATATTAAAAGTTTGTTTACTATTTTTATGTCGTTATTCAATTGCATTGCTCTCTTCTATGGCTACTTATGGCCCAAATCCTAGCTAGCCTATGATAAATAAAACAAATGTTATGTATACCTATGGCAGAGTGAATTAATGAATAAAAAAATAGCTGTAGATGGATAATTTCTGCTTATACGTACCTATACCAATTTCATGAATTGACTGAGCTGATTTGATAGATGGTAGCGTCAAACGATGATGATTATACTATATTTGAAAATGATTGATAGCTAACATTTTATGGCATAGGTGCTAATTAGGTAAAATACAGGATCGCTCAAAGCAGAAAAAATGTAAATATTTAAACTTTCTCATTTTAGTCTTTCACAAGACTTTAGGAGGACCACTCTTGACATACCTCGAATACAATACATCATAAATGCAAATTAGGAATCCTTAGCGGATTAAGTAACAATTGTAGGCTTCAGTAGCATAGAACATGAATTTACTTTATGTGAAAAATGTTATATTACATATTAAGTTAGGGCATTGTCTTAACATGTTATATTGAAAAAATTTTAGGTACTAATAAATGTCACGTAATTAAAATTTACAGATTTTTATAACCTAATCTTTTAAATAATCCCACATTACGTCATTTAAAATAGTTTAACTACACAATGGCAACTTTATGGAACAGTAATAATATAAATACTGAATTACATACTTAAATAACAACGTCATTATCGTCCGGTAAAAAAGCATCATCGTCAGATTCCTCATCTTCCAAAGAAATGATAATTGGATCTAGTGTTTCCTCTATTAAATTGTCGAGTGTCCAGAATTTTTCTTCCTCTGCCATGACATGTTTTATAGCATTTTCCCAATTTTTAGATGAAATTTTTGATATTGAATCTTTTAATAGTGGACGCACATCTTGCAATTTAAATGTTGTATTGTTTCTCGCAACATATCCCTCCATTTGAGACCATATTAACTTTTAGTCAGTAATTTTAGCCAAAAATACTATTGACAATGGCACACATTCAAGTGAACGGGTACACCTTTCAGTGCGCTCCTAATTTTTGTTCAATGATTAGTAAAAAAAATAGGCTTGCATAAAATTTAGTTCAAAAGTGTGGTGGCTGATTAGCTGTTATCTATCAAATCAATCAAGTCGTCTTAATCGATCCGTAAAAATGGGGTCCGTACATTTTGAGTACATTCTTTATTTTTGAGGTTATATGTACTTATCTTACGGTATCGTTCGGAAATCTAAAAAACATTTTTACAACTGTAGTACTCATTTCTGCAATGTTTAGCAGCACACTTCCATTACATTGTTTATCCATTTTTAAGATGATACAATTACTACGGTTTAAAACCTATTTTGTTGTTTATCATGCATTTTTAGCTTCGAATTTCGAATTAACCTTAAAGATACGCACGCGCACTTGAAACATATTAAATGTCGTTGCGTCGCGAAAAAGGTAAACAATACCTAGGAACACATAACCGTACTTTTTAAATTCGGTGGTCGACTTTTCTAGAAAGTGTTCTGGTACGAATATAATGAGAAATCTACATTTGGATGAAAGTACAACAATAAAAACAGGTAATATGCTAATCCTGCGGCCCCAGCTAGGAATTCTCCAACGGACCGGAAAGCCCCGCAAGCATTGAGATTTTGAACTGCTTATTGGATTGGAATATGAAAACCCTCAGCCGCAAGATGGGTGCTTTCATTACCGTTGTGGTAGTGGCGAGCAAGTTTACGGAAATTCCTGCAAGGTGCGACAAATTCGCTCAGCGACACAAAAACGCTGAGCGAATTTGATTACGAGAATCGAGGTCCTGTTCGGCACAGTTTCAATAAATAAAATTCAGAACAAAACAGTGGCGTATATAGAAATCGATTTCGGGGGGGGGGCATCGAAAAAATTTATTTCATACTGTATAATATTGGCGTATTATAATCCTAAGCTAAATATAAAATAACAATGTACTAATATTAACGAAAATAATTATACGGGGTGGTCCAATAAGCGCGCGGTGCTCTCTAGCGGCTATACCGTTTAAATGAGACGAAAATGTTTTAAATAAAAAACGTTTCTTTTCAAATGCTCTACGTTTAAAAAATAATTTCAAAGATGGCGGACTTCCGAATATACCGCAAGTAGGCATCAATTTCCTCATTGTTAATAGAACACCGTGTATATTATTACGTTTTTGAATTCAGCATCGATTTTTAGGTCCAGCTTGCTACTATTGTTTATGTCTGCGAAGCCTATTTTCGAAGTTATTCAGCAATTTTTACAAAATTTGACTTTTGTAGTACTCTACATGAAAAGTTAATATCTCGGAAACTATACTAGATTCACCCAACAGAAAAAGTGAGTATAAACAATGATCAATGCGTGATAGGTAGGTCGTCATGCGCCATTCATACTGGTTGAATGATAACCGCTAACCCTATTGGCCCTAATTGGTCGAGCCTCTCTAGACAGCCAATAAAATTGCAAGCAAGTGTGAGTGAGACAGCCGTTCAACGCACGGCGCGCCGCGCCGCCACCGCTTAAACAGGAGTGGACTTGTTTAGTGTTTTCCATACAGCGATCCATCGTGCATCGAAATAAATTTAATATATTATTAGCAGCGCAAATATTTGAATTTGTTATATCCTGAGATGCCTGACACGGACACAGCTAGAGAGATCGATGACATCAGCTTTACACCGCCAAAAAAAAAAGGGGCCTAAAGACTGCATCTCAGTGCTGTTGAGAAGCAAATCATTTTAAATATTTATAAAAACCAAATGCAACAAAATGCCGATTTAGTGATTGAAGGTAGCTGAGATTTTGGGTGTGAGTCGATCAAGTGTATACAGGATCATTAAGGAGTATAAATGTAATCATTCATTATCAGAGCCAAAATCTTATCCTAAAAGAAACCACCATATCACTACGATGGCAGATATGGAAAAAGTATACTGCAATCGATTCTAACACTTCCGTCGCCTATCGACGCCGGCGTGAGAAATAAACACAAAAAAAGCCCTTTGATATCGCGGCTTCCTGTTTTTGTTCGGCTTCCCGCAAGTCAATATTAATTATTAATTTCTCTTTGTCAGAGCAGTTAAGTTCCGGCAATGATATAAATGTTCACTTTTACCTATGATGAAGTTGCATGCCAGGCTTTTTACTAATTTTTTACAGTTAAGTATATTCCTTTTCCCATTTTCTTGTATCTTATATATTTAGTTTTGTCTAATAGATACTATGGACAACTTGATGACTACATATATATGTGAAGAAATCCTAAAATAACATGTAAACCATTTTTGAAATAACGCTGTCGTATCCATAACTTCTGTGGCGGGGAGGCAATATTATAATTATACACACAAATTGTGTTTCTATTTCGTATTAATGTTGGATATATATATATTCTGTGTCAATATATAAGTATTTTTCATTACTTGTCAATTTCTAACTTTTCAACGGATAATCAGATATAATTATTATCAAGTGATATCTTATGCCGGACCTGTAATCGGTACCTGTTTTAGAGAGATAACGCTTCGCCGTGTTTAATCACGTACAGAGTGCGTGTCTTTGTTTATATGAGATTTTTCTGTTGGGAGAATCAAGTATAAACGCGATAGAAAGATGCAGTTTTCGGTTTTTAAACAAGCAAGAAATGTACTTGTGTTTCAGTAAGATCATTGTTTCAAATAACATTAAATCGATAGATCAGCAGTTTTCAAATTTGAAAAGTTAAAAACGTTAAAAACTTTTTTTTCAAGTTTTGAGAGGTTTGTTGCCAACCAGCATGGAGTCTAGGCATTTGGGGTGGTATTATTGGAAACCGGTAAATTTCTATTTTTATAGATGATAATTATAAATTGAAGCAAAGAAACCAAGATGTACTTCCTAATGAGACATCTGTGATCGTTAAAGTTGCCCCCTATTTGCTTTATTATTAGCTTATATTTTGATGTCGCTGCTAATTTTATTCAGTACTATATTTTTTGACAACTACTTCAGCCTGTTCCCAGACGTCAAAACTGAATGTGTGGCTGGTTTCGGGGGGGGGGGGGGGCGGGCCCCTTGGGGCCTCCTCATATACGCCACTGGAACAAAACGCGGTCTTTGGAAGGTAAAGTAGTTCAAAGCTTGTCACTGTATATTCTCAATGATAAATTCCTCACATCCGAGCGTTCGGTAGCGATGGAGTCGAATATTTATCGTAGTAGTTAAACTCGGTCGAGGCAACTCAGGAAATAAAAAAGCATTGCCAGATTACCGCCGATTTTCGACGGCAAATTGTCGCACCAATACACCAGTGGAACAATAATGGCCGCTATTACAATAGTACGGTTATTATAAGCAAGAATTGTCAAAATAAGGGCAACATGGGTCACATTATTTATCATATCGTCAGTGTAAAGACCGATTCATAAACTCGACGTTGCCGTTGCCATCGTCGTTGCCGTTGGCCGTTGCAATATAAATAATATAAATACATGGAAACGCCTAAGACCATTCATATTCACCGTCCGCCGTCGGGTATGCCGTTCGACATAACTATCTTTTAACTTTGGCTGTACTTAAACTGCCGTTCAACGGCAGCCTACTAAAATGCCGCTAACAAATGTGACGTCATTGAAGTGACGTATTTGGCGGCTTTGTAATCACTGTATTTAAACTACCGTCAAACGGTGGCCCTCTAAAATGTCGTTTACAGCTGTGGTATTATTGAAGTGACGTTATTTGACGGCTTTAATTCGCCGTGATTAAACTGCCGTTCTTGTAGAAATCGCTATATTTCGTTATCGGTTATATTGTTTTTGACTTGTTGGCATTATAGTTGTGACAATTTTTGCTGAATTATGGGAATTTGGATATTATTGGCATTGACTGGGGCAAGTTTTTCAATTAGTTTCGAGCCGCTCAATGGACAGACCTGTTGTTTGAGCCAGGACCTAATGTATTGAAAAATCTTAAAACGCTATGGGCCAATGATACTGATGCTGTAATTGTAAGGCCCAGTTTCACAATCATTGGTGACCTCTGGTAGTCGCTTAACCGACAGATGGAAGTTAACCAGTAGTTATCGGAAAGCTCTGTTTCACAAAGAAAACCAATGGTTGAACTTATTTATTTTTAAGTTGGCACCACAGATTGATCTCAGAGCACTGCCATAATGATGTTCCGTGAATAAAAGCTAACCCTTTGACAAAGAAACCTAACCTTTCTTTTCATATTTTTGATTTATGTCATTACAGAGTATAATCAAAATCCATCGACGTCTTAGACGTCAGTATCAAAAACCATGTTTTTATAACCTCCAAAGCTGTCATCGATTGACCATAATAAACGTCAAGATATCCCATACCGCATCCTTGGGTTAACCTACTGGTTGACCAGAGCTTTTGACGTATACCGTCGATCATGAAATGGATTATTTTCGCTAACCACTAGTTTTCTTTTGACCACTAGTTAACTAACGATTGTGAAACTGGGCCTAAATGTAAACAACAGTGACGAGAATCAGACTCAGTTTTTCATTGTAAGCAGTGATAAAGTGTTTCTTATAACTGAGCAGACTGCATATAGGCATAGCCTATATACCGGAGTTCCGCGGCTGCTGTGAAAAGGTTATGTTACGGGAAGTTTGTTAACGCGTCATTTGAATGGGCCAATACCCTCAGGACCAATAAATACATCTCTTGGTACTCCGTCCCAAGCCTTGGACAACCTGGGAATAATTGCGCGGTTGTACCGCTCGGTTCTTGATGTATAAAGAACGACCGCCTTAGGATGAGATGCAGCGGTCGCGCGGGTGCATTTGATTTGTATTTGAAAGCGAAAATAAAGGTTCTGTCCCTCATCTCTAAGACCATGTGACATTGCAGAGGAGGATATAATACCCGATTCAATTAAAGTTGATGAAGCTTAAATATCAATGAATTAGTTCCAAATGACGTCAACAGTTCAGCAATCATCTTATTGAAAAGTTGGAGTCAGTGATATCACATTGCCGATAATGAAGATGTCTGTCCCAACAAAAAAAAAAAACGAGAAGGAAAAAACTGGTACAGGGAAACCAAATCATAGAGAAAAAATATTTGGGATAATATACTCCATATTGGGTCTATGGAACTCGATCGCAAAACTTGGTACAAGAAGTTGAAAAACAACTTGTAAAAGTTATAAAAACTGTTGGACATAATGCAGTATGTGCAGACGAGTATTAATTTTTTTTAATAAAATTATTTTGATTATTCTCAGCGCAATCAAAAACATATAGTTCCTTTCTAGTTCCATACTTCACTAGTTTAGCACAGTTTTCTCACGTATTGCGGCTATTATTTCAGCTCCCGAAGGAACAATAAACGAAAATTAAATCGCAATGAAAATGTATTTTATCCATGGACTTCAGTCAAATCAGATTAAATCTAAGTATGATTTTCTACCGAATAGTACAGAGACTATGCATCTTGTCTGTCTTACTGCGTATAAAGAGTAGGTATTTGATCATAGGAATACTGATGAAGCTGTTGGAACGTCATTTCAGTGGGCTTTCATTTGACGGCAGTTTAGGTACAGCGATTACAAAGCCGTCAAATACGTCACTTCCGTGACATCACATCTGTTAACGGCATTTTAGTAGGCTGCCGTTGAACGGCAGTTTAAGTACAGCGTTTAACTTTTGCCGTCCGCCGTTCGTAGCCACCGTCGTAGCCGGCGTATAAGCCAATCATAGTCGTCGGTACCGGTCATGTGATATTGTTATTATTGTTGACGTCTAGCTGTCAAAAGGTTTCTGGATTTTCTCCGTGGTTTTCTCAAGTTTTTTGTATTGGTTATTGGTTCTGACTATGTCCGTTTTCACCAGGAAAATTCAAAGATCGTTCACAAAGCCAAAAACACTGATGATAAATCGCAATAGAGCATGTTTACAAACACGATGGGAAAGCTAAATTAACGGCACGACGTCGACTTTATGAATAGCAGCATTGTGCTACGAACGGCTAACGTCAACTCCAACGCCAACGGCAACGCCAACGGCGAGTTTATGAATCGGACTTAAGCCGAAACAGCGTAACTCCATTTTTCCTAAAACATGGATTATTGCGCCATCTAATAGTAAAACGACTCACCTACAGTCTGAACAATGCCAAGCCTGAAATCAACTAAGGTGATTAATAGTCATTTGAGAAAATTTACGTTTCACTCATGTTAGCTATTTCCATTTAAATCAGTTTTCTTTACTCCCCTGTAAAATTCCGTTGAATAGAGTTACGTACTACGCTAGCTACGCTGACGATATATCTTGCAAGTACCTGAGAACAATTGATTTGTCTTGTAGGATGAGAATGTTTTTGCTTACCTCCTACAACTAGTCCCGTAACATTGCCGCCTCATATTATTCAATGGTAATTGTTAACATTAGAACATATACTACTCGCAAGTGGAATGCGGAAACCTAGAAACAAGGGACATTTGCAATGAAACTTTATACACAGCTTGATAGTTCCATCTCTAGCTAGTACACATGTAACACTTTTTGTTCATTCAAACGCTATTTACCTACATTACACCTCTAAAAAGCTCGAGACGTGTAAAAACAAATCACGGCTTTCTGTCGATTCAAACACGATGATATCGGTTTCAAATATGGCGTGAGACGTATTGGTTGGTTAAAGGTACCCCCTAGAAGACGACAACCCCAGTTTACGCAGTTAAGCCCCTTTGAACGGGGTCGGATTGTAGACCAACGAGAACGTGGTACTTCTTTCAGAGCAATTGCTGTAACCATGGGGTGTAGTGTGGCTAAAGATGCAGCAGCATGGCGCGCATGGATCGCAGAAGGGCGAATGCAACGAGCTCGAGGTTCTGGAGCACGTAGAAGAACTACAGACCGACCGTCATCTACGACTACTGGCCCTTCAACACAGAATGTGATCCACTCATGGTGTTGCTGACACCTGGTATCCAGCTATAGGGAGGCCCATTCGAATCCGCACGGTGTACCACAGATTGAATGAAATGGGCTTAGGATCATATCGTCCGTATCTAGTACTTCCACTCACTGCAAATCACCGTCGCCAGCGGTTAGATTGGTGCCAAGAACACCGACAATGGCATGCTGAGGGGCATCAGGCAGTCTTCTCCTTACGCGTTGGCGTCCGTCATGGGCCCCCAAACGAAACCTGGACTCGTCGGAGAAGGCCATTTGATGCTACTCAGCATGTCATTGTCGGTGTTTTTGGCATCAACCTAACAGTTAGCGACGATGATTTGCAGTGAGTGGAAGCACTAGATGCGGACGATATCATCCCAAGCCCATTTCATTCAATCTGTGATACGCCGTGTGGTTTCAAATGGGCCTCCCTATAGCTGCACGCGCCAGCAACAGCTCGACTGGATGGCATTCTGTCTCGAAAGGCCTGTAATCGTAGATCATGCACGCAATTTCTGATTTGATAAGATGGAATTCAACTTGGATCTGAATCTAAGACCTTTTCAGTAACCTCTGGTGTGCCCCAAGGGTCTGTATTGGGGCCCCTATTTTTTGTCATGTTCTGGAATGATGTATGCTATGATTTAGATGTTGATTTTCTGATATATGCAGATTATATTAAGCTGCTATGTTCAGTGAAGGGGCTCAAAGATTGTTATCGTCTGCAGTCCAACATCACAAAGCTGAACCACTGGTGTGTAACCAATAGGCTACCTCTAAACATCTCGAAGTGTAATATTGTGACATTTTCAAACAAGGACAACGTTTTGGTGTTTAATTATAGCATCATATGAGCAGCTCTTAATCGCCTAGAAAGTGTCAAAGATCTGGGCGTAATTTTTGATTCGAAATTGACCTTCACAGATCATATTGAATCAGTAGTTTGTAGCGCTTACAAAACTCTAGGGTTTGTTATCAGATTTAGCCGCGATTTCAATGACACAGATATGATTAAGATGTTATACTTTACGTTTGTGAGATCAAAGCTTGAATACGCTGCATTAGCTTGGCAACCACATCATAATTATTGGTTAGACAAACTTGAGTCCATAAACAGAGAGAGATGACTATGCGACCAGGTTCATGAGTAAGTTATTGCACTGTCAAATCGACTGTTGCGATATCTTACACAGACCTAATTTGCTTGTTCCAAGAGAACATGCCAGAGGTAACCAGACCTTCTACATAAGAACTCCTAGAATAGGCTTACTCAAATTTTCTCCAGTCTATAACCTTTGCGCATGGTGCAACAGGTCAGCAGATACCTTTGATATCTTTCGGTGTCCCATTATGAAGCCTGATCTCCCTCTCCTGATTGTTGTTTCATACTTTTAACTTATTTGTGTGTTTAGTTTTAGTGTATATGGCTTTTTTGGTCTTTTTGTCAGCCTCATATATTATGATTATGTATTTTGTTGGTATTGTATATTATTTTTCTGTGTGATTCTTCCACCCTTTAATTGGCTATGGCTGTTGGGTGGCGTATCTAAATAAATAAATAAATAACGAAGTACCTTAAATGTAGAAAAATAATAACGGGAGTCTATTTGCGGGAAAAGCTAGATAAAACGCTGAAGTCTGAACTTATGGCTATTCAGATTCAACGCAATAATTTTTTAGACTCGTAACTCTATGATTCCCTGACTATGATCGCTTCTGCTTCAAGGCATGCTATGAAATAAAAACATGGCTGGGGATATATCTGGATATCTGAGAGTCATTTGGACACAGCAAAAACAGGTGACAAATGCAGCAAGCGTTGTTATTCCTTAAATCCCTGCGGTATCTGCCAATATCCTCTCACTTGCTGACTTTAGAGTGATATTGGAAAACATTTAGGTCTGATTTTATCAACATGCGCATTTTAATAAAGACTTTGATAATCAGAATATCCCTTTCAAGAACATGCACCTGTCAAACTACCCTGAAAAGTATTGATTTCTCTCGAAATTTACCTCAAAAGTGTCAAAAATAACATAATTCATATACAATCGACCATTGCGAACCATCTAGTAACTTTTCCAGTCTTATTTTCCATCCTAAATGCGTGAAAAATTGCATTTTCTTGTTTTACAAGGAGTTTAGCAGTATGCGGTATTTCCGCACAAATTATTACTAGGCTCATATTTTTACGATGAAGTATTCTTAAACTGCGACACCACCTATTTTAAAATAAGATGTGCCTGAAACATGTTTTTTGATCTAATATTAGTTTGTTCTTGAACAGCTATAATTCTTTCGATCACATTTTACAACTAACTTCAATAAAGGGTATTTCGAAAACGGTTACATGTAGCGACTTTAACAAAGTATACCTTTTTTACGTAAAACATATTGCGGAAAACATTTTTTTAATATTCACATTGATGCACCAAACCGGAAGAAAGTTTTGATAATCTCAATGAGTTCAATGTGGCGTAGGTGGTGTACTCTATTCATGGTAGCAAAACTTAGTTGAATTTAGACTTCTCGTCTTAAAAAACTCCCAGATACGTAATTTCAGATAGCTGTTCAATCCTATCGCAGAATAATTGAGAAAATACGAAAATAAAAGTAAAACTTTGACTCCCTGTGTCTTGAAAGTTAATCATTTTAAGGAATCATGTTGTTACCTCGATATTCATAAAAATGTGAGGTCTATCATCTGTCTAGCGTTGTCTGCCGAATATCTGGATACCTTGTATATACGTATATAATAAAATAATTGGAATCACTTTCAGCTTTGTGTCTATTGCTGTCATTGTCACATTATGCCGGGTACACATCAAATCAACAAAATAAATACAAAATAGTAACTCAATGCAACAGACAAACGTGGTAATCAACATTTAACAAAAATGTACAAAGGGCGGAAAAATATTTTTGTTTTGTTCGATTACACGCTTGAATACATAAGTTTGTTTTAAATATATTACGGGTTGAGTGCCAAATCCATAAAGCTACAGTACTGAAGAGGGTCCTCGAATACGATATAATTTTTGATGTTCAGCGATGTGTAATATAGTGAAAATTCCATGATGATTTTAATTAAACCACCTGTATTTTTGAGGAATCAATACTCATGTTGAAAATAAAGAGTATTCCTGTAATCTAAAACCATAGCTTTTCTCATACAAAGTAAATTTTGAGAAGTCACTTAGTTAGTTTTATGTTTAAATGATCTTTGTGTTATTTCCCTGACACGTGATATTCTCGTGACAAAAAAAGAGTGGATTTCTTGTAAGTACTAAAGGGTCGATCATACCATGCCATGCTTTCCAAACTTTTTTTTTGTACATCAACCCATATAACTCACCCCCAGCTGTTGGTGACCTGGAACACTGCATCTTGGATAAAACTTGGAGTTTCCTTTTCAGTTTTGTTTCATCTTTTAAATTTTTTCAGCTTGAACTTTGTTTATATTCACACGTTTTTTGTGATACCTGTTAATAGTTTCCCTTTTATATAGGGTGTCCCACGACGACTAGTATAAGAAATATATCGGAAATGGCACTGCTGGAGAATTATTATCTGTAGTAAAATTTGTATATTCACCTAATATTGTCTTACCCAATGAGGCATTTGTTTTTGGTTACGTGACGTCGAATTCAAAATTATGAATCGGACACCCTATATATTTGAGCCTTCCAATAATTCCAACAAACCACACTTGGGATCTAAAGTGATTAATTCAAAAGCTACAGGTACTTAAAGGATTATACGACTACCATTATGAAACACTAGCAAAATAATATGTGTAACTGTAGGGGTACATGTTATAATCAATCCTAGTCGTATAATCCTTTAAGTACCTGTAGCTTTTAAACGAATAACTTTAGACCTCAAGTATGCTAGTTTGTTGGCATTGTTTTACCGGGAGGAACACAGAAAGGTACTGATATATGCAGGGTGTCCCATTAATACTTTTGAATCGGACGTCATGTGGCTAAAAACAAATACCTTATTAGATAACGCAATGACAAGGAAAGACAAAACATTTGCTCTACCTTACGTCCCCAAAATTATAATTCTCTGCTGCTGCCTAGTTCCAATATATTGTTTGTCTTAATCGTCGTGGGACACCCTGTATCAAACGTTTTGTATCAAATCATAGTAATTTTGTATGCATCATATAGCCAATTTATTCCATCAACAACAACGTATAACACCTAGGGGTACCACACATTTCACACTTTCCATCTTACACCCTTCAATTTTCCTTTAATTTTAAACACAGTACACCACATTACGTTTTATGAAATTGTGTCTGCTTTCTCAACCCTACGTTAGATGACAGATACATTTTTTTATAGTATGCACAGTTACAGTCACAGCATAGTAAACAATCACCACAATATATCAGGTTGGCGGCAATTACACGCGCATCCCCCTTTTGGATGATTATTTGTAGGGATGCTAACGGTACTTCGATACTTGGAATGTATCTATACTTCTGCACTAATAACCTGTATTTTTACCTTAGACACTTTTTGAGCAATTGCAAGCTGGTATCGCTACCTTTGTAGCGGTATTAGTATCGAAAATAATTGATGGGTGTAATCAGTTGCACAAAATTCTCCGTACGAACCAAACGCGCCTTCTTTGGCGTGTACAGCTCTATACTTGGCTAAAAAATATCGAATTGGTACCGGTATCGATATTTTTATTTTCGCATCTCTACCCAGATTTCATACCCGTAAAATCATCCTAAGGTCAAATTCTGTGGGAGCCATTTTTATACAGGAAATCCTCAGAGATATTCTGCTGGTTGTTTACACTGTGCTGTGGTTACAGCTGCAATGAATATTCTATTGGCTAGTGTCTCATGATAGTGTCGAACAAAATTAAAATTATTTCCTTGGCCCATGTACGATACCAGTGTAGTTTGGTACTCCTGAGGTAACTCTCTGCTCTCTGACTGTGTTTGGCTGGATGAGGATGTTACTATTGAAGTTACGCAGCGTTATATAAAATCCAAAATCACCAGGAGTTTCTGTAGCTCTTCAGCTCCGTTCACAATAATTCCTGCTCTACATTTGGCTCGCTCATGCTTCTGCTTTGAAGGTAACAGAAAATATAGGAAGGATATACGTCCTCATTAAAGAAGGTACTTGCCTGGAATCCGGATACTGTGACGTTGTATATAATGAGACAACCATTGACATACCAGTTTCGTATAACGGCATGGAAGCGTGTACTGTTGCTTATATGCAGAAGAGCAAAGTTAAAGTTGTGCATCACCTAAAAATAGTACGTGATACGGTCGAACTTTGCAATTAATTTTGCTTGCTTAAGAACAACGCTTGAAAAGATAGTAGAGGAAAATACTTGGGTCAAGTGGAAAATTATACTTAAACATTAAAGGTTAGTAGCATGCCATTTTTTGTCAAACATCTTGTATTCTGATAAAGGCTGCCCAGAGTGAAAGGTAGGTGAAGAGTAGTTTATATTTCACATTTTTTGTCTGAGCCAGTGAAGTGCGTCGAGGTAAGAAGACAAGCACAGTATTGGTTTCTGATTAGCAAATTTTTTTTTCGTTTGAAACCGAATTGAATTACCAAAAGCAAAGGCCCCTAGTTAATGCTCTTTGATTATATTATACTGAAGAATCCTTGAAGGCTCAATAATGAAACATTTTTCAAATATAAAATCTATTTGGTATTTATATTATTTGTGTTAGTACTTTAATTTTTCGGTTTTTCTCACAAAGGATATTTTTTAATAATAATACCTGGACAAGGAGAAATGCCGGATTTACTGGAACTACTCGTTCCCTACGCTCGAGCTTGTATAGGCAAACAAGCCGACATTTTCCTTCTCGATCACCAACAGAAGACAATGTTTGTTATAGAGTTTTCGGCACCTGCCCAGGTGAATAATACATATTATCCTCTGTCAGGAGGAGAAAAAGGTGACCCAAATATCAGGAGTTGCTGGGACAACTTCGCAGGCTCTGGCCGGACCACACTGTCTGCTGGTTATGGTTATTGGATACCTAGGTGGAAGGAGGAATACGCTGCTCTCTGCACTGTGCAAAATGCCGGTGTGCGGTGCGGCGGCGCTCATCTTAGCCGCCATAATGCAGAAGGCAGTCTTCCTTGTGTCCCTTCCTCTGCTCATGGCGCACGATTCGCGGACCCAGTGATTGCTCACCTCACAGTGTGATGAGTAGTCACTGGGTAATAAAACAGCATCTCTTTTACTTCCCACACCGATAGGTGAGGGGAGTATTGTGATCGTGAAAATTTTCGATTTTGAGATAATACGCTTTTGGGGGTTTTATGATGTGTACATAACGAAAATCCACGTCACTAATTTCCGTCGGTCTGTCTGTCTGTCTGTCGGTCTGTCTATCGGTCTGTCTATAGGTCTGTCTGTCGGTCTGTCTGTCTGTCGCGTTTTTCTATCCTCGTAATCTCAGTGACCGCTGCATAAATTGCGATGAAATTTGGGCAGCGTTATGCTATGGGGTCGTAGTAGGATACGTTATAAGGCTGCCGTGTTACAAATCAGCACCTACGATCTGTCAAAACTAAAAAAGTAGCAGACGGACATATTAAATTCCGTGATTATAACCACTAATTGACCGACAAGTTCCGATTAACTTAACAGACAATTAAAACAGCCTAATTACCCAATTAGGTTATGAAATATATTCGTCTGTTAGAGGCCCGATTAACTGTAACTAGAGGATTAAGAGTGATTATGCAACCGGCTCAAGTCATTATTGGCTCTATTGTAAATAATCAAGGTCCACATACACTTAACTTCAAAAGGAATTTTAAGCAGTTTAGTTTTTTTAATGTGTTCAGTACTCAAAGATATTCTCAGTTAATGAACATTATTTTAGTATACAATAATTACTAACATTATACTGATGCACGTTAATTTTTTTGGAAAGTCAGACTATTTTAATAAAATGCTACTTGGGTAATTCATTATAGACTTACTCAAGATAAATCTAAAATTAATTTTGCCAAAAAAAAAAACAGATACTTAAAGAGCGTAGGTGACAGAAAAGTTCTGCCTCTGCGCCATCTGGTACCCAGAGGTAACAGCAAACCAAAGAAAGTCACTGCTAAAAAGCAGCAGAAAATTCTGATGCTGTCTGCGTACTGGTGGATTTGCGGGGATATAGAGCAACCCTCGTATATCGACTCTCATATGCAGTTGGCATAGATACCTAAAAGGTCGAACAGTGGGGTCCTGTACTAGAAGCAGTTGGGTGAGTTTTTTCAACGAATTCGAATAGGTTAGAAAAAGCAACGCCCATGCTCTAATAGGCATGTGAGTGTGCCAAAGATCCCGTTATTATTATTTACTGTGTTCACAAACACGATGTTATTTTTTCCAGAAATATGCGGGATTTAAATTTTATGGAATTGTTTAAAATAGTCTTTTAACACTTATGCACTGTTAAAAGCCAAAACTCATTCGAAACTATAAGAATTACCCCAAACGATCAACCAAAACAAGGTAGCTATCTAATATTATGCCTCTACAGAAGTGCCGTTATTTTCAGGATTCTTTACCTGCTATCTCTACAAAGAGTATATTGGTTTATCAGCAATTCAACGGTCAGTGTGCCAGCTACCGCGTTGGGATTGTGGGCACACGAAAACAAATACAGTAAAGTGCAGCCTCCATATTGATGATGTTTTAAATCACTTATACAAATGTGTTACGTTGTGTGCTTTTGCCTTTTTGTCTATTTTTAAAAACGCAAACAAATTCACTACAAATGAAACCTGGTATTTTCTTCCATTCGCTCACTTGCAGGTTAGAGTGAATCACGGAAATTTGATTTTATTAGTTGAAAAAATATTACTGGGTAAATTACTGATGTTATTCATTTTTAAGGTAACTAATTTTGATAAAAAATCACTTGAATAATCGAAAATATGAATTACCATGATTTTAGGAGTGGGTCATTTTATTAGGACAATCCTTTAAGAATACAAAGCATTTTGGAGTTCCACCCCCTCCCATCTTTCCCACCACTCCAATATTATAAAACGAAAGAAAATCGCTTGTTTTATTTGTTTTCTTTAATAAAATAAAACAAGGAAAGATACTCGAACGAAATTTTACAAGACAATAGTTGTTCCAACCCTCTTATATGGTAGTGAAACATGGACCGGTATTTCAAGACGTATATTTTTCTCTCGATTTTTCTCTAGAGAGCATTTACCAGTCGCAGAATTACGGTATTATCTGGCTGAAGGCAAAGACCGTCTTGATAAAAATAACAATTAGAGACAGGTAATTTACTGAAATTAAGTTAGGATAAAAACACACCTTACAGTAAGAGTTTCAAGTGAATGCAGGTAATTCCAACAGCCGCAAACTGTAAGAAAATGGCACAGTGGTGGACTAGCCGTCAGCACACTGGGAATAAAGGTGCGGTCATACCTTCGAATAGTAAAGAGTCATACAACTCGAATCTCGATGTACCCAGTAAACACATAACGTTGTTTAACGTAACTTAAACGCATGAACGGTTGATGATACAATATAATATTACGTTTGAATTTTAAAGGCTTGATTTTGGTGTAAATATATACCATTTTATTAGAACGTCATAATAAAGTTTGATTAAATACACAATTCTACGGTGGCTTATTTCCACGTTAAAATAACGTTGTGTGTTCCACAAATAGAGTGTGCAAAGAATTATGTATTCAGACGGTAAAATAATCAGTAATTTACCCTACAATATTTTTTCGATTAATAAAATTAAATTTCCGTGATTGACTCTAGCCTGCAAGTGAGCGAATGGAAGAAAATACCAGGTTTTATTTGTAGATAAATGTTAATTGAATTTGTTTGCGTTCTTGAAAATAGAGAAAAGGGCAAAACACACAACATAACACATTTGTATGAGTGATTTAAAACAGAATATCAATATGGAGGCTCCAGTTTACTGTATTTGTTTTCGTATGCCCACAATCCTAACGCGGCAGCTGGCACACTGACCGCTGAATCGCTGATAAACCCATATATCCTTTGTAGAGGTAGCAGGTAAAGAATCCTGAAAATAACAGCACTTATGAGGAGGCATAATATAGATAGCTACTTTGTTTTGGTTGATCGTGTTGGGTAATTGTTACAGTTTTGAATGAATTTTGGCTTTTAACAGTGCATAAGTGTTAAAAGACTATTTTAAACAATTCCATAAAATTTAAATCCCGCAGACTTCTGGAAAAAATAACATCGTGTTTGTGTAAATAATAACAACGGGATCTTTGGCACACTCACATGTGTATTAGAGCATGGGCGTTGCTTTTTCTAACCTATTCGAATTCGTTGAAAAAACTCCTAACCTAACTACTAGTACAGGACCCCACTGCTCTATCCTTTAGGTATCTACGAGGGTTGCTCTATATCTCTGTCAATCCACCAGTACGCAGACAGCTGTTTCAGGCTTATTAGCGATCATCAGTGCACCATAGGTCGATTGACGGAGATAGACAGCATCAGAATTTTCATAAAGGATGTGAGAGTAGGCGGCAGAAAAGATCTGCCTGTGCGCCATCTGGTAGCCGGAGGCAACGGCAAACCAAAGTAAGTCACTGCTAAATAGCAGCAAACTTCTTGGCGGTACGCAAAGGAGCATTCACTTCACCTAACCAGATGAGCGCGCTTCTATGCCAAAACCATTTTGTTCTTTCGACGCCGTTGCGTTCAACACGTTGCCGAAATGTTGCCTCGGTAAAAGGCTGCCTTAACGCAGTCGAGAGCATTATATACGCTAACCGATGGCGTCGACCAAAAAATACAACGCGACGAATTTTCCGTTCATGTAGTTCCACTCGTTTGATGACGCGGTTCTTATTACGACGTGCAAACCGCCGCGTGAAATACGCCGCAGAAAGTCCGCTCGTGCAGTTTGGCTCTAATAGTCTCGTATTATAGCTCAACAAGTAAACACTACGGAGATGAATGTATAAAATAAAAATGTCTAAATATATTCTCTCATCTTTCAAGAACTACGGACTATCGCCAAAGAGAAGCATTGCAACTGAAGTTTTTATGATTCGTAGAATGCCGCCGCTTTATGAGCACTCTTAACGCTCTGTCTGTTTTTCTCGGTGAAATCTGAATATGTTTTCAATCCGACTATCTCATTCGCTCCTCTCTGGAAACTCTTTTCGAGATGTTTTATTGCCTCATCTTTTATTTATGCGCTTTAAGGTAGCAAGCGAATTCGTAATCCTATACGCAATAACAGGACCTAAACCGAAGTAATAAAATACCACTTAAACTTATGTGTTTTTAAAGGAAGGTACGGGGAAAAACTGTTCGATAGGTCATGGAATGTGTTTTAGTTTGCAAATCCACAGGTAAACGTTTACTAAAATAAATGACATTAAGGGGCCTGGGTACACACAGTTGTACCTATGTATTTGCTATGTTAAAACACGGATTTCCATTTCAAACTACATACACAGTATTTCAGAAGGTGATAGTTAAGACCTTAATGAATGACAACTATTTGCGATTTCCTCAGAAAAGCTTTTTAGTGTGCAAAAAAACTCGCAATGCAAAATCATACATTTCTCAATTCTCTGTAATTTAACAACCAAATACGATAGGTACCAAAGAAAGGCCAAATATAGGTGACAATGCGCAAGCTTTCTTCTTCAATCTGCTTTTTGAATCATTACTGTAAGTTTAAAGGTAACGTCAGGAGATTGGAAATGCGAAATTAATTTTTATAATGACCTTTGGACATTTTGACATTTTGATCTTTGGATTTTTGGACTTATCGCCCCTCATCTTAGACACACAAACTGGAGAAAGGGAACAGACGGCCACGCCTCTTCGCTAGCACGGGAATACGTCTTTTCTTGAATTCTCAATTTCGCGCGCTATACCCGAGAACCTTAAGCATCGGTAGGACGGGGCTAGTTTACGAGCTACCTACATAACACTATATGGGTATGTATATCCACAGAATGTACATTAGATATTTCAGTTTGAACATGTGTACTTTGAATATTCGTAGTACGTTGAATGTACACATATAAAATGACATACACTAGTGTAATATACTATGTATATTCACGTAGGTATATTCATATGCGAATATACATAAGATGCTGGTCTAGGTATTATATTTACATCTAGTAGTTTACGCCTGCGCGATGGACTACTAGTGCCGCCCTTGCTGATTTCTGGCCATACTGCCGATGCCGTTCGCATCCGTAGTCGTAGTTAGCGTGTGTGCGCTGTTGCTGGCTGTGCCTGATTACCTGATCAAGTGGAATATTGTGCAATGTTACTTATCTTCTGGCTACTGAAAAAGCACACGCAAACTTCACTAGGATGAACAAAATCTTTCGCAACAGAGATCTAAGTGCACATAAAAAAATACTGTTGCGTTTCCAATAAATTGTTAGTACTTGGATGTTTTTCCATCGCTTTAAATATATTTACAGTTGTTTCAAATCCGTGTCATTAAAAGAATTCGATCCTTATATTCGAAGTAATCACAGGTACGCCAATAAATTCAAAAAAGTTTTAGATTCATTCTAGCGATATGTATAATCCTTCTAATACCAGTATGGGCATATAAGCAATTAAAACATCCTTTTGTTTTCGAAATTTACCCTATGTTTCATTTAAGCAAAGCATACAATCTATTCAATGTACAAAAATGATTACTGCAACAGCAGGTCGTGATAATCCATCTGATAAAAATTAATTTTGTTTCAATGGCCCTTGTCGTTCGCTGAACTATAATCAGTATTCGGCGGGACTGATCTCCCGATTCGATGAACGTAAGAATAAAGAAAGGGGGTTTTTCTCAGTGCTACTATCGCCGCGAACCCGTAAACATGGACGAGGTTGTTCCGTTGTGTTGTTTCGGTGTTAGCCGTGTTGTGTCATCTCGTGGTTTTGCGTATTGCATCAGCAATTGTGTGATTTAAATGTGTGCAGTTATAAAATGGATGACCTACTGAGAAATTGGGACTTAACACCCACATCTGAACGTAGGTATTTAGATTAGACAGACAGTTATATTTCAGGTAATAATGCAACAACTGGTGCAGGCTTATGTCTAATTCTTACATCATGCTCCTTATAACTTCATACAAAATCACACAATTAAATATCCAAACGAATCAGTCAGCTGTCCTCGCAACAAAATCTGTTGGTCCAAGGAAAAGAAATTAGTTTAGAATCAATTACCAAACACAGATTCGATTCAACGACAGGCTGCGATTGAATTATTGGAATCCAATGACTTCTTGTATTTGAATCGACAACACGATATAATGCGTTACCAACGTCCCATTGGATTAAACATCGCTGTATTCGAGGAATGCTGAATGTAACGTCCCATTGAATCCAAGCGTAAGTCTTTGACAGAACGACAGATTTTTCTATGTGTGTGACACTAAAACGTTGTCTAGCTAAGTGTTACGTTTTTTCTACTCTCCTCTACAGAGCGAAAGCTTGGATTGTGAACTCCGAGAAGGATTGAGGCATTTGAAATGTTGGTGTTCAGAAGGGTCTTCAGAATATCGTGGATGGATAAAGCAACAAATGCTGATGTCCAGAGTCACATTGGCAGAGAAAATGAGATTGTAGGTGGAATTAAAAAACGAAAATTAGAATATCTAGGCCATAACATGAGACGAAAGAAATATCAACTTCTACAGTTAATTGTCCAAGGCAAAATTCAATTCATTCAAATTGCTTCGATCGCAGATAAAGTATAGTATTCAACTTGCGGTAATGGTAATAACTCACTTGTTGATTTATATTACTCGCCTACGACTCCTGCTGCAATTATTACCGTCATTACCCTATAGTCAAACAACATACTACTATGCTGAAATGCGACGTTTCTGGTTTCTGATTTAAAAGACACTCACGAGTAGCTTGCATGCAGTATTAGAATGAAAATGAGATTTTTGTATGTGACTGGGCTCTTACAGTGAAAGTAGAATGTAAAATGCGATGAGCAAATGATAACAGATAATCGCGGAAGGAAATGGGACGAAATAGCTTCTGGCAGAAAAAGGGTCGACAAAAAAGCTGTGTCGCGAGATCGCATTAAACGCGAACCTTACAGATTGCGAACCGAAAGAATACAGAAACTTTTTTACAGTTGTGGTGGAAGACCCTCATCTGAGTTCTGTAAAAGTTTCTTCGAGGGCGAACGGCATTATCTGCGCTTTCCAGCGGAGTTTCCTTATTTTGTAGTAGGCTACGGCTGGTATGCGGCTGCTGACGCGTGTGGTGGAATTCTTGTCAGTCGTTTTCTTTTTAAACTTGTAAGTAAAAGCACCGCTGATTATCATAGCGGTCAGTGGAAGCTTGAATCTTTTCATAGTCTCCGCATAGCATACTAAAAAATCAGCAGAAAATCTCTGAAGATTTCCTTTAAAAAAATAGCTCCTACAGAAGTCTATGATAAGATATCTGGGTAGGTATGCCAAAATGACAAAAAGTATCGATACACCCAGATACTTGAAGACAAAGTATCGATTCTCCTAAATATCGGTATGGACAACATGAATTATCGAAAATTTGCATCAGATTAGTCAAAATGTGCCTAAATAGTGCTTTAATTGTTAAGTGACAATAAGGTGGAACTAAGTTGTTCAGAATTACAAAACGTATACGTAATTAAATTAACTGAAGAATCCTTGTCTGCAAACATCAATGCAATGTAATAACTTACCTAACACTAACCTAGTATAGAATTTGTCCTCAAAGTTAGGGCTTTTTGGGCATTTTAATAAGAAAAAATTCCCTTGTTTATCACCTAGAAAAACCTTGGCAGCTTGCAACATAGGTATATCGGTGAAAAAGAGGTTGAACTGTTCACTAAATAGCCTCATTAAGTGCCATGAGGTTACAGGGATATTTTTAGTAGGTGTTTATCCTAATTTTAACTTGAGCACTAACTTTTAGGGAAAACACTCTATTTCTATCGACCTATAACAACAAATTTATTGTTTTAAGTTAAAATTAATTACTTGCAAGTATTCGCATCTACTTCGATGTCATTATGGAAAAGTTGCCTACGAGGTTGAAAATGCGCATCTACGTTGACATCATTATGGAAAACATGTTGTGCGATTGTTTGCAAATGGTTGCAAAAGACCTCCGTATGTTGAAGTTCTAAAAGCAGGTATCTTTGATTTTCATTTAATAATATACAGGGTGTTAATTAAGTATGTTAACAAACCTTAACCACGAATAGTACTCCGAAAAATAGAAAGAAAATGTCATATGAACATGGGTCCGAAAATGCTTCCTAGGGGAGCTACGCCCCTTTGCATGGGGCACCCTGAAAATGGTTTTCCCTCAATATTCTCTAAACCATTCATAACAAAATTATGAAATTAGGTAGGATGGGTAAACTTTTAACGCTGAATCTGATTCTGAATTCAGAATTTCATAATTTCAATCAGACGCGTATCATACGGGAGGAGTTAAGGGTAAAAATAACCCCATTTTCTAAATGGTAATTTTTTGACATTCTGATTTTAATATATTTCAGATGTTTCTACGTAAAAATGGTTTCTTGGTATATCTTGATAGGGCTAACCATTTTCGAGAAAAATGCAAATTATTGAATATAATATCCTGCATCGATTCAATAATGATTTGCATTTTTCTCGAAAACGGTTAGCCCTATCGAGAATTACCATTTAGAAAATGGGGTTATTTTTACCCTTAACTCCTCTCGTATGATACGCCTCTGATTAAAATTATGAAACTCTGAATTCAGAATCAGATTCAGCGTCAAACGTTTACCCATCCAACCTAATTTCGTCTTCAGGGTGCCCCATGCAAAGGGGCGTAGCTCCCTTAGGAAGCATTTCCGAACCCATGTTCATATGACATTTTCTTTCTATTTTTCGGAGTGCTATTCGTGGTTAAAGTTTGTTAAGATACTTAATTAACACCCTGTATATAATATTAATTAACAAATAAAACACATAAAAAATATGTCGCTCTATATAGCTAACAACCACGCCAGAATATACGTGTATATAATTAGAGATAAGAATACCCTATTAAAGAAGTAGGAAATAATTTACTTGGGTAAATTCAAATGGCGCCCTCACTGTGGAATTTGTTGGTATAAAAATTCAATTTCTATTATATTGACAAAACCGGATTTTTCGCGAACTAATAATCAACAAATTTAACATTTAATCTTATAAAAAAAGAAAAAAAAGTTGTTGACCGCGGTGAGATTCGAACCCACGCCCTTCCGGACTGGTTCCTAGCGTCTTGGCCACTCGGCCACGCTGCCTGTGCTTCAGGAATATCAATACACCATACATAATACGCCGTCATTTGCCAAATAATAGCCCAGATGAGGAAGCTTTCTATCTCTATTCTTTCTTAGTCTTTGATATCTCTAACGAAATGTCCCTTTCTCTCTTATTCCATCGTTTAGTTTCTTTTGTTAGCTATTTTCGCATATAGTAAGGCTCTACACCGTCTTAGCTGTCTCCTACGAGCTACTACCAGATCTCTGATCGCATTATTATTCTGAACTTTTGATTATACAAAAGGTGCTGGACTAGCTGATGGTATTTCATCTAAAGGTTTTGCCAGATTTTTACGAAATTTAACTTTTTCTCTATATTTTTGGCTATTTTTCTCCCAGTCTTTTCTCTTTAGTCTTCTTTCTCTGAACCTCATAGTAGATATAGGTTTTACTTGGCCTTTCTCTTTTTTTCTTAGGTATTTAAGTCTATATTTTCACGAAGCTTCTCCAAACTTGCAGGATCGGATTTCATTTTTCCCCTTCGCTTCCGTTTCTTTAGTTTAGTTTCTTCGTCGCTTATCTTCAACTTCCTTGTCATTATTCATTCCTGGAACAAGATAGTAGGGGTAAATTCAAAGTATAGCCAAAGCAATTGATCCAAAATGGTAAGGTGACTAACTTTAAAAATATTTCCTCATAAACCGTCATTCCTTCACATTAGTGTCTGACCGAAACTACTTTTTACGGCCGAAACCGAGACCGAAACCGAGACCGAAACCGAATTTGGGCGTCCGTCTCAGTTTCGGCCGAAACCGAAACTGAAACATCAATATAACGTCAGTAATTTTTTCGTGGATATAAAAATGAATAACGTTTCATCAGCACTATCACACCTTATTTTATATAAATTATTTATAAATAAGAAGTTAATTTGAACCAAATATCAACTATTTTATATTTATTAAATATTTTATCTACTAAATAACATTCCAAACTTTGGTCAATCTTTATGACACTGTTATCAATTGGCTGCCTCAAAACTAAATTTCTCAAGCACCTACGTGCTAAGTACAACTACTAAGTGTTTTTGAAAGTAAGGAGTTTTCTCCGAATTTATGAAACTGTTGTGAGCTTCATTGAACTGAACAATCTAATATTGTAATATTGTAAGCGAGAAACAATAATTTTTAACTTTCTTCGCAAATAGCTTCCTCAGTCTGAATAAATTTGACTAGTAGCATTAAGTAGTTGTTCAGTGGAAACAGTCGTCGGTAAGGCAGACGTGAATTTTAGGGGAACCTTTCTCAAAGACAGAAATGGACTAAAATTCTAGTGAAATATCTGCGTTTCTTTGCAAGTTTGGCTCCGATAAGTAGGCTTCTTAACTTGTGATAAGTTATTACCATCATCTACCCAGCAAAATGACACTTCTTCGGTTGAAGATTAGTGCTCCGAGGGCGTCCGATCGCAGCGCCAAATCCATCGAATCTAGTTTCGGTTTCGGCCGTAGTTTCGGCTGGATGGCAGAAACGAAACCGAAACCCTTTTTTTTGGCCGAAACTAGGCCGAAACCGAATGTTCGGTCAAACACTACCTCACATCAAATATAAATGAGGGAATGAGGAAATATAGCAAAATCAAGAATGGCGCGTGGCACAACCTCGCTTTAAGAGATACTGATTGTGCAAATCAATACTCCAAAAAAACTATTTTACTGTGTAATCAACAACTCTTGAAGTAACTTACCTCTCGTCTATGTAGGATGTAAGGGAATGACGGTCACAAATGTAAGCCTGAACAATTATTTAATAAATTCTTTTGGCACAGAAGACCTGAAACTCCTAGGATACATTCGGCGTACTCGTACATCGACAGTACTGCCACCTATTAAATACTAGTAGTAGGGTTATAACAGGACACGCCTCATCATTATTTTTTTGAGTTTGTTTTTACTTTCTTATCCAAACTGAACTTTTTTCATGATTTCATTGTATGTTTAATAAACTAGTCAAATCTGCATTATTTTTACTTGACTTTTGTACCAGCTACAAGCTATAAATGTAACTTAGTCTTGTAGGGACTATATTTTTTTATTCACATGCATGGTTTGGAAATTATAACTAGCATTTTTAGAAAGGGTAGTATAGATTGCACTGTAAAATTTCTGCTGAAACTGAAAGGATACGAGTTTCTGGATTTCCTAAGAGCTACCCATCTACTTACTGTATGCGATCATCGTACATTTATCTAACACTGCAATCACAATGGAACACGGGTTCGGACTCTAGACTTTACGGTATTTTTATTTACAGGAACTGCCGAAGCATTGAAGTACGTGTCAGTGAGCATTCCTCAAGCAGTACGAGTGATGGACACCGTGACGCTTCAATGCCGCTTTGACATAGAGGGGGAGCCTTTGTATACCTTGAAATGGTACAAGGGAGGCAAGGAGTTCTACCGGTACATCCCCAAGGAAATGCCGAATACCCAGGTGTTCACTGTACCTGGCATAACGGTTGACGTAAGTTCCTTATATATCAACATTTTGACCAATGTTTGGATATCATTTCCGAAATCACAATCACTTATAGAACAGAACCTACTATGTGCAAAGCTCCAATATTATGGTCTTGATGAGATGTCCATAAATTTGTTTAGATTTTATTTGTCGGACCGCGTTAAAAAGGTAAAAATTGAGGAAAACAAATCCTATAATAAACACATCTCATCGGGAATTACCCAGGGTTCGATTCTGAGACCACCACTATTCATTGTATATATGGCTGATTTTCATACTACCTTATCGCATTCATTAATATCGAGCTATGTAGATGACACGCAGCTAATTTAGCACTTTGATCCAGAGAACCTGGCGGATGCTGTTGATATGTTGAATGTAGTTATTGAAAATGTAGTCACATCACAGACTTAACATCTCTAGAGGGAATGTAAACAACAAAATGCACAGGTCGCTGACCAGCTAACATGTAACGGAAATTTTGACAGCTTGAGGGCATTACCAGAGGCGTACGATTTTATATTAAAATTGGATGCTCATTAATAGATTCAATTATTACTGTGATGTTACAAACTGATACAATAAGTTGTATTAGTATTTAGCTACACTTAGAGAGTTACTCTTATTATAACTTGATTGTAACAGTTGATAATTTATTATTACCATGAAGTGTTTCCCCATATTTTACGCTACTAAAAAACCAAAGCAAAACCTATACTAACCTATGATAAGTGGTGTTCACCGATTCTTCGCTATTGCAGCAAACTATGCACTTTTTACTAATCTCATCATGCAATTATGACAATATTGTTCATAAATAATTTAATTCACACCACAAATAGTCACAAAGTCACTCAAATATACACTAAAACAACAAAAACCTCAACATACGCAATAACCACAACTATAATGACAGCCGCATGACAGCTTTATGGGACGCCGATTGTAGGTTGTCAGATTTACGACATATTAAAAGTTATTGCGACATTCCGCTATGAAATTTACCATTTTTGAGTTTCGTTAAATCGATACAAATTATCTTCATGTAAATCACTTACATTGCAAGTATATTTCAATGTATAGTTAAATACCCAGTTAAATACTTTGAGGAACATGTATTCAAACTGCTGAAACTGCCAGATTTTGAAGAAACTGGAAAGTCCTTAAGCGGACGAACAGCGCAATAGCGCTATAGATGTTGGCTGGTCAATATTCAAATTGGGCTCCCTCTAGGGATGTTAGCTCTGTGAGTCACATCCACTAAAAACCATAACTTTTCATTAAATCCAGCTAAATGCAGGGAGATGCAGTGCTGCTCAAAAAAGTCGTGTGATAACCTTGAAGCTAATTTAAACATAAAAATCGTGAACAGTGATTCACATTTAGAAGAGAAATACTTGGAGTCACACTTGATCAAAATTTAAGGTTCAGATCGCATGTTTGTAATGTTTTACAGAATGGAGTCAAGTTGATTGACTCAGTAGCTTCCAGACATGATGATGATACCATTTTATTATTTTCCCATTGCATTGCGTCAAATTGATTGACTCAGTACTTCCCACACATAATGATGATTTTTATTATTTTCCCACTGCATGAAGCTATGGTTTGAAATCCATACAACCAAAT
Organism: Callosobruchus maculatus; assembly: GCA_951848785.1. Taxonomy (NCBI): domain Eukaryota; kingdom Metazoa; phylum Arthropoda; class Insecta; order Coleoptera; family Chrysomelidae; genus Callosobruchus; species Callosobruchus maculatus. The sequence goes on from CATOUR010000296.1 coordinate 3,186,209, forward strand.
CATCGCCCACCCTTCCGCAAAAAAAATCCAACCCAAAAACTCTATTAAATAGTTTCTTGTGGAACTTCTTAGGAACTAGGACGCCATAATTTTTTCTTCACATTTCAGCTGGACGATACGAAACGATCAGGAGCCTCCAAACCGTCTAAAAGTTTGAGCTGTTTTTATATTTTTAGTTTTTTTATGATTGCTGCGCCGCCACTGACACGATTCAAAAACAGACGCGTTTTTCACTTTCGCCGCTGCAGTAAATTTATATTATGAATGTTCTTATATCATGAACGCTCTAATATGAATATGAGTAATAAAACAAAACAAACATGCGTACACAGCTTTACTGTTAACACTTTGTTGTCTAAAATATCCCCAAATAAAACCTTTGTCATTCGGCATATTTTATGTATTTATGCCCTACTTATCACTAAAAGTTCAACAGAAATTATATGCAACGTGCAACCGAAATTTTTCAAATGCCACCCTAAATAATAGGAAAAAGATTCTTCTCAACTTTCGCTTCAATTATACCGACCAGGGGCGTATCCAGACCTCAGTCTTGGGGGGGTAGCGGGGCCTGAAGTTTTGTGTGCTTTCACCATTTTTTGTAATACCTTCGTGAAAGATGTTGATGCAAGAGAAAAGGAAAATGTTAATAGTGTTAAAATAAAAAGAAGATATGAACAGCAAGTGAAACAGTGGAGTATCAGGTATTTTAGGGAGATGAAGTAAAAAATCTATTGATGCATTAATCAATTTTAATTTTACGGAATACAAATAATATGTAATACGTATATCATCCGTGAACATTTTATTGGCACAGCAAACAACATTAAACGATCATGAACACTCACCAATCAGGTACCCTAGTAGCCACAACACGTACTCTATTTTTTTAATTAGTGTTTTAACTTTTCCATTTGGTGCAATTTTCAGGGTACTAATGAGTTAGGTAAATTTTTGTGACAAGCTACCACGTTGTATAGGACAATAGAGAGGTTCTGAGCCACTAAAAATTGGGACGACGCTATCCGTAGAACATTATTCTGAGCATGCGCAGTGTGTTTCGAGTAACGTATAGGCGTGTGCCTTGTGCATAGTTTTTGTAACCGGAATCTGTGACGTGTATCGTTGCGTTATTCGACAATTGACATTAACAATTATTGGACCTATTTGATTCTAACTTAACCTCACATTATGATCGATTTGGTCGGAAATGCCCAAGAAATGTTACATGCAGCAAGTAAACACCACAAGCAGAAAATAGATCACATCACAAGTAAAATAAAGAATAGGTTATGAAGGATCCCCGAAGCATGACAGTTCAGATTTCACTACCATGGTTCAGTCCTGTCACCTGTTTTGTGACGATCACACGCTGATGCCGGAAACACCTAACTTTGTAGCTTTTATTGGATAATACTGTCAAATAAAATTGACGGAAGAAAACCTGATCCTTTTGTACAATGATAAACTACAAAATAAGTACTATTGCTATCAAAATCATCACGGTTCTTTTCTCATTGCCGCATAGTGGTTTAGACCTGTCAATACCGCACGTAATCATATCATTCATATCGTACCGTAAACTTCCGAGCTAACGAATACTACTTTATCGGTTTATCGCCGATTCGGTTATTTAGGGAGAACCCCTTTTGTAATTTAGTTACTGGAAAAAAGATTTTTTTTCAGTGCGACAATTGCTTAAATAAATGATTCAAAGCTGAATCGAGTTTTTTTTGGAAAATCTTGGGGGGGGGAGTAATTACCCCTGTTACCCCCCCCCCCCTTGTATACGCCTGTGATACCGACCTTTACCGTAAATTACGGAATTTAGAGGAACGTTTGCTCGGTAAAGTTCGCTCGTCCCAACGCTACTCCCATACGAATTAATCGTCAATCCTCAATACAGTCAATAGAACAAAACATTTACTACAATAATTCACCCGTTACGTGCTCCTGCGTTCTCAAAGTAGTTCCAGAAACTAAGATTTACAATCATTATTTATTCTGTGCGGTGCTCAACTACTCCGGTATATCCACGTCAGCAGCAATTCCGGGAGTTGTAAACACTTGCGTATTGGGAGCCCCCAGCGGGACGCAGAGGTAGAGCTCTCTTTGTTGTCTGAATGCTGGAGATGTACCATTACCCTGAATTCCGTTCAGTCGAGTGCTTATCCGGAGCCGATCGAGTGATTGCACTAAAAATGGCATCAAGTGGCTTTTTTTATGTGGTCAGCCTCACGCAAAGGCTGGAAGCCTATGGCAAGACTAGACAAGATTATAGAAATTCCTTACAATAAATCAACTCTCTAACCAGATACAACGGCAGGAACATAAATAAGGTCAATAGAAGCTGGAGTATGACAGATATCGATATTTTCCACAGCCTACTGGCTACTGCAATGTAGAGGGGGACTAAAAATCTCCAAAACAATTAAAAACACTGAAATAAAAGCGATTGCTACTTCAAGACGCAATTATGAATAACATGTGATGGTGTAAAAAAAAGTAGTAATTTGCGTCAGACTAACGATACCTCTGACTGAAGCCCTCCTAAATTTTTGAGTATTTATCAGCAAGGTCGCAAAAAAGGAGTACTGACTTATCAGATTTAAATTCTCTGCTAGGTAAATTATGTTTTATAATTTGAACAAATTTTAATTTCTTCCTCATTTTCTGTGATCTTGCTAATAGGTATTGAAGAATTTTCAAAACTCCAGTGTGAGGCGTTACTTTTGACTTGAGAGAGTTGAGTACCTTTTTATACCATTGAACGTAAAATTTTATTCCGAAGATAATAAACTGTCTACAACATTCGCTAGTAGTTTTTGCTTCACTTCAATGTTTTTAATGGTTTTGGAAATTGGCGATCTTCTAGTACATTATAATAGCTAGTAGGCCGTGAAAAATATCTATTTCTGTCATACTCCAGCTTCTCTTTGACCTTGGAGATGTTACCGCCATTGTTCGACTATATTTTTTTGCTATGCTGATTGTTTTCTTCTATCTGAAAAGGTTTTTGTCTATATCAACGTGATTTCTCTTAGCCGATTTACCTAAAAATATTTTTTGTTATATTATGAACGGTTAACGAGATATTGCCGGCGTCCATTCCTAGTTGGCCCTCTGCATGTTTCACGTATTAAGGACTACCACGGAAAATGACACATTTTAACGTGGCGTAATGATCATAAAGGATCATTTTGATTACAAATGTGCCTGGCGATGCCGGCTCTGCTATCAATAAGACTAAAAAGCTGCTCAAAAATATTTTTATTATTTTTTTCTACAGAAGTACAAACTAACAAAAGAAATTTTGAAAGCGCTATTAAATAGAAGATATAACTTTATTACGCTTATTTGTGATGGAAGTTTTGCGGAAATGAATTTGTTACTTTAGAAAGTACCTATATTCGTTCATCGAACCCGTGAAAGTCTCGTCACTAAACAGGTTTTCAGTCGGGTATTCTAATAATTTTCGTTTGCAGATTTTATTAACGTTTTTTAATATACCAGGAGACAAAACAGATCCCCTTTCAGGCGTGATTGCTAATAACCCACACCGTCGTTTCCTGGTGCTCACTTTGAAAATAGGGCAGCGACTTTTACTTCCCACACCGATAGGTGAGGGGAGTATTGTGATTGCGAAAATTTTAGATTTTGAGATAATACCCTTTTTGGGCGTTTTATGACGTCTACATAACAAAAATCCACGTCACTCACTTCCGTCGGTCTTACTGTCGATCTGTTAGCACATTTCTAGTCTCATAATTTCAGTAACCGCTGCATGGATTGTGATGAAATTTGGGTCACGGTATGCTGTGGGATCGTAGTAGGTAATGTTCCTATAATTTTGAAAGTCGGTTTATGGGCGGTGGCCTGATTATCAAAGAACAAGAAAATTAAAATAAAGTTCGTTTTTGAGCGTTTTAGGGGTTCCTGATCATTTTCTACTTTTTCTTTGGGTGGGGGTGAAATTGGGAAGATTGGGGTTTGGGAGGATGTAAAGCTGAGAAATTTGTATATTGTATTCATAATAGGCTGTCCACTAACCAGTGAAAATAAATCTAGCGTCATAATACACTTTTTTGAGTCCATCCGTACATTGCCATGTCTATTACTTCATGAAATATGTCAGAGAAGGGCAGTTTTTGGGAAATTTGTACATTAATTTTTGGACTTGATGGATGACGAAAAAAGGTTCTTCAATTACTTTAGAATGACACGTTTTAAATTCCATTCTCTACTGGAGGCCATAAGAGAAGCCATTACTGAAGGAAAATGTCCATCTCGCCCGCCTAGCAAAAGAAAGGTTGATGAAATGCTTAATGTAAGTAATACAAAATGCCGACGGTGCCTCGGCAACCTCCGATCAGCATCGCACATACGTCGGCCGGCATTTGATCCTAGTTGCTATATTCTCGCCGGATTTTGAAAATTCCATGCCTACCGTCCGCACATATGTGCGCTGGTTTTTTAAATTTCATAGAAAGTATTTTTCTCCGATCTGTACCGTCCGTCCGATGCCGATTTATGTGCGCGTACCATTACTCTCTGCTAAAAGCGGTTACAGTGGGCAGACGATACGTGAAGAGGTGAAAAACAAGTTGTTTATATTTCACGCACAGCGCACAGTTTTCGCCATTTAAACAGTAAATTCAATAAAAGTTTGGCCGGGCGCCAGACCGACACTTGCTTCTGGCAGCAACCGAATGAATTAAAAAAGCTAACAATGCTTTTAGGGCTTAAACGAGACACTGTCCGCATCCCGAGACAGAAAACTTTATTTCTCGCCCGCTAAATTATGGCCGCTTATGAGATTCGGGATAAATGTTTTGCCACCACTGCAGTCAGTAGCGGACTCTACCCTTACTACTTTGCACATAATATTTCCGATGAGTAATCATCAATTTTATTTAAAAAATTGTGACAGTGGTTTCGAAACAGAGTGTCATTATCAAACAATGATTCTAAACTTACCTTACAATACATGGCTATTTATATACGATATACACAGTTCTCCGAAAACGAAATCAACTAAAAACGTCTGGTGTCTACAAATTAGAATGTGTGGGCTGTGCTAAAATCTATATTGGACAAAGTGGTAGAGCTTTCAAAAATCGCACCAACGGACACAAAAAATCATTTATAAACGAACTCACATTACGCTAATCATTTGATCTCCGAAAACCATCATTTTAAGGACGATTTTAAAATATTATACACAGAACAAGAAGGACGCAAATTAAATTTTTTAGAAACATTAGAAATCAACAAGCTCAAATTCTCAGGTAACCTCCTTAATGACCAAACGGATTTAAATAATTCACCCTTACTAAATTTGTCCGATGGCTTTCAGAGAACAAACGATTAGCCATTTATCCCATTAACTGTATATATCGTATATAAATAGCCCTGCATTGTAAGTTTAGAATCATTGTTTGATCAAGACACTGTGTGTCGAAATGATCGTCACAATTTTTTTAAATAAAAATGGTGATTATTCTTCGGAAACACTTTGTGTATTAGTATGGATCTCCGTCAAGTAATGGCTAACCCCATCGACTGTTACTACTTTATGTCATCAACGGTACGACGGAATCTGCTAGTCACCAACACTTTTTCGCTATTGTTTCTACATTAACGATTCGATTGTAGATGAACAATGTGAAAAACCTTTATTCAGCTAGTAAACATTTGTGAAGAAATGCCATTTTTTTTAAAAAGGAATATTTTCAGAACTCAAAGATATCAAAAGAGATGCAAATCAGAGAATCTCAACAAAATCCTAGATCATCATGGTTGCAATGCGTGTGAAAAAAATATATTTAGTAATGTGTTTTCCAGTAACATAAAATCCTCGATAAAATCTAAATCATAGTAGTTATTTTAGTGTCCGTTAAGAAACCGGATGACGCTTGGCATTTGAGTTCTAGACGCAGTTTGGAAACTTTTTTGTCATTGCACCATAACCCTAAAGTGGGAGGGATCGGAGATAGAGAGATAGAGGAGGCTGTTAAAACATGAAACCAACTAACGATCCAAAAAATCGTCATCCGAAATATACGAGCGGTTTGCTCTTACCGATTTTTTTAAAATAAGAATAAAAGAGTCGCGACGAAGCCGGTCGGAACTTGATGGAAGGTTTTTGGCTTATTTTGTAGATAAACAAAGAGTACTCTCATCCGTTTCTGCTGGCCAGTTCATGAGAAATTTAAGCTTAAAGTTTGATGTTTCACGACATTTTCGTTAGAAATCGTTAAACGTTATTCACATTGTTTAAAACGGATGACGTTTTTTATACATGTTCTCTCTGAGAGGCCAAACTATAACATGTATCAATGACATCCGTTTTTATTTTATGTAGGTAACTCCATTTTTCAACCCCCTGTTGAGGAATAACTGTTGGGTAATATAGAGCTACAAGGATCTAATCTTGGGCCTTTGTTATTCTTGATATCTATAGATGATTTATGTCGTTCCTTGCAGTGCGGTAAGTTGCTATGCTGATGACTCAAAGATATTCACAGAGATGAGATGTATCAATGACTGTGAAAACCTTCAACTATAGCTGGATGTTCTACAAAACTGGTGTTGTAAGTGTAAAGTTTTGTCATTCTCTCGAAAACGTAATACGATTGAGTTTCACTTGAACGTTGTGAAATGGTCTGTGATTTAGTTACAACATCGCCTATATCGCTGTTTGGGCAACTACGCGAAATATTTTGAACACTATTTGCAATCAAATTTTCTCGAAAAGGAATCAATCGATTTTAAAAGATCAGACGTCAAAATAAAAGACTTCGATATACCTTTGAAACAAACTGTTACTTGATACACTCGTAAGTAGTTTTTGGTTAATGAGTTGTCCCCCTGGACAAATCTCTTGACGCGTCTCGGCATTTTTTCTTTTTATCAGCGGTTTTCGATAAATCCATGATGGGAAATTTTCAAATGTGTGACAATCCCACTGTTAGACGTTTTTCTTTAATTTATTTTGTGATACACAGGCTCTGTAAAAAAATTGTTTACGCCACTGTTACGACCACGTTTCGCTTATCGATGTCATGTCGAGTCCTTTATTTCAGTCGTTAGGTTCCACTAGTGTACAATAGATGGCGCTTTTGATAGTCCATGATATTTTAGGCAAATATTCATCAACATAGATTTTTATTTAGTTTTCTAGAGTAGGTTTCACAAATTATCCCATACAGTTTCTCTAACAATACAACGGAACGCTGTAACGCGGCGTTCTAGAACGCCGTAACGTCGCGTTCTAGAACGCCGAAACGCAGCGTTCTAGAATGCCCTTTGTTTGACCGGGCCTTTAATCCTAGCAGCTTCACTGTTATTTGATTTTTTCACTTGATACACTCCATTGTTTCATTATTTGAAGCATCCAAATGCAAAACCAGACATTTGACGTATAGGTTGTTTTGAGTAAAACGCAAAAAACCTGCCAAATTCGTACTTCTTGTCTAATGATATTCGTATTTTGACAAAAATATTTGTTATTTTGGTAGGGATAGATAGTGCATCACACAAAAATATCTGATGAATTAGTAAAAAGATATTTTGGCGGGAATTGTTGACATGTCTGGTTCTGCACCTCAGATTTACAAATGTCTGCTTTTGCATCTAATGCACTGCAATTGGTTTTTCCACCTTCATAGTGTTCATAACGCCAATTGCAGTGATACCCATTGAAAAAATATTAATAAAAGGTCGTAATAAAATGTGAAACCAAAAAATAGCTTTATTGGATAAATGAACAAAACTAAACTCTTATATCATTATCTTCAGTATCAGACAAGATTATCAAGGTAGGTATCAGGTGGCTCAATTGTAATGTTATTCATGATGCTCAGGTAACACGGAGCCACGATAAATGTTTAAAAAGCATTCAACTCATCAACTATAACCACGTTCGATCTCAAACTGATTTCATGTACAGCGCAGGTCGCGACGGCGACCTGGCGATATCACGTGACTAAGAAGCTGCACGGGAATTGGTTTAAATGCAATTGTCTGCTTTTGCACGTAAGGAGTGAACACAAATGTCTGCTTTTGCATTTAAGGCCGAATTTTAACATCAAATAACGGCTTCAAGTGTCTGTTTATGTAGCTAAAGGTCTGAAAATCGCATTCCCGGCAACATTTGCGTATGAAATCCGTATCCAACTCATATTTTATAAAAATGTCAAATGTCTGGTTTTGCATTTGGATGCTTCATTTATTATATACCTTTTGTATTGCATTCAAAATTTTATCGATCATCTTTTACGCCTTCATTATCAATTTCGTTAAATGTTTATATTCATATTATTCAGGAATTTTCACTCTATAATTTAGCAGCTGTCTATTATAAGTCATTCTAGCTGTGTATGAGTGTATGCATAGGGTGGAACTCATGCCGTTTTGTTACATATCTCATTGCTCTACCGCTGTAGGTTGGTGGGCTGCGCTGTTGCCCTCTGGTCAACCCTTGAGGTGAGCCAGAGTGGTTACAAATGAACACCCTGCATGTGCCTTACCGCCGCCGGCGCCGCTTGGGTTTAGTAAGTCTATTTTGCCCCTTTTCCCTCCTAGATACAATCCAGACCATATTTTTGCTCCCGAGACGTTATTGCTTTTAAACGTCGCCCGCACATACAGATGTCTTGGCGGACCCCGGTTTATAAAAGGAGAGATTTTCCGGGTCTGCCAGCGTACACGTCTTCTCCTGTTATTTCGTTTTCTTGATAGGAAGTTATGCGGAAAATCCGTATGCTGTGGCCGTGTAATTCCATACTGTAAGGTATCTCGGGCCTTCCATTCATTTCAGACACAAATAACCATTGATGGACTGGTATCATGAGTTTCAATACAATGACTAAATCATTATATCCCCTTAATGTATATAAAAATAGGTGTACTGATGCATTTCGTTACTTCCTGTGTCGTTTTGTTTACCAGAAATTTTATTTTAAAGTTGAACATTAGTAGTCGACTTTTAACAGTCAATTTCAACAAGACTCACTTTGTTCCATTCGCGTCGTATGCAAACGGATTACCGAAATACAGTAACTTACAAATCAGTTGTAGACAGGTAGCTCCTATATCAATGGTCACCAGTATTAAGTACTTAGGAATATATCTAGATTGCCATATCAAATGGAAGGAGCATACAGGACATGTTGTCAAAAAGATACGTTACGTTATAAGCAAATTTAAACTCCTTTCCACTATACCTACCTATGAACAGATGATCATTGTATACGAAGCGCTTGTTCATAGTCATATACGATATTGTATTGTGGTGTGGGGCGCAGCGTGTAAAAATAATATAAAAGCAATAGAAATTATGCAAAAACGTTTAATTAAAATTTTATATAAAGTGAAATGTACATATCCTAGTGACTTGTTATTTTCTAAAACAAAAATTCTAGATATCCGCCAAACATTTTTCATGTCATTACGTATTTACCAATATAAAAAGAAATCAAACTTGACAAAGCACGAACATAAATATGACATAAGATATGCATGTAATGTTGTACCAAAGGCAAGGAAAAATACTTTATTACGATGTCATACATTTCTTGATCCAAGACTATACAATGGGATACCAGAAAGCATAAAATGTCTAGTGCCTTTAAGTTCATTCAAGTATGGTTTAAAACAATTGATAGTAAATAATACGCATTAAAATTCACCAACTTGTAGACACATATGTAATACCTATTATTACTAATATCTATAGAATACAAATATTCCTGAATTAACCCTTATTTGTTTTTTCTACTTTATAGTAGTTACCTTATACCCAAGCACAAGTTTTTAACTTTTTTGGGGCACTTATTGTTTATTGTATTTTATTTATTTTATATTTACAATAAACGCTATACGCTATACGCTTTATGAAAAAAAGAAATTCAAATTTAGCCAATCGATGCGATGTGCGCCATACATGAGCAGTGCGTTGTTGCCTCGTCAACCTTCAAATCGCGGTATTGACACAATTTTTGCGAAACAAACTACTTTTTTCAAAACTATAACAATAAACCCGAAATGAATTCCCACCGACTATTAATAATCGATTTAATAGTCGGTGATTCTTCCCCTATTCATGCAGTGATTTTTAGGGTTCTTTACCTGATAGGCCGTCGAGGGTAAACGCCAGTGCACGAGTTTATTAGTCGGGGTGGTAGCATCAAATTTTCACGGTGATTATACTGAGAATTGACAGTTTCATGTCGATTAGATTTCCGCTTAAAAACCACGAAAAGATATGTTAGCTGTATTAACATATTCACTGCGCGAATGATGATGTAGAGGGTGTATTGGCGATGTGTGGGTGGGCGATAGTTACTCCCCTATTTTAGATATGAAAAACTTTTCAAATAAAAAACGTAGAGGACAATAAAACCTATCTTACAAGAATATTTACCATTATACAGGGTTTCCAATAAATGTGTGACTTATCAAAGTTGTTACGGGTCAAAAATATATCTAGTACGTATTTGCTTGAATGTTATTTAAATGGCAGTATCGCCCAGCATTATCTTTGGTAACCTAGTTTAAAATGTAACATATGTATCTTAAATACTTACTCAGATTTAGGCTTATTGTAAATAACACACATATACGTTTATAGTATTAAGTACATTTATTCAGCATATTGTATGTACACTGCTAGTCCAGTTTGTATTTACAAAGTATTCCAGTCTTCTATAGCTGCAGTCATCTGGAAAGACAAAGATATCAATATTAGATTTAATTAAATTCAAACGAACTTACCATGGCATTCCATCATTCCAAAACTATTGTTTACATGTCCATGTTGATGAAGAAGAGGTTAGTCTTTCTTCTGATTGACATCTATCACTTTGTACCTGGTAGACAGTTGAACCAAGGTCGTAACACAGAATTCTATCACCACAGTTCATTACCATATGACAGGCGAGTTTAGCGCCGATTTTCATGAGAAAAAGCCATTTCCTTTTCACTTCTCTGTTTCACTTGGACCAGGTGGTCACTTCGCATATTTTGCGGATTTGAGTGAGAAGACATACTGTGTAGGATTGGATTTGCTATTTACAGTGTCTGTAGAACCACTTCTGTGGGATTCGTATCAAATCCACCTCACACAGCTTCCAAAGGAAACACTCTAAAGCCACCCAACACCAACGGTAGGTGCATAACCTCCTTTCATGAGAATTGGTCATATGGCTCTCTCTATATTGCTCTTTCACATCTGTGGCCATGACTAATTATTGCTTTAAGTGTTGCTTATTTGCTTCCAGGCATCTAACATATTCCTCTTGTAGGCTTTTTAGGCTCAACACCATAGGGTTTTAGGCTCAACACCAACAGCTTTTTAGGCTGAGTCGAAGCCCATCGCCAACTGCCAACCCTAAGAACTGTCCAACTCTTTCGCTTGCATGTCATCTCTAATTATCTGCTTGGTACTTGCTAGAACGACTGCTTCACTCTATCATTGTATGCATGCTTTGCTACCTCGCTTCATGCCGACCAGCTAATAAGGTATTTCCAGAAGACCCAGGACATAGTGCTTTGGAATACAGGTGGGAGATAGCATAAGTTGTAGATCCTGTAACTGCTTCTTTAGAAGAACATCTGAAAATAGGATTTAGTTTAGCTATTTTTAACTTTTGCCATTAGACAGTATACTTACCAGACATAGATACTGTAGCGCAATAGCAACGTAAGATAGCGGGGCCCCAATCCATAATCACTGTCGTGTATTTAGATAACGTTTAGGTGTAGTTTTATCAGTCATGACCGACTGACGCATTCTAGCTTGTAAGAGACAGGGGCACTCTCCTTTCTCCCAGACAGGTACTTCGCAACGTTATTGCCATCTTTGTATATATTTAATCGATAATAAACCGTTAGGTGATCCATTGATTTCAGCATTTTAGTATCAGGGAGAATCCCAGAATTCACCCCTTGTTTGCACCCTTATTTCCACCCTAACCTTCAACTGTCAAACAGAGGACAAGACAGTAGAGGGAGATCACAGCATAGAAGAACCCCCGGCTGAGCTGAGCATCTCATAAATTGGTGCAGGGTGCCTAACATAAAATTGACAGAAATTGGCACCAAAACCATTTAGCAAACCCCGGTAGTAAGAAATTGGCGCCCCAACGTTAGTAAGAAATTGGCGCCTCAACTAGTGGATGTTGTGTTCGTAAGGGTGGAGATTTGCTTTTTATTGATTTATGTATATTCCTTTTATTTCATTCTCTAGGTCCCGTTACGTCGTTAGTGTCGAGTGGCTCAGAGAATAGTTTATAATAATAATTATTCTTAATTCTTAGGTGGTGACGGCACAGCACAGGTAAAGAGGTGAAGGACATAAAGGTTACATTTACATTTGTCATTTGTTCTGTTCCGATTTCCGAATATCTGTTTCTGTTGTGTGATCTGTGGGTTCCTTGTTCATGTTGGTACCACAAACCACAAAGGTTCGGTGCTGAGGAATTTTGCGTTTTGTGCGAACGACCACAGAACGACGGATAGAGTTGGTTCCGCTTACGCTCTGGGTTGGTTCCTTTGATATATAGATTCGGTGTAGACGCTTCTTACTTAGTATAGTTTTGTGTCATTTAAGGAAGATATTTGTTACGAGGGTAATGCCAAGAGTACTTGGACACTCGTTAATGTAAGTAATAATGATTATTAGTTTAGCGTAGGTGAATGTGTTTGTTGTTTAGCAGTTTTACATTCTGCTGGTGGATAGAGCTTTCAATAGGGTCTACTAGCGTAGAGGGGTTTTTTTATGCTTTAGGGATTTATCAGGTTCCGCACGTGTAGTTGTTACACACACTTGCCGTTTCTTTCTCAGAGGTGTATAGCTTGGTATAGGTTTGTTTTTTTTCTCTTTCTATTAGGTAAGGGGGGGAATTGTATATAGTTACGTAACGCCCAACCCCTTGGTTTTGTCAGATCCTTGGATAACTTGAATATTAGGTCATTCTGTGAGGAAATATGGAGGTAAATCGGTTATTAGGAGATGAACTCACGTATGAGCTTCAGGTGAGGGATTTGCCTATTGGAAATACGGTTGCGGAAAAAAGGATGTTATTAAGAGATGTATTGCGCATGGAGAAGATGAAGGTGAAGAGCTTTCCAGTAAAATCCGTGGCACCTGCGGAAGTCGAATTGGAGATATGTACCAGAAAACTTTGTGAGCTGCGAGCAGACGTGGTTAGTTTTGATTCTGATAATAGGGAAAACGATTTTAGGCGGATATACTCCAGATTATTGCATGTTTCGGAGAGATTGGCCCGCATACAGCCTAATGCTGATCTAGAGGAAAGGAAATCTCTTCTTTATAATGAGTCAGTCCAGTTATTATGGGAACTCAATGTAGTCTTTGAGCAGGCGAAGGAGAAGGAGGAATCTATGACGAGACCTCCGCCCGAGCAGTTACAGTCTAGGGAAATGTCCTTACTGGATGCTCCTAACTTGTTGCTCCCTGAAGTTGTGCATAGGAATTCTCAGCATGGCAAAGAGGTATCTTTTGACCTCGTTGATGTTCCACCTCCCAACGAAGGACTAGAAGAACAACTCGCAAGCTGTTCCTTAGCGGAAGTCGAGGGTAAACGGGTAGCTGAAGCCATTTATAGGAAATCAGCACCATTGCCGGATGCTTTTAGTCGATGTGACACTCGAAGAGCAGATGCATATAGAGACAGGTATTCACAACCTCCAGCATCACTCTGGAGAGGAAATTTACCTCATTTGTACCCTAGATACGATGATATCAACACCATACCCTGCGGATATAATTCAGTGGGCTTTGCTCCTCTTATGTCCTCAGAACAGTACCCAAGGTACAGTCAACCCAATGACGTACGGCGAGCGTATCCTGGCGAAGCATTTGTATGTGATAGTCGGTTTAGTGAAGGCACTCGATTTGTCGATGTCGGACGATGGAAGGTGCACTTCAATGGACGTTCTGGTGTGAATGACTTTTTGGAGAGAGTTGAGGAGTTGCGAATCTCTCGTGGAGTATCCAAGGAGCAACTACTCCGCTCTGCACCGGAATTGTTTACACAAGACGCATTATTATGGTATCGTACACATAATTTTACATCTTGGGATGATTTAGCTCGACAACTTAAGGCAGATTTTCAACCTTATGATTATGAGCACTTACTATGGGAAGAAATTCGTCGTAGAACGCAAGGTTCTCAAGAACGCGTTGTTAGTTTCGTGGCAGTCATGGAAAGTATGTTTCGACGACTTCCATCTCTTCCTCCGGAAGATAAGAGGGTAAACCTTATCCGAAGAAATCTTTTACCAACTATCCAAAAGGACTTAGCACTACAAACCATAGACTCAATCTCGGAGTTGACCCGATTAGCTCGTGCTAGTGAGGAGACGGACTTAAGGGTTCGGAATTTTCATCCTCCTCCCACTAATGTTCGAAATCTTGTGGAGCCAGAATTGGCATATCGTCGAGTACCCTCCAGCTCTTCGCAGAACGTGACGGCAGTCTCAACAAATGATACGAGGCCATTGTTGGACCCGTTGGCGAGTACGTCGGAATCACGGCCTATATCGCAATCGAACTCTGGTAACTCCAAATCACCTCCAACCTGTTGGAATTGTTTACAGGCCAATCACAAATTTCGCCATTGTCCAGAAGCACGGAGAGTTTTCTGTTTCAAGTGTGGTAAATCTGGTGTGAACTCTCGCACTTGTCCCGAGTGTTCAAAAAACGGACCGAGGGGTCAGCGGTAGGCCGCAGCGAATCCCCTTATATGGTAAACTCGTCGGCCGTTCTTGACTATGTATTGTCCCATGCGAAAAATGACACGCGTCCATATTTGTCAGTATCTGTTTGGGGATATAGCTTACTAGGACTTCTTGATTCTGGAGCAAGTTCGACAGTCGTCGGTGGTCCAGGTTGGAAGCTTTTGAAGCCTATCTGTTCTCTTGATAGATGCGACACAAAGAAATGTATTGTAGCTAATGGACAGGATTGTGAAGTAATCGGATCTGTCGCTTTGCCATTTGTTTTACAAGGGAAAGTTAAGTCCTTGGATGTTCTTGTAGTACCATCCTTGCCTCATACCTTGATTTTAGGCACAGATTTCTGGCGAGCAATGCAAATTGTTCCCGATCTATTTTCTGGAGAATGGTCCTTTCGGGAGCCAAAATCTTCTGAAGTACAGGTTCTAGGCATCACCGAATTAGATTCTCTAACAGTAGAACAGAAAATACGGTTAGACGATCTACTGACCGCAAGTTTTCGTGCTATGAGCACCAAGCTCGGATGTACCCACTTAGTGGAACACCACATAAAAACTTCTTCTCCTCCGATTAAGCAGAGGCACTATCCTGTTAGCCCATCTGTGTTGAAACACGTCTATGCAGAATTAGAGAAGCTCATCGAAGATGATGTGGTGGAACCATCGAGTTCACCATGGGCGTCCCCAATTCTTTTGGTTAGAAAGAGTGATGGCACATATCGCTTTGTCGTCGATTTCCGACAACTTAATAAGGTTACTGAAAAGGATTCTTATCCGATACCGTTCCTTACAACTACCTTAGATAAACTGAAGGATGCAAGATATTTGACTACTCTCGATATCAAGTCAGCATATTTTCAGATTCCATTATCCGAAGCGTCAAGACCAATGACCGCGTTCGTTATTCCTGGTCGTGGGCTGTTTCAATTCAAGAGAATGCCTATGGGTCTTCACAATGCCCCTGCGACCTGGCAACGATTTATAGATAGAGTGATCGGCATGGATTTGGAGCAGAATGTCTTAGTATATTTAGATGATATCGTGATTTGTACGAATACCTTTGAAAAGCACCTGGAAGTATTACAGAAAGTTCTTGATCGCCTGACCAAAGCAGGTCTGACCCTCAATAAAGACAAATGTCATTTCTGTAGATCAGAACTCCGTTATGTGGGATATGTTGTTGGATCTTCAGGTTTAATGGTAGACCCTGCAAAGGTTGAAGCCTTGCTAAGGATTCCTACTCCACGCAGCGTAACGGAAGTACGTCGTTTTCTTGGTCTCGCATCTTGGTATCGCAGGTTCGTACCAGAATTTTCTGCTGTAGTAGCGCCACTCTGTGAACTGTTACAGAAAGGTAAAAAGTTCTTGTGGACAGATCAGTGTGAGCAGTCTTTTAAGATGTTGAAAGATCACTTGGTGGCATCACCAGTACTCACTTGTCCTGATTTTGATAAGCCGTTTGTTATTCAAACTGATGCAAGTGATGTGGGCTTAGGAGCTGTTCTTACCCAATCCACCGAGGAAGGCGAAAAGGTAATTTGCTACCTGTCCCGTTCCTTAACCAAGGCAGAACGTAAATACTCTACCACAGAGAAAGAATGTCTGGCTGTTTTGTTCGCCATAGAGAAGTTGAGACCTTATATAGAAGGCACGCGTTTCACAGTAATCACAGACCACTACAGTCTTAAGTGGCTGCAGAGCATAAAAGATCCTGTGGGTCGTATAGCACGTTGGGCTGTTCGTTTGCAACAGTATGACTTTGATGTCGTGCACCGTAAAGGTAAAGAGCATGCAGTGCCTGATGCACTGTCTCGTTCAGTGCCTGTGTTAGATCTTATTGCCACTCCTGAAAATAATTTCTTAACCAAGTCTAAAGATCTCTGGTATAATCGTTTGGTGTCAAATATTACTCAAAAACCTGAGGAGTATCCCCTTTGGAGACTTGAGAATGGTGAAGTCTTCAAACGAGTATTTTTGCAGTATCCTGATCTGGAAGATGATAGCGATGGATGGTTGCGTGTGATTCCTAAAGAGGAAAGACGAGACTTAATCTCGGCTCATCATGATCCTCCTATTTTCGGACATCTTGGTGTTCAGAAAACGTTTGCGCGCCTAGCTTCAAAATACTATTGGCCCAAGATGAAGGAAGATATTGCTCGTTACGTAAGAAACTGCCATGTTTGTCTGAGAACGAAGCCTATTCAACAAGCTCCTGCTGGACTTATGCTTAGTCACGGTCCTACAGCTACTCGTCCATTCGAAGTAATCAGTATAGATTTGGTAGGTCCTCTTCCTAGAAGCACTTCTGGATTTCAGTATATTCTTACCATGGTAGACGTTTTTAGTAAATTCGTACTTTTCTTTCCACTTCGGACAGCTACCTCTACTAAAGTGGCTCAAATATTTGAAGATCAGGTTATCTTATTATTTGGAGCACCTCGTAAAGTCATTATGGACAATGGATCTCAGTTCAAGGGAAAACCCTTCCAAGATCTTCTCAAGTCATATGACATCCAATTAGGTTTTATTGCTAACTATCATGCTCAAGCGAATCCCGTGGAGCGTACTCACCGCGTAGTAAAGACTATTCTGTCCGCATATGTTCAAGAGAACCATCGTTCATGGGAGAAGTATCTTCAGAAAGTGGCTTGTGCAATTCGCTCTGCGCGGCATGAAACCACTCAATTGGACCCTAACTTTGTCGTATTTGGACGGAGAGTTAAATTCTCGGGAGTTGAAACTCTTCCAAAAGAGGTTCCGAAACAAAGCTTGGTACATGAGATGGAAACTCGTTGCACGATGTTAAAGAAGGTGTTTGCTGACGTGGCTAAACGTTTGCAAAGAGCCAGTGTCACTAGCCGTGCTCGCTATAACCTTCGTCGTCGAGACGAGCGTTTTACGATTGGGCAAAAGGTATTTAAGAGGAAATACACATTGTCCAATAAGGTTAAAGGTTTATCGGCCACGTTAAATCATAAGTATGAAGGTCCATTCACAGTAACTAGGGTTTTATCTCCATGGTCTTATGAATTGAAAGATTCTAGGGATCGATCTATAGGCGTATGGCACGCTAGCGATCTAAAAGCTCATCCACCTGATGACGATAGCTCAGAATAAATAAAAGTCCACCTAAGTTCACTTTTCTCTGGGAAAGGGGGGAGTTGTTACGGGTCAAAAATATATCTAGTACGTATTTGCTTGAATGTTATTTAAATGGCAGTATCGCCCAGCATTATCTTTGGTAACCTAGTTTAAAATGTAACATATGTATCTTAAATACTTACTCAGATTTAGGCTTATTGTAAATAACACACATATACGTTTATAGTATTAAGTACATTTATTCAGCATATTGTATGTACACTGCTAGTCCAGTTTGTATTTACAAAGTATTCCAGTCTTCTATAGCTGCAGTCATCTGGAAAGACAAAGATATCAATATTAGATTTAATTAAATTCAAACGAACTTACCATGGCATTCCATCATTCCAAAACTATTGTTTACATGTCCATGTTGATGAAGAAGAGGTTAGTCTTTCTTCTGATTGACATCTATCACTTTGTACCTGGTAGACAGTTGAACCAAGGTCGTAACACAGAATTCTATCACCACAGTTCATTACCATATGACAGGCGAGTTTAGCGCCGATTTTCATGAGAAAAAGCCATTTCCTTTTCACTTCTCTGTTTCACTTGGACCAGGTGGTCACTTCGCATATTTTGCGGATTTGAGTGAGAAGACATACTGTGTAGGATTGGATTTGCTATTTACAGTGTCTGTAGAACCACTTCTGTGGGATTCGTATCAAATCCACCTCACACAGCTTCCAAAGGAAACACTCTAAAGCCACCCAACACCAACGGTAGGTGCATAACCTCCTTTCATGAGAATTGGTCATATGGCTCTCTCTATATTGCTCTTTCACATCTGTGGCCATGACTAATTATTGCTTTAAGTGTTGCTTATTTGCTTCCAGGCATCTAACATATTCCTCTTGTAGGCTTTTTAGGCTCAACACCATAGGGTTTTAGGCTCAACACCAACAGCTTTTTAGGCTGAGTCGAAGCCCATC
Source organism: Callosobruchus maculatus (assembly GCA_951848785.1). Lineage (NCBI taxonomy): Eukaryota > Metazoa > Arthropoda > Insecta > Coleoptera > Chrysomelidae > Callosobruchus > Callosobruchus maculatus. The sequence continues at coordinate 3,205,044 of CATOUR010000296.1, forward strand.
GCCAACTGCCAACCCTAAGAACTGTCCAACTCTTTCGCTTGCATGTCATCTCTAATTATCTGCTTGGTACTTGCTAGAACGACTGCTTCACTCTATCATTGTATGCATGCTTTGCTACCTCGCTTCATGCCGACCAGCTAATAAGGTATTTCCAGAAGACCCAGGACATAGTGCTTTGGAATACAGGTGGGAGATAGCATAAGTTGTAGATCCTGTAACTGCTTCTTTAGAAGAACATCTGAAAATAGGATTTAGTTTAGCTATTTTTAACTTTTGCCATTAGACAGTATACTTACCAGACATAGATACTGTAGCGCAATAGCAACGTAAGATAGCGGGGCCCCAATCCATAATCACTGTCGTGTATTTAGATAACGTTTAGGTGTAGTTTTATCAGTCATGACCGACTGACGCATTCTAGCTTGTAAGAGACAGGGGCACTCTCCTTTCTCCCAGACAGGTACTTCGCAACGTTATTGCCATCTTTGTATATATTTAATCGATAATAAACCGTTAGGTGATCCATTGATTTCAGCATTTTAGTATCAGGGAGAATCCCAGAATTCACCCCTTGTTTGCACCCTTATTTCCACCCTAACCTTCAACTGTCAAACAGAGGACAAGACAGTAGAGGGAGATCACAGCATAGAAGAACCCCCGGCTGAGCTGAGCATCTCATAAATTGGTGCAGGGTGCCTAACATAAAATTGACAGAAATTGGCACCAAAACCATTTAGCAAACCCCGGTAGTAAGAAAGTTACATTTTTTAAATGTAATATTTGGTAGCTTTTCTAACAATATAGGATTATTGATATCAATCTCTTGTTATCAGGTTACCTGTGATTGGAGTCTTCTTAATTTTTAATCTAGCGATTTCACCAAGTACAGTACAAATTTGACAGTACTATGAAATCTGACACATTTCATGCTTAGTCACACCCCCACAGCCTTCTAAGTTTTATACACGATGCGATATTCAATTCTTTTCTAACAGCGACTTATATCAAAAATGGTGATTTGCGCTAAACGGTTCGTTTTAAGTACCATGTGTAATGCATAGTCATACTATAATCGACAAAGGAATACGAATGTGCAATAATATTCAAGGGACTCTATTTATAGAAATGTAACTTTAATAACCCATACATTCATTGAACACCCTGTATAATGGCAAATACTTTTTTTGTACAGATTTTCTGTAGTACAGATTTTATTGCCCTTTACATATTTATAGAAATGTAACTTTAATAACCCATACATTTATTGAACACCCTGTATAATGGTGAATACTTTTGTAATACAGATTTTATTGCCCTTTACATGTTTTATTTGAGACATTTTTGTCCCTCTCAGATCGGGAAAGAGTTATTCTCCATACACATATCGTTGATACACCCTCTACATAATCGTGTCTGAATATGTTGTCACAGAAATTTTGTAGCTAAAATTTCATCAACTATCAAGTTTTCAAATTCAGTAAGATACCCCGAATTTTTTTCGCGACTTAGGGCCTGGCCACATCTTCACGTCACGACGCGCGACGCCGTCAATATGGAACGTCACGTCGAACGTCGTCGTCAACGTGGAACGCCACGTCGGACGTCGTCGCCGACGTGTGGCTAGTAGGCCCGATTTTATCAACATTTTAACAAAGGCTTTGACCAGTCAGAGCAGCCCATTCAAGAATCGGCTGCTCTGATTGATCAAAGCCTTTGTTAAAATGCGCCTGTTGATAAAATCGGGCTTACTAGCCACACGTCGGCGACGACGTTCGACGTGACGTTCCACGTTGACGACGTCGTGACGTGGTGTTCCACGTTGACGACGTCGTGACGTGGAGATGTGGCCAGGCCCTTACGCAGGCTCTCAAAATCTTAGGTCACGTATCCAGACCAGCTAACATAGACAATTTTTCTCATCAACATTAAGAAAGCCTACACAAAAAAAATCCAGCCTCAGTTTAATGGTCCGATGAAATTTGACACTACCTCCCGGAACATATCAGCGGCCAGTGAGCGGCCTTCTACAAATCATCAAGCTGCCGCTAATTTATTACTTTTAGGATTGTGCAAACACAAAATTCGTGTTTACTTCTTCTAACCTATGCGAATTCTTTGGCTTCACTGGCCGTATATATAAAATTATGTTTTTTTAGCATGTGTAGAGGCTCACATAAAACTATGCATTGAATATTGGGTACGCAAGTTAAAGCGGCAACACGAACACATACCTGTCCTCCGATTGGCTGTTCTCCTAAAGTTCCGTGACGTCACGCAATTAGAAGAATTCAAATGTTTTCCTCATTTTCTCGCTATATCAGGCTCAAAAAAATCGGTGAAAAAATGGCAAGCTTTTCATGATAATGATCTATCAAAAATAATAATAAACAAAAATCGTGATACTAGTCCATTGTGGTAGAGCTTATTGTGCATGACATTCTGAGAAACATAAATCTAAATCTAAATCTTCATTGATTTTTTTATAAGAGCCAAGATATGTATTCAGAGCTATGATGCGTAATTTTGGTGTCCAGAAAAAAACCGGACGACACATGGTAGAATATGAAAAAGAAACGTTAAGTAACCGAATAATAACGTGGTAGCATTTTAGTAGACCTACCAAATAATGTTAAAAAAAATCGACATCTGAAATGACGGTTTGCGCGTACCTATCGATCCTTTTAATATGAAAGAAAAAAAGAATTGTGACGAAACCGGTCAGGACTTGACGAACAACTCTTTGCACTTTTTTAGCAAATGCTTTCTATTGGGTATTGCGGGCTAGGTTAATAAGTATCATCCAATAGTATTTTATCAATATTGGAAACAAAACGTCAAAGCTGGATGACACTTTCATTAAAAATATTTTAGAATTTATGGATCAAAATCATAGCAGAAAATCAGAACAAAGTGATTGATTTGCAAATTAATGCTAGATTTTTAATGTTTGCCTTATCATTATTGTATAATTACCAATTGCAATTGCAGTCAGATTGAATATAGACTGGATGCATGTTTGTTATAGAATAGACCTTATTATAGAAATATTCACAGAGGATGTAAAGATTGTAAGCACTGCGTAAAAGGCACTGTAGCACAGAAACACATTTATTTAAAGCACCTTATTCACTTTCTGACTATACGAAAGGTTTCTAGTTTAGGAAAAATAAGGATATACGTTATACTTTTGCCAGATAGCAAAGCTTTGCTGTTAGGCTGGATAGGCGACCAGTAATGCACGCTTGCATCGTGTGTGTCTATAATAGCTTTGTCAAATGCAATAAAATATGATTTTTACCGCTTTTCACTATAATATAAAGGTATATTGGAGGTATTTATAATTATTATCGATTGTAAACTATTGTTTTATCAAAATAGTACAGTATCTTGAATTTCTTGTCATCATCATCATTAAATGAACAGTAAATTTTATCCAGTGATCAAATGTGTCGGTTTTGTTGAATCTGATTGGTTGAGATTAGCAATTGCTAAACTCTTTATTAAACAGGAAAATGCAAGTTTTTACCCATTTAGGATGGAAAATCAGAGTTAAATAGATACTAGAGAGTTCACAATGGTCGATTATATATAAAGCATGTCTTTTTTCACCTTTTTAAAGTAAATTTCAAGAGAAGTCAAATAATTTTCAGAGAACTTTGACAGATGCAAGTTCTTAAATGGGCTGCTCTGATTGGTCAAAACCTTTGTTAAAATGCCCGTGTTGATAAAATCGGGCCTTAGACTCTTTTTAGCAACAAGTAGGTACGAGGTTTTATGACATTGTTAAAAATAATTTAGGAAATAGAGCATATGTAATTTGGAATACATTACAACCCCATCAGCAGGGCGTCTGCATCTTTGGGAAACCTAGACTCCAATGTGTATGTTATGTAAGTTATGGGATTTGTTATGTCAAAAGCGTTAGGTTGGTAGAACCAATGTTGACAGTTAAGAAACCAAAACTGCCCGGCAGAGCTAAAAGCAGTATGTTCATCATCCTCGAACTATTTTTTCTTAAACACTCACAACAGATCAATACCTGCGATTTGAATATGTGGGTAACAAGTTACAAATTTCGAATAAAGATACGGGAATGGCAGGCGTGTATGGCCGACAGCATAATTTATGCTAACCAAAATATATATACATTCATAACATGTGGGCTATATTTCACGGGCATAATCATTGCTGGCCACAAATTGTGATTTGCCAGGAATTTAAATTTAGTCTAAACATTTATCATGTTAGCTTTGTCAACGCAAATATGCCGTAAGTACATGCAGTTCATCAACAAATTCAAATACGATGATGTTTTAGTACGAACACACACAAAACACGAAACGATTTTAATTGATAACATTTTTGGCTTAACGTATCTGAGTTAAGGCCATTGTTGATGATTTTTATCATAGAATCGATGCAGCCTGAAAACTTTTCGACTGAACTTGCAGTTTTAGCAGAGATCGCTTTTAATAAATGCACGGAGGCTGGTTCCATGTTTAAATGAAAACGGCCAAACTTAATACAATGGACAAGTACTAAGGGTAATTTTACGTTGATATCGAATATGGAGTAGGTATACAGGGTGATTCCTAAGTTGATACTTTTACTTCCCACACCGATAGGTGAGGGGAGTATTGTAATCGCGAAAATTTTCTATTTTGAGATAATACGCTTTTTGGGCGTTTTATGATGTCTACATAACGAAAATCCACGTAACTCATTTCCGTCGGTCTGTCTGTCTGTCGGTCTGTCTGTCTGTCTGTCTGTCTTTCTGTCGGTCTGTCTGTCTTTCTGCCTGTATGTCGCGTTTTTCTACCCTCGTAATCTCAGTAACCGCTGCATGGATTGTGATGAAATTTGGGCAGCGTTATGCTGTGGGCTCATAGTAGGTAACGTTCCTATAATTTTGAAAATCGTTATACGGGGGGCGGAGTAAGTAACAAAAAACCAAAAATTTCAAATATGCCTCAAACTTCGTTTTTAGGCGTTTTAGGGGTTCCTGATCATTTTCTACTTTTTCTTGGGTGGGGGTGAATTTGGGGTGGTTGGGGCGTGGGGGGTTGTAATACTGAAAAATTTGTTGTATTCGTAATGGGCTGTCCATTGACATGTGAATGAAAAACCTAGCGGCATGATACACTTCTTTAGGTCCATCCGTACGTTGCATGCTTATCATAGAAACCACGGGACTTAGAATTTGTGATGTATACGTATGATGAGTATTGTTTTAGATCGTTCTATATTGCGTAACGCGAAAATTATTGAATTGATTTTAATGAAATTTCGACACAGTATTACTACCGCAGCGAGGATGGAAAACGCGTATGCTTTGGAAAAATAGTGTCAGTGGCGGCGCAGCAATAATAAAAAAACTAAAAATATGAAAACAGCTGAAACTTTGTTTTTAGGCATTTCACAGGTTCCTGATCATTTTTTGGGTGGGGTGAAATTGGGGCGGTTGGGGGGTGGGGGGTAGTAAAACTGAAAAATTTATTGTATTCATAACAGTCTGTCTATTGACCTGTAGAAGAAATACCTAGCAACATATTACACTTTTTTAGGCCCATCATTGGCTTGCCTATTACAGAAACCAATTTTGTGATCTGTACATACATAAGAGTTTTGCTTTATTTCGTTCTACGTTCTACGTTCTATATTGCGTAAAGCGAAAATTATTGAATTGATGTTAATAAAATTTTGACACAGAATTTATTACTGCTGCGAGAATGGAAAACGACTCTGGTTTTGAAAAACCGTGTCAGTGGCGGCGCAGCAATAATCAAAAAACCAAAAACATAAAATCAGCTCAAACTTCGTTTTTAGATAGGTTGGAGGCTCTTGATCGTTTCGCATCGTCCAGTTCAAGCATGCAGAAAAAAACTGTGGCGCCTAGTTCCTAAGGAGGGAGACGCAAGAAACTATTTACGAGGGTTTTTGTGTCGGATGTTGTTTTTGCGGGCGGATGGGCGATAATTTAGTTGCAAGGGGATTTTAGACTATAGCTTCATGCAATGGGAAATAATAAAATGGTACCATCATTATGTGTGGGAAGCACTGAGTCAATCAACTTGACTCCATTTTTTTAACTATATCTAGAACTCGTTCAAATAAACAACTTATTCAAAAAATTTTTTTTTCAGAAAACTGAAAAAAAGCGAGGGACAGAATAAAGGAAGCAAATCTGGGTTTGCGTATCAAGACTTACCTAGTCTCTTTATGTTTGGTTTTAAGCTCGGACATTTGTCTTGCCAAATGGTGACCTGAAAAACAATATCTCAAGGTGGTCATAGCAAGTCAAAATCGTTACACAAACTTGTCATAAGGAACCATGCCTCCTAATCGCGATTTTCCCAGTAACTACATCAGCGTCGTTGAGGAAGCATTAAAATAATTGCAGACAGAAATGGTTCAAGTCTTTTGATATTTTTTGATCTACAATTGTTCTTTTTTGTAAAGTTTGGATACTTTTTCTCGCTTTAGCCGAGAATGTCTTTAGTGTGCTCCAATATTTTATGAAGGACAATTTTGTTTTGCAAATTTAGTTGCGTATTTGCAAAATAGTATGATATTTAACCCCTCTGATCTCCATTGTTCCATTAAGTTTGCTTCATCTTTGTCACAATATAGCAAATACATGACAGGAAATAACAAAAAATGGAGTCAAGTTGACTGACTCAGTACTTCCTACACAGTTTATTATTCTCCCATAGCATGAAGCTATAGTCTGAGATCCCCTTGCAAACAAATCATCGCCCGGCCAACCAAAAAAAGTGTGCCATCCTAGGCCTTTCTCTCACAAGTCATTGGATAGCCGATTATAAATAGAGCAGTTTTTTTACAACCCCTTAACTACCACAAGTTTACCTTCACCAAAGAAAAAAAGTCAAAAATGATCAGGAACTCCTGAAACGCCAAAAAATGAAATTTTTCCATTACTGCTGCACCGCCGCTGACATCATTTTTTGCTAATTCCGCTGCCCATGCACCGCTTCCCCAATTTCATCACTATCCATGCAGCGGTTACTGAGATTACGACGCTAGAAAAAAGCGACAGAGAGGCAAACAGACATACCGAAAAACAGACAGACAGACCGGTGGGAATGAGTGACGCGGATTTTCGTTATGTAGACCCAAAAAGCGTATAATCTCATAATCGAAAATTTTCGCGATCACAATCCTCCCTTCACCTATCGGTCTGCGAAGTAAAAGGAAATGTTCGTCATATGGATAAAATAATAATTTAGAAATGTTTTTGCAGCTGGGAAAAAGTACTCCATATGAAGTTGTGTTGAAAAATGTCCAACCAGAAGTCACGGGGAAGTATAAGTGCGAAGTATCATCCGACGCGCCAAATTTCTATACCTACATGGAGGCAGGATACATGTACGTAGTTGGTGAGTATTGTTATGATTATTAAAATTTGTGTTTTATGTTCAAAGTTGTTTATTTATCCAATATGATCACTATGATATACAGGGTGGTCCAATAAGCGCGCGGTGCTCTATAGCGGCCATACCGTTAAAATTAGATGAAAATGTTTTGAATAAAAAAACGTTTCTTTTCCAATGCTCTACATTTATAAAATAATTTCAAAGATGGCGGACTTCCGGATATACCGAAAGTAGGCATCAACTTCCTTATTTTAAATGAAACACCCTGTATATTATTACGTTTTTGAATTCAGCATCGATTTTTAGGTTCAGTTTGTTTACCATTGTTTATATCTACGAAGCCTATTTTCGGAGTTATTCAGCAATTTTTACAAAATTTGACGTTTGTAGTACTTTACAAGAAAAGTTAATATCTCGGAAACTAGACGTGATAGAAAGATGCAGTTTTCGGTTCTCAAACAAGCAAGAAACGCACTTGTGTTTCAATAAGATCATTTTTTTTTTTTTTGGCTTTGGGCGTTAAACCCATTCAGCCACGAAAATATCATGATTACCTTCATCCATATTCTAAATTACACAATCATTCCTTACATTCACACAACTCTGGTGCCCTAGCACATCGTGGAAGTATCAACAGACGAAAACGATTGGAAGATCATTGTTACAAGAGGATATTAAATCAACAGACTAGCAATTTTCAAGTTTGAAAAGCTAAAAACGTTAAAAACTTTTTTTTCAAATGGGATGGTATATTAGGTTTCGCATCGATGGATGCGGAATTAAATTCTCTTTCACTTCTATCAAGACACATGTGGTTTTATCCTTGATGGTTTTCATGATATTTACGGTTTGTAATTATTGCGTAGGAATTGGAAAAATCGTAGGTGGCGTGGCTCGCAGACGAAACAATTGGCAGCAAACCTTCCATCCACATTATTCTTAAAAACTCCAGTGGTGTATTTTCCAACAGGTTTTGAAAAATTTTCATTCAGAAAATTTTGGAAAACATTAGTTTATTATGCGGTAATGTTTTCCAAAATTTTCTAAATGAAAATTTGGAAAACCTGTTGGAAAATTATCACTGGAGTTTTTAAGAATAATGTGGTTACATGGATGGAGCGAAAACACAATTTATTATTAGAGACCGAAACACTTTGGATGAAAGGTTTCCTGCCAATTGTTTCGTCTGCGAGCCACGCCACCTACGATTTTTTCAATTCCTACGCCACAATTACAAAACCGTGAATATCTTAAAAACCATCAAATACAGAACTACATGTGTCTAGATAAAAGTGAAAGAGAATTTAATTTCGCATCCACCGATGTGAAACTTATCATACGAACCCTTTGAAAAAAAAGCTTTTAACGTTTTTGGCTATTCAAATTTGAAAATTGCTAGTCTATTGATTTAATGTTTTTTTTTTTGAAACAATGATCTTACTGAAACACAAGTATGTTTCTTGCTTGTTTCAGAACCGAAAATTGCATCTCTCTATCGCGTTTTGTTTTCGAGATATTAACTTTTCTTATAAAGTAGGTACCTACTACAAAAGTCAAATCTTGTAATGATTGCTGAATTCTCCGAAAATAGGCTTCGTAGACATAAACAATGGTTAACAATGTGGACCTAAAAATCGATGCTGAATTCAAAAACGTAACAATATACAGGGTGTCCCATTTAAAATAAGGAAGTGGATGCCTACTTCCGGTATATCCGGAAGTCCGCCATGTTTAAAATTATTTTCTGAATATAGAACATTTGGAAAAAAACGTTTTTTAATTAAAACATTTTCGTCTAATTTAAACGGTATGGTAGCTAGAGAGCACCGCGCGCTTATTGGACCACCCTGTATACAGCGTTAAATTGATAACTGGTGATTCTAGACTATTATGAACTATTTGGTATTTGGTACTTACCTGAATATTTTTTTCGACATAATGTAAAGTGCTTATGGTAACAATGCAATGGGGGGGGGGGGGGGGGGGGTGCAAGTATGATAAGGATGTGAAACATATTTTATACGTAAAGCGAGCTTTAAAGGGATTAATGTTAACGTCATATCCTCTGGCAGACCGTTTCGGACTTTTGAAAATATACTACTCGCAAGTGAAATCCGAACATTGAGAAAAAAGGGTTACGGTTGATTAAATGCGGTAGGACTAAATACAATAATAGAAATAATTTGTCATAATTAGTTAATAAAAAATACAACGGATCAATAATGGGTGGGCCCTCCATGTTGGCGAATGCATTCCTCTAGCGTACGCGGCATACTCGTAATCTGGTTGCTGATAAATTCTGGAGGTACAGCCTCCCAAGCTGCCCTCACAGCATGCTCCAGTTCGTCCATCGTGGTCGGAGAATTGGGTAAATTGCCTACGTAACGACCCATCCAGTCCTACACTTTTTCAATTGGCGATGAATCGGCTGATCGTGGAGGCCAGGGGGTACCCTCATCTCAGCTTCCTGTAGGAACCTCATCGATACCCTTGCAATATGAGGACGTGCATTATATTGCTGGAAGAAACCCTCTTTGAGGCCTCGAACATATGGAACGACAGTTGGTTCTAACACCTCGTTCACATAGCATTGAACAATCATTGTGCCACGATTCACAAGCAAAGGTGCCTTTCTGTTGAACGCAATGGCACCCCAAACCTCCAAACCAATAGGACGGTGTACATGGCGCATCAACAGTAAACTGGAGATCACAGCCCCGAGGTCGCAAACTTATGTGTAGGTCCAGGAGACTAATGTTTATCGTCTTACCGAATTTCATTTCTTTCCGAACTTTTGCTGTCAGAAAAACCCTACCGCCTGGACATTTAATTTCTGAAACAACCTTACTCATGACGCTTCATAATAATTACTAACACCACAGAGGTGACCAAAACAGTAGAAATGTGTTTATGTATTAACAGATGTAGTTTAAATTATTGGCCAGTTGATCACGATGACTCCACCACTGTTATCTCGTAGAGTGTTCTTCAGATGCGCTTATCCGCACCAGAAAGCAACCCTTACTACGATTTTATACGGCAATGTGTCCGAGTATACCTTTTTGCAGAAACAGTGTGCAATTTAGGAGGTAAGCGAAGGCTGAAAAGGGTCGATAAATTCCTCCTGAAGGAACAACGGCTCTCAATATTGGCTTCCTTATTCACTGGCTCGGAGTTTCTTTTCTGTCCTTTATACGATCGCAATTCCTATCCAATACTACTGAGTATGTACGTGCATTAGCTGTAACTGCAATTTCATCCTGTCGACCGTTCGACGATAAATATTTCTACTTCACTTGAACAATGTCGCAATATGGGTCCCAGTAGGCGATGGATGATATATTCGATGAAAGCGCTGCGGCGCGCGGCGCAGCGCGGCGCCTCGTGACGTGTTGTTCGCGCAGTGGCGTAGCTTAGTTCTACCACAGTAGAGTCACAACCAGTACTCTCACTCTTGCCAATATTTGTCAGACGAGTGGATTTCCGCGCGCATCCTTGGTGGGACGTTCTGGGGACCCAGACGTATCAGTCGAACTTGAGCAGGCGACGCCACTACACGAGAGTGGTTCCGCGATACAGTGCCGTACTTTGATTTTTGTCGACGATGAGTAGTATAAGGCGATGTGCAGCCGATGAGTTGGAAAAAACTTCATTAAATACATCGGTAGAGATTTAGTCCGAAAATGTCTAGCTAAGCATTCGTGTCAAACGTGCATCAATTATGCGAATGCTTGCTGCGATGACTTGGATGGAACTTCTATATTTACGCTTTATAAGGCCTTCAGAAAAACGTAATTACACCTGTTTGGTGATGATACATGCCACATGATGGTTTCATTCAGCAGATTGCATCAATCGAATTTATATTTCAGAAAAATTTCGAAAACATTTGTGTCAAAAATAATACTGTCAAGAGGTTGGTATGTGCCTTTAAATTGTTAAACCTCCATCATCCCTGTAAAGATTTCAATTACGAATTTCTATACAACTTACATATATGCTAGGATAAGGATTTATTATAGTATAAAATATGCTAACAGAAACTTTAAATTTAAATTGCCCAATCGAAATAGGAAACTGGTTGTTTGGCGACGTGAGTGAATTTTCGGTCATTTATAAGCTCATTAACAAAGATTTTTATAAGGATATTCCAGTAAAGGTCAATGATATAAAGGAAGTCACTATAACAATTGCCTCAAAGCTTTTCATCCCTTCTCATCCTTCACCTAATAAATCGTTGTCATAGGATAAAAAAATCCGCAATTTATTTTTATGTGCGAATGCACTTTCTATTGTTTTGTATAGCTATTTATTTTTTGTCAAACCTTTCTTCAAGTCCATAACGTAATACTCTAGGTTTTCTTGACGTTTCTTAATTTTTTAATGTTTAACTGCAAAAATATCGTTTCTTTCTTGAATAAATAGTATTTAGTTTATTATATCCTTATGTCGATTATGTCAAATTTGATGGAGTGAATACTTTTCTTGTTAGCTGTTAAAGTAGTCCTCACTGCTTCTATGAATGAGAGACATTTAAGTTGAATTACCTTTACAAGCAATTTGATTGAAACTGTTGCTATGTTAATAAAAAGCCTCACAAATAAAAATACCGATATCAATAGTTTAGTCTGATAATCCTTTTAAGTATGATGAGATGTAGCCCGAGTTCTCGCGCATTTTTTGTATTATGATAGCACAGTTTCTGTTAGAATGATAAGAGCAATCGAGTAACAGCAAATTTTTGCAATGTACCCGATTAACAAAAATTTACCATGCTTACTCAATGCGGTTCTGAACGGAAGCGGCGGCATATAAGCCTGATGATGCGCTGTGGCCGCGGCGACGGCGGTAAATTTTTTCTAACTCAGACTGTGAGCGCGATACGTATATTGGCTGAAAAATGAATGCGTGTTTTGGCGAGAGTGAATTTACTGTTTATGACTCTACTGTGGTTCTACGCCCGATCAGTCATACTTTGAGCAAAATAATATGCCGGCTACACACGATCCGGCAGGCATGTCAGTTCGAACTGAACTGTCCGCCTAAAGACCGGTCGCCTCTGATTGGCTGACGACCCTCCACACGTTCAGATCGCCTGAGCGTGTGTATCGACCTGTCAGTTAAGACTGTTCAGGCGGCCGGAGAAGAATCAAAAATATGTTCATCCATCTGTCCGGTCGCCTGAGCGTGTGTACGTTCCGGTAGACCTGTCTGTTAAGACTGTTCAGGCGGCCGGAGAAGAATCACAAATATGTTCGTCCATCCGTCCGGCCTGACGCACTACGATTGGTCCATTGCAAAACGAAAGTAACAGCTGGTGCTTCCATGACATTTGGATCTCGATACGATCCCAAAAAATAGCGAATCGAACTTGAACAGGAAACGTTTTGAAAACGTATCCAATTAAATAAGACGCACATGCTAAAAGTATTTTGAAATATACAGAGTGTTGCAGGAAAATAGGGTGGTGAACAAATTGATTTTTTTATATGGAACCATTACTTTTTTAAATTTTTCTAGTTTCCATCGCCGATCTCTATTTAACCCTAAAATATGTTTGGGATTGGTTGCGACGTTGCCAAGCTATAATTTATTTTCTAATAATTTCCGGATTTGCAAGGTCGCAAGTAATACGTCCAAATAGATATATTTCTTGAACTTTTCTCAACAATATTATACAGAGCGCATTACTTGAATATTAAATGAATATTATTTTGGACTTTATCAGCAATGTGCATCTACAGGGTGTTTTTAATTACGGCAATTTGAAGGTCATTTTACTTTGTTTTTTTAAATGTAACACTCTGTATGTTTTATTTTAAATCGAAATATCTACTAATATTCTATCTCGCCTTGTAATTTTTTTGGCGTTTGCGACGTTGCCAAGTTATACATTATTTTTCCAAATTTTCAAACAAATATCTATGATTTATATTAATAGAACACACTGCATATTTTATTTAACATAGTAGTACTCCCTAGTAATGGTTTACGGCGTGAACAAGTTTTAACTGGTGTTTCTGAAATAATAAAACCGTTTTCCTTGCACATACTACCTATTTCGAATACTAGGTCAGTAAAAGGTACACGAACGCTTAAATATCTCCAAAACTTTCACAGCTGGAACGAGAAAATCTATGTCTGCAGGTTCTCGAACAATTTTTTAATTCTGCGTGTTCAAAAACCTGCAGGTAATGATTTTGTCGTTCCAGCTGTGCCAATTTTGAAGATATTTAAGCGTTCCTGTACCTTTTACTGACCTTGTATTCGAAATAGATAGTATGTGCAAGGGCAAGGGAAACGGTTTTATTATTTTAGGAACACCGGTTAAAACTTGTTCACGCTATGGACCATTACTAGGGAGGACTTCTATGTTAAATAAAATACACATTGTGTTCTATTAATAAAAATCGGAGATATTTGTTTGAAAATTTAAAAAAATAATTTATAACTTGGCAACGTCGCAAACACGAAAAAATATCATAAGGCGAGATAGGGTATTAGTGGATATATCGATTTAAAATAAAACATACAGGGTGTTACATTTAACAAACAAAGTAAAATGACCTTCAAATTGCCGTAATTTAAAATTCTAGATCCACATTGCTAGTAACATCCAAAATAATATTCATTTAATATTCAAGTAACTTGCTATATAATATTATTGAGAAAAGCTAAAGGAATATATCAATTTGGACTATTACTTGCGACCTTGCAAATCCGAAAATTATTAGAAAATAAATCATAACTTGGCAACGTCGCAACCGATCCCAAAAATATCTTAGGATTAAATAGAGATCGATAATGGAAACTATAAAAATTAAAAAAAAAAGTTATGGTTCCATATGAAAAAATCAAGTTGATCACTATCCTACTTTCCCACAACTGCCTGTATATTTCAAAATATTTTTAGGATATGCGTCTTAAGTAACCAAATAACGTTTGTATTTGATATTTTCTTCTGTCAGGTACACCTGCGAAATATCGAAGAAATACACACTAAATGGACACCCTGTATTTCAAAACTCAAAACGTTTTAAAAGCCCGTGGAAACGTAGTAACTGATATATTTCAGATTCGCCTGAACGTGTGGAGGGTCGTCAGCCAATCAGAGGCGACCGGTCTTTAGGTGGACTGTTCAGTTCGAACTGACAGGCCTGTCTGAACGTGTGGAGGGTCGTCAGTCCATCAGGCGACCGGTCTTCAGGCGGACTGTTCAGTTTGAACTGACAGGCCTGCCGGAACGTGTGTAGCCGACATTAATAATTAGAAGTTAAACGACTTACCTGTAAGGAAGTTCAATCCTAAATTATACGAGAGAGCCTCGTCCGAAGAGATCACCCTGTAGTATATGCTTTAGATCCCGCGTGTTGCGTCTTAGTTTGCAGAAAAACTATAGGTCCACCTCCCCACCATCCCCTGCGACCCGTTGTGCCAGGTCATTATGTCTCTACTCAGATCGTGTACTTTGGGCTTGGGGAGGGCGGGTGTGATTTGAACTGTAACAAGAACTACAAAGAATAACAATATTTCTTAATATAAAAATGATATTGAAGTACTCCTAATAGGTCATGATTTCCCATGGCTCGCAATTTCCTCTTAATGTTCCTCATTAGGTTTTGGACAGATTCCAAATCAATTTATCTGATCTTTAGCATTATTCTTCTTCTTAACTGCTGTTCGTTTTGAGCTTCCCATTGTTATAAACTTTGGCACTCAGTTGAGCCCAAAAAGTTTCGATAGGTCTTGCTTGAGAAAGATTGGGAGGGTTTAAAATTGAGTAGTTTAGGCAAACATCTTTGAGTATGGACTTCTGCGGTAACCGCTTCGGCCCTAACTCGTCCAACGTACGGTTGTGAAACACCGTTGTCTGATATAGCGCTCCACACTCTAACACTTTGTTTCCAAACTTTGTTTTCGTTTAAATTTTACATTATCTGGACAGGCTTCAAAGTCTCTTCTATAAAAATCATCTTTACCTTTGATTTCTGAGTTCGACAATGTGAAATACTTTTCATCGTCAAGAATAATTTTTATATGGCCAGCAAAATCAGTACGACGTAAATTGCGACAGCATTGAGGAATTTCTTCTAACTGATTTGACGAATACTTTGGACATTTTCTTCTTTTTTAGAATTTTAAGTTATTTCTCCTCATTTCTCTACAAATTGTGCTAGCATTGACGTGAAAAATGCGTCCAAGTTTTCGTGTTGAAGTTCCAACTCGATGCTCACATCTGTTGACCACTCTTTGAACTGTAGCAGCATTCAACGCTCTTGAACGTCCACTTTTTGGTAAATTTATACAAGGAATACCTTCTTGGCATTCAAGCATCGCTCGATAAATTGTGGCAACAGAAATATTTTGATTTTGATATAGGCGAACTATTTCCTTTTTTTTTCAAGTCCTCCAACTAGACTGCAAATACCCTTCCGAATATCTAATACGTACGACATTTTGAGAACTTATATCAACCAAAATGGTTTTACTGATACGTTTCGATATTGACTGGTTACCATGGTAACGATTTCTGAATTGTTTCGAACGGTGAAAGTACCTCCCGAGTTTCGAAAAAATTCTAAAAACTTTTGCAACATACGTTATTGTACAGGGTGAGTCAAGCTCAACGCCTCGGACTCTTGTGACCAAACGATACCACTTTTCGAAAAATCGACTTTATGTAGGTCGAGTTGGACTACATTTTAGAAATAATGACTTTTATACAGGGTGTCTAATAAAAGCGTGACATATCAAAGTTATGTTTTTTTTAATGGAATACCCTACATATTATTGCATATTTATATTCCCGGGTACATTTTAGTGTGACTTTATGTGTCACACATGGGACTTTAAGCGAACCGTTTAGGTGCAAATCACAATTTTTGGTATAGGTAGATGTCAAGAAAAAGCTATTTTAAATCTTAGAGGGTTGTGACTTTGCCGTGTTACTAAGCATGAAATGTGTCAGCTTACGTTAGACAGTCGGGTTCGAATTACATTTGTCCTTGGAGAAATCGGTAGATCAATTAAGGAAACTTCAATCAAAGGTAACTGGATTTTTTTCAAATGGGAATGCATAACGTCACACTAAAATGCACCCGGGAATCTAAATATGCAATAATATACAGGGTGTTTCATTTAAAAAAACATAACTTTGATATGTCACGCTTTTATTAGACACCCTGTATAAAAGTCATTATTTTTAAAATGTAGCCCAGCTCGATCTACATACACTTGCAGAGTCGATTTTTTGAAAAGTGGTATCGTTTTGTCACAAGAGTCCGAGGCGTTGAGCTTGACTCACCCTGTATATTGCTTCAGATATTTTGAGGCTTGTTTAAATCTTCATCTTCTGCACAAAGATGAGTTTTGTTAAATGTCAACATTTTTGATGAAAGGCTAATGTGTGCACTGTGCAGTGTTGCGTTTAAATTACTGGCACTGGGTGCATATACAATTTTGTTATGAACAACCCACATCTGTTTCCAGCACGTTGATGCGATAAACCTGGAACCTCTACTCTCATTTATTTTACCGGGTTCAAAGTAAATAACTATCCCGTTTCGCATGGTCAGAGTAAACAGTGTTCTCCAAAAGTACAAAAGGTATATACCTGTTCCCCAAAAAGTTTAATTAGCATGTCACGTATTTTGTTGTATGTAGCATAATATTCAACAACTTTCCTCGCTTTTCGCTAAGCAGGAAGTAACTTCAATTTTATGTTTGATGCTTATAATAACGGTATTGTTGGTATGCGTGTGCTTCGCTTTGGCATTCATTTTACGAACTTCATTATCAGCGTTCAGAAAATACGCCTCAAACCACAAATTAATTTTTACAGCTGATACACTCTAAAAATCGATTTATAAAATTACTAACAAAATAGTTGGTTAATTAATGCCACCGATTTTGTTAGTAATATTAGGAATCAAATTTGTAAATTTATTTAGCTACCTTCTAATATTGTAAATTCGCAAAAACAGATTTTTGTAATATCACATTTGTCTGTGATATAACTTGATAATTCGTGAAATTATTCTGCGATTTTACACAATTTTAAGGATATTACATTGGTTTCTACATACATATACTTTGTAAACGTGTTTTGTGAATATGTAATTTCACACAATTTTATGCTAATATCACCAGATTATATTGTAAATCCATTATACGTTTTGTTACAACTTTTCTAATAATTTATTTTGCAATTTTATCTCATTCCATTATAATAGATTATAATAGAGTTTAAGAAAAGGATGTCATTATAAACATGTTTTTATTTTATGTATGAAAGTAAGGTAACACAACCTTAAAAATTCGATGTAAATTCAAAATAAGAAAATCAACTACTGCACTCCTATCGGTTGGCAAAAAGCATATATCAGCTTGCTGGCCAGGCAAACAGTCTCGTTAACGTGTCAGTTTATTTAAAAGGAATTATTATTTGTTACTGAGTGACCTTAGTAAAATATCTTTGGGTCATTTCCAAAGTTACTGAAACATTTTTTGGATACATTCGGTTAACACCATAATATATATATGACAAATAGTAATTGTTTGCTTCTTCAAAGGAACTTGTGTTGATGAGCTGGGTTTTTTTGATTGTAAATGGAAATATTCTTTTTTCTTTCTCCATCTGAAATTAAAGAAAATATTCTTTTTTAAAGTAAAGTATTATTACTCGAAATTTTTTTTGTTAATTAATGACCTCATATCGAAGAAAAATAAAGATGAATGCATCCCTAAATTGATTTTGTGTACGCCATATCGATATCGTTACCGATCAATGTGATCAATTTCTAGGGAAATTGGTTTCAGAATTTTTTTTATTTGATACTTTGCAAAAATCACTGAGATCATTCATAAGAAAATTCCAAGATGGCGGCTTACCTTGTTTAAATGCACCTTGTATTCATTTTATCATTTTATCCAATGAATCTTCAAACTTCAAACACAAATAGCACCATTACAATTCCAAAACGGAAACCATAAAATAACGACCCGTCCGCTGTTTCTCCATTCACACAAGCTGATCCTTGTCGCTCGCCATCGCCAGTGCTACCTTTCATCGGCAACGCGTTAACGCTTAACCTTTACTTAGGGAAAATGGCCATACAGGCGTTTAAGTCAGATTACCACTGATACCAACCGAACCAAAGAACCGGTCAATTATTTTACTAACATTATTAAAGTGTTTTCCCAAAATAATTTTAAATTTACAAAATAAAACTAAAAAATCAAACATTTTGTATAATACGAAGGTTGCTCTATACCTCCGTCAATCCACCAATACGCAGACAGCTGTTTCACGCTTATTAGCGATCATCAGTGCGCCATAGGTCGATTGACGGAAATAAAGAGCATCAATTCTTTCATGTCACCCAGACATGTGAAGCATGGTGTATAATGACAATTATCTTGTAATTTTGCTCGTAATTTTGCGTTATAAAAATGCAACAGGCTTTGTAATTTTACAAATACCTCTTGAAAAACCAAAATATTCATATTTTTTTCGTAAATTGCTCAAGCATTTTTACAAAATTCAGTAAATCTGCAAAGCCATAGCATTTTAGTTAAACTGTACTGGGATTATACAATATGACATGAGAAAGTCGCTGCAATAGTACTTGTAATT
Source organism: Callosobruchus maculatus (assembly GCA_951848785.1). Lineage (NCBI taxonomy): Eukaryota > Metazoa > Arthropoda > Insecta > Coleoptera > Chrysomelidae > Callosobruchus > Callosobruchus maculatus. The sequence continues at coordinate 3,224,073 of CATOUR010000296.1, forward strand.
GTTTTATAATAATACCCACGTTTTTTTCAGTGTATAATCCTCGGTGGTCATAAAGTCATGGTCACTGGTTGTTAATACAATACCTAGCAGTCGTAATCTGATGTAATTTGGTTAATCATGTTGATGACTGGGAAATATCGATTATGCACGGTAGTCACCAACTCAATGTAAATCAATCGTAACTTGATGAACACCAAAATTCTTATTGTATTGACGATTTACGTCCTCGATGCAGAATCAATGAGGATTTTGTGTTACTCTTTCCTTCGTTCATTGTATGTGTAAGACTTTCGCGGACATGATCCGATGGACTATTGGGCCTTGCGTCGACACGCTCCGCCGCCTTGGCGTCGCCGTGTTTCGCTGTTTGACGTTTCGCCAACACGAGTGGTCAGCATCCTCAGAAGCTGATGTCACCTGTTCGACGTGCTCCGAGAGACTGGGACCGCGTCACAGGGTTGGACTTATATAATTATATTAATTAATATTATAATTGGTGTACATAAGGCCATGATAAGACAAGACATAGGTCTTTACATACACAAGTCTGCCCATACTCAGGCCCTTTTATATACTATTTATTCTCCAATGAAATAACCTTCTGACTTGAGACCTGCTTCATCGGAAAGAGCTCATTTGGTTGATGTAATCAAAACCAATTTTACGAAAATTTGCGTATAGGCCCTTGTTCGTCCAAGCCACAAATTTAACTACGGTTCTACCTGCTGGTAGCGAATTGAATCATTTTTGAATGAATACAAACGCATCTCATTCTGTCGTTATGTGAATGTCAGCTCACCCCAGACGGTGTTCCGTCGCACCATTTTGCGTTCACAATAACTACTATATCGACATGGTATAAAACATAGCTCTGGTACAATTATCGACAGTATAACATAGATAAATTGATAAAAACCCAAGAGTAAGCTTGTATTATTAAGACAAATCGTCCCCTGAAGTTGCTATCATAGCACAAGACTACTCACATGCAGGGGGCCCATAGAAAATCTTTTAGTGGGGGGGGGGCAAAGAATCCCAAAAATGCGAACAATTTTTTTTTCACATACGAATTATTAGGGGCAATAATTTATGAATTGCAAAACAAAAAACGTAGAAGCTTTAAACTTAAAAAAAAATCTACAAGCTAACCAAAACGTTTGAAACAAAAAAATGCACTCTACAGTTTAAACAGTATAAAATGGAAAAATAACTGAATTTATGTATCTTTATAAAAACATTACAAAAAATAAATTAACTATCTAGTTGTTATGTAGATATAGACATGTGCTACAATGCTACAAATTTCTTTAATTAAAATAAGCAAATAGAAATACAAAATAGAAAACACCAAAAAACGTACAACGTATCTTGAAATACCGATTCACGAGAAAAAACGAATTTTAAATTTCAGGAGTCTCGCTCAGACTCGTCAACAATATTTTCTAAAATTCGGCTGAAGTGTAACCCTACCGTTTGCAAAATATGATTAAATTGGCCTAACGTTGCCGCCCTACTGTATATGTGAGTTGATATTGTTTCTTTAAGAAATAAAAATTAAAACTGAAGTTGTATGGGGAGGGGGAGGAGGTGCAAATGCCCTACCTCCCTACACACATAAAAAGAAATTCTCAAGGCAAGAATTGTGATACTCTTGTAAATACATACTCACAACAAGAATATCGGTTCTCACTCTAATAAAGAATATTTGATGAGAAAATTATACAAAATTTGTATCAAGAATAATATATTTTTGATTTATATACTTATTTTAAAGAAATATGCTCCAAAAATATAATTTTCTTTGCAACCAAGGCTATAATAATTTAATAACAAATATTTCATAATCTTTTATCAAGATTATCATTTTTCCCAGCGGTGCCTAGTTTATTTCTATCAAGAATATAGACAGCTTGCAAATGCGAACCTTCATTTACAATATGATAATCTTGGTTTCAAAATGAACGCTGTTTTACAAGTACACCCTATAATTGTATCAAGTAAATCATTTATTTGACGTCTACCAACGTCGAAGTGCGCAGACGCGCACCGTGTCATGAGTCAACCCTAACCTCTCCACCCTCTCTACTCAACAGCCTGTTGCCCGTCCGCGTCCGCGCCGCCGCGCCATTATCGGTTTTCGGATTGTCGCATTCGCCGCCGTCTTTAGCACCCTAGCGTAATACCTGGATCCTGCATAATAGCACATAATAGTATCTAGTCAAACTGTTAAATAAACTGCCATTGCCACGTGATACCCGTGATACCACCGTCAACCATCAGTCATCGAATCTGCCGGTAGTGCTGGTCCACCGCCATTTGAGTCGCGTCCCAGTTCCCATCAGCTTCCTTATCACTGGATCTATCCAACCATAAGTGAGCTATTGATAAAATTGGAATGCGAAGACCTGACTCAGGCGTTCCTAGATAAGTACTTAGTATATTTAAAGTGATTTAAGAAATTTTGCAGAACTATTTCCCCAGAAAAATTTCTACATGCTCATAGAAGAGTTTGAGTGCTCAAATTAATACTATTAGATTCCTCATCCAAGAATATCACAATTTTAGAATAAAGTTGAGCTACTTGCGTCAAGTTTATGAAATGCTCCCAGTTAAGATTATGAAATGCTTCAGCCAAGATTATGAAATACTTCGGTCAAGATTACCATATGCTTGATTTAAGATTTTGGTGTTCTTACTATCAAGAATTTCCCAGTTTTGTCCCCTTATATTACCAAAGATGTCGCACTCTCACTTTAAGATTAGCATAACTCTGCCCGTATGAAGTTACGGTATACTTGAATTAAAGCATCTGTGCTCCATCTAAGAAATTATTTTTATGTGTGTATGGGCGCCCTTACTCACATGGGAAAACACGAGTTTCAGTGATATTGCAAAACTGTGTCGCTCTGCTTACAGGAATACTTCAGGTGAGCATGCATGCGCCCAAGATTATATCAAATATGATTTGTAGTTTTAATTAAGAGCAAAGCACTGCAACAAGTTTGACAGCGCAGCGTTTGGAGTCGGAATCCGGCAGTATTTGCATTGATCCCATGAGCGCAGGTACCTGCAGGAGAAATTTCAATTTTATTCAATAATGTGCAAATGAATGTGGCGCTACTAGGAAAACTGCAGTCGTGGTAAATGCAGATTGCAGAAGAAGGAGCAGTTAAGGCATTCGTTATGCAGATGAGCTAGAGGCGTTATTATATCTATTATTACGCCTGTAGATCTAGTGGTGCATAGTTGCACACACACAAAGTGCAACAGTCTAGGTATTTGTTTTGCATTTGCATACATCATATACAGGGTGAGGTTTTAGTACCGAATCGATCGATAGCTCCACCACGGAAAAAGATAGCGAAAAAATTGTTTTTATTTTCATGCATCCGCATGTTGTGTTGCCCCTCTATAAATTTGACCTTAGTGCAGTTTTTATAGCAGACTAAGTAGGCATTCACAGTAGCGGCAGTTAGGAGCCTTGGGAAGCGTTGGAGTGCGTTGGCCAACGCCGAGTCCCCCCGGTAGGTAGAAGCAGGCCGGCGCGGGTTCCGCACGTAGTCAAACACACCAGTGCATGGTACAGTGAAAACAGACAAGTAAAAGAGTACAAAGATTGGCCAGTCGCATCTAGACACGGTACAGGAAACATGCAAACAGGATTCAACATGTTGCCCGTTATTGGCAAAACAATGAGGAGCAGTTGCAAAGACACTGGAAATGATTCCCCTGAGGGGTTAGAGGGTACAATAGGGGGTGAAATAGTTTTTGGTTAAAAAATTGTCTCTCTGGACAAATATTTTGACGTGTCCTGGCGTTTTTTTCGTTTAGTCAGCGGTTTGTGATAAATCCGTGGTGGGAAGTTGTCAAATGAACTATATTAGTACATACATATGAAGACTCACATCATATACATTAGAACCATTTAGTTGAAATTTGTCAATCAGATGAATATGTGACTGATACTGTACATGTTCAACGAATTCTTGTGCGCGTCTTATTAAGGAAGCTATCCACTCTGGTAGAGACTGTTTGAATTGCTTTTAAACAAGTTTTTGGTATCAAAAGGTAGAAGTGTTGTATCATTTTGGCGCTAAATTGAAATATGACCGCCGCATGACTGATTTGTTTGGTTTGGGAATTATTGTGGTACCTAGCCTATATCTAGTGTTGTGGTTGTGTATAAATGTGTTATGCTCATTTCAATATATCTCTGATACTACTAAGTGACAGTACGTAGTGAATATAATTGAGGTTTTGAATAAATTTTTTTTTGTCATAAATCGAGAAATCATATATAAGTTTTATAATAAAACTGTTTTTGTTTTCTTTTTTTTCGCAATAATTCAAAAGTTATATCAAAATAAAAATGGGTTTTTGAATCGAGTACCGAAAACACGCCGACGGCTCCCGAACCCGTGTGACGTAATGATGGCGGTTAAGATGCTCCTTTGACCAACGACATCCTACATCGATACTAGATTCTAGATTCCCAACCAAACGTGAAAATACTTGCAATATAGCCGATGAATGAAGTTTGCAGCTCAGGACGACCTCTACGATCGAAATAAATATCTTTTTGAATGTTTGAAATCAGATTACAGATTCCAGTAAGTAAGTACCTAATCAAATATGTCTTATTGAAACTATCTGGTGCATGTTCGGCTGGCCTAGTGGTTAGAGTGTTGGCTAATGGATCCGTTGGTCCGGGTTCAAAGCTCAGCCTGTCCAATTTTTTTTTTATTTTTTTTTTATCAAATAATTCATTCATGTGCTTTTTGCACTTGTTATGTACATTTTTTTCTACGATCAACATAAATATGTTTTTGAAACAAATTCTATCAGACATATTACTTGCACTGCATAGTGCAAAAACTAAGTACAGGACTCGGTGGACAATTCAAAAAATCAGTTCAAATGGTGTTTGTCCGTCAATATCAACCGCCAATATTTTATTTAAATGATATAGTTGGTTAATAAAACAAAATCCATTCTTTTTTTAAGTTTTTAATATAAACATAAAGTAAGTCAAACTCGTAATCACAACAGTCTTCTGTTTATCACTTGGTATCTTTATTTATTTAACTTTGAGCAATGAAGCTTAATAATTAAATTTTCATAAAAATTTAACAAATAAAAATATATAAATGCAATGCAAACAAACAAAACTTATTTTTCTATGAGTTTCAATGTTATGATTATCTTCTTGACCAAAACTTAAAATAATTATTTTATTATTCAATATTATTATTGATAATAAATACTTATACGATAAATAAACTATAAGTATAATTATTTTACATAAGAGCTAGCACTTCAAGTAAACAAAAATAAAACTATATTTTTTAGTCCCGAACATAGAAAAAAGTATAAAGTATCTAGGAATATATTTAGACTCACACTTACGTTGGAATGTACATATTAATAATTTATTAAAAAAAATTGGATTCATTTCATATAAGATGAAATTACTAACAAATATTTTAACAGAAAAGCATCTACGTACAGTAAAGATAATTATAACATTGAAACTCATAGAAGAATAAGTTTTGTTTGTTTGCATTGCGTTTATATATTTTTGTTTGTTAAATTTTTATGAAAATTTAATTATTAAAGCTTCGTTGCTCAAAGTTAGATAAATAAAAATACCAAGTAATAAACAGAAGACTGTTGTGATTACGAGTTTTATTTTATATATATATAGACAAAACAAAAACAAAAAAGGTGCAACCCGGGCTCCGACACACCGGGCTGCTGTTCCATTTCCCAGCGACTACTCCTCACACCGTGAGGTGAGCAATCACTGGGTCCGCGAATCGTGCGTCCTAAGCAGACGAAGGGACCCATGGATGACTGCCTTCTGCATTCTGGCGGCTAAGATGTGCGCCGCCGCACGGCACACCGGCATTTTGCGCAGTGCAGAGAGCAGCGTATTCCTCATACCACCTAGGGATCCAATGACCATTACTAGCAGACTCACAGTGTAGTCCGGCCAGAGCCTGCGAAGTTGTCCGAGGAGCTCCTGATACTTGGTCCGCTTTTCCTCCTCCTTAGAGACGATGTTCCCCTCGGCAGGCGCCGAGAACTCGATAACGAACATCGTCTTTTGTTGGTAGTCGAGGAGGACTATGTCGGGCTTATTTGCATGTATAAGCTCGAGCGTGGAGAATGAGTAGTTCCAGTAAATTCGGCACCTCTCGTTCTCCACAACGGACTCAATGTCCCCTGGAGCATACGGCAGCACCGGTGTCTCATCTATACCGTATGAGTGCCTTAAATGGTAGTATAGCACTCGTAGAGCCGCGTTGTGCCGATAGACGTAGGCTGTGCCAGCGTACACCTTACACGCCGACAAGAGGTGCGTAAGGGTCTCTGGCGCCTGCAGGCAGGCTCTACAGCGGATATTGGGCACATCCATACCCATAATCCGGCTACGGTATACTAAGGTGTTGAAGACACCGTCTTGGCAAGCCATTATAGAGCTCTCAGTCTCCGACTTCAACCCATTAGACCTTAGGAAGGAGAAGGTCAACTGCTCAGATAAACCATGCTCTTCTAGATGTTTGTAGAAGATTCCGTGCATTGGTTTATCTTTGTGAAGTCTATATATATATATATATATATATATATATATACTTGGCTGGCGCACCAAGTGAGGACAGTACATATTAGTGACCAAGTGAGGACAACGAGATAATGGCATCATTTTATGATAGATATTACGAAGATGTGCCATTTGATAAGAAACATTCAAATATACACATGAAAGCTATTTTACCGATGAGAAAATTGATACGTGTATATCGAGACAAGTGAGGACCTTTCAATGAAAGAATTAAGTGAGCCACGATATACCCGCTTTTTATCGCAGAGAACAACGGAGGTCCGAAATCGGTATACAACGCACCAAGCGAGGTCATAGCTGTGTTGCCAAAATGACACCGCAATATAAGCCGTTCTACGACTTTTACTGAATAGGTGCTTTTTAAATTACACTTTACAACAACTACCCTGTTGTTGTAACGTGTAACCTGATGGACTTCAATGATGTGTGAATTCACAAATGCTTTGACATCATGTTCTGCTCCCATAGACGTATGGTCATGAATCCTCCATATAATTGATTTAGAATCAGTGTTATATAGATCTTTGTAACTGCATTGTTTTTTCATTTATAGGCGAATAGACTTTGCTTTTGTTATTTTTGTGTGAATTTTAAGAATATCTGATTAATATTTTTCCTTTTAGTAAGGTGCTAAAATTTGGGTGATGGACTTTTCGTGATACTGAATAAAGTTGGTCGTTGTAATGTTCTGTACTTGGCTTGCCTTTACATAGTTTGAGGACTCAAGGTTTTTATCTAACGTGTGTATGTAACATTAGCAATAAAACTTTGACAGATTATCATTACCACGGCGGGGTCGAAAAAGGTGCATGCTTTTGAAATATCATCTTTGTGATGGTGGATTTATGAACAAAAAATTAAGTCAAGTTGAGTGAGTTAGTACTTCGCGCACATTGCGGTGATACCAGTTTATTGTTTTCCCATACCGTGAAGCTATAATCTGAGATCCTTTTGCAACCAAATACACGCTGCACCGCTACTGACACGATTTCTAAAAACTTTACGCGCTTTCCAACCTTGCAACGGAAATAACACTGTGTTATATACTACAGAACGGTCTAAAGCAATACCCTTATGTATACAACAGAAAATTGGGGTTTTCAATTAAAAGTCAAACGCGTTTACCCTCGTCGCTAAGCTAATAGTATTTGCTAGTAATACTGTGTCGAGATTTCATCAAAATCAGTTCAATATTTTCCACGCTACAGAACGATCTAGAGCAATGCCATTATTACGTATACATCAGGAAATTCTTGGTTTCTGGAATAGGCTAGACAATGTTCGGATGGATCTAAAAAAGGTCACAGGTCAATGGACAGCCTATGAATACAATAAGCTTTTCAGTTTTACAACCCCTCACCCCCCAACGATCCCAATTTCTCCCTTACCAAAAAAGTAGAAAATGATCAGTCACGTCTCAAACGCCTAAAAACGATGTTTGAGATGTTTTTATATTTTTAGTTTTTTTCATTATTGCTGCGCCGCCACTGATACGATTTCTAAAAACCATACGCATTTCCATTCTCGACACAGTAATAATACTATGTCAAAATTTCATTAAAATCAAACAAAAGTTTCCACCAAATACAGAACGACCTAAAGCAAAACTCGTATTCGAAGTCCCTTGTTTTCTGCAATACGCAAGGCACTGTTAGGATGGACCTAAAAAAGTGTATTATGCCGCTGGGTCTTGCTCTCACAGGTCATGGTGTTTGCGTGTAGGTCTGTATGTGTGTGTGTAATGGCTTTACTTTTAGCATTGAGATTTTAATCATATTATTAAATGTTACATCATTATGCGGAATTAGCACAAGATTGACAAGTTTCATATATTTGGCCATTTTTTGATAAGCTTTAGACAGGCTATTATGCATACAACAATTTTTTCATTTTCATAGCTACAGATGTGTAGAACGGTACTGATCCGGTTCATTGATCCGGATCTTTAAGGTGACCTAACTGAACCGAATCCTAAATTTAATCTCAACGGGTCAACGGGTCAGTCGGGTCACAAATTCGGCGGCTTGTTCATCAGAATCACAAAGCAGGATGGTGCGTGCCACGGCGATATATGTCGGTCAGTCGATCTGACGATTGGCGATGTTCAGTTTTCGGTTCAGTGTTCTGCTTAAGCTACAGGATAGCCATAATGCTCAATGTTCTGGGATCTGAATTTAAAAGAATATTTAGATAGATATTTTAGGGCGAATAATAAATGAATGTTTTTCTTGTATGATGAGTTGTGGCTGTTTATAGTAGAGACAAAAAATTCCTTTTACGTGCTAGGAGTGTATTTTAACAAATACGACAAACTCAAAACTGAATAATTATTTACTCAAATCGAAATTTATAAAGAATACTATTAATACATATACATCTTCTAGGTACACATTTATAAAAAAATAAATATCATCTGATATAAAGATAAAACAAATTAATAAATTATACATGAAGTGTACTGTACCGTACTGGCTCATTTCTGTCTGCACCGAGTACCCAGATTGGGCGGTTCCCTCGTGCTTCGGTTGACCAATCGTTCGCCTTCGATCTTGAGATCTTGAGATCGAAGGTGAACGATTGCATTCGCTAGTCGGGATCCGACTGACCCGTAAACCGGATCACTGTTCCGGATCTTTGAGGTGTTCTAGATCCGGTGATCCGCATCTTAAAAACGACCCGATATGCCCATCTCTATTCATAGCCCTCCACCATCCATCCTGTAGTACAAAATGATTAGGAACCCCCAAAAATCCTAAAAACGAAGTTTGAGGAATATTTGACTTTTTTTGTTTTTGCTAATTCCTTCACCGCCCATGCACGGATTTTCAAAATTATAGCAGTATACTACCTATTACGACCCCACAGTATATCGCTCCGTGCAAAGGTTACTGAGATTATGAGGATAGAAAAACGCCAACAGGCAGATAAACCGACAGACCGATAGCCTATATGTCCGATAATGCCATATAAATATTACGGGCCTATCTGACAGATACGCTATCTGAAACTTATCAGAGACCGGTGAAACCGGTTCTAAGTGTAGCAGACAGACAAACCGACAGACCGAAAGCCTATCTGTCATATAAATGATATGGGCCTATGTGACAGATACGCTATCCGAAACTTATCAGAGACGAGTGAAACTGGCCCTGAGTGTAATGAATGGGTATCAAAAAAGAATGTAGGTAAGTCTTCAAGGACAGTTTTCGTGTAGGTCTGAAAAGCACAGAATTTAATATTTTTTAGGGCAATGGAGGGTACTTTATGTTAACAACAATTTTTCGAGATTTCATCTCCCTCTCTCCCAACCTTCCCTATTTCATCCCCTCCTAAAAAATAACAGATAATTGAAAACTCATAAAAAGCTTGAAACAAAGGCCGATGGGTCTTATCTTTCACTACGCCTACGCCCAGCTTTTCATAAAGTGCAGCTTTACCTACTACTACCCAGCAACATACTGCTATCCAAATTTCATCCATTTAAAAAATGCAAAATGCAACGTAGGTGCACCTAAGCTATACGACCAGCTCTATCTAATTAAAATTTTTACTATTCCTTTAGATCGAGAACTCGTTTCGTTTTTACATTATTTCCAACGTTCAGCATGCGCACAGGTCATTTTAAGGTTATACAGGGTGACTCAAGCTCAACGCCTCGGACTCTTGTGACCAAATGATACTACTTTTCGGAAAATCGACTTTGCAAGTGTATGTAGGTCGAGTTGGGCTACATTTTAAAAATAATGACTTTCATACAGGGTGTGTAATATAAGCGTGACATATCACAAAGCTGTTTTTTCAAATGGAACACCCTGTATATTATTGCATATTTAGATTCCTGGGTGAATGTTAGTGTGACTTTATGTATCACACATGGGACTTTAAGCGAACCGTTTAGGTGCAAAACACAATTTTGGGTATAGGTAGATGTCAGAAAAAAATTGAATATCACAGCTATTATAAATCTTAGAGGGCTGTGACTTTGCCATGTTACTAAGCATGAAATGTATCAGCTTACGTTAGACGGTCGAGTTCGAATTACATTTGTACTTGGACAAATCGGTAGATCAATTAAGGAAACTTCAATCAAAGGTAACTTGACTTTTTCAAAGGGAATGCATAATTTTTTTATACGATCAAATGTGCAATTTGATAGGCTTTCGAATTATATCAGGTTGTGAATATCAATCTATCGTAGTTTTTATTAAATTTCGAGATTTCAATCAAATCCGTGTCTTTCAATTTCCCTACCTATAAACAAACTAGCAGGCCATGAAATATAAACAAAATCGTATTCAGATGGAAGAAAACAACTAACTTAGCAAAAATATCCAGCAGAACTAGAGTAAAAGAACAAGATTATAAAAATTCCCTACAACAAATCAACTCTAACCAGAAACAACGGCGGTAACATGTCTAAGGTTAAAGAAAAGCTGAAGTATGACAGAAATGGATAATTTTTACAGCCTACTAGCGATTGCAATGTACTACAGATTAAAAATTTCCAAAATCACTAAACACTTTGAAATGAAAGCAAAACTTTCAGCGATCGTTGCCGTCAGTCTAATATCTTCAGAGCGCAATTTCACATTTAATGGCACAAAACAGTAGTCATTTCCGTCAAAGGCAAAAGTAATGATACCTCTCTCTGTCGTCCTTTGAACTTTTCAGTATCTATTAGCAAGACCACAAAAAAGGAATACTGACAAATCATATTTTAATTTTCTGCCAGGTAAATTATGTTTAATAATTAGAGCATATTTTTAACTTATTCTTCATTTTCGGCGATATTGCTTATGAGTATTGAAAAATTTGCAGAACTCCAGTCAGAGGTATCGGTTACTATTTTTTTAAATCATGAAATGTGAGATTTTATTCTGAAGCTATTAAGCTGCCAGCAACATTACGTGGTAGATTTCCTTTCATTTCAAAATTCACAATGGTTTTGTGAATCTTCAATCTTTAGAATATTGTAGTAGCCGGTATGCTGTAAAAAATACCTATTTCTGTCATACTCCAGCTGCTTTTTGACCTTAGATGTGTTATGTCTGCTATTTCTGGTTAGAATTGATTTGCTGTAAGTCATTTTAATAATTTTGTCCTTTTACTTCAGTTCGTCCATAACTATCTGCTGAGTTAGTTGTTTTGTTCCATCTGAACAGTTTTTTGCATATTTCATGGCCTGCTAAGTTGCTTATAGGTAGGAGAATTGAAAAACACCGGTTTTACTGAAAGTTTGAAATTAAATCAAAACTACCAGAGATTTATATTTACAACCGCATATCATTAGAAAGCTTATCAAATTGCACATTCGATGGTATAAAAAAAATTATGCATTCCCATTTGAAAAAATCAAGTTACCTTTGATTGGAGTTTACTTAATTGATCTACCGATTTCTCCAAGTACAAATGTAATTCGAACTCGACCGTCTAACGTAAGCTGACACATTTCATGCTTAGTAACACGGCAAAGTCACAGCCCTCTAAGATTTATAATAGCTGCGATATTCAATTTTTTTCTGACATCTACCTATACCCAAAATTGTGATTTGTACCTAAACGGTTCGCTTGAAGTCCCATGTGTGATACATAAAGTCACACTAAAATGCACTGGAGTCTAAATATGCAATAATGTACAGGATATTCCATTTAAAAAAACAGCTTTGATATGTCACGCGTTTATTAGACACCCTGTATAAAGGTCATTATTTTTTAAATGTAGTCCAACTCGACCTACATATACTCGCAAAGTCGATTTTTCGAAAAGTGGTATCGTTTGGTCACAAGAGTGCGAGGCGTTGAGCTTGACTCACCCTGTATATGCGTTGTGCGGCCGATTCGGGTTCAGTACGGTTGACGGTTACATGAATTTCAGATCGATCCGAAAATATACCTACTTGAAGAACAATAATAGTAAAAGGGCAAGAAAGACGCTTACAAAAAATACTCAGGTGGTCCTCTGTCGTCTATATCACCCGGTCCTCGTTTATCACTTCTAATAGTATAAACACGTAAACACTGTATATTATACATAACAGGTAGAAAATGCGAAATTTGCTTAACAATCCTAATATCTTCGAGTGATTCACCACCGCCTACCGGTCCTCACTTATTCCACCTATTCGTATAGAGGTATACTAATTCAACGTTCATGCAGTAAAATAACATTCATTAATATGTGCTAGTACGGATTTCAGTTGAGTGAAAATAAATACAACTGAATGTAAAATTAACCTTTGCAGGGATGTAGGTAATTTGGTATCTTAGATAAGAACTCTGTTAAAATTTGACCATTATAGGAAAAAAAATCAAATTATCTGTGACTGAGGTTCCTTTAATTAATCTACTGATTTTTCCAGGTTCAAAAAGATTTCAAATTTAACCGTCTGACGCACCTTATGCTCAGCCGTACCGAAAAGTCGTGGCCTTCTAAGATTAGTAATCACTGTGATACTCAATTTTTTTCTGATACCTACTTATACCAAGAATGGTGATTTGCACCTAAACAGTTTGTTTAAGGTTCCATATAAAATACATGGGGTCAAACTAGAATTTACCAAGCAATCTAAATACGCAATAATATATTTTACTCCATTCATTTAAAAAATGTAGTTTTATTATGAATCACCCTGTATAAACTTAAAAATTTAAGTGAAAATATTTTAACGTTATAGCAGTCAAGGGTTCCCACCCCCCACCAAGTGACAGACTTTTTAAATATGTGTTAGTAAGTCAACAATCCTCCGTCCGCCCAGTGTTGGCCCACCCTGTATAGGTAAATAAACGTATCAAATGTCTCCTAGGTCAGTATTCGGATAAGTCTGAAAAGTCTAGAATCTCATATTCTTTAGGGCAATCGAGGGTATTTTATGTTTACAAGAAATTTTCGGGATTTCGACTCCCCCATCCCCACCTTCCCAATTTCATCCCCTCCCAAAAACGGTAGATGATTGGTAACTTATAAAAATAAGTCTGAGGGGTTTTGTCTCTCACTACACCAACGCGAAGCTTTTTATAAAATGAATTTTTACTTCCCACACGATAGGTGAGGGGAGTATTGCGATCGCGAAAATTTTCGATTTTGAGATAACACGCTTCTTGGGCGTTTTATGATGTGTACATAACGAAAATCCACGTCACTCATTTCCGTCTGTCGGTCTGTCTGTCGGTCTGTCTGTCGGTCTGTCTGTCGGTCTGTCTGTCGGTCTGTCTGTCGGTCTGTCTGTCGGTCTGTCTGTCGGTCTGTCTGTCGGTCTGTCTGTCGGTCTGTCGGTCTGTCTGTCGGTCTGTCTGTCGGTCTGTCTGTCGGTCTGTCTGTCGGTCTGTCTGTCGGTCTGTCTGTCGGTCTGTCTGTCGGTCTGTCTGTCGGTCTGTCTGTCGGTCTGTCTGTAGGTCTGTCTGTCGGTCTGTCTGTCGGTCTGTCTGTCGGTCTGTCTGTGGGTCTGTCTGTCGGTCTGTCTGTCGGTCTGTCTGTCGGTCTGTCTGTCGGTCTGTCTGTCGGTCTGTCTGTCGGTCTGTCTGTCGGTCTGTCTGTCGGTCTGTCTGTCGGTCTGTCTGTCGGTCTGTCTGTCGGTCTGTCTGTCGGTCTGTCTGTCGGTCTGTCTGTCGGTCTGTCTGTCGGTCTGTCTGTCGGTCTGTCTGTCGGTCTGTCTGTCGGTCTGTCTGTCAGTCTGTCAGTCAGTCTGTCAGTCTGTCGGTCTGTCTGTCTGTCGCGTTTTTCTACCCTCGTAATCTCAATAACCGCTGCATGGATTGTGATGAAATTTGGGCAGCGTTATGCTGTGGGGTCGTAGTAGGTAATGTTCCTATAATTTTGTAATTATCAAAAAACGAAAAATGTCAAATATGCTTCAAACTTCGTTTTTAGGCGTTTTAGGGGTTCCTGATCATTTTCCACTTTTTCTTGGGTGGGGGTGAATTTGGGATGGTTGGGAGGTGGGGGGTTGTAATACTGAAAAATTTGTTTTATTCGCAATGGGCTGTCCATTAATATGTGAATGAAAAGCCTAGCGGCATGATACACTTCTTTAGGTCCATCCGAACCTTGCATGCTTATTATAGAAACCACGGGACTTTGAGAATTTTTCGATGTATACATATTAGACCGTTCTGTATTTTATAATGTTGAAATTACTGAATTGATGTTCATCAGAATTTATGATGTACACATACGAGTATTGTTTTAGATCGTTCGATATCGCGTAACGCGAAAATTGTTCAATTGATTTTACTGAAATTTTGACATAGTATTACTCCCAAGCCGAGGATGAAAAACGCATATGTTTTGGAAAAATAGTGTCAGTGGCGGCGCAGCAATAATAAAAAAACTAAAAATATAAAAACAGCTCAAACATTGTTTTTAGGCGTTTTACGGGTTCCTGATCATTTTCAAATTTTTTTGGGTGGGGTGAAATCGGGGCGGTTGGGGGGTGGGGGGTAGTAAAACTGAAAAATTTGTTGTATTCATAATAGTCCGTCTATTGACCTGAAGAAGAAATACCTAGCGGCATATTGCACTTCTTTAGGTCCATCCGAACATTGGCTTGCCTATTACAGAAACCAATTTTGTGATCTGCACAGACGAGTTTTGCTTTATTTCGTTCTATGTATATTGTGTAAAGCGAAAATTATGGAATTGATTTTAATAAAATTTTGACACAGAATTACCGCTGCGAGAATGGAAAACGACTCTGTTTTTGAAAAACCATGTCAGAGGCGGCGCAGCAATAATCAAAAAACCAAAAACATAAAATCAGCTCAAACTTCGTTTTTAGACGGGTTGGAGGCTCTTGATCGTTTCGCATTGTCCAGTTCAAGCATGTAGAAAAACACTGTGGCGCCCTAGTTCCTAAGAAGGGAGACGCAAGAAACTATTTACGAGGGTTTTTGTGTTGGATGTTGTTTTTGGAGGCGGATGGGCGATAATTCAGTTGCAAGGGGATTTTAGGCTATAGCTTCATGCAATGGGAAATAATAAAATGGTATCATCATTATGTGTGGGAAGTACTGAGTCAATCAACTTGACTCCATTTTTACCTATTACTACCCAGCACCATGCTGCTATGTATAAAAATATCGTCCTCTTAAAAGCGCATGCACACAGGAGACTTTCATGTGATGTATTCGTTGTGCGGCCGATTTGGTTTTAATGCAGTTGTTGTTTACATGAGAAGAGCAGGAAAGACGTTTACAAAAAATACTCAGGTGGTTCTCAGTTTGTCGTGCATGTCAGCCGGTCCTCGTTTATCAGTTCTAATAGCATAAACACGTAAACACTGTAAACATGACATGCAGAAAAGTCGAAATTAGCTTAACAATACTAATATCTACGAGTGAGTCACCACCGCCAGCGGTCCTCACTTATTCCTCCTATTCGTAAAGAGATATACTAATTCAGCTTTCTGGAGTAAAATAACATTCATTAACATGTGCTACTACGGATTTCAACATAGTGAAAATAAATGCAACTAAATGTAAAATTAACCTTCTCCTTTGTTAAAATTCGACTATAGGGATGTAGATACCGCGTGGCACATATAGCGAAAAATTCGACCCCTCTAATTACCAAAATTTTGCTAATAATCTGAACATGTCAATAACGACGAATTCAGGTAACTTAGTTCAACGGATCTATTTTGAACGTCTATTGACTAGTCTAGGGGTTCTCAAACTTATAGGCACTGCGACTACAGGAGCAAGACTTTTTTAATCGGACCAACTGAAATAGGACATGACTCACTCTGCTTCACAGTCATAATTGCTAAATCGCTGATGTTGAAGATGGTATCGCCCTTCGTTATGAAAAACAAGTATTCCTGAGAAGAACTGAATCAATAAACTTGACTTCTGTTTTTCTGAACCATGTTTTGGGAATTATTCAATATTTGTAGACGCGTAATTCGAAAATTGATTTAATTTAATGCGTGAATCAGTTGACTGCACTTTCGGTTGGCATTTGGCGTCATAAAACGTGTCCATGCCTGTGATACAATAAAGTTAGCTAGAAAGGCAACACATCTGTAACGAGAATATACTGTTAGATAAGGGTAGATATGCTTGACAGGGGTACAACATTTATGAATTCAGGAATTTGTACTGTACAGTTATATATGAGGTTCAATCAATATGAACGATAATTGACTAACTTAGTACTTCCCACACATTAAAGTGATATTAGTTTATTATTTTCCCTTTGCATTAAGCTATAGTCTGAGATCCCCTTGCAACCAAATCATCACCCTCCTGCCCTCAAAAAACATCCAACACAAAAACTCTAGTAAATAGTTTCTTGTTACTCCTCTCCGTAGGAACTAGATCGACACTGGTTTTATTCTGCGAGCTTTAATTGGATGAAACGAACGACTAGGAACACCCAAATCGCCTAAAAACGAAGTTTGAGTTATTTTTATATTTTTAGTTCTGACACGATTTTTAAAGACCATACGCATTTTCCATCCTCGTCACGGTAATACTACTGTGTCGAAATGTAATTAAAATCAATTTCAGGTTACATAATACAGAACTATGTAAAGCAATACTCGTATACAACATACGTCAGAAAAAATCCCTCAGTTTCTGTAACAATCAAGGCAACGTTCTGATAAACCTAAAAACTGTATTATGTCGCTAGGTCCTTTTTTGTAGGTCAATGGAGAGCGTATTATGCATACAAAAACTTTATTAGTTTTGCAACCCTCCACCTCCCAACCCAACCACCTCAATTTCACCCTCACTCAAAAAACAGAAAATGATCAGGAACCCCAGAAAAACTGGTTTGAGTTGTTTTTATATTTTTAGCTTTTTTATTGTCGCTGCGCCGTAGTGACGGCACGGTTTCTAAAAAGCGTACCCATTTTCCATGCTTGGCATGGTAATAATACTGTGGCAAAGTTTCATTAACGATCTAAAACAATTTTCTTATGTATGCATATATCCGAAAATTCCAAGTCCATTGGTTTCTGTAGTAGGCAAGGTAATGATCGGATGGACCTAAAGGGCGCCGCGCCGCTAGCACTGTTTCACAGGTCAATGGACGAATGGAAAATACTTTAGGAGAAGGCGTATAGCTTATTTCGAACAAAAAAGTCATATAAAGTAGAGTCCGATTTTCAACTGTTTCAGAGATACCTAAATTTGATTTTCATTGAAATGCAGACCTCCAAACGAAAACCATAATAAAACAAAATTTTATCGTCGGATTTTGGAATTTTTAGTATTAGTGATTAGAAAAGACGATGTCACGTTATTACTTACTAAAAGAAAGTGATCATGTATCAAACACTCAAACTCGAGATAGTATCAAAACCAGCATGTTTTGAAAAGTGACATCAAGAAACATTACAAAAAAGGAGTTTATCTTAAAAGATCGCCAAATAGTTAACCACGTACTTTACGGCAAATACATGCCCATCTTTCTAGTTATCCATTGGTACCACAAACCTCTTATAAATGTGGTAAACATAGGCAACAAAATTGCATTTAAGCTCTAGAGGTGTATTGGATCTGGGGGACCGCAAAATTTCAACAACCGTATGCAAAAACGTGTCATCAAAGAGATCTATCAACTAGAACTTCAGTATAGGGTCTACAAATTGTATGATATTAGAAGAAAACTTCAAGTTTTAACTTAAAATCGAATCGTCTTAAAAAGTCGCTAGGTAATTTCTTAAAAGATGGTAGATAATCAAGCAAAACGTGCAAGCCACTTTATAAAGTATCGTGTATCCATAGATTTTCACTGGTGTATAAATGAGAGGTTGTAAATAATGCAGAACGAAGTAGGGCTAAAATTAAGCATGATATCTTTAGGGAACAACCTCGTATTATGGATCAGTCATGAACATACATACGCTAAAGCGGAAACTGTAGATTTTGTGCTGTGGATCAACAGTAATGAACGCACGCCTGCGCAAATTAAGATACAGTGGGTTGTGACAGCTGCGTCTCTACTTTTAGAACGGGCAACGGCGTTGGTGTTCACGCATACACGGAAATCATCCTACAGCTCCACCTACGCTGTTGCTGGTATTTCTTAGCGGAAGATGTTGTTCACTGCGCAAACAACTGGTATGTATCCGTACATCCGTACCATTACATGCCAGTACACATTTTGGTGGAAGGCGATCCTGTCAGAAGAATGGATTTTTGTCGACTTATGCTTCATGTGGATGCCGGAGATGCAACTTTTTTAAGTAGGATTCTTTGGACGGATGAATTCATACATAACTGAAAATCTACGGTTACAAGACACTTTATAACGTGGTCTGCATGTTCTGTTTGCTTGCCTAACTTCTTAAGACGAATCTATTTTAAATCGCAACTTGAGGTTATCTAAAATTATAGTTTTGAGATCATATACGGAAGTTTTGGTCAACTGATCACTTTTTATGACTAGTCGTGATGTGATAGCACATTATTCAAGTAACCATAACAAAAATTAAAAATCTGATGACAAGCTTTTGCCAAACCGTCTGTTGAAATTTTGCACTCTTAGCGATCCAATATGCCTTTAGAGTTTAAATCTCTTAATGCATATGTTTTACCACATTTACAACAAGCTTATGGTACCAATGAACAACTAGAAAGGCATGTGTTTACCTTAAAGTGCACGGTTAATTATTTGGTGATTTTAAAGGTTCCTCTTTTTGTAACGTTTTTGAAGTCACTTTTCAAAGCATGCTAATCTTGACACTATAAAGAGTGTTATACCTGATCCCTTTTTTTAGTTGGTAATGACGTGATAGCATATTTTCTAATGACTAATACCAAAAATTTCGAAATCCGACAATACAATTTTGTTTTATTAGGGTTTTAGTTTGGAGGCCTGCATTTTAATGAAAATCTCTATAATGAATACAAACAAATTTTTGAGTTTTACAACCCTCCGCCCTCCCCCCCCCCCCCAACGACCCCAATCACACTCTCACCCAAAAAAGTAGAAAATTATCATCAAATCCTAAAACGCCCAAAAACGAGGTTTTTGTTTTTTGCAAATTACTCCGCTGCCAATGCACCGATTTTTAAAATTATAGGAGCAATACCTAGTAGGACCCCATAGGATACCGGTGCCCAAATTTTATCACAATCCACGGTTACTGATGTGACTAGCCTAGAAAAACACGCAAAGACAGACAGACCGACGTTATATAGACATCATAAAACGCCCAAAAAAGCGTATTATCTCAAAATCGAAAATTTTCGCGATCACAATACCTATCACAATTTCCTATCGGTGTGGGAAATAAAATTAACTAAAAAGAAGCAGAGGTCATAAAAAGGCGCGAAAGGCATTTCAGATGGTAGGGTAGTATCGATTAATTAATATGCATGTGGACCTCGGTTATTGCCTTATACATTACCAGTCCTCGCATATTTGTTCTAATCGTAGAGATATACAGAGAATGTGGAAAAAGTGCAACTATTTTTTAAATACTAAGATGGTCAGATCGTTTTGTACCGGTGATCACTTGTTCTCTTCTATTAGTACAGGGATATACTCAGGGCCGTAGCTAGGCGTTGACCATGGAGGGGCTTCATGGTGACCTTAGGAGGGGTTCATGTATAAAAGAATATGTAATGTCTTAATTTGTTAAACATCTGTATAGATTGTGTCGCTGCTTATGTGTCATGAGCACCGAGGGATTGGTTAGTAGTAGAATAAATCACTAAGCTTGGAGAAAGCATCCTCGATTATCTTTAATTTGTATTATTTTAGTAGTTGTTTCATTCATGGGAATACTCATGGGGGGGTTTGAACCGGCCCTGGATATGCTTGCTGATTGCTTATTCCGTCTAAGCTATTGGTCCTCCTGTTCGATTAGTTTAGATGAAATACTACCGCTGCGGTCAATGAACTTTGTTATTTATCTGCACAGCGTCCTAAAACGTGTCTCCAGGTAAATCGATCCATAAGGTCGATTATAGACTTCTATTTACTATAAGATTTTCAAGTATCATCATGTGTCGATTGATTCGCTGTCTTCAATTATCTTCTTGAAATGTATAGGCAATGACATCTGAAACAGACATTACGAAACATCTGCCGACAAGTTCCAAATAAATCTGTTACTTTGAGACCTTTTCTGTGCCTACCTATTCCTTGACAAATAAAATCAAATGAAAATTTGTCCTTAGTAACATAATCTGAAGGCTTGATACCTCGGTGACTACACATCTGCTGTTCACGTAGAACTGCCGTTTCTACTAGCAAAATCGATGTAACAACTAAATACTACTGGAGTTCAGCTTTAAAGGTGGACAGAGAATGTTTTTTAAACTGTGGAACAGCAGCGGTTCCTGAATTTTTGAAAGAGGGTGCACAAAAGTTTAAATAAAAAAATACACAAAAATCCTACCAGAGATTATTTAGGCCGCAGCTGCACTCTGCACATAAGTATACACAAGTATCTTTATACGAGTAGGAGGAATAAGCGAGGACTAGTGGCGGCCGTAAAGGACTCAAACATCAGTATTGTTATGCTAATTTCGACTTTTTCACGTCATGTGTGCAGTGTATACCTGTTCATACTATTAGAACTGATAAACGAGGACCGGGTGATATACGCGGCAAACTGAGGACCACCCGAGTATTTTTTATCGATCTAAAAGAATAGTTCATTTTAATTAACCAGAGTTGGTCATATGGTTTAGGTGTACCTAAGTTGCGTTTTTTAAGTGGATGAAATTTGAAAAGCGGCATGCTGCTGGGTGGTAATAGGTAAAGCTTCAGTTCATGAAAGCTGTGCGTTGGCGTAGTAAAAGGCAAAACCCCTCAGACTTCTGTTTGAGCGTTTTATGAGTTAATCATCTACCATTTCTGGGAGGGGCTGAAATTGTTAAGGTGGGGAGGGTGGAAACCTTGAAAATTTGTTGTAAACATAAAATACCCTCCATTGGCCTAAAAATATGAAATTATATAGGTACTTTTTCAACTTATTCGGTTACTGACCCAGTAGACATTTGATACGTTCATTCACATATACAGGGTGGACCAATAGTGAGCAGATGGAGCATTGTTGACTTACTAAAACATATTTCAGAAATCTGTCACTTGGTCATGGTAGGGACCTTTGAGTGATATAACGTTGAATATTTTCACTTAAATTTTGATGTCTATATAGGGTGGTTCATATCAAACTTACATTTTCTTGAAGGCGACTCCCTATACATTATTGCACATTTGAATTCCTTGGTGAATTCTAGTGTGACTCAATGTATCTTATATTGAACTTTAACGAACCGTTTAGGCACAAATCAGCATTCTTGATATAAGTAGGTATCAGAAAAAATTTAAATATCGCAGTGATTATAAATCTTAGAAGGCCGTGACATTGCGGTACGACTAAGCATGAGATGCGTCACCTTAGGTCAGACGGTTAAATTCAATTTTTTTTTTGTACTTGAAATCAGTAGATTAATTAAGGAAACTTCAGTCACAGAGAACTTGATTTGTTCAAATAAGATTACCCATTTTTGTTTACAGAATCAAATGCAGAATTTGATTACCTCGATCTCAATCTTTTTAGTTTCCATTTTATTTAAAATTTTCAGTCAAATCAGTGTTTTTCAGTTTTCCTACTTATAAGAAATCTAGCAAGTCATGAAAAACAAACAAAAGCCCGTTAAGATGGAAGAAACCAACTAACTTAGTAGAAAGACACAAACAAACTAAACAACACAACAAACGGAAATTCCTTACAACACATAATCTCTAACAACAGCGATAAGAAATCTAATGACAATGACCAGCTGGCGTATGACAGAAGTGTTATTTTTCCACAGCCTACCAGCTATTGAGATCTACTAGAGCTTGATAACAAAAAACGATTAAAAATATTGAAACAAAAAAAAACTACCAATGATTGCTGCTGACAGTTTAGCATCGTCAGAATGAAGTTTCACATTTAATGGGATAGAAAAGTAGTCATTTCTGTTAAGTCAAAAGTAAAGATATCTCTAACTGGAGCACTCTGAGCATCTATTGATGTGATTGTTAGATTTTTTTATTACTCCGTGTTGTAACTGTGTTTATTTCATGTATGTTCCTACCAAGTAAATAATGTTTTATCATATAACATACTGCAATTCAGTTTTCATTTTTTGCGATTTTGCTAATAAGTAGAAGTACCAGTGAAGAATTTGAAGGGCTCCAGTCAAAGGCATCATCACTTTTGACTTACGGCTATTTTATGAATAAATGTGAAAATTTATTCTGAAAATATAGTTACTCTCCTGCCAGTAACGATCGCTGGTATTTTGTCTTTTATTTAATTTTTTTGTACTGATTTTGGATATTTGCGTATAGCTAATAGCTCGGTTAATAGGCTGTGAAAAGTAAGCCTTCTTGTTGCCGCTGTCGTTTCTGGTTAGAGCTGATATCTTGTAAGGCATTTTTATAATCTTACCTCACTAATCTAGTTTGTTTGCGTTTTTATGCCAAGTTAGTTGGTTTCTTCCATCTGAACAGGTTTTTGTTTATTTTTCATGGACTGCTAGATTGCTTATAAGCTGGGAAAGTGTAAAACACCGATTTGACTTAAAATTTGAAATAAAATGAAAATTAAAAAAGATTGATTCCAACAATCCTACATTGTTGGAAAGGTTATCAGGTTTTAGATTCTATGGTATAAGAAAAATTAGGCATTCCCATTTGAAATAATCAAGGTACATGTGGTTGAAATTTCCTTAATTATTCTACTGATTTCTCTAAGTACAAAAAGAATTCAAATTTGATCGTATGACCTAAGATGACACGTTTTATGCTTAGTCACGCCGTAAAGTCACGGCCTTCTAAGCTTTATGATCGCTGCGATATTCAATTTTTCTCTTATACCCACTTATACCAAAAAAAGTGATTTGCGCCTAAACGGTCCGTTTAAAGTTCCATATAAGATACATGAAGTCACACTAGAATTCACTAAGCAATTCAAATATGCAATAATACATAGGCGGTTCTATTAAAAAATGTTAGTTTGATAATCAGCCTATATAAACGTTAAAGTTTGAGTGAAAGTATTTTAACGTTATAACCTTCAGGGGCCCTACCATGATCAAGTAACAGATTTTTGAAATATCCTTCTAAGTCAACAATCCTCCGTCTACTCACTATTGGCCCACCCTGTATTGCATCTATCACATAATAATATGTACTCTGAGAGGAATTCACATATTTTGTTGGAATGTTTGAAAAGAAAAGTATTTTATAACTTATCGAATTTTTAAAGCTGAAGCTGGATTGACATGAAACGAGTGAAATCGGGTCAAGCCAGACCAAAAACTCTTAGGATGCTTATCGGAGCAGCTAAAATCTGACGAACTTGGAACGATTTGACTCGGATAGCACTCTACTCTCTCAGACACTCTCTCCTATTTTTTACCTAAGTCTAAAATATGCTTCTCAGTTGTACAAAAATGAGCTTTAACAATTTCAAAAGGCATATCACACGGTATCTAAAACGTCAGTTGAATTGACCATCTTAGATTCCAAACGAAAATTGTATCACTCGATATTAAACTAATTGAAACACCTGCTAGTTCTCACGCATAAGGGCATGGTTCATGATTTCAGAACTGTCTAGTAATCGCTATACCGAAGATCCTACTCCTTTCAAGAATTAAACCCTTCATGCATAGAGCGATGACCTGCAATCTAAAACTTTTCTGCCATAAAAGCCGCTTAGATCTCATTCCAAAAGTTCCTCATGATGGGGCACTTGTGAACAAAATTATGACTCGCAACACCTAATTTTCTTCTCAAAGACAGCAACGTGTAATATGGGAAGCTAAACAATCAAGTACACAAAGAGAAGGCGAAATATCGTGAGAGGCATTAGTCTGCCGGTATTTCATCGTTGCCGAATTTCAGGACCTCACTTGTTGCATGCACTGGTATGTAACGTATATGGGGTGGCGGTATACAAACTCGAGAAACCATCTGGTGCCAAAGCGGTGAACTAAAATGTATACATTTACCATAAAACGAAAAAAATGAGGACCAGCTGAAATTTTCAAATTTGACTCAAGACCATATCCGCAACTCACCACAAAAATTTCAAGCGAAGTCCTTGTGAGGTCCGTATATTGGTCCTCACTTGGTCGCGGTCCTCACTTGTTATGCAGATTTTGCACGGGCTAGCCTCACTTGTACCACGGGCCAAAAATATGTATATATATATATATATATATATATATATCTACACGGTACAACTGTGCGTCTCCAATGCAAAATCTTAGGTTCAGTCGGCGTCCGAGGTCACTGGGCGTCCGGATATACGGACGCCCAGTAACCACCCCCTTACAACCTTGTTTTCGATACTTATAACATGTGTAGGTTCCAAAACCGTTAAAATCGGCTGGACGCCCGCTGACACCTAATACTGATTTGCGTACAAAATCGAAGTTCAAGCTTCTACCACCTGCTGCGCTGGGGGTCCTCATTTATATACTTACCGTATACAGAATCCAGTGCAAAGGTTTACCCGGCGCCGTATACCGAATCCAGTGCACGGGTTTACCCGGCGCCAATTTTTTATATTAATCTATTTTTAGAATAACTATACTACGTACACTGCAGCGGTTTACTCGGCGACTGCCGTCGTTTGTTGTCATTGAATATTGTATCTCCTAATACATTGGAGGATTGTTTTGGATTCAATTCAGTAGCTACCGTTGGAGCTAAACTCTAGGTTTACTCTAAAGTCGGAATAATAACGAACAAATGTGCATAGATAACAGTTTTATGTTTTACTTCTATGAAGTTTAAAGAGAAATGTAGTTCGAATCATTGATTTATGCAACTACAGTGCCTGTAACTAATATTGCTATTCTTGTGCTCGGATATGAGATTTTTGAAAATTGGTTACTACGATTATCAGTAGCTTTCAAATATTTCATCTAGTCGAAATAATTCTCTAAAGGCGAGACGCAATCTTCCAAAAATTTTATTCCAAAATCTAATGTTTTGAAGTCTGAATTTTTCAAAAATTTCATAATTTTTCACGAAACGTCCCATTGTTTACACAAAATGTTTTTTAACATCGGTTATTTCCGAGAGTATCACAGACTAGTAAAATTTCAAAATGTTTATTGCATCTTGAAGTTTCTCAAATTTCCAAAATTGGTCGAAAAGTTCATTCATTCAAAAAACCTCATTTTTCGAATAAATCCTGCTTCTTTGGTTGTTTTCGTTATAAATATCTCGGAATTTTCCAAAAAGTTTTGAATTTTATCGCAAGGGTCATTGCTTTGAAAAAGTAAAAATTTTTAAAATACAAAAAATAATCAATATTTGAGTAATTTTCGACAATATCATAATTTGGTGTAATTTAAAATGTTTATTTTTCAAAATTTCGAAAAGTTGCAAAATTGGTCGAAAATTTCACTTGTTTTGGAATCATCTCGTTTACCAAAATCATAACTTTCTTAAGGTTTCTGTTTTAAAGATCCAAATTTTTCCAGGAAACTAAAATTTCACGTGATTATCTTGAAGTCGGATATCTCAAAATTTTTATATTTTTCTGAAAATTTTATAGTTTTTTAGGAAGGCAAATCTTTTTCGAAAATTTCATAATTATTCCACAAAGTCTCAAAGCTTTACGTTTTTTCAGAAGTTGTCAGTTTTTGTCAAAAGGAAGCTATTTTAAAAGTTTGAATTTTTCTTAGAGACTTTCATATGATATGGGAGCGAAATAGACCAAACTCCAGTTTTCATGTTTTACGTGGAAATCAGTAATGATTGATAGCTGTTTATCCAACCCAATTGAAATATCCTCAGGTGTTCCTCAAGGGTCAGTCCTGGGACCACTCTTGTATTTAATTTACACAATTGATATGTCCAACTCCGTAGAAAAATTCGTCAGTAATGTGTTATGCTGACGTTACAAATTTACAAAAGCTTCAACACCAACTCCATGGATAGTGTACTCCTTCAGATTAATAATGATCTAAATGCCATTGCAAACTACTCTCAAAATAATAATTTGAAACTTAATAAAGACAAGTGTTCTGTAATGTTATTTTGCCCAGGCCCTAAACATCATTTTATAACCAATCACTTTGATGTCAAAATTAACAACGACTCCTTGAATATGGTAAATACTGGCAAAAATTTGGGATTGACCATTGATACTGATACTCTGCGTTTCAAAGAACATGTGTCAAATGTTTTTGAAAAAATGTTATATTAATTTGAAGTCTTTATATGTAAATCGTTCAATTTTGAATTTTAAAATAAGAAAAAACTATGTGAGTCTCTCATATTTCCTAGCATATTTTATTGTAGCAGTGTATACTATTTTTGTTTAGATTCGGTTACTAAGAATAGATTACAAAAACTGCAAAACATGTGTTGTATTTTCTGTGAAAAGATACGATCATATCTCTTTGAAGAGAGATCAGCATGGTTGGTTAGGCATAGAAAATGCGTGTAAATATTACTTAGCAACATTTACACATAAAATTGTTTCTTCTCGCTCCCCCCCCCTTTAAGAAAAATTTGTATTTAGACGTAGTAATTTAGACATCAATTTTAGAGATACCCATGTATAAAACTGTACTACATCGCAGATCATACACCTACAATGCCATCAAGATTTACAATGATTTAGATGATACATACAGAGTGGGCCAATAGACGCAGAATTGCGGGCTTACTAAAAAATATTTCAAAAATCTGTCACTTGATCATGGTAGGGATCCTTAAGGGCTATAACGTAAAAATATTTTCATTTGAATTTTGACGTTTATGCAGGGTGATTCATATCAAACCTACATTTTTTTGAATGGAACCCCCTATATATTATTGCATATTTGGATTCTAATGTGACTTTATGTATCACACATGGAACTTTAAACCGTTTAGGCGCAAATCACCATTTTTGGTATAAGTAGGTATCAGAAAAAAATTGAATATCGCAGCGATTATAATACCTAGAAGGCCCTGACTTCGCGGTACGATTAAGCATGAAATGCGTCACCTTAGGTCAGACGGCTAAATTTGAATTCTTTTTGTACTTGGAGAAATCAGAGGATAAATTAAGGAAACTTCAATCACAGATAACTTGATTTTTTCAAATGGGAATGCCTATTTTGGTTTAAATAATCAAACCTAAAATTTGAAAACCTTTCTAACGATATAGCATTCTTGACATCAATCTTTTTTCGTTTTCATTTTATTCCAAATTTTCAGTCAAATCGGCGTTTTTCAATTTTCCTGCCTCCAAGCAACCTAGCAGGCCATGAAAAATAAACAAAAGCTCGTTAATATGGAAGAAAGCAACTAACTTAGTAAAAAGATGCAGACTAGTAAAATTTCAAAATATTTATTGCATCTTGAAGTTTCTCAAATTTCCAAAATTGGTCTAAAAACTCATTCACTCTAAAAACCTCATTTTTCGAATAAATCCTGCTTCTTTGTTTGTTTTTGTTATAAATATCTCGGAATTTTCCAAAAGGTTTGAATTTTATCGAAAGGGTCATTGGTTTAAAAAAGTATACATTTTTAAAATACAAAAAACAATCAAAATGTGAGTAATTTTTGACAATATCGTTAGGGTACTTACAGAGGTCGTGAAATCGCCTCGGGAGTATACATAGCGTAAATAAAACCATATCAAGAAGCAGTAGGAAACAAAAAACATGATTTTACGGACGGCCAAAAAAAGATATTTGCAAAATAAAATAAGGATATATTCAAATTTTTCCACGTGACTTAAAACAAGGGCTGACGTCACAGGTATCTTATCGATATCGACAATCGATACTGCTACAGCACAGGTCAGTGAGATTCAACTGCAAACTATTTCTGATGTTGCCAAATTTCTTTTTAAATATTTACGTTGGCCATATATCAATAATTTAATTTACGAGCGAGTTTTGTTGTATGGGTATACATATTCCCAAATGAAATAAGACTTCTCTTTTATCCTACTACAGCCGTAGTTCCTCATTGAATAATACTGCGAGATGCAAAATGCAAAACGAAATCATATCAGCTGCTCGAACGCAACCATATTTTCTTTGTGGTTTGCCAACTGCGCATTCGACTAGAGATGAAACAATGCGACTCAATTTATTGATACTTAAACATATTTGAAACAGGCAATTAACCCACTAGCATTTTTGTTGCAATACATTTTTATATCTGATAGGTATCACAGTTCATCCTGTTTGTGACCGAGATTCGCAACTAATCGAAGCCATCATTTTATTTCGACGCATCCCATTATGAATGAATTCAAAGATAGAATCTAAATCAAGCCCATCCCTACAAGGTGAATTAGTAATCTAGCCTAACTTTTATTCTTTTGACTTTTGTACTTTTGTGTGTGCCTGTTTTGTGGTTATAATGATCAATGTCAAAATGTTAGGTTAGCATTGGCTATCGATATCGAATATCAATACTTTACATCCCATCACTATAGGATGTCACTGACGTCAGAGGTTGTTTGCGCGGCATTTTCCGGCATTTGAAATAATTTTTGGAATATCTCTCACAGCCGATACTAAAAAACCAGACAGGTGATTTTGTCATGTTTACTAGGCTCTAAGGAACGCGTAAATGCCATAATATTTTTTTCTGCAAGTACCCTAGTAATTTAAAATGTTTATTTTTCAAAATTTCGAAAAGTTGCAAAATTGGTCGAAAATTTCACTTGTTTTGGAATCATCTCGTTTATGAAGATTATAATTTTCTTAAGGTTTCTGTTTTGAATATCCAACTCTTTCCAAAAAACTCAAATTTCACGTGATTATCTTGAAGTCGGATATCTCAAAATTTTTATATTTTTTTTTTTGAAAATTTTATAGTTCTTCAGAAAGTCAAACTTTTTTCGAAAATTTCATAATAATTATTTCACAAAGTTTCGAAACTTTACGTTTTTTTCATAAGTTCTCAGTTTTTGTCAAAAAGAAACTATTTTAAAAGTTTGAATTTTTCTTAGAGATTTTCATATGATCTGGGAGCGAAATAGACAAACTCCAGTCTTCATGTTTTACGTGAAAATCAGTAATATGCAGCTTGATTCATGTAACAAATACAACTTTGGTTTGCCGAATTTATGGAGTCACTGTGTATAATTAAAAATGAGACTGCTGATGACTGCTCCTACAAACCCCTGTTAAACTTTTTTCGATACCTTTCTAGTTTACCCAACTATCGACCACCTCTAAAAAATTTCATAACGCCACATATTAAGATTATACTGTAAATATAAAATAATATAATGGTATGAAATTATCCAGGGCAGCGCACCTAAAGAATCTGTTTTAATTGCGCCCCACTTTCCTGTACATGCTGTAATTTTGTTTTGTTCACCCTCGACATCCATATAAATAGTCATTCAACTCTCATAAGCCTTTTTGTGAACATAAAATAATTTGTGAGATAAATGGGGGGTGTCCAGAAGGGAAGACCATATAAAATGTTAAAGGTCATTGTTTATTTCATAAAAAATCCAGTGTACAGGTTTACTATGCTCCCCTACTGTAAAGTAAATCTATTTTTAGTATCATCATATTCTTTGTGTTTTGCAGCGGTTTACCCAGCGTCTGTCGCCAAATCTTGCCCTTGAAATGTGCATAGTACCGAAATTCCTTGAGATAACAGCGTCTTTCCCAGCTATCAAATATTCTCTGCTCACGACGTACTTGCAGATTTGTGTTTCTTGCATGGGTACAGTACTTAATAGCATGCTAAGAACAGAACAGGAGTTGAGCGTTTAGGCTATACCAAAAAGCCTATGAACACATTTCCTCCATAATATGCTAATGCAATTCTTCAGTATATTCCATTTCCGTATAAGAGTAGTGTACCCACAATATAATACACTCAAAGGCAATTTTTGGGCTATAGTGACTTTGTTTTAAGTTGCTGTACGCGATGAAAAGTTCTATACATATTCTGTGCTCAAATCTCCGTAACCATATACAGGGTGTCTCAAAAGGACCCGACTATTTGAGGTAGGGAAAAACCAAATGGAGAGATAAAGGAAGAAATTTTACTTTTTTTACTTTTTCAAAATAACATTCTTTAAATGACGACCATTTTGTTGATGGTATTTTTCAAAGCGTTTGTGCACATTATCAACACGGTCCAACTACTTAGAGTGCACGAGACGCAAATAAAGCGTGGTGGAGGGAGTAAGCCCGCACCGCTCGCTCCGTAAGGACACTGGTTAGATATTGCACTTTTAGTTGCCAGGATGCATGTTTAGTTGCCACAATATTGAAGAAAGCATCAGATCGATAGCAACTCAGCAACTCCTTGGAACAGTTTTTGATAAAATTTGCACACACGGTTTGAAAAACGCCTTCAACAAAACGGGCGTCATTTAAAGAATGTTATTTTGAAAAAGTAAAATTTCTTCCTTCATCTCTCCATTGGCACTAATCAATGGTATTTACAATAAGCCGGTTTTGGTTTTTCCCTACCTCAAATAGTCGGGTCGTTTTGAGACACCCTGTAATATTGTACCACTATAACTGCATAGCTGTATCATAGTTCTTGGGCAGTGACTCTTCTCTCATTAGCCATTACGCTTCTAATCAACACGCTCAAAGTTCCACTCATTCTAACGGCTATCTCAGAACCCTTGCCTCGTGGCAATAAGCCATTTAAGGGTGGACGCCTAGTAACATCAACGCTGAATTTACAAAAAGTCTGTATATAAATTCTATTAATAGACAGGCATAAAAAATATGGACGCCCAGTGGAGCTAACGGTGAACTATGACGCCAAGCGACCTGTTTCTGAAACTTACTTATATACAGTTATATACGCCAGACGCTGGGTAAAACGCTTTTGGTCCGGACGCTGGGTGATCCGCTGTAAATAAATATATATATATATATATATATATATATATAGCGGGGGTCCTACGGTCCTAACCGCTTCCCGCACTTTAGTCTCCACTCGTCTCTATTCCACCAATCATCGTCTTCCATTTCATTTAACCTCATGGCATCTTCTATGCCCTTTGTCCAGGATCTTCGGGGTCTACCTCTTCTTCTTCTATTTACTGTTTATATTAAAAACTTAAAAAATGAATGGATTTTGTTTTATTAACCAACTATTACATTTAAAAGAAATATTGGCGGTTGATATTGACGGACAAACACCGTTTGAACTGATTTTTTGAATTGTCCACCGCGTCCTGTACTTAGTTTTTGCACTATGCAGTGCAAGTAATATGTCTGATAGAATTTGTTTCAAAAACATATTTATGTTGATCGTAGAAAAAAATGTACATAACAAGTGCAAAAAGCACATGAATGAATTATTTGATAAAAAAAAATAAAAAAAAAAATTGGACAGGCTGAGCTTTGAACCCGGACCAACGGATCCATTAGCCAACACTCTAACCACTAGGCCAGCCGAACATACACCAAATAGTTTCAATAAGACATATTTGATTAGGTACTTACTTACTTACTGGAATCTGTAATCTGATTTCAAACATTCAAAAAGATATTTATTTCGATCGTAGAGGTCGTCCTGAGCTGCAAACTTCATTCATCGGTTATATTGCAACAAATATACACTAGTTACTAGCAAGTATTTTCACGTTTGGCTGGGAATCTAGAATCTAGTATCGATCTAGGATGTCGTTGGTCAAAGGAGCATCTTAACCGCCATCATTACGTCACACGGGTTCGGGAGCTGTCGGCGTGTTTTCGGTACCTACTCGATTCAAAAACCCATTTTTATTTTGCTATAACTTTTGAATTATTGCGAAAAAAAAGAAAACAAAAACGGTTTTGTTATAAAACTTATATATGATCTTTCGATTTATCACAAAAAAAATATATTTTTTTCTTTATTCAAAACCTCAATTGCCTAACGTTATATATTTGGATCTCATAATATCATTGGTCGGGTACATTGTTATTTAGTTAAAAATTAATATTAGAGTAGCTTTTACTTCCGATACACACCGATAGGTGAGGGGAGTATTGGGATCGCGAAAATTATAGATTTTGAGATAATATGCTTTGTGGGCATTGGGAACAACATTAGCATTGGACGCGCTACATAAGGAGGCTCCTTTCATGACCGCACTTAACATTTTTCTATCGCAGTGCGGTTATAGTGCAGCTTGGGTCTTTTATCCTAAATAGGGGTTTTCGCAAACACTGAAGCTATAAGAAACTTTTTATCGCTACTCATCTTCGACCGGCACATACGAAACCAGGTAGCAAACTGAATTTCTGTTACTATAAAGGCGTTCAAGCGGGCTTCCGACGCTGGTAGGCGGTCGAAAACTCAGTTGAGCAGGTGAGCCTGCATGCGGTACCTGCACGCCTTCGCACGCCCTTGCACGCTCACTAAAAAGCCCCACTGTGTTTGCGCGCTAATAGCACTACGAGAACTAAGCTCTTAATTTCCTTGATATACGTGCTGTGACCTGTTATATTGTATAACTTCATAAAAATAAAATGTTTACATTCCGTGTTACAGAAAGGCCAAGAGCGATTCCAGGGCTGACTTTCTGGAGCGAATTGCTGTTTTAAGATAGAAAATAAATTGCTGTACTACGCAAGCCCACTAAATAAAGTCATTGAACTTTTCTCAAAAAATATTGCTTTGTAATTTTACAGCGTTTGAGATAAAGGCGTCTTCACGAGTCATAACAGCATTATTGTTCTTGATAATTGATTAAATGGTCGTAGACATGCTTAGATAAAGACGATGACTGAAGCCCTTTTACTACAAAACCCTATTACTAAATCTAGAATATCGAAAATGGTGGCGCGGTGACAGCATTTTCAAATAAGAGATCATAATACTCAATGTCGCAATTCAACCATCAAACACTCGAATTCAGCCGTGCTTCAATGGCCAACCTCATATACTTGAAGATTAACTTTATAGTAAACTGAAGAAAATACAATAACTAGATCAAATGCTTCAGACTAAAACCCCCGTGAATCCCGCATCAAGACCAAATATAAAATGTACATAATTATAAAAATATAATGCATCGTAAGTAGGAACTATAATGACATGATTTATTTACATTGACAAACCTGAAATGATTTCAATGATCTATGATCTAATCTGTAAAGTCCGAAGCCTCAAAAATTATAATTTTCACGTGGCACAAAAATAAAATGTTCTATCTGATAAAAACCTTGTGAAAATTAGTTTTTTGCATCGAAAGAACGGTGCCTCTGACTGGAACTCTCCTATTTTTTCAATATCTATTAGCAGTATTGCAAAAAAAGGAATACTGACAAATCAGTTTTAAATTTTCTGCCATTTAAGTTGTTTGATAGTTTGAACAAATTTTAATTCGTTCTTTATTTTCTGCGATCTTGCCTATAGGTACCGATGAATTTTCAGAACTCCAGTCAGAGGTACTTTTGACTTGACTTTTGACAGAGTTGCATGTTTTTTAAATCATTAAATGTGAAATTTTGTTATGAAAATAATAAACTGCCCATAACATTCTCTAGTAGTTTTCGTTTCATTTCAAAATTTTGAATGGTTTTGGAAATTGCCAATCTCTAGTACATTGCAGTAGCTAGTAGGATGTGAAAGAGATCCATTTCTGTCGTACTCCAACTTGTCTTTAACCAAAGATATGTTACCGCCGTTATTTCTGGTTTGAGTTTGTTTGTTGTGAGTAATTTTTATATTCTTGTCCCTTTAGAACTAGTTCGTGTGTATTTTTCTGCTAAGGTAGTCGATTTCTTCTACCTGAACAGGTTTGTGTTTATATTTCATGGTCTGCTAGGTTGCTTATAGGTTGGAAAATCGAAAAACACCGATTTGGTTGAAAATTTGAAATTAAATAAAAACTACCAGAGATTGATACTCATAACCTTATATCATTAGAAAGGTTATCAAATTCTACATTTAAAAGTTTAAAAAAATAAGGTATTCCCATTTGAAAAAATCAAGTTATCTATGATTGAAGTTTCCTTAATTAATCGACCAACTTCTCCAAGTATAAACGGTATTCAAATTTGACCGTCTAACAGAGGCTGACGCATTTCATGCTTAGTGATACGGCAAAGTCACAGCCTTCTAAGTTTTATGATCTCTATGATATTCAATTTTTTTCTGAAATCTACTTATGCCGAAAATGGTGAGTTACACCTAAACAGTTCGCATTAGGCCCCATGTATGATACATAGAGTCACACATAGAGTCAATTAAAAAAACATAACTTTGATACGTTTCATGTTTTGGGGACACCCTGTAAAACATGAAAATATTTTTATAATGCAACCTTAATGGGACCCTATCCATCCGAAATTATTATTTTCATTTTCATTGGATACTTTAGCCATAATGCTCCATGTCGAATAACGTGAATAACCCTGTACAGATCAAGCTATCGTGCATTGGTTAGTTTATAAATATGCGGACAACCTTTCTGTGCCATCCGTTATATTATATACGTATGCGTTTTTGCAAACAGAATTACTTTATTTCGAATTTGTATAGCCAAAACTGTGAATTTGCGAATTTAAACATCAATAGAACTTTAACTTGTAACACATAAAAAATTGGCACAATGGAGAGGTGAGAAGAATGGTAACACCACGTAACAGTATCTGCAATCTACAATTTCATCGTCCATTGACGACGACCTCCAGAGTGGAGCTCCGACGCTCTCATCAGTAGTTGAGCTACAGTCGTCCTGTCAGCTCAACGCGGTCGGAGATCACTACCGACCCATCAGACCACTTGATGTCATAGACGAGGGCCGCTGGAGGTACCAGCGTCATGAAGTCCCTCTGAACCTTAGACTGAGGGTAGTAAAATGCTATATATGGCCAATTCTTCTATATGGTGTAGAAACGTGGCCCTTGAGAGTAAGATCCATGAACAGAATTGAAGCGATGGAGATGTGACTGTTGCGAAGGCTCCTGCGAATCTCGTGGGTGGAGCATGTTACAAATGAAGAAGTACTGAGAAGAGCAGGCATGGAAAGAGAACTGATGAATAATATTGAACACCGGAAATTATCTTATCTGGGACACGTTCTGCGAGGACTGAGATATTCAATACTTAAACTTGTGCTGACAGGAAAGATCGAAGAACGGAGAGGCGCAGGGCGCAACATTCCTGGCTGAGGAACATAAGAGATTGGTGCGGCTACCATTTTTTGACGTGCAGAAGAAGGTTCACTTCAGGTAGTTAATTAGAAGTAATGGACATTTGAACACCTACACGCTGCAGAGCGTATGGTACCTAAAGAAGAAGAAGGAGGTACCAGAGGATAGCGCGAGAGAGTCGTCGGTGGGCGGACCCATTCCAGCGTAGTTCTAGATGACGCCTTCGAAGTTGAGTTGCAATGGCTACTGTAGCTCAACTGATGAGAGTGCCAGAGTACCAATCTGGAGGTCATCGGTTCGAATCCCGCCGGTTGCCGACTTTTTCCAGCGTTTTCTGATACAAATTTAAATAGCGAAAAAACTTGTGTACAAAAGCTGTAACCAAGGTTATGCTCCTTGCTCAGAAAATAATTTGATTCATACAGGGTAATTCATAACTACTTGGTGATTCAAACGTACACTCTTTTGGATGAGATACCCTATATATTATCCCATATTTAGATCTTACCAATCGCCCTTGTTCCTACAATAAGAGGTATTGCAACATTAAGCGAAAAATACCCTCTAGTTTTAACGCCGGCTCTAAAAAAGGTCGACGACGCATATTCATATACAGAGTGAGATTGAATGCAAAATCTAGATTTTCTATTTTTAACGCATGTCATATAAATGACAGCCCACACATGTATCAAATGTCAACAATGTCATTCTGAATGGAGTTCGATATACCAAAACCGATAGAGACGAAGCGAGGGTCAATGTCGCGTCTTGTCGGTCTTGATGACGCATAGAGTATCAATGACGTAGAATAAATACAGTCCAATCATTTGGTTCACGCCGAAAAATCGGATAAATTAAGGCTAACGTCTCCAGCATTCTAGGCCGACGCGATATAATTATAATTTTTTATAATTTATAATCTATTTTAATATCTTTTGCTCACATAATACATATAAGAAATTAGAATCATAAATTAGAAATTAGAGGCAAATAAATAAATAACTACGCCGGTGAAGATAGAAGCCTGCACGTCAAAACAAAATATAAAACTTCAAAATCATAGTAATCAAAAAAAAAAAAATAATAACTACACTACGGTTCCCCGTGATGTAGCCGATATACAGTGCCGACGACAAGGTATCGACTCCGCCGACACCCACCACTCCCCCGTATCTCTCTGAGAACCATGTATCACATCAGGGGGATCCCCCTTGGGGAGTAAGCAAGCACCTTCCACTCCATAGATACAGTCGATATGTAAAACACTATACGACACGAAAAATAGCTCTGCTGCTCCTCAAAAACACAGAGCGCCATAAATCAAGGCGACCGAAAGATGGGCGACGATTCAATAATGGAATGGTTTGTACCCGTCAAAGAAATTAAATCATTTCACCCACGACGTACACGCCATCTATCAATTCGCGATGGCGGCGAAGCTAAATCACCCCGGAGCGCAAGCCACGTTAATAATTAATCGCAATATTACTGACAAAAAAGCCAACGAAGCATTTGATGATTTGTGATTTCAATTAACAGTCAAACATGCAAACGTATTTGACAGATTTTGTAGGCCACCAGATTCCGTTTGAAATTCCACAGCTTAAAGGCTGATTTTGTAGCAGTAAATTAATTTGTCATCATTGCTATATGACTATATAATTATCTATGTTATAACGTACAGCTAACATTTATGCTAGGATTTATACCAGCGCAAATGTTTATCTAGGCTTTGAGATTGCCAATAGAGGTGACAGTGCTCTATTATACAGTGTGTCTTTGTAAATCTTGAGTTAAGTGAGTAGCACTCACGGGTAGTTCAATATTCTCCTATGTAGTCGTTTCCTGGCAGTATAACTATTGGCGGAAGCAAAATATCTGACTTAAGATTTGCTGACGATACAACTCTTACTGCTGCTTCTCAGGAAGAACTAGTAGCTCTATTGAACGTTTTAGAACAACAGAGTGCAGCATATGATCTTGGTACTAACTACTACTACTAACTGTATGCATAAGGCCAAGGTTATTATCGTAAATAGAGAGCATGACAATCATCGAGAAATAAAGTCAATAGGCCATTGTGAGGTAGTTCAAAGTTGTGTGTACCTCGGTTCTTTGATCGGCAATTCAGGTAGCTGTGAGAATGAGATTCGACGGCGCATTCAACAGGCATGGGTGGCCATGACAAAGTTTACTAAAATATGGCGTGACCATAACATCACTAAAGCTACCAAAATGTCACTGGTTCAGTCTCTTGTGTTATCCATATTTTTGTATGCCTAGGAAACTTGGACTGTTAAAAAGGCAGATCGAGCTCGCATAGATGCTTTTGAAATGTGGACGTGGCGGAGAATGCTGAGAATTCCTTATACCGCCCATCGAACTAATGTTTCCATACTGGATGAGCTCGGTAGTTCAAAGAGACTATCCTCCATTGTGTCGATGAGAATGCTTACATTCTTCGGACATATTCACAGAAGCGATAATATGGAGAAACTTGTAGTTCAGGGCCATGACAAAGTTTACTAAAATATGGCGTGACCATAACATCACTAAAGCTACCAAAATGTCACTGGTTCAGTCTCTTGTGTTATCCATATTTTTGTATGCCTAGGAAACTTGGACTGTTAAAAAGGCAGATCGAGCTCGCATAGATGCTTTTGAAATGTGGACGTGGCGGAGAATGCTGAGAATTCCTTATACCGCCCATCGAACTAATGTTTCCATACTGGATGAGCTCGGTAGTTCAAAGAGACTATCCTCCATTGTGTCGATGAGAATGCTTACATTCTTCGGACATATTCACAGAAGCGATAATATGGAGAAACTTGTAGTTCAGGGTCACGCCCCGAGTGGGCGGCGCCGTGGTCGTTCCCCTACACGCTGGTGGATACGACGAAACAGTTGCTAGATATGAGTATCAAGAGCGCCACTGAACTGACTGTAAATCGCGAACGATGGCGAGCTACAATTCTCAAAACTATTAATAATATTTATGTCGGCAATATTCTAACACTGACAGCATATATGTTAAGATATTGTGACTATGACGATGAGTCGTTTTCTTTAAAAAAGTTGCATTTTCAGGAAAACTAAAGTTTGTGCAACTATCAACCATAATTATATGTTTATTTCCATAAGAGTCCGTATTATATAGTGTTCTGAGGGACGCAAATTAAAATTTGCATTTTCGTAGAAAATGTTCACTGTTAGCTCTTGAATTCCCATTAATTTGTTCATATATAAAAGAACTGATCAGCAGACTAACTCTCATTTCAGGCTTTACATGTAACGTTTTCCTTTTGTATAGGCTAATTATGTTGTAATGTTTGTATGCATAATTTGATCTCGTTTTATATCAATTCCATAAATTTAATTGTATTTACTTGCTGAGCTGCCCAGCAGAAAAAATATTGTTTCAATTTTTGTATTAATTTTTCTATAATTACCGTGTGCTTTAATTTATTGTACCCTTGTAATCAGCAACGTGTATATCCAATAATTTCAGTTTATTTTCTTGTTGAACTACTGAGCAGACAAAATATGATTTTTATCTTTCTATGCATAATTTGATCCTGTTTTGTACCTGTATATTTTAGCTTGTTTTAATATTTACGTGTACAAGGTGATCTTGTTTTTTGTACCTATGTTATATCAATGAAGTGTATATTTCATAAATTTCAGTTTATTTTATCGTTGCCCAGTAGAAAAATCTTGTTCTTATCTCTGCATGTATCATGTGACCATAAAATTTACAATAACGACCGCACGCCATTGAGACTAGCATGCTGTATCACATTTGCGAAAACGAAGCATACTACGTCATATTAAACAAGCTTTGCATACTTTATCAAAAGATCGATTTTATCAGTTCGCGATGTCAAAACAATATACATATATGTATAACTAACGCACCCCACACAATTTCGAATATAATACGTCCATGGAAATTTTAATTGGTTTCATCGCAATTTTTTCGTCATATTTATGGCTTAGCGGTGGACGCCGGATGCAATAGAGGTTGTTGAATTTTATATACTCGGTAAATTTTGCTTATTTTGTGTTTATATTTCAGCATCAATGAACATTTATTATGAATAATTATTATTGGATAATGGAGCTTTCCTCGTTATGGAAACTGCATATATTGTTGACGTAAAATTGCTCATTAGGGGTGTTTTAGACAGAGTAAGCTCAAGAGAGCACGCTGCTCAGCTCGATAGAGTTAACAACTATCATGGGTTTGAAAACAATGACTAAACCATTATAACCTCCTAGTATATACAAAAATTGGTGTATTATTGTATTTCGATACTCTCTGCATCATTCTGTTCACTAGTAGGTAATTCAATTTTAAAGTTTGAAAAAAGGAATTTAAATGCATCCAATCGGTGCGATGCGCGCCATACAACAGCAGTGCATTGTTGCCTCGTCAACTTCCAAATCGCGGTATTGACGCAATTTTCACAGAGTCGAAACTGAATGCCCGTGCGCTCGGTGCAATTCAGTCACCCACCCAAGCGCTAACCGCGCATAAGGCTTCTGCTGCCCTACTATCGAATACGCTGTTCATGGTACAGCCACATGGGTCCCCCTTTTTGCCAATTACGCAGGCTCTCAAAATTTTAAGTCACGGATCTGGTCCAGCTAACATAGATATTTTTTCTCATCAACATTAAGAAAGTCTACCCTAAAAAATCCAGCCTCAGTTTATGGTCCGATGAAATTTGACGCCATCTCCCGGACCATATAGCGGCCATTATGCGACTTTCCCCGATCATGAAGCTGCCGCTGAATCATTTTTTTAAGGACTGTGCAGACAAACATAGTTCTTGCTCACTGCTTCTAACCTATGCGAAATTGTTGGCTTCACTGGCCGTATATATCAAACTATTTATTTTTTAGCATGTGTGGGGGATCACATAAACGTATGCATTGAATAAAGGGACTTAATTTAGAACGGCAACACGGCACACATACCCGTCTTCCGATTGGCGGTTACCGTATAGTCCTGTGACGTCACGCGACCAGAAACATTCAGATATTTTCCTCATTTTCTCGACTTTCCCGTGCCCAGGATCTAGTTCTGTGCATTTCAAGTTGCGCAAAATTAGTTATGTGCATTTCAAGATGCGCAAAACTGCTTCTGCCTATTTGGTAATGCTCAATAGCCGTATAAAATTAATATATCGGGTTTGGGAAATTTTCCTTGCTCAAAACTAGTTCTGCGTATTTTTTTCGAGCATTGCCCGAATTCGGCTATTGAGTAAGTATTTATGAATTGTTGAGAGATGTGTCTCAGTACTTGTATTCACAAATAAAAGTTTCTGGATATTATAAACACCGTTTGTGAATTACACAAAGTAAGTTTATTGATATAATAAATATAATAAATAAATGTGATATAATAAATATATGTTATGGTTTTAGTGATTATTGTTTACTATGCACACAAACGCATTTATTAAATCAATTACTAATGTTTATGGTCGTAGCCTATTCTGCATATTGTGTCA
The DNA here is from genome assembly GCA_951848785.1 of Callosobruchus maculatus. NCBI lineage: Eukaryota > Metazoa > Arthropoda > Insecta > Coleoptera > Chrysomelidae > Callosobruchus > Callosobruchus maculatus. The sequence continues at coordinate 3,265,275 of CATOUR010000296.1, forward strand.
ATAATGGGATTAACTGTATTCACAAAGAATAGTTATGTATTTTATAAACACTGTTGGTGAATTTCAGCAAAGCAATTTTGTTGGTATAATAAATATGCAGTGTGTCCCAGCTAAAATTTGCCACCCACCTTATCTCTGAAATTATCAAAAAAAAAATTGAAAATCGCCGTGACACGTCGATTTGTATTTCAAGAGGGATGTTTTCCATCGAATACGTAAACACTGTGCTATCAACCCGCTCACACCCAGCAGCACCTACTTCAAAATCTTAAATGAGGCTACCATACTTGCCATACATCAATTTGAATTCTCTTCAAAATGATGTATCATAAGTATCGTGGTCCCTTTTAAGATTTTGGAGTAGGGGCTGCTGGAGGCGAAAGGGTTGATAACACAATGATGACGAATTCGGGGGAAAAGTTCCCTCTCGAAATACAAGCCGAAGTGTCACGGCGATTTTCAGTACTGCTGATAATTTCAGAGATGACGTGGGTGGCAAATTTCAGCTGGGGAGCCTGTATATTATGGTATTATTATTATTATAGTAATTACCGTCTGATATAACAAACGCATTTTCCAGTTCAATTACTGTATATTTGTCTTACTTCCCACACCGATAGGTGAGGGGAGTATTACTGTGATCGCGAAAATTTTCTATTTTGAGATAATACGCTTTTTGGGCGTTCTATGATGTCTACATAACGAAAATCCACGTCACTCATTTCCGTCGGTCTGTCGCTCTTTTCTAGCCTCATAATCTCAGTAACCGCTGCATGGATTGTGATGAAATGTAGGCAGCGATATGCTGTGGGGTCGTCGTATGTAATGTTCCTATAATTTTGGAAATCGTTATACGGAGGGCGGAGTAATTAGCAAAAAAAATATTCAAATATTCCTCAAACTTCGTTCTTAGGCGTTTTAGGGGTTCCTGATCATTTTCTACTTTTTTTGGGTGGGGGTGAATTTGGCGTGGTTTGGGGGGTGGGGGGTTGTAAAACTGAAAAATTTTGTTGTATTCGTAATGGGCTGTCCATTGATATGTGAATGAAAAACCTAGCGGCATAATACACTTTTTACGTCCATCCGAACATTGCCTGGCTTATTATAAAAACCAAGGAACTTAGAATTTGTGATGTATCGATGATGTATCGTTCTATATTGCGTAACGCGAAAATTATTGAATTGATTTTAATGAAATTTTGACACAGTATTACTACCACGGCAGGGGTGGAAAACGCGTATGTTTTGGAAAAGTAGTGTCAGTGGCGGCGCAGCAATAATGAAAAAAAAAAAACTAAAAATATAAAAACACCTCAAACTTTGTTTTTAGGCGTTTCAGTGGTTGCTGATCAATTTCAATTTTTTTTGGGTGGGATGAAATTGGGGCGGTTGTAAAATTGAAAAATTTGTTGTATTCATAATAGTCTGTCCATTGACCTATAGAAGAAATACCTAGCGGCATATTACACTTTTTTAGGTCCATCTGAACATTGGCTTGCCTATTATGGAAATCAATTTTGTGAAGTGTACATACAAATCTTGCTTTATTTCCATCTATGTATATTGCGTAAAGCGAAAACTATTGAATTGATTGTAATGAAATTTTGACACAGATTTTACTGCCACAGCGAAAATGGAAAACGAATCTGTTTTTGTAAAACCGTGTCAGTGGCGGCGCAGCAATAATCAAAAAACCAAAAAAACCAAAAATATAAAATCAGCTCATACTGCGCCTTTAGACGGGTTGGAGGCTCTTGATCATTTTGCATCGTCCAGTTGAAGCATGCAGAAAAAAGCTGTGGCGTCCCAGTTCCGAAGGAGGGGAGACGCAAGAAACTATTTACGAGGGTTTTGTGTTGGCGAGTGGCGATGATTTAGTTACAAGGGATTTCGGACTATAGCTTCATGCAATGGGAAATAATAAAATGGTATCATCATTATGTGTGGGAAGTACTGAGTCAATCAACTTGCCTCTATTTTTTACGTTATAGCCCTCAAGGGTCTCTACCATGAACAGGTGACAGGTTTCTAGAATATCTTTCCGTTAGCCCGCAATCTTCCGTCCACTCACTATTGGCCCACCCTGTATGAAACTGACTCAGGTGATATAAATTAAATCAATCAGCAGCATTGAACGAAGCGTAAATTCTCGTTGAATTTCAAATGAGTACAGCTACGTATATACGGTCGTCTAAGATGGCGTCGCTGCAAAGTGTCTGCCATCCTACATTTAAATAGGGAGGTGAAGCACGTAGTTGAACTCTTAAGAGCGTCCGTTGGAATACACTCTTTCGGAAATAGCAGTGGCGTGCCGAAAGAGCCCGCAGGGCCCGCGGTGCGGGGGGTGGGGGGGCCGGCATCCGGAGGCCCCTTTGACACCATTCAGTCACTTTATGTTTTTTTTGCGAAAGTCTGCCTCGTTGGCAAGCCTTAAACATTGAAATAAAAAACAGTAATACTGTAGGATCCACCTTGAAAAAAACCATGTCCCACCAGATGGTCATCCAGGGTCGAATCGATAATTTCATTAAAAAGTAACTATTTAGTCGTCCTTAAAATGTTTGTCGAATCTAGAATAACAGCAAAGAAAAAATCTGATAGTGATGAGGCAAATGTCTCACAAAATAAAATTTTGAATTTATATTTTTGTTAACATTTCAAGGAAAAATATTTGAAAACGTCAATTTGTCAAAATGTTTGCAAAAAACAGCAAAATAATGGGATATTGAGCTACAATTTACAGACAGAAGAATTCGTACTACTAAAAAGTTTTTTGATGAAATGGCTGTTGATGAACCAATTGAAGACCCTAAAAATCATTTGAGAATTTTAGTATTCAACACATGCTTAGAACTATTTTAGTACAACTAAAAAATAGATGTGAGGCATTCACAGATGTCTATTCAAAATTCGATATTTTAGACCCCAAAACACTTATTGAAGTGCAAGAATTGGGAATGATTAATAATGTAAAGAACTAGTTGAAAAATATCCAGACGATCTCACACAAAATCTTGTGTCGGAACTAATTCAAATAAAAAATCATCTATATATAATCCTGAAAATTCGTAACAGTATTAGGGAATTTTCTGATTTTATTTTCGAGAAAAATCAATTGTTGATTAGTAGTGTTCCTGGGATTTGCACCACATTTCAGTTTTTTCTAGTTTCTAAGTTGAGGTCACACCAATTTTCTTATATCTATAAGCCCATTTGAAATACTATTTTTTTTATATAGAAAGAGGGCCCCGTGAAAAAAATTGCGGGAGGGCCCCCGAAGACCTTGGAACGCTACTGGGAAATAGTGTACAGGGTGGGGCACGTAAGGTCACCCACTACCTTATCTCAGAAACGGAGACGGAACAAAAAGTCAAATACAAGTTGTTCGATATGAGTTAGCCCTTAATTTTATTATAGTTTTGCACATACATGGTGGCCCCTTGTGCCTGGACCAATGTCAACTTCCTTATTTCAGTCGGAACACCTTTGTTCGGCGCTGTTCTAAATAGTTGATTTGGTGTCATCCCAAACCAATCCCTCAAGTTTTTCTGCCAAGAGGTTCTTCTTCTTCCTTGGCTTCTCTTGCCCTTGATCTTCCCGTCCACAATGTTTTGTGGTAGAGTGTATTTGGGTCCTCTTACAGCATGACCAAGGTACTCAGGTTTTTTGTTTTGAGGGTGTTAATTATTTCTTTCTATTTTTGGATTCTCTGCCGTAGTTGCATATTTGAGACCCTATCAGTCCAAATGATCCTCAGCATTCTTCTATAACACCATCTTTTGAAAGCCTCCAGTCTATCCATTTATACTCCTGTATCTTTTTTGTGGGCTTGTAGATGGTCTTGACGTTTGTATTTGAGAACTGTGAAGGATAAAAGAGACCCACTCACAACACCGGGGGTTTATCGCATACCATGCGCACGTGGGAGTGTATACATAGGAACAACGAAGCGATCGATAAACACAAGGATTTCAGAACATAAGGCTAGCTGTCGACTAGGTTATACCGAAAAATCAGCGGTAGCCGAACATGCGCTCAAGGAAGTAGGCCATAAGATCAAGTTTGAAGACACTCAGGTTCTTGCCGCAAAATCTTCATACTATGCCAGACTTAACAGCTGATATCAAAGCAATTGTCGAGTGGGGACTAGCAAATAAAGTACAGTTCAACGTACAAAAAACTCAGGCAACAACACTTACAAAGAAGTCTCACGATGGTTTACCAACCGTGGAAATGGAGGGTCACCCCATAGTCGAATCACCTTCCGTGAAGCTTTTGGGAATCAACATCAACAATAACATCTCCTGGCACGACCACGTCGTCAGTATTGCTAAAACGGCATCCCAGAAGCTTGGAGTTTTGTTCCGCTGTAGGAAGTTGTATACACCAGAGCAACTGCTGCTGCTCTACAAGGCACAGATCCGACCATTGCTGGAGTATTACTCCCATGTGTGGGGATGCGCTCCGAAGCACTCTCTAAAGCTTCTGGACACTATCCAGAAGAGAGCGATTAGACTTATCGATACGCCTAACCTCACCAAGGACCTCCACAGCCTTGGAACATCGGAGGAGGGTGGCTGAACTGTCCCTGTTTTACAGATTCTATCACGGGAGATGTTCGAATGAGCTCTCTCAGATAATAACACCACAGGCCGTCCGAACCAGGGAAACCAGAGAAGCTCTGCGAGCTCATCCTTACCAGGTCGAGGTCCTTACTCCCCGAACTAGTCTCCTCCAGCATTCCTTCTTTTGGAGAACTTCGACGCTGTGGAATCAGCTGCCGGGGAATTTGTTTCCCGACGGCTACAACCTGCAGCGTTTCAAATCTAACGTGAACCGATACTTATCCTCTCGCAGCGCTTCTACAGCGCCATAGACTTTCAGCCTTTGCGGGAGGCCGACCATAAAAAAAACAGAGATGCCATCCACTCGTAGTGGCGAAACGTCAAGCCTTAACGCTAAACGACGCCGGCCTAAAAACCTAAGAGCCACAAATTCGTTGGAGGATGGCTGCGAAAGCCTTACACAGTACTTCCTTAAATAAAATTTTCAGGCAGATTATAACTGGCACGAATTTGGCACCCTTGTTCTCTTCGCGGCTGTGGACTATCAACTGATGCGTCTCGCGACAGTAGAGATAGGGTCGGAGCAAAACTTTTTATGGAATATTGTGCCATCGTTAGGGAAGTTTAAAGATTGCGTAAACAGAGACGTGTATGCTCAACTTCATTTTTCTATTTATTGTCACGTTTGAACAAAACACCACATGCGAACGTGCAACTTGTCGTCAACGGGGAAACTCTGGAACGTGTCACACGGTATAAATACTTAGGAAGCTGGCTTCATGATGATTGGAGCGTCGACAGAGAGATTAAATCTAGAATAGAAGTGGCCCGTAGCTACTTCTTCAAATTTAAACGTGTGCTTACAAACAAAGATATAAGCCTAAGACTAAGAATGAGATACGCCAAATGCTACGTATGGTCGGTTCTATTTTTTGGCATGGAAACCTGGACGCTTAAGGTTACATCAATAAACAGATTAGAGGCGTTTGAAATGTGGACGTACCGTCGCATGTTGAGAGTTCCGTAGGGTCCAAAACATAAAAAAGAGAAAGGTGGCTTATTTTGACCACATAATGAGAAACCCAAAGCACCGACTTTTGCAGTTGATCGTCGAAGGGAAAATAGAAGGTAGACGTGGTGTCGGAAGAAAACAGATGTCCTGGCTCAGAAACCTGAGGGATTGGACAGGCCTAAGAACAATTGGGGACGTTGTACAGGGTGACCTAATAAGAATGGACGCCGGCAATATCTCGGTAACCGTTAATCGTATAACTTCGAGCAAAAAATATTATTGGGTAAATCGGCTAAGAGAAATCGGTGGAAATTATTTTCAAGTTCCGCAAGTAGCCGCTAGGGGGCGTAACTGCCACGGTCGATCCGAAAAATCGCTTTTTCTCAAAAAATATGCAAATAAAGGTATATTATAAATTCTACCATCATTTAGGCAGGACAATTCTCGATTTCTATTGTTAATAGTTTTTTACCCTATCTTGTAAGGTATAGTGGTGGGGGAATGTCAAAAAAGTTTTTCTTTAAATGGCCATAACTTTGGCATAAGTTAACAGAATTAAACAAGCTCGGTCTCTTTTGAAAGAGCTATTCTTACCCAATAATCTGCTATATAAAAATTGTCCAAGACTATCTTGACTTAGTAGCTACAGGGCGGTATTTGACATCATAACAATCATTACGCATTATAACGAAAATTTTAAATGGTATGCTATATCTCTTTCAACATTGGTATATAAAGGACAAAATTCATTAAAAGTTAGCGAAAGATTTAACTTCCTAGCTATTTTCAAACCGGAGATATCAGTAAAACAAGTATTCTGACAAGTGTGCTGTGAGTTTCAGAAACAATTGCCGCCCTATAGGGATATAGCCTCCGTCTAATCGTGTTAGTAATCATTTTATAGATAATACTAAAGTAAAAACACTACAAATCGTATTTTGACTTTCTGAAACAACCACCAAGTGGCGTAGTAGGCGCCAATAGGTGCTGTATTCAATTTTCATAATAATGGAACTTTTAAAAGAAGCAATCAAAAACAAATTACAGTATAAAATTGATTATCACTATTAAACGTCAATTTGAGCTGTTCACAAAGTATTATATGAATTCGATTGCAAAGATAGTAAGAAAAAATCAATGTGAATAATCTTAAAAATTCAGGCCAATTAACAGCAAAATAAAGCAAAATAAGATGGTATAATAACAATTCCAATAGATAAAATACATGAACCTAAACCACATGCGTATACCATACCTATTTTCAGTGTTGCTTTAGATGCTCAAACTGACAGGTTTATCTACGCTAGACTGGAAGCGTATGTGCATCTAAAACGATAGACGCCATCGAACACTGGCAACACTGACAATAGGTATGGTATGCGCATGTGAATTACACGTTTGTGTATCATTTGTTTGTTATCCTTGTTATTATGCTACCCTATTTTGCTTTATTTTGCTGTTAATTGGTCTTAATTTTTAAGATCTATTCACATTGATTTTTTCCTATTATCTGTGCTTGTTGAGTTCACATAACACTTTGGGATCAGCTCAAATTGACTCTTAATAGTGATTAAAATAATAATCAATTTTATACTGTAATTTATTTTTGTTTGTTTCTTTTAGAAGTTCCATTATCACGAAAATTGAATACGCACTTATTGGCACGTAATACGCCACCTGGTGGTTGTTTCAGAAAGTCAAAATAAGATTTGTGGTGTTTTTACTTGAGCATTATCTATAAAATGATTACTAAAACCATTAGACGGAGGCTATAACCCTATAGGGCGGCAATTGTTTCTGAAACTCACAGCACGCTTGTCAGAATGCTTGTTTTATTGATATCCCCGGTTTGAAAATCTCTAGGAAGTTGATTCTTTCGCTGACTTTTTAGGAATTTTGTCCTCTATATATCTATGTTAAAAGAGATATAGCATACCATTTAAAATTTTCGTAATAATGCATAATAATTGTTATTATGTCAAATACCGCCCTGTAGCTACTGAGTCAAGATAAATTTGGACAATTTTTATATAACAGGTTACTAGGCAAGAAAAGCTCTTTCAAACGAGACCTAGCTTGTTTAATTCCGTTAACTTATACCAAAGTTATGACCATTTAAATAAAAAGCTTTATGACATTCCCCCACCACTACATCTTACAAGATAGAGCAAAAAACGATTAACAAAAAAATCGAGAATTGTTCAGTCTACATGATGGTAGAATTTATAATATACCTTTATTTGCATATTTTTTGAGAAAAAGCCATTTTTCTCATCGACCGTAACAGTTACGCCCCCTAGCGGCTACTTGCGGAACTTGAAAATAATTTCCAGCGATTTCTCTTAGCCGATTTACCTAATAATATTTTTTGCTCGAAGTTATACGATTAACGGTTACCGACATATTGCCGGCGTCCATTCTTATTAGGTCACCCTGTACACACGGCAACAAACAGGGAAGCGTTTGAAAATGTGATCGCCAACATCCGGTAAGAGTGGATAGGCAGCTGAAGAAGAAGAAGTCACGTTTGAAGGTTTTCTGCCCCACTGTGCGGCGCCGGCGGTGGTTCCTGGGCAGCCACTGGGTACGCCCATGGTATTGGTTCGCAACACCTTTCACACGTTCTCCTGCTGCCGTCATTTGCGTTACGCCGTTACGCGAAAATTCTCAGATGGAATCCTGGCGCATTTTATTCCACTTACTATCTATCATCCGCCGCCGCCGCAGCCGCCGCCGTCAGAGTGGTGATGGCGGGAGCGAAAGCAACTTTTTCGATACCCATCTGCCGACAAAAAATTTAATAATGCCTCGAGAGGATTTTAATATATGCGCTGGGAAGTTTTTCCAGATTTGCAGTTGTCGGATTTGGTGGGACGCGGACGGCCAGCCGTGGCGGGTGGCGCTGCGAACCGGGAGCGGCGGAGCGGCGAGGTGTAAGTTATATGCATGCGGTAATAGGGCCACATGTGCTCCGCCGTTCTGTGCGGTCAACTCCAAATGGATGCGATTCACAGCCGGCCTCACCACCCCCACTCGAAACTTCTACACTACGGATTTGTTATATTTTAGCTTATTACTAAATCGAGTCACTGAGGCGAGTAGAAATCTAGGCCTTAAAATTAATATCGGCAAAACAAAGTTTATGGTGATCAGTAGAAACAACACAACAAACACCCAGATACAAATAAACAGAAAAAACATTGAAAGACTGACACAGTTTAAATATCTAGGATGCATGGTCAATGAAACGGGATCCAGACCAGGAAATAAAGTGCAGAATAGAACAAGCACGAATAACGTTTCTAAAACTCAAAAAATTTCTCACTGACAAAAACTTAAACTTCAGCCTCAGATACAGAATGGTAAAATGTTATGTCTGGTCAGTTCTGCTCTACGGAATGGAGGCGTGGACATTGAAAGCAACCACGATCAACAAAATTGAAGCTTTCGAGATGTGGATCTTAAGACGGATGCTAAAAATACCCTGGGTAGACCATGTAACAAATGAAGAAGTTCTCCCAAGAGCTGAACTAACAGACCGACAGCTCTTTGACACAATTAAAACAAGAAAAATAGCCTACCTGGGACACGTTATACAGGGAGAACGTTATCAGTTACAACGCCTGGTACTTCAAGGTAAAGAGGAAAAAGAGGAATAGGAAGAAAAAAAACTATCCTGGCTCAGAAACATTCGGCAGTGGACAGGAATGAGAAGCCTCGGAGAGATACAAAATGCAGCTGTGAATAGAGAAATTTGATAGGAAGAGGATGGACGCCTACGCAGGAATCTGCATGGCACTCTAAGAAGAAGAAGAACATTTTTGTTCTCCACCCCATAAGCGCCACTATACAGAGTGTTCTTCTTATGCTTTCCTGTAGTATATACAGGGTGTTAACCACGAATAGTACTCCGAAAAATAGAAAGAAAATATCATAGGAACGTGGGTCCGCAAATGCTTCCTAAGGGAGCTACGCTCCTTTGCATGGGGCACCCTGAAGACGGTCTTCCCATTCATAACAAACTTACAAAATTAGGTACGATGGGTAAACTTTTGACGCTGAATCTGATTCTGAGTTCAGAATTTCATAATTTTAATCAGAGGCGTATCATACGGGAGGAGGTTAGGGTAAAAATGACCCAATTTTCTAAATGGTAATGTTTTGACATTTTGATTTTAGAATATGGTATCTCAGAGATTTATACGTAAAAATGATCTCTTGGTACATCTCGATAGGGCTAACCGTTTTCGAGAAAAATGCAAATTATTGATTCGATGCAGGCTATTGTAAATAAATAAATGTATTTTTCTCGAAAACGGTTAGCCCTATCGAGATGTGCCAAGAGACCATTTTTACGTAGAAATTTCTGGGATACCATATTCTAAAATCAAAATGTAAAAAAATTACCATTTAGAAAATGGGGTTAACTTCACCCTTAACTCCTCCCGTATGATACGCCTCTGATTAAAATTATGAATTTTGAATTCAGAATTAGATTGAGCGTCAAAAGTTTACCCATCGTACCTAATTTCGTAATTTTTTTATAAACGGTTTCGAGAATATCGAGGGAAAACCATCTTCAGGGTGCCCCATGCAAAGGAGCGTAGCTCCCTTAGGAAGCATTTCCGGACCCATGTTCATATGATATTTTCCTTCTATTTTTCGGAGTACTATTCGTGGTTAAAGTTTCTTAACATACTTAGTTAATACCCTGTATACAGGGTGGCCAACCAGGTGACGATAATATTTTTTTTTAGATAGCCCGTACCGAGACCTATCCAAAACACCCCCATGTATGTGTACCGATTATTGATAGTTTTCGAGTTATGATTTTTTTTTGAAAACTTAAAGATTTTCCAGTTCTTCCAAGAAATCGTCAGAAACAAAAACAAGAATGCTTTTTGGATTTTGTTTTTTTCTGCAGTTATACTCAGTATTAAGGCTATTTTAATATCCAATAAAGAGAACCTGTACACCCGAACAATAATTAAATACATTTTAGGTCCAAAGTTTCTCTGTTTTTAGTCAGGAGACCAAAACCTTCAAAATAAAATTAAAAATACTTATGCCTGGTTCTGGAGCTCCAATCTAATCTTAAAAACTCTGCAAGACATTAACTTTCGAAATAATAATGAAAAAATTACACTTATGGGGGCATTTTGCGCCGTACGTGAGTGTTAAAGGTAAAAAGGTGATAATTCACGAATTTCCAAAATGATTTAAAAAACTATTATTTTACTTTATTATAAAAAATTAAAGAAAAAAACTCATAACAACTAATAAGCACGATAATCATTGATGTTTTAATCACTTTTAATAAAAAAACTAATACCTGTGCTTTTTGCTGTATACTATTGAACTTCTGCTAATTTAAGTTGTATGGAAAGTTAACAAAGAAAACGAAAAATAAAACAACAATCTGACTTTTAATTCCATGCCGGAATTACCTGGGAAGCGTTATCCTAGCAGACGCCATCCTTTTTACTTCCCACACCGATAGGTGAGGGGCGGATTGTGATCGTGAAAATGTTCGATTTTGAGATAATAGGTTTTTTGGACGTTTTATAATGTCTACATAACGAAAATCCGCGTCACTCATTTCCGTCGGTCTGTCTGTCGGTCTATCTGTTTGTACGCGTTTTTCTAGCCTCGTAATCTCAGTAACCGCTGCATGGACTGTGATGAAATTTGGGCAGCAATATGCTGTGGGGTCTTAGTAGGCAATGCTGCTATAAATTTGGAAATCGGTACATGGGCGGCGGAGTAATTACAACAAACATTTAAAATATTCCTCAAACTTCATTCTTAGGCGTTTTGGAGGTTCTTGATCATTTTCTGCGTTTTTTTTTGGGTGGGGGTGGAATTTGGGTGTTTGGGGGTGGGGGGGTTGGAAAACTGAAAAACTTGTTGTATGCATGATAGGCTGTCTACTGACCTGTCAAGGAAGACCTAGTTATATAAATCACCTTTTTAGGTCCATCCGAACATTGCCTTGCCTATTACCGAAAATTAATTAACACAACTGCGCTTCGCCGACAAGAGCTCGCAAAAAGCTACTCTGAAAGAACGGGATGGCGTATGCTACGACATCGCTTCCCAGGTAACTCTGACATGAAATTGGAAGTCAGATTATTGTTTTATTATTCCTTTCCTTTGTTAACTTTCCATATAACTCAATTTAGCAGAAGTTCAATAGTAGCAAAAACACCTTAAAAATCACAATTTGGGTATTAGTTTTTTTTATTAAAAGTCATCAAAACATCAATGATTATCGAGTTTATTAGCTGTTACGATTTTTTTTCTTAAATTTGTCATAATAAAGCAAAATAATATTTTTTTAAATCATTTTGGAAATTCGTGAATTATCACCTTTTTACCTTTAACACTCACGTACGGCGCAAAATGTCTCCATAAGTGCTGCTTTTTCATTATTATTTCGAAAGCGCAATGTCTTGCAAAGTTTTTAAGATTAGCTTGAAGCTCCATAACCAGACATAAGTATTTTTTATTTTATTTTGAAGGTTTTGGTCTCCTGACTAAAAACAGGGATTTCAAACTTTGGGCCCAAAATGTACTTAATTATTGTTCGGACGTACAGGTTCTCTTTATTGGATCTTAAAATAGGCTTAATACTGAGTATAATTGCAGAAAAAAATAAAAGCCAAAAAGCATTCTTGTTTTTGTTTTTGACTATTTCTTGGAAAAACTGGAAAATCTCTAAGTTTTCAAAAAAAAAAAAATCATAACTCGAAAACTATCAATAATCGGTACACATATATGGGGGTGTTTTGGATAGGTCTCGGTACGGGCTATCTAAAAAAATTATTATCGTCACCCGATTGGCCACCCTGTATAAGTGCAAGTTAATAACTGAAAAGTAAAAAATAAATTAAAACAAAAAGCTATTTTTAAAAAACGTTCATTTAAATGTTCTAAGAAGAAGAAAATAAAATTTCCTTCAAAATGTTAACTATCAACTTATAGCCTTATTATATACAATTTATACCATCATAAAAGCTTGTTGCGCGACTTACTTGTGTAAACAAACTACATAGAACCCATTTTGATCGTCTAACTTGGTCTGCTATATTTCAGTTTAATTAAATATTTATAGATACTTACGTAAACTTCGCGACAAGCGTTTATGATCATATATATTGTGCATAATAAAGCTGTAAGTTGATAGTTAACATGGCTAGAGCTCGTTTTAGCGAAACTCGAAACGGGCGTTGAGATTGGTTTCAATCGACGCGGACTGACGCCCTGAGTCGAACGACATCACTCCTTGACTGAGAAAACGCCCCGGTAAAATTCTATGACACTTTAAAGTTTCAGTACCTAACCTCACTTATGCCAAACGGTCAACTTAATGAGGTCAAATTCGGTTTAATTGGTCGTTAAGTAAGGGTTAATCGATTCTGCTTGATCTCCTGAGTCGAATTAGACCTCTCCAAGACTGAGGAAACGCTCCGATGAAAATCTGCGCCACTTTAAAATTTCAAACCTAACCTCAAAATTACTTCGATATGTCGATGAGTTTTTTTGAAATATGTGGTCAAATTATATATCGTGCGAAAGCGCTAGATGAATACAACACAACTCCACCAGTCGCAACATCCTAAAATGGGAAATAAAAAAGTTATGATACTTTTCAATGTTTAATGTTAAAGCTATTGAGGAAATATGAATAACCGAAAACCAGGTTAGTTTATGTTGAATTAGGTTTCTGTAAACGTATAACGAGGGCCTGAGAGAGCCCGGCCCCCCCAGACGTCACTGTCTTTGAATATTTTGAATAGTCTAAGCAACACAAGTTTCCCAAGTAGGATTCTCACCTGTTCGGTTTTTTCCATAACATAGGGCCCAGAAGAACGTATTTTGATTAATTTCCAATTGAGAAGCAAAATAAACGGTGGTACACTGGTACAGTCTAGGTTTGGTACAATTTAAGTCAAGATATCAGGTTGAGTCGCTAGGCACACCTTTTTACCTGAACCGATTTGCTTACTTTATATTGAGTAAGCTATTGGAATTTGTGAATTTCAAAGTAGCATGGACTTTCACCAAAACGTTTTCTTGCGCTGGTAATGACCTAGTTCGTCTCAGGACTTCAAGCCGAATCGATTAGAACCCATTTTAGCTTCAATAATTCAACTAGCTTGGTTAAGTTAGGTTAGGTTTGGAATCTTGAAAGTGCTGTAGTTTTTCATCGGATCGTTTCCTCAGTCTGGGAGTGGTATCGTTCGACTCAGGGCGTCAATCCGCGTCGATTGACACCAAACTTAATGCCCGTTTCGGGTTTCGCTAAAACGAACCCTTACAGTTAACACTTTAAAGCAAAATTTTATTTTATTCTTTTTAGAACATTTAAATAAAAACTTTTTTAATTTTTATTTGCTTTGTTTCACTATCAGTGGTTTCCGATAAATCCGTGGTGGGAAGTTTTCAAATGAATACCCTGTATGTTTGAGCTAAGTCGAAATCGGTGGCGAATTGGTTTCTGTTAACCAGCCACACTACACACAGAAAAATCTGTCGTTTTGTCAAACACTTGCGCTTGGATTCAATGGGACGTTACACTCAGCATTCCTCAAATACAGCGATGCTTTATCCGATGGGAAGTGAATAGTTGGTAACGAATTATATCGTATTGTCGATTCAACTACAAGATGTCATTGGATTCCAATGAATGATTCAATCGCAGCCTGTCGTTGAATCGAATCTGTGTCTGGTAATTGATTCTAAACTGCTTTCTTTTCCTTGGACCAACACATTTTATTGCAAGGACAGCTGATCTATTCGTTTGGATGTTTAATGGTGTGATTTTGTATGAAATTATAAGGAGCATGATATAAGAATTAGACATAGGCCTATACCAGTTGTTGCATTTTTACCTGAAATATAGCTGTCTGACTAATCTAAATATCTACATTCAAATGTGGGTGTTAGCTCTCCTAAGCCCCAATTTCTCAGTAGGTCCTCCATTTAATATATAACTGGAAACATTGAAATCACACAATTGCTGATGCAAAAAGCAAAAACACGAGATGACACAACACGGCTAACACCGAAACAACACAACGAAACAAAACCTCGTTCATGTTGGAGGGTTGGCGCCGATAATAACACTGAGATGATCCCCCTGTTCATTCTTTTTACGTTCATTGAATCGGGACATCAGTCCCGCCGAATACTGATTAATAGTTCAGCGAACAACAATGGCCACTGAAACAAAATTAATCTTTATCAGATGAATTATCACGAACTGCTGTTGCAGCAATAATTTTTGTACATCGAATAGATTGTGTGCTTTGCTTCAATGAAACATAGGGTAAATTTAGAAAACAAAAGGATGTTTTGATTGCATTATATGTCAATACTGGTATTAGAAGGATTATACATATCGTTAGAACAAATATAAAATTATTTTGAATTTATTGGCGTACCTGTGATTACTTCGAATATGAGGATTAAATTCTTTCAATGACATGGATTTGAAACAACTGTAAATATATATAAAGCGATGGAAAAATATCCAAATACTAACAATTAATTGGAAACACAACAGTATTTTTTTCTGTGTACAAACATCGCTACATTCGAATACTGGACTATAAAGTTTCCTTCTTCAGGCTACATACATTGACTAATTTCATAATTTTCAGATACTCCTGTAGACGATCCGGTGATGGTGGTAGACAAAGAGGTTGCCGAAGTAGGTTCTGTTATAAAAGGGAACTGCTCCGCACCTGCTTCCTACCCCCCAGCTAATGTTACCTGGTACTTGAACGGAAGAAGGGTAAGTACCCGCAACCGTAAACTAGCAAGTAATAGTCATCTTTATTCGTTGTTTTTAAAATGTGAATTGCACAGTGTTAGGATAATGAAAAGGCGAAGTTCAGCTGTCATTCATCAGAATAGCTGGTCTTCCATTTAACTCTCATGCCCAGTTGCTCCAACTTTCACTTAAAGAACGATTGACAAAGGAAACCTCAACATTTAAGGCGGCTCCTACGGAGAGCATAAACGGTCATTTTCAAGTGATTTAATCCCAATTCCTGACGCTCTAGTTTTCAATATGGAATGAAATTTTTACATGACGTTTAAAAGGAAATTACACAGGGGGCTATCGAAGCATTTTTTGAAAAATTTTATTGAACATGAAATATGATCGCTTGAAGTTTTCTGCGTCAACTTTGTAATTTTTTTAAGAAAAGCCCAGAAGCAAAAATGAAAAAGTGCTTCGATATCACTCTGGGCAATTTCCTTCTAAACATCATATGAAAATTTCATTTAAAAATATTGGAAAATGAAGCATCAGGAATTGGGATAAAAAACATCTGCAAATCGCCTTCCTCTTCAATTTTACAAATTTCGGGCGACGGGCTAACATGACTGTTTCCATTTCTTTCTAATGTAGAGCGCACCTGTTTATTTATCACGCCCATCGTCGGTTCCTGTTCAGCTCCCCGCATCTTCCGGAGAAATTATTCGGGATTGTAGGAGCAGCATTAAGGTGATCTTAAAGTTCCAATCGTTTGCACGGACGTCAATCGAACGTTCCTTAGTTAAGTACTTGTTATATGTGGCAACGCTAGTTCTGTCACACCTATTTTGTGTTTTGTCACTCCTATTTTGTGCACTGTGTCCGTGTTCACCATTTCTTCTTCTTAAATTCCGTGATTTCTTGGATTGCAGGTTGAAGTTTGAAGTATTGAAGCTAACCTTAGACCTTACCTTTTTTGCACATTGGAATATATCTAAAAAATATATATGAGAAAAAAAAGAAAAATGAATGAATGCATACAAGATATAGATCCACAGTATGTTTGTCCTAATCCTAAACCTTCTGAAGAAGCTTAATTCATCTAGCTCCTCAAAGTAATTTGGCCTGTGGTAATTACGCCTAGGAATTCCATACTCCACACTGCACGATATCGACAACTTCCACATCATCATACAAAAAATCGAAATCTTCCATAATCACGATAGAAAGACAGCACCAGATCACGATGATGCGATAATTAAATTCAAAAAGCAGTTTTTAAGCGTGTTTAGGCCGCTAAAATCGAGCACTTTATAAAGGAAGGTTTAAGGAGACTTTGAATATTTCTTAAATGTTGGTGCAATGAAATCTTCTACATAACCATGATTTAAGGATGCATAACATTTAAGGATTCTTTAGAAGAGTTGGTGCAATATAATAATACCAATTACACTCATACAAAAAGGATGAAAGTAGAAGAATCAGAGGCATGATACAGTAAGAAAATTGAAGAGAAGAGGAAAAAGCAAAAAGACAGCAGGAGGGATTGAAAGATAAAATAGCCATGTTATAGGAGAACTAGTAGTAAATCTTAATAACGTATCAAATTTATTCTTGTGACGGTGGTGAGCTGGCATTGTAATTGAATTTTTGGATCTTATACTCACATTACGTACATCAGGCATTAAATTCAGTTCCCAAAAAGTATGAATCCCCAATGAATGGAAACATGAGATGGGCTTTCTGGTCACCAGAACTGCCAGCGCATATGGCTACAACGGGCCCTCATGCACCTCTCCTTATCATAGTTGTCAAGTCCTGCCCTATTCGCAAAAGATGAGGATGGCGTTGGGTCCTGCCTATCTTAATCCTCAGGTCCATAAACCCTTGAACTATACACATAACAAAACTATAGATGCTGATAATTGCCACAGCAGTGTCCAGCTAGAGAATATTCGCCTTGATCATAAAACATGTTTTATTGCAGCTCTAACCGAGGTGAATATGAGCTGAAGTGGAAAGATCAAAGGAATGTTCTTTTTTCATCCACCAAACATATGACGTTACCTTTAAACTTCAGTAATGATTCAAGAAGCAAATTGAAGAAGAAAGCTCGCGCACCTATTCGGCCTTCTTGATATCGTGTTTGGTTGTTAAATTACATGAGACATTTGAGGAGTGTATGATTTTTCATTGCACGCTAAAAAACTTTTTTGAGAAAATCGCAAATAGTGTCATTCATCAAGGTCTTAGCTATCACCTTCTGAAATACTTTGTATGTAGTTTGAAAAAGAAGCGAGTTCTGTTCGAAATAGAAATCCGTGTTTTAACATGGCTGTGTATACCCAGACCTCTTAATGTTGTCCACCGACGTATGTATAAGCCCCTTTTGACAGACACTAAACCAAAATTCATCACGATTGCCGCGAATCTGAGATATTCTACTGATTGTTTGGTATGCTATGCATACGTATACGTAACAGCGTAGAATTCGAAAAATGGACCCACCACATTCGAATTCCGTAAATAAGAGTACACAAGATAGACATACCCAGAGGTCGAGAAAAATAGGGTACAACTTTAAATACATAAAAGTCTGTCGTAGCTTCCAGAATCCAGGAAACTTCATCTGGCGAAAGCTTTTACCCAACAAACAGCGCGGCAACTGGAAAGAACGTCTTCCGGTTTAAGAAAATTCCTTCGCTGCAAACTTTATCAATTATCCTTTTCATTACATGTTGCACAGTCAGAATTGCGAATCTACATCAATCCTTTTATCAGGTTTTAGAATTAATTCTGGGTCGATTCACCTGCTGTGCCGCAAAGCGACAGGAATTTTCCATCTGCAGAAAAGTTTTCTGAATTATGCAGGGTGTTTCTCAAGTTGGAACTTTTCTTCAAAGGACATTTATGGTACTCGCCTAAAGGAGTAATTTTTCCTAGTAGCATATAATCGAAAGGTTAAGGGATATCATGACAATGACCACTAATGAAATCCTCATTTCTAATTCTTTCTCTGTATGCCTAAAGTGTATTCAAATCCGCCGTGCAGAGGCTGTAAACAATAACACGCACTCAGCGGCTGGCCTGTGGATGTCGATCACCAGTGTCGTATTCAAAATAGCGTTGTCAGTTTTACCAATTTTACCTTTCACATCATAATTTTGAATGGAATGCCCTATTTATGAAGTCTCACGTAAAAATGGTAGATCTGACAAACTGATATTAGCTTTTTTGGAGTCTGTATATTCAAAAACCTCCAAGTATTGAATCCCACAGTTCCAGCCTTGGCGGTTTTCGAAATATTTAAGCGTTCCGCTACTGTTTACTGAAAAAGCGGTGTTGCCCTATCTCAGTAATTAATAGAAACAACATTTTGGAATTGTGAGATCATACTACATTCGACATGCGCAATTCACTGCAATAAAAATGAGTAGAGGATTCTATTTAAAATAAATTAAAATCGGGGGTATTTGTTTAAAAATTTGGAAAAATAATTTATAACTTAGGTGCAAATCACAATTTTTGGTATAAGTAGTTGTCAGAAAAAAATTGAATATCTCAGCTACTATAAATCTTAGAGGGCTGACTTTGCCGTGTTACTAGCTATAAAATGTGTCAGCTTATATTAGACAGTCGAGTTCGAATTGCATTTTTACTTGGAGAAATCGGTAGATCAATTAAGGAAACTTCAATCAAAGGTAACTTGATTTTTTCAAATGGGAGTGCTTCACTTTTTTTATACGATCAAATGTGCAATTTGATAAGCTTTCTAATGATATGCGGTTGTAAATATCAATCTTTGGTAGTTTTGATTTAATTTCAAATTTTCAATAAACCAGTGTTTTTCAACTTAGCAGGCCATGAAATATAAACAACAAACTCTTCAGATGGAACAAAACAACTAACTTAGCAGATAGTTGCGGACGAACTAGGGTAAAGGGACAAAATTATAAAAATGACACAACAAATCAATTCGAACCATAAATAACAGACATAACACATCTAAGGTCAAAAAGCAGCTGGAGTACGACAGAAATGGGTATTTTTCACATCATACCAGCTACTACAATATATATTAAAAATTAATTTTTCCATTGAGGGTATTTAGGAGAATCTTTGAGAAATTCCTACGTGCCTCTAGAATATATCAACTATCAAAAGCAAAGTCCAGAACGGCGACACTCTGAAACTAATGCGTTTGAAAGATTGAGGAATCGTTGTATTCGGACTGTCGATATCAATGGTGGACACTAGAAGAATTTAAGAAAAAGATATAGTTCCATATAAAAAAATCAAGTTGATCACTATCCTACTTTTATGCGACACCCTGTATATATCAAGATATTTTTGGAATATGTGTCTTAAGTAACCAAATAACTTTTGTCTTTGACATTTTCTTCTGTCAGGTATACCTTGCGAGATATCGAAGAATTACACACTAACTGGACATCCTGTATATACATAATTTTGATATGTGGTAACTCGATGGCCTGTACATAGAAAATGAGAAATTACCTGTTCTTAAGTTTTAATTTTACTGCTGCGTATCACCACAATGCGACAAGCAGTTTAGGAAAAGCGGCAAAAAACAACATGAACAGCAATTCAACACCACAATTACGCCTTCATCAATAATACAACTCGCATGACCGAATATTGCGTTTACAGATAAAATTTAAACCTCATATGCACAAAATTCAGCCAATAAATTCAATGCATGCAATACACCGATGGGACGCAATGAAGTGACATTCCATGCATGTTTGAATTGTTATTTCTATATTTGATTCACCGCTGCTGGCGGAAACTCATAATTGGAATATCTGGGTTCTGGATGTTTCGTCGCGCTTCCTGTAATACCCAAATACAAAAATACTGATGATTGTGCATCATGCACTATCAGCATTCCACACAAGCGATACCATAAAAATATGTTGTCAAGTAGCTTGACTCCCCAAGTAGCAATTTAACGTTGTGACGACGTACGAGGGTTGCTCTCTATCTCCGTCAATCCACCAGTACGCAGACAGCTGTTTCATGCTTATTAGCAATCATCAGTGTGCCATAGGTCGATTGACCGAAATATAGAGCATCAATTTTTCCATGTTTATCAAACATGTGAAACGTGTGAGAGCAGACAGAAATATTTCCGCCGGTGCACCATCTGGTACCCGAAGGTAACGGCAACCAAAGAAAGTCGCTGCAAAAAGTAGCAGCATACTTCTTGGTGGAACGCCACGGCGCGTCCTCTTTGAGCCACCAGAGAAAGCGCGGGTTCTATATGCCGCTGCATATTAACGCCGATATACGGGGGTTACTCTCTATCTCCGTCAATCCACCAGTACGCAGACAGCTGTTTCACGCTTATTAGCGATCATCAGTGCGCCATAGGTCGATTGACGGAAATAGAGAGGATCAATTTTTCCATGTTTACCAAACATGTGAAATATGTGAGTGCAGACAGAAAGTATTCTGCCGGTGCGCCATCTGGTACCCGAAGGTAACGGCAACCAAAGAAAGCCGCTGCCAAAAACAGCAGCATACTTCTTGGTGGAACGCCACGGCGCGTCCTCTTTGAGCCACCAGAGAAAGCGCGGGTTCTATATGCCGCTGCATATTAAAGCCGATATACGAGGGTTGCTCTCTATCTCCGTCAATCCACCAGTACGCAGACAGCTGTTTCATGCTTATTAGCGATCATCAGTGCGCCATAGGCCGATTGACGGAAATAGAGAGCATCAATTTTTCCATGTTTACCAAACATGTGAAACGTGTGAGAGCAGACAGAAAGAATTCTGAAGAGCTGTGACGACGTGTTTGAAAAAGTTGCGCAACTACACACAAGTTGTGTGCCCGACTCTAACATAACGTTGTAACAACCCCATTTTGCACCAATTTGGTCAATTATTTTTGGGTTGTCACGACGGCGACGTTTAACTTTTAACTGGAGGCTGAAGTTTCTGGTTTCCTAAACGTTGCTGATTTTACTTTCAAACGCCTACACTCCGGCGCCCTCTAGTGTGGAGATAGCAGTTGCAATATTGTTAAAAAGTAGTAAATCTTTTGACCCAATGATACTGCTGTTCAGAATGGGGACTTGGACAAAACTTTCTGACAACTGTGACTACCATCTTGATATTGAAATGTGTTGTTCTTTGGATCAGGCTATATCCTATAAATAAAGTTGATATAAATCAACGATTTGTATACTTAATTCAACAACGGATCCCAGTTTACTGTCAAATATAGTATTACTTCATGCTAAAAAACTCGCGCGCTTTCAATCCGATGCGAATTTCTCAGAACTTAAAAATAAATGGATTAAAAAAAATTAATTTAGATAAAAATATCTAACGTTTACATTGACTGAAAATCAAACTAAACGGAATATTTATGAACTGTTTTCAAAAAACTAACATAAAACTTCATAATCATCAGTATAACGTTTGCTCATAATTATTATGCATAAACATGGCGTAAATATGTAATCGACGTATAGCCACATAAACCCGACTACGAAAGACAAGTAACGAAAAATCGACTATCTTTCAACGATAGTCCTCTAGACAACCAGGTATATACCCAAAATTCGACTGGAGTTGTTTGTCCGACCAAAGTTCGACTAAAAACTGACTATGTTAACTGACGAACGCACTTCCCTTTCCAAACGCACTCTCTGTCGCAGCTGTCAATTGTCATACGTCAGCTTTGTCTTTTGGCATTTGGAATGTGCCTATAGGGCTTTGGTTAAACTGTACTTATTTTGTTTTTGTGGCTATGGCCTCGTTCTCGTACTCATAGGTTTTCATTATTTTTTCTTACTGTACCCTTCTAAGACAGCATTTTTCCACTTCAGTAGTATCTGCTGCCTCCAGATTGACTCCCCTTTCGTTATTGGGGTCTTCTTTTTTAGGTTTTTCCCCAGAATTTGAGCTCGAATTTGATTGTTGGTTCAAGGAATTCAAAATGAAGCTTTCAGAACTGTCAATAGAAGCTTGCGCCTGTAAAGTTTGTTCACGACACAAGACACAATCGTTTTTTATGCTTGTAATAGAAAGCAGTATATTTGAAGGCTGGTATCATTTGTTATCTCTATGCTAATGCCCTTGTTGTCATAATAATGTTAAAATAGGTTGATTGCAAAAAAGACTACGCGACAACGTTTTTAGTTCAACTGAAAAATTACCCACGGCTCAGTTATATCGTATAACGTAGACTCTCCGTCGGCAAAACGTTTCATATTACTAAAGTTGCCGCTAGTTGCCACTAAAACGTTGTTAAAACCTTATTGCGATTACCAAATTATTAACTACATTAGTTGGTTGGGTAAACGTCGTAACAATCCATGGTATAGCTAAAGTTATGCTTAACGTTGATATTATCCGTTTATTCTACCGAGATTCAGCCAAGAAACGACCTGACAGGTACGATGGCCGTCTACCTACCAATAAGCAAATATCTGGGCAATAAAAAGAGAAGTATGGGTGCCGTAGTACACGCCTTGGTCAAAATCAGTGGCGTGTCTACCAGTTTTATGCTATAAGCTATAAACTAATAGTCAGAAATATACGAGTATGTTTACATTTTTTGCGATCAAGGTAAAAAACCCACAAAAACTGAACACCTGCAATCGGCAAAGCAGTCAAAATGAGATCAATAGTTTTTTATTTTACGCCTATAAAATACCGAGGAATCTATCGCCACTACTGGTTTGCGAACCACGCCCGGTGACTCAGGTTCCACGACTGAGGCAGGTAGTAGGCAGGCGGACCCAGACGACCCAGGGGGAAATGATTTATGGCTTTTAAATCTTGGTAGAGTAACACGTCTGTACGATGTTGTCCGGTGGTCTAGAGTGTACGTTCCATAAATAACCAATTTCTACTCTAACTTCAACGTTAATTTTGGTGTATCATGTGGTTGTGGTTGCCAAAATGCTACTTGGGTCAGTATTTCCCACACAAACAACGGCCGCCCTAGGATGAGATGCAGCAGTCGCGCGGGTGCATTTGATAGGATTGTCGAGCGGCGGAACTATAGAGGGAAGCTCAGAGGAGCAGACTCCGTTTGAATATCGGTAGAAGAGCAAGAGGTCACCAACAGGACGCCGGTGAGAAAGTGGCTGGACGTGGCGCGTTAAGGCCGAGTCGCCATTTAGTCGAATTGCGCTTCGCTGGATGGCGTCTAGTATAGCTAGGGTAGTAGGCGCAGCAGCTCCCCAGACATGGGAGCAATACTCCAGGCCAGGCCTTATCTGGGATTTGTATAGCGTGCGGAGGTTACATGGTGAGAAGTACTTTCTGGCTCTAAATAGGAGATTAAAAAACCTTTTTTCTATTTCGCTTAGCAACTTTTTTTTAAAATAAAACAAAACAGTTATTCAAATAAAGCCATAGCCTACTACACCATATTTCATACACATTATTTTCATCTAGCTAACAACAGCTTTGATTTTTTCTTGATAAGACTCAGAGATATAAAAAAATTACAAGAGGACAAAAAGTCTCTAAATGAGATGCAAAAACTATTTTGTTTTTTTTTGGCTTTACTACCTGCAGCACATCGCGAAAAAGAAAAGAAAAAGGGGGCATCCCCCGGAAAAGCTAACTATCTGTAGATCCTAGCAGCCGTTTGACATGTCCAATTATGCTACTCCTTTTGCGTATTTTAGATTCTAAATTTGAGATAGATACCTCAAAAATTGAGAGAGTTAATATAAAAGAACTGAAAAAAATTGAAATTTCAACACCCTATAGATCGGTTACGAAACGTTTGCGGACCTATGTTTAATTGAAATTTTAGTTTTTACTTATGAAAAGATTTTCGCAGGCAACCCTCAACTGCTGTATTTGCAATAAAATTATCTGCATTCTAATATACCGGCTGTCCCCGAATTTCGTTGACCAAATAGCTCCACCACCCATCCATCGAGAAAATGCCCCTCTGAAAGTATATAACAAAATCAAAACAATTCCCTCACTGCCAATCCACTATGATATAACCGATCTCTCTTTGCTCAGATTACGGTCCAGAAAACCAGCATTTACAGCAGCTCTCCAACTTGAGTCTGATGGTTCTAACCCTGCAGTTAAATGGATAAAAATTTGGGCGACTCAAACACCAGAAGAAGTGAACATCAATCGAACTGTTGTCGTGAAACCCCTGGTTTTAAGCTCCACAGAAAGGAATGGTCAACCCTAAATAGAATTCGTACATCGCTGGAATAAGCGATACGACTGTGGAGCGAAACGCCAAACTGTCAGGCATATAGTGCAAGAATGTGGCCTTAGAGCACATTCAGGCAACAACCAGCCAAACCATCAGCCGCAGAGTGGATTTCCAGGCTTGGTATTAACGTATAGCCCAGTTAATTTTTATATCGCAAAAAAAAACAAAACAAAAATGACAAAAAGAAATAAAAAACAAAAAAAAACTGTTTTACTTTTTTACCACATTTTTATACGGATTATAACCAAACCATACGCTGAATAGAATAAATAAATCTCCAACCTTTTTTTAAATAGCACTCAATAGTTTTTCTCACCCGAATTAAATTCTTTATTTTATTAAAACCTTCTGGTACGTTTGATTACATACACAAACCTATTTTTTTCTTCGTAGAGTCATAAGCATATATAAGGTCACTAAAACAAGTTTTGTTTTTTTGCAAAAATATTAGGCGCCAAACAAATTCTTATTTTATATATATTATGCTTTTTAGAAAAATAACTTTGCGTGTAACATCAACGGTATCATGAAATTTTAAATGAAATCAGGATATCATTTATGTAGGAAAATATATGGGGTGCTATTTTAAAACAAAAAGTTGGGAAAAAGTTTTCGGGAATAACATACAAAAAAGATGTCTTGAATGCATAACATGATTAACCCATTACAACTCAGTTCTTGCTTGAATCGTTTTTTATTGCGAAAATATTACGTGTCAGGGGAATTTTTGGAACACTCGGTATATTTTATGTGCTAAGCACGGTAGTTGATTTCCCAGAAATAATTATTTTTGTAATTTTATTTATATATTTTTATTCATAAACAATAATTTTTATCCACTAAGCGGATCAGTGACAACTATATGTTTTAAACCTTTATGCTTTAATACAGAAGCTGCTACAGTTCATAGAATCCAACAGTTTGTATCAAAAAACGGTGAAAAGTCTAATTTAATGTCAGTAAGCATAGGTGTCCCACAAGGTTCAATATTGGGACCAATTCTATTCATAATCTATTGAATGACCTGCCTTCGCTCAAAATGATATAAACTTCATTCTTTTCGCTGATGATACAAGGGTGATAAATCAGTCCGCTCATGTAGATGATCTCAGAATATATAGCCAGCAGGCATTGACCGGTATTAAGGATATAAGCGCATATAAGCAAAGTTTCTAGAAGTTATCGTTGACTCAAAACTAACGTGGATGGATCACACAACTCATGTGAGGCAATGCATATGCAAGAAAAATTTTGCTTTGAGAAGCCTATGTGATAAACTCAAGTACCGGTACCCTCTTACTGCATGCTATGGTCTTATCCACTCGAAAATGATATATGCTCTCTTGGTGTGAGATCATATAGCTCATTTAGGGCACACATTCTCGCTAGAGAGGAGAGCTACCAGGCTCATTGCTAGGTTAATGTGTCGCAATGAATGTAGACAAGCTTATATTGATCTAGGCACATTAACACTGCCATGCTGCTGTATACTGCAGCGCCTCTTATGTTTGTAAGAAAACTACTAAATACACGAGGGTTGCTCTATATCTCTATCAATCCACCAGTACGCAGACAAACGTTCCACGCTTATTAGCGATCATCAGTGCGCCATAGGTCGACTGACGGAGATAAAGAGCATCAGAATGTTCATGTCTACCAGGCATGTGAAGCATGTGAGAGCAGGTGGCAGAAAAGATCTGCCATCTGGTATCAGAAGGTAACGGCAAACCAAGGAAGTCGCTGCTAAAGAGCAGCAAACTTCTTGGCGGAACGCAAAGGCGCATTCGCTTACCTAACCAGATAGGCGAGCTTCTATGCCAACTGCATATGAAAGTCGATACACGAGGGTTGCTCTATATCTCCGTCAATCCACCAGTACACAGATAGCTGTTTCACTCTCATCTGATTCCATAGGTTTATTTTCTTACGTCTTACGTTACCTCTTACCTTACCGCACACTAAACTCCACTTTATTCGTTCCACCAAGAAGTCTGCTGCTGTTTAGCCGCGCCCTTCTTTGGTTTGCCGTTACCTTCGGATACCAGATGGCGCACAGGCAGATCTTCTCTATGCTCTATACTCTCACATGCTTTACATGTCTGGTAGACATCAGCACTCTGATGCTCTCTATTTCCGTCAGAGGACTTATGGTGCACTGATGATCGCTAATAAGCGTGAAACAGGTGTCTGCGTACTGGTAGATTGACGGAGATATAGAGCAACTCTCGAATATATTATGTATTAGGCATATTTTACAGTGACTTGCGTAAGTGCTTTATTGTACCGAACTCCAATAAATATTACTATTTGAATTCAAGCGCAGATCCTTAAGCTGCAATTTCTTGGAGACTACAATTTAAGCAAAATTCACCCTAGACCTAATCCTAATGGAGTGCGAACTAACTAGAACTAGACATCCTATATTGGTTGAAATAGGAAAGGTTCCGCAATGTCGGTTGTTTTCCAGTTAATTCTGACCATTACAGCTTATCACACAGCATAACCCGAAACTTCTGTGGCCGAAACCCGCACAGTTCCCCGACAACTTTCCGCATAAATAACACTTCTGGTAATATCGGAGTGCCCAAGCCCGACCGAGCTAGCGCCGATATTAATACTGCGAAAAGGAACATTTAACATTTTACACCGGGGATACTCAATTGATTCTCCATTAAGGAAATTGCTGCACCGCCTTGGCTAAGCTTAAGGCTTAGTTCAGATGACGCGCGTCCGACGCGCGTTCGCTTGACGCTCATTTTGAAAATACACATAAGTAATTCAAGCTGTTCACATGGACGCGCGCACGAAAAATTGTACGCGCGTACGACGCCACTAGACTCAGAGGATCTCAATACGCGCGTTGGTCAGCGGTGACGCGCGTATTGAAATACTAGGCGTTCCCATTGCCTGTTCAGTTGGCATACGTCTTTTCTAGCGTTCAGTCGGCACACCTGATGTTTCTTTGCAAAAATTTATTTCTCACTTATGCTATTGAGATGGAAACAAAACAATTCTACACAGATGGTTTCATGGATGAAGTTGAGAAGAGACCTACGATTTGGGACATGTATTCCAAATTACATTCAAATAAGACGGCACCAACGAGCGCCTGGGAGGAAGTGGTCCTAATGTTTTGCAAATCCGATGATACCGAAGATTATTAGGTAGGCTTTTGGTACTAATTCATTTTTAATTGGTGTTTAAAGTTAATACAGCAATTCAGATCATTCTATCCTGCCGTTCTAGTTTTCCCTCTGCATCCTGTATACCAGTGGGTAAACGATATAATGTTATCAGTGGTACTGTGTTTAGTGTATCTTCAAAAGTATATCCATCATTAATTCGTAGGTACGTAATTTTGTAAAATATAGATGTCCTCAACAATGCTCACTGCAAATTCAATAACGCAATAATGCAATACCTCACTGCATTTGTATCTGCTACAATATCATTCTTAATAATGTGCAGTATGCTATCGAACGATTTTATTGACATCCTGAAGTAGTTAAAAAACTTAGGATCGTGATTTCGCAGGCTTGGATACCGTGTAAAGTATAAACTTGTAGAAAGTATATTCATTAAAATTGGGTGAACCCAGTGTGTCCTTTCCCTCCTATGTCGTTTTCTCCTTCTATATGCTAACCAAACATAAACAGCTTCTCCTACATTCATTCTCATTAATAACAACAAATAATCTCACACTCGATTGCCTAGTCTCACTCCATATAAAAGTTGTATGAAGTCCTACGTGTCATCTGAACACCGACGCAACAAATGTGCGCCACGTCGACGCGCGTCGTACGCGCGTCATCTGAACTAAATCTAAGGCGCGTACAGACCGAATTTCCAACGTAGACATGTGCTGTCATTGGCGTTGGAATTGGAAGGCATTGGGAAAGATTAGATATCATTGTCCATACAGAATGCTTAGTGTTGCATTGGACACCGTTGGTCGCGGTTCGGTGTGAATTAATTTTTTTGGGATGTCATGGAGCGAAAGTGATGACAATTTGTTGTGTGCAAGTGCAGGACTGCTTGTATTACATAATTAACTCAACAAAAAGTAGAACAAAGAAACGAAGGCGCAGATACTGGAGGATGACAACACCGTATAAGAAACAGAAGTTCCTACAATGCTTGTAATTTATTGGATGAGCACCGGAATGAAGACACTGGTCATTTTAAGAACATCTATCTTCTGCCTTGCCCGTATGGGGGCGGGTTAGAATGTCTCCCATCGTATATCCCGCGTGTCGTAAAAGGCGACTAAAAGGAACCGAACTACTGTCGGTACAAGCAGTAACCTCTTCTCAACCAACAGCTTTGGGTGGACGAGTTAAGAAGAGTCAGGACACCTTCTTGTCCTTGGGGTGAGAAATTGTCCCTAAAGGCGGATGAACCAGTGGATACATCTGGTCAACGGCATGAGGATGCAGAGAGCAAATGGGAAACTACTGCATTAAAGATCTTAAAGATATCCCAAGAGAAACTCGTAAAATGTGTAAATGCATTTTGCGAGTCCACAACATGTCTGTTAAGACATTGTGACTATGACGATGAACTTCTGCCTAATGACCCCGGAAACTTTAGATCGACTACTTAATCTAGTGGCTCCAATATTGAGTAAAATCGCCGAAAAGCTATTCCTAAAGAAAGATTGGCAATTCAGAGATCTCGCAGTTAAATTCAATTGCTGTGCCTTGCCAAATGTCTATTTTCTTTTTCGCCGATTTAAATTGCGAATTAGTAGGGTCCCATAAAATAGGATTATCTTTATAAATTATCTTATCAAAATAATAATAAGGCGTACATACGGAACAAATGTTTTCCAACGATTGATACCTGAAAATAATCTCAGATCTTGTCCACACCAAATTCGACAAGCAAAGCAGTGTAGGGTACCGGCTGGATTCGAACCAGCATCTCTGGCATTCTAGGCCGACGCGTTACCAACTACACTACGGTCGCCCGTATTGCAGCCGATATACCGCGTCGACGACTTGATATCGAATCCGTCGACCCCCCCCCACTCCCCCGTATTTCCCTGCGAACCATGCATTTCAGTCATCCAGAGAGATCTAGTTGGCTGTGGGGTGAGTGTGAATCTCTCACCGCTATTTGCACGACAGCTCTCTTTCTTACTGAACAACGACTACTCAGTCGGCCAGGATTTCGTGGAATGAAGGTGCTTGCTTACTCCGCAAGAGGGAGATAAATTCAAACATTTGGTTCACAGAAAAATCGGAAAAATGAAGGGTACCGGCTGGATACGGGCGACCGTAGTGTAGTTGGTAACGCGTCGGCCTAGAATGCCGGAGACGCTGGTTCGAATCCAGCCGCTACCCTTCATTTTTCCGATTTTTCTGTGAATCAAGTGTTTGAAGCATTTCTTTGTTGTTACCGCTCGACTATTGAGCGCTAGCCAATGCCCGCATTCGCGTTGTGAAGCATTCATTGGCTTCGATTAGCCGCCGCCGTACGCACCAAAACCAACCCATTCTAACATAGTTCACATATGCCGTTGGCTTGCGTTGGAAATCTGGTCTGTACGCGGCTTTATACAAGATGTTTCAAATATCTACCTAGTAGGGAACGCAAATTTTTCGGGATTGGGCAATTACGGGATTTTCGGGACGTTTTTAATCCCGGGACGGGGTCCCAGAATTGATCGCGGGAAGTTGGAATAAATAGACCAAGGCATGATAAGCTTTTTTTAATCGAAAGGAAGCTAAACATGTTCAGATAACAATCAAAAAGTACAAACCCAAAATTCTTTTGAGGAGTTCGGCATGTATGTACAAATTACGTCAACTTAAACCAACTGCCTGCGCCAGTGGCTGAATAGCCTCTTGAACGACCGATATCTGTTTGTTGTAGTCGAAGGCTGTTCGTCAGACGTATTTTCAATAAACGCCGGCGTTCCTCAGGGATCTGTCCTATCCCCTCCACTGTTTCTGCTGTACATCAACGAGCTGCTGGACATAACGTCCAGTCCAACCTACAGCTTCGTAGACAACAGTACATTAATGTCGTGCATGGAACCAACTATTATCCCAGACAGTACTTCGGCTACAACAACATGACTTACAGATCAACGTAGATATCAAAACAATAGTCGAGTGGAGATTAGTAAATAAAGTACAGTTTAACGTAGAGAAAACTCAGGCAACAACACTGACAAAGAAGTCTCACGTTGGCTTACCAGCTGTGGAAATGGAGGGTCAACCAGTAGTCACGTCAACTTCCTTCAAGCTTTCGGGAATCAACATCAACAATAACATGTCCTGGGACGACCACGTGATCAGTATCGCTAAAACGGCATCCCAAAAGCTTGGAGCTTTGTTCCGCTGTATACACCAGAGCATCTTCTGCTGCTCAACAAGGCACAGATCCGACCATCGTTGGAGTATTGCTCCCATGTGTGGCAATGCGCTCCCAAGCACTCTCTAAAGCTGCTGGACACTAAACAGAAGAGACTATACTAGACTTGTCGATACGCCTGACCTCACAAAGGACCTCCACAGCCTGGAACGTCGAAGATGGGTGCCCTTTACGGGAGGCTGACCATAAAAAATATATATTTCTGCTTCATAGGAAATCGACTGAAGTAAATAAATTCCACTTAGATTAATTTTTGTTTGAAGAACAGAAGATGTTGACACGTATAGACTCTTTATTACTCCCCGATCACGTTTCTCAACCCCACGAAATGTAGCATTTTCGCTGGGAAATCTCGATCATGTTCAATGTTCCAAAGCAAAATTAATTGTAAATAGAAGGTTAGCATCTTGTAGTCTGAATCGGCACGTTTTCTACAGTTCCGCCGAAAGAATTCCAAGAATTTCATTATCAAGCACACAATCTGCAGCGTTTGGTTCCTCCGTTTATTTTGGAGTGGGTAATATTTTAGGTTGATACTCCAGTTCTTATCTAGCATGCATGATAGCAAGGTCAATGTAGTTTTCGAGAATAGTAGTTACTGTAAAAGGTTGGAATGAAATTTCGATACGAGTGCAAATATCCTCTCGTAAGCACCCGGATAATAATAATAAAATAGGAGGGGATATACAGGGTGGGCCAATACTACGTGGACGGAAGATTGTGGGCTTACTAAAATATATTTCAAAAATCTGTCACTTGATCGTGGTAGGGATACTTGAGGGTATAACGTAAAAATATTTTCACTTAAATGTTCACGTTTATACATTCATATCAAACTTACATTTTTTTAAATGGAACCCCCTATACATTATTACATAATTGGATTCCTTGGTCAATTCTAGTGTAACTTTATGTACCATACATGGAACTTTAAAAAAACCGTTTTGGCGCAAATCACCATTTTTGGTATAAGTAGGTATCAGAAAAAAATTGAATATCGCAGCGATTATAAAACTTCGCGGTACGACTAAGCATGAAATGCGCCATCTTAGGTCAGACGGCTAAATTTGAATTCTTTTTGTACTTGGAGAAATCAGTAGACTAATTAAGGAAACTGCAATAACAGATAACTTGATTTTTTCAAATAGGAATACCTATTTTGGTTTAAACAGTCAGATATAAAATTTGATTATCTGTCTAACGATAACTGAAAACTCTATCAATATTAGGTTGTACAATCACCTACCAAGTGGTTTAAAAAATTTAAACTATTACGATTTTAAGAGAACGTTGCAGGAGTAGGTATTTG
Organism: Callosobruchus maculatus; assembly: GCA_951848785.1. NCBI lineage: Eukaryota > Metazoa > Arthropoda > Insecta > Coleoptera > Chrysomelidae > Callosobruchus > Callosobruchus maculatus. The sequence goes on from CATOUR010000296.1 coordinate 3,297,539, forward strand.
TTTAATGAATGTTTCTACTCTGTTGATGAGTTTCTAGCACACAGAATAGTTGACCAATAATAAACGCTGTTATACCTGCCTGCGCAGGCCTTATTTGTCATGATACATCTATGTGCCTTGTTTGTATATATACATCTATGTGTTTGTTATAAATCTTGATTTACATTGCTATTTATGTTTTTTAATCTTGTCAGATATTTATATACATATATGTTTTTTTTTGACTTGCTACATTGTCTGAAGATATTTTTAGTAGCCAATAAATGTCTATTCTATTCTATAGCACTCTCGATATCAATTTTTTTGGTTTTCATTTTATTTCAAATTTTCAGTCAAATCGGTGTTTTTCTTGCGAGATATCAAATAATTACACACTAAATGGACCCTGTATATATCATAATACCTAGTTATTATTTCTTAAAGTTCCGAAAGATATCACAAGATTATTACGCTGATGCTCTCAAAGTTTACTCTACTTAAGATATATCGCGTACATTAAAGTTGTTGCAACACAGTTGCTTCTCCATTCGATTGTCATCAGTATTGCTAAGCCGACCCTGTGCTCAAGACTAGAACGGCAACACCTGCGGCTAGTGCTGAGGAGCCGAGGAAGTTATGAGAGGTTATTTCTTCGCAGACAGATTGTCTGCATGATTTCTACGGAGATGCGCTACTGTATAACATGGATACTTGTCCAAGACTTTTGATTCTATTTTTTATTTCAGATACCAGAACGGTCTCAGAAGTTTATTCCACCCAGCGAAACTCATAACTCCGTACCCAGCGTGAGCTCGCGCCGCATGCCACTGGTAACGTTTTCAAAACTGGAACTAGAAGTAGACACCGATACATTCCATAATGGTAAAGCAAGACTATCGTGCGTTGCCAGCATATTTCATCTCTATAAGAGAGAGAAGGACGTCGTCCTTGAGGAAGAAAGGCCTCGACCTAGGCCCTCATCTGTTCTAGGGATCAGAGACGTCATGGGAGGTAAGTTACTCGTTATCAATTGACCCAACGAAAAGGTTTTTATCTACTCCCATCAAGATATGCAGCGATTACCAAACTACTTTTGAACAGGTGGTACTACCTATAAACAAACACCGTGTACTATTTTTCATAACTCACCAGCTCTTGCCGTGGGTTATGAATAACGCCTACTAGATATCAGTACGACCTATTGGAAACTCATTCGACGGTGTAAAACATTGATTTTACAGAAGTGAGGTTAAGCTGTCAATTATTCAAAATTATTATGTATTTAAGACATACCACTAATTGCTTCAGTCTTAGATAAAGTATAGTATTCAACTCGAGGTAATGGTAATAATCACCTGGTGATTTACAGGTTTACTCTGAATTTGTGACAAGATAGGTATTGGACAACTGGAATGGCGGTATAACTATTGGCGGAAGCAAAATATCTTACGATTTGCTGTCGATACAACCTTATTGTTGCTTCTCAGTCAGGTAGTCTGCACCACCTGATAAGAACTGCAACAAAAAATAATCTTCTATCGACGCCGTGCGTAGTGGGTGTGCTCCTCATCACTATGTATGCCTGGTTATGATGCAGCGTGTCGCCGTCAAGACGTAATATCTTTGGTTGATTGTATTTGAGTCTCAGGATGAAGTAACACAAATCCACCACCAAGAAAGAGTTTCCCAACCTACATATGCAGTATTGGGCTAATGTAAAACTGATCCACATATTTTATGTGTCTCAATTATGATTTACGATATAAGTTACTTATACAATATAAAAAATATGTCGAACTGGCGATATTACAGATACAAATAGCACTCATAGAAAAAGCTCTCGAAGAGATAATTCAATCCAGCTAACATAACCCATAAGTTTAAATCAACGACTGGCAAAGCCGTCTATAATTTAAGAGAAATTGACAAAATTGGATAAAAAGATTTAGGGCACCAGTAAACTTGAGCTATTTATTCCCCGAGAATGTTTTATTTATGTGCCGAATCCGAGAAAATACATCCAGTTTTTCCTCTGGGGAAAGTTTGTTAATGGTAATCCTAGCGCGGAAAGTGCCCTTCGGAATGGAAGCCTTAATTTAGTACCAGCCAAGTAAAACGTATATTTTCTGCTTTTGTTGGAGAGAGTGTACAAGTCGGCGACTAGAGGAGCGAATGTCGAAAAACTACTTTTTCTGCTTGCTAGCCCTTGAATGGAAAAACTCAATTAAATCACGGGCCAGGGCTGAATACGGTAAAAGCCAGCTTTTTATTAAGACGTATTCTAGGTTAATTAAAATTGACGTTTAGTCTAACAAAACTCCTAAATCAGCGGCATAGCCTCCATTGATGCGAGTGATGCGTCGCATCCCTTCAAATGATTGTAATATGTTTTTATTAAAAAAAAAGTCGCTGAGATCTCCTATAATAAACTAAAATTCTGAGAACATTTATCCAAATAATTAAAATCAATTATTGAACGTATTTATCGGTCGAGCTTTATAGACAACACTAAGGGCTATGCCTATGCTAAGCGCTTAACGATAATAATATCTCGACAGCGTGATGATGCGTGTGATGTGACTGTCCTGATCACATTTTGAACGCCGCCGAATGCGATCCAAGGTAGGCCCTTGATTACGTCTCCGCACTGTATCTAGTTCGCTGTTTTATGTCGGTGGGTGATGCGGTTTCCGAAACGCATCTTGTTCGCGGTATAAAATAAAATATCGTTGTGTGTCGCGATGAACGATTCTGAGTGCGACTTAAAGAATTGATGTTAGTTTTAAAATTTAATTGTTTTTTTTTATTTTTTAACCTGTTACATTGTTTGTATATTTTATTTTTGTGACTTCAAAATTAAAGACATTATTAAAAAAAGGAAAAATACTTATTGTGTTAGTAAAATGTTAATTGCAGTTACTTATGACATCGCCTTTTATTGACAGCACGCTACGTCGCTCTTCTACAAGGAAAAAGCCGTGCCTCATATTTTACCGGTTCTGGACCATAAGCTGCCAATATAAAATACTAAAAATTAAGTTATGACACGTATTTTGAGAAGTGTTGAAGTACTTTTCTGGCTTTGAGAAAATATTGCCTGACATACTTGTATATGTAATTACGAGTCACTACTTATTTGATCTATCCGATAAATAAACCTAGATCACTCGTTTATTGTATAAAGTATGGTTTCTGTAATAGGTAAGGCAATGTTCGAATGGACCTAAAAAAGTGTATTATGCCGCTAGGTTTTTCATTCACGAGTCCTTTTATGCCTTTTATGAATACAAGTTTTTCAGTTTACCACCTCCCAATCACCCCACTTTCACCCCCACCCAAAAAAAAGTAGAGGATGATCAGGAACCCCTAATTGCCTAAAAACGAAGTTTGAGGAATATTTCAATTCATTTGTTTTTTCTTAATTACTCCGCCGTCCATTCACTGATTTTTAAATTGTAGAAGCATTATTTCACTACAAGCCATGCAGCGGTTACTGACATTAGTGAGCTAGAAAAACGTCAATAGATAGATAGACCGACAGACAGACCGACATACACACCGACTGAAATGAGAGACGTCGATTTTCGAAAATTTTAGCGATCAGAAAACTCCCCTCACTTATCGGTGTGGAAAGTAAAAGGGACATTGGATGCTCATCTTTCGCGATTACAACAATAGTCTAGCCATCACATCTGCATGGAGAGCTAAATAAATGTAACTGTGTCACCATAGCCTCACAGTCGCGGTACCTTCACTTAAAACTTATCTTCATTACCATTTTGGAACTTTGTTCATTAGAGTTTGGGAGTTTTCTAACGCCAGCATTAAATACCCGCTGAAACTTCAGGTCTTATTAAATATGTGCCTAATTTGTTTAGGGACCACTTTTTTTCCACAAGTTTTTCAAAAGACCTGTAAGTCTGACAGAATGGTAGATTGTGTAACAAGAATTAATTCATCGTATCATAATGATAATAAGTACTTTTTTAGAATGGCCAAGAATTTCTTCCAGCACATGGAATGATATCCATGAGTTTCTGTGACGTGTTCAGGAAGATGAATGTCACCACATTTCATTTTCAATGCTTCACGAACACACAGTTTCTCTGTTTCTTCAGTGAAGATCAGTATTTTATTTGGGCACATCTTTACATTGAAATGCGCAAAACTTGTTATCTTTCATTTTGTACTGCTCATATTTATTAAATGCTTCACTTTTTCTTAGTAAAAACAGAAATCACAAAATAACGCTAACCCACGGGTTATACCAACTCACCAGAAGTGAACTTAATCAAATAAAATATAAAATTCTAGTTATACTGATAAGTTGAGTGGAGCACCGACGTTCTTACTATCGACAATATCCCCGATATTCCTCTACCTAGCCTTCTGACGATTTGTAATTAGGTTAGTTTTGACTCAAAGAATGGGTATGCAAATCGTCAGAAGTGTACCGAGTGACATAATTGTTGCAAAAGTTTGCCCAACTCATAGGCACCCTCTAACGGCTCTTTACTTTTGTCTGCATTTTCCTACTTTCTTATAACATTTCCATTTGTCACTTGTAACATATGTAATTATGGAATTGTAACATAATTTTTACTTAAAATTGAGTTAAACGATAATTGTAACATATTTTTTTCCCTCTAGGAATTTAAATTCTTTACTTCCTTTGCAGGTTTACGGTGGATTTAGAGTCACGTTAATGTAAAGGCCAACTAAGGCCAACTTATAGGAAAAATTGTAACATAATTTTTCAGAAAAATCGATAATTTTGGCAGCACTGCACGATAATTTCTTCATTGGGTGGTGGCAACACTGAAATGGAGTCAAGCTGATTGACTCAATACTTCCCACCTATCATGACGATACCATTTTATTTTTTCATATTGCATGAATCTATAGTCTGAAATCCCCTTGCAATCAAATCGTCGCCCAGCCGCCCGCAAAAAAACATCCACCACAAATGCTCTGGTAAATAGTTTCTTGCGTCTCCCTCCTTAGGAACTAGGGCACCACAGTTTTCTTCTGCACGCTTCAACTGGACGACGTGAAACGATCAAGAGCCTCCAAACCGTCTGAAAAGGAAGTTTGAGCTGTTATTATATTTTTGGTTTTTTTATTATTGCTGCGCCGCCACTGACACGGTTTCTCAATGACAGATGCGTTTTCAATCTTCGCCGCGTAGTAATACTGTGTCAAAATTTCACTAAAATCAATACAACAACTTTCGCGTTACGCAATAAAGAACGATCTAAAATAATACTCGTATGTGCCTATACATCACAAAATCCAAGACACTGGTTTCTACAATAAGCAAGGCAATGTTCGGATGGACCTCAAAAAGTGTATCATGCCGCTAGGTTTTTCATTCACATATCAATGTAATGCCCACTACGAATACAACAAATTTTTCAGTTTTACAACCCTCTACCCGCCAACCACTCAGAACTCACCACCACCCAAAAAAAAAATGATCAGGAACCCTTAAAACGCCTAAAAACGGAGTGTTTTTTCCTAATTACTTCGCCCCCGTAAAACGATTTCCAGAATTCTAGGAGCATTACCAACTACGACTCCTCAGCATATCGCTACCCAAATTTCATCACAATTCATGCAGCGGTTACTGAGATTACGACGTTAGAAAAACGCCAACAGACAGACCGACAGACAGATAGACAGACAGACCAACAGACAGACAAACAGACCGACGCAAATGAGTGACGTGGATTTTCGTTATGTAGACATCATAAAACGCCCAAAAAGCCTATTATCTCAAAATCGAAAATTTTCGCGATCATAAGACTCCCCTCACCTATCAGTGTGGGAAGTAAGATTGCATGTTTAACCCCCCACCCTTACTTTATACATCGACGGCACGTTATAACGACCCACCTATCCCTATGTTGATACCTACTGAACCTGTAAATGACAAAACTTCTACTTTACCGAGTGACCTTTCTTTACATAGCGAGCTCTACGTCTAACTGTCCTACTTAGTTTCAACTGCGCTTGCGCGGAGTTCAAATTTAATATTAAATTTGAGATGGCATCATACAGCTCGAAATTCTCTACACTTTTAGCTTTAGCTCTTACTGAAGAGAGCTTATGAAAAAACTAGTCCGGGAAAAATCCGGTTTCGTCACTGTCGCTTTCAGTTCCACAGTGAGACCGCTGTTTGAATTCACTCAAGTAAATTCTTTCCTACTTTTATACCGTCTTTGTTAAGAGATTTCATATCAAATTTGATGGCAAATTTAGTATCGTGGCATATGGCTCTTGAACATGATTTGTGTACGTGTCGCTGTGCAGTTTTAGAATAATAAAAAGATCAATAAGACAAATATTTGGCGTTTAGCAGAAAGCTGGTGAGAAATGTGCTTTTGGCACATTTTATTGTTCCTTTGCTTTTGTTCTATTTCGTAAATAAAAACCATAATGTATCACGTAAAACAGCTGTAAAAGCCGGATCTTGCAATATATATAAAATGTGCGGCAATTTATTTTATTTATAAAACGGTGCGGTCACCGTATTTCTCATAATAAACAACCCTTATCCGAATGCGAAGCGCGTGTAGCAGACAAATCGCCACTAAAGGACCTTTGTACGATATTACAGCGAATTATGTTTGCCAAGGGCGGGCAAGGGTTTTTAACCCTAGAATACTAACTTTATTTTTATACCTATTACTACTAACCTTCGTAAAATTTACTACTTGAGAAAGGATCACAATTAAAAAAAAAAACGTTTTTATCGTTTATTAACTTTTACTGAAAATTGTTCATAATAAGAATACAAATATTAATAATAACAACAAAAATTCCAATTTTGAACTGCAAGACACACAGCAAAGAGCAGATGTTCTCCGCAAAAGGACCTTTGGCAGTGCTCAGATTAGCGCGTCGCCATTCCAGGTTTTTTGAAGGACAGTGTTGGCACCTTGCACTCTTTAGACTAGGAGTGGCTCTATCTTCTGATCCATCTTGGTTTAATATATTCTCTCTAATTAATCTTAGCGAGCGGGTTAAAGTTGGTCAAGTTTTTCATTGTACCAACCATGGTTTTATTAGCTGTTTTTATGATAAATACATAATTTTTTTTCTCGAGATGGTTCCTAGCTCTTTGTTTGTTGGTTGTGATTACACACAATCCATGAATTCAGACTCAGATGGACTAAAGGCTTCTTGAACACTATATTCGCTCTCGGAACCACTATCCAAAGCACTCTATTCTCCTCCTTTTTACCGGGCAATAATCCCGCTAAACCTTGTTTCGCTTCTAATGGTAATTCTCTTTGTCATATCCCATTTGTTAGCTTCCATAATGTTATATTCTGAAAAAACTTAACTAACGATATTGACAAAAAATAATCAAAATAACGCTAAACTGGTGTTACGTTTAAATATAACATTTATACTAACCTCCGTAAAATTTACGACGCCGTTGTCCAAATAAAACTATTCCAATTACTATAAAATGCACTTTGGGTCACTAACTTACTCACACCGATCTAATAGAAGATTAGGCGAGCGTACAAGGTCAAGGGCTAAGCCGCGTCGATAAAATTGCAGATTAAACTAAGTCTCGTCGTAAAATTTACGATGGTTAATATTCTAGGGTTAAAAACTCTCAGTTTATTCACCGCTGCAAATCTAACTTCGACAACGATAGTCGGTAGCCATATGATTAAAGCACAAGGCTGATTACCAGTTTTATCAAATATGAAATGTATATGTCGAAGGCTTATCATAATATCAGTCTTATTATAATACGCCTAATCTTTGTCAATATGACTAGGCGTAATGTAAAACTATCAAAGTAAGTGAAAATCTAACAATATGACTGATTATTTAAGACGTGTTGCAATACGCGTGATGCTTCTTGATCTCTGTGTTCAAAAGAATCTGAATGCGATTGTTTTTAGAATTTGAATGTACAGGGTGTGTCATAAGTTGGAACATTTTTTCATACAGCGGATGGTACTCACCAAAATGAGTGTTTTTCCCTATTAACATATAAACGAAATATTTAGAGAAAACGAGATACTGACCATTAAAGGAATCCTCAATTCTAAGTCCGTCCCTGAGCAATGGCTCACCATGTCATAATATCACAACAAAGAAGGCAGGGCTAGTGGTGCCCGAACTGCCGATGCCGGTGAGAAAAACAGGCAGTTCATCATACCGTCGCGTCGCTGTTGCTACATCTGCCGATCGGACTTTAAAAACAACAACAATGGTGCATGCTTATAGCAATAATGAACTAGTGGACATGATTTTAATGTACGGTGACTGTGGTCAAAATACCGCTGCGGCTTCGCGAGTGTACGCCGATCGTTTCCCAAAGCCGTACTCACCCTGCACTTCGTCGATTTGTCTGGCTTGTGCAAAGAACTAGAGACACAGGATGTCTGAATCCACATCGTGGTGGTCACGCTGGAAGACCTCGACAACATCGTGTGGTCCAAATTGAAGAAGACACCGCAAATCGTACTTTTACCTGTAAACGTGCTCGCCCACTTAGACGAAGCGTCGCGAACGGAAGCGGCGCGAGGCGAAGCGTCATTTAACCGATGTCCGCACACTGGGGCGAAGCGGCGCGAAGCGTCGCGTCGCGTCTTATACGACGCGTTGTTTTTAAGCAGTTGAACGAAGAACGTTGTCTAGTGAGGTACGATGAGCAGTTCATCAGAAGAGGAACTCTTTGTATTGAGCTAAGCTGCAACTATGGAAGAAGAAGAAAAGAAAAAGACAAAAGAAAATGCTGGGTGATTAAATTACCTTTGTAATTGATGTCTTTGTATCACGGCCAGAGACTGCAATTTAGCACCACTTCCTACAAAATACTGCTAAACATTGAAAATATGCGAGAAGCTTCAAGAAATATTTGGATCTTCTCGCCGCCTGGTACCGCGCATTCAGGCGAAGTGAAGCGAAGCGTCAAGAGAAACGACGCCTAGTTGGTCGGAAGAGAATTCGCGTGTCTTCGCTTCGCGCCGCCTGAGTGTGCGGGCTGCCATATAACCTAATGTAAATTTCTCTGGCGTTAAATCCACAATTTTCTTCGCGCCGCTTCCGTTCGCGACGCTTCGTCTAAGTGGGCGAGCACGTTAAGGCACCTGCGACAGGACCGTACTTACAACTTCCGTAGCTACCAAATAGTGAGTACTTGCTTGAAATTTTTTTTACTGTTTTGCTGCTGATTCACCGTGCATTAGCTTTGCCGTTTCAAGGGCCGTTGCTTCTAAAAAGTCCCAGCTTTTAGAACACCGTGTATAAAATACGTCGTATTATACTACGACTGGCAATGTGCCAGGTAAATTATGAAAATCGCTCATAGGGCAAAAAAATAAATAACTATAGATTTGGGTTATTTATTAGAACACGAACTCTTATGATATTTACTTGTATTTCATACATTTGGTTAGGTTTGATAGCTTATGGTAAGATTTCTCTATTACAATTTCTCACCTTTGTAAAACTATTCAAGTTCTTCTTAATAGTATTCCTTGTGGGCAAATACACCTAACGAGTCATCACTCATTTTCAATGCAATAGTTTGCACTAATATTGCACAAAGAAACTGAACAGTAAGCTACAACAACAATAACATACAATTAGCCTGACAGGCTGTCAGTCAGTATAATACGAGTATAACCAATCAGAATCCAGAGTAATCGCGCTATTGAATTTTGACGATAAGCCTAATAAGCAACAGGCGTATCCTAATACACCTTAAATTGTCAGTCAAATTGTGTCTAGTCGTATTGAAAAAGCCTGCGCATGTAATAATATGACTTATTTTACAATAAGACTACGACATATACATAAGCTTTATTCCTTCCTTTATCTTGGTGCTGTGGCCAAAAATTTAGAAAAGAACCACCGGTCACTGCATAAAAGAGACAATGGAGTTAACCGGTTTCGACAATGTTTATGCCATCTTAAGGGCTTTCTACAATATTTAGAAAAAAATACGGACATAAACTAATATTAAGATTAAGTTTATATAAGTAAACCTACTCACAAAGTTGAGATATGCTCACAAGAAACAACAATATGCATTGAGTCACAGACCAATGAAACTAAAAAAAACCATCAAAAAAATTGGTTAATTTAACTATCGTCCTCCGTAGCAAGAGGCCACACAGACAAACAACACATATCTGTAAAATACAAACTTAAAGAACGACCGTTTACATGTTAAATCACCAGAAAATTATCAAAATCGTGATTTGAAAACACACATTTTTCGATTTAAATCTTTTCTTCTAAAGAGCCTCCTAGCTCACCTGGACCAGATATGATATGTTGTAAACTAACAAACAGCTAAATGTTCTACAATTATGAAGGTCTATAATTATTGCGTTATTTGCCTGGTATTAGTTATTATTTATAATTCTCATTTTTGTTGTTATTAACAATCATTGAACTAGATAAAATACGTCGTTTCTCCATTTTTCGCTTTAATAGAAGAAAAGTTAGATTAACTGTAATTACTGTATTTTAATAGCTACAACTTTCATTTGAACAATTTGTTTCAAAAACTTGACCAAAAAATGCTACGATTTTTGCAACGTAAACCATGATTTATAAAAAACAGCAAATTTACCTGTACATACTTATACAGTTATTTTTCTATACCTCCCCCTAACATTTGCAACTTTCAGTTATTTGTAATATATTTTTGCCACTTTATTTTATATTAGACTTGTCTAATAGAGCATTCATAAATATACCTGTAGTGCGCGAAACACTATAACGGAAAATCCAAAAAGATAAGTAAATAAAATAAAACCAATAAAAATAGCTTCTTTAATAGATATAACTGCTAGGGTACAATGCCATAGTAAACAAAAATCTTCTATATCACAGTAGCTAACTTATTCATCCGACCAGAGTTCAATCCTGTAATTAATGTCTCCTCCAAGCGCCGACCTCAATAAAATTTCGATATCATACGATCCATATCCTCCGCTAACAACACGAGCAGTTCCTCCTTTACCTCTACTGTCTTGGTCTGTAATCTAAGGTAAATCGAATGAAGAATGTTGTTCGAAAAGGTACATGTTATCTTATTATATAAAAATATGTTTTGTCTCGACACCCTCATTTAAGACCTATCGACACCTCACTGCAAAACGATATAGATTTCTATGAATCATCATCACCATAGTCACAATGTCTTAACAGACATGTTGTGTACTCGTAACATGCATTAAGTCGGAGCTAGAATATTACCGACACGAATATTATCAATAGTTTTGAAAACTGTAGCTCGCCATAGTTCGCGATTTATTGTCAGTTCAGCGGCGCTCTTGATACTCATATCCAGCAAATGTTTCGTCGTATCCACCCAGCGTATAGGGGAACAGCCTTAGCGCCGCCTATTCGGAGCACGACCTTGAACTACAAGGTTCTCCATATTATCACTTCTGTGAATATGTCCGAAAAATGTAAGCAGTCTCGTCAACACAAGAAGAACTGGAATGCACAACTGGAAGGTGAACTCAACAGGCTTACGGAGGAACTGGAGAGCAACCAGGGTGATAAGGAGGAAGGAATGCCGAGAATCGACAGTAATATTAGATCCTCTTATGCGCTCACACATCTCTTTATTTACTTTTTAAAATGTACACCTTGTTTAATTTTCTTCCAAGAATTTTTCGGACTCATGTGTCTCTACACTGATAAATGCACAATCGATCCAGTTGTAAAATGAATCACGCTTGTTTGACAAACCATATACCTAAGTCTTATAACAATTCTATAACAGCTGCCGTATGGAATATTCTAATTACGTCATATAACAGTTGTAAGCTGTTCTTCAAAACATTAAATGCTTCGGGTGTATGTGCTACCACTTGTGCTACTTCTATTTCGTCGTTCCATAGTATGCTGTACAACGTTCAACTAAATACGTAAAAAAGTATTTTTAGCAGTTGTATAAGCAATTACTAGATACTCTATACAGCTCTTTTACGTATCTTTTATGACTGTTATAAAAAAGTTTAGGAAAACGTTATAATAATGTCTATACGACTCTATTAGAACCTGCGTACATCTGGCTGACATTTGTAGGTTAACATTTGTTGTATAGTAGTTTTTAGAACAAAACTATAGGGCAATCCAACTCGTTCGCCAAAATGTCTCCAATTTCAACCATTATGGAACTAATTTGTTCTTGTAACAGCACTAACAGATACCTATACAATGTTTCTGTCCTAATAGGAAAATATTTTGCTAGTTGGGAATAATGGGGAAACTACATTTTATTAGAGAGAAATGTAGCTACATTCGTAAACAACACACTGTTAAAAATGAGTGCATCTTCTTGGACTCGAGCTGGACCCCAATTACAGAAATTCATTCTGTTTTCAAAGTCATGTCTTTCAAGTGCTTGATTTAGTTGCCCGTGATAAGGATAAGATCATGTTCACAGATGTTTGACCAATACACAAATAGCGATTCATTTCTGCTGTAGTACAGCTATGCGGATCTTCAGCTACAATTGCGAGAACGTCAAGCTCACTATCTTCATTAACTACATATTCCCTCCTCTCATATTTTACGCCGAAACAAATCCAAATTTTTAGAGATTTCTTAACAACCAGCATGTAGTCCTAACATTTGGAGTGGTATTATTGGAAATTGCATAATAAACTAATGTTTCAAATTTGGTGAAAATTTGGAAAACCTGCTGGATTTTTTACCGATGGAGTTTTTAATGAATAATGTGGTTACAATTAGATAGAGCGAACGCACATTTTAGTATTAGAGGCTGAAACACTTTGGATGACAGGTTTCCTGCCAATTGTTTCATCCGCGAGCCACGCCACCTACGATTTTTCCAACTCCTATGCGCCATTATGGAATAATTACAAAATCGTAAATATCTTGAAAACCATCAAATATATATTAATATTAATATTTAATTTCGCATCCACTGATGTGAAACCTATCATATAATCCTATCTGAAAAAATAAAGTTTATAACGTTTCAAACTTTTCGAACTTGAAAATTGCTAGTCTATTTATTTAGTGCGCTTTTGAAGCAATCATTTCACTGAAACACAAGTATGTTTTAGCAAGTGACAGAAGGTTCTGCCGGTGCGCCATCTAGTACCCGAAGGTAAAGGCAAACCAAGAAAATCGCTGAACAGCAGCATAGATTTCCTTGGCGGGACGCCACGGTGCGTCCGCTTGGCCACTAGAGAGCGCGGGTTTTTTATACGCTACTGCGTATGAAAGCCGATATACGAGGGTTGCTCTATACCTCCGTCAATCCACCAGTGCGCAGACAGCTGTTTCACGCTTGTTACCGATCATCAGTGCACCCGCGCTCTCTAGTGGCCAAGCGGACGCACCGTGGCGTCCCGCCAAGGAAATCTATGCTGCTGTTCAGCGATTTCCTTGGTTTGCCTTTACCTTCGGGTACTAGATGGCGCACCGGCAGAACCTTCTGTCACTTGCTTCACATGTCTGGGTGACATGAAAGAATTGATGCTCTCTATTTCCGTCAATCGACCTGTGGCGCACTGATGATCGCTAATAAGCGTGAAACAGCTGTCTGCGTACTGGTGGATTGACGGAGGTATGAAGCAACCCTTGTATATCGGCTTTCATACGCAGTAGCGTATAAAAAACCCGCGCCCTCTAGCGGCCAAGCGGACGCACCGTGGCGTCCCGCCAAGGAAATCTATGCTGCTGTTCAGCGATTTCCTTGGTTTGCCTTTACCTTCGGGTACTAGATGGCGCACCGGCAGAACCTTCTGTCACTTGCTACAACATGCTTCACATGTCTGGGTGACATGAAAGAATTGATGCTCTCTATTACCGTCAATCGACCTGTGGCGCACTGATGATGATCGCTAATAAGCGTGAAACAGCTGTCTGCGTACTGGTGGATTGACGGAAGTACAGAGCAACCCTCGTACAAGGATGTTTCTTGCTCGTTTTAAAACCGACAACCGCATCTGTCATACTTAGTTTCCGAAATGTTAACATTTTTTGTAAAGTACTGCAATCATCAAATTTTCTAAAGATTGTTGAATAATTTCGAAAATAGGCTTCATAGAGGTACACTATGGTTAACAAGCTGGACCTAAAAGTCGATGCTGAGTTCAAAAACGTAATAATATGCAGGGTGTTATATTTAAAATAAGGAAGATGCTACCTACTTCCGGTATATTCGGATGTCCGCCATATTTGAAATTATTTCCTGCAAGTAGACCATGTGAAAGGAAACGTTTCTTATGAAAGCCATTATCTTCTAACTTAAACGGTAAGGCCGCTAGACCGCACCGCGCGCTTATTGGATCACCCTGTATATTCGCCACGAGTAGAGTGGCAGCAGTAGTAGCAGTTGAGAGAAGTTAAGTTGAGATAAGGTTTTATGTGAGTCTGTATTCAGTGTAAAGTAGAAACGTGAAAAGTACAGAAAGATTGATTCCCTGGTGTGAAGAAAAAGCGGCCGTCATGTCATGGCAATATCATACAGACATAATTACGGGCATAATTATAAAGAGCATAGTACTTACTTTCAAACAAGTTATTTTATATAAATTGTGTCCCACCTCAGGAAAGTGTATATTACGAGTTTTTCGCTGTAAAAAAGCCCCTCCTTCAAAAATATTGGTTAGGTATAGAGATCTATTCCTACAACAAGTAAATTTATGAAACAAATGCCTTAGAAAATCCTGAAAATTAGCACATGGAGCCAAACAAATAAAGAAGTGCTATTAGGGAGGATTTATCCTCGGTGGGGACGACGAAATGAAACGAAAATATTGTGGAACAGTTGGAACTGGATAAAGCAGAATCATGTCGTAGTCGCACAATGTCTTAACAGACATGTTGTGAACTCGTAAAATGTATGAAGTCGGAGCTAGAGTATTGCCGACACGAATATTATCAATAGTTTTGAGAACTGTAGCTCGCCATCGTTCACCATTTACTGGCAGTTCAGTGGCGCTCTTGATACTCATATCCAGCAACTGTTTCATCGTATCCACCCAGCGTGCAGGGGAATAGCCACGATTCCGCTCACTCGGGGCACGACGCTGAACTACAAGTTTCTCCATATTATCGCTTCTGTGTACATGTCCGAAGAATGTAAGCATTATCGTCGACACAATGGAGGATAGTCTCTTTGGATTACCGAGCTCATCCAGTATGGAAACGTTAGGTCGTTGGGCGGTATTAGGGGGCTCTCAGCATTCTCCTCCACGTCCACATTTCAAAAGCTTCTATGCGAGCTCAATCTGCCTTTTTAACAGTCCAAGTTTCCAAAAATTTGGAGAACACAAGAGACTGTACCAGCGATATTTTGGTAGCTTTAGTGATGTTATGGTGACACCATATTTTAGTAAGCTTTGTCATGGCCACACGTGCCTGTTGAAGCAGGATAACGGCCCAAAAACTAAAACCCACAGCTAAAGACGAGTATCTTACCCAGCTGTTCAATAGTTCTGGAGTCTGAACGTTGCGTCGAAGACAAAGCCCTTCAAAAAGCCTTTGAATCGATCATTTGTATCCATTAGTTGAACAGAGTAATTAAGTAAATTAAAAATAATATTGAGAAACCAAAGGATGCAAAAAATTGCAACAATGTAACCGCCAGAATTTCTAAAACAGCAGCACGTTACTGAGTCGAAAGTTTTAGTGAAAAAACTAATACCTAAAAATTATCAAATATCAAGCAGAGTATAATGCAGCCCCGATTATTACGCATACTTTTTTTTGGTAACTTAAACAGGGAACAAAAAGGAAAGAGAAAATTAAAAAATGTTCAAGCTTATTACACAACAGATGAATGTGGGCAGTATATACCTAATCTAGACGAAGGGGATGTTCAGTAACGCCCAGAAGAGAAGTAATTTTATCCTCAGTTACCCTTCACTTTTGGTATACAGGGTATTCATTTGAAGATTTCCTATATCCCGGATTTCTCGGAAACCGCCAACCAAAGGAAGAAACGCCGCAACACGTCAACAGATTTGTCAAGGGGGATAACTTTTTAACCAAAAACTATTTCATCGTTTTGTACCCCCCCCCCCCCCCTCCCTCAGGATCATTACCTCAAAAATGTTTAATGACAAGGGGTACCGAGTACCACCTTATGTTAGCTTTATTACCGTTTATCCAGGTATTCGGTCATTTAGTCGTCTATTCCTGACGTCTTTGGGCGAGCTATTCTTTTGTGTACTGCCCGCTATCGGGTGACAGTTGTTCGTTACGCCGGCAGGGAGATTGTTTGGATCCGTCGTACAGGACGTACCGTTTGAGGAGTTGTTGGCTGTTTATGTTTACGCGTGGAGGGTGAAGGTATTCTTGCGTGTGCAATTATTGTATACTGTTGGCTGTAACTCAGAATAGCAGTACGTACACACTTATTTATTGGTTAAAACCGTATACTGTTGAAATATACACTGTAATAGTAATGTTGAAGTAAAGGTGTGGTCATTCATTCAGCTTCCTTTCATTTGAAACTCCCTTAACCTGAACTGGTGCTTACACTTATTTTAAGGTATTTTGAAGTACTTTATTTTGACGTTTAATTCTATAAATCGATCGGTTTTGAGAAAATTAGAATCTTCACTTATCTTAACTTGTTCAAATGAATACAGAAGTATCACTCTTTATTGCAATAAGTAAATTCCTGACGGGCAGTTGCAAAAACATGATGTGATAATGCGTTGACGAAGGTCATCCAAACTGCCCGTTAACAATTTGAAATTTGCCTATACCATTGTTTGGCCAACGGGCAACATTTGAACACTTATTACAATAAAAAGTAATATTTTCGTATGTTTCTGTATTCTATTTGAATAATGATTCCAGTTTTCTCGAAAACGAATTGACCAATTTAAAAAAATCAAGTGTCAGAATAAAGGACTTCGACATACCTTTGTAACAAGATATTACTAGATACACCTTGTCATGTAATATTTTTAAACCCTTAACAACTCTTTTAACGTGTCTTCGATTAATCAGCCATTTTCGAGAAATCCGGGGTGGGAACATTTCAAACAAACACCCTGTATATGATAGTACTAAAATCGAACGAATGATTTATGTACCTACTTAATCTGACATTATTATAATATGATAGTTGGAAATAATAAGGTCATGTTATCTATTCAATCTACAAACGACCGAAGCAAAATACAACCAAACAAACAGTAAACAGTAATATACAGATTTTTTTGTCATACTTACGATGCTATTGCGTCAGGGCATTGTACAATGTTATGAACGTCACTTGCAAATGTCGAAGATACCAGACAAATCAGCACTAACGCCACAAAAATTAGTAGGGAAGTTATGGTGTTTGCCATTTTTTACAGACTAAATTCAGATAACGTAATGAAAATCCTTTTTAACAACATCTTATCGATAAAATCATGGAATTTTTGCAGGAAACGGGTTTTACAAGATTATGCTTTTAGTGAAGTATTGATAAAGATGACAAACATCAATTGATTTGGTTCCACAAATAATATAATAATAAAATGTTCTTATAATTCATGTGATGCTGGTAAACAAAGATAATATAGTGCGTTATCTATTGTTATTGCTAACTAACGGGAAAGTGAGAATTCATGAAATTAGAAGTATAATGAAAAAGTCACGCTACCGAACAAAACCAAATCTGATTTTTCATGCAGTGCATAGTGAGTTTTTTCAGATCAATTTACAACAAAGTTTTGTCTCTGGGCGATTGAAGAAATCTCGCTAAATATATATGTGAACTTGATAAAGTTCAGAATGGGATCGCTATGCCATTGTTTGGAGGTACTCGAGGCTTATGTACAAAGTATTACTATTTTGGATACTTTTGACGTATTTAGAGTACTAATTGGGTGATATATTCCTCGACTTTTTCTACAAAATAGAGGCTGAAGGAGTGTTGTAAGATTCTTTCTTTGAAAGTCATTGTCACTTTACGGTAATTTTATGGGGTGAAAACGAGTACTCAGATACTGGAAAAAGCCAGTGGGTCGCTCAGTGGTTAGAGTCTACAACTTGTGACCTTAAGGTCCTGGTATCGATTCGCGCTACAGGTAAAAATTTATTTTCTGACATTTTCAATCAGAAGTAAATTTCCATAGTCCTCGGCAATATTCCTCACCTGACCATCATTTGAAAATATTATGTTTGCATCACCACGCGCTTATGGATCACCCTGTATAAACCAAAATATTTCCTGCGCAAGGAGCATATCTTTGGATACAACTTTTATATACAACTTCTTTCGCTGTCTTTTGGAGGAGTCCTGGGGTATCCGTTATTTAAATGTTTCACCTTGCTGGTACCAGAGCTTATAACAACCTTAAGGCAACGTTGGTATCCATTTACAATGAAAGATGTGACGCTGACTCACGGCAACTGCGATTTGGTCTAAAACTCGCCTTCTCAACTGGTATATGTAAAGTAAATTAATTTATTGATCCCTTGGACTACAAGAATAGTATAGGATAAGTCAATCTGACATCAGTGCTTAAGGTTACAATACAAATAAGTATAAAAGTACATAGTGATATCATCAACAAAGGAACAATTATCAAAATTAAACTTTAAAAAAATTAATCTAAGATATCAACGTAAGCTGAAATAGACTAGAAAGAATTACTAACATTGTCTGTCATAGATTCCTCAATACTGTAGTGAGCCTTTATCAATAAAATATCTTTGACACATTTTTTTAAGGTTGTGAGACTAGACAATCTTAAGAGTAGAGGTAGCTTATTGTACAAGTGAATACAAAGAATACTTAAATAAAAATAAACTTTTAAATGAACTAAAAAATGAATCGTGGAATGAGGTGTATTTCGCTAGTGAAATTGGAAACTCAACAGAAACATTCATTACAACTCTGACAACACACATTAAAAATTGTACAACAAAAGTGAGAATAAAAAAGAACAAACAGAAGAGAAAAGAATGGATCACTGCTGCTTTAATAAATTCCGTGAATGAAAAAAATAGGCTTTACAAAATAATGATAAATGATCCGTCAGTAGAAAGTAAAGAAAAATATAAAAAATATCATAGTAAGCTTACAAATTTAATCAGAGCTAGACAATTGTCATATTCTCAAGGTAAAATCATGAACCATACCAACGATACACAAAAGCTATGGAAATGTGTGAATAACGTTATAGGTGTAAATAACTCTGGTAAAGACATTGGTAAAATTATGTCTCAAAGTGGAGACATGTTGAACACTAACTTAAACATTAGTAATGAATTTAACCGATACTTTTGCTCTATTGGTAAACATCTAGCAGAAAAAATTAAATCAAGTATCCGATACCTAGACACACAAACAATCAGACTCTCAAACTCCATTGTAGTACAAGAAATCACTGAACAGGAAGTAATTAATTCAATAATGCTGCTGAAAAATGGCAAAACACCTGGAATAGACAATTTAACTGCTGAAACACTCAAAATCGTAGCACATCTGATTTCGGAGCCATTCACTAGAATAATTAATTGTTGTCTGGAAAAGGGTATTTTCCCATCTATACTCAAAATTGCGACTGTGATGCCTGTACATAAAACTGGTGATGAATATGATTTATCCAATTATAGACCTATCTCACTTATCTCCTGTTTGGCAAAGGTTTTTGAAAATATAATAAAGAACAAATTGACAGAATTTTTAGAGAAATATAACATATTTTCTGATAAACAGTTCGGTTTCAAAAAAAATAAATCTACTGAAGATGCGGTGACATATGTAATAGGAGAACTATGCAAAAATGTAGACAGAAATATTCCAACATTATGTGTATTTGTTGACCTAGCAAAAGCATTTGGCACAGTTGATCATATGATACTCATGAAAACTGTACAAAATTATGGTATACGGGGTCAAATCTATCATCTAATTAAAAGTTATTTAAGTAATAGAACACAAACTGTTATGATAAATAAATGCTCTAGTTCTCCATTGCCTATAACATGCGGTGTTCCTCAAGGAACGGTACTGGGACCATTATTCTTTAACATATATATAAATGATCTATTTGCGGTTGATGTGAGCGGAGATATAGTGAGTTTTGCAGACGATACAGCTGTTATATTTTCTGCTGAAAGTTGGGAAATATTAAAATCAAAGGCTGAAAATGGTTTTAAAAAAATGTTCAACTGGTTCAGTAGTCGACTTTTAACAGTCAATTTCAACAAGACTCACTTTGTTCCATTCGTATCATACGCAAACGGCTTACCGAAATACACCAACTTACAAATCAGTTGTAAACAGGTAGCTCCTATATCAATGGTCACCAGTATCAGGTACTTAGGAATATATCTAGATTGCCATATCAAATGGAAAGAGCATACCGAATATGTTGTCAAAAAGATTTCCTCCTCCTCCTCCTTTACCTGTGAAAGATGATCATTGTATACGAAGCACTTGTTCATAGTCATATACGATATTGTATTGTGGTGTGGGGCGCAGCATGTAAAAATAATATAAAAGCAATAGAAATTATACAAAAACGTTTAATAAAAATTTTATATAAAGTGAAATGTACATATCCTAGTGACTTGTTATTTTCTAAAACAAAAATTCTAGATATCCGCCAAACATTTTTCATGTCATTAGGTATTTACCAATATAAAAATAAATCAAACTTGACAAAACACGAACATAAATATGACATAAGATATGCATGTAATGTTGTACCAAAAGCAAGAAAAAATACTTTATTACGATGTCATACATTTCTTGCTCCAAGACTATACAATGAGATACCAGAAAGCATAAAATGTCTAGTGCCTTTAAATTCATTCAAGTATGGTTTAAAACAATGGATAGTAAATAATAAGCGCATTAAAATTCACCAACTTGTAGACATATGCAATACCTATTATATATATATGGAATACATAATATTTAAATATAAATATTCCTGAATTAACCCTTATTTGTTGTTTCCATTTTATAATAATTACTTATACCCAAGCACAAGTTTTTAACTTTTTTTGGGTCACTTGTTGTTTATTGTATCTTATTTATTTTATATTTACAATAAACGCTAGACTATTGCTAAATTATGATGTGGAATACTGTAATCCGAACCATGCCTAGTATCATAGCTATGGAAGTGATTGTTTGGGGTGAAACGTTCTGGGTTTGATTAAACCAATGTTAGTACACTCAAGATATAAATCGAAGGTAATGTTAACATACGCATATGTTGAAAGATCTGTTTGCATGCGGCAAGCCTAGATACACCAGCTATGCTCCTCAAACAGCGTTTTTGAAGGCGAAAAACCCTATTAGCGTATGCAGAACATCCCCAGAATAGAATTCCGGAACTAGCTCTGGAGTAGAAATGAGAAAAGTAGTAAGAAAGTGCAACTTCTCTGTTTGCCAACTGGGATAATCTATACAGAGCATAACTAACTGCAGATAACTGTTTACATAGCATGTCAACATGGGCCTTCCAAATTATTCTCTATTACTACGCCAAGAAATTTTACTACAGATACATGGGAAATACTTTTGCCATTAACTTTGATCAAGTAAGATTCAGATAGGGCTTTACATCTAGGAGTGAAATTCATAAAAACAGTTTTTTGAGCATTCAAAAACAATCTGTTTTGAGTAAACCATTTGGCAAATTCATTTATAATATTTTGAGCATGCTGTATTAGTTCCAACTTAGTTTCTTTACTACATATATAGCTATTATCATCCGCGAACATAATTAAATTATTATTTACGACTATCTCAGGTAAATCATTTACGAATAACAGGAAAAGCAGAGGTCCCAGGACAGAGCCTTGGGGTATTCCACAGGTTATTGGCAGTTTCCGATCTAACTCCATTTATTTCAACTAGTTGTGATCTACCAGAAGCATAACCTTTTACTAGGTCGTTTAGTTTACCTCTCAAACCATAGGCATTCATGTATGCGGAGACCCTAAAGCAACCTACAGACGTTGATGCATGCTGCGACTCAGGCATCGACTCCTATGTTTCGTGACACAAGTAGCAACATGTGTAGTACTGCGTCATGTATTTCGCATCAGATGCGGCTTGCAGCGATGCAGAGTCTGGAATCCCATTTTGGTCGAAGAGCCATGACTCCGGGTCGGTGACGCTGATGTAGGTTTCAACGTGTATAGTATTTAAAACTACTTGTGTTGCATGAATCGTGCATAAAATATCAAGTCGTTTCAGGAAGTGTCACAGGGCTCGATTCGAGTAGGAATTGATGCAACTGATGAAAGTTTCACGAAACCTTGAGTCGATTCAGGAATCGCAGCTAGCATCAACGTCTGTAGGCCGCTTTCATACGCCCTAATACTATTGGCAATATTCCACCTTTGACTTTCTGGGCACGCGTCGGTCCGTTCTAGCCGCCGAAGCCGTTGCGACACGACGCTTGAGCTAACATACGTCACCGTAGCTGCAGCTACAAAGCCAACCCACTTACCTGTAGCAGAAGAGAGCCAGCGGTATGCCTCTTGCAACGTAACAGAGCGTCAAAGTCACTCCGACTGGACCCTAACAATGTAATGCGACTGCCTGGCGAACAATGGGATCAGCGCTACAGTCCTTTGACCATTTAATCAGCCCTCCTAATCAAGAAGCGTCGGTTAGTTAAGGATCGCTTCGAAACAGTCACACCAACCCTTCTGTATGCAATACCGGTTGGTAATCCTGTTAAGGATCCACGTATTGTTATCGCGTCGACTGTAGATATGGTGCACAGATGGAAAATAATCAAACAAAGAGTAAAGTTCTGCGTCCACCAAAATGACCATTTAAACTGTTTTACACACAAACTCCTCAACAATCTACTAAAAATTGACAGCACCTCATTACAGCAAGTGCAGTCCTGTAAATTGTTGGGAATATATATTGACCACTCTCTTAGCTGGGAGAAGCATATTGACGGTCTCTGCAAAGAGCTAAGCTCTGTCTCATTTGTAATGTTTAGGCTGCGTAATATTGCCAGTAAAAGTGTGTTATCATCTTATTATTATGCTTATTGTTATTCACGATTGAAGTATGGAATAGTTTTTTGGGGTTCGTCGTCCTCTAGCATCCGTGCCTTTAGGATGCAGAAAAGAATATTAAGGAATATGATGTCTCTTACTTTTAATGAATCCTGCAGAAGTAAATTTAGACAGTTGCAGATTCTACCTCTTCCTTGCTTTTATCTGCATGAGATGTTTCTCTATGTAAAATCTAACATGAGTTCATTTTTCCCTACTAATTTTTACCACAACTACTCAAACAGGCATGGCAATAATTTAATGATGCCTTTTCATTCGTCTGCTGCATTTGAAAAGAGTCCTAAATACATGGGAATTTGCTTATTCAACAAGCTGGCGACTCGAAACTTTCTTTTAGAAAACTGTTTTTACTCTACTAGTGAGTATTTAGAATTTATGTCATAGTTATAATCTTGGTTTTATTTATAATCTCTTTTTTTAAGTGTTTTTCTACCATTTAGTGTGTCTCAATTGTACTTACTTGTTTCATATTTTTATCCTTTTTACTTTTATTCAACCAATTTGACTAGTCCCATATCATTGTAATGATTAGATGGACAATAAACGTTATTATTATTATTAATCACAACCCTGCAAGCTTAGTTTATCTTTTTTTACTTCGCAAGTATGTCCATCATCAAAACACTAAGTCTAAGTCACGTTTCTCCATCCCTCAACACAAAACTTCTATGTTTCATAGATCATTTGGTTATGATACTATCAGGATGTATAACTTACTTCCAGAAGAGATCAACTTCTTAACACAAATAAATTCAAGTTCAAGTTCAAACGTTACCTTTTTGATATGCAGTAGATTTAATATTAACACCGCCATTATTATTATGCCATATACATACCTGTAGATGTTTGTTATACCAATTTTAATCTCCACATCACGCCTGTTTTGAATTTGACGATGCATCGTGCGAGTAGGTGGCAGGAAAGATCCCAGCTGTACTACAAAGGATCATAATTATAGCAGATGCTCAAGATATCATCAATAATGAGCTCTCGGTTCTGCAAAGACATTCGAATCAGAATGGATTAAAGTTAAATACGATTAAATGTGCTGTTATTTAACGTAGTTCAAATCAATCGCATTCAGCTGAAGGTGTGAGAATTTCTATCAATGATGAAGTGGTATCAGTAAAACTGAAGTAAAAAATCTAGATCTATTATTAGATAGCAAACTTCGGCTTAGAACTCCAGAAGTGCAAGAGACAGCATTTGGTTCCCATCGTAATTCATATAAAAGTGGACACCCTGGGTGCTGAATTAAAAATAAGTTTATGCGAATCACTAGATCTCACTGCAATTATTGTAACGGCGTTTATATGCCATGTGTTGATGTTAGTTGTAAATATAAAATTCAAAAAATACAAACTACATCTAGCATGTTTATTGCATGAATTAATTATCACATGGAAGCCACGATATTTGTGGAGAAAACTAAACTTTAATCAATCAGGTCTTGGCATGAGCACTAGAAAGGGAACAGGCGGTCACGCTTCCTCACTAACATGGGAATACGTCTTTTCTTGGATTCTCAATTTCGCGCGCTATACCCTAGACCCTTAAGACTGCTGCCTTTTTTGGATTTTTCGTAATCGAAGGCTAAATAAAAGGCAACCAGTCAGTCTTCCTCAAGAGTTCTTTATCACGTCATGATAACAAATACTTCCTCTCATCACGTTGGTATTAAAAGTCCCTAAATAATGAAAAGTCATGATTTCTACCTGTGCGGGCAGTATATTCTCCAAACACTCAGTATCTCATAACAAAATACTTAATTAATTAGAAGACGTGACTTCACCCTGAGATTCGTATTCAACCCTTATAAGTCCGCCTAGGGCACATAGTTTCCTATTAGACATCTGTAATAAAATACAAACCTCCTAATGAATTTCTTACTCCAGTTTCGCGTTCAGTCTCGTTTTCTTCCCCCTATGGCCAATAAAATGGAGAGTATACCGTCTCACGATGGCTCCCAGATAGTCAGACGTTAAGAGAGGGAAAATGTTATAGTTCCAGTGATATACCGAACGAAATGTTTCTATGGAGCAAACAGGAGTGAAATGGTCTGTACATTTGACCGGATGGACCTAAAGAAGTTATTTATGTCACTGGGTCTTCTTTCACACGTCAATGTTCAGTCTATTATGAATGCAACAAATTTTTCAATTTTATAACCCTCCATTCCCCAATCACTCCAAATTTCACCCCTACCCAAAAAAGTAGAAAATCATCAGGAACACCTAAACCGCCTAAAAACGAAGCCTGAGGGTTATTTGAATTTTTTCGTTTTCTGCTAATTACTCTGCTGCCCGTGCACCGATTTTCAAAGTTGTAGCAGCATTACCTACTACGACCCCACAGAATATCGCTGCCCAAATTTCATCACAATCCATGCAGCGGTAACTGAGATTAGAGGCTAGAAAGACGCGTACAAACAGACCGACACACAAACCGACGGAAGTGAGTGACGTGTATTTTCGTTATGTAGACATCATAAAACGCCCAAAAAGCGTATCATATAATCGAAAATTTTCGCGATCATAATACTTCCCTCATCTATCGGTGTGGGAAGTAAAAGGACCAAATTACATTTCTAAAGCGTCAATCGTAAATTCAAAAGCAACTGGCGAATTTCGGTTATTTCTGATCTCTGATGAAACGTTCGTAATATCTTGACCGTTCATTCCACTCTAAGATACCTTAAAAACTATCATACAACTCGTGTTTTGATACAAGTCTTCAGGCGCAATACTGCTTTGAAATTTGACATGTCTGATGTCAATCAGATCCAACTACGATAGGTATTTCGAATTTCCGTGTCGGGTTGAGTTAACAGAGTGTAAACTATTTGGGGTTTATCAAATTTGCGTATAGGACATGTTTATATGAAAACACAGAGATGTAATCAGACAATCCGTCAATACTAAAATATACAGGGCGACCGCTATATCTACATTATTTTGAATTTAATTAAGAAAAACATGGAGTTGAATTGAAAACCTGAAATTATTTGGAATCTGTTAACTTAAGGAATAGGACATACTTACATGAGAACACAGAGAATTGAGCAGCAAATTCCATCAAACTAAAATGTACAGGAGATTGCATTTGAAATAGTCAAGTTATTGGTGTTTGAAAAATTGCTTCTTCTAATCACTGTACCAATCATGCTGTATATTATTTCGCAATAAGTTAGATTTAAAAAGAAAATTGAAAAGCTTCTTTTGTCAAAAAGTATATTATACTATGGAAGAATATTTCAACGACATAATAGTTCTGTGATATGTTTACCATTCTTGTACTTATTTTATAATGAGATAAGATTTAATAAGGAATATTATTGTTTGTGTGGTCACTTTGTTAATGTTAACTTTATACATTTATATGTTTTATTTGGTGTATGTCTTTTATACTATTTTTCTTTTAACACGTTCTGTGCCTTAAATGGACATATAGAACTAATAGATCTATTGAATCTTGAATCTAAAATAATATATCAAATATATTAAACTCCATTTCCTAGTAGATCTTTTAGATCATAGTGGCAGTGACATGTGTCTTACAGAGCGGCTAAAATATGATTTTTAGATTTTAACACATTGTTGGACACTCTGCTGGCCGGGAGGCTTCGTAATATGGCTCCTCAAAACATTCCCATTTTTTTGGGTTTGTAACATGGTTTGCGTTATCAAAATATTTTAGAGGTATTCATTTTTCACTCTTTTTTCATTTTTGAGGTTTTTGGTGACAATAAACAAGACGGCTATATTCGTCGTGTCATGTCACAGCAAACTTTATGTTCTAGAATGGCACTCACGGCTATAGCCGTTTGATCAGTGTAATCGTAAAACACTTCTTGTGGGAGGAAAGGGACAATTTTCGAGACAAAAGCTCAAGCAGAAACAAAATTTTATTGTATCAAATTTATAAACAGAAACGCATCTCTGAGAATATAGACGGTATCAAAACAAAAAATCAAATTTATTAGCAAACAGAGGTATCCCCGAACAAAGCAAAATTTAGACACAAATTTATATTTGATGCCACTCTTGAAAGCAGTCTGGACATAAAGCAGGTTTATTTTCACAACCCTTGCATCTATAGATAGTTTCTTTGCGCTTCCCAGGCTTGAAACGTTGTTTTTATCCGAGAAAATAGGATTTTCTTTTATGATCTTCTGGTAGGAGCAGCTTCTCTGGAAAATGTCCCACATGTGCTTCAAGTATTGTATTGATATGAAACAATATATTCTATAATAATATGTATAATAAGTGGACGATGAGTATATGTTTATGATGAAAATATCTGGTTACCTACCTCTCACTCAGTACTAAAAACATGAAAACCAAACAAAAACACACTTGCAATAAGCTACACACGTGGTCAATTCATCATATTGGAGGCTATGGACGGTTATAGCCGTCGTGCCGTTTTACCCAAGCGCCTTAAGACATGAATAGTTGGGATAGCGCATAGTGGGTTAGCATTTGGCAATATCAGAAATGAAGAGCTTTATATTATGGCACTAACGTTGCTTAACAAGGCAAGTATGCCGACATTCTGACGGTTGTCGCCATTCTGCCGTAACAAGTAGATAAATTTTTGACTGATATAGCCGTCGTGGCGTATCACAATCACTCCCGGCAGACGGCTATAGCCGTTGTGTCCAACAACGTGTTAAGAAAAGAATAGTGTAAATTCAATTTGCTCAAAAACCAGACATAATTTGAAAAAACCTCAACTGCAGTAATATTTAGAATCAAGGGCGTAATCTGAAAATCGCAAAATTCCAATTGAAATAAAGAAGTTGACACTGATTCAGACAGAACGGACCCTATATATAGAATATTATAATAAAACGAAAGCCCAACTCACATCATATAACTTTTGTATTTAACTTTTTGTCGTATCACATGATTGTAGTTTCTGAGAAAAGGAAAGCCCCACCGTGTATATTTACACAATTACATGAATAGTATTCCCGATGCTTAGTGGTCTATACAACTTGCTTGATTAATTTATCAGTGTACACTGTACACCAAACATCACTCTACCTTAAGAACCTTATTCAACTCTCGTATGTGCTCTACACGCCCCATCGTGTAATTTCCAATTAGACATGGGTAATCAAACACAAATTCCATAATGAACTTCTTACGCTAGTTTCACGTTGAATGTCATTTTCTTCCCCCTATGGCCAATAAAATGGAGAGTACACGATCTCGCGACGGCTACCAGATAGAATAGCCTGACATTAAAGGCCCGGCCAAATACAGGGTGTTCTAGAACGCGGCGTTACGACGTTCTCTAACAATACAACGGAACGCTGCTGTAACTCGGCGTTCTAGAACGCCGTAACGCCACGTTCTAAAATGCCCTCTATTTGATCAGGCGTTGAGTTCATCTACATTTGAATCACTTGACATCTTGATAAAAAATGGCGTAATGCTTTTGCTCATCCCGTCAAACAGGCCTATTTAGTACAACCAACGGAATGCGGTAACGCGGCGTTAGAGAAGCTATTTCACTTCGGCGACTTCCAAAATACTGACGGCTGGTAGATCTGCACCTGTATTTATACCTGCTAATGGTAACGTGGCCCAACCAGGTAGCGTTGGTAGCCCCGCCCCTTCGCGATATGGTAGTGTCTTCAGGTCCTTTAGAATGGGTATCCATGTCCGGTTGACTTTCTGTGTTTCTTCTTTCCTATTGAAATTATTATGATGTTTTTGTATTTCGATGGCTTCTCTTTGAAGTCTGGCATGGTATGAAGACGTTGCGGCAAGAACCTGGGTTTCTTCAAACTTGATCCTGTGACTTCCCTTCTTAATCGCATGTTCGGCCACCGCTGATTTATCCGTATGGCCTAGTCGACAGCTAGCCTTATGTTCTGCAATTCTTGTGTTTATAGATCGCTTCGTTGTTCTATGTATACACTCCCACATGTGCACGGTATACGATATACCCCCGGTGTTGTGAGTGGGTCTCTTTTATCCTTCACCGTTCTCAAATATTCCTGTATCTTTCTTGTGGGCTTGTAGATGGTCTTGACGTTTTCCTTTCGTAACATTTTTCCTATTCTGTCTGTTATTCCAGGCACATAGGGTAGAAAAGCTTTTGCTATCGGTTTAGGTTCTGGTTTTGTCCTATTTCTTCTCATTGTTCTTGTTATTTCCTTTTCTGTGTAACCATTTGCCTTAAGAGCATTCTTTAGATGTTCCAGTTCGGTGTCGAGTTCTTCTTGTTTGCACACTTTTCTTGCTCGTTCTGTCTAAGTTCTAATAATTCCGTACTTCTGTGATGGGTGATGGTTTGATTTTTTATGTAAGTACCGGTCAGGATGAGTTGGCTTTCTATATACCTTGTGCCCTAATCTAACTCCCTTTCATGTTAGAAGAACATCAAGGAAGGCGAAATTTTTGTTTTCTTCTACCTCCATGGTGAACTTGATGTTTTCATGCACGCCGTTCAGGTGTTCTAGAAATTCTTCGAGCTTTACTCTTCCGTGACTCCAAATGACAAACGTATCGTCCACGTATCTGAGCCATGTCTTGGGCTTGTATTGAGCGCTCTTCAAGGCTGCCTGTTCGACCTTCTCCATTACAAAGTTCGCTACTACCGGGCTTAGAGGGCTTCCCATGGCTACACCTTCAATTTGTTCGTACATGTTGGCGTCCCAGACGAAGTAGGTTGTCGTTAACACGTGGTTGAAAAGGTTTGTAATGTCTTCCGGAAATATGTTCTTGATGTGTTCGATTGCATCGTTTAATGGCACCTTTGTGAATAACGACACCACGTCGAAGCTGACCAGCATGTCGGACTCTTCCAGCTGTATGTCTTTGATTTTCGCAATGAAATGGGCTGAGTCCTTGATGTACGAGTCGGTTTTTCCAACGTATGCCTGTAATAATGTAGTTAAGTGTTTTGCTAATTCGTAAGTAGGCGAACCTAACCTATTGCGCTTACGATCGGGCGAAGTGGAACGTTGGGCTTGTGGATTTTTGGTAACCCATAAAGCCTAGGAGTCAGTGCATCACTTCTGCAAACCTTCTTTTTTGTTTCTTCGTCAAACTTCTTAGCTGATGCCTAACTTTGCATTCATTCATTCATTTACTTTCTACCGCATAGACTTCAACACCTATTGTAAAAGGAACCGAATGATCATTCATTCGGTTGTCTATCAATGAATACTCCAGAACCATCGAATAATTCGAATGAATAGTAACCATCGAATGATTCGATAGTTTTTATTCGATGGTTCCCATTACTACTAGTGAGTATGTTGCGTCGAACAGAACAGAACGCGCAAAACATTTTCGGAGGTTTGTCGGTAAACGGGACTTGCACAAAGATTTTATTCGTTCGGCGGTGTTCGGTGAATACGGGCAATGCGGCAGTTTTGGACGTTCGTCGTGTTTGTTGGTATATTTATGCCTAGCTATGGAGTGGAGCAGAGAAAAGTATCTGGAGCTAATTGTCAAGTTTAAAAGGTAGCCTATTTCATGGAATCCGACCAATGAAATAAGGAAGCATGATGCTTGGGTGGCAATCGCTACTAATATGGAGTGCACCGCATCAATATGAAGAAAATGGAAAGTCTTCTTTCGAGCCTTAGAAGAGAAAAAGCGGAAGGGACAAAATCCATAGCAACAGGCAAAGGTGAAAATATAGAGGTGAAAGCTATTTATTTGTTTATTGCTCTTTTCTATCTCTTTTTTATTACGCGGGAATACCTTTATAATTTTATAAGCACCAGCGGCTATGGTAATATCAGATGCATCTATTTCGACAACAGACTGATTACCGAAGGGAAACCAGTTTCTTCTTCTTTCAGTACCATCTCCTCAGCGAAGGTTGGCGACCATCAATTGGAATTCTTCTCTGTCTTGGGCTAAACGAATGATTGTACAGGCCTCTCTGATATTAAACCACTGGCGTAAGTTCCGAAGCCAGGAGAACTTTTTTCGTCCGATCCTTCGTCGTCCTTCGATCTTTCCCTCAACGATCAGTTGTAACAACTCGTACTTACTATTTCTAAAAATATGGCCAAAATATGCAGCTTTTTTTCGTTTTATTGTGGTTAAAAGTTCCTGTTCTCTATTGACTCTCTCTAGTACCCTAGTGTTTGTTACCCTCTCGGTCCATGATATCCGTAATATGCTTCTGTATAGCCACATCTATATAGTTCAAAACGTGACATGGTGCGAGCTTTTAATGTCCATCCCTCAACTCCGCATAATAATGTGGACAGTACATAGCATTTTGCAGCGAACACCGCCAAACAGGTGGAATGCTCCACGCAAAATGTTTTGTTGGTGGTTGCTCAGAGCGCGCCCGAAAAATGTTTCTTGCAGATTGTTTGGAGTTCGCGTCGCGTTTGGTTCGTTCGGAGTGTTTTGTTGCAAGTGAATACCCACCTTAACGTTAATTTGTAGATGGTAGCATTTCTACTTGGTGAACAAATTTATCTCCATTCGCGAAGTATTCACCTAAAGGGGTTGTCGGTAAGGAGCAGCAGAACAATTATTACACCAACACGAAAAGTCAAGTGGTTTTTGCATTTGATCTTTGATCTGGTGTGTCTCATTCCTCAAGGATCTTCACTAGGTCCCTTAAAAAGGACAGATCTTATACTAAAGTCTCGTGCCTGTTAGAAATTGGGATTTCGTTATCATTCAATATCTTGATATCCCTAAACATTTTGGTTATATGCACGGAAAAAAGACTGTTGTAAATTTTTCCACAATTGTAGGTATTTTCACTACAAATTGTGGATGATATAGGGACAATGACAGCTTGTGTATATTTGTAACACTAAGTTGTGGAGCTGTGGACCCAACAATTGTGTTCCATATTACTACCACCGAGAGAGTTTATTTGCGACCCCTGTGGATTTTTCATACAAATATTGTAACAACAGGATAGCAACAATTTGTAGACTAATAGGCGACTCAGTCAATGTACTAATATTTCACAAAAAGTACAAAATTATTTAACACATTGTTGCAGTAAAATTTTGAACAATATTGTGAAGTCTATTACACTACAAAATTGGGGTTTAATAATCCATAATAAATGTGATGTGTGAGGTAGTTGTGGAGGCAAAAGTAAAATGAGGCGTGTATACAATGGTTTATTTTCATACAAAAAAGGTGTCCACAAGAAGAATACAACAAATAATCACACTGGTATATATGCTTGACCACAATCATATTCACTTTCTAATAATCATCATTGACTGGATAGTTTGGATGTCCAATGGCACTGAAAAATAAAAATATCATAACGTAGCATAAATAATACAGTATCTTCATATCATTCAAGCCGCAGAGTTCCAACCCGTATAGTTAATTTCAAATTAGTAAATTCTAAAACAGTCTAACGTAGAAATATTCGAATAAATCAATATTTTGCTATTCTGCTGCTATTTGCGGTATAGATAAATACTACCTCACATCCATACAAATGAAAACACCCCTGTAACCCTGTTTGGACTTGAAAGACGTTATGGCGTTATACAGCGGTGAGCTTTCGCCGCATAAAATAAAGATGCGTAGCTTTTTCGATGTTGAGCCAATTATGCTTAAATATTTTATACGCTATAATAATAATCCTTCATAGAAATGTGAAAAAACACGGTAACTTCACTGAACGAAAACAGCCCTATATCTATTTCTACCACGTAGGTGCAGCGTCCATATTGACATTACTTTTAGACAAACGACAGCATTAAAACGTAGCCCTTACGTAATCATTTACACTTATTTACAATTATAATCTCCGACATATAAATTTTCGCCCGTGAATTTTTTCTACAACTGTTTAGTAGATACTAGCGGACACAGCTTTGTATTTTCGAATCAAAACACATTGCAAAAATAACACACGTAAGTCGTTGCTTCCACATTCAATTACAAACTCCTATGACTGCCTGTCTGTATCTCAATGACACAAATAAATAAACTAGTACTTACCCAGGAAAATAGGAATGCACTCAAACCCTCCATTTCTTAGAATATATGGTATCTAGTATCTTCTATAGGTATAGGTATAAATTATATGCTTCACACGTCGCCGTCGGTTGTTGATACACAGGCACAAACCAAATGGGAACTCAACAAGAAAAGAACTAGAAAGACACGGACTTGCGCAGACCCGTTCAGACTTCTTCAACCACAGTTCTGTGGATTTTTTAACAATACATTGTGGGAAAATGCTTAACACTATGTTAACTTTTCTATCGCATGATTGCGGAAAGGGAAACTGAATAGTTTGTGTAGAAAAGCTACATACTCCGATTGTGAAAGAGTCCATAGCAAGCCAACGCAGTTTGGTGGAATATGTTGCTAGACCCAATAAAACTTTATTCAACAATCTTTTGAAAATATCTTACAATATGTAGAAAAATTACCAACAATCATACCACACAATATTGTTTAAAAATACTCATGTCTGCTTTTTTCCGTGTGTTACTGTGAAAATCACTCCTTTCGGCGAGTTCTGTATGCAATATGAAGAAAAGTCCCAACTTAGGAAACACCCTGTACACATTATTTATGTTATATCATTGAAGCAATGATTAACTTTTTAAAAACTTTTATTTGCGGCACAAGCTTGTGTCGCACTTTCAAGTTACAATTTTACAAATGAATCTTATGACTACTTGACATGACGGAGTCTAACCGGGTATTGAACAACTGTGGTACGCAGTACCACCCTTTTATACTTAATTACTGCTGACAGAAGTGGTTTGCACACGTGGCATCGAACAATGATGCTTTGTATGACTTGTTATTGCAGGAAGTCGTTATCAGTTGTTTGTCTACTTTGGAGGTAACTTTGCAACAAAGTTGCCTACAATAGATTCATTGTTTGAAACTATTACAATAAGGCTCATTGTCAAAGGGCCATATAACAACTCCCCGTTTTTTCAAAAAGTTGTTGCTATGCCATGCAACAACTTTTCCCAAAATGGAAATAAAATAAAAATGTAAAATCAAAATTCAAAATAAAATAAAAATGTGAAGTGTAAAATGTAAAATATAAAATTGCAAAAGGTAAAAAATGCTTAAAGTCCTGGCTAACAAATTTTCACAATTTTCCACAAAATCACATACACTGCACAAGTCACGAAAGTGGAATTTCTTCAGGAATTCCTTCTCCCTGGAAGCTGGGGCGTCTTCTTGGGAAGAGTCGTGGATAACTTTTCAGAGAACTTCCTTGAGGGTCTGGATCATCATCGGGACGTATTGCACCAGTAATAGATAGTCGAAAGGGTTTCCGTTTTCTACATTTGCATATCACATATAGTATCAAGATAATGCAAATTAAGGTAACTACAGTGTATGTAAGCCATGACCTGTTTTTCGAAATGAAGGGCTCATTTATTATCTTATCCAGTTCTTCTGCATTTTTGTCCAATTTATGATGTGCAACTTCTAAATCATCAAGATTCAATTTATTCAATTTGAGGAACTTTAATACTGGAAGATCCTCTTTTTTTGGCAAGTCTTTGCAGCATTGGAATGGAATTTCGATAGGGTGACTTTTGTATGTCATATTTTTGTAAACATCTACTCGAGGTTTTGAATGTACTCGAGTACTACCTATAAAGGCATTGCAATCTGGCTGGAGTTTCAATATAGAGTTACTGCCAATGGTTTTTGTAACTACACCCTTATTTGGACATTTTACTGTAACTGGAATAGGCTGTGTTACTGTTACTAGCCAATGATTTATTGATAATGATACAACTGTATACCCTTCTGCAGCTATCACTGTGGCTTGACATGTTTTTGGCAATGTAATGCTATATTTTAATAGTTGAGCTTCACAAATAGCATTTTCGTCAACAGGATATGGTAATACATCTGAGCATAATTTTGTTAAGAACGAGAGCTTTTTACATTTATCTGGATCACGAATAGATAAATACAATAATGAATCATCACTTCGAGCTATGTACCTTCGTGATGTCAATAGGACATGGAAAAGGCCAGTACGCTTATCTGGTACGGGTAAAGGTACAATTTTATACAAAGTATAACTTTCAGGTTCAACTAGTGGTATTTTAAGGACAAATATAACTCTCGATTCTGTTTGAAAAGCTTCAAGTTCAATAATATCTAAATATGTAGCAACATGTGATTCATAGACTGGTAGAGGAAGACTGTTTCTTACCAGATTACGAGAAATTTCTTGTAAGAAATACATTAAGTCTTTTGGATCTATTATTGAAGTATGGATAATATGTAATCTTGCAAATGTAATCGCATTCAAAATGTCATTAATGGTTTCTTCCAAAAATAAATAACTTTCCATAAGTGATTCACACATTTCTAGCATTTCCAAATGAGCTTTATAAAATGCTATTGATTCAGAAATATTGTAAATAGTTGTTTCAATTTGACTTAAATCAGAATTGAAAGTTTCTTCATCTAATTGTAACTTTCGAATGGTATTATTAAAACTTTTAATTACTGATGTAGTAACTGAAATTTGGTTTTTCATTAAATTTTCTATCTGATGTTCATCTTGAGATAGTTTATTAATGCAATTGTTGAAGTATTCTCCATCATCAGAGTCTAAATTTCCTGTGATTGCTTTCCAAAATGTTCCGATCCCATTGATTAATCCTCGTCGCATTCTACTGGCTGACTGAGTATTGGCAAATATCGATCGGAATTTTGTATTCAAATTATCAGATATTTGACTGAGTAAACTAACATGTGTTTTTACTTGAGCCCTAAAAGCTTGCATGCGATTCGTTGGTTGGTAGATTAAATCTTCCATTCTTTCTAATAACCTGTCGTTGTGTGTTAATGTTTTTTCAACTAATTCCAAATCTTTGTATACTAACAGAGTCCATTTTTCATTAGAAATTTTGATATTTGTTTCTTCATAATAAAATATACCTACAGTATTGTTCACCGGTTCAATGAAGTGCTGTGCGCGAGTTGGAACTGCAGCTAGCAGCAATAAAATTCTGTAAAGAAACTAAGTTTCAAAATATGGTTTGAGCCTATCAAAATTTACTTTTGTAATCTGTTTTGTTTCTAAATTTATAAGTGTGGCTGAAGTGCCATGAATATTTTGGATTTCAAAAGGACCATTAAATTTATTACGCAGTTTTCCAGAAATCTGCGATTCTTTTAACCAAACTTTATCACCAATTTTGAATTCATACTGGTTTTTTGAAATACGTTCGTCAAAACGAATTTTTGCTTTTTCTTTGCTCCGTACTGTCTTTTCTCTAGCTACTTTATAATAATAATTAATCTTATTCCTTAAATCTCTAATGTATTTCGTCATAAGGGCGTTTTCATTATATAGGGTTTCAGGAGGTCGCCCTGACGTATGTCCGAAGACAAGTTCATATGGGGTAAATCCGTGTGATTTATTCTTTGTCGTGTAGTACCATATCACTGCATATGGTAAAATACTAAAGGGGTGTTTCGTTGGGTGTTCTATATAAACATTTTGACAAATGACCATTTTTAAATTTTCTTCTGCAAAAATAAATGACATCATTTCCAAAATTGGAATGTCGAGATTGTTTTCGACAAACACTGTCTGAGATAAATCTATGAGATGTTTACTATTATAAATAGATGTAAAAAGTACCATATTACATAAATCTGGATCTGCGGGAAGGGGAATAATAAGATATTTTCTATCCTTAACAGTTTTGCTGGAAGCGACATTAATTTGATTAGCTGAAAAATCAAGATTTTCTTCAAAAATGTCTAAGGTAATTTCTTCATGTAATTGAGACATAAAATCTTGTCTGAAAAATGTAAGAATTTGTTTATGACTTTTGTCTAAGAGTTGAGCTGTTGAAAACTCGACTTTACTATAATCAATTAAAGATGTTGTTTTATATAGGTCACAGAAAATATTAAATTCACTTTCTATATTTTGCGTGGATGTTTCTGCATCATCATGCTCAGCAGAAAAGGTATTTACTGTTGCGCGTTTGCTCATATCGGGTAATTTGATTCTGGACAAAGCGTCTGCATTCTTATTTGTTTTGCCGGGTTTATAAATAATTTCGTAATCATATTCCTCGAGTTTTAATCTCCATCTAGCTAAACGACTACCAGGGTCAGATATGGAAAATAACCACGTTAAGGGTTTTTGATCACAAACAATTTTGAATTTCCTACCATATAAATAACCTCTCCAGTGGCGTACACACCATACAATAGCGAGGAGTTCTCTTTCAATGACAGAATAATTTTGTTCAGCTTTACTCAAAGTACGGGAAGCATAGGCTATCGGAAGATCTTTACCTATAGGGCCTTGTGATAATACACCACCAATGGCATAATTACTTGCGTCAGTAGTTACAATAAATGTTTCATCAAAATTTGGATAAATTAATATAGGGGATGTTGTAAGAGCTTTCTTTAGAGCTTCAAATGCTTGTTTGCATTCGAGAGAAAAATTAAAGGTAACATCTTTCTTTAATAAAAGGGTTAAGGGTTTTGAAATTTTGGCAAAGTTGGGAATGAATCTTCTATAATAACCTGCTAATCCTAAAAATGACTTTACTTCCTTTTGATTTTTGGGTTCTGGAAATCTTTTAACACAATCTATTTTCAAAGGGTTTGGCTTTACACCTTCGGGGGTAATGATATGTCCTAAGTAAGCAACTTCTCTTCTCAAAAATTCACACTTATCAGGTTGAAGTTTGAGATTAGATTTTCTAAGTCTTTTGAAAATTTCTTTAAGACGGTTTTTATGTTCTTCTACGGTGGTGCTATAGACAATAAGATCGTCCATGTATACAAGACATCTTTCATTTTGAATTCCTAAAAGAATATTGTCCATTACACGTTGAAATGTGGATGGAGCGTTCTTTAAACCAAATGGCATTCGAACAAATTCGTAATGACCATTTTCGACTGTAAAAGCTGTTTTGGGTATGTCTTTGGGTTCGATTTCGATTTGGTGAAAACCAGATGCTAAATCGAGGGTGCTAAAATATTCGCATTTGCCTAATTGATCTAATAAATCTGAGATAAGTGGTAAAGGATATTTGTCATCGATAGTTTGGGCATTTAAATTTCTATAATCTATGACCATACGCCATTTTTGTTTTCCGGAGGCGTCCATCTTCTTTGGTAGAATCCATATAGGAGAATTGAATGGACTTATGCTCTGGCGAATTATCCCTTGTTCTAGTAATTTTGCAACCTGTTCTTTTACTTCCTGTTTGTAAATTTGGGGGTACCTGTATGACTTTGTGTATATGGGCTTTTCGTTGTAGAGATTTATTGGGTGTTTAATTTCGCTGGTGAAAGTTAAATTATCACCATCAAGATAAAATATATCAGAAAAGTTTAAACACAAATCAGTTATTAATTTTCTTTCTTCCTCATTTAAGTGGTCTAAACGTAAACTATCCAAAATCTTTTCTTTTCTATTTATAAGTTCTGTATCTGCTTCTTTTTCAACAACTTTGAAGTTGTTCACTTCTTGAATATCAAAAGGTTCAAAAGATAACGAAGGAAAAGTAACTTCTCTAGCAGAACAATCTGAATTTAAAATGGTAGTGATAAACTCACCTTTATTATCAATTTTGACAAGAGCATTTGGAATTCGAACTTTGTCTTGTTCAGTAGATAATAATATAGCTTCAGTATTTCTAAGACTTGATTTTAATTTTACGCATTTCTCTAATCTTGGTTCAATGTATATGTTGTTGACTACTTCTGAATGTTCTTGGAAATGAGAAGGGTTTTCTGGCGGTTTTGATGAACTAGCACTTTCAAATTTTGATAATTTTTCATCACCTGTTACTTTGAAAATTGGTACAACTCCATAGTTAGTAATTAGAACTTGGTTTACTACGTCTATGACTGCATGAAAATGTTCTAGAAAATCAACACCTAAAAGTCCGTCAAACTCGATATCTAGATCATGAATATAAACTTTGTGTGGATCGTGTACGTCGGAAAAATTTATCCATGCTGATTCAGATATTTTCACTTTCTCATCAGTAATGCCTTGAATAATCATATTCTCTGTGTTTCTGTGAGTATAGCCTTCAATGACATACGGTTTAAAAATAGTTAACGACGCACCAGTGTCGATAAGAAATTTGAAACCTAATCCACCTGTGTCTTTCATATAAAATAAATTACTCGATGCAGCTGTATGAACTTGATTTTGGTTTAAAGGGATTTTCGTTCTGGGAAATTTAAATTTGGATTGAAATTGTCCATTAGGCTCAATTTCTGTATCCTTGTTTCTAATTGGTTTATCTCGGAATTGTCGATAGGAGGTTTTTCTTCTATCGCAAGCATGGGAAAATCCTGATCATGAGGATCATTTCCGTATGAAGATCCGTACGAGGGTTCTTCGTAATAATGTTGGTAATTTTCATAGGGTTCTTCGTAATATTGTTCAGTATAAGGGTAATCAATGTCCATCTCAGATGACTGAGACTCATTTAAGACATGTGCCCTTTGTGATGGGTTGTAGCTTGGATTTGGTCGAATATTCCTTTGGAAATTCGTATTAGGCTGGTAACTAGGGTTAGGCCTGATTACAGGGTGTCGATTTTGAAAATTCTGGGCTGGTTGAATGGGATAGCTAGGCCCTTGATTTTGAACTGGTCTTGTCTGTTGACTTTGACCTGGTCTGGAATTTTGAAAATTAGACGCACTAGGGGCTTGATTAGGAAAATTCGGTCTAGAATATTCCTGTGGTCTAAATTGTTGCTGTTGTACTTGAGTACGAAATGACTGTGTAGAGTTCGTCCTACATTCAGAACTTACATGTCCTTTCCTTTGACAATTGTTGCAAATTTTTGGTTTTTGATTTGGAACTTGCATTCTAGCAAACCTTTGGTTTTCCAAGTATGACAGTTGGAGTTCCCTTTTTATATGTGACATGGCTGTTAACATATCAGGAGGGTTTCCTGATCGGACAACTACACCAATACGAGGTTCTAAGCCTGTAAGGAGTGTGTTTAGTGTCATCGTTTCGATGAGGGATGATTGAGCTAATTTTTGTTCTCGTGTTAGGGGTTGTCGGTTGACTGCAGAATGCATTTTTGCATTGTGCGTCTGAAGTCTCGCAGCAAAAGTTAACGCTGACTCACCAGGTAATTGCCTGATGCGCTGTAAATCAGCAATAAGGGATGTTAGGTCTCGAAGGTCACCAAAATGTGTTTCTAGCAAACTTCGAATTTCTTCCCAAGTGGAGGGATTTCTAGAGTTTATCAACTCTGCTGCTTTTCCGCGTAACTTATTTTTTAAATGTAAAATAACTAGAGCTTTCTGATCGTTCACTGCCATTTGATAAGCAGTGCGACAGGAGTTAATGAATGTGTTCAAAAGTATTGGATTGCCATCGTATTCAGGTATTATGGAGAATATTTCAGACAATCGGTATGGCTCTATAATATCATCTACTGTGGCGGAGTCGACATCAGCTCGCGTATTATTAGTTGCCATTTTGAATTTTGTTTATGAAATTATTTTGTGAATGAAAATTTATTAATTCTATTTAATTATACTTTGTTTATACCTTATACCAGATAATCACACTAACTGGAAGTGAATGATTTCAGTATTGGACTTACATGTATCCGTGCATCGGGAATCGCTCTGTTCTCCGTGCCGTTTTCTTTCTTCTTTTTCTTTCTTGTTTTCTTTGTTGCTTGGGTTCCCTTGGGGGATTGGGATCCGCCGCCGCTAGTGAGGACAGGCCTTGTACTCGCTGCTTGCAGACTTCCTGAGCGTTGTTGGAGACAGGGGTCGCCTTGTTCTGCCGGTCCTTGTAGTCCAAACGACTTGGCTGCTACAGGGGTCCAGAAGTTAGGTCGTTGCTGGCTCTTGAAACGTATGAAGGTCCAAGCCTACGGTCTAGGGGTGTTCTCGTTCTAACGTCGTTGAGGTATCCCACTTCTGACACCAATTTTTGTTATATCATTGAAGCAATGATTAACTTTTTAAAAACTTTTATTTGCGGCACAAGCTTGTGTCGCACTTTCAAGTTACAATTTTACAAATGAATCTTATGACTACTTGACATGACGGAGTCTAACCGGGTATTGAACAACTGTGGTACGCAGTACCACCCTTTTATACTTAATTACTGCTGACAGAAGTGGTTTGCACACGTGGCATCGAACAATGATGCTTTGTATGACTTGTTATTGCAGGAAGTCGTTATCAGTTGTTTGTCTACTTTGGAGGTAACTTTGCAACAAAGTTGCCTACAATAGATTCATTGTTTGAAACTATTACAATAAGGCTCATTGTCAAAGGGCCATATAACATTTATATAGACAGATGCATCGGAAATTATGTGATTGGCATATCAGTGGGCATACCTGCCATCGAGTTCCACCCTAACCCCACGACCACTGCCCGTTCCTTTAGTAAAAATCGAAACATAGACAACAATACGGTAAGGTGTATATTACAGTAGTTAATTTATGTGCATATAATTCAGTGATGCAACCAACAGCGGCTTCTAAAGTTTCAATATCAAGGCGGATGCGATGTTTAGTAGTAGCAGAGACGTAACGTCCAGGCTGTTGGAAATCCTTATCTCTATGGAAGTTCCTTACCACTTAGTATTTACCATACAGCAACTCTATGAGTCTAGCTCGGCTCGAGTAGGAATTGATGATAATCTGTCTGGTCAAACAGCAGCCAGAAAAGGAGATCGTTGTATTATCTCCGATGTTATTCAACATTTACTCTGAATTTGTGATGAGGCAGGTATTGGACAACTGGAATGGCGGTGTAACTATTGGGGCAAGTAAAATATCCAATTAAAGATTTGTGTCGATGCAACCCTTATTGCTGCTTCTCAGGAAGAACTAGTAGCTCTATTAAACATCTTAGAACAACACAGTGCAGCATATGGTCCTGGTATTAACTATAACAAGACCAAGGTTATGATCGTAGATAGAGCACGATAATCATCGAGACATAAAGTCAGTAGGCCGTAGTAGAACTTTTGTGTACCTCGGTTCTTTGATCGACAATTCGGGTAGCTATGAAAATGAGATTCGACGGCGCACTCAAGAGGCACGTGTGGCCATGACAAGCCTTACTAAAATATGGCGTGACCATAACATCACTAAAGCTACCAAAATGTCGCTGATTCAGTCTCTTGTGCTCCCCATATTTTTGTATGCCTCGGAAGCTTGGACTGTCAAAAAGGCAGATCGAGCTCGCATAGATGCTTTTGGAATGGAGAATGCTGGTAGCTCCGTATACCGCCCATCGAACTAAAGTTTCCATACTGGATGACCTCGGTAATCCAAAGAGACTATCCTCCATTGTGTCGACTCGACGAGAATACTTATATTCTTCGGACATATTCACAGAAGCGATAATATGGAGAAACTTGTAGTTCAGGGTCGTGCGCCGAGTGGGCGGTGCCGCGGCCGTTTCCCTACACTCAGGGTGGATACGACGGAACAGTTGCTGGATATGAGTATCAAGAGCGTCACTGAACTGACAGTAAATCGCGAATGATAGCAAGCTCAAAACTATTGATAATATTCGTGCCGGCAGTACTCTAGCTCCGACTTAATGCATTTTACGAGTTCACAACATGCCTGTGACCATGAAAAATGCAACGCTACCTCTCAGACTATTAATTTAAGCGCGGATTGAACTACCTTTTATCTTTAACTCAAATATACATATCTATCGTATGCTTCGTCACGTTTAAATTAATGTAGGATTCAAATTCGGGGCAGATTCTCATTTTCCCAGTCCTCTCTGCCTCCTGTTAAATTGTTTCGCTACGCCCCTGGCTGTAAGTCTCGAAAACCCAAAGCAAATATTATCTCTGGTGTTACCAGAACAACAATGTGCAGTAGCCAAAGGAATGCAGATTGCGAAGATTCCATGTTAGACACAGAGCAAGGGAGAAGCGTATGAAAGATGGAGTCACGTGCCTCAGCTGTTATTAGATACAGCAACGTAATGACGCTTTGCCCTTTATTGCTATCAGGGTTTTGCGGCTCTAACCATCGAACTATTTTTACATGCAAGCGGATGATAATAATAAAAGGTCTTTATTTTCAACTCGGCGAATGTCAGCTGAGCTATTTGCTAAACCGAACATGTATCAGCTAATTACATTAGAAGGTACAATACTTAGGGCCGATTTTATCAACATGCATATTTAACAAAGCATTTAACAAAGCTTTTCTATTGGATGTTATTCAGCAAAAGCTTTCTATTGGGTATTGCGGGCTAGGTTAATAAATATTGTCCAATAGTATTTTATCAATATTAAAAACAAAACGTCAAAGCTGGATGACACTTTTCATCATATTATATATAAGCTTTATAACAAAACTATTGTTGTAACAAGTGTATATTTGTTGCAACATAGGCGATGAATAAAGTTTGCAGCTCGAGACGAAGTCTACGATCGAAATAAATATCTTTTTGAATGTTTGAAATTAGATCACAAATCCCAGTAATAAGGTACCTAAACGAATTTGTTCTGAGGCGACTTTTTCTATAGCATGCTGGGTGACCGAGTGGCATAGTGGTCGACATCGTAACGCTTGATCTCGCTGTATTCCTGGGTGGTGTTGGTTCGGGACACAGCCCGTGCAACTATTTCTTTTTATTTTTTTTATCATTCATCGATCTGCTTTTTACTCATGTTACACACATTTTTTTGTATCATCGACATAAAAATGTTTTTGAATCAAATTTTATTAGACATTTTACTTGACATATTGCAAAAGCTAAG
The DNA here is from genome assembly GCA_951848785.1 of Callosobruchus maculatus. NCBI lineage: Eukaryota > Metazoa > Arthropoda > Insecta > Coleoptera > Chrysomelidae > Callosobruchus > Callosobruchus maculatus. Next base: position 3,341,300 of record CATOUR010000296.1, read on the forward strand.
TACCGGAGGCGGTGGAGAATTCAGTCAGTGGAAGCGAAGTTTATCCGTCAATATCAATCGCCAATTGCTCTGATAGCGGTATCAAAATGAAATTATTCCAAAAAAGTAAAATTATTCGTAATTTTTGTTGTACTAGTAGAACATCTAATAACATTTGATTCAAAAACACATTTATGTCGATGGTACAAGAAAATGATATAACATGAGTAAAAAACATTCCAATGAATATTTTGGATAAAAAAAAATAGTTGCACGGACTGGGTCTCGAACCAACACCACCAGCGACACCAAGTCATACGATGTCGACCACTATGCCACTCGGCCACCCAACATGCTAGAGAAAAAATCGCCTCAGAACATATTTGTTTAGGTACTTTATTACTGGGATCTGTGATCTAATTTCAAACATTCAAAAAGATATTTATTTCGATCGTTCACTGCGTCTCGAGCTGCAAACTTCATTCATCACCTATGTTGCAACAAATATACATTTTAGTTACAACTGTTACAAGTATTTTCACGAAGTACGTCACACGGGATCGGGAGCCGTCGGCGTGTTTTCGGTACTGCATTCAAAAACCCATTTTTATTTTGATATAACCTTTGAATTATTGTGAAAAAAAAGAAAACAAAAACAGTTTTGTCATAAAACTTATATATGATCTTTCCATTTATCACAAAAAAAAATTATTCAAAACCCTAATTTTTTGTCATCATCATTTAGCAGAAGAAAAAACCAGCGATAAAACCTACAGTTTATGCGGATTCTGATTGGTTGAAATTAACAATTGTTAAACTTTTTGTTAAACAAGAAAATGCAATTTTTCACGCATTCAGGTGGAAAACCAGACTGGAAAAGATACTAGATGGTTCATAATGGTCGAATGTATATAAAGCATGACATTTTTAACCTTTTTGAGGTAAACTTCAAGAGAAATCAATAGTTTTCAGAGTACTTTGACAGATGCATGTTCTTAAACGGGTTGCTCTGATTGATCAAAGCCTTTATTAAAATGCGCCTGTTGATAAAATCGGCCCTAAAAATCATGACAGAAATTGTTACATGTAACAATTCATAGAACAACAGTTAAAACTCACATTCACATAAATCTATTAGAACTTACTATTGTAAGTTGTAAGGCCAACGAAAACAACAAATAAATAGTATGATTTACGAACAAATCTGAATTATCTAGCACCGTAACAAGTACTCCCTATGTTTGTGTTTGAAAGATGCGTATGGTAAAGATCTAAAACAAAAAGGAACCTCATTATAAATTGCCGTTGTATTAAAGTAAAAGATATTTTACATGACGTAGTTTTGTGGCTCGGAATATCCAAAATATGATTTGATCCCAGTAAACGCTCATGCGTTAGTTAAACGTTGCGTTGTTTATTCCGTGACACCTTTCTATTTTAATGTTCCTTTTTTACGTACTATCAACTTTGACATGTTGCGTTGGAAGTTGCGTATAAATATACGTTTCATACCGTTTTAGAAAAGCGATCATTATACGTTTAAAAATGTTCAACTTTCAACGCTTCTCGAGAAAGTTTAACAGTCGTGTATTTGAAGCATGAATAAGATATTATTTTTGCCCCATCTAAAACGTTATTTTTAGGTTGTATTTGAATTGTTATACCTTATCCACCGAAGAAACGGAGTAACCATGCACAATATATGTAAATTTTTACTGTATGGTCAAGGGTTATATGCACACTGTCTACAAAACTGCATACTGAGAGCAGTGATGGTATTATAAACAGAAAAACTAAGTTCGATTTATCCGAGTAAAGCCCCAAAATATGGGTTTGAAATAATTTTTTACTCCTTTTCTTCAGTGGACAGACTATAGTAATACTGGTTATACTTTTAAAGGACGTCATATATAAAATGCAGCAAATGTTTGTTTTTTAATGTATCTATTAAACTCTTACTAATAGGTGAAGACCGCTTATAAAAAGAATATAAAACACGCAACGAAAAATCCTTGTTTCATCAGAGTAGCTCGTTTTTTACCTTCCTTTGTACTTGACGTTTCTAGTGAATTTTAAAACGTGGCGTAATTCACAATCACCTAGAAATAGACATGTTCTCATTAAATCTGGAACAATCCTACCTATTTATTCTAGATTATAGGCTCCGGATGTCCGGCGTTAGCAGAAATTTGGAAATCATAGTTTCAATTTTACTTACTTACATTTTTACTCACTCTATTTTCAAACTACTTAGTGAATGACAACTATTTTTGATTTTCTCAAAAAAGTTTTTTAATGTGCAAAAAAACTCGCAATGCAAAATCATACATTCTATAAATGCCTGTAATTTAACAACCAAACACGATCAAAAGGCTAAATAGTTTACCAAGCTTTCTTCTTCAACTTGCTCTTTGAGTCATTACTGTAAGTTTAAAGGTAACGCCAGGAGCTTGGAAATGCGAAATTTATTTTTATGGTGACCTTTAGACCTTACCTTTGGACCTTTTGACCTTGCCATTGGATTTTTGGACTTATCTCCCCTCATCTTAGACACATACACTGGAGAAAGGGATCAGGCGGCCACGCCTCCTCGCTAACACGGGAATACGTCTTTTCTTGGATTCTCAATTTCGCACGCTATACTCTATAGACCCTTAAACCGAGTTATTATAAATACGTGGAAATAAAACGTAATATGAGCCAATATGTGTAGTAGGTATACCGTGAAGATCGCGTGTGGTTGGTTATGTTGTGTATAGTACCTACCTACCGTTAGCCTTCCTATGGCGTTACGCCACTGTGCGCCAGACGTATTGCGAGTCCAGACCCGTCTAGCTACCTAGCGCGGGCGGCGAAGATAAAACAAAGATCAAACGAGGAATGCGAGGAGAACGAAGACCGGGAATACAGACAGACAGACGTGAGCTGGCCACTGCGAGGGTCAGACGTATGCTAGCAGTTCAGCAGCCGTTAGCGAGAACGACATCGGCCTCATCAGCTGGTATTCAGGCAAGCCGATTCCAGCGTAAGCTTCAAAGTCGTAAGGAGTATCTCTAGGGCTAGATATACTATCAGTGCAGTTAAGAAGAGACATAGGTGCGAGGTATTGGCAGAACGGTGGCTGGGAAACGGTTAAGGTACTGTAGAATTGAACTATAATCGTTGTGTGTGAACGGCGTTTAAAGTAGGGGTTATCCTGGGGACAATTAACTACTTGCGTGTTAATTAATGTCGGGTTTTGTATGTACGTAGCAATAGATTTTCATGTTTATGATTAGTGTTTTTTATTCACTTTCCTCTTGACCAACAACGTAAGAACCTTTACCCTGATAGAGTCTATAATAACTTGTTACATATGGTTTCATCACTTCAGCAGCATGAAACAAAATGAAGAAACTCAAATAATAATCAGGAGGCATGATAATCACATTGCTACTATTATAAGTAGTTATAGGTACTCCATGAATTGAGGAGAAAAATCAAGAAAAATCAAATTTGTCTAAACAAACGCACGCCGCCAAGCGACGATTGTAACACGATCATTTGCATCTCTAAGGTCCACAGCAGAATGCTAACTTTAGGTACAATCGCGTTTTCATCTCAAGAAATTGGTGAGTCATGTAGACGTACTTACCAAACGGAAGATCTATATAAACAGCTGAAAACTCAGGAAGTGGAGGGCAATTGTTAACTCTACAACAACAGGTGAAAAGCGGTTTGTTTATTTACGAGTTATAATAACTTCTAACAGTGAGGAGGCTATTGAAATAGATCAAAGAATAATGGAAGACAACAATGCAAGGGATGCCTTATAAGAGTACTGAATCCAGAGATTATCCCTAGGAAAACCAAAATAAAGGTATACTTATAGTACAAAAATCAGAGCCTCAGTTTTGTATGGAAGTGAGATATAGATCCCAAATAAAAATAATGATACAAAATTGGGTATATGGGAAAGAAAAGGTTACGGCAGATTTTAGGCGATGTAAGAAGGGCAAACTGAGTGAAGACTGTAAGGTTAAGGGAGTTTTAAATAAATGAAAGCTGAATTAATGACCACACCTTTAATTCAACATTACTTTTACAGTGTATATTTCAACAGTATACGGTTCTAACCAATAGATCAGTGTGTACTTACTGCTATTCTGAGTTACAGCCAACAGTATACAATAATTGCACACGCAAGAATACCTTCACCCTCCACACGTAAACATAAACAGCCAACAACTCCTCAAATGGTACGTCCTGTACCACGGATCCAAACAATCTCCCTGCCGGCGCAACGCGCAACTGTCACCCGATAGCGGACAGTAGACAAAATAATAGCTCGCCCAAAGACGTAGGACGTCAGGAATAGACGAATAAATGACCGAACACCTGGATAAACGGTAATAAAGCTAACAAGACGAATGTTGGAGACATCTACCACTGCCCTAGTATTTCACACAGGTCGTTAAAACGCAGCGTTTCAGGTCTATACGCGACTTTAGACACCTAGTCCTTCTTTTTAAATTCACATTCACAACCATTCTTTATTTCAAATAAAATACCAACTATAATATGTGTAGAAACATCTCTGAAATGCGCCAGACCAAACAGAATATAAAAGGGTTATAATCGTAATCCAGCCCATACCCACCGCTACTAAAGGCTAAAGGCTTTTCGCTATTACTTATTCAGTAGCCGAGAGGCAGTTCTCTGCTTCTCCTCTTATTTCTGGTCCTACACGAAATAACAAGTGTTTATTTTGCCCCGTGATTCGAGTGAATGGGTATAAATGCAAAGGGTCACGTTTACGCTGAGGCAAAATACTTTGGCTCGTTTAGGGTGCCCCAATAGAAGTGATAGGTTTTCTAATAGGGATATCTAGATAGTTGTCAAAGGTACAAACGTCATTCATCTGTTAAAATATTCAGTAAGGTTTAACAATTCATCATGGATCGTTTCACGCTTGCCAACCGTTTGGAAATTATTAAAAAGTACTACGCAAATTCCCGATCAATTATAAATACGCAACGCGCATTTCGTGGTGAACTCGGCCCTCATCATGGCTTCAGTGAGCAGGGAATTCGTCGTAACGTGGAAAAGTTTGAGCGTGAGTACACTCTATTGGACCTGAAGAAACCAAACTGAATGCAAACTCGTCACCGTGAAGAAAATATCGCCGCCATAGCGGCCAGTGTTCACGACGACCCAAATTTGTCGTATCGATGCCGAGCCGCGGAATTGGGCCTCTCCCAAGAGACAACTCGACGAATAATTTTGCGTTATATTTGGGACTGCACCCGTACAAGATCGTACTGATGCAACAATTGAAGCCAAACGACCATAGGCCGTTGCCGTGAGTTCGTAAATTGGGCGCTGTAAATGTTGAACGAAGATACTCATCTTAGTCAAAAAATCATCTTCTCAGACGAAGAAAATTTTAACCTCAATGGCTGTGTCAACAAGCAGGATTTTCATTACTGGGCTGTGAACAATCCACAAATGATCTAAGAAGTGGTCCAGTACCCCAAAAAATCGAATGTGTGGTGCGGATTGTGGCACGATGGCGTCATCGATCCTTATTTCTTTCGAAATGAGGAAGCGGATACCGTTACAACCAATGGGCCACGCTACCGAGCGATGTTGGAAGAATTTCTGTGGCCAGATCTCGACAGCATCGATATTACCGACATGTGTTACCAACAGGATGGAGCCACGAGCCTCACAAGCGACGCAACACTTGAAGCTGTTCGACAGAAGTTTGACGACTGGATCATCACCAGACGAGCGTTCATTGATTGGCCGCCGCGATCGTGTGATTTGACACCTCTCGATTATTTTCTTTGGGGGTACGTCAAATCGTTGGTCTTCTCCAACAAACCAGCCACTTTGGATGCCCTCGAAAACAATATTCGAGTAGCCATCAACGCCATAACGCCGCAATTGCTCGAAAATGTAATCCGAAGTGGGACCGACCACTTGAAGCACTGCCAGCAATCCCAATGCGAACATTTGAAAGATGTTCCATTCCATACATAATGTCATGGATGTAGCTTCAAAATAAAGCCAAAACCAATTTGGTATCTCAAACCATTGTTGTTTTATTTATTTTTTCTTTACTATCGTTCTTATGGGGCACCCTATAGTTAATCCTATAATGTCATTTTTGTCAGCTTTGTTTCCAAATTTTAGATCTGCGGTTACGTAATTCTACCAAAATCATTGGTTATAGCTTAGGTGATATACAGGGTTACTGGGTAAGTCGTGCGGAATATGGAAGGGCGTTATTATTTAGCTCATTTCTGTTGATTATTGCCGGTAGTTTGGGACAAAATTCAAAAAAATTTGTACAATTTTTTTTCTTCAACGCCCTGTATCTTGAATACGGATGGCGTTACGAAATCTTTTTAAGCAAACCTCAATTATTTTTGAGTTTTATACCTATCCTAGAGACGGGATTACCTTTTTTTTTGGAACACCCTGTATATTCCCTATACCAGTTATTGGTCTGGTAACAGGAGGTTTTATCTTATAGCTATTAGAATCACTTTCACTAAAAAGATATGTGTTTAAATGTTGTGGATGGGATTCCATTTTCGCGGCATATTCTAAAGTTTGAAGAGTTATTTTGAGGCGGATAGTCATTACGGATGCACCATATAACACGGATATAGCGGTTCAAAATGCTCCCGTAGCTAATCTTGTAGCTGCCATTTGAACCCTTTCCTATAATTTGAGTTTGCAGATTCGTTCACTAGACCAGCATGTCATAAAAAATGTTTAACGGAATCTCACGGTCAGCTCCCCAGGGAGTATCAGCCAGGCCACATTAAATTGATACTCTTTCTACAAAGTGCTATCAGATATTCGATATGATCACTCCAGCATAGTTTGCTATCAAACGTGATGCCCAATAGCTTGACAGACTGTTTGATGGCAATAGTTTCACCTTTGAGTGTAAGAATAGGTGGTCAGTGGGCTGTGCGAAGTCTACCAAAGTGTATACAGCTAGTTTTCGTGGTTGAAAAACGGAAACCGCGTGATTTTTCCAAATTATTTATCCGATCTATTTCTGATTGTAGGTTTTCATGACCTTCATTCAATGATGCAGGGTGTAGGATAGTAAGATCATACGACATACAATAGGGGATTAGCAAATAAAGTACAGTTCAACGTACAAAAAACTCAGGCAACAACACTGGAAATGGAGGGCCAGCCCATAGTCGAATTATCTTCCGTCAAGCTTTTGGAGATCAACATCAATAATAACATGTCCTGGCACGACCACGTCGTCAGTATTGCTAAAACGGCATCCCAGAAACTTGGAGTTTTGTTCAGCCTGGAACATCGAAGGAGAGTGGCTGACCTATCGCTGTTTTACAGATTCTATCACAGAAGATGTTCGAGTGAGCTCTCCCAGATAATAACACCAAAGGCCGTCCAAACCAGGAACACTAGAGAAGCTCTGCGAGCTCATCCTTACCAGGTCGAGATTCTTACTTCCCGAACCAGTCTCCTCCAGCATTCCTTCTTTTGGAGAACTTCGACGCTGTGATGGAATCAGCTGCCGGGAAATTTGTTTCCCGACGGCTACAACCTGCAGGGTTTCAAATCTAATGTGAACCGATACTTATCCTCCCGTGGCGCTTCTGCAGCGCTATAGGCTTTCAGCCTTTGCGGGAGGCTGACCATAAAAGAAATCTGGATTGTGGTTGGAATATCACAACTATAAAGTTTATTGAGATAGCAAACAGTGCTACACTAAGAACTGACCCTTGATAAACTCCGTTCTACAAGCCTCTGGTGGAGGATCTTATATCTCTTATTTGCATCTCGAGAGACCTATCACTGTGAAAACTCTATATTACTGCTGGTAAATTGCCTCTGAAGCGCCATTCATGTAACTGCCTCAGTATACCGAATCTCAATGTCATGGCAAAAGCCTTTTCGATATCTAACACAACCCCGCAGTGTGTTCTCGATTCAAGAAGAAATCTTGTATGAAATTTTCTATGTGCACTAGAGCATCTTGTGTAGAGTGTTTTTGCCGGAAACCGACTTGACTTCTTGAAATAAAGTTGAAGTGTTCAAGATTCCTGACAAGCCGAAAGCTATCAGTTCTTAAAAGTATAAGGTCCGGTTTCACAATCAAACTCAATTCACCGATTATGTTTAATCCGAGCATTAAGAAATAAATGGTTTTCGTAGTCGCCAACTAACAGATTAAAATGACATAATTGTCCAATAAGTTAATGGCTCGCCCTCGGCCAGTTAAAGCGCATTAATTGAAAAATCAACCTATAAATCTGACATGTCATTTGGAGTTGACACACATATCAGAATTTTGTTAGGTTGAGGTGTTTGTAAAATTTATTTCACAGATTACATTGATTCATAGCTGCTTCTGAGCACAGTTAAAAGCAAGTATTCGTCTAATTGCATAATCTTTTCTTTATTTATATGTATTTGTAGACGAGTATATTATATCCTCACTCATCAGGAACCTACCTCCTCCTGATTGTTCACTTTATCTACAAGTTTGCATTCTATAATGCTTTTGAATATTGCTACTGTACGAATTAATGGTAGCACCTCTTCTTTAGTAAGGTTACTACCACGCGCACGTTTTGCTTTTTGTGGCTTTGACTCCATACCTTTCTAATAATAGTAATAATGCTATAATGATATTGAAAGAATTGCAAAAACGAAAACTTATGTCACAGTCTAACACATTCATTTTTATAGGTTAAGCGAAATGTCATAGTGTCGTTCAAACAGCACAAAATGTGGCACTAAACCTTCTTTCAGGTGTACCGACGATATTTTATTGCCTGTTAATAAATTAGTTAACGTTTACAAATGCATTATGAAAGCGCATCACTTTAATGGAATGATTAAGTTAATAGGTACGTTTGCTAATCAACGCATTACTGAATGATTATGAAACCGGGCCTTAGTTTCAATTTCAAACCTTTGTGAAACAGCGCATGTACAATATTTTGGTGCTAATTACTATGAACTAATTAGATAGTTATACTAATATACTTCAGATTCTGAAAACACGTATTTGTTACAGGGTCTTCAGGGCTGTCAGGAAGCATCACCGTCATCTTTGTCTCGATTCTTCTGCGGTAACTGGAATAGCTTGGTTAAATCATGGAGAAGATCCATTTTGTATATAGAATGTTGTATATATTATTTCAAATTCGGTGTTGTACTTGCTATACAAGTTACAATCAGATAAAGTACAGTTATAGAGCAATTCGAGTTCAAAAATGCTGGTTGTCAATCCAGGCAGCTATATCCAAATGTTAACCCATCAAGGTTCTCTCAGAAATCTACATTTACTGTTTCTGGGAATTACATGTCCCATTTTCAGGTTACACAGCTATTTCATTTCTAGTTAATGAAACCCATTTATTGATGTCACCCGAATGTACGTGCATGTTTCAGTCTTTATCGCTAAACCAATCTATCGTGTTCATCACTATATCTATGCTTCGCGCAAAAGCGAGGAAAATGTGTTTGATAAACATATTTGCCCTATATGAAGGAATTACAGTTGCAGGCATCTAATATCTTTTATATTACAGTAGATTCGTCATTCAAAGCTTACATTTTTGTTAAACGGTTATACACCTTGGACAAAATGTGAGTCAATCTTTAAACAACCAAAAAATTAAGAATAAGCTCATCTTAAGATTTAGTTTATCCAGAACATTCTATTCTATAGCTAAGGCTGTTAGTCAAAACTTTTCCTATTCGTCAACATCACCCCTGACCAGAGAGAACAAGTCCATCGCTTCTAAAGAAAATGCAGACATCATAGGGAGGCCTTTCCCAGCAAATTCTACTGTGGAGTTACAACGAAGTACTCCGACCACAACCTTAAACGTGAACTCGAGAATGGCAAAGGAGGTCAAATTCTTTGCAAGCTCTTCAGGCTATCGTATTAGCGGGGCGTTTCCTGCTGCATGGAAGATTGGCTGCGTACACCCCATTCCTAAGAAAGGCAAAAAACTCATCAATTATAGACCTGTGGCTCTTTTCAGCGTCCTGTCCATAGGCTGTCATTAACACGCAGCTCCTGAAATACCTGGACAACAATAACATCATAAATCATCGCCAGTATGGTTCCGTAAGCATAGATCTAAGGGTGACCTCCTGGCCTACGTCACTCACTTGTGAAACAGAGCATTTGAAAATAATGGCGAATCCCATGTTCTGGTCAAGCTTGCTGCTCACGAATTACCACCTAGCCTGCACCAGTGGTCGAATAGCCTTTGAACGACCGATCTCTTGTAACCATAGTTTATACTACTACTACTACTACATATCGTATCTACGAAGCCTATTTTTCAAGTTATTCAGCAATCTTTGGAAAATCTGACATTTGTAGTACATACTTCACAAAAATTATGAATATCACAGAAACTAAGTACGACAGGAAGATGAGGTTTTCGGTTTTAAAACCAGCAAGAAACATACTTATGTATCGTTAAGATGACTGTTTCAAAACCATATTAAATCAATAGGCTAGTAATTTTCATTTTCATTTAAAGAGTTAAAAACGTTAAAAGCTCTTTTTTCAAACGGGATGGCGAGATAAGTTTCACATCACTGAATGCGAAATTAAATTCTCTTTATCTAAGTATATGTGGTTCTGTCTTTGATGGTTTTCAACATATTTACGATTTTGTAATTATTCCACGGTGGCGCGTAGGAATTGGAAAAATCGCATGTGGCGTGGTTCGCAGAGGAAACAAATGACAGGAAACCTTTCATCCTAAGTGTTTCGGCCTCCAATACTAAAATGTTCAGGAGCTCCATCTAACTGTAACCACATTGTTCTTATAAACTCCACTGGTAAATTTTCCAGCAGCTTTCCAAACTTCTTGTCTAAAAATTTTTGGAAAACATTAGTTTATTATGCGGTTTCCAATAATACCACCCAAAATGTTTAGACTATAGGCTGGTTTTGAACAAATCTCTCAAAATTTGGTGTAAAAATGTAGGTGCCAGTTTACATGACCGTTAATAATAACGGTGAAGCTTCATTTGTAAACAACGCACCACTGTCAAAAAGAAGTGCATCTTTTTGGAATCAACACGACCCCAATTACAGAAATGCAATCTGTTTACAAAATCTTCTCTTTCAAGTGCTTGATTTAGCTGCACGTGATAAGGATGCTATATGTTCTCCGTTAAGATCATATTCAGTATGTCCATAAACTACATGTTTCCTTCTCTCATATTTTACCCGCTGTAAATTAAAATTTTGGGAGGTTGGGTTGACAACCAGCATGAACTCTTAACATTTGGGGTAGTACTATTGGAAACCGCATAATAAACTAATGTTCTCCAAAATTTTTTAAATGAAAATTTGGAAAACCTGCTGGAAAATTTACCACTACAGTTTTTATGAATAATGTGGTTACAGTTAGATGGAGCGAATGCACATTTTCGTATGTGAGGCCGCAACACTTTGGATGAAACGTTTCCTGCCAATTGTTTCGTCTGCGAGCCACGCCACCTATGATTTTTCCAATTCCTACGCGCCATTACGGATTAATTACAAAATTGAAAATATCTTGAAAATTTTCAAAGACCGACCCACATGTACCTATATAGACATGAAAGAGAATTAAATTTCGCATTCACTGATGTGAAACTTATAGCATCCCATTTGAAAAAAAGAGTTTTTAACGTATAAATCTTTCCAAATTTGAAAATAGCCAGTGTATTGATTTAGTGTGTTTTTGAAACAATGATCTTACTAAAACAAGTCTTTTCAACTTCATCTTTCTGTCGTACCCAGTTTCCGAGATATTATCATATTTTGTGAAGTACTACAAACGTCAAATTTCCTAAATATTGCTGAATAACTTTAAAAATATGCTTTGTAGACATGAACTTTAGTGAACAAACTGGAACTAAAAATTGATGCTGAATTCAAAAACTTAATAATATACATCTTATATAAAATAAGGAAGTTGATACCTACTTCCGGGATACCGGATCCGCCATCTTTGAAAATACTTTCTGCAAGTAGACCATTTAAAAAGAAACGTTATTTATCCAAGCCATTTTCTTCTAATTTAAACGGTAAGGCCACTAGAGAGCACCGCGAGTTTATTGGATCACCCTATTGAATTGATTTCACGTCGGAATGCGATGGACATTTAACGTTCATAGAACCTCGAATTGCTGGAATACTAATATGAATTAATCAAAATCAATTGTAAAAAACTGTAAATATGTATGTGATGTTTTCTACTGTCTATGAAGTATTGGAAACTAGCTTTCAAGTCTACATAATATTGCTACTAGTGCTTCAGGCTGTAGTAATATAAGCTCGAAGTACTAAGATGCCTTCACACCTTGTGCATTGTGCGCTAGCTTAATGGATGTTATATATCGGAGTTTTAAATGTGCACGACATGAGCTTATATAAAGTTATATCCGATCCCCTAGAAGCCAAACATAAAATACTAGTTTTCCTTTGTGTTCAATTAAATAGTGTCCTATCAAAGTGCTACTTTTTGTTTAGCTATGACAAATAGAGATAAGTAGAATTGGTTGACCCCTCGTGGGCCCTAACATATAACTCTGCCACTCTTGCGGCTCCAAAGTAATCACACAGTATGTCCATATTGTCCATGTCATACAGTAGCGCAACTCCGTAGGAGTCAGGCAGACAATTTGTCTCTGAAAAAATGACCTCTCATAACCCCACGTCGGCTCCTCAGCACTAGCCGCGAGTATTGCCGTTCACGTTTTGAGCACAGGGTCGGCTCAGCAATTGTGGTGAGTTATCGAATAAAGAAGCGTAATTGTGTTGCAATATCTTTAATGGACGTGATATATCTCGTTAATGCTCTCCTCTATCGTTCCGCCGCTCACTGCTCCTATCAGATGTACCCGTGCGACCGCTGTATCTCATCCTAAGACGATCGTTCTTCATACATCAAGAACTGAGCGGTACAACCGCACATTTATTCCCAGGGTGTCCAAGGCTTGGAATGGACTGCCAGAAGATGTATTTATTGGGCCTGCGGGTATTGGCCCATTCAAATCTCGCGTTAACAAACCCTAACGTAACCCTTTTACAGCAGCCGCGGTACTCTGGTATTAAGGCTCTGCCTGCGCGGTCTGCTCAGTTATAAAAAAATAGAGTAAATTTTGAGAGCAGTGTAATAATCTTGTGATATTCTTCATCGAAGTTAAGCAGTTGTATTTGGAATTCTGAATTACAATTTGTAAGTTAAATCCGAGATATATTCGATTTCGTTGTACGAGAAAATGTTTTGTACTGATTTTTCTGATTCATCACGGATTATCTGCATATAATTGGGGTGTAAACAGTTTTTTAGAAGCAAAACAAGAAATAGTCGGTGTATGAAAGGAAATTGTTATCTCCAAGAAAACAGCTGGCTTTATTATTTGTTTGTAAATTACAATAATGCAAGATTTGTCCAACTTTGTCTTATCTTATCTTACTTAACCTTAAAGATTTAGATAAACATAAAGATTTTATGATATCTTATATGATTGAAATATGGGTAATTGTAGGGACACGTAGCGACGAAAATAACATTAATGTGTGTTTATCCCACAACCTTTAAACTTACCTTCACCAATTATCACAGAAAAGCGTTTAAGGTACGACAGCGTGGCGAACAGCAAAACTGATTAAAGCTTCTTCGGTATATACAATGAAAAATAATGATAGATATGTTTATAACAACGATAAATTATACTAAACTGGTCGTTATTCATCAAGAAAGTGCAAAACTGTTTTTTATCTAGTTTACCTTCTGTACTTGTATATTACATATGTATAGGTATATTAAAGAAAAGAATCCATGTTTATATCAGAAAATGATATATTTCTTGAACTAGCACTTTGATTCTTTTTATTGTGAACTCTCTATTTGAGCATCCATTAAAATGGACTTCACTTTCTGCTTGAAATTACATAATGGTGGAATGCATAATCACATTAATTTTGTTACAATATATGTCGTAAAAGACCTTTCGAACGTTGTGGTGCTGTGAGAAAACAGTGAGAAATTATTAGGAAAGGTAATAACTAGTGGCTGCATGTCATGCTTAAAACTTAATTTATCTTTGAGGTAAGAACGGGATGTGGTAATAATTTTGTGTAAAAAAACTCGAAGATTGTACTGCGTATCACAAAATTTCCTTAATCCGGTTCCTTCAAAGACACTACCTTTACTCTCATAGCTTGAACGCGACTGATGCCATCATCATGGACTACATATCACAAACGATGCGCGGGATGAGATGCGCGAGCCTCCATAGTCCTAGAGAGTTGCGCTACTGTGAATAACATGGATATACTGTGGTAATCACGAAGTTAAGGTTCGCGAATAACACTGTGTTGACAACTTACTAAATTATTTTTTATAATCAAGGCCGGTAGCATAGTCGATCTCCCTATATCCCAACAACAAATTCGTTGCAGAACGGGGATATTTGTTTAAAAATTTGGAAAAATAATTTATAACTTGGCAACGTCGCAAACGCGACAAAAAATATTACAAGGCGAGATAGGGTATTAGTAGATATTCCGATTTAAAATAAAAAATACAGGGTGTTACATTTAAAAAAACAAAGTAAAATGACCTTCAAGTTGCCGTAATTTAAAATTCTGTCAAAAACACCCTGTCAATACAAATTGCTGGTAACATCCAAAATAATATCCATTTAAAATTCAAGTAGCCCGCTGTATAATATTGTTGAGAAAAGTTGAAGGAATATATCAATCTGGACGTGTTACTTGCGACCTTGCAAATCCGGAAATTAATAGAAAATAAATTATAACTTGGCAACGTCGCAACCGATCCCAAGAATATTTTAGGGTTAAATAGAGATCTATGATGGAAGCAAGAAGAATTAAAAAAAAGGTATAGTTGCATATAAAAAATTTAAGTTGATCACTATCCTACTTTCCCGCAACTCGCTGCATATTTCAAAACATTTTTATAATATGCATCTTAAGTAACCAAATAACTTTTGTATTTGACATTTTCTTCTGTCAGGTATACCTTGTGAGATATCGAAGAATTACACTATTACACACTAACTGGACACCCTGTATAATTTGAAATATGCCACTAACATGCGAATTATAATATTTTTGAGCATATAGACTGTAAAAATTATATTTCTTGGGGCATTTTTTGGTGAAAATACAATCAGTTTCCCAGTGACGTATCTGTTATAGTTTACGTGATTAGAAATATACCCCAAATTGGTTATCTGATTTTCAATGTACCGGGTGTCCCAGAATTTCCTTGACAGGTGATATTTTCGTAACGAAAAACGGTTCAAGCAAGAACTGAGTGGTACTTTTGAAGGTACTATAGGGTCTATCATACCATGCATTCAAAACATCTTTTTTGTACGTCAACCCTTAAAGCTTACCCCCAACATTTTTTTCCAAATAGCACCCCATAGGTTTTCCTACATAAATGATATCCCCATTTTATTTAAAGTCTTGCGGTACCTTTAATTTTATATGCAAACTTATTTTTTCCGTAAAGTCATAAGCATAAGACAAATGAGATGATAATTTGTTTGACGCCTGATATTTTTGTAACAAAAACGGAAAAAAAAGAAAAGTAAGTGGGTTTTTCAAGGGTAGTGAATGACCTATCATTCCTTGCTTATGAATCATTTTTTTCTTACTTACACTTACACTTAACGATAAATTGCAGTAGGGGCATAAAAAGTAAAGCACTACGATAATTAAATTCAAGTAAAGAATTTATTTTTCCAGGCATGACTGTGGTTTGAAATTTGAAAGAACAAGCTAGGGGTGGATTCCAGGGGTTGAAGTAAGTAAAAAATGGTTTATGAGCAAGAAATGATAGGTCATTCACTACCCTTGAAAAACCCACTTACTTTTCTTTTTTATCCGTTTTTGTTACAAAAATATCAGGCGTCAAACAAATTATAATTTCATTTGTCTTATGCTTAAGATTTTACGGAAAAAATAAGTTTTCATATAAAATTAAAGGTACCACAAGATTCTAAATAAAATGGGGATATCATTCATGTAGGAAAACCTATGGGGTGCTGTTTGAAAAAAAAAGGTTGGGGGTGAGTTTTAGTGGTTGACGTACAAAAAAAATGTTTTGAATGCATGGTATGATAGACCCTATAGTACCTTCAAAAGTACCACTTAGTTTATGCTGGAACTGTTTTTCGTTACGAAAATATCACGTGTCAAGGAAATTCTGGGACACCCGGTATATGCTTAAACAACATAATGTCAATAAATATAAATAGACTATAGTTATTATGTGTTCTTTAATAAGAGCCACCGGAACTAGCGCTTTGGTACTTTTTTGGTACATTTTGGTAACAGAGATGTCAGCCGCGCGTTCTGTCCTCTCTCTTTCCTTATCTAAGATCTGAACCAAGTCTCTTTCAAATTGTTTACAAGTCAATAAAATCTGCTTAGACAGGAAACCAAAAATTCCCAGGGCATCGCAGCATTAAAAATGCAGGTCCGATCAGGCCCGATAGAGTCAAGATACCATCTCTTGTAGCAGAAAAATAAGTAGGGTTAAAGCTTCAAGATTTCGAATTATGCATACCGGCCTAGGACTCGAAAATTCAATTTGTCTAAAGGTATTTTAAAGTAGTTAAATTATTTCAGTTATTAGCTACGATTTTCCGCAAATGCTTTATATAGCTGACAGTACTTTGCAGCATTTTCAAGTATACGCTAAAATCTGGATAATTGTAGCATTCAATCAATAAAGCTTATTTTATATTTTTTTATGATATAGCCAGCCATATCATCTATGTTATGGAGCTTTATATAGAAGAGTATGTATCACCCCCTCTTTTAAACACTAAACATTCATCAAGCGTGAACCCTCTAGATTTTAGGTATAGCTATTTGTACCAAACATCCAAAGAATTTGAGCTGGATTAACTTAGGAGCATGTAGGTTCCTACACTTCTAAAATTATTGTTATTTGTAAAAAATGTTGAATGTCACTCAGTGTGTAAATTTATAATCACAAGAGTAACAATCTTGAACTTTATTGTCTGTTACTGAAATGTTTCGAATATTGGTAATCTTGTTCAGTTTTGACTGGACTTTTCCAGTTTTCTGGTTAACTTGATAGCCGTTTACCTTATTTTGTATCCAGACAAATTCCTTCTAGTTCTTTATGCTGTCAAAAGCCCACTAGATGGAAGAAATGTGTAATTTAGAAATATCTAAAACTTAAAGATGTATATTTGTTATCCAGTGTAAGATTAAAAATAATAAAGGAACTATCTGTTACTATGTCGTTTTATTATCTACTAGCTGACCCGACAGGCGCTGTCCTGCCTTAGCTATGAATATTGAAATTGAACTTAAATCTGCAATAAATGATAGTTACCAATCTGAAGAGCATAGTGATCATTGAAATACTTTTTGATATCCAACATGTTTTGTTTCGTTTTCGGGCCCATAAATAAATAATGATGAACACGGAATAGGCTACATGACCATGTGATGGAAAACATGCATTATCAAGATTGATCCCACAAACGTTCAACGACTGTCCTTGCTATTTAGTTATCGTCATGCAAATTGCAACCGCTTAAAGTCGAATGGCATGTGGCTTAAAATCATAGGGATGCGTGGAATCAAGACGTCTTCGCTTTTGTATTCCCCTGTATTTTTAATCAATTTTAAGTTTTTTCGCTGAACGTATTTCCGACCAAAATTCAAGTAGAAAAGTTCACTTAAAACATGTAGTGAAGTCTGGCCTTCAAGATGCATGGTGTCAAAGTTTGGAAAATATAGAATATATACCACTGATCTCAAAAAAAAAATAAATATTGTTTTTCAGACGAAACAGATGAAAATCCAACTTCTCTTTGTCTTTTGATGTCTTTTCGTATCCCACTTTGTTTTGGAAAAACCACAATGAAGTGGTTTTTATTTATTTGTTCCAAAACAAAGTGAGATACGAAGCGCCATTGAAAGAAAAGAAAAGGTATTTTTATCTATTTAATCTGAACAGCATTTAATTTTTTCAAAGTTAGAGGCGCACATCTTTTTGCTAATATTCTCGTGGAACTGCCCGCCGACACGCCACTGGAAGGAATAATAATTATCTTCTAGTCAGTGGTGACTTAGATTATTAATGCAGTTAAAGACTATAGGTTAAAAAAATGGCTCATTAATGTTTAAGTCATTGATAAAAATACAATGTTATTTCCAATCTTTCACACCCTGTATCTTGAAATCCAGAATATTCAAGCTACATGTCGATCCATTGTTTATTCAAGGTGATCTCACATTATAATGGACATTCTGATAGGGACATGAAGCGTTAATATGCTTAATTTTCAAGATACAGGGGTCAATATTTCCCTTTATTTTGGTTTTTCTCACTTATCCCGCAATAAAATGGCACAACGTATCTAAAATTATGTACCGGGAATTCACCCACGGTTTTGCTAACATGAATAGAGGGCATCACCTACGGCACATCAAACTCTTTTAACTTAACAAAACTTTTTTCCGTTTTGGAGCATCAACCTGAATATTAAAGACATCGTTTCGTCAATATGTGTAACGAAAAAAAGGTACACTTTGTTTGAGTCCCTAGAGGTAACCTTTTTCGGAATAACCTTTTTAAAACAGGTGGTATTGAAATTTGAGGATACTTCTTAATGATATTTAAAACTATGAGCCTAAGCATGATATTTATTCGTGCGGAAATACCGATAATTCTTTCGATCGCAATTTACAATTCAGTCGCATTGGAAATTTCAATGAAGATTATCTCGAAAACAGTTACCTCTAGAGACTCAAACAAATCATACCTTCTTCATGTAAAACATATTGAGGACTTTTTTGATAGGTACATTGATGCAGCAAACCGTAAAAAGGTTTTAATAATTTAAATCCGTTCAATGTTCCTTGGGTGGCGCCCTCTATTCATGATAGCAAAACTATGGTTGAATTTGGATTTTTCACCTTAAAAACCCCCGATACGTAATTTTATATCGTTGTGCCATTTTATTGCGAAAGAATTGGGAAAAACGAAAATAAAAGAACACACTTTGACACCCTGTATCTTGAAAATAAAGCATTGTAAGGCTTCATGTTCCTATCTCAGTGTCCATAGAAATGTGGGGTCTATCACCTGTCAAGCGTTGTCGATTGATTACACGGATGAGCTTTCTTTATTTGAATTTGAGTCATAAATATGCCTTTGAAATTACGGTCTATCAATAATTAACACTCTGTATACGCATTTATCATTATTTATACGACGCACACTTGACGGGCTCGAAATTTCCAGATGATTCCTTGACGTTTAAGCATCTAACACTTAACCGGTATTTTTGACAGCAACGTCATACATGACAACAATAACAAACAAATCACTAACACTACACACCCTTCCTAGTTGTCAAGTTTTCCCACATTTTTTCAAATATTCTAATGTTCTGAATAATTTTCGTTAGATTTCTTCCCGTAAGAACCTTCTACAAAGTAATAGCAAACTTATAAAAAAAAGATGGATGAAATTGGTGAAGCCGTTCTCACGTGATGCCGTGACCAAGGGAAAAAGGACTCATTTTTATATATACAGATGAAAATATGAAAATAGGTGGCGAACCAATACTTTTTCAAAGTACTGCATCGCAATATCTATACGTTGCTTCTACTAGTACGAATTTTGCTAACTAGGCACTATCATGCAATTTCATTTATTTGTCAGGAACCTAAATCACACTGAGAGTAGGCGGCAGAAAAGATCTGCCTGTGCGCCATCTGGTACCCGCAGGTAACGGCAAACCAAAGAAAGTCGCTGCTAAACAGCAACAAACTTCTTGGTGGAACGGCGGAACAAAAGAAGTCACAAATATACAGGGTGTCCCATTAAAAATTTTGAATCGGACGTCACGTTACCAAAAACAAATACCTTATTGGGTGACACGATAATAAGAGAAGATACTATATTTGCTCTAATTTACACCTCCAAAATTATAATTCGCTACTACTGCCCGGTTCCGATATATTGCTTGTCTTTATCGTCGTGGGACACCCTGTATATGAAAGGTGGACCCCGTTCTGAAGAAATAACTCTCCTCGTTACCTTTTGCACCAAAATTTCCTTATATTAAATATACTAATGATTAAAAATGAAATGCTTGAAAAAAAATCCTCAATACTGGCCAAGTAATGCCAATAAGGAAATTTTGGGTAAAGGACTTGCTAGACTTTTAAACACAATGCATAGATGTAGAAAACATTTTTCAGAACACTTTTTTATACATTGCTGGATCTGGATGGTGGATAAACGGATACAGAAAATGAAAACATCAGGAAAACAGAGAAAGTCTTCCAAAACGACAGACATTTTTGAATTCTGAAAGCGGCACACAGAAATGTCACTGTCAATGTCAATCTCGGTAGTCATGACAAATGTGCATGCGGAAATGCGGGTTGGAAAGTTGCACGGTCCGGCTAGACGCAGGTGCTTCTGCTTTACCTGTCTCACCATTTTCCACATAATCTGCGAGTGTCCATCTCTTCATACTCCGCGTCAACTGTATGAAATAACCCATGACGTACATATTTTTAATAGACCTGATAAGATCAAGAACACTCTGCTGTACACCAAAAATAGGGTCGTTCAGTGAAATTCCAATAACCATATTTATGCGCATTTTCATGAAGTATTACTTACATATAACATACAAAAAAAATTTCAACTTAGTTGGATGAGAATTGAAAAAGTTACGCGGCTTCAAAGATTAAAATATTCCATGCACTCAAAATTCATCGTTGTGACGTCATTGGGTCTGTCAGCGACAGCGCCCAGCATACGTTTGTAATACGTTCAAGTGCTTTGGTTGAAGGTATCGTTTGTTTGACCGGGTGGTTTTTTCTAACACATTCAAAAATTCAGATTCTTCTACAATCATTTTATCGGTAGTTCTCAAAACCTCTAGATAAGTAGGAAATAAGCTCATCAGGAGTGCAAGCTATAAGATATTTGATAGTGTTGCTTTTTTTATATTCTGACCAGGAGAATGACTGCAGGATTGGGTTTCTTTGTTTTTGGATGGAAATTCGAATAAATAATTTTGAATGTTCGACTAATTGTGGAACGTTTTTTTTTTAAATTATTGAGCAAACTGTTGATATATACAGAAACCGTCTGCTATAATTTTATGTGGAAGATAAAGTTTCATTTTTTTCAAAGTTACAAATATTTCGATTTTTGTCGACTTTGTAGCAAGCAAGCATATTAATTATAAATAATGAGTGACTGGGTATCTCGATATAAATTTTCGGATTATTTTCTATAAGAAAAGCAGTTCGCCTTTCTACAGGTTCCTTGTTGAATGATCCGAACTCGAACCACTGGTTAAGGAGTAACATTATTTTGGGATATGTTTTAATGGCATTTGTTTCTGCCTTCCCTTAGTGGCTGCCTTAGTATATTGCACTCAACATATTTTGATACAACTTTGGCCTTTATATTGACTTGGACTCACTTATCTGTCTTCCAACGTTCCCTCTCTCGTTGTCTTCAGTACATTCTAGTTCTACTTGCGAAACATTGGTGCTAGATTCGCTGCTTGGTGACGAACATCGAGTTTTTTTGTGCTGGTACTAGGTTCATCTAAATCTCATTTTCGTTGTCTTAAGGAAAACATTCCGAGAATCTCTAGCGTGTAAGGCTTGTTGGTCTTTTTGACAAACAAAAATGTGCGGAACTACTTCTGGTTTCATCTTAAGTTTTACATCTTTCATTAGTTTGTAACACATGTAATTTTCAACATCTTCCTCAAAATTAAACAAAATATACAAGACTGAAGTAGGGATATTTTGTAGGCTAAGTACTCACGATTTTCTACCCAAAATACAGAAATGTGAGACACAAAGAACTAGATAATATAATATAAAACAATTTTTTCTACATAATCAAAATACATATGAATTTTGGTTACTGAAAGGACTGAAAACAGCCTTTCACATGTTCCACATATCAATGAGAATTGATTTCTCCAATGCTTTTATAATTGTTAGGTATATGATTAATTCAGTATTTGGATTAAAAAATCTACTTGTATCTCTTACGTTTTAGAGTACCAGTACCAGCAAAATCTGCTAACAACTGACGTCAATATACCTTTAGAATGGCATTCACAAATGCGGATTCTTGATAATAATACAATTCACTTAGTTATAAAAATACCTATATATTAAAATGGTACTTTGTTGACTTATCACTCACAAATTCATTCCTACGCATGGCTCTCTGCCACAATTTCCTGATTTTTATATTTCGTGGCGAACCAACAAAAAATTCATCAGGAGCGGTCACTGTTGTTTTTTCACATTGGGGAACCATACAATATTTATAATTTTTCTTCATCTGTCCTCTTACCATTATTATACTCAGTATAAACGAATTCGAATAGCTTGGTAAGTATTCAGTGTCGATGAAACAATTAAATAAATTATCCAATAGACGCGTATGCAGTTCACAAATCTTGCATAGCAAGTAGGATGCGCCGCAGCGCTATTATTTACCAAGCACCCGTACAATGCGTGGCCAAGATGCCGCGCCGCGCCGGTCGGAGAGGTGTAGTGACGTCACCGTCGCACACTCGCAAGTGCCGCGCGTTTTCAATTTGCAGCACTTTGATAATTTATTAGAATATGAAATCGAGCTCAGAAAATTCTGAAATTTTGCACAGCTGCTAAACTCAATACGCCCTTTTAGAATATGCAATAAAAAAATATGCTGAACGAGCCTATTTGGGACTCTATTGGAAACTGTAAAGCAAAACTCGCAATATTGTAAATACTGATAACGGCAGCCAATGACCGACGCTGCCTATAAAAAAAATAACGATAAACAAAAAGCGATTGCTGCACTATCTTTCCAGGTAGGTACAATGTCTCATCGAATTAGCAGAAATCCGAGCAAAAAACTAAACATGAACGGACTAGGTATACGTCTTGATTTTTCGTAAAAAAGGTATTTGGAACAGTTGTTCAACCTAACGACTTCTATACACAGTTTAAAAAAGTGTCAACTTAGGATACACCTGTATACACAGAACAATCAAGCATAATGCAATAACTTTTAATAAGTACAGATGTACGATGTACCGTATCAAATAGTAAATCACTGAAATGCACATTATTTCTTGAGACAGCTACTGTATCTTAACTAGTATTCCAATGTACCCACAAACAAAATTTATCACTTTATCAGTAGCAGCAGGAGCCGCACGACTGTTTCGTGGAAAGCGAGGCATTCGTTGACCTCAATTTATCGGAGTTCCATAATATATACATGTATATATACCTTGGGGACGCGTAGTGGTAGTTGGTCCGATTATATTTCCGCCAACTCCATTGCAACCGCTACACAGTAACAAATCATATCGGTTCAAGACGATACACTTAGTTGCTTGGTATATTCCGCCATAAAATCGAAGCAATATTGGATTTACACTGGTATTAACAAGGGAAATTAGTTTTCCACAGTGTTCATTCCTGGAACTCAAACAGACGTAGGGTAAACTTGTCTATTGTTGGCACTCTGTTCTATTTTCATAAGAAATAAGGTAACGGTAAAATAATGTGCTTTCTATGTTTCTTCCCATAAGACCAGCAACAACGCTTAATATTGTGCAGTAGCTTAATCGCGCCTATGTGATGTAGTATGTCTTTGAGAGCAGAACCATTATGGTTGTAGTTTTGCGAAGAGTTAGTCAAGGTAAGTTATTAGCATTTTGTCAAGACGTACTATCGGAGCTTTATTGGAATTAAACAAATATTCACTGAAATGGTCTATTTTCAGTACCATACGCTCTTGAAGTAATATAGTAGGTTCAATATTTATCAATTTTTCCTTAGATAAAGTATATATTTGTTTGAAAAAATGAGGTGACAATGAGGGGACATCACGTAAAATGTGCGTAATGCCAATTATCAGCAGCCCTGTGCCAACTACTAGTATAGTAAAGCCCAGAGATATACCATTTGTTTACAAAGTGAGGATCTCCGCAAAAAGTGCCGACAGAGAAAGGGAACGGGGTCGGACTGGGCATTCGAATTCGTTGTCGAGTGGGCAACAACGAAAATGTTCATTACATCCAATAAAGTGCTCATACATCAGTTGGTTGAACAAGATGTTTGAAACTTTATAATCTGTTGATAAATATATCGTAGAGGTAACTAATTATATAATATAAATCAACATATCAATATGATCATATAAACCATAATTATGGTAAATTATTCCTTTCTACACTCAATTTTAACGTTCGATTTGTTATTTTAGTTGTCCCCAAATTAATTCTATAGGACTGAAAATGCAAAAATAGGGAGGCAACCTTAAGACATCATGACCATACTTTTTAGCTATGCTTTCTATGACATATTGTCTCTCAAACTGTTCAGTGTGGAGGACTTCCAATAATTCAGTTTTTTTTGTAAGTTTCTTCAAAGTACAAATCCTGTTTTATGAGAAAATCTTGTATTTCCGCCTTCGATAACGTTGAATTCTGAATTTTGTACCTTTGTCTGGAGTGATAGCTTGCGTTGTCCATTACGATAACGCTAAATGGCTTTAAATTGGGAATAAGGGTATACTCAAACCATTGCTCAAATATTCCTGAGTCAATATTATTGTGGTAGTCTATATTGCAGTCTTCAATTTTCTTTCCGCATAATTTGAGTGCGTTTCCGACCTACCCGTCAGATGATCCGCAGTGTAAGATAACTATACGGGATCCTTTATTTGGTGGAACGCCTTTTAGCTAACACTTCTTTGTACCGTCGGTCCATCCCTTTTTAGCGGTATCATGGGTATCATACCAGGTCTCGTCAAGGTAGTACACTGACCTCCCCTCGTTCCGGTATTGCTCTATCTTATGCAAGTAATCGTGCCGCCATCCCACAATCCTTGCACTTTCCATTATAGCCATTCGTTTGTTCACAGTTCTGTACCTAAACCCAATCTTCCTAATCCATCACTGCAATGTACTCCTTGGATACTGTTACCCCATTCGTACACAATATTCCTCAATAATTTTGTGATCGTGGGATCTAGTTCTTTTGAAACACCAGCATCAAACCTACGCTTCCTCTTTTGTGGCCCCTTTCTCAAAATTTCACATACTGTTGGATATGGTGGTGTTAGAATTGACGTTTTTTATCATACTCTCCTTATTTCCAAATCCGGATCCTTCGTTAATTCATTATCATTTAGTACTATTTGTTTTGCATCTGCGCTAAGATGTGACCTTTTTTGAGGTTTTAATTGGTCTACCTCCACCTCCCTCTGTTCAAATTCATTATCAGTGTCCGTACTATAGTCACTACTTTCACCACCGTAATGACAAACCGCCGACGTAGCTTCACTGCTGCAGGGTAATTCACATCGCTGTGAAATCCCATTATCTTCCCAAGGCCGAAGTGGGCCGAAACATACTCTAGCTGTCACACTTTCGAAAAAAACGTCCGAATCAGACAGAAAAGTAACGCACAAAAGTAAAAGCAGACTGGCGTTGCTATCAATAACGGTAGCAATACCTGCCTAAACAATTTGACTAAGTCCGGTCCTCTTCATCGATCGAGTCGCTAATAATCCTGAAATATGTCTGTCTTATCATAGTTCAGTCAAAATATACATAGTGAACGTCATCCGACAGATTTACGTTCAAATACAACTTAGTGTTTCATTTTCACCATTCTAAAAGGTTACGATTTGTTAGAAAATTCGTTAAAAGCACATTCCATGAATTGGTTACGAGTATGAAAGTAAAATAATGGTAACCATTGAATATTATCAAAACTGTATCTATTCCAAATGATGAACTGCACTAAGAGATGGTATGCAGTTTTTATATAGCGCAAAACGTACACAAATGGTATATCTCTGGGCTCTCCTTTACCTGGCAAAAATAAGCCTACCTAATGTCGGAACTTTCATAACTTTTGCTTTTTTTTCACCCACTTAGTTCAAAAAAACAGTTCAAATGGGAGTAATTATTGGTTGAAAAAAGAGTGCTAGTAATGAAAGTAGTTATCACAGGCAAACAATATTCATATTCTATGTCAGGTTGTCGCTTTCTATTGGTACAGTAGTAAAACTAGTTGCTACTCGCAACACTGAGGTGGTTTTGTGAGCATTGTTTCAGAAATATGCTTATTTTCTCGCAGTATTAGTAATCAGGAGCAGTTAAGTACAATCACAGCTACTTCTATTTAATTTGAAAATTTCATTTTTAAGGCTCTGTAGAAAATACTTAACTGACAACTAATGGTAACTCATAAATGCCGGTTTTCCATTCATTGGCACACGAATAAGAATATCCATAAAAAAAGCTCAGCGAGAATCCCCACCTGTGCCTTCACTGTTGGCTTCTAATTAACAGTGCTGTTCCTAAAGTGGCGCTGGGAAACAGTAACAAAGCCTACACAGAACACGAGGATAATGACCAGAGCAGTCGATGCCCATGACAGATAAGATATATTTGATGAAAGTTTAGTCAATTGTCTACTAAACAAGTCCTCAAATAAATTAAGAAAACAAATCAATATATATCAATAAATGAAGAGTCGATTAGTAGGATTGAGTACTCTGTAAGATTAACTCACAATTTCTTGTAGCTCGTCACTACATGATATAACACACTGCTTCTCATTACCATAGTCACAATGTCTCAACAGTCATGTTGTGATCTCGTAAAATGCATTAAGTCGGAGCTAGAGTATTGCACAAATATTATCAATAGTTTTGAAAACTGTAGTTCGCCATCGTTCGCGATTTTCTGCCAGTTCAGTGGCGCTCTTGATTCTCATATCTAGCAGCTGTTTCGTCGTATCCACCCAGCGTGTCGGGGAACGGCCACGGCGCCGCCCACTCGGAGCGTGATCCTGAACTACAAGTTTCTCCATATTATCGCCTCTGTGAATATGTCCGAAGAATGTAAACATTCTCGTCGACACAATGGAGGATAGTCTCTTTGGATTACCGAGCTCATCCAGTACGGAAACATTAGTTCGATGGGTGGTATAAGGAATTCTCAGCATTCTCCTCCACGTCCACAGTTCAAAAGCATCTGTGCGAGCTCGATCTGCCTTTTTAACAGTCCAAGCTTCCGAGGCATACAAAAATATGGAGAACACAAGAGACTGAACCAGCGACATTTCGGTAGCTTTAGTAATATTTTAGTAAGCTTTATCATGGCCACCCGTGCCTTCTGGAGGGACCAAAACTCAATATGGCAGCAAATATTGAATGTGCTCTATTTAACACTGCTTCAATAAGAGTGCCTGTGTGCTGTGTGATCATGATATGAATAAGTATAGTTTGAAAAAACTGTAAAACACGCTTTAGAGAACATTGAACTAAAATGTTAAAAATATCCTTCAAACAATAATCAACAAAAAATACTGGTATTATTGTGAAAAAGCGTCGGGTGCTCGATTTATGAATAATGTGGCATAAAGCGCTCACGCTTTTTTCACCATAATACTAGTATTTTTCGATCATTATTAAACAAAGTGAGATTACTTTTAACTTGTAAATTTTTTGTTCGATGTTCTTTACAAACGTGTTTTTTTTTAGTTTTTTAGACTATACTTACTTTTAATTTTTTAGTTAACTCAATCTTTAGAGCTTCTTTTAGGTTTTTTCAAACTGTATTTATTTCATTAATGAAATGACTAAGTTACGAAACTGTAACAAACTAGCGCTCCCGACAGGCATCGCGCGTCGTGTCGTTCTGATTACAGCGCCAGCTACCGGATATATGTAACATTAAGGTGGTTTCACACCGTCAGTTAGTCCTGGGTGGCTATGCGCTAAGCCACCAGTTCGACACATGGCACGTAACTTGAGACAACAGATGGCGTAGTGTTGCAGTTGCAATCATACGCCTGACAAAATTCAAGAGATATTGGCGATTCCAATTACCGATGAGGGCGCTGGCGTTTGTAAACAAATATGGAGGATAGCAGGTATCCTGCACGCTGTCACACGCTTTTGAGAAAATGCTTGGCAATGAATGCTTTCATCATAGCCTTTTTTGGAGTGGCAACCATAAACACTACAGTTTGTATTAAACTTGCTAGCCTTTCTTGATTTGAAGCCTGATGTAGATGCCATATTCTTGACAATAGCGTATGAAGAAGGTTCGAAGAAATATTCTAACACACTATATACCAATTAACAAAGCACAAACTCGAAAACACGACTGAACGAAGATACATAAACGGCATATAAACGGTTAATGGTATGTTAATTGTGTGCCGTCCGAAATTCGAGTACCTGCTTTGTCAGTGTAGATTTTTGCCGCTAGAGGTCTCATCGATTTTTGGAATTGCCAATATTTTCAGGGGCATGCCAAAGCACGCTTGTCTGGTGTAGGCAGATTATGCCAAATTGTAAATAAGTAATTAGTAAGTCAACTTGATATTAATTCAAAGGAGTGTTAAGTTGTTAGGAGCTAACAAACTTCGAACACTTCGATATTTTTTGGCCAAGTATCGAATCGATACTCCCCGATACTTGCAGATAAAGTGTCGACACCCTTAGGTATCGGTATCGACAACATGGATTATCGAAAATTTGCATATTAGGAAAAGTTAAAATGCTTTTTCAACCTGTATTGGATGTATTTATTTCCAATTTTTCATTAGGTTTTATACTTTTAAGATATTTTACAATTAACTGTAGTCTGTAGTAGAAATACAACCAAAAATTGCTTTAAAGGAAATGTGTGTATTCGTTTACAAAATCCTCCGAACGCCTAGTGGACGAACCAAACGCGAATGACGGCGCGTTTGCTTCGTGCAGAAAATATTTTTGTAATTGATTACACTCCTCAATATTTTCGATACCGATACTCCTACAAAAGTATCGAGTACAAAAATACTCGATACTAGTGCCGGAGTATCGATATATTTCAGGAATCGAAGTATCGTTAGCGTCCCTACTCCTGATTATTAATTAAGCTTGCAGTGTCGGCGTCATCTTTGTGGTAACCGCGAAAACCTGCTCAGCCTTGTTTTCCAATATAAACAAATAGCGCCAACATGTCTCAAATTCATAAATCTTTTTGCATAATTATTTAATTTCTATCGACTTGTTAAGGAATACGTACAAATTGATCTGGATATTATAAATGCTAGAAAATATACAGGGGTCTTACAATATATTAACAATAAACTAACATATTATTAACAACTAGTCATAGACTCCTGCATCCTGCATAGGACGGGTGCGCAGCGGATTGCAGGCAATTTAAGTCTGGAACAAAACTTCTGATTGCTCACTAAGCTACGGACGGGGGAGATTACTTTTTAACTTTTTAGTTCGATGTTCTTTACATTCTAGATTTTTAGACTATACTTACTTTTTTTAGTTAACCCAATCTTAGAGCTTCTTTTTAGGTTTTTTCAAACTGTATTTATTTCATTAATGAAATGATTAAATTACGAAACTATAACAAACTAGCGCTCCCGACAGGCGTCGTGTTGTTCTGATTACAGCGCTACCTGCTGGATATAATGTAACATTAAGGTGGTTTCACACCGTCAGTTAGTCCTGGGTGGCTATGCGCTAAGCCGCCAGTTCGACACATGGCACGTAACCTGAAAGAGGTGATCCACGTACGAGCAAATACGCGTACTTATGGCTCGACGACCTTTTTCGCCTGTGTGTCACCGTAAGTACACGTACTTTAAAACCGTCGCGCAAACCGCCGGCGATCCAACTGGTTTGGAATCTTGCTCGTAGCTTGTCTCGGCTCGTACTGCGAGCAGCGAGCCTCCACTTTGTTTCGGCAGGCCATCGATGCGCAACGCTTGTTGTGTTTGGCGTTTGTTAAAAGTTTTGTTTATTTAGGAAAATTATCAAAATGAGTGATTTCAGCTTCACGTCTGTCACCGCGTCGAGCCGAGTAAGTTCGCAAACTTAAAAACCGCGTACTTAAAGTTCGTACGTGTGTCACCCCTTTAAGACAACAGATGGCATAGTGTTGCAGTTGCAATCATACGCCTGACAAATTTCAAGAAATATATTTTCAGGAGCATGCCAAAGCGCGCTTGTCTGGAGTGGGCAGATTATGCCAACTTGTAAATAAGTAATTAGTTACTTAACTTGCTATTAATTCAAAGGAGTGTTAAGTTGTTAGAAGCTCACAAACTTCGATCGAACACTTCGATATTTTTTGGCCAAGTATCGATACTATCGATGCTCCCCGATACTTGCAGATAAAGTATCGATACTCCTAGGTATCGGTATCGACAACATGGATTCTTAAAAATTTGCATATTAGGAAAAGTTAAAATGCTTTTCAACCTGGATTGGATGTATTTATTTCCAATTTTCCATTAGTTTTTATACTTTTAAGATATTTTACAAGTAAGTGTAGTCTATAGTAGAAATACAACCAAAAATTACTTTAAAGGAAAGGTGTGTATTTGTTTGCAAAATTCTCCGAACGCCTAATGGACGAACCAAACGTGAATGATGGCGCGTTTCTTTCGTGCAAAAAATGTTTTTGTATTTGATTACACTCCTCAATATTTTCGATACCGATACCCCTACAAAAGTATCGATTACAAAAATGCTCGATACTAGTGTCGGGGTATCGATATATTTCAGGTGTCGAAGTACCGTTAGCGTCCCTACTCCTGATTAGTAATTAAACTTTCAGTGTCGGCGTCATCTTTGTGGTAACCGCGAAAACCTGCTCAGCCCTATTTTCCAATATAAACAAATAGCGCCAACGTTTCTCAACTTCATAAATGTTTTTGCATAATTAGTTAATTTATATCGACTTGTTAACCCAGACAGCACAATATATTCCTGGACTATTCCTATTTCATCCAAAATAAATTGAGAATATTCAGAACATTAACAGAATGTTCTATGGATGTTTTTACCTGTTTCATTCCCAGTAGGATGTACGAGGAATATTACGATGATTATTGCATGAACGTGTCGATCACAATATTCTGATAATATTCATAAATTAATATTATCTAAAGGATAATCTATGAATATGCCTTTTGGTATGATTCTTAATGTAGGCGTAGCCGCGTCACCGCGTGGCACCGTTAGAGGTTAGGTTAGACTTGAGAACTTTGGGGTTAGCTTCATTTGTCAGTTCGTCACGGTGGCGGTGGTCGGTGGTGCCTGCTTGTGCTTGTGCATTTTTCTCCTGTGATAATTGGATAGTTATCTGTATTCTGGAACGTGATTTTCACTTGTTATTTAGTTTACAACTCCATCTAGGAGCAACTAGGGTGAGTCTAACTATTTCGTCTCTGTAAAGTATCGACTTTATAGCACCATGTGGTAGCAACTCTCTTGTTCAGAGTCTGATCTCTATATTCTAGTCTTACTTGTCGTAGGTACCCTAATTAATATACGTATAATAACAACCACTAACAACATATTTACTATATTTGTGACCATGAATTTCCAGTGTTCATTCTACTAAAATTGATTAAAATACAACGACAACATTTTGGTGAAAATCTAGCATTGTAGTTAATGAAGTATATTTGAATGTGCATCGTATGCTTTAAAATAAAACGGTTTTTTTATTTTGCAGAATAATACAGGAGGACGATTCCGTGCAATGAAATGTGTTTTTTTAATGTATACATTAAACTTATGCAATTATAAGTAAAGTTTCCGTGTTATATATATTTTTTTCATCAATCCCTATAATTACTGTGTGTGCCTAAATTAATGGTGCCCAAAACATGTACGAAAGTTGGATACTATGTTATATATGTATACTACTCGCGTTAAGTACCTAGGCAGACAACAAGACTTACAAATAAATGAAATGAAGTGATGAAAGTTATTAGTTTCTTTCAACATATATTCTTCAAAGATATACCAGGAATCTTCCTACAATATTTGATACATCTTAATAACAATCGTAGAATATTTTGAGGGAATAACCTATGTATGTTTCTTCAAAGATATACCAGGAATCTTCCTACAATATTCCATACGTCTTAATAATAATCGTAGAATATTCTGAGGGAATAACCTATGCACATTTTTTGGATTCCCATTTTCACATTCTCGAAATGTTCATCAGATAGTCTATATATTCATGAACTTTTCATGGAATGATACAATGTTCCAAAATGGTGATTCTTAGAATGTTCCTAGAATATATTGTGCTGTCTGGGAAGGAATACAGACAAATTGATCTGGATATTATAAATGCTAGAAAATATACAGGGGTCTTACAATATATTATTAATAAATTAACATAATTGTTAATAATTAATTATTATAGACTCCTGCATCCTGCATAGGACGGGTGCGCAGCGCATTGCAGGCAATGCAAGTCTGGAACAAAACTTCTGATTGCTTACCAAGCTACGGACGGGGGCGTTGACAAATTAAGGAATTCCAGCTGCTCCCGGTATAAATGTGATCGGTGTCACCAAGTTCGGCTGACACAGCCGAAGCGTTCAATTTAGCACCCGGCTGGAATTCAAATTTCCAAAGCTACTGTTACAAGTACAGAATCGATTAGGCGGCTCTGGTTACAGCCATCTAAATTATTACTCTGTGCTCTCTCACAGAGCTTTGCAATTTAGGAGATATTCGATCAGACAGACGGCGCGAGGCCGAAAAAATATGGCTCTGTATATTGGCTCCGTCTAGGACAAAAAACAGACGTTGATCGACGACATCGTTGATTTCGGCGCTTTCGCGTGCTACTTTTGTTAGGCTGGTATGCAACGGCGTAGCGTCACAGCATAAAGAGTAAATCAGCAGCCCAGCCGAAACCAAATATTTCAGGACATTTTGACGACCTAGAATTTTTCGGATGTCGCGTCGACTATCGTGTCAGAGAAGCGATTTATAAGGTACCCATACACCAGCAGTCATTCTTGCCATTCTTTCCTTTGACGTTCTTTCCTCTCAGAAATTTGTGCGTTAGTGAAGTAAGAAATGATGCGCCGTCGAATGATTCATTCGTTTCGGCTATCTCGGCGTACTTCACCGACAGGATAAAACCTGTAAAATCTTCCCAGTTAGTTGGCTGCAGACTATCATTTGGTACAATTGAGCGAGCGTTCTTTCTTGGTGTTCAGCGTGAAAGACTTATTAGTAGTTGCCCCTAAAACGAATGTTTGTGTTTGCCATGGATTTTATGAACGAAGACAAGTCCCAGTCTCAGTCTACAGTAGACAAAGAAAATGAAAATTGCGATTTAAGAGTTGTACCTAAAAGAGTTCTACAACAATTTATAACAGAAATATGAAAAATATGGAAAACTGCTTTGACCATACACGACGCCTCCTCTTTTTCTTAAACAAAACTTCAGTTGCCATAGCAATACAGACAATTGTAATACCTCTTCCAGGTTCCATTTCAACAGCTCAAATATCACCTGTAATACTGAATCACAATATCCCGTCGAATCCTCACGTTACCGAGTGAAATGATCGTTCGGCGAGATAATTCTCCACAATCCTGCCAAATTTGTGGTATAAGTAATTAATCCTTTCAAAACTGCATGGGAAGGCATTTTGTGTTAGTGGGCTCTGAGAGGAATATAATCCTTTTGAAAAACGAGAGTATTGTTCGTCAGTAAAAACTGCCAGGGAAGATAGCAAAATCACGATTGTGTTAGTGGGATACGAAGAACGATCTCTCATTTTTGTTTTTAAACGAGAAAGAACGTCAAAGGAAAGTATGGCAGGAATGACTGCTGGTGTATGGGTACCTATACAGGAACTTAGTGAGAATATTTAATCCGTAAAGAATCCCATAGTAATTATAAATATATGCACGTCCAGGTACAAATGTCCCGCATAACGATTGAATGTGCTCGCCCACTTAGACGAAGCGTCGCAAACGGAAGCGGCGCGAGGCGAAGCGTCATTTAACCGATGACCGCACACTGGGACGAAGTGGCGCAAAGCGCGAATTTTATTTGTTTTTAAGCAGTTGAACGAGGTACGTTGTCTAGTGAGGTACGATGAGCAGTTCATCAGAAGAGGAACTCTTTGTATTGAGTTTAATTGCCACTATGGAAGAAGAAGAAATGAAAAAAAAACAAAAGAAAATGCTGGGTTCGTGACCTAAATCGAAAAAGAGATACTCATGGTGAATTTCACCATTTGTTTAATGATCTTAGACAAGATAAAAAGAAATTTTACGAATATTTTCGTATGTCAGAGGAAAAGATTTTTGAGCTACTTTACGTTTCATTTTAACCTCTATTTCTTCCCACGCATTTTCACTAATAAGCGTATTGCTGTATCTTGCATCTGTCAGATCATATAAAAAGGGGTAAGTTTGAACATGCGCAATAAGTCCTCTTCATTCATTTTCCACTTCCTAAAAATAATTTTATTTATGTACTCCTTTTTCTACATAATAAATACAAAAACACATCACCCATTCCAAATTTCAATCTAAATACCTATTTCCACAATGTTTCAAAAATAATTAAATTAACTTTTGTAATTGATGTCGTATCATGGACAGAGACTGCAATTTAGCACCACTTCCTACAAAATACTGCTAAACACTGAAAATATGCAAGAGGCATCAAGAAATATTTGGATCTTCTCTCCGCCTGGTACCGCGCATTCAGGCGAAGCGAAGCGTCAAGAGAAACGACACCTAGTTGGTCCGAAGAGAATTCGCGCGTCAAACGACGCACCTCTTCGCTTCGCGCCGCCTGAGTATGCGGGCAGCCATATAACCTAATGTAAATTTCTCTGGCGTCAAATCCACAATTTTCTTCGCGCCGCTTCCGTTCGCGACGCTTCGTCTAAGTGGGCGAGCACGTTAAGACATAATAAAACGACCGAATAAGGCCCTGAAATTCACGATGTACCCTCGACAACGGCAAAGCGTATACTGAAAGTGAGCTTATCCTCTGCATAGGGAACGCATCGGGAAGTAGGCGAAAAAGTTTGTACATGCTTCTCGCATGAATTTGAAGAGTTGCGCTGCTGGTTCACTCTTTATGCTGTGGTAGTGTGGCGTCTATAGAAGGGGATGTAACAAGTAACTGCAATTAACATTTTACCAACACAATAAACAGTTTTTCTTTTTCTTTAATTTTAAGTTCTTCAATTTTTTGTCTTTAATTTTGAAGTCTCAAGAATAAAATATACAAACAATATAACAGGTTAAAAAAATATCAAAAATCAAGCCAATTTAATAAAGAACTAAATCCAGGTTACGCATCTGTTAGATGTTATAATTAAGATCCATTCATCTAGTCGCACTCAGAATCGTTCATCGTGACGCGCAACGATATTTTATTTTATACCGCGAACGAGATGCGTTTAGAAAACCGCATCACCCGCTGACGTAAAACAGCGAACTAAAGTGTATTCAAATCCGCCGTGCAGTGGCTGCGGATATTCGGTCGCCAGAGCCGTATTCAAAATAGCAGTCATAAAGTATTGATATATTTTAGATTTTATATATTATTCTTACCTTAGGAACCTTCATTTTGGGAGCAAAGTTGAGAAGGGGTCAATACTTCAATCAATTATATCCTCCCTATCGATGAGAATACTTTTCCTTCCTCGTTTCCCAAATACGAAGTTAAGCTTCTTTAATAGTCATTATCGTCATTCACCTCTTTCAGGACTTTGTCAATAGTCGGAAGTTCATTTCGGAAAGAGAACTGATGCACCTTTCTCCTAATTGCACTTTTATCGCCATGGTCCACAAGGTCAATGCAACGTTTGCGATTCTAATTAGTTAAAGGTGCAGCAAAAGTGTGTCTGGTTCTGTATTCTCGCCCGCTTTTTAGACACTCCGTTTGCAGATACCTATTTTAAGTGCAACCTCTTCCACAATATCGCCAGCAGCAGTTGTTAATTATTTTTTCTGGGTTTCGTATTTATATACGTTTAATATCACCTCCTTAAGCCTCACGTCAAAATGGCTCTTTTTTGACCTCTTCCTTGGTAGATTCAAATCCTCCACATCTATGGGTTCATCT
Organism: Callosobruchus maculatus; assembly: GCA_951848785.1. NCBI lineage: Eukaryota > Metazoa > Arthropoda > Insecta > Coleoptera > Chrysomelidae > Callosobruchus > Callosobruchus maculatus. The sequence continues at coordinate 3,377,315 of CATOUR010000296.1, forward strand.
GCAGTGTCTCTGCTACTAAGCCGCTTCCTTGCTAGACTTGAATTCTGTCTTGTAGCCACATCCATAGATTCATCTGCAGTGTCTGTACTATTAGACATTCTTCAGTATCTCCTTCAAATTATGGGGGAATAACACTAACATCTATTAAAACAGCAGTACAACAAAGATAACACTAAAATTCGCACAACAACACGGCAGGTATGCGATGATAAAAAAACGATGTACGCTATTCGGCAAGCCTCCAAGGTGTTTATTGCCTTTCGGCCAATCGCAATGAATGCCACCTTACTCGAGCGGCGTGCGTGGTATCCTGTATATATGTTAGGAGCGAACACCGATTTCGGCCAATGGACGGAAAATATGGTCAAAACGCGTTTTGGCTGCTACCGTTTTGCCAATGTCCGAATTATCGCTTTCCGGCTGTTCAATGTAGCCCAGAACGCGTTTTGGGTCAACTACGATTGCCAGAACACGTTCTATATTCTACTACGAATAAATAAATCTCAATTATTTGCCGTGTTGTGTTACAATATATCCTCAGAGCTTAGAATCCATAACTAAAATGAATAAAAATGAATAAAAAGCACTTGTAGATCTTAGGTCCGTGAAAAAAAAACTTAAAGAAACATACCTCACAATCTCTTATGTCCAGCTCCCCCATGAGCGGAATGTCAAATAACTCGTAGGTCATGCAAAAATAACGCAGTTCGGCCGTTTCGTCTGTCCTTCTTTCAATTAGCTTTTCGATACAGCCAATTTTTAAAATATCATACCTTTTCAATGGTTGTCTTTGTTCCGAAGATATTGTATCACCGTTACTTTTACAAGCTTTTGCCGCCTTGTTTGTTCGTATCTTTCTCTTGTACAAATATTACTACGATCACTGACACCACTTATTACTTTTTGCAGTTCGTCATTAAAACATAACCTTAGGTCTTCCATGGCACTCTTTAGCTACTGTCTAACCCGCACAAAGATCAAATACTAAATGAATACACTAGCTCCAGAGGTATCGTTTACAAGCTGAGACACTAACAAAATCCACCACCCGTTATGGCAATCGCAGTAGAACAGGACGCGTTTTGGCAATCGTAGTTGAGCCAAAACACGTTGTGGGCTACATTAAATAGTCAGAAAGCGATAATTCGGACATTGGTAAAATGGTAGCAGCCAAAACGCGTTTTGGTCATATTTTTCGTCCATTGGACGAAATCGGCGTTTGCTCTTAACATATACAATCTTCTGCACCTTGGATTTAAATACGGTATAGACACAGTGGAGACGTAATCACGGGCCTATACTTTGTGGACCCCGGATCGCGTTCGGCCGCGTTCAAGATGTGACCAGGACAGTCGCATCATCGAGCTGTCGAAATACTTTTATTTTTAGCGTTTAGCATAGCCGTTAGCGTTATCCTCGGCGTTATCTATAAAGCTCGACCAACACGTACATTCAATAACTCAAATTGAATCTAATTATTTGAATAAATATTCTCAGAATTTTAATTTATGATAGGAGATATTAGTGACTCTTTTAAATAAAGATGTATTACATTCCTTTGAGGGGATGCGACGCTTCATCCGCATCAATGGACGCTGCGCCGCTGCTGGTATGTATGCAAATATGCCAACCTAGCATAGACATCTTCCAGATTACAAAAACTTGAATCTAATATAGGAAAATGTAGTCTATAAAGAGTGGGCCAATAGTGCGTGGACGGAGGATTGTGGGCTTACTAAAAAATACTTCAGAAACCTGTCACTTGATCATGGTAGGGACCCTTGAGGGCTATAACGTAAAAATATTTTCACTTAAATTTTGACGTTTATACAGGGTGATTCATGTCAAACTTACATTTTTTTGAATGGAACTCCCTATATATTATTACATATTTGGATTCCTTGGTCAATTCTAGTGTGACTTTATGTATCACACATGGAACTTTAAACGAACCATTTAGGCACAAATCACCGTTTTTGGTATAAGTAGGTATCAGAAAAGTATTGAATATCGCGGCGATTATAAAACTTAGAAGGGCGTGACTTTGCGATACGACTAAGCATGAAATGTGTCACCTTAGTTCAGACGGCTAAATTTGAATTCTTATTGTACTTGGAGAAACCAGTAGATTAATTAAGGAAACTTCAATCACAGATAACTTGATTTTTTCAAATAGAAATGCCTATTTTGGTTTAAAGAATCAAATGTAAAATTTGATTACCTTTCTAACGATATAGCATTCTCGATATCAGTCTTTTTGGGTTTTGATTTTATTTCAAATTTTCAGTCAAATCGGTGTTTTTCAATTTTCTTGCGTGCAAGCAACCTAGCAGGCCATGAAAAATAAACAAAAGCTTGATAATATTGAAAAAACCAACTTATTTAGTAGAAAGATGCAAACTAACTAGAGCAACGAAGTAAGATTATGAAAATTCCTTACAACATATTAGTCACGCCCTTCTAAGTTTTATAATCGCTGCGACATTCAATTCTTTTCTGATACCTACTTATACCAAAAACGGTGATTTGCGCCTAAACGGTTCGTTTAAAGTTCCATGTGTGATACATAAAGCCACACTATAATTGACCAAGGAATCCAAATATGCAATAATATATAGGGGGTTCCATTCAAAAAAAATGTAAGTTTGGTATGAAGTATAAACGTAAAAAATTAAGTGAAAATATGTTTACGTTGTAGCCCTTAAGAGTCCCTACCATGATCAAGTGACAGATTTTTGAAATATTTTTTAGTAAGTCCACAATCCTCCGTCCACGCACTATTGGCCCACCCTGTATAGTGCAGTGGCGTAACTTCAAATTTGGGCCCCCCGCAAGATACTTCCCGGGGGCCCCTCGCAAGATATTTTCCGTGGCTTCTTTTTTCATAATATATATGTATCTATACAGGGTGAGTCTTTAGTTTTTTAAAACTATGTATAGAAGTCGTGAAAATAAACAACAATTTCAAATAACTTTTATCCGAAAACTGAAAAATGCAGAATCAAAAATGTAAGTCTGGACCCTGGTCTGGCTTATGTATTAAGCCGTACCAAGTCTCTTTACATTCAGTTTGTTGCTCGAATTTTTGTCTTATTATCAAGCACTATACCTGTCAATTAGTACGCTAGTCACTTTCAGTTTGTCGTGGTTAATTTTAAATTGGTAAATCCTAAAATCTGCGTTTAATAATATGCCGCATTTAGAAATTACCAATTTAAAATTAATAAAGTTAAACAAAAAGTGACTACTGTACGATCTGATCTCGCTTATTTGTCAGTTTAAATTTATCCGAATAACTAGTTTATTTCAACAACTTCTATACACAGTTAAAAAAGTATCAACTAAGGACTCATTCTGTATATATTAAAGAGAAAATCTTGAGGTTGTGGCCATAATTTTGAAAAAAAACACAGGTCACTGCATAAAGGAGACTGCCAAGCTTTCGGTAATGCTTATTGCCATCTTCAGGGCTTTAAGGTTGAGGTTTGCTAGCAAAAACCAGCAATTTGGAGTCACAGACTTTCAAATGCAATTATAAAACAAAAAACGTCAAAAAGTTTGTGGCTAATTTAACTGTGTTCCACAACAAAAGTCAGGCTCTAAAAGCATAAGATCGCCGAGAGTAAAAAGTTTCAACAGAGCATTCGGCAAAAAATTGGCATTGTATTTCTAATTTTTGTTATGGGTACTTGAATAGCCATACATCATGATTAGTCATAAAAAGTGATTGGTTAACCAAAACTTAAGTACAGGAAATCAAAATAGTATAATTTTAAAAGATAAATTCAAGTTTTAATTTAAAATAGATTTGTCGCTAGATAATCAAGCAATCGTGGATGCCATGTTATAAGATCAAGATATTAAAAAAATTAAATGTGTGACGCAAAATGTCAGAGTGAAAAAAATCAAGAGAATATGACATTTTAATAAAAGTATTCACTAATCACTAAATTACAGAAAAATCGCTAGAACTAGTGAAATTTCACTGGACCTGACAACACTGAGGAAAAGCAATGTTCGGATGGACCTAAAAGAGGTTGTCTCGCTAGGCCTTTCTTTCCCATATCAATGGACAGCCTATTATGAATACAACAAATTTCCAATTTTTTGGTGTGGGAAGGCTTATCCTCGAAAATCAAATAGAAAACTTGCCGCTTCATACACTCGTATATGGAGAGCGTAATGCTTGACTCCTAGAAAACAGTTTGATATCTTTTAGCATGAAAAGGATGACCTTATTAGCAATTCGGGTGTGATATGTACAGATTTTCAGTCAAACTAAGGTTACATGTTAAGGGTGTGGCAGTAAAGGGACGAATGGCTTGTTGACGATGTGAAGCGTGTTACTACATCAGATAAGGCAAACAAAACCATTGGTACGTATCCTCCTTTGATATCCATTAATTTCAAGCCAGTAGTGAGAAGGGAGGAGTTGTGATAGGTGTAGCAAAAGATCAAACATGCGTTACGGAGCAGCAAGCGTATGAAAAGGAACAAGTACATGTATGTGACGGTCAGGTGGTACTTTGCGTGCTTTGTGCCTCCAGAGGCGTGTCATTAGAGTCACTACTAGTGCTGTCACGCCCGCTAATCAATCTGTTATTGGAGCAGAATCATGGGGTTAACAAGCTGATTACAAAGGCTGAAGGCTACTAGAGGCGCTGATTATCGAATTAGAGATAACTTGGGCATAAATAGGCTATGGACCATGAACGAAATTGATGATTCATGTTATGGATAGTTGTGGGAACAGTAAGAGTAGACTACATATACCCTAGTACAAGCTGACCATAAAAAAAATTCTCGTGTGCGTACATAAGAAGTCCCTTGCTTCTTTTAATAGTGAATGCAATGTTCAGTTGGACATATAAAAGTGTATTATGCCACTAGGTCTTTCTTTCTCAGGTCAATGAATATAAAAAAGTGAATTATGAATATAACAACTTTTTGAGAGATGAAGATGTTGCTGTCTCTCTCTCTCTCTCAAAATCTACAAAGAACTAAACTGGATAAAGGTTAGACACCTATGTAAAAATGCTCAATATCTGCCCAAAATTGCGATTCAAAGAAGAAAATAAACAATTTTTAAACAGAACTATACTCAAAAATGAACAAAAGAACAAACTGAATAAAGGTTAGACACCTGGAAGTCACTACAAACTCTAGACGTGAAGATACGTAAAAATGCTCAATAGCTGCCCAATGTGGCAATATAAAAAGAAAATAAGCAATTATTACGTACCTTCTATATCCAAAGTAGCAGGAGCAGCTTGGAGTCACACTCCTGTGAATCCTTCCAGGTGCCAGAAACTAGATAGAAATGGACGTGTATTCACATATATCAATATCAGCACCAAGCGAGTTCCTTAGGGAAGCGGATCCACACTCTTGATGGTTGGTTAGCTAGAAAACATATAAAAAAGTACGGCATTCACAACCAAACTAGAAAAGGGAACTAAAATCAATGATATCGATTCTAGATACTAAAGGTTCGATATCAACGGCAAAATGCTAGCAAAATACTAAACAGTCACTGGTTGTAATAACGCAGTGGCCCAAAGACTCAAAATGGAGGAATATGGTATATTCCTTTTTCTCTCACGAAAGAATTGCCCGTGTTACAGGGTTAGGTACTTCACCAGACAGACCTGATTTTATTATACGCCAGTAAAGCATGATGTATCAGAGACAACCAAAGGATGTTTTAGGAATTACATTTAAACTTATCTCAATACCATATGCATTTTGTGCATTATTGGTTGCAGATGTAATCCCTTTTGCTATGAAGCTCTTTATCTGTCCCGAATTAGATATCACCAGATAGCCGTACATAACACATTTTACTTCTGTTTCAAAACAAGACACATTGCTAATGGACTAGTATCATGAGTTTGAAAACAATGATTAAATCATTATAACCTCTTAGTGTACATAAAAATGGATACACTGATGCATTTCGTTACTTTGTGTATCGTTTTGTTTACTAGTAATTCGATTTTGAAGTTTGATTTTTTAAAAGGTAATTTAAATTTATCCAATCGGTGCGATGCGCTCCATACAAAAGCAGTGCATTGTTGTCTCGTCAAATTCAACGCGGTATTGACGCAATTTTCACGGGGACGAAACTGAATGCCCATGCGCCCGGTACAATTCAGTCACCCACCCAAGCGCCAACCGCGCACAAGGCTGCTGCTGCCCCACTGTCGAAGGCAGACGCTGTTCATCGCGCAGCCACGTGGGTCCCGTTTTTTGCCACTTACGCAGGCTCTCAAAATCTTAGGTCACGGATCTGGACCAGCTAACATAGATATTTTTTTTCATCAACATTAAGAAAGTCTACGTTAAAAATTCCAGCCTCAGTTTAATGGTCCGATGAAGTTTGACGCCACCTCCCGGCACGTACCGTCGCCACTCACCACACAGAAAAAAATTCTGTTGCGTTTTCAATTAATTGTTAATATTTGTATGTTTTTCCATCGCTTTAAATATATTTACAGTTGTTTCAAATCCATGTCATTGAAAGAATTTAATTCTTATATTCGAAGTAATCACAGGTACGCCAATAAATTCAAAATAGTTTTATATTCGTTCTCGTGATATGTGTAATCCTTCTAATACTAGTGTTGATATCTAATGCAATCAAAGCATCCCTTTGTTTTCGAAATTTACCCTATGTCTCATTTAAGCAAAGCATACAATCTATTCGATATACAAAAATTATTCCTGCAACAGCAGTTCGTGATAATTCATCTGATAAAAATTAATTTTGCTTCAAAAGCTAACTATTACACGAACAATAACCCATGCTTTCAAAACATTGTCTATGCTGTTAGAGAAACATGTAAGTAGTATTCGTACCAACAACATCACATATATCGTATTCAATGGCCCTTGTTGTTCGCTCAACTATAATCAGTATTCGGCGGGACTGAGGTCCCGATTCAATGAACGTAAAAAGAAAGAAGAGGAGGATTATCTCAGTGTTATTCGTTATCTGCGCCAACATGGACGAGGTTGTTCGGTAACGAGTTGTGTTGTTGTGTTGTTTCGTTGTTCGCCGTATTGTGTCATCTCGTGGTTTCGTGTATTGCAGCAGCAATTGTGTAATTTAAATGTGTCCAGTTATAGACTAAATGGAGGACCTACTGAGTAGAGCTAATACCCTCATTTGAATGTAGGTATTTAGATTAGTCAGTTATATTTCAGGTAAAAAGGCAACAACTGGTGCATGCTTATGTATAATTCTTAGAAAATGCTCCTTATAACCTTATACAAAATCACACCATTATTAAACATCCAATCGAAACGATCAGCTATCCTCGCAATAAAATGTGTTGGTCCAAGGAAAATAAAGTAGTTTAGAATTCATTATCAAACACAGGTTCGATTCAACGACAGGCTGCGATTGAATCATTCATTGGAATCCAATGACATCTTGTAGTTGAATCGACAATACGATATAATTCGTTACTACACTTCCCATTGGATAAAACATCGTTGTGTTTGAGGAATGCTGAGTGTAACGTCCCATTGAATCAAAGCGTAAGTCTTTGACAAAATGATAGATTTTTCTGTGTGCACCGTGCAACCTTCACAATGATGAAGCTGCCGCTTTTAGGACTCTGCAGACAAACATTGTATATATCAAACTATGTATTTTTTAGCATGTGTAGAGGATCACAAAAAGGTATGCATTGAACAATGGGACTTTAGTTAGCACGGCAACACGGCACACATATCCGTCATCCAATTGACTGTTCTCCTATAGTCCCATGACGTCACGCGACTAGAAGAATTCAAATATTTTCCTCATTTTCTCGACCTTCCCGTGCCCAAAAAATCGCGAAAAAATATGACAAGGTTCCTATGCCATACTCTATCATATACAGCCATGAAAATAATTCATGATACTAGTCCATTAGACTAGACAGTCGTATATAACATATTTTACTTCGTTTTCAAAACAAGACACCTTGCTAATTCAATTCGGAGTGTAGCAGAACCCTTAAATCAGAAACCAACGATTCGTTTTTTTTTCTACTATCGTGTCATCTTGTATGCCCTTCAATTACTAAGGGACCTCAGCTTTGCTTGGGATCATTAATACTCGTCTCCCTCCCCATAACGCGGCTGGAAGTGTTCGCGTTATCCGTTTCGCAATCTGTCAACACCCTTAAAAAGTAATTCGCTGCGGTAAAAAATATGCCCGAAAAAATGAAGATCCGGCTTAGAAATATATGGAGGTGAATAAGGGTATTATAGTTGTCCTCATTTAGAGGCATTACTTCGTTAGGGTTGCTAACTGTCCTCTATTTGGGACGCCGAATGTTATTTTTCAGTATGAAAGTAGTAATAAATCGAAGAGACTTGCGGCTTGCTATACAGGGTGTCCAGTTAGTGTGTAATTCTTCGATATCTCGCAAGGTATACCTGATAGAAGAAAATGTCAAATACAAGAGTTATTTGGTTACTTAAGACGCATATTATAAAAGTATCATAAAATATACAGGGTGTTGCAGGAAAGTAGAATAGTGATCAACTTGATTTTTCTATACGGAACTATAACTTTTTCTTAAATTTTTTTAGTTTCCACTATTGATGTCTATTCAACTCTAAAATATTTTTTGGATCGGTTGCGATGTTGCCAAGTTATAATTTATTTTCTGTTAATTTCCGGATCTGCAAGGTCGCAAGTAATACGTCCAAATTGATATATTCCTTTAACTTTTCTCAATAATATTATACAGCGAGTTATCTGAATATTAAGTGGATATTATTTTGGATGTTACCAGCGATTTGTATCTACAGGGTGTTTTTGGCAGAATTTTAAATTACGGCAATTTGAAGGTCATTTTACTTTGTTTTTTTAAACGTAACACCCTGTATGTTTTATTTTAAATCGAAATATCTACTAATGCCCTATCTCGCCTTGTAATTTTTTTTCGCGTTTGCAGTGTTGCCAAGTTATAAATTATTTTTCCAAATTTTTATTGCAATGAATTGCAAATGTCAAACTTAGTAAGATATCATAATTTCAAAATTTTGTTTCTAATAATTACTGAGATACGGCAACACCGGTTTTTCAGTAAACGGTACCGGAACGCTTAAATATTTTCAAAACCGCCACAGCTGGAAAGGTGAAATTCAATACTTGGAGGTTTCTGAATATACAGAATTCAAATATGCTAACAGCAGTGTTGTCAGATTTACCAATTTTACGTAATAATTTTGAATGGAGTGGCCTATTTATGAAGTCTAGCGTAAAATTAGTAAATCTGACAACACTGGTGTTAGCTTTTTTGAATTTTGTATGTTCAAAAACCCCCAAGTATTGAATTTCACCTCTCCACCTGTGGCGGTTTTGGTAATATTTAAGCGTTCCGGTACCGTTTACTGAAAAAGCGGTGTTGCCGTATCTAAGTAATTGATAGACACAAAATTTTGAAATTGTGAGATCTTACTAAATTTGACATGCGTAATTCACTGCAATAAAAATAAGTAGAGGATTCTATTTAAAATAAATTAAAATCGGGGATATTTGTTTAAAAATTTGGAAAAATAATTTGTAACTTGGCAACGTCGCAAACGCGAAAAACAATACAAGGCGAGATAGGGTATTAGTAGATATTTCGATTTAAAATAAAAAATACAGGGTGTTACTTTTAAAAAAACAAAGTAAAATGATCTTCAAGTTGCTGTAACTTAAAATTCTGCCAAAAATACCCTGTAGATACAAATTGCTGGTAACAGCCAAACTAATAGCCACTTAATATTCAAGTAACTCGCTGTATAGTATTATTAAGGTATATTAAAAGAATATATCAATTTGGACGTATTACTTGCGACCTTGCAGATCCGGAAATTAATAGAAAATAAATTATAACTTGGCAACATCGCAACCGATCCAAAAAATATTTTAGAGTTGAATAGACATCAATAGTGGAAACTAGAAAAATTTAAGAAAAAGTTATAGTTCCTTATAGAAAAATCAAGTTGATCAAGTTGAAAGTTAATAAAAAATAAATTATAGCTTGGCAACGTCGCAACCTATTCAAAAAATATTTTAGGGTAAAATAGAGATCAATGATGGAAACTAAAGGAATTTAAACAAAAGGTATAGTTCCATATAAAAAAACTAAGTTGGTCACTATTCTACTTTCCCGCAACACCCTGTATATTTCAAAATATTTTCAGAATATGCGTCTTAAGTAACCAAATAACTTTTGTACTCGACATTTTCTTCTATTAGGTATACTCTCAGAAATATCGACCCACTATCTGGACACCCTGTATAGACAGAAAGACGTCACGTTACAATTATTTGATTCTCTCCTCAATTAGGAACTAAAAAATAAGAAATGTCTCAGCTGAAACGATCATTCTGTAGACTCCTGTGGGAGTACTTATCCCATATACTTGTACGCAGTTCTGGGAGTGAATTATGAAGTTCCTTCCCGTGAGCCGTGTAATTGTCTGAGCTTATGATAATTTCGAGGAGTGTATGAATGCATGTCGCCTCCCCAAAGGTAATGCATCTTTGTAGACAACTTTATGAGCCATATTAACCGACGGCGAATCCACCTATGTTCGTGTTACGTTGTGCGTCATGAAAAACTACGTTGTTGTCTGGTGAGATTGGTAGATATGAAGATGATGTTCAGCCGGGTCGAATAGAACTAGTACCGACACGAATATTATCAATAGTATGAGAACTGTAGCTCGCCATCGTTCGCGATTTACTGTCAGTTCAGTGGCGCTCTTGAAACCCATATCCAGCAACTGTTTCATCGTATCCCCAGCGTGTAGGGGAACGGCCACGGCGTCGTCCACTCGGGGCGTGACCCTGAACTACAAGTTCCTCCACATTATCGCTCGTCGACGCAACGGAGGATAGTCTCTTTGGATTACCGAGCTCATCTAATACGGAAACGTTAGTTCGATGGGCCGTATAAGGAACTCTCAGCATTCTCCTCCAGGTCCACATTTCAAAAGCATCTATGCTAGCCCGATCTGCCTTTTTAATAGTCCAAGCTTCCGAGGCGTACAAAAATATGAAGAACACAAGAGCCCCAACCAGCGACATTTTGGTAGCTTTAGTGACGTTATGGTCACGAAATATTGTAGTAAGCTTTGTCATGGCCGCACGTGCCTGTTGAATGCGCTGTCGAGTCTCATTTTCACAGCTACCCGAATTGTCGATCAAAGATACGAGGTACACAAAACTTTGAACTACTTCACAACGGCCTACTGATCCTATTTCTCTATGATTATCGTGCTCTCTATCTGTAATAATCTTGGTCTTGTTGTTGTTAATAACAAGACCATATGCTGCACTGTGTTGTTCTTAGATGTTTAATAGAGCTACTAGTTCTTCCTGAGAAGCAGCAATAAGGGCTGTATCGTCAGCAAATCTTGAGTTGGATATTTTGGTTCCGTCAATAGTTATACCGCCATTCCAGTTGTCCAATACCTCTCATCACAAATTCAGGGTAAATGTTTAATAACATTGGAGATAATATACACATCCCTGACGAACTCCTTTTCTGGTTCGACCAGACAGGTTACCATCAATTCTTACACGAGCCGAAGAGTTGCTGTATGAGAAACACTAGGTGATAAGGAACTCCCATAGAGATAAGGATTTCTCACAGTTTAGGCCACTTTACGTTATCAGTTGCCCTAGAATAGTCCACAAAGCAGATAGAAACTGGAAAATAATGCTCTCTGCCTGTTTCATCACGCGTACCGCATCCTTTTACGAAACCTGCCTGTGCCATAGAAATTTGCCAGCCAATAAAACCCTCCAAACGAGATTGTAAAATATATAGTAGAACCTTGCCTGCATGAGAGATTGACGAAAGCAGGCGATAATTGTCTGGATTTGTTAGAGATCCCTTACTATAAAGTGGAACAAAAATGCATGTGCACCATTCATCCGGCCAAACACCGGAGGACCAGACCCTCTTACAAATATTATATAAAAGAGAGATGCAGTCATCACCCAAGCATTTTAATATTTCTGCAGAAATAGCATCAATGCCTGTGGCCTTATTAGTTTTTAACTTGTTGAGGGCATGTTCCAGGACAAGGAATATATCCTTAAAGGACAAAATCGACGATGCGCTAATAGTGAAGACGATCTGCAAAGATAACTCCACACTTCCAACATCACGGCCAAAAAATATAATATGGTAATTTCAGCGGAGAAAACAAAATGCATGGTCATCAGCAGAGAACCACGGAGATGTAAACTGGAAGTGGAAGGTAAAATTATTGAACAAGTGATGACATTTAACTACTTGGGCATTGACATAACCAGTGATAGGAACTGATTACAGAAGTTAAAAGACAGGCGACAAAAGCAGGTAGAGTTAGTGGATGTTTAAGAGAAACTGTGTGGAAGAACAAATATATGTCTACAGAAAGCAAGATTAAAGTGTATAAAACAACGATGCGACCAATTCTAACATATGCGGCAGAAACACGAGCAGACACAAAGAGAACAAAACAAATGTTCAACAGCATAGAAATGAAAACACTAAGATCAATTATGGGAATAACTCTCAGGGACAGACAAACAAATAAAAACATACGAGAACAATGCAACATTAACAGCATCAATAAATGGATAAAAACACGAAAGAAAGAATGGGACGAACATGTAAATAGAATGAGATCCAACAGTTGGCTCACATATGTAAAAATAATTAACCATACAATCGAAAGACCTCCAGGACGGCCAAAGAAAAAATGGGAAGATAATTTGATGTCAACAACAACGACAACAACAGAGACTAAATAAGAGGCAGACAAACAGGAGAAATCCTAGTCATACGAAAAAGGAGAAAAGAAGAAGAAGACAAAATCGTTTGTGTATGTCGTTCGCAGCACCCTGTAGGAGTATAGACTCAGGCGCAAGGGAACATTTTAGAGAAAGCTCGTTACTGCTGTGTACCAATAGAGCACAGCACACCGAATGGCTAATCCCAGCATCGGCGATATCGCCCTTTAATTTTCCCGTTTCACATCCCACGTATCCTCAGCAGCGAGGACTTCCACTTCCTTTTTATCATTTTTCTCCTCGGCTGTGGGTGTGGAGGCGCGCCATTGTGCTCCGCGGCCATTGTGCTGCTGCCTTCAACCCTCCGAGCAACTAGCGGAATTACTTCCCAGAAGCAGGAATTCGACCAGCTAGTTCTGCAGCAAATCAGGTGAATGGGTTTTGAATTGGTCCGAAATACAAGTTAAAGGGGAAGCACAAGTCAACTAAACTTTTACTACGTTCCAAAATCCCATCAAAGACCTCGATTTGCTTTGTAGCGTTTCAGTATTCACTCAACATCAAACTGTCAACAAAAATCTGTGTTCCATTATTGCATTTCCAAGGCTATGGATGTCATCATTTTGCTCAGAAATCAAATTGAGGTTTTAGCGACCTTTGTGTCAAGACTGTCAAGAGATATGTTTCACTTGACAGCTAACAACTTAACATAACCTATTCTGCTTTATTTGTATGCATTGCAAGGAGGTTAGAACCCCTTGATGCATTGACATTCTAACGGGTACGACTACTCTGACACTCTGACTCTGAGAAAACAGCACAGGTTATATGATATGTCAAAATTGTCAAAAAAAGACCTTTGCCGTTTCATAAATATTCCAACATCCCTAACATCTGGAATCACGTGACTATCCTCGAAAACTCATCTGCTCACTGGATAGATGGGATTTTGGAACGTAGTATTTGTTTAAGGCCCGATTTTATCAACATGCGCATTTTAACAAAGACTTTGACCAATCAGAGCAGCCTATTCAAGAACATGCATCTATCAAAGTACTCTGACAGTTATTGATGTCTCTTGAAGTTTACCTCAAAAAGGTCAAAAGTGACATGATTTATATACAATCGACCGTTGTGAACCATCTAGTATCTTTTCCAGTCTGATTTTCCATCCTAAACGGGTGAAAAATTGCATTTTCTTGTTTAACAAAGAGTTTGGCCCTAACCTCACCCACAAAACCAATACATTTGATCACTGGATGGTCAATGTATCAGATGGAAATGATGAAAAGAAATTCAAATTACTGCATTACTTGGATAAAACAATGATTTACTATCGATAATAATTATAAATACAAGCAATATAGCTTTGTATTATAGTAAAAAGAGGTAAAAATAACATTTTGTTACATTTCACAAAGCTGAAGGCACGATTTAACTGTTGGCCAATCAGTTTCCCAAATGTGCATGTGCATTACTGGTTGCCTATCCTGAACGGCAAAGCTCCTGAGGGTCCCGAACTGGCGATAACCGTAACCTTAAAGGCCCGGTCAAACAGAGGGCGGTCTAGAACGGGGCGTTCCGGCGTTTCAGAACGCCGCTTACAGCTTTCCGTTATATTGAATTGGACTGGTCAAACAAAGCGCGTTCTGAACGCGACGTTACGGCGTTCTGAACGCGGCGTTACGGCATTCTGAACGCGGCGACACGGCGCTCTCTAACGCCGCGTTACAGCCTTCTGTTGTTTGTACCAGACAGGTCTGTTTGACAGGTTGAGCAAAAGCGTTACGCCAATTTTTGCCAAGATGTCGAGTGATTCGGACATAAATGAACTTATACTTTTTTGGCATTATCACGTTAAAAAAAAACGAAAACGGTTATGGGTGCATATGTCATTTGCAAATTCTGTTTGGAAACACAACTCGGCGTTCTAACGCCGTGACAGAACGTCGCCTACTACGATGGCTTGGGCTCTTTTTGACGGGTTGATACTGGAACAGACCGCGGTGTAGAACGCGGCGTCAGGGCGGTCAGAACGCTGCGTACTCTGGACGTCAGATAGACCAATTTTCTTCAAGATGTCAAGTGATTGGGATGTAGGGGAGACCGGGGCAGAATGGGATACTTAAAGAAAAACACATTATATAAAGAAAATTAAATGTTTTATTGTATTAACCTTTAGTCAGGTAGGAACATAAGGATTTAAATTAAGTAATGCAACTTTTTTTAGCAACTAAACCATTCAGACTTTGGCGAAAAGTAGCAAAAATCAGTATAACTTTTTTTTCCCATTATGCCCCGCCATTGGGGCATAATGGGAAATGACACGGGGCAAAATGGGAACATACTTCAGTACGGCTGAAAACGTTCACAAGTATGTGCTTTCTCGTGCTCGTCATCAACTCCAGCGCAGGAATTATGGGCCCAAGCATGCTATACATCACCGATCCTGTGACTGCGAATATAAGTATTCACTGTAAATCCGAGCACAGTCACCACAATCTTCTTGTGATAAGTGAGTATCCGTCTCAGTTTCTCTTTTAGTCCTCTTAATTTTACCCTGTTTAGGTTTCTTAGCATTTGCTTATTCCCCACATTCATCTTTTGGTCTTTCTTTCATTAGTGTTGTTGCCAGATTTCTTTTTCTTAGTCTTTAGTTCTTCAGTCTTCTTTTTTTTACTGTTTGTTTCTAATTTTCTTCTAAGTTAATTCTTAGATGGAAAATTCGTCGTCAATCTTATCTCGTTTCCTTGTCTTTGTTTCTTCAGTTCTAATTTCTTTTGGTACAAATATAATATCTGCCGGGCTAACCAAAAACGAGGAATATGCCATTTGCTTTCTCATTCTTCAACAAATAGTGATAATGGAGATCTTTTATGATCAACTATGGCTGTGCCAGGAAAAATAGTAGGGTTAGAGAGAGGTTCCGTTTCACCACAATGGCTGTTAATAGATAAAGTTGAAGCATTAGGCTGAGATTTTGTTTGAGAAGTTGATGCACTTGATTTTCGACTGAAAAAAAATTAAAGACCAGATAAGAAATGCATAGCATATATAGTACGGGGCAAGACGGTATAGTATCCCGTCATGCCCCGTCCGTTTTGCCCCAACAAACATATAATATGGTAAATTCAAGAATTTCTAACCTAAACCAGTTAAGGCTACAAACGGTATCTAATACCAAAACTCGATCCTACCGCTACGGCTTCTGGTTAAACATATTGCTAAAACTTTGCTACTCACCTAATAGCACATCGATGTTTATGACAAAACTTTTTAAAATGAGGAGGAAATTCAATTTTTTCTCACACCGCAGCCAATACGAGCAGCGCCACGTTCCTCATTGGTTGACCGACGTAAGCCAACTAAAGGTCGAACTAATAACACTGTTGCCAGCGCATTTCAGTGTATCAATCATGCATAGGAGCACTTTTCCCGTTCTGCCCCAGACCTCGTTTTGCCCCGGTCTCCCCTAAACATGTTTTTATCTGAACTGTTTTTCGTATCGTATAAACAAGGATGGTTTTAAACAGATTCAATCGACTCCTCCGTCATCCTGATACCGGGAACGCTGGGCGTTCTTTGCAAGATCTGTATCGAAATATAACGCGGCGTTCTACGTGCACTACGACCGTTCATGCTCTGTTTGACGGGTTGATACTATAATAATACAATACAACGGAACGCTGTAACGCGGCGTTCTAGAACGCCTAACGCCGCGTTCTAGAACGCCCTCTGTTTGACCGAGCCTTTACATTTACTGTGTAAATAATTCTATAAAAAGGTCTATAACAAACATGCATCCAGTATATGGATGGAAGATTTTTCATAGAAGTATGTATTTATCTATAATCCATCTGACTGACTGAGGTGAGACAATTAATTATTAAATAAGGTTGCTGTGATTGATTCTACTTTTATGATTCCGTCGCAGTTTGCAATTAGTGATTATACAATAATTATAAGGTAAACATGAAAAATCTGGCATCTATTTGCAAACCAATCGCTTTGTTCTGATTTCGATCCATGAATTTCTAAAATATTTTTGTCAACAGTGTCATCCAACTTTGACGTTTTGTTTCCAGTATTGATAAAATACTATTGGACGATATTTATTAACGTAGTCCTCAATACCCGACAGAAAGCTTTTGCTAAACAACAACCAATAGAAAAGTTTGTCATAGCCTTTGTTAAAATATGAATGTTGACAGAATCGGCCCTAAATGATGCAAAATTTAGTAGTGCTTTGAAAGGCTTTCTGACAAATGGCGCTTTCTACCCTTTGCAAGAGTTTTACGATGCATGAAATGCATGAATATCAACTGCTTTTAATTTGTGTAATGTATTGTGTTTTTATATATGTATGTATGTCTAAATTTCTAGCAATTTTGAATTTACAATACAGATTTTAAATCCTTTGTATGCTGACATATCCAATATCTGTATCAGATTTGATGGATAAATAAATGGATTGAATTGACCTGAATTAAACTGAAATTCCGGTCCTTTTCGATTTATGTTAACTCTTTTTCAAAATATCTACAGGGCCTACTAGGAATAATGGACGGTAATGTCTCGGTAACCTTTAACCATATAACTTCGAGAAAACAATATCTGCTAAGGGAAACCACAGGAAATTATTTTCTAGTTCCGCAAATAGCTGCTAGGGGGCGGAACTGTTACGATCAATCAGAAAAAGTCTCTTCCGCAAAAAATATGTAAATGAATATATGTTATAGAATATTATAGAATTTATCATCAGAGAGAGTAGAGTGGACAATTTTCGATTTTCTTTGGTCCAGCGCTATGTCAGATGTAGTGGCTGGGGAACGCCCTAGAAGTGTTTATTTAAATGACAATTGGTATAACTTAACGAAATTTCACAAGCTAAGGCTCCCTTGAAAGAGCTTCGTTTTTAAGACACAGGGTGTCAAAAGTTTAGAAAAAAATTGATTTTCTATTTACGTCTTAAACATGATTTATCCGATTCTTTGTAATTTGGCAGTATTGTTCATTTGAATAGGACGCTAGGTCAGCACTAACTAGAAGCTAATTATCAATTATTACAGTGGTGTCTCGAGGGGCTCACTAAAAGGTGTAACCGTTGACGTAAAGGTTTATCGCTACCAGTGGCCTTTCTGGTCAAAACTAACTTAGTTTTACTGACTAATCACAGCGTTTGACACTACCAGCTATAAAATCGGCTCAATCAAGCGAATACACATCTTTTTTTTTACTTTATTCATACTATTACCACCATCTATTATTCATTGGGTTAAGGTTCCATTCCCATATTTTATTTATAAAGAAGGGAATCTTGATGTTTTATTTCATTGGATAGATCAAGCCGTGGTTCGGTGCCTAATGAAACTAGACTTCTTTCTGGGTTTCGGTACTCCCAATGATACTCGTTGGTTGCGTCTAAATAAGCCACTAATCAAAAGTAATTGATGGTTCTATAAAAGTCAAGTTTCACTACAGCTACTTAAAAAATATCTTAACAGTATAAAAAATAGTGGAATACATGCAACTTAAAAAACTTTTTCACCAATTGAATTTTTTTTTAATATGCAAATTTTCGATAATCCATGTTGTCAATACCAATGCCTAAGAAAATCGATACTTTGTACTTAAGTATCGGGGAGTATCGAAACTTGGCCAAAAAAGATCCAATTGCTTTCGCATCCCTACTTAGACTTCTAATCCATAATGGCGCCAGCTATAGGAACCATTTTTATATAGGAAATCCTCAGAGATATTCCGCTGATTGCCCTGGATGCTGTGACCAGACCTCAGCAATGAAGATTGTAGGCGGTTGCAGCTATTACAGTAAACATTTTAATTGTGAAACGAGTACTTGAAGTTTTCTTTATTGCTTCCACTTGCCTGCTTTTTTTTCAATATAACATACAACATGCACTATTTTTACCGTTTCACAATTTTACTTCCCACACCGATAGGTGACGGGAGTATTGTGATCGCGAAAATTTTCGATTTTGAGATAATACGCTTTTTGAATGTTTTATGATGTCTACATAACGAAAACTACGTCACTCATTTACGCCGGTTTGTCTGTCTGTCGGTCTGTTGGCGTTTTTCTAGCCTCGTAATCTCAGTAATCGCTGCATGGATTGTGATGAAATTTGGAAATCGATCCTGATAATTTGCTACTTTTTTTTGGTGGTGGGTGAAACTATAGTGGTTGGGAGGGTGTGGGGTTGTAAAACTGAAAAAAATTTTGTATTCATAATAGGCCGTCCACCGACCTATGGAAGAAAGACCTAGCGTTATAATACACTTTTTTAGGTCCCTCCGAACATTGCCGTGCCTATTACGAAACCAAGGGACTTAGAATTTTCTGATGTATACATACGTTTATTGCTTCTGACCGTTCTGTATCGTGTAACGTGGAAACTATTGAATTGATTTTAATGAAATTTCGACACATTATTGCAGCTTTGGCGAGAATGAAAAACGCTTATGGTTTCGAGAAGTCGTGTGAGTGGCGGCACAGCAATAATAAAAAAACTAAAAATATAAAAAAAGCTCAAGCTTCGTTTTTAGGCGTTTTAGGGGTAACTGATCAGTTTATACTACTTCTTTTGATGGGGGTGAAATTGGGGTGGTTGGGGGTGGGGGGGAGTAGAAGCGGAAAGTTTCTTTAATTTTTAATAGGCTCTCCATTGACCTGCGAAGAAAAGACCTAGAGGAATAGCGTACTTTTTTTGTGGGCAGGTGAGCGATGATTTGGTTACAAGGGGATCTGAGACTACAGCTTCATGCTATAGGAAAATAATAAACTGGTATTACTGTAATGTGTGGGAAGTACTAAGCCAATAAACTTGGCTTCATTTTTTTTCAACGTTACTGAGCTGCTTGGGGAAAGATCTTGCCCTCTATCCCTAGTCGTTACGTCGCTACCTATTCTTCTCGCCTGTACTAGAAGATACCAGCCTCAGTCCCAATACAATTTCATGCCGGTTTCATCCAAATAAAATTTTGGTAATTGGCACCCAGGCCCCATGCGATAGCTCAATTTTGACAGTCCAAACGATATGTGGAGCCGATTGAGTGTGGAGCATGGGCGTCGCGTAGTAATCATCCAGAAAGGGGTTCGGAGGACGTAAAATGACATTGGCTAATGTGACAGCAAAACATGATCAAATGTATACAGAGTGTCCATTTAGTGTGTAATTCTTTCATATCTTGCAAGGTGTACCTGGTAGCAGAAATCTTAGATACAAAAGTGCAGTGCATTACGGATTTGTTCGTTTCATTGTTCGACTGTAAGCGTTGTCTTGGTTTACCAGCCTTGGCAGCTGTCGGCTGTACCGGCAAAGCATCCGCAGCTGGGTTGCGTGCTGTTGGTTGTTCTGGGGTTTGGGTTTGAAGTTCAGGTGAGTTTAATCGACGTACTGTCGGCCGTCGTTTGTTCTTTGCAAAATTTCACTTTATCCACCGCGTTCGGACGAGTAGGGACGATCTAAAAGTCGCTCTCCCGGGTGACGCCCATTCCAGGAGAGAGGGGACTTATATTTACTCCGAAGTTGGCCCAAGGTGCTCCGGAGGATTTGCGACTTTACTGTCGGGTTTTGTTGAGGCTTTTTCCTCACGGGTTTCCCGGTTAAGGCAAGCCCCTTGTTGCGTATCCCTCACAACGCTCCCCAGTCACGCCTTGCCGAGGTCGTTGAAGTGTGAGGCGCAATGATGGCGTGTGACAGGAGAACCGGCGCTCAGCGCTCTGTGGCATCTGTCCCCGGATTCGCCAAACCCCTTATAGCGAAGTCAGGATGGCCTGGGGGAAGGAGCTTTGTGCTCGGTAGAGTATGTAAAGTCTACCGAGCACCCAGCTGCCTGGGTGTGCTAACCTTGGTTGAAGTGACCTTTTGACCACGAACCCTGTAGGCATCATAGCTCTGAGGTGACATTGAAGCCCCCGCTGAGCCATCAACCTACGTAGCTCAGTTATCGAAAAATCACTTGCTAAGCCCCCAAACGAACATCAGCGTTCTAGCACCTGATAGGAGGTTATTATTATTTCCTACTTTCCTATTTTTTCTCGCATAGTTGCGGTAGGAACAAGTGTTGACGGGCTGCGCCAAGTCAATACCTGACCTATTTTTATTCTGAATTCAGGAAGGACCGTATAATGCTACAGGTCTTGAGAATTACAGGCTTTTGGAAGGTTTTGTGGAACTGCTCGTCCAGGACTAACTGTTGCAGGTGTGGTATAAATGTATTTGGTGTAAGAATAATAATAATAATTAATTACGGTCCTCACATACTCCTTCAACATGATCAAGTGGTCACATACTGATATAGCAAACATCGACATCCTCACACGGACAGAACTCACAAAACACCGAATGTCACATCCAAACGCATGCACGGAAAGGGTTACCATAGACAGGAAACAAGGAGGCAGAGGGATTATAGATATACAGTCACTCCGCGCAAGACAGATAAAAACATTCAGATATTTCTTCCAAACAAAACAAACAAATTTACATTGAGCAATAGCAAAAGCAGACAAAAACTATACACGGCCCAACCTATCATATCCAGACCACGCTGCAGACACACACAATCTCATGCAATCACAACAGGAAAAAATAAACACCTGGTCGCAGAAACCACTCCATGACAAACATAGATACCGTATTACGCAATACCACATAAATGAAAAACAGTCATACACCTGGCTGCAGGATAGACAACTCTTTCTAGAAACTGTGAGATTTATACTTGCTATCCAGGACAATGTTGTAGCGACGAGAAACTACAAGAAATACGTGATTAAATCTGCATCCATAAGCAACAATAACTGCAGAAAATGCCACCCACAGAAGGAAACAATAGACCACATAACAAGCGCATGCAAAACTCTCGATGGAACTGAGTACACGGCTAGACATAACTCAACAGTCAAAATCATACATCAAGCATTAGCCACAAAAAACAAACTAATCAAAAACTCAGATCCATATTATAAGTATACACCAACATCAGTACTCGATAACGATCAATGCAAACTATACTGGGACGTTGAAATACACACAGACAAAACTATCAATGCAAAAAGACCATATATAGTCTTCCAGACAAAGACAAAGAAAGTTTCTTACTTAATAGGTATTACTATTCCCAATGATGTGAGTATTCAAAACAGCTACGCTGGGAAAATATCTAAATACACTGACCTTGCCATAGAAGTGAAGCGACTATGGAAACAAGATAAAGTTATTATTGTTCCCCTCATTATGTCGGTCTCAGGCCTCACAGCGAACACATTTACACAACACCTACAACAGTTAGGCCTGGACGAAAGGTTACACAAAATATTCAAAAAGTTTCTAATCCTTAAGACCTGTAATATATTACGATCTTTCCTGAATTCCGATCAGTAATAGTTCAGGTGTTGACGTGGCACAGCTCGTCAACATTTGTTGCTAGTCATGTAAGAGAAGCTTGAAAAAAACATAATAATAATAGTTATGATTCCTATTATTATTATTATTATTATCAATAAAAGAAAAGGGTTCATGGCACAAATCCACTGTCCGTTAAAATTTACATACATAATATGTTTGGGGAAACAAACTGAAAGAGGTTTTTTGCAGTCACCCCTTTTTCTAAAGCCTCAGAAACAACCAGACCTCCTTTGCCCTTTGGAAACAGCTATGGTGTAAAGGGACATTAATTCGGGGGTTGGCGCGGCTTTTGATAAGGGTGAAATCGTCGTATGCAAACGTGTCAACGTCAGGCGTTCCACAACAGTTCAATAATAAGTTCCATTTCATTTCGCACTCCGTTCTCCACATCATCGGTTTCTCTGTATACATCGGTTTCTCTGTATATACAGGGAGAGTTTTTAGTACCGGTAAGGTCGATTACTCCACTACCGTAGAAGATAGTGAAAAAAGTTGTACATAAAAGTTGTAGCTACGGATATGCTCCTTGCTAAGAACATATTTAGATTTATACAGGGTGATCCATAACTACGTGGTGATGCAAACATGTCTTTTTTTTAAATAAGACACCCTATATATTATTCCATATTCAAATTCTTTTCATGATTTCCGTTCTTCCGATATTGGGTATTGTTACACTGTGTAGGGCATTTCAAAAGTTATGACCATTGCTACATCCAAATCGCTGTCAAATGAACGTACTGTATATCAAAAAGTGAATAATCAAAAATCATTTTTTTACATGGATGGATGAAAAATATCCTCTAGTGTTAAAATCGACTATAAAAAAGCCCGCGACGCATATTCGTATACAGGATGATGTAGAATGCAAAATCTAGATTTTCTCTCTTTTTTTAAATGTAACACCCAATATTTTATTATACCAAAGAATTGCCTTTAATATGCTCTTTTGTCTTTGTATAGCACTTGTTATGGCTAGATTCATTAGTTTCTGTGATATTTTGATTTTTATACGAATTTTAAATAGACCTTCTATTTGTTTACTAAGATTTACTTATTTTGAAAAAATACTATCAAGTTTTATTTTTGCTGAACAAACAACTAAAACATAAGGCCATAATAGTACTTGCCCAAGTCAAAACACTGAATTAATGAGATAATATAGGTCAAGTGTGCTGAGGAAACATTTTTATAGACGTCGTGCATAACTATCATGCAGATTTATCAGGTAGGCTATGAAATATTAAGCGACACAGTCCAAATAAAACGATTCTTCAATCTTTCAAACGAAATATTTTTAGAGTGCCTCCGTTCTGGATATTGCTGTTCATAGTTAATATATTCTTAGAGGCAAGTAGGCAATTTCTCAAAGATTCTCCTAAATACCATCAATGGAAAAATAAATTTTCAAAGCTTGTTTTTCATACAGTACGGAATTATTAAGCAAGCTATGAAAACTGTCACTTTTTCAAAGCCACCTCATAAATCTGCTTGATAGTTATGCATCGCGCCTACAAAACTGTTTCCTCAGCATACTTGACTTTATTATCTCGATGATGCACGGTTTTGACTTCATCAAATACTATCATGACCTTATAATTTAGTTGTTCGTTAAATGAGAAACAAATTTGATAATACGTTCTCAAAATAAATAAATTTCAGTACACAAATAGAAACTATATTTTAAATTTACCGAAAAATCGAAATATCTCGGAAACTGATGGACCTAGGTACCACAACTGCTATACAAAGATGAAAGAGCATATTAAAAGCAATTCTTTGGTATAATAAAATATTGGGGTTACATTACAAAAAAGAGAAAATCTGGATTTTGGATTATACATCACTCTGTATACGAATATGCGTCGCGGGATTTTTTTATACCCGATTTTAAAACTAGAGGATATTTTTAATCTTTCCATGAAAAAAAATAATTTTTGATTCATTACTTTTTGATATACAGTACGTTCGGTTGACAGCGATTTGGATATGAAAATGGTCATAAGTTTTGAAATACCCTGTAAAATGTTATAATACCTTATGTTTTGAGAAGAGGAGTTATTATTAGAATCTAAAAATGGAATACTATATAGGGTTTCTCATTTACAAAAATACATGTTTGCATCACCACCCTGTATAAATCAAAATATTTTCTAGGTAAGGAGCATATCAGTGGCTACAACTTTTGCGTACAACTTTTTTCGCTATCTTCTACAGTAGTGGAGTTATCGATCAGCCGGTACCAAAAACTCACCCTGTATATATAAGGTTCGTTACGATGAAATTATGAAAAACATTTATCATCTATTATTCGCTTGATGTTCAATTCAGTTATTTGTACTAGACATCAGTGTAGCAACGGTGATCCGAACCCTTTTTATTCAACGAATGGCTTGTATTTCTCATTTCCAGCTGTCTGTATGTGCAACGAAACTATGCATCACACAAATTACACAAAAGTAGCCAGAGGCAGTGAAACGCAGTGAATCAAAGAGTAATCCATACAATAGGTTGCAACAGCATGCAGCGGTTCATGGAAGATATTCTGAAATATGCACGCAATGTCGTATTTTTATGCTTCGTTGACTATTATGGTGACTAGTCTTAATGCTCAGCGAAAAGAAATACCGTTATAATTCAAGTCTCAATGTTCTCATTGACATACTAAAGAAGTTTACAGATTTAGAGACATAATTGGCACTCCTTAAAGTGAATTTTGAGGGTAGTTTATTCGCCAAAACGACACATGAAACCTCTACCTATGCACTCCTAAACTTCTGCTAGAGCTACTAGTGACAATAAACTAGGGCGAACGGTTCGTTTAATAATTTTGTGAGGAATTGACAAATCATTTACTTTAACGAAATTATTTTCAAACTGATGTTAGAATGATTTCTCCCATTTTGAAACTTAAGATTTTTTATTGGTAGTCTCGATTTTCTGACTACAGTTTTCATATATAGGTGGCCAAATGACACTACCAAAAATTAATGTGCCCAAAATAAAGACATTCTAAGTACAAAGGGTTGGCTTCGTTGATTGGAAGTGTATGTAGGACCAACCAAGCATCCGAAAACTACAGTAAAAGTACGAACATTGAATAGAGCCTCATTTTGAAGGAAGCTCAATCTTTTACAACAAAACAACTACGTAACATGGCGCGGCGATTGAAATAGGTCTTCAGTCCGACCAAATCAAGAGAATTGAAGCTCATGGCTGATCAATGACAATACGTACGTTCAACCCCCTCAATGGGAAAAACATAATGGACTCTCGGCCCTTCGATGAAGAAAGCGCAGCGCTAAAAGCGTTTCTTTCATTTCACCAGAGCCGAATTTAATTCAGTTCGCTCTGACAGTGGCGCACCTATGGATGTATCAGCTATCACTCAGCAAGTACCACACTACTCAAAAAGCTACAAAAGCTACAAAATACAGCTATCAAGATTGCGACTGGTATGCTACGAACCAGTCCAATCGAAAGAATCCATGTGCTAATCAATGAGACCCCACTGCATTCACATAGAGAATACCTGTCCTTATCCTACGCAGCTAAATTATCGGCATTTAAAAACCATACTGCTTACTCAGTCGCTTTTAACACTAATCTTGTCAATACGCTCCAGAATAAAAGACCACCATTCCCTGAAAGGCTAAGGCGCACCGAATATGACCTCAGCTATTTTGAGCAAACAACTCCATACATAACACTTTCGCATACATGGACATCAGCAACTCCAGAGATCAACACCCTGTTGGAAAGGTTCTCGAAAAGTGAAACAAATTACCAGGTACTTCACAATAAATTCATGGAGACAGTTTCAAAATACGCGCACTATAAACACATCTACACTGACGCATCAAAATCAGTGTCTGGGGTAGCTTGCGCAGCGATAACAAATAACATGAAAAGGTTAGTGAAACTACCGCCACAAAGCAGCATTTATTCAGCTGAGATTTTGGCTATAAGCGAGGCCCTCGACATTATAGAATGTACTGGTGAAGAACGAGTTCTTATAATCTCGGACTCAATGAGTGCACTGGAGAGCCTGAGACAAATATATTCCACAAATACGACAAGCTAAAGAACGGCTGAATCAATTAATATCAAGGGGTAAGATTGTGAAAGTTATATGGGTACCATCGTACATTGGTATCGCTGGCAACGAGGAAGCAGACAGAGCAGCAGCACGGGCGGTAACTGAGCCTATAGCCACTGTACAGCAAATCTCACACGAAGATATCAAGGCTTCTATTAAGCAGTACATTTGGGACCGGTGGCAGAATCAGTGGAACACAAATCAGAGCAACAAGCTGTTTGAAATATCACCAAATGTGAGAACCAATCTGCAACTTCCCGGTACAAGGAGAGACCAGGTGGTGCTTTCCCGGATTCGAACAGGCCACACCCTTGCAACCCATAGATATATCCTGAACAGAGGCGAAGAAACGCAGTGCGCTGTGTGTGACATCAGACTAACCATCAAACACATATTAATGGACTGTCCTAAGTTTACTAGTGAAAGAGTGACTTGCGAATTGCCCTTACAGAACAATATAAGATCACTTTAAAACTTCTAAGAGCTATCGAATATTACAAATTAATCTAATTACCCTGCTATAGCCGCTAATAAGCCTGCGCGATTGATGCGGCTTTGTTTTCGTTAATTAAAGAAAAAAGTGGCGCACCTTACTTACGCCAGTCGGTGTTTGAGCATCAGATCGTCATGGTTTATAATGAAAAAAAAAACACGTAGGGTAATCTCGCCTATTGTCGGCACCCTACCTATCGTTGACACTGTGTTCTATTTTCATAAAAAATAAGGTACCTACCGGTAAAATAATGTACTTACAATGTTTCTTTTATGTGATGTAGTACCTATGTCTTTGAGAGCAGAACTAAATTTTCGTAGTTTTGCGGAGAGCGAATTAAGGTAAGTTGTTACCGTTTTGTCAAGACGTTCTATCGGAGCATTATTGGATATTAAGGAAAAATCTACTGAAAACATCTACTTCCAGTACCATTATACTCTGGAAATAACATCGTAGGTTCAATATTTATCAATTTTTCCTTTGATAAAGTGTATATTTGAAAAAATTAGGTGATAATCATTGGTCATGTAGAATGTGCGTATAATGCCCTGTGCCACATACAGGTATCTGGTAAAAATTAGCCTACCTAATACCGGCACTCTAATAATTTTTGCTTTTTTTACCTACTTAGTTCACAAAAATAGTTCAAATAGGAGTAATTGATTGAAAAAAGGGGGCTAGTTGTGGAAATAGTTATCACAGGCAAACA
The DNA here is from genome assembly GCA_951848785.1 of Callosobruchus maculatus. Classification (NCBI taxonomy): domain Eukaryota; kingdom Metazoa; phylum Arthropoda; class Insecta; order Coleoptera; family Chrysomelidae; genus Callosobruchus; species Callosobruchus maculatus. Next base: position 3,404,828 of record CATOUR010000296.1, read on the forward strand.
ATATTCATACTCCATGCCAGTTTGTCGTCTTCTATTGGCAATAGTAAAGCTAGCTACTACTCGCAGCACTGATGCCGTTTTGTGAGCATTGTTTTAGAAAATATGCTTATTTTTTCACACTATTAGTAATCAGGAATAGCTAAATATAGTCACGGCTACTTATATCCAATTTGACATATTTGAAGGCTTTGTAGAAAATATTATATATTATATAAGTCCAACTACTGGTAACTCACAAATGCAGGTTTTCCATTGCTTGGCACACGACTAAGAATAAATTACAATTGCTATTATTTTTAGTCTGCATCTAATTATAATGTCTCTACTACAAGCCTATACCACTGAATGAAGAACCTTTCGTGTGTCAAAAATACCTAGCATGAATGTAGTAAGCGGCACCAGATACAACAATTTCTTCGGAACAAAATGCGAATTTTTTGTTTGCAACGTGTGTTAATTATTTTTTAGTTTTTTCTTCATCTAACAGTATTCTTCTCAGGAAGAAATTTATATTATTTTTTGTGTATACAAAATTATTTATAGGGAACAAAATATTTGGTTTTGTTATTGGTTGTGAGAGTTTTTAGATTTAATTTAATATTGATTTATACAGAAATACTTTATCAATGTGTACCTGTGAAGGCAAGCTTAATACATTTTTGTACTTATCTAGGACTTATGGGAGACCATAGTATCTTATATGGAAGAAACAAAGGTTATTTGTTTCTAATCGTTTGTTGTCTTGCATATTATTGTCAACATATTTGTTAGTATTTGGTCTACAGATTTACTATTTTACACAAATGAATGAAAAATTTTGGCTAATGAAATATAATAGATACATATTTGTGAAACTTTCATATAAACAATGTCATCCACGATCGAAGAGAATATTAAATGTAATGACATATAGGTAGTTAAAAGCACCTAGATAGGTATCTAAGGATGCATAATATACTAGCACACGAGTGCCAATAATTGGCAAATAGTGAGTCCGACAACTGGCCATGAGTTTCAATAGCAACTTTTTATTTGAAACCTATTACTGTTCTGATTGATAAATAATTTGTGCAACGATTGTAATGCTTCATTAGAACTCAACGATATGTATATAAATGGAATCATTGTCAGAATAAACATTGTATTGTATTGCAAAAATGCATGTGTAGTACAAGATAAATGTACCTGACGACAGAATTTTCCGTATAAAGTCACATCAGTACCTTGGCCCACGTAAAATAAGGAGTTGTGTTAAGGTGACGCCTCTGTTCATTGTGGTAGTTTTCCAGGGCTCCAAGATGGAGTTTTAAAGTGCATATAGCGTGCTTCTAAATAAGGCTCGTTAGGAAGGAGGAGGTAATGTGCATCGGAGTGTGATGTGTGTGTATATGAACGAGCATTCGTCATTATACGGACCAAATATCGGCAGAAAAATTTTATATAATGCTGCGCTGACTGGATTGATGAGATTATAACAAGCAGATTGCACGACCACATTCACTTACCGTATGCAGAGCTAATGAAGAGGTACGCGAGCTTAGCTGAGGTTTAAACCTAACCTCATACAAGTGACATGATATGTCAAGAAGAAACCTTCAAATTGCTTGTCAATTCATTAGGTCATATTTTTTAAAAGATTTGTGTCTAATTTAACAAAGAGAGCAAATGAAAGAACGGTCGTTGCCGAAATTTGACACAAACTGTCATAAGTGCCTAACCAAAAAACGTAATTTTTGGGATGATTATGTCATCAGTACGTATTGCTTCATTGATGCCAACTGTAGTGAATTTCATTATCAATCAGGTTTAACTAGGCCGACCATTGTACAACGGGTGTCGACTTTAAGCCTGAGCTTAGCTAAGCTTAGGCTTAACAAAGCTTGTATTAAATCCGCATTTGTACAACCGGCCCTTAGTCTGATACTAGCCCAACAGTTAAGGTATTTGTCATTAAGGCGTATCAGATTTAATACTTTATTATAAAAAAACTGCTTTTCCGATGAATCGTGCGAGAAAAATGTCCTGAAGGAGAAAAAACAACCATTTTCACCATCCTCAGCCGTGTATTTTGGATGCAATAAAAATAAAAGAGTTGTGCCAGCTCATCGATTTATTGATAGTTTTGATAGTATTGATAGTCAATGTTCATTCCATCAAGAACTACATCGAATAACATCGTTACCTTAGCACTGACAGCACAAGCGTATCCAAATACCTGGATTCCAATAAACTCCAAAAAAAAAAAACCGTGATATCCAATAACCCGCATTTGTACAACCGGCTCTATAACGGAAAGGGTGATGTTGCTGAAAAATTACAGGTAAATGTAGTGACGCATAATGCATCCAAAGACATTATGTTAGCTATTAATGTACTTCCGGTATAACCGGAAGTACTGCCAACTTTTTTAACTTAAATGGGACACCCTGTATATTTTTGCAGATTTTAATACATTTTTTTCCGAATACATCCATAGTGAGTCTAGTATTTGTTTCTTAAAAAATGGGAACGGTAAAGCTTTCTTATTTGTCTCACAAATTCGTCTGTGGCGGTCTGCGGTCTTCCCATTTGAGGTAATTCTTTTGTATTTTTTTTGTATTTTGGTCACCGTCAAACGTGTTATAGGAACCCTGTCGGGACGTAAATCACTAAAGGTTGACCCACTTCTTTGTGAGTTATCACGCGCTCGCCAAAACCGACTTTGAATGACCGGCATTTTAAACACCTGAAATGATAAAGAAGCTTTATCTTTCCCGTTTTTATAGAAACTAATACTAAACCCACTATGAACGTATTAGGAAAAAAAATGTATTAAAATCTGCAAAAATATACAGGGTGTCCCGTTTAAATTTAAAAAGTTGACGGTACTTCCGGTTAAACCGGAGATACATTAATAGCTAGCATAATATCTTCGGATGCACTAGACGTCACTAGACTTGCCTGCAAATTTTCAGCAATATCATTCTTTCCGTTCCAAAATTATTTGCTTGGTTCCATACTTTATCCCAACCTTGTATAGAGAATGGCCAATAAGATCGTTTATTATTGTTTTTATTCCTACCGCATTTCATCAACATCAACCCTTTTTTTCAGTGTTCGGATTTAACTTGCGAGTAGTATAGGCCAAGATGGCCGTTTTGTGTGAGAGACTATACTGGAGCGGTCTGCCGTATTATCATCTCCGAATTGTCCTTTGCCTTTGGCATCCTTCCTTCGTAACGGCTACGATACCAATTACTTACCCACGAAAAAAAAAAACGACTCCCTTAATAAATTCTTTGGCTGCTTCTTCCATCACCTGCTCTGGTGTTAAAGGAAAATAGCTCGCTGGAGGACAATAATTTACCCCACACACCGTGCCGTCGACTAAGACACATTGTCTTATTCTCCCTTTCACCGATCTGAGAGAATACGGATCTCTCTAGGCGCTTTTCTAAAGAATGGTTCACAACGCGTTTGACGTAGAGCTTTATTTGTGTTGAGATTGCGGCAATTTATTGCCTAGTACATAAAAAATGAGGTGGGTTTACATAATGCTTTGCGTCTATTAACAGATTAGTCTCGTTACATATGAGGCGTACAATGCGCCCTACGTCCTACGCTTGAATCTCGGTTGGCGCTGATCAAATGGAACCTTTCAGATGCGGGCGCTTGGCGTTTTTCTCCCAGCGCGCGTCAAATCTGCAGCGCGGGCTCACGCTTCGCCCGCGCGCTCGACGTAAAGGCGGCGACTGACTTGTAAACAACAAAATGCACAGGTCGCTGACCAGCCAACATGTAACGGAAATTTTGACAGCCTGAGTGCATTACCAAAATATAATAATTGCATTAGGTAATATCCAGTTCTATAAAATTCTCATAGATAGATTTTCTGTAAGTAAATGTGGCATACATTTTTGCATTTCACGTCCTCAAATAGTTTAAAAAATGGAATTTGGAAAATTCATGTTGATTGACATGAATGTAATGCGTGCACAAAACATACGTTAAACAACCATTATTATTCCTCAAACTGGAGTGAAGTTACTTTTGTTCCCAGTTACCCCCATATATTACGCTACTGAAAACTAAAACAAAACCTACATTCACCTATGATAAGAAGTGTTCACCGATTCGTCGCTGTTACAGCAAACTATGGACTTTTTGTGTTGTCTCGTCATGCAATTATGACAATATTGTTCATAAATAATTTAATTCACACCACAAATAGTCACAAAGTCAGTCAAATATACACTAAAATCACAAAAATCTCGACACACCCAATAACCATAACTACAGTGATAGCCACATGATAGTTTAAGGGCACGCCGATTGTAGGTTGCCAGATTTACGACATATTAGAAGTTATTGCGACATTCCGCTATGAAATTTACCATTTTTAAGATTTCATTAAATCAATACAAATTATCTTCACGTAAATCAGTTACATTGCAAGTATATTGGAATGTATAGTTAAATACCCAGTTAAATACTTTGTGTTCAAACTGCGGAAACTGCCAGATTTTGAAGAAACTGGAAGGTTCTTAAGCGGACGAAGAAGAGTGGCAATAGCGCTATAGATGTTGGCTGGCCAATATTCAAATTAGGCTCCCTCTAGAGATGTTAACTCTGTGAACACGTTACAATACTAGCATTCGCTAGTCAGTGCTGTGTGACGAGCGACAAGTCCAGCGGCTCGGCTCGACGGGGAATGCTCCACTAGGGGCCATATTCTCCGTTCAGCCATTTAAATGAAGCTTACCAAAGCTTGGCTTGAAATTAAAGCTTGGCTCAAGTTATTTTTGTATGCACCGATATATCGTCAGCTCTGCTTAGTTAAGCCGCCGGGAAGTTTGGCAACGTTGCTTCTTTTTACCACATTGCTGTTTTGTGTCATGGAAACTTTATGTTTCATGTGTCAACCATCAGACGAGGTCTCAGCCTCAGCCAATAATTGTCATTTCGTAGGGATTTATGTTTACACTTCATATATGACACATGTGTTTTCAGGAAGTAGAAGATACTTTTAATTGTTATTTGTTGAACCGCGTGTGATTTGTACTATTACTTTCATCTGTGCTTTCATCTTACGTTGAGTATATTGAAATTTATGAATAATTATGACTAAAAAAGTTAGTGCCCAACTTCATGGCACCATAAAGGGCACATTTGCTTGAAATTATAGTAGTAAAATAGGAATCATTATTATATGTAACTACGTTTGTTGATAAAAGACTCATTTCACTAATTTCGCAAGTCCTCAGACAGACACACATACAGTACAGAGTACAAATACTCAAACTCAAGATCAAGGTACTGAAAATTTGTAGTTTGTACGTTAGGATACACCCTAAAGCCAGGCTTAGCGTCGCTAAGCGGCTATGGTTGATCGCTTAACTTTAAGCGCGCTAAAAGGCTTTCAAACATGCGGTGCATACAAAATTTGCAACTTAAGCGGGATAAAGGCTTAATCTTGGCTTATATACTCTCTGAAATTCCTTGACACGTGACATTCTCGTAACTAAAAATTTTTCAAACGAAAACTGACTGGAATGTTTAAATGTACTACAGGGTCTATCATACTGTCCTTCCAAAGCATTTTTTTTGTACTTCAACCCTTAGAACTCACCCTCAACTTTGTTTTTTCAAATAGCACCTGATAGTTTTTCCTACTCAAAATAAAGCCTTATTTTGCTTAAAATCTTGTAGTAACCTTTGATTTTGAAAAAAAGCATTTTTTATCGTAAAGTCATAAGCATAAAATAAATAAAATAAGGATTTGTATGAGGCGTAATATTTTCGTGAGAAAAACAGATAAAAAAGAAAACCTAGTGGATCTTTCCGTACCAGGTACCGAATGACTTATCATATCATGCTTTCTAAACATTTTTTTTTACTTCACCCTCTAAAACTTACCCCCTACTTTTTTCCCAATAGCACCCCACAGCTTTTCCTACGTTATAATGAGGTCATTATTTTATTTAATATCTTGTACTTCATACACAAATCAATTTTTTTTCGTAAAGTCATTAACATAAGGTAAAGAGAATGAGCATTTGTTTGAGGCGTAACATTTTCGTAATAAACGAGCATGAAAAAGACGTTTGTTGCCGAAAGCGTGTATTATAGGTCATTCAGTACCCTTAAAAACCCAATTAGTTTTATTCCTAGCCGTTTTTTGCGTCAAGCAAATTCTTACTTTATGTTATGCTTATGATTTTACGAAAAAAATAAGTTTGTGTATAAAATCAAAGGTACCTATTGCAAGATGTTAAATAATATAAGCACTTAATTTGTGTAGAAAAAACTATTTGGTGCTATTTAAAAAACAAAAGTTGAGGGTGAGTTTTAAGGGTTGAAGTACAAAAAAAAGTTTTAAAAGCATGGTATGATAGACCCTGTAGTGCTTTCAAAAATTCCACTCAGTTTTCATTTCAACTGTTTTGTGTTACGAGAATATCACATGTCAAGGAAATTCAGGGACACCCTGTATATACCGGGAATATGGCGCCAGGTTATTGGTGTTCTCGCGAAGCCTTTTGATTATTACATTAGAATCTTGTGTTTAATAGTGCTCCACTCTTATTTACTAAGTTCAGTATGGCAGATGTAAATGTTGCGAGTGCTGCTTTCATTGCAATGTAATATAGCTTGAGGATCTTGAGGTTCCCATAAGATCAGATTATTACGATACTGTTTAATAAAGTATAATATCTTCTCTCGAGACCACTCCATTTTATACTAAACAATACGCTTCCTATAACGGCAATACTTACGCTGAATGTGGATGTAGCTCATAACAACGAATGCGACGTAAAGTGGCACTGACTTGTAATGTAACAATCAAAGGGATTCGCGAGAAAACCGACAACCAAGTGGAGCACTTCCCTTCGATCCGAGCCGCTTGGCTCGTCGCTCGTCACACTGCACTGACTAGCGAATGCTCGCACTGTAACGTGTTACATTACGGCGTTTTGAACGTTGCTCCTACAATCCGGGATAGTTTCTCCGGAAAATGCGGGGAGCTGAAAAGGAACCGACGATGGGCGTGATAAATAAACAGGTGTGCGCTACATTAGAAAGAAATGGAAACAGTCATGTTAGCGCGTAGCCCGAAATTTGTAAAATTGAAGAGGAAGGCGATTTGTAGATGTTTTTTATCCCAATTCCTGACGCTTCACTTTCCAATATTTTCACATAAAATTTTCACATGATGTTTAGAAGTGATATCGAAGCACTTTTCCATTTTTGCTTCTGGGCTTTTCTTAAAAAAATTATAAAGTTGGCGAAGAAAATAGGCAACTTCAAGCGATCATATTTCATGTTCAATCAATCTTCTTCAAAAAACGCTTCAATAGCCCCCTGTGTAATTTCCTTTTAAACTTCATGTAAAAATTTCATGCAAAAATATTGAAAATGACCGTCTATGCTCTCCGTAGGAGCCGCCTTAAAAGTCAATCGCCGCCTCTAGGTAGGCAAGGCGTCAGGGCGTGGTGGCAAGTTGTGCTATTCACATGAGATGTCGTGCGCTACGATTGGAGGTATTTGAAGTAGCCGTGCTGTTGCCAAAGCCCAAATCAGTAATTTTAAGTAACCACGTGAATCGTGAATCGCCCATCCAATAGATATAAAACTAGTCAGGCCTACAAAAAAATAAAAAATGGAGTCAATTTGATTGACCGAGTAGCTGCATAAGCTCAACACGTTTGGTCTTATCAAAAAGTACGAAGTGCCGATAAATTTCCGTCAATCCACCAGTACGCAGACAGCTGTTTCACGCGATCATCAGTGCGCCATAGATCGATTGACGGAAATAGAGAGCATCAGATTTTTCATGTCTACCAGACATGTGAAGCATGTGAGAGCAGGCGACAGAAAGGTTCTGCTGGTGCGCCATCTGGTACCCGAAGGTAACGCCAAACCAAAGAAAATCGCTGCATAGCAGCAGACTTCTTGGTGGACGCCACGGCACGTCCGCTTGGCCACCAGAGAGCGTGGTTCTATATGCTGCTGCATATGAAAGCCGATATACGAGGGTTGCTCTATATCTCCGTCAATCCACCAGTTCGCAGACAGCTGTTTCACGCTTATTAGCTATCATCAGTGCACCATAGGTCGATTGACGGAAATAGAGAGCATCAGATTTTTCATGTCTACCATACATGTGAAGGATGTGAGAGCAGGCGACAGCTGTCTGCATACTGGCGGATTGACGGAGATATAGAGCAACCCTCGTATATCGGCTTTCGTAGGCAGCAGCATATAGAACCGCGCTCTCTGGTGGCCAAGCGGACGCGCCGTGGCGTTCCACTAAGAAGTCTGCTGCTGTTTAGCAGCGATTTTCTTTGGTTTGCCGTTACCTTCGGGTATCAGATGGCACACCGGCAGAACCTTTCTGGCGCCTGCTCTCACAAATTTAGGTTATTTTTTACATTTTGGTTCCACCGGTCTCTTAAGTCACGAGCCGCCACTGGTAGCGATCACGCACAGATCCTTGAGAAAGTACTATAAGCAGTATGATCTATTACCACAGATTATTATAACACTATTACCATTGACATCTAAAAACTATTTCCTAGCTCCATCACAAATAGATTTGCTGTAATTTCACAAGAATAAAGAGTCAACTTATTTGAAGCTCTGTTTCACCACCGCGGCAATGATGCGTCAACATTAATTTCATTGAAGTCAAAAACGTGTTTGAACAGTAAACCACGTCCCAGGATCCTTGGGGGCTATTAATCTTTTAGACTGGGTAGACGTGGTCAGGGATGGATTTTGAATCGTGTCCGATGAAGTACTTTTACGACCGCCATTAAAACGTTGCCTTTCTAGCTGTCTCAATTTCGAAGTGGACTCCAAGTCGCATAGCGTCCAGTTTAACGTCGAACATTATTAGCATTTAATTCAGATTTAAAAGACTAGAATAATATATTGCAACAGTATACAGGGTGTACCAACGATGTGTGGGTGGACGATAGCAGCTTCCCTATTTGAGATAGACAAAGATGTTTCAAATAAAAAACGTAGAGGGCAATCAAGTCTATGTTTCAAAAATATTTCCAACTATACAGGGTGTCCAATAAATGTGTGACTCATCAAAGTTACATTTTCTTAATAGAAGCCTCTGTATATTATTGCTTATTTGGATTCTTTGGTCGATACTGAATAAGGACCAGAGTCTATCCAGCACGGAATGTGGCTGCTGCATAGGCCACACGATGGGCCCTTTTGCGTCTCTATCCGCGCTAGTTCCTAAGGCCTACCCTTTTGGCAATGGCAAGTACATTCTTAGGTCCTATCCGTTTTATCTCTATTGGTTCCAAGGTTCTTGAGCCCAGCATAGTCTGCCTGTGATAACCCAGGGTTTCACAGCGACACAAGATGTGTGCCGAGGATTCTTCCTCTTCACCACACCACGTGCACGTTGGGTCGTTGACCACCCTCATCACGAACAAGTGACGCCTGAAGGTGTTGTGACCCGTTAATAGGCGTACTAGCAATCTCAAGTTACACCTATCCAGAGAGAGACAAAATCGTCCTGTTCTCTCTGCAGGCCCTGCTAATAGTTCCCGAACCTGACGGAGATGACCGGAGATGTTGTTCCATCTCAGAGAGTGTTGATTGTGGATCCACTCTCCAGTTGTTTTCCTAATCAAGTTTGCAGATAGTCCTAAGGCTGGTTCCGGACCCACAAAACTGTTGCCGGATCCCATCCTAGCCAGATGATCCGCCATTTCGTTACCCTTTATCCCAGCGTGCCCAGGTACCCACATCAGTGATACCTTGTGTTTAGCTGAGATGTCGTCAAGAGCCCTCCTGCACTCCAGGACCAGTCCCGACGTTATTTTCCAAGCACTCAGTGCTTTGATGGCTGCCTGACTGTCAGAGCAGATAGTAATTCCGCCTCCTAGACCCGTCAATTCCTTGGTCGATTCTAGTGCGAACTTTTTTGATGGCACGCCAAAACGACGCTATTTTTTGGAAATCGTTGCGAAACAGAGTTTTCACACCTCGCACCCCTCGAGCGGCAACCCCCCGAGCTGGCAAACTTAGGTGTACATTCAGGGGATCAATGTCTACCATCCAACCAAACTTCATTTCTTTCCGACCTTTTGCGCTCACAAGACTTTTGTAGGACTTCACGATTGGGTAATATCGGTAGTAGGTAGTAATGTGTTCCTAAATGTAGTACTTTTTTTAAGCCGAAATGTGCTATTTAGGTATCTGCAGAAAATAGAGATACGACAAATGTTATTCTCTCAGGAGGAAAAGTGCTACAGAACGTTTTGATAGCGTTGTTCGACTTAATACGTAATAAAATTCTGATTTTAGTAAAGATCAAAAACCACCCCCTAACATTGGTGCACCGTAGAATGAAAACTATTGGTCGCATGCACAAGAAAAGTTTGAAGCCCAAAATTGTGGAGAATTTTGTTGTTTTCTTATAATATTTGTACTTTTTTCCATGGCACTTATCACAACGGCGCTATTTGTCAAAAAGCGTCACGAAACAGTTTTACGAAGTGTTGGCTTCTTCAGTACCACCTTAATTTTCCCTAAATGCCATGGAACCCTCTGTGGTTTTTGATTTGAGTGTATTTATTTTTGTTTGCTTAAAGTATCAACTCTTATATAAAATAATTCTATTTATAGATTATTTATTGTAAAGGTATTTATTGATTATTATTTTTAGTTTTGTTAAGAAGATAATTATAACATTAAAACTTCGGTAAAACTCGGTGAAAATTCAAGAATCATTTTTGTTTGTTCAGTTTTCATGGAAATTTGCCATTGCCCAACGTTAAATAAGTAAATGATGCGTGACAAACAGAAGACTGATATGATTACGAGATTAAGTTACTTTTTACATTAAAAAACTCAACAAATGAATGATTTTTGTTTTATTAACCAACTACAGGGTTACTGGTAACTCGACCACTTTCCTGCAAGAGGTGATAGAGGGACTCAAATGTAATAGATTTAACCCCCCATATGTAGTTTCGAAAACCGATAGCTTTCAAGATAATTAACATTTAATGTTTTTCAACCAAATGTCCAAATTTCCACACTAGATCCTAAACTAATAAAAAAACCTGTAGTTGATTCTGATAATTTTTATTTTGGTATTTAACTAACACATACACAAAGCTAACTTAGTATTAAAATGTTTCAAAATACTAAACAGTACCAAACTAAATACAAATATTTAAAAAATAATCAACAAAATTTTTACATTCACCGTGAAAGGAAATTATCTAGCTCAAAAAAAAATTATACAAACGGTTGAACAAATCGCTAAAAAATGTTTCCTACCTAATAACCTTTTAATTAAATCCACTCAAAGTTTCTAGAGATCTTGCTCAATGTGTTGCCCTTGATTTCGGATACAAGTACGGATCCGCTTCCTCACTTCAGTTTTTGTAACTCGTGTTGAAAAAGTTCGTTTCATCTCCTCCGCCGCATTGATAATTTTTTGCCTTAGTTCGTCAGCAGTATTAACTGGAGTCTCGTAAACCAATGCCTTCATGTGAGCCCAGACGTAAAAATCAAGAGGTGTCAGATCTGGGCTCTGTGCAGGCCATGGGATGGGTTCACCCCTCCCTATACATTTGTTCGGGTATGTTTTGTCCAACAACTGCCGAATTGTGATACGCTAATGTGCTGGACAACCATCATGCTGGAATATCATGTTGCTGATGATTCTGTATGATGTTGATAAATTTTGTTAAATAGTTACTTGTGGCTGTACTGTCATTCTTGTCCTTGGAATAGGCCATCAGATAAGGAAGTTTTTAAAATAATTTGTTTGACTGGTTGTGTATCTTTTTTTGAGCTAGACAATTTTCTTTCGCGGTGAATGTAAAAATGTTGTTCATTATTTTTAAAATAATTGTATGTAGTTTGAAACTGTTTAGTATTTTTACACATTTAAATACTAAATTAGATTTGCATATGTGTCAGTAAAAATCTAAATTGGAAATTATTAAAATTGACAGCAGGGTTTCTTCTAAATTTGGGATGTAGTGTGGAAATTTGGACATATCGTTGAAAGACATTAAATGTTAATTATCTCGAAATCTATCGGTTTTCGGAATTACATATGGGGGGGTTAAATCTACTGCATTTGAGTCCCTATCACTTCCTGCAGAAAAGTGGTCGAGTTACCAGTAAACCTGTATATTACATTTAAAAAATATACCTAATTATTCGCGAAACATTCGCAGTAACTTCAAGAATAGCCTGATAGAACTGATATTTACTGAATTGACAATCTTACTTCATTTTGAAATATCTCACTTCACTTGCGCCTATCGTTCCAATGAGGTCATTTCATTATTTGGGCGGGTACACCGGTATGTTGTCACCGACGTTTCTGGATCCAATACTGCTTCCGCTTCGCCGTTTGTTTGCAAGACATCCCGCAAGTTGTATCTTAGCGCCAAGGATATTGACTTATAGAGGAGAGGGTGTGTTTGTGCCGAAATGGGAAACAATCCACATGTGTCGAACCAGGAGGTGGAGGGCAATTATTCTTTGACATGGTGACAAATGATACAAGCGAAGCAAAGTGCTATGGAAACATTCGGACTGGTAATAGGTAATTATCCTTAGTCGAATTTGAGGTGGCGCGAAGGGGAAGTTGGGTACAAACGATACTGGGTGATACCTGATGTGGATGGAGATTGAAATACGGTAAGGGTTCGTTTTAGCGAAACCCGAAACGGGCGTTAAGATTGGTGTCAATCGACGCAGATTGACGCGCTGAGTCGTACGATACCACTCCCAGACTGAGGAAACGCTCCGGTGAAAAACTACAGCAATTTGAAGATTCCAAACCAAACCTAACTTAACAAAACTAGTTGAATTATCGAAGCTGAAATGGGTTCTAATCGACTCGGATTGAAGTCCTGAGACGAACTAGACCATTACCAGCGCAGCGCGAGAAAACATTTTGGTGAAAGTCTACGCTACTTTGAAATTCACATAACTTACCTAATATCAAGAAAGCAAATCGGTTGAGGTAAAAAACTGTGTCTAGCGACTCAACTTGATATCTTGACTTAAATTGTACCAAATCTAGACTGTACAACCGTTTATTTTGATTCTCAATTGGAAATTAATCAAAATAAAGTTCCTTTGGGCCCTACCCCCGCATGCTATGGAAAAAACCTAACAGGTGAGAATCCTACTTGGGAAACTTGTGTTGCTTAGACTATTTAAAATATTCAAAAACAGTGACGTCTGGGGGGGGCCGACCCCCCCCCCCCGTTATACGTTTACACAAACCTAATTCAACATAAACTAACCTGTTTTTTTCCATTTTAGGATGTTGCGACTGGTATCGTTGTGTTGTACTCGTCTAGCACTTTCGCACGATATATAATTTGACCACATATTTCATTAAAAATCATCGAAATATCGAAGTAATTTTGAGGTTAGGTTTGAAATTTTAAAGTGGCGCAGATTTTCATCGGAGCGTTTTCTCAGTCTTGGAGAGGACTAATTTGACTCAGGAATTCAAGCAGAATTGATTAACGCTTCTTTAACGACCTATTAAACCGAATTTGACCTCAACAAGTTGACCGTTTGGCATAAGTGAGGCTAGGTACTGAAACTTTAAAGTGTCATAGAATTTTACCGGGGCGTTTCCTCAGTCTAGGAGTGATGTCGTTCGACTCAGGGCGTCAATCCGCGTCGATTGACACCAATCTCAACGCCTGTTTCGAGTTTCACTAAAACGAACTCTAGTATTTCATACTATTTCTCCCTACACCTATATTTAGTCAAGTTGATCTTACAAATGTTACAATTTCAAACGCCGGCTGCAACTACTCAAAAACTTCTCACCAAAAACGTCAAACTTCTCCGTCCGTCCGTCAAACCCTGACCAACCCTGACTACCAGAATGTCCATCCATTACACTGGGTGTTATAATAGCAGCTCAGAACGACAGAAAATAAACTGATATAACAGAGGAAAATAACAGAAAACGACCAAATACAACCAAATACGACATAAAAGAACAGAAAAACAGCTCAGAATAACAAAAAACTAGTTGAAAACAACAGAAAACGTCTAGTTAGAGCAGAAGACATCCAAACACAACTGAAAACCACCAAATAGAACCGAATACAACAGGAAATAACAGAAAACTGCTCAAAACAACAGAAAACAAGCAGATAGCAGCTGTAAACGGTAGAAAACGACCAAATTCAACCGAATACAACAGAATAGAACAGAAAACAGCTGAAAACAATAGAAAACAAGCAGATAACAGCGGAAATAACAGAAAACGACCAAATACAGCCGAATACAACAGAACAGAACAGAAAACAACTCAAGACAATGGAAAACAAGCTGGAAACAGCTTAAAACAACAGAAAACGACTAGATGCAACAGAAAACATCCAAACACAACCATCACGTCACCCCCTATTAAAATCTAATGATACATAAAGAGATATTTTTCAATAATAAGATCCATTAAGATGTAGAAAATCAATAAAATATACTACTTATACTATATATACTGTTAAACTAGACCTTGTTACTTACTTGAAAACTGTGATAAGATCCTATAGTCAGTATGTTTTCTATTAAAGCTACCTATAACTTTTTGATTTTTTGCGCTCCTCAGCTTCTTGGGCTGTTCTGTCTCCTGTTGCTTGAGGGCCCTTTCCAGTATTCTTTTGGACCTTTCACTCATATTTTTTATTGTAATACTCACTGCGTGCAAAAAAACAGTAACACGGACATCGGCGAGATAAGCATGCAAAAAACCTAGTGGTATTATTAAATAGGAAACTGTTCATTTTGAAGATGTCGCTTGATCCTGGCTCCCATAGATCCATAGATGGCGTATCAATGAAGTTGCAGCATTGGTCTTTTTACATAAAGTAAAGCCCACTTTCTGCTTACCCTTGATGCCTTTTACAGACTTTTCGTAATTGGGTGCATGGTTCCTTTTTAGTAAGCAATATCCATATTATCGTTCCAATTTCTATGAAGAACGTATGATAAGATAAACGACTAAACTTTTTTTCAAATCTATTTATTTCAATATTATATTGAGCCAAATAAAATGCGGCAATACTGACGGTATGAATCTAATTTTCTATATTTTTTTTTCATATTTTACCACAAGCAGCAATGTCGGAACATGTTTTCATCTCCAAATGCTCTAACTCATCGGAACCCCCCTCCCTTATGGCTCTATTGTAAGTGCTCTAAGTAAGGTGATTGCCGAAAAAGCATTCTTGACTATCTGTAAAAGAAAGAACATACTTTCAGTGTGCGAACAGAATGTTACATCCAATGTATCATTATTAAATTTATTATGAGGGTTTGTTGAAGTGGAAGTATTTAATAAGTACACGTGAAATGAATACCTATATGATTTTAGCCCCCAATCTCCCGTTTTCGGATATTTTATTATTGTAAAAATTATTCTCAGAAGCGCTTCAGTTAAAAAAAAATAAATAAAAGTGAATCATATCTAGAATTAACGTCATTGCAGTAAACATACCCTTATAGCGCAAAAATTGCTAAGACTTCGTTTTAGCGGAAACCGAAATGGGGGTCAAACGACTCGATTTGATGCCCTGAATTGAACGAGATCACTCCCAGACCGAGGAACTGTTCTGTTGAAGAAGTACGGTATTTTGAAGTTTCATTACCTAACGTAACTTATCCTTGTTGAGCTCAAAATAGGTGTTAATCGAAGTGGCTGCACATCGAACTTGCCCACTTACAGAGTGAGGAAAGATTCGTGTGAAAATCTAAGCTACTTTGAAATTTAGGGATTTCAATATCTTACCTGACATAACCTAACCAAATCAGTTGGACTAAAAAGGGGTGTCCATCAACACGGTTTGATGAGCTGACTCTAATTGTATCAATTGATGGACTGAAGGAATGATTATTTTGATTATCAATTTAAAGAATTAAACCAAAAAAAGGTTTTCGAGTGTCTGGGTCTGTGTCATGTTCTACAAATCAGTGACACCCCCACTATATATGCAAATTAGCAAACCAAATTTCTAGGAACATTAAAAACACAAAGTATCATAACTTTTTTATTTTCCATCTCTTGGTGTTACTTCTGGTGTCGCTGTCCTCTGCTCGTCGAGTATTTTCGAATTTACCATATATTTTGTGAATTTTTTTTTAATTTTTGCGTAACTAGTGTATATTTATTACACGATAGACGACGAATGAAGTTTGCAACTCGAGACAAAGTCTACGATCGAAATAAATATGCTTTTGAATGTTTGAAATTAGATCACAAATTTTAGTACTAAATTACCTAGTAAAGTAATATACATACAGGGTTGGGATAAAGTATGGAACCAAGCAAATAACTTTGGAACGGAAAGAGTGATATTGCTGAAAATTTGCAGGCAAGTGTAGTGACGTCTAGTGCATCCGAAGACATTATGTTAGCTATTAATGTACTTCCGGTTTAACCGGAAGTACCGTCAACTTTTTTAATTTAAATGGGACACCCTGTATATTTTTGCAGATTTTAATTCATCTTTTTTTTCCGAATACGCCCATGGTGGGCTTAGCATTAGTTTCTGTAAAAACAGGAAAGATAAAGCTTCTTTATCATTTCAGGTATTTAAAATGCCGGTCATTCAAAGTCTGTTTTGGCGAACGCGTGAGAACTCACATAGAAGTGTGTCAACTTTTAATGAATTACGTCCCGACAGGGGTCCTATAACACGTTTGACGGTGACTAAAAAAAATACAAAAAAATTACCTCAAACGGGAAGACCGCAGACCGCCACGGACGAATTTGTGAGACAAATTTTTTAAGAGACAAATAATACTAAACCCACTATGAATGTCTTCGGAAAAAAAAGATGAATTAAAATCTGCAAAAGTATACAGGGTGACCCATTTCAATTAAAAAAGTTGACGGTACTTTCGGTTAAACCGGAAGTACATTAACAGCTAACATAATGTCTTCGGATGCATTAGACGTCACTATACTTGCCTGCAAATTTTCAGCAATATCACTCTTTCCGTTCCAAAGTTATTTGCTTGGTTCTATACTTTATCCCAACCCCGTATACTACTCGCAAGTGAAATCCGAACAGTGAAAAAAAGAGTTGCGGTAAACGAACTCATTTGCCATAATTAGTTTTATAAAAAATACAACAGATCAATAATCGGTGGGCCCACCATATTGAAGAATGCACTTCCTTTAGCCTATGCGGCATGCTCGTAATCTGGTTTTTGATAAACTCTGGGGGTACAGCCTATGCATCGACCCATCCAATCCCATACTTTTTCAATTGGCGATGGGTGGTCGTGGAGGCCAGGGGAGCACCCTGACCTCAGCTTTCAGTAGGAACCTCATGGATACCCTTACAATATGATGTATTATCTTACTGGAAGAAACCCTCTTCGAAGCCTCGGACATATGGAACGGCAATTGATTCTAACACCTCATTCACTTAACGTTGCGCAGTCATCGTACCACGAATCACAAGTAAAGGTGACTTGCTGTTGAATGCGATGGCACCCCAAACCATCAAACTAAGAACAGTGTACATGGTGCTCAACAGCAAACTGGAGAGCACGTCGTTCACCTCGTCGTCGTCTTACGCGTTGGCGTCCATTATGTGCACCCAGACAAAACCTGGACTTATCGGAGGAGGCTGTCAGATGCCACTCAGCATGCTATTGTCTGTGTTCTTGGCACCAATCTAACCGTTGGAGACTAGGATTTGCAGTGAGCGGAAGCACCAGGTGCGGACGATATGATCCTAAACCCATTTCACTCAATATGTGGTACACCGTGCGGATTCAGCAACAGCTCGAGTGAGTCGCATTCTGTCTTGAAGGGCAGGCTGGAGTTCTTCTACGTCCCTTGAACCTCTAGCTCGCTGTATTCGCCCTTCTGCGATCCATGAGCGCCATGTTGTTACAACTACGCCCCATGGTTGCAGCAATTGCTCTGAGAGAAGCACCACGTTCTTGTTGGCCTACAATCCGGACCCGTTAAAAGGGGCTTAACCTTGTAAACTGGAGCTGTCGTCTTCTAGGGTGCATCTTTACACAACCAGTTAGTCTCTTGCCACATTTGCCACAAATATGATCGTTTTTGAATGGACAAGAAGCCATGCTTTGTTTTCACACGTCTAGAGCTTTTTAGAGGTGCCACGTAGGTAAATAGCGTGTGAATGAACAAAAAGTGTTACATATGTACTAGAGATGGTACTGCCAAGCTGTGTACAAATTTTTAATGCAAATGTCCGTTTTTTTCTAGGTGTTCGGATTTCACTTGCGAGTACTATGTTTTGTTGAAACAGCTTTTACGGCGCCATGATAGCTCACCGGCTAAGCGCCAGCCTTTCACCCCAAAATGTCCGGGTTCCATCCCAGGTTGGGAATTTATTTTTTTTAAATATTAACGCTTAAATGGAGGGTCCTTTAGATGGGAAAAATGCATGCCTGGTTTGAAAAAAAGGGGTCTGATTATGAAATTATGTCTAAAGTGAAATAAGCGAACCAAAGCGCTAACACCATCACGACTTTTATATCTTGTGACCAAAACATATCCTACTCTAAAAATCTACTTATTCTATAACATTGCATTCATAGGAAGCACCTTTCTCAACTACTAGCGGACCAAGAAAGTTCTACTTTTACCGTTATCATCATAACAACTGGCAATGCCGTTCTAAGGCGGATTCGCTTTCAGATAAGGACCAAAACGAGGGACTCATCTTTGTTTAAAAAGGGGGAAATGAAACTTTACCTAGTTTTTCTTTTAATTTTGTAGAGTATACCGCCAAGCATTTGATGTTCTTACGATAAGGAAACGGCGAGGAGCAACTTAATGGAAGTGCCAATTATATCAGACAGAGGCTTGGTTATTAAGTTAAAAGCTGCTTGAACTACAAATAACCTTTCTTATGTAGCTCTGTTGAGTTTTTGGTGTAAAGATAGAGACGTCTTAACGAGGCGAACTAGTTTAATTTAAAGAACATTCCCTAGCATTTAGATTACTCACAATTCTGCCGGTGATCCATTAATACACGTTAGTTCTTGTTTTCATCCGAACATTTATACTATTGCTTTATGCAGTGCCGTATTTAGAAAAATTGGAGGTGGGGGCAACACTTTTTTGGAGGGTTTCAGAATATTAAAACAATATAGTCTTTCAGTGTTTCATGTGTCTTCCAATGTTTTTTTCGAAATCTTCCAAAAAAATAAAGTATAGTGAGAACAAAAAATATATTAAAAAAACAAGCTTGATTAGACACTATATTAATCTGATCAGGTCTACGTTATTAAAAAAGTCAAACAAAATAAACATGTACATGGTCACTTCCTGGAGAATAAATTTACAGCTGTTTATTTTTTACAATATTGTAGAAAGATTTATAAGGGCAACTAGGGTTTAAATTTATCCACTTTTCAACAACAACGTCTCTCAAACCAGCATAGCTCGTCTACCCAGGCCATTCAAATCTGCTTGCAGATGTACTACTTCTTAAATAGGTATTTAAGGTTAGAGAACGACCTTCCAGGATAAGTTGCATTTGTAATTGGCAAAGTGGTAAAGATTTGCAAAAGCTTCTTTATATTGAGGAAAATGTCACTATTGCAGTCAGGATATACCTTAATGAAGGCTTTTTTGGTATTTTTGTTGGCATCTTTTTTGTACCACATTTCAAGTTCTGCTCATAAAGTCACATTGTTAGTAAAACTTTGAAAAAATCCATCTTCTTCGTAAAAGTTATGAAGATTTAATATGCATTCGAGTTGTTTCTCGAAATCGTCATTTGGTGTTAAAAACAAGCTTTCAAAACAAAATGGCTAAATACGCCTTTGCTTTATATCTGAGTGAGACTATACTCGTACTTTTGAGAAAACGCAATATTGAATGAGCTTCAGAAAATTAAGCAGATATCGGAAATATTTTCTTTGAACAAACTCCATAAATAAGATTATTGCTCTTGAGAGCAGGCGGCAGGAAAGATCTGCCGGTGCACCATTTGGTACCCGAAGGTAACGGAAAACCAAAGAAATCGCTGCTAAACAGCAGCAGACTGCTTGGTGGAACGCCACGGCGCATCCGCTTGGCCACCAGAGGAGCGCGGGTTCTGTATGCTGCTGCATATGAAAGTCGATATACGAGGGTTGCTCTATATCTCCGAAAAATTCACCAGTACGCAGGCAGCTGTTTCACGCTTATTAGCGATCATCAGTGCGCCATAGGTCGATTGACGGAGGTAAAGAGCATCATATTTCTCATGTCTGCCAGACATGTGAAGCAGGCGACAGAAAAGATCTGCCGGTGCGCCATCTGGTACCCGAATGTAACGGCAAACCAAAGAAATCGCTGCTAAACAGCATCAGACTTCACCGCCACCAAAAAAAAAAACGTAGAAAATGATCCGGAATCCCTAAAACGCCTGAAAACGATGTTTGAGGAAGATTTGCGATTTTTTACTTTTTGCTAATTACTCCGCTGTCCACTTTCAACATTCTAGCAGTATTACCTACTCTGACTCCACAGAATATCGCTTACCCAAATTTCATCACAAACAGACAGACCGACGGAAATGGGTGACGTAGATTTTCGTTATGTAGACGTCATAAAACGCCCAAAAAGCGTATTATCCCGAACTCGAAATTATTCGCGATCATAATACCACCTATAAGTATGGAAAGTAGAGTTATAAAACTAGAGGTTCAAAACAAGCTATTTAATGCGCTAATAGTATAGGGTGTGAATCGGCTTCCCTGGTGACCATGACCCACCTATGCGTCATTTAAATAACTAATTATGGGATAACGGAAACAGACGTTTTAGTGCCAAACCGGGCAGAGAATGCGGGAGACGGTTGAGGCGTAAAGGGGGGGGGGGGGAGGGGACCACAGTCGGGCAAGCAGCCATTCGGCTGACGACAGCCTACGGCGCTGCCTGAAGTAGCAGATTATATATCAAGTACTTTTCAACCCTTTTCTTGTTCCGAAATATTTATAGTGTTGTTCTTCAAGAACTATATATTTTAATTGAAAATATATACAGCGAAAGTACATGATGTAGAATATTTTTGTCATCGTTCAGTAACATTATAGGAAAATACTGAAAATAGCAGATCGTGAACTATATTTCAAGCGGAACATCAGCCCTATTTTTCTCCGCATTCTTTTGCCTCGCAATCTTTCCCTTGCCGAACAATAAACAATGCTTAGTCAAAGGATATTCAATTTACTTACCGATACTAGCAACTCATTATTTAGATTAGTCATTCCAGCAGCGTTAATGTTCGTCCCTTTCTCAGAGTTGTACAGGATTAGAGTCAACGCCCTCTTGATACGGTACGTGAATAGATCCCAATCACACTCAATAACTGCCGCCAGAACAGAGACACTCTAAAAGATTTAACGAACTATCAGACGCGCATCAAATACGAACTAAACAAAATGTATTCAGAATATCGGAATGTCAAGTTATTTGAAAAATACAGGGTGCCCCATAACGATTAAGACAAGCAATATATCGGAACTGGGCAGTTGTAGCGAATTATAATTTTAGGAGTTTAAATTAGAAAAAATATAGTATCTTTTCTTATTACTGCGTCATCCAATGAGGTATTTGTTTTTCATCACGTGACGTCCGATTCAAAATTTTTAATGGGACACCTTATACATATATTTGTGACTTTTTGTGTTCCTCCCGATAAGACAATTCGATCAAACTAGCACGCTTGGGGTCTAAAGTGATTAGTTCAAGAGCTACAGGTACTTAAAGGATAGTACCACTACCATTGACTATAACATGTACCCCTACAGTTAAATTACTTTGGTAGTGTTTCATAATGGGAGTGGTACAGTCCTTTAAGTACCTGTAGCTCTTGCTCAAAATTATAATTCGCTACTACTGCGCAGTTCCGATATATTGCTTGTCTTAATCGTCGTGGGACACCCTGTATGTAATTGCAACTATGTTACTGCTACTATTTCTTGTAGTCCATTCTGCTTATTTCTGTGGCTTGATCGGAAAAGGGCCTAAGTATAAAAATACGGTTTGTGGGAAAATCAGCTTAAAGGTTCTATATGCAAACCATTAAACTGAAGACATTTTGGGCGGGATTGTATTAAAATCTAGCATACAACCTACTATTAAATTGTAATGATCGAAAGTCGATCAGTTTTTGATGTCAATAACAGGATTAATGAGATAATACACTTTGGCCCATCAGTTTCCTTGTAGACCCATCAAAAACGTCCTAAGACGTGCTACGTAGGCCCCAATTGTCAGAGGGGCCCTGCTGTGCCTCTGCATTTCACGTAAGCCCTTTTTGTGCTCACTGCGATAAACTTTCATAAAAAATTATTTAAATCCATTTCCAAAAATAAATTTTTGTTGAATAATGTTGAAATACTGGAGTGTTAATAATGAAAATGAAATGAAAGCTCATGAATATACATTTATTGACCAAAAGTTACTCCAAACAAAAAAATTATATTTGAATAAACTAAAAAATAAACTAATTTGTATAAAGAATTACAAAAAACATGAAACCTAAGCTACTCGTCAAATAATAAATCCGTTGGACAACCCTCGTCTATTTCCTCTTCACCTTCTTTCAGATTCAAGTAATATAGCCTTATATTAGGAAGAATGTATGACAACGAGCTCAGGATATCATTGAGTTTCTTTCTTTGAAGCGGCAAAGGATATGATGTATATAATGTTTGTAAAGTAATCAAAGATTCTGCATTTTCGATTTTCTGTTTTTTTTAGTTATATTCCACATTTTAAGTTCTTAATTTTCGTTGAAGCCATATTTATATAAAACTTGTCCAGGATGATCTCTTCTATATTTGAAAATGATTTCTGTAAGTTGCCAATATCATAAAAATCATCTTGTGTCATATCAATCACGTTTATTCCCTCTTTCCCAGGAATATCTGTCACTAAAGTTGACCAATCTCGAGGCATTTCAGTGTCCATGCTTGTTTGTTTTCTGGCCCTTTCAATACAAGCATAGATGGAATCTGCTCCAAGATGTGTATGTCCAGATACTAGTAGCTTGTGGTTAATTTCTTGTAATTTATGATGTTCTGGAAGGATCTGGAATATCAAGGAGAGAAGAGTAACTACGTGTTGCGATTCTGGTATAGTTGGTACAATAGGCGAATGTTGCAGAGACGCCTTCGCAATTTCAAAAATATGGATTTGTATGGATACATAGGTTCTCTCTCAGTTGATGAATCAGATGGTTAAAAAATCTCATTTTTTCCAAAATTGCACATAGGCCCTTTTTCGACCAAGTCACAGATTTTTATTATAAAAAGTGAATGCCGAAGTTACTGAACTCAGGAAACCCGTAACATTGACAGTAGACTTCTAGTCTATCCTGTAGTTATTTTAATAACGTTATAGCTGCATTCGTTTTGCAAGTCAAGTGAGATATTTCAAGCAAGGTAAGATTCTCAAATTAGCAAAATATCAGTTCTTTTAGGCGTTCAAAAAGGACAGCTGAGCACAGTTGATCAGATTATAACGTAACATTAACAGTTTTCGTTAACTTCAAAAGTGAGGAAAGTGATGTAATACCCGTTTTCCATCGATATGTTCTTCGTGAATTTATTCATGGATTAATACGTGATCTTCTTCAAGATCAAAGTGATTATGTTTACATCAGCTGAACAAAACCATAGATTTTGTGAGGGTATGCAGTGATGCCAACCCTCTTGCTGTCATACGGTTTGGCGGTTTTCGGAAGATCTATTCAATTGTACTTTTTGTGATCTTGACAGTATTTTGCTTTTGATTTGAGTGCGAGTTTTTAGTTAGAAAATGTTTAACATACAGAGACGGGTAAGCAACATGCATGATATGCACCATATGATTTTATAGTTGGCACTACTGAACGTGACGTCAAACTTGACCATAGACTAGAGCAGGTTCTAAATCCGTGAAGAAATCCACGAAAAAATCCATGGACTCTTTTAAGGTCAAATTTCTGTTTGACATTGGTCATATTTCTGTTTGACATTGGTCATATTTAACTATGAACTGAATCCATGAATAAAACCATGTATTATTTGCAGTTTATGTAAAACGTGTATTAGTCATTAGGTTGTGCAATTGAGGTAAGTGGGGAGGAAAAATCTCACTTCCTCTGAATTGAATTCGGATAAAAAGCACATGTATTGAACTGAGTACAGTCAAGGAGCCTGGGTACACACATTGATAGATAATAATTATGTATTTGCCATGTAAAACACGGATTCCCATTTCGAACAGAAATCACTTGTTTTTCAAACTACATACACGGTATTTCAGAAGATGATAGCCAAGACCTTAGTGAATGACATTTATGAGCAATTTTTTCAAAAAAGTTTTTTAGTATGCAATAAACTCGTAATGCAGGATTATACGCTCAAATGTCTGTAAGTTAACGACCAAACACGATACCAAAGCAAAGTGAGTACAACGGACTTAAAGTATATTATAAATTACATTACTTGCTCCATGTTCACTGATCCTAATGACTTATACAGGGTTGGGATAAAGTATGGAACCAAGCAAATAACTTTGGAACAGAAAGAGTGATATTGCTGAAAATTTGCAGGCAAGTGTAGTGACGTCTAATGCATCCGAAGACATTATGCTAACTATTAATGTACTTCCGGTTTAACCGGAAGTACCGTCAACTTTTTTAATTTAAATGGGACACCCTGTATATTTTTGCAGATTTTAATTCATCTTTTTTTTCCGAATACGTCCATAGTGGGTTTAGTATTTGTTTCTTAAAAAATTTGTCTCACAAATTCGTCCGTGGCGGTCTGCGGTCTTCCCGTTTGAGGTAATTTTTTTTGTATTTTTTTTTTTTAGTCACCGTCAAACGTGTTATAGGACCCCTGTCGGGATGTAAATCATTAAAAGTTGACACACTTCTTTGTGAGTTCTCACGCGATCGCCAAAACCAAAGTTTACGGAATACATATAAGTTGGATCACTCCGCAAAAATATCAAAACGGCCTGCCCCTTGCCCCGTCTCTCCGGTACACCGGTAGCAGTGTACCGACGTCAGCCGGGAGATACGGGGCGGCGCAAAGTAGAGGTTGAACGTGTTTAACGCGAAGTGTATACAGTGTCTCAAAAATATCGGATTTTGTTATCTCGGTTTTGTTTGCAGGAAATGGATAATCTTTTTAGAAGTTTGATTGTATCAATTGGATTCATTAACGGAATGGAAAATTATAATCAGATCCATCCTTATTTTGGGGTAAACTTTGAAATGTAAAGGATATAAATACAGGGTGTTTCGCGACGATTAAGACAAGCAATATGTCGGAACTGGGCAGTAGTAGAGAATTATAATTTTGGGGATATAAATTAGAGCAGATGCTGTGTATTTTTTTTGTCATTGTACCACCCAATGAGGTATTTGTTTTTGGTCACGTGACATTCGATTCAAAATCATTGATGGGACATCCTGTATATTTGTGCCTTTCTGTGTTCCTCCCGATAAAACAATTCCAACAAACTAGCACACTTGTGGTCTAAAGTGGCTAATTCAAGATCTACAGGTACTTAAAGGATTGTATGACGCTAAAAGCGTATAGTGTGAGACAAAATATTCATTCGGTGGTCTTACCATACCACCCAGGGACATTCTAAATTATATTTTAGAGCTCGGAAATATTTTTATTGATAACTTTAAGAATTTAGTTTCTACAGTAGCAATTGGAATGACACTGAAAAAAATGTCAAAAATAATTTGCTCACATCCATGTAAAGCATTTCCACATGATTATTTTTTAAAATTGTACATACGAGTTCCTATATACTGTACCATAAAATTTATAAACTGTGAGCTCAAAAATAAGCTAAATAAACAAAACATCAAGGTAAAAATACTGCAGCACCTTTTTTCCGTATCTATAAAATAGGTACAATATGTGAAGTTATTTGAGATTCATTAGTAATAGGTTTACTAGGTTTTATTTTTCATATCCCTTTATGTAACTCAGGGTCGGTTTCTCAATGTCCACTTAAAAGTGTAAGATAAGTAGCTGCCAGTTGGCGTTTCTATGGATACAACTGTCAGATAAGATTTAGGTGAATTCGTAAGTTTAACCTTCAATTGTTTAAACAATTTATCTAACAGTTAATCGTTAACTTCCAGATGAAGATTTAACTGGACATTGAGAAACTGGCCCTTAGTGCATTAGCAAAATAAACGTTATATTTTATTTGTATGTCTAAATCGGCCGTCATTGTCTAGTTTTTCAATTACCCTCGTATATACGTACAACCCAGGCGTTAGCAAGTCTCCGCTAAAAGACCCTCGTACTTGGGCAAAAAACAATGCAAAAACTAACTGGCGCGTGCGGCCGCGGCATTGCTTTCATGTGAGATCTTCAAAGTGCCGACGGAGAGTGATCCAACTTATATGTATTCCGTAAACTTTGCCAAAACCGACTTTGAATGACCGGCATTTTAAACACCTGAAATGATAAAGAAGCTTTATCTTTCCCGTTTTTACAGAGACTAATGCTAAACCCACTATGGACGTATTCAGAAAAAGAAAGATGAATTAAAATCTGCAAAAATATACAGGGTGTCCCATTTAAATTAAAAAAGTTGATGGTACTTCCGGTTAAACCGGAAGTACATTGTGTGTGTGTGTGTGTGTGTGTGAATGGCATTGAGCTGAGCCCGTTTGCCACATACAGGTTACAAAGATTATGTTTCATTATAGAACGGTTTTAGTTTTATGTAAGAAATCTATTATCAGGTCAAAAATTGATTTATTATTGTAATGGAGGAGTACAGTTATATTGGTGGGAAGTGGAATTTCTAGCTTATTTAACTCTGACATTAATTGGGAAGAAAATACACTATTCTTGGAACATCCAAAGAAAATGTGATTTATATCCCCTATTGATATGTTGTTGCAAGGACAGCATGGAGATTCTAAGATACCAATCTTATGCAAGTGGGCTGGGAACTTCGCATGGTTGAATTTGAGACGGGTGATTGAAGTAGTATATTCTCTAGAAGATGAGAAGCAAAAATGGGGGATAGTAAGGGGCAAAACTGGGTGTAACTTATAATAGTGGCTATTTGACGAACTTGCAAATTTGTTGTACAATACCTTCCATTTGTTTGCAGTTTTTTGTTTCAATAATGATATGATTTCATGATTGCATGGAACTTCCAACTCAAGGCCTGATGAGCTAGCCTCCTTTGCTGCCAGATCAACCTTCTCGTTTCCAGTTATACCTGCATGACCTTTTATCCAAACAAATGTTATGTTTTTGTTATGTCTTTCAAGATAAGTTAGTTTTTTTTTAATATTAATAATATCGTCCTTAAAGTGCTTGAATGGGTGGCTGACAAGAGCCTGGAGTACCGATCTGGAATCAGACAATATTACTGCCTTATTAATAGAATTTTTCGTGCACCATTCGATAGCTTTGTCAATTGCCAGTGCCTCTGCTGTATAGATTGAGCAAGTTTTGGAAATTTTGTAAGAATCAGTATAGGTGATTGATGGAATATAAAAAGCAAACCCGGTGCTATCCTTGTTTTTCGAGCCATCCGTGTAAATATTTGTTTTGCTGTTGCCATGACTAATCAGGACAGAATTGAGAATATGTCGGTTCAAGACTGGACTATTGGAATATTCGGGGAATACGACTTCAGGCTTATGTAGCGCGGTATAATAGTCACTCAGAAATATTGGATATTTCTGATAGACTTTAATAATGGGTTTATAATCATTGGTATCCATAAATGCGTCTAAAGGAGGGGAGTTTTTCCGTATCCAGTAGGGGTTTGACAAGTTCTCAGTATTAATTATTGATATTCTGTTGACCATATCCATGTTAAATGATCTACATTTTATTAAATATTTATCAGCTAGAAACTGCCTTCGCAGTAATAAGGGCATTTCTTGAGCTTCTGCCAGTACTGCATATGTTGGTGACGATAACATCGCACCTAGACATATTTTCAGTGCTTTGGACTGTATGCGGTCTAATATTTTTAAATTTGTGTTTGATGACGAACCATATATTATGCTCCCATAGTCTATCAATGAGCGAATGTAGGACCTGTAAAACATTAGGGAAATATTTATATCTGCGCCAAACTTTTGTTTGGACATTACTTTCAGCAAATTAATTCCCTTTTCACATTTTGTTTGTATATATTTAATGTGCTTGGTCCATAATAACTTTTTGTCTATAATAATTCCTAGATATTTGTAATGTTCGACTATTGGAATAGCATATCCACCAATGTTCATGAAGTCAGGTAATTGCTGTCTATGTCTTGTAAAGCAAATAAGTGCTGACTTCTCTGGTGACATACTAAATCCATGGTCGGTTAGCCATCCTTTTAGACAGTACATGATGTATTTGATATTTTTTAGACACGTTTCGTAGGACTTATGGGACACATATAAGCAAATGTCATCTGCATATTGTATGATTTTGATGTTATCGTCAAAAATTGTATGCAGGCTGGCTGTGTACACGTTGAAGAGAAGAGGGCTAAGGATAGAACCCTGAGGTAATCCGTTGGTTACAATTCTGGGACCACGTAACACGTTGTTATGGTCACGAATATAAATTTTTCTGTTAAGAAATAGGTTTAATATGTTAGCTGACACTTTTTTATGAACACCGATGCCAACCATCTTTTCAAATAATATGTTGAGGTCGACGGAATCGTACGCCCCTTTTAAATCG
Organism: Callosobruchus maculatus; assembly: GCA_951848785.1. NCBI lineage: Eukaryota > Metazoa > Arthropoda > Insecta > Coleoptera > Chrysomelidae > Callosobruchus > Callosobruchus maculatus. The sequence goes on from CATOUR010000296.1 coordinate 3,433,553, forward strand.
ATGAATAAACACATCAAATATTCATTTTTAGAGAAGCATATCTGCACATCCAGCACAAGCTGTGATATTGCATCTATGGTTCCCTGACCTCTACGAAATCCGTACTGAGTCATTGGCAACAGTGATCTTCCTTCAAGAAAATGTTCTAATCTAAGCTTAATCATTCTTTCGAACGTTTTAGTAATACAAGACATTAACGAAATGGGACGATATGACATGGGTAGCTCGGGGTCTTTTTGTGGTTTTAATAAAAGGCATAACACAACTTCTTTGAGTCTCTCTACGTAGTGTTGACTTAACCACCAATCGTTAAAGATATCTACAATACTCATTTTGGCAATTAAAGGAAGGTTATAAAGCATTTTGTAAGTAAAACTGTCTAGTCCAGGCGCAGTACTCCTAGAGTTTTTAAGAGAAAGTTCTAATTCTTTGACTGTGAATGGTTTAATAAGGTAATCTGACTGCTCGTGGAAGCTAAAATTTGTGTTTTCTCCGGACTTGAGTATGGGTCTAAAAACCGATGGTGGTGCGAGTTCGTCAAATATTTTATCAATTAATTCTTTAGAAAGTTGAACTTTTCTATCTGACAGAGATTTATTCTTAATTGAACGTATGAAATGCCAAATTTCTTTTATAGGAGTCCTTCTACTTAGTTTATTTAAAAATTGAATCCAACTGTTTCTTTGTTTCTGTTTGATTAATTTTTTGGTTTTAGCGGCGACATTTTGATATCTTAAGTAGTTTTGGTAGTTAGAACAGTCCTTGTATGCTCGCAATGCGTCTTTCCGAGCCGCAATGATGTTCGAAACTTCCTGGTCCCACCAACGTGGCCTATGTATACGCGGAACGAAGGGTTTTTTTACAGGCATGGATGCAGTAGCTGCCGATGAGAGTGATTCGAAAATAAAATCTAATTTAGCGGATGTGGTCAGATCATTAAATTCCGTGTTTACATAAAAATCCGATTCTATATGGCTACTAAAGGTAGACCAGTTAGCTTTTATATCGTTCCATTTAGTTGAAGGGTTAATTAAAATTGATGTGGGGTTCACCTGCGCATGAATTATTATTGGGTAGTGATCTGAGCCAAGTGAATCCGAATACACCTCCCAATCAAGTCTGTCTACGTAACGTGGTGATATAATTGTGAGATCTACAGATGAGTGATTTCCTTGTGGTGATATTCTAGTTACAGACCCGTCATTCAGTGTTATTAAATCTAGGTTATCGAGAGCATTTAATAGGTTTCTACCGTTGAAGTCTTCAGGTATGGGACCCCAAGAACCATGGTGAGCATTAAAGTCTCCGCAGATAAGTGTTTCGGGAGGGAATTGGTCGAACAGATTTATCCAATCTTGTTGAAATGCGTTTATATTGGGCAGCTTATAAATAGAAACTATTATTAGATCCCACACTGCAACACTCACAGCGCAAACTTCGATACCATCAGTGAAATTGCGATTAATGTTAACTTCTGTAAAGTTTATCTCACTGGGGATGAGGATACCCACACCTCCATATCCATCAGTTCTAGCTGTTTTGACTAATTTAAAACCTTTCAATTGAAAGGTAGATGTTGGATTTAGCCAAATCTCTGATAAAACGATTATATCACACGTGTTGTCAGCAATATAGTTTTGTAAGCTAGGCAGATTTGCTCTTAGGGAGCGGCAATTCCACTGAATTATCTTTACTTGATCTTTAGTATTCGCAATCGTCATCACTTATAGATATAGTAGTGTTTTCTGTATTTTTATCGTTGCCTAAATTATTTAACAATGTGCTAATAAATCCATAAATTTGATCACCATCAACTGGTTTTGATTTAAGCATTAAATCGTTGACGAAAGTAGTTATTTCGGAGATAAGTTTCTCCTTGCATACCAATAATTGATCTTCATCAGGGTTTGAAGGGCGGTAAGCAAAAGGGTGGTATACCTTCTTTGACGTGCTAGGTGTTACGTTCGGTGAAGGCGATGTAGGGGGGAATCTGCTTTTTTTCTTTTGTTAGGGTTTGATTGGACTATGGGCTGATTTACTGGCCGTGTTTTAGGCTTGGTTACATAAGTCTTGTTAACACTATTGGAAGAGGGGGATAATTCAGGAAAGTTAGTCAGGTTATTCAATATTGAAAATCTGTTATTGGTTGTGATCTTTGCGTAAGAGGGATTATTATATAAAGTTTCAGCTTCCTTGAAGGAAGAATTTTCATTAGCCATGATTTTCTTTATCTGAAGCTGTTTGTTATATGCCGCACATTTTTTTGAAACCGGAGAGTGGTCATAGCTGTTACAATGAATACAAAATTGTTTTACTTCAGCATTGCATACATGGTCGCTTACGTACTCCTCAGAGCAAAGTGAGCATCGAGATTTGCCTTTGCACTGAGTTTTCATGTGTCCGTAGCGGAGACACTTTAGGCACTGTATTACGGGATAAATATACGGCTCCACAGGAAAATTCACCATATTTATTTTGACACTATCGGGTATTCTGTTTCCAACAAATGTAACTACTATCATCTGTCTTGGTACGTAGCTAACTGTACTATCATTTTCATTGTATATTTTTCTTTTTAGACGTTTAACTTCGGCTTCAGTTACATCAGATTTAATGGCCTCTACAAGATACTCCTCGGAAAAAAATGTATCTACCATACGTACTAAACCTTCCTTATGATTGAGGAATTTTGGAATAAATGCAACAAAATCATTCTTTTTTACGATATCATGTTCGACTAGGGAGTTAGCAGTACTGAACGTTTTGAAAATCACCTTTACTCTTTTTAAACCAATGGATTTTGTATCAAGTATGTCTTTTCGAAACTCCTGCACCTGTTGTAAATAGTAACCTATCTTTACAGGAAACAGTCTTCCCAAATTTTTATTTTTATGCTCCAAGAACACACAATATGGTCCCACATCAGTAACGTTATATTTATTTTTTAAATCGTATATTGGTTCGTTTGAACCTGTAATGTCTAAATGTGTCTCCGTATTCCCGGATGACTCTATGTTGTTTAGGGGCGGCCCAGGGCCGCCCGTTTTCTCACTCATAATAAATATTAGATAAGAAACCTTACCAGCTCGTAGTTTATCTGTATAATATACCAAAAGTAAATGTGAACACAGGTAGCGAAATAACTATTTTTTGCCCGTCTCTCGCACTGACAAGAAAAACGAACCTCTTCCTATCGATGCTCGAACGAAACTGCGGAAGTACATTAATAGCTAACATAATGTCTTCGGATGCACTAGACGTCACTACACTTGCCTGCAAATTTTCAGCAATATCACTCTTTCCGTTCCAAAGTTATTTGCTTGGTTCCATACATTATCCCAACCCTGTATATTGGTTACCATTTTGTGATTCTAGAATCGAGGATTGGTTGGTATGCTGGCGGACCAACCAATCACCGTTTTTAGAACTGTAAAATGGGCGGGGCATTATAAAAACAGTTCTGGGACGGTGATAGAACCGTAATTTGGAACAGCCCTATTATGAACTGTGCCATGTCACATGTCATTTGAGACAAGACAAGGTGAGTTTGCTGCTTGCTATTTGATCTAACTCGAGAGAATTTCTCTTTACCAATAAAGGTCCATCGTCATGAGAGGTGAGCATTTACACTAAAGAAATACGAAAAAATGTGCCTTACCTGTTCTTTGAGTATAGTGGCGGGTATCGAGAAAACAGACAGCTGTAGCATAAACGATTCTGTCAAAATAAATATAACAGCGGTTTTGATGAGGTCGCTGTGATCCTGAAATAAGCCATTTTTTGCTCACACAATACCTCATATTTTTGAGGAACACAACTCTATTAATTTTTTGTATCCCTTCCTCTTAATTGGGTTACTTACGACAGTTAGGATAAATCCATTCACAACTAAGGCAAGGTAACTCATAACTAGTTGTGGTATAAGTACAATAGATCCATACTTTTCTAGCTGTTTACCAAACCTGCAATCATGTATAAAATAGGAAAACAAGAGTTTGTTAAATACAAAGCTGATTAAGTTACACTACATCCGCTGTAGAAACAGAATACAATAGTAATTCTGTGCCGGTACTCTGTAACATAGAAAAGGCATGTCCACACTCGTGCCTTTTTGCTTGCCCTTAGCACATGCCGCTACGCATATCTCTGCGCACACCATGACGCAAAGCACGCACGCGGTAGCGCATGCCTTATTCGAGTCGGAGGTAGCCATTTTTCATAGCGCATGCCACAACGCAGGCAGTTCCACTGTTTTTGGACTTCTGTGCGCTTCAACGTTCAATTGTGTAAGGCTTTGGCTGGAATAATAGTAGGATTACTATAATTTGTGGGGCGTGAACATGAATAGCGAGCAGACTCTGAAGTTTATTGAAGACTACAGGTCTTATCAGTGCTTATGGGATTCAGCAAATCGTGCAGAAATAAAAATAAACTTAATGATGCCTACCGTAAATTAAATGAAAAGTACAGGATAAATGAGAATAAAATAAAAATTTTGAGGTCTTGTTTTTCCAAAGAACATCAAAGAGTAACTGAGATGAGAAGTGGTCGAGAAGTGACAGCAGATAGGATTCTACTTGGTTTGCTTATTGGAAGTTGTTATTTATAGCTGATTCTGTGACACCCAGGTAAAGGAAGGACTCTGTATGGGATGATAATCACTTCTGCTGGTATCGCTTCTTTAAAACGAGTACCTGATTTTTCTATAGCTGATCTGACCATATCCAGAAGAGTTTCAAAATTGTTTGAGGACATCCTAGTGAAGTTTCTAAAAAGAATATTGTCATTGTCCTCCAAAATTTGGAAGTATCATGCGTTAACGCATGTTAAATTGAATGTTGAATTGAACACTGAAAGGCAAGTTGAAAGAGTAGGGGCACGAGTGTGGACAGACCATTCGTGTTTCTATACACTATGTACTACGGTATCGTGTGGCTTCGTAAATGTCAGCGTAGTAGGCACGTTGTGGTACGCACCCGAAACTGGCCGATCATCATAGTCGCCGTGGTGATAGAAACAAATTTCTACCTCTATGTTACAGAGTACCGGCGCTGGATGGTTATGTTTGATATAAGTTAGATTGCGGACTACTTGAACTTCAATGTTATTGGATCTGCATACGATACTTTGATTTGCTAACAACCATTCTTAATTCACGCGATACCATGGAAAATTGTTTTGAGAAATAAACATTCTGCTGCTGCATCTTCAGCCTGTGAAAATGAGACGCTGCGAGGAAGAGGTAAATAAGTTTACAAGAACAGGTTTTTGGGCGATACTGATTTTGTGAATTTGTATGAACCAACTTATTCTTCAAAGGCAATGTTCGGATAGGTATGCGAAGAATTGGCCATACCAAAGCCATTTTTTAAGACAAATTGAATTTCTTCAATCCCATATAATCCCTGTATCCCAATTCCATCCTTCCGGAAAACATGGAAAACATATTACATTAAGTTTAGCTCTATTACCTGGTATGAGCTCACATCACATTAAAATTGGTTCAGCAGTGAGATTATAGAATTGCAAGAGTACAGAGTATAGGCAATATTCGGATAGGTTTGTAAAGTACAAGATATAAGAAAGGCCAAATGACAAAAAAGGATTCTAGTCAGTCTTTTATAAAATACATACATTTTTTATTTCATGTCTATTTTTCCTAAAATGTGTCTACACAGGTACATAAGCGGGGCATATGGCATGAGCAAAATGAGACTGTGATGATAGACAATATATATTATAAAATTACTGCTACATACTTGATGAATTTTCCATGCCCCCCTCCCCTTTCAAGTAAGCTATGTCCGCCAGTGACCTATAGTATGGGAGGTAAATATGATAGATATTTATTTTATTTAGACATTTGTAATTTGTAACCAAATCACTATTTTGACGTTTCTATAGGATACGTAAGTGTACCAAAAATTGCCATAGATCCTAATAATGCCATCCCAAAGGAGGCATATTTTTCAGGTGTTACATATAAAATGGCAACAATGGACGCCAATTTTGAAGGATACGATACACCATACAACGTGTTTGGCTTGAGTTGAGATTAGGCATCTGCCATAAATGCGCGACAAGGGTTGCGTTAGTGCTCTACTATAAGAATATAGATTTTTCAAGTGGCCTATGTACGTTTTTTTTTAACTAAAAAAGTAAAATATTCCACCACGCTACTTGTTCCTATTATTATCATACAATGGTATACCATTACCATTATAGCCACTGGCAGTATTCGGAGCACTTGTGGCAATATTAGGAGTACTTGCTCATTTTTTTCAAAACCTCTGTTCCCTATGTGAGATTGTGTGAGTTTTAAGTCATTATTTGTTCATTTTTCATTATGCTGTTTGTCTTGCCAATAGTTTTTATCAGGTCCATAATAGGAATACTAGTGAGTCTAATATTGTCATGCGAGTCCCTAACAGAAAATTACAATAAATGCAGTTGTGCTCATGTTGGTAATATACTTGAAACATATGTGATAGACAATAATTATGTTCCTCAATGTATATCCACATTTTTATTATAATAATAAATATGTAAAACATGGATTATATGAGGCACCTACTATTAAGGTAGCAATATTTGGTACACTTACATATTACTAACCATGTCGAAACTTCATAAGGCCAAATACTCTATGGATAATAATTTCAATACTATTAAAATGCCTAATCGAACCAAACAACAACTCACTTTAAAAGTTTATTGTGGTGCTCGACACAAATCTTTATCCTCTCCATAACTTTCTCTTGAAAGTAATTGGACTTGAACCTTTGCAAATCCGAAGCATCCTCCAGGATCCCTGTACTCAAATTCTTCAGGAGCTCTTTGAGCAGCTCGTACTGGACATACAGATGAACCAAGCAGTATATGTACAGGGCATCATAGAATCCGTTACCGAACAATGAAAGAAATAAATTCCAGACCATGTAGACGTAGAGGATCTCATGCAGGGGGCTCGGGTTGGTGTCGAATGGTGTCCATATTATGTTTGGCAGCGGTCTCATACCTTTAAGATGGATTTCGGTTATGCATGGTAAGGAAACGATAAAAAGAGTAACGGGCGTAATATTGACTCGTAAGTACTTAACACCACAAACTACACCAATAATAGTTAGTAACTTGTTTTCCTTGAAAAAATGTATTCAAGTTGATTGACTGATATTGTAAAATACACAGATGTTCTTAAAGTGGTGATAAAATATTGATGGAACAATAGGGGTGAAACCTTTTGTATCTATCTATATATACATAAAGGTAAGGGGCGTATCCAGACCTCAGTCTTGGGGGTAGCGGGGCATGAAGTTGTGTGTGCTTTCACCATTTTTCGTAATACCTTCGTGAAAGATGATGCAAGAGAAAAGGAAAATGTTAATAGTGTTAAAATAAAAAAGAAGATATAAATAAAGAGCAAGTGAAACAGTGGAGTATCAGGTACTTTAGAGAGATAAATAAAAAATCTGTTGATGCATTAATCAATTTTAATTTTACGGAATACAAATAATATGTAATACGTATATCATCCGTGAACATTTTATTGGCACAGCATACAAAATTAAACGATCATGAACACTCACCAGTCAGATACCCTAGTAGCCACAACACGTACTCCATTTTTTTTAATTAGTGTTTTAACTGCAATTTTCAAAACAGGTAATTAATGAGTTAGGTAAATTTTTGTGACAAGCTACCCACGTTGTCTAGGACATTAGATCCCCGAAGCATGACAGTTCAGATTTCACTACCATGGTTCAGTCCCGTGATGATCACACGCTGTTGCCGGAGACACCTAACTTTGTAGCTTTTATTGGATAATACTGTCAAATATAATTGACGGAAGAAAACCTGATACTTTTGTACAATGATAAACTACAAAATAGGTATTGTTGCTATCAAAATCATCACGGTTCTTTTCTCATTGCCGCATAGTGGTTTCGACCTGTCAATACCGCACGTAATCATATCGTACCGTAAACTTCCGTAGCTAACGTACTACTTTATCGGTTATTCGCCGATTCGGTTATTTCGGGAGAATTGCGCATGCCACAAATAGCCGATAACGTGCAATACCGTCAGGAAACGGACGTCCAAAAACTCTTTATTCAACTGATCATGGTATAATGGAAATATATTAGATACGCATCACTGTAATAATGCAAAACAAACCATTTTGTAATTTAGTTACTGCACAACAGAATTTTTTCAGTGCGACAATTGCTTAAATAAATAAGTCAAAGTTGAATCGAGTTTTTTTTTTAGAAAATCTTGGGAGGGGGGTAATTACCTCTGTTACCCTCCCCCCCTTGTATACGCCTGTGATAAAGGTGCGTTTATATTTGAGCATACACGCACTCGTTCATGCTTGCCCGTACAGTTTAAACTGAAATTCCTCTTCTGGCGAATGGGTTGATCCATCTGTTCGCGAATGGGTGCAGTTGTCATCAAGAAAACAGCGATGAACGACCAAAAAAATAGCCGCGGCTGCATTTATTGTGATTTACAGTTTAGTTAAGAAGAAGAACTATCGAAAACGTCGTCGTTGGTGGCAAATGCAAATTTTTAGAAAACGACATAATTTACTAAACATTCTAGTGTCGAAAAGTGGCTATGATGAGTTCAAAAATTTTACAAAACCAAAACCGATTTTTGTATTCATGCATCAATAACAATCATAAATCGTTGGACAATTCTATGATATATAGCAAAGAAGATAACCCTATGCACTATCACAATAAAATAATGAATAAAAGTATTTCAACGTATGCACGCACAAACCGAGGTCCCGTTTAAATCGAGCACGTGAATCCCTTTGAGCATGGACCAGAGACCGACACTAAGCGGCTCGCGTTCGCGCCTATTCGCATACAGAAAGGTTCAGAGCGAGCGTGCGCGCACAGCCGTTTACACTAGCACTAGAGCATTCGCCGAGCATTCGCGGTCCGTGTGTGCTCAAATCTAAACGCACCTTTAGATTTTTCCAAGATGAAGAACCCCCCCCCCGGACCTAGGCTGGCGACGCCCTTGTGCAAGGGCATCTTCGACTATAATTTCATACAATTCACCATTATGTGTAGGAAGTACTGAGTCAATCAACTTGACTCCCACACCGATAGGTGAGGGGAGTATTGTGATCGCGAAAATTTTCGATTTTGAGATAACACGCTTTTTGGGCGTTTCATGATGTCTACTTAACGAAAATCTACGTCACCCTTTTGCGTCTGTCTGTCTGTCTGTCTGTTGTCTGTCTGTTTGTCTGTCGGTCTATCTGTCTGTCGGTCTGCTGTCTATCGGTTAGCGTCGTAATCTCAGTATCCGCTGCATGGATTGTGATAAAATTTAGGCAACGATATGCTGTCGGGTCGTAGTAGGTAATGCTTCTATAATTTTGGAAATCATTCTACAGGGGGCGGAATAATTAGCAAAAAATAAAAAATCAAATATTTCTCAAACTTCGTTTTTAGGCGTTTTAGGGGTCCCTGACCATTTTATACTTTTTTTTGAGTGGGGGTGAATTTGGGGAGGTTGGGGGTGGGGCATTGTAAAACTCAAAATTTGTTTTATTTATAATGGGCTGTCCATTGACCTGTGAATAAAGACCTAGCGGTGTAATACACTTTTTTAGGTCCATCCGAAAATTACCTTGAAAATCAAGGGACTTGATATACTGGTATAGTTTTAGGTCGTTCTATATTGGGTAACGCGAAAATCATTGAATTGATTTTAATGAAATTTTGACACAGTATTACTACCGTAGCGAGGATGGAAAACGTCTATGTTTTTGAAAAATCGTGTCAGTGGCGGCGCAGCAATAATAAAAAACTCAGAAAAAACAGCTCAGACTTTGTTTTTGGGGATTTTAGGGGTTCCTGATCATTTTCTATTCTGTTTTTGGTGGGGGTGAAATTGAGGTAATTGGGGGATGGGGGGTTGTAAAACTGAAAAATTTATTTGTATTCAGAACAGTCTGTCCATTGACCTGCAGAAGAAATACCTAGCGACATATTGCATTGTTGTAGGTCCATCTGAAGCCAATTTTGTGATGTATAGGTACATACGAGTTTTGCTTTATTCCGTTCTATGTATATTGCGTAAAGCGAACATTACTAAATTGATTTTAATGAAATTTTGACACAGAGTTTACCAGCGCGGCGAGAATGGAAAAAGCGTCTGTTTTTGAAAAACTGTGTCAGTGGCGGCGCAGCAATAATCAAAAAACCAAGAATATAAAAACAGCTTCAACTTCGTTTTTAGATGGTTTGGAAGCTACTGCTCGTTTCGCATCGTCCAACTGAAGCATGCAGAAAGAAACTGTGGCGTCCTAGCTTCTAAGGAGGGAGACGCAAGAAACTATTTACGAGAGTTTTGGTGTGGGATGCTTTTTGCGGGCGGGTGGGTGATGATTTGGTTGCAAGACGATTTCAGACATATAGCTTTATGGAATGGAATAATGATAAAAATCATCATTATGTGTGGGAAGTACTGAGTCAATCAACTTGACTCCAGTTTTTTAAGATATCTTGCGTATTTTACCTAATAATAGACCCTTTCGTAGCTGCTAATTCTTATAAAATTATACGTCGCCTCACCTTCTGGAACATCCACTATAGGGAAACGTATGGTCACCGTAAGGCACACGCAAGATGTTGTGAAGTGTATCAGAATAAGCTTGTTAGTGAAACTGAACGCCTCCTGTAGCTTTTTGTGTAATTGTGGGCCTACAATATTTGTATCCCAGAATTCGTCCTGGATGGTTTTGAAGAAATAGTCAACGCGCCTTCTATCAACGTACAGGTAGACTAATTTTACAACAGCCTAAAATACATACCATTGAAATTATTCATAGTAAAATAAGCTTCTGCATAGCGTAATGTCTTTATACTTCCTGTGCACATTATAGTCTAAGAGCCAGTGATCGGCAGAATTACGGTATTTTAACAAACTTCATATTGATGCTACAGTATATTCAATCCCAAGACAGACTTCAGATAAACAATCGCATGCAGCATTAGCGTGGTTACTGTCCGCTGCCATCTGCGAACGCGCCTGCTATAGTCCAGTGCAATTATGGAATTTTATATTACTATTTAAAAGAGTTGCCCTGTTAACCCATTGCAACTTAAAAGTAGCCAGTTGCCAGTTTGAAATGAGATTTAGGCAATGAATACTTGACGTCGCATATTTGGATCTGATTTCCAGTCAGTCTTGGGGGTTTTTGCTTGCCGGATTATAACATACAATTCACACATAGTGTACTGGACTATTAGGGACCCTACCGATGTGAGCCGATCACGCACGCCCGCACGCGGGCTTGTTTTCATTTGGTCTGGCTTGGCTGTGAATACAGTATAGGTATACTACTACACTTGTCATAGGCGAAATGGGGACTCACTATCCCCGGCGATGGTTCCTTTGGACGTGATCGGGTATCCAAAAGCGCCAAAATCAAAGTTCAGTTACATACGTCATTTTAGCAAGTCTGCCTTTTTAATATGTTGTAGTGTATACGTTTTATGACACAAAAACCCAACAGCAGACCCCTACTCCGGTTCCTAATGTGTTAAAAAATTTCAAAAGTAGAAGATTTCATGAAAAGATACAGTATTTTAGCAAGGATGAAAATCATATAATCTGTTACATATTCACATTATTATCATGAATGTAGCTTTTGCATGGCAAACAGCTACGTGGGTTCCAACATACTGGCAGACAACACTATATATAATGTCTCTGTCAGCTAATTAAACAGCGTCAAAAATAGCGTCTAAAACGTGATCTTACCAAGTCTGCCGTTTTAATATTGTCACGACGGCCTCTTTTTCTTCACCCAGGGAATCAAACTCGACGTAACTTTCACCGTTTTACTTCACAACTCGATACAAAATCTCTTAACCTTATCTCAACTAGGTCTCAACTCAACTAACCCCTGCCACGCTACTCGTGGTGTCTTATATACTTCATCGAACCATCTAGAAGATTCGAGACACCTAGATGACATTCGAGAATGCCGATCTGTCAGTCTAGAAAATTCCAGATGATTCGATGACGTTTACACATCAAAAAAATCTAACCTAATCATTGTGAAAGAACATTAACAAATTCAAATAAGCAATGTAATATACAGGATGTTACAATATATTATAATATATAACTTTTCTTATACAAAAACCAAATGGCAGACACCTATTCCGGTTCCAAATGTGTTTTAAAAAATTTCAAAGTTTGAAAATTTTATGAAAATTACGTTATTTTAGCAATTAAAGAGTAGCAATTTTATTCATTCATCTGAAACCAATCACAGACGACGTCGTTTCGCATAGATGGGGAACCAATACTTTTCAAAGTACTGCTTCCCAATATCTATATGTTGCTACTACCTGTACGAGTATTGCCGACTAGGCACTATCTTGTAATTTCATTTATTCGTCTGAGACCTAAATCACACTGACGAGCTTTAATAAAAGCGAAATGACGTCGTCTGTGATTGGTTTCAGATGAATGAATGAAATTGATACTCTTTAATTGAGTTAAGTTGCTTTTACTTCCCACACCGATAGGTGAGGGGAGTATTGTGATCGCGAAAATTTTCGATTTTGAGATAATACGTTTTTTGGGCGTTTTATGATGTGTACGAAAATCCACGTCACTCATTTCCGTCGGTCTGTCTGTCTGTCGGTCTGTCGGTCTGTCGCGTTTTTCTACCCTCGTAATCTCAGTAACCGCTGCATGGATTGTGATGAAATTTGGGCAGCGGTATGCTGTGGGGTCGTAGTAGGTAATGTTCCTATAATTTTGAAAATCGGTGCATAGGCGGCGGAGTAATTAGCAAAAAACAAAAAAATTAAATATTGCTGAAACTTCGTTTTTAGGCGTTTTAGGGGTCCCTGATCATTTTCTACTTTTTTTTGGGTGGGGGTGAAATTGGGGTGGTTGGGTGGTGGAGGGTTGTAAAATTGAAAAATTTGCTGCTTTCATAATAGACTGTCCACTGACCTGTGAAGGAAGACCTGGCGACATAAATAACTTTTTTAGGTCCATCCGAACATTGCCTTTGCCTATTACAGAAAGCGAAGGACTTAGAATTTTTTCTGATGTAAACATACGAGAGTATTGCGTTAGATCGTTGTAACGAGGAAACTGTTGAATCGATTTTAATGAAATTTTGAAACGGCATTACTACCATTGCGAAGATGGAAAACGTGTATGGTTTTGATAAATCGTGTCAGTGGCGGCGCAGAAATAATAAAAAAACTAAAAATATAAAAACATCTCAAACTTCGTTTTTAAGCGTTTTAGAGGTTCCTGATGATTTTATGCGTTTTTTTTTTGGGTGGGGGTGAAATTGGGGTGGTTGGGGGGTTGGAGGTTGAAAAATTAAAAAAATTCTTGTACTCATAATAGGCTGTCCACTAACCTGTGAAGGAAGATCTAGCGACACAAATCACCTGTTTAGGTGCATCCGAACATTGCCTAGCCTATTACAGAAACTAAGGGACTAAGGGAATTTTCTGTATACTATACGAGAATTTATTGGTTTAAATCGTTTTGTATTTTGTAACGTGGACACTATTAAATTGATTCTAATGAAATTTTGACACAGTTATATTGTTACCGTGGTGAGAATGGAAAACGCGTATGTTTGTTAAAAATCTTGTCAGTGGCAGCGTAGCAATAATCAAAGAACGCGACAAGTATGAAAGCAACTCAAATTCGGTTTTTAGATGTATTAGGGGTTCCTGATCATTTCCTACCAGTTTTTTGGGTGGGGGTGAAAGTGAGGTGGTTGGGGGGGTGGGGGGTTGTAAAACTGAGAAGTTTGCAGTATCGATAACAGGCTGTCCATTGACCTGTGAAGGAAAGACCTAGCGGCATAAGACAATTTTAGGGGGGGGGGGGGGGGGTTGGCAATTATTTGGTTGCAAGGGCACTTAGACTAAAGCTTCATGCTATGGGAAAATAATAAACTGGTATCAGCGTAATGTATGGGAAGTACTGAGTCAATCAACTTGACACCATTTTTTAGCATAAACCGAATGTCGGGAGTGTTAAATGGATGTTCCTCAAAAAAGAGTCCGTTTGTTGTCATTCCCGCAGGTTTCTAAACCTGATGCTTTTAAATGGGTCACATAAACAGTACTCGGTTCCTCAAATTAAACGCTCGGGTACCGGCTTTGGTAGACAGTGGCGTAACATCAAATTCGGGCCCCCCCGCAAGAAAGCATCCGTGGCTTCTCTGTTCATAATATACAGTGTGTCCGGTCATCGGTGTCGGACCCTTTAGAGGGATGAAATATAGTATTTTTTTACCGACAAATCACTGTCCATAAGTAGTGTTCCTCTCACCATAATAAAATGGCAGCCATTTTGTTTTTTTTAATCGAAGCTTGAGTGTTGTACTGATTTAGCCATAGCTACCTGTGTAGAGGCTTTGCAATCACGAAATAAGTCTCTTTCGATAGCCCACATGTAGACCATAAACTAATGTTAAACATTTCCCAAATTTCATTTGATATCAGGGCAAAAAAATGTAAAAAAAATAATTAATTATGTTTTTTAAGTTTTTTTACAATTTTAGTTTTCCCAAATAATCTAAGCTGTTAACCTACCCTTTTTTTATTTCTAAGCAATAGTACATGGTATTCCCTAAAAAAAAATAGCTGCACATCTTAGCCCTAAGTAAAGTCTCCTTTTTCCCAAAATAAATGTCGTTACCACTTAGTAGGTATTTAGTTTAACTGCCCTCTCAACTGCCAGATTAGACATCATAGCTTCTAAACTACTTTACTTAACACCATGTACTATTGCTTAGAAATAAAAAAAATATAGATCAACAGCTTAGATTTTTTGATATAACTAGAATTGTAAAAAAACGCAAAAAATACATATCTATTTTCTTTTAACATTTTTCTGTCCTAAGATGATGAAATTTGGAAAATGTTTACCATTATAGCTTATGGTCTACATGTTTCGCTATCGAATGAGATTTATTTTGTGTTTGTGGAAACTCTACTTAGGTATCTATGGTTAAATTAGTACAACACTCGTGCATCAATTAAACAAAAAACAAAATGGCTGCCATTTTATTATGGTGGGAGTAAAGCTACTTTTGAGGGATGATTTGTCGATGAAAATTAACATATTTTATACTCCTAAAGGTTCCGACACCGATGACCAGACACACTGTAAATTAATATAATTAGGAATGCGGCAATTAAACGCAACAAGTGGACTCTTTTAACTTTATTCCAAGCTTTCGGAAACTTATGATAAAAAGGGGATGTTAATACTTACAAAGTTAGAGAGATTGCAGCGAATTGATGTTAACTGGGAGAGTTTTCACAAAAACTAGCACAATTTGTGTAAAACAAAAAATCGTTGTCATGAAACATTGAATGTTGATACAAAGGACTTTAAACATTAGAAAACACATTAAAATCAGATATCTGTAGTAAAATCGGATATTACTACAGATATCTGATTTTAATGTGTTTTCTAATGTTTAAAGTCCTTTGTATCAACATTCAATGTTTCTTGACAACGATTTTGTGTTTTACACAAATTGTGCTAGTTTTTGCGAAAACTCTCCCAGTTAACATCAATTCGCTGCAATCTCACTATGTAAGTATTAACATCCCCTTTTTGAGATTGTGACTCATTCCAAATTCTATTGTAGCCCTGAAGATGGAATCATAAGTTTCCGAAAGCTTGGAATAAAGTTAAAAGAGTCCACTTGTTGCGTTTAATTGCCGCATTCCCAATTATTAACCGTTTATTACCTAACTGGTTTTTGTTTCGGCAATGACTACCCCCCTTTTAATATAATTATATATACAGGGTAATTTTTACATTAATTTGGGGAGGTGATAGTAAGAGGTGCTGAGTAAATTTACCGTATAATACCACTTCCCAAAAGTTTCCGAGATCAATTGAATTTTCATTAAAATGCTCCAAACGAAAACCCTAACAGAGCAAAATTTTATTGCCAGAGTACCCTTGGCCTTCAGGACTACGGGGACTCCCGGAGCTGTGAGGCCTTATAGTATTACACCACTGCAGGATAACGCCAAGTCTTAACGAATTCATATATAAAACTCATTCAGGAAAAATACTTCAAGATGGAGCGAAAGAACGGTGCAAAAAAATTCTGGCTGCATAACTCACCATGAATCGTATAGGATATGTAGCAACTAAGTCAGCGAGACGTTTTGTGTCCTTCAGGTTTTGAAAAAAGTAGACAGTCCTTCCAGCCAAGATAAAAGCCTTCAGTATGGTGACTGTTGGCCAAAAGTACTTTTTTGGCCCTTCGAATCCATAAATTTGCAAACATTGCTTCATTCTTCCCATTGGGTCATCTAAAGAAAGTACTTATACAGGGTGTCCTTGAATCAATTGACACGTAATATTCTCGTAACAAAAAAAGTTCAAACGAAAACTGAGTGGAACTTTTGAAAGTGCTATAGGGTCTATCATACCATGCTTACAAAACATTTTTTTTGTAGGTAAGGCTCATAACCCACCCCCAACGTTTTTTCCAAATACCACACCCAATAGTTTTTCCTACACATATATTAAGTCTTTATATTATTTAAAATCTTGTAGTAGGTACCTTTAATTTTATACATAAACCTACTTTTTTCGTAAGGTCATAAGTATAAGGTAAATAAAATAAGGATTTGTTTGAGGCGTAATATTTTCGTAAGAAAAAAAAGTTAAACGGAAGACTAAGTGAGGTTTTCAAGGGTACTGAATGGCCTATCATATCATGCTTACAAAATATTTTTTTTGCACTTCAACCCCTAAACCTTAACCCCAATTTTTTTTGGAATAGCAGCCCAGACTTTTACCTACATAGAAGAGATCATTATTTTATTTGAAATCTTGTAGTGCCTTTATTTCAAACACAAACCAATTTTTTCCCCAAGTTCATAAGCATAAAATAAATAAAATAAGGATCTCTTTGAGGCGTAAAATCTTCGTAATAAAAAATTCAGGGACACCCCTGTATATATAGCGTCAATACATCTCCTATGCGAGACGGCAAAGTCCAGATAGGGTTTCAAATTTTCAAATACTAAAAAATGTACAACTTACGTTCAAATTTGCATTCGTGGCGATTCGGAAAAACCACGTTAGGGTTTTTTCCGTACTCCATTGCTTCATTTGAATTGAAAACAGCATAAATAAGCTTCTGGTTTATATACCTGCACTACTGATATTTTGTTCTATTATTTTTACTTGGTAATTTTTTATTATACCACGGTAGAACCACAAAATAATCTATTATTAAGTACGGGAGTGCATGGTATACTTACTTTGAATAGACGTCATCATGGAACAACCTCATGGTAATTTCGCAGAAAATAAATTGTCCACTCAATTTTTCATGAGGTAACGAACAACTTTAAAAACAATTGATATGGTTGATCTGCTTCACAAAATCAATGTAAAATTGTGTAAGTGGGGCATCCAGAATCAACCATAGATCGTTAAAATAACCACGTCACAAAAGTTTTACAGCTTCTAATTGGATTTGATGCCCGCCATATATCCAGATATGAAGAGAAAAGTGCTACTTATTTTGATAGGAACTTTTGAACGTACCCAAATATAGATAATGAGGCTTAAATTGCAAAAGCTTAAAGATGCAAAAATCCAAAATATATTCTACACATCGTTTTCTTGCCAACAAAGCTTTTTTTACGAATATCCATTATTATTAGAGAGTTTTTGGACGTCCGTTTCCTGACGTTATTGCACGTTATCGACTATTTGTGGCATGCGCGGTTCTCCCGAAATAACCGAATCGTCGAATAACCGATAAAGTTGTACGTTAGCTACGGAAGTTTGCTGTACGATATGATTACGTCCGGTATTGCCAGGTCTAAACCACTATGCGGCAATGAGAAAAGAACCGTGATGATTTTGACAGCAACAATACTTTTACTATTTTGTGGTTTATCATTGTACAAAAGGATCAAGTTTTCTCCCGTCAATTTTATTTGACAGTATTATCCAATAAAAGCTACAAAGTTAGGCGTCTCCGGCTACAGCCGTACAACGTGTGATCCTGCATAACCTATTTTTTATTTTACTTGTGATGTGATCTATTTTCTACTTGTGGTGTTTACTTGTTGCACGTAACATTTTTTGGACATTTCCGACCAAATTGATCATAATGTAAAAACGGTGATACACGTACGAACTTTAAGTACGCGGTTTTTAAGTTCGCGAACTTACTCGGCTCGACGTCGGTGACACACGTGAAGTTGAAATCACTCATTTTGATAATTTTCCTGCATAAACAAAACTTTTAACAAACACCAAACACAACAAGCGTTGCGCATCGATGGCCTTCCGAAACAAAGTGGTGGCTCGCGGCTCGCAGTACGAGCCGAGACAAGATACGAGCAAGATTTCAAACCAGTTGGATCGCCGGCGGTTTGCGCGACGGTGTCAAAGTACGCGTACTTACGGTGACACACAGGCGAAAAAGGTCGTCGAGCCATAAGTACGCGTACTTGCTCGTACGTGTATCACCCCTTACTGTGTTTATAGACGTAGGCATATTTCTGGTGAAAAATGGGTTAAATTCTTTTTTGACTTAGTAAAGCTAATTTTAAGACCATACCTATTTATTTGCTACTATATCATTGTATACAGATGGATTTGCGAGGAAAATAAGAAAATCCTGGCTCTGCATGGCATGAAAGAGTAAACTTGGACGCGTTGTCTCATCGACTACTCGCAGTGACGATCTCTCCATAACTAATGCCATTCTGAACAAACGCCGGTGTTGTTATGTCGACTTTATGCCATCCAGTCATACTTAGATGAAGTGGCAACGTTGTGCATGAGGCGGTATTCCATTTATTGCAGGTTAAGGGATAAATCCAGATGTACTGTACTTGAATGATCTATTTATTGATGTTATAGTTGTGATCAGGGAACAGATAAGGTTGATCAAGGTAAGGAAACAACGGAAAACATATTTTTTAATACTATTTATTATTCAAAACTATATAAACAAAAAAATATTTCATAAAAAATATTCTCCCCCTGATTATCAGGGCTCTCAGAAATCATTAAATTACACATAATATATACAACAAATTGTACACAAAACGTTACTAGAAACGATACGTTTCCATACCATACATGAACTATTTATGTTTGAAAATTGAGATCATTACACGTAAATGAGTTACTTATTAATGCAAATCTGCACTAAAATTTGTTTTTTCTTTTGCATTCAAACTTTTCGATTTAAAATTTCTTCCAACTCATGCAACGTGCATCTGAATATAACACAGCCACCCACACACAAACAATCGTGAGACGATGTTACTTAGAAAAATTTCAGAATGTACTGACGATAACCTTAGAAATACAACAATGGTAATGACGTTTTTCATGGCAGCCCAAGATCGTGGAGGAATTTGATCTTTTTTGTGGGAGGGGTTCATTAATTTTGTAGAAATATAACCTCAGTATCACGGCTCCCGTAAAATAATAAAATTCCAGGCTTTTATATTTACTGGGTAAAAATTTGGGATCTAGTTTACGAATTTGGAAATACTTTAAACGCCTAACGGCTAAATTTAAGGACAGAGGTAAGTAGAAACTTGCCAAAAATTGCCCTCCAACTTGCGGTTCCAAGTTATGTCATCGCACGACTTCTCCAAGGCAATGTATAAAACCCACCGACATTCTAACCTAAATGCACGTGCCTTAAGAGAGAGAAAGTGCGCCCGGTAGCAGTGCGACAGAGACGGAGCTACGAAACAAGACAAAAAGCGATCGGCGCCCATAGAGTGTGGATATAGTTTAACATTTGTTTTTAGTTTATCTGTTCAGTTTATCGTGGTTTCTTTATTGTAAAATAGTGGTGTTTTTTTGTTCAGCATTCAAATGTACATCTAGGTTTGTCAAAGGAGGAAACCTGAAATTCCATTGGAAAGTATCGTGGCAACATTTTAAATTTTTTTTGCGAATTATGATGATAATCGAGTTACCTACAGATGTATGTATGTGCTGCAATAAATATTGTAAATGTAAAATGATCATATTCTTTTACGCTGCCAGTTTTTGTTACTGCAGTCATTCATTAATGTTTCAAGAGTAACAATTTATATTTTATCTATGCATTTATTTGTGTATATATGCACCATAAAATGAAAGACAAGTATATCCAGTCAATACTGGAACTTTTCAGGGGAGTCACTAGTTTTTCATTTGTAGGCATAAGAACTGACAAAACATGTTTAAAATGCTTGTACATTTGTTCTTTGAAGATGTATGTTTTCCTTTGATAATCATCTGGATCTAGTAGATGACTTATTAAATAACGACTGTTGTCTGGTCTCCTCAATATAAGTCTCACGTAGACACTTTGGAACGTGTCCAGCATAAATGTTTACGGTTTGCAGCATTAGGTCAAATTTAGGTATGACTTATTATCATAAAATTGATATATTGCAATGTCTACATTTAAATACTCTTGAACATAGACGTATTGTTTTTGATAGATGTTTTATTTATAAAATATTGGTCGGATTAACCGATTGTGATACGTTATTATCATTATTTAATTTTAATGTACCCTCTAGGCGGCTGCGCAATAACAATATGTTTGTCATTCCATTTCACTCTACAAATTATGGTCCGCATTCTCTGCTTGACAGAGCACTGCGACTGGTCAATTCCTTTCAGTCCGAAATTGATGTTTTTGACTGTACGCTTTCCGGTTTTAAGAAGCATATTTTAAATAGTGTTTTATAGCAAAAATTTTATTCTGTGTTTGTTTCAATATTGTGATTATAAAACTGTAAAAATGGGATAACCCGTAAATTTCGTAAATAAATAAATAAATTTTATTTCTGTATTTATTAACTGCAAATGAAAATGTCTCATATTTGGCTATACAGGGTTTAATGCAATTCAACGTATTCCTGTCAGGGCATGATAGTAAGAGCAAAAATGCAACAAATTTAGCTTAATACATGTATGGACAAAACATCAATAATTTTTGAGATTTTCCAATTTAAAGGGAAACACTGAAAAATCTTGCCCATAATCTAGGCTTCTCAACGAGGTATAAATGTCGAATTAAATACTTCCGTTCAGTAGTTCAGCCAGGAATTTAATTCTGGGAACTGAGTCTTACGGTTGGGTCATGGATCGCCTATTAACCTATTATCCTTATGGTGATAAAATATTTTTCTGAAGGGGGTGTAATACATCATAAACATAGCAAAAATAATTCGAGGGGGCGAAGCACCGCAAGCCCCTCTGGTTATACAGGGTGTTTGGTAAACATGCTGCATGCATTCCTTGATGATTTTCGAAAATCCGCTCCATTTCAAAGATACAGGATGAACAAAATTGCGACAGCAACATTTTATTACCAAAAACCACATGGCATAACTTGCGCAATTTACTATAAATGTTCAAAATGACTTCCACCAGCTTGGATACAAGCAGGCAATCTTGATCAGAGCAGGTAGGCATTTTGGACTTCATTGGTCTATACATTTCTGAAATGCACTATAATTATGAATCAGTTGCTCTTTATGAGACTATGACTCGGTGGCTGTATTACTTTGATTTGTGTGGCTGTGTAGTCGTTTGAGTTGAGAAAGATAAAATATAAAACGCCAAAGAACCCGTCGTTTTTCTAAGCTGGCAAAAGATCGAAATCGTCTGAAACATGAACCATCGGTACGTGGGTATCCTCAATCTTCGGCGTGGATTTGCGGTCGCACAGGCTTAATTCCTTCATCTTCCATTCCCAGTCCATTTTTTGAACGGCGTGCAAGGACTCGGCCTCGTTGTGATGTCGCAGCAACATGTGCTCTTTTATCTTTTCCCATTTGTCGTCGACGTCCTGCAGCCAGCTCAGAAACAGACGACCTTAAACAACAAATAATCATGTATGTCCATGCGCTATTTTTAAAAGCCCCTGGGGGCTACGTACATTGAAAAATCAGTGATAATTTCTACTTAGTATCTAGAAATGTCTACTAAGTAGAACTTTTCGCTTAGTATCTAGAAATGTCCACTTAGTGTCTTGAAATTCCTACTTACCAAGTAGAAATGTTCATATATTTAATATATTTATATTTCGACAATAATTCCATTTATATATGTTACGCTCAATACCCGAATTCGGGCAATGCCCGAAAAAAAAATGCGCAGAACTAGTTTTGAGAAAGGAATATTTCCCGAACCCGAAATATGAATTGTATACCGCTATTGAGCATTACCAAATAGACAGAACTAGTTTTGCGCATCTTGAAATACACAGAACTAGTTTTGCGCATCTTGAAATACACAGAACTAGTTTTGCGCAACTTGAAATGCACAGGACTAGTTCTGTATATTTTCTGAACGGCCAGCACAAATTCTGCTTCTTCAAATTTAATCAGCGCAAGCGACGGACTCAAATAAATATAAAGTTGGAGAAGTTAAATATATTTTATTGAATACCAACAAATAATGAATCGCCAACTGAGGCTAGTTAAACTTTTTATTTGATTGTGTGAGCATCAAATTGGCTTGTGCTTCCCAACCTCTTTTTGCGTGTTCACGATTCGTACCTACATATATTGCAGGAACGTTGGCAAAGAAACCTAACCTAACCTCACCTAACCTAAACGATAGGCTTTTGCTGGTTTTTGACACACAATCCACAACGAATTTCACTTTGATTGTCATTCCGTACCATAGAACTAGTTCTGTGCATTTCAAGTTGCGCAAAACTAGTTCTGTGCATTTCAAGATGCGCAAAACTAGTTCTGCCTAATTGGTAATGCTCGATAGCCATATAAAATGAATATTCCTTGCTCAAAACTAGTTCTGCGTATTTTTTTCGGGCGTTGCCCGAATTCGGTTATTGAGTGTAACATATACATATTATCGAGTTCTAATGAAGCGTTACAATATTTACACAAATTATTTATCAATCAGAACGATAATAGCAAGCTTAGCAACATACATTAGTGTGCTTAATAGTTCTCTACATTCGACAATATAATTTTAATTATAATCAATACGGTATTATATAATATTAAGAGCCTTCATCAAATCAAATTCGTGAATAAATAAATAGAGGAGGTTCCATAGTATCTAGAAATTGTCACTGAATTTTTAATGTAAGTGAACCCTCAGGGCTTTCCTACTATTTAAAATGGGATCATGCAAATTAAGCAAAGTAACTAATATTTTATAGTTTGGCAAACCCTTAACATTGCTTTAAAATTCGATTGCAAGCGCCACGTATGACGAGCGCGACAAACTATACAGTGTGGGGCCGACAGTGAGTGGACGGAAGATTGTGGGCTTACTAAAACATATTTCAAATATATGTCACTTGATCATGGTAGGGGCATTGAGGGCTATAACGTTAAAATATTTTCACTCAAATTTTGACGTTTATACATATAAGAAAAAAATTGAATATCGCAGCGAATATAAAACTTCGAAGGCTAGACGACTCAATTTGAATTCTTTTTGTACTTAGAGAACTCATGTATATTAATTGAGGAAATTTCAATCACAGGTAACTTAATTTTTCCAAATAGATATGCTTAATTTTTTTATACGATGAAATGTAAGATTTGATAACCTTTCCAACAATATACCATTGTCAATATCAATATTTGTTTTTATTTTGTTAAACATTTTTTGTCTAATCGGTATTTTTAATTTTTCCACAACTATAAGCAACCTGGCAGGCTTGAAAAATAAACAAAACCCTGTTCACATGGAAGAAACCAACTAAGTCAGCAGAAAGATGCAAACGAACTAAAGTAACGAGTCAAGATTATAGAAATTATTACAATATTACAGCTCTAACCAGAAACAACAGTTGTAACAATAATGCTTATTTTACACAACCTAGCAGCTATCGACAAAAAAATTCCAAAATCAGTAAAAAAATGTATCTGAAACAAAAAACTACCAGCTATTGTTACTGGTACTAGAATATCTTCAGAATAAAATTTCACATGCCATAAATAAGTAGCTATTTCCGTAAGACAAAGGTAACGATACCTTTGACTGGAGCTCTTCAAATTATTCAGTACTATTAGCAAAATCGCATAAATGAAAACTGTTTAAATTATAAAACATATTTTACTTGGCACAAAAATACATGAAATAAACACAATTACAACATGGATCAATAAAAAATTGTAACAGCTATTTCAGTAGAAGCTCAGAATGCTTCAGTGAGAGGTATCTTCACTTCTGACTTGTTTATACCTTTAAATGTGAAATTTCACTCTGAAGATCGTTATTAGACTGTCAGCAACAATTGTAGGCAGTTTTCATTTTGTGTCAAAATTTTTATCGTTTAGGAAAGTTATCATGCTCTAGATCCAAATAGCTAGTAGGCTGTGGAAAAAAACTGTCTTCTCATTGACATTTTTGATATCTTACCTAAATAAGAAAATTCTGAAACAGTTAATTTATGTGCACATACAAGTATTATGTTGCATACAGTTTTTGCTCAGATTTTAGAGAAGAAATCATTCTTATGTTGCACTTTTACACCCAAGTAGGGTGTAATTAATATTTTGAGTTTAGTTCCTTGATAATGGAAAATATAAACACCATTAAAACATGAAACATTATATTCAGATCATTTAGCTATTCTATATTTGATATAGTTTATTTTTTGATATCAGAGAATGGATAATAGACAGCAAAAAAACATATCGAGCTCAACCCCCCTTCTTCCCCAGGTACTGGGAAGTATGTAGATAAAACCAGGCTTTGAATATTTCGAATACTCAAAAGGTCCCCCGTAGGTAGGGCCGTCGCCTGTTCGGTTTTTTCATAGCGGGTATGAGTCAGAAAACTTTTTTTTTGCTTTAATTGTGACGCTTCTTTACTGCACCTCCAGGATACTTGAGAAACGGAAACCTACCATCACCACCCCCCTTTTTTTGCTCGCCATAAATGGTGATGCCCAACCCATCCTAATCCTCATACCCAAGACGCACTTTAGTTGTTGGTAACACCTGACTGCTCCCCGTTTCTAACCCCCCCCCTTCCCAGCAGGTCAGATGATTAAGCTAGTGAGCTTCCCAACCCCCTACCCGAAGTGAAATCCTGCCTACGGGCCTGCATCCAGCCGATTGGACAATGCCGATAAGTCATGCAAAGGGTGATGGTACGATTGATGACCCTGCAGGGGCTTGATGGACTTGGGACTCTATTGAGATGACTTGCCGACCGCAGTGGATTAAAATCTCAAAGTAACAACTGAACATAGAGGTAGTAAATAACTAATCCTAATAGGCCAACATCTTTTCTTGCGTTGTCATATTGACCACCACCAGATACGGCAATCACAATTGTTTACTATCGTCTTAATTGTATAGTATCCAGAAATATTCCATTCTACGTTAAAAAAGACGGTATTTTGATGGTTCAGAAATTATTACAACACAATCAATAGATATGTTGACCTCTACTGCGTTACTGCATGTTTCTTCATCATAAACGCAAATTCTGTGTTACATAAATTTTGAGGAGTTGGCAATGCCTACGTAATTTTCCTGCGATTTGTTTACGGTAACCTCCGACTGTCAAACGTTTGTTTTGTTTGTGCGTCTTTTATGCTTAGTCAGTAAAATCGAATTCGCTATTTGTTGGTAACTGTAGTGAAGCTTCACGGACTTGGTGTGCTATATTCGAGTGTAGTTTAACAGTTTTTCGAGATGGGACAGTGCAGAGCAGTGTTTGTAACATGGGTTGCATTAGAAGAATTTTCAGGTTAGTTGGCAATGTTTGGGTCTGAAGTGTCAAAAGATGATGGCTTTGAGCACGCCATGCTGAAGTGGTTTGTTTACTACCTCTATGTTCAGTTGTTACTCTAAGATTAAAATTCAATCCAGTATATTTACCATTATAGCGGGATCTCGCATTTCTGTCCTTCTCTTCTTGCTCCGGTGTGATCAGATTATAGACCTCCTCATCCCTCAAAATCGTACACACTGAGAACGGTAACGATTGATTCGCTAACGCTCTAGCTGCTCTGCCGTGTACCCTCAAAATTTCCTGTTCCACCGAAAGCACTAACTTCTCTTTCTCAATAACATGCTGAAACAAAGTACTCTCGATAATAATCCATAGCTAGAGAGACCATACATAAATATTTTCACTTGAGTCCTAGATACATAGACAAATAAAAAATAATTAACATTTAAAAATATTCTTTGGAATACGTAGATTATATTATTGCATTAAAAAAATAGGGATGACGACCGTTTAAATTAGTATTAATTATTTTAATCATGGTAGTTATTAGTTAAAACTGCTTCTTACCATATTGCAATCTGGCAACAGCGCTTCACTCTCTTTACAAAAGCAAAAGCTATAGTGAAACTGTCATACAACGTCGCGCGTCGGTTAGGTTAGGTTACTTTGTTGATTATCGTTTGCGTGTGACAGTCAGGGCCTTCAGTATACGGTTTCGTGATGAAAAAAGGCCTATGTTAGCTGGTCCTGATTCCTGACTTAAGATTTTGCGAGTGTGCGAATCTCGCAAAAAAATCGGGGTATTTTATTGAAGTTTTGTAGATAGATAGTTTATATTTTCATCACAAAAAAATATGTTAGCTGTAAAATCTATGTGACTTAGGGCCGTATTCATAGTCGTCCCTTGAGTAATACTTAATGTTTCCTTGAGCAACACTCAAGGGATACTTAAGGGAACCCCAAGTGTCACTTTCCTTGTGTATCTGTTTTCTAGACATCTACGAGACGACGGGATTCATTTAGCGACGTTGTGATATTTCAAATATAAGTCAATTTGTTATGCCTATGCCCACGCATTTTGATGTTTTCTGTTATCCCTTTTTGTTTTGTGCCAATATTTCGTGTCTTGTGCAGAACATTTTTCCAGATGTCACAGAAACTGACAACACCGTATTCCAAAATTAACCTACAAAATCACCTTGACTGCAACGAAATGTCATCATGACATTTCTTTACTTGACTCAAGAGAGCCTTACTTAAGGCTCCCAATTTATTGAGGGAGCTTTAAGTATCGACTTTGAATACAACCCTAAAAGACTACAAACGCAAACAATAACGTACTAGTTTAAAATATCGTCATATCAATCTACAATATGATTTACTTATATACTTACTTGTGTCCTCAGCCTGTACCGCTCTTTCTCTTGATCGGTAAAAAGATCTTTCATCTGTGCGGGCAAGGTCTGCGGATAGTTGACGTTTGGGGAAGTTGGTGCTGTACCAGCCAACACGTAAGTACAACGGTTCATGAGGTAGTCTTTGAAACCTTGCGGAGGTTTTGGTTGCACCGGGAATAGTCCACGTCTTCTCTTGGCAATCTGCAAGTATAACACTTCGCTAAAGCATAGTTTACGCACTATCAGTCTATGTTTCCATGTGGAAGTCGTAGTAACAGGGGCTATTCGTGGTAGAACTAAATTTAGAGCGAGTACTGAGTGCCTAAGGGCCATATTCTCCGTTCGGCCGTTTAAATGAAGCTTAAGAAAGCTTGGCTTGAAATTAAAGCTTGGCTTAAGTTATTTTTGTATGCACCGATATATCGTCAGCTGCTTAGGTAAGCCGCCGGGAAGTTTGGCAACGTCGCTTCTTTTTACCACATTGTTGTTTTGTGTCATAGAAACTTTATGTTTCATGTATCAACCGTCAGACGAGGTCCCAGCCAATTGTCATTTCGTAGGGATTTATGTTTGTTTATATTTACGCTCACATATGACACACAACTTTTAATTGTTAAACCGCTTGTGATTTGTACTATTACATTCATCTGTGCTATCATCTTACGTTCATTGTATTGAAATTTATGAATAATTATGACTAAAAAAGTTAGTGCCCAACTTCATGGCCCCTTAAGGGCCACATTTGCTTAAAATTATAGTAGTAAAATAGGAATTATTATTATAGGTAACTACGTTTGTTGATAAAAGATTCATTTCACTAATTTCACAGGTCCTCATACAGACACACATACTGTACAGAGTACAGATACTCAAACTCAAGATCAAAGTACTGAGAATTTGTAGTTTGTAGGTTAGGATACACCATAAATCCAGGCTTAGCGTCGCTAAGCGGCCATGGTTGATTGCTTAACTTTAAGCGCGCTAAAAGGCTTTCAAACATGCGGTGCATACAAAATTTGCAACTTAAGCGGGATTAAGGCTTAAGCTTGGCTTATATGTATACGGGGAATATGGCCCTATGTGTTGGACGTATGTATGTATATTATACGTAATGAATCATTCCCAACGAACATTTCAAATTAAAATTACCTCTTTTTTACTTCCAAACTAGATGCAGACCCTGCTAGACTAAGTCAAATTCACCTCTTTTCGACGTTATTCTCACCAAAGTGGAGAATAAAGTCATGCTAATCTAGAAGGCAAATACAGGTATTGCTAGTTAATGTGGTTATATGGACAAGACCCATTCTGGCTGAAATTGTCTAAACTGAAGTGAATAATTGGTAATAAAGTGGTTGTTTACGCTTAAAACTGGCCCAAATAAATCCTTCTAACAAACCGATAGAAAACATGTAGGCAACATGTGGTAATATTTCCCCTTCATATAGTGTATATAATTCAAGTAAGTATAAATTCGTACCCACACGGCAGGCGGCCTCATGAAGAAACTGATATTATTGTATTGCAGTCATCGGAAACAGAGTTGCTGTTCTTTCCGATTAGAATTCGACTGCGCAGTAAACTTTATTGTGAGAACTAAACAAGATACTCGGAAAAAACAAGCGCCCCTCGGAAATTTTGTAGATTAACCAGACATTTAAAGCAAAAATGATGAAAATTAGATGACCTTGAAAAACATCAAAATTTCGGCACAGGTAAACAATATTGATCGTAAAATACTCTAAATATTGAATTAATCATAGTTTAGGGGTTCCATAATAGTATTTTTGACTGTAAACTTTAATAATGCATAAAAAAGATTATAGATAGCTCTCGCATCCAGCTTTTGACGGTAAGTCGTAGGCGGGACAAACCACCAACAAAATTTTATAACCCTCATTTCTCTATGATTTCAGATTTGCAATTCAACAAGAAAGAGATGACAATCACAGTAATTGATTTTGTCATGTATTATTATTGTAACTAGAAACTGAATTAATAATAATATATAATGAAAGTATAGGGTTTGTTTTTTTCTGCCTCTACATTGAATTTTCATCATATACTATCAATGAGCATTAAAAGTACATAAATGTACATTTAATGGATATACCATGGATGTGGAAGATCGCGAGAAACGTACATGAGATGTACATTTTTTGACGTCTATTTTACGTCCCCTGGACATTCTTGCTCCATTTGTGGATGTACATATCCATTGATTTGATATCCACTGTATGTAAAGGGTTTCCCAATAAGAGCGCTCGACCTTTAAAGTGTAATAAAATTAAAAGTTCAAATGAAACGGACATAATTTAATATTTATTTAAAACATTTATTGTGACATTATGTTTTAAAAATTATATCAAGTAAATGTCCGCCGCGGCATTGCCTGGTGAGTCGAATTCTGCGAGTCCAGTTTTTGGTGACCTCATTACACGGATGTGGCCTAATCGCAGCAATTTCGCGTCTGATGTTGGCTTTAAGAGCGTCAACAGTCCGTGGTTTATCGGCATAGACACGAGATTTAAGGAAACCCCAGAGAAAAAAATCCAGCGGAGTTAAATCGCATGATCTGGGCGGCCAGTTGACGTCGCCATTTCGCGATATGACAGACCCCTCGAACTTCTCATGCAATAATGCCACTGTATCATGTGCAGTATGGCACGTCGCCCCATCCTGTTGAAACCACGTGTTTGTCAGATTCATACCATCCACTATCGGCCACCAGAATGTTCTTATCATCGCTCTATACCGCTCACCGGTGACAGTAAGTGCAACTCCTTCCTCATTTTCGAAAAAAATAAGGACCGATTATTCCTCCGGACCATAATGCACACCACACTGTTACTTTTTCGGAATGGAGTGGCACTTGTTGAATCTCCCGCGGGTTTTCGTCGCTCCAAATTCTGCAGTTCTGCTTGTTAACGAAGCCACTCAACCAGAAATGCGCCTCGTCACTAAAGATTATTTTGTTCCCGAAATCAGGGTCACCCTCCAAGTGTTCTAGCACCCAGTTAGCGAACTCACGCCGCAGTCTATGATCATTGGGCTTTAATTCCTGAGTCAGTTGCACCTTATATGGGTGAAGGTGTAAGTCATAATGCAAAATTCGCCAGGTTGACATCCGCGAAAGTCCAACTTCTTGAGCTCGTCGCGGAATAGACTGTCTCGGATTCTCGTTCACACTTCTCGGACGGCAGCAATATTTTCAACGGATCTCACTCTTCGTTGACGTACAGGCGTTGGTCGATCTACCACTGAACCACTTTCTTCAGATTTCTGCATTAAACGGCGAATTGAGGACTCGGTAGGACGATCATGGACACCATAAACTCGACGAAGTGCTCGGAACGTTTGCCGAACAGAACATTGGCTTTGGTAATAAATTTTGACGATTTCGACACGTTGTGCAATTGTATACCGCTCCATATTAAATGTCAAGGGTAACTGAATACGCCTGGAAAAGATAACGCATGTGTGACTTTCGACCTTGCAATGCGCTGTTGCCAAAGATCGCGCGTTCTTATTGGGAGACCCTTTACATTGAATATAATTTTGTGATGTGGGAAGACCCACCTGCTTCCGGATGTTCAAGAACAGCTGATAACAGTTGGTGATGGGCTGTTCGTGCGGATGGACCTGCACCTCGGCGGGCGGTTCAGGCTGGTCGGCCTGCGAAGCGGTCCCTGCGGAGCCCCCGCCGGCCGCAGCTCCCCCTTGTTCTTTGTTCTGCTTCATCTTGCGCTTGCGCGGGTGCAGTTCGACGGGCGGCGCGGGGGCGGCCGACGAAGAGCTGGCCGCCGCGGGGGCGGTGGACGTCGTCGACACCGAGGTGGCGGAGGACGACGACGTGGAGGAGCTCGTCGTCGAAGCGGTGGTCGTCGAAGTGGCCGAAGGCTGCGTCGCCGTCTCCGTGTGGGACTGGGGCTGGAATACACAAAACGAAATAAATCATCCGGTAATGCTAGTGCCCAACTAACGATTCTCAGTTCTTTTAGAGTTGTAAGAACGTTTACACAGCATTTCTTTCACAGCAGTATTGCAACGGACCTTTGGTCCCTCACTACCGATACATCAGGTTCGGCTATATCCCACAGCACCTGTCGAGGGTACGTCAATGGTAATGAGGAATTTTCCATTTTTTTCAAATTTTAGTTAATCAGATAGTCCTAAAGAGTTAGAGAACAACGGCGAAAAAATTTTGTAATTATCTCCATTAATAGAAAAGTTATAGTCCTTCAAAGTTTGAATTGCCGTATCCTCCACGCCAAGCAGCTGTAACGTCACACGACACAACGCAAGCCTGTGTATGCCCTGTCGAGGATGCTGCTCCCGCAAGCCACCGCGTCGCCGCCGGCCTCCTCATTCATGTTGTTATTCCTTGTTTTCAGTAGGGTAGGCGACGCCGACGGTGACAAGACGATACACTGCAGTTTATTGGTGCTCGTATTATTAGAATATGTCTAGCAGACCGAGAAAAACCACCACAAAAACACCAAACAAATATTTCAATGGATAGCCTATTATGAATACAAAAAATTGAGTTTTATGTTTTTAGTAATACTGTGTGAAGATTTAATTGAAATTAATCCTATAGTTTCCTAGTTACACCATACAAAATGATCAGAAGCAATACTGTCACATGTATACATCTACATCAGAGAAGTCGAAAATCCGTAATAGCCAAGGTAATGTTCGGTTGCACCTAAAAAAGTGTATTATGACGCTAGGCCTTTCATTCACAGGTTAGTGGACGGCCTGTTATGAATACAATAATTTTTCAGCTTTACAACGCCCTACCCCCCAGCCACCTCAATATCACCCCCATCCAGAAAAGTAGAAAACGTCTAAAACGCCTAAAAACAAAGTTTGAGGAATATTTGAAATTTTTGGTTTTTTGCCAATTACTCCACCGCTCATGCACCGATTTTCAAACTTATAAGAACATTACCTACTACTACCCCACAGCATGTCGCTGCCAAATTTCATAACAATCCATGCAGCGGTTAGTGAGATTACGTGGCTAGAACAACGCGTACAGACAGACCGACGGAAATGAGTTGTGTGGATTTTCGTTATGTAGACATCATAAAACACCCAAAAAGCGTATTATCTCAAAATCGAAAATTTTCACGATCACAATATCGGTAAAAGTCCATAGTCATGTCATCCACTTTAGGAAGATTACTAGAATCACCACGAACGTAACCTTCCTCCATACTTCAAAAATATACTGGCGTCTGCCCGTTACAACAAACACCTTCGCCGTTCAGCTCAAGTCTAAATGTCGCATACTGTACACTGTACAGCGCAGCGTATGCATAGCGGAGTCCCGACCAAACTATGGCTGCCGCGAACAATTAATAACATGTGACGTCATACAGATTTTCACCTCCGCGGTCGCTTTACGCAAATATAAAATTGAATACCTCCGCCGTTTTTTGGAATATTCAGATGATTTTTTCGACGTTCTTCAAGTGAAGAAATAGACTATAATAATAATAATAATATGATCTTCTACAAACATCTGGAAGAGCATGGCTTGTCTGAGCAGTTGACCTTCTCTTTCCTAAGGTCTAGTGGGTTGAAGTCGGAGACTGAGGGCTTTATAATGGCTTGCCAAGACGGTGTCTTCAACACCTTGGTGTACCGTAAAAGGGTTATGGGTGTAGATGTACCCGACACCCATTGTAGAGCTTGCCGACAGGCGCCAGAGACGCTTATGCATCTCTTGTCGGCGTGTAAGACGTACGCTGGGACGGCTTACGTCCATCGGCACAACGCGGCTCTACGAGTGCTCTACTATCATTTAAGGCACTCATACGGTATCGATGAGACACCGGTGCTGCCATACGCTCCAGGGGATATAGAGTCCGTTGTGGAGAACGAGAGATGCCGGATTTACTGGAACTACTCGTTCCCCACGCTCGAGCTTGTACAGGCAAACAAGCCCGACATAGTCCTTCTCGACCACCAACAGAAGACGATGTTCGTTATTGAGTTTTCGGCGCCTGCCGAAGTGAACATCGTCTCTAAGGAGGAGGAAAAGCGGACCAAATATCAGGAGTTGCTCGGACAACTTCGCAGGCTCTGGCCAGACTACACTGTAAGTCTGCTGGTTATGGTCATTGGATCCCTAGGTGGAATGAGGAATACGCTGCTCTCTGCACTGCGCAAAATACCGGTGCCGTGCCGTGCGGCGGCGCACATCTTAGCCGCCAGAATGCAAAAGGCAGTCATCCTTGGGTCCCTTCGTCTACTTAGGGCGCACGATTCGCGGACCCAATGATTGCTCACCTCACGGTGTGAGGAGTAGTCATTGGGTAATGGAACAGCAGCTCGGTGTGTCGGAGCCCGGGCTGCACTTTTTGTTTATTCATCATAATAATAAATAATAAATAGCGTTTATTGCCCAACAGCAAAGCCATTTACAGAGCAATGTGTTTAAGTAGAAAACCAACTTACACGCCTAACATATCAAATGTCATCTAGGTAAATATAGCAAAAATAAATAAAAATAAATAACCAATAATGCTTGAAAACTAACATAAATTATCATAATCCTCCTGAAGGTAAACACGAGACTTATTTTTTAATTCTACTATATTGCAGTGGAATATATCGCACACTTCAGAAATTTTATTTGCACTTCTGCACATAACAGTCATAGGTGATCTAGACATTAAATTGGTTTTAGCCTTATTGCACAGAAAGGTATAGTTTTGTCTTGATTCCAATCTAGGGACAAAGAGGTTATTTTTGACAGTAATGCGGGACAGTCAATTTCTGAGTTGAAAATTTTGTAAAGACAAATAATTGCTGCCTGCTCCCTACGTCTCTGTAATGATTGCTAGCTAGCTACAACCTCTTGGCGGATATATTCCATCACACTTAAAACTAAGCAGTTTTAAAAACCTCTTTTGTACCTGATCCACAGCATTTTTATGAACATTATATATAGGATTCCAAATTATTGAGCAGTATTCTAATTTTGACCTTATTAAACTAAAATACAGAGACAACAGCACAGTGATATTAAAAGATTTGCAATTCCTGATGATGAAACCGTAGGTACGGAATGCACTTGTAACAATTTGGTTGATATGGTAATTAAAGGATAACTGTTTATCAAAGTAAATGCCTAAGTCCTTCGTGTTATCTGTTCTTTGTAAACTGACGCCACTTATTTTATAAGGGAAATGTATAATGTTCTTTTTGCGGCTGAACGACAAAACCTTACATTTAGATATATTAAGTTGTAGATTAAATCTGTCACACCAGTCTTGCAAACAACAAAGTTCCTGCTGCAGCAATACACAGTCGTCCTCACTTACAATTTTTGCATATAACTTCAAATCGTCAGCGAACATAAGTTTGTAACATTTTAAAGACTCACACAAGTCGTTCACAAATAACAAGAATAACAATGGTCCTAGGTTAGACCCTTGTGGTACACCACTAACAGCCACATACTTATATGAAGAATAACCATTGTAATTAACATAGTGCTTCCTGTTGTACAGATATGATTTTAAAAGCGTTATATAACATGTATCTAATCCTAAGTACTCAAGTTTTTTCAGGAGCTCCTTATGATTAACCTTATCAAAAGCCTTACTAAAATCTGTATAAACAACATCTACCTGCCCCCCACTGTCCAACTCTTCACACAGAAACTGACTGAATACAGCCAGATTGGTTAGAGTTGATCTAGACTTCATAAAGCCATGCTGATCAATCGATATACAGTTTTGTGAGAGCGGGTAGATGCGATTATACAGAACAATTTCTAAAACCTTCGCAAAATTATTTAGAATAGATATTGGCCTATAATTTGGTATCAAGCTGCGGTCTTCAGATTTATGTATGGGACAAACTTTCGCGATTTTCCATTCATCGGGAAAGACTGAACATTTTAAAATTAAATTGAATATGATCTTCAAAGGAGTTACTAGAATAGTTATACAATCTTTTACAAGAAAGGAAGGTATTTGATCTGACCCCGAGGTTAGCTTGTTGTTCAATTTTTTAGCAGCCGTTAATATTTCGCTTTCAGTAAAAAGTTCACAGTTGAATTTAATTAAGTTACATGAATTCACAATGGGAATGGCATCACTTTCAGGCACGTTGTACACACTCTTGAAAAAATCAGCAAATCCATTGACGATACTCTCAGGGTCATCAAGTAAGTTATAACCATCAAACATTCTACCTGGTATTCTAGTTGTATTATTTTTATTATGTATAAAACTCCAAAGCCATTTAGGTTCGCGACCAATCTCATCCTGGATTTTTTGCTCATAATCAGCGTACGCTTCTTCAACTTTATGCTTGAAGGTGACCCTAAGCGTTTTAAATTCTTGGTAGTAGATAGGATTTTTTGTTCGTTTGAATTTTTTGTGTAACCTAGCCTTTTCTTTTACGAGACGGATCATCTCACTAGTGTACCAAACTGGATACTTGTGACTGTGGTGTTTTGCAGTTGGTACATGTTTATCAAATACACTATACAGTTTAACATAAAAATTGCTTACTGCAACATTAACATCGGTTTCTGATATAAGAAAGCCCCAATTTATGTTCAACAACTCTTTGTAAAGGGAATTAAAATCAGCTTTTTTAAAATTGTAACGTTTATAATAATTATTTGAGTTAAACTGCTTTTCTTTAGTACGCAAACCGTTAACTGTGATGTATAATGCTGGATGATATGCATCTTCTTCAATTATAGGAGGGATTGCACGAGATACATCAATATGAATATTACCTACTACTAGATCCAATGTTTTGCCGTATTCATTACCTACATTGTTATGTTGAGTCATGCCTGAAAAATTCAGCCAATTCATTATTATGCGAGATTTATCATCATAATTCGAATCAATAAAGCTTGGACAGTTAAAATCTCCCATTACCAGGATTTTTTTTGAAAGGATAGTTTCCAAATGTTCCAACTCCTCAAAAAAGTGCTCATAGTCAACAATTGGTACGTGAGGCGGGATGTAGACTACTGCAACATATAAAACAGAATGATCGAAGAAACATTTGCACAGTAAAAAGTCTATTTCAGGAAATTGATCACTAAACTGGGGCACATTCACTGGTTCAGACAGCAGACTAGGATGACATGCCAATAGTACACCTCCACCTGCTGAAAGTCCCACTTCGTCGTGTCTTCGATCTCTTCTGTGCACATCGTAATAGTCTAAGAACAGCTCACTTGATTTGACGCCTGATTTTAGCCATGTTTCCGTAAGGGCAACCATATTGAACTCACTTATCACTTATACTGCTAGAAAAGGTATTTATTTTGGTGTTTAGCCCTCTAACATTCTGGTAGTATATGTTGACTGTATCATCATTGCTGTTGGGTTCGTCCAGTTTACCTGAACAATTTTTGGAACGTCATTTATGTATTTGATACGGCAGTTGGTATCTCCAGCAGCATGTCGATTCGCGAGTTCCTGTTTAATTGCCCTGTAATGCTCCATTTGTTTTTTAGTTTTATCAGGAAATACTTTAACTTCCTTATAAGTATTATGCGATTTTAATCTTGCCGACTTCATCCATACTTTACGAGCAATTTCATCACTTTCGAAATTAAGCTTTATAGAGCGAATCTTGTTGCTAGAGTATATTCCAAGTCTGACGGGTTTATTATTCACAGCAGCAGAAAGGTTAGGATCAATATTTCGTAGTATATCTGTGACTGCGGTTTTATCACTGTCAGCCCTATCTTCTGCTGGCTTCGATTGATCAGTCTCCTTAACATTAAATATTACTACATTACTTTTGCGCTTCAGCCTCTCTGTTACCTCCGTCACGACATCTTCAAACTCAAAGCTACATGTACCTGATAGTCTTGTATTTTCTGCCTTTAGTTCCTTAATATCTTTCTGTAATTGTATAATTATAGCTCGGAGATCCTTCAGGTCACGACCGATACCCCTACATTCAACGCAGGTCCAGTCGTAACCCTTGTTGCTACATAGCGTGCGTACTTCGTTTGAAGAAACACCAACACATCCATGATAAAATCTTTCTCTGCAAACAGAGCATGCTAGCAGCTGGTGATTATCGAACAGCTGATTACAGCATTTACATGTGATCTTAGCTGGCATATTACCAATGATAAATGGAACGTCCTGCTTCTACGACACTGGTAGTTTATGTGGTTCCACTGATAACAGTGTGAATTGATAACGGTGAATTGATGTTTGTTTACAAAACCGTATTCTTCAATATCACGGCAACTACATCAAATTTCTGCATACGTTCATTCACAGTAGTATATGAGAGCTCAACAAATGTATACGTACGTACTGCAACAATTTACTCTTCACAGATTTTCCATAAATAGCACTATTGGTCTGATTGACTAAATCACATATACACTCAGAGCAGTGGCGTATGCACCATGCACTATCAGATAATAATGAATTTTCCAATTTTTATTTTTTTGGAAACTTCTCCATTATCTAGCAGTGATATAATGTAGTGGTTCCTTCCGCGCATGGTTCGCTTTTCACACGCCGGCGCCGTCGGTTCCCTGGACGGGGTGGGGTAGCTTGGGCCGCGAGGCCGTACGGTGAGGTCGTCCGCCGTAATGGCGGCCATATTATTCCTTTCAAGTGTTGATTTTTTGAGTGATATGGAGTAGTGGAATTAGAATGGGATATTTTTCTACATGGTGAGTAAACGATCTTAGAATATTTTCTATCGTTGCACTTTCCCTAATTGTTCATTTTTGGTCCGATAATTCAGGCTTGATTACGCCATTTTTTGTTTACTCTATTCTTTTCTTATTACACTATACGCTATTAGTTTACCGTCAATATGTTAATTTCTAAATTCAGTTTTACCGCAGGTAATGGTGTAAACATTTAGAGGTTTACTTAGGCAACTTCCTTTCATTCTATTTAGTTTTGACTTGCAGTAAAAAGTTGTTTCTTGCCGATAGCCATTTTGTCCCACTGACTATACGCCGTTTATTTAAAAATATTAATAATACAGTGTGATTTACATTAGCCTTCTGTCTTTTCAGTCAGTGTCTTAGGAGTGTCTTTCCATAGCAGTGTCTTAAGGAGTATCTACACTGTCCTCTTAAGGAGCATCTTATGAGCAGCAGTCTTGAAGTATCTTCGGACCCCTTTGGGCTGTCAGTATCTGAGGCACATATCGTGTCTCGCCTTCTGATGGCTGGAGCTGGACAGGCTGCTCAACTCCCCCAGCGTGAGACTGAGAGATTTTGTTACCACCAGGGCTAGAAATATTTTAATTTTTTTTGAGTTTTCACAAGAAACATATTCAGCAATATCGCCGGCCTTTCAATTTTTGCAAATGTAAATTTTCAAATTTTGTATTTATTATTTTGAACTACTGCGCGTTAATTTGTAAAATTGTTTCTCCGTATCTCTATTGTTTTCTTTATTGTGTACATATTATTTTATCCGGGATTTTATTCGACCATCATCATTACCATATTTATCAATTTTGTTTTTTTTATTTTTAATCATTTGCATTTAATTTAGTAAATATTGAAGCTTTATACATTTGTTTATTTTCCCCCATCACTTCTTGCAGTATAGTCGATAAACATGCTCGCACACTTAGAGGAAGCGTCGCGAACGGAAGCGGCGTCGGCGCGAAGAAAATTGAGGATTTGACGCCAGAGAAATTTACATTAGGTTATATGGCAGCCCGCACACTTAACGTGCTCGCCCACTTAGACGAAGCGTCGCGAAGAAAATTGTGGATTTGACGCCAGAGAAATTTACATTAGGTTATATGGCAGCCCGCACACTCAGGCGGCGCGAAGCGAAGAGGCGCGTTGTTTGACGCGCGAATTCTCTTCGGACCAACTAGGCGTCGTTTTTTTGACGCTTCGCTTCGCCTGAATGGGCGGTACCAGGCGGCGAGAAGATCTAAATATTTCTTGATGCCTCTCGCATATTTTCAGCGTTTAGCAGTATTTTGTAGGAAGTGGTGCTAAATTGCAGTTTCTGGCCGTGATGCAAAGACATCAATTACAAATGTAATTTAACTATTTTTGGTATCATTGTAAAAATAGGTATTTAGATTAAAATTTTATTTATTTATGTTATGAACCCAGCATTGTTTTGTTTTTTCCTTTTCTTCTTATTCCATAGTGGCAATTAAACTCAATACAAAGAGTTCATCTTCTGATGAATTGCTCATCGTACCTCACTAGACAACGTACCACGTTCAACTGCTTAAAAACAAATAATATTCGCGTCGCGCCATAATAGACGCGACGCGGCGCTTCGCGTCGCTTCGCCCCAGTGTGCGGACATCGGTTTTTAAATGACGCCTCGCCTCCCGCCGCTTCCATTCGCGACGCTTCGTCTAAGTGGGCGAGCACGTTAACTCAAGTCCGCTAAAAGGTAAAACTATTGCATTTCTAATATTATCAATTTGTCAATTGATCAACTTAAATATCGTTGTGTAACTTTATTAATGTATATATGTTTCAGACATGGGTCAGGGCCTTACCCACTCCCCTTTTTCTCATGTTAAACTTCTGACGCTAGACGGATGAGTTGTAACGGGTTGACGCATCATTTATTTTTGGGGCAGTCAACAATGGCGTTACACTATTTGCTGTAAGAACGATTACAAAACGTTCTCACAACAGTTATACAGGCAAAATGGGCACAACTTATAGAGCAGTTTAATCATTTAAAATGCTGTATAAAGATTGCCTGCAACTGTTAAGCAACAGTTGTATGAACGTTCTTGCACCTGCTAAAGAATCTGTATATCACTACTACATGACAGCTCCTGAGGTGTGCTTGTGTAATGTTCTGGATATATTAATAATACAACAAACAAATCCTCTTCTTTGCTCCAACAAAAACGATAATAGACAAACATAATGATACCTTCGCCAAAATTTGGCAGTACTTTGGAATTTTGTACTTCTAATAATTTTATTGCTTCCTTTAAAACCAAAACGGGGCTAGATGGTAAGATTAGCATGTGCTAAATCTCGCCCCACAGAATGATCCTTTTTTTTTTGAGGTC
This sequence comes from Callosobruchus maculatus, assembly GCA_951848785.1. Lineage (NCBI taxonomy): Eukaryota > Metazoa > Arthropoda > Insecta > Coleoptera > Chrysomelidae > Callosobruchus > Callosobruchus maculatus. The sequence goes on from CATOUR010000296.1 coordinate 3,473,767, forward strand.
AATAAAGACGTTTATTATTATTTTTTGCATGTCTTATTTTTTCTCGCATGGTTGCGGTAATAACAAGTATTGACGGGCTGTGCCAAGTCAATACCTGACCTATTATTATTCTGAATTCAGGAAGGACCGTACAATGCTACAGGTCTTGAGGATTACAGACTTTTGGAAGGTTTTATTATTATTATTATTATACTAGTCCATTCGGTTACCTCATCAGAGCTGTTGGTAGTCTCCTTTTTATCCTCGTTTTTCGAAACAGTAGCGGTGGCGCCCTCTGACGTGGACGTCGCCGACTGATCTTTCTCGCTAGCGTCCCCGTTCCCACCGGCCGAACTGGCAACCACGTACGGCAGCGCCTGATGCGACCTCTGCGAGCTACTCTTGCTATTCCGACCGGTTGCGCCTTCTTGCTCGCTACTGGTCGTTTGGGGAATCACAATTTTCAACGGTGGCACCTGAAATTATAGAGAATAAGTTGTATTCTTTAGGTTTTAGAGGCACATTTCTCTCATTCATTAAATCCTATCTTAATCGTAGAAAGTTTGTCGTAAAAGTTGAGGAATATGTGACACATGAATATGATGTTTGCCTTGGTGTCCCACAAGGATCCATTATGGGACCACTCATATTTATTCTATTTATTAACGACATGCCTTTACATGTAACTTCAAATTGTTTAGTACTTTACGCAGATGACACCACCGTAGCTATTGATGCTGAAACTGAGGAAGAGCTCAGTTATAAAATGAATCTCGTTTCTGCTGAATTCACGACGTGGTGTAGAAATAATTTTTTAATTGTGAATGCGCATAAAACAGTATGTATGCAGTTTTGCGCAGGATCAGGTTCAAATCGAAAAATTAGCAATAATTTTTCTGTTCAGGTTAACGCTGACTTTATTGGCTTGTCAAGCTCAGCAAAGTTTCTAGGTTTATATATCGATAGCGATATGAGCTGGAGAATGAACATCAACGAAATTAGTAAAAAGTTGAGTAAAAGTTATTATGCCCTGTTACAACTCAAAAGCTATTTTAATGTTGCCCAGCTAGTCAGCATTTACTTCTAGATTGTATATCCACATCTATCATACCATATAATAATCTGGGGAAATTCCTCGTTAGCAAATAGAATCTTTATAGCGCAAAAAAGACTGATTCGACTAAGTTTCAATTTGAACTTTGGGGACTCTTGTAGATCTACCTTTAGGAAATACAACATTCTCACTCTACCATCAATTTATATATATAAATCTATACTTGTCTGCCAAGACAAATTTGGATCATTATGAAAAAAATTCTGATTTGCATAGTTACCATACTAGAGGCAGCAGCTCACATAGATCAATTAAGCACAATACCGCAATATACGAGAACAGTCCTTTTTATGTGGGCCTCAAACAATTCAGATCTCTACCTAGTTCCATTAGTTGTCTAACACCCGTATGCACCGTAAGTCAATTGCGCGATTAGTTACGTAAACCTGGATTAGAATACTTGTTTACTATGCACCGCAAACTGACAATTTTGACACTGTCACTGTCAAAATAATCTTGCGGACACACTTGCCGTATCTCCAATCTGGATTAGTCAATCTCTTGACGGTGCATGGCTAGATGCCAAAGATTGGCAAAACGCGATTAGGATTAGAATCGCCAAACGGTGCATACGGGTGTAAATGGGGCAAAATTTAAAAGTTCTCTGAGAGGCTTTCTGACAAATGGCGCTTTCTACTCCTTGCAAGAGTTTTACGATGCATGTAATGCATGAATATTGATTGTTTTTAACTTGTGTAATCTATTATGTGTTTTTATATATGTCTGTCTAAATTTCTAGCAAATGTGAATTTACAATACAGATTTTAAATCTTGTGTATGCTGACGTATCCAACATCTGCATCAGATCTGATGGATAAATAAATGAATTGAATTGAATTGTAATAATATTACCCCAATTCTGTTACACTGTCTGGCCTACTACGCCACCTGGTGGTTATTTTAAAAGGTCAAAATATGATTTCTAGTGGTTTTACTTGACAATTATCTTTAGAATGATTACAAAAACGTTCTGATGGAAGTCATATCCCTATAGGGCACCAAATATTGTTTCGGAAACTCACAGCACACTTATCATAATACCTGTTTTATTGATGTTTCTGGTTTGAAAATAGCTAGGATGTTGAATCATCGCTGATTTTTTAAGAATTTCGTCCTCCGTCTATGTTGAAAAAGATATAAAACATCATTTTAAATTTTCGTAATTATGCGTAATAATTGTTATGATGCCAAATACTGGGCTGTAGTCAGATGCACTTGGATAATTTTTAACAGATCATTAGGTGATAACAGCTCTTTCAAATGAGACCTAGCTTGTTTAGTTCCGTCAACTTATGCCAAAGTTATTGCCATTTATATAAAAAAAAATTTTTGACGTGCTCCCACCACTGCATCTTTGCAGGATAGAGCAAAAAACGATTTGCAGAAACATTCGAATTGTCCAGTCTACAGGATGGTGCTATTTATAATATACCTTTATGTGCATATTTTTGAGAAAAAGCTTGAAATGTGATGACGTTATAGCTTATTTTTGTTTACATTGGTTGCTGAATCTCAAGTGATTTTCAAAAATAACATTTAGCTACTATGAGTTAATATATCTCTCCCTATATCTGATCACACTTAAACCTGCAACGAAAAGGAAAAGTCGTAAGATCGCAAATCGTCCCAGGATGAATCCCAAAAACTTTAAGGGATAATTACCGACTTATGACATAATATGATTAAATTGTATGTTTATTCTTAATAGCAAAAATGTAGAAATTCCCTTAATTAGATCGCGAAATGGTTAATGTGTGGGCCCCTTTATCATATTCGTACCGTACTACAACATATGATATTTGCTGTAAACAATCGACAAAAACATTCAGAATACCAAAGTTTACGGAATACATATAAGGTGGATCACTCTCCGTCGGCACTTTGAAGAACTCACATGAAAGCGATGCCACGGCCGCACGCGGGGACTTGCTACCGCCTGGGTTGTACGTATATATGAGTGTCATTGAAAAACTATGTATTGACGGCCGATTTAGACATACAAATAAAAATATAACTTTTATTTTGCTAATCCACTAAGTTACATAAATGGATATCAAAAATAAAGCCTAGTAAAACTATTACTAATGAATCTCAAATGATTTCATATATTGTAGCTATTTCGTAGATAAGTAAAAACTGATGGTTCAAAGGTGCTGTAGTATTTTTACCTTTTGTTTATTTGGCTTATTTTTGAGATCGCAGTTTATAAATTTTATGGTATAGTATATAAGAACTCGTATGTACAATTTTAAAAGATAATCATGTGGAAATGCTTTACATGGACGTGAATAAATTATTTTTGACATTTTGCTTTTCACTATCGTTCCAATTGCTACTGTAGAAACTAAATTGTTAGTGTTTATCAATAAAAATATTCTCGAGCTCTAAAATATAATTTACAATGTCCCTGAGTGGTATGGTAGGACCACCGAATGAATATTTTGTCTCATTATACGCTTTTAGCGTGACACAATCCTACCTGTAGCTCTTGAACTAATCACTTTAGACACCAACAGTGGTTTGCACCAGTCATAGTTAAACCTTTGGCTTAACTAATTAAAGCTTAACTTTAATTAAGGCTTAAAGTTGTGTGTCTTTGCACCGGTCATGATTAACTTTAATTATGAGTTAACTTTTTCTTACAGGGAAATTTAACGAATTTCAGATTTTACGTTGGCAATCATGTCGTATTTTTGATGTTCTGTGACGGAAATGAAGGTTCATGTCACTGTCGTTGATGGCTGTCAAACATTATCTGTCAAGTTCAACTGAGGCTATTTGTTTTGATTAAGAAATTTCGGATTCATTTTAGTATTTTTAGTTTCATTTTCATTAATTGATAACCCATTATCGTAAATATCCAACTCACAGAATATAACAACAGAGGTAAAAGTAAATCCTTGAAGTAAATGCTCTTCTTTAGGCAAGATTTTGTCTTTGAAATAGTTGATTGCAGTGACCCAACATTTGGTGGATTTTGGGTGTCTTAATTCTGGATTCTCTTGTATAGGAGTGGCTACAGAAGATATCAGAGTAATAACATTTATGCCGGATCTGTTTGTGGTAAGTAAAAATATAGAGAAATGTCCAAAGTGCTGAGGTCAACTAAAGACATCTTTATTATACATTTATAGTGTTAAACTAGCAAAATGTTCATTCATAGATAATCATTACAATTTTTATATGTATATATAGGTGGTTTCAAGGAATGAAACAATTAAAACAGTAATCTTTTGGCATAACCTTAAGATGAGTTTCCGGAACAAGTGATATAATATGCAACGAACAATATACATATTATGACTATCAGCTTCTCTATTAAAACAGATTTGTGATATATGCACTACTACAAAATACTTTCTTTTTGTCATTGCAGGTGTGGAGAACGAATTATTCAGGTTGCCAAGTATTTGAGAAAGAAGAGGCAGTCCGATACCATGAGGCGAAGAGCACAATGTTATGCATTTAGAGCTTCATTGTGATGGCTTTATAGAAAGTAAATACTAATATGTTCCACATACTGTGTAAATTAATAGAACCAATAAATGCATATGTTATCTATATATTGTAATTATATCTGTTAATAAAGGTGGAGAAAAAAAAATCACTTTCTTATAACGTCTCATATAACAAAATCTAAAATATTTCATAGTATCAGTAGCTAATATGTGATATAAAATGGTGTCTAGATATAGAATGCCTTGTTAAAAATATGTATTTTAAATGATAGTTTGTATAACATGCTCACAGAAAGTGATTAATTTCTGTCTTGTCAAACAAGGTGATTATTTAAAAAAAAACACTCATTGGGTGACTGTAAAGTTGCACCCATCAGAAGGTAAGTTTTATTACTTGAACAAAAACTACTGGTTGAATTCTCTTATATTTTTATTATATATATTTTCTTTCAATATATCAGGGCTTGTCCTGAATAGTAGAAAATTCAGTAATTAGGATAGGGTGATCGGTGGAACACACAACAGTGATTTGCTGCCGCAGTGCTCAATAATACAGTATGGGTCAATATTATTCAAATTACTCAGTTTTTGTTAATAAAGAGGCTTCAGTTTTTCACTAGTCCCTTAAAGTATTCATTATTATCCGTGATCCTGAAATAAACAATATTTTTATTAGAAATAGAAGGAAATTAACTAATGGGTGGTGAAGATGAATTAATTAAAATCCATGTGAGAACGGGAGGACACTTGCATTATAATTTTTACAGGAATAACTACTACTGTGATAGCTATTCACATAATAATACTGCATTTTGCAGCAGCAGCAAAATAATTCAAGCAGATCAATTTATTTTCTTTATATGGTAAAAATTGGGCAACTAAGATGCAGTATCAAACAACTGTCCCTAGTGAATGTGATAACTGTAATTTACAAATAAACGTTTTATCTTTACTGTTTTCAAAATCCATCCAAGTTTTGAGCGCCCATTATCTCATCAATTACAGCACTCTAAATAACTGCATTGCTTACCTGCTAAGATAGACTCCTTGAACAAGACAGCAGTAACACAACAATGACCAAAAAGCTGTTGAACACGAAAAATCTCATAAACCATAACACGGTGTCTTACAACAGTGATATTTGTCCAATTCCAGAATCAGCTTTATATAGTTGTAGATTGAGGTTATGGTCGTATCCTCAGTTCCCCACGACTTGATATTGAATCCAAGTGATCTATTTTGATTCATAATTGCTTATAGGATATAGAAATAATTTTATAAAATATATTTCACAAACTAACCAAACTTATTTCTGTGGTGATCTGTCAGAATATGTTAAACCCACAAATGTCAAAAGTTAAGCCAAGAAACGTCAAAGTTAAGCCCTACTTTGCCTTTGGCTTAAAGTTAATTATGAGTTTGACGCTAACTACAACCGGTGCAAAGCAATTCGTACTTTAATTATGGCTTAACTTTGATTACAACTTTAACTATGACTGGTGCAAACCACTGCAAGTGTGCTAGTTTGTTGGACTTGTTTTATCGGGAGGAACACAGGCTCAAATATACAGGGTGTTCCATTAAAAATTTTAAATCGAATGTCACGTGACCAAAAACAAATACCTCATTGGGTAGTACAACGACAAAAAAAGACACAACATCTGCTCTCATTTACATGCCCAAAATTATATTTCTCTACTACTGCCCAGTTCCGACATATTTCTTGTCTTAATCGTCGTGGGATACCCTGTATTTATGTCCCTTACATTTCTAGGTTTACCACAAAATAAGGATGGATCTGATTGTCATTCTCCATCCGTTAATAAATTTATATTGATTGGTAATATCTTTTCTCGCGAAACTGATTACTCTCAAACTTCTAAATAGATTAACCATTTCCTACAAACAAATCCGAGATAACAAAATCGATATTTTTGAGACACTGTATAGACTTCGCGTTAAACACGTTCAACCTCTACTTTGCGCCGCCCCGTATCTCCCGGCTGACGTCGGTACATTGCTACCGGTGTACCGGGGAGACGGAGCAAGGGGCAGGTCGTTTTGATATTTTTGCGGAGTGATCCAACTTATATGTATTCCGTAAACTTTGAAAATACCCGTTAGCGTAATCCGACCTTCTCCGTTTTTGAAAGCAATTCCCGAAAGTGAAAGTGGGCCACACACGTTTCAGTTATTTTTACAACCAAACTTCTAACGTTGATTTCTCTGTAACATATGCGAATTTCAGAATAATTCCTTTTGATATCGGCTTCACCTTCCGAAACGTAAGTGCGATTTCTTTTTTCGGGATTCGTCCTGGAACACGGTGTATACATCAATATAATTTCTAGTTTGTATCGACGATAGATATAGAAGTAGCGTTGTAAAAAAACTATCTAACAAAAACCAAGTTAGAATAAGTCGTACCTTCAAATCAGTTTTTCCATCATCAGTTTCCGCATCTGATACAGTAGGTTTAGGACTAGAACACGGACTCTTTTTATCTATACTGCCTTTCGAGGAACCCGATGACCCTGATTTGTTCTGAGCAGCAGACGACTGCTTGCTATTCTGACCCTTTCCTTGACCTAAAAAAGTCAATACAAACACTTATCGAAAAATATACAATTATATAACTTTTTTCGTCGTAATGTCAGTACATTTCACTGAACCATACCTGTACTACGTTGAGTCCCAGATTTTCCCTCTTTTGTTGTTTCATCTTTCCTTTTCTTCCTCCTAGACTCATCATCATTCCCAGAACTAGCAGGCGTTACAGTGTTTTGACCTGTATTACTACTTGGCTCTTCATTGTTTTCTCCAGTTGCTTCTGCAAACGACCTGTGGAGAAAAGGAAAGTATTAGCAAATGATGCATGGCATCGGCTATGTGCAAGTAAAAATGTTTGCAAGAATAAAATCAATTGTAGTTATTCGATACTCAAAACCGCCAAACCATATGACAGCAACAGTGTTGGCAGCCTGCACATTCTCACAACCATGGTTTTATTCACACATGTAAAACACAATCAGTTTAACCTTGAAGAAGACGATGGATTAATCCCTGAATAAATTCGCGAAAAAATCGTCTCATGTAAAACGGGTATTGGACCTAGAGGAAGACCATGAATTAATCCATGAATAAATTCGCGAAGAAATCGTTGATGTAAAACAGGTACTATAGACATATCGACCAACCGACGTAAATAAGTGGCAAGCCATTTGTTGGAACAAATCAGCAGTTTAGTAGTAGTAGCTTTTATTTGACCATTTTATACAAATGAATGCATTTATGGCAAGACAAAATGGAGAAAGCCTAGAAACAATAAAAAAACAAACTTACATCCATGATTAACTTAATATGTATGTACAGAGCACAAGTAGATAGTAGTTAAACAGAAAAAACAAAATATACCTCAGTGAGAACTGTTAATACTGGTGCTCAGATATTCCTGTGTGGAATAGTAGCAGCGGTCCAGTAACATCTGCTTGACTTTTCTCTTAAATGTATGTACATTGGTCTCATGAAGCAGTTTGTTATAAAACCTGATGTCTAAAGAGTTTTTTTTAGAAGTAGTTGGTCGGTATCTTGGTGGTCTTAATGCTTCAGATCCACTGGTATTCTGACTGGATGGGAAAATTCTGGGAATTCACATGAATGGTAATTAATGAGTAGTAAATATACAAACAAGGGACTATTAATACGTGCAAACTTTTAAATATACAACAATACCATATACTAGGTGACTGTGGAAGATACCGTAGTAGGCACTTAGTAACCCTTCCTGTCAAGAAATAGACTCTTACTTAATTTTTTAAAAATAATATCTATATGAGGTTCCCATTTGAGATCCTCATCTACCGTGATTCCCAGCGAAGTCACTGAGCCTTTGGTGACAACATTTCTATTATGTCGACAGGATGAGTTCCCTAGAATTATCTTTGTTCATGTTCAAGTGATTGCCGGTGAACCACTCTTCAGCTCTGTTTTCTGCGTATGATGCTAAGTTTTCCAGAATTGTAAAGTCATAATTAAACTGAATTAGAGCAGTATCATCAGCAAAACACACGGATTTGATTGGCGCAAGGTGATAAAAAATATTTAAGTAAATGACGAAAAGAAAGGGTCCTAATATTGATCCTTGAGGCACACCATGATTATTTATTACGTTTTAGTATTGAAATAGAGGAAGGCGGTTTTGCGTAATCTCTAGATGCTATTTTCCAGTTCAAGGCGTACGTATCTGCCTTAGATGTGATAGTAACTGGATCAGCTGGTGTCGACAAGGCAAGAATGGACTAGTATCACGAGGTTAAGAACAATGATTTAATTTTATTATGGCCGCTTAGTGCATACACAAATAAACGTTCTGCTGCATTTCGTTACTTTCTACATCATTTTGTTTTTTAGTAATTCCATTCTAAAGTTTAAAGAAAGGAATTCAAATTCAGCCAATCAGTGCCAACCGCGCGAATTATCAGCAGTGCAGTGTTGCCAAGAACAGCTCCGACTTGCAAAACATTTACATTTCACATAAACATGTTATTTGCTATCCAAAGTGTTATAAATAATTTGAAACTCACTTCTTAGCTTTCACATTTCTCATCTTCGTATTGAAGAACTGCATATTATCCACATAAAAGTCGTTCACCATAGCCATATCAACTTTAGGCAGGTTATCTGAATCGGCGTTTGTGAATCCACTATCGATTTTACCCATACTTGTTGGTTATGTTATGATAAAATAACTTGAAACCTACTAAAATGGAATAAAAGGATATCCTGTACAAATAAACGCAAACAAATAATAATAACTTTAAGATTGTTGAAAATTACAGCCAAAGCCCAATGGAATTTGGAAATGACAATGACCGAATGACGATTGATTGACAGGATTGACGGATCAGGAACCTTAACTTAGCTTTCGGAAGGGCTGTTCCAAATTATGGTTCTATCACCGTCCTAGAACTGTTTTCATCATGCCCCGCCCATTTTACAGTTCTCAAAACGATGATTGGTTGGTCCACCAGCGTACCAACCAATCATCGACTCTAGAATCATAAAATGGGTGGGGCATGATGAAAACAGTTCTAGGACGGTGATAGAACCGTAATTTGGAACAGCCCTGGAATTTCGGATTACGGGACATTAAAACCACAAAACATATCAGACGGGAACAGAAGACAAGATAGATGAGCCAGCCCGCGTACAGCTCCGCGCGCCATCAGAATGCGGCAACACAGCACACATATCTGTCTTTTGATTGGCTGTTCGCCTATAGGGCAGTGACGTCACTGCCCTAGGAGAATTCAAATATTTTCCTCATTTTCACGGCTTTCCTGTGCCCAAAAAAATCGGAGAAAAAAATGAGATGCTTTTTATGACGTACTCTATCATATGCAACCAGAAATAAAATTCATGATACTAGTCCATTATATCGCTCGTAATGTAAACAATATATGGAAATCAATATAAATTAACCATCAAGGGTGGAAAAAGACGTACAAAAATATGCTATTACCTCATGGGTTATTGAACCAAAGTGCACACACAATCACGAGGAGCACTAGAATATGTTAGTTATGCACCATAAAAATAAAACACGTCTGCACGTTTCGACGACTCGACGCAGTTTTCAACTGCCACAAAATTTTGTCAACTCACCTTTTGTTAGAGCTGCTTTGATTGGCCGCATCATCGCCACCTTGAGCAACTGTGGTACCAACTGACGTGTCCGTATTGCCAGCTTGTGCGTCTGATGCAGTTTGATTAGCAGCTCCTGTTTGCTTGAGTTCCGGAGACGTATTTCCAGACGTCGCGTCCTGAAAGTACATTAAATAGTAGTTAGTGAGGAATCATTTCTAGCCGGATTTGAAATTCAAAAGATTACAATCTAACCACACGCAAAACAAACAAAAAATTAGAAAAATCTTCATGTATCTTAATTTGTTCAGAGCATCCCCAAAATTATAATTCTCTTCTACTGCCCAGTTCCGATATATCGCTTGTCTGAATCGTCGTGAGACACCCTGTATATATTATTAAATTAATTAAGGCTCAGTACCTATCATCTCACCACTTCGCATTCATCACAGAAAATACCCTAACTATGAATGCCGAAGTGGCAGGAACGGAAAGTAAATATGAAATAACTTTGGTAATATTAACGAATTCTTCTGAAGCATTTTGCTAGCTTCATTTTTTGCTAATTTAAAAGAGTCCGATGTGCCGTAGGAGGCGCCCTCTATTCATGATAGCAAAACTTTGGTTCATTTGAAAAAAAAACCTCCCAATATGAAACTTTAGGTCGTTGTGCCATTTTATTGTGGAATAATAATTGAGAAAAAGCGAAAATAAAATTAGAACTTTAACACTCTGTAATTGAAAATTAAGCATTTTAAGGGTCTAGGGTATAGCGCGCGAAATTGAGAATCCAAGAAAAGACGTATTCCCGTGTGAGCGAGGAGGCGTGGTCGCCTGTTCCCTTTCTCCATTGTGTGTGTCTAAGACGAGGGGAGATAAGTCCAAAAATCCAAAGGTAAGGTCAAAAGGCCCAAAGGTCACCATAAAAATGAATTTCGCATTTCCAAGCTCCTGACGTTACCTTTAAACTTACAGTAATGGCTCAAAGAGCAAATTGAAGAAGAAAGCTTGCGCTTGTGCAACTATTTAGCCTTTTTTTGATATCATGTTTGGTTGTTAAATTACAGGCATTTATAGAATGTATGATTTTGCATTGCGAGTTTTTTTTGCACATTAAAAAACTTTTTTTGAAAAAATCGAAAATAGTTGTCATTCATTAAGGTCTTAACTATCGCCTTCTGAAATTATATGTAGTTTGGAAATAGAGTGAGTTATGCGAGAAATTGTGAGTCCGTGTTTTACATTAATTTGTATCCAGGACCCTTAAGACTTCATGTTCCTATCGCGATGTTCATAATAAGAGATCCATCACCTGTCAAGCGTTGTCGGTCGATTATCCGGACACCCTGTATAATATAGACACTCAGGTAAACTAGTTTGGCGACTGGTTAGACTGTGCAGTTTATTGTTGCCGCGCGATCCAGTGTCACATTATAGTTCGTATCCAATTAAACGTGTTATGAAGCAAATTAGTAACAAATCATCATCACACACATACCGGTTTGAATTCGTAAACATCGTCATTTGTGGAACTTTTCACATCCATTGTTTCTTCTTTTTGTTTGTTAGCACCGCTGGTATCTGTGCCGGTGCCTTTTTTGTCATCCCTCGAGCGTGGCGGTATTCGGTTCCCGGATGTACCTTCTGAAACAATCACGAAACCAATTCAATTCTGTTCATATATACAGGGTGAGTTTTTAGTACCGGCTCGGTCGATAACTCCACTACTGTAGAAGATAGCGGAAAAAGCTGTATATAAAAGTTGTAGCCACGGATATGCTCCTTGCTCGGAAAATATTTCGATTTATACAGGGTGATCCATAACTACATGGTGATGCAAACATGCATTTTTTTAAATGAGGCACACTATATATTATTCCACATTCAAATTCTGCTAATGATTTCTGTTCTTCCAATATAGGGTGTTGCTACATTATACAAGGTATTTCAAAAGTTTTTTATATCCAAATCGCGGTCAGATGAACCTATTGTATATCAAAAAGTAATGAATCAAAAATTATTTTTTTACACGAAAAGATTAAAAATATCCTCTAGATTTGAAATCGGCTATAAGAAATCCCGCGACGCATATTCGTATACAGGGTGATGTAGAATGCAAAATCCAGATTTTCTCTTTTTTTTAATGTAACCCCCAATATTTTATTATCCCAAGGAATTGCTTTTAATATGCTCTTTCATCTGTGTATAGTACTTGTACCTACATCCATCATTTTCCGAGATATTTCGATTTTTCGGTAAATTTAAAATCTAGCTTCTATTTGTGTACTGAAATTTATTTATTTTGACACAATACTATCGAATTTGTTTTTTGTTTAACGAACAACTAAATTATAAGGTCATGATACTATTTGATGAAGTAAAACCCTAAATTATCGAGATAATGAAGTCAAGTATGCTGAAGAAACAATTTTGTAGGCGTGATGCATAATTATCAAGCAGATTTATCAGGTAGGCTTTGAACAATTGACAGTTCTCATAACCTGCTCAATAATTCTGTACTGTGTGAAAAACCACCTTTAAAAATTAATTTTTCCATTGGGGGTATTTAGGAGAATCTTTGAGAAATTGCCTACTTGCCTCTAGAATATATCAACTATGAACAGCAATATCCAGAACGGAGGCACTCCAAAACTAATGCGGTTGAAAGATTGCAGAATATTTTTATTTGGGCTGTGTCGTTTAATATTTCATAGCCTACCTGATAGATCTGCTTGGTAATTACGCGTGACGCCTATAAAATTGTTTCCTCAGCACACCTGACCCATAATATCTCGTTAATTCCGTGTTTTGACTTGATCAAGTACCATTATTGCCTTATATTTTAGTTGTTTGTTAACCAAAAATAACATTTGATAGTATCTTCTCAAAATAGATAAATTTTAGTAAACAAATAGAAGGTATATTTAAAATTTGTAGAAAAATAGAAATATCTCAAAAACCAATGAATGCAGCCATAACAAGTGCTATACAAAGATGAAAGAGCATATTAAAGGCAATCCTTTGGTATAATAAAATATTGGGGGTTACATTTAAAAAAATAGAGAAAATCTAGATTTTGCATTCTGCATCACCCTGTATACGAATATGCGTCGCGGGCTTTTTTTATAGCCGATTTTAAAACAAGATGACATTTTTTTTTTCCATCCGTTCAAGAAAAATGATTCTTGATTCACCACTTTTTGATATACAGTACGTTCATTTGACAGCGATTTGGACAAAAAAATGGGCATAACTTTTGAAGTACCCTGTATAATGTAATAATACCCTATATTGGAAGAACGGAAATTAATAGAATTTGAATATGGAATAATATATAGGGTGTCTCATTTAAAAAAATGCATGTTTGCATCACCACGTAGTTACGGATCACCCTGTATAAATCAAAATGTTTTCTGAGCAAGGAGCATATCCGTGGCTACAACTTTTATATACAGCTTTTTTCGCTATCTTCTACATTAGTGGAGTTATCGACCGAGCCGGTACTAAAAACTCACCCTGTATAATATATAATAAATTGAAACAAAATACTTCAAAAAAAAAACTGCTATAAAAAGCAGATTCTTTTTCGAGTTATTCTCGATAAGCCCTTTCGTTGGATAGCCATGTTGTAGAAATGCATTGGATTTAGAATGACGTCACATTATTTTTCGAGTTGCTCTAAACAAGCCCTTTCGTTTGATACCCATATTGTAGAAGTGCATAAAAAATAACTATTCCGCCATCTTACCTTCAGTACCACAACATTGGCATAAATTAGAATCAATAATTTTGAGTCTAGCTAGATGGGACGAGAATATACCGTGCCAAATTTTGCACGTATGATACAACAGGTTATGTATTCTCTGGGATCTTGAATCCATCGTGCTGGTAGGTATAAAAGGCTGAATTAACGTATAACGTGCCGACTTGGTGGAACAATACTCATCCCATAGACTAGTCCATTTTTCCATATCTTTGTCTTAAGCAGGCAGTAATCTTGCATAGTAAGATCAACTCTCAAGTCAACGCCAGGACTTAAGGCGGGTTCTCACTATTCAGGTTCGCTGAATTAGTTTGATTGATCATGTCATTTCTATGTCTTTATGGTCAGCCTCCCGCAAAGGCTGAAATCCTATGGCGCTGTAGAAGCGCTGCTAGAGGATAAGTGTCTGTGCACGTCAAATTTGAAACGGTGCAGGTTGTAGCCGTCGGGGAACAAACTTCTCGACAGCTCATTCTACAGCATCCCAAGTTCTCCAAAAGATGGAATTCTGGAGGAGACTGGTTCGGGGAGTAGGGACCTCGACCTGGTAAGGATTAGTTCCTCGTGTTAGTGTTCCTGGTTCGAACGGCCTTCGGTGTTATTATCACTCGAACTGTGGAGGTCCTTTGTAAGGTTAGGCGCATCGATTAGCTTAATTGCTCTCTTCTGGATAGTGTCCAGAAGCTTTAGAGAGTGCTTCGGAGCGCATCCCCACACACGGGAGCAATACTCCATCGATGGTCGGATCTGCGCCTTATAGAGCAGTAGTAGTTGCTCTGGTGCATACAGTTTCCTATAGCGGAACAAAACTCCAAGCTACTGGGATTCCGTTTTAGCAATACTGACGACGTGGTCGTGACAGGACATGTTATTGTTGATGTACTCCCCAGAGCTAGGCTTCGGTTTACGGTAAGCTCCTGTTAGGCTTGGAGTGGGGGAATAACGGACGTTTTGAAACTGACGTGGTTTAACGTCGAATTACCTTAAACAGAAGCTGAAGCTTGCACTGTACAACCGGTCCTTAGTATAATAGCATTTATATAATCACTTCTAGCTGTGTTTGTAAACACGGAGTGCTAACGGCCGTATATAAATAAAAGTTTAAGACTTAAATCAGACGCTTTAGAATACGGTGACTCAACTATATTTATATCAATGAAAAGTACAGATTCATATGCCAACCTTATTCGCAAGAAGCACTCGTGCTCGTTACGCTGTAGCAAAAGCAAAACAAACATCAGCCAACGCTAACATCACAGGTTCATATACAAGGTGTCCCAAATTTTATAAATATCTTCAAATTCCTTATAGAGTTTTCGATTTATTGCTCTCAGGGCGAGCATAGATCATCCGCAATCAAACTAGAGATCTGTCAGAAGTTGATAGGAGCATTTCACAAATCGAACATGATCGAACACAAAAATGACTTCTTGTTTTGCGCAAGCGACGGTTGATAAGGCCGCAATTTAAAATCTAAGTTGTTCTACGCACCGACTATAAAAATTATAAAATAGTCGGTGCCTACCCTCGAATATTAAAGGTATTAAAACCAAGTTTTCCATATTATGTATTACTATATGCTTTTTACTTTTCCTGCGATCATCACAAATGGGGGCTATTTTCTTCGAATGATCGAATATTTTTCATCTTTTTCTACCAACCACAAAATACTTCTCCTCACAAAACGCCAAGACTTCAGTTCTTTTTTGACGTACAAGACGTCGCCACAACGTCGCTCTCAAATGCTCTGACCTGGCTTCTCGGACCAATTAAGTTCAATCTGAGAGCGTTCCGCGAGCGAACAGGTAAATTGATTTTGCAAACCTGGAGCAGAGCCGTCAAACCGAACATACAATTTACATCAAATGCGCTGTGAGAGCGTCTGAGATCAGTAAATCGAAAACGCTATTAGACATGGAGACGGATTGCATGAACTTCAGATCAATGTCCACCAATCATGGGAGCTTATTTGAAATTTGACAGGCGCCAATGATAGCTGATCAGCACTGTGAATAATTTGTTTCTTGGACATGTCGATTTCATGTACTGTCATTGGTTGCATTCAGCAGAAAGATCGGGAGCCGCTAACTTTTGCAGCCGCTACATCACAACAGTTGCCTTTCTGCTTAAAAGCATTATTTTATTTGTACGACTATCAAATGAGTGGTCACATTTGAGGTTATTAAAAATAAAAAGGGTACGTCAAATTGTATCAAAGTTTTGGGACTGTGTAAGTAGTGTGGATTTTTTTTCTTTTAAATATGACAACATAACCTATAACCTATAACACAAGTTTCATAACACGTGGCACTCACAAGGTCAAAAGTAGCTTATTCCGCTCCGCTCCAAATGAGCGTGCTTTTCTATCGCTACAAAAAATGGCGACCGCTGAAGCGGTAGCTGCTAGGTAGCGCACGCGTTCAGCAGAAAATTTGGTAGCTGCTCCGCAACTGTTGAGTCGGCTGAATGTAAACATTACTTAGAGCCAGAGTGGTCCAAAAAGCGCGCGGTGCTCTCTAACGGCTTACCATTTAAATTAGGAGACAATGGTCAGATAAAAAACGTTTCATTTCTAATGGTCTACTGGCAGAAAATAATTTCAAAGATGGCGGACATCCGGATATATCGGGAGTAGGTATGAACTTCCTTATTTTAAATATTACGTTACGTTACGTTATTATTACGTTTTTCAAGTCAGCATCGATTTTTAGGTCCAGTTTGTTAACCATAGTTTATGTCTACGAAGCCTATTTTTGAAGTTTTTCAGCAATGTTTAGAAAATTTGACGATTGTAGTACTTTACAAAAAATGTTAATATCTCGGAAACTAAGTATGACAGAAAGATGCGGTCTTCGGGTTTAACCCGTTTTTACCCAAGTATTTGTCATTTTTATACGCTTGAATGCCCAAGTATTGAAAAACTGTAATTGTCCGGTAATGTTTGAATGTTTCAATTGAAATCATGTAGGCGTATACAATTTTAGCGAAAAAATCTACTTTTGACCAGTTTTTTATTGAAAAAGTTGATGTTCCAAATTTGGAACATGGGGCATATCAGTGGTGTTTATAGGTATGATTGAAAAATTATAGCAATCATTTTAATAAATGTTTAATAATAAAACATTGGTCATATAACATGGTAAGTCTTGAAACATTGTTCATGCAAATTTATCAAACATTTTTCACACATCTTTGTGGTGTTTTTTTGGCATATCGCGCAACGATTTTGCTTTGGCGCAGGGACGATCCAGTGATTCAAACCATCATACCTCATTTGATCATGCACTCTCTCTAATAAGGGCTTTGAAGTTTTTGGCCTACCGCCACTTGCTGGAGGCTGTCCATATTTTTTCAAGTATAAGTTAGTAATTTCCCGTCTAAACTTAAGAAAGTCAACTTTTTCGCAACCATTTTGACGGCGATAAAATTGCCAAGCATTATGCATTGCAGTGTCTAGGCAAAATACGAAAAGCGTCCACCACCATTTTTTAGACCTTATATTTATTCTGTAGTTATTCACATTTTGCTCTATGCGGTCGACTCCACCCATGAACTTATTGTATTGGCCAACAACGTTCGGCTGTGGAACAGGGAGTTTCTTTTTTTCACTCGATATCCATCGATTCACCTCCCTGACGGGAAGAACAGTATCACATGAACTAATAATCAGGAAGGGTGTATTGTCATTCCATGAAGTTATGCTAATATTGGTGTTTGTATCTGTTAAATAGTCGTACGTACCACGAGGACTCTTTTTTACTACAGCTTTTGAAGGTAGAGGACATTTTTCGGTTCTGTTAGGCTGTATAGTTCCAGTGTATCCAAAACCCATATTTTGGAGCAGTTGCACTAATTTTAAAGATGAAAAATATCTATCGCTGTAAATCTTAAACGGTTTGTCATTTGGAAGCTTTGATACTAGAGTCATGACCACAGATCCTCCTAAACCTAACTCCATATGAGGTCTGTCATTTTCTTTACCTTGGTAAGGATGAAACTGGATAAGATAATCAGCTGGATTACACAAAGACCAAACCTTATATCCATAACGGATTGGTTTACCTTTGATAAACTGCTTTGCTCCATGACGTCCAAAATATGGTACCATGCTTTCGTCTAAGCTCAATCTCTCTTCTACTGGGGCGTATTCCAAAAATATTTTATTGAATTTATCGAACAATGGGCGGACTTTTGCAAATTTATCACCTTGTGCTAAGTTATCATTATCTGCACAATGTGCAAAACGTTTTAACGTTTCGAACCTACTACGTCTCATCGAGTTAGCTATAAGAGGATTATACGTGTCTGTGTCTACTTCCCACAGCATTCTCCAACGGGAAACTTGAAGATGACCAGAGACATATAAAATGGCAATAAAACATCGTAATTCATTGACATTAGTTTGAAAGTTAAGGATCGCCCCTTTGCTTAGCATATTTTTCAAACATATTTTTCAAATAGGTTAGTATGTCCATATTTAGAAAGGACTCGAAACAAGAAACTGCATCAGAATGAACCGGTGGTGTTCCTACTGGTGGGGTGAACACTGGAAAGGACGAACGTAGATCTGTCTTTTCCCATTTTCGCTCACTTGTTTTTTTCTTGCTATCTGAGCAAGTGGCAAATCATCTTCAGCATCCCAATCTTTGTTGTCGTCATTGTCAGATAAATTTTCCTCTGTCCCAAAATCCACAAGCCCATTAACTGTTAGAATTCGGCCTGTTGCTTGTGCTTCCAATTGCCGACCACTGAGATGATTGATATCGACTATTGGCGACTCGTCATCCTCTGAATCCTCTTCTGATTCATGGCCATCAGCAGGTGGAGTTATGTAGATATCTGCTTCCCAGAATTGTATATCTTCCACCATATCCAGCAACTCTTTAGTTGTCAGGGGTCTGAAAAAGAATAATTTGATTGTACAACTTATGCCCGGTGTTAAAATTTTGGAACACAGTGAATATAAGGGATTTATGTGAATACTTACCCTACGGGTCAATCTAATGTGTATATTTATACAATATAAAAACCATAAACGATAAAGAATAACACTGAAAACCTCAAAATTTCAATAATATTTTACGTAATTCTACTCACCTTTGAGAGTCCATTTTGTTCACTTCGAAAACGTACTCAATTAGTTCGAAATCTGTAACGGATGAGACCGAAAAATTGCGCAACACAGTCTTCGCAGCACCTAGGACCTTACTGAATGTGCGTAAGCAGGCACTCGGCGGCGATGCATTAGTAGAGTGTGGTGGGGATGGGATAAAATATTATTTCCAATATTGGAACACCAGGCGCATCTATGACTGTTCCAATAATGGAACACCGGGCACAAACGGGTTAAGACGAGCAAGAAACATACTTCGGTTCAGTGAAAAGCACATTAAGTCAATAGACTAGAAATTTTCAAATTTGAAAAGTTTAAAACATTAAAAACTTTTTTTTCCAAATGGGATGGTACGATGAGTTTCACATCAGTGGATGCGAAATATTCTCTTTCACTATTACCTAGGCAGACGCCCCCGTACCTTTTAACCGAAGGTCTTGCGGACCCATGTTCATAGGAACTTTTTTTCTTATTTTAGTGTCCTCTATTGTGCGGCAGTATGCAATACACTTTTTTCTGTCACCCCGTATAGAACTTGGTGATAAAATAATGTCCCTATTTGAATTTGTGGCGACCACTTTCAAAATTTCTTCGCGTACGTAATTGCAGCATATAATATAAAGAATACCAAGTCTGCTTGAGAAAACAACTTCGTCATTGCATCAAAATTTATATTTATGAAAAAAGCAGTAAGCACTATTATTAGGAGTTCAAATCAAAAGTTAGTCTCCATTCATTTTCTTTGATGTATCTGTTTAGTTAATTATAGTACAAACAAGTTTAGCTTGGATCATGAACAAAAATAAATTTCGTAATTTATGGTAAAGTTCGCCATGGTTCATCGAAAGTTCCCGTTTGGGGAATGTTAAGAAGAGTCCTTTCCCTATTATTTAGTGTGGTATTTGAGAAATCTCGCTTGCATGTTGCATACAATTCCTGTTGAATTTTTAGTGATAAAATAATAGGGTGTAAATACTTAAAATATTCCGAATTATAAAGGTTGTTTGGGAATATTTTAGATAACAAGGTCCTGTGTACGCATGTATGTTTTGTTTTTGAATGTAGAAGGTTTTGTTCATATACTTGTTCTTTTAATACTCTTATGATTTTTTAAAGTGAAGTTCCTTTTTTATTTACATGCTTTTATTCTTCACCTGTATGTGTATTTGTGAGCTTGTAACTCTCCTTTGGATCAAGAGGTCGGACCGAACATTGAACGCTCCAACTTTGTCCCTAAAACGGTTTTGACGGCTTCAAATTCGTCGGACCAGGGCCAGCGGTCGTATCCGCTGACTAGAGGAGTAGCTACGAGAGCTTAAAAGGCGTGACATATCCAACTGTTTGGGAATTGGTACTTTTGTGAAATTTATTCAGGAAGTACAGTTTTAATGGTCCGATGAAATTTGACGTCACTACCCGGACCATATCTCGGCCACTGTGCGACCTTCCACGATCATGAAGGTGCCGCGAGTTCTTGTTTACTCCTTCTAATCTATGTGAATTCGTTGGCTTCACTGGCCGTATTATATCAAACTATCTATTTTTTAGCATGTGTAGAGGATCAACATAAAGGTATGCATTGAATATTGGGATTTAAGTTAGAACGTCCACACGGCGCACATACCCGTCTTCCGATTTGCTGTTCCCCTATAGTCCCGTGACGTCACGCGACTAGAAAAATTCCAAATATTTTCCTGATTTTCTCGACTTTCCCGTGCCCAAAAAAATCGCGGAAAAATATGAGAAGGTTCTTATGTCCTCAATCATATACAACCATAAAAAATTCCAGAAGGTTCGCGAAAGTTCGCGGACGTTCGCAATGAAAAATAAATTACGATAATTTTCCAGCACTAAGGGCCGATTTTACCAACAGGCGCATTTTTACAAAGGCTTTGACCAATCAGAGCAGCCCGTTCAAGAACATGCATCTGTCAAAGTACTCTGAAAACTATTGATTTCTCTTGAAGTTTACCCCAAAAAAGTTAAAAATGACATGCTTTATATACAATGGACCATTATGAACCATCTAGTATCTTTTCCAGTCTGATCTTCCATCCTAAATGAGTGAAAAATTGCATTTTCTTGTTTAACAAAAAGTTTAACAATTGCTAATTTGAACCAATAAGAAACCGCAAAAAACTGTAGATTTGATCGCCGATTTTTTCTTCTGCTAAATGATAATGATGACAAAAAATTAGGATTTTGAATAATTTTTTCTGTGATAAATGGAGAGATCAAATATATCTTTTACAACAAAACTGTTTTTGTTTTCTTTTTTTTTTCGCAATAATTCAAAAGTTATATTAAAATAAAAATGGGTTTTTGAATCCAGAACCGAAAACACACCGACGGCTCCCGAACCCGTGGGACGTACTTCGTGAAAATGGTTGTAACAGTTGTAACTAAAATGTATATTTGTTGCAACATAGGCGATGAATGAAGTTTGCAGCTCGAGACGAAGTCAACGATCGAAATAAATATCTCTTTGAATGTTTGAAATTAGATCACAGATTCCAGTAATAAAGTACCTAAACAAATATGTTCTGCGGCGATTTTTTCTCTAGCATGCTGGGTGGCCGAGTGGCATAGTGGTCGACATCGTATGACTTGGTATCGCTAGTGGTGTTGGTTCGAGACCCAGCCCGTGCAACTATTTTTTTATCCAAAATATTCATTGGAATGCTTTTTACTCATGTTATATCATTTTTTTGTACCATCGACATATAAATGTGTTTTTGAATCAAATGTTACTAGATGTTTTACTAGTACAACAAAAATTACGAATAATTTTACTTTTTTGGAATAATTTCATTTTGATACCGCTATCAGAGGAATTGGCGATTGATATTGACAGATAAACTTCACTTCCACTGACTGAATTCTCCACCGCCTCCGGTACTTAGCTTTTGCAATATGTTACGTAAAATGTCTAATAAAATTTGAATCAAAAACATTTTTATGTCGATGATACAAAAAAATGTGTGTAACATGGGTAAAAAGCACATCGATGAATATTTTGGATAAAAAAGATAAAAAAAAAATAGCTGCACGGGCAGGCTCTCCAACCAACACCACCCACGAATACAGCGATATCAAGCTTTACGATGTCGACCACTATGCCACTCGGTCACCCAGCATGCTGCAGAAAAAGTCGCCTCAGAACATATTTGTTTTGGTACTTTATTACTGGGATTTGTGATCTAATTTCAAACATTCAAAAAGATATTTATTTCGATCGTAGACTTCATCTCGAGTTGCAAACCTCATTCATCGCCTACGTTGCAACAAATATACACTTGTTACAACAATAGTTTTGTTATAAAGCTTATAAACGATATGATGAAAAGTGTCATCCAGCTTTGACGTTTTGTTTTCAATATTGATAAAATACTATTGGACGATATTTATTAACCTAGCCCGCAATATCCCATAGAAAGCTTTTGCTAAATAACATCCAATAGAAAAGCTTTGCTAAATTCTTTGTTAAATATGCATGTTGATAAAATCGGCCCTAATTATAACAAGTTCCAATTTCGAATGTAAAGCACAGCTAAATCGGGTTGCTCTCTAATTGCCTTGGGACACCTTGTACAAAATGTCAGGAATTATAATTGAGCGGCGATATTGCGAGATCAACAGGCCATTAAATGTCCGATTTTCAACTGTTCCAACAACTACAGGCCAACGTGTTGCTACGCATTTGCTTATGTACATTTCCTTTGATATTCGTAACAATGAGAAAGTGTAAACGTGGAAAAATGATAAAGAACAATAAACTGAATGCGCAACGCAATATCGTTGCATTCTAAGAAGCTTAAAGGAGAAAGTTTAAATGTTACGACCGGCCGGGAAAGATACGTCAAGTAGGTTGAATTTGAGTTTGCAAGAGGTTCAAAGGTATACAGAAGGTTGTACCTGCATAATTTTGCAATAAAAAAAAAAGGGGGAAATATCAGAGGCAGGCCTTTATACAAGGTGTCTCTAAAGTCGCGCAGATCAAAAGGGAAAAATATTCTGAGCCCGAAAATCCATGTTTGGAATTTTTTGATTAAGTAGTTAATTAGTAATTAATTAATAAAAGTAACCAATGCGCGTTTTTTTTTATGGTCGCCCTCCCGCAAAGGCTGAAAGCCTATGGCGCTGTAGAAGCGCTGCGAGAGAATAGGCGTCGGTTCACGTTAGATTTGAAACGCTGCAGGTTGTAGCCGTCGGGAAACAAATTCCCCGGCAGCTGATTCCACAGCGTTGAATTCTCCAAAAAAGGGAATGCTGGAGGAGACTGGTTCGGGGAGTAAGGACCTCGACCTGGTAAGGATGAGCTCGCAGAGCCTCTCTAGTGTCCCTGGTTCGGACGGCCTGTGGTGTTATTATCTGGAAGAGTTAACTCGAACATCTTCCGTGATAGAATCTGTAAAACAGGGACAGGTCAGCCACCCTCCTTCGATGGGTGCAATACTCCAGCGATGGTCGGATCTGTGCCCTGTAGAGCAGCAGCAGTTGCTCTGGTGTATACAACTTCCTACAGCGGAACAAAACTCCAAGTTTCTGGGATGCCCACGGTTGGTAAGCCATCGTGAAAGTGTTGTTGCCTGAGTCTTTTGTACGTTGAACTGTACTTTATTTGCCAATCCCCACTCGACAATTGTTTTGATATCTGCGTTGATCTGGGAGGCATGCTGCTGTCGCCGACGTACTGTCTTCCGGGATGACAGTGGCTTGCCTGGTTCCATGCGCGACACTAATGTACTGTCATCTGCGAAGCTGTAGATTGGATTGGACGTTATTTCCAGCAGCTCGTTGATGTACAGCAGAAACAGTGTAGGGGATAGGACAGATCCCTGAGGAACACCGGCGTTTATTGAAAATACGTCTGATGAACAGCCCTCGACTACAACAAACAGAGATCGGTCGTTCAAAAAGCTATTAGGCCACTGGCGCAGGCCAGGTGGTAGTCCATAAGCAGCAAGCTTGACCAGTAGTCCGTCATGCCACACTCTGTCGGAAGCTTTCGTACTACATAGAGAGTGAGTGTGGAAGCAGTAGGAGACGTGAAAGCGAGACTCCTGAGACAGCTCAATCAGTAGACCGGACCACAGACTTCCTTATACCGCCCATCGAACTAACGTTTCCATACTGGATGAGCTCGGTAATCCAAAGAAACTATCCTCCATTGAGTCGACGAGAATGTTTACATTCTTCGGACATATACATAGAAGCGATAATATCTGGGAAACTTTTAGTTCAGGGTCATGCCCGAGTGGGCGGCGCTGTGGCTGTTCCCCTGCACGCTGGTGGTACGACGAAACAGTTGCTGGATACGAGTATCAAGAGCGCCACTGAACTAACAGTAAATCGCGAACCTTTGCGAGCTACAGTTCTCAAAGCTATCGATAATATTCGTGTCGGCAATACTCTAGCTCCGACTTAATGCATTTTACGAGTTTACAACATGTCTGTTAAAACACTGTGAGTATGGAAAGTTGGCAGACATGTCAGTCAATAAAAATGATTAGGTAATCAAAACAGAACCTACCACTAACAGCTCCACAAATCTGCTTAGAACCAAAGAATTATTATTATTATTATCGTGTTTCAAGTTTGTTGGAATTGGTTTATTAGGAGGAACACAAAAAGTCGCAAATATACAGAGTGTCCCATTATTAATTTTGAATCGGACGTCACGTGACAAAAAAAAACACCTCATTGGGTAACTCAATAATAAGAAAAGCTACAGCATTTGCTCTAATTTACACCACTCAAAATTATAATTCTTTGCTGCTGCCCAGTCCCGTTATATTGCTTATCTTAATCGTCGTGGGACACCCTGATGTTCACGTGCGCTGCAGCAACAAATATCAAAATACGATAAGAGCTTCTAGCGAAACCTTACATAGTTTATCTTTGTCATTTACTTTGTTTTGTGCTTTAAAGTTAACAGACGAGTTATCAGATCGGTTGATCAGTATTATCGGTTATTAATGGATACAAAAAAAATACGGTTAAAACCTGATAGCAGGCTGATCAATAGCGCAGTAGGATTTATTAAAGAGGTTTCGAAAAAAAAATTAATTCGTATTTAATGAAAAATACGGCGGGTAAACTGTGTTCTTACTTTCCACTCAAAAATTTTGCATAGGAGGAAAGGTTCCTTCTCATGCGGCCAAGAAAATCGCTGATTATAGTGAAACCATAAAAAATATGATTTTGAAATATGATGAAACAATAAGCACAATGTATAATAATTTTAACAAATTACAATACAAAGTAAAGTTTTTTATTTTTTAGTAGAAGAGGTCCTTCGGGTTTAGGGTTAAAGTACTGTAGAGATTTTTTCTCGACTCCGACCTTTTGCCGTTTATTTTACGCCTTCAGTGCTAAAATTCATATGAAGACGAAAAAATATATAATAAAAATATAAATTGGAAACGTTGAGTATTAACTTCAACAAATCAGTCTTACAAACGAATTTGAAATTTAACACACATAAAATTCACAATTAACATTTAAGACTTGAATTTTTTTTACAAAATGCAATTCGGTAAAACAATCAAAATTGGAAAGACGGTACATTGAACTATTGGTAGATTGTTCAAATCTTTCATGCAACTGATTTTCAATTTAATTGGGAAGACAATAATCAGGGAATCCAAAATGTAAGAAAGCTTTTTGACGTCGTTGAAAAGCAAGACCAGAATTTTTACATTCTATTATTAAAAATGATTTCCTAATGATTGCATTCAATAATGGTCTAAATATACCACTTTCTCTTAGCAGCCAAAATGTGAGCATGTTCAGCTAGACTTGAAAAGGACTGGATATACGTAGGATAAATTATATAAGGCATTTGTCTTCTACATATGTTTTTTTAAATTTGTAATACATAGATCAGTTTCGTGAGATTATGCTTAATGAGAAAATAAAATTACCGAAACTTAAGGTGTCACCAATGTTTCTTATTATCTTGGACTATACGCTCACTTTGATGTAATAAATTGATCTAAAATTACACTAACTTAACGTCAACAAGCGTGGAAATGTGGTGGAAGGCCAGCCAGTGAACGACGACTTTTCTTTAGTATATTTGGAACTGTTTAGTGATAAATAACGCAAAACAAAATATACACTTTTGACAATTATAGACAGGCTCGGTATTTTGACTACCGTCCACATACTCATGGACTTACGCTAGTTGCATACACACCGATTTTGGACGGCCGGTAAAATATCGGCCAATATTTTATCGGTGGAGCGTTGCTTTCACACAAGCCGGATTTTTGCCGGTCAAACGAGCAGTTGATTGGTTATCGTCGTCCAGTAAGGTTGATTATAATTTTATTTAATGATCCCAAACGAGTTGCTGCAATATGGTTACTGTACCGTCGTATCAAACCCCGCAAGATTAACGCTAGTTGCACACACACACCGATTCTGGCCGGCCAATAAAATATCGGCCGGTATTTTATCGGCATTATTTTACAGTCGCCCTGTGTGCCAAGTCCCATTACATCCATTGGTTCACTATTCCAAATTCCAATAGTGAACTACTGGAAGGAACGGGACTTGGCACACACGCCGACTGTAAAATCATCATCATAGTCTCAATGTCTTAACAGACATGTTGTGACTAAAATGCATTTACACATTTTACGAGTTTCTCTTGGGATATCTTTAAGATCTTTAATGCAGTAGTTTCCCATTTGCTTTCTGCATCCTCATGCCGTTGACCAGATGGTATCTACTGGTTCATCCGCCTTTAGGGGCAATTTCTCACCTCAAGGACAAGAAGGTGTCCTGACTCTTCTCAACTCGTCCACCCGAAGGTGTTGGTTGAGAAGAGGTTACTGCTTATACCGGCAGTAGTTCGGTGTTCCTTTTAGTCGCCTTTTACGACACGCAGGATATACGATGGGAGATATTCTAACCCGCCCCCACACGGGGGGACTGTAAAATAATACCAGTAAAATATCGGCGAGCAGCCGGCCAGTGCCACTGCAGACCACCGGCGCCGGTACCGGGAAGTCCCGGTGACACAGTGGCATACGTGACTAAATACACCCTTGCACAAGTATCGATTGTTTACCGACCGATAGTCGCTACGCATCTTCTATTCCAGCCGAGTGCTCTGGTGATATAGTACTACTACACTAGTTTTGTGATGTAGGACTACGTGCATAAAAAAATGGTTGACTCAATAGATAATGATGTTCTCATTTCATTAGTGGAGGCAAGACCTATTTTCTTTTCCTCATATTGGTATTCTGACGTTGGATTTTATTTTTCATTTTTTCATGAAGTTCGTAAAAGGGGGTGTTAGACATGAATCCACCACTTGCGCTTAATCCTGCGGCGCCTAATGGGGCGATTCAATAACCACATAGCAATTACACGTTTACGATTCATTGCTATTGAAGAATCTCGCGTCAGAAACACAAAACAACTGATTGTTTAGCCGGTGAAAATCCGGTGTGCCTGCAAGCACCTGCTACCGATAAAATATCGGCCGATTTTGGACGGTCTGGACGACACGTTACTTTCCACTGCCGAACCCGTTACTCGGAGTTCGTTACTCGTTACTTCAGTTACGTTTTAGACACGTACATATGTTCAAGGGTTTACTTTAAACGGTTGACCATGCTACTTTTGTCTTAGGTTAGTTAATTTGTAGAACATTGAGATCGGCAAGTATATTTCGTAGGTATTTATAATACAAAGTTGGATCTTTTATAAAAAACAGTATGTTCAAAGACATTTCTTTGAAAACAAGGACAACAAAACAAAATATGAATTCACTCTAAAACTGAAAGAACAAAAAACAAACTAAAACCTACTTAAACCAGAACAAGTCTACCCTACCAGTATTGATAATATCTTTGTGTATGTGTTGTGTATCCTGAATAGTATGTACCATTCCCGGTCCAATACGATCTGGTGCAGTCCTGAGATTTACTGGTAGCGAACAACGTGGTGTGATAGTAGTGATTGTTAGCACGGACTCAGGACTGTGTATCGGACTCTGAGGGCCGGTTTCTCAATGTCCAGTTAAAGTGTCAGATAGGTATCTGCTAGATAGCGTTGCTATGGATACAACTGTCTTCAATTGTTTAAATAATTTATTTAACAGTTGCTGTTATCTTGCAGATAAATATTTAATTGGACTTTGAGAAACCGGTCCTGAGTAACGAAAGGAAAAGTAACAACAGTAACGAGTCTTTCCTTAATCGAGGACTCGTTACATTTAGTTACCTATTAGTAACAATTACTTTGTAATAGTTAGGTACTTGATTATTATTTATACCACCAATGGTCATATTCACCAAACATAGTTAAATTTCTATCTGACTATTAAACTAGCTATCAGCTTGTTAACCATATTTTTGGTATTCACCAATTAAGGTTAACGCCAACCCGTTGATAACTGCTCTGTTAATTTTTAACAACGATATTTTCACTGGTTAATCAAATTCAGGACACAAAATAATATCGAATATCTAGTTATTTGTCATTTGAGCGATGAAAATGGTGTTTCACTGATATTCTATTCATCAGCGATTTTCTCCGCTCAGCTTTCGGTTTAGTGAAAACCGCGTTAGTTTTCCAGTTTTCAATTATTCAACTACATGCTTATATTTAGCCACCAGAGAGAGTAATTGGCAGATCCCTTGCCTTCTCCCTTTATCATGTTAACCATTGTTACGTTTCTTATGCGAAGAGAATGGCCAGCGATAGTAGAATGTTCATGAGTAAAATGTATGGGTAATATGATTACTAAATAAAACATAGAAACCAAAAACAAACACAAATGATTAAGTTATGTAGAATCAAGAGGTGACAGCACAAAACGCTTTATACATCACAGATCATAAAACTACGCAGTGTTCACAATATTAGAAAAATAAAAAATTATGTTACGTTTCTTATGCGAAGAGAATGGCCAGCGATAGTAGAAATGTTCATAAGTAATATGTATGGGTAATATGATTATTCATGGCCGACTCTACTCACCCGGAGCATTGAAATATGGCAACACTGAATCGGGGACCGAGCTTTTATTTGTTGTTAAGTCATTAGTGTAATCTTCCAGAGCAAAAAAGGAGATTGGAAGGTGATTTGTAATGTGTTTCTTATTATTTACCTGCATAATCGAAACTATAAAGATAAAAAGATGCCTGCAAAGTGTGTAGTACCAGGTTGCACTTGCAATTCTGCTTCCAATAAAGGACATACAAACCATAACATTCCAGAGTAAACAAGAAGAGTGGAAGGTGATTTTTAATGTGTTTCTAATTATTTACCTGCACAAACGAAACTATAAAGATAAAAAGATGCCTGCAATGTGTGTAGTACCAGGTTGCACTAGCAATTGTGCTTCCAATAAACGACATACCAACCATAACATTCCAGAGTAAACAAGAAGAGTGGAAGGTGATTTTTAATGTGTTTCTAATTATTTACCTGCACAAACGAAACTATAAAGATAAACAGATGCCTGCAAAGTATGTAGTACCAGGTTGCACTAGCAATTGTGCTTCCAATAAAGGACATAAACAGAAGTGGGTGAACGGTATTTCTCGTATGGGCTGGTTATATTTATAAGAATAAATAGAATAGAATAGAACTCATCTGGGCATGCATCTGGGCATACCTACGAAAAGATTTGATAGTGAAAGGGAATCAAGACCAGCAAGAATGGCTTCACAGTGACTTAATAATGAATTTTTCTAGCTCAAGTGACAATTTACAAAGTAAATTGAGTGTTCATTTAAGTGGAAGTGGAAGTGGCAGCAGGAAACATGTTGCGTTTATTTTTATTTTGTAGTGTTTGACTACGATGAACCAGACATCAGATGTAAGTGGTATTAGTAGTAGTAGTAGTAGTTCTAAAAAGTATATTTCTTAATTTATTAACCGAGATGAACTCTAATACATATAAAATGTGATAATTATTCTGAAACTATAGGCCCATTATTTGACAGCTAAACCACATTGCCACATCTAAGTCTCCGGCCTAGTGTAGAGTCGGCCATGGATTATTAAATAAAACATAGAAACCAAAAACAAACATAAATGATTAGGTTACGTAGAATCAAGAGGTGGCAGCACAAAACGCTTTATACATAACAGAACATAAAACTACGCAGAGTTTACAATATTAGAAAAATAAAAAATTAAGTTATCTCTTTGTTAAGTAACTGGGATCTGAAAATTCACGGCGAATACGATACGAGGCATTTTATTTTAACTGACTGTTAGTAAACAGACGGTTATCCAAAAAAATGTGAATACGGGCCTAACAAACATAGGATGCAAATATCCGATCGATTACAACCGACAAGATACGCCCATCTCTACACGAAAAAGCCAATCGGCATCCGGCGAGCGACATCGACCTGACTATCGGCATTCCGTGGACGGCGAATCGGAATCGCCGACGAAAACATGTCGGCTGCCGCGGCGACTGTCAAAACACTTCACTTCCGCACGCCGTTTCCCGAAATCGCGCGTACCGGACGACCGACCCGACCGCGTCGTTTTTCACAGTACCTACGTACCTTTGTGCGTTTGCTGTGTGGCACGCCGCATCTGCTGGCAGCTGGGTGTGCCCGTTCTTTCTTGTTTCTTATGCCGCCGCCGGCCCGAGATGCACTTGCTCTGACTCTGCGCTCTCAGCCGATCCCACACGGCGCCCGCGACAGGAATCCAACAGGATTTACAAATTCTTATCGGAGTAGCCGACGCGGGGCGGCGTTGCCAAGTGCACCCGTGCAGCTGCGCGTTTGCAGAAAGCTAGCGACGCGACGGGGAGAGCGGAGCTTCGTTAGTCCGGTCAGCGTAGGAAAATACAGTGGACAAAATTCGAGGATCATATTCATACTTCATATAAACTGTCTATCGACCTTGGAAACCTTTAATGCTAAATTCAGATGCACACGACATCCGACATACGACACACGACGAACTGATTCTGTCGTATAATCTAAAATGTATCCATTCACATGAGTCCGAAATTGGGGAATTTGTATCTTCATAGTTGGTTGCCAACTTTACCTCTAAGGGTATGCAACCTATTAACTATATGTACGTATGTTGGGTTGCCTGCCTAAGAGCAAGTTTTATGAAAAATATGATCAGTGTTGAACGTTGGTTGAACCAAACCTATACCTTGCTACCAAAATTGATGGCACCAAATGAGTAAAAAAACTGGGCAAAAGTATTATTGTCAGGCGCCTCTCTCAACAAACCGACTACAGGTTCGCAAATTGTACTAATATCAGGGTATGGTTAAGCTTAAGCTGTGAATGAAAGTCTCTAATTAGTGCTCTAATCCTTCATCTAGTGCCCAAACTACTTAAGATATCCGCATGGAGTTGGTGCCATCAATTGTGGTAACGAGGTATAGCGTGATAAATTACGTCCCGACAAGCACCTTTTAAAATACAAGCACAACCTAAGCATAACAGTAGGTAGTTAGGTACCTATGTCAGTTGCCGAGGTTCTGTCAAAACCATTTAAATTTCTAAATATGTGATTTAAGGTTGTTAGAAATCAAATTCCTCGATTCCTTACCAATATCTCACCACTGTTAGGTGCAGGATTGAATACAGTTAACCGATGGAGCAATAAGCAATAGATTCGCGAATACATTAAGTTTTACTCAGCTGTGGACCAATTTCAAGCAACGATTTAAAGGCATTACTTGGTATTTGTAAATAATTAAAATATTTTTCTATGCCAGTTAGCTTCTCTCCTGCAACATATTATGTTACGCTCCTTGCTTCTTCCTGTTTTTAAATACGAACCCAAAATCTTCGCTTTCTTCCTCTTTTCTTCATTTTCATCCATAAGAGGGACAAAAGTAAAATATTTATTGAATGCACGTATTGCGCTCGCTGAATTACCATTTTCAAATACAAATTCATGGAGATTGTCAGCTGTCAAATTACATACGACATCGGATAAAAAGTTAAAATATTTTCAACTTATACGACCATCGTATAAAAGTTAAAATCATCGGACATTTAGTTTGGCACCAATCCATTTTGAATATTTCAGCCAATAGGAACAGTTTCGTGCCGTCGTATCGTCGGATGTCGTGTGCATCTGAATTTAGCTTTACCCTTAACTGATGACAACACCGACTATGACATGACACTGAGGGATCCATTCTGTAACAACATGGTTAAACATAACGTATGGCTCAAATATCTGACGCTCATTATAACCATCATAGGAATTCTGTAAACAGAGAGCTGGTTAAGATGATAACCACCAGTGGTTAAAATCGGCGGTCAAAAATTGTATCTGTAACGGCAGGGCTTTTGGGTAACGTTGTATACCTCACCTAGAAGAAAAATTGATCGGAATGGCTGCTGTACCAATTCATTTCGTGATTACCAATCAAGAAGCGGTTATTCAACGAAAGCAAAGGTAAATTGGTTTCCAACTGATACACCTATGAGGTAAATTTGTTGTTGGTAGGATGCTAGCGAACCGCAACTTGAGAGATACCAGTGACGACTTTCAGCTCCCTTTTGAAATTGTTTCATATCAACAAAGAAGCTGCACAGTTTCTAATTCAAACTTCACTTTCGCATACGCAGGAAAGTATGAAGGGTAACTGCAATGCCCAAATATTTACAAGTACTCTGCCCATTTAATTTTTTGGGACATGGTTGCTACATACCAACTAGAAACTGGAACAATATCTCACTTTGCGGGTGGGCACAAATGAATGAAATCATTGCTGATATTTGTTCTTTTTTTTGTTGAGCGATCCGGATTTTTTCAATTTTTAGAATTTCAGCAAAAAAAAAACAGGGCCTCACATCCACGTGCCTTCCATGAGATCTGGGATGCCTTGAGAGAACTTCCAATGTTGTCAAACATTTAGAAAACATTACTGCGGAATATGATTTCTGCTATATATAAAATATTTCACATACAATAACCAGCTTCATTTTTCCCACATGCATAGTTACCGTGTGAGGTTTTAGTAAAATAACAATATTTAATCAAATTCTGTGAACGGTGTGAACACGATAAATGACAACATCTCATGCGTAGGTGGTTGCCTGTATACTAATTTTTAACGGCACCAGTTAAAACGTCTCGTATAACCGCACGGTTAAACTTTATGTTTACCGAATACCAATGATGGTTAAATTTTTAACCTGACTTGCTATAATTTTTGACGAACCTGTTTAAAATAACCAGAAATTTACAGAATCGAACCTAGGAGACCCCGCTGCAGTTACAGTACACAATCTCTCCCACGACAATTGTTTCTGCGGCAAGCCACTTTTTATGTATCTTCCTATCATTTAGTAGGCATTAAGGGTTGTATTCATAGTCTATACTTAAGGGTCCCTCAATACGGAGCACCGCGGTGTAGCTGGTACTGCGTCGGCCTACAATGGCTGGTTCGAATCCAGCCGGTACTCTTCATTTTTCCGATTTTTTTGTGTATCAAATGATTGGAATCATCTCCCTCTTGTGGAGTAAGCAAGCACCTGAAATCCTGGCCGACGAAGGAGTCGTACTTCAGTAACCAAGAGAGCTGTCGTGCAAATAGCGGTGGGAGATTCACACTCACCCAACAGCCGACTAGATCTCTCTGGATGACTGAAACACATGGTTCTCAGAGAGATACGAGGGAGTGGTGGATGTCGGCGGAGTCGATACCTTGTCGTCAGCGGGGCACCATGGTGTAGTTGGTATCACGTCGGCCTAGAATGCCGGAGACGCTGGTTTGAATCCCGCCGGTACCCTTCATTTTTCCGATTTTTCTGTGAATCAAATGATTGGAATTATCTCCCTCTTGCGGAGTAAGCAAGCACCTGAAATCCTGGCCGACTAAGGAGTCGTACTTTAGTAACCAAGAGAGCTGTCGTGCAAATAGCGGTGGGAGATTCACACTCACCCAACAGCCTACTAGATCTCTTTGGATGACTGAAACACATGGTTCTCAGAGAGATACGGGGGAGTGGTGGGTGTCGGCGGAGTCGATACCCTGTCGTCAGCACTGTGTATCAGTTTCACCACGGGGCACCGTGGTGTAGTTGGTATCGCGTCGGCCTAAAATGCCAGAGACGCTGGTTCGAACCCAGCCGGTACCCTTTATTTTTCCGATTTTTCTTTGAATCAAATGATTGGAATTATCTCCCTCTTGCGGAGTAAGCAAGCACCTTTCATTCCAAAATATGGGGGGTTAAAAAATATATGGAAAATCTAGTTTGCGTCGTCGACTTTTTTTATAACCTACGCTAAGACTAAATTTCAAAAATACATATATATTTGCATCACCACGCAGTTATAGATCAACCTGTATAAAGTACAGTACTCTGAGTTAGGAGCACATCCTGGGCTATAACTTTTATATACAACTTTTTTTCACTATCTTCTGCAGTACTGGAATTATCGACCGATCCAGTACTAAAAACTCCCCCCCCTGTATGTATGTTTTTTTGTGCCCACCCTCATTCACAACCAACGAGCTCAAACAACTGTAATTAGATTACGATATTTATAGTAAAACATAGTGTCATAGTGACATAATTTTTCCATTTCAGTTTTCAGTTACAAAAAATTTGCATGACAGACAGACATAAAGAAACATTCTTTCGAATCTCGCTTCAAGCCCACGCATGAGAAGCGAAAGATCATAATAATAAAGATACAAAACTCAATTAAACCTCGATCGTCAGTTTCTGAGACCCTATGCGGATCGGCTGTGCGCATCAATGTACCGAGTTTAAATTGAAACGTGTGGGCAAAGTATAAATAATCAATAGGCCAAGGAACTTGGCGATGTTAGATGTGGCAATGCTGCCTCTCTAATTAGCTAACAGCCACTGCTCTTGACGCATACGAGGGTTGCGCTACAAGTTCATGGTAATTTTAATATCGAGCGGGTCTAGGGTATAGCGCGCGAAATTGAGAACCCCTGAAAATACGTATTCCCGTGTTAGCGAGGAGGCGAGTCCAAAAATCCAAAGGTAAGGTCAAAAGGTCCAAAGGTAAGGTCCAAAAGTCACCATATAGAAATGAATTTCGCATTTCCAAGCACCTGACGTTACCTGTAAACTTACAGTAATGATTCAAAGAGCAAAATGAAGAAGAAAGCTTACGCTTTGTCATTGTGGTGGCCTTTTTAAAAGCTTTAATGTAACTTGCAATGTATGTACGCTTGTTCGGATGGAATCTTGCAACTCAATTTTGAAGCAGATATTTTCAACCGATTGAGCTGAAATTTTGTATACACGCTTAGTTTGGATGACAATGCACGATAAGCTGTATGAAATCGTTCTAAATCCAATACTGGAATCGCTATTGAATGCATTTTTACAATATGGGTATCCAAATTGATATGAGAACGTCCAGTAGATGGTAAGGGGAATGGCAATCTGATGAGAGGAATGTAATCACTGACAATAGATCCACTGATGTCATTTTTAGTCAAACGATGAATTTTGTTGTGAGAGTTTGGGGAAAATATATTATGCAAAGCCGGCGAGTTGTTTTATCACTGCATGAACCTGACGACCTGAGAGAAGAGTTTTTGTATTTGGCGCTTAACTAGAGGCTTGCGGTGTGAGCAGGTATCTGGCAGCAGTCACAGGCGATTCTGGGTCGAATTGTACGAGTTCCTTTATACAACCTACGCAGTGGTCATCATCAGGTTGTATCAACGACGGTGACGACATCCACATGAGGTCAGGGGGTAGCTAACGAACCGATGGTGCACCGAGCAACCATGAAGGGTGGACCGGACAGCCGGTGTGGTGTGTATGACTGTGGTAAGTGGTAAAGAAGATCCGTGGTAAGGATTTTCCAATAATAAGTTGTAAAGGAACATTTAGGGTACCGGACTGACTTTAGGAAAGTAATAGGGACAAACTCTGTTGTTAGTGGACTCTTATCACCAACACAGTTTTAAGGTTATGTTTAGAGTAGGCCTATATTTTCAGTTTAGTTTAAGGTTTTTATGATGTCTAATAAAAGGAAATCTACGAAAATAAGTGGATATCAGGATAGCGCAAATTCTAAATTAGAAACTGTCGTACAAATGATGGCAAATAATATGTGTTTTTAGATATAATACGATGTGTTTTGTTGTAAGAGTTTGGGAATAATATACTATTCAAAGTCGGTGGGCTGTTTTATCACTCCTGAACCTTGTTTACGACCTGAGAGAAGAAAGTCTTCGCACAGTGAAAGGGCTTGTTGAGAGTGCCTCGAAAAATAATGTGACGTCATTTTAAATCAACTATGGCGGGCCATCCAAGATGGTGAAATAGTTATTTTTAACGCACTTCTGCAATATGGGTATCAAATAAAAGGGCTTGCCGAGACTAAATTAAAAAAAATTGATATAAATGCAAGTTAATAA
This sequence comes from Callosobruchus maculatus, assembly GCA_951848785.1. Taxonomy (NCBI): domain Eukaryota; kingdom Metazoa; phylum Arthropoda; class Insecta; order Coleoptera; family Chrysomelidae; genus Callosobruchus; species Callosobruchus maculatus. The sequence continues at coordinate 3,510,223 of CATOUR010000296.1, forward strand.
CTAAAAAGTAAAAAATAAATTAAAACTATCAACTTATAGCCTCATTATACACAATTTATATGATATAAAAGCTTGTCGCGCGATTCACTTGTGTAAATTAACTACTACCTATTCAATTGACTAATTTAAAATTTCAGTTTAACTGAATTCTTATAGGAACTTACGTAAACCTGGCGACAAGCTTTTATGATGAAGTTTTTTTTTAATTTATTTCTGATACCGTGTTTGGTTGTTAAATTACACACATTTGAAGAATGTATGATTTTGCATTGCGAGTTTTTTTTTGCATACTAAAAGACTTTTTTGAAATAATTGCTCTTAGATGTCATTCATTAAGGTTTTAACTATCGCCTTCTGAAATACTGTGTAATAGTTTGAAAAACAAGTAAGTTCTGTACGTTCGAAATGGGAATCCGTGTTTTACATGGCAAATACATAATAACTGGGTGTGACCAGGCTCCTTAAATAGTGACACCTAGTTTAAGGTATATATCATGAGATTTCACGTTTTAGGCGTTTGTTGCTATACTCGTAATCGCTTACATCATGAGACAATCTTGCCTGTATGATTGGAGACTATGAAAGGATACCTATGAGCCACAATATACGTCAGGCACACGATCTGTGACATCAAAAGCTCATTTTTTTCTGTCTCGGAAATCAGATGTTCAAGTTCGCATTAGAATCATACTTTGACTACATTACTGTATTAAACTAATGTTTGTGGTGTGATTATCGTGTGACCTTTGCTGTTTTACTACTTGCAAAATCGATGTTTTTGTATACGATACTTGATCAATTACCTTAGCGAAACACTGGAAATAGCCAGTGAAGGCCTGTTTTAAGGGCCCCACAGACATCGTTATTTTTCATCAGGTTTGCACGACGTGCTAACCGATGTCGGTTAAACCGATGGAACGATACCTCCACACACTGTTCGGTTTTCTCTCAGTTTCTCGCAAATTTTTGGTCCGTTAAACATGGTAAAACTTTAGCATTGGCGGCGGCTTTAGCTATTAAAGTGAAATACAGCAAGAAAAAACGTTCTAAATGGGTGAAACAGTGGCTTTTAAAAAGAGGCCAATTCTCCCATATAAATCTATTAGAAGAATTGCGTCTGGAACCAAGGAATTGGTAAAATTATTTGAGGATGGATGAAGAAACATACTTAGGATTACTTAATTCAGTAGCACCTCTAATTAAAAACAGGATACTTGGATGAGACAAAGTATTTCCCCTCATGAACGTCTGACAGCTACATTGAGATTCCTTGCTACGGGTAGAAGCTACGAGGATTTGAAATTTTCAGTTGCGATATCCCCCCAAGCTTTAGGACAAATTATACCTGAAACCAGAACGACACTGCAAAATCCCGTCGTGATTGCACGTTGAACGGCCACACATGTACCGAGTTGCACGATGGCGTTCGAAACCGACGGGTAAAATCAAGCTCGGGCAGATTTTTTGGAACGACGGTCAACACGACGGTTTTTCGGCACACACGGACCGAAATGAGTGTGATCGGTTGGCCCGTCGTGCAAACCTGATGAAAAAGAACGATGTATGATGTTAAGAATTTAACACGATAGGCTTAATCTATGATGAATGGAAAATACTTTAGGAGAAGACTGTACAGCTCATTTCCAACAAAAAAGGTCATATAAAGTAGGGTCCGATTTTTAAGTGTTTCAGAGATAAATTGATTTTTACAGATTTTCATTAAAATGCAGACCTCCAAACGAAAACATAATAAAACTAAATTTAGTGTCAAAATCAGCATATTGTAAATTTTTTGACGAATTTCTTCCGGGTAACTGGACCGTGTTAAGTAGCTTTAAGAAATGTACATTGATAATAGGTCATTTAAACAACATATTAATCAGAAAAATCTCGATTATATAAACAAATCTTCAAATAATACGAACGTCAAGACAAACTGTCCATATCAATATCAGTGTTAGGAAAACTACTAGGAAACCAACTCATACCACATATGTTCGTAAAAAAAAGGATTTCAGACACGGCAACAGCAACATTTTAACTATCCATGAATATAATATACTTCTCGCAAGTGGATGCCGAACACCTAGAAAAAACCGTATATTTGCATTGAAAATTTGGACACATGTGGTGCACCCTACGTCTATGTCTATGTTTTGGTATTAGTTTGTAGGAGTGCTAACGTTGCACATTACACATTATTGAAATGTCAGCGATACACGTGCTGTTTACACGAGCTAGGTACTGCATGGCGACAGGAAAGGGCAATCGGTACCTGGCAGGTGAAACAGTGCGGACATTGAACCAAAACAGATCTAATATACAGTTTTTGGTCTGAAGCCTGTGTTTCAATGGTCCAGCCAATTCCTGCAAAATACAGAAGCATCACATGGCGATCCTGCCATAAAAGTTAGGCAGCTTATTTTCAAGCAGTAGTGTGCTTATATTTCCGGAAGATGGGGAAAACCAGTTCAAAATACAGCGAAGTGACGGACACCGGAGTAGTGAATTCTAACTTCATTGTAGAAGAGCAGGCAATTCGGGTACCCACAGACGTTAGAGTATTGCTGTACATAATCGCGGCCGGACTACTATCAATCGTGGCCGTAAAAATGTGCAAAGCTTACCGTCGGGGTATTAAAAAGAACATTTCCCGAAGTATGATACTACGGAGTCAGGCTGGCGACGCCTGAGTGTCTTGCGGTGGAAAAAGACTCTTCGGAAGCATCGGGAGCATCATTAGTGTAGTGCTATAGTGCGTTTTTGGATACATTGTTGTGGATTAATTGGTATGTGACATTTTTTTTTTGTTGACAATGAAACGTTCTTTTTCCTTTTCTTTTTTTATATTTTGCTTTCTTTTTATTTAAGATGAAAAAGTTGTCAATAGCTATAAGACCTTATGTAATTCCACTTACTGCAGTTAAAAAAAAAATGGGTCTAAATAATACTTTCAGTCGGCGAAATAATTTATATTTCATATTTTAATATTGTTATCGTAAAGGAGATGATACGCTTAATTATCTCACATGACTACTTGGGAAGATATCTGGGCTAAATTATCAAATTTAAAGCAAACTATTGTAAATGAATCAAAAAGGGTTTTAAAGAAACAGGTACCTACGACGGAATCTGTTCGTCTTGAAATTCGGGACAATTTGCTGGTGTATTATAATCAATTTATAAAAGAAGTTATAGCTATTCAGTCTGATCTTGATGATAGGCAATTCAGCTTAGTTAAGAAGTTATTTTCCTATTCAAGGGATCGTGTGGTAAGATCATACCACGTATTAAAAGTGAAGCGAGAAGTGAAGTGAGACTCGGAAACTGGAAACACATGTGAAGCAGAAAATCCGTTTTCAAATATGGCAACTACGAACTTTGAATTTTTTAATTTGGCGGGGAAAATTTTGCCCAATGAATTTGACGGATCACCTGAAAAACTGCAGTCATTTATAGATGCCCTAAACTTGCTGAAAATCAACTCAATAGGGCATGAAGAAAACGCAAAGGCTTTTGTCAGAATAAAATTAGTAGGCAAAGCTCGCGACCTAATCAGCAATAATGATAGCTTAGACGAAATCATTGCTAAGCTTAATACTGGTATTAGAACTGAAAGTTCACAGTCGGTATCTTCAAAACTCCTAGCGTTGAAACAATACAATAAAGATACTTCCAAATATGCAGCAGAAATCGAAGCCTTATCAGCAAGGCTCAGAAGAGCGTATATAGCTGAGGGAGTACCAGGGCATGTCGCTGAAAAATACGCTACGCAGTGCACTGTGAACTCCGTAAAACTAAACACAACTTCTGAGAAAATTAAGATAATAATGGAGGCAGCAACTTTCTCCAGCTGTGAAGAAGCTATTACGAAATATGTAACTATAGCTTCCGAAGAAAAGACGCATGCTGTGCTACATACGAAGCAAAATAAATTTACACGAGGAGCATATCAAAATTATCGACGTGGACAAAGAGGAACAAATTATTACTTCAATAACCAAAATCACTCCATCCAATCCAATCCATCTTCATATGACCGTTATAGTCGCAGCGATCAGTATAGACCTTCAAGAGGCCAAGGACGGAGAGGTTTTAATCAGAGAGGAAGATCGAATTTCACCTACGTGAGGAACTATGAAGCAGAAACCGAGCAGGGAAACGAGCAGGACCTCCAGCTGGGTCCGATGGAGGAACGATAAAAATTTTCAACTTGGACCTGTCACTCTCCAATTTTGTAACCGTAGCCTGTGAAATGACCGGAAACCATAGGATTACCTTGTTGGTAGATACCGGAGCAGATATATCATTGTTCAAGGTGACAAAAATTAATCCCAGGCAAATATTGAACAGATCGAATACAAGTAGTATCAAAGGCGTCACTGAAGGAGTAGTATACAGCTTAGGGACCGCTTCAACTCAAATTTATATAAACGATACGTATGCACTACGTCATACTTTCCACATAGTGGCGGAAAATTTTCCTATACCGGCTGATGGTATACTAGGGAGAGATTTTATAACTAAATATCTGTGCCGATTGGATTACGCTAGCTGGACAATGACATTATTAACTTCTAAAGATGAAATATCTCTACCGATACACAGTGGTCCAAAGGAAGATGTATTAGTGATTCCACCTCGGTGCGAAGTATTACGTAAAGTTAAACAGTTAGAAAACCTGCCAGAGGATTCCGTCATTTTGAAAAAGGAAGTTATGCCAGGAGTCTTTATAGCTGGGTCGATCATCTCGAGATTGAATCCAGTTGTGAGGATTTTGAATACAAACATGGAGAGTGTCTATATTAAAAACCTAAACATTGAAACAGATAAATTAAGTGATTATTCCATTTATAACGTTCAAGCAGAAACTAAGAACAGAGAAGCTACTCTTTTGAAGGAACTTCAGGATCAGGATATCCCTAAATTTGTAAAAAATGACATGTTGAACCTGTGTAAGGAATTTTCAGATATTTTTGCACTAAAAGCAGACAAATTGACAACTAACAATTTTTATGAACAAAAACTGAAGCTTATAGATGAAAAACCGGTATACACAAAAAACTATCGCATACCATACTCTCAAACAGCTGAGATAAATCGACAAGTTGACAGAATGCTCGAAGAGGGTGTAATTGAAAATTCAGTTTCGGGGGGTTTCAACAGCCCTATACTATTGGTGCCTAAAAGAGCAACTACGTGTGAGAAGAAGTGGAGATTGGTTGTGGATTTCAGAAAAATCAATAAAAAGCTAATATCTGATAAATTTCCTCTGCCAAGAATAGACGATATCTTGGATCAACTGGGAAGAGCCAAATGGTTCTCAACGTTGGATTTAAAGTCTGGTTTCCACCAGATACCGTTACACGAAGACTCTAGAAATATTACCACTTTCAGCACAAATTCAGGTTCATATAGATTCACCAGGTTGCCTTTTGGTCTTAAAGTGGGCCCTAACAGTTTTCAAAGGATGATGGCTATAGCATTTGCAGGAATAACGCCTGAAAAGTGTTTTCTCTATATGGACGATTTAATTGTCATAGGGTGTTCAAAATCTCATCATTTGCTCAATCTTAGAGCTACCTTTGAAACTTGTAGAAAATACAACCTTAAGTTGAACGCGGAAAAATGCAAATTTTTTCAACAAGACGTTACTTACCTAGGTCACAAAATTACGAGTGAGGGAATATTGCCAGATGATGCGAAGTATGATGTAATAAACAGGTATCCCATTCCAACAAACGCTGACTCGGTAAAACGCTTTGTCGCTTTCTGTAATTATTACAGGAGATTTATTCCAAATTTTGCAGAAATAACTCAACCTCTTAATAAATTAACTAGGAAAAAGACAGATTTTTTATGGTCACCAGAGTGTCAAGCAGCTTTCGAAAAACTTAAAAAGTGTCTTATAAAACCTCCCATTTTGCAATATCCGGACTTCCAAAAGCAATTTATTCTCACTACAGATGCTTCAAAAATTGGATGTTCGGCTGTGTTATCCCAAAATCACAACGGAAAAGATTTGCCTATAGCATATGCATCAAAAACGTTCACAAAAGGGGAATCAAATAAATCAACTATTGAACAGGAGCTGACTGCGATACATTGGGCTATTAACTTCTACCGCCCATATTTGTATGGAAATCAATTCTTAGTAAGATCAGACCATAAACCACTTGTGTATATATTTTCAATGAAAAATCCGTCATCAAAGTTGACAAGAATGCGTTTAGACCTAGAAGAATATGACTTTGAAGTCGAGTATCTAAAAGGAACAGAAAACGTAGGGGCAGATGCTCTATCTAGAATATCAATTGATGATTTAAAGAAAATTTCTTCACATTCTGATCAAGTACTGGCAATCACGCGATCTATGACCAAAAATAAAAATATAAAAGAAGAGTGCGATGAGAAATCACCAAGTCCACAAGGTTCAAAAGGCAGACCTAAAATCTATGAGGTAGTGGATTACTCAAACCTGCTTGGAATTCCAACAATAACATTCAAGGTTCAGCCAAAACATCTATGGATGTCTTTGGAATTAAAAAATACCTTTCACATTGAGGATAAGGTAATGATTACTAAAGGGGAATTTTCTCTAGGGAAAATTCTCTCTCAGCTGGAAAATTTAGCTAGTAATCACAAAGTGGTTAAGATGAAAATGAAATTTAATGATGATATTTTTAAATTGTGCTCAATTAATCAGCTAAAAGAAGCCGGCCAGCGCGCATTACAGAAGACTGAAATTATTTTATATGAACTTCCCAAACTGGTTAAGTGTAGAAAGGATAAATCTAGCTTGATTAAAACATATCATGACAATCCAATTAGTGGAGGACACTGTGGTCAAAAGAAACTGTTGAAAAAGTTAAGGATGAGATACAGATGGAAAGGAATGTCTCGCGACGTGGCAATGTATATAAAAAACTGTCCGCAATGTCAACTAAATAAAAGAAAGGTACAGCACTCAGAACCAATGGTTATCACACCAACCCCTCAAAAACCATTTGACATCGTATGTATAGATACGATTGGGCCGTTCGTAAAAACATTAGATGGGAATGTTTATGCCATAACGATCCAGTGTGAATTAACTAAACATGTCACAGTCATTCCAGTACCAAATAAGGAGGCTAAAACGGTGGCAAGGGCTATAATGGATCACTTTATTCTGGTTTATGGACCTATGAAGGAAATTAGAACCGACATGGGCACAGAATACAAAAATGAGGTTTTAGAAAATCTTTTGAAGATCCTAAACATAGATCATAAAATCTCTAGTGCATATCATAGCCAAACAATCGGAGGATGTGAGAGAAATCATAGAGTTTTGAATGAATATGTGAGGATGTACATCAACAGTAATTTTGATGATTGGGACCGATGGGTTATATTTTATAGTTTCTGCTACAATACCACGCCTAGTATATATCATAATTTTACTCCGTTTGAGCTAGTTTTTGGAAGGCGAGCAGATATCCCAGCTATGCTTCTTAATGGCATGGTAGACCCTGTATATAACGTGGATTCCTATTATCAAGAAGCAAGATATAGGTTACAGTTAGCTCATAAACGAGCAAATGAGTTTATTGCTAAAGAAAAAGAACGTCGAAAAATTGATTATGATAGGTCAGCTAATGAATTCCAGTTAAAACTGGGAGAATTAGTAATTTTGGATAATGAAAGTCGGAACAAGTTCGACCCTTGGTACAGAGGTCCGTATACAGTAATTGGGGTAGATGGTGTCAATTGCAAAATTAAAAATAATAGAGATGAAAAAATCATCACAGTCCATAAAAACAGAGTTCAACGTTTCACCGAACGAAAGTAAACATAGAAACTGCACATTTTGCTTTTCTTATGAAGCGACCCATTTTGCTGCAATATACATAGACCGAAGTGTGAATAACCGGCGCCGGTAAACAATACACGGTTTAGCGTTTTTGCATTTATTTAAACAAGTATATGTACGTATTATATATTGCTAGGTATGCAGGAATGTAATCTAATATTTTTTTATTCTTATTCTCATATATTTTTTTTTGTCAATGTTTGGTTTCTTAGTTAAGTTATATAATTTCTATAGCAGGGTACCCAATCGTTTGTATTTTTTTTTCTCTTTTTTGGTTAAAACGTAGAGTGCACCATTGTTAGTTTAATTTAAAAGTATCAAACCAATGAAATGTACTTCATTTGTGGCCAGAATGAAGTCCATTCTTTCGGAAAGAGAGGTGTGGTGCACCCTACGTCTATGTCTATGTTTTGGTATTAGTTTGTAGGAGTGCTAACGTTGCACATTACACATTATTGAAATGTCAGCGATACACGTGCTGTTTACACGAGCTAGGTACTGCATGGCGACAGGAAAGGGCAATCGGTACCTGGCAGGTGAAACAGTGCGGACATTGAACCAAAACAGATCTAATATACAGTTTTTGGTCTGAAGCCTGTGTTTCAATGGTCCAGCCAATTCCTGCAAAATACAGAAGCATCACACACAGCTTGGCAGTGCCATCTCTGGTACACAAGTAACACTTTTTGTTCATTCAGGCGCTACTTACCTACATGGCACCTCTAAAAAGCTCTGTAGAAGAGATACCAGTTGGTTGTGTAAAAGGGATTAATTGGTTTTGTAAAGATGCCCCCTAGAAGACGACAGCGCCAGTTTACGCAGTTAAGCCACCTTGAACAGGGTCGGATTGTAGGCCAACGAAAACCTGGTGCTTCTTTCAGAGCAACTGAGGTTTTGAATTAAGAAAAAAAACATTTTTTTTTGGTGATAAATGGAAAGATCATATATAAGTTTTATAACAAAACTGTTTTTGTTTTCTTTCTTTTCGCAATAATAATTCAAAAGTTATATCAAAATAAAAATGGGTTTTTGAATCGAGTACCGAAAACACGCCGACGGCTCCCGAACCCGTGTGACGTCATCATGGCGGTCAGGATGCTCCTTTGACCAACGACGTCCTACTCCGACACTAGATTCTAGATTCCCAAACAATCGCGAAAATACGTACTGGTAAACTGGTAACTAGTGGATATTTGTTGCAATACAGTCGATAAATGAAGCTTGCAGCTCGAGACAAAGTCTAAGATCGAAATAAATATGTTTTTGAATGTTTGAAGTTGAAGTCCGATTACAGATTCCAGTAAGTACCTAATCAAATATGTTTCGTTGAAAAGATCTCCTCAATCGAAGGATGGCCCAGTGGTTAGAGAGTTCGATAGTGGATCTCAGGGTCTTTGGATCGAAACCCAGGCCTTCCAACTTTTTTTAATTTTTTTTATCAAAAAATTTATTGATGTGCTTTTTGCACTTGTTACGCACATTTTTTCTACGATCAACATAAATATGTGTTTGAATCAAATTTTGTTAGACATGTTACTTGCACTGCACAGTGCAAAAACTAAGTACAGGAGGCGGTGGACAATTCAAAAAATCGGTGGAAATAAGGTTTGTCCGTCAATATCAATCGCCATTAATTTTTTTTAAATGTAATAGTTGGTTAATAAAACAAAATCCCTTGACCCATTCAATTCATTCATTTTTAAGTTTTTTAATGTAAAAAAGTAACTCAAACTCGTAATCACATTCTGTTTATCACTTGGTATTATTATTTATTTAATTTTGGGCAATGAAGCTTAACAATTAAATTTTCATAAAAATTTAACAAGCACTGTGCAGTGCAAGTAATATGTCTAACAAAATTTGATTCAAACACATATTTATGTTGATCGTAGAAAAAATGTGCGTAACAAGTGCAAAAAGCACATCAATAAATTTTTTGATAAAAAAAATTAAAAAAAAAAGTTGGAAGGCCTGGGTTTCGATCCAAAGACCCCGAGATCCACTATCGAACTCTCTAACCACTGGGCCATCCTTCGATTGAGGAGATCTTTTCAACGAAACATATTTGATTAGGTACTTACTGGAATATGTAATCGGACTTCAACTTCAAACATTCAAAAACATATTTATTTCGATCTTAGACTTTGTCTCGAGCTGCAAGCTTCATTGATCGACTGTATTGCAACAAATATCCACTAGTTACCAGTTTACCAGTACGTATTTTCGCGATTGGTTGGGAATGTAGAACCTAGTATCGGAGTAGGACGTCATTGGTCAAAGGAGCATCTTGACCGCCATGTTGACGTCACACGGCTCGGGAGTCGTCGGCGTGTTTTCGGTACTGGATCGAAAAACACATTTTTTTTATATAACTTTTGAATTATTGCGAAAAAAAAACAAAAACAGTTTTGTTATAAAACTTATATATGATCTTTCCATTTATGACAAAAAACATTTTTATTCAAAACCTCAATTGCTGTAACCGTGGGGCGTAGCGTGGCTACAGTTGTAGCAGCATGGCGCGCATGAATCGCAGAAGGGCGAATGCAGCGAGCTAGAGGTTCTGGAGCACGCTTTCATAAGATCAAAAAGAGTTGCTCTTTCAAGGTTGCCTTTACTGAAGCTCTGCTATATGTATTCTACAAGCTCCACCAAAGCTAGTGCAGTGGATTTGTTCTTACGAAAGACTTTCGCTGAGTAGATTATTCATCACAAAGTAAGTTATTAGCTATTTATTCAGAATGGTCTCGAAAATTTTTTTGCAATCACAGAAATAGTAGATATGGGTTGGAAATTGCTAACATCTTCCAACAAACAAACTAGTGCGAGCAGCGAACATACGATGATTTAGAAACTCCTGGTAAAATTTCCAGACAACCACTATTAGAACCAAATGACTATCATTATAAGCAATTAAACGGCAGTATAGTGCCAGATCTATAGTGCCATGGCCGATTTTACTCACTAGGCCGGAGCATGAAATATGGCAACACTGAATCAGCGGGCCGAGTTGTTATTTGTTGTTATGTCAGGTGTATTATTCCAGAGCAGAAAATATGGTTGGAAGGGGATTATCAATGTGTTTCTAATTATTTACCCGCACAAATGAAACTATAAAGATAAAAAGATGCCCGCAAAGTGTGTAGTACCAGGTTGCAGCCCAGTAGAGGACATACCAAACATAGCCAGAATAAAAAGAACGTTGCAAGGTGATTTTTAATGTGTTTCTACTTATTTACCTGCACAAATGAAACTATAAAGATAAAAAGATGCCTACAAAGTGTGTACCAGTTTGCACTAGCAATTGTGCGTCCAATAAGGGACATAAACAGAAGTGGGTGAAAGGTATTCCTCGGAAGGGCTGGTTATATTTATAAGGATAAAGACAATAATTTACAAACATTTCAAAGGATAAGACCTATTTTAAAGCACAATGTGGTACCTATAATGTTTTCTGGACCTCCCAAATATCACAGAAAAATACAGTTAATAGAACTCATCTGGGCATGCATCTGGGGCATACCTACGAAAAGATTTGATAGTGAAAGGGAATCAAGACCAGCAAGAATGGCTTCACAATGACCTAATAGTGAATTTTTTTAGCTCAAGTGACAATTTACAAAGTAAATTGAGTGTTCAGTTAAGTGGAAGTGGCAGCAGGAAACAGGTTGCGTTTATTTTTATTTTGTAGTATCTGACTGTGATGAACCAGACATCAGATGTAAGTGGTATTAGTAGTAGTAGTTCTAAAAAGTATTTTTCTTAATTTATTAACCCAGATGAACTCTAATACTATATAAAATGTAATAATTATTCTGAAACTATAGGCCAACTATTTGACAGCTAAGCCACGTTGCCACATCTAAGGCTCCGGCCTAGTGTAGAGTCGGCCATGATAGTGCATTTCAAAAATGTATGGAGCAATTAAGTGGGAAATTCCTACCTGCCCCGTACAATTTCGATGTCGGCCATAGGCGTAGGTAAACTTTACCATCTTACCCGATATATTGCCCCTCATTATCCATTTATGACAAGAGTAAAGAAATGAAAGACACTTTAATGACAAAGTCATTGAAACATACTTACGGTAGAACCGGTATAAGTATATTTGTTTAGTTTAACGCCTCAGTATTTTCTGTTAAGCCGTAGTGTTTACAGTATTATAAAAAACGGCGACATAAAATCAATGAAAAGATGTTGCAATGATTCTCCACTATCAGTGAGTGAAAACTTCATTATTACTTTAAGGCCCGATTTTATCAATACGCGCATTTTAACAAAGGCTTGGACCAATCAGCACCCGTGTGGGGGCGGGTTAGAATATCTCCCATCGTATATCCTGCGTGTCGTAAAAGGCGACTAAAAGGAACCGAGCTACTGTCGGTATAAACAGTAACCTCTTCTCAACCAATAACGTTGGGTGGACGAGTTGAGAAGAGTCAGGACACCTTCTTGTCCTTGGGGTGAGAAATTGCCCCTAAAGACGGATGAACCAGTAGATACCATCTGGTCAACGGCATGAGGATGCAGAAAGCAAATGGGAAACTACTGCATTAAAGATCTTAAAGATATCCCAAGAAAAACTCGTAAAATGAGTAAGTGCATTTTACGAGTTCACAACATGTCTGTTAAGACATTGTGACTATGATGGTGATGACCAATCAGAGCAGCCCATTCAACATGCATCTGTCAAAGTTCTCTGAAAATTATTGATTTCTCTTAAAGTTGACTTCAAAAGGTGAAAAACGACATGCTTTATATATAATCGACCATTATGGACCATCTAGTATCTTTTTTCCAGTCTGATTTTCCATCCTAGATCCTAGATGGGTGGAAAATCTCATTGTCCTGTTTAACAAGACTTAGCAATAGCTAGTCTTTCTGAAATGCGACAAAATGTCATTTTTACCTCTTTTTACTACAACACAAAGGTATGTTTCATGTATTTATAATTATTATCTATAGTAAATTAGTCCACCGTTTTTAAATTATCATGGGAGAGAAAGACTACAGGTGGTAATGGAAAACCCCAAGAAAAGTCCAAGCAGACCAGTAATAGTCCTTGATGTAAACATTAAAAGAACACACTTTTTATTTAAAAATAAATACCATCCCTAGATAAGATTTTAATGGAGCTTGGCCAGGATGACAGTATTCGGTTGATGACCAGAAAAGTTTTATGGGCCAGTTTAAAAAGCATTTTTACTGAAAAGCGATGAAATTGTTTGCTGGAGACGAAAATACCTGCTATAAAGCAGTACTAAATAGAGCAGAAGAAAATCTTTCACCTTGATGACACGTGGATTAATAAAGGTTATATAATAGCAAAAATATGACAAGACAAAAATATAAGCAGTGCTCGCCAAGCTTTCATAGAAGGCCTTGCAACTGGATTTAAGGTATCTCGAGGAAAGGGGAAGAGGCTAATAATTGTCCATATTGGACGCGGAGAAGAATTTCTTAAAAAAAGGTTTGTTAACAACCTCTCATTCGTCCCATATGGGTGATTACGACGAGGACACGAATTCGGATGTTTTTGAAGGCTATTTTGGTGAAACGATAAAATATCTTGGTAGTTATGGATAATGCAAGCTATCATTCACGATGCATAGAGCAGATTACAACTTCATCTCGGAGAAAACAAGAAATTATAGAATGGTTAACCTCCAAAATTGTTGAATTTGAAGGAATTAACTATTACGTACAGCAAATTTACACAAATTTCGTTTTATGAAATTTGCCGCAGAAGATATAGAGGAGAAACATGGTGTAACTGTGGTGGGCACACCGCCATATCATTGCGAACTAAATCCTATAGCACTTATATGGGTGCAAACAAGAGGAGAAAATGTGGAATCTTGACTACTTCATAGATCAGACCGTCGACACTTATACATACAAGAGGAGATGACAGTTCCTCAGATGACGAAGAATGTTACGATTTTTTAGAATTTCAATCGTGTATGATGTATTTTTTGTACGTTTAATAAAAAATGAGGGTACTTTATTCCTTTTTACAAGAATTCTACCTGCACGTCTTTGGTACCCCCATTTTCAGTTTTATTGAAGATACCAATAAGCGAAACCCATTGATTGCTGTAAACCCGGATGGTACTATCTGCAACTGATACAAAGATAGAATTTTGCAATGAAATCAATGGCAAACTATGAAAAGTGGCTTAAGTATTCGCTGGATCACTCTTTGGTCCCTTTGCATACCTAGTGAGGTTTTAGATTTTTCTACATTACTGAAATAGACTGTAGACTTATGTACTGTTGAGATGATGGTCACTGAGACTCAGTCGAAAGTCGAAAACTGGTTTAATGCCAACAAACTGAAGCTCAACAATAACAAAACTCAGAAGATGCTGTTATCGCTAAGAGATATGAGCAAAGTACCTAACCCTGAAAGCGTCAAATTTTTGGGGCTACATTTGGATCCCAAACTGAAATGGGACATTCATGTTGATGCCGTGTCAAGACTCAGAAGCTGTGTCTTCTTGTGGCGGAATCTATAATTATGATTGTGTCTCTACTGAGACTATACTTGCTGCCTACTACGCACTTTTCCATTCGGTTATATCATACGGGATAATGTTGTGGGGCAGTGCGGCGTCGGCGGATAGAGTATTTGGACTCCAAAGGAGGACAATCACGGTAATAACGGGTCTCAAATATAGAGATGACTGTAGATCATCATTTAAACAAACAGGCATAATGACTTTTCCATCGGTTTTTATTCTTGAGAGTGTCACATACGTCAAAAAGTTTAAGAACGCTTTCAAAAAGCATGGCGAACTGAGCAATTACAATACCAGACAGCGAGGTAAGTTAGTGCCATCATATTGTAGACTTTCTAGGTGCCAAAATCGGCTAGTTTTCAGCTGTAAAATTATTCAATAAACTTCCAGTCGAGATTCGATTGTTACATATGGAAGAATTTAGAAAACACAACACAACACAAATTTTAACTAGCAAGGTTTTTTATAGTGTAGCTGAATTTCAGCAGACTGAGATTATTGTACCTGTGATCTTTGACTTTTAGTTGCATATATTTTTATATTTTTATGTGTGTTTGTTTTTAACTATATGTTTGTGTGTAATATTTAATATTCCATTTTGGATTTTATGTCTGCACTGCTTCCTCAGCAGTGCTTACATGTTTTTTCGTTGACTTGTGTAAACACATGTGTATTGTGTGTAAGACATGAATAAAGTATGAGTATGAGTGTTGCCGAGTCATAAGCAGTATGCGTAGAAATGTTTGGGTTTACTTTGCTTCTTGAACGACCGTGCGACCGCTGCACCTCATCCTAAGGCGGTCGTTCTTCATACATCAAAAACCGAGCGGTACAACCGCACATTTATTCTCGGGGTGTCCAAGGCTTGAAATGGACTGCCAGGAGATGTATTTATTGGGCCTGCGGCTATTGGCCCATTCAAATCCCGCGTTAACAAACTTCCTCCTAACATAACCAGGGGCGCCGGGTTTTGAAAATTCTCGTGGGTGCTCCGCCTTTTTAATGACAGAGCTACCATGTTTTTAGTTATTTATATCAGTATTAGCCTCACCGCCCGAAAATCCGTTCAGTAGTTCAAATGATCTACTACGTAGTAATATTTATTAGCCTTATATTTTAGAGGTAGGTACCTAATGTGAAGATGGATGAAATTTGGCACTTATATTGATCACGTCATAGGAGAGATATACCAAAAAAAAATACTACTAGCAACCAAATTAATCCTCAAAAGCCGCGATAAAGTGAATTTGTTATCTAGGTGGTGACATTTTTATTGGCGACCAATCTATCGAGAAGTACTTGCAAGGGAAGACAAAATCTATAAAAGCGAAGCTGCACGCGGAAGTATAGTTACTGCTAAAGATGAAATAATATCATTATTATTCAAAGAAAACACGGGATATTCAGAAAAAAATGATTTATTACACTACACAGCAATTTGATGTGTGCACTTAATTTAACACACATTTTTTATTATCTAGACATTATTTTTTATTCGATGCGAACGTATTTTGACGAACTACTGCCCTATTCATAAAAATGGTGGCAATGTTTTCTAGTTCCAAATCATCGGCTATTTCTCTGTTTACATGCACTACCATGTAATTATTTAACCTTTGCTGAGTCCTTATGTATGTGTATCGATATATCTTGTACATTAATTTCAAATTTGGCGCCCGCACCATAAATTTCATTTTCGTTGGAATCGGCAACCTCCGCAGCGAGTACTTCGTGAGCATTCAAACGGGAAACACTTATATTATACGGTCGATAAAATTACGTTATAAGGAAGTGCTAAGAGAAAATTGCAGTACTAAACCCCTAGTTAGAACCCACTGGAAGCGCAAGGACGAGCACCACTGGGCCCAGTGTCCCTTCGAACGAAGAATCGAGGTAGGTGCCGATAAATACAATAGGATTTTTATGGCGCTACAAATTTCAATTTCAATTTCAAATTCGTATACAGTCCACTGAAACCCTAAAGAACTAGCGAACCACATACATGTTTTGGTCATTCGAGCCACGATAATTGAATAACTCATAATTCATTCAATTCGTTAATTTATTATATCTATATTATTCTGTATTCAGTAGCCATTATTTAAGAAGATACTCCTTTTTTGTCGTACGTTCGGTCGAACGCTACGAACAGCAAAAAACATTTGTTTTCTTCCATATAAATAAAATCACTTCTAGATTAATTACGACGGTTGATATTACAGGAAAGTAAACATTGTCGATTATATTTGATTCGCAAATATTTTATTAATTGTGTGCGGTACAAGGTGCAATATTTTTCTCTTTAAGTAGTACCGTTGAGCACATTCCTCAGGGCGCTCAAAAGTACTTGTTGAAATTTGCAGTTAACGCAGTTACTTTATACACTCATTTGAAATGTCTAAGGATATACAAAAGACACTGCATCGGAGGCAAGTTTATATTACTCGTATAACAGAAATCTACACAGCTGGAGTGAAAGCTAAGTCTGATCCCAATTTTCAGTCAATTTTTACAACAAGATGCGAGAACTTGCAAGAATTTTACGATGAATTTCAGCAACTTCATAACGCTTTAATAGGTTTAATAGAATCAGATGAGGAATTTGAGATACAGGATGCGATTAGAAAAGAAACTGATAACTATTATTTCCAAGCAAAAGATATTTATAA
The DNA here is from genome assembly GCA_951848785.1 of Callosobruchus maculatus. NCBI lineage: Eukaryota > Metazoa > Arthropoda > Insecta > Coleoptera > Chrysomelidae > Callosobruchus > Callosobruchus maculatus. The sequence continues at coordinate 3,527,265 of CATOUR010000296.1, forward strand.
TCAACTCACTCTAAAACAAGTTGCAGCTCAACAACCTAACCCAAATCCGAACAGAAATAATAACAGCGAATACTGGGATCTTTTGAAACTAGATATTCCAATTTTTGATGGTAATTTGCTCAAGTGGGTGACATTTTATGACATGTTTCGTTCTTTAGTCCATAATAACGCTAATATGTCAGACGTTAGAAAATTTCAGCACTTAATTGCCTACTTGAGAGGTGAACCATTAAACTTGATTAAAGCAATACCAATCACAGAAGCTAATTACGCAATCGCATTCCAAGTCCTAACAGAACGATACCAAAATGAAAGACTTTTAGCTACGAGTTACTGGAATGCAATAAATAATGCACCCACATTGAAAAATAATTGCTCTGCTAGAGACTTAAGGTGTATATTGGATACATTTAGGGAAAATATAGCAGCTTTAGATTTATTAGGTTTCCCAACAGAACACTGGCAATTTCCACTTTTTAACATGTTACTTGGCCGTTTAAATACTTCTATAAGAACTGCATTTGAAATAGAGCACAGTAAAATAAAGTTTCCTACCTACCAAAATTTAACAGAATTCTTAAACAATCATTGTCGTGCTCTAGAGTCAGTACAAATTGCGTCCAGTACTTCTTATTCTCAAAATTCTCAACAGCCAACTAATTCACATCCCAATAGGAAACAGCATAATTACAATCAGTATCAAAAATACCCAACACAAAGCTATGTGTCTAATATAGATCAAAATAAGCAAAACTCACAAAATACTCGATTCATTAAGAATAAATCTCATGGATTTAACTCATATTCAACACCGAACTCTCAAATTGCTCCAACACATAATTCAAACTATCCAAATGCTAACAGTCACAGAAACTTCAACTCCCCTATACAGTATAAGTGTAGATTATGCAATCAGAATTCACATAACAATCTTTCGCAATGCCCTATGTTTATAGCAAAAAACATAAATGACCGTATCGCATATGTAAAGCAAAATAACGTATGTCTTAACTGTTTACGTTTTTCGCATACAGAAGGTTCATGCCAATCCAACTTCGCTTGTCGTATATGTGGCGAGAGGCATCACTCAACGTTACATATTTCTCAAGACAACCAGGAAATTTCTCAAAACTCCTATTTAACGAATGTATCACATTCAGTACATCAAAGTTCGATTCCATATAGCACTGCTAGCACTTCCTCAATCATTACAACTCCACAAATGGATCAAACAAAACAAACTTCAACTTCATACATTCCTATTGTTTCATCAGTAATTTCAAGTCATCCACCCTTCTCGTCTCAAAATGCTCAGAATAATTCAACTCTAACTTCTTGTGCAACTTCTAGTAATCAATTTCTTAGCCGCGGATGTACGTCAATGGAACAATCGAAGCCCCAAACAACTGTTCTTCTCTCAACTACCAAAGTGCATATACTGGATGCTCGTGGGTATTACCAAACGGTACGGGTTGTCTTGGATAATGCTTCACAAGCTAATTTTATTTCTGAAAACTGCTTAAATCGACTGGGGTTATCTAGGAAAAAATTAATTGTTCCAATTGTAGGAATCAATCAGTCCAGCTCAACCACTAATGGCATAACCAATTGTACAATAAAGCCACTCAATAAAAATGATCCTAAATTTACTTTTGAACTTTTCGTATTGCCAAAAGTTTGTGCAGAAATGCCATCAATTCAAATAAATACAAAAAACTGGCATCATATTTCAAATTTGGAACTGGGGGATGATAAATTCAATATTCCTGCGCCAGTTGATATTCTCTTAGGCGCGCATGCCTACTCACAAATTATAAAACCAGGCATAGTTCAAGGGCAACCTGGACAACCCATAGCTATGGAAACTATTTTCGGATGGGTTCTTCTCGGAAACGCTCAAGCCTTTGATAATCCAATTACCTCTCCTCCCGTTTCTTGTCATTTAACTTCCCTTCATACGCCATCTCTAGATCAAAGCATACGAAAATTTTGGGAAATCGAATCAATACCTTCCAAACAATTTCTTTCACCAGATGAAGAAAAATGTGAAGCTTTTTACCGAAAAACCGTAACCAGAGATGAATCTGGACGTTTTCAAGTTTCCTTACCTTTCCGTCATTCTAGACCAGATCTAGGAGACACCTACGCTAAAGCTTATAAATGTTTTTTATCCCTAGAATCCAAGCTACTGAAAAATCCTGATCTTTATTTACAGTATGCAGATGTTATGAATAATTATATAAAAAATGATCATATGAGTTTAGTTTCTCATTCACAAATAAATTCCAAATCAGTTAATTATTTACCCCACCATTGCGTAGTTCGACCTGATAAGGCTAGTACTAAAGTGAGAGTAGTTTTTAATGCTTCTGCTCAAGGCTCTAAAGGAGTTAGCTTAAATTCAACCCTGTTGTCAGGGCCAAAATTGCAGGCAAATATCAACACCATACTTCTAAAATTTAGGTTTCATTTTATTGTATTACTTTCTGATATAAGTCAAATGTTTTTACAAATTCGAGTATCACCCGAGGATCGAGACTATCAACGCCTTCTTTGGCGATTTTCTCATACTGATCCTATACAAGAATATAGGCTTAATACAGTCACCTTCGGTGTAACTTCTACTCCGTATCTCGCAATTAGAACGATCAAGGAGCTTGCTACTCTTGAAAAACAAAATTACCCTGAGGCTTCTAGAGTACTCTTAGAAGATATTTTTGTAGATGATATATGCGCAGGCGCAAACTCTATAGAGTCAGCTTTAGCACTACAGAAAGACTTAATAGCTCTCTTAAGGTCAGGATGTTTTGAACTCAAAAAATGGGCTAGTAATGATGCTAGACTATTAACTAACCTTTCACAAGAGGAATGCCAAATTCCAATGTCACTCGATAAAGAAAACTCTATTGCACTTAAAGTTTTAGGCCTCCAGTGGGATCCAAAATCCGATACTATGTTTTTCTCATACAGTATTTCTAATGAACCTTGCACTAAACGCAATATTTTAAGCAACATCGCATCCATATTTGATCCGCTAGGTTTGATCGCACCTATTTCATTTCTGACCAAATGTATAATGCAAAAGCTTTGGATATCGAAGGTTGGATGGGATGATCCTGTCCCCAAGCCTATTTTCGATCTATGGACTCAGTTTCAAATGGAACTTCCATTATTGTCCAATATTTCATTTCCAAGATACATTTTTTCGAGAGAAATACTTCGATGTCAACTGCATGCGTTTTCTGATGCATCCGAATCAGGATATGCAGCTTGCGTCTATGTAAGATTAGAATTACCCAATGACATCATCCAAACTTCACTTGTTATAGCTAAATCACGAGTTAGTCCTCTAAAAACCCTCAGCTTGCCTAGACTCGAGCTTCTAGGCAGTACACTCATGAGTGACCTAGTTAGTTTTTTCATAACCACTTATTCCTCGTTAATTACTATAGATGAAGTTTTCGCATACACAGATTCCCAAGTTGTCTTATACTGGGTGTCTACTTCACCATATAGGTGGAAAACATTTATTGCCAATCGAGTTAGCCATATACAAGATAATCTCCCGGAAAGTGTTCGTTGGTATCATGTGAAATCACATGAAAACCCCGCCGATGTAGCTAGTCGTGGCATAAATCCCGCACAATTCATAAATCACCCCTTGTGGTTCACAGGGCCACCATGGCTCAGTTTACCTCAATCTATGTGGAACTTAAAAAATCCATGCTTCGAGAAATGTGATCAAGGAGTCACTGATATCATTTCCCGAGAAGAAAAACATATTGCGCTCACAACGAATGTTGAGTGGCATTTCATAGACGTTCTCTTGTATAAATTCTCATCACTTCATTATATTCAAAAAATAATATGTCATAGTAGAAGAATATTCTATAATTTCAAACACCACGATTCCCCTCTAACTGGTACCATATCTATTTTTGAACTTCAACACTCCTTGCTTATTTTAGTGAAAAGATGCCAAGAAATACATTTTTCTACTTTAATCTCACAAATTAAAAATAATGAACTTCTAGCAAAACCACTTAGAAAACTTGCTCCTTTTCTGGACAAAAATGGGTTCATTAGGGTGGGCGGACGACTCAGGCATACCGACGCCATCCCCTTTGAATCAAAACACCCTCTACTACTTCCTCGATCTGATAGATTCACACAGCTTCTCATTGAACATATACATAAAGAAAATATGCATCCAGGTTTGAATACAATTCAGCACCTATTAAGGCAACAATTCTGGATATTATCTTCGCGCAGAGCTATTCAATCAGTTTTATCCAAATGTATAAGGTGTTTTCGTCTTCGACCTAAAGCCTACGTACCCTATCAGGGCGACTTACCCCCTTTTCGAATTTCACAGCTTAAATGCTTTTCTCACGCAACTTTAGATTACGCAGGTCCTATAAAAATATTACCTGGGAGATGGTATCGGGGTAACAAGGGGCTGAAAGCTTACATTTGCATTTTCTGTTGCACTAGTACACGTGCCATTCATATTGAAGTTGCTTCTGATTTAACTTCCGACTGCTTTATCGCAGCCTTTAGGAGATTTGTTGCACGTCGAGGACGTTGCAACTATCTTTACAGTGACAATGGCACAAATTTCGTTGGTGCAAATAATCAATTGAAAGAACTCTCAAAGTATGCTTCAGATCATCTCAAAATTAAATGGCATTTTTTCCCTAGCTCTAGCCCTCATTTTAACGGCCTCCCTGAGGCTGGAGTAAAATCGGTAAAGACACATCTCTACCGAGTAATCGGAGAGCAAAAATTAACTTATGAAGAACTCAACACACTACTCGTGCAGATTGAGGCTCTTCTAAACAGTCGTCCAATTTCAGCTCAATCTTCAGATCCTAACGATCTATTACCCCTTACACCGGGACATTTTCTTACGATGGAACCCTTAAATTCGTGTCCCGATCCAGACTTATCACACCTTAAATTAAATACGCTTTCACGGTGGCAACTAGTTCAACGTTTAAATTCTGACTTTTGGAAGCGATGGAAAGATGAATATTTAAATACCTTACAGCAACGATCTAGATGGACTAAAAATCCTTCTAAAATAATGCTAAACACTCTAGTAGTTATTCAAAATGAGAACAACTCTCCCTTGCAGTGGTCTTTAGGCAGGATAGTAGAGCTACATCCTGGCTCAGATGGTCATGTTAGGGTGGTAACTGTAAGGACTCAACAAGGTTTATTTAAACGTCCTGTGGTTAAATTGTGCCCTTTACCATTGTACTGAGCACTAACAAACTTTTTCTTGTTATTTGTGTACGTCATTATAATTTCAATGTCAATTTCAATTTCAATTTCAATGTCAATTTCAATTTCAACTACAATTTCACTTACTCAAAGTTAATAATTCTCCCAATTTAAGTAATTCGCACTTTTTTATCACATTTTTTTTATTTTCACATATTTCGTTGTAAAACATTAGTTTTAGGTGGGCGGAAAATGTATGTGTATCGATATATCTTGTACATTAATTTCAAATTTGGCGCCCGCACCATAAATTTCATTTTCGTTGGAATCGGCAACCTCCGCAGCGAGTACTTCGTGAGCATTCAAACGGGAAACACTTATATTATACGGTCGATAAAATTACGTTATAAGGAAGTGCCCAGAGAAAATTGCAGTACTAAACCCCTAGTTAGAACCCACTGGAAGCGCAAGGACGAGCACCACTGGGCCCAGTGTCCCTTCGAACGAAGAATCGAGGTAGGTGCCGATAAATACAATAGGATTTTTATGGTGCTACAAATTTCAATTTCAATTTCAAATTCGTATACAGTCCACTGAAACCCTAAAGAACTAGCGAACCACATACACCTTAGATAAGTCTTTATCCTTCGTAATGCTAAAAATGACCTTTCGGCGGTACATGTCAATATTGAAATAGTTAAAATGATTTTTAATAATTTGATGACTTCAGGTATATTATATCTTTGGTAGATGCACAATGAGTATTTACAAGTGTAACAACATCCTCCACACTATTGAATTTATCATTTTTTGTTTGCGCAATATATATAAAAGCATATTTCGATGAAGAGTCAAACGATCCGCAACTTTGATATCAAAGTCATCTCCATAAAAGTTTTTCTCATAAGTGCTGCTTGTATAATTATTTTTCTGAGTACGAAATAGTTCCATGTTGCTCAAGTGTGTCATGGTATCTTTAGTAAAGCGCTGTTCAATACGGACTACGACTTTATCTAACACTTCAAAATACATTTTTTGATAAAAAAAAAGTCAGCTGCATTAGAAAATTCGTGCAGTTCGCTTGCAGAGTCGTCTATCCTCTTAGGTATCCTCCGTATTTTTGGAGTTTCAGGTTCATCCAATTCCAAAATACGAGCTAACTACTACAGCAGACTAGCAGACGTTTTCAAAATTTTCGTCAGTTTTTAGGACAATATAACTTCCTTAACTGTACGGCTTTTTGCAGGTGCAGATATATGTTCTGTAATGTATGAGTCAAAGCTTCAGTACGACCAAGAGTTCCTATCAGCAATTTTATGATGAACAGAGATTCGAAAGACTGGAGTTGAGAATGAAAATTATTTTAGATTCATAGTCGTGGGTGCCCGGCACCCACTATTTACCTCTCGTGGGTGCTGGAGCACCCGAGCACCCACGGAGTCGGCGCCCCTGAACATAACCCTTTCACAGCAGCCGGTATTTAGGCTCTGCCTACGCGGTCTGCTCACTTATAAAAAAGTCTAGCAATTACCTGGCAACGGCAGATTGACATCGACCAGATACGGCTTGACGGATGGCGCGGCTACATCTAGCGGAGTCTGACCCTTGGAGTTGCAGGCGCCCAGGTCGGCCCCATACTCGACCAGCAGTCTAGCCAAGGCGACATGCCCATTGGCTGCGGCGTCGTGCAAGGGAGTATCATCGTCCAGACCGCGAGCGTTGACGTTTGCGCCGGCGTTCACTAACCGAACTGCTACTTCGTAGCGCCCTCTGTTGCACGCTTCGTGCAGTGGAGTCCAGCCTGGAACAAGGAACCGTTCTATGTATAGTATAAGTGTTGTGAATTGAATCACTTTTTATTCACGAGCGTCTCGCGACAGTAAACGTTTGGCTGTATGGATCATGCGCACAAAAACTTTTACGTCAGAGAAAGGCAACGTTGCCATATTTGGTGCTACTCGTATATGCATAGATAACTACTGATCAACTGATCTTAAAATCACAGAGTATGCAATGATTGTAATGCCTCATTGGGCCGAAGATTTCCAGATTTCCACGTCGGTAGCTTCTTACTTTGCAAAGTAGTATTACTTGGTAATTACATATATCTATCCATCTCCATACTATATATAGTGCCATTAATCCACAGTTAAATGCATAGTGGGTTTCTAGTACCTTACAAAATAATTAGGTACAATTTATTTCTACCACCCTGGTCACATTTCTAGTTGCATTACGCCTCTGTAGGGTTTAAAAATGTTGCTTATTTGAATCTGCAGCATCATTATGGAGATCTGAATACGAATTTTGCTCCTTAGAGTGTTCTTTTTCCTCGGTTTTATTTTTTTTTACCGGTAGCATCATTTTCGAGAGGCTCTCTCTTATGTCCTTTGCGAATATGAGCATACAAATTAATGTTTCCTCTCTTGAAAAAAAGAGGGGCACTCTGTACAACGGATCCGTTCCATGTTTGCTTAAATAGCGTAAATTCAAATACGATAAAAAATCAAAGCAAACATCACAACTGATAACTGATCACAACACAACCAAAAAGGAAAGGCTTAGCTAGGGTTAGTTCACAAGTTCACAATGGTGGTGCTGGTGAGGTCAACTGTAACACAGTCCTCAGTGTTCACACATATACGAGGTATGGCAACATCGCAATATAAGGAGCAGCTGGAATGACGGGTTCTGCGCATGATCCACCCAGCCAAGCTTTTACTGTCGCGAGACACTCGTATTTTATTCAAGCTATTATACCAAGGTGCATTAACTGTATGCGAAATGACGTAATAACTAAACCATTAAAATGTTTATGCTTCAATTACTGGGCTGCAAGCTTAGAAGAAACCGCCTCAATCAAGCTTGGAGAATCATTGAGTAAAATATTTAAGGGATCAAAACAAATCTATACAAAATTTTTAGGGTTTCTAGGTATCCACTATCTATGTTCTAAGTGTTTCACATAAAATGATTGACAAATAAAGAATATTAACAATTACTTATAATAGTACTACTAACTAGTGATACATCATTGAAAAGCTAGATGTATCAATTTGCAGTTTATGCCAAATTTCCTTGTTTTGGAGTTGATGAACATATAAGAAAATTCTGAAACAGCTGAATTTATGTACAGGTTCGAGTATTATGTTACATACAGTTTTTTTGCTAGGATTTCACGGAAGAAATCATTTTTATGTTTCACCTTTACACCCAATTAGGGTATAATGAATATTTTTTGAGTTTAGTTCATTGATAATGTAAAATATAAACACATTTACATCATGCAACATTATATATTCATATCGTTTTGTTATCCTACATTTGGTACATGTAGTTTATTTTTTGATAACAATTAATGGAGCAGCAAAAAAATATATTGTGCTCAAGCCCTCCAGGTGCTTGGGGGATATGTTGATTAAACAGCCCCCCAGAAGTGAAATCCTGACTATGGGCCTGGTAGCACACACTTTGTTGGAACTGGTACTCTAAACACAATCTAAGTTCCACACATCTGGAAATGTCTTTTATATCCTAAGCTATTAGTATTATGATATTGTTGTCCTTGGATATTGTATACAAGCTTCACTGCTATCTGTTCTTGCAAATACTAGATTTTGGCATCTTGGAAGTGAGTTTCGATGTTTCTATTACCAACAGTACTTATTTCTTTTGTGTCCAATATTTGATATCTGTTATTTATAATCCAATGCAAATCTAAATTAATGTCTTTCCAATGTTTGAAAATGGTGAAAATTCAATAATTGAAGCGACTATAGCAAAAAGTTAACAAAACAAAGGTGATTGGTGACAATTTTTTTCCATACCTTAACTGATTTTCCATATTATGATGAAAATAATTGAGGAATAGTAAAGCAATTGAAATCAGAAATAGCCAGGGAAATAGAGATAACAGACATTTTGAAACAAGAAAAAACTCAGCAATTAAAGAACTACACTCCTGAAATAAAGAACTACATTATCACCAACTTCAAGAGCCAAAATATAGAACCACTTCTGTTATTTCTATTATAATAGGGTACTATGCTACATTCTACATGCAAGATGAAATGGAGCAGAAATTATAGAATTCTACATAATCAGTAACCACAGAAGCTGGAACTTATTATAGTGTATTTATTATTTCCATTTGTTGTAATTGAAAATTCATAATAAGCCATAGCCAGCTAATTGTTTCATGTTTTTTGTCATGTTATCCACCTGATCAGCAGAATTGGGAATTCTAATTACCCTTATAAGGCAGACTGGCATGAAGCAGTAAGATCATAAATTTTAAACCAATTATGCATGAAAATGGAAAAACATTAGCGTCTGACGTTTCACTTATCAAAAACCTCATAGTTTCCACTATCGGCATTTCACTACTAGAGCTATTGTGTATGTTAATGTTTAAATATAGAACAACCATATTACCATACCAAATACTATATGTTTTATGTAAAATTAGATGTAGTGCAAATGGTAGTTATAATAATTATTGCTCAACCACACCACTAATGCCACACTCAGATTAGATCTTAGTGCTGTCATATTTTTAGCAATAACATCTTTTGCTTGATTCAGTTATCTTGATTTCAGTATACAAAAGTCTAATACTTTCATCCATTTTTTCCTTTAGGAAGAATTAATGTATAACAATAATTGTAACAGACATAATTTACCTTGTTTATGATCAAATTTTGATCTGCTTAAGTTGATTGGATAGAGCAGAGTTTCAATCCAACTACCATATTCTAGTTTGTAGAGTATGTTGAACAAATCTAAAAATCCAAGTTTACAGGCCTGTTTGGGGTTTCAATCCTACCAAAATTCATTAAATCATGCATGAATCCCAAGCAGACTAAGCTCTATTTGAACAACTTGAGCATATCTAAAGTATTTTATAAAGTGAATAAGGTACCTATAATTTTTCCTAAATAGTAAACTATATGTAGATAACCTTAGCATAATCTCAACTGAAATGTTCTTATTAGGAAACCATCTCAATCAAACTGCATTTTAAGATATCTTATTTTAATAAACAGCTGTTAAGTACATGCCAAAAATGTTATTTCTTTTACTATATCAAACAGCTTCATCAGACTAGGTAAATAAAGGGTGTCCTGTGACGATTAAGACAAGGAATATATTGGACCTGGCGGTAGTGGAGAATTTTAATTTTGGGGATTTAAATTAGAGCAAATGCTGCATTGTTTCTTATTGCATAATCCAATGAGGTATTTGTTTTTGGTCACGTGACGTCCGAGTCAACACACCCTGTATATTAATGCCCGAGTTAATGCCTTTCTGTGTTCCTCCCAATGAAACAATTCCGACAAACTAGCACACTTGAGGTCTAAAGTGATTAATTCAAGAGGTACCCTCACGATTAAGACAAAACATGAAACGAACAGTAGCATAGGGGTGGAACACTAGCATAGGGGTGGAACACTAGCATAGGGGTATTATGTTATAATCAATGGTAGTGGTACAATCCTTTAAATACCTGTAGCTCTTGAATTCTTCAATTAAATCACTTTAGACCTAAAGTATGCTAGTTTGGTGGAATTGTTTCATCGGGGGGAATATGAAAAGGCATTAATAACAAGAAAAGACACAACATTTGCTCTAATTTACAACCCCAAAGTTATAATTCTCTACTACTACCCAATTCCTATATATTGCTTGTCCTAATCATCGTGGGAGACCCTGTATGTAGACTATTGCAATTTGTCAAACAATCCATTATGCTTTTCAGCCTATTTCACACACAATTTCAACTGAAAGTACAGTTTGTTAACACCCTGCTAGGTCCTCCTTCAAACTACATTCAGAAATATTGAAGCAACTGTTCCCAATAGGCATTAGATAAGCAAATCATTACCCGCAAAATCAACAGCATTAGGATCAGCACGATGAGTGAGCAATTTCACAACCTGATCAACATCTCCCTTAATAGCAGCTATATGAAGCGGGGTTTCACCTCGTTCGTTGCGTTCTCTGGATCGAGAGCTGCTGGAGCTAGGGCTCCGTGATCCAGCCTCTCCACTTGACGTCATCTGCAGCAAAAGGGCCATTTGCTGCCTCTCTGACATAGGAGTCACTGGTGTGGCCCTGTTTGAACCGCTGGAGCCCTTGGGCCGCATCGTCGAGGGCATTCCTTGACATTAATCTCAGCTAGCCTAAAACAGTTCAGTCGCATAACCTGGAATATGAATGCGGAACGAACGGATACGTACCACTGCAAACACTGGTTCCAGAATTGCGATTAGAATTTCATCCGTTTAATACAATGTGATTGTTGCTGACAGGTTGGTGAAAATATGTAATATCAATTCAAAATAAACTCAAACTTTAAATAAAAGAAAATAACCAAGACGGAAAAAGCTGGACAAATTACAGAAAAAATTACAGAACCAGACAAAAACGTGACAACTGACAGGATAGTGACGGCTGGCACCCCAAAATGATGACATTTGAATGTCACTCTGTCATGCATAAAACAATCAATACTTCATTCATAGACAACAGTGACAACACACACTATAGATGAGAGACTCCAATAGTAACGGATGGAACGCTGTTGATGAAACATGGGACCGGATTTGTGCGCTATCTGGTGGATCAAATAAACATTTCATTCTATACAGGCAACCAGTTTTACGGGATGTAAAAATTTTATCTGTATGATTCTAGTGGCATCCAAGGGTTTGGGTGAAATTAAAATTACTGGGCAAGTTCACTTCATAAGAGTGAACATTCCACGGTTTTGCAGTGGTTATGTTATGTACTTATGGTCTACAGTGACACAAGTGCGGAAACCAACATTGCGTTTTCAGCGAAAACGATATCTAATCGACGCTTCACTTGGCTAAGCGTGTGTCCTCACACAATGTGGGGCTGTTGAACCTTTTTGGGTCATTTGACTTAGAACAAGGTAATATTTGCTACAGCCGACTCTTTTTGGGAGCGACAAATCGTACTCGAAAAGAGCGAGATTGCAGTTGCAATCTTCATGCATTCTGTCTCTACATTTCACAAACGAACTGCCATTTTGATCACCTTTTAGACCAAGAAGGACTTTATAACGAAAATTTTAGATCAAAAAATGTGTGTATTTAAGCCACGAATTTTATAATGCTTTCGTGTTTAAGTAACATACATATGTAAAGGTCGCTGTGTTTTTTGTAATTTTACACTTTAGGTATGTTGTTTGTTCCTGGCCTGCTTGTTGTTGAAGACAGCATAATAGCATAGAAAATTTTGAAAATTGTTGACGATTGTATTAGAGCTGGCATTTTAAGTCTTTGTACTCAATTCAGTGCTGCTTTCCATTGGCAAACCTCAACGTTAAAGCCCTGAAGATGGCAATAGGCATTACCAAAAGCTTGATAGTTAACATCAGTCTCCTTTATAGAGTGACCCTCAGTCTTTTGGCTACAACCCCAATAATTTCTCAACTAAGTATATTAGGTTTTTTGGCCATAAGCTCCCTTGGTATTTCTGACTTTCATCTATACTGGTCATTAAATAACTAGGTAGTATAAGCCGTCCACTGCGCTCTCCATTGCGCAAAATTCCGGTGTGCCGTGCGGCGGCGAACATCTTAGCAACCAGAACGCAAAAGGCGTGGGCCCCTTCGCGTACTTACGACGCACGATTCGGAGACCCAGTCAATGCTCACCTCACGGTGTGAGGCGTAGTCATTGGGTAATGGAGCAGCAGCCCGATGTGTCAGAGCGCGGGATGCACCTTTTTTGCTCTAGGTTTTTAAAGTTGATGGGATTTTCTTTATCAGAAACAACTGCTTTTGAAATGACACAAAGCTAATGCTAATGACAATAGTAAGAAAAGACTTACTGTTATAGATATTTCTTCCTAAATTTGGACCATCCGAGATTTTCCACGATGATTTGGATATGTTACACTCAATAGCCGAATTCGGGCAACGAATACGCAGAACTAGTTTTGAGCAAGGAATATTTCCCAAACCCGAAATATTAGTTTTATACGGCTATTGAGCATTACCAAATAGGCAGAACTAGTTTTGCGGATCTTGAAATGCACAGAACTAGTTTTGCGCAACTTGAAACACTGTTCTGTGTAGTTCTGTGGTACGGAATGACAGCCAAAGTGAACATTCGTTATGTATTGTGTGTCAAAAACCATCAAAAACCTATCGTCTAGTCTAGGTTATGTTAGGTTAGGTTGGGTTAGGTTTGGTTTCTTTGCCAACGTTCTTGCAATATAAGTTTAGTACGAATCGTGAAAACGCAAAAAGAGGTTTGGAAGCACAAGCCTATTTGATGCTCACACAATCAAATAAAAAATTTAAACCAGCTTCAGTTGGCGATTTATTATTTGTTGGTATTCATTAAAATATATTTAACTTCTCCAACTTCATATTTATTTGAATCCGTCGCTGGCGCTGATTAAATGGAAGAAGCAGAATTTGTGCTGGTCATTCAGAAAATATACAGAGCTATACCTTATCCACCGAACAAACGGAGTAACCATGCACAATATTTGTAAATTTTTACTGTATGGTCAAGGGTTATATGCACACCGTGTACAAAACTCCATACTGAGAGCAGTGATGTTATTATAAACAGAAAAACTAAGTTCGATATATCCGAGTAAAGCCCCAAAATATGGGTTTGAAATAATTTTTTACTCCTTTTCTTCAGTGGACAGACTATAGTCCTGTGCATTTCAAGTTGCGCAAAACTAGTTCTGTGTATTTCAAGATGCGCAAAACTAGTTCTGCCTATTTGGTAATACTCAATAGCAGTACAAAATTCATATTTCGGGTTTGGAAAATATTTCTTGCTCAAAACTAGTTCTGCGTATTTTTTTCGGGCATTGCCCGAATTCGTGTATTGAGCGTAACAGATACAAATATCCTGATGTCCCTCTAGCTCCTTGCACGAGATAGACAAATCGACGGAGGGCAGCGTAAATACGGTCAAGGGAACGATTAGCATACACTCGCGAATTTCTAAAGGCATTTTGACCATATTCACGTACACTAAAATCATATCCAGCACTTCATTATTAGTTGTGCCGGTCCCACAGGGACGGAATTAAAAACGGGGATTTCATTATCGGTCAATATCTTGATATCTCTAAATATTCCGGTTATATGTTATTGGGAAAAATCACTCCTTTAGGCGAGTACTATATATACCCTATGAGGAAAAGTCCCAACTTAGAAACCACCTGTGTGTCTATGCGGTAAAGTACCTACGCAAAACTTTCAAGTATTTATTTCAAGCTTTTGGAAACTTAGACTCAATCTTCCAGGGAAGGTTATTGAAATTGCAGCGTGAGGATGTTACATGAAAAATATGCTAGACAGGAAATTTCATTTTGTACACCAACGATTAAGGTGAAGCCATCATTCCACGTATGTTCTACCAATCTATGTTATAGAGGGCTATTACAAGATGGACTTAAATAACGCCCAGCTTATTTAGGCCAGTCTTATGGGTATACCTTAACAAGGACACAAAATAGAGTTATTTGCCAGCGAGTTATTGCAGTTATAACAGATGATAGCATTATTTTGACATATGACATTTATTTTTGTAGCTCTATTCTCGAATCTCATCATTCCAAGTTTGTTTTTGTATTTCTATTTTCTAACATCATCGCTTGGAGTTTGTTTTTGGGACCTGCTTTGGTTTTTTTGCTTTTAGCTGAACAAATTCATATCATTATAGCCAATACATTTTGTTGCTGCTATAAGATACGTTTTTATTCCTGTTCACAGAAAGCACTCGCGCCTAACTACATTAGTTCATTCTCATAGGTGAATCTAATTCTACTTTTTTTTTCATTTTGAATTAAAAAGATAGCCACAAATCCCAAATAAGCGATAAGTAAACGAGAGCTGACTATTAATTAAACAAAAATTGTTCACAAGCCAGGGCTACAAAATACAAATCACGATAGACAGCAACACAGCAATAATACTTTTTAAATCCAGGTTAGGTAGAATAGTAGAAATAAAATAATCACGAACATATATCCGATCAGCGGAAATCGTAAAATAGGGCAAAAATAAGGGAAGCTCTAAATGCGTTTTAATAAGGCCGTGTCTTGTCCTAATTAGGGCTTTTTTGATCGCAAATCGCATCTGCGCTTGCGTAGATGTCAAAATAATGTTGTCCTTAAGTGGAGGTTATAGTAAACTGCTTGAGGATAAGAAATTTGCGGGGTATATAAGGGCAGAGGTAAGAAGTCGAGTAAGAGGGGGCGTGGCCTATTTACTATTCCTACTACAAGAATATAACATCATGTTATAAAAATTATTTTTAGGGCGTAGGCGCCGCACCAGAGATAACGCCGCACTCTTTTGTTTAAATACCGAGGGGTCTGTGATGTTGGTGATGGTGATGCCGAACCGGCTCCCGCTGACCCTTTTTTGATCGCCCGTCGCCGTCGTCGTTGAGAAATAGATATTGTATAATTTATACCTGGCATCCCAGTTGATCCTTTTTCTGCGTATTGCAGGCATATACATAATAATAAATACAATATGAGTATAAAGAGTTGTTCATAAGTGCAACTGAGTTGTCACACAAAAAATTAATTTATCCTATGTATAAGAGCGAAAGTAAGACGGAAAATAAGGTGGAAATATGAAAAAACAACAAGAAGTACCAATGACAATACTATGCGTGTAGGTATATGCTATTTGTAAAGCAGCTAAATTCAGTGAAGTTCACTGTACATTGAGCAGTTCTTTAGATATGGCAATGCTGTTGGAAAACTGAAAGATGTAAACGTATTACAGAATTGGCGTAAATACGGGGGATAGGGGAGACATGTCCCCCCCTTGGAACTATAAATTAAAAAAAACTATCATGTCTCATACTTTTTGCCTATAGCACCCCCAAAAGGCGCCAGCAAAACCAAATTATGCCTGCCCCCCTCCCCCAACCGGTAGGCCCCAAAAATATATCCCCCATAGTGAAACTATATCTACCTGCATTCTGAATTACAGCCGCCAAATTCGGTATTTCGATCCAACACAGATATACCTATGCACATATGCCAAAACGATTATGTACTCTGAAGAAAAAGAAAAATTTGCTTTCTCTGATGTTGAGTGATTAATAAAAAAATGCGAGTATTAATTGCGGACTATAATAGATGCCTATATGACCTCTTAAAGCTGCCACACCAAGATGGTGTCCTTATTTTACCTGATATATGACTTTTTGGATGAAAAATGGTGCTTTAAAGAGAAACCACAATTATTGGTTTTATCAAGTTCAGTGGCAGTTCCATGTCACAAAAAGTTACTATTGCTACCGTCTGAACACAAAAAATCGTGAAAGTGGAGAACTTAGCAAAGGAACATGACTTCTGGAATGAATAAATGTTAATGAAAATACAAGGTTTTTATCAGTTTATGTTATGAAGTAAAAAATGTAATTTCTATGCGCGACGCAAAAAAGTGTGAGCCCAAGACTCCTAACTTTTGGCCTGCAGTGGATAAGTCATCCAAAACCACCGACTACAAATTTAGTCGATGCCCAAAACAATATCTATCTCATTCCAGAAATGAATGAACTTCAGCTCATTCATAAACTGTAGTCTACATACTTTTGTATTGGTGGCGCTTTTGTCAGTGTCCCAATAGGCGCGCGATTGCTCAATGCAAGGCTCTGGCTGTAACCATTTTTGATCCTGTAGATTAATAATTTTTGGCGCAAAAACGTGGTTTTCGTTTTTTTAAAACTTCAATCTATGTTATTGTCGATCCCGATTTTAGAATAAGTTTATACAGAGTGATTGATGGGACCGTGAATTTAGTCAAAAAAGCGCCACTTTTGGCAATTTTTGAATAATTGTCTATTAGGAAATTTCAAAAAATACGTCGACATTAACATAGACCTGCCCTTTTTCTTAATGCTCATATATTTTTCAGTTCAGTTATCTCAAAATCGATAGTCAAAAATGGTTACAGCTGAACCATTGCAAACAGCTGTCACGTACGTACTCTAACCTCCTCTTAATAAGGCACAGGGCTTGCAATAACTCTCTATTGTTAACGCGCCTTTCATGGAGTTTGGTGCAATTATATCTAAGGATACGTACAGTAATTAAAGAATATCTGCACGCGACCGTGCTGCCAATCCGGTGAATGATGTGCAATACCACACACTTAGGTCTGAATTTTCTCTTAATCTCGTATCACACCTCGTTGTTTATTTGTTCGCCCGCTCGAGTTTTGAAACGGATTTCATTGGTTTCGACAGACATTGTATACGCATAGGAAATGAAAATAACATACATATATCATAACCTACGCTACATCTTCAGCAATTAAATAGCGTTATTGCATTATAATGCTGTGTTTGCTCACTTTGTTCTGTTATGAAAAAAGTGCATGCAATTCAGTTTGAAAACAAAATAACTACAATCCTGCATCGTTACAATTACATAAAAAATGAAGACATGTGATTGATTGGTAGGTACATAGGTACGCAAACATTCACAAAGAAATGAGAGTATGCCACATCTTCAACCAAAATGACTGAAATATTATTTGCAGCTATGCACTATTTATTAAAAATAACTGCTTGGTCAGATTTTTAATTCCGTGTCCTCCATATTACTGATGCAATCAGGCCAGTACTTACTATCCATACATTCGAGTACTGGACAGGCGCTCACGACATGACCATTTTCTATTCAAATATTAATCCCAACGCACATAATATAATCATACCCCATCATCTGCAAAAGAGAAGATAAGTTGTCTTTTATTATCCGGTAGCAAAAAAGGATATATGTATCTATGCGTCTGTTCCTCATCGAGATCAGTGTATAATAATGACAGAAACTGAGGGATTTATGCTTGCTATCCAGAACCAAGTCATTGCGGCACGGAACTACACGAAAAACATAATTAAATACCCATTCGTAACCGACGACAGCTGCAGAAAGTGCCACCAACAGAAAGAAACGATAGACCACATAACAAGCGCGGGCAAAACTCTCGCTAGAATTGAGTACACAGCTAGACATAATTCTGCAGCCAAAGTCATGTATCAAGCACTAGCCACAACAAACAAGCTAATAGAAAACACAGATCCATATTACAATTACACACCGACATCAGTACTCGAAAACAATGAATACAAACTATACTGGGACGTTGAAATACATACAGACAAGACTATTCCAGCAAATAAGCCAGATATAGCTTTTCAGTCAAATGCTGACAAAGTTATACCTATTTAATAGATATTGCTATTCCCTGTAACGTGGAAACTGTTGGATTGATTCCAATGAAATTTTGTCACAGCATTACTACCATGGTGAGGATGAAAATGCGTATGGTTTTTATAAATCATGCCAGTGGCTGTGCAGAACTAATAAAAAAACTAAAAATAAAAAAAGCTCAAATTTCGTTCTTAAGCGTTAATTTTTTCGGGAAAGGGGGGGGGGGGTGAAATTGGGCTGGTTAGGGGGTGGGGGGTTAAAAATTCGTTGTATTCATAATAGACTGTCCATTGCCTGTGAAAGAAAGAAAAGAAAAGCGGCATAATACACTGCTTTAGGTCCTTCCTAACGTTTCCTTCCTTTTTACAGAAACCAAGGGACTTAGAATTTTGTGATGTAGATACATACGGGTATCACTTTAGATCGTTCTGTATCGTGTAACTTGGAAATGACCGAATTCATTTTAATGAAATTTCGACACAGTATTATTACCTTGGCAGAGATAGAAAACACGAATGGCTTTTAGAAATCGTGTCAGCGGTGGCGCTGCAATAACCAAAAAACTAAAAATACAAAACAAATCAAACTTCGTTTATAGGCGTTTTCGGGGTCCCGGATCATTTTCCTACCTTTTTTGGATGTAGGTGAAATTGGGGCGGTTGGGGGGTGGGGGGTTGTGAAACAGAAAAATTTGTTGTATTGATAATAGGCTGACCATTGACATGTGAAGGAGAGAACTGTTGGCATAACTCAGATTATAGCTTCATGCTATGGAAAAATAATAAACTGGTATCACCGTAATGTGTGGGAAGTACTGAGTCAATCAACTTGACTTAATTTTTATATTCTTCTACTGCTGCAGTTGTTGCTGAAATGAAAAGCCCCAACTTTGAAAACATGCATTGAGCGTCTCACCTTACTACAAGAGTTTTTAAGAAATCCCAAAAATAATAATTGAATACTTTTTGTCGTATTTTGTTCACATAATAATATAAAAAAATTATTATTGAAATTCTGCATCACATACACATACAAAAAATTCATCAGTTACTATGCATGGATATACCATAATATACAAGTAAACGTATGCTGTGGCTGATTTTTACTGTAACCTTCGGTCAACAAGCTACATTAATTATTTTTTAATTCTTATAAATAATATACTTTCATTACTGCCTATTTTGACTGATCAAAATTAATTTTTCTTCTATAAATTGGGCAGACCTAACTAAGTGTATCAGCCTTGAATTTTTGCTAATAATATATCGTCGAGAACATATTGCCTCTCTAAAACGTAACTACGTAGCATGGAAGATAATTAGGACCCCACATTTAATTGTTAGGCTACAAAGCGTTTTGGGTTGGCGGAAAAAATTAAACTGCCCATTACTTACAAATATAACAACCATAATTTAATCTTGTAGTCACTGAGTTGTGTTCCAAAAGCTGGGTAAGGATACAATGGTTGGCCAAATATGACAATGGAATAGTTTTTGTGAAGATTGCTATAGGAAAATTGGTATCTATATTATTTATATGATTCCAAGAATCTTCTTTTCAAGCGTATCTGCTTGTCTACAGGTTCAGGAAATGATGATAGCCTAGTATAAATAACAATAATGACAAAATGGCTTTTTATTAATTACTAATGTACAGGGTGTCCCATTTTGGGCACTTTTATACGGGGTATCTCGGTTATTTTTGAAGATAGAGAGTTGCGGTTTTCGCGACAGTGCTACTTTTTGGTGATAATAAAGATGCCGCCAACAAAATTATCATGGCCTTCTTGGTTTTTGAGATACAGGGTGAAATCGAAAACTATCGATTTTGAGACCACCCTCGTATCTCGGTTGTCTTTTATCTTATTGAAAAGTTTAAAAAGGGGTCTTAAAGAATGTTTATATGTTCATTCGGACGCTATTTACCTGCATGGCACCCTCGGTCAGAAAGAAGAACACTAGAGCGTTTAAAAACAAACAGAATTTCCGTATGTAAACAATATCACTACTTATACATAAAATATAAATTATATCTGGACATTAAAAAAACCGATATAAAAACACAAGACCAAACACGTTGAAGTACCCTGAATATAAGGCAACTTATGAGTCACTACCTTGTTCACCCTTTCTAATAACTTTTCCCCATACTATTTTTGCGGACATAATCTTTTACTACAAAAAGGAGACAGGCTGTTATACAACAGAATTTGAAGTAAGGATAATCGAACGATCAACCTTCATAAGAAAAAAGGATAAACGAACTCTCGTTATTCCCAGATACTTTCATGAAAATAAAGAAATCGAATAAGCCATACATAATTATGAAAGTCAGCTGTAACAGATATATTGCAAGCCAATAGAGATTGCAAGCCAATTGACTGTTAGTATCAAGCACTGATGGAACCACTTAAACTACTATAGCGTATAATATAATTATGCGTGATGTCAGCCAGGAGATCTCCAGTTGAACGTTTACGTTGGAATCCACTTTCTGTCTATCGGTAATCAAGTGCGTAGATAATACCCCCCCCCCCCCCCTTATAACATGATACAGCTCAAGGTGTTTCATGAGCTCTTGGTTGACGCATTTATCCATAACTTTGCTGATCACAGAAAGCAGAGCTATAGGTCTATAGTCAAATGCAATTTCTCTGTAGCATAAAGTCAAATTATGTACCTGTACTTCGAAATTACTCGTCATTTATTGTGCAATAACCAAACTTACATTTCTGGTACGCACATAAAATCTGCATAGTAAAGAATGAGCCTCAGACACAGATATAACTCAGAACAGAAAATAATAATGATTACATGAGTCACTAAGGATACTAACTGTCCTAGGCTGACACCACGCTGACAACATATTATTTTGTTGACCAGTTTGACTCTACTGTCAATTCTTTGCTGTTGCACTTTACACACTTTACTGATGAATACAGAATGACCATCAGTATCGCATCTAAAATCAATCCTGCCTCTTTTATGATAGGCTGGTATAACAAAAAACAGCCCAAGGCAACGACAAAATGATCTTCGAATAAATCACATCAAAATCTGAAAAAATCATATTACCTATGTAGTCCAATCTTTATTTCGTAAAAAATGCATTTGACAGCAAAAGGTCGGAAAGAGATGGTAGACGTTGGTCCTCTGAACTTACACCTAGGTTTGCGACCTCGGGACTTAGCTGCTCGAGGCTGGAGGAGGGGGGGGAACTCTGCTGCGCGACGACTTTCGGAAAATACCGTGATTTTTGGTAAGTGACATGAAAAAAGCTTCAAATGATTTACGGAGAGAAAAAAATTCTGTATAATTTTGGTCTTAACATTTTTCGTGTGGGACCAATAGTTTTCCTCCTACAGTGCGCCAAAGTTAGTGGGTGGTTTGTGATCTTCACTAAAATCCGAATTAAAACAAAGAACTCAAAATAACCTGCAATATTTTTCTTTCCCCAAAAGAATGATATCTTCGCATTTCTTTATTATTTGCAGCTGCCTAAACTCATGCATTTGATTTGAAAAAAATTTACTGTGTAAGGCTTTCGCGCCCATCGTCCAATGAATTTGTGGTTCTTGGGTTTTTAGGCCGGCGTCGTTTAGCGTCGAAGCTTGACGTTTCGCCACCACGAGTGGATGGCATCTTCAGGAGCTATTTCACTTCGGCGACTTCCAAAATACTGACGGCTGGTGGATCTGCACCTGTATTTATACCTGCTAATGGTGACGTGGCCCAACCAGGTAGCGTTGGTAGCCCCGCCCCTTCGCGATATGGTAGAGTTTTCAGGTCCTTTAGGATGGGTACCCATGTCCGGTTGACTTTCTGTGATTCTTTTTTACTATTGAAATTATTATGATGGTTTTGTATCTAGATGTCATCTCTGTGAAGTCTGGCATGGTATGCAGACGTTGCGGCAAGAACCTGAGTTTCTTCAAACTTGATCCTGTGACTTCCCTCCTTAATTGCATGTTGGGTTACCGCTGGTTTGTCCGTATTTGTAAAAAAATACATTATTTAGGAACGCACCGCTACCTACTACTGATATGTGCTGTTGCAAAAAATGTCTTATTTCTGCATATCTTTAGTGGAAATAATACTACCTCGGCATTGTATAATTAAGACACGATTCAATTTGCGACCTCTGAGCGTTGCCGCTTGAAGGTGGGCGGGTGGGGGGTGAAAACTGTTTTGTGACGCTTTGCTGAAACAAATAGCGCCATTGTGGTGAGTAGTATCGAAAAACAGTTCAAATAATATATGAAGACAACAAAATTCTCCACAATTTTGGTCTGTACATGTTTGTTGTACGACCAATAGTTTCTATTCTACAGCACCCCAAAATTAGGGGGTGGTATTTTATTTTCACTAAAATCAGAATTTTATGGCGTATTAAATCGAAGAATGCGGTCAAAAAGTTCTGTAGCACTTTTTCTCCCAAGAGAATAACATTTTTCATATCCCTATTGTCTGCAGCTGCCTAAATAATACATTATCTGGGCTTAAAAAAGCACATTTAGGTACACACCGCTACCTACTTCCGATACTAGCCAACGTTAAGTCCTACAAAAGTTTTTGAGCGCAAAAGAAATGAAATTAGGTGGGATGGTAGACACTGGCCCCCTCAACCTACACCTAGGGTAAGAGCACGTAAGCGTACGTAGTCTGTTTAGAGTACGCAGTGCCAAAATAACATAGTTGTGAGCTCGTCCGATAGGTTTAGTGTACAGTGTAGATGAACCTGTAGGAAGCTTATTGTTGTACAAAATACGGCGGTGCTTTGCAAAAAATTATCAGGAAAAAATGCAAGTAGAAGTAATTTGTGTATTATTTTATAACCTTTTGCAAGACTGCAATAGTTAGTATTTGATCAAAATGAAGTTTCATACTGGATTTTGACTACGCGGCGTAGTGGCGGTTTTATAGGTTATAAAATCATCCATATGCTTTGTGTAAATGTGGTTGCATATTTTGACGGCATGCTATTCTTTGTTTCCTTGATCATGTCCCAAAGAGTACGCCCACAAGGAGTACGCGCGTACTATTAACCTCTACAGCATACAAAGATATGTTAACAGAAAAACTAGAGTTAAAAGGAAATATTGTAAAGAAAAAGGCCTTCGGTGAAAAACATAAAGTCTCAGAGGACCACCCAAGAAAAAAATTGAAGCTTAAGTTATCGGCTTCTAAGGGCTTTACCGACTCTGTAAATAATGTTTCCTGTCCCTTATGCAGAGAACATTACAGCCCTTCGGAATGGATTAGATGCGACTTTTGTGCTACTTGGTGGCATAAAGAGTGTACCAAATATTCTGGGTTTGGTGAATTTGTATGCGATTTTTGTTGAGGATACCTGCGTACTCTTATCACCAGCACTGCGTACTCTTTGAAACCAGAGTCCGCAAGAGTACGCATGTGCGTTTTTTTTAAAGTAGTTGGAATTTGTGGGGGGGGGAACTGCTTCGCGACGATTTTCTAAAAATAGCGTCGTTTTAGTAAGTGCTATCGAAAAAAGTTTCAAACTAGAGAATTCAATTTGCGATATCTGGGGGTTGAATTGAATCACCAAATTTCACTTCTTTTTGCTGTCAAAACGCCCCTACCGCCTGAACCAGTGATCCAATTTTGGTTTACAGACTACTGCTCACCATGCCCTTATTGAAGCTGAAGCTCAGTTGACCAAGGAATCGGAAATGTAAAACTGCTTTAACTTCATGTAGCCAGCTTCTACCATCTTATTTTACAATCATTCCCCATTTTGTCTCCATACTGCACGGCATGACTTTAACGCACCAGCTTCTAGGCTATAACTTTTTATTTGTACAAGTATGATAACAATAGGGACGTTCATCAATTTCATAAAGAAGTCACTTGTTTTAAATGCAGGCGATTACCAAAGAACCTGATGTGCGCAAAATGTGAATAAATTATTTAAAGAATAGAAGCGTGTTAGCGTTAAGCAAGCCTGCACTCACAGCATTGATATGTGCGTTTCACACACTGCTAAAGAAAAACAAAAGCCTGTAATTATATTTCAAAAACTGGACAATTACGAATCCTGAAGAGTTACTAAATAAAAAAAGCTTAAGACATTATTTTTGCAAAGGTTCTAATTTGGAAATAATGGTAGTGTCAATTATCTAGATTGTTGAACGTTGCGTCAATCACTGAATGCCTTTGCTAATGAGGTCACTGTCATTATTACGAATCCTTTATTTATGTTTGGTTTGCAGATATCTTTCCCAGATATGTCAATTATGGTTTTTATCTAGGGAGTAATTGGAGTGATCTCGTTTTTCTTAGATAGTTATCGAATTCCTAAGCTTTGCTTGACTGCTAGGTACCATACGCAAGGGGCTTTAAATGCAAATACTTCGGTTTTGTGGCTTTTGGCGATTTTATAATTGAAACTACTATGTATCGTGTAAGGCTATGGTTGCCATGGGCCATGTTTTCGGACTGTTCGGTCGGTGATCGGTCACGAGCGCGCGCGGTTTGATTTTTACTTGTTTACAGAAAGGGTGCCTTCATCGGCACCGGTCACTTGCGCGCCGAAAGAAAATTAAGCTTGGTTACTCCTAATGACCACATCCCTTTTATTCTTGCGAACTTTCGTCTGTCTTTTTACGACTTGCGGTAGCTTACAGTTGCTTCTTAGATTATTTAAATGACTATCCGGCTTCTGTAGGTATATAAAACTACCCCTATGAAAATATTTCAGTAGTTTGCAATCCTTAGTTGCTGTTTGTGAGTATTGTTTGTGTTCTGCTTTTTCATCATGGACACTATGTTAAGTGTGAAAGGGAAGAAATTAATAGTCCTTGAAGAGTATACGTTCCAAAGTGATAAAGAAACCACCCGTGCTGTAGTCTCCAGATGCTCTAGAAGAGGATGCATAGCATCTTTGCTGATAGATCAATCGGAAGAGATTGTTCTTAAAAGAAATAATGAGCACAACCATGATGCTACCACAAAACAAGCTGTGAAGGTAAATTTCTCGGAGTTCTTTTTACATCGTCAAAAAATCGACTAAATTTGTGACAAATTAGAACACGTTCTGATTAATTAAAAATTTTTGGGGTATTATAAAGACATTTCGGTCTGCTGACAATACCAACTGCCTTATTTGCATCTATTATAGTGATCAGATTAACTTATTATGTTCAAAACAAAATTTCGCATTTAATAGTATAAAAAAGTAATTCATTTCTGCCAAGTCGAAAGTAACGATACCTCTGACTGGAGTTCTACAAATTCTTCAGTAACTATTAGCAAGATCGCAAAAAATTACGAATGAATTAAAATCGGTTAAAAAGACATAAGTTTACCTCGCCGCCCCGCGCGCTAGTATCCACATACCTGCCTATTATCCAAAATATTGTGGGGGCTTCTGACCGGTGGGATTAGGACAAATCTGACCGCGGCGCACTAGTCTTATGGTCCATCTGGTGATCCAAATATTTTGCGCGCTTCTGACGGGTGGGATTAGGACCAATCTGACCGCGGCGCGCTAGTGTCCTATGGCCGTTCGGTCGGCGTTGGCAGCATTGGACAGTTTAATGAAGGTTACCTCGAAAACGGTTACCTCTAGGGAGTTGAGCAAAGTATACCTTTTTTACGTAAAACATATTGAGGAATTTATTTATTTTTTTTTTGATACTCATATTGATGCACCAAACCGGAAAAAAGTTTTGATAATTTAAATGAGTTCAATGTGCCGTAGGTGGTGCCCTCTATTCATGATAGCAAAACCGTTGTTGAATTTGGATTTCACGCCTTAAGGAATCCCTCGATACGTAATTCTATATCATTGTGCCATTTTATTGCGGAAAAATTGAGACAAAACTGAAACAAAAGTAAAACTTTGACACCCTGTGTCTTGAAAGTTAAGCATTTTAAGGAATCATGTTCTCATTTCAATGTTGAGGTTGAGGTCTATCTTAGAATCTCTGCATCTCGTACGATGGGTATCCATGTCCTTTGTTGTTGAAGTTGTTTTTATATTTATAAATCTTGATGGACTTCCTGTACCATCTGGCATAATAAGAGGAGGTCGTAGCAAGAGCCTGTGCCTCCTCAAACTTTATCTTAGTGCACAGAGCAACCGCCCCTACTCCTAATCCGGGGTATATAAGTACTCAACCTGTTAACACGGTCTCAGTTTCTCGGGGCATGCCGAACAGGTACCAGCTTCTGAGGATGCCAACCAGTCGCGTCGCCGAAACGTCAAGCAGCAAAGCGCCCCGACGCTAAGGTGGCGTACCGTGTCGACGCCTAACAAACACTTGAAGAACTAACAGTTCGTCAAATTACTCTGTTGTAATTGAGAACAACTGAAGTAATTGTTAGGCCTAGTTTCACAATCATTGGTAACCCAGATGGAAGTAGTTATTGGAGAGCTCTGTTTCACAAAGAAAACCAATGGTTGAACTTATTTATTTTTGAGTTGGCGCCACGGATTGATCTCAGAGCACTGCCATAACGGTGTTCCATGAATAAAAGCTAACCCTTTGACAAAGAAACCTAACCTTTCTTTTCATATTTTTGATTTATGTCATCACAGAGCATAATCAAAATCCATCGACGTCTTAGACGTCAGTACCAAAATCCATGTTTTTATAACCTCCAAAGCTGTCATCAATTGACCACAATAAAAGCCAAGATAACCCATACCGCATTCTTGGGTTAACATAACTACTGGTTGACTAGAGCTTTTGACGTATACCGTCGATTGTGAAATGGATTATTTTCGCTAACCACTAGTTTCTTTTTGACCACTAGTTAACTAACGATTGTGAAACTAGGCCTTAGTGATTCTAAAAATTAAAACAGCGGGACACTAACATTTTTCCACAGAGATACAGGAACAAGTCTTTTAACTGCAGTGGCGCAAACACAATTTTATTTAGGGACAAAAGCTTAATTCAGATGCACATGACAATACCCTCGACAATACCACATTCGACGATACGAAACTGTTCCTATTGGTGGAAATATTTTGATTCGACATCATTTTGAATATTTTAACCAATAAGGACAGTTTCGTACTGTCGTATCGTCGGATGTCGTGTGCATCTGAACTAGGCTTTCTTGGGGAAATCTTTTTATATATGAACCTCCCTTCGGTGTTCATGCTGCAGTAATGTTTAGAGTCGTTTGCCTATTATCTGTAACCATGCTGTTAAATTTGCCTTGCTGTACGATAGCCATCTGCATATCCTAGAGTCCTATTTCCATCCATGCCTAACAGACTTTTGTACGAAGTTAAGGCCTCCCTATATGGTCATTCCACCTTCCCTTATTTTTTGCACAAGTTGAAACTTCACCTGACTTTGTCCACCAAGAGACATTCTGATTGGATCCCTTGTCCACTAAGGGGCAATTGTCGTGAATATCTGAGATGGTAACGTCCTGCAGCTGTTCCGCTGGCAACTCAAGTTTCAACGTCTTTTATCGTTATATTCATCCTTCCCAGACTGTGACTGTGAAGTAGTATCTATACCCTTCCCAGTCTGTTTTTCTAGAATTACGATACGCAATATTAATTTTTGCCGATTTCACTATGTTAAACATGATGCGTCGGTAATCTGAACAAGTTTCCTCGTCAAACATATGTCAGTTCCCTACTTTACTCGCTATACCTTTATAGCTGTAGAAATCATCATCATGGTCACAATGTCTTAACAGACATGTTGTGAACTCGTAGAATGCATTTACTCATTTTACGAGTTCCTCTTGAGATATCATTAAGATCTTTAATGTAGTAGTTTCCCATCTGCATCCTCATGCCGTTGACCAGATGGTATCATCCGCCTTTAGGGGCAATTTCTCACCCCAAGGACAAGAAGGTGCCCTGACTCTTCTCAACTCGTCCACCCAAAGCTGTTGGTTGAGAAGAGGTTAATGTTTATACCGACAGTAGTTCGGTACCTTTTAGTCGCCTCTTACGACACGCAGGATGTACGATGGGAGATATTCTAACCCGCCTCCATACGGGGAGCTGTAGAAATAGTCATGCCTATAACTTCCTGTCATCGACAATCATTATAAGTAAGGTATTACCCAGATTCAGTAGATCAATAAAAAAACCCATGATACTACGACTTTAGAAGGTATGCTCACGCGCATGATGTCTTCCGTCTCGCTTCCACCTGTGACGTCAGCGTGTGACAAACGGGGTTTGTTTACTCGTTTAGTTACAGGTTATAGCCGAACATTTTCAGTTTATTTTCTTGAGTTTACTCGTTTACCGTAGTATAGTTTGATAAAACATTAATTATTTGCGATTCTGGAGTTTAACACATATTTGAACAATGGTTTATTGAGTGGGATGTAATAATAAAAAAGTAAAAACTATTCGTCACACTACCGCTACTTGGGATGGTTTGGAAAATTTGGCAGGTTTCATTGCATTTAAGTTGAAAAATAAGGAGAAACTGGGTTATATCCCAGATTGCACAGATACTTCTCTCGGTTGGGTCAACCCAAGGTCAACCATTTAACAGAAGGTGGACTACAAAAACATACAGATGAGTTCTTGGCAAAATGTAATGAGCTCGGCCATATATTTTCCAACTATAATGGAAACGCTTTGAAAATTGAAAAAAAAAACTATCTTGCGAATTTAAACAAATTATCAGAAAATATATTTCAGAATACGAGTTCTTGATAGGGGAATTAGAGAGACCTCGAATATTAGAAAACTGAGATTCACTAACATTGTAAAATAGTATAAAGTAATAAGTATTCAGGGTCCTGCGACGGTGTATCCAGCTTTCCTAGCGCCTTTCCTATTTGGAATAAAAAAAAGCTACATAAAATAAAAATGCGCTAAAAGATGGTTGGAGATTTACAGGTTGCAGAACGTATTTTGATACTTCATTTTCAGTTCATATAGAGAAAGGCTAGTTCTATATATGCTCTGATTCACCCCTTTTTCAGTTCTCATTGTCTGTCCAAAATATATTTCCCCATAGACTCATATATACAGAATCAATACCTAACTCTAACACAAGAGAGCAACAAATAATGTGCCCTATACCCAGGCCATCAGAAACCATCACAAGTGGATCAAACCTTTTAATTCAAACATATTATTAAACAGATACATCGTGTGAAAACACTGAAAAAAATTGAGGAAAAACCTGTTATTACTAGGAATCTTTAGTATACGAGAATTCACCTGTACTAGCTAAATACAATGCCCAGAAAGATATTGTATTGTTGTATTGTGATACGTTTTTAGTTTATGTTTAATATATACGGGGCTGTGACATATATTTGCATAAATAAAAAATAAGAAAATTTGGTAATGTATTTTTCCACCAGTCATTGGCAGAAAAAAGTCAATATTCATTCGCCATAAACATAATGCCATTATGCTTGTTCATGATTTTTAAAAACCTCTAATGACAAAATCATGTTATTTATTCCTTGTCTACCTTTTATTAAGAGAATTATACAGTAAATACATATACAAATTGGCTTGAAGAGCTGGCGACGCAACATCATAATCTATATATAAAAAAAAGAATGGTAATCAAAGGCTCCTGAATGGAGTATATAAAAATTCCACCCCCTACCCGAGAAATTTTCCCACAAAAAGATGGTTTCACTAGGCACTCCAATCAACCTCTTATATGAGATTTCAGAAAAATACGTCCAGACCGCTCTGGCTCTGTTCTTTTTCCACAACGTAAATTTTTTTTGAGCACATACATTCAAATTTTTGTATCTGAAATTCAGAACGCTCGGAACTACTGCAAACGTGTCAGGCGTCGATTAATATCAATTCTCTGTATAACTATTTCACCAATTTTTTATTCAGATACAGAGCAATATGTATCGTTTATATTATACTGTGCATGAGCTATTTTCATTTTGTATGAATATTAAATATCTAAGACAGATATAACAGGAAACGAAATAAAACTTTCAAAAATCAATGCTTTGGCGCCATGTGCTTGTACATTTTTGTCACACGGTGACGTCATGCGCAGACCGGTTCGAAATCTGTCCGCCAAGTGATCATATCTGTCAGTGTCGTAGTATCATGAAAAAAACCTTTCACCTACTGACGTCTAAGACGTCAACCGACACGAAGTGTCAGAATTGAGTCTACCGATTTTTATTAAATAATTTGAATAGAAAGCAGAAATAAATATGGAAGATGAGTTTGGGTGGTCACTTGGTGACCCCTCCAGGGTCACAAATGGGGGCAACCCGAATTTTGACCAGCTTGAGAGCCAGCAGCAAAAATTCGAAAGCACGCGGCACCCGAGCGAGACGTCCACAGTGACAGCTATGGAGAAATATGGTGGCAGCTACGGAACAGAGCAGCAAGATAAGCTACATCGCATCATTGCAGACCAGGCACAACAGATTAAGGACCAGGCAGAGCAAATCAAGAGACTGACAGACTGCGTTGAGTCACTAAATACCCAGGTTTTTAATCTTAATAATCTTCTTAATAAATTCATGCCTAATAATGACAGTTCTTCCAAATAATCAAAGCGCAGACATGACAGCCCAACTAGTGATTTACATACTGAAACTGACGATGATATACAGGGTGGTGATTTCACTACTGCCCGACGACGTCGCAAAAAGCGAACAGTTAGTAAAGTAGACGAATTTCCGCCTTTACCGACACACAGATCCCCAAGAAGCGCCACGTCAATAAACCAAATACCGCCTGCGTCAGTTCTTTCTACTTCTGCCAGCCAGCCAATGGGTATGCAAACCCCAACCTCAAAACAGGCTGAAACGCCTATATGACTATCACCAGCTGCTCCATCGGCTGGCAGCAACATTGCTGTTTCGCCATCTCAAGCTACCATTGATACACAGGATCAACAAACTCGTCAAGCCCGAGTGACTCCGGTTGTATTGAGGGATGCGACGAAATGGCGCACCATTAACTATTCTTTCATTAGCCTTGGCATAAAGATTACGCGCGCAGTAGCTGTTGATGCTGGGATACGTATAGTACCCAAAAGCGAGGACGATTATCGGAAGATAATCCGGCTTTTTAAAGAGGAAATTATTCCTCACCACACATTTCCTCTGCCCTCTGAAAGAAACATCCACGCTGTCATCAGAGGGATCCCAGCATCAACTAAAGAGCAGGAAATCAAAGAGGAGCTCGAACAGAAGGGTTATGCTCCCCACCACATAATTCGCCTGAAGCGCAACGGTGGCGTGCCCATGCCTTTGGTAGTGGTGATTCTGCCAAAGTCAGAAAAATCTCAGCAAGTTTTTAATGAGCACGAATTTCTAGGACTGTCTGTCAGAGTTGAGGTGCAAAAGAACTCCCGATTGATAGGACAGTGTCACCGCTGCCAGAAGTATGGACACGCTCAGTCGTACTGTACTGCTTCTCCAAAGTGTCTGAAATGTGCCCAAGACCACATGGCACATCTGTGCCCTCAAACAGGACAAGAGGTGCGCAAATGTGCGAACTGTGGTGGGGATCATCCGGCAAGCAGTCCCACCTGCAGATCCACTCCTAGGAGGAATCTACAAGTCATCGCACAAAGGTGAACCAATTCATACGCGGACGCAGCCAAGGTTGCAACCTTGACTACTCCTGCTGCCTCGAGCTCACCTTCGACTGCTCAAAGCGTGGACTTGGCAACAGCGCTCAAGTCCTTGCAGCAAATAATTAGTCCTCTGATAAGCGCCACACAGGCCTTACAGGCGATTTTTCCGGTAAATGTCTAGGTACAATAGTAGACAGCCTGCATTTATCAAAATTCTTTTTTGGAATTGTTTAGATCTAAGGGACATTCCCAAAAAACGGGAGTTTCACCAAGTTCTTTTGGATGAATGCATAGACGTAGCTCTGCTGCAGGAAACATTACTTAATCCGGGAGATCGCCTAGCTTTCTCGAATTATGATGTCATCCGCGCTGATAGACTGAATGGACGGGGTGGCGGCTTGGCGGTGCTGATCAAACGTGGTATTGACTATCACAGAAGGACAAATGCTGAGATGCAAACCATCGAGGCAGCTTCTGTGGTAGTCAGTATGGCAGGAGGCATCCCGTTGATCACATCGGTGTATGTCAGGTGTGGTGCCAGGTTACGTGAGGTGGACTTGGAGGTTCTCTTGTACTACTCGGGTCCGCTTCTCGTGGCAGGGGACTTCAACTGCAAACATCGAGCATGGCATTCTAGGCTAAATTCTGCCAGTGGAATTCGGCTGTATAACCATGCAGTACGAAATGGGTGTCTCATACATAGTACTGACGAGCCTACACACTATCCATTCAATCATCTCCAAGCACCAGATGTAATTGATTTTGCAATATCTAGAAGCTGTAGATACAGTATTACTTCTCGTGTCATGTATGACATCTCAAACGACCATCTTCCTGTAGTTTTTGAGGTGGGTGATGGGAATACTTTGGAGGAGGAAACTCCTCCAAAGAAACGCGTTGATTGGGAACTATACAAGTCCCTTCTCAGAGAGTTTCCAGATATCCCGATCATAGATGATGAGAATGAAATAGATGCCGCTCAAATGGAATGGACAAATCTTGTCCATGAAGTGAGAAACGCTCTTCATGAATTCCGAAACGAGCAGTGGAGCGACTTTCTGGCGGGAATGCTGGACTCAAGTGTTCCTCTCTGGAAAGTAGCAAAATCGCTCAGGAATGGCAAGCGGGAACAGCTTCCCCATATCCATGGTCCTGGAGGTGTTGTCTACACGACTGAGGAAAAGGTGGAGGTTTTTGCTGATGCCATGGAAAATCAGTTCTCACCCAACTATGATCTGAATAATGACCTCGATGAGGAGCGACAAATTGTAAGATCCGTCAGGAGATATTTTGCTTCTGTTTGTGATTCCTCTTCTGAAGATTCTTCTTCGGAAAATTCTTCTACAGAAGCTCTACATAGCACACCCGAAGAATCACAAGTGACTCCTCATTGCACACCAGCAGAGCTTCAAGGTCATATTAAAGACCTAAAGGTGCGTCAAGCACCTGGAGAGGACCAGATCACAAATAAGCCATTGAAGTTACTTTCGCCGAAGGCTTTGACATATCTGGTGGCAATAATTAACGCAATTCTCAGAACTCAGTACTTTCCAAGGGCATGGAAGGTTGCTGATGTCGTCATGATTCCAAAGAAGGTGGGTTCGATTTTTCCGCAGGATTATCGTCCCATTAGTCTACTGTCTGGGCCGTCTAAGCTTGCCGAAAAGGTGGTTAAACGTCACCTTGAGAATTGCTCGTCAGATCACAACACGATTCCTGACGTTCAATTTGGATTTCGGTCTGAGCACAGCACGGAGTTGCAGGCAGTCAGGCTGGTGGGCGTATAACCAGTGGATTCACCCAAGACAAAAGTACTGGCATCTTGCTTCTGGATGTATCAAAGGCTGTATCAAAGGCTTTTGACAAGGTGTGGCATGAGGGCCTCCTCTATAAATTAATTCAAAAGGGTTTCCCATTTTGGCTTCTAAAACTTTTAAAATCCTTTCTCGAAGGAAGGAAATTTAGAATCAAAATTAACAATACTTTTTCGACATTACGGCCCATAAAGGCCGGTGTTCCTCAGGGTTCGGTCCTAGGACCTATCCTTTATTCACTTTTTATTCATGACGTCCCTTGCCCCAGCAACTGTGAAGTCTATCTCTACGCTGACGACACTGCGATTGTAGCTCAGTCGTGGACTGGAGATCTGGTCCGCGATGGGCTGCAGCTTGCGGTGTTAGAGTGGGCGGACCGGTGGCTCATCAAAATCAATCATTCGAAAACGCAGGCTATATATTGTACCAAAAAGCGTCGTGGTGCCCCGTTAGAGGTCTCAGTGAACGGTGCTAGGATTCCATGGGAAAATTCTGCCAAGTGCCTAGGAATTACCCTCGACGGCATGACTTGGCAGAAGCACAATGAAGCGTTAAAAACAAAATTCGAAATTACGAACAAAAAGGAAACAAAAAAAAACTTTTTTATGGCTTTTCTCATGTGTACTAAAACCGTACGCTAAATAAATAAAAAATAAGTACTTTTACCCTTAATCTAAACACTCGGCACTCCCTTGACCCCAGTCAGATGGCTTGCAGAAAGATAAAATAGGAAATGCCGAGGTATTCAACTACTTCCTTATTTTATTACAATTCTGTCAATTTATGATTACAAAAATATGCGACAACAAATCTTCCTGCTTGAGCTGGAGTGGGCGACAAGCTAATACGTATACTCTCCATTTATAATGAGCAAGATTGAACAGCTGGATATACGTCAAGGTCCGATTTTCTGAAAATTCCTTGTGTGACTGAAACATATGACACCGTAGATGGCGTAATACTCATATCTGAAATCTATTAAAGTATCACCTCCGCACATTCACACGACCATGTGTATCAGGTACAGGACCGTGTTAACTTATAGACGTATTCTCGTTATGTGTTTACTGGTATTGAACACACGTTATTATCTGTCTATTTATCTATCTGTCGATCATAGCGTTACCAAAACGCGTCGACCGTATAGGGTGTCTCAGATACATTCATAATGTATAAGATCGTAGTAATACCGCAAATTTCTATATTATTAGGCAGTTTTCGTTACTTACAAAGTGATGTTCCGTTTAACGATGTTTGACAACTTTGACATTGCATTTCGTTTTACGTATGTCGTAATCGCTAAATGCCGGTATTGTACGGACGATAGCCATAGCGATTAACGAAGCGACACGCATGCGCCGCACGAATAAAAATTAGATCATAACCTGTTTTGGTTTTGACAGTGATACTGGTTTTGACCTTTGAGTAGATCTGCAACAATTATTATCCGTCGTTTTACGAAAATGCTTCCAAATTCGTCAAGCTCAAAGAGTGTGTTACAAATCATAAAAAGAGTCCAAAGAGAAGGCGACCAAATTTTATTAACAGAAATACCGGCAAATAATCCTTATCCTGATCTTTCAAAATGGAACCTGGTGGTTGCCAATTTCTTAGAGGCAACTGGAAATACTTCCAACAATATCGCATCTTCAAACTCTGAGTCATCACTGGAATCCAATAAAATCAACTCGTCCATCATTTTACAGCGAACACTGTTGAATTATGATTTTTCTTTAAACGTCAACCTTTACAATACTCATCTGCTATTTTGACGTTATGGTGTCAAAGTTGTAGCTCACAATATCACAGAAGGGAGATGTAAAGCTCATATGGGTTCCAAGCCACACAGGAATAACAGGAAATGAACATGCAGACAAATTAGCGCTGGCCGGTAGAAACCAAAACCTTGTATATCAGAACAACTCAATACCTGGGAGAAGCTTTTTACGACTAATAAAAGACAAACTCTGGAATCAATGGATAGAAAACTACAAGAATGGGCATCAAAATAAGGGTCAGTACTACTTTGATTTACAACCCACTCCCTTAAAGATACCATGGTTCTATAACTTAAGGTATAACAACAGAGCTATGATCTCATTGATAACAAGGATGAGGCACTGTTGCACCCCTACGCACCTCCACAAAATAGGAATGAAGGATGACCCGAACTGTGCCTGTGGAGAATATGGCAGTCTAGACCATATAATTTTCAATTGCGCTCTGAGACCTCAACTAGGCAACAGATGTTATACACAAGCATTGGAGGTCAGCAAAGGGCCGGCCAACATGAAAACGCTATGCATTTACCCCACATCAAAAGTGATTAAAGACATTGTGCAAAAACAAAATTAAAATATAAATCGGGGGAAAACAAAAACACTGTGAAATATGACGTAATGGAGACAAAACAAGAAATTTGGGCAGCTATCTGAATAGACACGAGTCCACAGGAAGAGAAGAAGAAGAAGAAGAAGAAGAAGAAGGTTAGGGGGCATCTTACAGTGGTGTCTTGCTCCGAAAACTATTTGTTTATCTGTCAAATAGCGGCTCTGACAACGTATTTGTTAACCGAAGCGGTAAGATTAATTAAGAACAACGAAAACTAGCTATTATTATAATAATTCAACAGATAAGTTTTGAGCCTGGAGGCTATGAGCTCAGAACAGGAAAGCAGAACGTTAAATAGGCCTACAGGTACAGGAGTATGATGGCAGTGACGTATATCATGTTCCAATAAATTTGTCAAAATTTTTGTTAAAATTGTTCGCACTCATAGAGTTTACGACAAATCCTGGTAGACTATTCCAGCGGCAGAACCAGGCAGAACATTCTTTTGGGAAGAAAGCGCTGCCATACTGTACTCCTGAAGGCTTCCTTCCTCCATTTGAACTCGTCCTCTCATAGACTGCTGGTTCTTCGTTGGAACTGCGTTGACAGGTCTACTCCCAACATGTTATGAAGCACACGATATGTCATTATTAGGTCACCCCGAAGACGACGATCAGAAAAAGGAGTGAGATCAAAAATCCTAAGCCGCTCTATGTAATCCATCGCACCGTGTCATAGGGAATATGCGTAGTTCTTCGTTGCATTGATTCCAATGCTTCTTAATCAGGAACAAATACCAGCCCAGCAAACTGAATCAGGGGTCTTACGTAGGTTTTATAGAGAAGGCAGCATGTTGAGCTATAATAACCCTTAAATTACTTCTCGAGCAGATAAATGAACCTTTTGGTCTTCGAGCACACAACGTTGACATCATCAGACCAGGTATTACTGCTGTTACGATTGTCCAAGCTCGCAATGGTTGCTAACGGTAGGGATTGTTTTGTTTAAAAGATAGTCCAACATCGGGTTGTTCTTAGCGATGTGGAAAAACAAAGCACTTGTATTTATGGGGAGTTTTTCATTTCCTTGACCATTTTGCAATTTTATCCAGGTCATCCATCTGGTAGAGGTCCTGAGTACATTGGTGTGCAAAAAAGGATTCTACGTCGAGTTCCAGGGACACAGGAGCCGGTGGATGAACCAGTAGTATGGTCTAACCAGGTTAGCGTGCTGGCGCCTCTTTTATCCAATTTGTACACAAATAGTTAGTCTGTAGACCCTTTTACAAATAGCTCCGTCTACGTAGATAACGTAGCACATACTTTCCAATCCCAAGACATCGAGAAAATCGAAAAAAAGGTTAACAGAGTCCATGGCAAGGATGGCCGACTACTACAAGTTCAACCAGCTAATCCCAAACCCAGATAAAGCTCAAACTTGCCTATTCCATCTTGATATCCCCGCCCACCGACTATTGAAACAACGCCAGTCCGTTGACCTTGGCCGAAAATATCACGGAGTTAGCAATCAAAAAATGTCAGGTATATTATTGTAACTTAACCTGTAATGGGTGTTGCCACGAGAAAATACTGTGTCGGAATTTCAACAAAACCAATTCAATAGTTTAGACATTACACA
This sequence comes from Callosobruchus maculatus, assembly GCA_951848785.1. Taxonomy (NCBI): domain Eukaryota; kingdom Metazoa; phylum Arthropoda; class Insecta; order Coleoptera; family Chrysomelidae; genus Callosobruchus; species Callosobruchus maculatus. Next base: position 3,565,050 of record CATOUR010000296.1, read on the forward strand.
ATACAGAACGATGTAAAGCAATATTCGAATGCTTACATCTGAAAATTCTAAGTCCCTTGGTTTCTATAATAGGCATATGGCAATGTTCGGATGGACATAAAAAGTGTATTATGAAGCTAGGTCTTTCCTTCACAGGTTAGTGGACAGCCTATTATGAATACAACAAATTTTTCAGCTTTACAACCCCCCACCTCCTAACCAGCCCAATTTCACCTCCACCCAAAAGAAGTAGAAACTGATCAGGAACCTATAAAGTGCCTAAAAACGAAGTTTAAGGAATATTTAAATTTTTTTCTTTTTTGCCAATTACCTACTGCTCCGCCCATGCACCGATTTTTAAAATTATAGACACATTACCTACTACGACCCCACAGCATATCGCTGCTCAAATTTCATTACAATCCATGCAGCGGTTACTGAGATTACGAGTCTAAAAAAAAACGCGAGAGACAGACAGACGGGCAGACAGATAGACAGACAGACAGACAGACCGACGGAAATGAGTGACGTGGATTTTCGTTATGTAGACATCATAAAACGCAAAAAAAAAGTATTATCTCAAAATCGAAAGTTTTCGCGATCACAATACTTCCCTCACCTATCGGTGTGGGAAGTAAAATGAGGCTACTAAGGAAATATTGTAGGTTTCAAAAAAAAATTAGGAACCCTTTGTGAGCGCGGACTGTATCTTATTTGGAATGAATATTGACATCGCAAATAGAATTTTTTTCATGCAAATAAAACTTAATTTCCTCATAACGTAAATAGTCTCTAGATGAGAACCAATATCCTTGCCGTAAGTATATTTTGACAAGGCAAGGTCATCAACGTCTATGCATCATACGTCTCCAACCTTTAGCAAACATTACAGAAAATCTGATCTGGCACGAACACGTAGCGTCAATTGCAACAGCTGCTGGTAAAAAGCTTGGGTACCTATTTAGAGCCAGAAAGTATTTCTCACCATGTAACCTCCTCACGCTATATAAAGCCCAGATAAGACCTTGCCTGGAGTATTGCTCTCATGTCTGGGGAGCTGCTGCCTCTACTACCCTGTCTATACTAGATGCCGTTCAGAGAAGGACAATTCGACTAATTGGCGATCCGGCCTTAACGCGCCACCTTCAGTCACTTTCTCACCGGCGTGTTGTTGGTGACCTCTCACTCTTCTACCGATATTTCAACGGAATCTGCTCCTCTGAGCTATCCTATATCGTTCCGCCGTTCACTGCTCCTATCAGATGTACCCGTGCGACCGCTTCATCTCGTCCTAAGATGGTCGTTCTTCATACATCAAAAACTGAGCGGTACAACCGCACATTTATTCCCAGGGTGTCCCAGGCTTGGAATGGACTGCTAGAAGATGTATTTATTGGGCCTGCGGATCTTGGCCCATTGAAATCTCGAGTTAACAAACTTCCTCTAACATAACCCTTTCACAGCAGCCGCGGTAATCTGGTGTTTAGGCTCTGCCTGCGCGGTCTGCTCAGTTATAAACAAAATGCTTGTCGCAAGTGATCCTTCAGTAAGCTCTCAGTTTCAGCTGGGCCGCTCTGTATATCACAGAAATATCTGGCGTATATTAATATTCGTGGAATTCCATAGAGACACGCACATGACTAGTTTACTTTTCCTCACAGCTATGACACTAGACACGTCCTTGCCCTGTAAGTGAACGCTATGTGCGGCACACTCATAATTATTAACGAACTGAGCAGTTAGCTGGCGCTCACTATGCGCACGCCTTTCACCGATGCAGCCTGTGTTTGTTGGCCAGCCTCTGCTCAAGACCGAATTGTTTGGACTTGCGTACTCAAATACTGCACACACATCAGACCTTAGGCCACGTCCACATTCAAAAATAAATGTGTTAGCGCCTCCGCACATGGGTCGATGTGACTGATGCGTTTATTGTCGTCGCGAGATGCTCGTTCTGCTCGATCCATGGGAGTTGCGCGTCTGCCATCCGCACACAGATTGATCGACGATGGGGTCGATCAGTGTTGCCAAGTGAAAATTCAAAAACTCACTAGATGACGTTTAAAAAAATCGCTAGAATTTCTCTAGATTAGGTCTTCCTTGCTGCCTCTGATAATGCCGAAATACGTATTTAGTGACATCTTAGTAAATATGCAAAAATCAACTCAAACTATATAATATACAGAATGAGGATAGTAAAGGTGGTACGCTAATGGACTGAGCATGTCCAATTTCTAATAGTTTCCAGTTTAAATTGAATTTTAGAGATTTTCAATAAAATGCAGAATTCCAAACGAACACTTATAAAACAAAATTTTATTGTCAGATTTTGGAATTTTTGGTATTAGTCCTTAAGAGATATACTATTACGTCATTATAGACTAAAAGAAAGTAGGTGGTCATGTACCAAACACTTCGCGAGATAGTGTGAGAATCAGCAAATGTTGAATAGTGAATTCAAGAAACGTTACAGAAAAATGAATTTATCTTAAAAAGTCACCACATAATTAACCGTACACCTTGCGGTAAAAACATGGCCATCTTTCTAGTTATCCATTGGTACCATAAACACAGGCGTATACAAGGGGGGTAACAGGGGTAATTACCCCTCCCAAGATTTTCGAAAAAAAAAACTCGAATCAACTTTGACTTATTTTATTTAACTTATTTATTTAAGCAATTGTCGCACTGAATAAAAATCTTTTTTGCAGTAACTGAATTACAAAAGGGTTTGTTTTTCAATATTATAGTGATGCATATCTAATATATTCCCATTGTTACATAATCAGTTGAATGTCCTATACAACGTGGTAGCTTGTCACAAACATTTACTTAACTCACTAATTACCTGTTTTGAAAATTGCATCGATTAGAAAAGTCAAAACACTAATTAAAAAAATGGAGTACGTATTGTGACTACTATAGGGTACCTGTCTGTTGAGTGTTCATGATCATTTAAGTTTGTATGCTGTGCAAATAAGGTGTTCACTGATGATACGTATTACATATCATTTGTATCCCGTAAAATTAAAATTGATTAATGCATCAATAAGGTTTTTTATTTCATCTCCCTAAAATAACGGATACTCCACTGTTTCACTTGCGGTTTATATCTTCTTTTTTATTTTAATAATATTAACATTTTCCTTTACTCTTGTATCAACGTTCTTCACGAAGGTCAAAAAATGGTGAAAGCACGCACAACTTCATGCCCTGCTTCCCCTCCCCCCCAAGACTGAGGTCTGGATGACCATAAAAGTGTCGTAAATGTGGTAAACATAGGGAATAAGATTGCATTCAAGCTCTAAAAGCATAATGGATCTCCGAGAGTAAAAAATCTCAACAGAGCATTCGGCAAAAATTTGGCTTCGGAATTTTTGTTATGGGTACTTGAATAGTCTGCTGCATACATAATGATTAGTCATGAAAAGTGATCGGTTGACCAAAACTTCGGTATAGGACCTCAAAATAGTATAATTTTAAAAGAAAATTTCAAGTTTTGATTAAAAATGGATTCGTCTTAAAAAATTGCTCGATAATCAAGCAATCATAATGTCATGTTTTGAGGTCAAGGTATTAAAAATAACAAAATCTGTGACGCATAGTGTCATTGTGAAAAAATCGCTAGAATATGATGTTTTGATTAAAGTTTTCACTAAATCACTAAATTGCAGAAAAATCACTAGATCTAGTGAAATTTCACTAGACCTGGCAACAGTGGGGTCGATTCATGATACTACGACCTCGGAAAATATGTTCACGCGCATGCTGTCTTCCGTCACGCTTCCTTCTATGACGTCAGCGTGTGACAAACGGGTTTGTTATGGTTATAGCTTAGGTATAGCCAAATTCCGTTGAATTCTGTGCTAAACTTTGCAAACTTCAAAGTAGTTCAATTATTTTTTTTAATGGCATGTCCTTTGTTTTATCACATCATCCGATAGATCTTTTTCTTCTAAAATTTGGTTGCCATATTTTGTACCTAGACCTCATATATAACATATACACAACAAAATTCGCAATTTATTTACATTTTAATAGATAAAAGTAGTAACAAAATAGCTAAGCAAAGCAAACTCCGAAATTTAAGGGGCCTGGATACACACATTTATACACACGTATTTGCCATGTAAGACACGGACTCACAATTTTTAACATAGCTTACTCTATTTTCAAACTACATACAGGGTGTCCCAGAAGTCAACGTCAAGCCGTAACGGGGTGACAGGATTGGTTGTAACTATTATGAGAAAAATCAGAAAAAAAATCTATCCCATGTAGTTTGAAAATTATGGGCATTTAAAGAAAACTTAGAAATTTGGTCAAAATAACATTCCTAGAAGCACAGTCAAAAATAATGACACAATTGCCCCAAGTTTTCTAGAATGAAGACTATTTATTAAACTATGAATTTAAAATTTTTGAAAGTTTGCTGACTTTGAAAGGCCCTCCTTTAAAAAAAATGTACAAAAGTGCCTTTGCAAGTGCCATTAAAAGTTGGCGCATTTAACCAAGATTGTAAAATGGTACAATACTTGTTAGTTTCGTACTAAAAAAACGAGTAAGAAAATAAAAACCTCAAGTAACCCGATTTTTGCTAACCCATTTCACTCAGGCCAGATGTCCTTTATTGGCACAAGCTTCTGGTAGGTTCTTAATTTTACGGCAAAATGATGAGAGAGGTGGATAGTGGACATGTAGTGTACTCTCGTCTCATGCATACACGGTACTTCCTGGTTGAAGGGTTTTATTCAGTTTTCAACGAGTTGCTTTCTCATAATGATCTCAGAAAGCGAGCTTCTGTTAATGGGCTTGCGGTTGCTTTACTACCTAATGAACAAAAAAAAAGTTGAAACGTAGACGTGCTAAGTGGGTAAAACTGTGGAAGTTAAACAGAGAAAAGCATTCATAAAGGTCATATAAATGAAGTTTAAAAGATGGAAGTACCAAAGTGATGACTCATTCTCTTCACTACTTGAGCAAGTTCTTCTGCTTTCTCCGACTTTTTTTTAATTCCTTCCAATATGAGCTGCGCGTATTATTAATTTTTTTGACTACCGTATCTTTCGTGGCTGTCGGGTCAATTGTCTTTAATTTCTCCACTAACTGATTGTAAGGACTTAACTTCATCGCCTTGTTCAGATAGTCCTTGCTATTAATTTTATATAAGCAGGGCAACGATTTATACAAGTCTATAAATTCAGTTATACATTCGTGCGACCATTCTCATATCACTCATTTTGCTGTGCACTTTCTAACCAAAAACTGCGAAACCTCTGGTCCTCTTCCCTCACCTTCACACATACACGTTCAGACTTGCACGCGAGAGGCTCGGCCGGCAGGCGAAATTTCAAGCGCTGCCAGTTTTTCTGGAGGCCGAGAGTTCAGGTCGGGCCTTCCGGCCGAAACGATCGCTATAACGATACGATTTGCCTTCCGATTTATAATCCGGAAGGCCTGCCGGAAGGTAAACCTTAGCGTCTATGGCCAGCCTCTGTCGGAGTCGGAGTGTCATGGAGTCGATCGGGGTCAACACCAGTGCTGCCGTTTCAGTACATTCGTACTATTTCCTATTTCTAGTACATTTTCGAAGTCAAAGTACAAAAGTGCATTTCAGCCAAATTTTAGTATATTTTCGGCTATAGAAAAATGGACCGTTTCGGTCCGTAAATTCTTCATTTGACACGTTGTGACATCCGAAACGGGTGTAGAATGCAAAAAATGTGTACGGTTGCAGAGGTTTAGAGCTTCGAGAGCTTTTTTGTAGGTAACAAGGACTGAGTGAATCAACTTGATGCCATTGGTAATATTTTAGCATTTATGTAAAATTTGTTTTTGGTATGGTATGACAGGCTAATTAAGCGTCACAGTTAGATTTATTTTCTTCTTGCGTTATGTGACCTTGCAAGGCTATTTTACAGTATGCAGGTTGTTACTTATAATAACTAGAATTATGAAATATGTATGTATATATATATGTATGTCATTCGATAATTAATACAACGGAATTGGTGTAGCACTCAACACAATCTTTTCAGAAATTCCTTATAGTATTCTCATTCAACTATTTAGTGAGTTGTAGAAATGGATCAGCACTATCAAATACTGCTTAGGGTAGCCACACGTTAGGCGTAATCAGTACCCTCAAGTCATCCAAAACACGAGACTTCATCTTAGTAGAAAGCCAAATAAGGATCTTCGATTTTTTTAGGTACACCCGCCCGCCCGAGAGATCTGAAATATTTGATTTCGTTAAACGAGACTGAAACTCAAAACTGCGACCGGATCTGTAATCAACACCCTCAAGTTATCCAAAACACGAGAATTCATCTTAATAGAAAGCCAAATAAGGATCTTCGATTTTTTTAGGTACACCCGCCCGCCCGAGAGATCTGAAATTTTTGATTTCCGTTAAACGAGACTGAAACTCAAAACTGCAACCGGATCTGTAATCAGCACCCTCAAGTTATCCAAAACACGAGGTTTTATCTTGATAGAAAGCCAAATAAGGATCTTCGATTTTTTTTAGGTACACCCGCCCGCCCGAGAGATCTGAAATTTTTGATTTCCGTTAAACGAGACTGAAACTCAAAACTGCGACCGGATCTGTAATCAGCACTCTCAAGTTATTCAAAACACGAGGTTTTATCTTAATAGAAAGCCAAATAACGATCTTCGATTTTTTAGGTAGGTACACCTGCCCGCCCGAGAGATCTGAAATTTTTGATTTCCGTTAAACGAGACTGAAACTCAAAACTGCGACGGGATCTATAATCAGCACCCTCAAGTTATCCAAAACACGAGGTTTTATCTTAATAGAAAGCCAAATAAGGGTCTTCGATTTTTTTAGGTACACCCGCCCGCCCGAGAGATCTGAAATTTTTGATTTCCGTTAAACGAGACTGAAACTCAAAACTGGGACCGGATCTGTAATCAGCACCCTCAAGTTATCCAAAACACGAGGTTTTATATGAGGGGTGCTCTATACCTCCGTCAATCCACCAGTACGCAGACAGCTGTTTCACGCTTATTAGCGATCATCAGTGCGCCATAGGTCGACTGACGGAAATAGAGAGCATCAATTTTTCGATGTTTAATAAAGAATTCTGCCGGTGCGCCATCTAGTACCCGAAGGTAACGGCAAACCAAGGAAATCTCTGCTTAACAGCAGTAGACTTCTTGGTGGGACGCCAAGTTGGCCAAGCGGATGCACCTTGGCGTCCCACCAAGAAGTCTACTGCTGTTAAGCAGAAATTTCCTTGATTTGCCGTTACCTTCGGGTACTAGATGGCGCACCGGCAGAATTCTTTCTGTCTGCTCGCACGAGGTTTTATCTTAATAGAAAACCAAGGGATCTTCGATTTTTTTAGGTACACCCGCCCGCCCGAGAGATCTGAAATTTTTGATTTCCGTTAAACGAGACTGAAACTCAAAACTGCGACCGGATCTGTAATCAGCACTCTCAAGTTATCCAAAAGACGAGGTTTTATCTTGATAGAAAGCCAAATAAGGATCTTCGATTTTTTTGGGTACACCCGCCCGCCCGAGTGATCTGAAATTTTTGATTTCCGTTAAACGAGACCGAAACTCAAAACTGGGACCGGATCTGTAATCAGCACCCTCAAGTTATCCAAAACACGAGGTTTCATCTTAATAGAAAGCCAAATAAGGATCTGCCCGCCCGCCTGCACGACTGAGCTAAAAAGTAAGCTGCCTATGGGCTACTCATACAAAAGTTAAAGGAAATCGAACCGAATGCTGATAAGGCAGCGGTTGAGAAAAAAATTAATAATTCAAGGAGCAATGTCAGGAAGGAGAAGAAGAAATATGAAGTCTGGGGCATCTGCGGATGATGTATATCATATTAAATTGTGGTACTATGAATTATTAGATTTCATAGTATACATATAATATACCACGTTATACACCACCTTTTCCGTTTTCTTCTAACTGCTGTTATAAATTTATCTTTCAAAATTAACGCAACACGTATCAGTGCCAGCGCATCGTCGTCTTCAAGGGATGCCATTCGAAACGAACTGAGGACCGGATCGTCCCATACACGGAACGGACCTGCGCAGGTAGACCTGCACAGGTAGACCTCTGCGGTAGACCGGAGCGTGTATGGCCGGCATTTTTACAGGTGCTTGTAGGTACTACCACAGTATATTAAACGATCAGTAGAAGATCTCTTGGAATTTCCTATATTAAAATGGTTCCTAAAGTCCCTTAGTTAAAAAACTACGCTTATTTCAAAAAGCATTCAATTATTTTTAGCCTGTCAAGTATATTTTCCTTTTAGGGGACAATTATTTACCCGAAATGCATAATGGGCCTATACCACATTTTTGGTTTATTGGCTTAAACGAACCCTGACACCACGTAAATGCCATATATAATTTTAAAAAATTTTCTATCGTATTTATAACCGAAAAAAATTGCTCTAAATATTGAATTTTTTGAATCCGTACACTTCCCGCCCAGGTTGTGACGTCACCTGTAGGGAACCAATAAGAGCTCACTGGTACAAAACAATAGCATCCGCTCGTAGTCATCGGACCACGAAAGGACGCTTCTCATTGGTTCCCTACAGAAAGGACGCTTCTCATTGGTTCCCTACAGGTGACGTCTTCATCGGCTATTTCAAATTACAGTACAATTTTATTTGTTATTCTCATTTGGATCAAGTTTTCTGCTGACTTTTTACAGTAAATGGTCCTATGTATCATCAAAACTAATACCGCAGTGAATAAATTGATCAATTTGAGATCACGATATAGGCCCATTCACATAAAAAAATAGGAAAGAATTTACTTGAGTAAATTCAAACGGCGTTCTGCTCACTGTGGAATTTGTACAAAATCGGATTTTTCCCAGACTAGTTCTTTCATGCTGATTCCGAATCTGTATTTAGTTTTTCTATAGCATCTGTAGCTTTGGCTATCCTTTGTATACTGGCAGACGGACGGACGTACGGACAGACAGAGGCTCTGCATAAGCTCTCCAGTTACTTCAGTGAGTCAGTGAGAGCTAAAACTAAGAAGTTATAGACATTAGCCATATAAGCAACAGAGAATATTCTAGCTAATCTGCTTATCTAGGCGAATCTTTAATTTTATTTTTAATTCTGATCAATTTCCGGTTCCTCTTCCTAATTCATTTGCTCTATCCTACATTTTACATTTTTTTAAACCTCCCTTAATAATATCAAAATGTCTTCAATATGCTTCACCTTCCTGGTTGAACTGTCTACAATGCGTGAACATTACAACCAACGGTATTCTATGCTACTCCCATAGGTTACATAAAAGCCCTAGATAAAACAATAATCGAATGGAAGCAGGTCAAGGAAGCAGCAGTATAAGTAAGTTGCCTGTCTTTAATTCCGTTTGATTAAATGGCATTTAGGTCCTGGTTACGCTCGATCACGATGGTATTTTTCTAACGGCTTAATATTTCTTATTTTATTTTAGATTGTCAGAGTCGAGAAAAACATCTCATTGCCCCATTTGAAAATTACTTGGCAGTATCATGCCGCATAGCAATCGGTTGGGTGTCATTGAGCAGAAGAAAAACATGATGGTCCTCTGAATGTTTGCTGATAAGATTGAAAGCCAGGATATACAGGGTAAGTTTTTAGTACCTGCTCGGTCGATAACTCCACTACTGTAGGAGATAGCGACAATAGTTGTATATAAAGGTTGTAGCCAAGAATATGCTCCTTACTCAGAAAATATTCTGATTGATACAGGTTGATCCATAACTACGTGGTGATCCAAACATCATCATCATAGTCACAATGTCTTAACAGACATGTTGTGAACTCGCAAAATAATGCATTAGGTCGCAGCTAGAGTATTGCCGACACGAATATTATCAGCAGTTTTGAGGACTGTAGCTCGCCATCGTTCGCGATTTACTGTTAGTTCAGTGGCGCTATTGATACTCATATCCAGCAGGTGTTTCGTGGTATCCACTCAGCATGTAGGGAAACGACCACGGCGCCGCTCACTAGGAGCATGACTTCGAAATACAAGTTGCTCCATATTATCGCTTCTGTGTATATGCCCGAAGAATGTAAGAATTCTCGTCGACACAATGCGAGCTCGATCTGCCTTTTTAACAGTTTCCGAGGCATACAAAAATATGGAGAGCACAAGAGACTGGACCAGCGACGTTTTGGTAGCTTTAGTGATGTTATGATCACGCCATATTTTTGTAAGCTTTGTCATGGCCACACGTGCCTGTTGAATGTGCCGTCGAATCTCATTTTCACAGCTACCCGAATTGTCGATCAAAGAACCGAGGTACACAAACCTTTGAACTACTTCACGACGGCCTACTGATTATATTTTTCGATGTTTAACACAGCTACTAGTTATTTCTGAGAAGCAGCAATAAGGGTTGGTAGCAAAATTTAAATTGGATATTTTGCTTCTGCCAATAGTTATACCGCCATTCCAGTTGTCCAATACCTGTCTAGGCACAAATTCAGAGTAAATGCTAAATAACATCGAAGGTAATACACATCCCTGACGAACTCCTGTTGTGGTTGCTGTTAAACCAGACAGGATACCATCAATTCTTACACGAGTATAACTTTTGTATACAACTATCTTCTTATGTTTTACAGTCGTGGAGTTATCGACCGATCCGGTACTAGAATCGCACCCTGACATGGAGTTCTGAGTTTAGTGTTGTATGCGAACTTCGTATATTAAATATGGTATGTTCTGTAGACCTTAATTAGCCGCCGCGTCATCGCTGAAGATGGACCAGTAAAGTAACTAGTAGTAGTAATTTATTTCTATGTTCGATGCCCATCATATAGGTAAAGCTAACCATGTGCATTGTAAAAGCAGTGAGCATTAACTAGAGAAAAGGTAAAATGGAGGACCTAATATTTAGTTAAATGAACCAGTTTCGTATACCGACGATTATTCTATAATTTATGGTCTCCGTATAATGCAACCTAATAAAAAAATTGAATGCAAGCAGAACATAAAGAATGTGTATACTTTTAAAGCTTCGAGAAGTATAAGTCTTGCTTTCGGCAAGATTGTTATTGTACAGGGTGTAACTGAATAAGTGTAAAACATTCAAGGATGTGATTTCTCATATAAAATTCGACTTTATAAAATGATTATTAGACCAGCAATTACCTACGCATGTGCGGCTTGGTGTTTCCTCGCCAAGACGCACATGCGAAACCTGCAGGTTCTGCAGAGCAGGACATTGCGTACAATAACTAACGCTCCATGGTATGTTTCTAACGAAACCCTTCACAGGGACCTCGACATCCTTTACTTGAGGGATTACATTAAACAACAGGCGCAACGACGTTATAGTCAAGCGGAATCGCACAGCAACCCTCTGTTGCGCGAGTCAGTGGACTACACAGTCGAGCAAGTTCGCAAGCACACAAGGCCGCGGCTCGCACTGTGATCAAAATCAAATCGTGCAAATTTGGAAACAACTAAATTTTTGCCCTTTTAGATACCAAACCTCAAAATTAACCCTTTTGGTTAAACCCAAAAATTACCGAACTCAAATAGTCTATGTCAAGCTATACCCTCCAACCGACATACTTCCTCCTCTTTGCTCTTCTCCTTCCTTCCTCTCTTTTTCTTCCCTTACTTCTCCATGACTTTGTCTGGTCTCTGGGTAACCAGACCTGACAGACCGATCGAACGACACGACTGCAACTAAGAGCAAAGGTCCTCCGGACCGCTCTGACAGACAATGACGAATAGTAGTGATTTCTCATAGAAAAAAAGATGAGATCTTTCATATGAAGAAACTTCATTGGAGCATCCCTTGTTAAGATACAGCCCCTTAAAGGGGGTACATAAAATTTGTTTAACAGCTTTTCACAAGCACTAAAAAGTTACAATACTGAAATTAACCTGACATTTTCTACTACCCAAAAGACGCTTAGCCAGCAGTTTATTTGGTTTACCCCATGGTTGTAAGGGGTGGAAAACGCAACCCCTAAAATGTATTTCCAATGAAACTTTTTGTCTTGTTATTTGTTTACCACTGAAAAATTTATTTCCGATAGCGTGTTTCATTCTAAATAAAAAATGTCTCGAGAATTTTTTGCCCAAAATAAACCAGTTTGCGACAAAACATTATTCTACGAATATGCGGTATGTATCTTGTTCGTAAAATAATTTTTTGCCGCGAACTGGTTTATTTTGGGCAAAATATCCAAGAGACATCTCTTGTTTAGAATGAAACAGGCTATCGGAAATAAATTTTTAAATGATAAACAAATAATGAGACAAAAAGCTGCAATGGAAATAAATTTTAGGGGTTGCGTTTTCCACCCCTTGCAACCAAGGGGTAAACCAAATAAATTACTGGCTCTAATAGTGACAGGTGCTTCCAGACCAGTTTTTTTCGTGACTACACTTTTAAATTTTTTAAATTATATGTATACCAATGGCCATAGCAATTTTTTGGTAGTGAGGGCGTTAGTGTTCAGTTGCCCTAATAGTTGACGCTCAGATTGTCATGCACCCTCAGTCAAAGGGAGGAAACAGTGTTCCAGTTCCAGTTCTTTGCGGACTTTGAGATTCATTGGACGATGCTCCCTCACAGTCATTGCCTAGCAGTTAGTTTATATTTTATATCCAAAGACACTGTTTGGAAGCTTTGCTACAGCTAAGCTATTCAGTTGAGGTGGTATAAATAGACTGCTATCGTTCTAGCGACTTAGAGTCTCTTCATCATTAGCTGTTTGTTTTCTAATATTTTTATGGATTAAACAGAATTTAAAGTTCAATTCCACTCAATTCCGTAGGCGCATTACTGAAATGGACTGGGAATGCAATTACTGCACTGCAGGAATTATGACAAACTATTTACTATAAAATTTATTTATGTAGTAGTAGACTTGCCATTATCGAATGATTTACTGATATTAGTTGTGAGGGAACAAGAAACATGGCAAGTACCGATAACTTGTGGACTGATATACTCCTACAACTCCTACATTTGTTTTTAAAGCTTATGGATCCCAGTAGCAATAACACTGCGCTATTCTGTGCTACTTTTCAGGTCTGCCAGGTGTTTCCGCACTGTTATATTGCTTAGCAATCAATAAGTTACAAAATGCCGTTTCTCCATGTTCGTCTTCACCTCAGACACCGAATGACTCTTTAAATAAAATTTTAACTTTTATATGTTTTTAACGTCCTAAGTATGTGAAGTTTCAGGTATTTAGGTCTTCCTCGCTCGTAAGATGGTTGTGATAATCTTAGGAACGGTTACCCCGTGTACTGCGCTGCAACTTGAAGCTCTAATGTTCCAAGAATATTTCAGCTGTTTAGCATGTATAACCTTTTTTGCTTTTCTATTTATGTGGTTTAACTTCTGGTGTTAAAACTGACCTGGCTAGTTGATCTCAGATCAGAGCCAATAACATAAATAAAAAAATCTGGTGTTGATTCATTACGAAGGTCACGCTTTTCTTTGAGCATGTTTGGTGTGTTTCATGTTCAATGTAATATACACAAAAATAAATGTAAAATAATACATAAAGTATTAACGATACCAGAGTAACTACTACTGCTCTACAAGGCACAGATCCGACCATTCTTATTTTATTGTCCGAACAGAACAACGAGATTTGTGTTTTATCAAGCCAAGGGAAAATTATAAAATAGTAAAATCTGGCATATTTGAAAAAAAAGCTGAGGGTCAGTTTTTGAAAGCATGATATGATAGGCCATTCATTACCCCTGAAAGACCTCCTTAGTTTTCTATTGTATCTGCCTTTTTTTTGAAAATTTTACGCCGCAAACAAATTATTATTTTTATTAATAATTAATTAAATAATAACTAATCTTATGCTAGGATTGTGTATATAGTCTAAGGTACCTACTACAAGATTTTAGATAAAGCAAAAACTTAATTTGGGTGCGAAATACCATTGGGAGCTACTTGAAAACAAAAATTGGGGTTGAGTTCTAAGGGTTGAAGTACAAAAAATGCTTTGAAAGCATTATATGATAAGCCCTACAGTACTTTCAAAAATACCACTTAGTTTTCGTTTGTACTTTTTTTTCTTACGAGAACATCACGTGTCAAGAAAATTCAGGGAAAAGCGGAACCGGTATGTACTGCCGTATGATTTAGGACCAGTGTTTCTTTCAGACGATTTGCTCCGGGGGAGGGGGGGGGCATTTTGAAGTTAAGGGGCGCTGAGTACTTCAGTATAGATTAAATATAGTATCCCTTGTAATTCATGTCAATTACTAATATTCTTTCCATTAGGGTAACTAGTAGAGTAACAAATAATGGAAAAATAACTAAAATAAAGCGTAAGAGTAACAACCAAGATTTAATTACCTAAATATTTCATTTAAAAAAGTCTTATTCTTTGAGGTTTTTTTCTTTCGTGCCAATCAACAACGTCTAAATGCTCTTCTTCTGGATTGTTTGATCTCTCGATGCTGATCATCATACGATGCACTAAGGCTCCTGGTGGTATTCTGTTTCTTGCTGTATTCAGTATTCATTGCACTGAACGATATTTCAACCGCCGCTGTCGTTATGAGAATGACAAGGAGAAATTCGCAAAGCTTTTGTAACTCTCTGTATCATACGTCATAGGTCGGCTTGTAAGATTTTTGAAATTGGATTTTCACGTGCGTCCTTTTACAGTCTGCTTCGCAGCATGAATTGTATATAAAATTTAAATGATTTAAGAGAGCTGATATTACATTTTCTGCATTTAGCTTTGGAAATTTGTCACAAAAGTTCCCAACTTTACTTAAAAATAGCATAATTTCGATCGATTTGTCATTGAACCTATTTTCTATTTCATTAATTACGCTTTCACAATATATTTTCAATTCTTTGAATGCCTAAGCAGTACTTTCATCGGTACTCAAACACAATTTAGATTTTACGTTTTCTATTTCGGACCGAACATTTTCTTGCAAGTTGCTGTTGACATCTTTGCACTGTTTTGAGATACCTTGCAAGTGCAGTTTTGTGGTCAAAATTAGAGGTATGACCTTGGCGAGACCAAGTCCTTCTTTTGCAATGTGTTACTGAGGTAAGAAAGTGCATTGAGAATTTGATTCGTTACATGGCAGGTGACGATGAAACTCTTGTTTCTGATTTTCAGCAAGATGCCTCCTGCCAGAGGTGCCAGGTCTGCTCCGTCCTTGTAGATATGTTCGCAAGCCATTAAAATTCATTTAAGGGTCGTGAAAACAGCGTTTGCTATCCTGTGGTTTGACAACCATCTCTCTTCGAAGCATTAGAGTACAATCGTCAACGGTACGGTTTTTTATGACATCTGATAGTCAGTTTTTCCCCGTGAGAGCATTGACCCACGGAGAGGTGCCTAAAAGAAACCATGTTTATGACTGGCCAACTTAAGGTACAGATATACATGCTCATAAATGGCATACTTCTTAAGGGTCTAGGGTATAGCGCGCGAAATTGAGAATCCAAGAAAAGACGTATTCCAGTGTTAACGAGGAGGCGTGACCGCCTGTTCCCTTTCTCCAGTTTGTATGTCTAAGATGAGGAGAAATGAGTCCAAAAAAACCAAAGGTAAGGTCAAAAGGTCCTAAGGTAATGTCCAAAGGTCACCATAAAAATGAATTTCGCATTTCCAAGCTCCTGACGTTACCTTTAAACTTACAGTAATGACTCAAAGAGCAAACTGAAGAAGAAAGCTTGCGCTTGTGCAACTATATAACCTTTTTTTGATATCGTGTTTTGTTGTTAAATTACAGGCATTTATAGAATGTATAATTTTGCATTGCGAGTTTTTTTTGCACTTCAAAAAGCTTTTTTGAGAAAATCAAAAATAGTTGTCATTCATTAACGCCATAACTATCGCCTTCTGAAATATTATATAATTATGTAGTTTGAAAATAGGGTAAGTTATGCGAGAAATTGTGAGTCTGTGTTTTACGTGGCAAATACGTATGTATAAATGTGTGTATCCCGGCCCCTTAAGCATGCTCAAAATGAGCATGCTCATGAAACTGATACATTTGCTTATATTTAGCATGTTTTTTAGAGCATACTCTTATCGATCCTACTAAAAGCAACCACTCCGGATACACATGCTTATGCTTATGCTTAAGGCATCTAGCAGCTAACGATGAAAAATCAAGGGGCGCTCACAACAGTGTTGCCAGATCTAGTGAAATTTCACTAGATCTAGTGATTTTTCTTGAATTGCCTGTTCAACATGTGTGCTGATTTTGATACTAACTATATCTCGCGAGATGTTTGACATATGATCATTCTCTTTTAATCGATAATGATGTAGGTAATAGTATACTTTTTAAGGAGTAATACCAAAAATTCCAAAATCTGACAACACATTTTTGTTTTACTAGAGTTTTCGTTTGGAGGTCTGCATTTCAATGAAAATCTCTAAAATTCAATTTAAACTGGAAATTATTAGGAATTGGACATTGTCAATGTATTAGCTTACCACCTTTACTGTCCTTATGTGTACCGAGATGTTACAAATTATGGATTTCGGTATGTTAATTTATACCACCCCCCCCCCCCAACCTCTCAAGGAGCAGAGACTGAAATTCTAGAGATTCTTTTAAACGTCGTCTAGTGAATTTTTGAATTTTGACCTGGCAACAGTGGCTCACCAGCAGCTAACGACAGATCGATATAAGCATGCTCAATAAGCAGACCTGTCCACACATGCTAAAAGCACGTCCCCTTTCAGCCCCGCTGGGAATCTATTTTCAAATCATGCGATTCTTATTTCGAATGCGAAATCACAACATTTTCGGACAACATCAATGAAACTGTATTTTCAAATTCCACTTACGAACGCTATTAAATCCGTGTACGAATTTTTTCGGGCGAGTAACATCGATTGGTCTTCATCAACCGAAAATGGAATTCGTATGCGAAAAGAAAAATGATTTTGACAGATGGAGCTGTGGATTCTAGGTTATTTATGTTGAAGTTGTAATACTTGTTCCCATTTAAATTTTAAACGATTTGTTGGTTTGGTATATTATTGTTATTATTAGTATGGCTGTTAATGATCTAATCAATTTAGGTGCGATAGAGGCTCTTGAACAAGCCGACCTTCTAGCTAGTAGGCCTGTAAGGCAAATACCTTCTTGTAGCGATCCGTATGAATTGAGCGATAACGCATTTGTTAAGATACACCGGCTAACCAAGCCTATGACGGAGAATCTAATAGACACTTTAACACCTCATATTCCAGCACCTACAACTATATCGGGCTTGAGTGTAGCACGAAAGGTGTTTTTTATGTGTATTACGTTATAGTGCCTACGTAAGTGCAGTGAGTCCCACTTGTATCAGCAGATAGTATACAAAAATTGGATGCTAGATAAGTTTTCCAGATATCACATGATTACTATGCTACAGTTCTATGATGAGAAAATTGTTAATTTTTTAGATATTTTTGGTATTGGACTGACAGTTCTAGTAATTTTCATTTTATATTAAAGCACCCATGCGATACGTGCGACGTTGTCACATCTACTCATTCGAAAATCAACTCGCATGAATCGGTCATTTCGTATGACGTTTGAAAATACCGATTTCATGAATTATCCGACTATAATTCGTATGCGATTTGCGTATTGGAAATGAAATCGACTGATTTGAAAATAGACGCCCAGGTAGCATGCTCACGGATCAGACGACCGCCGGTTCTTTAGCATGCTTATTTCGAGCAAGGCACGTATAAACATGCTACGAAGTAGCATTGCTCATTAATAGCATGCTTCTTAAGCATGTGTATCTGTACCTCGATGTTAGATACCGGAATACACAACTTTTTATCAAATTATATACCTGCAAGCTGATTTGCACATGTTCCTCATTCTAATTTATTGTGCTTAGTAGCCGTATTAGAATATATCACGGTATATTTGAAAGGAAATAAAAGTAAACGTTATACGAACTGTTACGCTTACGGAATTTTTTAAGGTCAGTCTAGCGATTAGTAAAAGCAACCTTCGTGTAATACAATTCGTCAGAGCGGCTAGTACCTGAGGTATGGTGGTACTCCGCGATTCGCGACCGTGTCAAAAGTTGTATTAATCTAATATCAGTGAAATCATATCACCACGCCTAACTAGGAATTGTTGCAAAATCCCTATCGGTAACGTTAATCTGAACTAGCCGGCTGTAATTTGGTCATAATGTAATAATTGTTGCTACGGCTTGGATGAATATATTATGCTATCGCTAATGTGTTAGCTATAATGAGGAAAGCTTCAGAAAATCGTACCATTTGTAGGGTAAACCACCAGTTATTGGCACCTTACATTTAGATGTACCTTTGATAGGCTTATATACCATACCTGCGATGGAAACCTACCTTCCTATTACAAATCCAGTCGCAGTTTTGAGCCTCAGTCTCGTTTGACGAAAATAAAAAAATTGAGATTACTCGGGGCGGGTGGGCGTACCTAAAAAAATTAAAAATCATTATTTGGCTTTCTATCAAGATGAAACCTCGCATTTCGGATAATTTCGAGGTTCAGATTACAAATCTAGTCGCAGCTTCGAGTCTCAGAATCGTTTTACGAAAATAAAAAATTTCAGATCGCTCGGGGCGGGTGGGCGTACCTAAAAAAGTCGAAAATCTTTATTTGGCTTTCTATTAAGATGAAACCTGGCATTTCGGATAATTTCGAGGTGCTGATTACAAATGCAGTCGCAGTTTCGAGTCTCAGTATCGTTTAACGAAAATAAAAAAATTGGGGCGGGTGGGCGTACCTAAAAAAATCGAAAATCATTATTTGGCTTTCTATTAAGATGAAACCTCGCATTTCAGATAACTCCGAGGTGCTGATTACAAATCTAGTCGCAGTTTCGAGCCTCAGTCTCGTTTGACGAAAATAAAAAGTTTCAGATCGCTCGGGGCGGGTGGGCGTACCTAAAAACATCGAAAACCATTATTTGGCTTTCTATAAAGATGAAACCTCACATTTCGGATAATTTCGAGGTGCCCATTACAAATCCAGTCGCAGTTTCGAGTCTCAGTCTCGTTTGACAAAAATACAAAATTTCAGATCGCTCGGGGCGGGTGGGCGTACCTAAAAAAATCGACAACCTCTATTTGGCTTTCTATTAAGATGAAACCTCACATTTCAGATAATTTCGAGGTGCTGATTACAGATCTAGTCGCAGTTTCGAGTCTCAGTCTCGTTTGACAAAAATACAAAGTTTCAGATCGCTCGGGGCAGGTGGGCGTACCTAAAAAATCGAAAATATTTATTTGGCTTTCTATTAAGATGGAACCTCGCATTTCGGATAATTCCAAGGTGCTGATTACAAATCCAGTCGCAGTTTCGAGCCTCAGTCTCGTTTGACGAAAATAAAATATTTCAGATCGCTCGGGGCGGGTGGGCGTACCCAAGAAAAATCGGAAATATTTATTTGGCTTTCTATGAAGATGAAACCTCGCATTTCGGATAATTTTGAGGTACTGATTACAAATCCAGTTGCAGTTTCGAGCCTCAGTTTCGTTTGACGAAAATAAAAAATTTCAGATCGCTTGGGGCGGGTGGGCGTACGTAAAAAAATCGAACATCATTATTTGGCTTCCTATTAAGATAAAACTTCGCATTTTGGATAATTTCGAGGTGCTGATTACAAATCCAGTCGCAGTTTCGAGTCTCAGTCTCGTTTGACGAAAATAAAAAATTTCAGATCGCTCGGGGCGGGTGGGCGTACCTAAAAAAACGACAGCCTTTATTTGGCTTTTTATTTATACGAAACCTGGCATTTCGGATAATATCGAGGTGCTGATTACAAATCCAGTCGCAGTTTCGAGCTTCAGTCTCGTTTGACAAAAATAAAAAATCTGAGATCACTCGTGGTGGGTGGGCGTACCTAAAAAAATCGAAAATCATGATTTGGCTTTCTATTAAGATAACACTTCGCATTTCGGATAATCACGATGTGCTGAATACAAATCCAGTCGCAGTTTTGAGCCTCAGTCTCGTTTGACGATAATAAAAAATTTGAGATCACTCGGAGCGGGTGGGCGTACCCAAAAAAATCGGAAATCTTTATTTGGCTTTCTATTAAGATGGAACCTCGCATTTCGGATAATTTCGATGTGCTGATTACAAATACAGTCGCAGTTTCGAGCCTCAGTTTCGTTTGACGAAAATAAAAAATTTCAGATTGCTCGAGGCGGGTGGGCGTACCTAAAAAAATCGAATATCATTATTTGGCTTTCTATTAAGATGAAACCTCGCATTTCGGATAATTCCAAGGTGCTGATTACAAATCCAGTCGCAGTTTCGAGCCTCAGTCTCGTTTGACGAAAATAAAAAATTTCAGATCGCTCGGGGCGGGTGGGCGTACCTAAAAAGATCAAAAATCTTTATTCGAGTTTCTATTAAGATAAAACCTCGCATTTCGTACCTAAAAAAATCGAAAATCATTGTTTGGCTTTCTATTAAGATGGAACCGCTCATTTCGGATAATTTCGAGGTGCTGATTACAAATCCAGTCTCAGCTTCGAGTCTCAGTCTCGTTTGACGGAAATAAAAAATTTCAGATCGCTCGGGGCGGGTGGGCGTACCTGAAAAAATCGAGAACCTTTATTTGGCTTTCTATTTATACGAAACCTTGCATTTCGGATAATTTCGAGGTGCTGATTACAAATCGAGTCGCAGTTTCGAGCCTCAGTCTCGTTTGACAAAAATAAAAAATTTGAGATCACTCGTGGCGGGTGCGCGTACCTAAAAGAATCGAAAATCATGATTTGGCTTTCTATTAAGATGAAACCTCGCATTTCGGATAATTTCGATGTGCTGATTACAAATTCTTTCGCAGTTTCGAGCCTCAGTCTCGTTTGACGAAAATAAAAAAATTTGACATCACTCGGGGCGGGTGGGCATACATAAAAAAATCGAAAATCATTATCTGGCTTTCTATTAAGATGAAACCTCGCATTTTGGATAATTTCGAGGTGCTGATTACAAATCCAGTCGCAGTTTCGAGCCTCAGTCTCGTTTGACGAAAATAAAAAATTTCAGATCGCTCGGGGCGGGTGGGCGTACCTAAAAAAATCGAAAATCTTTATTTGGCTTTCTATTAAGATGAAACCTCGCATTTCGGATAATTTCGATGTGCTGATTACAAATACAGTCGCAGTTTCGAGTCTCAGTCTCGTTTGACAAAAATAAAAAATTTCAGATCGCTCGGGGCGGGTGGGCGTACCTAAAGAAATCGAAAATCTTTATTTGGCTTTCTATTAAGATGGAACCGCTCATTTCGGATAATTTCGAGGTGCTGATTACAAATCCAGTCTCAGCTTCGAGTCTCAGTCTCGTTTGACGGAAATAAAAAATTTCAGATCGCTCGGGGCGGGTGGGCGTACCTAAAAAAATCGAGAACCTTTATTTGGCTTTCTATTTATACGAAACCTTGCATTTCGGATAATTTCGAGGTGCTGATTACAAATTCTTTCGCAGTTTCGAGCCTCAGTCTCGTTTGACGAAAATAAAAAATTTGACATCACTCGGGGCGGGTGGGCATACCTAAAAAAATCGAAAATCATGATTTGGCTTCATATTAAGATGAAACCTCGCATTTCGGATAATTTCGATGACCTGATTACAAATTCTTTCGCAGTTTCGAGCCTCAGTCTCGTTTGACGAAAATAAAAAATTTGACATCACTCGGGGCGGGTGGGCATACCTAAAAAGATCGAAAATCATTATCTGGCTTTCTATTAAGATGAAACCTCGCATTTTGGATAATTTCGAGGTGCTGATTACAAATCCAGTCGCAGCTTCGAGCCTCAGTCTCGTTTGACGAAAATAAAAAATTTGAGATCACTCGGGGCGGGTGGGCAGTTTATTAGAAGAATAACAAATGTGTTGATAATGATATGCAAAAGAAGTATAACAACCAATAATTAGAAAAAAATTACCCTTGTTTCTTCCATATAAGATATGGTGTCCCATAAGCCCTAGGTAAGTACAAAAGTATTAAGCTTGCCTACGTAGGTACACAATGATGGAAGATTTCTATATAAATCAATTATTATTGATTAAATCAATAATAAATTAAATCTAAAAACTATCACAACCAATCACAAAACCCAATTCTTTGTTCCATAAATAATCCTATATACACAGAAAATAATGTAAACTTCTTCCTGGCAAGAATATTGCTGTAATTTAAAAAAAAGGACACTCACTGCAAAAAAAAATCGCATTTTATTCTGAAGAAATTAGCATTGTATCTGGTCCGACTTACTATATTCTTCAAGACATATTGTATGATAAGTTCTATGTAGAACACCATTTCGTTCAATGGTATGGAGTTGTGGTAGAGACAATGTAATTTGATGCAGACTGAAAATTATAATTATTATAATCTAAATTTAGTCGTGTGCCAAGTAATGGAAAACCAGCATTTATGTGTTACGAGTAGTTGGCACTTATACTTTTTATATATTTTTATTCTTCTTCAATATTTTCTACAAAGCCTTAAAAAAAATGAAATTTTCAAATTAAATAGAAGCAGCTGTGATTTAAAGATTTCTGATTACTAATAATAGTATAAAAAATAAGCATATTTTCTAAAACAATGCTTACAAAACGATCTCAATGTTGGGAGTAGCAGCTAGTTTTACTACTGCCAATAGAAAGCTACAAACTGACACAGAATAGGAATATAGTTTGAATGTGATAATAATTTCCATTATAAGCACTGTTTGTCCAATCAGTTACTCTCGTTCGACTTGTTTTTGTCAAGTGGATCAAAAAGCAAATTCATATTTTTGAATTCATAAAAATCGGCCCACCCTGATAGACATGTTTTGATATTTTAAATTATCATATTTAATGATTAGGTGTTTGTATTTCAAGCCTCCTTCCGATGTTTTGTGAAGCGATGAAGATATAATTTTTTTAACTTCCTTCATATTTTTTTCAAATAGCTGCACAGATCTGTAATATCAACTTTATCCATGCATTGATGGCCGGCTTCGTGAATGACCGGATTGTCTCTATTTGCTCATGTCTCTTTCCAGTGTCTTGCACACTGCACTGCCGTATCGTTCAATTCTCATAGGTCCTGGATTGTGTAACGGTTCACCCGTTTTCAAAATTATTTTTATATTATTTACTTGACTACCATATACAAATAATGAAAACCTTACACAGTACATATACAAATAGTTTACAACTTCCATTTTTAGCAACTACTTCCTCATTATACTAGCCACATTTTTATAACTGTTTTATTTCTCACCTCTACCTTTTCCCATCTCTATTTCTTTCAGCTGGAAATATTATCATATTATACAAACTGCGAAAGTGCGCACAAATTTTGGGAAAATCTAATGAGTGGAGGTATGCTCTCGCTCTCCACCAAGGTTACCTTTTATTTCGAAACACGTACCTCTTCCCTTTTTCATTTCTGAACTCGATAAGTCAACATCTCAAATAGCTATGTCTCTCTAAGCCATTTTTTGTGTCTGTACAATTATGTGCTAATCGAGGTGAGGGATTCATATTCCCAATGCAAAATCATAACGATTTGATTGCTATGGTTTCGCATATTTTTATTGCTTCTGCTTTTTATTTTACAGCTATGTGTAGGAATGTGATTTTTCCTATTTAAACATTTTTTTCCATGAACATGTGATGGCGAACATTTTAGTCTTTAAATATCAAGTCAATCATGCACTGTATATTTATCAATTATCTAACAAAAGAGTTGCTGAACATCATTCTTTGTTTCTAGCCATACTTCAGAAACAGATCGTGAAGTCCTGTGAAGTGCTCTACAAGGTGGTAATATCAGCCACAACTCATTCACAGGAAAACCACCCTTTTTCGCGGTGCCATCATGCCACCATAAAACCACACTTCTTTGGAAGGGCACCACACTTCTTCCATGCCATGAACACTTCTTTGGAGGGGCTCTGCACTTCTTTGGGGTTCCATGAACTCTTCTTTGGGGTGACACCATCAGAACTCCTTTTGAAGGAAGCCAGCCTTCTTTGGGGTGCCACCATGTGAACACTACCACTTCTCCGGGGCATGTAACATCTTCTTTGGAGCACCACCTTCTCTTACGGAAGGGCACCACGAGAACTACTCCCTGGACTTCCCTCCAAAGCTAAGTTCTTGTTTAAAAAAAAATAGATAGAATACAAATGTACTGCATCCATATATATGAAATAAATCTTTATTAAACCATTGTTGACCTGTTTTCATTTCTTGGCGGCTAGCTAGACTCACGCACTCACGCACGCACCCACAGGCCCTTGTTTTATGCAAACCAACTGAGCTGCTGGTTGCTATGGGCAACATGTTGGTTGGTGGCTCATCACCAATCAGCGCCTTTATTGCTACAATTGTGCAAGGAGTGTTCAAGAATGGGCAAGATAGGAGATGCTCCATCAACTAGTTCTCACCACAGGTGCATGAAGCGTATCCCCATCTAACTAGGTGATCCCCAAACCTGCCCGTTTGGCATATAGTCCTGTTAATACTTCTCCAGATCCTCAATTCTGGCCTATTTTTAGCTTTGAAAGACAAAATATATAGTCGAAGAACCAACAGCCGTATGTGTGCAATGTCTCATATAAGTTCTCACCTATCTGAAGGCGTCATTTATTGACGATATAATTCTAAATAAATTAAAACAAAAACGCATTTTAAAAAAAGCTTTTATTTAAAGGTTCTAAACAAAAGAAAATAAAATGTTCCTTTAGAGTGTTAGCTATCAACTTATAGCCTCACTATACACACTTTATGTGATCATAAAAGCTTGTCGCGAGGTTTGCGTAAGTACCTATAGGAATTCAACTAACTGAAATTTTAACACAAACTTAAACTTAGCAGACCAAGTTAGTCAATTGAATAGGTACTAGTTAATTTAAACAAGTATATCACGCGACAAGCTTTTATGATCATATCAATTGTGTATCATGAGGCTATAAGCTGATAGCTAACACTCTAAAGGAACATTTTATTTTCTTTTTTTTAGAACCTTTAAATAAAAGCTTTTTTAGAAATGCCTTTTGGTTTTAATTTATTTTTTACATTTTAGTTATCAACTTTTACATTTATATCAAACAAAATTTTTATTTACTCTCGGCAAGCCCTTTTATTTGATATCCATATTGCAGAAGTGCATTAAAAAGCGCTATTTCGACATCCTGGATGGTCCACAATAGTTGATTTAGAATGACGTCATATTATTTTTCGAGACGCTCTCAATAAGCCCTTTCACTGTGCAAAGACTCTCTTCTCTCAGGTCGTAAACAATGTTCATGCAGTGATAAAACAACTCACCGACTTTGAATAGTATATTTTCCCCAAACTCTTACAACAAAACAAATCATCGTATTATATCTAAAAATACATATCATTTGCCATCATTTGAACGACAGTTTCTAACTTAGAATTTACGCTATCCTGATATCCACTCATTTTCGTAGATTTCCATTTATTAGACATCATGAAAACTTTAAACTAAACAAAAAATATAGACCTACTCTAAACATAACCTTAAAACTGTGTTGGTAATAAGAGTCCACTAACAACACGAGTTTATCCCTATTATCTTCCCAAAGTCAGTCGAGCACCCCAAATGTTCCTTTACAACTTATTATTGGAAAATCCTTACCGCGGATCTTCTTTACCACTTACGTCGCTGTCACAGTCATACACACCGGCTGTCCGGTCTACCCTTCGTGGTTGCTCGGTGCATCAGCGGTTCGTTAGCTATCCCCTAACCTCATGTCGATGTCGTCACCGTCGCCGTCGTCGATACAACCTGGTGATGACGACTGCGTAGGTTGTATAAAGGAACTCGTACAATTCGATCCAGAATCCTCTGTGACTGCTGCCAGATTCTTGCTCACACCGCAAGCCTATAGATGAGCGCCAAATAATGCAAAAAATCTCTTCTCTCAGGTCGTCAGGTTCATGGAGTGTGGATCTTTTTGTATCTATTGTTAGTGATGACATTCCTCTCATTAGATTGTCATTCCCCTTAGCATCTACTGGGCGCTCTCATATCAATATGGATACCCATATTGTAGAAATGCATCAAATAACTATTCCACTATTGAGTTTAGAACGACGTCATATAGCTTATCGTGCATTGTCATCCAAACTAAACGTGTATACAAAATTTCAGCTCAATCGGTTGAAGATGTCTGCTTCAAAATTGAGTTGCAAGATTCCACCCGAAGAAGCGTACATACATTGCAAGTTAAATAAAAGTTTTTAATAAAATAGAAGGACATGACCTGGTTAATTTTGTACATTTTGAATCTCACAATTCCTCTTCTTTTCTTTCTCATTAGTAGCTTTCGACGTCCATTTTCCCACAAAGCAAAGGCATATCGACAATCGTCGCACTAGATACATACATACACACATGTGTAACACGAAGAATGTGAATTGCTTTATAGAAATCGTTTGAATGGGTTCGAGCCGTGGGGCAGATTTACGTAATTCGGACATGAGCGAACGGCGGCATGGCAACGATCTTGATCAGACTTTGGCCGTAGCTGCTGTCGAAGCATTCGGTATTCATAGAGTTGAGAGGGACCTCGCTCTGGCTGGAGGACTTCTAGTCAATAAAATCAATATATTGATTCCATAAATACCATACAAAAAATGGAGTCAAGTTGATTGACTTAGTACACATAATAATGATTTCGTTTTATTCTTTTCCCATTGCATGAAGCTATAGTCTGAAATCCCCTTGCAACCAAATCATCGCCCACCCTCCCGCAAAAAAAACGTCTAACACAGAAACTCTCGTAAATAGTTTCTTGCGTCTCCCGCCACAGTTTTCATTCTGCACGCTTCAACTGAACGATGTAAAACGATCAGGAGCCACTAAGCCATCTAAAAGCGAAGTGTGAGCTGTTTTTATATTTTTAGTTTTTTAATTATTGTTGCCCAAACACTGACACGATTTTTCAGACACTGGCGCGTTTTCTACTCTCGCCGCGATAGTCACATCTTTGTCGAAGTTTAATTAAAATCAATTTAATAGTTTTTGCTACATACATAGAACGAAATTAAGCAATACTCGTATATTATACATCACAAAACTCTAAGTCCCTTGATTTCTGTAATAGGCAAGGAAATGTTCACATGATGGACTTACAAAAAATACGCCGGTACGTATTTTTTCCATCCAGGTCAATGAACAAACTATTATGAATACAACAAACTTTTCAGTTTTACAACCTAAACCCCTAAAATACCTAAAAACGAAGTTTGAAGAATATTTAATTTTTTTTTTTTGTTTTTTGCTAATTACTCCGCCGCCCCTATACCGATTTTCAAATTTTAAGAACATTACCTACTACGACCCCCTAGCATATCGCTGCCCAAATTTCATCACAATGCATGCAGCGGTTACTGAGATTACGAGGCTAGAAAAACGCGCACAGACCGACCGACAGACAGGCAAACAGACTGACAGGCAGACGGACAGACAGACAGACAGACCGACGAAAACGAGTGACATGGATTTTCGTTATGCAGACATCATAAAACGTCCAAAAAGCGTGTTATCTCAAAATCGAAAATGTTCGCGATCACAATACTCCCCTCACCTAACGGTGTGGGAAGTAAAAAGACAGAAATAAGAAGAGTAGCATGAAATATTTTGGAGGAAGCCTAGATTCTCATTTGAAATAGGATAAGCAAACTTTACATGCGATGAAAAAAAAAAATAGATTTGCAGCATACAAACTTAAAATTCTATCCAATCTATCTAACAGATAATTTTATTAAAATATTATCTCATGCTCATGCTTTAATTCAAACACATCTAAGATATGGAATACCAGCTTGGGAAGCTGCAAAACATATATTTCTGAATTGGATATATTACAAAAATATGTACTGAGGACGATGTTCTAAGCTCTATCCGTCAAACGATTTATACCATGAAACAGGTATACCCGATACTAAGCAACTTTATTTCTTACATACTAGCAATTCATTCCACAAAATCTGTGTTATTGAAATGGAAGATGATCATATACATGTACAGGGTGCCTAATAAGAGTGGACGCCGGGAATATCTAGGTAACCGTTAATCATATAACTTCGAGCAAAAAATATTATTAGGTAAATCGACTAAGATAATTCGCTGGAAATTATTTTCAAATTCCGCAAGTGGCCGCTAGGGGGCGCTACGATTACGATCAATCAGAGAAACGGCTTTTTCTCAGAAAGTATGCAAGTAAAGGTATATTATAAATTCTACCATCATGTAGACAGGGCATTTTCAGGTTTTTTTTTGTTAATAGCTTTTTCTCTATTTTTAAGATGTAGTGATAGGGGAATGTCAAAAAAGTGTTTATTTTAATGGCCATAACTTTGGTATGAGTTAACGGAATTGAACAAGCTAGGTCTCGTTTGGAAGAGCTCTTCTTACCTAATGACCTATTATATACAAGCTTTCCAAGTTTATCTTGACGTAGTAGCTACAGGGCGGTATTTGACATCATATAACAATTATTTCACATTATTACGAAAATTTCAAATGGTATGTTATATATCTTTGAACATAGATATATAGGGGACGAAATTCTTAAAAAAAGTTAGTGCAAGATTTAACTTCCTAGCTATTTTCAAACCGGAGATATCAATAAAACAAGTATTATGACAAGTGTGCAGTGAAATTCAGAAACAATTGCTGCCCTATAAGAATATAGCCGCCGTCACATCGTTTTAGTAATAGTTCTATATTCTAGGTAATACTCAAGTAGAACCACTAGAAATCATATTTAAACTTTTCGAAATAACCTACAGATGGCGTAGTAGTCGCCAATAAGTGCTATAATTATTCAATTTTCAAAATAATGGAACTTTTAAAAGGAACAAACAAAAAGAAATTACAGTATAAAATTGATTATCGTATTTGCTATTATTAAATGTCAATTTGAGCTGAAAGCAGGAGAAAAATATATTTCTTTCCGTAATATAATGTACATAAAATACCATTTTTTATTATTATTTCGTATGTTTCTTGTCAAATTTTGAACGACAAGAAAGAAGAATGAACAATGAGTATCTGTCGGAGACTTAACAGAGACTTGCTCAAGTACTTGTGGTTTTAAAGGCTAGCTTTAACGAAAGACATGACAGCTCTTTTAAGTGTGGGCCCTCCCGGCTGTGAGGAGGTTATCCCATTGTTGATAAAACTAAAAATGTTTCTTGAGGTAGTCCTAAAGGAATACAATATGATACTCCTTTACACATTTTTGGCACGGAAAGAATGATAAGTCGGCAGGTATATCAACAAGATCACATTTTTTTAGTGTTATGAGGACCTCTAAATAAGATACTTACATTCTATACTTCCTGCAGTTATACGAAAAATAGAATCTGTTGCTTACATCTAAGTACATCAGCTGATTTACATAAGAGAATGAATTAAAATGCTAATTGCTAGTCCTAATATGTCAGAATATTTAATGAAAAGGCGCCTAGAAGTACCTCTACTGATTACTAAGCAACTTGATATATTTTGTACAATTTAAGAACATATTACGAAGTGTCGGCGACACTAAATTTGACAGATTTTTTAGGGATTGAGCCCACACCACGAATTTCTTATTAGATAATCCGGCTCCTATGATACAATTTCTAAAATCAGCCAAAATGTTCAGCAACTTATATCATTACGTTAAGTAATATTGTAATTTCATGCAATGATAAGCAAATATTGGCTAATAATTAGGTGATATTTTATTACATGAAACTTTATAAAAATAAATGTGTGTCGCACGCACGCAAACCTATGTTTTGATTTACATAATACATAACCGGCTCAGTAGCAGCTTTACATGTGTACCTGTCTACGCTTTTGTTTCATGCTAGTTACTTTTCTAAAAACCGTAGTAGATTTTTTATTCAACCAATTTGGAACAAATACTATATTTGTAAATTCGCGATCTGCACTGTTTAAGAATACATTCCAAAATCTGTTCGTGAAATATGGTTTAATTTTTTCTTTGACTCCGTTATGGAATTGGTTTCTTAATATCAGTCATACGAGATCTGTGTTTCGCAAAATGAATGTCGTTTGAATACTTCCGTGCCTTTTTGTGTTAAATCAATCTAGAGCTAGCATTTGTTATTGAGAGCTATTCATACGTGCAACATTATGTAGAATGGATACGCGCAAAAGCTAGTCTACATAGTTGCTTAGGAGGGATGTAAAGTTGACGTTTATTGGTACATACATACATCACCACTAACTGGCGATATGACATATCGCTATAATTTTTTAAATATACTACTGGCAAGTGAAATCCGAACCCCTAGAAAAAAAAGGGATATTTGTATTGAAAATTTGTACACAGCTTGGCAGTACCATATCTCTAGTACACATGTAACACTTATTGTTAATTCAGATGCTACTTACCTACATGGCACCACTAAAAAATTCTAGACGTGCAAAAACAAAGCATCGCTTTCTGTCGATTCGATCTATTGCAAATGTGTCGAGAGAGCAGAAGGCTGTGTAAAGATGCACTCTAGAAGACAACAGCTCAAGATTTCGCAGTTAAGCCCCTCTGGACGGGGTGTGATCGTAGGCGAACAAGGACGTGGTGGTAACGCGGCTACAGTTGTAGCAGCACGGATCGCAAAAGGGCGAATGCAGCGAGCCAGAGGTTCTGGAGCACGTAGAAGAACTGCAGACTAGCAAAATCGTCATCTACGACTATTGACAGAATGCGATCCACTCAAGCTGCTGCTGACGCTTGGTATGCAGCTATAGGGAGGCCCATTCGAATCCGTACGGTGTACCACAGATTGAGTGAAGTGGGCTTAGGATCACATTACCCGCATCTAGTACTTCCACTCAGTGCAACTCATCGTCGCCAACGTTAAGATCGGTGCCAGTAACACCGACAATGGCATGCTGACTGCTGAGTGGCATCAGATGGCCTTCTCCGACTCGTCCAGGTTTTGTCTGGGGGCACGTGACGGACGCCAACGCGTAAGATGACGACGCGCGACTGAGTGAACGCGTGAGCTCCAGTTTCTTGTTGAGCGCCACGCACATTTTTATTAAAAGCTTTTATTTAACTTGCAATGTATGTACGCTTGTTCGGGTGGAATATTGCAACTCAATTTTGAAGCAGATATCTTCAACCAATTGAGCTAAAATTTTGTATACACGTTTAGTTTGGATAACAATGCACGATAAGTTATATGGCGTCGTTCTAAATCCAATAGTGGAATAATTATTCAATGCATTTCTGCAATATGGGTATCCATATTGATATGAGTACGCCCAGTATATGCTAAGGGGAATGACAATCTAATGAGAGGAGTGTCATTACTGACAATAGACATAATAGATCCACTGATGTCATTTTTAGTCAAACGATGCAATTTATTGTGAGAGCTTGGGGAAAATACTATTCAAAGCCGGCAAGTTGTTTTATCACTGCATGAACCTGACGACCTGAGAGAAGAGAGTTTTTGCATTTGGCTTGCGGTGTGAGCAAGAATCTGGCAGCAGTCACAGGAGATTCTGGATCGAACTGTACGAGTTCCTTTATACAACCTACGCAGGTTGTATCGACGACGGCGACGGTGACGACATCGACATGAGGTTAGGGGGTAGCTAACGAACCGCTGGTGCACCGAGCAACCACGAAGGGTAGACCGGGCAGCCGGTGTGTATGCCTGTGACGCGACGTAAGTGGTAAAGAAGATCCGTGGTAAGGATTTTCCAATAATAAGTTGTAAAGGAACATTTGGGGTGCTGATGGACTGACTTTGGGAAAGTAATAGGGATAAACTCGTCTTGTTAATGGACTCATCACCAACACAGTTTTAAGGTTATGTTTAGAGTAGGTCTATATTTTTAGTTTAGTTTAAGATTTTCATGTTGTCCAATAAAAGGAAATCTACGAAAATGAGTGGGTATCAGGATAGCGCAAATTCTAAGTTAGAAACTGTCATTCAAATGATGGCAAATAATATGTATTTTTAGACATAATACGGTGATGTGCTTTGTTGTAAGAGTTTGGGGAAAATATACTATTCAAAGTCGGTGATTTGTTTTATCACTGCATGAACCTTGTTTACGACCTGAGCGAAGAGAGTCTTTGCACAGTGAAAGGGCTTGTTGAGAGCGACTCGAAAAATAATATGACGTCATTCTAAATCAACTATGGTGGACCATCCAAAGATGGCGAAATAGTTCTTTTTAATGCACTTCTGCAATATGGGTATCAAATAAAAGGGCTTGCCGAGAATAAATAACAATTTTGTTTGATATATAAGTGCAAGTTAATAACTAACAAGTGAAAAATAAATTAAAACAAAAAAGGTTTTTTAAAAAAAGCTTTTATTTAAAGGTTCTAAAAATAAGAAAACGAAATGTTCATTTAGAGTGTTAACTATTAACTTATAGCCTCATTATACACAATTTATATGATCATAAAATCTTGTCGCGCGATATACTTGTGTAAATTAGCTAGCACCTATTCAATTGACTAACTTGGTCTGCTAAATTTAAGTGTGTTAAAATTTCAGTTTAACTGAATTCCTATAGGTACTTACGCAAACCTCGCGACAAGCTATTGTGGTCATATGAATTGTGTTTAATGAGGCTATAAGTTGATAGTTAACACTCTAAAGGAACATTTCGTTTTTTTTAGAACCTTTAAATAAAAGCTTTTTTTAAAAAACTTTTTTTGTTTTAATTTATATTAGTTTAATGGCTTTGAAGCCAATGCATTCAACAGCAAGTCACCTTTACTTGTGATTCGTGGCACAATGGCCGCGCAACGTTGTGTGAATGAGGTGTTAGAACCAATTGCCGTTCCATATGTCCGAGGCCTTGAAAAGGCCAGCAAGATAATGCACGTCCTCATATTGCAAAGGTATCGATGAGGTTCCTACAGGAAGCTGAGGTCAGGGTACTCTCCTGGCATCTGCCATAAATGTGCGATAAAAATTGCGTTAGCTCTCTCCTATAAGAACATCGATCTTTTAAGTGGCATGAGTGCAATTATGTCCGACTATTCTTTGAATTCCTACATCAATGCGGATAGGTGCATGTGTATAGGTGATGTTTCATAGATTGTGCTGCTGGTGCTATAAGTTTTCTTAACTAAAAAAGGAAACTATTCCACTATGCTACTTGTTCCTTATATTGTCATACAATGGTATACCATATAGCCATAGACACTATTCGGAGCACTGGTGACAATATTAGGAGTACTTGCGCATTTTTTTAACACTCCTATCCCAAATGGAGATTGTGTGAGCTTTACGTCTTTATTTGTCCATTTTCCATTATGCTGTTTGTCTTGCTAGCAGTTTTTATCAGTTATGTAATATGGCAATAATAGGAACACTAGTGAGCCTAATATTGTCATGTCAGTCCCTTACAAAGAACTACAATAAAAGCATTGTGGTCATTCTATTAACGTATATGTAACTTATGTGATAGACAATATGTTCCTTAATGTATATTCACATTTTTATTTCTTTTTAGTGAAAAACATGATTTGTATAAGGCAACTACTCTCAAAGTGGCAATATTTGGTACACCTACCTAAAAAATAGGCTTTGAAACATATAGGAGTCTGAAGCTATGTGATATATCAATATGATAAAATGATAAAATAACTTGAAAAAAACCTCAATATCACGATACATTCGATACGTTACTTGAAAGTCATTTAGTAGACGTCAGTTTTTAGCCCTGACGTCTTTTGACGAGTTATCACTAAATAATGACGACAAGTTGACATGCATCTGCTACAAGGATTAGAAGCACTGACTTTTATCGTATTCATATCCTCAAGCGATTGTGGTATCTAGATCTCGTGATAAAGGAGAAGTAGCCGCTGCCAGACTTCTGCGCATCAGCTCGGGCATAGTGTGCATAGACTAGACAAATTAATTATTTGCAAAAATGCAGTTTGTCTAGCCATGCATGCGGAATAATTGTACTAGTAGACATTCTACGTGCCATTACAGGTATACTGGTATACATCGTGTGCTTCTTTTTTCAAAGCGCTTCCGTTGAGGACTGATAGCAAGACTACATGTTAAAATGCGTCTAAGACACCCTTCTCCTCGTTACAATTACTTTATTAATTAAGCTGCGATATCAATTGCAGCCGTATAGGCTGTTTCAAGTAAGCGTAAAACGAAAAAGTGCTTTCTAGGTAATTATTCCATGCAGAACACCACTTGAGCTTAAAAGCCACACTAGTGATACTACCCACATAACAAAATTATGTACAATGTACATACAATGAATATCGAATCGATGAATATGTATATCCACGAGTGGAGCATGAACGTCTAATGGATGTGAGATAGACATCGAAAAATATACATTTCATGTACGTTTGTCGCGAACTTCCACATCCATGGCATGCCCATTAAATGAACATATGCGTCTAATGTACATACATAGTATATGTAACAGACCAAGTATGTACATGTATATTCATAACAAGTACCATGTATACATATATAACTGCAAAAATTGGAACCCGAGATCCTGGTGG
The DNA here is from genome assembly GCA_951848785.1 of Callosobruchus maculatus. Classification (NCBI taxonomy): domain Eukaryota; kingdom Metazoa; phylum Arthropoda; class Insecta; order Coleoptera; family Chrysomelidae; genus Callosobruchus; species Callosobruchus maculatus. The sequence goes on from CATOUR010000296.1 coordinate 3,599,587, forward strand.
ATCTCAGGTTGTCCGAGTGTGGACAACCTGAGATCCACCACTTTGGCAGCAGTGAGCTACTAGAAAAATGGATAAGGGAAAGGCAATGTTCAGTAGAGGCCATCCCAAGGCCAACGTAAGACTGCCATTTTGAATAATTTGTGCGAAAGGGAGTTTTCCAATTTATTAGAAAAACTACGATCGTAAAAAAAATTGTCGACAAAATGTGTGTAACTGGAACGCTTGCAAAATGCTATCAGACAAAAAAAATAGCAAAATTTTCCGCTCATACGTTATCACAGTTTGTTTTTTCACTGTATTATAAACATTTAAAATATTGCCGCCGGCGCTGAGCTGTGGAGACTGCAAAATTTTGTTTGTTCATTTCTTTGAAAGTAAAGAAAAAGAAACCGGAACCAAAGTTTACGGAATATGTATTCCGTAAACTTTGCCGGAACCCTATAGCGTCGTAAGGAGTCTTGGTGGGCGTCTTAAAGGAGTGATACACGTACGAGCAAGTACGCGTACTTATGGCTCGACGACCTTTTTCGCCTGTGTGTCACCGTAAGTGCGCGTACTTTAAAACCGTGCGCAAACCGCCGGCGATCCAACTGGTTTGAAATCTTGCTCGTAGCTTGTCTCGGCTCGTACTGCGAGCTGCGTGTCACCTCTTTGTTTCAGCAGGCCATATAGATGCGCAACGCTTGTTGTGTTTGGCGTTTGTCAAAAGTTTTGTTTAATTAGGAAAATTATTAAAATGAGTGATTTCAGCTTCACATGTGTCACCGACTTCGAGCCGAGAAGGTTGGCGAACTTAAAAACCGCGTACTTAAAGTTCGTACGTGTATCACCCCTTTTAGAACATTTGACATATTTATCAATAAAGGGCCATATACAGGGTGTTCCAATAAGCGCGCGGTGCTCCCTAGTGGCCTTACATATTTTGTTATTCATCTTTATAAAAACCCCAAACTGACAATAGTGACATTAGACAGCAACACACTGCGCACGGTCCATTTCAAAACGTTTTCAAAGTGACAGCTGGTGTTTCCACGACATTTGGATTTCGATACGATGCCAAAAATTAACGAGTCGACCTTGAACAGGAAACGTTTTGAAAACGCATCCATAATATATTTTTAAACTCAAAACGTATTGAAAGTCGGTGGAGACGTAGTATACAAATCCTTCATGGCTACTTGAGAATCAAAATGAATAAATAGACCAGAATAAAAATAGAAATTGTGTACTCTCATGTTCAATACAACTCTGTAATTGTAATTTAAATTAGAAGCATATAAATTGGCCGCAGTAAAGGTGTTGTTTACTTGACGCGTATTCCTTAATTTAATTATGAATATAGGCGCAGATTTTTTAATTACCAGTAGTATTTAAATTTTAACAACTGTTGTATGTAACAGGATTAAGAATATATTAGAAAACGCATGAAGTAAAAAGTACAAGATAGAAAGTGCAATCCAATCCTCTAACTATAACCATATGATATGTACACTTAGCATCAGAACATAAATTGAATGATAATAGTAAATGTCTGTATTATGAAGTGCATGTACCTGCATAATAAAAAGGTTTCTTTATATAGCTGGTTTAATTAATAGTAATACCTTGAGTGCTCGTTGAGCATGTCTTTTCTTCTATGGAAGAGAGTGTTAGGAGAAATTCGAATGCGCGTGAAGATAAATTAATATAAAAAATTGATCCATTCTACGCTGGACACGTATGAATGCGTATTTGTTGCTATTGAGATCTAACAACGGATACGGTACTAGCACTTAAAATATATCAAGTTTTCCTTCCATAAATTTCGTTTCATATCTCTACCTCTTAAGTAATTATTGCAATGATGAAGTGCTTCAGCCAGCAATCGAGCTATAGCTGTCTTGTTATGGTTTCCAGACTAGGCGTTATTGATTTACGTTAGGAGAAAGAGTAAACAGATTCAAATATTTGGGATGCTGGCTAAATGACAAATAGGATCCTGATGAATAGATTAGAAGCAGAATCGGAATAGCCAGAAATACTTTTTTCAAAATAAAGACGATACTCGAGATTTAAGTTTGACTACCCGATGGTGAGCAACAAAATGCTATGTCCTGTCCACATTATTATACAGAGTTGAGGGATGGACATTACAAGCTCGGACCATGGACTCTTTTGAGATGTGGCTATACAGACGCATATTAAGGATATCATGGACCGAGCGGGTAACAAACACTAGGGTACTAGATAGAATGAATAGAGAACAGGAACTTTTAACCACAATGAAACGAAGAAAAGCAGTATATTTTGGCCATATTTTTAGAAACAGTAAAAGATCGAAGGACGACGAGGGATCGGGCGAAAAAAGTTCTCCTGGCTTCGGAACTTACCCCAGTGGTTTAATATCATTCGTTTGGCCCAAGACAGAGAAGAGTTCCAAATGATGGTCGCCAACCTCCGTTGAGGAGATGGTACTGAAAGAAGAAGTTAGGAGAACAAATAACTGATGAACATCGGAGGACGTCTAATAAGAATCTACACAGAGAGGTGGGTTGGCTCAGCGGTTATAGTCGAGGGCTCGTAACCGGAAGGTCCCGGATTCAGTTATTGTTAGAGATGGAAATTTATTTCTGATTTCTTCAATCAAAAATAAATATCCATAAAGAAAAGCTCAGCGAGAATCTGCACCTGAGCCTTCGCTGTTGGCTTCTAATTAACAATGCTGTTCCTAGAGTGGTACCGGGAAACAGTAACAAAATCTACACAGAACACGAGGCTAACGACCAGAACAGTCGATGCCGATGGCACAGAATAAAATAAATCTAAATAACCCATCCTATTTAATGCAAGACGTTCCCACACAATACGTAAGCGTGTAGGTACTTCTAATGTATACTGCAAAGGAGCTGATGATTCCCTATATCTGCTGAGGAAAAAAGTTACAAGTTATACAGATAAAAAATATCAACATAGGAAACACCCTGTGTAGCAAGAGTGTTGTTAATTTTGTTCAAACCTGAATGCCACTTCTTTTCTTTCTTCGACAGATGGTATACAGCGCATCCCTGAGAGATGATCTTATGTAGCAGTGGTAGGAAAAAAGAGCACTATTGATCGTAAACGATCTACCATTAAGAATATTTATTTTTTTTTGTACCTCATCCTTGAAACCTCACAACCAACCTTCTGTTTTCAAATCAAAGCCTACATTCTATAAAAACATGTAATTTGTGAATGAAGAACGAGCATCAGTCGGAGGGTTTGTGTCATTTCTAAACTTCAATTTTTTCATACAGTAATTACTTCAACATTATCCTTAACACTTGAATTCCCATGCTATCAAGATATATACCGTAAATACCCATTTGGAGATCCCAGCAAAATATGTGATATTAAATTAGTGCTATTAAGTTTACATTAAATGGGCCTAGAGAATAACAAAACTGCACTCTAAACAAGTTTCCTAAATAGTTTACAAAAGAAAAAAAAACATTGAATTCTAAAAATAACCAACAAATATTTAGAGAAGCACTTCCTGTACCACAACAGTTTTCTGCAGAAGTATCACTGTCATGGTCAGTTTCAGCATCAAAATCCCAGTTTTCTCAACTAACTCATGTTACTTTAGGGGTCGCGTTCTATTCCAATCGCTCATTTTGATGATTTTAAATAATTAAAAAGCAAAAATATACCATTTGTTTAAAATGAACATTGGGTCCGTAATGGGGTATTCTCCGAACAAAATTTTATGACGGAATATTGATATTACATCCCCAAAAACCATGTAACGAACATTTTTACGTTTTATTGTGAACGCGAAGTGGGTTAAAATCCCCTCCAAAGTTCTAACATGAAATTTCGCGCCAAAGCTGTGACCTAATAAATCTTAGTGTGACGTAATAAGTCCTTCGAGGTGCTATCCTTAGAATGTGACTTTGTCGTCTGACCTCCTTTTCTCCATCTACAAACATAACCTCCGCTTCGTACTGACAATAGGCCTTTACGGAAACACTGATCTGGATCGATCAGTTATATGCCAAACAGCTGTCCAGTGGGATTTATGATTCCATGAATTTAACGAACATCGAACAACGAAAAAGTTGGTTTAAAAATAAAAAACAGATGGTAAAGTAAAGCAGTTACTGATCTGAATCATCCGATCACAATCACTTACTGTACAAGAGTGAACTACCCTATTCCTGGCCAATCCCAAATCACTTTCGGAACGTCAGGATCTGTGATCCCACTGATCGGGTTAACCCGATCACAGTTTCCGTAAAGGCCTATAGATACCGTGACAGTCGTGAAACCAGGGGAGGTTATGTATGGCATGACACTAGTGACAGGCTGTTAAAGAATGACGAGTAAAATTGTGAATGTGTGTGACTATATTAGTCACATCCTATCTACATCCGGCATAAAAATAACTTTTGATTGGTTGATTTCTTAGTCGGGAGGTCTAAGAGATTTAAATGAGCTCTTTTCAAAGGGACGATTTTCAAACTCTATCTTTACTCCACGTGGGCAGACAAAAATTGAGCAAACAGTGCCATCATTACAAATTGGATACAAGCAATCCATTTCAGCCATTAAACACGCAATCTTAGCAAGTTGGAAAATACCCCATTGACCGTCAGGGGTACCAGCGGGACCCAACTAAACGAAATCACGTGTCACTCTGCTGTACTCGCTGGGAAACGTGGCCGCATACTGAATTATGGTTCCAAAGTACACATCAAGCGGCAGCGTTGCAAATGTTTCTAAATGACGTATTTAGGCTAGGAGTTTTCAACATGGGATCCGTAAACGACCCCCCTTGGGGTTTAAGGGTTAAGGCAACATGCCGTACAGCACGTCATACTCGGAGCTATGGCATGTCCGTCCCTCTTTGGACACGCCCATGTTAAAAAAGAAATTACACCTAATTTAAATGCCGGAAAAAGATTTTACAGAGAAATCGACAAAAACGAGAGCTGAAGCGTATGCGCGTGAACCATAATGCGTATGCGCTGGCATCTTAAGAAGGATATACATAATTTGTAAAACAATTACGTAGCATTTTTTTCCGAATAGGTAATGTATTAGGAATAGGAAATCGTTCAGGCTAGACTGACGTTTTTCACTTTTACTTATACATATGTACTCGTGTACTTCGCCGATCAGAATTAGAAATTTTAATGTGAATAGATTTGTCTGTTCATCGAATGGAAATTTGATGAACATAACCTCATAAATCCTAACCTAGAAAAATACACGTTTGACCTCTTAGAACGTTCTGGTACGGATCAACATTTAAACCTAGATAGCAAAGAGTTTGTATTTCATTCTAATTAAAAGACTCGTAGTAGTATTATAGTAGATTACTATTGTAGTAGATTAATAATTAAGCTAGAAAATGTATTCAAACCACTTTCTAAGTCTAAATCGAAATAGCTTAGTTAATTAACTTTTGTTAATAATACAATAATTTATCTAATCTTGAGATTTTGGATTTGTTATCAAACTAGGAGGACTAGGCTTCCGAGGAAATTTTTCAAATTATTTAGTCTTATCCGAATGGCAGACGAATTACTGTCAAAGTTGAAGATAAACATTCTGATCTATGATATGGTATCACATGTGCCCCAGGGCTCTATCGTGGTACCTCTAATTTTCCTCCTGTGTGTGGACGATATGCCAGCTTATATTTTAGTAGTAATAATCTAGAATGCGGATGATACTATAGTTGCTTTACATGCACAAAAACGTGCCGTGGCCGTTCCCCTGCACGCTGGGTGGATACGGCGAAACAGTTGCTAGATATGAGTATCAAGAGCGCCACTGAACTGACAGAGAATCGCGAACGATGGTGAGCTACAGTTCTCAAAACTCTTGATGTTATTCGTGTCGGCAATATTCTCGCTCCGACTTAATGCATTTTACGAGTTCACAACATGTCTGTTAAGACATTGTGACTATGATGATGATCAGGTTGAAAGAGCATATGGATGATTATAATACAAACTCCGATTTCCATTCGTACTCGAAAAAGAAATTATTGCTTAAGACCTCCACAACATAATACTTCTTTTTTGAAGACTCAAGTTCATGGGAATTAAATTCTCTAATTCGTTACCCGAGGGTGTAAGGAGTATATGCAGCAAAAGTAGTTTCATAAACAGGGTTAAACGGTTTCTGTTAGGGCATAGATTCTACAGTGTAACTGACTATTTAAAGTTAGTTAGTTAGTATTATATGAGTACAAATCTGCCAAGTTCATATTGTTTTCAAAGTAGATACTGCAAGAAGTACCTCATTTCTCCAAAAACACTACATAAAAAAACAACAATACCAACACTTTATGGACTCTAGTCATTACAGCCCAACTCTACTTGAATGGACTTAAGTTTGCTGCTTCACTGATCTTGCTCTTAACGACAGGTTCCACGAAATCCGTTAAACAAAACATGTACAAAATTATTAAAACCAGGAATGTGTACAAGTGTACAGGTCCAGATAATAATTTTTACCTTTACTTGTAAACACTCGGTTACTTATAAAACCAGATTTAGAAATTTTGCTGTGGAAGGTTATCCACATGTTACGTTTACCTAGTTTATTGAAATTAAGGATTTTTTCAACTACCCGCCGTAAATACATTTTCCATAACATACTGATACCAGATCGAATTGTCGTAACCTTGTTTGCGAAACTCGAACGATATGCAGATTTTCAGAGATTGTAGTGCAGAGACTAATAATGCACGACCAAAAGCCCGCTGGTATTTCTTAGCCATTTTATTATAATTATACTTGGTGTATATATGTACGTTCTCAAACCCGGGTAGGATTCTGCAACACAAAATGTCTTAGTATTAAAATTAAACAAATCATTATAAGTGACCCATGTGTGTGCACCACAGCAAAGTTTCAATAATGAACTAACAGAGTCTTATGCGAATTGAAATTGCACTTTAATTCCTATACTGTAGGAAAGGAGAAACTCCAATATTTTTTACTCATAGGCTGTTTTCCATTACTTTGGAAAAGTGACAGATACACATCGTCTTGCATTTTGGACTAATTGATAATGTTGCAATTAGCAAAAAACAAACATTCTCAATACAGCTCTAAACTTCATTTAAAGGCTTTTCCTAATTTATCTTGGAAAGTGATGTAATTGAAATAACAGGCAGGGTGAACAAGGTGACGATGAAAAAAGTGTATTAGATTGATAAATATGTAACAATCCGAAAATTGCTTTCGAAGCTATAAACGCATAGACTTTTTTTATATCCATTCATCACACTGCATGATCTTATAAACTGCCTAAGTTATTTGTGCCTAGAAGCCTATATTTGAATATTTAAGGCGACGTATGTTCACAAATTTCATGCTTTGCTGAATACATCAGCAGGTCTGGATCATTGTATCAGTAATCTCGAAGGTAGGCCCAAAATGATTAATAAAAGAAACTTGAGACCTGCGAAGTATGTTTGCTATTAACGAATGAGTTACAAACTGTTTTACTCAAAACCAAACGAAGAACACGTTGGGTCAGGCAGTGCTAGTGAGTGCAGATATACTAAAAGAACTGGCTTCTGAAGATAGTGAATCATACAAAAACTTTTTAAGAATAAACGGAGAAAGGTGTGAAGAGCTTCTACAAAAAATTGGTCCGGATTTCAGAAAGAACCGCTTAGTTAGGTCCCAACTAACAATTTCAGTACTTTTAAAGTTGTAAGAACGTTTACACAGCATTTCTTTCACAGCACGATTTGCTGCAAAATCGTATGCAAAACGATCTCACAACACTTATACAAAATGGATATAACTTCTATAAGTTAGCAGTTCAATCATTTAAGATGTTCTATAAAGATTGCCTGCAACTGTTAAGCAACAGTTGTATAAACGTTCTTGCAGCTGCTAAAAAATCCTTACATCACTGACACCATGACACATGACACCTCCTCAGGACCGTATAGTGCTTGTTTGTGTAAATGTTCTAGGTACATCAATAATGTGATAACAAAACCTCTTTTTTACAACATATATACGAAAGTTTAGTTGCATGATTCAACTTTAATGCAATTAAATGATTCTCCAAACACTCCATAAATTAAATAGAAATATTTTATACAATCAAATTATTCTAGCCTCTTGGCATGTCATATCTTATGAATCCATCTTGTTTGTGGGTATATTGGGAATTAGTAATTTTGAATAGAATCCTTAACAAATTCGATAGCTTTTGCATCCAGAGGACTTGATTTCGTTGCACAATAAATTTTACTACACATTTTGCATAAAATATTGATGAATTTTTCACGTGCTCGGTATTTGATGGATATTGCAACACAGTTCTATGTTGAATTTTAATGTTGAGCTACAAAATTATGTCTTTCCTACACTGGAATCACCACAATTACTACATTTGAGCACATTTATATATAAAAATATATAATTCGCTATAATTGAAACAAAATTAAGTGACTTCTAAAGCATGGACACATTTATTGACCAATATGGCCGCTGGTTATGATATTCTTGAGTGGCAAAGTGTCATCAACATTGACTCTCGTCTTATAGGATGAAATTATGTTATTGGCAGTTATTATAGCAATTTGGCGTAGCTCTGAAGTCCCCCAATTGCGATTTCACTCCATTCGCAGTAGATATAGAGCTGTTATACAACACTTACTACTTTAATTTACTCAAGTAATGCTGTTATAGAGCAACACTGTGTCTATGGATGTCCTGCAGTACTAATATGTTATGCGGTTGGAGTGCTTTTATGAAATATTGCGTATATATTTCTGTAAAACTTTCTTCAATGGGTTCGGAGTCTTCAAGCCAATTATTTGTTCGCGCTCTGCATTAGGTATTTGTAGTGATTGTTTTCTCCCACCGCAGGCAGTTTGGCTGTGACCTTTACCAGAATTTCTACCAGCAAGTTTCAGCCATTGTAACTCGTTATTCATCAATGCATACCCATAACCTAAAATATTCATTAGAAGTTGAAACGCTATAAGGCTGTCTCAGATTTTCTGCTCGGTAATTTCTCCAATATAGTTGCCATTAATAGCTCTTAGCAGCTACAAGAGTTGTATAAAAGCTACTGCCGAGAGCAAAGTGCTGGTTGGAACACACGTTTCGCATGCCAAAGCAATCAGATGAAGATTTTTTTCTCTAAATACTACAAAGGAACTGAACAGCTCGGATAGTCATTCTTACAGAGCTCCTACGTAGCTATTTAAAAGAATTTATTAAAGAACAAACATGCTGCAGGGAGCAAAGCGGCATGTTGGACAGCATTTAAGCAGCAAATTAGTGTTTACGAAACAACAGTACAACAACTTTACAACTAAACAGTCCTCTTGCTCGCGGCTTACAGTGCATCTTTGCCAGTTTGGAATGGTATCAAATTTGACCACAAATGTTTGTGCGTTTGCAGGGCATGCTGTTTTCCTATTTGAGCAAAAAAAAATCAATTGGTATTTCCACGATGTTATATTATCTAATTTTATTTTACTTGGACGAGAAATATCAAAACTGTTCAAACATATTCAAAGCTCTGATCATATTCAATAAATGCTTACAAGCTATTGTTTTATTAATCCTCTGACAGCTGATACCAGCTTATTATTTTCCCATAGCATGAAGCTTTAGTCTGAGATCCCTTGCAACCAAATAATCACCAGCCGCCCTCCCCCCCCCCCCAAATTGTCTTATGCCGCTAGATCTTTTCCTCACAGGTCAATGGACAGCCTATTATCGATACTACAAACTCAGTTTTCAACCCTCCACCCCCCAACCACCTCACATTCACCCCTACCCAAAAAACTGGTAGGAAATGATGAGGAACCCCTAAAACATCTAAAAACCGAGTTTGAGTTGTTTTCATACTTTTCGTTCTTTGATTATTGCTACGCTGCCACTGACACGATTTTTAACAAACATATGCGTTTGCCATTCTCACCACGGTAACAATATACTGTGTCAAAATTTCATTAGAATCAATTTCATAGTGTCCACGTTACAAAATACAAAACGATTTAAACCAATAAATTCTGTCCCTTAGTTTCCGTAATAGGCTAGGCAATGTTCGGATGGACCTAAAAAGGTGATTTGCGCCGCTAGATCTTCCTTCGCAGGTTAGGGGACAGCCTATTATGAGTACAAGAATTTTTTTAATTTTTCAACCCCCAACCACTCCAATTTCACCAAAAAAGAAAAAACCCAGAAAATGATCAGGAACCTCTAAAACGCTTGAAAACGAAGTTTGAGCTGTTTTTATATTTTTAGTTTTTTTTATTATTTCTGCGCCACTACTGGCACGATTTATAAAAACCATACGCGTCTTCCATCTTCGCCAAGGTAGTAATACTGTGTCAAAATTTCATTAAAATCAATTCAACAGTTTCCTTGTTACACAATATAGAACGATCTAAAGCAATACTCTCGTATTTTTACATCCAAAAAAATTCTAAGCCCTTTGCTTTCTGTACCTGGCAAGGCAATGTTCGGATTGACGTAAAAAAATTATTTATGTCGCCAGATCTTCCTTCACAGGTCAGTGGACAGTGTATTACGAAAGCAACAAATCTTTCAACCTTACAACCCCCCACCCCCCAACCACCCCAATTTCACCCCCACCCAATAAAAAAGTAGAAAATGATCAGGGACCCCTAAAACGCCTAAAAACGAAGTTTCAGCAATATTTATTTTTTTTTGTTTCTTGCTAATTACTCCGCCGCCTATGCACCGATTTTCAAAATTAGGAACATTACCTACCACGACCCCACAGCATACCGCTGCCCAAATTTCATCACAATCCATGCAGCGGTTGCTGAGATTACGAGGCTAGAAGAAAGCGACAGACAGACAGACAGATAGACAGACAGACAGACAGACAGACAGACAGACAGACAGACAGACAGACCGACAGACAGACAGACCGACGGAAATGAGTGACGTGGATTTTCGTTACGTACACATCATAAAACGCTCAAAAAACGTATTATCTCAAAATCGAAAATTTTCGCGATCACAATACTCCCCTCACCTATCGGTGTGGGAAGTAAAAAATGTTTACCTGATTTTCTTGACTGTTTACAACACGGAAAAATCCGGCACATGATTTTCACATTATACTGATGATGACTACACAAAATAAGATGTTAATTGAAATACTCCTTGACTTAATTGATAGGCTTTTGGTATGATGCGGGCGTGGTTCAGAGTTTTTTTCTAATGCGTCAACTAGGATATGTGGTCTGTGTTGGCTAACAGCTGAAAGCACGGCACAAAGAAAACGGCCTCATATTTTCGTTATTATTACAGACAGTGCCAACGGTCTTCAAGCTCGGTAAACAAAACCATGATTATGCATTGTTATATCGCGGAACATTTAGGATCACGAGATTTCATTCAGGGTCAATAATTAAAGGAATGTATCGTGTTAGGGCCCCGGTCGCAGTCTTGAGTTTTAGTCTCGTGTGACAAATATAAAAATTTTCAGATTTTTCAGAGCTTCAGGTTCACGTGAAAAATTGAAAATCCCTATTGGTCCTTCTATTAAGACAAAAACTCATGTTTTAGTTTCAGTCTCGTTTGACAAAAATTAAAAACTTCGGATCTTCGGGTTTGCCTAAAACATTGAAAATCTTTATTTGGCTTTCTATTAAGATGAAACCTCTTGTTTTAGATAATTTGAGGGTGCTGGTCACAGATTCGGTCGCAGTTTGGATTTCAGTCTCGTTTGACAGAAATAAAGAAGATTCAGGTACTTCGGATCTTCGGGTTTTCCTAAAATATCGAAAACATTTATTTGGCTTTCTATTAAGATGAAACCTCATGACATGTTTTGGATAATTTGAGAGTGCTGATCACAAATTCGGTCGCAGTTTTGACTTTCAGTCTCGTTTGACGAAAATAAAAATTTTCAGATTTTCAGATTTGTCTAAAATATCGAAAATCTTTATTCGACTTCCTACTAAGATAAAACCTCATTTTTTGGACAACTTGAGGGTTCCGTATACAAATTCGGTCGCAGTTTTGAGCTTAAGCCTCATTTGACGAAAATCAAAAGTTTTAGATCTTTCAGAGCTTCAAGTTTACCTGGAAAATTGAAAATCTCTATTTGTCTTACTATTAAGATAAAAAGTCGTGTTTTGGATAATTTGAGGGTGCTGATTCTAAATCCTGTTTCAGTTTTGAGATTCAGTCTCGTTTGACAAAAATAAAGAATTTCAGATCTTTCGTATATTCAGGTTTGTCTAAAATATCGAAAATCTTTATTTGGCTTTCTATTAAGATGAAACCTCTTGTTTAGGACAATTTGAGGCTGCTGGTTACAGATCCGCTCGCAGTTTCGATTTTCAGTCTCGTTTGACAAAAATAAAGAATTTCAGATCTTTCAGACCTCCAGCGCTTTTACAGCGCCATAGGCTTTTTCAGCCTTTGCGGGAGGCAGACCATGAAAAAAAAAATCTTCAGGTTTGCCTAAAATATCGGAAATCTTGATTTGGCTCTCTATTAAGATGAAGCCTCTTGTTTTGGATAATTTGACGGTGCTGGTTACAGATCCGGTCGCAGTTTTGAGTGTCAGTCTCGTTTGACAAAAATAAAAAGGTTCAGATCTTTCAGATCTTCAGGTTTGCCTAAACTATCAAAAATCTTTATTTGGCTTTCTACTAAGATGAAACCTGATGTTTTGGATAACTTGAGAGTGTTGATTACAAATTCGGTCGCAGTTTTGAGTTTCAGTCTCGTTTGACAAAAGTAAAAAATTTCAGATTTTTTAAATTTTCAGCCTAATATATCGAAAATCTTTATTCGGCTTTCTATTGAGATAAAACCTCATTTTTTGGATAATTTGAGGGTGCTTTATGCAAATTCGGTCACAGTTTTGAATTTCAGTCTCATTTGACGAAAATCAAAAATTTTGGATCTTTCAGGTTCACCTGGAAAATTGAAAATCTCTATTCATGCTTTGGACAATTCTAGAGTGCTGATTACAGATCCGGTCGCAGTTTTGATTTTCAGTCTCGTTTGACGGAAGTAAAAAATTTTAGATCTTTCAGAGCGCCTGGCTAACCTGAAAAATTGAGACTCTCTATTTGTCTTTCTATTAAGAAAAAACCTCGTGTTTTGAATGATTTGAGGGTGCTGATTCCAAGTCCTGTTTCAGTTTTGAGATTCAGTCTCGTTTGACAGAAATAAAGGAGATTCAGGTACTTCAGATCTTCGGGTTTTCCTAAAATATCGAAAACATTTATTTGGCTTTCTATTAAGATGAAACCTCATGACATGTTTTGGATAATTTGAGAGTGCTGATCACAAATTCGGTCGCAGTTTTGACTTTCAGTCTCGTTTGACGAAAATAAAAATTTTCAGATTTTCAGATTTGTCTAAAATATCGAAAATCTTTATTCGACTTCCTACTAAGATAAAACCTCATTTTTTGGACAACTTGAGGGTTCCGTATACAAATTCGGTCGCAGTTTTGAGCTTAAGCCTCATTTGACGAAAATCAAAAGTTTTAGATCTTTCAGAGCTTCAAGTTTACCTGGAAAATTGAAAATCTCTATTTGTCTTACTATTAAGATAAAAAGTCGTGTTTTGGATAATTTGACGGTGCTGGTTACAGATCCGGTCGCAGTTTTGAGTGTCAGTCTCGTTTGACAAAAATAAAAAGGTTCAGATCTTTCAGATCTTCAGGTTTGCCTAAACTATCAAAAATCTTTATTTGGCTTTCTACTAAGATGAAACCTGATGTTTTGGATAACTTGAGAGTGTTGATTACAAATTCGGTCGCAGTTTTGAGTTTCAGTCTCGTTTGACAAAAGTAAAAAATTTCAGATTTTTTAAATTTTCAGCCTAATATATCGAAAATCTTTATTCGGCTTTCTATTGAGATAAAACCTCATTTTTTGGATAATTTGAGGGTGCTTTATGCAAATTCGGTCACAGTTTTGAATTTCAGTCTCATTTGACGAAAATCAAAAATTTTGGATCTTTCAGGTTCACCTGGAAAATTGAAAATCTCTATTCATGCTTTGGACAATTCTAGAGTGCTGATTACAGATCCGGTCGCAGTTTTGATTTTCAGTCTCGTTTGACGGAAGTAAAAAATTTTAGATCTTTCAGAGCGCCTGGCTAACCTGAAAAATTGAGACTCTCTATTTGTCTTTCTATTAAGAAAAAACCTCGTGTTTTGAATGATTTGAGGGTGCTGATTCCAAGTCCTGTTTCAGTTTTGAGTTTCAGTCTCATTTGACAAGAATAAAAAAATTCAGTTCCTCCACATCCTCAGATTTGCCTAAAATATCGAAAATCTTTATTTGGCTTTCTATTAAGATGAAACCTCTTGTCTTGGATAATTTGAGGCTGCTGGTTACAGATCCGGTCGCAGTTTTGAGGTTCAGTCTCGTTTGACAAAATTAAAAAATTTCGGAGCTTTCAGACCTTCAGGTTTGCCTAAAATGTCGAAAATATTTATTTGGCTTTCTATTAAGATGAAGCCTTTTGTTTTGGATAACCTGAGGGTGCTCGTTACAAATCTGGTCGCAGTTTTGATTTTCAGTCTCGTTTGACGGAAATGAAAAATTTTAAATCTTTCGGATCTTCAGATTCGCCTAAAATATCGAAAATCTTCGTTCGGTTCTCTATTAAGGTAAAACCTCGTGTTTTGTATAATTTGAGAGTGCTGATTGCAAATCCGGTCGCAGTTTTGATTTTCAGTCTCGTTTGACGGAAATCAAAAATTTCAGATCTTTCAGATCTTTAGATTTGCCTAAAATATCGAAAATCTTTATTTGGCTCTCTATTAAAACCCAGTGTTTTGAATAATTTGGGGTGCTGTATATAAATCCGGTCGCAGTTTTGAATTTCAGTCTCATTTGAGGAAAATCAAAAATTTCAGAACTTTCTGGGCTTCAGGTTAACCTGAAAAATTGAAAATCTCTGTCTTACTATTAAGATAAACACTCCTGTTTCGGATAATTTGAGGGTGCTGATTCCAAAAGCTGTTCCAGTTTTAAAATTTTCGATTTTGAGATGGAGCATGTATGATGTATTTTGTCCAAATTTCTTCTTGTTCTTCTTTACTTACTTGTAACTGGTTTTCCCTTTTTATCTAGGACTATTGAGCAGGGTTGATGTTTTCGGTTGAAAACCTCATGCTTGGCAAAGACCCTTGTAATGACAGATTAAATAAATAATCCCTTTACTATTTTGCTGATCAAGTCATTGTTTTCACGGGAACTCAGCTCTTGTACAGTAATGCCAGTTGGTATGCGTCTATCATATTTGATCTATTTACTCACAAGCAATATTATTACTCTTGAAGGCGATCGTTATTTGAATTAATTATGGTAGTTGAATTTTTCATGCCTGGTCCATAAAAATAATTCATCACAACACTTGACTGCGAAGGCGATGGCGGTAGTAGAAAGTCAGGGTCAAGTGTTCGGATTTTTTCAAGCGTAATTGTTTCTTTATTAAGTTTCGATAAACGTCTATGCTGGGTCTTTTTTGTTGTTACAGGAAAAAAGCACAAATCACTTTTTACATTAAGAAGTCAATCGCACGACATGGTGCGACGTTCGAAAAAGGTGCAATGATTATGACAAATAACAATTTAAATGTTGTAGCTGTGGACCGGTCTCACTGCTTATTCCTTTTTACTCCTGTCGTAGGCTAGATTCATCATCATCATCATAGTCACAATGTCTTAACACATGTTGTGAACTCGTAAAATGTACCCATTTTACGAGTTTCTCTTGGGACATCTTTAAGATCTTTAATGCAGTAGTTTCCCATTTGCTTTCTGCATCCTCATGCCGTTGACCAGATGTATTACTGGTTATCCGCCTTTAGGGACAATTTCTCACCCCCAGGACAAGAAGGTGTCCTGACTCTTGTCAACTCGTCCACCCGAAGCTGTTGGTTGAGAGGAGGTTACTGCTTATGCCGACAGTAGTTCGGTTCCTTTTAGTCGCCTTTACGACACGCAGGATATACGATGGGAGATATTCTAACCCGCCCCCACACGGGATAAGGCTAGATTAGGATAGGTTTATAGTGAGTGCGGCGATTATACCTCCTTCCAGTGCAACCCTATTGTGCCTATTGTGGTTTACACCTATTTAGAGTTCACCATACAATCATCACATTTGACGATTTGACGATGGTCCTGTTGGACGAAACTTTCTTGAAGTCAGTGGGGTCTTTATTTAACTGTAAAATTGAAAAATTTGTTGCTTTCATAATAAACTGTCCACTGACTTGTGAAGGAAGACCTAGCGACTCAAAATAACTTTTTTAGGTCCATCCTAACATTGCCTTGCTTATTAGAGAAACCAAAGGACAATCTTTTCTGGTGTAAACATACGAGTTTTGCTTTGGATTGTTCTATATTGTGTAACGAGGAAACTGTTGAATTGATTTTAATGAAATTTTGACGCAGTATTACTACCATGGCGAGGATGAAAAATGCATATGGTTTTTATTAATCGTGCGAGTGGCGGCGCAGAACTAATAAAAAAACTAAACATTTAAAAACAGCCCAAACTTCGTTTTGAAGCGTTTTAGAGGATCCTGATCGTTTTCTACTTTTCTTTGGGTGGGGGTTGGAGGGTGGGGGGTTGAAAAACTGTAAAATTTGTTGTATTTATAATAGACTATCCATTGCCTGAGAAAGAAAGACCTAGCGGCATAATACACATTTAGGCTTTCCTAATGTTTGCTTCCCTATCACAGAAACTAAGGGCCTTAGAATATCTGTGTACATACATGCGAGTATTTATTGCTTTAGATCGTTTTGTATTTTGTAATGTGGAAACTATTAAATGGATTCTAGATGGAAAACGCGTATGCTCGTTTAGAGATCATGTCAGTGGCGGCGTAGCAATAATTAAAAAACTAAAAATATGAAAACAGCGTCGTGGATGGAACAAGGCAAGCCACTATCATCCCAGGAGACGGTACGTCGGCGACAGCAGCATGCCTCACAGATCAACACAGATATCAAAACAATTGCCGAGTGGGGATTAGCAAATAAAGTACAGTTCAACGTACAAAAGACTCAGGCAACACCCCATAGTCGAATCACCTTCCGTCAAGCTTTTGGGAATCAACATCAACAATAACATGTCCTGGCACGACCACGTCGTCAGTATTGCTAAAACGGCATCCCAGAAGCTTGGAGTTTTGTTCCGCTGTAGGAAGTTGTATACACCAGAGCAACTGCTGCTGCTCTACCATCGCTGGAGTATTGCTCCTATGTGTGGGGATGCGCTCCGAAGCACTCTCTGAAGCTTCTGAACACTATCCAGAAAAGAGCGATTAGACTAATCGATACGCCTAACTTCACAAAGGACCTCCACAGCCTGGAACATCGAAGGAGGGTGGCTGACCTATCCCTGTTTTACAGATTCTATCACGGAAGATGTTCGAGTGAGCTCTCTCAGTTAATAACACTACAGGCCATCCGAATCAGGAACACTAGAGAAGCTCTGCGAGCTCGTCCTTACCAGGTCGAGCTCCTTACTCCCCGAACCAGTCTCCTCCAGCATTCCTTCTTTTGGAGAACTTCGACGCTGTGGATTCAGCTGCCGGGGAATTTGTTTCTCGACGGCTACAACCTGCAGCGTTTCAAATCTAACGTGACCCGATACTTATCCTCTCGCAGCGCTTCTACAGCGCCATAGGCTTTCAGCCTTTGCGGGAGGCCGACCATAAAAAAAAGCTCAAACTTCCTTTTTAGGTGTTTTGGGGTTCCCGATCGTTTTCTACCTTTTCTTAGGTGGGGGTGAAATTGGGGTGGTTGGTGGGTGGGAGGTTGTAAAACTGAAAATTTTGTACTATTGATAATAGGCTGTCCATTGACCTGTGAAGGAAAGACCTATAGGCATAAGACAATTTTTGGAGAGCGCGTGCTGACTTCTTGCTATGGGAAAATAATAAACTGGCATCTCCGTAATGTGTGGGAAGTACTGAGTCAATCAACTTGACTTCATATTTTTAATTGCAGGAAATATTTATGGGGACTGTGAATAAGTGAACTTACTTCTTTCTCTATTAGGCCTTCTGAAGGCCTGATTAGTTTATGGAATTCACCAACTAATTAAAGAGTTAAGCTGCAGTTATAAATTTCTACAGTATCAGGAACAGTTGCTTTACATAATATGTAGATACTATCTATTTAATTATTGTATGCACTGCTATTATTGCCACCATACGCTGTGTATTTTATGGATGCAGAACAGATCGAAAATGCATTTGCAATACGCCGGATAGGCTTATACAACACCAAGATATCTTCTGATGTTTCTTGTGATAGCCGTATTATCATATAGCATTGATTTAATCTCTTGACTGATTTGAAGGGTGGTATATATGTGATACTTATGATTTATCGAAGCAGGGTGCTCTTTCAGTGTATCATGTCGTAATTATTTAAAAGAATGAAAGTTGATTACTATCACAGTAGAGCTGATGATGTCTTGTATTCTGGTCGGGGTAATAAGCATTCCAATCTCATCTTCAGTGAGTAATTGTTTCCTCTAAATTCTTGTAGGGGATCTTATACAAAGACAAAAGCCTAACGTGCTACACAAGCATTGTAAAAAATTAGTATGTCACATTATTTTCAAAGCACTCCAAATGATAACTATGAGGATGTCAGTCCAATACCTTCTGTAGCCGTTGAATGTGGATGGAACAGAGGTCTTTACACTCTTCTAGGGTACGGTGGAGATTTTTCGTTATAAAATGCAGCTCAGCTAGAAGCATTATTCTTTCCTGGGCGGTCACTACGACCAAATACAACCGAATAGAACCGAAAACAGCCGATAACAACGCTAAACAATAGAAAACGACTAAATACAGCTGCATACAACAGAAAAGAACAGAAAACAGCTCAAAACAACAGAAAGCAAGCAGGTAACAACCGTAAACAATAGAAAACGAACAAATACAACCAAATATATTGATAACTA
Organism: Callosobruchus maculatus; assembly: GCA_951848785.1. Taxonomy (NCBI): domain Eukaryota; kingdom Metazoa; phylum Arthropoda; class Insecta; order Coleoptera; family Chrysomelidae; genus Callosobruchus; species Callosobruchus maculatus. The sequence goes on from CATOUR010000296.1 coordinate 3,618,548, forward strand.
ACTCAAAACAATAGAAAGCGTGCAGATAACAGCGTGAAACAACAGAAAACGACTAAGCACAACCGAGTACAACAGAAAAGAACAGAAAGCAGAAAATCAAGCAGATGACAGCGCCAAACAATATAAAATGACTAAAAACAGCAGAATGCAACAGAAAAGAACAGAAAACAGCTCAAATCCACAGAAGTCAAGCAGATAACAACTGCAAACAACAGAGAACGACCGAATAGAACCAAATAGAACAGAAAACAGCCAATAACAACAGAAAGCAAGCAGATAACAGCGCTAAACAATAGAAAACGGCTAAACACAGCCGAGTGCAACGGAAAAGAACAGAAAACAGCTCAAAACCACAGAAATCAAGCATATAACAGCGATAGACGATAGAAAACGACCAAACACAGCCGAATACAACAGAAAAGAGCAGATAACAGCTCAAAACTACAGAAATCAAGCAGATAGCAACTGGAAACTATAGAAAACGACCAAATACAATAGAATAGAACAGGAAACAGTCCATAACAACGGAAAGCAAGCAGATAACAGCGCTAAACAATAGAAAACGACTAAACACAGCCGAATACAACGGAAAAGAACAGAAAACAGCTCAATACAACAGAAAGCAAGCAAATAACAACTGTAAACGATAAAAAACTACCAAACACAACCAAATAGATTCATAACTGGCTCAAAACAACAGAAAGCGTGCAGATAACAGCGGGAAACAACGAAAAACGACTAAACCCAGCCGAATATAACAGAAAAGAACAGAAAACAGCTCAAAACATCAGAAGGCAAGTAGATAACAACTGTAAATGATAGAAAACGACCAAATACAACTAGCGAGGACCAAATTGCATCTAGGTTTTTCTTTTAATCGGATCCAAAATGCAGCAGTAAGGAAGCTCATCAGATATTGCAAAAAATTTTGTTAGTACCATATATAATTTGTGCTTTTTTACGAAAACTGTAACTACCTAATTCAATTCATTGATGCTAGACAGAAAACGTCAATAAGGGGTAAGGTAAAGGGCAGGAGTACATCGGTACATCTTGGCATACGTAATCAATTAAAATTTGGTCATTTCTGGTTTATCCACAAGGTTACTTCTGAAGCTCGATGTTTAAAGAGAAATCGTAATTTTATTTGTTTTAAAAAAATGGCACGGTTTTTTTTTCGCTGTGCGGTATGGTATTGCGAATTCATATACCGAGTATAGACGCGGCTTGCGGTATCTGTGAGCGTCAGAGTTGTCGTATATGTCAGTACGTTTTCGTCATAACCTGCCCTTTTTCAATAAAATTCTCAGTGTTACCGTTCTGCCCTATTTATTACCCAAAATTTGCAATTTACATCAGTAGAGTTGAATTACAACAGCAGGTTATAACCTCAACAATTAGAAAATCGTCATGACGGTACTATAAAATCGCGATTTTTATCATCATTGCTGAGGAGTAAAACTTCACAGACTTCCGAGAACCATAAGGGGTACAGACTACTATTGAGTTTTTTAATATGTTGCCAGAAAATGTCAGAGCTTTACCAAATGAGCTGTTTTATGCCAAAATAAAGGCTTTCTCTAAGTTATGATGAGCAACAACTTCCGAAATTTTACTACTAGAGTGAATGTAATTAATTGTAATGGTGAATGCTGCGCCTCTATTTGCTTAATACTACTGCACTTTATGTGTATTATTATTATCATTATTATTATACAACAGCTATGAGTAGAGTACAAGGTACTATAAACTCATGTACAAAATAAGGGGAAAAAATCAGAATGTACAGACGTAAAGATTCACAGGGTGTTAGAAATTGCACGAATCAGAGTTACAAGTTTTGGTCACAACACCACCTGTCATATTTGGTCTTGAAGCTTGTGACGGAATTTGCTTTCACCACATCGACGGAAAGTCTGTTCCGAGAGTCAAACACGCGATTGGTAATAAAGCACTGCCGGATTGATGTTCTGAACGGCTCCTTCTGTAGTTTCAGGTTGTGTCGTCCTAGATTGCTGTGTGATAGCTGGAACATGCACCTTAGATCAGTGCTAAAGAGGCCATGCAGTGCCCGGAATGTGATTATAAGATCACCTCGAAGTTTTCTGTCAGCGAATGCTGGGAGCCTGAATAACTTGAGGCGTTCATCATAGGTGGGTCTCCGGGCTCCAAAGGGAATGCGCGTCGCACGACGCTGGACTAGCTCCAACAGGTTCTTGTCGCGAATGAAGGCTGCCTCCCACACCGGACCAGCAAACTCCATTACTGGTCTCACGAAAGTTGTGAATAGGAATGAACAAGTGCGAATGCTACAGCCGCTAAATGATCTTTCCATCATATATAATAACCTTTTCGCTTTGGATGCAACTTGCTGGATGTGCTCAGACCAGTTAAGGCGATCATTTACGATTACTCCAAGATCAGTATGACTAGACACCTTTTTAACAGTACATTCAGCAATATTGTACACGTGTCTGGGATTGTTTTTTTCCATATGAAGAACGCAGCATTTCAGAAGGTTGAGTGGTAGCTGCCAGAACTCCGACCATCGGACAACAGTATCAAGATCTATTTTATTTATCTGTATTGATGTGTAAAGTCTAGAGCAAATTAGGCCCCCTAGCGCCCAATATATGTTAACAGTATGGTCTTTAAAAATCGTGTCAATGGTGATGCATCAGCGATGCTCAAAAACTAAAAATATAAACACAGCTCTAACTTCGTTTTTAGGCGCATTAGGAGCTCCTGATCATTTTTCATCTTTCTTTAGGTGGCAGTGAAATCGAAGGATTCGTGGGGTGGCGCTGTAAAACCCAAAAATTTGCTGTACTCACAAAATACTATACGTTGCGCTGATAATTGACCTTGGTGACATTGTGTGTGAAAAGTTTTAGTATTTTTAAAATAGAAATTTTTTTATTTTTTCCATTCTAGAGGAAGTTCACTATACAGGGTGGTCCAATAAGCGCGCCGTGCTCCCTAGAGGCCTTACCGTTTGAATTCGAAGAAAATGGCTTGGATAAAAAAAGTGTATTTTCAAGTGGTGTACTTGTAGAACATTTTAAAAATGGCGGACATCTGGATATACCGGAAGTAGGAATCAACTATTATTTTACATTGATTTCAACGTTCAGTTTGTTAACCATAGTTTATGTCTACAAAGCTCAAAGTTATTCAACAATCTTTAGAAAATTTGCCGTTTGTACTGTATAAGAAATGTTAATATCTCTGAAACTGGCCAAACATCTCTGAAAATGATCTTAGCGAAGAACAAAGAGCACGCTTATCAGGTGTAGCTAAATCAAGCACTTGAAGGACAAGATTTTGAAAACAGAATGAATTTCTGTAATTTATTGGGGTCGTGCTCGAGTCCAAGAAGATGCATTCCTCTTTAGCAGTGTGTTGTTAACGGATCAAGCTACATTTCATAATAATAGCCATGTAAACTGGCATAATTTACATCTTTGCTCCGACGCAAATAGAAATTTTGAGAGGTTTATTGACAACCAGCATGGAATCTCAACATTTGGAGTGGCACTATTGGAAAACGCATACTAAACTAGTGTTTTCAAAAATTTTCTAAATGAAAATTTGGAAAACCGCGCCTTTCTGCCGTAGTTATTTTCCGAAATACCCATTAACATATTTTGTACAGCACTACAATAAATGTCAAATTTTCTAAGGACTGCTGAGTAACTTCGAAAATAGGCTTCGCAGACATAAACTATGGTTAACAAACTGGACCTTAAAATCAATGCTGAATTCAAAAACGTAATGAAATACCGGATGTTCTATTTAAAATAAGGAAGTTGTAACCTACTTCCGGTATATCCGGATGTCCTCCAATTATGTTCTACAAGTAGATGATTTAAAAATAAGCTTTTTGTTCAAGACATTTTCTTCTAATTTAAATGGTAAGGCCGTTAACAGCGAGCACCGCGCGCTTACTGGACCACCCTGTATAACTTGCTTGCGTTATAAAAAATATATATATAAGACAGAATTATGCTAAGGGATGACAAGTTCATTTCTGTTTCGGGTTCGAATAATATTGACGTCTTTGAACATGAGGATATCTTAGTTTAGATTTCACAGCTATTCCAAGTTCAATCTATGTAGAATTTGCTCTAATGGTGTGGCTAACATGCTCTAATTTTCAAACGGATAACTGAAACAAGAATTTTGTATTCTTCTCTCTTTGTTATAAGCCTAGAGCACCCAAACGAAGTTGTGCCTTTTGATTTTTGGCAATAAATATTTAAAAAATTCTGATTAAGGCACTCCGCTTGTAAAAAAGTGTTTCCATCAATATCGTGAACGAATTATGAAACATTAAGGTATTTCGAGTATCTCTAGTCTATCCCAAACACTTGCAGTCATATAGTCAAGCCTTTCTAATGATCTTATTACTCTATTCAAGGTACCCATATATCAATATTGCTACCTTATGGATGTATAGCTACATATAGCTATCACAAGCATAATTTCATGGCGAGAAAATATAAGGAACCGAGAAGTACACCAGCGGTAATTACTGTAGATATCAGATTTATCTTTAATTTATAAATAGCGGGTGTTTAATACACATTTCCGCATTTTTGCCCCAGTCAGAATCGAATTACACGCGGAACGGCTGATGACGTCAGGCGAGATTAATCTGTTTTGATAAAGCGAGCATTCGATTTGAAAATTCCATAGAATTATAGGCGGATGAAATTATAATTTTCGAATTATTATTGAAGCAACTTGTTATGCCCTTTGGCCCATTCCATTGCTAGCACTGATGTGATACAAGATCTTTTCAGGGTTAGGAGTGCTTGTCTGCTATCAATGCAGATTGCTACCATCTTGCCAGATAAATCTCGCCTGGCTAGTTCATTTGCGGCTATCGATATGCCAGCCAGTTCCGTTTGAACGGTACTGGAGTTTTTACCCATAGCCCACTTTGCTCTTAGGTTTAGAGACCTGGAGTACACACCACATTCATCAGTGCCTTCCCTTGTTTTGGGAGCCATCTGTGTATATGCAAATTGCATTTGCCACATTTGGCTCAATATTCCGTCCAATTTCTATTTTGTAGGGTTTCTTAAAGACGAATGTTGGTTTAATTGAGTCGCTGGTTCCTTGTAGCATGATGGGTAATGCCTTTAGCGCTACCCGCCATACCAGCTGCCTCAGTCGTCCCATACCTACATCCGGATTAATACCAACTGTGCGAAGTCGTAGCATTGACAGTAACGCAACCACTTTGATGTAAATATCTAGAGGGGTAATGCCAATTATCACTTCCATAGTACTCATCATCATCATAGTCACAATGTCTTAACAGACATGTTGTGAACTCGTAAAATACATTTACTCATTTTACGAGCTTCACTTGAGATATATTTAAGATCTTTAATGCAGTAGTTTCCTGTTCGCTTTCTACATCCTCATGCCGTTGACCAGATGGTGTCTACTGGTTCATCCGCCTTTAGGAGCAATTTCTCACCCCAAGGACAAGAAGGTGTCCTCAGTCTTCTCAACTCGTCCACCCAAAGCTGTTGGTTGAGAAGAGGTTACTGCTTGTAACGACAGTAGATCTGTTCCTTTTAGTCGCCTTTTACGACACGCAGGATATACGATGGGGGATATTCTAACCCACCCCCACACGGGGTGTTGTACTTATGGGTCCTGTTATATTAATGCAGGCTATACGTTGTATTTAATACATATAGGTTATTAATTGCCGTCGCCTGCAGAAGTTTAGGTACCCAGGCAATGGCTCCATACGTTAGCATACTTATTGATTGTGGTATAAATCCAATGGGTAACTCTTGGTGGCCACCTTATTTTGCACTCCTCGATACTGGGAATAGTCAAAGAAACCTATCCTTTGCCTAATTTCATCTGGCTATCTATTTGCTTATCGATTCAACCATTACAACTGGCTACGTCGATAAATTTTGTTATTCGCATTTGAAATAATTACCTGATTACTGCTTAGAGCGGATATTATTAATGTAAAGTGCTCGACTTACGTACAACAGCAATGTTGTTCGTATTTATTCCAATTGGCCAAATAATTAAGAGGTGGGTAATTAAGAAGGAATTATTTTGTTAATCGAGGACACTGTAGGTCATGAAGTAGATTGAGTCAATCATTTATTGGTTTTTATTTTCTGATGTGATTATTTTCACGTATGTTGCACAAACGTGGTTGAATTGCATCATAGATATTCCACCTACATAGATATATGCAGCCTTAGGGCCATTTTCTCAATGTCCAGTTAAAAGTGCCAAATAAGTACCCGTTAGCGTTTCTATGGATATCAACTGTCAGATAAGATTTACGTGAATTCGTGAGTTTAACCTTACTTAAACAATTTATCTGACTGGTGAATATCTAACTGGACATTAACAAACCTGCCCTAAGGACCGGTTTCTCAATGTCCAGTTAAATATTTATCTGCAAGATAACAGCAACTGTTAGATAAATTGTTTAAACAATTGAATGCTAAACTTACGAAGTCACGTAAATCTTATCTGACAATTGTATCCATAGCAACGGTATCTGGCAGATACCTATCTGACACTTTAACTGGAGATTCAGAAACCGGACCCAAATCTCTTAAGCCTGCATAGAAACATTCAGATGCGCGAGGAGAAGCCATTTCAGAGATTTACCTATACTCATAGCCCTACTACCTGCATAAAATAATGTGTCATGGCTACGTAATCAGGATGTCACCCATCATGACACAAAATTTCCTTGGAAGGTGAAGGTACCTAGTACCACTTTTGGGGATACAAGATGTAAATTTATTTTTTTTCACATACACATTAATTTCAGCATAAAATGTTACACCAGTGAATAAAACAACACATTTGTTACGCTGACTGTAAGTAAAGTGTAAGAATCTATTAACAAAAGTACTTTATGCACTACCAGGCGTTAAAATAATATATTATTGATACATTTGGCGGGCGTAAAGTGCTACTTTAACGCTCGCGGGCTTCTTTTCCGCCCGCGGCCTTGTCGTACATCAATTTTCTTCAATTTTACGGGTAGTAAACTTAATTTTGCGTCTTTCACCGCCTTAAAAATCTCCGGTGGTGTTCCGGAAGCCATTTTATCTTTACTACTTTCTATCATATAAAAATAATAATAATGGTCAAACCACCTACACTGGGAAGATATCTAAATACACAGACTTTGCAATGGAAGTAAAACGATCCTGGAAACAAAATAAAGTTGTTATTATCCTCCTAATTATTTCAGTCTCATCATCAGGCCTTACACCTAACATATTCACACCACACCTTCAACAGTTAGGCCTGGATGAAAAGTTACACAAAGTATTCCAAAAATATGTCATCCCGAAGGCCTGTAGTAGTGTGAGATCCTTCCTAAATTCAGACGAGTGATAGTTCAGGTGTTGACTTGGCACAGCCCGTCACCACTTGTTGCTACCGCTATGATGCGAGATGAACTTAGCAAATCAGAATAATAATAATACGCTTTATACTGTTTTATAACTAAATATGCAGGGCGATCATACCAAACAGATGCCACCAAAGCCCCCCCCACACGACTACAAAAAATGCTGTCACAAAATAAGCAATGAATGTACCAAGAGAAAGAAAGACGAAGCGAAAAGGGGATTGTCATCTCAGGGGTTGTGGAGTTGTTTCTTGAGAACCGATTTTCCTCATGCAAGGTAGTGAAAAATCGATTTTATATAATTATAATACACACATAATTATGTGGCCTAAAAACTACTTAAATAGCTTTGACGACTTATCATAAATTGTTACTCTAATAGAAAATTGATGTTCCAGGATCTCCACTAAACTGAATATTTTCAGTTTTAACCAATTCAAATTTCAATATAATTCAGAGGATTACTTTAACGCTTATACCTACTTGTGAACGTTTTCAGCCGTGCTGAAGTATGGTCCCATTTTGCCCCGTGTCATTTCCCATTATGCCCCAATGACGGGGCATAATGGGAAAAAAAGGTTATACTGATTTTTGCTACTTTTCGCCAAAGTCTGAATGGTTTAGTTGCTAAAAAAAGTTGCATTACTTAATTTAAATCCTTATGTTCCTACCTGACTAAAGGTTAATACAATAAAACATTTAATTTTCTTTATATGATGTGTTTTTCTTTAAGTATCCCATTCTGCCCCGGTCTCCCCTATATATAATCTGTAAATTAACCATTTGACGTCAGCCCTGTGAAGCCTTCTTCTGAACAGACATTTTATACCTAAAATTTCCTTTTTGGGCTTTCAACTAATTTGGTGACCTATTTAAGCAAATATTTTATAGGAAATCTGTTCTATTTGATTGAACAGATTTTAGCAGAAGGTTCCTTGTCTTATTGCTCATCGAAGTCTCCTCAGTTCCACGCCTTTCACAGCTTTTGTTGAGTGCTGTATGAAATTGATTAGGGGCCGTATTCATAGTTAATACTTAAGGGTCCTTTAATACTTAAGGGTCCTTTAATACTTGAGGGTCCCTAAAGTGAGGTTTTGTGTTTCAAAACCTTACTTGAGGGTCCCTTACGTAACACTTCATTGAGTAATACTCAGGTAACGAAATGTCAGCATGAAATTTTGCCGTTGGAGTCAAAGCGATTTTGTAGGTTGATTTTGGAGTACGGTGTTGTCAGTTTCTGTCACATCCAAAAACATGTCCGGCATAAAACACGAAATACTGGCACAAAACAAAAACAGATAACAGAAAACATCAAAATGCGTAGCCACAGGGTGAGTTTTTAGTATCGGCTCGGTCGATAACTCCACTACTGTATAAGATAGCGGAAAAAGTTTCTTGCTCAGAAAATGTTTAGATTTATACAGGGTGATTCATAACTACGTGGTGATGCAAACATGCATTTTTTTTAATGGGACACCCGATATATTATTCCATATTCAAATTCCATTGATGATTTCCGTTCTTCCAATATAGAGTATTGTTACATTATACAGGATATTTCAAAAGTTATGACCATTTTTATATCCAAATCGCGGTCAAATGAACGTACTGTGTATCAAAAAGTAATGAATCGAAAATTATTTTTTTTTACATGAGAAGATTAGAAATATCCTCTAGTTTTAAAATCGACTATATAAAAGGCCCGTGACGCGTATTAGTATACAGATACATAGAACGCAAAATTTAGATTTTCTCTTTTTTTTTTAAATGTAACCCCCAATATATTATTATCCCAAAGAATTGCTTTTAATATGCTCTTTCATCTTTGTATAGCACTTGTTGTACCTACGTCCTTCAGTATCCGAGATATTTCGATTTTTCGGTAAATTTAAAATATATAGCTTCTATTTGTGTACTGAAATTTATTTATTTTGAGAAAGTACTATTTAATTTATTTTCTTATTTAACGAACAACTAAACTATAAGGTCACGATGCTATTTGATGAAGTCAAAACCCTAGGTCATCGAGATAATAAAGTCAAGTATGCTGAGGAAACAATTTTGTAGGCGTGATGCATAATTATCAAGCAGATTTATCAGGTAGGCTTTGAAAAATTGACAGTTTTCATAACCTGCTCAATAATTCCGTACTGTGTGAAAAACCAGCTTTGAAAATTAATTTTTCCAATGAGGGTATTTAGGAGAATCGTTGAGAAATTGTCTACTTGCCTCAAGAATATATCAACTATGAACAGCAACATCCAGAACGGAGGCACTCCAAAACTAATGCGTTTGAAAGATTCAAGAATCGTTTTATTTGGACTATGTCGTTTAATATTTCATAGCCTACCTGATACATCTGCTTGATAATTAGCTAAAAGAAAATTCTGAAGCATCTGTCTAGAGACTAATTATGGTTGTGTTCAGTGTTCCAAACCAATTTGCCTAGAATGTAATCAACAAAAGCTGTATCATGGTTATAAAAACTAACAAAAAAAGTATTTAAATCCAACCGAGCTTTATTTTGATTCTAGTCGTAAATTGTGGTCTCACAGGCCAGATGTTTCCGATTAGCGTATACAGGGTGGGCCAATAGTGCGTGGACGAAAGATTGTGCATGGGCTTACTAAAAAATATTTCAAGAATCTGTCACTTGATTATGGTAGGGACCCTTGAAAGCTAAAACGTAAAAATATTTTCACTTTAATTTTGGCGTTTAAACAGGGTGATTGATATCAAACTTGCATTTTTTTGGAATACCCTATATATTATTGCATATTTGAATTGCTTGGTCCATTCTTGTGTGACTTTATGTATCACACATGCAACTTTAAACGAACTGTTTAGGCGCAAATCACCATTTTTGGTATAAGTAGGTATCAGAAGAAAATTGAATATCGCAGCGATTATAAAACTTAGAATGAAATGCGACACCTTAGCTCATACGGGTAAATTTGAATTCTTTTTGTACTTGGAGAAATCAGTAGATCAATTAAGGAAACTTCAATCACAGATAACTTAATTTTTTCAAATTGGAATGCCTATTTTGGTTTGAAGAATCGAATGTAAAATTCGATTACCTTTCTAACGATATAGCATTCTCTATATAAATCTTTTTGGTTTTCATTGCATTTCAAATTTTAAGTCAAATCGGTGTTTTTCGATTTTCCTGCGTGCAAGCAGGCCATAAAAAATAAAAAGAAGCCCGTTAATATGGAAGAAACCAACTAACTTAGTAGAAATATGCAAACTAACTAGAGTAACGAGGCAAGATTATGAAAATTCCTTTCAACATATTAGCTCTAACCAGAAACAATACCTCAAATTGCGGAAAATGTTCTTTGAGACATCTTGACTCACATTGAGGTCTACTATCGATATTCTAGGATACTATTTTGTTATGATATGTGCACAGTAGAATCTATTTGACACAGTTTTTGTTTTGTTACTGCGCAAGTCATTAGCAACTCAACCGTAAATGTTCTGCAATAAGTAATTAGGATATAATGGTAATTTGTATCACGTGAACACGTCAGATCTACTATCTAAGTTCCGTATCGTCTGCCCCAACTTTTAAGTAGTCACAAGTTACTGTCTGCTTCCTATATTTTACTTCGTACTTTTTTTATCATTTTTCATGGTACAGTACCCATTAGCCTAAAGTTTCACTTTCATTTCATGATGTACAGCAGTTTTCATGTAGGCGACTTGGTCAGTAGTGTTGAATTTATGGTTTATATACCATTTCCCCAATTCGTGCTTCAATTACTCTAGTCGCGTGTATTGTTTAACGAGGAGTTCATTATGCTTGGACTGATAAGACAGAACACATAATAGCACGATTCCTTTAGCGAATCTGTTACAATACCGTCTTTTATGAATAAAACTTTTTGCTTACTAATTATCTATTAAAGGAGATTTGCTCGGAGATTAGACTTTCAATAGGGCTGGTATTTTTAACTCGCTCCCATAACAAGAAAGCAATCCGTCAAAAAAGCCATATATTTGCAGCGAATATGGCATTTCCAAATTCTAGTCTACTCCTCGCAAATTTGGAAAGCAAGGCTTGAGACACGGCAACATCGCGTGTTAAGGGGCATGGGTACACACAGTGATACATATACAGGGTGTTGATTGAGTATGTTAACAAACTTTAACCACGAATAGTACTCCGAAAAATAGAATGAAAATGTCATATGAACATGGGTCCGGAAATGCTTCCTAAGCGAGCTACGCTCCTTCGCATGGAGCACCCTGAAGACGATTTTCCCTCGATATTCTCGAAACCATTCATAACAAAATTACGAAATTAGATACGATGGGTAAACTTTTGAAGCTGAATCTGATTCTGAATTCAGAATTTCATAATTTTAATCACAGGCGTATCATACGGGAACGGAACTGAGTTCCTGCTCCCCTAAGAAGCACGTGACATCAACTAACGTCTTGACAATTTTCCGATTTTTTGAGCCAATTCGTTGTGCAAAAAAGTATTCCCGATGAATGATCACCACTTCTATTTAAAAAAACTTGCAACAATTGTTTCAACACACAGTGTTGTATCAAACAATTGTAACATATCTATAAAACTCATGTGATAGGACTGCACTCAAAACTTTTTTTACTCTTGTCTTGTGCTGCTGATTCACATTAGCTTTGTCATTTTCAAGACAGTTGCTTCTGAGAAGGAAATTCCCAACATGTATCCACGTACTTATTCATGTTTCCGTAAAATCCGGAGAAAGCTATAAATAGTTAGAAAAAATTTCACTAGCATATTATAAGCAAAATTTTTATAACCTTTGTGGTTGTGTTAATTTGAAGGTCGTGGAGGTTTTGTCGTGATTCATGTTTATTTCCCGTGCATATTGAATCTTATATAAGTATTATTATCAATCTCTTGAACTGAATGTAATGCAAAATTTCTCCCACAAAAGAAATTAAACTTTACAAGATATAGGGTGCCCCACGACGATTAAGACAAGCAATATATCGGAACTGGGCCGTAGTAGAGAATTATAATTTTGGAGATTTAAATTAAATAAAATGTTGTGCCGTTCCTTGTTATTATTAACGGTACACCCTGTATATTGGTGTCTTCTTGTGCTCGTCCCGATGAAACAATTACAACAAACTAACATACTTGTTGTCTAAGGTGATTAATTCAAGAGCTACAGGTACTAAAGGATAGTACCACTACGATTGATTATAATATAACATGTACCCCTATAGTTTAATTATTTTGCTAGTGTTCGTTTCTGAGTTGAGCTTGATCCACCCTGTGCATACATGTCACGACTAGAGCAGTAGCTATATTAACCTCAGAGCTTTATCACTTTTTTTGTGGTCAGCGTCCCGTAAAGGCTGAAAGCCTATGGCGCTATAGAAGCACCACGAGAGGATAAGCGTCGGTGCACGTTAGATTTAAAACGCTGCAGGTTGTAACCGTTGGGAAGAAATTCCTCAGCAGCTCATTCCACAGCGTCGAAGTTCTCCAAAAGAAGGAATGCTGGAGGAGACTGGTTCGGGGAGTAGGGACCTCGGCTTGGTAAGAGCGAGCTCGCAGAGCCTGTCTGGTTTTCTTCGTTAAGACGGCCTTTGCTGTTATTATCTGAGCGAGCGCACTCAAACATCTTCCGTGATAGAATCTGTAAAACAGGGACAGGTCAGCCACCCTTCTTCGATGCTCCAGGCTGTGGAGGTCTTTTGTGAGGTTAGGCGTACCGCTTAGTCTAATTGCTCTCTTCTGGATAGTGTACAGAAGCTTTAGAGAGCGCATCCCCACACATGGGAACAATTAATACTCTAGCGATGGCCGGATCTGTACCTCATAGAGCAGCAGTAGTTGCTCTGGTGTATACAGCTTCCCACAGCGGAACAAAACTCCAAGCTTCTGGCATGGAGTTTTAGCAATACTGACGACGTGGTCATGCCAGGACATGTTGTTGTTAATGTTGATCCCCAAAAGCTTGACGGATGGTGACTCGACTATGGGGTGACCCTCCATTTCCACAGTTGGTAAGCCAACGCGAGACTTCTTTGTAAGTGTAGTTGCCTGACTTTTCTGTATGTTGAACTGTACTTTATTTACTAATCCTCACTCGACAATTGTTTTGATATGTTACTTTCAAATGGCCCTTTGATTTAGAGCCGTCCATTAGTATTCTAAATGTACCGACTTCTAGACACATGTTATTGCTTGTGAGGCATGCGGTGAATTTATTCTCCACAAAACTCCAACATAATAATTTTCTAGTACCTACTTTGTGCCTAATGGTACATATATTACCATAAATGCGTGTCTAAGAATGGAACAGATAGCATAGGATAGATCTTTATCACTGTAGCCGCATTTGTATTCAGAATAGAAAAGCATAATGGTTATACGAAATTGTTTTGGGCACTACGTGGAATGTTTAATGATACGTCTGCACGAAAACCAAATTAAACTAGCTGTTGAAATTTGTGCCAAAAATAATAAAATTTACCAAACAAGTATTTCATGCTTTTCAAGCTTATAATGGTCACTTAGGGGCAGTATTTGGGGTAGACGGCTAACTAACCATAATTTTTAAAAGCTTTTATTTAACTTGCAATGTATGTGTAATTATGTACGTATGTTCGGCTGGAATACTGCTACTCAATTTTGAAGTAGATATCTTCAACCGATTGAGCTAGAATTTTGTATACACGTTCAGTTTACATGAAAATATACGATAAGCTGCCTACGGTTCGCCATTCTAAATCCAATATGGCGAATTATTCAAGATGGTGGAATTGTTATGCTTCTACTTCTACAATATTGATATCAAATGAAAGGGCTTGGTTAGAGTAACTCGAAAAAATAATGTGACGTCATTCTAAATCCAATATGGTGGTCCATGCAGTACTATCGACCACGTCGTTGTTTACTTAGGCACAAAGCTTTTTGCTGCTGCTGAATGAGACGAACGGAAATCTAGGCAGCGATAACTAAAAAGCAACAAATAAACTAAAACCAAAAGAGTTTTTTTAAGAAAAGCTTTTATTTAAATGCTCTAAAAATAAGAAAATAAAATGTTTCTTTGAAATTTCAACTATCAACTTATAGCTTCATTATAAACAATTTATATGGTTATAAAAGCTTGTCGTGCGATTTAATTCTGTAAACAAGCTAGTACCTATTTAATTCGGTAGATGCTAAGCTTAATTTTTTAAATTTCAGTTTAATTAAACACCTACTTAGATCTCGTGACAAGCTTTTATGATAACATAAATGCCAAGAATGGAAAATGCGTATGGTTTTTAGAAATCGTATCAGTGGCAGCGCAGCAACAATAAAAAAACTAAAAACACAAAAACTGCTCAAACTTCGTTTTTAGGCATTTTGGGGGTTCCTGACCATTTTTTGTTTGCTCTGGGTGGGGGTGAAATTGGGGTGGTTGGGGGGTGGAGGTTTGCAAAACTGAAAAAGTTTTTGTATGCATAATTGGCTCTCCATTATCTGCCAAAAAAGGACCTAGCGACAGAATACACTTTTTTTAGGTCAATCAGAACATTGCCTTGCTTATTACAGAAACTAAGGGACTTCAATTTTTTCTGATGTATGTTACATACGAGCATTGCTTTACATCGTTCTGTATTAAGTAACCTGGAATTGATTTTAATGAAATTTCTACACAGTATTATTACTGTGGCGAGGATAGAAAATGCGCAAGGTTTTTAAAAATCGTGTCAGTTCCTGCGCAGCAACAATAAAAAACTAATAATATAAAAACAGCTCAAACTTCGTTTTTATGCGTTTCGGGGGTTCCTGATCATTTTTTGTGTTCTTTGGGTGGGCGTGAAATTGGGATGGTTGGGGGGTGAAGGATTACAAAGGTCTTTGTATGCATAATGGGCTCTCCGTGGACCTGCGAGAAAAGTATCTAGCGACAAAGTACATTTTTTAGGTCAATAGGAACATTGCCTTGCTTATTGCAGAAACTAGTATTGCTTTACATCGTTCTGTATTGCGTAACCTATGATTGATTCCAAAAAAAAATCCACAC
Organism: Callosobruchus maculatus; assembly: GCA_951848785.1. Taxonomy (NCBI): domain Eukaryota; kingdom Metazoa; phylum Arthropoda; class Insecta; order Coleoptera; family Chrysomelidae; genus Callosobruchus; species Callosobruchus maculatus. The sequence goes on from CATOUR010000296.1 coordinate 3,634,001, forward strand.
AGTTTTATTACCGTAGTGAGGATTAAAAATGCGTATGGATTTCAGAAATCATGTCAGTGGCGGCAAAGCAATTACAAAAAAAAACGAAAAATATAAAAATAGCTCAAACCTCGTTTTCAGGCAATTTGGGGATTCCTGATCGTTTTGTTTCAGCCAGCTGAAGCTCGCAGAATAAAAATTGAGTCCTTCTAGTTCCTATGGAGAGATTTAAGAAACTATTTACAACAGTTTTTGTGTTAGATGTCTTTTGGGGGCAGGCGGGCCATGATTTGGTTGCACAAAATGATAACACCACTATGTGTGAGTCAATCAGCTTGACTCTATTTTTTTTCCTGTTATACCAATAAGAAGGACTTCTATATACACAGTTTGAAGGAAATTAACAACTTTAGACTTCCCTCATTTCTGCCGTAGGAACTGAAATGATTAAAAATCGCACCTAAAATCCCTGAAATGCTTGCGTCCTAATACCAATTCATTGTATATCACTCACTATCCTGCCAATACATCGATTTCCAAAGATATCCTGTTTTTCCTTAATTATAGCACATCTACTTCACATTTCACAGACCCCCTCCAGATCTCCGACCCAGAGAAGCTCTCTTCCGAGAATATAAATATATACAGGGCAACCCTCAACTTCCCATACACCAGGGTACGGATAAATCATGTGGAAACAGGACACGATCCAGAGGACCAACCATACGAACTACTAGAGAACTGCACACGTCACAGTTAGACCCCATAGACTCTTGGGACCAAAAATGGACAGATATCCGCCCCCCTCAGGGCATAAATCTTCTGTGCATAAGAACGGAACCTCTCGCCTTCGATCAGCCCCATACAATATTGGACATCAATGGCATATGCGCGGACTCCTTAAGTGGCCCACAGACGTAGACGCTCCGAAAATCCTCAGAGGAGAAACTGCTCAGTCCTGGCCTGAAGGCCCTTGCACTTTGGCCTGAATACACCCTCCTTCACATACGCTCAGGAAACCTTTCAGCTCAGTTCAGTTCTAGCAAGCATGGCATCAAAAGACGGCCTGCACAGGCGATCGAATGGTTTTTTAATTCCACATCCGGCGGCCTCTACAGTCCGGCGAACCTCCACATACACTCCGATAATCTCTGAGACCAGGACTGTGCAGTTTTTTCTCTGAGGAATTCCGGAGCGTCTGTGGGCCGCTTTATACAATATGGGGCAGGGTACAATCTGCGAGGTGTGACTGCGGGGTGGAAAAGCAAACAGTTCAACATTATGGTGATGGAGTGCCCAAATACAGCATATGTGGGAAATTTTGATGACTTCCTTATGGCAACTGACTCGATTGATTATGTGTCTAGATTGAATGTATTGATATATATACTAAGGGTTGTCTACAGCTAGTGCCGTCTTCCTTCTGTCAGCCAGGTCTTCCATTTTTCTCGGTCTTCCCAGTCTCCGTCTTCCAGCCCTTTTCTTGTCATGGCTTCGTCGACTTCATTTTTCTAGGATCTTCTAGGTCTTCCTCTTCTTCTTGTTCCCCTGGAACTCCATTCTGCAACCTTATTTATCCAGGTGTTTTCTGCTCTACGTACGTGGCCATACCAGATAAGTCTTCTTTCCTCTATATATTGTAGAGCGTCTTTTTCCACTTTCATTCTCCTCCGTATCTCTCCATTTGTTATTCCGTCTATTCTGGTAACGCCACAGCATCTTCTCCAATATTCCATTTCGGTTTCCAGAATGCTACTTTGGTTTTTCTTGTTGATTATCCACATCTCCGCTGCATATGTCATAATACTTCTTATTATTGTTTGGTATATCACCTTTTTAGTTTTGCTGCTGATGCTCTTATTCCAGATTACACTATGGAGTTGTCTTATGTAGGATCCTGTTTGTCCCAGTCTATTTTTTATTTCTTCCTCTGTTGTTGCATCCTTCGTTATCGTGAAGCCCAGGTATTTAAATTTCCTCGTTCCCTTTATTTCCACGTTATCTTCTATTTCCAGGTTCTTTACGTCATCTTTCGATATTACTAGGTATCCTGTTTTTTTCATGTTTATCTCCAGACCCACCTTCGCATATTCTTATTTCAATTTCCTAATCATATAGTTGATATCTTCTTCATCCTGAGCCATCACGACCTGATCGTCTGCAAAGCACAATGTGTAAAGGTAATCATCTCTGATCGGTATTCCCATATCCCTACATTTTGTCTTCCACGCTGTTAGTGCATATTCTAAAAATACTTTCAATACAGTTGGTGAAGTTGGGCATCCCTGAAGTAGTTCTTTTGTTTTTGTGAAGTAGCTGCTTTATTTCCAGTTTTTATGTATACTTCGTTTCCACTGTATATGTTCTTGACTGCTTGTATTAGGTTGAAGGGTATCCCAATTTTTGTCATTGGTTTATATAGTTCTTGCCTTGGCATCATGTGCCTTCCTAAGGTCAATAAATGAGTCGCCTAGTTTCAAAAACCACTAAATCCAATTTTCCAATAAATTGAACTGGTAGCGCCATCTTATTGCGAGAGGCCTCAGTAGTGCGTTAGAACAAAATATATCTTTCAAAATAATCTAAATCCTGGTCTAAATCAATGTAGATTCTTAAGGTTGGAAACAAAATCCACTAAATCCATGGGAGAATGAGATTCAAATACCCCTAAATGCGTTCGATAACAAAAACATCTTAATCCATATTAGCATTTACATGTGAACCACAATCCTTGAGAACAAATCCCACTAAATCCAGGATAGGACGATCAGTAAGTTTTCTGCTGAAATTAACTCATATATTTAACCTAACATATAATTTGATTGATATACAGGGTGTCCCACGACGATGAAGACAAGCAATATATCGGAACTGGGCAGTAGTAGCGAATTATAATTTTGGGGGTTTAAATTGGGGCAAATGTATTATCTTTTCTTATTAATATCTCACCCAATGAGGTATTTGTTCTTGATCACGTGACGTCCGATTCAAATTTTTTAATAGGACACCCGGTATATTTGTGACTTTTTATGTTTCTACCAATAAAACAATTCCAACGAACCAGCACTCCTGGGGTCTAACGTGACTACTTCAAAAGCTACAGGTACTTAAAGGATGGTACCACTATGATTGATTTCAACATGTACCCATATAGTTAAATTACTTTGGTAGTGTTTCATAATGGTAGTGGTACAGTCCTTCAAGCACCTGTAGCTCTTGATTTAATCACTATAGACCCCAAGTGTGCTAGTTTGTTGGAATTGTTTTATCGGGAAGAACACAAAAAGTCACAAATATACAGGGTGTCCCATTATAATTTTTGAATCGGACTTCACGTGACCAAAAACAAATACCTCATTGGGTGACACATAAGAAAAGGTACTATATTTTTATATTTATTTTTTCAGTTTCTTAACTTAATATTAGTTTTCAGCTTATTATGCATATTCTTAAATCCAACTGCGCAAAATATGCCACGAAATACAGTCGCATCATGTAAATTGCGAAGCAAATCCCTCCAAATCCAAATGTATTTCCAAAAATAGCTAAATCCGAAAGGCTTTTCAAGTTTTTCGCAAAACTATTAAAGTAGGATTTTTGCCCAAAAGACCTTTTAGAGCACTACGTTACTGTCTATCAATATCTATAGTTTCAAATACTATTATTGTTTTTTGAGACTAACGGCAAATTTTCGCGTGTCCTTAAAAATATACTTGGAAGGATTTAGTGACTTTTGGGACTAGACGACTCAAATGCCATATATGTACATCTTTGTTCTTAGCTCTCTTCTTTTCTATGGTCTGTTGTATGGTGTGAATATGGTCTAGTCAAGATTTCCCTGCTGTGAGAATCCTGCTTGCTCTTCCTCGATTTTACTCTGAATGTGTGTTTGTGAATTGGACTAACTTCTAATTCCTTTAATGTACATTTATGGGGTTTGTATCATATAAAGTCATAAGGTTAATATAAATATAATAATAATAGGTCTTTATTCGTCATGGTTCTTCTCTTGTATTTCTATTGCTATTAGTGCTGAATGTTACAAATTTTTCAAATAAGTACGTTGGTGCTTTGTTAAGTATGATTTTATGGGTCAAAACTAGCTGATGGTACTTCCTAATCTTGTCTAGCCGAAGCCAACCAACATCGCGGTATGAATCGCTTACATGATCAAACTTCCGTATGCCATACGCAAATCTGATGCAAGAATTTTGTATTCTTTAAAATCTTAGAGCATCGGCTTGTAAAAGTGCTGGAAAATTTACACTGTCACAATAGGCAATCTTTGCTAGTATAAGAAATTCACAGATTATGCAATTTTAATCTTGTACTCATTATGTGCCCGCTTGGATACAATTATCTCAGAGTATTATATGAGACTTGGCACAGCCGATTGACATGTTTGGTGAATCTTGAGTCAGATTCAATCCACAGGCCTAAGTTAAGTATTTATAAGTAGAAAAATATCTATTTCACATAAATTATCGTTAACGGACAGCTACTTCCATTGCAATAAATTTCGATTACGAGAAAGGTGGCTCGGCACGTGTGTTACAGATTCACTGGATTCTGGTTCATTAACCGAACGCGTTTAGCGTTTTTTTTTTCCGGAATTGCCGTCCATTACGTAAAACGGGTACTCCCTAAAGGCTACATCGTTAACGCAAAGAATCTGCTGGTGTGGAATTCGGTACGTATCAATTAATTCACGGAAGAACTTAAACTGGAGCATCTCGATCATTCATGATTTGTCATTTGCCATTTGGACTACTAAATGAAAGTTCCTGAAATTAGTTGGAGTTGCGAAATTAGTAGATTAATGATGCCGCTTTGACAAACTTAGGATTCGAGTTGTTTCTATGTATGGTGGGAAATATCCCGTAGTATCATGGACGATTTTTTTCACATTTCGCTCACCGTCTGCAATAGTCGCTTAGAACAAAGTATTATATTTTCGAGAAACGATAGATTAGTGATAGAAGCCAAATATTTATTCAAATTTATTTATTTATTTATCTATTTATTTATTAGCGGAAACCCAGTTTTTATAATTCTTCAAGACAGTCAAGTTTACACAGTGGCAAAAGAAAACTGAAGTGATGCCTATAGCAAACAGTACTTAAACTAAGGCTAACATGGAAATTTGTATATTTGTATAAGAGAATCAACAGTAAGGAGAACCGTATATCAAATTAACAATATGGTTTTCACAGGCATTCAAAGAACTATAAATTCGTACATGGTAAAAGCTATACAAAAACTATGATTTCCCAAAATCCAGAACATTAGGCAAAACATATTTGCTGACTATATACATATCGAATTACAAAATTAGACATTGCGTTGGAACTTGTGAATGATTATTTGTAGGAAATTATCAATTGGTTGAATGTAAATAAATTTAAACTGAATACAATAAAACAAAATTTATAATAATAAACAACACTTAAACGAAACATCAACTACTGTTTTGCTGAATAATGACAAAATTGAGGTAGTTACATTTTACAACAGTTGTATTCTAGCAGTTATGCTAAATAAATCTATACTATATACATTTTTATATATTTTCTTATTTTCACTTGTAATGCTTGTACCACAAATTCAGTACGAATATCCCAAATTTGAAGTTTCAAAAAAATCGCAACACTTTCTGATAACACAGATTATGCGGCAACAAGTCTAGACATAATAGCATTTGTTTACGTGAATATCTCCAAAAACACCTGACAGAAATTAGGGCGAATACTGAGCTATGTCGTCGGATTGTGATTTTGCAGTCAGACTTTTTTAATTCTTTTCTGTTTAACTATGCGTTAACTAGTGGAATGGTACTGGGGTTTCAGGTTTGAAATATCATGATCTATCGTTCCCCCAAATTAATGCACTAAGATCGTAAACACCCTGTGCGTGTTATCCTGTGTTTAGCTATAGTGCTGCTTGCTGGTGTCTGGTGTTCTGTTTTCAAAAGCTGTTCTCTAGTTTTAATATGAGGTACAGAATAGAAAATAGAATAGAATAGAATAGAAAAATGTACCTATTTTTCAATATAAGCAAATAACAAATAATTATTTTTTTATACCCATATGCCCTTGTTTGTGGAAAAAAACATCACTATTACAGAAAACAAAAGATAATGAGGAAAAAGTGCTATACATGCAGCACCATTGAACCCATATACACTATAAACATACCATATATTTGATATACACAAACCCTATAAACAAAACATCTAAAGAAACATACTCACATTGATCCCATCAGGAACACTCAAGTGCCAAACTAAAAGCATTGCTTGTCTTGTTGACACTGTAACGTGATGACTGACAAAATCAATGTGAGACTGCTATCTCATATTTAATAATTACGAAAAAATATAATAAGCTGAACCAACGAACATAAACTCATTACCTAAATATTACAAATTGCATAGTATACAATGTTTACAACAGTATATAGCTAATGACCATGTAGTCGATACCTTAAACGAACAAAAAAAAAGCTGAATACTATTCCATTATTCAAGCCGAGGACATGGTAAAGACGGTGTTAATACCCAAGAGGCTGTGTAGTTCCTTCCTCGATTTTGATTTTATCCATTTTTTTGAGCTACTTCTATACATTGATTTTGAATTCAGTTGTTTAATTTCATCTGGCAGGAGATTATACAGTCTAGGCCCTAGAAAGAAATAACTCCTTTGGGTAACAGTTTTTCCTACTCTGGGTGTCTTATATTTTAAGGGATTACGAGTGGCATAGTAGTGGTCAATGCTCATGAGCTCCAATCTATTACAATGCTGTCTCATTAATACTGAGTGGCAGAATAATTGACGAATATCAAGTACCTCACACTCCTCATATAAGGCTTCTGAAGGATATGTGGAGTCTTTATAAACCATGATTTTTAATATCCACCTTTGAGCTCTCTCTAACCATGAAAATTCATCAATTAACAAATAAAAAAAAATTAAATTTCTGAGTTGTGCCATTTTTTATCCATATTTTTCTCATTTTTTTAGTTAGACCACGGAAAAAACTGCCTACTGACAGTTTTATATAATTTATTTCACATGCAGCAATCCGATTTATATTACAACCAAATGGTAACATTAAACAAAGTTTCGTAGAAAAATATACTAGAATTTTCTCAACAAAAGTCTCTTCTCTCACCTATTCCTGATTTTCTTCTTCTCATATAGAAATTGATACAAAATACTGAATATTCGGGTTTATATCACAATATATTTACAGTAAAAGTTGTATATCCTTAATTGATTATATTACTTCATTATCCCAACGGTACAATTGGGTAAGCAATGCACAAATCTGTGTATAGACAATATAAAAATATAGTATGAAATTTTGCGTTACACATTCCATTTTGGCATATTATGCAAGCTCTATATAAGATCATTAGATTTACTAGGTGAAACTTAAGATTTAGTAATTTCGCATATGGTGATAAAATAGAAATTTTGTACCGACTGTTATAGCAAATTTCGTAAGAGTACAAAACAACATTTCGTTAGTATCTGAAGATGGTAGATGGAGAAAACAGAAGCACATTTATGAAAACAAAGTATATTTTCGCTACAACGATGTCGCTACATTTGGACAACTGATAGCGGGTATTTGGTTATTTACTGACCAATAAACAAAACATCGTTCATGGAATCGACCCGGTTCTTAACGTTTAGGCTTCCACAGCGCCGTTTTTGAAAATATAAGTTATTGGTTGGCAGAACACTGAATCTTGAAAAACTTTAAAATCAGGTATTTGGTTGGCTATAATATGTCAGTGCTTCAAACATTCAATGTTGCCGGTCATGTGAGGGAATAATGTCATCTACGACAGCAAAAATTGTCTGATTTGGGTTCTGATGGCAAGTATCAACATATATGGAACAAAATACGATATGATTTTTTTCTTGAATAACGTTCCATATGCTTAAATAGGCTTACCTATCCCTCTTTACATTTTTAATAAAAAAAAATTTAAAAACAGCTTCTAATTCAAATTGCCCCTCACACTTTCAAACGAACGTATAGAATTTGTCATAGAAAATACAAACATATAATATAAAACAAACAAATATATAACGATCATAAGCAAACAAACTCAGAGACGACATAGTATTACTAAGAGGCTGAAGAGATCCTTTAGAAAACCTAAAATACAGGCATGACGGCTTAATTTAGATCTTTATTTTTAGGTATGAGGTATCGTTTGGTTCTTTTCTTTTCTTGAAACCAGAAACCAATTTTGTGCATTATTTTTAAAAGGTGAACGGTCTTGCGACATCCAGAAAAGTAAAATAGTACCTATATTTTAGGTCGAACTATAAAATATCATTTTGCATATTAGCCTAATGCTTGGAGGATGAAGAAAAATGAAATCCACAACTTTCAATCTCTTCAGGTGGTATTACGATTTAAATACACAAAAATTACAAGCGCCGTGTGTTTATTGTATAATTTGTTCAAAAGTAGTTTGGCGATGGCTGTTCAACTCAATGAGAGTAAATAAAATATTTACATTTGTGTACAAAGAAATAACTAACATAAGTAAATAATAAATAATAAATAAGTCTAAAATCTTCTCTTTCTTCATATGAAAGATCCTATCATTTTTTCCATGAGAAATCATTCCCCTAAATGTTTTACACTTATTTAGTTACGCCCTGTATATACATCTATGTAAAAAAAATAACTGACATAGGTGAATACGTAAATCACAAATAACTGAAATCTGATAATAGCTATTTTTATATGAAACATAATCATCACAATGTTTAAATACTTGTTTCGGGTAATACGACTCGTCACACGATTTTCACTAGTACGAGATCTATCTTTGTTCTTGGTTGCCTCCTAAAACACGTTAAGACAATTTTCCATCTGGCCATTTAAATTAAATCACATAACATAGATGTTATCAGCATTGTATTAACATTTTAATTACGGAACCACTGTATAATTAAACCTCCAATAATTATTGTGTTATCGTAAGAACAAAAATTGGTTACCTATCGCAATTAACTCACTTGCTGCTAGAATTTTGCTGCTCAAATGTATATGGTACCAAAAAATATGAAATCGTATTGTCTAAGAATTCTTTTGATTGTAAATTGGAAATGCAAAGGCAGATCAGCCCATCAAATGAATCGAGGTTATTTGAGGAACAACATCAATGCAACTTGACACTCTACTCGCTTGTTGCATCACTTTTGCCATCCAGTTGAAACGAAACTTCAAGTGTACATATTTCTAGGGACTGCAACAGTATTCTGGAGTTTAAACTTCTCCGAATATTTTTCATCAATCATCTACTGGTTGTTCGACTAGGCCACTTCCGAGAAACTCAACTCAGTTTCTCTGAAGCGACCGAACAGGTAACAGCTCCTGAGGATGCTATCCACTCGTGGTAGCAAAACGTCAAGCAACGAATTGCGCCGAGGTATAGGCGGGAGAAATATTAGAGAACAGCTCAATAGCAGTTAATCAGACCATGGCCTTGCAGAGCACATTTTTGCATTATAATATACAAGATGTCCCTGAATTTCCTTGACATGTGATATTCTCGTAACAAAAAAATCGTTCAAATGAAAACTGAGTGGAATTTTTGAAAGTACTATCGGGTCTATCATGCTATGCATACAAAACATTTTTTTGTACTTCAAGCTTTACAGCTCACCCCCAACTTGTCAAATAGCATCCAGTAATTCCTACTAGACAAGGTAAGTCCTTATTTTATTTAAAATCTTGTAGTATATTTTATTTTATACACAAATCTATTTTTTTGTAGTCACAAGCATTAGGTAAATAAAATAAGGATTTCTTTGGGGTGTAATATTTTCATAATAGAAACAGTTAAAAAGAAAACTAAGTGCGTTTTTCAAGGGTATTGAATAGCCTATCATACCATGCTTCCGAAATATATTTTTTGTACTTCAACCTCTAAAACTCACCCCCAGATTTTTTTTCAATGGCACCCTACAGCTTTTCCTAAATAAATGAGGTCGCTATTCCATTTAAAATCTTGTAGTGTCTTTATTTTACACAAACCAATTTTTTCTCACTTTCATAAGATAAATAAAATAAAGATTTTTTTGAAGCGTAATATTTTCGAAACAAAAAAGGGCAAAAAAGACATTTGTTTTCGAGAGTATGTATTATAACACCCTTTAGTTTCCTTTTTTATCAGTTTTTTGCGTCAAACAAAACTCATGGGGTGCTATTTGAAAAAAAAGTTGGGGGTGCGTTCTAAGAATTGACGTACAAAAGAACAAGTTTTAAAATCATGGTATGACAGAGCCTATAGTACCTTCAAAAACTGCACTCAGTTTCTGTTTGAACTTTTTATTGTTACAAGAATATCACGTGTCAAGGAAATTCAGGGACACCCTGTATAATGATATAATAATGATAAGGAAACGGAGAGAGTTTACGACTCTTCAGTTCGGAAATATACGGATAAATGACAAAAACATAATTATATAATGTAATTTTCTTGAAATTTAGATCAAAATTCTTGAAGCAGCTACCCTTGATAGGATACTACCTTGTACATGGCGGCATGTGCTAAAATTACCCACTCACCCAAACTTCTTGAAATCAAAAGGTACCAACTAGCCGATGATTAATTATAGCAGATTTGGTTCCTACCACAGTAAATTATTATTCATTCATTTTGCAGCCACCACACTCTCCCGACCTTGCCCGGGTGTACCGACGTACCATCGACGGCTTTCCGGAACCACCCTGCGGCGACCTTGAGTCGCTATGGTACCACGTTAGTTGTTCTTTCATCCGCGAGAGGTCAGTGGTACCAGAGCGCGAAGTGGAGGAACCCGATGTTTTATAAACTCAAGTGAACGCAAAGAAATGCAGTCATCGGCGGTACTCAAGACACAGTGTGCGACGAGTCGCTATCCGTTTAGTGACTTGGAGGTAGATTAAGTGACGCAAAATGGACTATTCTATATTGTTTCCCGCCGTATTAGGATTAGTGGTAGTACTGCAGACTTGCCATGCCGTAAGGGTTGCCGGTCCCAGGAAAGGTGAGTGTAAAAGTGAAATCTGTGATGTTAAGGATTATGTTTCCTGTGCCCTGAAGGTAAGGTAGGGGTTGTGATCAAGGAGTAGTTAGAAGGGATGAAAGAGAGAAAGTTGTTAAGAGCAACATTCATCTTCGCAGCCTAGCATGTCATAAACGGTGTGAAGTGTTTTTCCGCAAAAAAATGTATTCGCTACCCCTAAACTGCAGTTATGTACTGATATGGCCTTACTGCTTGATAGGAGTTGTGTCCGAGGTCGAAACATAATCTGCAGAGTTTTGTATCTAGTTTTCTAGAGCACATTCATCACGTGACCTTAAAATTGATCGTAGATTTTGTCTAAGATCATAGTTAGAAGTAATATAAGGACGGAGATGGTAAATAACGATGCCTGACGTTATGCACTTGTAGTAGCCTTTGACCAATCAGAGCAGCCCATTCAAGAACATGCATCTGTCAAAGTTATCTGAATATTATTGATTTCTCTTGAAGCTTGCCTCAAAGAGGTGAAGGATGGCATGCATTTTATACAATCGACCATTATGAACCATCTAGTATCTATTACAGTCCAATTTTCCATCTTAAATGGGTGGAAAGTTGCATTTTCTTGTATTACAAAGACTTTAGCAATTACTAATCTGAACCACTCAGATTCTACAAATACAGCATAGTTGATCACTGGATTATTGGTCTATCAAACGTTAATGATGACAATCAATTCAAATGTATGTAGCTTTACTTGACTTTACATAGATCTATTTCTAGTTAGGTTGTACGTTTCTTAAAATGCACATTCTCTATATGCCTACGGATGGCATTTGCATTGCAAAACAACATGCAAGTACACAATAGTGGAAGTAATCGTTGCATCACGATTCAGGATTCATAATTTCACATCAATACATTAGATATTAATGAATACTAAATCAATTAAACCTTTGTGTATGTTCCGTAATCGGGATATTATTAATACAGAAATGTGTGCCAATTGCCTTCCATCCAACTATTACACCCTTTTCAGTGTTATTAGGCGGTTAGCTGTGTAAACCTTTATTGGTAGATTTTTTAGACAGCGAATTTCCCAAATTTCTTTGACATGTGACATTCCGTAACAAAAAAAAGTTCAAACGCAATTTGAAATTTTTGGAAGTACTATAGGGTCTATCATACTTTGCTTTCAAAACATTTTTTTTTACTTCAACCCTTAAAGCTCACCCCCTACTTTTATTTTTCAAATAGCACCCAATAGTCATTCCTAAACAAATTAAGTCCTTATTTTATTTAAAATCTTGTGGTACCTTTGCTTTATACAGGAACCTCTTTTTTTCCTAAAGTTATAAGCATAAAATAAATAAAAGGAGGATTTGTTTGAGGCGTAATATATTCGCAAAGAAACAGATAAAAAAGATAAGTGCGCCTTTCAAAGGTGTACTGAATGACCTATTATACCATGCTGTCGGAATGTTTTCTCTCACTTCAACCCCTAAAACTCACCCCCAACTTTTCTTCCGAATAACAACCCACAACTTTTCCTACATTAATAAGGTCATTATTTTATTAGGAATCTGGTAGTGCCTTTGACTTCATACACAAAATAATTTTTTTTGTAAAGGCATCAACATAAGATAAATAAAAGAGGATTTGTTTGAGACGTCTTATTTTATAATAAAAAAAGCATTTATTATAGGTCACTCAGTACCCTTAACAATCCAGTTATTTTTTTATCAGTTTTTGCATCTAGAAACTTCTTATTTTATTTACGCTATGCTTATGATTTTATGAAAAAAAAATTTTGACGATAAAGTCAAAGGTACTACAAGATTTTAAATAATATAAGGATTTAATTTATGCAGGAAAAACTATCTGGTGCTATTTAAAAAACAAAAGTTGAGGGTAGTTTTAAGGGTTAAAGTACAAAAAAATGTTTTAAACGCATGGTATGATAGACCCTATAGTACCTAGAAAATGTCCACTCAATTTTCGTTTGAATCTCTTTTGTTACGAGAACATCATGTGTCAATGAAATTCTGTACAGTAAATCCGCTGTTGTACAAAAATTAGTTAAAATATGGAATAAATCTTAAGCAATTTTGTATTTATTTACACGAGAGTGGTTTGATAATTCCAAGCTTTTTGTTGTCTCGCATAGTAACCTTTTGGCAATACTTTTTCCATTGACCGCCATCTGTCGATAGACTAGAGTGACGTTTTCAATAAGTTTCTGCACTTTGACAACCGTTGAAAGCTATGTTCGTTAATTTCCACAAAAAATGGAAAAAATGAACTAAATTATCATTAAATTTTGCACATGAAACCACTACTGAAACCAATATAATCCATATAAACCAGTGAGTCAACGAGGTACTAAGATACCGAATCCTCAGTAGGTATAAGGTATAAATACCTGAAAGTCTATATAGATAACGAGAGGTGCTTCTCAGATCACAACTCAGAAGGCAGATCTGGAATAGCAGTGCTCTCTAGACTGATGCTGAATATTGGTGACCTAGCAGTAGAAAAAGAGAACTCCTTAACGGAGTCGTCCAGTGGATTGTCTTTACGGAGCACCAGTTTGATACAGGGCCGTGGTGGCATGTCAGATGGATGCATTTGCATTAGTTGGATATTACGTTATGACAGGACTCAAGCTGGTTCAATGTCAGGCGGGCAGACTGTCTCTCACACCTCCGGGTTTGCGAGGTCTTCTGTCCTTGCGAACAAGCCGATTTTCCTAACCTTCTATAAAAAAAATACTGAAACCAAGATAAATCCTGAAAGATTTTGAATCAATTAATATTTAACATAACCTCGAAAATAATAAAAAAGAAAAAATAGTGTGCTGGTTAGGCACCATCTTGTGACAAAAAATGATTGCTCAAACCAAAAAGACGCTATAAAATCACTATGGGGGCTCTGCGTCATCAATATCAATAGATAAATAGTGTCTTACTGAGTTCCATTTTGGCCGCACTAATACAAGAGACGCTGAATGTCCAGGTGGCCCAAAAGAAGTCGTTGCGTCAGAAATCATTGTTAGAAATCATTGACATTAGACGACCGGATACTGAACATGCACAAGTTGTCTGAGACTAGATGCATCTCAACTGAGTGGAATGAATATTTATATATGAAAGCTGCCTGCGCGATGAGTGCTCACAACCGACTATACTCAGAACCATGTGGCTACTTTAAAGGAGCATTTTTGGACGTTCTGATACAATTTAGACCAGTTTCTGTGCCGTCTCAGTCTCATCATCGTAGTTGAGACGTGGATTTATCACATCACACCAAAAATTGAGCATCAGTCGAAACAGTGGGTTGAAACAAGTGAAAGTGAACTAGAGGAGGCATCTGTCGGTCAATAATGACATTGCCACAGTTTTGCCTAATTCGCACGTTATCATTCATATAGAATATCGGAGAAAAAAAAATGTACGGATACATACGTGTCTAGTTACCACCAATTCTACTGCGAACTCTACTACACACTCATCCACCACATTCTCCAGTCCTTGCTCCGACTGACTATCTTATATTTCCAAACTTGAAGAAGTAGTAACGTGATAGGTGAATCAGGTTGAATGAAGAGGATGTCGATGAAAATCAGATTTACCACATTTCCACGATCTGGAAACGTTTTTTGAAATATATCGTGGGAACGTTTTCAACCCGCTTCCTGTTCAAAGTCGATTTGCAAACTTTTGGGATGGTATCGAAATCCAAATATCGATATCGTGGAAACACCACCTGTCACTTTCAAAACGTTTTGAAATGGAAATGGCTTCGAATCCTTCAAAAAGTTCGACGGAACATGCACACTGCATAGTGTGTTGCAGTCTAATCTCACTATTGTCAGTTTGTTGTAGTTTATTCGAAATTCGAAAGATTTAGCTAAATAACAAAATAATAGGTTAATACAACTGGCAAACGCCATTTTTCAAGTGTGTAAGTTGAAAACGTTTTGAATGCGTTTTGAAACCTATCGTGGAAACACCGACAATCAAAAATAGCAAAACCTTTTGAAACAGGGTGAGTTTTTAGTACCGGCTCGGTCGATAACTCCACTACTGTAGAACAAAGCGAAAAAAGTTGTGTATAAAAGTTGTAGCCACGGATATGCTCCTTGCTCAGAAAATAGTAAGACTTAAACAGGGTGATCCATAACTACGTGGTGATGCAAACATTTTTTTGAATGAGACACTCTATATATTATTCCGTATTCAAATTCTACTAATGATTTACGTTCTTCCCATATATGGCACTGTTACATTATACAGGGCATTTCAAAAGTTATGACTATTTTTATATCCAAATCGCTGTCAAATGAACCTAATGAGCCTATCAAAAAGTGATAAATCAAAAATCATTTTTTTGCACGGATGGATAAAAAATATCCTCTAGTTTTAAAATCGGCTATAAAAAAAGCCCGCGGCGCATATTCATATACAGGGTGATGTAGAATGCAAAATCTAGATTTTCTCTCTTTTTTTAAAGTAACCCCCGAGGGGTAAAAAGCTGTGGATTTCTGGTGTACACGCTTGTGGATTTCTATGGATTTCCGTGGATTTCCGTGGATTTCCGTGGATTTTCGTGAATTTCCGAGGATTTCCGTGGATTTCCGTGGATTTCCGTGGATTTCCGTAGATTTCCGTGGATTTCCATGGATGTCCGTGGATTTCTGTGGGTTTACCGTGCCAGTACGCATGCGCAAACACGGATGTCTCGGCTGAAATCATCTTGATTTCAGTTACCTGAATTAATAAATTGAAGATTTTTTACAAGTGAACCAGTGAAAACATCAAGAACTTCTAATCATATTGGTGCATTGGTACATATGACCCCACAAGTCAGAAGACGACGTGTTTTTATACAAAAAACGATAATCACATATCGTTTTTCCCGAAATAGCGCGTAAAAAAATAAATAGGGTGAAATTTACAAATGTCAATGACTGTTGTAACAACGTTATGGTAAAACAAGGACGGGGGATGAACAACAACCACTTAAGTCGGGGAAGTTCCTAGAACGAAGTCTATCTCGTTCAACGTCCACATATTTTTTATTATGGCTACGCTGCCACTGCAACGGTATCTAAAAATCATAAACGTTTTCCATCCTCGCCATGGTAGTAATACTGTGTAAACATTTCATTAAAATGGATCTAATAGTTTCCACGTTACACGATACAAAACAATCAGAAGCAATAAACGTATGTATACATCAGAAGGTTCTAAGTCGGTGGACAGCCTGTTATGGATTCAACAATTTTTTTGGTTTTACAACCCCCCACCCCTTAACCGTCCCAATTTCGCACCTACCAAAAAAAAGGAGAGAATGATCACGAACCCCCAAAATGCCTAAAAAGGAAGTATCAGAGTTTTTTATTTTTTTTTTGTTTTTTGCTAATTACTTCGCCGCCCACGCACCGATTTTCAAAATTATAGGAACATTACCTACTACGACCCCTCAGCATATCGCTTCCCAAATTTCATCACAATCTATGCAGTGGTTACTGAGATTACCAGACAAGAAGAACGCCAACAGACAGACAGACCGACGGAAGTGAGTGAGGTAGATTTTCATTATGTAGACATCATAAAACGCCCAAAAATCGTAATACCTCAAAATCAAATATTTTCGCGATCACAATACTCCCCTCACGTATTGGCGTGGGAAGAAAAAATATATCAAGGTTTTCAGAAACCTCCAACAAAAATTAGTGTTAAATATGCTGACACTACAGACACCGAGGTCCTTTCGGATGAGACTTCTGACGGTATAGATTATTGCAACGAATATTCCTTTAAATATCATACAACGATAGTGGCTTCATCGCCTCAACTCCAAAATTTGAACAACCTGTTCAGCCGGAATGTGGAAAATTGTATGCCATCTATTAAGAAAAACGTTGGTATTTAGGTCTAATCGCGAAAATTGTGAATGACGAGTGCCCTGAAAAGTTTTTTTTCATTTTAGCGTCATCGACTTTTTTAGGATTATATAGTATGACTTATTTGTTACGATATCTCATGTTTTGTCTTTATTTTCGAGTTCCTGGAATTAATTGTTTATTTGTGGTTTGACTTTGTTTTTACTTTTAAGTGGTTTTCTTTGGAACGCTTGGATTTCTTTGGATTTCGTTGGATTTCCTTTGGACTTCCGTGGATTTCCGTGGATTTTCTTGGATTTCCTTGGATTTCCGTGGATTTCCTTGGATTTCCATAGATTTCTGTAGATTTCCATGGATTTATTGGATTTATTCTAAAGAAATGGATTTCTGGTGTACACATTTCGGCCAGCTTTTTACCCCTCGGTAACCCCCAATATTTTATTATACCAAAGAATTGCTTTTAATATGCTCTTTCATCTTTGTATAGCACTTGTTATAGCTATATTTATTAGTTTCTGAGATATTTCGATTTTTCTACATTTTTTAAATATACCTTTTATTTACTGAAATTTATTTATTTTGAGAAAATGCTATCAAATTTTATTTTTGCTTAACAAACAACAAAAATATAAGGCCATAATAGTACTTGATCAAGTCAAAACACTGAATTAACGAGATAATATAGGTCAAGTGTGCTGAGGAAAGGCTATGAATTATTAAACGAAACAGTCCATATAAAACGATTCTTCAACCTTTCAAACGCATTAGTTTTAGAGTGCCTCCGTTCTGGATACTGCTGTTCATAGTTGATATATTCTAGAGGCAAGTAGACAATTTCTCAAAGATTCTCCTAAATACCCTCAATGGAAAAATTAATTTTTAAAGCTCTTTTTTCACATAGTACGAAATTATTGAGCAGGTTATGAAAACTGTCAATTTTTCAAAGCCTATCTGATAAATCTGCTTGATAATTATGCATCGCGCCTGCAAAATTGTTTCCTCAGCATACTTGACTTTATTATCTTGATGATTTCGGGTTTTGAGTTCATCAAATACTACATGATGACCTTATAATTTAGTTTTTCGTTAAATTAAAAACAAATTGCATAGTACTTTCTCAAAATAAATAAATTTCAGTACACAAATAGGAGCTATATTTTAAATTTACCGAAAAATCGAAATATCTCGGAACCTGATGGACATAGGTACAACAAGTACTATACAAATATGAAAGAGCATATTAAAAGCAACTGTTTGGGTTAATAAAATATTGGGGGTCACATCAAAAAAAAAAAGAGGAAAATCTGGATTTTGCATTCTACATTACTCTGTATATGAATATGCGCCGCACGCTTTTTTTATAGCCGATTCCAAAACAACAACAATTTTTAATCTTTTCGTCTAAAAAAATAATTTTTGATTCATTACTTTTTGATATACAGATACGTTCATTTGACCGCGATTTGGATACAAAAATGGTCATAACCTTTGAAATACTCTGTATAATGTAACAATTCCCTGTATTGGAAGAACTCATTAGTAGAATTTGAATATGCAATAATATGTGGGGTGCCTCATTTCAAAGAACGCATGTTTGCATCACCACGTAGTTATTGATCACCCTGTATAAATCTAAATATTTTGTGAGCAAGAAGCATATCCGTAGCTACAACTTTTATATACAACTTTTTCCGCTATCTTCGAGTGGAGTTATCGACCGAGCCGGTATTAAAAACTCACCCTGTTTACTACGTTTCCACGGGCGTTAAAAACGTTTTGAGTTTTGAAACATTTCGTAGAAACGTCAGTTGAATGCGTGTTCACAGCGTTTCCTGTTCAACGTCAGTTTTTGGGATAGTATGGAGATCAAAATATCGTGGAAACAACAGCTGTCACATTCAAAATGATTTGAAATGCACCATGCGCAGTGCGTTAGTGTCTTATATCACTATCGTCAGTTAGTTGAAGTTTATTCGAAATTCAAAACTAAAGATTTATGGTAAACAACTGAATAGGTTATAAAACCAGGAAATGACATTTATCAAGAGTATTAGTTGAAAGCGTTTTGAGTGCGTTTCAAAAATCGTGTTGAAACCTATCGTGTAAACACCGACAATCCAAAACCGCAAAACGTTTTGAAAACAGTTTTGAGAGCCTGTGGAGACGTAGTGGTAAAATATAGGCTTGGAATGGAAGGAATGAAGTAGAATCTTGTGTAAGTTTAGATGCTGAAGAAGAGGCAGTACAGTTACGCTATTACTTAATGTCCTTTTTTTATTGATAGACATTTACAAAATATCGTTCTGATAGGATTATTTGTCAGCCATACATAAAAGCAAATAAAAACAATGGGTTGGATTGATTAGAGTCGAGGGCTCGTGATCGGAAGGTCTCGGGTTCGATTCTCGTTAGAGACGGAGATTTGTTTCTGGTTTTTTTCATCAAAAATAAATATCCATAAATAAAACCTCAGCGAGAATCCCCACCTGAGCCTTCACTGTTGGCTTCTAATTAACAGTGTTGACCCTAGAGTGGCGCCGGGAAACAGTAACAAAGCCTACACAGAACTCGAGGCTAATGGCCGAGGCAGTCAAAGCCGAAGACACCAGAAGTAAAAAAAAGACAACCATTCATTAAAGACTTTCGCATAATAGTGATAAAACACATGAACAGCAAAATTAAATAGATTACCTTTGTTGCGCCGGAACCAAAATTCTTATCAAGATTTTGCAACTGCAGAGTTTCTAGCAAGCAATGCTGTGCAAGGTAATTGATAAGTAACCAACTTTGTTGGAATGTGAAAGCGAATAATTGAGCAATTACTGCTATAAGCGATATTCTCAAGGGTGTGAGATATATTTCAGACATGTTTTTTTGATTCATAACTGTCACAGCAATTTCATGCTTGTTCCAATGACCGGGTCACTAAATCCACATCTGAAATCTATGGAACCTCATTTATTGGCTTCCTAAACGAGGTTCAAAAAATACTTTGTATTCTTTATAGAAAGAAGATAAACGGCTGAAAATGGAGAAGCATCTTCTTTGCAGGTTTTACTCTTAGTTAGGTACCTTTTATTGAAAAGGCGCACTGGATGTGGTAAAAGTCTGTCTCTACAGAGTACCATGCCTAAGTGTTATCTTGTGTTGTTGACTTTAACTACTTTTGATGGTAACTAGCGCTATTTGGGCGCAACTTTTAGTTAGTTAGGAGTGAGATCACTAGACTTTTCCTAAAATGTTTCTTTGTTATGAACCGTAAGTTGAAAGAAGGCCGATGCAAGTCAATGAGCAGCTTTCCTTGTATCAAATTTACATTATCATTGGATGTCTGCTTTAAATGTACGCAAATGGACATTGAGGTAGACTTATTAACTTCTAAAAAAATTTATGTGGGCGGTAATCACAAAATAAGCAACGTGTAAATACGGAAATCAGTTTTCAAGTAGTTGCAATTCAGACATTGATACCGTAAAATTATTCACTACTAAATATATACATATCTAAAAATGGATTCAAGCAAATGAGTACTTTTTAGCACTTACAATAATTTTAAAGGATAGAAATAATATCGCTTCGCTTGTGATCACAAACAAATAATTCGAGATTTGTTCTGTCCGTAATGTACCGTATATTAGCGTATTCTATCATACTTATTTTAGTCGACAATGTCCAGCTCCATGCCTTTTCCAGCAGTAGTTTCAAAAATATCAAATTACATCTGCAAAGCATCAATTCTAAATTCAAACTTTCAGATATAATATTATAGCTGACTTGTAGTGTAACAATCAAAGGGATTCGCGAGAAAACCGACACCAAGTGGAGCACTTCCCGTCGAGCCGAGCCGCTCAACTGGTCGCTCGTCACATTGCACTGACTAGCGAATGCTCGCATTGTAACGTGTTATGTCGGCTTTCCACTAAATGGACAGTTGAGTTTGTGTTTTGTTTGTATTTTCTGGAACCTAAAAAACGAAGACAAAGCTGAAACAAACTTAAAACTTTTGTTTCCATCAAGCGGACTCAATTATGGCCGAGTTTCGGTTTTGTTTTCCGTCCGTTTCAATTGGTCAGGAACACATACTTTTCATTAATCATCAAGTAGTGTTTCGAGGAGATGAAGGCTGCAATTTATAAACCCTTTGAGGGAGCCAAAATATGAAATTTCATGGAATGAATCAAATCTCAGTTATGCGACACATTCAGCTGATGCAGAAAATCGCGCACGTGACGGATTTGTCTGTAATGAAAATGTGCTCTGTCTGACTAAACGGCACCTTAATTCATTATCAATATTAAACTGTATTTACTTAAACTGTTTGGTACAAATCTGGGCAGCCAAACGAAATATAATCGAACACTCTCAAGAAACAGAACACAACCGTTTCCATCAGACAGACTCGAGTTTCAAAACATGTCGAAACCTTTTGATGTTACCGCTTGCGAGCGGGACTTGAAAAATAAAACACGAACTGTCGCAAAACTCTTTAAAAAGTCTGCGAACTGTCGCAGTTTTGTTTTCCTCGACAGCAGTTTGTGTTTTGTTTTTGTTTTGTCCGTTTAGTGGAAAGCCGACATTACATTACGACAGAATAAGTTTCAAAAACTACATTGAACAGAGACCTGTACCGAATGAATATAATATTGGAAAGGCTAGCGATAAATATCACGTAGACAACTTAGTTCTTAACCCATTTCGTTCTCGTTAATAAAGTGCATTGCAGAAATATTCCCAGACGTCTACAGTCTGTAATAATATTTCACATAAATAACAAAGGTAAATGAAAGGTAATTAATTATTGCTGGTTCATTTTGGATTAATCGTCGAGATCAGAAACGTGTTAGTAAGAGCACAAGTACCTTCGAGGCATAATACACTGCCCGGCAAAATATTCGCTTTGCGTAAAAACATGTAAACTCATCTACATGTTTAACAATGACATGCAAGGTTTGACGTTTCCCTAATATTAGATAACCGTTATATCTCATTACCGTGTACATATTATTGCGAAAGGTTTAGGATGCTTTGTGGCATCAAATTGTCTTTATTCTAGACAGAGAACGTCCAAACATAAAGGGAAAGAGAGTAAGCTAACACATAAAGGCAGACGTAGATTCCCATATTGCTACTCTTATTACGCACAAAAGTGATTCATTTTAATAATCTCTTTTGCTATCCTTTTGACTCTTCTTTCAGAGAATCTCAATATCTGCTTTGGCCGTAACCTGGAAAAAAACTTCGTCTTCGTCATTTATTTGGTTACTTTTATATTTTATATTTCCCAAAATATTCACGTGTACAGAAGTCAAACTTATTTCAAAAACAGAACAGATTCTTATAAGTCTATGAATAAAGAGCTACAATCAAAATGAAATATTAGACAGATACAATACGTCGTGAAACACAAAATACCTAAAATTATTCCCAACATAGAGCAAAAAATCCAAAAAATGGTTCTCAAAATTTTAAAGGCAATATTAATGGGTACTCTATAACAATGACTTCCCTTAACAAAAATTTTAGAACTCTGGCTATACACCGACGTCAGGGTTAGACGGTATTTTTTATTAATTATTTGGACCTTACGCCTGAAAAGTTCAAGACCTTTTAGCACTTAAATTTAAGACTACTTTCTTGATTCTCCGTCATATATAAAGGCAGTTTGATGAACTTAGGAAATCTTTTGCTGATATTTTTCACGTTGAAGCCTCAAATACGTGACATGTCGATTTGTGTTTCCGTCGAATACGCCATCAGTGTAACATCAACCCCCTCACCCCCAGCAATCTCTACTCCAAAATCTTAAATGAGACCACCATACTTGTGATACATTATTTTGAAGACAATTCATTGACAAATACAACGGTGTAATCGGATTGAGGATTGATTCGCTATTACGTAAGTTAATGAAATGTATGTTGATTATAAAAATGACGTATTATTTTCATAATCTGAAATAGTATCGTAAGAATGGTTCCAAATGTGATCCATTTCGTTCCATACAGACGTACAGGTGATACTCAAAATATCTTTGCACATTTGTCACCGTAGAGATCGGCTATAGAATCGGGCTACGTAAAAAAAGTTTTGTGCATTGAAGTAACTGTAACGTCGACATTGTACAGATTCTCATATGAGAGAGGTTCAAATTAGCTTTCAGAATAATAACATGAATAGCCATTAACAGTTTTGTGCATTGAAGTAACTGTAACGTCGACATTGTACAGATTCTCATATGAGAGAGGTTCAAATTAGCTTTCAGAATAATAACATGAATAGCCATTAACATCTAACAATAGAGAAGTGCAACAAATCTCACTATTACCAGGTCGAACCAAACCTGGCACGTATTTAGGAGGGGTCCAGGGGGTCCGGACCCCCGCTCCCACCCGAAACGTTATAAATGCCGTCTAATGCCCCCCGGAAGAGAGCATTTTTAAGGTGGCAACTCTAGTCTGGACTCCCTCCCCGAAAGGTTAAGCAAGTGACACTCATAATCTGGACCTCCCCCACCAAATCCTGGATACGTGCCTGAACCAAACCATTACGGATGCTATTTTTTTAGAACTTTTGTGTTATAAAATGGTCTGCAGAAGAGCTTGTCTTCTTACTTTTCAGTCTACAGCATTTTGTAGCTAATGAAGAACCTACATCTCTTGCAGTAGTTTAGAAATGCGATAAATTCTTCACCTTTGTGGATTCTCTAATATGTAGACGAGATGAGGTAACGTAGAAAACAGAAAATTGAATGGTTTCAAATCCACAATATTTATCAAGCACTGAAAATCATGGACAAGCATTTCGTGCTTATAGCCTATATTTATATATCCTACAGCTTTTCTAACTTAATCGGGAAGTGTCAGTTGTAATTCAGTAAGCATCATATGGACAGGGTGACCTAATAAGAATGGTCGCCGGCAATATCTCGGTTACCGTTAATCATATAATTTCGAGCAAAAAATATTATAGGTAAATCGCCTAAGAGAAATCGCTGGAAATTATTTTGAAGTTCCGCAAGTGGCCGCTAGTGGGCGCAACTGTTACGATCAATCAGAAAAACGGCTTTTTCTCAAAAAATATGCAAGTAAAGGTATATTATAAATTTTACCATCATGTAGATAGGACAATTTCTGATTTTTCTTTTGTTAATATTTTTTTGCTTTATCTGGTAAGATGTAGTGGTGGGGAGTGTCAAAAAAGTTTTTATTCTAATGGCCATAACATTGGTACTAGTTAACGGAATTGAACAAGCTAGGTCTCGTTTGGAAGAGCTCTTCTTACCTAATAACCTGTTATATAAACATTTTCCAAGTTTATCTTGACTTAGTAGCTACAGGGCGGTATTTGGCATCATAACATTTATTACGCATTATTACGAAAACTTTAAGTGGTATGCTATATATCTTTCAACACAAATATATAGAGGACAAAATTCTTAAAAAGTCAGTGCAAGATTTAACTTCCTGGCTATTTTCAGACCAGAGATATCAATAAAACAAGTATTATGACAAGTGTGCTGTGAAATTCAGAAACAATTGCTGCTCTGTATAGCCTCCGTCACATCGTTTCAGTAATCGTTCTATAGATAATACTGAAGTAGAACCACTAGAAATCATATTTTAACTTTTCGAAATAACCTACAGGTGGCGTCGTAGTAGTCGCCAATAAGTGCTATATCCCATTTTCAAAATAAAGGAACTTTTAAAAGAAACAAACATAAATTACAGTATAAAATTTATTATCATATTTGTTATTATTAGACGTCAATTTGAGCTGATCACAAAGTGTTACATGAACTTTACAAGTAAACGTAGTAGGAAAAAGTCAATGTGAATAGATTTTGAAAATTAAGGCTAACTAACAGGAAAATAAAGCAAAGTAACGCAGTATAACAGCAAAGTTAACAAATAAAATACATAAACTTAACTCACACGCGTACACTAAACCATTTTCAGTGTTTTTTGCTCTAGATGTTCAAACTGGCAGGTTTATCCACGCGTGAATGGATGCATAAGTGCATCTAAAACGATGGACGGCATTGAACATCTAAGGCAGTACTGACAATAAGTATGGTACGCGCATGTTAATTAGGTTTATGTTAAGTTAAATCTTGCACTGGCTTTTTGAGAATTTTGTCCTCTATAAGCCTAGCTTGTTCAATTTCGTTAACTAATACCAAAGTTATGGCCATTAGAATAAAAACTTTTTAGACATTCCCCAACCACTACATCTTACAAGATAGAGCAAAAAACTATTAACAAAAAAAATAATTAACAGCTGATTTACCTAATAATATTTTTTGCTCAAAGTAATATGATTAACGGTTACCGATATATTGCCGGCGTCCATTCTTATTATAGGTCACCCTGTACATAAATCAGAACGTATCAAATGTAAATCAGAAGAGTCAATTGGAAGTCAGCATGCGTCATATGTAAATCAGAATAATCAAATGAAAATCGGAACGTATTATTCTGATTTACCTACAATGTTTTCTGAATTACAACTGACGCTTTCCGACTAACAGCTGGAAAAGGTGTAGAAGGGAACCGGCCACCATTTTCGTGAAAATATTTTATCGAGCAGTATATATACTGCGACACAGCGCCAGCGCATCTTTGTTCCAGTCTCGTTTGAATGACACTGATTGCTCACTAACGATGTCTGCCAGTCACTACGATTGGAACTGGAATCAAGGTCGAGGATGCTAGTTGCTTGCTTTCAACCTGATGTTTATGTATAATTTTTACCTGTACACACAGATTCTCGGTTCATCCAACCCATCAAGGTTATATCCTGATGAGACCAGTTAACAGTTATTTTGTTTATACAAACCGTCTGTCATCGCTGATGTATTCATTTTTATGCATGGATTTTTTTAACGAGACGGGTTTTATTGAATTATACCGAATAACTGTTTTATATCGATGTTACTGCATTAAAAGTTAATTAAGTCAGTGGTTATCTGGGTAACAGTATTGAAACCAAAATTCTGAAGCCAGAGTTTCTTTTTGTCTTGTCGGTGGAACTACAGTAGCCCTCTCAAAAGATAGCACATACTGCTTCTGGCTGCTCGCTTGCTAAACAACTTCCCATCTATCCTATTTAAAATTTTATAGTTGCTCCCTCAAAGGCACTACGATAACTTCACGAAAGAAAGTCTTTTCGTTAATTTTTTTGTTGTAATGTGAGAGTCATGTGCATTTGAAGTCACACGATACGAGTTTTTTAGCCTTAGAAAAATGTGATACAGGTTGTCATGCTCCCATTGACCATCATGAAGGTGCTTCAAGAAGCAATATGGAATTCCAGGTGTTTTTTAATATGTTATTGATCCTTTGCTGGGAATGGTGCGAATGTGTAAAACTGACACAGCTCTGTTACGGCTCAACAAACAATCAGCTGTCTGTTGCAAATATCTGACGTAAGCGACACCATCTTGGGATAGTTTCATTCGTCCTGATAGGGGCGGAGTAGGAAAAAGTATACAACAAGGCAGAACTAAAAAACAATACTCAACCCATGCGGTGTAAAAGGAAGTTAAACGTCAGATAACATAAAGTTTATGTTGTCCTTAATGTTTACCTCCCATAAAGTATTAGATTTGCGCTGTGATCTATATTATTCGTCTCTATACTCATGTTCTATGTAGATAGCCATGACCCTGCCTTGCCACCGCTGTTGAAATCTATCTCTCTCTCTCTAACCCAAAATATCGATGCGCAAAGGGATCGGCGCAAAGCATCCCCAAACCTTGAGCAGGACAGCTGATTGTTTGTTGAACCATAGCTCTGTGTAGTGTAAGACTTTCGCGGCCTAAAAACCCAAAGACCACAAATTAATTGACATAGCTCTGCTTAATAAAAAAACACTTCAGCGTTAGACTTAGAGTTTCGGTAAAGTGGATACAGTGGTAACTGAGTTTACAGCTGACGGGCAGATAAATAGGCCTTTGATCTGGTAAAAATCCCGATATAGCGAGGAGCAGTACTTATTTTGATTGCAAAAAACCTAAAAAGATCACTAGATCACAATACCCCACGTATAAAGGCTTCGATCATATACACGACAATCTGATCAGGAGCACTACCTTGATCTAATAAAAATTGTTTTGAAAAAATATTTTGGTTTAATATTCTACCATGAAGCCCCTAAGTTGAAATCAGTTGAAAGGATCAGAAATATATTCACCGAAACTATTTTATTTAAAAATCAATGACATATAATTTGGAGATGAATAATCTTGGAATAGGCAAAGGCACGAGCTAATGTAAGTTCTAATTTAGGACATACGGAACTACTTCAAAAATAATCAATTTTGCTGAAGGCAGCTTAGAATGTCTAATCATCAGAGAGGTGAAGTAGCTTATGCGATGAACTTTCCACTTAGTGCTGAGATGGCCAAATATTCAATTGAATAGCTTCGGAATAAATTCTCTGTACTATTCCACTGAATACAATCATTGAAATTCAAAATCAGAAACTTTCTGTTAGGTAACGCATACTATGAATAGCAAGGATTCTTGAATGATCAATTAGTACTGTGCTAACTGCTCAGTTTATTTACCTTTGTCTTCTTCGTTTATGTATATTATGCGATAAGACATACATATGAAGTACTGTTGAACTTTTAATATGAATGTGCATTGTACACAGTTTGTCGAATATATGGATGAGTATACATTTTTGTATGTTTGTGTGTTTTCATTAATTTAATTTCATGTATGTAATTTGCCTTCTTCCTTTGACGTGTTCTATACCCTAATAGGGTCACTTGGAACCAATAAAGATTGTCTATCTATCTATATCCTTTTGGTTGCAGATACAGTGTTCTGCTGTTTCTGTTTTAACACAAATTATATCTGTTATTGTTGAGTGATAGACTATGATGATTTCGTAGTTTTTTTGTCCTCAACTGTAGGCCCTTTATTACTTTTAGAGGATTAATAAAATGTTTACTTTGTATAGTGTTTCAAATTAAAATTCTGTTTATCATCTCAATAATATATATACCTATATATACTATATATACTATATATACAATAAACTTAAATAAAATTTATTAAAATTAATATTTTAATAAATTATAAAAAAAATAAAAATAAATAATTTAATTCTAAAAAAAATATAAACAATTTAATGAAACAGGCAAATAAATTTTCCAAGCTAAATACATTAATTTATCATAACGAAAACGAGGTAAAGTTCCTCGAACCCAAATTCAAAAAAATGATACAAAAACCAATTTAAAAAAAAATAATGAAAATAAATTAGAACCTAAAACTAATAAACAACAAATTATCCTTATAAATAAAATTCTTCTATATTCAGCTAAAAAAATCATTGCAAAAGAACCCCTTCTATACTCCACATTAAATCCAGAAACTAATTCAGATTCACCCTCTGCAAAATCAAAGGGAGTACGATTAGTTTCAGCTAATCTAGTGACTACCCATATAAAAACTAAAGGTAATATAAAAAATATAAATCAAACATTCTCTTGATATTTAATAAAATCTAATAAATTTACACTTAAAATCAAAATTAAAAAAGATAATAAAATTAAAGCTATTCTCACTTCATAAGAAATTGTCTTAGCAACTGAACGTAACCTCCCCAATAATGCATAATTAGAATTAGAAGATCAACCAGCTTACCCTTACCCTTACTTACTTACTTATCAACCCACCTTATTTGGACCCGCCTACGTCCTGTCTAGGGTAAACGTCTTGAATGTACAAAATCGACTAAGATAATGCAAGCAAACAACCACTGTATTGAATAGATACCATTACTTATCTAGTTATAATTGAAGGATAAAGAGATCGTCGAAATTGTTAGAAGAAATGTGAAAAATTGGTGGCAGTGACTACATTCGGAATGGACTATACATATAAATGAGACGTATGAAGACCAGAAGGCAACATCGGAACTCAAACCAAAGGCAAAAGATAGATACTCAAAAAGTCGAGGATATAAGAAAGACCACTGATTATGGTGTGTCATGAAAATCAAGAAATACAGTATCTAAATGTAAAGTTATGTAGGTATATGTAATTCTGAGCAGGCACTTAATCAGTGGGGGTGGTCCAAGGTGCCCCCCGAAACGTTATAATGTAATATCCAGAAACATGTACACGCCTGTAACAACGCCCCCCCCCCCGGTAATGAAATTTTTCCAGTCAAGCAACAAAATTAAAAGATCCCATCCCAACTAACCTTCTCGGAATGACTCATGACAAGTTGCTCAGAAACATCTGAAAAGCCTAAAAACTAAGTTTCAGCGTGATCCCAAACTTTTAAGTTTCTTGACCACTCTCCACCCTCTACACTGATCTCCAAAATTTTAGCAAAACAATCAACTACGGCCCCATATCAAACCTCTTCCCAAATTTTATCTAAAGCGGTTTAGCGGTTGCTGAGATAACAGGGCTAGAAGAGAAACCACAAACAGACAGACCGACAGAAATGAGTGGCCTACTCTTTCTTGATGTAGACATCATGAAACGTCCAAAAAACATGTTACCTCAAAATCAAAAATTTTCGCGGTCACAATACTCCTCTCACCTATCGGTGTGGGGAATAAGAGTTGATAATTTTATTTACAAAAATACATCGATCCTCATCTGTTCTCTGAGAAGCAACAATTTTTTTCTTCTCTTGGTTATAGATCGAACATAGGGTATTAATTTCTTTCTTTACTGTTTCCACCGATATGTTTAGGATATCTGCTATTGCAGAATATGCTTTGTACCTTGCATTGATATGTCTATATTCCCTACTTCACACGTCCCATAAACACTTCATATTCTAATACACGTCGATAAATGGTCGATCCCCTCAGGCGGTAACTTGTTTTCAGCCATCTTGAATTAATAAAAAACTATTTTGAAACCGACACGTATATGACCTACGAGTTGCCATTTACACATGCGTTATCGTATACGATTCGTTCACCCGTATACGACCAACTCGTAAATGTAACTTCAGCTTTAGATGTTAAACCGTTACGTATTTTGTCCGTTTTACAATGCGTGCCATGGTACTGTCACCGCTTTGAGAGTCGATTATGTAAAGACTCAGTACTTTTTGCTTCTAGTCTAACAATAGTTGCTATTCTCTTCCGGATTCTGTGAAACTTGCATTTACGTCGCGATATTTTATGACTAGGTTTTTGTTGGAAGCACACCTTGACATTCCACACAAAAACATATTTGCTGAAATTAATTTGAAGGTTGCGATTTCGGAATCGATCTATTCTATCTCGATAGGCAATTGTGTAATCTGTCGTACAGGTTAGGTCACACACAAATTTTTGAAGAGAATAAGGACACCTGCTCAAAATAAGAATAAAAAAGGCATCGGAAAAAAGTCATGCACTCACATTTCGTGCTATATTATATTATTATTATTATGCATTTGTAATATACGAGTTCTTTTTTTTACCTCTGGGGGCCGTCAGGACTGAAGCCGTCAAGGCCTATTGCTCTGTGACGGTGCACGGCCAGCACCGCTGGAATGATGCACCAGCTTTGTTCTGGTTTTGAGCATCAAAACAGTTCTCGGACAGTTCACGGATTACGCAGAACTAACTGCGCAGCAGATTAGTCTCAGAATGATTCTATAACCGTCCTAGAACGGTTCAGTATATGCATAAACGAGAACAGCGTATCGCTCTGGCTTTGGTTGTTTTATGCTTTTCGCATAATTCCTAGATCTATGTCTTCTGTCAGGCTATGATGACTTTTGACATTTTCTGATTTTTTATATCTTGGCGGTTTAATTTTAAAAACATTGCTAAAAAGCGATTCCAGTTTTCTTCACAAGTTTTTTTTGAGACAAAAAATACAAGATGCAGCATACCTGTTAGTATCTCAATATAAATCTATCACTTAAATTTAATTCTTCAATTTAGTTTTAGTAGGAGATTTATCTATACATATCACTAGATGATGATGATAAATTTGATAATAAAAGTTCCATTATGATGATATGTAATTGAATTTTCAGAATTTCAGATATGTATTAAACAGTCAACAGTTCATAACCTAAAATTTTAGCACAGTTAAGCAAAAGTCACAAGTCGCAACGGACCATAAAACGCAAAGCAAGCAGTAAAATGCGCACGCATTTCAGTACTGAAACAGTCCTAAACCGATTCTTGCTCCTAAGCAGGTACTGGTTTGGGATGATTCTCGGACTATCCTAGAACCGACCGAGAAAAACCAGAACACAGGACTCACAGTTCATAAATAGTTCTTATGGAACCAGAACAGCAAATTATCAATGCTCATGTCCAGGACAGTTCGCGGACGGTTCATCCTGGAACCCGAACAAAGCTACCATCATCATCCCGAGTACGAGTACTATAGTAGACACAAACAGTGGCCACCCGTGAAGGATATTGGCTCAGGCTCAGGCACGTATCTAGGATTTAGTTTGGGGGGGTCTACGCTTGGCCAACAGATAAATTGTGTGTCTAGCTTTGTAGTAAATTATTGTTTTATCCAAATAATGCAGTTATTTGAATTTCTAGTCATCATTACCATTTGATAGACCAACAATCCTGTGATCAAATGTAATGCTTTGGTGGAATCTGATTGGTTGAGATTAGGAATTGCTAAACTCTTTGTTAAAGAAGAAAATGCAATTTTTCACCCACTTAGGATGGAAAATCAGACTGGAGAATATACTAGATGATTCACGATGGTCGATTGTATACAAAGCTTGTCATTTTTGACCTTTTTGAGGCAAACTTCAAGAGAAATTAATAATTTTCAGAGTACTTTGACAGATGTGTGTTCTCAAATGGGCTGCTCTTATTGGTCAAAGTCTTTGTTAAAATGCGCATGTTGATAAAATCGGGCCTAATTATTGTACTTTAGCGTTTCGACACTGCTGTCGCTGTGTGCAATAAAAAACATAAAGGTGTAGGAGGTGACTTGAGGTCTGTTTTTACAGAGAATCACAAACCAGTCAGAGCCAATCAGTATTCCCCATTGCAGTTGTCAAACTATTTCTGACTAGTACTGGCCAATCAAATTGACGCTGACTAGTTTGTGATTGCTGTAAAAACAGACATTTTTGTATACCATTCAGCTTTTACCACAGTTCACTGAATGGTTCCGTATGTTAGGGTCGTAATAAAGCCGCTACTCGCGTACACGAATTTAATGGACATACTAAATATATCCGTCTCAGGATCAAACTTTCGTAAAGGCGGCTTGTGAAATCAACAAAAAATTGCTAAGACCGTGAAATTTTATGGTTATGCGCCCGGCACGAATTTATTATACTTATATGCGTTTCTCAACATTTCGTTAAAGAGATTTTAGAGACAACGGACGTTATTCGCAGTAATAACAATTTAAATGGTGTCATTTGTCACACGCTTTTTTTTAGTTCCTGGTCTACTGAATGCATGGCTACGTCGTCTGTTATGACATGGAAGTGACAGCTGGGGGAGTCAAATGCTGATTTGACAATAAGGTTTTTAAGCAGCCTTAAGGTTAATTTCAGATGCATACGATTTCGGATGTACAACTCGTATTCATACAGATTCTATTGTATAACCTAAATATATCCATTCACACGAACCCTATTTTTTCGTACAAATTTGGGAAATTTGTATCTTCATAGTTGGCGCCTATGTCAGTTGCTGAGCTTCTGTCAATTCAATTTAAATTTGTAGATATGTGACTCGGAGGATGCTTGAGAGATCAAATTCAATCCACCAAATATCTCGATGTCATTCCGCTATTTTTTTTTATTGGAAATAAGGCATCGGCTGCATGGTCATTAGCCATTTATCTTTGATCAACTATTTTGTACTGAGCGATTTGTAACGTTAGGTAATGAGCTTATGTTTGTTGGTTTATCGGAGGTCTTACAGTTTGAAAAAGGGTCCAGTTATTTTAAGGCAGGTGATTAATTTTCTTATTTCAGTCGGAACGGTGGTTAAAATATTCAGATCATTCGGTAGTCGCATTATGGTCCTTAAGTTTGTGTATAACTGACAATCATAGAAGATGTGCCTTATTGTAAGGGTGACTTGACACTGTTCACATATAGGAGGGTTCTGACGTAGAAGTAGGTATGATGAGGTGAAATGGATGTGACCTATTCTGATTTGAGATACTATCACTTGCTCTCTGCGTTGGAGTAAGTTGCCTTTAAGTTTGCTATTATTTACCACTTAAGAAAACGTGTTTGGTGCACGGTTGAACAGTTAACCGATGGAGGATATCTTTATTGATTGATATTGATTTGAGGATCCAAGTACATTTTACTGTA
This sequence comes from Callosobruchus maculatus, assembly GCA_951848785.1. Lineage (NCBI taxonomy): Eukaryota > Metazoa > Arthropoda > Insecta > Coleoptera > Chrysomelidae > Callosobruchus > Callosobruchus maculatus. The sequence continues at coordinate 3,667,220 of CATOUR010000296.1, forward strand.
TTTCAATATCTCAAAGAAGAAGAACAAGAAGAAGTAGGTTCGCAAACACAATATGCTGCCTTCACAGCATGTTCCAGTTCGTCCAGCGTGGTCGGAAGATTGCGTAAATCGCCTATGTATCGACCCATCGAATCACATACCTTTTCAATTGGCGATAAATCAGGTGATCGTGGAGGCCAGGGGAGTACCCTAACCTCAGCTTCCTGTAGGAATTTCATTGATACCCTTGCAATATGAGGCGTGCATTGTCTTGCCAGAAGAAACCCTCTTCGAGGCCTCGGACATATGGAACGGCAATCTAATCTAATCTAATCTAATACCTCATTCAAATAATGTTGTGCAGTCATTGTGCCCCAAATCACAAGTAAAGGTAACTTGCTCTTAAATGCAACGGCACCTCAAACCATCAAAGCAATAGGACGGTGTACATGGCACTCAACAGCAACTGGAGATCACGTCGTTTAACCCGTCGTTATCTTACGCGTTGGCGTCCGTCATGTGGCCCCAGACAAAGCTTGAACTCATCAGAGAAGGCCATCTGATACCACTCAGCATGCCATTGTCGGTGTTGTTGGCAAAAATCTAACCGTTGGCGACGTTGATTTGGAGTGAGTAGAAGCACTAGATGCGGACGATATGATCCTAACTTCACTCAATCTGTGGTACACCGTGCGGATTCGAAAGGGCCTCCCTATAACTGCATACCACGCGTCAGCAACAGCTCGAGTGGATCGCATTGTGTCTCGAAGGGCCAGTAGTCGTAGATGACGATTTTGCCAGTCTCTAGTTCTTCTACGTGCTTCAGAACCCCTAACTTGCTGCATTCGCCCCTCTGCGGTCCATGCGCGCCATGCTGCTGCAACAGTAGCCACGCTACACCCTATGGTTACAGCAATTGCTCTGATGACTTTAAAAAAATATATAGCGATATATGCAAAGGAACTGGGGCTGATTGATTGCTTTCTATCGATAACTCTCATCTGAGGGGGTACAGACAATCGAAAGCCTTTCCTTTCCAGCCATTAGGATCATCTCATTACCTATGCATGAATGTTCTTCCGGTATGTTGAACTACACTTTAGTAAATCAAATACGATGTCTGATGAGTAGTTGATGTCTACGCTCCACATCCAATCAAGTCACAAATCTCAATTCGCTCCGTACTATAGTATTATCGTTACACTTACATCATTTGCAATGTAATCATTTCTGTCGCTCATCTAGATATGTATATGTATAATGAGTTTTCATTTTCCTTCAGCCAAACCTCCCAAGTTGCTTGCACGGATTTTGATGCGGAAGTGTAGGAGGACTCCTAACTTAAATGCACTGCGTCATTCGATAAACGCGGAAAAAATTCTTGGCGCCTTACGAGGCGCAAAGGATGTTGAATTTCCCAGTTTTCACCGGCATTTAGCTAGAGTTTTTAACTCGTGGCTAAATCAGGAGTAGCTAATTCCGGCGGCTTGTCGAGGTTCGAACCATGCTTCCCTTCAGGCCAGAGATTTGTCTGATCCCAGAAACTACAGGCCAATAACATGTCTGAACGCATGTTACAAGCTCTTTACCTATCTTTTAAAAGCGCATCCAGAAAGCTGTACATCCTGTATTTCTCAACGTGTATGAACAGAGAGGGTCACAGGAAGGAGTAGCTGGATGCAAGGAAAACCAGATTGACCGATGTGTCATGCAGGACTCCGTGTAGTACAGGCGAAACCTTTCTATAGCCTGGATTGACCATCGCAAGGCATTCGACACCACGTCTCATGAGCTGATTGTGCGGCTGTTGGAATGTCTTTCTGTAGATAATCTGAAGCCACTGTTTGCTCTCCATTCTTCTATTCTATAAAAAATTGCTCAACAGTTTGAGATCCATGAAACAATTTTGCTAAACGGTGATGCATACAGAGGTGCCTTGTTCCCTTGCGCTTAAATTTTTTCTATTCTTTACAAATTGGTTTAGATGTTGGCGATACTCTTTCTCTTTTGCCTTATAAAATCGTATGTATTTAGTTTTACAGAAGCTTACTTTCAATTTAAATATAACTCGACTTTCTGAAAGTCCGATTCAATATTGATAATAATTCTTTGTGTTTTTTTTTTCTCGAGGACAATTACAGCTACATGTTCAGGTGTATTATTGTTGATAGTGTTTGTCATTCGAATGCTCGTCATGTTTACTTATAGGACCAACTTATACAGTATATACAAGTTGTCCCTGAATTTCTTTGACGCGCGATATTCTCGTAACAAAAAAAGAAAAAAAGAAGAAATCGAACGAAAACTGAGTGGAACTTTTGAAAGTACTATAAGGCCTATCATACCATGCTTACAGAACATTTTCTTTGTACTTCAACCCTTATAACTTACCCCCAACTTTTTCTTTCAAATAGCACCCCATAAATTTTCCTGCACAAATTGAGTTCTTATTTCATATAAAATATTGTAGTTTCTTTGATTTAATCACAAACCTATTTTTTTCATAAAGTCATAGGCATAAGGTAAATAAAATAAGGATTTATATGAGGCGTAACATTTTCGCAAGAAAAATAGTTAAAAAGAAAACTAAGTGGGTTTTTTAAGGATACTGAACGGCCTATCATACCATGCTTTCGAAATATTTTTTTTATACTTCAACCCCTTCAGCCTATAAAACTCACCCCCAACTTTTTTTTCAAATACCACCCCACAGCTTTTCCTACATAAATGAGGTCATTATTTTATTTGAAATCTTGTAGTGTCTTTGTTTCATACACAAACCAATGCTTTTCCAATTTCATAAGCACAAGGTAAATAAAATAGGGATTTTTTTGAGGCGTAATATTTTCGAAATAGGACAAAAAAGACATCTGTTTCCGAAAGAATGTATCAAATACCCTTTAAAACCCACTTTGTTTTCTTTTTTATTAGTTTTTTTTGGCGCCAAACAAAATCTTATCTTATTTATGTTATTCTTATGATTTCACGCAAAAAATAAGTTTGCGTATAAAATCCAAGGTACCACATAATAATAAATGAAATAGGGATATCATTTGTGTAGAAAAACGTATGAGGTGCTATTTTAGAAAAAAGTTGGGGGTGAGTTTTAAGGGGTGACGTACAAAAAAAATGTTTTGAAAGCATGGTATGATAGACCCTATGGTACCTTCAAAAATTCCACTCAGTTTTTCGTTTCAACTTTTTTTTGTTACGTGCCAAGGAAATTCAGGGACACTCTGTGTAGTCCGGCAAACAACATGTTTCAAAAGTTGTGAAGCGATAAAGTCTTTGGATTAGGTAGCCAGACTTGAAAGCAAATTCCTAATAACAAAAATAAAGAAAAAGAAAACAGGAAAACGCGATCTGCAGATACCTCAGACTTGAATCTTGAATCATAAGAAATACTTATCGCGTGAGAACTAGTAGATATATTATTCAATAAATCCATATTCTTGGAAATAAAATAATTTAAAAGTCTTGAGTTGGTATCTCACAGCATAAAAACAATGATTGGCAATAAAATTTTATTGTACATAATTAATGACTGAAATGTTGTGAAAAATCATTGGTAATCATCTGTGATTCAGTGGAATTGCATGATGTTTAGTATTGATACGGATTATGCTAGACCAGATGTCGACATCGCACACATAGATGACCTTCGATTTTATGTATTATGCTTTCCGATATGTTTCATGCAAATCTAAATTCAATTGTTTTCTATTACTTTGTCTCGATATATTGCCGACAATTATGCTAAAACATTGTATGAACACTCCTAGGGCCGAACAGTGCTAGCTTTTCTATTTTTATTAACCAATCTAAATACATAAACAAATAGGCTGATGAAATGAAACACTGGTAATGCCATTTCAATTTAGATTCAGTAAATCTTTATTATTTTATAGCATATATAAGACCACGCGGTCCAAGGCCATAAGCAAGAAAATACTTTACCTCTTATATTGATTTAGCAGTGGACCGGAAACTTCACCCAAAACTACTGGCAAGTAAAATCCGAACACTGAGAAAAAAAGGGTTGCGATTGATGAAACGCGGTAATACTAAATACGACTAAATAAATAAAACATTTGCCACAATTAGTAGATAAAAAAATACATATCAACATATCAATAATGGAGGGGCCCTCGATGTTGACGAATGTACTCCCCTAGCCTACGCAGCATGCTCGTAATCTGGTTGTTGATAAACTCTAGATGTACATGTACAGTCTCCCATGCTGCCCTCACAGCATGTTCCAGTTCGTCCAGCGTGGTCGGAGGGTTGGGTAAATCGCCTATGCATCGACCCAACCAATCCCATACTTTTTCGATTGTAACATGTAAAAGTGACTTGCTGTTGAATGCAATAGCTCCCCAAACCATCAAACCAATAGGACGGTGTGGATGGCGCTCAACAGCAAACTGGAGGTCACGTCGATCACCCCGTCGTCCTCTTACGCATTGGCTTCCATCGTATGCCCACAGACAAAACCTGGACTAATCGGGGAAGGCCATCTGATGCCACTCAGCATGCCACTGTGGGTGTCCTTGGTACCAATCTAACCGTTAGCGACGATGAGCTGCAGTGAGCGGAAGCACTAGAAGCGGTTGATATGATCCTAAGCCCATTTCACTCAATCTGTGGAACACCATGCGGATTCGAATGGGCCTCCTTACAGCTGCATACCAAGCATCAGCAACTGCTCGAGTGGATCGCCTTCGCTCTTGAAGGCCCAGTAGTCGTAGATGACGATCTTGCCGGTCTGTAGTTCTTCTACGTGCCCCAGAACCATAGCTCGTTGTATTTGCCCTTCTGCGATCCATGCCGCTATGCTGCTACAACTGTAGCCACGATACGCCCTATGGTTACAGCAATTGGTCTGAAAAATGCACCACGTTCTCGTTGGCCTACAATCTGACCCCGTTTAAAGGTGCTTAACTGCGTAAACTGGGGCTGTCGTCTTCTAGGAGGCATCTTTACACAACCAACTGGTCTCTGGTCACATCGCAACAGATATCGTCGTTTTTGAATCGACAAAAGGCCATGCTTTGTTTTTACATGTCTAGAGTTTTTTAGATGTGCCATGTAGGCAAATAGCGTCTAAATGAGCAAAAAGTGTTACACGTGTACTAGAGATGGTACTGCCAAGCTGTGTACAAATTTTCAATGCAAATATCCTTTTTTCTTCAAGGTGTTCAGATTTTGCTTGCGAGTAGAATGTTATGATAGTCTATTTAACAGTCAAAAATGGTTTTAGTGCTGCTTTGGTTCTACTGTAATTGGAAAAGTCACTGCAAGATAAGCCTGGCAATTTTGGATCACTAGGCACTGTTTCTCAATTTATTTCAGTTAATCAATACCATCGGAGTAAGAAGAATTTTTCGAAGGATATAGAAGTGTATTTTCGATAGCATAAGTAAAATAATAAAAAAATAAAAGCATCGTCGTGGAGTGGCTTTGAATCGAAAAAACTTATTTAGCATACAAGTAGCGTTATTGGTAATACACTAATATGGTAAAATCTCTAGATCTAGATCTTGAGAGCCCACTCTAAAAAATATTCAAATTATTTTTAGAGAGCTGTAAAATTTCAGAGGTTTATTATTCCACACCCACGTGGTTAGGGAGGTAAAAGTGTTTGTCATCTCCATACTAACGATAGACGAAACAAATCGCCTGAACATAAGCAAACTCATTATGAGCTCACTAAACCAGATTGAATCAAATTAACCAAAAAAGTGAATTAGCTTCTTAGTGCAATATACTCGTATAAATGATATGCCCGTATAGCTGTTATAGCATGAAAGTCAGAAAAAGAGCTGAAATAGAAATTACAAATCTTTCAATTTTAAGTGACCCACGCTTTGAAGTGTACAGAAGTGGATTGAATTCTTCATAAAATAGGACTAAGCTTTTTTTTGCACGCACGAGTTGCTCCAAAAAGCAATCTGCAAAAATGTGTTAAAGAAAGCTATAAAATAAAGCGATTTGACTGCAGATTTGTCTATATTATTCGTAGGTGCCAATAGAATACCTTTTATAAAATTTTGTATTTATTCAGAAACTGTCTATTATTCGAATACAATTGGCTCCAATATTATGCTATGTTTTTTAGATCTGTCCGAGCAAGTAATTTTCTGTCCCAAGGGATATGATCTTTTAGGAGCATACTACTTATTTTTTAGGTAATGTAGCATTATTTGATATTATTATTGTATATGTTATCTTGCCATCTATATAATTTATTTTGACATCATTAAGGCCTGATTATACGTACAAGGAGTGGTTTGTTGGTTACTGGTGAGTTCACCAGGGGTCAGTAAACATGACGACACTGGAAGACCTTCCTTGCACCTAGTAAATCTGCCAAAAAGGCCACCAGTTTGAAGAGAGTTTAAAAGTGAAAATCAGTATCTACTGTTATAACTAATATGATCAAGAAACCCTAGATCAATCAATTTAGGTGTCTTCGCTGTTATATAGGCATATTCCTTGCCTTTTAGATAATGCAGTTTTTGGGGATTGGTATATACATACCATTATATTATAGATCAACTGAAAGCATTATTTTTATGGCTAAGTTTAGTTCCAAGTCGTCTTAAAGGTCATTGCCCTTTGATCAAAGTTTAGGGGGATATTATGGCGGCTTGCCATCAGGGGGAAGATCAAATATGTTCATGTTTGTAGTCATCCACTTATCTTATAAAATATTGGTACTTAAAGGCCCTAATGAACTGTGCTGGCACATGCACCTTGTTTATGACAAGCTCTATCATTAATGATATTTTTTGAATTAATATTATTGAAGAACACCACGCATACGTGGCCTATCATGGTAGCTTGAAAACAAAGCTCAAAAATATAGTGGTAAATGCCATCCAATAATCAAAGCGTGCAGAACACTCCAACAAACATAACTATCAACTGCTTTTACTTAATTCCTTGTGCTTTATATGAAAAATGCCAAAGTAAATTATTTTCTAAACTGTGGTGAAAGTAACAAGCTACATTATACGCAGTATACTTTAATAATCTACTTTTTGTCCTATGTGGAGTCGTTACTTCTTAGCAATTAATCGGATCGTATTCTATCAACTTTTTGCCAATTTACCGTTCCCGTATTAAAAAAGCAATACACGGTTTATTTACTTGAGCCAGCATATTTTCGCAGAAACTAATAGCTACGAAGGTCGCTAGTATGCTTCGTTCCTTTGATATAGTCGGTTCTCTTTGTATAATCTTGAAGTGTCTCAATAGAGACGTCAAGAATCTTCAGGAAGAAAAATCAAACATGTGCAGTGTGGCAGCCAGGTCTTGGTTGGCTTAGCTTTTTCGAAGGTTCCATTTTTTCAGATTCTGTGTTCAATCATTCTTAATTGTATCTGACAATCAGACCTTTTCATCCTATGCACTTTCTGAATCCAACATATTTGCTATGTTATCTGTTCAGTTTCTTCTATTGGCAATAATGTCTTCACTAGGGATGGGTTGTGGATAAGTACTCAACAAGTAGGTTAGTTCTTAGTATACATATATTTATTGTATTAAACATAGTGGTATATTTCGCGTTCATGTCTTAACATGTTTTGTTAATTTCAAGTCTGCAAACTTGTAACACTGATTTGAATGGGTATCAGTTTTTCTGTTTCAAATGCGGATTTGTATCAAAACCCTCATTATTATCATCATCATCATCATCAGAATTTATTTGCACTATTGGTATACAATGCAAATACTGCCATCTCTGAAGCTACACCTTGTATATGGTATTGGCATTAACATGTTGAAGATATACATTACAACTTAGCTAACCTGACGTCACTACGATTTCTCTCATAAGGCTTCGTTTCCACTAGAGATGTGCGAGGATGTGTTACGAGGAATGTGTTTTTAACGAACCAATCATCATCATAGTCACAATGTCTTAACAGACATGTTGTGAACTCGTAAAATGCATTTACACATTTTACGAGTTTCTCTTGGGATATCATTAAGATCCTTAATGCAGTAGTCTCCTATTTGCTTTTTGCATCCTCATGCCGTTGACCAGATGGTATCTACTGGTTCATTCGCCTTTAGGGGCAATTTCTCACCTCAAGGACAAGAAGGTGTCCTGACTCTTCTCAACTCGTCCACCCGAAGCTGTTGGTCGAGAAGAGGTTACTGCTTATACCGACAATAGTTCGGTGTTCCTTTTAGTCGCCTTTTACGATACGCAGGATATACGATGGGAGATATTCTAACGAACCAATAGGATCGCTTGAATTACCTCGCATCGCTCAGCACAGCTTTGGTGGGAACGGCTCTACGGAGCGAGGTTTCTATACCTACAAAGCAATGCATGTTGGCGAGAAATGTGTTTCGAAGGACGTTTGGGAGAAATGTGTTGCAAAGGATGTGTGCTAGGGATGTGGTCGAGGTATATACATATGTGTTGTGGATGTATTAGGCAAAATAAAGTAAAATGACCTTCAAGTTGCCGTAATTTAAAATTCTGCCAAAAATACCTTGCAGACACAAATTGCTGGTAGCATCCAAAATAATATCCACTTAATATTCAAGTAACTTGCTGTATAATATTATTGAGGAAAGTTAAAGAAATATATCAATTTGGAGATGGAGGCAATCTCAAAGCACACTACTCAGCCTCGCAGCGCTCATTTTCATTTTCGTCACGTTCAATGGCTCCAACTTGCAGCATAAGTTCTTTAATATCATTGATGACCTCATCATTTTAAACTTAAAGTTTGGATGTGACGTCAAGATTGTTTGACATATGCAAAAATTTGTGTAAACGTTGTACTCTTTTTTTATGGAAAACAGTATTAATATTTTGTATTTTCAGCTAAAAATATCTTGTTGTTCTTAAACCTGTCGTCGTAAGCAACAAATTAGTTTGAATAGTTGATCATTTTGGGGTTGATAATAATTATGGATGGAGGTTAGAAGAGTCTGAACTCAAGAGTGCTAGGATTCGTTAAAAATGTTGCTACAGGTTATGCGATGAAGAAAAAGAGAAAACTCCACTTACTTTTATATCCTGATGACCGTTCCTGTGAGAAAATATAACTACGGTGAGGCAATAAAAGTCAACCATAATTCAGATACATTATTATCTATGACATTTCCTTTGTTATATCTATTAAATAATGAGGCTGGCAAACAAAGTGCATCTTTCGTAATCTACGCTTAAAAATAGGTAGTAATGAAAGTAAGTACCTATGCGTTCCTAAAGATGCAAAGAAAGATACTCTTTTTTACCTTTTCTTCAGATGTGATTGATTAAAAATAATTCCTCTGATTTCATTTGTGCCTGACAATAGTACAGCATAAAGAATTTTGTTGATTATTGTGATTGATATATGCATTTCAGGGTTTGTATATCCTATCTTGCTATCTATATAATTTACTGAACGGTTTAACAATAAAGTAACTTTTCTTCCCATCCATCGTAAGGATACTTTACTTCTTTTTAGGATCTTCTTTACGTTTTCAAATAATTTTGACATCATTAAAGCCTGATTATGCGTACAAGGGATAGTTGATTAGTTACTGGTTAGTTCACCTTGATTTAGTGAACTTGACGACACTGGAGAACTATGCTTGCAGGTGGCAAATCTACCAAATCATCAACATAGTCACAATGTCTTAACAGACATATTGTGAACTCGTAAAATGCATTAAGTCGGAGCTAGAGTATTGCCGACACGAATATTATCAATAGTTTCGAGAACTGTAGCTCGCCAATCCAAGGCCTCGCTGAATCTCACATTACTGATTTTACGAGTTTCTCTTTGGATATCTTAAATATCTTTAATGCAGTAGTTTCCCATTTGCTTTCCGCATCCTCATGCCGTTGATCAGATGTATCTGCTGGTTCATCTGCCTTTAGGGATAATTTCTTACCCGAAGGACAAAAAGGTGTCCTGACTCGGTTCCTTTTAATCGCCTTTTACGACACGCAGGATATACGATGGGAGATATTCTAACCCGCTCCCACGCGGGAGAAGCCAGTAGATACCAATTTGAAAAAAGTTTAAAAGTGAAAATCAGTATCTATTGTTATAAGCATATGATCTAGGAACGCCAAATCAATCAGTCTGGGTGTCGTCGCTGTTACTGGTTAGGTATTAAAAAGGCTTGCCTTAAAACGATACTTGAGAAAACCTCTTCTTATTCGCATGCAATGTTCTGCCATTTCGCTTCATCACTCTCTATTACATAAAAAATGATATAATATAAGAATGAGGTTAGTACAAACAATTCTTAAACAAATAGTGTAATAGAGTGCATTAATGAAAAATTGCAAAATTTCAACACCAGGTACACCATATAAAAATGTATTGCCATGTTAGTCCAGCATTCATAGCAAGGAAAGTGTAACATACATTATTTGTGTGACAATATATTAGATCTTCACCTTATAAGGCGTGATACCGGTGTACACGTATAATGGAATAAAAATATTATTGCACAGCTTTCTTCAAGTATGGACTATGAACGATAATATATACATTTCCAGCCTTTTTTCGAGAAACTTAGAAAAGGTAGCTGTCAAAAGCTGTGCCTTTAATGAATAAGAAATGTACATGAAAGAAAAATATTTAGAGGATTACTTTTATCTAATGAAAAAGCAAATCACTTGGGGATGTAGAAGCACCTTCAAATTTAACAAAGGAATTCAGAAGTATTAGAGATTTTGAACTGCCACGTGTAACAATATTTGAAACAAGTCATAAATCAAGCGATCCACATATAAAAAAATAAATTCGCGCTGATCCTTGACACTTTCCATGCTCCATGCCGCTGTTTTATACATGGTGTTGAAATTTGGGACTTTCCTATTCAAAAGCAACTGCCGTTTTAATGACAAAGCTAATGTAAGGTGACTCAGCACCAGAGGAATTAAAAAAAAATGACTGAAAAGCGGACGTATTTATTCTTCAATTTGGACCATTCGAATCTGTCCAGGTCCTCCAGTGCGTCTACCATACTGTAGGTACAATCATCCTGTGTCTCTAGCTCTTTGCACGAGACAAATCGGATGCAGGGGGAATACAGCCAGGAAAACGATCAGCATACACTCGCGAAGTCTGAGAGGATTTTAACTACATTCACAGTACACTAAAATGTCCACCAGTTCAGTATAGTTACATAAAACGCTTGCACAATTTTTTTTTTGTTTTTAAAGTGCGATGTAGCACGTTAAGAAATCGAGAAACGTCAAACGCGCGCTGCTACGTACACCTATGCTCCGACTAAGGGGTTTACTAAAACTGCGTTTTTTGTGTCTGTTTCGACCTAATCGCACAGGGACGGATTTAGAAATGAGGATTTCGTTATCGGTCAATATATTGATATAGATGAAGTCAGAAATATATGAGTTGTTTACATTTTTGTGCTCCTTACGAGTGCCGTCACTACAAAGTATGCCATATGCCTTCGCAAGACGCCCGACGAGTCCGTTGACCGCAATCCCTTTTAGTAGAAGATCCGAATATAAAACGACCTTCTCCGAACTGGTTAATGGATGAAAAGCAATTTATATTGAATTTGAAAAACATATCGCGAATGGGTTGGCTGAAAAATTTCAGTCCAGGGTATGATTAACTAAATATTGAAAAATAATTTTTTTTAAACATTTCACTGGTTTGGTTAATAGACAAACCACATACCAATCGAAAGTAAGAAGCCCATAGAATATGCAAGCGTTAGGTTGGCTACGTTTTTCCCGTCCCAACTATAGGGTAGGCAGGTACAGATAGGTAAATCGATAATAGTAAATTGCACCGGTGTGGTTAATGCATGAATCTTATATCGAAATAAAGATAATTTTATTGCAAACACGTCGATATAGGGTTGTCTGCAAAAAATCAGTCTGGAATTCCGGTTGTCGAATTTTAATGATCAAAATATTGCTGCCAGTGAATACGGGCGCCAGAGAGGTCTGAGCGAACTATCCCGTGTATTAACAAAGGACGCAGCATAAGAGCTGCGTGTAGCTCGACCATTGGATGAAAGAGAGTGCGCATGTCATGTGTCCGTGAAATTGAAAAGAATAGCGATACACTCGTAAATGCTGTACATCATTCACATCATTGAATTGGAACAGTTTGCCTCATTCTTCTGAAATGAAAAAGCGTGCTACCACTACTATACCTACCTACCTAACCTATAGTTGGGACGGGAAAAACGTAGCCAACCTAACGTTTAGCAGATTCTATGGGCTTCATACTTTCGATTATTATGTGATTTGTCTATAAACCAAATCAGTGAAATGCGAGGTGAAATGTTAAAACAAAATAATTTTTCAATATTTAATTAATCATATCCTGGACTGAAATTTTTCAGCCAACCCACTCGCGATATGTTTTTTAACAAATTAAATTTAATATAAAATGCTTTTCATCCATTAACCAGTTCGGTGAAGGTCGTTTTATATTCGGATCTTAGACTATTTCGGCATTTTTTGCTGGGCTGGCCAGGAGGCAGGCGCGCGGTCATTAGTGTAGTCAAAATTAACAATAAATACATGAATTTATTTTTTTATCTATTGCAAATTGGTATTTGTTATTATTTTGATCTCCTTCCTCTTTCCGAATTATTATAATATATATTTTGTATAGATAATTAGATACGTTTTTATCATTACCAAGGTCTACATAATAACGTAACTGCACTATAGAAGTGGGGGCACTCGTTGAGACCTGAACGGAATCTAAACAACTCATATACTTCTGACTTCATCTGTACCCCTAAACATTACGTTTATATATTATGTTAGTAGTAAAAATCATTCCTTTTGGCGATTACTATATATTATATGCTCTATGAATAAAAGTCCCATATTATTATTTTATTAAACAACCTGTATAATTAACGTTCTATGAGTCTTATCATTTAAGTTCTCTGGATTTAAGTCATCATTGTTTTAATAAATTCGTCTTCACTTATTTTTCATAATAAAATGTTGCTAAATTCACTGATTTTAAAACTTCTACAAATTTCAACAAAACATCACAATATGATGATAATATGTCAACAAAATTGCCGAATTAAAATTAGCTACTAGAGGCTTGATAACTTGCATGTTGGGCAATAACGTGTAACGTAATCCGCATTTTAGACTATCTATCTAGGATGCTTAGACAACGACAACTGAAAAACAATTGATTATATGAGAATAAAATGGGCCCAAGACCCTATTTTTAAAAATTGGCTTAACTGCGCACAATCAAAGTTCACACTTCATTCCATCACTGACCGTGAAAACAGGCCCAAGTCGACGATTGAAACCTGATTTGTGCCCACACGAAAAATGTGTATGAAGTGAAATCAGGCCTAAGTCCTGGAACTCATGGACTTGGGACCGTTTTATTTTCGAAGTTGCATCACGAGTTTTAGTTAGGTTATGCTATTCTTTCACTATCACTCTGGTTTCCCTTGAAATGTATTTTGGTAAGGTAATCCGCATTTTAGACTATCTATCTAGGATGCCTTAGACAACGAAAACTGAAAAACAATTGATTATATGAGAAAAAAATGGGCCCAAGTCCATATTTTTAAAAATTGACTTAACTGCGCACCATCAAAGTTCACACTTCATTGCTTCACTGACCGTGAAAACAGGCCCAAGTCTCCTTCTTCTTCTTCTTCTTCGCATGACTAGGATTTCTCCTGTTTGTCTGCCTCTTATTCCGTCTCTGTTGTTGGCGTTGTTGTTGACATCAAATTATCTTCCCATCTTTTCTTTGGCCGTCCTGGAGGTCTTCGATTGTAAGGTTTGTTATTTTTACATATGAGAGCCAATCTGTTGGGTCCCATTCTATTTACATGTTCGTCCCATTCTTTCTTCCGGGTTTTTATACATTTATTGATGCTGTTAATGTTGCACTGTTCTCGTATGTTTTTATTTGTTTGTCTGTCCCTGAGAGTTATTCCCAAAATTGATCTTAACGTTTTCATTTCTATGCTGTTATAGATTTGTTTTGTTCTCTTTGTGTCTGCTCGTGTTTCTGCCGCATATGTTAGAATTGGTCGCATCGTTGTTTTATATACTTTAATCTTGCTTTCCGTAGACATATATTTGTTCTTCCATACAGTTTCTCCAAGTCGACGATTGAAACCTGATTTGTGCCGCACGAAAAATGTGTATGAAGTGAAATCAGGCCTAGAACTCCTGGACTTGGGACCGTTTTATTTTTGAAGTTGCATAATGAGTTTTAGTTAAGTTATGTTATTCTTTCACTATCGCTCTGCTTTCCCTCGAAAGGGATTCTGATAGCGAAATAACGCCTAAAAGAAAGCGAAAACCTGAAAGTTGGAGTGATAATATCAGAAAAAAATTCTTTTTATATTTTGAAAATAAAACTGGTATTTCGTGAACATCTAATGGAGTGTCCTTTTAGTGTTGGTATCTAAAACATCATATATTTGATGACAAATAATAATAAAAAAAATATGGAAGCCAAAACTTGATTTGCCCCCCTTTTTCATTCTCATATAATCAGTTGAAGTTTGCGTATCAATATGACACATCCGCATCGAGGCTTTTATCTTTCAAATTTTCGTAAACCACGCGAATACTCTACTCTCTACCCATTTCTATATCGCGTAAAATTGCTATAATAACAACGTAAACAAATTAACAGTGCAAATACTTTGGATATGACTATATCCCGAAGGATGTAGTTTTGGAAACTCCTGACGTTTTTTCATGTCTTTGGCTTTTTTGTCCAAATTCAAACGTTCCTTTATCCGACCTTGCTCTTCCCCTATAATCGTTGTCATAAGCTGAGCAGCATCGAAGACATCAGTTCTTGGACGGGTGACCGCTTGGGTACACCGCGGTGCTTTGCTTCTTTTTCGCAATCGCTCCAGCGAAAGCATGCCTTGAGGAGCGGACCTACAAACTCCGTTTACTGAGCTATATGTAATAAATACCATCACATACGCCAATCTAGATCAAAGACAAGATTTGATTAGAACAAGATATTGTCTATGTGGTCTGGTTATACAACAGTATCTGTAATAAATCCGTAAATAGAGCTCGCGACGATGCAATACTAATAGACACATGTATTGCAAAAAACTATTCTTAAATATAACAGGCGACTTCTTTGGTACAGCATGAGAAAGAAAGTGAACTTCAGGCTAATCTAATTATACAAAACGTAGTGCGCAGACACATGTTGTATAACCCATATAATGTACTCTGATGGCTTGCCTACTTGAGATGGACATTTTTATGTTCGATTTGATGACATCCCGTAAGGTTTCTTATACAAATGCTGTCATGCGAGATATGGTTTGCCTAAAAAATGATCATTTGTGATCCAGAATGTTTAGGATTTCAAAAAGTCCGAAGTATTGTAAGAATGGCGCACGCTTATAACAGTCATGAACTGGTGGACATGATTTTAATGTACGGTGAGTGTAGTCAAAATACCGCTGCGGCTTCGCGAGTGTATGCCGATCGTTTCCCTAACCGTACTGACCCTGCATCTCGTCGATTTGTCTCGCTCGCGCAAAGAGCTAGAGACACAGGAGGTCTGAATCCACATCGTGATGGACACGCAGGAAGACTTAGACAACTTCGTACGGTCCAAATTGAAGAAGACATCGTAAATCGTACTTTTACCTGTAAGACGCCTGCAACAGGACCGCATTTACAACTTCGTAGCAACCAAATAGTGAGTACTTGCTTGAATTTTTTTTTGTCTGCTTTGCTGCTGGTTCATCGTGCATTGCCTTTGCCGTTTCAAGGGCCGTTGCTTCTAAAGAGGAAAGTACCAACTTTTAGAACACCCTGTATATAGGGTATTCCACTTGAAAAAGATACAGCTGCCGTGCCTTTATGAATAACCTTGTATATTATACAATAATTTTGAAATGTAGACCCTCGCTTTACCTATGCCTTTTATTCGAAAGTTTTTATTGCATCTTCCATAATAACGGAGGTATTTAACTTAAGAGTATAAATTGATCACCCTATATTTGGTCCATCTTTTTTCTTTCTGCTACGGTAAAATTGATAATTGGCTATCATGTCTACACTTCTATATATTATATGCTGCTGAGATGACGCACATTAAGGCTCAGTCAGTAGTCGAAAGTTGGTTTGATGCTAACAAGCTGAAGCTCATTAATGACATAACTCAGAAGATGGCGTTATCGCTGAGAGATATGAGCGAGGTACTCAACCCTGTGAACGTCAAATTTTTGGGGCTACATTTAAATCCCAAACTTAAATGGGATACTGGGGTGACTGTGTCGAGTAGACTCAGAAGCTGTGTCTTCTTGTTATGGAATCTATATGTCTAGTGAGACTTCACTTGCTGCCTACTATACACAACGCAGTTAGGATAATAACTGTTTCAAATATACACACGGACTGAGATCATCACTTAAACCTTTAAGTACGCATTTAAGAATTTATTTGAATTTCATTGAAAAAATACAAAACATAGCAAAAAAGTGAACAAATAAACTGAAAATCATCTTTACACTGGTTTAAAAATACAATTTTTTCAAAAAAATGGTGGTCATCTAGGGTAACCAGTAGGACTGCTCAGTACTGTGGTACAGAAAATACTGGGACAGTTGTACCCTGAGTAGCATGCAACATATCTGTCACGCATGGCAGAGGTTTGTTGTCACTATCAGCTCCAGTATCTTGAAAAAGTCTTTTGGTGTCTTTTTTTACTTCTGTATCATCAGCATCGACTGCTTTGGTCATTAGCCTCATGATCTGTGTAGGCTTTATTACTGTTCTCCGGTGCCACTCTAGGAACAGCACTGTTAGCTATAAGCCAACAGTGCCTAAGGCTTTGGTGTAATTACTAATATTTTGTATGACAGACAAATTTTCGTCAAAGTTCCCAAGCGTGTCGTTATCGATCTCATCTTCATCCCCAGGTAAATAGTCATCCGCTATTCACTCCCTTTCTGAAGGAATTTCTGCTACAATATGATATAGATCATCTACGTCCATCGCTTTAAGCTCCGCAACAGTCCACTGTCCACTGTGTCCTTCCTCGAGTAGTAAAAGACATCTCATTCGATACACCCCTGTATTGAAAATATCTGCTTCGGACTTCCACTATCTATAGAATCTTTGAGTATCGCAACGTCAGTTCACCTGAAGATGACTGAATATACTAAATCAGTCGAAACGTTGAAATACTCAAAAATCATGTAGACCATGGAAGTCCAAAACATTATAAATTGAAACATCTACGTTGTCTATAAATTTCAAACACAACCCTGTATATTCCTGGTGGTTAGCCGGTATAGCCACCACTAATAACGTGTTCTGAAAAGCACAACTACAATAAAATTATGAAATTTAAGATGATGTGTGAAAACGAACAATAATTGGTATTATTATTTACCAGCCATATCCAATTTCCCTTCGTTTATTTCACAGTAAACAGCTATCAAAATTTAACGAGTGCACCCTAAGTGTTCACAATAACCATGAACAACAGATAGAAATAGACGCGAACAGGCTACTGGAATTTTTTCCCTAGTAAACGGCGCTCTGAATATCACAAAATAGCTGGTGGTTGACCCATCGAACCATTAGGACTGAGCCAACGAATTACTGAATTTGTGGTTACATGACATGACCAGTAGGACGCAAAGGGTTTTAAACAAACAGGCATAATGTCCTTTACATCGGTTTTTATTACTGAAAGTAACACATGCTTCAAAAAGTTTGAGAATGATTTTAAAAAGCATGGCAAACTGAGCGACCAGACAGCGAGGTAAGTTAGCACTCTCCCATTGTAGACTTTCAAGGTGCCAAAATTAGAGATTTTAGCTGTCAAATTATATAACAAGCTTCTAGTGGAGTTTAAACTGGTACATATGGAAGAATTTAGAAATAACTTTAAGAAACTTTTAACCAGCAAGCCTTTTGTCGTGTAGCTGTATTCCAAGCGGACTAAGATTATACTTGTGATCTATAGCACTTGGCCTTGATTCTATGTTTTTCATTTGTATGTTTTATTTGTAATATCCCTTTTCACAATTTTATATTCCTACACTGCTTAGTTAGTAGCGTTTATATGTTTTTTGATATGACTTGGGTGAACACATGTATGTATTGTGTGTAAAACATAAATAAACTATGATGATGATGATCTCTGTCACCCATTCCTGGTACATGTGTCCACGCTGTTATGCAAATAAGTAGTTTTAGAAATTTCCAATTCTGCAGAACCACCCAGCACATTCTATTATTAGTTATTGTACGAAAACTTTCATGTAATCGAATGGCACAAACTACCTAATCTTTTCTTCTTGGGCGTATCAGTCAAATGATCGCAATCGCCTTTCTCTAGATAGTGGGTGCGACCAGTAAATTTGGAGCGTATTTTTTTCTGTTTTACAATCACATGTCATCATTCGATAATTGCCAATGTTGCGTGTACATTCTAATTGACCACTTAATTTTCAACTACGATTTAAAATAAAATCCAGCGTGTAAACGATTTCAAAATCTTAATCAAAGCGCCCCAAAATCGCAGTCACTTATGTATAACGTTAAAGTGTACTCACGTTCGCTCTTTAAAGATCGGTCGTGGTACCTGGTACATCGGTTATTTGCCCAAACAATTTATTTTAATGTCTGAATACCTACGTTGTGAATTTCTGCTTGAAATAATAGGTGCAGTTGGTCATTAACTTATATTTTACACTGCTTCGCAAATTATGAGATTGTATAGCATGCTCAGCTACATTTTACTTTAATACTGTCTAAAAAAGCTTGCAATTATATAGGGTGCAATGTAATTAGACAGTTTCCTGTCAGAGCATGATAGTACAGCTAAAATGCAACAGAATTAGCTTAAAATATGCATAGACTGAAATCAACAGTTTTTGAGATTTTTCAATTTCAAGGGAATTCTAATAATTACCCATAATCATTTCTGTCCGAACAATAAAAAGTCTATGTTAAAAATCAGTAACATGTTTACTTATTTTAATAATAGATTAGATTAGATTTATTTGTCAAATAGCGTAACATATGATAAACGCCCAACGTGCAAAACTACTAAATCTGTGCATTCGGATTAACAGAATCAACATATAAGTGGAAAAAGAATCATAAAAGCTAGGTTTGCAGCATGACCTAGAGTCAGACCAGCCTGCAAACAATTGTGCTTGTGCAACTATTTAGCCTTTTTTTGATATCGTGTTTTGTTGTTAAATTACAGGCATTTATAGAACGTATGATTTTGCATTGCGAGTTTGTTGCACACTAAAAAACTTTTTTGAGAAAATCAAAAATAGTTGCCATTCATTAAGGTCTCAGCTATCGCCTTCTGAAATATTATGTATGCAGTTTGAAAATAGACTGAGTTATGCGAGAAATTGCGAGTCCATGTTTTACATGGCAAATACGTATGTATAAATGTGTGTATCCAGGCCACTTTATAATATTTTATACAGAAAGCTCAAAGTATCACGAACATAGAAACATCTGAGCCACTTGCAACAATCTGCGTTTGAGTATATCGCTGATTTTTTATTGCTCTCTAACACTAAACAGCTAATAAAAATGCTTAGCACACGCAACTTCATAGCGTGGGATAAAAAATTGAGATCTTCTCGCAAAACTACATTTTTCCAACAGTGAAAATAACATGCCATTTATCGTTATTCTCCAAACGTCTCACCTATCTTATTCAATAGAAAGCGAGAGTGGACATACTGTTGAGGAATGGCTATAGTAATTTATTGTTTCCAATTACATGTCCCATATTATCTTTAATATACATACAGCTAATAACCTGTCAATATTGTTAATTACCAGAGAGTATAAATAATAATACGTTTCAATTTACAGCTGGCATATTATGACAGAACAGATGTTTCTATTGCGTCACATTTCACAATAGTATAATAGAGGTATGTTTTAGAACTACACTTATCTATAATAGACATAGAATATTACTATGACGAAAAACAGGAGTATAAAGGATACTCGAAGGTGGCTTGAAGTCGAATTCTCGTAATGTCAATTGCCTGAATTCAAATTGAGACGAATTCTTGTCCCACTGTCGTAACGCGTCCTATCTACTCCTTTTCCAGCTGTAGTTTCTAAAGCGTCAAGTGATAAGTCAAAACGGTCAAGTTAATTTTCTAACTCGTCAATTGTAAATTGAAACTGACAGGTATAAATTACACCTGTCAGTTTGAAATTACAAGTAGAGATGTGTAGAACGGTTCTGATCCGGTTCATTGATCCGGATCTTTATGGTGATCTAACTGAACCGAATCCTAAATTTAAACTCAACGGGTCAGAATCACAAAGCAGGATGGTGCGTGCCACGGCGATATATGTCGGTCAGTCGATCTGACAATTGGCTATGTTCAGTTTTCGGTTCAGCTTTCTGCTGAAGCTGAATGATAGCCATAATGCTTAATGCTCTTGGATCTGAATTTAAAGGAATATTTAGGTAGATGTGTATGATGAGTTGTGGCTGTTTATAGTAGAGACAAAAAATTACTTTCACGTGCTAGGAGTGTATTTTAATGAATACGAGAAACTCAAAACTGAATAATTATTTATTAAACGATATCAAATCGAAATTTATAAAGAATAGTATTATTACATATGCATGTTCTATGACATATTTATAAAAAAATAAAAATCATCTGATATAAAAATAAAACAAATTAATAAATTACACATGAAGTGTACTGTACTGTACTGGCTCATTTCTGTCTGCACCGAGTACCCAGATTGGGCGGTTCCCTCGTGCTTCGGTCA
Organism: Callosobruchus maculatus; assembly: GCA_951848785.1. Classification (NCBI taxonomy): domain Eukaryota; kingdom Metazoa; phylum Arthropoda; class Insecta; order Coleoptera; family Chrysomelidae; genus Callosobruchus; species Callosobruchus maculatus. Next base: position 3,687,984 of record CATOUR010000296.1, read on the forward strand.
AGATCGAAGGTGAATGATTGCATTCGCTAGTCGGGTAGTCGGGATCCGGCTGACCCGTGAACCGGATCACTGTTCCGGATCTTTGAGGTGTTCTATATCCGCTGATCCGCATCTTAAAAATGACCCGATATGCCCGTCTCTAATTACAAGTGATAAGTTGGAAAATTAACTTGACCGTTTTAAACTATCACTTGACGCTTTAGAAACTACAGCTGGAAAAGGTGTAGCGCTAATTTCTTTTTCGTCTAAACGTCGCGTCGTGAGCTCAAAATTTCAATGAGTGATATTGACATTTGGATCACTAAAAAGTTGCCATATCAATATAGCTATGAAATAAGGTGTAGTGTTTCCATAATCAAGCATTTTTAGCTTCTTACCTTTGGGATTAAAAACAATAAATTGGAAAGAAGCAGAAGATTTAGGCATTGAAATATTTATCATAAGAGACTGGTCCTTCATACCCGTTTTACATAAACAATAAATCCATGATTTTAATTCCTGGAATCATCTCGTGGTCAAAATTTACAAGTGTAAAGCAGGGATTTGACGTCAAATGAGTTAATGAGTTAATGTTCAATCATATGATGCATGTCATGGCACATTGCGTAACCTTCTCTGTAAATTGTTAAACAATTTCTAAATAAAAACTAGCAATCAAACTGAGAGTTTTACTGTCAAAAGGCCACAAACAAATACGAACTAAATAGATCTTGCGAAAACCGCTAATCATATTACAGCAACAGTATTGGCATGCACTGTCACAAAATCCATGGTTTCATTCGCAGATGTAAAACACAATCAGTTTGACCTTGAAGACGATCATGGATTGATCAATAAATAAATTCGCGGTGAAAATGCCGATGTAAAGCGGGTATAAGGCAGTCTACAGGAAAAACGTATCCGATAACTTAAATAAAGGTGCATATATCAACATCTGGGTGTACACCTATCTCTGCTTACCGTGGTGTAACCCCCAAGAGAGAGGAAGATGGTACAACCTTTCTCAAAGTGCAAAATATTAAGGAAGAAATTAAAATGACTCTGGCATTACGTCACTTTACTGATACACTTGCACAGATCTTGAGGGTCACCGATGATTTTACGACAGTAAAAAGAGAAATGTGTATTCACCATGAACATTTAATTCCGCTTCGCTAAAAGTCGCAGCTTGCAATTTCAACTGCTATGAAAAAATAAGGACAAATTTTCCAGCTGACACACATAATTTCGACAGCGACGCTTGATGAGGAAGCGGTATTACATTGACGTTTGTTTAGACGCTCAGTCGATGTGTTAAAGAAGGAGGATAGTGCGTGGTTAATTGATGTAATTAAGTTCCTTAAAATTGCCAAATTGTCTGCAGAACAATCGTGTTGCGGTTCCGTTGTGACTTTGAAAACGTGTGTTCCGTTCTCCTGAATCGTTTCTGATTATGCAAGTCGACAGGCCACAGATATTATCGATTTTTTAATATCTTCACTTAAGAGAAAATGGTTTCTGGGGTCAAGTAGATATAAATCGAGTTTCAAAAATGGTCACATAATGAAAGTATGAGTATTGTAAAAATACCTATATCAACGAACTAAATAATCTAAACGAAAAATCGCGACTAAGGGGCCTGGGTAGACAGATTTATACATATGTATTTGCAATGTTAAAACACGGATTCCCATTTCCAACAGAACTCGCTCGTTTTTCGAACTACATAGGCAGTATTTCAGAAGGTCATAGTTAAGATCTTAATGATTGACAACTACGAGCGATTTTTTAGTGTGCAAAGAAGCTTGCAATGCAAAATCATACATTCTACAAATGTGTGTAATTTAACAACCAAACACGACACCAAGACAAAGCCAATTACGCCCAAGTAGCATTTTGACAACCACAACCACGTGGTATACCAAAATTAACGTTAAAGTTACTGTAGAAATTGATTATGTTCCGAACGTCACACTCTAGACCACCGGACAACATCGTATCAACGTTAAGCATAACTTTGGTTATACCATGAGTTGTTACGACGGTTAACCAACCAACTAAACGTAGTTAAAGGTCTTAATAACGTTTTATTGCCAACTGGTGACAACTCTAGTTATATGAAACGTTTTGCCGAGGGAGAGCCTATGTTATACGATATAACTGAGCCGTGGGTGATCTTTCAGTTGAACTAAAAACGTTGTCGCGTAGTCTTTTTTGCAACTAACCTCTTTTAACGTTATTATATAATGACAACAAGGGCATACGTATAGAGATTACAAATGAAACGAGGCTTCGAATATACTGTCTCCTATTAAAGGCATAGAAACGATTGTGTCGTGAACAAACTTTACAGGCGCAAGCTTGTATGGATGGTTCTCAAAACTTCATTTTTAAATTCCTTCAAAAGATAATCAAATTCGACCTCAAATTCTGGGGAGGAACCTAAAGAAGACCCCAGTAATTAAAGAGGAATCAATCTGGAGGAAGCAGATGCTACTGAAGTGGAAGAATACTGTCTCAAAAAGCACAGTAACAAAAAATAATGAAAACCTGTGAGTACTAGAACAAGACCAAAGCCACACAAAAACAAAATAGGTACCGTTAAAGCCCTAGGCACACTCGTACACTATTCCAAATGCCGAAAGATAAAGCTGACATATGACAATTGACAGCTGCGACAGAGGGTGCGTTTGGAAGGGGAAGTGCGTTCGTCAATAAACATAGTCAGTTTTTAGTCGAACCTTGGTCGGAAAAACAACTCCAGTTGAATTTTGGGTAAACATCTGGTTGTCTAGAGGACTATCGTTGAAAGATAGTCGATTTTTGGTTACTTGACGTTCAAAGCCGGGTTTATGTGGTTTTATGCTGATTGCATTTTTACGCCATGTTTGAATGCAATTTTCCTTCGAAACATTGGTCGGCCCTTCAGACAAAGAGCATATATCAACGAACATTATACTGATGATCATAAAGTCTTATGTTATTTTTTTGGAATCATTTCATAAATATTCCATTTAGTTTGATTCTCAGTCAATGTAAACGTTAGATATTTTTTATCTAAATTATTTTTTTTAAATCCATTTATCTTTGAGTTCTGAGAAAATTGCAACGGATTGAAAGCGCGCGAGTTTTTTAGCATGAAGTAATAGTATATTTGACAGTAACTTGGATGCGTTGTACAAATCGTTAATTCGTAGCAACTTTATTAGCCTGATCAAAGGAACAAGTCCCCATTCTAAAATGCTTTGGAGGTTTCTGCTTATTTTCTAACTTTCTATATATCGTTACAAAATATCGAAAAATAATGACTAGGCCACGGCGCACGTCTGAGAAGGAAACAGCTTAATTTCTATTTGCTGTTGCGATTTGAAAATTGCGGCAAGGATAGCTGTCGAAGCAAGGAGATTTGCGATGAAGATAAATCAAAGTATGATAAAATATATGATCATAACTTTTATGGCTAACAACATGAAAAATACCTTTGAAAGGACTACGGAATTTATGTATCTGGGGGTAATCGTAGAGCAAAAGAGACAAGAGAAGCAAGAAATACAGGCAAGGATCATCAAAGGAAACCAGAAGTATGATGCCCTGAAAAATATTATGACATCCAAATATGTATTTAGACAGACCAAAAAAAGAAAGAAGACCAACAGCGACATATACTTGTGAGACGTGAACAAAGAGGAGGAAGAAAAAATTATAAAATGGGAAAGAAAAATGTTGAGAGCTATTTATGGAGGCATAAGGACAAACAAGGGATGGAGGAGGAGAACAAACCAGGAACTGGTATAAGAACCCTAATATTATAGCAGTCATAAAAGCGCAGAGAATAAGATCGCTAGGACATGAGGAGAGGCTGAATGGGATAAGATTGGCAAACCTAGTTCTCAACCGGACAACAATAGGAAAAAAAGATAGGTTAGACCAAAGGAGAGATGGCTGAAGAAGGCAGAAGATGATTTAAAGAAAATTAATATTAAACACTGGAAAGAGAAGACGGCAGACAGAAATATGTGGCATGAAATAGTGGAGGATATACTCAGAAATAGGTGATGAAAGTATCCAAGTATGAAGTTATATAAATTTTAGCGGTATAAGATCATACTGTACTCATTTCTGCCCTAGGTCTTCATGGCCTGTTGTGCCGACTAATAATAACAATATCGGTGGTCCAAATGTATATGCTTGTAGGCTACAACACCTGGACCTATTTAAAAAATTCGTTCCCATACCAAAGAATACTAAATTGTTGTTGTTGTTGTAAAAGTTGCCTCCACTTAAGTGGTATTAAGTACGTACTGTTTTTAGCGCCTCTTTTGGTTATCCAATTTAGCCCCAAAAGCTTCTACAACTTTGAAACAAATTTTCAAGCACTTGTATGAAGACTTGTTCCATAGCATTTGGTTTACAATAAATTGAAATAGTGGGTAGGATGGGGAGTGAGGTAACTGTTACATTGTATTAACAAAAGTGAGTGGGGAGTGTTGGGTTGAGCCACTTACCTTGTCGCTGCTCTAGTAAGGTTGCAACTTCATCAATCAAAATATAACAAAATTATGCTCTATTTTGTTTCTTCTTTAGCCGTTCCCAATATGCAGGCTGTTCAATAAAAACTTCCCACCCCTGATTTCTCGAAAACTGCCAACTAAAAACAGAATCGCTCAGACACGTCAAAAGGTTTGTCAAGAGGGAAAACTTTTTAACCAAAAGTTGCTTTACTCCCTTGTACCCTCTGCCCCCAAGGTCATCCTGTCAAAAATTTTATAAGGGTTATCGAGTAATATCCTGTTTCAAAGATATTATGTTTTTTTTTATTTAAACAAGAAACCGTATCAACCACGCAGGGTTATTAGCGGTGAAGACGGTACAATTCATACATAGGTATTTATACTGATTAAATTTTAAAAAATAAATTAATGTCCTTGATAAATTTCACCACATTTTTGGGTTGTAGCAGAAGTACTTCTTTGATGTCGCTGGACAGGTGGTTGGATATTCTCTCGTTCAAATAAAACGTGCAGTCCATAAGGATGTGGGTCACTGTTACCCGTTCATTACATGCTGGACAGACTGGACCTTCAGTTTGTTCGAATGTGCAATGTGTAGCTAGAGTGTGTCCTACTCGTAGTCGTGACATAACAATTTGTTCTCTTCTACAGGGAGAGTTAACTTTGTGGTAACATTCGGGAGAATTTCGTGTAACTTGCTAGGACTACTGCTCCATTCTTCTTGCCACAGATCGGTTATATGATCTTTTATCAATTGCTTCAAGTCTGCATAGGGTGTACAAGCTACTGTTCTTTGGTTTGATGCTACTGCTGATGTTGCTGCTCTGTCCGCCTTTTCGTTGCCAGGTATGCCGGCATGTGATGGTACCCACAGAAACTTTATATTTTTACCCCTCTTGTTCAACTGGTGTAGACCTTCTTTGATATCTTTAGGTATGCAGTTGCGGGGATACAACTGCCTTATGCCTTCCAGTGCACTCATCGAGTCTGTTACTAGTAAATAGTTGGTATTTGGTGTTGATTGAGCGAGATGTAATGCTTCCTTGATAGCTGTCAGTTCTCCTGTGTAGATGCTGCAATGTTGTGATAAAGTGAAACACACATCACTTTTTATTGCAATAAGTACAGGCGATTTTCAAATTCCTGGCAGGCAGTTGCAAAAACATGTTGTAGAATATCATTATAGCTTTCGATAATGCGTTGACGAAGGTCATCCAAACTGCTCGTCAGGAATTTGAAAATTGTCTATGTCATTGTTTGGCCAATAACGGGCAACATTTGAACATTTACTGTAACAGAAAGTAATATTTTCGTATGCTTTTGTATCCTATTTGAACAAGTTGAGGATACATGAAGACTCTTAATTTTCTAGGAAACGAATCGACCGATTCTAAAAATCAAATGAAGGACTGTAACATACCTTTGAAACAAGATACTACTTGTCATTTAAAATGTTTAAGGGGATGATCCTGGGGAGCAGAGGATACAAGGGGGTGAAGTAGTTTTTAGCTAAAAAGATGTCCCCCTTGACAAGTCTTTTGGCGTGTCGCGCCGTTTTTTGTTTTAAACAACAGTCTTCGAGAAACTCAGGGTAGGAGGTTTTCAAATGAACAGCCTGTATATGCTGATGCACTCACTGTATAACTGCAAGTTTGTTTTATCAGTTACTCTTTCAGGGCAGCTCGTTATCGCATTACACGAATCAAGAGTAGGTATGGTCCATTCTCAGTTTGGAAGAAAAGGTGACAATACGAAGAGATACATTCTCTTTTCCAGTCTCTGGGGACAAAGCCATACATTCTCTGTCCAAAACGTATCAATCAAAGTCGTCGGACGACCTGTTTCACTGCAAAGCAGCACAATGAAGAAAACTGTCCACTCGAGTGGACGTACATCAGGTTTAATCACAACACATGATAACATATACATAATTCTGGTTACGCCGTGCTACACTTCCAAACCTAATGTGATGTTCAACTTTCTCCTCCATTAGCAGTTATCAGAATCAGTGCCGTGCATTCACATCAGTCACGTGGTATAATAGGATAACTACCTGCTATAAAATGGAATCCTTAATTTACGATTATATCACGTTTCCACGTGTTTAAGGTATGAAAATAATTTTTGATTGAAAGTTTAAAAATTAAGTACAGATATCCTGAGAACTTCACTCAGTATTGACACCAAAAAAGATAATATAATAATGTCATTCCCAACGATGTGAATATCCAAAACACCTACGCTGGGAAGATATCCAAATACACGGACCTTGCCATGGAAATAAAACGACTTTGGAAACAAAACAAAGTCACAATTGTCCCTCTCGTTATGTCTGTGTCAGGCCTTACACCAAACACGTTTACACAACACCTTCAACAGCTGGGCCTGGACGAAAAGTTACACAAAGTATTCCAAAAGTCTGTAATCCTGAAGACCTGTAATATTGTGCGATCCTTCCTAAATTCCGATCAATAATAGTCAGGGTGTTGACTTGGCACAGCCCGTCAACACTCGTTGCTACCGCAATTATGCGAGTGGAACTTAGAAAGTCAGATTGTAAATAGCATTTATTGCCCAACAGCAAAGCCATTTACTGAGCAATCTATACAATATGAATAGGCTCAACCTACAAGACCTATTATGAAACAAAATCAGTAAAAGGAAATATTTAGAATTTGTAAAAATATTTACAGCTGACTTGAAGATGGTACGAGATATATCCTTCACATCAGATAAGGTACAATGAAATATATCGCATACCATAGAAATTACATTTGCACTTCTGCACATAAAATTTACGGGTGCCCTTGATAATAAATTAGTGTGAGTACGACTGCACCAAAAGCTATCTGTCTGTCTAGTTGCTAGTCTGGGAACTAAGAGGTTGATTTTTGACAATAGTTGAGGACAATAAATTATACCATTCAAAAGTTTGTAGATGAAAATGATTGAAGCTTGCTCCCTTCGTTTCTCCAATGACCGCAAATCAAATCCTTGCAGCAATTCAAGATAATTTCAATCCCTTTGCGGATATATTCCATCACATTTGAAACAAAGGTATTTCAAAAATCTCTTCTGTACTTTTTCAACAGCGCTTTTATGTACATTGTATATGGGCTCCAAATGATTGGACAATATTCTAATTTTGACTGAAATAAAAATATAGAAGAACATCAATATTAAAAGTTTTGCAATTTCTAATCATAAGTCCATAAGTAGAAAATGCACTTGCAACAATATGGTTAATGTGATAGCTGAAGGACAAATGATTATCAAAGTAAATACCCAAATCTCCTATATTTTCTGGTTTTCGTAAATTGGTAAATTGGAACTCAACAATTTTCTTTTCTTTCTTCTTAGTTCTAATTTATACCTGTCACACCAATCTTGCAAATAAAAAAGTTCCTGTTGCAGCATCGTACAGTCGCCATTGCCTGATATCATAGTTTTTTTACATTTTTAGAGACTTACACAAATCATTAACCCAAAGGCAGAATAGCGGTGGCCCTAGATTAGAACCCTGCGTGACACCACTAACAGGCCACATTTATAGGAAAGGAAACCGTCATAATGAACATATTGCTACCTATTATATAAATATGAATCTAAAAGCGATATATAACAACTATCTAACCCTAGATTTTCAAGTTTGTTCAGAAGCTGGTTATGACTAACCTCATCAAATGCTTCAGTGAAATCTGTATACACGACGTCTACCTGCCCACCACTGTCCAAATATTCACTAAGAAACTGACTGAAAACAGATAGGTTGGTGAGGGTTGATATTGATTTCATAAAACCATGTTGATTAATTGAAATACAGTTTGCTGAGCCTAGGTATAGATGCGGTTGTACAGAATGATCTCTAAGACCTTTGCAAAATTATTCAGAATTGATATTGGCCTGTAATTGGATTGCGTTTTTGAGATTCATATATTGGGCAAACTTTAGCAATTTTCCATTTATCTGGAAACACTGAAGACTTTAGTATTGAATTAAATATGATTTTTAACTAATGGTGACAGAATTAATGTGGTTCAGTTATCAATAGTTTGTGGTTATTACGATAACTCACTCATTGGCTTACAGCACTTGCTTATGTGCTGCAATCTTCGACAGCATGATTTGTTACCACCATTACCGTTCTTTGAACAATATACTACAATTTACTTGTGTCCTTAAAAGGTGAACTGCTTGTCTAAGCTCATAGAGGCTATGGGAAGAGAACGTGGCTTACTAGGATAGTATTCATAGGTTTTGACCAATCAGAGCAGCCCATTCAAAAACTTGCATCTGTCAAAGTTCTCTGGACATTATTGATTACTCTTAAAATTTACTTCAGTAGTATCTTTTCAAAATGATCTTCCATACTAAATGGGTGAAAACTTGCATTTTCCTGTTTAACAAAGAGTTTAGCAATTGCTAATCTCAACCAATCAGATTCCACAAAACCGATACATTTGATCACTGGATCACTGGATCAAATGTACTGTTAATTTAATGATACTGATGACAAGAAATTCAAATTACTGCATTATTGTGATAAACAATAATTTACAATCGACAATAATTAAAAATACCCCCAATATGCCTTTGTATTATAGTGAAAAAGGGTAAAAATAAGATTTTATTGCATTTCACAAAGCTGTTATAGACACACACGATGCAAGTGTGCATTACTTGTTGCTTATCCTGCTTAACAGCAAAGCCTTGCGATCTGGCAAAAGAAGGGCAAAAGTATAACGTATAACTTTATTTTTCCTAAACTAGAGAGCTTTCCTATAGTCAGAAGGTGAATAAGGTTCTTTATATAAATGTGTTTCTGCGCTACGGTGCCTTTTACGCAGTGCCTACAATCTTTACATCCAGTGTATAATCAATCTGACTGCAATTGCAACTGGCAATTATAGGTACAATAATTATAAAGTAAACATTAAAAATCTAGCATTAATTTGCAAATCAATCACTTGCGCTGATTTTCTGCTATGATTTTGATCCATGAATTCTAAAATATTTTTGATGAAAGTGTCGTCCAGCTTTGACGTCTTGTTTCCAATATTGCTAAAATACTAGTGGATGATACTTGTTAACCTAGCTCGCAATACCCAATAGAAAGCTTTTGCTAAACAACATCCAATAGAAAAGTTTTGTCAAAGTCTTTGTTAAATATGCATGTTGATAAAATCGGGCCTTAATATAGCCCGTACATTGTGTTAAACATTATTTGTTAAGTATTTAAAGCTCTAAATATCTTACGTGCTCCTGAAGACTAATACAGATTGTATTTCGTTTTAGGTAAGGACCACTATGCTCTGGATTCTACATGAAAAGTAGCGTGAGTATTAGGGCTATATTAGATGAGTTCTTCGCGGAAAAATACCTTGTTATTGTAATCTGAAAGTATAATTTGAGATATTACTTAGTACAAATGGACGAGGTGCTTTTAAAAAAACAGTTTCATGAATTTGAATAACGTATGGTCGAAGAATTGTGTTAGTTTAATTCTGTCAGGTCCAAATCTCGAACCAATGTAGGAAAAAGTTTTCTTGACAGCTAAACCCCATATCAAAGTAGCATCTTCGCATGTTTCGCTATAAGCGTTTTTCATTCTTAATCACTAAAGAACTATAACACAGTTATTTTAGAGATAGTAAATAATAAGATTCCCACAGAAGGGCATTCAGACAATAAAAGTAAAAAAAGAGCAAACCTCGTCTAAGCAATAAGCACTTAGCAATGATTTGTGGTGCGGGTATGAAGCTCTCTTAAAAAAAATGTAATCTAGTTCTCGGAAGTACGTGACAAAGTACATAACTACTAGCAGCAACATGTAGATATTGGGAAGCAGTACTTTAAAAAAGTATTGGTTCGCCATCTATCTACCAAAGCCGGTACCTGAGCGTTTATTCTGAGGAACCGAGCACTGTTTATGTGACCCGTTTAAAAGCATCAGGTATAGAAACCTGCGGATACAACAACAAACAGACTTTTTTTTGTGGAACACTCGTTTAACACTCCCGACATTCGGTTTATGCTAAAAAGCAACTTAACTCAAAGAGCAGCAATTTCATTCATTCACCCGAAACCAATCACAGATGACGTCGTTTCGCTTTTATTAAAGCTCGTCAGTGTGATTTAGGTCTCAGACGAATAAATGAAATTACCCGTTAGTGCCTAGCTGGCAAAACTCGTACTAGTAGTCAACATATAGGTATTGGGAAGCAGTACTTTAAAAAATGGAGTCAAGTTGATTGACTCAGTACTTCCCACACATTACTGTGATATCAGTTTATTATTTTCCCATAGCATGAAGCTTTAGTCTGAGATCTCCTTGCAACCAAATCATCGGCAGCCCTCCCTCCCCTAAAATTGTCTTATGCCGCTAAGTATTTCCTTCAGAGGTCAATGGACAGCCTAAAACATCTAAAAACGAAGTTTGAGTTGTTTTCATACTTTCAGTTTTTTGATTATTGCTATATACGCTGCCACTGACACGATATTTAACAAACACACGCGTTTTCCATCCTCACCTCGGTAATAATACTGTATCAAAATTTAATTAGAATCAATGTAATAGTGTCAACGTTACAAAATACAAAAAGATCTAAAGCAATAAATACTCGTATGTATGTATACAGAAAATTCTAAGTCCCTTAGTTTCCGTAATACGCTAGGCAATGTTCGGATGGACCTAAAAAGTTGATTTATGTCTCTAGGTCTTCCTTCACAGCCCCTACCCTACACCCTATTATGAATACAAGAAATTTCTCAGTTTTTCAACCCCCCACCCCCTAACCACCCCAATTTCACCCCACCCAAAAAAAACGCAGAAAATGATCAGGAACCTCTAAAACGCTTAAAAACGAAGTTTGAGCTGTTTTTATATTTTAACTTTTTTTTATTATTTCTGCGCCGCCACTGGCACGATTTATAAAAACCATACGCGTTTTCCATCCTCGCCACGGTAGTAATACTGTGTCAAAATGTCACTAACATCAATTCAACAGTTTCCTTGTAACACAATATAGAAGGATCTAAAGCAATACTCTCGTATGTTTACACCAGAAAAAATTCTAAGTCCTTTGGTTTCTGTAATAGGCAAGGCAATGTTCGGATGGACCTAAAAAAGTTATTTATGTTGCTAGGTTTTCCTTCATGGGTCAGTGGGCAGTCTATTATGAAAGCAACAAATTTTTCAATTTTACAACCCCCCACCCCCCAACCACCCCAATTTCACCCCCACCCAAAAAAAAGTAAAAAATGATCAGGAACCTCTAAAACGCCTAAAAACGAAGTTTGAGGAATATTTAATTTTTTTGTTTTTTGCTAATTACTCCGCCGCCCCTGCACCGATTTTCAAAATTATAAGAACATTACCTACTACGACCCCCCAGCATATCGCTGCCCAAATTTCATCACAATCCATGCAGCGGTTACTGAGATTACGAGGACACAAAAACGCGTACAGACAGACCGACAGACAGACAGACCGACGGAAATGAGTGACGTGGATTTTCGTTATGTAGACATCATGAAACGCCCAAAAAGTGTATTATCTCAAAATCGAAAATTTTCGCGATCACAATACTCCCCTCACCTATCGGTGTGGGAAGTAAAAAGTATTGGTTCGCCATCTATCTACCAAAGCCGGTATCTGAGCGTTTAATCTGAAGAACCGAGCACTGTTTATGTGACACGTTTAAAAGCATCAGGTATAAGAACCTGCGGATACGATAATAAAAGCCAAACGACGTCGTCTGTGATTGGTCTCGGATGAATGAATGAAATTGCTACTCTTTAATAAAGTATATAAAACATTTTTAACTTTACCTGCCCACTTATGACAAACATTGCTATAATAATGATCACCTTCACCGGAAAGAATTTGATGTGAACTTTCGCTGTTTAGATAAACAGCATCTGGGAGCTCTATAGACACTATATGAATGATTTTCAAAAATTATCACTTAAAAAAAATAGGGCTGGATGTGACTGTGTTTTCACACATTGAGTAAACGAGTTCAAACGACTTTTGCACGCTACTGTTCAGATAGTACTGTCTCGTTCATATCTCAGTGACTTTCACGGTTAGGTACGATTACTGGTTTACCCTGAATAAAGTGGAGAATATCAGTGGAAAACCAAAAGGTTCATTAGTTAATTATTTGTATATCCACTGAATTGTTAAAATCATTAACTCTGTTGACGAAAGGAATTAGAGTGTAAAAACCATACGGCGTTAGTAACATCGATTGACAAGTGAAGTCTTGGGAAACTATAATAGTCGTTTGTCTTAGCAACATGCTAAAACAATAATTAGACGGCAACTACTATCAATCGTTCGGGAATGTTCGTTTTACGACTTCGTGTAAAGGTATTTGTATAGACAAATCAAAAAACATCGACGATTTCGAAACACGAAACTTCCGTCAAAACATTGGTCTAAGCTGCCAAAACCATCAAAATAACCTAATCCTATAGTTGTGTTTGTGGTTTTCAGTTTTTAACAGCTGGTTTTTGTGGTTTAGATCATGAATTACGAGCGTCAAAATGCTCCCTGTTCAAAGGTCTATTACAAATCAAAGAGAAAATATCCGGAGTATGCATGGAATCGCATTCAAAAACGAGTTATGAGTGATGCTGCGACAGTCGACGATTTATAGAGCTCCTTTTCGTTTGAACAAAGACTTAGTGGTCTATTTGTTTCAAAAATTGGTCCGTTATATGGAAGAGGAGGAAAGATGTAGCATAATCCCGCAACAAACAAGAATATTGATTGTCCTACATTTTCTTGTAGGGAGCTACCAAAGAGGAATCGGCGAATATTTGATGCTCTGTGTTTACAGTTCTCCACACTCGGGCAGTGGTAATAGAACTACGAGTACCAAAATGAACTTTTTTGCAGGATATGTAGCTTAAGTTCAATTAAAAATGCACAAAGTATGGTTAAAATAAATTTGGCGTGGTTCACAATTAGGTATTGTGTCAAATGGAGGAATCAGTTTATCCGTTATCAGTTAGAAATGAACCTCGTCCCGGAAATTACCGACATGCAGAGTGGGCCTAAATACCGGGCACAGTCATCTATTTCAGAATACAGACTCTCGTCGATCGCCGAAGCTAAGCAGCGTTGGGCGCGGTTAGTACTTGATTGGGTGACCCGTTTATAAACATCGCGTTGTAATATTAGTACTTTTTAATAGAGGTTGGTTTTTGTAATCTTAAAATTAACAAGTTGTTGATCGGGGTATGTTTTACATAAAGCCTGGCAGATAGAGCTACAATCACAAGCAGTTAAAAAAACTATTTAATGAGAAAATAATGAAATTAAGAATAAATAGTCTAGAAAAACTTGAAAAACACGCTTTTAAAGAACATCGACCTAAAGAGATGAAAATAATTTTTAAAATAAGCTTAAAACGGCAATGAACGGAAAATACTAGTGTTTCTCAAAAATCAAAAAAGATCTCACTTGAATATATTTGAACTGTAACGAGAACTACAAAAAATAATAATATTTCTTGATATGTATGCGATATTAAAGTACTGCTAGTCTTCCACGGCTCGCAATTTCCTCTTAATGCTCCTCATTAGGTTTTGGGCAGATTCTAAATCAATTTCTCCGATCTTTAGCATTATTCTTCTTCTTAACTGCTGTTCGTTTTGAGCTTCCCAGCCATTGTTATAGACTTTGGCGTTCAGTTGTGCTCAAAAAGTTTCGATAGGTCTTGCTTAAGGAACATTGGGAGGGTTATCGTTTCATGGTACAAAAGGTATATTCCGTGTTGTTCTAGCCAGTTTCTCGTATGCAAAGCATAATGACCTTGAAGCCAGATCTGGCCAAAACATTATTTTGGCATTAGCATGGTGGGTATTAATAAAATTGAATAGTTTAGGCAAACATCTTTGAGTATAGACTTCTGCGGTAACCGCTTCGGCCCTAACTCGTCCAACGTACGGCTGTGAAATACCGTTGTCTTATTATATAGCGCACCACACTAAAAATTTGTTTTCAAACTATTCTTTCGTTAAATTTTACATTATCTGGATAAGCTTCAAAATCTCTTGTATAAAAACTATCATTGCCTTTGATTTCTGAGTTCGAAAATGTGAAATACTTTGCAACATACGTCAAGAATAATTTTTATGTTGCCAGCAAAATGAGTACGACGTAAATTGCGACAGCTTCGAGGAATTCTTTCTAACTAATTTGGGGGATACTTTGGACATTTTCTTCTATTTCGGAATTTTAAGTTATTTCTCTTCATTTCTCTACAGATTGTGCTAGCATTGACGAGAAAAATGCGTCCATGTTTTCGTGTTGAAATTCCAACTCGATGTTCACTTCTGTTGAGCATTCTTTGAACTGTAGCAGCATTCAACGCTCTTGGATGTCCACTTTTTGGTAAATGTATACAAAGAATATCTTCTTCGCAGTCACGGATCGCTCGATAAATTGTGGCAACAGAAATATATTGATCTTGATGTAGGCGAACTATTTTTTTTTCAAGTCGTCCAACTAGACTGTAATATACTCCTCCGAATATCTAATTTGTACGATATTTTAACAACTGATATCATAACCAAAACGGTTTTATTGTTACGTTTAGATGTTGCCTAGTTGCCATGGTAACGATTTCTTCTATTAATTTTTTAAAACCTTGCTATACATTCGGATACTTTGATTCAGGAGTCCTTCAACGATTTCTACCAAATATTTTTAATTACCCCTTTTATAACTTTTGATTAAGACGCACCGGTGAAAATCGTAACTAAATTTTCTAGCTCTACATCATTAAAAGGAAGTGCTACGTTATGTAAATCAGCGGCAAAACTATAAGGTTCTAATATTGAACGTGTTGTGTATAAAAATGAGGATAAAGCCGACAGACAATCGCCAAATTAAACTGAGAAAATTCCACGAAATCAGCACCGCCAGCAAAAAGAGTTAATTATGTTCAAGGTGTCATATCTGGAGAGTGCAAATGACAACATTTCCATGTCGTAACATAACCTTCTGTGTCACATCGATATTATTGAACAGTCTTACTATTGCGTGTACTCGATGTCCGGTTTTGTACGGCGACAACACTCTGTCCTTGAATTCATTCAATTGTCATATGTTAAATAGTGATAGTGCCTAGGTTAGAGAATACCAGCATGCATTGTAACAAATGGTTTGAATACGGTATAGAATTTAGTGTCTCAAGCTAGCAAAGAAAGGTCAACAGAACATTACTATTCTATAATTGGGGTTAAACAAATTATGAATCAGTAGCCCTTTTATTTACCAAAAGTGTTAAGCTGGTATCGCGACAGCTTATAAGCTAATTAGTGACTAAGCTACTATGTAGATAAGGTCAGATACGTGAATTTAATGAACGAATTACGAATCAACTATACTTTCATTAAGGGTCTAAGGTATAGCGCGCGAAATTGAGAATCCAAGAAAATAATACGTATTCCCGTGTTAGCGAGGAGGCGTGGCCGCCTGCATTGCGAGTTATTTTGCACACTCAAAAACAGTTTTGAAGAAACTGCTCTTAGATATCATGCATTAAGGCCTTAACTATCGTCTTCTGAAATGTTGTGTATGCAGTTTGAAAGACAAGTGTTGGAAATGGCAATCCGTGTTTTACATGGCAAATACATATGTAGGGTGACTCCTATGATACTAGTATATTCGGTTTACATGTAGCCAGCAGAACAAAGTTTAAAAGTCTATTTATAGTAACCTATGTTGCAAAAGTTTTGAGATTTTTTTTCAAAACCCGGGAGGTTGTTTGACCGTCAGAAACAATTCAGGAATCGTTACCATGGTAACCAGCCAACGTCTAAACGTAACAACAAAACCATTTTTGGTTATGATATAAGTTGTCAAAATGTCGTACAAATTAGATATTCGAAAGATTATTTATAAGGTCTGTTTTTACAGCAATCACAAACTAGTCAGCGTCAATTTGATTGGCCACTACTAGTCAGAAATAGTTTGACAACTGCAATGGGGAATACTGATTGGCTCTGACTGGTTTGTGATTCTCTGTAAAAACAGACCTATTGTCTAGTTGGATGACTTGAAAAAAAAAAGAAACAGTTCGCCTATATCAAGATCAAAATATTTCTGTTGCCACAATTTATCGAGCGATCTGTGAATGCGAAGAAGGTATTCCTTGTATAAATTTACCAAAAAGTGGACGTCCAAGAGCGTTGAATGCTGCTACAGTTCAAAGAATGGTCAACAGAAGTGAACATCGAGTTGGAACTTCAACACGAAAACTTGGACACATTTTTCACGTCAATGCTAGCACATTCTATAGAAAAATGAAGAGAAATAACTTAAAATGCCGAAAAAGAAGAAAATTTCCAAAGTCGTACTCATTTTGCTGGCCATAAAAATTATTCTTGACCATGAAAAGTATTGCACACTTTCGAAGTCAGAAATCAAAGGTAATGATGGTTTTTATAGTACAAGAGACTTCGAAACCTGTCCAGATAATGTAATGCTAATGACAATATAATATTTTGGCCAGATCTGGCTTCAAGTCATTATGCTTTATTTATTATTATTCCTTGCGTACGAGAAACTGGCTAGAACAACACGGAATACCTTTTGTACCACGAAACGACAACCCTCCCAATCTTCCTCAAGCAAGACCTATCGAAAGTTTTTGGGCTCAACTGAGTGCCAAAGTTTATAAAAATGGCTGGAGAGCTCAAAACTAACAGCAGTTAAGAAGAGGAATAATGCTAGACATCAGAGAAATTGATTTAGAATCTCTCCAAAATCTAATGAGGAACATTAAGAGGTAATTGCGAGCCGTGGAAGATCATGGCCCATTAGCAGTACTTTAATATCATTTTTATATTAAGAAATTTTGTCATTTTTTGTAGTTCCTGTTATAGTTCAAATATGATATTGTGAGATATTTTTTTTTAATTTTTTGTTAAACTTCTTAAAAGTTTTGCAACATACGTTATGTATGTATGTATGGTGCTCAAAAGGTTTGAATAATTAGAAGCTTATTAAACGGCTTGGTCACAAATAAAATTATACCCTTTTTGAGAGGGACACGTTCTCCTAGCAGAAGTGTTAACGTGGCAGGATAACGGTTAAGCGACGAAAAGTTAATTGTGAAAATAGTGTAAAAAATCAGATCGATGAATGAAAATTAAATGAACTACAATTAGAAAAAATGGCAAGTTGTGCCGTTAAAATATAACTTCCTAGGAATAGGTGATATAACTATATTACTCTTTACAAGAAACAGTACAAATAAGATCAGATTAATAAATGGTAAATACATACAGGCATGAACAGTCACTGAGTATATATTTTTTTCGTTAAAAGAGACAACTTCAACCATTACTCTTGAGCAAGCAGAATATGGGTTGTTTTTTTAAAGATACCTGTACTTTGTCTCAATCATTACATTCAGTTAGCGTCTAATCATAGTCATAACCATTTGGTCTTTTGCTTTGTTCGTGTTGGCTAGCCTAAAGGACGTTAGTATTTCTTAGAAAATGTATCTTGCCGTCAATTAAACGTTAAGTCTATATATGCAGATAACAAAGCACTAAATAATTCTAGTGTTGTTCCAATGTATGTTGTGTTCCAATGTTGACATCGTGAGGCAACTCCATTAGCATTTGTAGTAGTTCCAGAGTCTGTAAAAAAGAAACAACATGACTTACTTTCTCCAACCTTCAAAGCTACATAAAATGGCGATCCTTCGTAATGTCGGATGCACTAATTCAGACCAGTCACCTTTTTCTGGATTGAATATACCTAGAAACTTTAAGAAGTGTAACAGTGCAAATTACTAATTTTATGATTATTATTTTAAAGATGGCAGATATGAACACTGTAGAGTTGAAGTTGTAGTGCTGGAGAATATTATAGTTTTTTGCAGAAAAAGAAAATACCAACTTTTGAAATGCAAGCTTAGCAAAGCTGATCTTAATTCCTTGAATCTTGATGGAGTCGCACCTTGTTAGATTGCTAGAATTATTGGAAAAATGAGTGAGTTTTTAGCTTTTACTAATTAGCGAATTTGCTGCTAGTAAGATGTATTAAAATGTTTAGATATTTCAAAGAAATAATAGCCGAAGTTTCTTAGACGACGCTGCTACGTATCACAGGTGTATTTTGCACTCTCAAGTATGTGTTAGCGTAATTAATGTCTTTCACTGATAGACGTAAATTTTTTTCTCAGATCAAATTAAAAATGTCTATTGTTTTCAACCTCTTCATTAGCTAGTTAACATAGCGAAAGATATGGTGAAGGCATCTGGAAAGTAAGATCCTGCATTGTATTTCTACATAATGGCTTGTTACACTTCATCTGAGGGAACAAGTGACATTTTTGTGGGAATGTCGATATGAAGAAAGTGGTTGCTGACAACTATTTTCCATAATTAAGGAGATTTCATGTCTTTATTTTCATCGCGACTCTACCGTCGTGCAAGAAGTAATGAAAGAATTATGTTATGGCCTCTGCTTAATTTAATAATTATTAAAGAACGATCTACGATTCCAAGGCTTTAGACAACTAGAATGGTGGTATAACTATTGGCCGAGGCAAAATATCCAACTTAAAATTTGCTGACGATACAACCCTTATTGCTGCTTCTCAGGAAGAACTAGTAGCTCTATTAAACATGTTAGAACAACACAGTGCAGCATATGGTTTTGGTATTAACTACAACAAGACCAAGGTTATGATCGTAGATAAAGAGCAATAAAGTCAATAAAGGCAATAAAGTCAGTAGGCCGTTGCGAAGTGGTTCAAAATTTTGTGTACCTCGGTTATTTGATCGACAATTCGGGCAGCTGTGAAATTGAGATCCGACGGCACATGTATCTGACAAAGCTTGCTAATATATGGCGTGACCGTAACATCACTAAAGCTACCAAAATGTCACTGGTTCAGTCTCTTGCGTTCTCCATTTTTTTTGTATACCACAGAAACTTGGACTGTAAAAAAAGCAGATCGAACTCGCATAAATGCTTTTGAAATATGGCCGTGGAGGAGAATGCTGAGAGTCCCTTATACCGCCCATCGAACTAACGTTTCCATACTGGATGAGCCCGGCAATCCAAAGAGGCTATCCTCCATTTCTGTCGGCGAGAATGCTTACATCCTTCGGACATATTCACAGAAGCGATAATATGGAGAAACTTGTATTTCAGGGTCATGCCCCGAGTGGGCAACGCCGTAACCGTTCCCCTACAGGCTGCTGGGTGGACACGACGAAACAGTTGCTGGATATGAGTATCAAGAGCGCCGCTGAACTGACAGTAAATCGCGAACGATGGCAAGCTACAGTTTTCAAAACTATTGAAAATATTAATGTCCGCAATACTCTAGCTCCGACTTAATGCATTTTACGAGTTCACAACATGCCTGTTAAGACATTGTGACTATGACGACGATAACAAAAACTTTTCTCGCTGAGGCCTTAAAAGCTCTACTATATACAAATATTTCTTTAGGCTGCATTCAAAATGTTGTTTTATTGTTTATTTGGTGCCGTGTAAAAACATTAAAGTTTATTAAAGAATACCGGAAGAGCCGATGCCCAACGGAACCAAGGACTGCAATATAACAAAAAAACTGACAAGCCCAGGACTCAACGTATAATAAATTGAGGATATGATGGGAATAGGAGAATTCGGAGTACCAGAAATCTAAAATAAGGTACGGGCGTTGAGGTCAACCTATTTTTAAAAAAAATGGATGCATGTTTACGTAACGTAGAGATATAAAGGATCTACACGTGTTCAAATTAGCACTAATCAACAATAATACTTGCGAGTCATACGACAAATGTTCCTCATTTGTTGTGTCCTGCGAAGAATGAATAAGGCAACAGAGCTTATGAACCTCAGAAAAGAAAGAAAAACACAATATTTTGGCCACATTATGAGAAACGAGAAATACGAACTACTCCGTCTTATCATCGAAGGCAAAGTCAATAGTAAGAGGGGACCAGGAAGAAGACGCAACTCCTGGCTCAAAAACCTGTGACAATGGTCAAACATGACCTCCATAGAATTATTTACAATTAAATGGGCAACTGTAATAGCCAACGTCCTCAAGGATAAGGCACCTTAAGAAGAGGAAGAACAATACTTAATGAAGACGCTCACTAAAACTGAATTTTAGCTGCTTGATTTAGGACCGGTTTTTCAATGCCCAGTTAAATATTTATCTGCAAGGTAGCAGCAACTGTTAGGTAAATTGTTTAAACAATTGAAGGCTAACTTACGAAGTCACGTAAATCTGACAGTTGTACCCATACCAACGCTATCTGGCAGATACCTATCTGACATTTTAACTGGACATTGAGAAACCGGCCCTTAGTAACTTGCTCTAGCTACATGACACGTGTAAATGCACCTTTAGGATGCAGAATTTCATTTGATCCTAAAAATGTGCTATTCGACTGGATTCTCATGGTTATGCTAGGGTACTATTAAAATCTGTAATTTTTCTGCTAGTACTGTCTGACCTTTACAGAATAAAGACAGATCTAACGAACGGCGCAACGACACAATATATGAGTTCGATAAAAATATAAGTAACAGACAAATGATTTTGCATTCTAAGAAATTAACATTCTATTCAGCGTGATATGGAATAGAGCAAGATACAACTTATTTCCAGTGTAGGTATTATCACCGCAGAAACTCGTAAATTCAAGGACGAATCCATATACCACAATTTGCTCGCTCGTTCATCTGGCCATTTTGCATTCTTAGTATTAGATCTAAGAAAGTAATAAGCAATTAAATTTATTATAGCACGATACTCTTGCCTTCTGAAACAGCATCATAATTTACCGCATATAGCTCGGAATTGGTTTTTGAAACAAAGCCTTGTTTGGAATGGCCGCATTGTTTGCCCTGCCTACTTTTTTCAGTTTTTTTTTTGACGCACAGTGTACACGACTGTATACGACGCTTATATTTTACCGATACCTTGCAAGGGTATGAACAAACATGGATAGTTGTATCTATTGAAGTGTCATTGAATTTGTTTGGTGATCTAGTGCCTAGATTCTAGGTAATAGTTCAATAGGCGCGAATTGTTAAGAGGCCTGTTATACATATGTACAGGGTGTCCCGCGACGACTAAGACAAGCAATATATCGGAAATGGGCAGTAGTAGCAAATTATAATTTTTGTGCTCCTGCCGATAAAATAATTCCAACAAACTAGCACACTTGGGGTCTAAAGTGATCAATTCAGGAGCTACAGGTACTTAAAGGACTGTACCACTACCACTATGAAACAATATCAAAATAATTTAACTGTAGGGGTACATGTTATAATCAATGGTAATGGTGCCATCCTTTAAGTACCTGTAGCTCTTGAATTAATCACTTTAGATCCCAAGTGTGCTAGCTTGTTGGAGGAGGAGCAAAAAGAGTCACAAATATATAGGGTGTCCCATTAAAAATGTTGAATTGGACGTCACGTGATCAAAAACAAATACCTCATTGGATGACACAATAATAAGAAAAGATACTATATTTGCTGAATTTACTCCCCCAAAATTATAATTCGGTACTACTGGCTAGTTCCGATATATTGCCTGTCTTAATCGTCGTGGGACACCCTGTATTTGCCATGTAAAGCACGGATTCCCATTTCGAACAGAACTCACTTGCTTTTCAATCTACTTCCACAGTATTTCAGATGTACCAGTTAAGGCCTTAGTGAATGACATCTAAGAGCAATTTTTTCAAAAGAGACTTTTAGCGTACAAAAAAACTCGCAATGCAGAACCATACATTTTTCAAATTCCTGTAATTTAACAACCGAACACGATATCAAAACAAGGCCACTGAAGTGACATAGCGCGAGCTTTTTCTCACATTTTGAATTTTGAATCATTACTGTAAGTTTAAAGTTATATCATTCTACGGTGCTGGCCGTGCACCGTAGAATGATATACCTTTAAACTTACCGAGTTATAGAACAATAGGCCATAAAGGCTTCATAGGCAAAAAAAAGTTTAGAGGTAACGTCAGGAGCTTCTAAATGCGAATTTTTTCGTTTTAGACACACATACTGGAGAAAGGGAACAGGAGGACACGCCTCCTCGCTAACACGGGAGTACGTATTTTTTTGAATTCTTAATTTCGCGCGCTATACCCTAGACCCTTAAGTTGTGGAATTTTAGATCATATAAATTCACTTCTTAGCAACATCTCGGTCCAACAAAATTACGTTTAAAGCAGCAAAGCTACCCTAGTTATTTTAACGATGCCTGTTCTAACAGGTGCACTTCTCTCTTTGCCCTTCTTCTTCCTTCCCCTCTTTCTCTTTCTTTCTTCTTACTCAGTTATTTTGTCTGGTTTCTGGGTGACCAGGCCGATAGAATGACTGACGAACTATTACATAGAGGCAATGGTCCTCCATACCACCTAACGACGAGTAGTAGTAGCTATCAAATACTAGACACAACATTGGCATCGAAAAGATAAAAAAATTGAAGGATTTGTTCTTTGCCTGCTTAGAGTTACCAAAAATGATACTGGTAACCCTTACTTCTTTGCATGTAGCAACTTTATTCTATTAAGAACACCACCAGAGAGTGAGCAAGGAAGTCAGTACTGAGGGTACGACTTTAGATGGATTCTACTTCTTGATGGACTTAGCCATTGCTCGAAACAGGGTGATTTATCGTTACTTACGTTACACTCATGACCGATTTTACTGCTTTTTAAAAGCTTTTATTTAACTTTGTATGTACGCTTGTTCGGATGGAATCTTGCAACTCAATTTTGAAGTAGATATCTTCAACCGATTTTCAGCTGAAATTTTGTATACACGTTCAGTTTATATGACAATTCACGATAAGCTGTATAACCTCGCTCTAAGTCCAATAGTTAAATAGTTATTTAATGCACTTCGACCTATTTCTGTTATGCTGACGATACCAAACTTTTTGTCAACCCTTTAACCTGTGCACAAACTTTGCAAAACGACCTCACCTGTATCGCAAATTGGTTAAGGCATTGGAACCTTCCCATGAACGCATCTAAATGCTGCGTTCTACACATTGGTAAGAACAACCCAATGATGAGTTTCTCGCTCCTTAATGAGACGATTCCCGCTGTCAGTAGTCATTGCGACCTTGGAGTAATTATTAACACTACTTTAACTTGGTCTGGCCATGTGAACCACATATGCTCCAAAACCAAAAGGCTCATCTACCTACTAGAGAAGTCGTTTAATGGTTGCGACACCTCGACGTGTGGCCTTCTCTATAAAACATACGTCAGACCTCTGTTGGAATTTGCTGGGCCAGTTCGGTGTCCAATCCTTGTTCGCGACCATGACCTCCTGGAATCTCTGCAAAGCAGAGCGACTCGTATCCCGTATGGCGCAACTCGCCCGGACTATAGTGAGAGGCTCAGAATATTCGGTCTAACTTCATTTGCTGACCGACGCCGTCGCGGTGACCTGATTATCACGTTCCGAGCCATTCGTGGTCTCTTTGGCGTAGATTTATCCCATCTTTACAAATCGAGCACTAACAATCTTCGAGACCATAATTACAAACTGCAAAATGAAGCCTTCAGAACAACCGTGCGACAGCATTTTCTGTCAAACAGAATCTTTGAACACTGGAACAGTTTGCCAGACTAAGTAGTGAACTCCGGGTGTGTGAACTGTTTTAAGAACAATTTAGATAGGACCGTTAGCTCTTAAGTTTTTTTTAATTTTGTACAACGTACTTTTACTTTTTTTCTTACAGTTTCTGAGTTTATAGCCATTGTGGGTTCAAGTCTCATTAAAATGGTAATAATAATAATAATAATATGGGTATCCATATCGATATGAGAACGCCTAGTAGATAGTAAGGGGAATGACAATCTAATGAGAGGAATGTCATCACTGACAATAGAGTTTGAGGAAAATGTACTATTCAAAGCTGGCACGTTGTTTTATTACTGCATGAACCTGACGACCTGACAGAAGTGAGTTTTTGCATTTGGCGCTCAACTAGAGGCTTGCGGTGTGAGCAAGAATCTGGCAGCGGTCACAGGAGATTTTGGATCGAATGGTACGAGTTGTTTTATACAACCTATGCACTGATCATCACCAGGTTGTATCAACGACGGTCACGTCATCAACATGAGGTTAGGGGGTAGGCAACGATACGCTGGTGCACCGAGCAACCACGAAGGCTGGACCGGACAGCCGGTGTGTATGACTGTGACGCGCCGTAAGTGGTAAAGAAGATCCGCGGTAAGGATTTTCCAATAATAAATTGTAAACGAACATTTGGGATGCTGAACTGACTTTGGGAAAGTTAAGGTTATGTTTAGAGTAGGTCTATATTTTTAGTTCAGTTTAAGGTTTCCATGATGTCTAATAAGAGGAAATCTCGGAAAATGAGTGGACATCAGGATAGCGAAAATTCTAGATTAAAAACTGTCGTTCAAATTATGGCAAATAATATGTAATCTTAGATATAATACGATGCGTTTTGTTGTAAGTGCTTGGGGAAAATATATTATTTAAAGTCGATGAGTCGTTTTATCACTGCATGAACCTTGCTTACGACCTGAGAGAAGAGAGTCTTTGCGCAGTGAAAGGGCTTGTGGAGAGTGATTCTAAAAATAATGTGAATGGGTATCAAATAAAAGGGCTTGCCGAGGATAAATAAAAATGTTTTTGATATAAATGTAAGTTAATATCTAAAAAGTAAAAAATAAATTAAAACAAAAGACTTTTAAAAAAAAGCTTTTATTCAAATGTTCTAAAAAAAGAAAATAAAATGTTATGAACTTATATGATCATAAAAGCTTGTCGCGCGATTTACTTGTGTACATTAACTTACCTATTCAATTGACTAACTTGGTCTGCTAATTTTAATTGTGTTAAAATTAAGGTTTAATAGAATTCTTAGGTACTTACGTAAACCTCCCGACAAGCTTTTATGATCATATAAGTTGTGTACAATGAGGCTTTAAGTTGATAGTTAACACTTTAAAGGAACGTTTTATTTTCTTTTTTTTAGCACATTTAAATAAAAGCTTTTTTCTAATTTTTTTTCATTTATATATTCACCATATTGGTTACCCTGCATAAGTCCAAGTGAACGTAATTATAGCTCTCTGTGAGAAGAGAGAAGGCGTCAGATCCAGCAGGCAGCTAGGTCTTCGCTGTTATTTCTATATCGGTTATAGGTATTGTTATGTAAGAAGGAAAGGACAAAACCAAATTGTAGATCGACCTTGATTTGAGTTACCTGATTTTTATAATGCGCTGGATAATGTATCCCACCAGCATAATATTTGCCGGTATATTGACCAGTGGCGTAACATGGTTCTTATCCCGAATCATTGCAAGCCAAAGGCAGCGAATTTTTAAATGATAATAATATTATTATCTTATAGTTTGAGAGCTCGCTATTTAGAAAAACGGTCATTGGGTAAAGTAAAAATTTTACAGGTTCGGTTGGTATAAGTGGGTCGTCAGAATGCGCCGTCGATGTATAAAGAAAAGGTGGGGGGGTTAAATATGTAATTTCTTTCGAATAATAAATGATGAAATACAGCTCTAAAAATTAGAGAGGTAGAGAATCATGGGTCGAATCCTCAAAAAAGGAAGAGGTTGACGAGCAGAACATTTAAAGGATGGTAACCCGAGCGACACGTGTTTCTGCTAATTGGCTTCATCAGGCCAAATGGATGTCATGTGCCCACATCTAGATGAGGTCACATAACATAACACTTGGTTTCGGGTGTAATCTGAGGAGTCAAGGATGGACAGATCAAGTCAGAAGCCACCGACATGTGCTGGCTGGCTCTATCTAATCTTATGGTATTTTTTCGGCGAGAGCAGCGGTTCCTCAACCGTTTTTAATTGAAAGTTAAATTAATTAGTATGTGCCACTTACACTTTTCAAAAAAAGGTATATCTAAAGAAACCTACGCAGAAAAATATTCTTAGGTTGAAATGGGTATCACAATTTCGATCTTGGTCCCCCTTTTACAGAAAAAGCGCCCTAAGGGTTTTCTGCAACTACTTTTCCATGGCCACCCGAGTAGAAGACGTGGGGGTTTTAATTCCGCCATTGCTAGATGCTTAGATAAGGAAAGAGAGGGAGTAAGTACCGTGCGCCCGTATGATGCTATATGAACTAGCTGTGACAGAAAACGAATAGCTGTCAAAATAATGGCGGAAAACAAATAATTTCGCACCTTAGTATTTTTGTGTGATATTTAGTGTTTTTAAGTCCAATTATTGTAAAATATTGTAGTATGCATAATGGTAGACTGTGCAGTTTACGGTTGTAAAAGCCACAGCAGTAGGAAGGAGCCAGGAATCACTTTTCACAGTTAAATTTGTGTTCATATTTTTTTGGTGCATTCGAAGCTTATGCAAATATCTCGATATCTAGTTCAGAGATATATAATATGTATCTAAAATATAATTTCAAGTGTATCACTAACATTCGAATCATAACATGTTTGAGGATATAAAGTGTAAAAATTATATTTTTTAAGGCATGTTTTGGTTCAAATACAATCAGCTTTCCAGTGACGTATCTGTGAGAGCTTACATTTTGCAAGACAAGACATCGGTCAAATGGAAGTTCACGGTTAAGTTAATGTTAATTACTCAAATTATGGGTGATGGATGATGAAAATGGCCATACAGAACTAGTAAATAACAATGTTTTAATAAATTTCGTTTGAAAATAGCTTAACCGTAATGTTAATCCAATTCGTTACGGCACTGGGACTAGCGGTTTGGTACTTTTTGGTAACGGAGATGTCAGCCGCGCGTTCTGTCCTCTCTCTTTCCTTGTCTAAAGCGGTATTCGGCGAGCAACGAACCCCGATTATTTGCTATTCGGCTAATAACGCTGGCGCCACATATGCGGTATTCGGCGAGGAATGAACCCCGATTATAAGCTATTCGGCTAAAGGGCGATACGTGCTCGCTATTCGGCGAGCAAGGTTGAAAAAACGGCGAATATTGATATTCGACAAATACCCGCATATGTGGCGTCAGCTTAAGGCTAGATGTTTTCGGATGGTTGCTGAAATTATTGCAAGTGAAATATACACAATAATGCTTAAGGTCAACGAAAGGAGTGACGCTTACTGTAGCTGCCGTGATTACTCCTAATTTCATGCATGATATGCTTATTAACGTTCTCTAAGTACACGTTTTGGTCAGCGGAAGTCAAATGTCATGTCGTTTCCTCATTTGAAGGTCGAATGGACATTACTGTAGACGGTTGTGCATTGAATGACTTGGCATTTCGGAATTCACCAAATCATTTCCTCTGTCCATACGTGAGAAATCGATTTTAAATGCACAACTTGGTCAGTGATAATTACGACTTAATTGAATGCGGTTTCTGGCAGGTCTGGGGAGCACTTTCCATTCACGGAAAACACACTCAACACTGTGATGGTGAACAGGTCTTAACGTACCTACAGTTTTCTAGTGTCTTAAAGGGGTGACACACGTACGAACTTTAAGTACGCGGTTTTTAAGTTCGCGTACTTACTCGGCTCAACGCGATGACACACGTGAAGCTGAAATCACTCATTTCGATAATTTTTCTAAATAAACAGAACTTTTAATAAACGCCAAACATAACAAGCATTGCGCAACGATGGCCTGCTGAAACAAAGTGGTGGCTCGCGGCTCGCAGTACGAGCCGAGGCAAGCTACGAGCAAGATTTCAAACCAGTTGGATCGCCGGCGGTTTGCGCGACGGTTTTAAAGTACGCGTACTTACGGTGACACACAGGCGAAAAAGGTCGTCGAGCCATAAGTACGCGTTCTTGCTTGTACGTGTGTCACCCCTTTTATTCATAGTCGATACTTAAGGGTCCCTTAATACTTAAGGGTCCTTTAAGAAAGGTTTTGTGTTTCGAAACCTTACTTGAGGGTCCCTTACGTAAGACTCAAGTAACAAAATGTCAACATGACAAGTCAACAAGACATTTCGTTGCAGTCAAGGCGATTTTGTAGGTTTATTCTGGAGTACAATTTTGTCAGTTTCTGTCACATTCAGAAAAATGTGTAGTAGGCATAGACCTAACAAATTGACTTATATTTGAAATATGACAACGTCGCAAAATGAATCCCACCATATCGTAGATATTGTCTAGGGAACAGATACACAAGAAAAGCCAGACTTGAGGGTCCCCAAGTATCCCTTGAGTGTTACTTAACAGATTAGAGGCGTTTGAAATGTGGACGTACCGTCGCATGTTGAGAGTTCCGTGGAGTAATAGGGTCACGAATGAGGACATCTTGAGAAGAATGGGAAAGGAGAGAGAAATCCTCCAAAACATAAAAAAGAGAAAGGTGGCTTATTTTGGCCACATAATGAGAAACCCAAAGTACCGACTTTTACAGTTGATCGTCGAAGGAAAAATAGAAGAAAACAGATGTCCTGGCTCAGAAACCTGAGGGATTGGACAGGCCCAAGACCAATTGGGGACCTTGTACACAAGGCAACAAACAGGGAGGCGTTTGAAAATGTGATCGCCAACATCCAGTAAGAGTGGATAGGCAGCTGAAGAAGAAGTTACTTAAGGGAATCTTAAGTGTTACTCAAGGGACGACTATGAATACGGCCCCTTGACACTATGCAGGGACATGCCAAATGTCATTTTTGGGTGGTGTGCTGCATTCTGACTTATATGGAAGTATTTTGCGACAGACTTACGACATTCATATACGACTATATTTGAAATAGAAGAAATAGTGCTGATATTACAATCAGTATAGGCTGTTTGATTAATCGGTAGTGTACACCGTGTGTCCCAGAAGTTCCTTGACACGTGATATGCTCGTAAAAAGAAAGTTCAAACACGAACTAAGCGTTGTTTTGGAAAGTACTAGAGTCTGTGTCATACCATGCTTTCAATACATTTTTCTTGCACTTCAACCCTTAAAAATCACCCATAACTTTTTTTTCAAATAGTACCCAAAAGTTTTTACTACACAAATTGAGCCCATATTCTGTTTAAAATCTTGTAGTACGTGTAATTTATAAACAAGCCAATTTTTTATAAATTTGATTGAATGGGGACAGTTCTTTATCTCTTTTATGTTGCTAAGTCATCGACATGGAGCATTGCAAGAAGATAAAGCACACCTTTAGCTTATATCTTTCAGCTTATACGACTCTTTGGGCATTCAGTCCTCTCAAGCTCAACACAACTCTGCTTTTGAATCAGGCCCCGATTAATTTTTTTATCGTCGATAGCTTTGCCTTTAGTATTCATCTCTAGAATACCTGTTTACTGATGTTGAAGACAAAACTGTTTTTGGACTTGTAGATCATTTTTGAAAACACGACTGTAGCAGATAAAGAGTGTGTTATAACAGTGTATCCTGTCTAGCTAAAGCGGCAAACAGACGCTCCGGATATCCTCAGAGAAAAAGCTGCACAGTCCTGGCCTGAAGGTCCTTGCACTTTGGCCTGAATACACCCTCCTTCGCAGACGCCCAGGAAACCTTTCAGTTCAGTTCAGTTCTAGCAAGCATGACATCAAAAGACGGCCTGCGCAGGCGATCGATTTTCAATTCCACATCCGGCGACCTGTACAGTCCGGCGAACCTCCACATACGCTCCGATAATCCTTGAGGCCAGGACTGTACAGTTTTTCCTCTGAGGATTTCCGGAGTGTCTGTGGGCTGCTTAAGATGCCGCCATACCAGTACAGGCATGTGTTTAATATTGTGTTTGAAGCAGTATTAGTTGACCATTCAATAAAATTACCATCTATTATCTATTTATCTGGGTTAAAGTTAACGAGTTGAAGTCTTCAGCAAATTAAAGGTGACTCAACCATAATTCCAAGGTGAGCAAAGCGAAATTGCAATTAATCTTTGAACAACTAGATATTTCGCTTTTGGCTATGTATACATTTATAATGGCTTAATATGTATTCATTCCGTTGGTAGTATCTTTTTATATGGAGGTTAAGCATATAAAATATAATAATCACATTAAACTCTGATTCTTGCGGTATCACTAATATGCAGCTATGAAGTGGATAATGACATACTAGGTAGAGCCTATTATGTCTTTCATTTACACTATATTAAAGCTTCTGTACTAAAAAATAGTACTTGGCAAATGAATAGACGGTTTTAGGTTTGAGTAATAATCAAATTTTGTCATCTATGCCCTTGTTGATCAAATCGATGCATATCTGACCTATTTTGGTAGTGGTATCAGTGAGGAAGAAAATGACAGTAAACATAGAGTTCAATCTTTATGTCACCATAACTAAATCAGCCTCACTAAATTATATAAATATATTATGATTTTTTGGTCACATGGTCCTTAGACGCCAATTTGACTCATTATGCAAGTACATGTGGAAACACCAGTGAATTCTTTTTAACCACATGATACCATATTGTACGTCGCTTTTGACCAATTGACCCGTCTCTTAAGCTGACAATTGACAGGCCTGCCGAATAGTAATAGCCCCCAGGCTTATCACGTATCTTGCAGACGACAAGCGACGGAAGAAAACCGTGCAATATCCGCTGTCAAACGTAAATTTCGTATTATGCAGTGACGTCATTGTGACGAACAACAACATTATAACCTACAATTTTGACGATCCTGTTGTTGTCATGTCGCTGGTGCTCGGCATATGCTCTGCGACCGATGTCGCGATTTTTTTTTCAATAATAAGGCTGCCGAATAGATAATATAGATGAGCAGCGCGCAGATTGACAGTTTACCTAAAAGCTGTCAATCTATAGGAGATATATTGTATTGTGTAAGACTTTTGCGGCCATGATCCGATGAACTGTTGGTTTTTGGGCTGTCACAGTCTCTCGGAACATGCCGAACAGGTGACATCAGCGTCTGAGGATGCCGACCACTCGTGTTGGCGAAACGTCAAGCAGCGAAGCGCCGGCCGAACAGCCCAAGAACCAACACTTTATCTATATGAAATACTATGGCCTTATAAACGTTACAGTAGTTTCAACGTAATGAAGTTGAGAACTATTTTTAATATAACACCTGAAATTACTATGATGTTATTACCTTTGGGAACTTTGTTTAACTCATGCATTGAACGGAACCACATCAGTTGAAGAGAAAGTTGTTTATCTTTTATTCATTATTTTAACGAAGTACACCCATCTGGTAAGATAAAAAACGTTGTATGAATTTCATCCGAATCATTTTCTCGGCCTTATCAACTGTGCTCAAAATAATAATCATGATGTCAGTTGTTGTACAAAATTCTGGTTTAAAGATCGTATAAGTATAATTTACCGGTAACTTAGTATAGGGTTTAAAGCTTGGTAACACACCCTACCTCAAAATCCTCACAAATTAAATATTGTCTCACGGACTTTTTCACGGACTTTTTCACGGACCTTCATAAACTAAATGTTACGTTGCAGTTGACGGAGTACGTAACAGACTGAATACGCAATATATTTGGATGCTGTGGTGACCCGCCAGATCAAGGTAACACCGTCCTTGAAGATATATGGAATATATGCATGGGGCGAGTGTGTGATAGAACCGCTGGTGAACCTGACAGGCAATCATCATCATCATAGTTACAATGTCTTGACAGACATGTTATGAACTCGTAAAATGCATTAAGTCGGAGCTAGATTACTGCCAACACGAATATTATCAATAGTTTTGACAGCTGTAGCTTAACATCGTTCGCGATTTACTGTCAGTTCAGCGGCGCTCTTGTTACTCATATCCAGCAACTGTTTCGTCGTGTCCACCCAGCGTGTATGGGAACGTCCGCGGCGCCGCCCATTCACGGCGCGGCCATGAACTACAAGTTTCTCCATATTATCGCTTCTGTGAAGATGTCCGAAGAATGTAAGCATTCTCGTCGACACAATGGAGGATAGTCTCTTTGGATTACCGAGCTCATCCAGTATGGAAACATTAGTTCGATGGGCGATATGAGAAACTCTCAGCACTCTCCTCCACGTCCGCATTTCAGAAGCATCTATTCGAGCTCGATCTGCCTTTTTAACAGTCCAAGTTTCCGAGGCATACAAAAATATGGAGAACAGAAGAGACTGAACCAGCGACATTTTGATAGCTTTAGTGATGTCATCATCATCATGGTCACAATGTCTTAACAGACATGTTGTAAACTCGTAAAATGCACTTACTCATTTCACGAGTTTCTCTTGGGATATCTTTAAGATCTTTAATGCAGTAGTTTCCCATTTGCTTTCTGCATCCTCATGCCGTTGACCAGATGGTACCTACTGGTTCATCTGCCTTTAGGGGCAATTTCTCACCCCAAGGACAAGAAGGTGCCCTGACTCTTCTCAACTCGTCCACCCGAAGCTGTTGGTTGAGAAGAGGTCACTTTTTATACCGACAGTAGTTCGGGTACGA
Organism: Callosobruchus maculatus; assembly: GCA_951848785.1. Lineage (NCBI taxonomy): Eukaryota > Metazoa > Arthropoda > Insecta > Coleoptera > Chrysomelidae > Callosobruchus > Callosobruchus maculatus. The sequence continues at coordinate 3,720,883 of CATOUR010000296.1, forward strand.
TGGGAGATATTCTAACCCGCCCCCACACGGGTTAGTGATGTTATGGTCACGACATACTTTAGTAAGCTTTGTCATGGTCACACGTGCCTGTAAATGCGCCGTCAAATCTCATTTTCACAGCTACCCGAGTGGTCGATCAAAGAACCGAGGTACACAAAACTTTCAACTACTTAACTTTATTTCTCGATGATAATCGTGCTGTCTATCTACGATCATAACCTTGGTCTTGTATTTAATACCAAGGCCATATGCTGCACTGTGTTGTTCTAAGATGTTTAATAGAGCTACTAGTTCTTCCTGAGAAGCGGCAATAAGGGTTGTATCATCAGCAAACCTTGAGTTGGATATTTTGCTTCCGCCAATAGTTATTCCGCCATTCCAGTTGTCCAATACCTGTTTCATCACAAATTCAAAGTAAATGTTAAATAACATCGGAGATAATACACATCCCTGAAGAACTCATTTCCTGGTTGCAGTTTGACCAGACAGGTTATCATTAATTCTCACACGAGCCGAGCTAGACTCATAGAGTTGCTGTATGGAAAATACTAAGTGGTAAGTGACTCCCATGTAGATAAGGATTTCCCATATTTTAGGCAACTTTGCGTTATCAAACGCATTAGAAAGTCCACAAAGCAGGTAAAAACTGGAAAATAATGCTCCCTGGCTTTTTCAATAGTCTGTCTTAAGTTCAAGATCTGTTCACGCGTACCGCGTCCTTTTACGAAAGCTGCCCGTGCCTGAGAAATTTGCCAGCCAATAAAACCCTCCAAATGAGATTGTAAAATATATAGTAGAACCTTGCTTGCATGAGAGACTAACGAAAATAGGCGATAATTGTCTGGATTTGTTGGAGATCCTTTTTTATGAAGTGGAACAAAGATGGATGTGCACCATTCATCTCGTCAAACACCGGGGGACCAGGCCCTCTTACAAATGTAATATAAAAGGGAGATGCCGTCATCACCCAAGTATTTTGATGTTTCGGCAGAAATAGCATCAATTCCTGTAGCTCTATTGTCTCTACTATAGAAGCATAGGTGTCAAAATTTAATGTGCAATTATTTATCAGCCAACACCCTTACACAAGGCGTGACCTTCTAAGGTAGCCTTCGTTTGTATAGATGGAGTCAGAAATATAATATGAGTTGATTAAATTTTTTGTTCTCCTACCGAGTGCCGACACTACAAAGTATGCCTTATGCCTTCACAAGACGCCCGACGAGTCCGACGACGGTAATCCCCTTCTGGCATTTTTTGCTGGGCTGGCTAGGGGGCTGGCGCGGTCATTACTGTAATCAAAATTGTATATTGTCTGTGTATAATCAGATGTCAATATACAATAAATAGATCAATTTACTTTATTTTTATCTATTGCAAATTGGTATTTGCTATTATTTTGATCTCCTACCACTTTATGAATTATTACAATATATATTTTGTACAGATAATTACGTTTTTGTCATTACTCAGGTCTACATAATAACGCAGCTGCACTATAAAACTGTCGGCACTGATTGAGACCTGAAAGAAATGTAAACAACTCATATATTTATGACCTTATCTATATTTGCACGAATAAATAAGCATTAAAAGTTAAATTTTAAGAAGCAAAATGACATATGCACGTTTTGAATCTTGATGAATATATCACAGGTATAATTGACTACTTGAAATAACCTAAGTAAGGCTTTAAAAGAATCACCATGTGCGTTGCCTCAAGTGCTTTTGCTAATAACCTTCAGCTATTATGTCATTAACAATTCTTCTGTTCAGATTCCTTTCAGGAAGCAAACTGAGATGCAAAAAACGCTGCAATCTGTTTTGTCTAATACATAATACTGCCAAGGTTACTATAAAATAATTGTTTTGTTTTTTGTGCTCCTTTCAGTACCTGTCATAGGGGAGGAGTGATTCTTTGAATGTGATCGTGTTGACTGATCACGATCGCTTAACGACCCAATGATCAATATTAACATGTTCAGTGCCAGAGGTTCATGATTATCTCGTTATTTAACATTCAGCGCTTAGAGTTATACGTATGTAAAGCTGAAGTTACATTTACGAGTTGGGCGTATACGAGTGAACAAATCGTATACGATATCGCATGTGTAAATGGCAACTAGTAGGTCGTATACGTGTCGGTTTCAAAGTAGCGAGAGGTCCCAGTACAGCTACGAGTGAAATATTTTTTTTATTAATCCAAGATGTGCTGGAGACAAGTTACCGCCTCAGGAGATCGACCAATTTATCGACTTATATTACAATATGTTTAAGGGTCATGAGAGATATCAATGCAAGGAACAAAGCATATTCTGCAATTTCAGATATCCTAAACATATCGGTGAAAACAGTAAAGAAAAACATTAATAATTTTAGTTAATTTAATTAATAACGTTGTACGTATAACCAAGAGAAGAAAAAAATTGTTGCTTCTCAGGGAACAGGTGAGGATCGAAGTATTTTTGTAAATAAAATTTTTATTCCTCACACCAATAGGTGAGAGGAATATTGTGATCGCGAAAAATTTTGATTTTGAGATAACATGTTTTTTATCTGTTTCATGATGTCTACATCAAGAAAAAGTAGGCCACTCATTTCTGTCGGTCTGTCTGTCTGTGTTTCTTTCTAGCCTCGTTATCTCAGCAGCCGCTAAACCGATTTAGATGAAATTCTGGAAGAGGTTTGATATGCGGCCGTAGTTGATGATTGTTTTGCTGAAATTTTGGTAATTAGTGTAGAGGGTCGAGAGTAATAAAGGAAATTTCGGATGACGTTCAAACTTAGTTGTTTTACACCAAATTCGCCTCTTTTTCCTAACGATCTCTTCACATTCTATTTCCTTTTCCACCATTAACATTAAAATACCTGCCATTGCAGGACGCTTCCGTTTACTGTGCTTAGCATTAACTATACTTCAATCGCAAATGATTCTGAACATCAATGTAGATGGTAATTTATGTTTCCTAAAACAAACATGTAGTTCTGCCTAGTAGCAGAGGTTTTCCGAAATGCTTTTGTTACTGGTCACGAACCATTTATGAAGGAATAGAGGATACATCTTTATCATGGAGTCTTCAACTAACATACTATATACTGTGCAAGGCTTTCGCGGCCATCGTCCAATGAATTTGTGGTTCTTGGGTTTTTAGGCCGGCGTCCTTCAGCGTTCTTCAGTATTTTGGAAGTCGCCGAAGTGAAGATGCCATCCACTCGTGGAGGCGAAATGTCAAGCTTTAACGCTAAACGACGCCGGCCTAAAAACCCAAGAACCACAAATCCATAATATACTATAGTTGAAGTCGTGGGGTATTAGTATTTAATGCATCGGTAGTTTCAAAATTACAGGACCGTCGAAAACGTGTAGAGCATATCAGAGATAGATTCGTTTTATTTCTAAAGTCAAATCACGAGACCCTTAATTTGGAGAAGCCAATGGGTCAGATTTCAAAAATTTATTATTACCTACTAAGGCCCAACAAAACATCAAATTCGTGCTACTGTCATTATCAAATAATCTGTGCAGCGGTTATTAACAGTAAAAAGGTATAGGATTTGGTAGGATTGGTCTGAAAGGTATACGATACCGAAAAGGCGAATTTTCCTCAGGTTAGTGGATTTGAATACAGAAGACGATGGAAGCCTTTACTTCGCACAATCTCCACAACCCAGTTGGACGTGGAGCTGGAAATGATAGTTTCGTTAGGCTTTCGTTAGGCTTCGTAAAACTTATACAATGTATTTTCATAGTTGGGTCTTTCCTTTTCAGAAACAACTGCCTTCGAAAAGACAAAGCTAAAGTATGGTGAATCAGCAGCAGAAAAAAATAGTAAGAAAATACTTATAAAGTTTTAAGTACGGTCCTGTCACGTGAGTCTATAGAAAGTTCAAAGATCGCGCTGCAAGACGGAGAAGCCAAGGCCTTCAATTTGTTCCATTCCAGGTCGTTTAGGTCATCCAGTATGTCCACATGTGATGTGAATACGAATATTCCTAGCTCTTTGCGTAGAGACTGATCTACGAGCAGGCTGGGTGAATACGGTCAAGGAAACGATCAGCATACACTGGCGAAGTCCGAGAACTGACCGCATTCCCCTAGACATATCCACCAGTACATTATTAGTTATGCCGGTTGCACTATTTTTGTTGTTTTTAAGGTTCGATGTAACACGTCAACAATACGAGAGACATTAAACACGCGCTGCTATGTACATCTGTGCTCCGTAGTAAACTTCGTGTTTTCGCTTTTTGTCTCTGTCTTGATCTAATCGCACAGGGACGGAATTAGAAATGAGGATTTCATTATTAGTCAATATCTTGATATCCCCAAATATTTAGGTTATATGTTATTGGGAAAAATCACTCTTGGCAAGGATTATATGCCCTTGGGTGAAAAGTACTAAATTAGGGGAGCACTCTGTATGATACCGGCCACACATGCGATATACGGTCTACTATAGAGGTTGGCCTGTGCAGGTATACTTGCAGAGACAAACCAGTGCTTGTATGGGAATTGACCTGTCCAGGTGTTTTAACCTGATATTACACTGCGCAGGTGACTGGCGTAATATCGAAAATCAATATTTTTGAGAAACACGGTACGGTGAACCTGAACTTACTGGTGTGTCGGGTCGACCCACACAGGAAAACCTGTCTAGTAGACCAACACGGTAGCTTGTGTGATCGGCATAAGTCGTATTATTACAAAATCAATAAACGGCCAATAAAACAAAGAAAAACAATAGTTTTCATGCCAAGAGGTAGATCATTGGAAATTTACAAGACATAAAACGATCATTGATTTCCGTTGGATTATATTGTAGTTTTTGAATGACTATAGCTCGAAAGGTGCTCGAAACTTCCTCACCATTTTCATTGTGGAGGGAGTTCTTCGTAAAATGAGCCTTCCTTATTTCTTAGAAAGAAAAATTTTAATATTCCTAATCTTCGTGTTGAGCAACTTCGAGGTTCTTGATTATGGTGACAACTGAAGAAAGGGTTATTGGGAGGTACCTTTTTTGGAAAGCAATATTTTACGCGGATGGACATAAACTGTCGTAATCAAATGGACTGCTCCTTACACGTGGCTAAAAATCAGCAATAGAATGATTTTTAAGTCCCTATATTTTATTCAATCAACATCAACAACAACATGTCGTGGCACGACCACGTCGTCAGTATTGCTAAAACGGCATCCCAGAAGCTTGGAGTTTTGTTCCGCTGTAGGAAGCTGTACACACCGGAGCAACTACTGCTGCTCTACAAGACACAGATCCGACCATCGCTGGAGTATTGCTCCCATGTGTGAGGATGCGCTCCGAGGCACTCTCTAAAGCTTCTGGACACTATCCAGAAGAGAGCAATTAGACTTATCGATACGCCTAACGTCACAAAGGACCTTCACAGTTTGGAAGTCCATCACGGAAGATGTTCAAGTGAACTCTCCCAGGTAATAACAGCAAAGGCCGTCCGGACGAGGAGCACTAGAGAGGCTTTGCGAGCTCATCCTTACCAGTTCGAGGTCTCTACTCCACGAACCAGTCTCCTTCAGCATTTCTTCTTTTGGAGAACTTCGACGCTGTGGAATGAGCTTCCAGGGAATTTGTTTCCCGACGGCTACAACCTGCAGCGTTTCAAATCTAACGTGCACCGACACTTATCCTCTCGCAGCGCTTCTACAACGCCATAAGCTTTCAGCATTTGCGGGAGGCTGATCTTAAAAGAAAATTGTTCTCGATAACCAATAAGGATGAGAACTTTATATAATATACAGGGCTTTTAACAAGAGTAACTTGAAAACTACATGGCAACTTCAGAGTCTGTCTACCTTACTACACCTTTTTCGTTTTAACAGACGGAGTAAAAGTGAGTGGTCGTATTGGCATGTCAATTACAAGCTCGTGTACCAATAAACTAGGTATTTTATAATTCTACAATTAATACCAGTTATATGCAAATATACTGAATATGCTAGATATGAGCGAGTGACTTGCACATATCAATTTTATACAATTTTTTATTTTTCCGGTATGATAAGTAGCTAGTGTATTAATTTATACACGACGTTTATAGAGACTGAACACTCATGTACTTTTTTTTATTGTTTCAGGTAAGCCATTGGGTTCAACAGCAGTCACGCATATTAAGACTAGGTAAATGAGATACACATGCAACAGGTAAGGTCACCGCGTACATTCGCTTTATAGGCCGATGAATATATAATATGACGTAAGAGGATTGGTGAGATAGTTAAATCTTTAAATCAGATGCTAGATAGTACGTCATATATTATTGCTAGGGCCCCCGTTGCCCACTCTAAAATCACGAGCAGGTTACTGATATGAAGCAATTTTTTTTTTATAACTGAGCAGACCGCGCAGGCAGAGCCTAAATACTAGAGTACCGCGGCTGCTGTGAAAGGGTTATGTTAGGGGAAGTTTGTTAACGCGAGATTTGAATGGGCCAATACCCGCAGGCTCAATAAATACATTTTCTGGCAGTCCATTCCAAGCCTTGGACACCCTGGGAATAAATGTGCGGTTGTACCGCTCAGTTCTTGATGTATGAAGAACGACCGTCTTAGGATGAGATGCAGCGGTCGCACGGGTACATCTGATAGGAGCAGTGAGCGGCGGAACGATAGAGGATAGCTCAGAGGAGCAGATTCCGCTGGAATATCAGTATAAGAGTGAGAGGTCACCAACAACACGCCGGTGAGAAGGTGACTGGACGTGGCGCGTTAAGGCCGGATCGTCGATTAGTCGAATTGCCCTTCTCTGGACCGCATCTAGTATAGACAGGGTAGTAGGGGCAGTAGCTCATGAGAGCATAGCATAGCCATCGTCAGATTATCTGTTGCCCTATAGCCTATAGGATCGATATGAGAGGGTTCTTATGCCATACTCTAACATATGCAGACAAAAAAATATGATACTACTCCATTGAAAGTTGTATAAGCATTGCCAGTTTTCTTGCTCCGTACTTCAAATTTTCAGATGAAATGTGTGAACTAATCTTAGTTGTCAGACTCGTATTTAGCAAATTTACCCTTTGCTGTCTTTTAGTAACATTTGTTTTACTGTTTAGGTCGTAAGAAAAATGCAACGACATTTGAATGTCTTGAGATCGAAATAAATGAGTTAACTCAATTTTGGTTATTCGTCAAGTATGAAAATGCAGTCAGATATGTTAAGTTCTTGATACTGGGTCAATAGCAGTTTTTTTATATTCTTAAGATCTGGCAACACTGAACATCACCAGCAACGTATTAGTTTTTACTAATGAGAGATGAGCAGTAATGTAGTTCTTCTTTACGCTAAGTGATTCATTATATTGATTGAATGTAGAAAGGGATTTGGTGAAAGATTTATTACAGCGGACCTCGAAGCTATCTATTGATAGGGATTTAAAATGGACAGCGAGAAAGTAGATGAGTCTCTGGAAAAATTTACATACATATATTTATACAGAGGAAGGGTAGTCTTGGCTGACTAGTTAATGTACAGGCTTCAATCTTGGGGTTGCAGCCGTAGCAAAAAAGGTGAGGCCAATGAAGAAAGTGAAACTATTTGTTCATGCTAAGCTTTCGGAAATGTTTATTTCCTTCTTCAGAGCTTGCTACAATATAAATACAGGTTGAAAGTAACAATATAGAATAGTAACAAGAAAAAAACTTACAACGGTAGGTTTTGTCTTCAGGAGTCACACTATCGAAAAGCATGAAGGTTACATCGAAAAACATACAAGTTAAAACGCACACGACTGGTCACAAGGTTAAAAATTGATCAATAAACGATGAAATGATTATTAAAATGGTGAAAATCATGAGAATTTACATTAAGTCGGAAAATTCGAAGAACAGCGTTGAGCATGCAACATGTCCGCTAAAAATGTAACCTGTCGAATGAAAATGAAAACGGAAGCGCAGCAAGTCCAATGAGGAAGAAGGATAGATATATCATTCGTAATGAAAGACCGAATGACAATCAGGTAAAACAATGCTAATATTCAAAAGTAACTAGATTTGAGCGTCCCTGACCAAGGTTAATACTTTGAGAGGGAAAACATAGGCGGGTCGTTAAAAAAGGTATAGACACAAAGCAATATGAATTAAAATTGAGATTTTCATATTTGTGGAAATTATCGGATTTTAACTGATATTTTGGGGAAAGAAACAATGGCAGTGAGTTGAGACGGGCCATTTTTTTTAAAAAATTATTATTTATTGTATATTATTAGGAAGGTCCATTTTAATTATCATCTATAGACATATAATATGTGTTTATTAATGAGAGAAAAGATGCATTGTGTTAATGGTGATGGGGGAGAACGAGAGAACCTTAATGAATAAGCTCATAGTTATAATGTAATAAGGTAATTTTATTGAATTAATGATATTTTTTGGAAAAGTTGGTTTATTAGCCAAAATACTGGTTTAAAAGGGGCGATGTAGTAAACATGTTGTTAGGAGACCCAAGAGGAAAATTTCCCAGGATCCATCAATCCTGTTTTAGTTAAAACAAAGAAACCCAGCTAATGAGACCGGGACAGTATCAAAGGATCCAGCAGAAAAACGCCTAGTGGGCTATTCCCCACACTATGTTATTTAAATAGAGGAAATAGATGTGTTGGTTAGTCCCACCTGATCCAATCTCAAAATATAAGAATAAATACTGCTAAGATTTTTAATGTCTGATCTTTTGTTTAAACTGTTATCACAATTATTGATGTGGACCATCTCTAGGAAAAGTCTTTTTTCAAAATTAGTTTCAGTGTCCAAAACCCTGGCACTATCCCAATTGACTTTATGTCCAGTTTCAATTGCATGTTCCGACAAGGCACAACTGTTAATCTTGCGATTAATGTCACTTTTATGCGATGTGATACGAGCCTTCAAGCTTCTAGAAGTCTGTCCAATGTAGGAACTGTTGCAGTTTAGACATGGTATCGAATAAACGACATTAGAGTTTTCAATTGGTTTAATGGGGGTTTTTAATTTGGAAAACAATGTGGAAACTGGTAGTACATTGCATAAAGCAATCTTGACCGGTAAAGTTTTGAAAATGTTTAACAGCCTTGGAGTAAGGTCTTCTATAAAAGGTAATGTTTTGTAATACATTTCAGTAGTTGGAGGATGAGGAAGTGCAATAGCATTATTGCTGTTGTTTTGTACTCCAATTTGTGGTGGTAGCTCATTTGTTAAATTTTGAGGATTGTGATTATTTGTGACAACATTTAAAGGATGAAATTGATTATATAGCAAGAAATTTACATACTTAACTGGATAGGAATTCTCTAACAGCAAAACCTTCAATGCATCAAGTGACTCTTTTCGGTGTCTTGGGTGGGTGACACGTAATACCCTATTTTTCAAAGCCAAAACCAGATTTCTTTTCATACGGGGGTGGTGGTGGGAATGGAAGTTTATGTAACGCCCACTACTCATTGGCTTTCTGTACCATTTCGTACAGAGAGTGTTGGTAGCGGGATCTCTCATAACAACCATATCCAAAAAGGGGATACTGTGATCGGTTTCCCTTTCCACAGTAAACTGCAGGTTTGTATCAAAACCGTTAAAGGTAGATAGCACCTGTTCAATCTTGTCAACTGGCAAGGCTAGAAGTAAGTCATCAACATATCTTTTAACAAATGGTATATTGAAGGGGATGCTGGTCAGACAATCGCTAACCAGGTCATCAAGCACATAATTTACTAAAATGGGAGATATTTTTGATCCCATAGGGGTTCCAAAAATCTGTTTGAAAAAACAATCTTTGAATACAAAATAATTTGAATCGAAAATGAATTTTAGAATTTTTAAGAAAGACTCAAAATCCAAGGTTGTATGTTGAGAGATTCTACATTGGACAGACTTCTAGAAGCTTGAAGGCTCGTATCACATCGCATAAAAGTGACATTAATCGCAAGATTAACAGTTGTGCCTTGTCGGAACATGCAATTGAAACTGGACATAAAGTCAATTGGGATAGTGCCAGGGTTTTGGACACTGAAACTAATTTTGAAAAAAGACTTTTCCTAGAGATGGTCCACATCAATAATTGTGATAACAGTTTAAACAAAAGATCAGACATTAAAAATCTTAGCAGCATTTATTCTTATATTTTGAGATTGGATCAGGTGGGACTAACCAACACATCTATTTCCTCTATTTAAATAACATAGTGTGGGGAATAGCCCACTAGGCGTTTTTCTGCTGGATCCTTTGATACTGTCCCGGTCTCATTAGCTGGGTTTCTTTGTTTTAACTAAAACAGGATTGATGGATCCTGGGAAATTTTCCTCTTGGGTCTCCTAACAACATGTTTACTACATCGCCCCTTTTAAACCAGTATTTTGGCTAATAAACCAACTTTTCCAAAAAATATCATTAATTCAATAAAATTACCTTATTACATTATAACTATGAGCTTATTCATTAAGGTTCTCTCGTTCTCCCCCATCACCATTAACACAATGCATCTTTTCTCTCATTAATAAACACATATTATATGTCTATAGATGATAATTAAAATGGACCTTCCTAATAATATACAATAAATAATAATTTTTAAAAAAAAATGGCCCGTCTCAACTCACTGCCATTGTTTCTTTCCCCAAAATATCAGTTAAAATCCGATAATTTCCACAAATATGAAAATCTCAATTTTAATTCATATTGCTTTGTGTCTATACCTTTTTTAACGACCCGCCTATGTTTTCCCTCTCAAAGTATTAACCTTGGTCAGGGACGCTCAAATCTAGTTACTTTTGAATATTAGCATTGTTTTACCTGATTGTCATTCGGTCTTTCATTACGAATGATATATCTATCCTTCTTCCTCATTGGACTTGCTGCGCTTCCGTTTTCATTTTCATTCGACAGGTTACATTTTTAGCGGACATGTTGCATGCTCAACGCTGTTCTTCGAATTTTCCGACTTAATGTAAATTCTCATGATTTTCACCATTTTAATAATCATTTCATCGTTTATTGATCAATTTTTAACCTTGTGACCAGTCGTGTGCGTTTTAACTTGTATGTTTTTCGATGTAACCTTCATGCTTTTCGATAGTGTGACTCCTGAAGACAAAACCTACCGTTGTAAGTTTTTTTCTTGTTACTATTCTATATTGTTACTTTCAACCTGTATTTATATTGTAGCAAGCTCTGAAGAAGGAAATAAACATTTCCGAAAGCTTAGCATGAACAAATAGTTTCACTTTCTTCATTGGCCTCACCTTTTTTGCTACGGCTGCAACCCCAAGATTGAAGCCTGTATATTTATACATGTATGACTGCGATGAATAACGATAAATACACTAATCATATGATTTCTCACCTTAAAAGTCTATAGGTGAATGTGTCAATATTTCAACAACTTGGAGGAGCCCCACTGGCAAAATCTTTTGAAAACCACAAATAACGGTCTTAACTGCTTAACTATCACCCATAAGATCCACACCTGATAAATGTTGTTTCTCGTAAGCCTCAAGTACACGCGGCGAGATTACTAGCTACATAGTAGTTAGCTATTTTACAAGCCGCTGGTAAACTAGTCCAGTGTACTTGATGCGCTCGCTCCGTTAGCTGCTAGTAAAAACGCTCTGCAAAGAGCTGAACTGCCTGTGTACTCGCACTAGCTTGCGCACAAGTGGCTAGTAGCATTAGTTTTGAAGACGCCGGAGGTGGTTTTCAGATGCCAACTGGCTGGCTACTGAACGAGTAGGAAAAACATTCCGTGTACTCGATTACGCGCACTCGCCGACTCGCCGGCTTTTTACAACCTGGCTTGATAGCTAGTAAACTCGCCACGTGTATTTGATGCTTAAAGCTGCAAGTACACGTGGCGAGTTTACCAGCTAACAAGCCAGCTTGCAAAAGGCCGACGAGCACACTAGTAATCGAGTACACCGAACATTTCCTACTCGCTCAATAGCCTGCTAGTTGGCGTGTGAAAACCACGTCCGACATATTCAAAATCAGTGCTGCTAGCCACTTGTGCACAAGCTAGTGGGAGTACACGTAGCTAGTTTACAAGCAGCTCGCTGAAAAACCGGCGAATGGCGGGTAAACTCGCCGGCAGTTCAGCCTTTTCCAGAGTGTTTTGACAAACACCTAACGGAGCGAGTGCATCGAGTACACGAGATAATGTATCAGCTGTTTGTAAAAATGCCGGCTAGTAGCTAGCAAACTCGCCGCGTGTACTTTAGGCTTTACCGCTTGCACAAATATAGGATAAAATTCGATGCCTCCAAGACCTAGTACTGTACAATACCCGAGGTTCTGTCATTCTTTTATGGTCAGCCTCCCGCAAAGGCTGAAAGCCTATGGCGCTATAAAAGCGCTGCGAGAGGATAAGTGTCGGTGCACGTTAGATTTGAAACGCTGCAGGTTGTAGCCGTCGGGAAACAAATTCCCCGGCAGCTGTTTCCACAGCGTCGAAGTTCTCCAAAAGAAGAAATGCTGGAGGAGACTGGTTCGAGGAGTAAGGACCTAGACCTGGTAAAGATGAGCTCGCAGCGCTTCTCTACTGTTCCTGGTTCGGACGGCCTTTGGTGTTATTATCTGGGAGAGCTCACTCGAACATATTCCGTGATAGAATCTGTAAAACAGGGATAGGTCAGCCACCCTCCTTCGATGTTCCAGGCTGTGGAGGTCCTTTGTGAGATTAGGCGTATCGATTAATCTGATTGCTCCTTACTGGATAGTGTCCAGAAGCTTTAGAGAGCGCTTCGGAGCGCATCCCCACACATGGGAGCAATACTCCAGCGATGGTCGGATCTGTGCCTTGTAGAGCAGCAGCAGTTGCTCTGGTGCATACAACTTCCTACAGCGGAACAAAACTTCAAGCCTCTGGGATGCTGTTTTAGCATACTGACGACGTGGTCATGCCAGGATATGTTATTGTTGATGTTGATCGCCAAAAGCTTGACGGAAGGTCATTCGACTATGGGGTGACCCTCCATTTCCATGGTTGGTAAGCCATCGTGAGACCTCTTCGTAAGTGTTGTTGCCTAAGTTTTTTGTACGGTAAACTGTACTTTATTTGCTAATCCCCACTCGACAATTGTTTTGTTATCTGCGTTGGTCTGTGAAGCATGCTGCTGTCGCCGACGTACCGTCTCCTGGGATGATAGAGGCTTGCCTGGTTCCATGCACGACACTGATGTACTGTCATCTGCGAAGCTGTAGATTGGATTGTATGTTATTTCCAACAGCTCGTTGGTGTAAAGCAGAAACAGTGTGGGAGATAGGACAGATCCCTGAGGAACACCGGCGTTTATGGAAAATAGGTCTGATGAACAGCCCTCGACTACAACAAACAGGGATCGGTCGTTCAAAAAGCTATTCAGCCATTGGCGCAGGCCAGGTGGTAGTCCATAAGCAGCAAGCTTGACCAGAAGTCCCTCATGCCACACTCTATCGAAAGCTTTCGATATGTCGTCAGATTACCGTCGTCGGACACGTCGGGTGTCTTGTGAAAGCATAAGGCATGCTTTGTAGCATCTGCACTCGGTGGGAGCACAAAAAAATATAAACAAATCTTATATTTCTGGCTTCAATTTTATACTGAACATGTTACTGGCTTTTACTTAGAATTCCTATACACTTTATGATTTTAAAATGGTCCTTGTGTATCATTGAATTTGGAAGCTAGTTCAGAAAAACAAATCACTATGTATGTGTTAAGTTTAATGAAGCTGCTCCTCTAATACCATAAAGTTGAATGCTTATAGGGACGTCCAGCATGTCTTGGCTCACGAATTTGTACATACAGGGCGAGCTTTTAGTACCGGATATGTCAATATATCTTCTCTATTACTGGAGTTATCGACCGATTTGGTACGAAAAACTGATCCTGTATTTACCTTTCAGATTTATGGTACATTGCACAAAGGCTTCGACTACAATATGGAACATTCCATAGCACTAATAGATCCTTCAACTAGCAACTACTATCTTCTGACAGATGACTGTGCTATACCGAACTAATGCAACAAATAAGTCGTATTGAACATAGTTATTCATAACGCCAATCCAACTTTATATCCCACAATGCGTATCCTTGCATACGAACTTTCGAATGCTGGTACAACCACCTACGTTAAATTTTATACAATAACAAACGAAATGCTACATGCTACGTATAATTAACTTAATTATGACTTAAGGGCTTTTAACCAGATTATGTCACACAAAGCTATGATACATTGACACTAATTTTGAAATATATCCCGGCGATTGTTTTCTAAGCCTAAAGACAATTTTCTGATATGTTTTTTGTCCATGAGCCGTCAGATCTAATGACTGATATCAACCGAGGTATTTCTAGTTCAATTATTTATTAGTGTAGGCCGTTATATAGAGATAGCGAGCTATGTTTACGTTTAATTTTGTTTTGCAATGGACAGTTTCAATTTGTACGGAGGTGGTATGTTGCAAAAATGGCAAAACGACAATTTTGATAAAGTATATACACTCATACGCAGAATATACGCAACTGTTGTATCATCTATAATTATGATCTTGGCTCAGTGACTTCCGCAGTAGTCAAAAGTAATTCGGAAAAATGCAGCTGCCTGGATTACATAGCACATCGATGAAGCTAATTCTGTTAGCATATTATAAAGGTAAGTTCTCCAAAATTATAGAAAGTAGGATATAATTCATGGATAAACAGTAAAAAAATCTGTAGAAACAAAAGGTGTGCCACCAGTTTATTTTACGTATCCCAGAGTGACAACATAATATATCCCATATTCAAGACAATTAAAAAAAATATGTCAAACCCTTTAGGTGCAAGCACAATTTTTGGTATAAGTAGATGTCAGAAAAAAATTAAATATCGCAGCTATTATAAAACTTAGAGGGCTGCGACTTAGCCATGTCACGGTGTTGGACGGTCGAGTTTGAGTTACATCTGTACTTGGAGAAATCGGTAGACCAATCAGGGAAACTTCAATCAGAGATAAGTTGACTTTCTCAAATGGGAATGCCTATTTTTTTCTATCCCTTCAATGTAAAATTTGACAGCCTTTCTAATGATATGCGGTTATAAATATCAGTCTCTGAATTAATATCAAATTTCCAATCAAACCCGTGTTTTTCAATTTTCATACCTATAAGCAACTCAGCAGGCCATGAAATATAAACAAAAAACAGTTCAGATGGCAGAAAACAACTAACTTAGCAGATAGATACGGACGAACTAGAGCAAAAAGAAATGAAAAATGAATTACAACAAATTAACTCTAACCAGAAATAACAGAGGTAACACATATAAGGTCAAAAGGCAGCTGGAGTACGACAGAAGTAGATATTTTCTTACATCATACCAGCTACTACAATATTCTAAAGATTCACAAGTTTTGGTTAACCCATCACTATGTATGACTAATCATAATGTAGCACATTATTTAAGTATCTATAACAAAAATTAAAAATCCGATGACAAATTTTTGCCAAACGGTCTGTTGAAGTTTTGCGCTTTCGGAGATCCAGTATGCCTTTTGCCCATATTTACCACATTTACGACATATTTACCACATTTACAACCATTTTGTGGTACAAATGGATAACTACCGTAAAGTGCACAGTTAATTATTTGGTAATTTTTCAAGATACATCCCTTTTTTGTAACGTTCTTGAAGTCACAAGAACATGCAAATTTTGACACACTCGCGAAGTGTTTGTAACGTGACCACCTTCCTTTAGTAGGGGATGACGTGATAGCATATTGTCTAAGGACTAATACCAAAAACTCAAAAATCCGACAACAAAATTTGGTTTTATTAGGGTTTTCATTTGGAGGTCTGCATTTTATTGAAAATTTCTAAGAATCAATTTATCTCTGAAACAGTTAAAAATCGGACCCTACTTTATATGACTATTTTGTTGTACAGTTATACTGTGTAAGGCTTTCGCGGCCATCGTCCAATGAATTTGTGGTTCTTGGGTTTTTAGGCCGGCGTCGTTTAGCGTTAAAGCTTGACGTTTCGCCACCACGAGTGGATGCCATCTTCAGAAGCTATTTCACTTCCACTCGTGGTGGCTAAACGTCAAGCTTTAACGCTAAACGACGCCGGCCTAAAAACCCAAGAACCACAAATTCATTGAGCTGTACAGTCTTCTAAAGTATTTTCCATTAGTCATAGAACACCCTGTATAGGGGTTAAATAGGTGGCTCCAAGTAGTCCAATAGCGGAGTGACACTGAGAACGGAAACAGCCGTCCGTACGTATAGACAAGTCGGAAAATCCATTAGAGCAGCGGCGTAGCGTGGCGTCAATACAAGGGGATGTATAATAAATAAAATAAATATTTTCTTTTTTTACACAAATCACAAAAATAAAATATACAGTTTAAGAGATAAAAAAATAATTAACCAATTTAAAAAAAAAACAACCTGGGTTAAAAAAGGAAGGCTGTAAACGTATTTTGGATCTTAAATTTTAAATTCTTCTAGTCGCACTTAGAATCGTCCATCGCGACGCGCAACGATATCTTATATTATAGCGCGAACGAGATGCATTTAGGAAACCGCATCACCCACCGACATAAAACAGCGAACTAGACACACTGGGACCTACCTCGGATCGCGTTCGGCGGCGTTCAAGATGTGAGCAGGACAGTCACATCACTCGCATCATCATGCTGTCGAGACATTTTTATGATTAAGCGTTTAGCATAGCCGTTAGTGTCATCTACAAAGCTCGACGTTCAATAATTGATTATAATTATTTGAATAAATATCCTCAGAATTTCAATCTATTATAGGAGAGGTAAGTGACTTTTTTAAATAAAAACATATTACAATCATTTGAAGGGATGCGTCGCATCACCCGCATCAATGGAAGCTACGCCGCTGCATTAGAGACCACATAATATGACAGCACGATTGAATGAGTGATTGTGCCGGCACTAATAAAATATTTTGCCATTACTTTCACGATAATAAAACAGTCCACGCTTGCCACTTACACCTTTTATACAAGCTGCGTAATAATTCGGTGGAACTGAAGCTGAATACCGCATGTGTCATTTTTAATTACCATTACTGTTGCTATACATTCTAAAATAGTAAAAAATACACAGCGATTAAATGGTTGAATGGCTGATTAATGGGATATTTATTTATTTTCATACTCACCACTTTCTATTTTTACGAATAGAAGTAGCTGTTTGTCATAAGCAGACTAGGTCCTTGAAAGTGCTGATTGTTGAAGGTACCAAGGAAAGCACTGGTTTGTGTTAGTCCAGGCCGTGTAGCTACTAAACTCTTCTCTTCTTCTTCACTTCAGGCATGGCCGACTCTACTCACTAGGCCGGAGCATTGAAATATGGCAACACTGAATCAGGGACCGAGCTTTCATTTGTTGTTAAGTCATTAGTGTAATCTTCCAGAGCAAAAAAGGAGATTGGAAGGTGATTTTTAGTGAGTTTCTAATTATTTACCTGCACGAACGAAACTATAAAGATAAAAAGATGCCTGCAAAGTGTGTAGTACCAGCTTGCACTTGCAATTGTGCTTCCAATAAAGGACATACCAACCATAACAGTCCAGAGTAAACAAGAAAGGTGGAAGGTGATTTTTAATGTGTTTCTAATTATTTACCTACACAAATGAAACTATAAAGATAAAAAGATGCCTGCAAAGTGTGTAGTACCAGGTTGCACTAGAATTGTGCTTCCAATAAAGGATATACCAATCATAATATTCCAGAGTAAACAAGAAGAGTGGAAGGTGATTTTTAATGTCTTTCTAATTATTTACCTGCACAAACGAAACTATAAAGATAAACAGATGCCTGCAAAGTGTGTAGTACCAGGTTGCACTAGCGATTGTGCTTCCAATAAAGGACACCCAGAAGTGGGTGAACGGTATTCCTCGTATGGGCTGGTTATATTTATAAGAATAAAGACAATACTTTACAAACATTTCAAAGGCTAAGACCTATTTTAAAGCACAATGTGGTACCTACAATGTTTTCTGGACCTCCCAAATATCACAGAAAAATACAGTTAATAGAACTCATCTGGGCATGCATCTGGGCATACCTACGAAAGGATTTGATAGTGAAAGGGAATCAAGACCAGCAAGAATGGCTTCACAGTGACCTAATAGTGAATTTTTCTAGCTCAAGTGACAATTTGCAAAGTAAATTGAGTATTCATTCAAGTGGAAGTGGAAGTGGCAGCAGGAAACAGGTTGCGTTTATTTTTATTTTGTAGTGTTTGACTACGATGAACCAGGCATCAGATGTAACTGGTATTAGTAGTAGTAGTTCTAAAAAGTATTTTTCTTAATTTATTAACCGAGATGAACTCTAATACATATAAAATGTAATAATTATTCTGAAACTATAGGCCCACTATTTGACAGCTAAGCCACGTTGCCACATCTAAGGCTCCGGCCTAGTATAGAGTCGGCCATGCTTCAGGTCTTGGGCCCTTTGCTTGTTGCGATGCCCATCTTTTTCTCGGCCTTCCGATATATCTTCTTCCAGAGTATTGATAACATCTGGTTTTGGCTAGAATACTATTTTCATGCATTCGTTCTACAGCCTGACAAGTGTAGCAAGAGACTTGGGAATTTCGCCGCTGTCTCACACGCACACGTTATTTCATATCCTCTCGTCTCTTACTGTCCTTGTCTATTTCATGTTTCTCATGGCTCTTGTTACACTTGTCAGACTGTAGATGTTCTTTTCATTTAGTTTTCTTTTCTTTTATTTTTTTGTTTATATCAATGTTTACTCACTGAAGGGCAGACCAGGGGGCGAGAGATGTTGCAAAGATTTCCATATGCCCTTCTTGAACGAACGTAAGCTGAAGATTAACCGGTAGAATTTTTTACAAAAACCTTTTTTTCTTTATGCCATCGTACCTTAATTCCTTTACTGTTGTTTGCACTTAAAACGTAAAAATATAAACGTAGATCGTAGCATATTAAGTCAACAGCAAGCATTCGACTTTCAGGAAATTAGGGGCCGGATCAGTTTTTGAACGGTTTCCATTTATAGCTTACGAATTGAATATGTGCGAAGATAGTAGAGCGAGAATATGATATTTAAAATTACGCTAGGCTAGCTAAGTTGAAGTACTGGTGCTCGTTCTTCAGAGCTTATTTAGTTTTATGTTGATCTTTTGGAAAACGCTCAGATAAATCAAACGCCTTTTTAACTCGAAGATCTTTGAGAAGATTAGAGAAGATTAGATCGAGTAATTTGGTTGTAGAGCTTTGACTTCTCTGTCTATAAGATTAGACTGCTTCAGTAATAATAAGTGCTTCCGAATTATTAATTAATATGTAATAAGTAACTAAATAAAGAAGGATTCGCAAGACTAAAAGGCAAATACTTAATTAAATGACTGTACCGACTGTTCTATGCATTGAATTTATCTATAAAATGAATCACTTCCACAGAGCAATGATAGCGAATTTCTTTATAATATTGTCTGTAATAAGTATATTTTATTTAATAGGTGTATCTCACGGGCAGTTGCAACATTAGATATTTATACTTGGTTAGAATATTGCGTTTTCTCTTTCCGTTAGTATAGGCAAGTGCATCAAAGCATTGGTGATAATTTCACATTGCAGTGAATTGCAACACGTCGCTGAAGAAATCTCCGAAGAAATGCTACTGTTTTTATTGCTCGGAATGCTACTGATGAATAATGTATTACATTTATGATGAGGTTTCTGGGTTTCCTACTGGAATCTATATTACTATACCTACGGACTGCTAAACAGTGTATGTTGGTGACTTATGCATCTTTACGTTGCTCGCATTCTTGAAAGGTGTTATATGCTTATATAGCAACGTGTATTTGTGTACCTATTTCGTACGAGTATGTTGCGGACACGTGATGTGCCTGGCGGTGGCGTAGCCCTTTTGGGGCGAATATAGGCGGGCCTTTGGAAATTAATGGATGATGGCGCGAGGCACTAAAAAATGGTTAGTTACCTTGATTATCTGGTGGCGTTGGTTGGGTGCGTTGCTTCTTCTGAACCTGCAGGGTCCTGCTTATTGTCACAAGGGTAGCAGAGGCGCGGCGAATAAAAAGGCGTATATGGCTGATTCTACAAACGGTGGAATAAAATGGAGTGATTTTTAACCTTAACTTTTTTTAAGGTATTTTGACTCAAAAGTGGGTTTTTCTGTATGGTTTCACTACGGATAATTTGTTTATAAGCTGGCCAGACAATATATACAGAATTATACATTTTGTAGTCCTTTTTCAATTTTTGGAGGACAGGGAAGTGAGGATAGTCACAGGAATGTGATAATGGAGCTGAATTTTGAATTAAAGATGAATCTGTTATTAACTGTTAGACTAGTCCATGGTATGTTTGTCATAAATTCAACTTGATAGCTAAAAAAATAGTATGTTAGTATGTGTATGACTGTACATAATCTAAATCTAGTCAATATAGTGTTGTAAGTATAAGAAACACTCAGTATATAAGCTTTTATTTACTGTACAAAATAAAATTGCTACAGTAAGAAGAAAATGCAATGACCGCACAAGTTCTCTTTGATTGAAAACAAAAAAAAAATAGGAATTCCTTAATTACTATACAACCAAATATAACTAGAGGACTCACTGTGTAGTAAAATCAAAATTTTAACAGAATGTTTTGTGAAAAACAGGATTGAACTCATGACAGCTTAAACATATTCAAAGCTTTCTCTCTCTCCAAAGGCTCATGGTTCATAGTCACTATCTGGTGAACACTCTTGGCATGTAAAGAAGATAGAATCGGTTGTAATACAACTGATTTGCGCCGATTCACGACGTACGACAGACGCACTGAAACCAATCTTGTCCACTATCATCTTCGCTATAGAAATCTCCCCAAAGAATACAACGACAAGCATCCTATTCCCTTCGTTTCTTTTTTTTTCATTTGCCTTCACTTTGTTACCCGATTTAGTCTTTTTTGCTCATCGCTACCTTTCTCTTCTTTTCAGCCGCGTTTCTTCTATTAGGACCTTCTGATCTTCCTTGACATCACCATTCAATGTATTATGTTTGCCTAATTCCTTATCGTCTTCTGGAAAAGGTTCTTGAGGATCGATGCCCACATCAGGAATAATCTGCCAGCAATCAGGGTCATCTACAGTTAGTGTGAGACTCGGTGGGAGATCACCAAGTAGATCATCATCAGTCATATTTTTTGGTAGATCAATTTTGCATTTGTTCTCGCTATCATTTCTCTCAGAATCTGATTCGCCAAAGATATCGACGGCTCTCACTTTTGATATTGTGGAGTATTTAACAGCACCCAAACGGTAGTGATTGCTACTACAGAAGCAACTTAAAGACTTCATTACGACTGTCTGTGGCATATACGCATTTCCTTGTATCTGATGGACTTGCAAAGTTCCCTTGAAAGGTAGCAGCCTGGGTTTTTCCTTGGAGATCAAGGAGTCCATTTTGTTCAATACCGTTGGCAGTTACTGCGAAGAACATTATGTTTGGACAACGATTCTGAATGGCGCTACAAAACTGATGTAAGTTCGCAACATCGCCTCCTGATACTCCAACACTATCTGCTGTTCTCTTTCATTTTCTCTCTTTTTCTTTAACATGTTCTCTCTGGTTTGAGCCTTCCTCTTTGATTTAGTCATATCTGCTTTCACAACAAACGCCTTTTCACGCCACCAATGCATGTTATATTATACTGAAAAGTGAGTATAAAGGATCTTGAAGAGCTGAGGTTTTTGATATGAAGCTTGAAGGATGACTATATTATTTGAAGTACTGTGTCCATGGAAGAATTCTCACTTCCCTGATAGGATCTCACTTCCCTGTCGACGCAACTTCAGGGAAGTGATACACAGGAAAGTGAGATTTTCAGGCTGTTACCTCAATATCTCAAAAACTATATATTTTGGTGCTGATAGCATATACGCAAATACTTCCGGTAATCAATGTTAATGTACTTAACTGATAAAAACTTTGAATTAGTTGAAAGTATTAGTATAAACACATACCAGGTGAGTGAGAAATTGACTGTCCTCTCGAGCGCAACAGCTCTCATACACAGCGTTATTACAACAAACCGCTAACCCATTAAAACAAAACTGCAACATTATGTTAACTTCACTCGGTGCTTCCAGTTGCCCGAATGGCAAGATCGCTTATTATTTGATTTCTGTGTGATTTTAACGAACTTTCAGCTGGCAGGGAAGTGATATGGAATTCGTGTCGCCTTTATTCAATCAAGGAAATTATGAAGAAATGTTTGAACCAGTATGACGCCAATAGGTTTCTGGAATCAGTTAAATAATAGTGGTAATCTCCAAGATATTATAGTTCTGCATGAGGAACCCATTACGGTTATAATTAGTCCTTAGGTTCTCAACTCAGGCATGTCGCCCCACAGGGAAGTGATAATTTTTGCTATAAAGTGGTGATTCTGAATAACAAGTATTTATTCAATTGAAGTGATTTTCAGTGCCCACTTTGAAATAGATCAGATAGTTATTTTATATATTTTGTGAGTAGAAAATTTTGAAAATTGGAGAATCTACGAGCTGAGCGCACCAAAATTCCTCTATTTGTAGAACTGCCCATATATACACATGTATAGGCAAGCCTAAGTCGTTTGCCGACTTTGTTAGGAAACAAAATTAGCTATAACTGGGAAGCGGCAAAAGATATATTAAAGAGGTGTACTCTTTAAACTAAATTCCAAGCTTTCAGAGAACTATGCCTCCATCATCAGGGCTGAAATATTATAATAAGCAACAGGTAAGTATAAACTTCATTTTTGCTTACCTGTTGCTTATTTTAATTCAATATTTCAGCCCTGATGATGGAGGCATAGTTCTCCGAAAGCTTGGAATTCAGTTTAAAGAGTACACTTCGCTATAATATATATTTTGCCGCTTCCAAGCTATAGCTAATTTTGTTTACATGTGTATATATAAATGGCGGAACGAACTGCGCGACTTGTAGCGAGTCGAGAGTTCTTGGCGATAGTTCTAGCGAGAGAGTTCTTCTTCTTGGAGGTTGCCACTTAGCGCATGTCCCTTTTCGGACAACCAAAGGCGTCACCACCTCTTAGTGCCAAGGGGGTTTAGCGATATAAATTGACAAAAACAATTATAAAGAGAAAAAAGGTCACCCAGGTCGCAACAGAGAGCACAGAGATATGTGGAGCAAATCGTTACAAATAAACATGTTCTATTACAATTTTGAATCATTACATCTGGCAGTAGCTCTAGATATACGTGGAATTTCATTACTACTATCTCCTACACCGGTGTGGGAAGTAAAAGCATACTACCTTTTCTGATTTTTCATATTGAGCACGACATTATGTAGAATGTTATTGAAAAAGGTTGGCTCCTTACTTCTTACTTCTCTGATTACGTGGCGAATTTTTGATTGCTGGACTGTTTATAGTTTATACTTATTTTTGCATTGATAGGTCGCTTGATAATTATGCATGACGCCTACAGAATTGTTTCCTCAGCATACTTGACTAATTATTATCTCGTTAGTTCAGTGTTTTGACTAGGTATAACACTATTATGTTTGTAGCTTAGTTGTTCGTTAAGTACAAATAAAATTCGATAATATTTTCTCAAAAGGTATATTTGAAATTTGCAGAGAAATCGAAATATCTCGGAAACTGATGGAGGAAGGTATAACAAGTGCTATACAAAGACGAAAGAGCATATTTAAAGCAATTCTTTGGTATAATGAAATATTAGGGGTCCGATTTAAAAAAAAAGAGAAAATCCAGATGTTGCGTTCTACATCACCCTGTATACGAATATGCGTCGTGGGCATTTTTTATATTCGATTTCAACACCAGAGGATATTTTTTATCTTTCCATGTAAAAAAAATAATTTTTAATTCATTACCTTTTGATATAAAGTACGTTCATTTGACAGCGATTTGGATATTATAAAAATGGTCATAACTTTTGAAATACCTCGTGAAATGTTACAATGCCTTACATTTTAAAAAGGGGTATTATTATATATATATTAGCAGTAAATTTGGAATAATATATAGGGTGTTTCATTTAAAAAAATGCATGTTTGCATCACCACGCAGTTATCGATCATCCTGTATAATTAAGAATATTTTCTGAGCAAGAAGCATATTCGTCGCTACAACTTTTATATACAACTTTTTTCGCTATCTTCTACAGTAGTGGAGTTATCGACCGAGCCGGTACTAAAAACTCACCCTGTATACCGTATATGCCTCATCCTGCAACCGATGAATTTTTGGAGCCATCAAAATACCAGGTGACTCTCCTGGAGCCCATTCTGACCTGTCACTTAATTTGACCTTGTATGGGATTTTAATTCACGACTCTTGGGATTCTGTTGTATCGTGGTGTGTTTCATGGCGGGGTTGCATTAAAACCTATTGCCATGGCACTGCATTCTGTCTGCAGCTATTTTTGCCTCTCCTTTTAAATACATATCCAGCAGGGGATATTCAGCAGTACCTCCAAGACGCTGCAGTTGGTGTACCCTTCATGGCACTCACTATACTTACATAAGCGCCCGCTGCACTTTTGTGAGCGCTTTAGATGCTGCGCTTCGATGAACCTTTGGCCACCACATAACAACACTGTACCCTCATGGACCTGGTTACCCTGGCGTACGACCAAGTTGCCATCGATGGGGTTGAATCCCGCGTACATCCGATCGCTCGTCCCATCATCGTTAAGGTAATCTGAGATCGGCACATGAGATGCTTTATGCATGTTCCTAATAGTTTTGATTGCTGATTTAATTACTGTATTACGCGGTTAATATACATCATGAATATTTTCAATATATATTATGTTTATTTGTTCCTTGTTCCGACATCGAATGTATATGGATGAGCAGCAGGTACAGCAATTTACCTACTTTTCTTGTAAACGTGCAACATGAAATGCAGTACATGTACTTCCGTAGATGTCTAAGTGTTTACTTGCTTCTGTGAATATCCATGTTGAGATCTCGATTAGCAATATGAAAGTGGTTACTGCTTGAAGATTGCATGAGAAATCTGCATGTGTTAGCTAAGATCACAATACAGGTTGTGATGGAAGCACAAATTTATCAAGGATATTCATTAGATATTCATTAAGTCATTCATATAATAATTATAATCTAACTACAAGGAAACAAAGACATATAATCGTTAGTTATTTTTTATTAATTACTGTAAGCCTATACATTCACAAATTACGAATCAACCAGCTTTATGTATACGCTGTTTGTCATAAAATTCAAATGCGTAATTTAATTAATTCATGTCTTAAAGTTTCCGCATAAAAAATGTATTCACCATTTTTTGTATTCACGGTGTAAAAAGCCTTGAACATTGATGTTCTGCCGGCCAGTCGGTAAACCGTCTTGCAACCAATGAAAAGATAAAGAGTTGATGAGATAACTGGCATCACATATTACAGTGAGTCGAGAGAGAGGTGACCTTTGGCTCAAGTTTGAGGACCTCTAAACGTACTCAAGTATCAGAACTAGTGGTACTCATGAATATGTGTAGGAAAACAGCGACACCTGACCACTCGCGCTAGTGAAACGTTAGGAAGAAACTCCAACAGACAGCCCAAAAACCCGAGCAGACCTCTAAATTCTTCGAATGTCAACAATGTCAAAAATGACAACAATGTCACCAATGTCAACAACGTAAACAATGCCAACACTGTCAACAATGAACAATGTCAACAAGGTCAACAATGTCAACAATGTCAACAATAATAATAATAATAATAATAATAATAATAAGTAAAGCGACTCTGGACTCTGGACTCTGGAAACAAAACAAAGTTGTTATTGTCCCCCTAATTATGTCGGTCTCAGGCCTTACACCTAACACATTCACACCACACCTGCACCAACTAGGCCTGGACGAAAAGTTACACAAAATATTCCAAAAGTCTGTAATTCTTAAGACCTGTAATATAGTACGATCCTTCTTAAATTCCGATCAGTAATAGTTCAGCTGTTGACTTGGCACGACCCGTCAGCATCTGTTGCTACCGCAGTCATGCGAGAGAAGCTTGAAAAAAACATAATAATAATAATAACCCCCATCAGGTGCTAGAACGTTGTCGCTCGTTTGGGGGCTTAGAAAGTGACTTTTTGATGGGCAAGCTATGTCGGTTAATGGTTCATCGGAGGCTTTAATACCACCGCGGAGTTATCATGCTGACAGGGCTCGTGATCAAAAAGTCATTTCAACCAAGGCTAGCACACTCAGGAAGCTTTGGGCTAGGTAGACTTTATATACCCTACCGAGCACAAAGCTCCTTTCCCCAAGCTATCCTGACCGCGGTCAGATAGGGATTTGGCAAATCCGGGGAGAAATGCCACAGAAGACTGAGCGCCGGTCCTTCTGTCACATACCGTTATTGCGCCCCACACTTCAACGACCTCAGCAGGGCGTGGCTGGGGAACGTTGTGAGGGGTATGCAACCGGGGGGCTTGCCTTAACCGGCTGGCCCGCGAGGAGAAAGCCTCAAAAAAAACCCGACAGTAAAGTCGCAAATCCTCCGGAGCACCTTGGGCCAACTTCGGAGTAAATATAAGTCCCTTCTCTCCTGGAATGGGCGTCACCCGGGAGAGCGACTTTTAGATCGTCCCGACTCGTGGGAACGCGATGGATAAAGTAACTTTTGCAAAGAACCAACGACGGCCTAGGGTACGTCGATTAAACTCACCTGAACCTCAAATCCAAACCCCAGAACAACCAATAGCACCCAACCCAGCTGTGGATGTTTTGCCGGTACAGCCGGCAACCACCAAAGCTGGCAAACCAAGACAGCGCTTACAGTGGACTACTGAGATGAACAAATCTGTAATGCACTGTTACTACACCGCCACAAAACTAGAAACAATCTCCACAGGCTACAGACATGAATTTCACAGGCTGTTTACAGCACAATACCCACACCTCTCAACACGTGTAACTGAACAAAGGTTGATTGACCAAAAACGAGTCATCACGAAAAACAACCGCCTTACACCTCTAGAACTACAAACAATAAAGAATCTTGTAGCAGACGAAATAAATACAGTTCCACCGAATGATTCGCTAGCTTCTGAATCAGTCGCGGAGACACAACACGTGCATACCCGAAATAACCAGTCCCCAAACACCGATACGACCGACAAAACCAGCAAAAAAAATCCGGTGCCCAACGAAATAAATATTGTTGGATCAATTACGGAGACACAAAACATTCAGTCTCCAAATAACCATACTCCAGACACAACCACATTCAACAAGACCAACATACACTTTGAAACTATTCCCGAACATGAGCAAACACCAGATATACCAAACACAGCATTCACTAACTCACCTTCCACAACCACACAAAACCGAAACATTAATCGACCGCCTTCTATCACACAATCTGCCGAAGAAGTGATGAACATACAATTCAACAAATGGTGTGGCACCAACCCTACACTACGAGATCCACTGCCCAGACTAATCTTTAAGAACAACACCCAACAAATATTACACTCAATAAATGCTAACGTAATACCACAATTTATAACAAACGACAGCACACTAGAAGACATCCATACTGTTATATATGCTGCCGCAGCAACTACACTCATACTTAATGGCCAAAAACTTCCAAAACGGTCTACAGACCACACAACTGAAAGATCTAAACCTAAATGGCAAATAAGAATTGAAAATAAAATTAGCGCAATCAGAAAGGATCTGGCACACCTCGCGCAATACACCAACAATAACAACCCTTCGAAGCGCGTACAAAGAACTGTTAATATACTCAAATCCAAGTCACCACAACAGACAGTACCAGAAATAGCTGATACCCTTAAACAGAAGCTTGCAGTCTATGCAGCTAGACTCCGCAGATACAACGAGTCCAATGCCAGAAAGGATGCCAACAATCTTTTTCAGAAAAGTGAAAAACAGTTCTACCAAAAGATAACATCCGACAACCAGATTACAACAATAGAGCCTCCCAGTAAACAAGAGCTAACTGAGTTTTGGGGAAGCCTATGGTCAGAACCCACAACACATAATGAAGACGCTCCATGGATCAAACAAGAAGAGCAAAAACATCAACATATAGAGGAGCAGGGAGACATTATTCTTACACCAGAGGAAATAGCTGAGACGATAAAACATACCCACAATTGGAAGTGCCCAGGCGTGGATAATATACAAAATTTCTGGTACAAGCAATTCAGTGCAACATATGAAATGCTTGCGAACCAAATCAATAAAGCCATAATCCAACCTGAAAGGTTTCCCAAATTCCTAACACAGGGCATAACGTATATAAAACCGAAAAACGCAGATACCAAGAACCCTGCCAACTACCGCCCAATCACATGTCTCCCCACCTTATACAAGATCGTCACCGCAACAATATGCAGAAGGATTGAACAACACCTTACGCAAAATAGCATCCTTACTGAAGAACAAAAAGGATGCAGAAAACAAAGCCAAGGTTGCAAAGAACAACTGATAATTGATAGTGTGATCATGGAGCAAACTAGGAAAGAACATAGGAGTCTTCATACCTGTTTCATAGATTACAAAAAAGCCTTTGACTCTGTACCCCATAGCTGGCTAACTAAAATTCTACAAATATATAAAATAAACCCAGGCATTCGTCACTTTCTTACAAGAACCATGGAGACATGGCGAACCAACATACACCTCAAAACTCAGGACGGCCATATCCAAACGGAGGAGCTAAACATACGACGCGGTATCTTCCAGGGTGACTCTCTCAGTTCACTGTGGTTCTGCCTCTGTCTAAATCCGCTTTCCAATGCACTTAACAGCACAAACTATGGTTTCAACATCAGACACCAGAAAGCAAATCAACACAGGATCAATCATCTCCTCTACATGGACGATATAAAACTATATGCTGCCACTGACGTGCAACTGAAAGAATTACTCAGAATAACAGAGGTTTGTACGTCAGATGTCAGGATGGAGTTCGGGATGAGCAAATGCAAGGTGCTACACATAAACAAAGGCCAATGGAAGAACCATCCCCAACAGGAAATAGTAACCGGCCAGACGTTGGATAACATGGACAAGGAAGAAACGTACAAGTACCTGGGTTTCAATCAGAGTATTAAGATAGACCACACACAAACCAAAGCACAACTTAGACAAGTGTTTAGAGACCGCCTCATTAAGCTTCTGAAAACAAAACTGAATTCTAGAAACCTTACAAAAGCTATCAATACATTTGCAATTCCAATCCTCACGTATTCATCTGGCATCATCAAGTGGTCGCACACTGACATAGAAAACATCCATATACTCATACGAACAGAACTTACGAAACACAGAATGTCACACCCCAACGCGTGCAAGGAAAGACTCACCATAGACAGAAAACAGGGGGGCAGAGGAATTATAGACATACAGTCACTTCACTCAAGACAAATAAAAACACTCAGACAGTTTTTCCAAAGCAAACAGACAAACCTACATAGATCAATAGTCAAAGCAGACAAAAACTATACACCACTTAACCTCTCTTGTCCAGATCATGCAGCAGACACATACAATCACATCCAATCACAACAAGAAAAAATAAACACCTGGTCGCAGAAAGCACTTCACGGCAAACATAGGTACCGTGTCACACAAGACCATATTAACGAAAGACAGTCATACACCTGGCTGCATGATGGCCAGCTGTTCCCAGAAACGGAGGGCTTCATGCTTGCCATTCAAGACCAAGTGATTGCGACACAAAACTACAAAAAATACATCATTAAAGATCCATCCATAACCGACGATAACTGCAGAAAATGTCACCAACAGAAGGAAACAATAGATCACATAACAAGCGGGTGCAAAACTCTTGCTGGTACCGAGTACACAGCCAGACATAACTCTGCAGCCAAGATCATTCACCAAGCGCTAGCCACAACGAACAAACTAATAGAAAACACAGATCCATATTATAATTACACTCCGACATCAGTACTTGAAAACAATCAATACAAACTATACTGGGACGTTGAAATACATACAGACAAGACTATCCCAGCCAATAGACCAGATATAGTATTCCAGTCAAAGCTAGATAAAGTTACATACCTGATAGACATTGCTATTCCCAATGATGTGAATATACAAAACACATACGCTGGGAAAATATCTAAGTACACGGACCTTGCCATGGAAATAAAACGCCTTTGGAAGCAGGACAAAGTTACTATTGTTCCCTTCATTATGTCGGTCTCAGGCCTTACACCAAACACATTTACACCACACCTACAACAGTTAGGCCTGGACGAAAGGTTACACAAAACATTCCAAAAGTCTGTAATCCTGAAGACCTGTAACATCGTACGATCCTTTCTAAATTCAGATCAGTAATAGTTCAGGTGTTGACTTGGCACAGCCCGTCAACATTTGTTGCTACCGCAGTCATGCGCGAGAAACTTGGAAAATCATGATAATAATAATAGCTTTATTGCCCAACAGCAGAGCCATTTAAAGGACAATTTTCATGAACACAGCTGAGAAAAATACATTGCATTACTTAACCTAGATGAAAAATTAGTGGAAATAAATCTTACAAATTCTCAATATCTCGATGAAATTTGAATTAAAAACATCACAGTACCTGCATATTTTGTTAAAATTAGTACACATTACATGAATCGGCGACTTTGTAAGCAAGTTGGTTCGCGCTCTGTTGCATCTGAAAAGCAAACAGCTCCTGGATACTACAGGTACATTAAAATTAAGTTGAGCTAAGATATCAATGCAGTCAATGGAATTATGCAAAAGTTTGTATAAAAACTTCAATGACGCGATATCTCTTCTAGATTTAAGGCTAACAAAATTAAACCTACTACATAAAATATCATAGTCTATACCCTGCTCTGGATAGACGCCATCTGTTTTAAAGGCCAGATATTTCAAAAATTTCCGTTGTACTTTTTCAATATTTTGGATGTGACAGTTGTAAATAGGATACCAAATGATTGAAGCGTATTCGAGTTTGGGTCTAACAAGAGTATTGAAAAGTGCTACGAGCGGTTCTATACGATGAAAATTCCTGCAGTTTCTGATTATAAAACCATATGATTTCAATGCAGAAGAAACTGTTGATTCTATATGGTCACCGAAGGTGAGTTTAGCGTCAAAAAGGACTCCCAGATCTTTGATAGATTCACACCGTTCTAGAGCTGTATCATCAATGACATATCTATGTATGATTGTTGTTTTCTTCCTTGAATACGTTACAACTTTGCATTTTTGAACGTTCAGATTCAACTTGTTAGATTTACACCACTCATTTATTTTATTTAACTTGCTTTGGAGGCTGAAACAATCCTCCGTGTTACGAACTTCTGAGTATATCTTCAGATCATCGGCAAAGCACAGTTTCCTGCAATCAAGGCTGACACATAAATCGTTAATATACAGCAGAAATAAGAGGGGTCCCAGATTGGAGCCTTGTGGAACACCGCTTGTAACCGAGCTAGGTTGTGATTCATAACCATTGAATGCAACAAACTGAGACCTTCCCGATAGGTATCATGTTAATAGAGTTATGAGACTACTGGAAAACCCGTAATATGGTAGTTTTGATATCAAAAAGGTATGATTGACCCTATCAAATGCCTTCGAAAAATCGGTATATATGGCATCTACTTGGCCCTGGCAGTCAAGGATTTCGGAAACATATTGAGTCATCAATGTCAAATTTGAGACAGTTGAGCGGTTGCTCATGAATCCGTGCTGATACGGTGAAATCAAACTTTGAACACTGGGGTAAATAAGGTTGTACATTGAAATTTCAAATACCTTCGAAAAATTACAAAGCATTGAAATCTGCCTATAATTTTCAATATTATGTTTATCACCGCTTTTATATATAGGACATATTCTGGCTTGTTTCCATAATTTGGGGTATACTCCTGTCTTTAGAGATAGATTAAAAATTTTCAAGAGAGGCTTGACTAATATGGGAGAGCAATACTTCACCAGAAAAGACGGAATTTTGTCGGGACCCGAAGACATCTTGTTTTTAAGTTTTTTTATTGCGTTCATGACATCATTCTCACTAAGTTCATCGAAATTTAAAACCGATTGGCAGGAAAAGTTTGTCAACTGTAAAGTATTCGGGGTTTCAGCTTCGGAAGATGAAAAAGCTTTCTCAAAAAAACTTTTAAATGCATTGACGATTTCGAGAGAAGTTTTGTAGCTATCGCCTTATAAAAACATATCGCCGGGGATTCGAGAAGACTTGTTTCTGGCATGAAAAAAAGACCAGAATTTTCCAGGATCATATGCAACGCTATTCTCAACCTCATTCAGATAACTAGCATATGCGGATTTGATTTCCTTTTTAATTAAGGCCCTAAGTCTTCGGTACTCAGAAGCATAAAATTCATTACCTGAAGCCTTGTATTTTCTGAGATATCGGACCTTTAACTTGATATTTTTGATGATATCTGAGGTGAACCATACAGGATACTTATGACTATGGTTTTTATAAATGGGTACATGCTTATCTAGAAGGCTATACAATATCTTATAGAATTCATCAACAGCAAGGTCTACATCGATTTCTGAAAGAACAGTATCCCAATTTACCAGTAACAATTCGTCATATAGCGCAGGAAAGTTGGCTCTCCTAAAGTTGTATGCTTTAGCCGAAGGATTGGTTTTGAAATTAGCGCTATTAATGCTAAAGTTTTCAATAGTTACTGATAATGCGGGATGATGAAGATCCTCATTTAGGAGAGGTTTCTCATCGTGACTTACTTTACATGGAAACTGTGATATAACTACATCCAAAATACGATTGAGACTATTCTTAACAGTATTATGTTGATTTAGCGCAAACATATCTAGAAAATTGAATATAGTTGCTGATTTTCCATCATTTCTCTGGTCTTCGACAAGATTAGGTACATTTATATCACCCAAAATAAGTGCGCGATGCTGTTGTAGACAATCTAGTTGTTCCAAGCACTCAAAGAAATTTTGGAAGTCCGCTATACCAATTTTATCAGGTATATAAAGTAGTAAAATATAAATAGTCTGATATCTAAAACAACATTTCAGAAGAAGCATATCAACCATCGGAAAATTGACATCAAAGGTAGACACATCGATGTTGATACAATTGATATGATTTTTTAGAGCAACCAAAACACCACCACCACAAGATTTATCAACCAAATGAAATTTTCTATCCTTACGGTAAACATTGTAGAAATCTGGGAATAATTCAGAGCTAGAGACGCAGTCACTAAGCCAAGTTTCAGTGAACACAATTAGGTCAAATTCACCATCACAAACACCAGAGAAACATTCCGCCACTTTTGAGTTCAACCCGCGAACGTTCTGATAGTAGCACTGAAGGTTATTGTTGAGTTCCTCCTCCTCATCAGAGCTGCTGGGCCTTAGCGGTTTAAAGGCACAATTTTAGGCGTTCCATTGAAGTATCTGATATGAAATGTCTCTGAGCTGGAAGCATTTTTCTGTTCTAGCTGTGCCTTTAAGTTTTTATAATGATTGATCTGCCTCGGTGTACGATCGAATGAGATAAAGATATGTTTGTGTTGGCCATTCTTCAGTGACTTAGAGTTCCTTACAACGGCAAGGACATCGTTTTCATCCTTCAGGGTGATTTTGATTGGCCTATTTCTATTGTCGTTGAACCGTCCCAGTCTAATTGGTTTCACATGGCTGACATCAACACTCTGGTCAACTGCAGATATCACTCTTTCCACATAAGACTTATCCCTATCATTACGCACTTCCGTCGTAAGTCTCTGATCCTGCTCCGGGATACCATGAAGGATTATGTTACGCTTGCGCTTGCTGCGCTCGCCTATCTCCTGTATGACCTCTTCGAAGTCTAATGAATTTTGAGTTGAGCGCAGGGTCTTGTTCTCATCCTTTAGAGCTTGAATATCGCTCTGTAGAGTGAGGATGAGTGATTTGAGGTCCTTTATTTCACTACCTATTTGCCGACAGTTCGCACAAGTCCAATCAAATCCCTTGTCGCTGTTAATTATGCCAAGTTCATCCACAGTAACATTGACACAAAGATGCCTAAAGGCCTTAGAGCATATGCAGCATTTTATCATCAAGTTGAACTTGTATGATTTGCTACAACAAGTACAAATCAAATTTGACGGCATTTTTATGAGACGCCACTGTAGCTGACGCTAACCACTGCCAGCCTTGTTTATAATTACGATTTGAATATCTCGATTAAGAATCTGGCAAAAACGGGGTATGCAACGATCGGAATGTTTGAAAAACTGCTCACCTAGGTAGTTCATACACTCGTGTGTTGACTGGTTGCACTGATTCAAATTATTTGCACTTAGTACCGGTATAGATTTGTATTGAACACAGGAGTAAATTTTCTCAGCAGTATGACCGAACTCATGGACGTACCCAAACAATGTCAACAACGTCAACAATCTCAACAATGTCAACAATGTCAACAATGTCAACAATGTCAACAATGTCAACAATGTCAACAATGTCAACAATGTCAACAATGTCAACAATGTCAACAAAGTCAACAAATTGTTGCAGGTTTGAGGTTAGGGTTGTTGTTTATCTGCTTGCTACGGATACTTGGTTTGAATTTGTTAGATATACGAATTGTGAAACTTAAAAGCCGGCAAGAGATGGCACTTAAAGTGTATGCATTAACTGCATATTTTCTACACCCTACATAATGATAGTTCGAAGTTAGCGCCTACTCAGAAGAAAAAAAATAAATGCGTTGCTCTTTAGACAGCTTGACATAAAGAATGGGATAAATTCAATACTAGAACTGATAACGTATATGACTTATCATTATTAAAAGTTATTCCTGAGTTTACTAAATCACAATAAAATTATTAAAATGTAGTGTTTCCACTAAACATTTTGACATTTTTCTTTCCTATGATAGTCTTAGTAGGTAGTAGTAGTATTTACAGGAATATGTGCTACTATTTTTGACAAATCCTTTGATATTCTGGAGGATGGCTCAGGTCGTCAAAAGTTCCGTCACCTTCTGTCCAACTTGAATTATTGTTCTTAAACTTGGGACATGTCCACACGCCTCTTAGAAACAGACTGTCCTTTGAGCATTAAAAAATGCTAGTCCATTTATATTTGTCCCTAGTGCAAGACACCGCTGTCTCAGTATTAAGGATTTCGTAAAGCCCGGCCTTCTCTAGTTCATAGGCATAGAGGTGCCATTGAACGAAATCAGAAACCTATTTTGATTCTTGCTTCGGGAGCTATTATATAAAACATAAAGGAACTATCACTAATAGGATCTTCTTTACCAGTCCGTAGTCCAGAAGACTGGTTTCAAATCCATATTTTTTTCATACGGTATAGAGCAACCCTCGTATATCGACTCTTATAAGCAGTTGGCATGGAGCGCGCGTATCTGGTTAGGTGAAGCGAATGCACCTTTGCGTTCCGCCAAGAAGTTTGCGGCTTTTTAGTAGTGACTTCCTTTGCTTTGACGTTACTTCTGGATACCTGATGGCTCACAAGCAGATCTTTTCTGCCGCCTACTCTGATATTCTGAAGTAGTACAGACATAAAATCTGGTTGGTCCAGAAAACATCCATTTATCATCGTAATCAGTCTAGAAACATTGCCACACTACGCTATTTCCAAACCAGGTTTGATATAATAACTTTTCGATAATGACTTGCATTTTGACTTCTCTGAAAGCACCAAGGTAGTTTCATGAAACATTCATACCCTGTTATGAATCGCATGCTCATTGTTTTCTGTCAATTCTTATTGTACAGAATGAACATGTTACCGTAAATGTATTGTCTCCAGGAGACAAAAGGTGAGCTGCCCTCAGTTTAGGAAACCAGTGGAACCAAACTACTTTCTACTTTTGAAATCTTGTCTCGACCAGTCAATGTTTATCTGTTATTCACAAATTGCTGACTGAAGTAAAAGGCACTGCTGAAGAAATAATGATATTAACAGTAACATGGTACTTACGTGTGTCGTAAAACATGTATCGTATAAGTTGAAGTGTACAGCATAATGGTGGAAAAATACTTATATTATCTTGTTTAACTTCAAAATTATGGTCAAAGCTTCTTTTTTAATTAAGTAATTTATGTGCATCAAGCTAAGAAGGATATTTTTTACAACTCATTCATTCGCAAATGAATCTTGGTTTCTGCGAAGACATAAGATTCAGCCCTTGAATAGTTAGATTCATACCCCGTGTATTTTACCTTAGGTGTTGGTGCATAACTGCCAGGAACAAAGAAAAGATGTTTTCATATGCTTCATCGACTATGAGAAAGCATTTGACAACGTCAAACATGACCTCCTCATATCATATCTTAAAGATATAGGGTTAGACGGAAAAGACATACATACACACACATAGGTAACCTGTACTGGAACCAAAAAGCAGAGATCCGACTAAACAACGCGGGTACAACACAAGAGTTTGAAATAAGAAAAGGTGTTAGACAGGGATGCATCTTATCCCCAATGTTATTCAACTTATATGTGGAAAGAGTATTTACGGAGGCAGTTTCGAAAAACTCAATTGGCATAAGGGTAAATGGAATTCCCATAAACAACATCCGGTATGCAGATGACACTGCCATAATAACAGATAATGCAGGTGATCTCCAGATCCTACTAAATCGAGTCACTGAGGCGAGTAGAGATCTAGGCCTTAAAATTAATATTGGCAAAACAAAGTTTATGGTGATCAGTAGAAACAACAGAACAAACACCCAGATACAAATAAACGGAAAAAAACATTGAAAGAGTTTCACAGTTTAAATATCTAGGATGCATGGTCAATGAAACATGGCATCCAGACAAAGAAATAAAGTACAGAATAGAATAACGTTTCTAAAACTCAAAAACTTTCTCACTGACAGAAACTTAAACTGCAGCCTCAGATACAGAATGGTAAAATGTTATATCTGGTCAGTTCTGCTCTACGGAATGGAGGCGTGGACATTGAAAGCAACCACGATTAACAAAATTGAAGCTTCGAGATGTGGATCTTAAGACGGATGCTAAAAATGCCCTGGGTAGACCATGTAACAAATGAAGAAGTTCTCCGAAGAGCTGAACTAACAGACCGACAGCTCTTCGACACAATTAAGAAAAGAAAAATAGCCTACCTGGGACACGTAATACGGGGAGAATGTTATCAGTTACAACGCCTGGTACTTCAAGGTAAAATCGAAGGAGGAAAAAGAGGAATAGGAAGAAAAAACTATCCTGGCTCAGAAACATTCGGCAGTGGACAGGAATTAGAAGCCTCGGAGAGATACAAAATGCAGCTGTGAATAGAGAAATTTGATAGGAAGAGGATTGACGCCTACGCAGGAATCTGCATGGCACTCTAAGAAGAAGAAGTGTGTCTCTGAAAGCGCATCCTTTTGATGACAAAACCCACCCACAGGTCACGAAGCGCCACATGAATGCAATGGGCACAGGTGGTGAGCCTGTATTGGATGTATGTTTGTTCCTATAATGACATAAAAAAATGGGAAAATGCCTTTTGAGTTTATTGGCTCGGTGCTCTCTCCAGCTTTGCATGAGGCTGGGTTGGATTGATTGCCGAAAGGAAAACGTTCAGTGGCGTACGCCCCAGGTAGCAGTCAGTCGGCTCGTCCAAGTGTGGGACAAGCAGGAATTAATCGCATGTACGCATCAAAATTTTATATTTTTGCCATTTGGAATGGCACGCAAAAAGTAGTTATTGCGAATATGGCTCCAAATATTTTGATTCATATGGGACATAAAACTAATAGCCGTTTTAAGACGAATACCTGTTTTACAGCAAAAACAAATCCATGGTCCTATAAGCTTTTCTATACTTTGGTGTATGGTTAAATCCTGATGTCGTATGTTAATGTTTTTTAACATAAAAGGTCTTGCATTTTCCCAGAAAAACATAGAAATTATCGAGAGCTCATGTTAATCAAAGAGATACAAAGAGAAACGGTTTTTATTTTTTTAAGGAAAACCATGCATCGGATTGAAAAAAAATCAAGTGTTCAACTTTGATTAGAAATGAGTGGGGATTTCAAAAATAATCTTTATTTTAGGAGAAATCAGTGGCGTACCATCAATGTCTGCCAAAATAGGCGGGTCAAATTATGTACGAATGCCAATGGTGGAAAAAGTGATACATTAAAAAATGCTTCTTGATTCATGGTACATGTATGACGAATTTCACTAAAATATCTGAAGTGGTATTGTATCTCAAAAGGTAAGACGTTTAGGACACGTTTATATGAAGTTTTTTTCTTAAAATGGACCCAAAAATCGCCCCCATAAATATTGACATTCAATTAGGAAACACCCTGTAGTATGCAGCTTGTACTGTGTAAAGCTTTCGGGGCTATCGTCCAATGAATTTGTAGTTCTTGGGTTTTTAGGGTCTCGCCACCACGAGTGGATAACATGTTTATATAGGGTGACATAGAAAAAAGTACATTGCATAGTGCCAAGTTCCTATGAACATGGGTCCGCAAGGCCTTCGGTTAAAAGATACGGGGTATTGAATTTTAATTTTGTTTGGGATCTTTTGCATATAAAACCAAGCCTAAAACTTAACATCCCACAGCAATAATTACTCGTTAGTATAATCAAGAAGTATCCAGCAAGCATTTCTATTTGTTGTCACACGTAACCACACAGGTTTCGTTTTTATTCCGGTTTATAGACATTTCTCCCAACCATATGGTGCATCACAAAGCTGACATCTATATGATAGTCTGGTCATCTTAGACACAAAATGCGGCTATGCGGAAGAAAATACTAAAAGCTGCAATTGTACGTATACAAAATTCTAGATCGTTTCTATATGCTATAGTATTTTGATCGTAGTATGTCTAGTACTTTCTTAGCACACCATAGATTGTTTTGTCGGTTAGGTTATGTGAGCTGGGCGATTATGCCTCCTTCCACTGTGACCCTATTGTGTCTATTGTGGCTCACATCTATTTAGGGTTCACCGTACAATCCGCACCCCTTAACGAAGGCGATGATCGTGAAGGGTGAAACCTCCTTGAGGTCAGAGGGTTCCAGTTGGGCGAGTCCAAAAGTCTGAAACCTAGCTCTTTCCAATGCTGGATTGAAGCGCAAAATGTGTTCCGCTGTTTCGCCCTTCACATAGGAGAAACAGCAGTTCATTGTTTGTTCTAGACCTTACTTCTGCAACTGGGTCGCAATGTCTCATCAACAGACCAACCATAATGCGGATATTATTCCTATTTCATTCTATGATCCTCGGGGAGGCCTGCCAGAGGGGTATCGTTCGAATACCTTCGAGTGTGGTAGCCTTAGCGTATCTCGCCAGTGAAGGAGTGCTTTCCTCTCTGCCCAATGTAAGTTGGTTTCCTTGACTGTGCTTTTCGCAATGCTCGCGAATGGTCCTGGTCCTATGAACAAAGATTTGGTTTCTCCTTTTACGATTGTGTCGGCATTGCCTTCCACTCCGCTATGACTTGGAACCCAAACCACAGTTACTTTGTTCCTTGTTCCAAGTTTATTGAGCAGACTTATGTAGTTCCATACAAGTCTTGAGTCAACTCTTTGACAATCAGAGCTTTCACGGCAGCCTGGATGCCTGAAAATATTTTCATAGATTTATTTGCCAGGGTTTTTTGATCAGTTACCTGACTCCCAACTCTATGGCTATCATTTATGCTTGGAAGTCTGCTCCTCTATGGAACGTCTGAGGAGCAGGCTTTTAAAATACTTTTGTCCAAATTTTCCGAATTTAAGAGAGAGGTGGCGCTGTATTCCTATAATCAGATACTTACTACTTAATGACAAAAAACAGATAGCTTTCAAGGAGGAAATCGTGCATAGACAGACAAACTGATTTAAGTTCAGTCACATAGTGCTTTCAAAGTGCATTTTGTCCCATTACATGAACAGAATGCATTTTGCTTGGGTTTATTTTCGTAAACTGTACGATACAGACCAGGAGCTGAAATGGATAGCTGTAATACGTGAGAAAAGCTAGAAGCTTTTGAATGCCCTGAGAATGATGAGAATTGTTGTTTTTGCTACTTGACAATGAAACTCAAAATACATTTTGTCCAGAAGTGACAAACTAGCTGCATCATGTCCATCAGAGACAAACAAACCGTTTTTTATTTAATTTTCCAAGCTGTTTTTCAACTTTCTTGTACCAAATTTTGCGATTGGGTACCATACATCCCATATCACTATAATATCCCAAACCATTTTTTTCACTATGATTTGGATTCTCGGTACTAGTTTTCTGCTTCTCCTGAAAATTTGTAGTAATAGACAAAATGCAATTTGAAAGTCTGCTCCTTATTTGCACTAAATGTTTCGAAAGCTGGAATATGCATCACTAATTTGGAATCCAATTTATAAATGCTACATAGACTCTCTTATACGTGTTCAACGTAATCTTAAAGTTTTTGGCTTTCAAAGTAGATGATGTGTATCCTCAACTGGGCACCCCTGAAAACCAGCTATTATCTAGATTTGGAATTCAATCTTTGAAGGCTAAAAGGCAGTATGCATCAATCATTTTTTTTATATACTTCATGACCAAATAGATGCTCTTGATTTATGGCACAGTTAAATTTATGTATTCCTTCCTTTAGAAGTAGTTATTGTGACAGGGCACGTATTAGTTTATACCCAATTTATTTCTGTTATCTCAGTGTTTTTTACTTCTTATTTTAAGATTGTCCTTTAAATGATTTCGTTATAACTGTTGGGCAATATAGGCTATTTATTTGTATTTATATAGAAGGAAAGCGAGACTTTGTCCTTGCGGGGGCCTAAAAGTCTTGGACTATTGAGCACCTTGGTGGCTACTGCCACATCTGTCACGTTTAAACTATGTCATTTACGGTAATTTAGTGATAGAGAAAACTTTCAAGATGACTAACAGGTTACTTTCAGGTACGTCATATGCCAGAAACAGTTGTTGTAATAATATACACTTTTACAGATGCATATTATTGAACAGATCTTTCTATTCCGAAACTACAGCTAACGCCACCTTGATAATTATTAGCAGATTTGTGCTTTGTTGATTATTAGTAATTTTATATTAAATTTACGAGTACATTTTATAATTAGTTCAAAACATTCATTCTATATGTGCGTGCCATGTAGATTCATACGTTTAGAGGGATCGCAGCGAATGGGATAGCTTAATGAAAATGACTCTTGATGAAACGCCAATATTTACCAAAAAAATGAAGTCAAGTTGATTGACTGAGAACTTCCTACACATTATTTTCCCATAGCATGGCGCTATACGCGAGAGAGAGAGAGAGAGAAAAACTGTGTTATGCCGTCTTTCTTTCACAGGGCAATCGATAGCCTGTCATGAATACAACAACATTTTCAGTTTTACAACCCCCCACACGCAAACTACCGCAATTTTCCCCCATCCAAAAAAAACTAAGTAATGGTCAGGAACCCGAAGTTTGAACTGTTTTTATATTTTTAGTTTTTTTGTTTTTGCTGTGCCGTCACTGACACGTTTTCTAAAAAAAGGACCCGTTTTCCAGCCTTGATAATGATACTGTGCCAAAATTTCATTAAAATGCATTCAACAGTTTCCTCTTTACACAATACAAAACGATCTGAGGAAATACCCGTATGTAAACGTCAGAAAATTCTAAGAACCTTGGTTTCTGTAATAGGCAAGGTAATGTTCTGATGGACTTAAAAAACTGTATTGTGCCGCTAGGTCTTTCCTGCACAGGTCAGTCGACAGTCTATTATGAATACAATAAATTGTTTTACAGCCCTCTACCACCTAACTACTTACCTAACCTAACCTAACCTAGAAAATGATCACGAACAACTAAACCGCCTAAAAACGAAGTTTGAGGAATATTTGAATTCTTTCGTTTTTTTTTTTCTAATTACTCCGTGCACAAATATTCAAAATTATACCAGTATTACATACTACAACCCCACAGCACTTCGCTACCTAATTTCATTACAATCCATGCAGCGGTTACTGAGATTACGAGGCTAGAACACCAACAAACAGACCGACTGACGGAAAAAAGTGACTTGGATTTTCGTTATGTAGATATCATAAAACGCCCAAAAAGCGTATTATCTTAAAATCGAACATTTTTTCGATCACAATACTCCCCTACCGAGGGTAGTAAAAGGACGTAGCGTAGAAATAACGAATCACTGATTTTTTATTGGTGCCATTCAGGCATCAATGACTACAATTCATGATTATAAATATAAAGGGAATACAAGCTAGTAGTTCATTCGTACATTGCGTCTATAGCTTGATGGTGGGTCATTCGCAGTTTTAATTTCCAGATGACGGCGACGATTCTGGTTACAAAATATTTGTATACTGCTCGCTAGTGGAATCCGGACACTGAGAAAAAAGGGTTCCAGTTGATGAAATGCGGTAGGACTGAATACAATAGTAAATGGAATCATTTGCCATAATTAGTTTATAAAAAAATACAACAGATCAATAATGGGCGAGTCGTCCCTGTTGACGAATGCACTCCTCTAGCCAACACGTCATGCTCGTACGGGTTGTTGATAAACTCTAGAGGTACAGCTCCCCAATGTTCCAGTTTGTTCAGCGTGGTCGGAGGATTGGGTAAATCGTCTATCGGCCCATTCAATCCCATACTTTTTCAATTGGCGATAAATCGGGTGATCGTGGAGGCCAGGGCAGTACCCTGACCTAGCTTCCTGTAGGAACCTCATCGATACCCTTGCAATATGAGGACATGCATTATCTTGCTAGCAGAAATCGTCTTCGGAGCCGCTGGCCACTCCGCATCCCATTGTTAGTGTTCTTGGCACCAATCCAACCATTGGCGACGATGAGTTGCAGTGAGTGGAACGAGTAGATGCGGATGATATGATCCTAAGCCCATTTCACTCAATCTGTGGTATACCATGCGGACTCGAATGGGCCTCTCTATAGCTGCGTATCAAGCGTCAGGAACAGCTCGAGTGGGTCGCATTCTGTCTCGAAGGGGCAGTTGTCGTAGATGACGACCTTGCCAGTCTGTAGCTCTTCTTCGAGCTCCAGAACCTCTAGCTCACTGAATTCGCCCTTCTGCGATCCATACGCACCATCTACTACAACTGTAGCTACACTACGCCACATGGTTACAGCAATTGCTCTTAAAGAAGCAACACGTTCTACGGGGGGCATCTTTACATAACCAACTGGTCTCTCGCCACATTCCCACATAACACTATATGGATATGTACATTAGATATTCCAGTTTGAACATGTATATTTTGAATACCCATAGGACGTTAAATGTACATATGAAAAATGATATACACTAGTGTAATATACTATGTATGTTCACGTAGGTATATCCATATGTGAATATACATAAGATGTTGGTCTATGTATCATATATAAAACTAGTGCGGCCATTGCTGATTTCTAGTCATTCCGTTGTACGACTCGTCCGCGTCCTTCGCGTGTGTGCTAGTGCTGGTTGTGCCTGATTACCTGATCGAGTGAAACATTGTGCAATGTTACTTATCTTCTTACTACTGATAACATTCACATCCAGCGTTTGACGGTAAGTCATAAGCGGAACAAACCACCTACAAAATTTTATAACCTTGATTTCTTTGTGATTTTAGACATGCCATTCAACAGAAAAGAGATGACAATCACAGTAATTGATTTTGCCAAGTATTATTATTGTAATTAGAAATTGAATTAATAACAATACATAATGAAAGCATAAAGTTTGTTTATCTTACTGCCTCTACATTAAACTTTCATATACTATGCATGTGCATTAAAAGTACATGAATGTACATTTAATGGATATACCATGGATGTGTATATATCCATTGTATGTACCATGTATATAATATGCATGTACATTCTATGGATATGCCATGGATGTGAAAGTTCGCAACAAACGTACATGCAATGTATATTTTTTTGATGTCTATCTGACATCCATTGGACATTCTTGCTCCATTTGTGGATATACATATCCATTGATTTGATATCCATTGTATGTACATTGTTATACTTTTGTTATGTGGGTTATTTGCAACACATATCGTCGTTTTTGAATCGACAAAAGGCCACGCTTTATTTTCACACGTCTAGAGTTTTTTAGAGGTACCATGTAGGTGAGTAGCATCTAAACGAACAAAAAATTATTACATTTGTACCAGAGATGGTCCTGCC
This sequence comes from Callosobruchus maculatus, assembly GCA_951848785.1. NCBI lineage: Eukaryota > Metazoa > Arthropoda > Insecta > Coleoptera > Chrysomelidae > Callosobruchus > Callosobruchus maculatus. Next base: position 3,765,118 of record CATOUR010000296.1, read on the forward strand.
AAGTTGTGTACAAATTTTGAATGCGAATATCCCTTTTATCTTCTAGATGTTCGGATTTCACTTGCGAGTAGTATATATATGATACATACGAATTTGTTCATACTATTGCCTCTACATACCTTCTAAATAATTAATTCTTTAATAAGTACGGCACGACGAAAATTGCTGTTGTCCACGTACACCATTAAAGCCCTTGTCATTAAAATATAGTTGGTAAACGGTTAAGAGGTTTGATTGCTTTTAAACTGAATAACAATGAGCTTTGTTCTCTATATACAAGCATTGTAATTTCGGGAGAGTGAAATGAACTGAAAATAATTTGGCTAATAGGCACGAATATCCTGGAGCAAACTTTCCTTCAAGTACAAAGGAAAGTACACACTTAAAGCAATTGCTTAGTAAAACGGACTATGCCACACCTTTTTAGGAAGAGCAGGTCTACGCATTTTTGACTTGGAACAGCATAAGATTATTCTTTTCGTCTGTATCATAGCGTAAAGGGTACAGCAGCACAACTGAAACCAAATGTTTGAGATGTTGATGACCTTGAATTTATTGGGTGTCGCGTCGACTACCGCGTTAAGGGCCCCACAGACATCGTTCTTTTTCATCAGATTTGCACGACGTGCCAACTGATGTCGGTTAAACCGATGGAACGATACCTCCACAAACTTTTCGGTTTTCTTTCAGTTTCTCGCAAATTTTTGGTCCGTTAACATGGATAATACTTTAGCATTGGCGGCGGCTTTAGCTATTAAAGTGAAATACAGCAAGAAAAAACGTTCTAAATGGGTGAAACAGTGGCTTTTAAAAAGAGGCCAATTCTCCCATTTAAATCTATTAGAAGAATTGCGTCTGGAACCAGCGGATTGGTACAATTATTTGAGGATGGATGAAGAAACATACTTAGAATTACTTAATTCAGTAGCACCTCTAATAAAAAAACAGGATATTTGGATGAGACAAAGTATTTCCCCTCATGAACGTCTGACAGCACATTTTTGATAGATGTCGGTAACCCTAGATACGCTTACTCGAAGGCAACCAGAACGACACTGCAAAATCCCGTCGTGAGTGCACGATGAACGGCCACACATGTACCGAGTTGCACGATGGCGTTCGTAACCGACAGGTAAAATCAAGCTCGGACAGATTTTTTGGAACGACGGTCAACACGACGGTTTTTCGGTACTCATGGACCGAAATGAGTGTGATCGGTTGGCACGTCGTGCAAACCTGATGAAAAACAACGATGTCTGTGGGGCTCTTTAGAGAAGCGATCCATACCATACAGGACCTGAATGAGAATATTATATCTGCAAATCCCATATTGATTTGAATTACATGTACGCCCAGGTACGAGGGTACGCATAACCATTAAAAGATAACAAACTATGAAAATATAATACATAAACAATTTGGGCCGGTAATAACTCGGTAATCCCGGAAAACCGGTAAAAATCCAATAAAATAACTAAATAAGGCCCTGGGATTCACGATGTATACTCGACAACAGCAAAGCGTATACCGAAAGTGACCTAATCTTCTGCACAGGAAACACATCGGGAAGCAGTCGAAGAAGTTTGTACATGTTTTTCGCACCAATCTGAAGAGTTGCGCTGCTGGTTTGTATTGCATTCCTGGATGGTTTTTGGATTATCGTCTGGTTCCTTTCGTTTCTTCTCTGGGGAATGAATGATGTTTATTCTAACTGTAGTGTAGCAGTTTGAGGTAACCGTGAAATATTCATGAGGATCTACCCATACATCAAACAAGAAGATCGCTCCCATATATCAGCTGGACATGGTATGTGTTAAATTTTCACTCGGCCTGGCACTTCTTCACAACTTTTAATTACACTTGAATTCTTACCTTTCACTACATTTTTTCTTCAGAACGAAAACTGTAAGTACTAGCAATATGCATAAAATACCAGGTAATCACGTTCTCTTTTAATTGATATTATACGCTTGGATCTACATCCGTATTAAAAAGAAATTAAGAACCTACTAAAGTAAGTAACTACTTTTCATAAATGAGGCAAGATTTTGATTGCCGATGACGAATTACTATACTGATATGATATTACAGTTGCATAAGTAGAGATCTACGATCCTGGAAGGTGAGTATAGCTATTTGACACGTTGACTGCATCACCAGTCATTATTTGAAAAATTCTGTTTATCATTCATTAATAACTATATTATTGATTATTTATATGTTTACAGGATGTCTGGATATTCAGCCGGGAATGCTTGACAAGTGATATAGACCACAGTTCTATGAACATTGAGATAGGAACATGAAGCCTTAAAATGCTTAACTTTTAAGATAAAGGGTCTCAAAGCTTTAAATTTATTTTAGTTTTTTCTCAGTTATTCCACAATAACGTGGCACAGTGGTCTAAAATTAGGTATCGGTGGCTTTTTTAAGGCGAGAAATACATATTTAACAACCGTTTTTCTATCATGAATAGAGAGCGCCACCTACTGTATATTGAACCCATTTAAATTATTAATTTTTTTTCCGTTTTAGTACATCAATATATTAGTTTCCTCGATATGTTTTACATGAAAAAGGTAGGTATACCTAGTTCAAGTCTTTAGAGGTAACCGTCTTCGAGATACCATTCGTTGCAATTTCCAACGCGACTGAATTGTCGATATCTTCGCACCAATGAATATACGGGTCATACTTTTAGATACCATTAAAGAAGTATTCTTCAACTTCAACACCACCTATTTTAACATTATTAGATATGTTTTAAACACCTCTTTAGATCTAATACTCATCATCATAATAGTCATAATGTCTTAACAGACATGTTGTGAACTCGTAAAATGCATTAAGTCGGAGCTAGAGTATTGCCGACACGAATATTATCAATAGTTTCGAGAACTGTAGCTCGCCATCGTTCGCGATTGACTGTCAGTTCAGTGGCGCTCTTGGTACTCATATCTAGCAGTTGTTTCGTCGTATCCACCTAGCGTGTAGGGGAACGGCCACGGCGCCGCCTACTCGGGGCGTGACCCTGAACTACAAGTTTCTCCGTATTATCGCTTCTGTGAATATGGCCGAAGAATGTAAGCATTCTCATCGACACAATGGAGGATAGCCTCTTTGAATTACCAAGCTCATCCAATATGGAAACATTAGTTCGATGGGCAGTATAATAAGGAATTCTCAGCATTCTCCTCCACGTCCACATTTCAAAAGAATCTATGCGAGCTCGATCTGCCTTTTTAACAGTCCAAGTTTCCGAGGCATACAAAAATATGGAGAACACAAGAGACTGAACCAGTGATATTTTGGTAGCTTTAGTGATGTTATGGTCACGCCATATTTTAGTAAGCTTCGTCATAGCCACCCGTGCCTGATGAATGCGCCGTCGAATCTCATTCTAATCTAATCTAATATTATTCTTCCGAAAATACCGATAATTCTTTCGATCACATTTTACAATTAATTAGGGTGCCCGGGAGATTTCAATAAAGGTTATCTCGATAACGGTTACTTCTAGCGACTTAAGCAAAGTATACTTTTTTTATGTAGCACATAACACAAGCGAAACTTCGAGTTAATTTATGGGCCCTCTAAAAAACAAATTTTCCTAAATTTTTTGTGTACTAAGTTTTGTCGGCCAAAGCGAAACTCTGATATTGCGAAAACGATTTTTTGATATTTACATTGATGCACTAAACCGGAAAAAAGTTTTATTAACTTAAAAGAGTTCGATGTGCCGTAGGTGGCGCCATCTATTAATGCTAGCAAAACCGCGATTGAATTTGGATTTCTCGTCTCAAAAAACCTCTCAACATATAATTTTAGATCGTTGTGTTATTTTATTGTGGAATAATAATTGAGAAGAAACAAAAATAAAAGTAAAACTTTGACACCCTGCATCTTGAAAATTAAACATTTTAGCCATATAGCTTCATGTTCCCATCTTAGTGTTCATAAAAATGTGAGGTCTATCACTTGTCAAGCGTTGTCGGTCTATTGTATCTAACAATTAGAATTGTATCGTCGACGTTTTTATTCCTGGTCACTCTTGACAAATATTTGTAGAGTTCTATGAAGATAACCCAAAATGCTTGAACCCACTCTGTTCTGACATTTACCTTGACCTCAGAGTAACAAATGAATCATTAGAGGTAGTAAACAAACCACTTCAGCATGGCGTGCTGAAAGCCATCATCTTTGATACTTCAGCGTCCAAACATTGATCAGCTGTGTCCTCGCAGTGACAGTTCAAATTGTAAACAATGCTGTGTAACGCCAACTAACCTGAAAATCCTTCCAATGTAACCCATGTTACAAACACTGCACTTTTTGAGTTCCGTCTCGAAAAACTGTTAAACTACACTCCAATATCGCACAGCAAGTCCGTAAAGCTTCACTACAGTTACCAACAAATAGCAAATTCGATTTTACCAAGCATAAAAGACGCACAAACAATAAACAAAGCAAACGTTTGACATTCGAGGGCTTGCGGTATTGAGAACTGCTCAAAATTTTGCAAGACTTCAGAATTTGCGTTTATGATGAAGAAATATCCAGTAACTCAGTAGAGGTCAACATAACCATTGATTTTGCTGTAATCATTTCTGAACCATCAAAATACCGTCTTTTTTAACGTAGAATGGAATATTTCTGAATACTATACAATTAAGACGATAGTAAACAATTATGATTGCCGTATCTGGTGGTCAATATGACAACGTAAAGAAAGATGTCGGCCTATTAGAAATAGTTGTTTACTACCTCTATGTTCAGTTGTTAATCTGAGACAGAACGGTGCAAAATTTGAGGTCTGATTATCAGCTAGTCCGTGATTGATAGCATATTATGTGGAAAAGCATTATAACCAATGTAAGAAGACCTATGCATAGAAATTCGTTAATACACTGAGAACTTATTGCATTCCGTGTAGGTATATTCAGTTTTCTATTTTTAGATGTGTGAGGTATTTCGATACCTAACGGATTCGGTAAAACTCGTTCTTAACAAAAATGGAGTGCCGACCTACAATTCCCATTCATCGTTCGGAAATAAATCAACGATTTCATCTCGAGCATCCGTTTAATTTCATAATCACTGAAGAGAGAAGCAAGAAATTATTTGAATATCGATTTTCGGTAAAATAGAGAAGTAATACGGCGGACTGCTTTCTGTCGCTAATTAGTAATCTCCAAAGATTAATTGAAATCTTGTGTTCGTTTAATTGTAAGCACCAAGTCACGCAACTATATAATCGAAACGTTGGTAAAATGATGGTAAATTTAGATACTTTTTCATTAATACTGAGTTGGGTTGGTGTACTAGGTTTTGGTGATGATGTGAGAGTGGTTTGAACTTCTTCATATTCCACTGATGGGGGTCACATGTGACGTGTCTTGCTTTCACAATTACATTTGCTTCAGCAGTTTGGGCCCCATGTTCCTAAGTCGGAAACTACGCGAAGAAAAATGTTATTAGTATATTGAAAAGAATCAGGAAAAATTCAGAAAAATAAGCAAAAAGCGGGAGAACTGGAAAATAACTCTAAAACATTGGGAAAAATATGAGAAAAAAGGAAAAAATGAGGTGAAAACAGAATTCAGAAATATGAATTTTAGAAAAATTGGAAAGAATAGGGGAAAGATTGAGAAAAACAGGGGAAAATAGGGGAAAAATAGAAAAAACCCGAAAAATTGGGAAAAATATAGGAAAATAGCGAAAAATGCGGCGAAAACAAAGAAGAATTCATAGGTATGAATTTTAGAAGAATCGGAAAGAATAGGAGAAAGATTGGGGAAAAGAAGGAAAAATGGGGATAAAACTGGAAAAAACCCCGAAAAAATGAATACAAATATGGGAAAAACATGACAAAAATCATGAACATTCTTGAAAAATTGGGAAAAATGAGAAAACACCGAAAAAAATTTGGAAAATTTGGGGAAAATCTAGCAAAAATTACGGATAATTGTGAAAAACTTCAATAATTTTGTATAACTTGAACTTATAGCATATTGCATTGTAACTATAAATATTTTTTGACTGACATCTTACCAAACTACATCACACGAGGCGCTTTTGAATCCAGATGAACAGGTACAGATGCAAAGAAAAATGTTATTAGAATATTGAAAAAAATTAGGAAAGGTTCAGAAAAATGAGCAAAAAACAGAAGAACTGGAAAGTAACCCTAAAACATTGGGAAAAATATGAGAGAATGGCGAAAAAGGCGGCGAAAACGTAGTTTATAGCCAACTAATAATTTTATGGTAACCAGTTTTGGAACTGGACAATTTTGAAGTTTTTTTTTAAATATCGGTATCGTTGTGATGAAGGTGCATATTACGATTGCCTTCAAAAATAGATCCGATAGATATTCCCCACGCATCAGGCATCAATTTGTAGCTGACGAACAGCTTGAAACTAATTCATTATTTTGCTTTCAAAGAATACAGATCTATTCAGTGAATAAGGCAAGAAGCAAAGAAGGTATAAAAGTAGTTTTATATTACAAAAAAAATACAGCGCATTGAATACTTCTTTTAGTTTATTGCCAGTTTCTACCAAAACATTTTAGTTTTAGAAACGACCCATGACTCGTAGTACATAAAAAGGAATGCATTTTTTCTCCCTATGGATAATTTTTGTAATTTTCAGGGATGCATATTTATATATAAAAAATGCAGTTATTTGTGCTACTGATAAAAAATACATTTGGGTGGTAATGCTTTTCATAAGGAAAATGTATAGAATAGAAAAGAATTTATAGACCGTTAAATTATAACATGTTTACAGTCACACGTGATCAGTTTGAGTTTATATTAACACTAACAAAGTCTACAAACTTCTGTATGGAATAAAAACAATGATCTACAGTAAGGACTTAATTAACTTCTTTAATCTAAATTTGTTCAATAAATCTATATTTACATTTATGAAGTATTTTCTAACTAGGTTGTATAACTGTGGGTCAATCTTATTAAGTTTGGTAATCTCAATCCGAGAGTAATCGCTTCGTAAGGTATTTTTCGTCCGGGTATTAAAGCTATGCATGTCTGAAGACTTCCTGTATTTGGTTAAGTTCATTTATGTACTTGTAGATGCAATACATTCTCCAGAATTATTATACACGGCCGTGGTAAAATGTTATGCCTACGGAAAATCTCCTTACATGGGGCATACATTGTAGCGCGATCAAAAATCAAGACGGCTTTCTTCTGAGGAATCAAAACCTTACCCACCCAAGTGGAGTTACCCCAGATCAAGATACCGTATGCTAAATGACAGTGGATGGTTGTATGGTACACCCTTTTTAAAACACTAGTGGGTAAAAATAAACTCAAGTATTGCCGTAGCACTAATATCTGTGAACAGCTTCTGGAACACGTATAGGTTATGTGATCACGCCAGTTTAAGCCGGAATCAAGTACCACCCAGGAATTTGACTGGCTCAGATTTTTCTATAGGTTGTCGGAACAAAAAGCTATAGTTTGAGATACACCGCGCTTTATGACCAAAGTGTCAGAGTTCTCTTCATTGACTGAAACATACTGTTTTCTGTTGGACAAGTATGACCTCAAGAGTTCCAAAATACTGCCCCTAATGCAATAGTATTCCGACTCCATGACCAAAATCTCAGGATCAACATAGTCGAAAGCTTTGGTTAGGTCACAGAGCTCCACTGCTGCAGCTGATCCCTCATCAAAACTCTCGAGTAATTATTGATAGCTCTGAAACAAGAATAGAAAGATGTGATTTCACAACAAGATCAAGATTTTGGCTACAGGTGCAACTCTCACCCAAAGCTAACAGATTTACTACTATCCTGTGATTTTATTTATTGACAAAATATTTTATAAAGTAGTTTCAACATGTGGTATATTCTCGCTAATCTATGATGTAGAACGTTATATGGGAGCTACCCCATATAAGTTGTGTATTTTTTGTTCTTTTTTTTTACAACAGCAGGCCTTATTTCTACATTTAGTGTGTATTGATGAAAAACTAAAAAAATACACTGTTCAACCTACTGTACCTCAGAAATGGGGCGTTGTTACGGGTATACTATTTTCACATTTAATGGTATGCTGTCATATTTCATAATTTCTTCCATGATTACGGCAGACCCTGTACAGCCTGTGATATCATGTCGCCTATGCGGCAAGCTATGTTGTTAAATCGCAGAGAACAATTATTAAATTTCACACCAAATGTCTAAAAATAGACAAATTATAAAATATAATAATTATAATAGAGTAATAATAAAACTATGCGTTACTATCTAGGAGAAAAATACTTATCACAAATTATTGTTTCAATGCTTTTTCCTGTTTCAAGCTGTCAATACTATTTACGAGTATACTGCAAGCAGCTCTTTTATGAAGCAAGTTTATTAAGGCTTACCAAAACGACTTGTGGTGGTAAGGCCACAGCATAATAAACAACCAGCATAATATCTCCGAGGATTTCCTATATAAAAATGGTTCCCACAAAATTTGACCTTGGGAGGATTTATGGATGATTTTACGGCTGCGAAGTTTGGGTAAAGATGCGAAAATGAAAATATCGATACCGGTACCAACTCGATGTTTTTAGCCTCATATAGGCGCATTTGGTTCGTACAGAGCATTTGGTGCAACTGATTACACCCCTCAATAATTATATTACTATTTTCGATACCGATACAAAAGTACGATACCAGCTTGGAATGCCTCAAAAAGTATCGATGACAAAAATACTCGATATTAGTGCAGAAGTATCGAAGTATCTTTAGCATCCCTACAAAAAATCATCCAAAAGTGGGGATGCGCCTGTAATTTCCGCCAACTTGAGTTATTGTGCTGGTTGTTTATTATGCTGTGGTAAGGCAATCCAATCCACCCTTACGATGAAGTTCCTTCTAATCAAACTATGGTAGCTTATTATAGTGTTTCTCTCTATTATTAGTAACTCACTGACTGCAGGCGATTGAATTGAATTCGATATTATAAAATATTTGTGTAACTAACATGAGCTTATTTCTTCCAGGTAAGATTCCAGCTGGATAGCTATCAAAACAAGCTTACGATCATCCGGAGTGTGAACATGTCACAACATGACAGGATGATATAATTTACGAGCTTTCGCAGATTTACTTTGAACCGTAAGTACATTCACTAAACATACAGCTATAACATCTTTGCAGAAGTTAATAGACAAAACCCTCTGCAGCTTTGAATGCTGATGCCTATGAGTCAACTTCTGGTAATACGCACGTATTATCTAACAGTATTAAGTCATGTAAATGACACTAGTAAACCTCCGTGTATGGTCTAAAACGTAAACCATATATAGGGTATCCCTTGTTTCCTTGACACGTGACCTTCTCGTAACAAAGAAAAGTTTAAACGACAATTCAGTGGTATTTTAGGAGGTACCAAAGGATCTATCAAATCTAGCTTTCATAATATTTTTTTGTACTTCAACCCTTGAAATTAATCCCCCAACTTTCTTTCTCCAAATAGCATCCTATAGCTTTTTCTACAAAAGTGAAGTCGATATTTCGTTTAAAATCTTGTAGTACCTTTGATTTCATACACAAACCAATTTTTTTTCGGAAAATTATAAGCATAAGATAAATAAAATAAGAATTTGACGCCTAAGATTTTTATAACAAAAACGGATAAAACAGAAAACTATGTGGGCCTTTCAAGGGTACTAAATAACCTAGGTATCACACCATGCTTCCCAAACATTCATTTTCGTACTTCAACCCCTAAATCTCACCCCCAACTTTTTTTTCAAATAGCACCCCACAGCTATTCCTAAATAAGTGAGGTCATTATTTTATTCAAAATCTTGTAGTGCCTTTGATTCTATATACAAACCATTTTCTCCTAAAGTCATAAGCATACTATAAACAAAATAAGCATTTGTTTGAGGCGTAACGCTTCGTCATAAAAAAAGGATAAAAAATGTATGATTTCGAATCCTTATTTTCTTAATCTTATGCTTAAGAATTTATAAAAAAAAGGTTTATGTATAAAATCAAAGGTACTACAAGATTTTAAATGAAATGAGGACTTAATTTATGTAGGAAAAACTATAGGGTGTTATTTGGAGAGTGATATTGGGGGGTGAGTTTTAGGGGTTGAAGCAGAAAAAAACATTTTTGAAAGCTAGGCATGATGGACCCTTTTATACCTTCTACAGTACCACTCAATTCTCGTAAAAAAATTTTTTATTACGAGAATTTATGATATAGTTGTAACCGTTTTTAATGTGGAGTGACTGTCTATACTCACTCACGAAATATGAGAGATTCAGGGTTTCATAAATAGGGCTATACCTAATCGCATGCTGATGATACAGTTCATATGATTATAAAACATAAAACGTTAAATCACAGTCTCAAACCGTTTGATGCTACTCGCATCATATTTGTAGAGATCACATTTTTAAATCGCGTAAAACTGGTCGCCTATGTATATGGTACAAAAACAGTGCAAACCTTTGGCCGTCTTTTTTTCCACCCATCAATACACCAGATGGCGCAAAAATGCATTCACATCCCTTTTTTTTTAAATGGAAGTAGCCAGAAACTATGATTCACTAGGAGGTTATAAGGCCTAGAAGCAATCATATCCAATGGCCTAGTCTAAAGAGGCCTAAGAGTGCAAAAAACCGCAGCATGCAGGATCAAAATAGGCCTGTCGGATCCCATGTCTTACTATTGAAGTTTCTCATCTATAGTCGATGATATCTATGATAGCTAATATTGGTTGAGCGCCACAGGCTTGGCGGTAAATGTACATAATTATTCATTAAAAAAATGGAATCCTTACTGTAATTTGATTTTACGATAATTATGATGTAAAATATATTTATAGCATCTAAGTGGTATAAGGCCTTGTAGAAGCCAAATAATCAAAGCTGGGTTATTCGCCAATCATTTATGACAGTATAATTATATCCTGGAATATTTCAACCAACCAAAATAATCAAACAGTTCAATAATCAGCACTGAACTTTTGCGTATGACCAGTAAGCCAAATACTACTGATAATTAGTGGATAATTGTAATTTGTACAACTTACAAATGGATATTTAGACCCTGAAAAAATCTGATCAGAGCATGGTTAAACGGAAACAGTGCACTGCACCAATAGATCAAATTATAACATCAATTTACGCTTAAACAGTTATGCTGTCCAGACTCTATTGTCTACCTGATTGTGTTCCGGTGAATGGTCTGAGAAGTGTAATTTAATTGAGATCACAAAGGAATTAGTCGACGTCAGTATTACCAATCAACAGTAGTTTTCAGTGACGCGGCACCATAGAAAAGGAAATAGAAGACTGATCAGTCATGCGTCAAATTTTAAACAAGCGATATTGAGAAGAAGTATAAATTATACATTTACATTTTTTGATTAAACTTTCGCTATTTTATAATATTACTGTGAAAACTATCCAGCACGTTTTCTATACTGGGTGTATCCGCGATGTGTGGATGGACGATAAGTGCTTTCCTATTTGAGATAGACAAAAACATTTCAAATAAAAATGTAATAAAATCTATGTTACAAAAATGTTTATCATTATACAGTGTGTCCAGAAAAATAGAATCTATGTTAAAAACAGCTGAACTATGTACAGTTTGCTCTCAGATTGGCTGAACGTAAGGGTATGTAGGTACGTATCGCCATACCACAGAGATGTCTACCGCTTCGTTCTTCTTGATCGAAAAGCTTTTCTGGCTATCAGAAGCAAGAAGAGAAAATGTTATTAAACGAAGCTTCGTGACGAGGTATTTTTTTAGTCATATGTAGGTGTACCAAAGCCTGACACCAATACCAATTAAAAACGATTTACCGACCGAAAGTATTCCCTCAAATCTTGTTAATTCGCTGCCGTTGATTTCAGACGTACAAATGGCTCTGAAAAAGTATAATAGTAATAATACTCAACTTCCCAACTGATTTAGGTATCTCCTCCGCTCAATAGGTAACAATTAAAATTGTAGATTAGACTCATGGCAGCTTTCTCTATCTTTGGAAGCAGGTCTTCGATTATTCGCAGTAGTAAGTTTGTCTCCAATATCACTGTCCCGCGATCATTATTTCTTCTTTCTTCCAGTGCCCTCTTTTGTCAACTTTCCCATTTCAAAATTAGTTGAGCTTCCTCAAATTCTTCAAACCGCATTATGAGGCCCAAAATAGTAGTTTCCTACAGGTGCCCTTTGCTAAATACTGAAAGTAAAGTAGGTCGCCCAATATTGTGGGACCAAGAATTTATAGCAAGCTGCCCAATGATATGAAGTTCTGCAAATCACTGATATATTTCAAACAAAACCTTAAGTTTTGTTGTTAGATAAGTGTTTGCATGACGTCACAGATTTTGTAAATATTCATACTTTGTACTGTTTGTACTGCATTTATTTCTTTTGTTTATACCGAGTGTCCCACCATTTTCACATTATCACATCCACAAATCCAGTTGTTTATATTGTACATATTTTGACTGAACTTCCGTACTCGGCTTTTAACATTCGACGAAATAGCCACATGAAGATTTTCGATTTTTTTTGGGTACTCCCGCCCGTCCGACATCTGAAATTTTTTATTTTCGTCAAACGAGACTGAGACTCAAAATTGCGACTGGATTTGTAGTCAGCACCTTGGAATTATCCGAAATGCGGGGTTTTATCTCAATAGAAAGCCAAATAAAGATTTTAGATTTTTTTAGGTACTCCCGCCCGCCCGACAGATCTGATTTTTTTTATTTTCGTCAAACGAGACTGAGACTCAAAATTGCGACTGGATTTGTAGTCAGCACCTTGGAATTATCCGAAATGCGAGGCTTCATCTCAATAGAAAGCCAAATAAAGATTTTCGTTTTTTTTTTGGGTACTCCCGCCCGCCCGACATCTGAAATTTTTTATTTTCGTCAAACGAGACTGAGACTCAAAATTGCGACTGGATTTGTAGTCAGCACCTTGCAATTATCCGAAATGCGGGGTTTCATCTCAATAGAAAGCCAAATAAAGATTTTAGATTTTTTTAGGTACTCCCGCCCGCCCGACAGATATGATTTTTTTTATTTTCGTCAAACGAGACCAAGACTCACAAATGCGAGTGGATTTGTAATCAGCACTCTGAAATTATCCGAGATGCCAGGTTTCATCTCAATAGAAAGCCAAATAAAGATTTTCGACTTTTTTAGGTACTCCCGCCCGCCCGACAGATCTGAAATTTTCTATTTTCATCAAACGAGACTGAGACTCAAAACTGCAACTGGATTTGTAATGAGCACCTTGGAATTATCCGAAATGCGAGATTTCATCTCAATGGAAAGCCAAATAAAGACTTTCGATTTTTTTAGGTACAGACAGATCTGAAAGTTTTTATTTTCATCAAACGAGACTGAGACTCAAAACTGCGACTGGATTTGTAATCAGCACCTTGAAATTATCCGAAATGCGAGGTTTCATCTCAATAGAAAGCCAAATAAAGGTTTTCGGCTTTTTTTTTGGGTACTTCCGCCCGCCCGACATCTCAAATTTTTTATTTTCGTCAAACGAGACTGGGACCCAAAACAGCGACTGGATTTGTAATCAGCACTTTAAAATTATCCGAAATGCGAGGTTTCATCTCAAGAGAAAGCCAAATAAAGATTTTAGATTTTTTTAGGTACTCCCGCCCGCCCGACAGATCTGATTTTTTTTATTTTCGTCAAACGAGACTGAGACCCAAAACAGCGACTGGATTTGTAATCAGCACTTTGAAATTATCCGAAATGCGAGGTTTCATCTCAAGAGAAAGCCAAATAAAGATTTTCGATTTTTTTAGGTACGCCCGCCCGCCCGACAGATCTGAAACTTTTTATTTTCGTCAAACGAGACTGAGACTAAAAACTGCGACTATATTTGTGATCAGCACCTTGGAATTATCCGAAATGCGAGGTTTCATCTCAATAGAAAGCCACATAAAGATTTTCGATTTTTTTTTAGGTATACCGCCCGAGAAATCTGAAATTTTTTATTTTCGTCAAACGAGATTGGGACTCAAAACTGCGACTGGATTTGTAATCACCACCTCGAAATTATCCGAAATACGAGGTTTCATCTCAATAGAAAGCCAGATAAAGATTTTCGTTTTTTTTTTGGGTACTCCCGCACGCCCGACATCTGAAATTTTTTATTTTTGTCAAACGAGATCAAGACTCAAAGATGCGACTGGATTTGTGATCAGCAGCTTGGAATTATCCGAAATGCGAGGTTGCATCTCAATAGAAAGCCACATAAATATTTTGGATTTTTTTAGGTACTCCCGCCCTCCCGAGAAATCTGAAATTTTTTATTTTCGCCAAACGAGACTAAGAATCAAAATTGCGACTGGATTTGTAGTCAGCACTTTGGAATTATCCGAAATCCGAGGTTTCCTCTCAATAGAAAGCCACATAAAGGTTTTCGATTTTTTTGGGTACTCCCGCCCGCCCGAGAAATCTGAAATTTTTCATTTTTGTCATACGAGACTGAGACTCCAAATTGCGACTGGATTTGTAGACAGCACCTTGGAATTATCCGAAATCCGAGGTTTCATCTCAATAGAAAGCCAAATAAGGATATTAGATTTTTTTAGGTACTCCCGCCCGCCCGACAGATCTGAAATTTTTTATTTTCGTCAAACGAAACCAAGACTCAAAAATGCGAGTGGATTTGTAATCAGCACTTTGGAATTATCCGAAATGCAAGGTTTTATCTCAATAGAAAGCCAAATAAAGATTTTCGATTTTTTTAGGTACTCCCGCCCGCGCCCGCCCGATAGATCTGAAATTTTTTATTTTCGTCAAACGAGACTGAGACTCAAAACTGGGACTGGATTTGTAATCAACACCTTGAAACTATCTGAAATGCGAGGTCTCATCTCAATAGAAAGCCAAATAAAGATTTTCTGTTTTTTTGGGTACTCCCGCCCGCCCGACATCTGAAATTTTTTTTCCGTCAAACGAGACTAAGACAAACGTGCGACTGGATTTATAATGAGCACCTTGAAATTATCCGAAATGCGAGGTTTCATCTCGCGTTTTTGAATATCTAAATCGGGAAGCGGTCTTCCCAATTCCTTGACTTCAATTTTTTCCTCAATCGAGTATGTGGAAAATGGCTTTAAAAAAGGATTGCTGATACTATTCATTTTGGCAACAGTCCCTTAGTTATTTCAAGTCATCACTAAATATTATTAAAATAACTTACAACTTTCACGTCGGGGCGCGAAACGACAGCAGAAATTAATCCGAATGTTCCCAATTGACAACGACAATGACAACAACAACAACTCATTTAACCTTTCGGCTGGATGTATTATAGCAGAATTGGTGCCGCTGCCAGTTTGGCTCCGATAGCGCACGCCGTGCTTCCACAGCAATAGTCTGGACGTATTTGGCGAGAAATACGAGATAATATATTGGATTCTTGTGAGTGTTTAATTTTTGCTAAATAATTTAAAAAAATAGGATGTAATATAATATTTAAAAGTAGCATAAAGAAAGTTAGTTACTAGATTTATTATAGTGGTGGTGCCATGGCTCCTTGGCTCCTTAAGACGAGTCGCCACTACTGTGACTAAACAAGCCTAACAGGACTAAATCAGTGTGCGCCCATTTAATTTACATTGACTCACCATATGAAACGCTTTTGTCAAAAACTTTTTTGACAAACTGTTTTGTTCTTTCGATGTGCGGCGGTTATAGATTTTTTTAGATTATGAGAAGGCATTTTATAACGTGAGACACGATAAATTGATATATTTGCTCAAACGACTCGGGTTAGATGGCAAGGACATAAGGATTATCAGAAACTTATATTGGAATCAGTCAGCTCATATAAAAATCGGAAATATGTCAACATCGGATATACAAATTCTCAAAGGCGTCAGACAGGGATGCATATTATCGCCATTGCTATTCAAGTTATACTCTGAGTCCATATTCCAAGAATCTTTGGAATATGTGGAAATGGGAATAAAAGTGAATAGCAAATACATTAACAACATCCAGTATGCTGACGATACGGTACTCCTAGCTAGCGATGAGAAGGAATTACAGTACATAGTGAACAGAGTCAACAATGTTAGTAAATCTTGTGGTCTCAGAATAAACATAAAGAAAACAAAATTCATGGTCATCACTAGATTAAATATTAATAATGTAAGAATACAAATAGACACTCAGAACGTAGAAAGAGTAAACCGATTCAAATATTTGGGAAACTGGCTAAATGATAAATGGGATCCTGATGAGATTAGACGTAGAATCGAAATAACCAGAAATACTTTTTTCAAAATAAAAACGATACTCTGCAAACGAGGTTTAAGTTTGACTACCCGATGGAGAGCAACAAAATGCTATGTACTGTCCACATTATTATACGGACTTGAGGGATGGACATTAAAAGCTCAGACCATGTCACGTTTGGACTCTTTTGAGGTGTGGCTATACAGACGTATATTAAGGATATCATGGACCGAGCGGGTAACAAACATTAGGGTACTAGAGGGAATGAATAAAGAACAGGAACTTTTAACCACAATAAAACGAAGAAAAGCAGCATATTCTGGCCATATTTTTAGAAACAGTAAGTACGAGTTGTACTCCCTCTTCTTCACTTCAAACTATTAAATATAATTATATTTATCGCCCTCAAACCGATTAACTGATCGTTGCGGGAAAGATCGAAGGACGACGAGGGATCGAGCGAAAAAAGTTCTCCTGGCTTCGGAACGTACGCCAGTGGTTTAATATAAGAGAGGCCTGCACAATCATTCGTTTAGCCCAAGACAGAGAAGAGTTCCAAATGATGGTCGCCAACCTCCGCTGAGGAGATGGTACTGAGAGAAGAAGGTGTGCGGCCAGCCTAAATCGATAACGAAACAAACCAATTTACACATACCGCGCAGAAGTCTACTTGTTACACAGACATGCGGTAATTATGAAATAAGATCACAAAAGCTGTTCATTCGATATCAGCGAGTATTTAGTTAGTGCACATACATACACTCAGTGTGGCCAGCGGTAATATTATATTATTATGACACATTATATGGAAAGTAATAATACCTTGCCCGAGTAATTCATATCAGCCACCAGGCATGATTGCCGGTAATAATACACTTTCTAATCTGTAATTCGATAGAATACGACATAGATTTTTTTCGTCATTTTAGCACCGTTAACGCTGCCGCTGTATGTTATCCAGATTTGCCCAGATATTGAATGATTATTTGCTACTAGATTATACAGGACGACGTGGTAACCTGACTTGCATGGGCGTCGTTATTGTAAATTTTATGGGGCGGGGACATGATATAAACATTTTATTAAAACTCAGCCGGTCCAAACGACAAGGTCACAGGATACATGCAGAGATAAAAACAGGATTTTTTCTGCTGGGAAACGAGAAAATAAACTGAAATTTATAAAAAACACAGTCCACTGATAACATAGATACAAAAATCAAGAGCATTTGTCCATAAAAATATTAAAACAAGCTAAAAAGATACAGGTACAAAAAGAGATCAAATTATGCATACAAAAATAATAATTAAAAATAATATCTTTTCGGCTGGGCAGTTCTGCAAGAAAATTAACTGACATTTATGAGATACACAATTTGTTGAGGGCATACGTACAAAAAAGAAACAAGAGCACACTGCACGTAGAAATATTAAAACAGACTAAAAGCGCAGGTCTAGAACGGGATCAAATTATGCATACAGAAAATAGTACATCTTAAAACAAGACATAGTAACCTATACCGACAAAAGGAAAATGTTATACATGAAAGTTACTATATCAACTTATCATAGATGTTAGCTGTACAGCTTTTTATATATGAACAAATGGAGATTCAAGAGCTAACAGCGATCATTTTCTGCGAAAATGCAAATTTTAAGTTTCGTATATCAAACCCGCGGATGGTACGGACACTGTATGACACATCAGTGGCTAGTGTTTACCACGATTGGTAGCGTAGCCACTTTTTACGTCACCTGCAGCGGCATTACAAGGAAACATGTTAACATCACCGGCTGCAAAATGACAGATGAGAACAGACCGGCTAAAATAGGTGTTATTAGCAAGTTCTTAAACCCCTTAATTTACGCACTCTTATTAACGTAATTGTTAGTGTGAGCACATGTAAGCGTATGCTCTGTAATTTAGGATTTGTAAAAGTTAAACAGCTTTGAAGCTCTTTCACAGCGGGCTGGGGTGTTTAACCTCGATTTTTATATATTTTCGCTTAAGTTTTAATTTTGCGCAATTTAGCAAGTATTAGTCTAGAGACAAATATCAACAAAACCAAGTTCATGATTGTTAGCAGAAGATATTCCAAACACCTGAATACACTTGAAAGGAAAGAACATCGAACGGGTCAGCAAATTTAAATACCTGGGATACATGATAAACGAAAGATGGGAGACAAGCTAGGAGAATTTTCCTTTCCTGAAACCTCGAAAATTTCTTACCAACAAAACCACAAACATTTTCAGATACAGGCTGATGAAATGTTTTGTCTGGCCTACTCTACTGTACGGCGTGGAAGCATGGACGCTGAATACAGCAATTATTAGTAAGATCATAATCATCACAATCATAGTCACAATGTCTTAACAGACATGTTGTGAACTCGTAAAATCGATTAAGTTGGAGCTAGAGTATTGCCTACACGAATATTATCACTAGTTTTGAGAACTGTAGCTCGCCATTGTTCGCGATTCACTGTCACTTCAGTAGCGCTCTTAATATCCATATCCAGCAACTGTTTCGTCGTATCTACCCAGCGTGTAGGGGAACGGCCACGGCGCCGCCCACTCGGGGCATAACCCTAAACTACAAGCTTCTCCACATTATCGCTTCTGTGGATATGTCCGAAGAATGTAAGCATTCTCGTCGACACAATGGAGGATAGTCTGTTTTGGATTACTGAGCTCATCCAGTACGGAAACGTTAGTGCGATGGGCGGTATAAGGAACTCTCAGCATTCTCCTCCACGTCGACATTTCAAAAGCATCTATGCGAGCTCGATCTGCCTTTTAACAGTCCAAGCTTTCGAGGCATACAAAAATATGGAGAACACAAGAGACTGAACCAGCGACATTTTGGTAGCTTTAGTGATGTTATGGTCACGCAATGTTTTAGTAAGCTTTGTAATGGCCACACGTGCCTGTCGAATGCGCCGCCGAGTCTCATTTTCACAGCTACCCGAATTGTCGATTAAAGAACCGAGGGACACAAAACTTTGAACTACCTCATAACGGCCTACTGACTTTATTTCTCCACGATCATCGTGATTTCTATCTGCGATCATAACCTTGGTCTTTTTGTAGTTAACATCACGACCATATGCTGCACTGTGTTGTTCTAAGACGTTTAATTGAGCTACTAGTTCTTCTTGAGAAGCAGCAATAAGGGTTGTATCGTCAGCAAACCTTAAGTTGGATATTTTGCTCCCGCCAATAGTAGTTCCGCCATTCCAGTTGTCCAATACCTGCCTCATCACAAACTCAGAGTAAATGTTAAATAAGTAAGATCGAAGCGTTCAAAATGTGGACTCTACGACGAATGCAGAGAGTGTTCTTCAGATAGCCGGTTTAGCAGACCGAGAACTGTGAGGTTACGAGTAAGATGGAAATAGCTTACCTAGGACATAGGGGCGCTATGACCTCCTGCGTCTCATTCTTCAAGGAGAAATTGAAGGAGGGAGAAGAGAAATTGGTAGAAAAAAAAGGCCACAGCTAAGGAACGTCCGTCACTGGACAGGAATAAGGATTTTCAAGAATTACAGAGGGCTGCAATTGATAGCCCCCGTTTGGGAGTGGGTTAGAATATCTCCCATCGTATATCCTGCGTGTCGTAAGAGGCGACTAAAATGTACCGAACTACTGTCGGTATAAACAGTAACCTCTTCTCAACCAACAGCTTTGGTGGACGAATTGAGAAAAGTCAGGGCACCTTCTTGTCCTTGGGGTGAGAAATTGCCCCTAAAGGCGGATGAACCAGTAGATACCATCTGGTCAATGGCATGAGGATGCAGAAAGCAAATAGGAAACTACTGCATTAAAGATCTTAATGATATCCCAAGAGAAAAACTCGTAAAATGAGTAAATGCATTTTACGAGTCCACAACATGTCTGTTAAGACATTGTGACTATGATGATGATGCAATTCATAGAAACATCTGATGAAATAAAGGATGGATGCCTACACAGGAATCTGCGTGGCACGTTAAGATGGAGAAAAAGAAGAAGAAAAATAGCTTTGCTTACTGTGCTTATGACTGGGGGTACGCAACGGTTTAATCCAAATTCTAAGTTCAAAACTATGATATCACCAACCTCTTTAGAGAAGAATGCTTGCTGCAAGCCGAGATAGATCCATTCCACCGAAGGCCATAGCTAAATTCCAATGTTTATTTTCCAGATGTCAATGCCAATCCCTCATACAAGGCGTAGCTTTCAATGTGGTAGAATTTGCATTGTCTGCATAGTACAAATAAAAGAGATCACGATGCTGTCAGAAGAATATCTGAGCACATTTTTTGCGTTGGTGACAAACACCCAAAATTTTGACAATTTTAACTGGCGTTCGCAATGAGCTAGTAAATCACATAATAGTAAAAAAAAATTACTGGCATTGCTTTAAGATAAATTGTTCTGAAAATACTCTGTTAGTCAATAGTTCAATGAAGCATAGGGATTATCTGCATCGACAATTCTACCTATAGAGCAGGGGTTCCCAATCTTTTTCAGCCCGCGGCACACTTTTAAGTTTAGTATTTTGTCACGGCGCCCTACGTTAGATAGCTATTTTAAATAGATACAGTCGAAAGGAATAGGTACCTATAATAATTGTAGACAAAACCATACCTGCCAGACATGGATCAGGCATCATCAGTACATACACCGATACACTTTTCTCAATCCAAACCTTTTTCTGCAATGAACTTGTCAAGAATTTCAAACAGATCTTGGGCCTTCCCACTTTCGGTAATGCTTTTGCAGAATGAAAGCTCTTCGGAAATAATATTATCAGCCTGAAACGTACGTAGCAAACAAGGAGTGCATCATTATTACTTTCAGTAGTCTCATCAAGCTGCAAACCAAAATCCTTGCTTTTCATCTTTTTCTATCAATTGGTAATTGAGATCCTCAGCGCGACCCGTTAAAGGCGCAGGAGGGGCAGGTGAGGGTATAAACATGGTTTTCAAGCGCCTAGGTCTATGTTTATACTTTTC
The DNA here is from genome assembly GCA_951848785.1 of Callosobruchus maculatus. Classification (NCBI taxonomy): domain Eukaryota; kingdom Metazoa; phylum Arthropoda; class Insecta; order Coleoptera; family Chrysomelidae; genus Callosobruchus; species Callosobruchus maculatus. The sequence goes on from CATOUR010000296.1 coordinate 3,786,389, forward strand.
GGCGACGGCGACGCGACGAAAGTACGTAATACCTATGTTCTTAACCACTGGCGAGCGTCAGAATAGACATTGTTGCTTTTTAGGCACCTGCAAATATTTGTACTTTACGCTAGTTGCACACACCAATTTTGGACGGTCGGTTTTGTTCCGGCCATCCAAATTCCAATAGTGAACCACTGGATGGAATGGGACTTTGCACACACGCCGACTGTAAAATACTACCGGTAAAATATCGGCGAGCAGCCGGCCACTGCCACTGTAGACCGCCGGTACCGGAACGCGTCCCGGCGACACAGTGACATACGCGGCTAGATACAACCTTGCAGACGTATCGATCGTTTACCGACCGATAGCCGCTATAATCAAACTTACTGGACGACGATAACCAATGAACTGCTCGTTTGACCGGCAAACATCCGGCTTGCGTGAAAGCATCGCTCTACCGATAAAATATCGGCCGATATTTTACCGGCCGTCCAAAATCGGTGTGTGTGTGTGCAACTAGCGTAAGACGAGCTTCGACCCACGGCGCCCCTCTTTACTTTCTCCGGCGCACCAGGGCGCCGCGGCGCACAGGTTGGGAATTCCTGCTATAGAGTATTCGCTAATGCTGTTCAAATTAGCGTACCAAGCTATCGGTTAAAACTGAAATCGGTAATTCTGTGGCTACTGCGCATGTGGTTAAGGACACATATTCTAATTAAATAAAGGGCCCGAAAACTCCCTATTAAAGAAAAAAATAGAGTGATTTGCCTCCACACGTTTGACTATTAGCATAGGAAGTAAGATATAATATACAGACACACTATCAGTCCTAGTTGTTTGGTTCTCGTTTTGCATGCCAATTTGGCCAATGTTGTTGTAGGTTAATGTGAACAAATTATAATTTACCTGAGATTTACTATGGCTATTGGAATGCATGGATTCTAAAATTTTGCGCAGCCTGCATGTGAAGATTAATGATTTTCAATATCTGTCCGATATCCTAGAACTTCGTAAGCTCACAAAACGTGCAAGTAAGAGTAAGGGTTGGTTGATGATACAGAATAATTCATTCTTTTTTTTGTAACTCTGGTAAAGAATAATTATAAACAGACGAAATCTCTAGTATTCGGATTCAGCTATGGTTTTATCATAGCTGAAGCTATTTATTTTGCTTCAAAGCTGCATAAAGCTTTAGTTCAATAATACACCTTGTATTCTTTCATTATTTTTTGCAAGAATGCTGTGGAATATAGATATGTTCACTTTCACACGATAAGAAGACAAGAAAGCTCAGGGTTAGCGGCTTGAACTTTTTTTTGAGATTACAAATTGAACGGAGTAATGGAACTGTTATGGAGTTCGACGTAGACACATGACACTATGAATTGCATTAAATAAGATAGCTCAGTGAATTGTAACAAATTAGCAAGTATACAGCTCCAGGTAGCCCATTACGTGGATATTTGCATATTTATGCGTTTGTTTTAATGAAATATTGTAGGAAGAACAGCATGTCATTATTTAATTGCATAAATAACCGTTTTACTTTTACTCATAGATTGTGAATTTCTTTTAGAATTATAGTGAATATAGATACTCATAGTTATAAACTTATATGCATTATTTCTATCGTACAATCTGTTCTCTTCATGTTCTCATATTTACTTGAAAGTGCCCTGTTTTCAACTTATGTCAAAAAATGAAGGCAGTGGAGCTTAAAAAATACCAGAGGAACTATCATACTACTATCCAAAATTCTACGGGTAAATAGAATCAGATTAGTGTTAAGGAATATTTTGGGAAATACTCTACTGAATATTGCGGACATTTCTGATAAAGTTTGTCTCAAATAGGTGAAAAATGACGCGTTTTGTAACAAATGCAGCAACGTTTGCTTCATATATCTACATTTGACGCGTCCTCTATGTTTATTATTTGATCTAGCCATAAACACACATAAATTCCCTTCTATGTGGAAATTGTCCAAAATTATACCAATATTCAAAACTGGTGACAAATCTGACGTTTGCAATTATCGTTTCCAATCCTTTCAAATTTCTCGAAATTATTTGAAATTGGTGTTTACAATGGTATATATCTATTTATTCAAATCAAATTGTGCAGTTTCAACATGGTTTTGTCCGTAAACGTTCAACTGAAACAAGTCTTGTATTATTTACGCAGTATATATGCACTATCCTTGATTCTGGTTGTCAAGTCGACTACTTAAAAAATTCTTATATTTTGGCTTTTCTCCAAACTTGGTAGCCTTTTTTACATCACACTTAAATGACAGAGCTCAATCTGTGCTTCGTAATGGATACTCATCCTCTATATATTTTGCAAAATTAGGAATGCCACAAGGGTCCAATTTGGGACTATTGCTATTCATTATTTTCATCAATGATTTAAGTGAAAAACTGATGTAAATGAACTATTTCGTGCTGATGATCTAAAAATATACTTAGAGATTTCTTCAATTGATGACTTATCAGGATGCAATCAACTCTTGATTGTATTAAAAGATGGTGTGCAGAAAATACATTATTTTTAAATCCTGTTAAATGTAGACTGTAATATTCTCCAGAAAAAGAGCTGTATTATCTTATGATTACAATATACAGGGAATCTTACCATCTATCCTCCATCGAAGGCTTAGGAGCGATATTTGATTATCTACTGAACTTTAAACGAACAAATAGACTTGAAAATATCCGAAGCTAGTGAAATGTATGGTTTTGTTGTGAGGAATTGTCGTAAATTTTATAATATTGCAGCCTTGAAATGTTTATATTTACAATATACCCGTTTCAGGCTTGAATACTGTTCGGTAGTATGGAGTCCATATTACAAATACCAAATTTACAGAATTGAAAGCATACAAAGAAGAAAAGAAGATTCCTTAGATATATATAATCTAAGAGTCATCATATTTATCCTGCATGAGGTATTAAGTATTAACTGCTGTTAAACCAACATGACATGAAGTCCCTACAATTCAGAAGGGTACTGTCCTCTATGCCGTTTTTATATAAGTTAATGCATAATAAAATTGATTGCTCTGATGTATTCGCTTGCATTTACTTTAATGTTCCCCAGTATAACTCACGATGCAACCATTGATTAACGTACTAACAATACGTAACCCTAACAATAATCCTAGATTTTATTGCAAAACCACTAGGACTAATATGTTGTTAAAATCTGTACTGTAATGTGCGCTAATTTCAATAGATCGTCAAATCATGGCGACCCTTTTATCTGCTCTTGGAATGACACATTTATTTGTTTGTCAGTTACTTTTTGTTTTTGTAAATTACTCTCTGTACAACTTTATTTGTTTCTATTTGTTTAACCAATGTATTTTGTGCTGTAAAGGATTCATTTCTGTTACGTCTTGGGTTAATTCGATAATAAAAATAGATAGAGGGAACAGATAGTACCAAAGTAGTAATTTCTCAAGTCGCAGATCCTCAATTCTGTATTAGTAGCCAAACCAAAACCGAATTAGATGATGAAACGACAATTGCGGTCTACCAAACCATTTGGCGATAGGAAACGATGCTGCTATTTGCATAAATAACTGATTGTACAGCACTGTTATTATTGTTATGCAAGAATAACATATTATGTCCGTAGCTCAGTATAGCGTATTAAGATTGGCATGGAATATTATTTCAGTCAATTGGATCGAGACGTATTGTTCATAGATTTAGTGCAGCGTTCAGTTCGCATACTTCTTTCATTTTAAGTACAGAAATAGTAATGTCCTCAATATCCTTCTGACAAGCTTGCCAGTTAATCCTTTTTCGTATTTGTCCGACCACACCGCATACGCGCTTACGTGTGGTAGGCCAACCCAAGGAATGCTAATCTTAGGTGCACCTAAAATATCTAATCCAACCTAGTTCATCTTCCGCTAATAGAAATGCACATTAGAAACTGCAAGTGTCTACATGTCTAATGATATGCTTGGAGCAGAAGTGCAATATAATGCTAGGTAATATTTAGCTTGAAAGTCATGCGTATGTGTGTGGCAATCTCGCTTCAGAGAAAGCATTGTACCTACATTGTTCTGCATATTAAAACTTCAAAGAGGAAGTGTAACAATCCATTGCTATCTAATTGTGGGATAATATTTCAGGCAAATACTAAAAAATAGAGTAGTAGTAAATTTTAAATCATAAACTGAGACACTTTCAAATATTTTGGTCCGTACATGGACGACGTCTAATGAACAGTGTGAACCGATTTTCAGACGCATATGGATTATGGTGTACGCACTCTATGTTTCTGGTTGTAGTTTTTTCACTCAAATACAGGCAAAATATCAATAAGCGCTGAGCGCGATGAAAACTCTGGTAGTACATCTGTAGATCTAACCAGATTAATTATCAGGCTCACCTATACTTGAGTCTGAAGTATCTTATGCTCTCTTGAACTCCTGGACAGGACAATATACCCTCAGAAATTCTCAAATTGGTAGACCCAAAACAATTGTGCAGATTTTTGAACACTATATATCACACGGGAAGAATACCTACGGATTGGGTGAAGTCCAAATTTATAGCTATCCACAAAAAAAGTAATTCAAAAAGATGTGACGAACACCGGTTGATATGTTTGATGAGTCATGTCATGAAAGCCTTCCTGTAGGTCATCCATACCTAAATATATAGAAAATGCGAATAGTGTTCTGCAGAAACCCAGTTCGGCTTCAAAAATGGCTTGGGCTCAAGAGAGGCGCTGTTGTTAATGAAACTCCAAGTTGAAAGATGTTATGACCAGAGGATAGACGTTTTTATATGTTTTGTTGACTACAAGCAAGCATTTGATAATGTCTGCCATGATTTTTTTTATTCTAATGTCAAAAGACATCGATCTTTATGACAAAGACCTAAGAATACTTATACAACCTGTAATGGAACCAAAAAGCAGGCCTCAAAATCAATAACTCATTGTGCTCAAATAAAATACCAATCACAAAAGGTGTAGGACAAGGCTGTACAGTGCACACTCTCACCTTTGTTATTCAGTGTATAGGTCGAGAAAATTTTTCATTTTGTACTTGAAGACGAAACGAAAGGTATCAAAATAAAGGGCTTCCCTATAGTAATAGCCTAAGACATGCTGATGACTCCGCAATAATAGCAGACAACATGAAAGACCTTAATTTTATCGTGGACAAAATAAATAGAATGGCCCAAAGATCAATATAACAAAAACTAAATTAATGATTGTAAGTCGAAAACATCATGCTTTGATCAGCTTTTCATAGACAACGAACAGATCGAACGAGTAGACAAATTCAAATGTCTGTTTTCAACACTAAATGCAAGATGGGACTGTGACGAAAAGATTAAAATACGCAGTGAGATGGAATACTTTTATAAAGTTTAACATTTTTTTTGACGCCACTAAACCTCATAATCCTAGTGGTAAAATGTTATATATCGCCAATACTAATCGAAAAACTATGGTGCTTTGAAAATTACCTTAATTAATTTCTAGAACAATACTGAGAAGTATATGAACTTATATTTATACTATCCATTATGTGTCAGACGTTATTTTTTTTCTTCATAACTGTAATGATCTCCTTTTGTTAGCTAAGAGCTTAAATCAGTTTGCATTACATTTGTAACTACTCCTTAACATCGATATAATAATTCATTAGTAACATCTGAAGACCTTGTACTTGGCGTAATACTTTCAACATTCGGACTATTTACATATAATCTGGATGCCCATCATGGAAATTCCAATTAATCGAAGTGAACAAATATCCTAATGACGCCAACCTCATCATACACATTTTTTCAATTTTACTTTCTATAAAATGCCTTCTTTCAAATCATGCGTACCTCTGCTAAATTGGTCAGACTTTCATTGGCCATAAGCTAATTATCACATATACTTATTACATTTTTTGCTATCAGCGGTTCTAGTAGTTATTAATATAGTCCAAGACAATCGGGAAATTTAGTTAAAAAATATATTGAGTTCTTTATGAAATTGTTTTAGAATTTTCGGTGTTTCTCCTTAAACTTTTACTGTAGCTTCTGGACAAAAAACTGATTTTGACGTAGTGCATCTCGCAATGCTGACAGAGGGAGAGGAATATCAGTCCAATTGCCAATAGTAGAATATCTTTTTGGCTATGCAGAACAGTAGAGTAACCGACCGGTGGCTTACTGATAGTGTGACGTTACCTTTAAACTTACAGTAATGATTCAAGTAGCAAATTGAAAAAGAAAGCTTGCGCTATGTAAACTCGGTGGCCTTATTTTGATATCGTGGTTGGTTGTTAAATTACGGACATTTCAAGAATGCACGATTTTGCATTGCGAGTTTCTTTCACACTAAATAGCTTTTTTGAAAAAGCAGGCGACAGAAAGGTTCTGCCGGTGCACCATCTAGTACCCGAAGGTAACGGCAAACCAAAGAAAATCGCTGCAGATTTCTTGGTGGGACGCAACGGCACGTCCGCTTGGCCGCCAGAGAGCGCGGGTTCTATATGCTGCTGCATATGAAAGCCGATATACAGCAACCCTTGCTCTGGATTGTCCTTCACTAAGGTCTTAGCTATCATCTTCTAAAATATTATGTATTTAGTTTGAAAAACAAGTGAATTGTGCTGGAACCTTCGAATTCGTATTTTACATGGCAAATGCATTTATGTATGAATGTATCTACCCAGGCCCCCTAGCGTGAGTTATTGCAGAGGTTTTTATCGCAGAGTTTCTTAAGAACGCGTATTTTTTCTTTTTTTGAGGTTTTCCATAAAAAAGGATATACCTCAACATTTCGGCAGTGTCTACTTAAAAGGCATTCTCTTCTCATTTGTTGACCAGACTAATTGTACCTCCAGATAATAACCATTACAGAGCAGGAAATCGCTAATACTCTCATATTATTAGTTATTTAATACCGGAGGAATTAACGCATATAGCTTTTACTAGTAAGTGACACAGCTGACGAGCAAGCTGTGCATAATATGCCTTATCATGCTGAAAGGCGCGATTTGACTTGTAGTAATTAAAAAGAAAGGTAGATATGTGCAGGCAATTTGTGATGTGTACATTCAACATGATTCTGAACAACCTTTCAAACACTAATCACACTCTAATTTTGATGAATGGAAAATGATTCCAAGAAACCTGAAGAAGAGCTCAAGCAGATTCACCTAGACAATTGAAATAATTCACTTATCCCACAGATCAACTTTGAAGGAAAGCGTATTATACTCTCTTCTAAATTATGTGTACACCTGTCTTGATAAGAGAGGATTTGTGGGTGAGCTTTTCTTTGTCCTATATAAAGCAATGGACACAATAGACTTAAAAATTATAGAGCGCTGCATTCCTTAGGTTTTAGAGGCACATTTCTCTCATTCAATAAATCCTACCTCAATCATAGAATACTTGTCGTTAGTTGTGAGAATATGTGACGGATGAAAGATGAATATTATGTTTGTCTTGGTGGTCCACAGGAATCAATTCTAGGACTATTCACATTTATTCTTTTTATTGCTTTTATACAGGGTGGGCCAATAGTGCGTGGACGAAGGATTGTGGGCTTACTAAAAAATACTTAAAAAATCTGTCTCTTGACCATGGTAGGGACCCTTGAGGGCTATAACGTAAAAATATTTTCCCTTAAATTTTGACGTTTATACAGGGTGATTCATATCAAACTTACATTTTTTTAAATGGAACTCCCTATATATTATTACATATTTGGATTCCTTGGTCAATTCTAGTGTGACTTTATGTATTACACATGGAACTTTAAACGAACCGTTTAGGCGCAAATCACCATTTTTGGTATAAGTAGGTATCAGAAAAAAATTGAATATCGCAGCAATTATAAAACTTAGAAGACCTTGACTCTGCGGTACGACTAAGCATGAAATCCATCAGCTTAGGTCAGACGGCTAAATTTGAATTCTTTTTGTACTTGGAGAAATCAGAGGATAAATTGAGGAAACTTCAATCACAGATAACTTGATTTTTTCAAATGGGAATGCCTATTTTGGTTTAAAGAATCAAATGTAAAATTTGATTACCTTTCTAACGATATAGCATTCTTGATATCAATATTTTTTGGTTTTTATTTTATTTCAAATTTTCGGTCAAATCGGTGTTTTTCAACTTTCCTGCATGCAAGCGACCTAGCAGGCCATGAAAAATAAACAAAAGCTCGTTAATATGGAAGAAAGCAACTAACTTAGTAGAAAAATGCAAACTAACTAGAGCAGCGAGGCAAGATTATGAAAATTCCTTACAACATATTAGCTCTAACCAGAAACAGTAGCGGTAACAAGAACGCTCATTTTTCACAGCCTACTAGCTATTAGCCAATTTCTAAAGTCAGTAAAAATATATCTAATCAAAGGAAAACTACTAGTGATTGTTGCTGGCAGTAGAATATCTATGCCTTCTGAATAAATTCGAATAAATTTTCACATTTAATACTATAAAAAAGTAGCCATTTCCGTAAGTCAAAAGTAATGATACCTCTGACTGGAACCTTCAAATTCTTCAGTAGGTACTTCTACTTATTAGCAAAATCACGGAAAATGAAAATCAATTGCAGTCTGTTTGAATTGTAAAACATAAATTACTTTGCAAAAAACTACATGAAATAATCACAATTACAACATAGCGTAATTAGAAAATTCTAGCAATTATTTCAATAGATGTTCAGAATGCTCCAGTTGGAGATATCCTTACTTTTGACTTAACTAAACGGAAATGACTATTTTTTATCCCATTAAATGTGAAATTTTATTCTAAACATGTTAGACTGTAAGCAAAAATCGCTGATAGTTTTCCTTTTGTTTCAAAATGTTTAATCGTTTTGGAAAGTTGTCAAGCTCTAGTAGACCTCAATAGCTAGTAGGCTGTGAAAAACAAACGCTTCTGTCATACCCCAGCTACTCACTGACATTAGATATCTTGCCGCTGCGGTTTCCGGTTAGAGCTGATGTGTTGTAAGGAATTTTCATGTTCTTGCCTCGCTACTCGAGTTCGTTTGTATCTTTCTGCTAAGTTAGTTGTTTTCTTCCATATTAACGAGCTTTTGTTTATTTTTCATGGCCTACTAGGTTGCTTGCACGCAGGAAAATTGAAAAACACCGATTTGACTAAAAATTTGAAGTCAAATGAAAACTAAAAAAGATTGATATCGGGAATGCTATATCGTTAGAAAGGTAATCAAATTTTACATTTGATTCTTTAAACCAAAATAGGCATTCCCATTTGAAAAAATCAAGTTATCTGTGATCGAAGTTTCCTTAATCAATCTACTGATTTCTCCAAGTACAAAAAGAATTCAATCCTAGCCGTCTGACCTAAGGAAGAAACCAACTAATTTAGTAGAAATATGCAAACTAACTAGAGCAACGAGACCAGATTACGAAAATTCCTTACAACATATTAGCTCTAACCAGAAACAATAGCCGTAACAAGAACGCTCATTTTCCACAGCCCACTAGCTACTAGCCAATTTCCAAAGTCAGTAAAAAAATATTTAATCAAAGGAAAACTACTAGTGATTGTTGCTGGCAGTATAATATTTCATATCTTCTGAATAAATTTTGACATTTAATGCTATCAAAAAGTAGCCGTTTACGTAAGAAAAAAGTAATGATACCTCTGACTGCAACCCTTCAAATTCTTCAGTAGGTACTTCTACTTATTAGCAAAACCGCGGAAAATGAAACTTGAATTGCAGTGTGTTTGAATTCTAAAACATAATTTAGTTTGCAGAAAACTACATGAAATAAAAACAATTACAACATCGCGTCTTTAAAAAATTCTAGCAATTATTTCGATATGTTCAGAATTCTCTAGTGGGAGATATCTCCACTTTTGACTTAACTAAATGGAAATGACTATTTTTTTTATCCCACTAAATGTGAAATTTTATTCTAAACATGTTAGACTGTAAGCAAAAATCGCTGGCAGTTTTCCTTTTGTTTCAAAATTTTTAATCGTTTTGGAAGGTTGTCAAACTCTGGCAGGCCTCAATAGCTAGTAGGCTGTGAAAAACAAACACTTCTGTCATAGCCCAGCTACTCATTGACATTAGATATCTTGCGGCTGTTGTATCCGGTTAGAGCTAATATGTTGTAAGGAGTTTTTATAATGTTGCCTCGTTGCGCTAGTTAGTTTGCATCTTTCTACTAAGTTAGTTGGTTTCTTCCATACTAACGAGCTTTTGTTCATTTTTCATGGCCTGCTAGGTGGCTTGCACGTAGGAAAATTGAAAAACACCGATTTGACTGAACATTTGAAATAAAATGAAAACCAAACAAGATTGATATAGAGAATGCTATATCTTTAGAAAGGTAATCAAATTTTACATTTTACTCTTTAAACCAAAATAGGCATTCCCATTTGAAAAAATCAAGTTATCTGTGATTCAAGTTTCCTTAATTAATATACTGATTTCTCCAAATACAAAAAGAATTCAAATTTAGCCGCCTGACCCAAGGTGACGCATTTCATGCTTAGTCGTACCGCAAAGTCACGGCCTTCTAAGTTTTACAAGCGCTGCGATATTCAATTTTTTTCTGATACCTACTTATACTAAAAATGGTGATTTTCGCCTAAAGGGTTTGTTTAAAGTTCCATGTGTGATACATAAAGTCACACTAGAATTAACCAAGGAATCCAAATATGCAATAATATATAGGGGATTCCATTAAAAAAAATGTATGTTTGATATGAATCACCCTGTATAAACGTCAAAATTTGAGTGAAAATATTTTTACGTTATAGCCCTCAAGGGTCCCTACCATGATCAAGTGACAGATTTTTGAAATATTTTTTAGTAAGCCCACAATCCTCCATCCACGCACTATTGGCCCACCCTGTATAGCGCCAGTATTGCAAGAATCAACATCACAAAATAACATATTGGGATAACCTGAGGCAAGAGGGAAGAACCAATATTGCAATTCCAAAGTATAGTCAACGTAGGATCAATATTGGTGAATGATTGGAATGACACTTCCAATGGATAAATATTGGGCCGATACAGAAACAATGTTTAGACAATTTCTGAAAAATCTACGTCTCTTATAATGATGTCTGACCAAAATGATTTATAACTTTCGCTCATGCGTGGGTATCAATTTTCTCTGAGCTGCGAATTGAAATTAAATGAGCTGAAAAATTGCGCAATGTGTATGTATTTATAGATCCGGAGCAAAAATGAGTATATTTGTAACGATTAATCGCAGTTACAATTTCACCATTATAGGATATGAACTTTCACAAAATGCTACTGTTATAGTACCCGACACTATTATTAGTTGGCAATGAATCCCTGTAATTATAGTACAGTGAGTATTCACTTTACCGCCGAAACATTTTGCTGCTAATATAATAGTGTTACTAAGTATGAGCAAAACGATAAGCTCGTTCTTTCACCTTAACAATAAAATGGCAAACAGAGAGCTCAAGAGTTACCTTAACAGCACGTTGCAGTTAGATGCATCGCCAAGAGTAGACCTAGAACTTCATGCTAGCCACTATTTTTACAATACAAAATTATGAACGTAATTGCACTATTTAACGTCATCACTAATATTGAAAAATCAAACGAAACTTGAGATGATAAATATAGAATATAATATAAGGCATAAGAATGATTTTAAATTAATCACCCCCAAATCATCACTCATTAAAGATTCTATTATTTACAATGGAGTGAAGATTTACAACAAACTTCCTCACTCTTTCAAAATTCTAAATGATTTGAAAGTTTTCCGTGAAAACCTTAGAAATGTTCTGTTAGAAAAGCCGTATCATACACTGGATATTCTATGAGTTCTATGACGGGTTTTAGTGAATATCCTACAAATGTTGTTTGTTATATAGCTTTGTCAATAAGAATCTTATAATTCTTAGACAATAAAGTATAGTTATCTATCTATGAATCTATAATCCCACACCCAAATACCATAGGTGTCACACTGGATAGGAAACTGTCGCTTAAAATACATATTGGTCAGTCCATCACATGAAAAGTGAACAGCACAAAACATCTTGCAGAATCTCATGGAGTACCTTCGGTTTTACGCTCCGTACTTCTGCGGCAGAATTTTGGTCACCAGCAAGGGTTAGCAGCCCACAGGCTAGACTGATAGATGCCCAATCAAACACTTCTATGGGAACTATTACGGGATGCATGAAATCTATCCCAGCTTACTGGCTACAAATATCATCCATCCGTCGAGAAAATACCCTTCTGAAGGAATATAAGAAAACTAAAATAAACCCTTCACTGCCAATCCACGAAGATATACCTGATTTCTCCTTGCACAGATTAAGGTCCAGAAAACCATCAATTACAGTAGATTTCTACCTTGAGTCTGCAGCTGAATGGGTAGAAATTTGAGCGACCTAGTACAGTAATCTGTTGGTCAAGAACCCCCTGGTTCTGAGCTCCACCGAAAGCAATGGTCGTCCCTAAACAGATTTGTTGTTTAAATGGAAGAAGCGCGAATCCTTCACGATGCTACTGTAGAGCAGAATGCCAAACTGTCAGGTATATAGTGCAAGAATCTGGCCTTAGATCATATCCAGGCAACAACCGTGACTTCCTCCAAGCCAAACCATCAGCCGCAGAATGGATCTCCAGGCTTATAACCTAATTACTATTCAGATCGAAATTTTTTTATTTAGTGTTGTTTCTCTAGATTAAATATTAATAATGTAAGAGTAGAAATAGATAGTCAGGACGTAGAAAGAGTAAACAGGTTCAAAGATTTGGGATGCTGGCTTAATGATAAATGGAATCCTGATGAGATTAGACGCAGAATCGAAATAACCAGAAATACTTTTTTCAAAATAAAAACGATACTCTGCAACCGAGATTTAAGTTTGACTACTCGATGGAGAGCAACAAAATGCTATGTACTGTCCACATTATTATACGGAGTTGAGAGATGGACATTAAAAGCTCGGACCATGTCACGTTTGAACTCTTCTAAGATGTGGCTATACAGACGCATATTAAGGATATCATGGACCGAGCGGGTAACAAGCACTAGGGTACTAGAGAGAATGAATAAAGGACAGGAACTTTTAACCACCATAAAACGAAGAAAAGCAGCATATTTTGGTCGTATTTTTAGAAAAAGTAAGTACGAGTTATTACAACTGATCATTGAGGGAAAGATTGAAGGACGACGAGGGATCGGGCGAAAAAAGTTCTCCTGGCTTCGGAACTTACCCCAGTGGTTTAATATCAGAGAGAGGCCTGCAGAATAATTTGTTTAGCCAAGCCAGAGAAGAGTTCCAAATGATGGTTGCCAATCTCCGCTGAGGAGATGGTACTGAAAGAAAAAGAGTTGTTTCCCTTAACTGTTTTACTTTCTTATGACGTTTTTTCATGTGGCCTGCAACTATACGCTAAATCAATAACTTAAAAGCTATTAGTTTATCAGCAACTACTCAGAAATCATTTACGTGCTGATGAATATAATACATATCTCAGATTTCCATTATAATCTTCGATCTCTGAGGGTTAGGTAGAACGGCAGAGGCGACACCTTACACCTTTTAGAAAACTCAACGTACTTAGAAGTTAGTCAAAGACTAAATATGATTCCCCTTAGCATTATGCTCACTGTATGCTCAAAACACTCTGTCAGTAGTCTAGAATTAGAAACTGCATAATATAGTATGTAGCTTTATTGTCTTTTTGTGTTGCTATTTTAGCTAGTAATCATTTCTTCGCGTTCAATTATAAGTGAAAAAGAATTAATTCTTTCAACGAGGACTGTTAAGACTCATTTTAGTTGATTTGACCTTACATAAAAATATTTTGTTAACTATTTCCGACCACACGTTTGAAGTTCTACTTGGGACCGATGAGCACCGTGGCCACATGTAGTTGTCAAGGGCTTAGGGCTAGGAATTCCATATATAGCAATGCAGAGCATCGGTAGATATTATGCAAAATGTAATTAAATGGCTTGCACAAAGTTTGCGGAAGACGCACCACATGTATATGTCGATCTCGTCTCATCTCCTGAAGTTTCGCAATAAACCACTTATCTTCATTTCAGCGGAAACTAGTCACGCACAGGTCATAGAATGCCGTTTATGGATTTTCCGGTCTCATATACGGCATCTTTGTGGAATCTGCTCTTCGTTTTACTTCATTAATTGGAAATATCTAATTTGACAGTGGCGCGCTGTTCTAGGGGCTTTCTTATTTCTTGTGGCATACGCTCCTATATTGATATTTTTTGTAACTTTGTATATAATTAGTTGAAATAAAAAAAACCTCAAATAACCTTTTTCAGAATAAAAAAGGTATGTATACCTGGGTTTGTGTTTGCTCGGATTTTTTTCAAATCGATTAGGCACTACACCTGTCAGATACAGGGTGAGTTTTTAGTACCGGCTCGGTCGATAACTCGACTACTGGACAAGATAGTGAAAAAGTTGTATATAAAAGTTGTAGCCACAGATATGCTCCTTGCTCAGAAAATATTTTGATTTATACAGGGTGATCCGTAACTACGTGGTGATGCAAATATTTTTTTTTAAATGAGACACCCTATATATTATCCCATTTTTAGATTCTACTGATAATTTCTCTTCTCATAATAACATTATACAGGGTATCTCAAAAGTTATGACCATTTTTATATCCAAATCGCTGTCAAACGAACGTACTGTATATCAAAAAGTAATGAATCATAAATTATTTTTTTACATAGAAAGATTAAAAATGCCCTCTAGTTTTAGAATCGCCTTTTAAAAAAGCCTGCGACGCATATTCGAATACAGGGTGATGTAGAATGCAAAATCCAGATTTTCTCTTTTTTTTGAATGAACACCCAACATTTTATTATACCAAAGAATTGACTTTAATATGCCTTTGTATAGCACCTGTTGCATCTACGTCCATCAGTTTCTGAGATATTTCGATTTTTCGTTAAATTCAAGATATAGCTTCTATTTGTGTACTGAAATTTATTTATTTTGAGAAAGTACTATCGAATTTGTTTTTTTTTTATTTAACGAACAACTAAATTATAAGATCATGATAGTAGGTATTTGATGAAGTCAAAACCCTAAATCATCAAGATAATAAAGTCCAGAATGCCGAGGAAACAATTTTGTAGGCGTGATGCATAATTATCAAGCAGATTTATCGGGTAGGCTTTGAAAAATTGACAGTTTCCATAACCTGCTCAATAATTCCGTACTGTGTGAAAAACAAGCTTCAAAAACTAAGTTTTCCATTAAGGGTATTTAGGAAAATCTTTGAAAAATTGCCTACTTGCCTTGCCTCTAGAATATACCAACTACGAACAGCAATATCCAGAAAGGAGGCACCCTAAAACTCTCTATCTCGTTAACTCAGTGTTTTGACTTGATCAAGTACCATTATGGCCTTATATTTTATTTGTTTGTTAAACAAAAATAAAATTTGATAGTATTTTCTCAAAACAAACAGATTTTAGTAAACAAATAGAAGGTATATTTAAAATTTGTAAAAAAAATCGAAATATCTCAGAAACTAATGAATGCAGCCATAACAAGTGCTATACAAAGGTGAAAGTGCATATTAAAAGCAATTCTTTGGTATGATAAAATATGGGGGGTTACATTTAAAAAAAAGAGAAAATCCAGATTTTGCCGATAGCCGATTTTAAAACTAGAGAATATTTTTTATTCATCCTTGAAAAAAAAATGATTTTTGATTCATCACTTTGTGATATACAGTACATTCATTTGACGGCGATTTGGATATAAAAATGGTTATATCTTTGTATAATGTAAC
The DNA here is from genome assembly GCA_951848785.1 of Callosobruchus maculatus. Classification (NCBI taxonomy): domain Eukaryota; kingdom Metazoa; phylum Arthropoda; class Insecta; order Coleoptera; family Chrysomelidae; genus Callosobruchus; species Callosobruchus maculatus. The sequence continues at coordinate 3,802,190 of CATOUR010000296.1, forward strand.
AACACCCTATACTGCAAGAACGGAAATCAAAAGCAGAATTTAAATATGGAATAACACATAGGGTGTCTCTTTTAAAAAAATGCATGTTTGCATCACCACGTAGTTATTGATCACCCTGTATAAATCTAAATATTTTCTGAGCAAGAAGCATATCCGTGGCTCCAACTGCTATATAAAACTTTTTTCTTCTACAGTAGTGGAGTTATCGACCGAGCTGGTACTAAAAACTCACCCTGTATATAGTGCTGTATGCACTTTTTGTTTACCGTTGCTAATTTTAAATTGATAAATCCTAAAAGTGGCACATTAACCGACAGGTACAATGCTCGATTGATAAGAGAAAAATCTGAGCGAAAAACTAAAAATCAACTAGGTACGCCGTGATAAACTTATTTATTACTAGTACGGAGGGAGCTTATGGCCAAGAAAAAATGAATGAAAAAATCTTGGGGTTGTGGCCAAAATTTTGAAAAGAGACTGGGCCACTGCATAAAGGAGACTATGGCGTTAAGTGCCAAGCTTTCGGCAACGTTTGTTCCTATCTTCAGGGCTATAATGTTGAGGTTTGCCGATGAAAAACAGCACTGCATTGAATCAAAGACTTAAAATGCCAGCTCTAATGCAATATCGTCAAACAACTTAAATTTTGTTTCTCTATGCTAGTATCTGTGTCTTCATAACAAGCAGGCCAGGAACAAACAAAATGTGGGTGTAAAGCACAACGATCTTTACATGTTACTTGGACACGAAAGCATTATAAAATTCGTGGTTTAAATACACACATTTTTTGATTTAAAGTTTTCTTATTTACTTAATAGGGTCTTCTTGGTCTAACAGGTGATAGAGAGCATTCTGTCTCCATATTTCACAAAGAAATGGCTAATTTGATCTCAATTTTCAGTTTTCCCGTTATACCTACCACGTTTCATGCTACTGCCCGCACATCAAGCTCCCAAACTCTGTTCTCGGTCCCGCTACTGTCTATCAAGATTTTCGTGTGCTCGCCTATGAAGAATATTACACATTCGGATTAAACTGAGCGTGAGAATTGCAATGAAAAGTGCAATGAAAAAAATGTTAGGTAATCGATCGGAGTAATATTATTTATTCAGCTATCTTCTGACGGCGCATTGCAAGGAAATGAAAGTTCATGCATTTGCAACATTATCGATTTGTGATCGAGTTCCGTTACAGACGACACATAAATATAAAGACTGCTTTTGAGTGCAACATCTCATGAACAATAACATACAGCATCATACAGGAAAAAGGTTCAAAAGCATTAGCATGAATACAAAGATTTTATCAATTTATATCCAATAGTTAGGCTGGACCAGCGCCCATGATATATCATAACGACCTCTATACATAGTTAAAAACAGTATCAGCTTACGACTTACCCTGTATATATAATAAAAACTATGCATGAATGGCTTTTAATGTGCTTCAACAGTATACAATGTGAAGAATATTTCATATGAAATATAAATGGCTAAAAACCAAAGCGGAAAAAAAAATGATTAAAAACTCACTATATAATTTTCTGCTCAGTCTAATACTATCTAAATACCAATATTTTCGGAAAGAACAGACACTATACATTTTATGCTTGCTGACTAATTTTTAAAAACTACGGCTAACATTTTTAGCGTGTTCTTATTCCTTGAGCTTATTATTTAGATTTTTAATCTAATTTTTTAACAGTATATTAGCCAGGTATGTAATGCAGATTTTAAGTTTTTATTTTATTCCAATAGACCTCGAATTTGTGTAAAAGTTCAAAATCTGCTATTATTTCAAAAGATATAAAAGTTTAAATTTATGCTCCGATTCTAAAGTTTGTGTGACAGTAATATGATAAATGTCACCACACATGCTACGATATCTGCAAAATCTGTCTTAAGGCGGGTTCACACTACTCAGTTTCGCTGATATACGTATCAAACCGGTTCTGGGATGATACTAATATAGGAAAAGACCTATCGTGTTGAGGTATTGTACATTTTTAGCGTGTTCTTATTCCTTGAGCTTATTATTTAGATTTTTAATCTAATTTTTTAACAGTATATTAGCCAGGTATGTAATGCAGATTTTAAGTTTTTATTTTATTCCAATAGACCTCGAATTTGTCTAAAAGTTCAAAATCTGCTATTATTTCAAAATATATAAAAGTTTAAATTTATGCTCCGATTCTAAAGTTTGTGTGACAGTAATATGATAAATGTCACCATACATGCTACGATATCTGCAAAATCTGTCTTAAGGCGGGTTCACACTACTCAGTTCCGCTGATATACGTATCAAATCGGTTCTGGGATGATACTAATACAGAAACAGACCTATCGTGTTGAGGTATTATATACGAGTAAGTGATGGTAATCTAACAACTGATATATTATTATGAATGAGAATCTATTTTCTATCACATCCCTAATATCACCTCTCACCTACAGTTCAAATACAATAATAGCGTTTTCGACTTACTGCACCGATTTTAACCACGATTGCACTGCAGTGCACATTGAAAACTCGTCTGGTGCGCAGAAGTGCAATAAATTTGAACTGGTAAGTAGAACATACACCAAATTTCAATGCAATTGAAGTAACTGTTCTGTCAGCCAACTGATGAGATATAGATGTCACTTTGCATCCTGATACCTCAATTTTGTTCTGTGGTGGTTTTCGATTCTGATAATCTGGAATAGTTTAAAGCCGCCTTGCTCAATTAATTTATCGACATAAAATCTAACAGCCTTTTGTGCTATATGGCTTTTGCACCAGTATAGGATTTGTCCACTAAAAATGAATATCGTTTTAAGATTTCTGCGTGTCAGTAAACACTTATGTTTTGTTATTCTTGTTACACCTCTTCTTCCGTCGGTTCATGAACAACATATTCGACAAACATTCGTATTTTTGGAACACACGCAGCCGTTGTTTGCAATTTAACTATAATATGCTTCCGAGGATGACCATGTTCGCAGTTCTTCCAACTACACTTCCCGTACCTTCCGTAACTTATCCTATCGAATGCTACCAAGTATCCTACCCTACTTACCTAGTTCTTGATTCAAAAAATGATTTTCTTTGACAAATAAAATAGGTTATAATTAATATTTTATAGATTTCAAAAATGCACTGAAATCGCCACGAGCTCGTGGCGATAATTTTCACTTAGGTGCAATTAAGCGGATAAGTCGAAAACAAAAAACTAGACTAGTTTTGCACTCAAATAATATAAGACGAACATAATTTTTGCACTCAGTTCCTATTGGTGCAGTGATAGAGCAGTAAGTCGAAAACGCTATAAGATTCGATAACATCAAACGTTCTAACGCAAGATTGTCATTTTGAGTGACCTTAGAAAGTTAGGTTAGCCTTCACATATCTAGAAATGATTTCGCTTAGTAAACCAAGCAATAACTCGCTTCACGTTGCATTACTTTTGCCATAATCATGTAAATTAATAGTATAAGGCTTTCGTTGTGCTGAAAGCAAATGTAGTTGACTATAAAATGTAACAGCCCATACCATTTAAGTGCCGACAAAACCGACAAAAGAACATCAAGAGTTTGTTAAGCCTTAAACCAATTTTGTATAACAACTACAAAATATTGAACGTTTTATTTATGCCATGTCGATTATCTATCGATTACTTCGTGCAGTTGTTATGAAATAAAGTGTGTTACGTTTGTTGTTACAATGCACAAGGTAACTTTACCGTCGTCCACTAGTAATTATGGACACGCACTGCAAGCGCCATGCGACCGAATTCTTTGTCTACGGAGTTCCGTCATCATTTCGCATTCCTCACTGTCTAAACTTTCAGGCAGGCACAGATGGCCATAGGACACTAGCGCGCCGCGGTCAGATTGGTCCTAATCCCACTGGTCAGAAGCGCGCAAAATATTTCGATCACCAGATGGGCCATAGGACACTAGCGCGCCGCGGTCAGATTTATCCTAATCCCACCGGTCAGAAGCCCCCAAAATATTTTGGATAATAGGCCCACCAGCGCACGGGGCGGCGAGATAAACTTATGTCTTATAACTTTAACCGATTTTAATTGATTCGTCATTTTTTGCGATCTTGCTTATAGCTACTGAAGAATTTTTAGAACTTCAGTCAGAGGTATCGTTAGTTTTGACTTGACAGAAATGAATTACCTTTTTATACCTATTATTAAATGAAAAATTTTGTTCTGAACATAATAAGTTAATCTGATCACTATAATAGATGCAAATAAAGAATTTGGTATTGTCAGCAGACCAAAATGTCTTTATAATACCCCAAAAAATTTTATTTAATCAGAACGTGTTCTAATTTGTCACAAATTTGATCTCGATTTCTTGGCGATGTAAAAAAAAGTCCGAGAAATTTACCTTCACAGCTTGTTTTGTGGGAGCATCATGGTTGTGCTTATTATTTCTTTTAAGAACAATCTCTTCCGATTGATCCATCAGCAAAGATGCTATGCATCCTCTTCTAGAGCATCTGTAGGCTACACCACGGGTGGTTTCTTTATCTCTTCGGAACGTATACTCTTCAAGGACTATTAATTTCTTCCCTTTCACACTTAACATAGTCTCCATGATGAAAAAGTAGAATACAAACAATACTCACAAACAGCAACTAAGGATTGCAAACTACTGAAATATTTTCGTTAAGGGTAGTTTTATATACCTACAGAAGCCGAATAGTCATTTAAATAATCTAAGAAGTAACTGTAAGCTACCACATGTCGTAAGAATAAAAGGGATGTGGTCATTAGGAATAACTTAGCTTGATTTTCTTTCGGCTCGCAAGTGACCGGTGCCGATGAAGGCACCCTTTTTGTAAACAAGTAAAAATCAAACCGCGCGCTCGTGACCGATCACCGTCTAAACCTTCAGGCAGGCACAGATACCCCGGTAGTTTAGGGATTTGCAAAAATGACACAAAGGATCTGCTTGGTAGGCGACAGTATCTTGGAACTGTGTGCTTATACAGGGTGGCCAATCGGGTAACGATAATATTTTTTTTTTAGATAGCCCGTATCGAGGCCTATCCAAAACACCCCCATGTATGTGTACCGATTATTGATAGTTTTCGAGTTATGATTTTTTTTTGAAAACTTAGAGATTTTCCAGTTTTTCCAAGAAATCGTCAAAACCAAAAACAAGAACGCTTTTTGGCTTTTATTTTTTTCTGCAATTATACTCAGCATTAAGCCTATTTTAATATCCAATAAAGAGAACCTGTACATCCGAACAATAATTAAGTAAATTTTGGGCCCAAAGTTTGAAATTTCTGTTTTTAGTCAGGAGACCAAACCTTCAAAATAAAATCAAAAATACTTATGCCTGGTTCTGGAGCTTCAAACTAATAGTAAAAACTTTGCAAGACGTTGCACTTTCGAAATAATAATGAAAAAGTAGCACTTATGGGGGCATTTTGCGCCGTACGTGAGTGTTAAAGGTAAAAAGGTGATAATTCACGAATTTCCAAAATAATTTAAAACTCTATTATTTTGCTTTATTATGACAAATTAAAGAAAAAAAACTCGTAACAACTAATAAACCTAATAATCATTGATGTTTTGATGACTTTTAATGAAAAAACTAATACCATTGATTAATGTATTAAATTGTGATTTTTGAAGTGTTTTTGCTCTGTACTATTGAACTTCTGCTAAATTAAGTTGTTTGGAAAGTTAACAAAGGAAAGTAATAATAAAACAATAATCTGACTTCTAATTTCGTGGCAAAATTACTTGGGAAGCGATGTCGTAGCATACGCCATCCCTTTCTTTCAGAGTAGCTTTTTGCGAGCTTATGTCGGCGAAGCGCACTTGTGTTAATTTTCGGTAATAGGCAAGGCAATGTTCGGATGGACCTAAAAAGGTGATTTATATCGCTAGGTCTTCCTTGACAGGTCAGTAGACAGCCTATCATGAATACAACAAGTTTTTTCAGTTTTTCAACCCCCCACCTCTCAAACACCCAAATTCCACCCCCTCCCAAAAAAACGCAGAAAATGATCAAGAACCTCTAAAACGCCTAAAAACGAAGTTTGAGGAATATTTGAAATTTTTGTTTCATTTACCCCGCCGCCCATGCACCGATTTCCAAAATTATAGCAGCATTACCTACTAAGACCCCACAGCATATTGCTGCCCAAATTTCATCACAGTCCATGCAGCGGTTACGAGGCTAGAAAAACGCGTACAGACAGACAGACCGATAGCCAGACCGACAGACAGACCGACATTCAGACCGACAGAGAGAACGACGGAAATGAGTGTCGCGGATTTTCGTTATGTAGACATTATAAAACGCCCAAGAAACCTATTATCTCAAAATCGAAAATTTTCACGATCACAATCCTCCCCTCACCTATCAGTGTGGGAAGTAAAAGGGATGGCGTATGCTACGATAACGCTTCCCAGATAATTCCGCCATGGACTTAAAAGTCAGATTGTTGTTTTATTATCCCTTTCCTTTGTTAACTTTCCATACAACTTAATTTAGTAGAAGTCCAATAGTTACAGCAAAAAGCACAGGTATTAAGTGTTCTTATTAAAAGTGATTAAAACATCAATGATTATCGTGTTTATTAGTTGTTATGAGTTTTTTTTCACTAATTTGTCATAATAAAGCAAAATAATAGTTTTTTAAATTATTTTGGAAATTCGTGAATTATCACCTTTTTACCTTCAACACTAACGTACGGCGCAAAATGCCCCCATAACTGCTACTTTTTTATTATTATTTCGAAAGTGCAACGTCTTGCAAAGTTTTTAAGATTAGGCTGAATCTCCACAATCAGGCATAAGTATTTTTGATTTTATTTTGAAGGTTTTGGTCTCCTGACTAAAAACAAAGATTTCAAACTTTGGGCCCAAAATGTACTTAATTATTGTTCGGATGTACAGGTTCTCCTTATTGGATATTAAAACAGGCTTAATGCTGAGTATAATTGCAGAAAAAAATAAAAGCCAAGAAGCATTCTTGTTTTGGTTTTTGACGATTTCTTGGAAAAACTGAAAAATCTCTAAGTTTTCAAAAAAAAATCATAACTCGAAAACTATCAATAATCGGTACACATACATGGGGGTGTTTTGGATAGGTCTCGATACGGGCTATTTAAAAAAAAATTATTATCGTCACCCGATTGGCCACCCTGTATACCGCTCACAAGTGAAATCAGAACACCTAGAAAAAAATGGAGTCAAGTTGGTTGACTCAGTACTTCCCACAAATAATTATGATATCATTTTATTATTTTCCCATTGCATGAAGCTATACTCTGAAATCCCCTTGCAACCGAATGAGCGCCTACTCGCCCGCAAAAAAGCATCTTTCACAAAAATTCTCGTAAATAGTTTCTTGCGTCTCTCTCCTTAGGAGGTAGGACGCCTCAGCTTTTTTTCTTCATGCTTCAGCTGGACGATGCTAAACGATCACTAGCCTCCAAACCGTCTAAAAACGAAGTTGGAGCTATTTTATATTTTTAGTTTTTTTTTTCATTATTGCTGCGCCGCCACTGACACGATTTTTCCAAAACATACGCGTTTTGCATCCTCGTCGGGGAAGTAAAACTATGTCAAAATTTGATTAAAATCAATTCAACAATTTTCGCCTTACGCAATACAGAACAATCTGAAACAATACCCCCCAATATGTATACATCACAAATTCTAAGTTCCTTAGCTTCTGTACTAGACAAGACAATGTTCGGATGGACATAAAAAAGTGTATTATGTCGTTAGGTTTTTCATTCACAGGGCAATGGACAGCACACTATGAATACAAAAAAATTTTCAGTTTTACAATCCTTCACCCCCTAACCACCCCAAATTCATCCCTACCCAAAAAAAAACATGAAAATGATCAGGAACCCCTAAAACGCCTAAAAACGAAGTTTGAGGAATATTTGAAATTTTTTGTTTTTTGCTAATTACTCCGCCCCCCGTATAACGATTTAAAAATTATAGTAACATTACCTACTATGACCCCACAACATATCTCTACCCAAATTTCATTACAATCCATGCAGCGGTTACTGAGATTACGACAATAGAAAAACGCCAACAGACAGGCAGACAGACAGACCGACGGAAATGAGTGACGTAGATTTCCGTCATGTAGACATCATGAAACGCCCAAAAGGTGTATTATCTCAAAATTGAAAATTTTCGCGATCACACTATTCCCCTCACCTATCGGTGTGAGAAATAAAAGAGATTTTATTTGCATTGAAAATTTGTACGCAGCTTGACAGGACCATCTCTAGCACACATGTAGCACTCTTTGTTCATTCAGACGCTATTTACCTACATGGCACCTCTAAAAAGCTCTAGACATGAACATGCTTAACATGACTTTTTGTCAATTCAAAAACGATGATATAATTCATTAAAAATTATTAAGATAAATTGTATAAATTTATGTAATTTATACAATAATTATTTATTAATTATTAATGAATTAATAATTAATAAATTATAAATTTTCATAATTTATACAGTAATTTTTTATTAGTTCATTAAAAATTATTCAGATAAATTAATAGGTTATAAACCGAGGACTACAATTTTATCTAATAAAATTTAAAGCTTTATAATTTAAATTTCACAAAGTCCCTGAAAATTTAAATTTTAATAACTAAATTTATATGAATTTTATTAATTATAATAGAATTAGATTAATGAAACTAAATAATGGAATGATGCGACCATATACATATAGGGTGACCCTGAATTTCCTTGATACGTCTCGTATCAAAAAAAGTTCCAACGGAAACTGAGTGGAATTTTTGAAGGTACTATAACTATGTTCTATCATACCATGCCTTCAAAACATTCTTTTGTACGTCAACTCTCAAAACTCACCCCCAAATTTTTTTTAGTAGCACCCCATAGGCTTTCCTATATAAATGATATTCCTTATTTAAAATAGTCTTTGATTTTAAACGCAAAATTATTTTTTGCGTAGTATAAATAAAATAATAAATTGAGGCAAAAAACGGATAAAAAAAGAAAAATAGGTAGATTTTACATACTTTTGAAGAAAAAAATGTGTTTTGTCATGATTTATTACGAATATATTACGATTCAAAAAAATCTTTATTTTAGTTATCTTATGCTTATGAAATTGGGGAACAAATCGTTTGTGTAGAAAATGAAGGCACTACAAGATTTTAAATAAAACAATAACCTCAATTATGTAGGAAAAGCTATGGAGTGCTATTTGAAAAAAAACTTGGGGATGAGTTTTAAGGGTTGAAGTACAAAAAAATATTTCGATAGCATGGTATGATAAGCCATTCGGTACCCTTGAAAAACCCACTTGGTTTTCTTATTAACTATTGCTTCTTAAGAAAATATTATATGCCTCAAACAAATCCTTATTTTATTTACCTTATGCCTTACGAAAAAAAAGGTTTGTGTATAAAATCAAGGATACTACAAGATTTTAAATATAATAAGGACTCAATCTATGTAGGAAAAACTATTGGGTGCTATTTGAGAAAAAAAGGTAGGGATGAGTTATAAGGGTTGAAGTACAAAAAAAGTGTTTTATATGTATGGTAAAAAATTGCACTCAGTTTTCTGTTGATTTTTTTTTTTTTTGTTACGAGGATATCTTGTGTCAAGGAAATTCAGGACACCCTGTATAGTACGCTGAGCGAGAATTATTTAGAATTACAGAAGTATGTTAAGATGGTGAAGTACAGTACCTGTCGGTATATACAAGTTGAGCTATAGTAATACCCCATAGGATGCAAAAATTCTACCTGCAAATTTGTATGCCGATTGAGCGTAATGGAAGGACTAAATCCCCGGTGGATGAAGACAAGTTTGTTTTTTTGTGATACAACTTCTAATTATCATTCGCAAAATAAGTAAAACAAGGACATTTTATTGTCAGCAGCAGTTATCCAATCACGATGCCGTATCGTCTTTAAGGTGGGGAAGAAAATTTGCTGTTGCCGGTTGTAGTTATAAGTTTTATGAGCTAGATAGATAGGATATTAAGTAATATGAGTTATTTGCCGTTTCCTTCGTAAATAAAATAAGACCAGACTTTTTGAAGAAGGTAATGGGATTAATTAGTAGAAAAATTGATTATATCATTGGAAGGAGGAGTTATGGCAAAATCCTCAATTTTTTCACAGAATCCTTTTCGCTTTTCGATACGCTGGCCACAGAGTACATGTACTCTGAGGCACCATATCTTTTGCTAAAGGTTCGTTCTCTCCTTCAAAAAGCACGTTACTATATATATTAGTAAAGGAGTCCCAATTAACCAGTAATATATTTTTTTGCAGCCACAGACCAACAGACTGCCGCCAGTTTTTGGTCATCAGATATATCAGCAAACATACCAGATCACACAGACCTGTTCTCGTCGACACATGGCGTTGTCCAAACACATCCCAGTTTGGGTGCATCTCGAGGAGTCGGGGGACAGAAAACTTCTAGTTCAACGTATAGACATTTAGATTATAGGTAAGTGACGCTTGTTATCGTATTTACTACACTTTGCGAATCTGTTCGCTGTGCGCCACTGGCGATCATAGTTTACTTGACAGCGGCACCGTACATTTTACATATTTACAAAGACAAGTAGGGTCACTCGCCGTGCCGACTTTGATGTGAGTCTCACAAATGCGAGCCGCTTCGATTTGAAAGGGGTTCCCTTCGGGCGGACTCGTCTATAATACTTACAGGGAATCCGACTGTGCGTTTATTGTCGACGTCATCAAGAAATTCTCGAAATGATTGGAAACCGAGTCAAAATTTATAAACAAAAAGTTAAAGAGCCGGAAAATACGAATTTGGAAAATGAATTTAAAAAAACTTCAGAATCAAGTCAATAATAAAATTAGAGTATTTAAAACAGATATTTTAAAAATCAATGAGAATTAGTAGGCACAAATACAAAAAAACAATGGGGCTCTGTAAATAGGCTTGTCAATAATAAAGCAAGTAAAACGCAGATTGATAGTATGATCAAGGACCAACAGGAAATACACAATAAATTAGAAATTGTAAATCATCTTAATGATCATTTTGCTAATATTGGTGCTAATATTGTTAATGCCTTGTTTGCTATTGCAGCAATATATAGAGCATGTCGCCAGCATTTATTGTGAAATACGCGCAAAACGCTCAATAACACACAAAAATTACTTATTTAGGCACCCCGGTAGATCCGACCGATTGTATCTCGTGCACCGTGTCGCGTGTTGGGTGGTGTTAGGTGGACTGACCCTGTAAACCACAGCTGTTAGCGTTCGGCTACTGCTCGAGATCAGCGTGTGCCAGAATCTGCCAGTGATCTGCCAGCTTGCTTAGTATCCGAGAGCAGAGTTGAAAAGGCAACATTGGGGGCGGGGCTTAGAGTGACCCTATTTGTCTTTGTTAATGTACGGTGACAGGGGGGAGGCCATGGACAATTTTGAGCGACATATCATGAGCAAAATACATTGGTCGGGGGGAGGAGGGGAGCAAGCACATTTAAATAGAATAGTCATGAAATAAAAAATACGACCTAAGAATTTTTACTATCATGTAGTAACGTATGAGCTGTTCAAGAATTTAGGGGGTGCCATGGCTACCCCCCCCCCCTATGACCACCAATCCTGTGCGCTCATTTCCTTTAGCACTCATCTAATTATGACGCAATGCAGATATAACCTATAAAACGCGTTGGGGTCGAACTGTCAATTTTCGAATTCCAGCTGTTATCTGTCAATACTGTCAATCCAGTATTGGAAACTTGCATATATTTAGTTTCTGCTGCGCTTGTGCAGGGCTTAAATTTAATATTAAATTTGAGATGGTTTCATACAGTTTCAAATTGTCTGCACTTTTTGATATCATTTTTGTTAAGAAATTTCATAACAAATTTGCGATCAAACTTGATATGAAATTTGATAGCAAATTTGGTATCGTGTCCTACGGCTCTAAGGGATCTTCAATATTGAACGTGGTTCATAGCTGTAGTTTTGGGAGGTTAACCTTTGAGAGATTTTTCATCATAGTCATAATGTCTTAACAGACATGTTGTGAACTCTTAAAATGCATTTACTCATTTTACAAGATTCTCTTGGGATACCTTTGAGATCTTTAATGCAGTAGTTTCACATTTGCTTTCTGCATCCTCATGCATGGCCGACTCTACACTAGGCCGGAGCCTTGGATGTGGCAACGTGGCTTAGCTGTCAAATAGGGGTCCGGTTACCGTAAATTATTTTATAGTTTCAGAATAATAATTATTACATTTTATATGTATTAAGAGTTCATCTCGGGTGATAAATTAAGAAAAATACTTTTTAGAACTACTACTACTAATACCACTTACATCTGATGTCTGGTTCATCGTAGTCAAACACTACAAAATAAAAATAAACGCAACCTGTTTCCTGCTGCCACTTCCACTTCCACTTAAATGAACACTCAATTTACTTTGTAAATTTTAACTTGAGCTAGAAAAATTCACTATTAGGTCACTTTGAAGCCATTCTTGCTGGTCTTGATTCCCTTTCACTATCAAATCTTTTCGTAGGTATGCCCAGATGCATGCCCAGATGAGTTCTATTAACTGTCTTTTTCTGTGATATTTGGGAGGTCCAGAAAACATTGTAGGTGCCACATTCTGCTTTAAAATAGGTCTTATCCTTTGAAATGTTTGTAAATTATTGTCTTTATTCTTATAAATATAACCAGCCCTTACGAGGAATACCGTTCACCCACTTCTGTTTATGTCCTTTGTTGGAAGCACAATTGCTAGTGCAACCTGGTACTACACACTTTGCAGGCACGTTTTATCTTTATAGTTTCATTTGTGTAGGTAAATAATTAGAAGCACATTAAAAATCATCTTCCAATCTTCTTTTTCACTCTGGAAGGTTATGTTTGGTATGTCCTTTATTGGAAGCACAATTGCTAGTGCAACTTGGTACTACACACTTTGAGGGCATCTTTTTATCTTTATAGTTTCGTTTGTGCAGGTAAATTATTAGAAACACATTAACAATCACCTTCCGATCTTATTTTTTGCTCTGGAAGGTTATGTTTGGTATGTCCTTTATTGGAAGCACAATTGCTAGTGCACCCTGGTACTACATACTTTGCAGGCATATTTTTATCCTTATAGTTTCATTTGTGCAGGTAAATAATTAGAAACACATTAAAAATCACCTTCCAATCTTCTTTTTTGCTCTGGAAGCTTACACTAATGGCTTAACAACAAATACAAGCTCGGCCCCCGATTCAGTGTTGCCATATTTCAATGCTCCGGCCTAGTGAGTAGGGTCGGCCATGCCTCATGCCGTTGACCAGATGGTATCTACTGGTTCATCCGCCTTTAGGGGCAATTTCTCACCCCAAGGACAAGAAGGTGTCCTGACTCTTCTCAACTCCTCCACCCAAAGCTGTTGGTTGAGAAAAGGTTACTGTTTATAGCGACAGTAGCTCGGTTCCTTTTCGTCGCCTTTTACGACACGCAGGATATACATATACGATGGGAGAGATTGAGAGATAAGACTGCCATAAAACTTAATGTTAGGTACATACACTTCGAACGTTGTAAATTTACTACCACCTAATATGCGGTAAAACCCAATATGAGTGAAAGCCTCGTACGAAATCGAAAAGATTCCAAATTTTCTGCCCGGATAAATTATCGGCCAGTGAATACAATATCAGTGGGTAAAAACAGTAATTATAACTCCATTAAATTTAATATTCAAGCGAGCATTATTGTGCAGTAAGTTGCTGGACTGAAACGGTTACATAAAGAACAAGTGTACTGTTAAACTGTCATTTAGTTGTCTGCAGAAGTCGGTTGAATTACGCTACTCATAGTGCGAATAAAATAGCTCCGAAGGGGTATAATTATCCAATACGAACCAGACCAATTATGATATAATGCAATGAGTCTTGAGCCACGTACTGTTGGAAACTACAGAGACATGAAGCTTGGAATTACTGATGACGCAATTTCTGCACGTCAAGAAAATCAATTTCATTCATATGAGTTGCTAGGGTATGCAATTCTTATCGACTATAGTCAACTTGCGTTAACAATATATGCACAATAATATATATTGAATTCCTCGTTTAGAAAAATGTAACTTTGGTAGGCCACGACTTTATAAATAAACCGTTATAATAGCGTACTTGCAGAAAAAAATATTATGTCGTTTACGCGTTCCTTAGAGCCTAGTAAACATGACAAAGTCACTTGTTTGGTTTTTTGGAATCGGCTGTGAGAGATATTCCAAAAATTATTTCAAATGCCGGAAAATGCCGCGCAAACAACCTCTGACGTCAGTGATATCCTATAGTGATGGGACGTAAAGTATTGATATTCGCTATCGATAGCCAGTGCTAACCTATCATTCTGACATTGATCATTATATCCACAAAACACAGTCACACACAAAAGTACAAAAGTCAAAAGAATAAAAGTTAGGCTAGATTACTAATTCACTTTGTAGGGATGGGCTTGAATTAGATCTACCTTTGGATTCATTCATAATAGGATGCGCCGAAATAAAATGATGGCTTCGATTAGTTGCGAATCTCTGTCACAAACAGGATGAACTGTGATACCTATCAGCTATAAAATGTATTGCAACGAAAATGCTAGTGGGTTAATTGCCTGTTTCAAATATGTTTAAGTATCAATAAATTGAGTCGCATTGTTAAAGAATTCAGATCATCTCTAGTCGAATGCGCAGTTGGCAAACCTGTAGCAGTATCGATTGTCGATATCGATAAGATATCTGTGACGTCAGCCCTTGTTTTAAGTCACGTGGAAAAATTTGAATATATCCTTATTTTATTTTGCAAATATCTTTTTTTGGCCGTCAGTAAAATCATGTTTTTTGCTTCCTACTGCTTCTTGATATGGTTTTATTTATGCTATGTATACTCCCGAGGCGATTTTACGACCTCTGCAAGTACCCTATTTAAGATGAAGCTCTCAGACATACAGGGTGAGTTTTTAGTACTCGGCTCGGTCGATAACTCCACTACTATAGAAGATAGCGAAAAAAGTTGTATATAAAAATTGTAGCCACGGATATGGTCCTTGCTCAAAAAATATTTAGATTTATACAGGGTGATCCGCAACTACGTGGTGATGCAAACATGCATTTTTTGAATGAGACACCCTATATATTATTCCATATTCAAATTCCACTTATGATTTCCATTCTACAGTAGTGGAGTTATCGACCGAACCGGTACTAAAAGCTAACCCTGCATGTATGTAGTTCTCAGGAGAAAATACAGCACAAACGCTTTTGGGCATAGGGACATTCTATAATCATATAAGTTGTTCGAAGTTCTCACTCTAAACGCAAATGCATTTTTATACTGCAGTCAATAAGATATAAGATAACAACTGTAAACGATAGAAACCAACTAAATACAATCAAATAGATTCATAACTAGCTCAAAACAACATTATATTGTTCAACGATACGGTGATGTCGCTAATAACTCACGCAATTGAAGTTTGAACACTAAACCTAATCTGACCCTAAATATAATGAAAAACTTCATTAAATTAGTGAACAGGTTCATTATTTTGAGCCGATGGACGAAATCATTGATACAATGAAAAGTAGTTCATTATTTCCATCACCAGTCAGTTCATTAGATCGATAAACGCTAACATTAATATAATGAACTGTACCACTCAGTTGAGAAACGCAGCTTCATTATTGTGATGAACACAGTCTTGTTTCAATGAACAGATGTCATTAACTAAATGTATAAAATGTCGCAGTCAATACACAATACTTTCGAATTATTGGCAACTTAACCTCACTTCTGTCGAAAAAGCGTTTGACGTCTCAGGACGTGGCCACCTTTGCAGTTATTATAGCATGTATTTAATCATATGCGTTTCCAAGAGATCAGTACTGGTATCTAGCAGGCGTTGTTCACAACCCACGGTTGGAGCGTGAGTTATAAGAAATTGAATTGAATTGAATTGAATTATTCACAGTGTTTGTTTATAGGTATTAGAAGTATCTGTCCAAAAATAGTTTGGTAACTCCAGCCGCTTTCTCACCGACGTGCGGTTGGTGACCTCTCAGTCCTTTTCCGACATTCAAACGGAGTCTGCTCCTCTGAGCTAGCCTCTATAGTTTCGCCGCTCAAAGGTCCTATCAGATGCACCCGCGCGCCATCTGCATCAAGAAGCGAGCGGTATGACCCTACATTGATTCCCAGGGTGTCCAAGGCTTAGAATGGACTGTCAGGTGTATTTGTTGGGGTTGCAGTTGTTGGCCCATTTATGTAGCGCGTTAACACACTTTCCCTAACCTGACCTTTTCACAGCAGCCGAGGTGCTCTGGTATTTAGGCTCTGCCTACGCGGTCTGCCTAGTTATACATAAAAAATATGGGTATCTACCCATTTTATCTAAAATGCAGTTTTTAACTATATATGACTCAAGCTGAAACATATGGGGTTCAACAAGTAGAAAACCCTGGTTAAAAAAATGCAAAACATAGTGTAGTACCTCCAAACATGCGAAAGCAGAACGAGTGTAACTCCATTATCAATGTATACTATCTCCAAAACGGCACATCATTTCTAGTCTATATCCAACACAAAAAAAGATAGACTAGTTTGAATTTTGCGAATCTATTATCCCCCCTTCAGTCTGGACTTGGTATACTTGTGCCACAGAGTTAACATCTATAGAGGGAGCGTAAACAACAAAATGCACAGGTCGCTGACCGGCCAACATGTAACGGAAATTTTGACAGCTTGAGGGCATTACCAGTGGCGTGCGACTTATATTAAAACTGGATGTTCATTAATAGATTCAATTATTACTGTGATACCAATAAGTTGTATTAGTATTTAGCTATACTTAGAGAGTTACTCTTATTATAATTTCATTGTAACAGTTGATATTTATTATTACCATGAAGTGTTTTTCAAAACATATCTAACAGTGTTCTGAAAGGCAATAACCACAACTACAATGATAGCCACATGACAGCTTAAGGGCACGCCGATTGTAGGTTGCCAGATTTACGACATATTAGAAGTTATTGCGACATTCCGCTATGAAATTTACCATTTTTGAGATTTCATTAAATCAACACAAATTATCTTCACGTAAATCAGTTACATTGTAAGTATATTGGAATGTATAGTTAAATACCCAGTTAAATACTTTGTATTCAAACTGCGGAAAGTGCCAGATTTTGAAGAAACTGGAAGCGGACGAAGAAGAGTGGAAATAGCGCTATAGATGTTGGCTGGGCAATATTCAAATTAGGCTCCCTCTATAGGTGTTAACTCTGTGACTTGTGCAATGAATTCGGTGATCTTTAATGTAAAGAAGTAGGCGTTCGCAAAATATGGACGTAGTACAGTTCTACTCTCTCGGGACAAAACAAAATAGTGACTTACTCTTTATGCTGTGATACTGACGTATTTGTTTTCTATTTCAGGTCGTCATCGACAGCAGAACTGCGAAACAACCCCTCACTATCGCACCCCAATGAATGTGCGAGAGCGTGCAGGGAAGGAGAACCGCCGAAGATATGTTATTATCATTTCACGTTAGAGTTTTACACAGTGCTAGGGGCGTAAGTGTCATTTAAAAAATAATGTTATTATTATATTTTCTCCTTAAGGGTCTAGAGTATAGTGCGCAGAATTGAGAGTCCGAGAAAACACGTACTCCCGTGTTAGCGAGGAGGCGTGGCCACCTGTTTCCTTTCTCCAGTGTGTGTGTCTAAGATGAGAGGAGGTAAGTCCAAAAATCCAAAGGTAAAGTCAAAAGGTCCAAAGGTCACCATAAAGATGAATTTAGCATTTCCAAGCTCCTGGCGTTACCTTTAAACTTAGAGTAATGATTGAAAAAGCATATTGAAGAAGAAGGCTTGCTTTGTCACTGTGTTGGCCTTGTTTTGATATCGTGTTTGGTTGTCAAATTACAGATATTTGAAGAATGTACGATACTGCATTGCGAGTTTTTTGTCCACTAAAAAGCTTTTTCAAAAAGTTGCACCTAGATGTCGTTCACTAAGATCTTAGCTATCACCTTCTGAAATACTGTATATGTAGTTTGAAAAATAAGTCAGTTCTGTTCGAAATGGGAATCCGTTTTTTACATGGCAAATACATAATATGTATATATAACTGTGGTGGGGCCTGGGTACACACATTTATACATATGTACCTATTTGCCATATAAAACACGGATTCGCAAGTAAACGCACAATTCACTTGTTTTTCAAATTACATCCACAGTATTGCGCAGGGTGATAGCTAAGAACTTAATGAATGACATCTCAGAGTAATTAAAAAAAAGTTAGTGTGCAAAAAGGCTCGCAATGCAAAATCATACATTCTTCAAATGTCTGTAATTTAACAACCCAACGCGATAACAAAACAAAGCCGAAGTTACAGCGCAAGCTTTCTTCTTCCATAACTTGCTTTTTGAATCATTACTATAAGTTTAAAAGTAACGTCAGCTTCTAAATGCGGAATTAATTTTTCCCCTTTCCTTTTCCCCCATCCTAGACACACATAATGGAGAAAGGGAGCAGGCGACCAAGCCTCCTCGCTAACACAGGAATACGTATTTTCTCGGATTCTCAATTTTGCGCGCTATACCCTAGACCCTTACGATAACAGTAATTATTGGAGGTGCTCCACAGAAAACTTATTTTATACATAGGGTCAATGAATTATCCACGTCAATTTTTTTAACATTAGCTTTACGAACCAGTGCCTGTAATAATAAGCACTGATTGTGGTAGAGTAGTATATTTTGAAAAATGCAAACCATTAAGAAATTAGTATCGTCTCCACCAATATAACGCAAATATTCATCTCGCAATGCTTGCAATTATTAGACCACGTCCATTGTCAGAGAATTTTGTTACCATTCATCCACCCACAAATGATACCAAAACATTGACTTTACAAGTGCAATCATCAATATTCATAAAATGCAGTTGTTGATGGTAACTGACACTAATATCTCTTATATCCCAATAAGGGATGCAGAAGGGCTTAAAACTAATAACTTCGACTGCTTAAACCAATGGCGCTCCCAGTGGGAAGGTTTTGCAGAACACCACTCACGATGCGCATTTATGGGGGCAGCCTTACTTTCAGGATCAGAACTACCCCGGAAAGAGTGGGTAAAACTTAATAAACTGCTAGAGGCTATGTGCAATCTCCCTTATGTGACTGTGGCGCGCCCCGCCAAACTATAAACCATATTACGAGCGAATGTGAACTGCGTGCGTTTCAGGCATCGCGAGAAGAGTTCTTCACAGCCACACTGTGACTACGTATCTTAGTTTGTAGCTGTATATATTTTATTTTAGTCTAGGTTATAATAGTTTTATTTATCTATATTTACTATTGTCATGTTTTTGAGCCATACGATAAATAAATGAATGAATAAATAGACACTAATATTACTAATAGCTATTGTCCTTAATATTAATGACCAGCGTTGATAGATTTGTGATCACCATTTATTAATTTCATTAATTCCACGTTCTTTTTTCGTACAGTGTGATGCTAACCCAAATAAAAAAATAGTAGCTACCTGAAGGTGAAATCGTAATACTCAGAAATCTTGTGACAATATCTTCTATTTATTGATTTGACCAATTCCGAGGGGAGAAGTATACAGGGTGTCCCAAAAAAAAAGTGTCAAGTGACACTTAGAAGTATCGGATTCACCCCCATATATGTATCTATATATTATGCAGCTTTTGTAGCTTTCTAGATATGATTTTTTTTCGTATTTCCTTCTCAATCCTTGACTTACAAGAAACTATGGGTCACAGATTATTGAGATATCTACTTGATTTTTTTTTGCTCGATTTGATGTAGTACGCATAAACATTATCTCCAATTTGATGCCATTGCTTGAAAAAAATTACCTGGTATGCAAAGGTGGTTCACCGAACATTTTAGTTCCTTTACGCGTGAACTAGAAAACACGAACAACACAAATTCCATATAACCTGTTTGAAAAACTTGCTAATGTTATTAACGGTTTATTCTGCGAATTTAATTAAACTATGTTTATGATATTTATTTAAAATTTAGCCCAATTCGTGACAAGCCGAAAAAGGCCATTTTTAAACTGTTTAAAAAGTGACGACCCCCGTAAAACTAGTTTTGTAGACTTTCAGATCAAAGATTACATTCGAAAATATTAAAGGGGGGTTTTGACACTCATTTTCCCTTTCTTTCCTGCATTCTAAAAGCGACAGTCAAAACTCATTCTGAGTTGGATACCTATATATCTTTTAATATGATGCCATAGGAATGGCTTTTCTAAATTTACAGTTCACATTAACAATGATATTGGAAAATTTTTAGAGGTGATTTCGGTTGAGTTTGTTTCCAGAGATTTTTTGAGATCACGCTCCAACTATTTAAAATTTCCAGAATTTTCACTATCTTTGGGGTTCACGAATTTCTTATAATGCAGTGAAAGTGTTTTTGGGTTTGCAAGGAGTACTGTTCACCTAATTGAGCAAAAAAATCCCGTAGGTATCTCACCCATGTGTCCTATAATTTCTTGTAACGGATTGAGAGAAAATACGAAAAAAATTCATTACACGAGAACTACAAAAAATTGCATTACGCATATGGGGGTGATTCAGATACTTTTAGGTATACTCTATCTATATACTTCCGCTTGACACTATCTTCTGGGACATCCTTTATCTGATAAACATTAAATAAAGGTACCTAGCAACATGTGAATATACTCACTACTGTGGTTACAAGGACCAATTTGAATTTTGAATAAGAACGCCAATGCGATTGCATTTTGGGCTGTTAGATGCAACTTTGACTTTAGTCTTGACCGTAGTCTGGATATTCTGATTTTCAAAAAAAAAAAATTTGTTTGTTGTTTGCTTGTTTTAGATTGATTACAAAAACATGACTGACGTCTAACTGTATGTAATGAAAGTGGAAATATTACAATCACAGGAAATAGAATCATTTGAATTGCAATACTCTACAACCAAAAAACTGGTTATTAGCAAAGTTATATTGCATAGTAAACAGAAACCACTCTATCATATTTGCATATAGCAGATTTCTTTGTCACTAAGAGAAATACGTGTAACAACATTATGCACCATATACAACAAAATAATATGAATTAAACACGATCAGTCGTAAACACAGGGTGTTTCAGAACTGTGGGATCAAACTTCTAGGGGTTATTCAGTGCAACAGTAGAAAACTTTTGAGTATAGGGGCTCATGTCCGGAAAAGTGTCCGTACGGTACTACGGCGCTAAGAACTGTTAGAAAGGATGGAGCGCCGGCTCACTTTGCAGTACCAGTACGTGAGGATTTGGCTCAGCGGTTTGGGCACCGTTGGATTGCTAGAGGTGGAGCCGTTCCTTGGCCTCCTATATCACCTGATTTAACGCCGCTAGATTTTTTTCTGTGGGGACATGTAAAGTCTTTGGTCTACGAAACTCCAGCAGAAACAGAACAAGACTTAATCGGACGAATTACAGCGGCATTTGAAATCATTCAAAACGAGTATCAAATTTTTAGTAAAGTCCGCCGAAATCATGTGCGACATTTAAATCGGTGTATTCAGGTTGGAGGAAGACATTTAGAACAATCGTTGTGATGATATCATGTACAAAAGGCAAAAAGTGAATGCGGTAAAGGCTATTCAGGCAATTCATCGTCTTTCTACATTTTAACGCTTCTTAGGGCCGACACTTTTCCCGACATGGATCCCTATACCCAAAAGTTTTCTACTGTTGCACTGAGTAACCCCTAGAAGTTTGATCCCATCGTTCTGAAACACCTTGTATAGTAATTTTAGCAAATTCAATAATTTTTAATAAATATTCCTTCCACTCTGCATTTCATGGCAAGTTGAGAAATACACCTTTCTAATTCTTGCCAACGAACACCAACAAGAATATATAATCTGTCTGATGCCCGGTAGGATGTGAATACGACTTCTGGCTTGTTACAACCGTGGTTTGTGATTAAATTCAATAATGGACGGGGTGAAAATACTACTATAGTGCTTGGGGAGGATATTTGATCTGCTCATGATGTCTTATGCTCGTTAACTTTTCCATGTCTCTGTCACAGAACCTGTTGTCCAGCCATGTACTCTTACCTTACATTGCTGTAATGTTATTCTATAGCGTGTTCTATGATGAGTAAAATACACTTTGAGACAAAACTGTACAGCTTATTTCCAACAAAAAGCAGTCATATAAAGTAGGGTCTGGTTTTCAACTGTTTCAGAAATATTTACCTAATTTTCTTTCATTATTTGGTTTCCAGCGACTTCAGCGCATGGTTGGTAAATTTACGACCGCCCGATGTTATGTTCATATGTTGTATGATGTTCATAGCGCTGTAGCGTTTGAAGTGATGAATAACTGCTTCTAAAGTTTGTGCTGGATAATTTTTGTGAATGAAGCTTCACGCAAAATACAGATAAAATACCTCCAAGTAAAGCGTATTCAGGCCTAACAACCGGCACTGTAAAATTTTCTTTGTAGTTAAAGAAGCTACTTTTTAATTATTATATGGATACTTGAAATAGAAGAGAATGAATTTATTCTCGTTTGCCGAATCGTTTTTAATGAAAACATAGTTGGCGTGTGTCATGTATGGCATGGTTATGATCAATTTTATTGTAATAACATAATATATTTGTTGTTTACTGTTGTTAAGCTAAATAATTGTAAGTAGTATAATGCATTGAAGTAAAAGAATACTGTAACTGGTTATATGACCCTTTTTGGTGTAAATCAGCTGTACAGCCTTCAACTAAAGTATTTTCTACTCGTCATAGAATTCTAAGGTTCTGACTGGAATACATTCTTATCACAATCGCTATTATTAACATGCCTAGGATATATAGTAAGTATTTTTTAAAAAATCTGGATAGTCTCATGATGTTCTGAAAATCATCATCGTGCTGGACAAGTTTTACTGATAAGGATGAAACCCAGTATAAGTTTATTTCATCATATGTAAATATCCGCTACATGCTTTTACTTTCATTGCAAATTTTGATTAATTACAAGGTGAAAGCATCGGCAACTGTCAGCCAACAGTTGTGTGTCTAATAGTACATTTAAATAATTACGAGCACTTATGCAAAACGTGATGTTATCTATGATTCTGAATTTAGATTTTTCTGCAGATTACTGTTAAGAAATTGTTAAAGATTCGAACCCGTTAATTCCTCAAGAAACCCATCAGTACAATTTAGGCTCCGTATCAACAAGTCTATATTATGCAGTAGTTACACTTAGTTAAGTACCTCAAAGACGCAATCAGATGTTTAACTATTCCCTAAAGCAAAGCGAATTTTGAAAAACGGGGTATGACTGATTTCAAAACTTCACATACATAAAACAAAAATCTGAAAGATGTACAAAAAAATTCTCAATCGAAAACATGGCCAAGTACTCGAGATACGGCTACACAACAAATACGCACATATTCAGACTCAAAAATTAATGAAGAATATGAGTTGCGAGTAAAAAAAAAGAAAATATCTCACAAATATATCAGAAATCATATTCCATGTACGCATTAAAAAGAGTCCAAACGCATGTGGTGACTGGAGGTGACCCGGCCTTAACGCGCCACCTCCTGTCATTCTCTCACTAGCGTTTAGTTGATGACCTCTAAGTCTTCTGCCGGTATTCAAATGGAGTCTGCTCTTCTGAGCTACTCCCTATAGTTCCGCCGCTCTTCGATCCTATCAGATGCTTCCGCGCGACTGCTGCATCTGATACTAAGACGGTCATCCTTTATACATCAAGGACCGAGTAGTATGACCGTAAATTAATTCCTAGGGTGCCAAGGCTTGGAGTGGACTGCCTGGATATGTATTTATTGGGCCTGCGGGTGCTGGCCCATTCAAGTCCCGCGTTAACAAACTTCCCCTCAAATAACATTTTTACAGCAGCCGCGGTACTCTGGTATTTAGCTCTGCCTACGCGCTCTGCTCAATCTAAATATTTGAATGTATACACATAAAAAGTAGCAGAAGGGGGGGGGTGGTTGGATATCGGTCTCTCAAACATCCTGGTGAAGCAGCAGTAAAGAGGCTCATATCCGCTATGGCTCAGGATGAAGAAGATATCAGCTATATGGTTAGGAAGTTAAAAGAAGAATATGCGAAGGTGGGTCTGGAGATAAACATGAACAAAACAAACAAACTAAAGGAAATAAAGGGAACGAAGAAATTTAAATACCTGGGCTTCACGATAACGAAGGATGCAACGACAGACGAAGAAATAAAAAATAGACTGCGACAAACAAGATCCTGCATAAGGCAGCTCCATAGTGTAATCTGGAATAAGAACATCAGCGGCAAAATGAAAAAGATGATATACCAAACAATAATCAGAAGTGTTATGACATATGCAGCGGAGGTTGTGGATAATCAACAAGAAAAACCAGAGGAGCATTCTGGCAACCGAAACGGAATATTGGAGAAGATGCCGTGGCGTGACCAGAAAAGACAGAATAACAAATGGAGAGATACGGAGGAGAATGAAAGTGGAAACAGACGCTCTGCAATATACAGGGTGAGTTTTTAGTACCGGCTCGGTCGATAACTCCACTACTGTGGAAGATAGCAAAAAAAGTTGTATATAAAAGTTGTAGCCACGGATATGCTCCTTGCTCAGAAAATATTTAGATTTATACAGGGTGATCCATAACTACGTGGCGATGCAAACATGCATTTTTTTAAATGAGACACCCTATATATTATTCCATATTCGAATTCTGTTAATCATTTCCGTTCTTCCAATATATGACATTGTTACAATATACAGGGTATTTCAAAAGTTATGACCATTTTTATATTCAAATCGCGGTTAAATGAACGTACTGTATATCAAAAAGTAATGAATCAAAAATTATTTTTTTTACATGAAAAGATTGAAAATGTCCTCTAGTTTAAAAATCGGCTATAAAAAATGTCCCTGACGCATATTTGTATACAGGGTGATGTAGAATGCAAAATCTAGATTTTCTCTTTTTTTTTAAATGTGACCCCCAATATTTTATTATGTCAAAGAATTGCCTTTAATATGGTCTTTCATCTTCGTATAGCACTTGTTATGTCTGCATCTATTAGTTTTTGAGATATTTCGAATTTTCTACAAATTTAAAATATACCTTCTATTTGTTTACTGAAATTTATTTATTTTGAGAAAATACTATCAAATTTTTTTCCTGCTTAACAAATAACTAAAATATAAGGCAATGATAGTACTTGATCAAGTCAAAACACTGATTTAACGAGATAATATAGGTCAAGTGTGCTGAGGAAACAATTTTATAGACGTCATGCATAATTATCAAGCAGATACACCAGGTAGGCTATGAAATATTGAACGACACGGTCCAAATAAAACGATTCTTCAATCCTTCAAACGCATTAGTTTTAGAGTGCCTCCGTTCTGGATATTGCTGTTCATAGTTGATATATTCTAGAGGCAAGTAGACAATTTCTCAAAGATTCTCCTAAATACACTCAATGGAAAAATTAGTTTTTAAAGCTGGTTTTTCACACAGTACGGAATTATTGAGCTGGTTATGAAAACTGTCAATTTTTCAAAGCCTACCTGATAGGTCTGCTTGATAATTATGCATCACGCCTACAAAATTGTTTCCTCAGCACACTTGACTTTATTATCTCGATGATTTAGGGTTTTGACTTCATCAAATAGCATCATGACCTTACAACTTAGTTGTTCGTTAAATAAAAAACAAATTAGATAGTACCTTCTCAAAATAAATAAATTTCAATACACAAATTGTAGCTATATTTTAAATTTGCCGAAAAATCAAAAGATCTCGGAAACTGATGGACGTAGGTACAACAAGTGTTATGCAAAGATGAAAGAGCATATTAAAAGCAATTCTTTGGTATAATAAAATATTGGGGGTTACGTTTAAAAAAAGAGAGAAAATTTAGATTTTGCATTCTACATCACCCTGTATACAAATATGGGCCATGGGCTTTTTTTCATAGCCGATTTTAAAACTAGAGGATATTTTTAATATTCTCATGTAAAAAAAATAATTTTTGATTCATTACTTTTTGATATACAGTACGTTCATTTGACCGCAATTTGGATATAAAAATGGACATAACTTTTGAATTACCCTGTATAATGTAACAAAACCCTATATTGGAAAAACGGAATTTATTAGTAGAATTTGAATATGGAATAATATATAGGGTGTCTCATTTAAAAAAATGCATGTTTGCATCACCACGTAGTTACGAATCACGCTGTATAAATCTAAATATTTTCTGGCTAAGGAGCATATCCGTGGCTACAACTTTTATATACAACTTTTTTTGCTATCTTCTACAGTAGTGGAGTTATCGACCGAGCCGGTACTAAAAATTCACCCTGTATATAGGGAAGGAGACTCATCTGGTATGGCCACGTACGTAGAGCAGAAAACACCTGGATAAATAAGGTTGCAGAATGGAGTTCCAGGGGAACAAGAAGAAGAGGAAGACCTAGAAGATCCTGGAAAAATGAAGTCGACGAGGCCGTGACAAGAAAAGGGCTGGAAGACGGAGACTGGGAAGACCGAGAAAAATGGAAGACCTGTCTGACGGAAGGGAGACGGCACTAGCTGTAGACAACCCTTAGTATATATATATAAAAACCGAACAGGTCCCTACCTAGAGGACCTGTTGGGTATTCTAAATATTCAAAGCCTGTTTTTATCTACATACCCCTCAAGCACTTGGGGGAGGGGGCTTGAGCTCAATATATTTTTTCTGGCTACTATCTGTTTGTTGATATCAAAAAATTAACTAGCAGAACGCAGAAGCATAGCTTGCGTGAAGAAAAATAAAAACATTTAATTAATAGAAAATAATCTTGAAGTTGAAATATCTGGAAAGCCAATAAATGTTTGTTAGGGAATTTTCGCTGGTGTATGACGATAATGTTGTCTATATTATCTGCCCATTTGTGGCATCAGTCGATTCAGGTTCAGCTCCACAAGAACTCAATAGTTTAGGTGAGTTTGATGCCCGTATATTATTATCAAATATTACGGAAGATGAAATTCTATTGGCGGGGCGGAAACTAAAACAACAAAATGACTTCTGGAATTGATAATATCTCCTCTTTCACTGTCAAGGACTGTTTGCCAATACTAGCTCGTCCTTTGTCTATCCTCTTCAACTTAGCGCTAAGTACTGTCACTTTTCCATCGAGGTGGAAGTTGGCAAGAATTGTACCAATTTTCATGGCTGGTAATAAATCAGACATATGTAACTATCGCGCTATATCTATTCTTCCAAACTTCTCCAAACTTTTTGAAATTGTTATCTACAATCGTATATATCCCATAGCTCGTCCTCATATTGCGCCTACGCAACATGGTTTTTCCAGTGACAGACAGCGGAAACTAATCTGGTATTATACACACAGCACTTATCCGAAGTTCTTGATTCAGGCGGTCAAGTAGATGTCATATATACAGATATTTCCAAAGCGACCACAACATACTTGTACAAAAACTTAGCCGCACTGGATTCTCTTAGCATTTTCTGCAGTTTTGGAAATCGTACCTTAAAGAGAGGACACAAACTATTTCTTATAATGGGTTCTCTTCGAAAACATATCTTGCAACCTCAGGAGTACCGCAGAGCTCAAATTTGGGTCCGTTGTTGTTCGTGCTTTTTATAAACGACTTAGGTAAGATACTAAAAATAAATAGATTATTCTACGCTGATGATCTAAAAATTTATTCAACAATTAAAACTATCAATGATTGCAATATTCTTCAGTCTGCTCTTGATGCGGTTTACGAGTGGTGTTTGAATAACAGGTTAGAGTTAAATATTTCCAAATGCAAAAGTGTAACGTTTACTAAGAAAAAGCATATTATATTATTTAATTATAAGATTGAGGGTACAGACATCACTCGATAACAATCTATTTGTGATTTAGGTGTTATATTTGATTCGCAACTTAGCTTTGTTGAACACATTGATAAGAAGGTATCAGAAGCATATAGGGTTTATGGCTCTATTGTGCGAAACTGTCATCTATTTAACGACATCTCAGCACTCAAAATTTGAGTGCTGAGATCAGACATTTAATGTCTGTTTTTTTCTTATGTGCGTTCCAAACTAGAATACTGTTCTGTTGTCTGGAATCCTGTCTATCAGTGTCACATTGACAGGCTTGAAGGCGTTCAATGAAAGTTCCTAAAATATCTTTCGTATAAAGTCGATCACGTTTATCCTGAACAAGGAATAGATCGTACTTCATTATTGAAACGTTTTGAGTTTCAGAGTTTGGAATTCAGGCGGATAATTTCGTCGTGTGTATTTTTGTATAAGCTCATGTGTAACAAAATTGACTGTTCTGAATTATTGGGTTACATAAGCTTAAATGTACCTCATTATAACTCTCGTCACTATCAAACATTTTATTACCAGGTACCGCGAACAACAATATTACTAAAATCGCCAATAACAGTGATGTGTTCAAATTATAATAGTATTTCTAAGCATTGTGATATTTTTAATTGTACCATTTCTGAGTCGACCGCTAAAAGATTACTAATAGATTAACACTTGTCTCATTATTGATACAATATAATATTTTCATGAAGTATTGCCCTTTAAAGGGATGTAAATCTGTTGGGCAATAAAGTGCTATGATTATGATTATGAGGGCGGATACAAATTGCAGCTGCGGTTAGGGTATAATCCTATAAATCTCAAAGGTGACCATAAAAGATGTTGTAAATTGCAGCGAGGGTCCCTTTTCGGCGTAGTCTACCTTGGAGGTATTCTAAAAATTAATTTGGATTTGTATAGCAAAATATTACATAAAAATAATATTATGTGACAGGTCACATTAATTTTTATCCAAAGGAACAATTTAGTGGCATTTACTTACCTACTTCTGTTAGTGATCTTGAAAACTATATGACATCACAATGCCTTTTTTAAATTACAAACCCAAAATTTTATTCGCACTTATTGTTGCTACTTAACTATCTAGAACTTAACTAGAAAGATTAATTTCTTGATACATATTTCCATTATTTTAGGCAATTTCGACAATAGCAACAATTATTGTGACAAATTTGATACTTTTTTGCAATTTTCGGAAGGTGATAATATACCTAATGCGCGGTTTTGTTTAGACTGAAACTAATAAATCCTTTTGTTAGAGCAGTTAATAATAAAACAAAAACTATTGACATTGAAAGAAAATTATACTTTTCTAAATTGTTAATTGTTAATAATACATAACATTATGTACCAATATCTTCGCAAATCGTCTTAGATCAATATATACATAAAAAACCATAATTACTAACTAAGGTTCTCACCATAAAAATGACATACACTTTTTATATATTCTAATCCACTTATCCTACTTTCATTGAGTAATTAAACCTATTCTAAGATTCAAAAAATCTTGCTTCTTTTTAGTTGTTGCATTTGGAGCGTGCTTTATTCTGACACTATTCATTTTAATTTTTTTTCTTTTTGAATCCTGACCGTCGGTACCAAATATTTAGTAAAACAATCTTGGGATACGGTCACTTATTATATTTCCAAAATATAAAATTTTACGATGTTTCGACGCTTCTATTAGGCGTCATCTTCAGGTATTAAAACTAAAATAAAATATCAGAATTGTCAAACAGGTACAAAATGACTAACATTTACAATTCATTTTTTTATAAACAATTAAATATCGAGGGAGGAAGTTAAATATTAAATTAATACCTGAAGATGACGCCTAATAGAAGCGTCGAAACGTCGTAAAATTTTATATTTTGGAAATATAATAAGTAACCGTATCCCAAGATTGTTTTACTAAATATTCATTTTAATGTATGTGTCTGTTTGAGTATTTATCAAAGACTCTCAAAAATAAACAATGAGGGATGGCTGTTATAAAAACTCCTATCCCCAACAGAGGGTCGTCCGCTGCAATTTACATGTTTACCTGAAATGGAAAAATAACTAGCCGCTGCAATTTTCACAACCCGGATTAAGAATACTTGACCATCGCTGCAATTTACAATCGCCGGATTGTGATTATGATTATGATTATATGTTTAGGGCCTGCCAGGTGTGCACCCCTAACGCGACGAACGCCGTCTGGTCGAACTGCCAGTGCGTGCTGGCCGACGGTGTCGAACGCGGCGTGTTGACGGCCAACCGGATGATTCCGGGACCCAGCATCCAGGTATGTGAGGGCGACAAGGTGGTCATCGACGTCGAGAACCACATGGAGGGCATGGAGGTGACCATCCACTGGCACGGCATCTGGCAAAGGGGTACCCAGTACTACGACGGAGTGCCTTTCGTTACGCAGTGCCCCATCCAGCAAGACAACACCTTCAGGTATTTGTTTGTTTTTTGTTAAATCCAATGCGTATCTCGCTACGTTAGCGTATTCGGAAAAGGATATAGACTCTATACTTTTTTATTAATATACAGGAAATTTCCTTGAGACGTGATATTCTCGTAACAAAAAAATGCTCAATCGAAAGCCGAGTGGAATGTTTCAAAGTACTACAGATTCTACTCTACCATGCTTTCAAAACATTTTTTTCTGTAAGTTCAACCCCTAAAATTTACCCCAACTTTGTTTTTTCAAATTGCACCTAATAGTTTTTCCTAGACATATAAAGTCCCCATTTTATTTAAAATCTTTTAGTACCTTTGATTTTATACAAAAACCTATCTTTTTCGTCATAAGCATAAAGTAAATAAAATAAGGATTTGTTTGAGGCGTAATATTTTCGTAAGAAAAACAGATAAAAAATAAAACTAAGTGGGCTTTCCAGGAGTACCGAATAACCTACCATACTATGCTTTCGAAGCATTTTTTTTACTTCGACCCCTAAAACTTACCACCCACTTTTATTCCAAATAGCACTTCACAGCTTTTCCTATATTAATGAGGTCATTATTTTATTGAATATTTTTTAGTGCTCATAAATAAAATGAGCATTTGTTTGTGGCGTAATATTTTCGTAATAAAAAATCATAAAAAAGACATTTGTTTTCGAAAGCATATATTATAGGTCATTCAGTACTCTTGAAAATCCAGTTGGTACCTACTATAGGCTCTATAGTAGGTACTTTTAAAGATTCCACTCAGTTTTCGTATGAACTTTTTTTTGTTACGAAAATATCACGTGTCTAAGAAATTCAGGGACACCCTGTATTTGGTGAGCTTGATTTAGAAGGAGCCAAATTAACGTGAAGCCATCTATTCAGTGCTTGTTCAGAAAGAGAACTTTTCCAAGCTATGACCACGTAATGATAACCATCCAGAACGTTGTTATGACTTCAATCCGATAAATGAAGAGTCGAGTGGATGAAGGAGGTATGTAACTGACAAACATAGAAAAACCCGTTTAAACTTTTGGAAAATACTTTCGATGTTTCTAGTTTACTTTTACACCGATTTTGCTCAAACCTGGCAAGTTATTAGACTTAAACTATGCATTTACTTTAGCAATAATATAGATTTGATTACATTTGCAGAAAACCCAAATTTTGAAAAAGTGTGCAGTTACCTCCTTTATACAATTAGATAATTTCCACATATATCAATTTTTTGTTTTTTAAGAGAGGAGTAGTTATAAAAATGTATGAGATGGTGATGGTATTTTTGTTCGTTTTGTTTTATTCATTTATTACAGAAAAATAACAGAAAACAGAATCAACCTTTCTTAAATATTACTATGCCTTTTCTTCATGCTCAGCTATAAAACCTTCGTAAAACCATCCAAATGGTTCTTTAACGTATATTACCTACACAGCATTTGATATCCACTATATAGTCCCAGGCTATCCTTAAAGGGATATGCAAAATGTCCCAGGGAAAGCCATATCCTGGACAACGTGGCATGGGACAGCCTATAAATATCCCGATGGGACTTTATTAGACCACCATAGGTAAGCCTACAGGGAAATTCTCAGGTTGGCCCAAAGTATTATCATTCAGTCTGCCGTAGGTTAGCCCATAGGTAAGTTCTTAGGTTGTTCTGAAAGATAGCAGTAAAGACTGCCAAGGGTTAGCTTATAGCGAAACACTTATGTTATTCGAAAATAACGGAATTATTTTTCTAGAACTGTTTTCCTACACTCCTCTGGTTTACATACCCGGTTATTCACCTGGAAGGTTGTCTGGGCACAGAGTAGCCAATAGAGCTACAGAGTATTTAGCACAATTCAATCTAACCTCATTCTGTTCCATTCCTTCATGAAGTGCATCACAATAGCTCGTGGAATACAGTTTTGCCATTAAGCTTTCTTTTTCTTTTTAATGTTCCTATAGAATGTTAATTTGGAGGGCAGGGGGATTTTGCTATAAACTTTAGGCATTATAATGGCTTGGACAGCTTTACACTCACCTCGCAAAGACAAACAGGTTGTCGAATGATTATCTGACCTGCAATTTGTGATTTATACTTGGGGTCCCTTTTGGCATGTCGGATGGTACAGATCACACGTGCAGATGGTAATGATATTGAAAGATATGATAAAATTGATAAATGGCGGAAAACGATCCAAAAACCTTCACCCTTCACCTCGTTCTAACATCAACACTGTCAAATGTCAGATTTTATATAAGAACGGTATGGTCTTGAAGGGCTATCCCTTGAATGGCCTCAGAGGATTTCCAAAACCGTCATCGTTAGGATCTTCCAGTTAAATGGCCCAAGGGGTAGGCAGATGTCCAAAGGATGTCCATGCCTCCCTACCACAGAATATCCTAAACAGATTATCCTAGGGCTAACCTAGGATAACCCAGGATAGCCTACAGATAACCTGTAGAGGTCATTATGGTTTTATCCAAAATTTGGGCGATACGACTTTATTTAGGATTGTTCTAGGGATAACGGGTGCTGTGTGGGTTAATTGGCTTTTAAAATTGATGCACACTATACAACCGAATACTAAACATCTAACTAAACTGAGTGGATAAAGAAAACATGTGCAAACAAAGTAGCGACTTCTATTAGATAAAGGAGGTATGTGCATGTTTCAGCGGATGAAGGGGGCAAGTGCGGATAGTTACCTCTTTCATCCATTACTTATATTTGAAATGTTGTCACATACCTCCTTTAGGAAGTTAAATTTGTCTCTACTTTAACTACGTACTTTTACACCGAACTCTGTGCTAAATGAAAATATGGCACCTACCGCTTTCATTCACCAAGATAAGCCAGTTTAGGGCATAATGTTACTTATCTCCTTTATCCACTCGACTCTTCAAATATATTTTGTGTGTTAGCAGCAGCCTTGCCCTTTAATACATAATTAAATGAGGCAAGGATCGCCATTTTCTTAGGTTTCCCGAGTCCCAGGGAATTTACTGTAAACAGTGTTACCCTGTATGAGATTTAGATTAGGGTCCATGGGAGAGCCGACTAGGAGATATATTTGTGCCTGAAAATACCACAACACTCAAATGTTTGCAACGAATAGGTTATTAAAATCTATACTTCACGAAGCAGGGTAGTGTAGATACACTCAGCTAAAGAATATAATAGAAAGATGGCTCTCAGCTCAAACGGCGAAGATCAAGGGTGGACAAACAGTTAGTGTACATAATATTGTGGTATTTTCTAAAGACTTGATTTGAACCAATCAACAGTATTTAGATTCTCTTCTAATTCTGGAACCGAAATCCTCCCGGAATTTCATAGACTGATACAGGTAGACTCTTTAAAGTACGGATTTCATTCTCTAGGTATCCAATACTTCGTTCCGTGAGAAAACATAGCTATAGGCTCTGCTCTGCCTGCAATCAAGTACCATTTGCGGATAATATCTCTAGTTTGGTCCTCATTTCCATTAAAATGTATTCACAAGATACTTTTAACAATAGAAAGCGTTAGTTAATATTTCACGCAACAGAACCTTCGTTTTTATGAAACTATTTTGCTTTTTAATCCTTTAATGAAGAAAGGGAATTTAAATGACTTTATTCAAATTTGTTGTTTACGTAGTTTGGTTAACCATTTCCTTATAAATAGATTGTTATAGCTGGTTCTGCTCTAAATCAATACTAAATTGATCGTTTGTACGTGTTGCGTTAGATATGCGTGTCTGATACATACCGTTCCATTCCTACGAGTAATTGCCTGACGGTGGTATGTACAGAGTGTTGCTAAACATCATCTATGACGAATACAAAAGACTTTAGGAGAAGACTCATTTCCAACAGAAAAAGTCATATAATGTAGGGTGCGATTTGCAGCTGTATCAGAGAATTGATTCTAGACATTTTCATTAAAATGCAGACCTCTAAACGAGTATGCTATGATGTCACTATCGACTAAAAAAATTAAGTCAAGATGATTAACTGAGTACTTCCCACACATAACGGTGATACCAAATCATCGAGCGCTCGACAAAAAAAAGTGTGTTCTGCCGCTAGGTCTTCCTTTCACGGGTCAATGGATGAATACAAAGAAAAATAAGTTATGACACCCCACCTACAACTACCTCAATTTCACCCCCACTCAAAAAAAGTATAAAATGATTACGAAACCCCTAAAACAAGCCAAAGCAGTATTCGTATGTATACGTCAAAAATTTTAAGTCCCTCTTAAGTCTTTCTTTCACAGGTCAATGGATAGCCTATTATGAATACAACAAATTTTTGGGTTTTTTGACCCCCCAACCCCGACCACCCCAATTTCACCCTCACCCAAAAAAAGTAGAAAACGGTCAGGAACCCTTAATATGCCTAAAAACGAAGTATCCAGTCGAAGAATGCTATCAAAGGTTCTGTAACACTTTTTCTCCTAAGAGAATAACATTTCTTATATCTCTATTATCTGCAGCTGCCAAAATTCAAGCTTAAAAAAAGTATGACTTTTTGTAACACATCACTATAAATACTTACTATGACCAATTGTTAAGTACTAAAAATGCTCTTGAGCCCAAAAGGTCGGAAAGGAATGAATCTTGGTGTGGTGGTAGACATTGGTCCCCTGAATGTACACCTAAGTTTGTGTCCACGGGAATTACCTCTCGTGGGGTGGGAAGTCGAAAGCTCTGCTCTGCGATGATTTTCGAAAAACAGCGTCGTTTTGGTAAGTGCTATAGTACCCCATTATTTTCAGGTACCTAAACTAATCTGACAGAATATTTTGCTGTATGTTATAAAGTTTTACAGTATAAGACAGGCCGCAACGTTTACTTCCGAGCAATGAGTTTCTTCATTTCGCCCAGTGGTGCCAGGTCTAGTGAAATTTCGCTAGATCTAGTAGATTAGTTATTTGATAAAAACTTTTACCAAAATGTCATATTGTAGTGATTTATTCACACTGCCATCTTGCGTCACATATTTTATTATTTTTAATATATTTAATATCTACACCGAAGTTTTGATAACCGATCACTGATCACTTTTTATGACTAATCATGATGTATTCAGGAAACTGTTCCAGTACCTACCCATAACAAAACTTAGAAATCCGGTGCCAAGCTTTTGCCGAATGCTCTGTTGAAACTTCTTACTCCAGGGGATCTATTATGCTATTACAGCTTGAATGCAATCCTACTGGTTGTGTTCACCATATTCACAACAAGTTTGTGGTACCAATGGATAACTAGAAAGATGGGCATGGCCGCAAAGTGCACGGTTAATTATTTGGTGGCTTTCTAAAGAAAAATCGTTTTTTAACGTTTTTTGAATTCACTATTCAACATTTGCTGTTCTGACACTATCTCACGAAGTGCTTGATATGTGTTCACCTTCGTTTAGTCGATAATATATTTTTGGAGTTCTAATAGGTACCAAAAATTCCAAAATTCGACAATAAAATTTTGTTTTATTAGTTTTCCTTTGGAGGTTTCTATTTTGATGGAAATCTATAAAATTGAATTTTAATCGGAAAGTATTAGGAATTGGACGTGATCAATTTATTAGCTTACTACCTCCACTATCACCTCCCCAAATTAATGTATCAAATTACCAATCGGCCTGTATACATAGAGTTTTAGTTGGTTTTTTACAAAATATGTATTACGGCATTTTTATCCCCCCCCCCCCCACTAGCAGCAAAGAAAACCTGAAACTAGTGAAATGCTGGTTATTTTTTTAAACGTTATCTAGTGAATTTTGACGACCTGGCAACACTGATTCCGCCTGAGTGACAGATAGTTATCTCACATAGGGCCTCAGATTTTTCTGAATAGCAAGCGCACAAGCTCAGGGATAAGGGTCAGTTATTCAAAACGATTTACGAATCTGTTGTACCTATAACGTGCACTCTTTGGATCAACCATGACCAATAATGAGATCGTTGAGTAGAAACACAAACCAACTAAGAATAGAATGTTTCGTTGCGGAACATACCGTATCTAGTTAAACCATGACTATTACTAATATCTCCCGATTCCAATTCATCATCCTGATACGATTTCCGCGCTCCCCATGATCACATGTACACAAGAAATCGTGCGATCGTTACTTCACCACCTGCAGCGTACAGAAACCCAACCAGAAACAAACGGCTTGCATTAATCCTTTTTCAAAATATACGTAACCAACGATAAGCATCGCTCATATTTACAAAGAAACCACATCGAGTCGCCTCGGTATTGGCGCTGGTCTACCAGATAATGGTATTAAAATCCACATAGACTCGAACACTTGCCAAACGAAGCGTAGTAAATAAACTAATTCTATAAGAGTGTTATCTAAATCACGCGCATGATGCGTGACTAGTCTTTTATGTTTTCTGTCTGTTTTCCTTTTCACTATACATTAATGTCTGACGCAGTCGTCGTCACGGAGTTCTTTTTTTTTCGACTCGCTAAACTATTATCTTAAGCGGCCTACAGACGTTGATGCATGCTGCGATGCAGGCATCGACTCCTCTACGTTTCAGGATGCAAGTAGCAACGTGTGTAGTACTGAATCACGTATTTGGCATCAGTTGCGGCTTGCAGCGACGCAGAGTCTGGAATCCCATTATGGTCGGTGAGCCATGACGCCGAGTCGGTGACGCTAATGCAGGACAATCTTTAGAAGATTTCATAAACGTTTATCATCTGCATATGTGTCTTTAAGATACAAAGGCTAAAGAGTATTCAGATAAAAACATAAGAATCCAAGCATATGAAGAAGGAAAAAATTCCAACTGCAAACAGTTTTAAAAATAACTCCACCCTACTATTCTTGCGTTGCATGAAACGTGCATATCAAGTCTATCCAGGCATCGCAATAGCTTTCGATTTGATTAGAAATTTATGCAAGTGATGCAAGTTTCATGAAACCTTGAGTCGATTCAGGAATCGCAGCATGCATCAACGTCTGACGTCTGTAGGCCACTTTACTGTTCAACTGTTCAAATCATGTGATGACTCCCCTTGGCTTAATGTTTTCTACACTGACAATATTAGAAGAAAATTATTCTATCCTCGTTACTTCCCACACCAATAGGTGAGGGGAGTATTGTGATCGCAAAAATTTTCGCAAAATTTTCGATTTCCGTCGGTCTGTCTGTCGGTCTGTCTGTCTGTTGGCGTTCTTCTAGCCTCGTGATCTCAGTAACCGCTGCATGGATTGTGATGAAATTTCGGCAGCAATATGCTGTAAGGTCGTGATAGGTAATGCTGCTATAATTTTGAAAATCGGTAGATGGGCGGCGGAGCAGTTACCACAAAACAAAAAAATTCAAATATTCCTCAAACTTTGTTTTTAGGCGGCTTAGGTGTTTCTGATCATTTTCTGTTTTTTGGGTGGTGGTGAAGTTTGGTGTGGTTGGTGGATGAGGGGTTGTAAAATTGAAAATTTTTTGTACTCGTAATAGACTGTCCACTGACCTGTGAAATAAAGACCTAGCATGATAATACAGTTATTAGGTTCATCTGAACATTGCCTTGCCTATTACAGACAGCAAAGGACATTTTTACTGATATAAACATAAGAGTTTTGCCTTAGATCGTTCTGTATGGTGTAACGAGGCAACTTTTGAATTGATTTTAATGAAAAAGAGCTAGAGACACAGACCAAATTTGTATTCACATCATAGTAGACATGCTGCATGCTGGACGAACTAGACAACCTCAAATGGTTCACAACTTTTGAATAAAGAATATCTTTTTATACATGAGTAGTAGTAGTAGTAGTAGTAGTTTAGTCATATTATTGCATATAAGTTTACACATGTCAAAACGTAACATACAAGAGTGTGATTCGTAAGAACCATACGATTACAACAAATAAGACAGCATTTATCTGTAAACGTAAAATTAAAATTCTGAGACTACAACGATTAAAAATGTACAAATCACATCATATTAAAATTGTTAAAGTCATGTATCAAGTACTGCTGATAGGAGTAAAATGTTTTTTCTACTGAGTACCTAGTCCTTCATTTTCTGTTTAAACTATGAAATAGGTAAAGACCTGACACAAGTAGGGCAACATCAAAAAATTTTGCAGCCCAATATTCTGGGCCATTCCGACACCTTTTTAATCGCGCGTATGGCGGTATTAGATCGTGCTTGGCGCGCGTGCTGTATGAGTATGGTACAGATCCAGCAAACACATACCTAGAACTTACATGCATATCTTTACAATCATCTCTATATCTAAGCCTGTCACTATTCTCAGGGCTTTTCTCTGCATGCCAAATATCCGACTTAATACGTGGTCGGTATAGCCCCATGTCAGAAGAGAATAAGAGAGGTGTGAGTGGAATACGGCAAAATATCCTGTTCTTAACACACGTTTGACACACAGTTTTTCAAGTTCCAAAGAGCATAGAGCCCTTTATATTTAATTTGTTAGAGATTGATTGATTTCCCCATTGGAGTTTTAAATCAAGATCTATCCCTAAAAACCGTATTTGTTGATTGTTGACAAATATCGTTCTTGGGAACCTCTCTTAAAGTGAAAAGCATTCGGTTTGTTTTATCTGCATCTAACAGCAGTCGGTTTGAGCAACACCAGTCTTGTGCTCTATCCTGCGCAGCCATGATATCTGTCAGCTAAGTATAATATGATTATGTCATCTACAAAGGGTGTATATTTATCTACTGTGTCAATTAAAAGGAGATCACTGATGTATATGAGAAATAGAATAGGACCCATAACTGAGCCCTGTGGTACCGCAATACTAATGTCGCTATTTGCTGATGTCACACCAGACCAGCTTACAACCTGTTGCCGATTTTGAATGAATGATTCAATAAGTTTGATGCTATGAACGCTAAAGTTGTAAAATCCCAAAAGCCTCACTCAAGTCATAAAACAAGCTTGAAGTATATTTCATGTTTTGAAACCCATTTATTACTTCTGTTACTAGGCTTTTAATTGCCAAAGTGGTATTTTTACGTTCCCTAAAGCCAAACTGGTACTGAGAAAAATTTGATTGAAAAAAAACTATGAATCCTAATGGCCATACATTTCTCAAAGACCCTAGATACTATAGGCAACAGTGATATGGGTCTAGTTTTCAGATAACGCAGGATCTCATTTTTAAAGACAGGGATAACCACTGCACTTTTTAATTTGTCAGGAAAAGTGTTTTGCTCAAAACATAGATGAATTAGTTTAGTTAACGGTATAATTATTTGGTTCTTGATAGATTTTATGAGGTGATGATACTACAAATGTGCTCGTTTACAGCTATAAGATTAGACTGAATTCCAGGGTTCTCGTTCTCGGAACAGATGGTATTCGCAATGATGAAGAAAAAGAAACCTTTCACACATTTTGCACATTTATGCCAGCACTTTTATTGATATTTACACAGCTAAAAATGTATCTCGCTGCCGTTCATGCTTGACCTAGTAAGGCGAAATTTTTGATCTTATCGTCATGTACAAAGAAAGCCAGATAATTAATTTCTCTCATTGTGAGCTAATGGCAACGACTAATTTGCAATTAGTTTTGTTTGTTCTTTCTCTTCCATTCGATCAACCGGTGCGCAAATATATTTTACAGGCGGCATCGCAATCCATTGTAGCTGGTTGCAAAATTAATATAGATCTATGAGCTTGCCAAATTGTGTACAGTGCGCTCCACTAGGAATGGACGTCGGCAATATCTCGGTAACCATTCAATTCAATTCAGTTTATTCACTTTGAGTGCCTATGTATTTATGGAAATTTTCGCATGTAATGGAAAGGGAATGATCTATTATATCATTTCCCACCAAAAAATTTGCGATCGACGCACTCCTTTCTTGAAAAAAAAAAAATGTTAAAACTCAGTATTTCCTCCACATTTCGCTAACAATCGAACCGCAGATATCAATGGAACAAGTATAATGTCAAGTGTACTGCGACTTTCAGAAACAGTTGGTACCCTATAGGGATATAGCCTACGTGACAACGTTTTAGTAATCATTCTACAGAGAATACTCAAGTAAAACAACTAGAAATTATGTTTTCACTTCCTGAAATAATCACTAGGTGGCGTAGTAGGCGCCAATAAGTCAGTGGCGACTGGTGAGGTAGTGCCACAGTGCCATGGCACTACCTTAACTTTCGACAAAAACATATTTATCTATCTCTTAAACTTTTCTTATTCTGTGAGTTTCCAACGACTTTTTCTGTTTTATATGAAATGCCAATAGCGGCTCAGCGCATAAATGCTTGCTCCAGGCAACACGTGGCATCGTCGCCACTCACATGATGAGAGCTGACCGACGCGACGAAACGGCGAGATGGCAACAGCCTACGGTGCCGTTTCTTAAAAGGCAGAGTGAGAGAAGTCTTATGAAGTCTTATGACAAACGCTTCCAAGTGACAGAGAGAACGCTATGCTGGACATTTGGGTAGATTTTAAATACGAAAATCCGAAGTAGATCGTGCCAGGCACATTACCCATATTTCCATTCATGGTTCGCTATTTTTGTTTTGTTTCAGCAGTTTCTATTTGTTTATGTTTGATGCTGATGTCGGCTTTTCTCGTTAAAGGTTTGAAATTCAGATCTTATTAGTTTGAGTGAGTTGTGCGCTGTTTTCGGATCGCCATCTCTTTTGTGTTTAATTAAAATATATCATTTGAGCGAAAATTAATAAAATTGGCGCATTAATAAACCCATTTAGTAATCTTTCGCTGGAAGAAAAATTGAAAAAGTTATTGATAGTGGACAAAAATCTCAATGTTGTAAATTTAATTAAACTATTTATGATGAAAACAATTGGATAAGTGACTGTGAAGAAGCTAACAAACTGTTTTGTTTTGTGTGTTCTCTTTGGAGGCGATGACACTTGGGAGAAGAAGGCACGGATGATCTTATTCATATATGGGTGAAAATAAAAGCCCATGAAAAAAAGTGCATATGAATAATGTTTTCAGTTTATCGATGCTTGGTAAGTCGAACTGTCGAACATAAAGTCTCGGTTAAATTCGGCTTATCGGCTAGTTGTAAGTATTTTTTTCAATTTTATATCGGTTTGAAATGTTGGCTGTCATTCTGGCACTATATCTCCAAGTTGGCACGAGCCGCCTCTGCAATAAGTACTGTATTTAGTTTCCATAATAATTGAACTTTTGAATGAAACAAAGACAAATTACAGCATACAATTGATTATTATTTTCATTATTATTATTAAACGATAACTTGAGCTGATCTCAAAGTGTTATATAAACTCAACAAGCAAAGATAGTAAGAAAAAATAAATGTGAGTCGACCTTCAAAATTGAGGCTAATTAATAGCACAACTGTATCGTTTTGCAAAGGAGTGAGCTCTAATACAGATGGTCTTCTGTGAATACTGAATAAAGTCGCAAAAATGAGTCAAAAATTTGAACCAACTCACAACAAGGAAACCTATTGCCAATATTAATCTGTATATGAAGAATGAACAGATTGAACAAGTAAGAAATTATAACTATTTGGGGAGAAATATTAACGAAACAAATGACTATTCTAAAGAAATCAAGTTAAGAACAAAAAAATCTAGAAGTACATTCAACATTCAACACTATGAGGCACATTGCCCTTAAAGGAACACGAATTCAAGTTTGATGCTTCCTGCTGCGTAATTAGTTCAGTACCGGCATAACAAGTTTGGCATAGTTTTTCATGCTAAATACTTCGTATAACTGTTCTCTTAAAAAGAAGCAGCTGCTCTTCTCATATTTGTCTTATGCTAAAATTTCAGAGGCTTAATAGTGCTAAAGTCACCCTGTTTTTACGATTGTTCCATGGACATTCTTTCGAATTCACCTGTCAGATGGTCCTGCCCAATATAATTCCTATCAAATCCCACTAGCTTTCAACTCATCAAAAATAGCCCGAAACCTCACAAAAATTGATTCGCTGCACGATATCTTAATGAAGTAAATATGAATTTAAGAACTTCGATTCTCGTTCTTTTCAAACTAAGTTGCGCATTCCGTTCTCAGCAATTATGATGCATTATGATAACTGTGATTGCAGGTTAATAGAAAAGACGTCGAGTATAAAATACCTGGGTATAGTAGTTGACCAACACCTGAAGTGGTCTGAACATATTAATTATTTGGCGAAACGATTAAGAGTTCTAATACATACATTCCTCGAATTAAGAGATATTCTATTTAGGAAAAATCTGATTATACTGTATACCTCTCTTGCTGAATCAATAATTAGGTATTGCATACCTGTGTGGGGAGCTGCATTCAAAACATCCATGCATCCTTTAAAAGTTACACAGAATACTATATTAAAGATAATATTTAACAAAAGTCGACTATTCCCTACTCGCCAATTATATGAAGAGAACGAATTGCTCAACGTTCGCTCAATATATATCTTTAGCTGCTTAAAAAGAATGTACAGTGAGAAAATAAATTTTTCGCAAGTACACACCGTAAGAACAAGGGCCAATCAAAATATGAACATTAAAGTTGACTTTTTTAGTAAATCTACCACTCAAAATTCTTTTCTTTTTTATGGCCCCAAATTTTTTAATAGTATTCCAAAAAGATTGAAGGAAATTTCGAACTACAACAACTTCAAAAAGGAAGTTAAACAATATATAAAAGATCATCCAAATCAATTCTAATTATTCTATTCGAAGTGCTTTTCTAATTATAGGTATATATTTATTTTGTTTCTATTGGCTCAGAGATATGCTCGAACTGCTGCCTACTTCCATCCAGAATTACTTATTACACCAATCGGTTTCTTGTTATATCAGTTAAATGCTCTGCTGGAACTGCGGCTCACAAGACTTATATGTAACCTGTATATTATTTATGTATATAGCTAATAATGTATCTTTATATCATTATCAATTTCTGGGTTCAACTTATCTGAGATGCATATCCCTTATTTGGAGAGCTTTTGTCATCTATGTATGGTTACCTGATTCGTCTGGGTTCAACTTCAGTCGAAGATTTCAATCATAGTCTATTGCTCTATTGGTAACTACTATTTCGTGATCATTAGTGAACCCCAATTCCTCCAACTATTACAATTAAGCAACGCTCGTTACTCGCCTTGTGCGCTTGACCTACTGATCCCAAATCATCGATCTCGTCAAAGTATAACGAAAAAATTCGCGACTATTATTGTGTCTAACCGAGTGTCCCACAGTCGCAAATCTGCACTAATTTTTGCACATTTTTGCAACTGCGCACCAGTTTCATCACGATCGGAATTCATGGTGTGTCTATATTTGTTTCGATCTAGATTATTGGTTGTAGTCCAATAACTCCAGGAAAACGATGGTAATAGGACCATGACACAATTTGAAGAAAAATTTAATCTTTGACGGAAGGCATGTTTAAAATACCTTTTGGAACAGCTATTTCTCTTACATAGATAAGGATTGGGTGAGTTAGTGAGAGACAATAGAATAATGCCAAATATTATAACGGAAATCAAAATATTATTATTTTAGTTGCATATTTAAAAAAAATAGCTATACATGGAACATCTCATGTAACATCTTTTTTTAACTCGAAATGGTCATGTCCTATCTTGGTCATCATCATCATAGTCACAGTGTCCTAACGGACATGTTGTGAACCCGCTAAATGCACTAAGTCGAAGCTGAAGTACACGACACGAATATTATCAATAGTTTTAGAAATTGTAGCTCGTCGTCGTTCTCGATTTACTGTCAGTTCAGTGGCGCTCTTGATACTCAGATCCAGCAACTATTTTGTATCCATACAACGTGTAGGGCAACGGCCACATTATCGCCATATTATCGCTTCTGTGAATATGTCCGAAAAATGTAAGCATTCTCGTCGACACAATGGAGGTTAGCCTCTTTGGTTTATCGAGCTCATCCAGTATGGATACGTTAGTTCGATGGCCGGTACAAGGAACTCTCAGCATTCTCCTCCACGGCCACATTTCTAAAGCCGGCTTGCTGTTGGATGCAATGGCACCCCAAACCATCAAACCAATAGGACGGTGTACATGGCGCGCAACAGCAAACTGGAGATCAGGTTGTTCACCCCGTCGTCGTCTTACGCATTGGCGTCCGTCATGTGCCCCCAGAGAAAGCCTGGACTCGACGGAGAAGGCCGTCTGATGCCACTCAGCATGCGCCATTGTTGGTGTTCTTGACGATCATTTGCAGTGATTGGAAGCATTATATGCTGACGATATGATCCTAAGCTCATTTCACTCAATCTGTGGTACACCGTGCAGATTCGAATGGACCT
Source organism: Callosobruchus maculatus (assembly GCA_951848785.1). Lineage (NCBI taxonomy): Eukaryota > Metazoa > Arthropoda > Insecta > Coleoptera > Chrysomelidae > Callosobruchus > Callosobruchus maculatus. Next base: position 3,846,889 of record CATOUR010000296.1, read on the forward strand.
CCTCATAGCTGCTTACCAAGCGTCAGCAACAACTGGAGTGCATCGTCTTCTATCTCGAAGGGCCAGTAGTCGTAGATGTCGATCTTGCCGATCTATAGTTCTTCTACGTCTCCAGAACCTTTAGCTCGCTGCATTCGCCCTTCTGCGAACCATGCTCGCCATGCTGCTACAACTGTAGAAAACGCTACGCTCCATAGTTACAGCAATTGCTCTGAAAGAAGCACCACGTTCTCGTTGGCCTACAATCCGACCCGATTTAAAGGGGCTTTACTGCGTAAACTGGGGCTGTCGTCTTCTAGGGGGCATCTTTACATAACCAATTCATCTTCTTTACACAACCGACTGGCCTCTCGCCACATTTGCAACCGATACCATCGTTTTTGAATCGGCAAAAAGTCATGCTTTGTTTTTACACGTCTAGAGCTTTTTGGAGGTGTCATGTGGGTAAATGCCATCTGAATGAACAAAGAGTTTTACATGTGTACTAGAGATGGTACCTACTGCCAAGCTGTGGACAAATTTTCAATGCAAATATCCCTTTTTCTTGCTGCTTGGATTCCACTTGTGAGTATTATAGTATATCTATGATAATCAAACATGAAAGATCGAAACGAAATATCCAAAAAACTTCTAGTCCTCCCGACTATAGAGTGTACAAAATACGACCCTGTATCCAAGCAATTGGAATTCAAACAACCGCAATTAATAACCTTATGTATGGCTGATTATGAATTCTGAAAGAAGTTTCTCAGTCACTTTGATTCTTTCTAAGGAATGACATGCAAGATTGGCTTAGATAAAAAAAAATGTTATGTGACAGTTTTAATACATCAAGCTTTCAGCAATGTTTATGAGGAATTCAATATGTATTTATGCAGTGTAATTTGACTTATTAAGTAGGGTATTGTAACCTGGTAACATTTTTTTTTTTGTCACGTAGGACAAGGTAATTAATTGGCTCGACAGAGTGGGAGCAAATATCATGGTGATTAATAATGAGAGCTTGAAAAAAATTGCAAGAGCAATATACCGTTGGTTGCCAAAATTAGATTATATCTATCATAAATTTGGTCGTAGCCATGAAGGTGTGTGCGAGCAATTTTTCAAGGATACAACAGTCGCTGTTTAATTGTTAGTTGTTTAATTTAGTTTTTTATAATAGGAAACGTTCATTAATGTCGCGAAGGTTTCTAGGTTATCTTTTGATTACCTTCTTCCTGATGGCGATTTGCTATTCAGTACTTTTAAATCTTTTTTGAGAAATGTTGACGATAGCTACTAGAGACTTTATGTTTCAAAATTTTCAGGTATACATTGAATGTAAGTTAATCGGTTAATCCGTAACTAATTTTGCGACCTCCAAGTATCTAGGAATGAAGTTCGAACTCTCAACTTTAGGGAAACGGGATTTGTATTTTTTTGTAGCTGAAACCATTTCGAAAAGAAGGCATTCCCATCATTTCATAGCAATCTTTATATTTCATTTAGGCAACTGTTTTTACTGTAAATTCAAAATGCATTTAACCAGAATCGATTAGACTGCTACTTTGTTGTAAATAATATGGTTAATAGATGTCATAGTCTGAACATATGCCTAACTCGTCTAATTTCTTCTCCTAGATTCACATTTAAATATTTAAATGACGTATTTTGATTGATTGAAGAATTTTGATAAATATAAACAAATAGTATAGAGGGGTATTTATTCGTCTAAACTGTACATTAAATTTAAATAATTCTTAACTTCAAGCACATCATTTTAAAGGTACAATATCAGTAACACAGTTTTCAAACCCTTCTGGCTTCACGTGACTTTGAATATTGATTGTAATATTTCTAATGTTATAAATTGTCTTCCATATCTGTTAATATTTTTTATAAAACATTGAAGTCCGTTGCTTAATTCTGTATAGCAAAACGAACATAGCCTTCTTGAGTTTTATTAATGAATTGACGTATATTATACGGCAGCAGCTCGTCAGCTATTTGAGCATTTTTTTGTAATAATGGCAGGCATATATTATAAATAACAAACAAAATATCGAGATAATAATAATAATTGGTCTTTATTTTCCAACAACATTTTTCGTGTCGGCAATACTCTAGCTCCGACTTAATGCATTTTACGAGTTCACAACATATCTGTTAAGACATTGTGACTATGACGATGATTTTCCAACAATCCAAATAAAACTATATATACATATTTAGAGAGTAGTAAGAAAAAAGTTGGATGATCAGGGGCAGCACCAGTGACGGCACTGCCTCTGTATTTAATCCTGAGCCAAAAAAAGAATCTGTATTTATCATTTCACTGACATTTACCACCACGCTTATTATAAGACAGCAAAAGTAAGAAATGCCTGGCCAGCTTGCTTCCAACGAAATCAGGTTCATTGCATAGGTGAGACAAAGGACCTAATACATATTTATAAATAAACAAAATCAAGTTTAAAAAGGCAAGAACGATGCTATGCATGAGAACAGACATTGTCACTTTGTAGATTTTTTAAGAAGAAAGAAAAGTTTAGTTATTTCTTAAAAGGTCAGATTTCAATTTGTTTTTAAAGTCTTCTAAACTGATTTTGCCAATTTGTACGAGAATGACATTTTGGACTACTCAGTGTGATTTTTATGTATTGCAATATTGTGTTTTGTCCTTACATTCATACTATAGAAATGTGTTTACCAAAAGGATTTGTTTAAGATATTCTGACTCTTTATTAAATAAAGCTTTATGATACAAACCTTCAGAGTGTGAGAGTCGCTGTTTTGGTATATTTAACCACCTGGTTTCTTTTAATTTTCATGATATATGTTGGTTCCGTCTTATACCCCAAATTAGACGCAAAAAAGCATTTTGAACAACTTGGATTCTACGACTATCATTTAGAGCAATGCAAGGGCCGTACACTGTATCAGGAAAATTAAATTTTGATAGAAGGACAGCCTCACGTATATATTTTTTCACCTCTCGTGACAGAAAAAGTCTAAATTTTTTCTGATACAATGATTTTTATGTGACTTAAACTGTAACTTAGTATCAACGACAACTCCCAAATTTAAAGCTTTCTCACGAAAATCATTCGAAAGAAAGCTGTATTTCGTAGATAACGAGAATTTTGGTAGATAAACAGAAAGTAAATTCATATCTTTTACATAAATTTTTTGAATTATGTGTAAATTCTGCAGTTTACACAGATCATGAGCTAGCGGCTAGGCGTACGTTACGGCACTTGGTACTTTTTTCTTTGATTTTTTTCGAAACATTCCTCATTTCAATAAAGTCACATACGCCGGCGCTTATGTTTGAACTGGGTTTTGAACTAATAAAAGCATCTTAAAAGTAGGTAGTACATTTTGGCAGGCAGTCAATTAAGTCATTATACTCGTATATCTTGATTTTTCAAGGATTGTAGTAACACTCTATTTCAGAATTGCTATTGTTTGAAATTACAGCATACTGTGGAAAAATTGGAATGTAATTCTCCCAGGCTATTGCAGTTGAAAAGATCCTTGCGTACCCTGAAGCGAATAAAAAAAATGGAGCGTCTGCAAATGTTTAGAAATACGTCAGTCGTGTATCTGTTTACAGTAATAGCTTTCAATTAAGTTGCTTCTGTTTTCTGTTTCTTGACTCAAGAGGCCCACAGACGCTCCGGGAATCCTCAGAGGAAGAACTGCACAGTCCTGGCCTCAAGGATTATCGGAGTGTATGTGGAGGTTCGCCGGACTGTACAGGCCGCCGGATGTGGAATTGAAAAACCATTCGATCGCCTGCGCAGGCCGTCTTTTGATGCCATGCTTGCTAGAACTGAAAGGTTTCCTGAGCGTCGTGAGGAGGGTGTATTTAGGCCAAAGTGCAAGGGCTTTCAGGCCAGAACTGTGCAGTTTTTTGCCCTGAAGATTTCCGGAGTGTCTGTGGGCCGCTTAAGACCTCTTTTCACACTGAATTTCTAAGAAAGATACGCATTCCCCTTTATTTCTGTTTTGCAGAATTGCTTTGATTAGCTTTATGTTTCATCCACTCCCAACTTCTTCAAGGCACTGTACACTGCACATCTTTCAGTTAGATCGCATGCTTCTTTTAAATGCGCATATATCCTTCTGATGCTGATAGCTTTCTGCCTGTACCTCTCTTAAGGTAAAAATCTGGTCAGTGACTCCTCTACTCGCTCTGAAATATCACTGATGCTCCCTAATTTCATGATTTATTTTCTTCGCCATTTTTTTCTCAAAAAACTTTGATATCGCTTTGTTTGCTCTTTGATTTGGTGAGAATTGATTAGACTTTGAATCCCAGTGTTATGGGTAACTCAAATGAAATATCTTGGATTTATCATGGGCCACACACTTTCTCTGGAGCCTCATTTTGAATATATTCATAAGAAAATTTCAAAAAAGCTATTTTTTCAAAAGAATTAGTAAGCATCTATCACTATTCTCAAGAATCACTGTATTTAAAAGTATAATACATCCTCATTTTGATTACTGTGCTAGTGTTTTATACTTAGGAGATTTAGGCTTAATTCAGTCTCTGTAAATTTTATTTAATAAAGGAATGAGAGCAATCCTTCGATGCAATCATTACACACCTATAGCGTTAATGCAGTCCACCCTAGGGTGGTTTTCAGTAAAAGAGCGACTATACTACCTTACTATGGTTGTAATTAAATTGAAGAATGGTATGTTACGTACCTATTTTAATGAATTTGTAGTGCTCAGGGGCCAAATTCCCTCATACAGTACAAGAAATATAAATGATTTTAATGTACTCGAAACAAACAAAGTACTGCAACATCTTTGTTCCACAAATCAATGAGTGAATTTAACCACCTACCAGCGCCAGTCAAGGAGGAGCTTCAAAATGAAATTAAAAGAATATGTTTCAGAACGTTTTTGGTTTAATTTAAGTCTAATTAGATCAATTAATTTAGAGATATTTGTAGCTTAGGTCTGCGTTAAAGTTAATTCTTCGGTTAGCGTTATCGTTGTTGTGTTATATAATGGCTTCTTATATTTTTATTGTTTGTGTGTTTTCAGTTGTTCATTGGTTATCCTTTTAATGCTGCATTGAGTTTATAAGAGTTTCATTTAAACATTTTTATACTGTTATGTCATTATTTTTATGAATATTATAAAACTGTTGTAGTAGGTTTCCTATTAAATAAAGCTATCTATCTATCTACCAGTCTTATGTTCCTGTATGACTAGGGGCTTAGACAGTTGATCCCACTTCACTCAGCGTGGTGATGCCTAGATAAATTAATTATTCATCTCCTCTACCTACTACTATGTAGGTTTTATGTACTGCGATACTGTGATTATGAATTGAAAAGATTTAGAAGACATACTGCTAATTACTGCTAATTTCACATGAAAGGTGTTTTTGGGAAAATAATTTGAGCGTCAGAAACTTCCTGATCCTTTATACTATTCGTTCCAGGTACCAATGGGTTGCAGGCAATGCAGGAACTCACTTCTGGCACGCCCACACAGGCTTGCAAAAGATGGACGGTCTATATGGAAGCATCGTAATCAGACAACCCCCAGCCATGGATCCTAACAGTCATCTGTACGACTTCGATCTCACCACTCACGTCATGATGCTCAGCGATTGGTTGCACGAAGACGCTGCTGAGAGGTTCCCTGGTAGATTGGCGGTAAGTTGACTCTAGCAAGTTGAGACTAAATACGTTTTGATGGAGTGGCGTATTTAGAAAATTCATTTGGGGGGGGGGGGGGGGCAACACTTTTTTGGAAGGTTCCAAAACAATCTGTCAGTGTTTGATGTGTCTTCCAAAATTTTTTTGAAGTATTCCAAAATTAATAAAGTATAGTGAGAACAAAACATTTATTAAGAAAAAACAAGCTTGATTAGACACTATATTAATCTGATCAGGTTTACGCCCTAAAAAACAGAATAAACGTATACATGGTCGCTTCCTGGTGAATGAATTTACAGCTTAGTTTATTTTTGACAATATTGTAGAGAAAGGTATAAAATTAGGGTTTATATTTACCCACTTCTCAACAACAACAACGTCTCTTAAGAGCCCCCGCAGACCACAGACTTCGTATCGGCCCATCAAACTATCGACCGTTTGAAAAGTCTGTAGTTTGCGGGGGCTCTTCAACCAAAGATTACGATTCTTAAACGCAATCGCGTGGCCCATCAAACTTATTGATCGGCCGATATGAAATTGTTGTAATACGTGCACTCAGATACATCTTCATGCTGATTAACAGCCCGACTAAACTTCGGCCGATAGAAAGTATGTGGTCTGCGGGGGCTCTAATGGTACGCGCACATAAATCGGCATCGGACGGACGGTACGGGTCGGACAAAAATACTTTCTATGAAGGCTAATGGACCATCGCACATACGTCGGGACGGTAGGCATCGAATTTTCAAAATCCGGCTACTTTTGTAGCGATATCTCCATTGACGTGTACAGCTCTATACTTGGTTAAAAAATATCGAATTGGTACCGGTATCGATATTTTATTTTCACATCTCTAGCCAGATTTCACACCCTTAAAATGTTCTGAAGGTCAAATTCTGTGGGAACCATTTTCATATAGGAAATCCTCAGAGATATTCTGCTGGTTGTTTACTATGCTGTGTCGAGGCTATATATCGGGTAATTCACTATTTTTGAATTTTGAATCAAAGGTTATATTACATTATACATATACGCATCAATTGCACCCCCCCCCCCCCCCCCCGGCCCCACGAATAAAGTTATACACAGCCTGAAATATACGTTATTTTTGTGTGGCGACAACGTAGCGACATCCAAGGCTGCTCAGCAGCGAATTTCAATCTGATCTGCCTGGCAACACTGCATGCAGATCACTTGCGCATTTGCAACTGATTTCCAATTCTTCCGACGATTCCGATCAGATATCTGCGATACCCTAATGAAAAATCCGTACCGTACTGGCCGTTTCATGCGTACCGGCCGTCCTATGCCTATTTATGTGCGCGTACCATAAACCAACATAATTTGTCTACCCGACTTCGCCATTTTATCATATACTTCTTCTGGGGTTACAGGAATATCATAGTTGACGTAAAGGTTAGCCACGCCGTTAAATCTGCTTTCATAATATGTACTGCACTACAGTTTCTTCTGTTAAAGTATATCTTTGCATAAGTTTAAGTTGAATGATTGCAGGACTTTGCTCAATGGTAGCGCGTATGCACAATATGCATGATACATGTTTCAAATAACATAACCCTATAAGAAGCTTTGCAGTTCTTAATGATGCAATTTGGCAACCCTGCTATTGACTACGGGCGTACCACAAGAAGTTTATCTTCAAATAAGTTTATTACAACAACTACAGGGTCAAAACAAAATGGCTGGGGGGGGCCTCGGGCCCCCCTAAATACGCCTGTGCTTGATGGATGTATGATTCACTCACCTGGTTATTATATCATGGGGATACAAGACATATCTTTGAAAATATAGCAGGAACTCTATAAAGCCACTGGCCCATACCAAATTAATACTAACCTGCATCAAACTGTGTGCGCAAAAATTTACACTAGTCCTCAGGTCCGTAGAGCGCGTCAGACATAATCTCATTCAAAATAAATTTTTGCACAAATTTTAATAAAAAGGCCAGATATGAGCCCAGTACTTAAGTAAACTTTATTTCAGGTATATGTGGCTATTATACAGGGTGGTCCAATAAGCGCCCGGTGCTTTCTAGCGGCATCACCGTTTAAACTAGAAAAAAATTACATAAAAAATTATTCTTTCCAAATGGTCTACGTGCGGAAAATAATTTTAAGGATGACCGTCGCGAATATACTGGAACTAGGCAGCAGCTTTCTTATTTTAAATAGAACACCTTATATATTATTACGTTTTTGAATTCAACATCGATTTTTAGGTCCAGTTTGTTAACCATAGTTTACATCTACGAAGCTTATTTTCGAAGATGTTCAGCAATCTTTAGCAATACAAGAAATGTTAATATCTCGGAAACTTAGCACGACAGAAAGATACGGTTTTCGGTTTTAAAATAAGGAAACATACTTGTGTGTCAGTCAGAACGTTGATCCAAAAGCGCATTTAATATTAGACTAGCAAACTTCAAATTTGAAGAGTTTAAAACATTTATGTTTCACATCATTGGATGCGAAATTAAAATCTCTTTCACTTTTATCCTCATGTGTGGTTCTATCTTTGATGGTTTCCAAGATTCACGATTTTTACGATTTTATAATTATTCCGTAATGGCGCGTAGGAATTGGAAGAATCGTAGGTGACGTGACTCGCAGACGAAAAAATTGGCTGGACACTTTGAATTTAAAGTTTTTCGACCTCTAATACTAAAATGTGCAGCCTCTCTATCTAACTGTAACCACATTATTCTTAAAAACTCCAGTGGTATGTTTTCCAGCAGGTTTTCCAAATTTTCATTTAGAAAATTTTGGAAAACATTAGTTTATTATGCGGTTTCCAATAGTACGACCCCAAATCTTTAGACTCCATGCTGATTATCAACAAACCTCTCAAAATTTGGGTTTTACGTCGGCGTAATATATGAGAATTCACATGTAGTTAACGAATAAAATAATACAGCAGAAATTAGTCGCGATTTGGGCATTGAGCAAACATATGTGAAAATGATCTTAACGAAGAACAAGTAACATCTTTATCACGTGCAGCTAAATCAAAAGCACCTGAAAGGTAAGACTTTGAGAACAGAATGAATTTCTATAATTAGGGTCGTGCTCGAGTCCAAGAAGATGCACCTTTTTTTACCACTGTGTTGTTTACGTATGAAGCTATTTCATAATAGCGGCCATGTAAACTGGCATAGTTTACATTTTTACGCCGACGTTAATCAAGATTTCCAAAAGTTTGTTGACAACCAGCATGGAGTCTAAACATTTGGGGTGGTATTATTACCAACCGCATAATAAACTAATGTTCTCCAAAATTTTCTGTACGAAAAGTTAGAAAACCTGCTGGAAAATTTACCACTGGGGTTTTTAAGAATAATTTGATTACAGTTGGAAGGAGCGCCTGCACATTTTTGTATTAGAGGCCGCAATACTTTGGTTAAAATGTTTCCAGCCAATTGTTTCTTCTGCGAGCCACGCCATCTACGATTTTTCCAATTTATTCCTACGCGCCATTACGGAACAAAATTGTAAATGAAGCCCGTCACAGATAGAACCACATATGTATACATACAAGTGGAGGAGAATTTAATTTCGCATCCACTGATGTGGAACTCATTATACCACCCCATTTGAAAAAAAGAAGTTTTTAACGTTTTAAACTTTCCAAATCTGAAAGTTGCTAGTATACTGATTTAATGTCTTTTTGAAACAGTGTCCTTACTAAAACACAGGTATGTTTCTTGCTCGTCTTAAAACCGAAAACCGCATCTTTCTGTCGTGCTAAGAACAGGTTTCTTAAAGTACTACAAACGTCAAGATTGCTGAATGACTTCGAAAATAGGCTTCGTAGACATGAACTATGGTTAACAAACTGGAAAATTCAATGCTGTATTCAAAAACGTAATAACATACAGGGTGTTCTACTTATAATAAGGAAGTTGATGCCGGCATATCCGGCTGCCCGCCATCTTACAAAATTATGATCTGAAAGGAGACCATTATTTGAAAAACAAAAAATTGGTTTTGATCGAAACACTGAAGCACGATGAAACTAAAGATCAGTTTCATACATAGTTAGAAGAGGGCTCCAGGTACAGAGTAATGAATGAATAAATACAAATAAATTATGATACAATAAACTGAAATGTACAAACATACGTGACGTGAGATAAAGATTACCAAATTACAACCGATATAACGACATTTCTCACAACTTCCGTCGTTGATTCCAGTTCACTTTCAGCGGAACCGCCAGCCCAATTTCAAGATTTTAGACAGTCATGGAGCAACGCAATCGCATGTATGAGAACGGAATGTAGTATTTGGTAAAGGTGTCAGATACACTTAACTAAATGAAACGAATTTTGCAATCGGCATTTGGTCATTCTTAAACATTTTTGGTATCATTCATATCATTAGTCAGCGTTAAAACTAGGGTCTGTCAATGGAACTAAGGAAAATTTGATTGTGTAACTGCAAAAGAAACACAAATGCTGTTAAAATATGTGGAGTAAAATAGCGAGTAAGTTTGGGCTTTCACCGACAAAATGTTGGTGTGGGGTGATTGCATTATGTATTTCCTTTCGAACGGTAATTGTGATTTAATTGCAGTGGATTTGTTTTGTTTCGACAACACACGCTGTGTTATAAAATGTCCAAATGCGCAATATGGGTATACAGAGGAATATTTGAATATTGTATAGGCCTAGAATGCCGGAGACGCTGGTTCGAATCCAGCCGGTACCCTTCATTTTTCCGATTTTTCTGTGAACCAAATGATTGGAATCATCTCCATCTCGCGGAGTAAGCAAGTACCTTTCATCCCATGAAATCCTGGTCGACTGAGCAGTCGTAGCTTTCAGTAACATAGAGAGATGTCGTGCAAAACAGCGGCGAGAGATTCACACTCACCCAACTTCCGACTGGATGTCTCTGGATGACTGAAATACATGCAGGGGTGTGAAACTCAAATGAGGACCCTGTGTAGCGGGGTTAGCGCTAGCCACCTAGCGGGTTTGCGTGAATTATTGATCAGCCAACTCTGTTTCAAACAGATTCCTAGATGCATCAATAGAAGTGGCCCAATTGTGACGCCTAACGTCATTTTGACAGCCATTGTCGTAACTGACATTGTCGTTGCTCGCTTTTGTCGATTGGCGTCTTTTTGCAATTTTGCACTACTTTTGAGATCTTTGTCTGCCTATTGTTGTCTATATGTATTTAGGAATGGGTTCTAAGTATTTACGCCGTTGTCCTGCGCCAAATTGCAAGAATGCGGATGCGCGAAGGTAAGTGATTTGCCTGATTTATACCGCTCACCTCATTTTTGTATTGTGAATTTTGATGCAAAATTAATACAAGATTGATCATTTCTACATGAAATATACATATATCATTTGAATGCATTACTAAACACTACTACTCATACCCACAACTTGTATTACTATTCACAATCACATGTGCTGCCATAAAGGTGTGCAGCATTCCCTCTCTTTGGCAAACCGTTGCATTGAAGGTGAGGTCCCATGGTCTAAAAATACATTTTTTTTATTTCAGATATTAAATCCCATCTGATCAGCGTATACAGAGACGCTAGTTAGAACGGATTGGCAACCCAAACCTACAAATATACAAACATCTTGCCTGCATCAATATGAATAGTTAAGGAATAACACCTCTTTACTCTTCAAATTATATGCCATCAAAGGATTGTAATTATCATGAAATAGTGATTCTAGTGAATAAATCATGCTTTACTTTTACATGAATTGCTTTTGTACCTTGTGTAGCTGACTTTATTTAAGCAATTGTCGTATTGAAATAAATTACAAAAGGGTTTGTTTTGCTTTATTACAGTAATCCATATCTAATATATTCCCATTCTTACATAATCAGTTGAATGTCCTGTATAACGTGGTAGCTTGTCACAAAAATTTACCTAACTCATTCAATACCTATTTTCAAAACTGAACTGATTAAAAAGGTTAAAACACTAATTTAAAAAAAATGGAGTATGTGCTGTGGACAATGCCATAGTTTTATTTATTATTATGCCACTTGACAATTCCATTTTTTTTAATTAACGCCTTAACTTTTTTTAATTAGGTCAATTTTCAAAACAGGTAATGAATGCGTAAGGTAAATTGTTATGACAAGTTACCACGTTGTCTGGAGGCTGAATAAGCTTATATGGTATTTCAAAAAGCCCGCTCTTTTCGTAACCTACCCCACCTATCGTCGGTCACCTACACCAAACTTTTTAGATTGACCTAGGTCGTGAATATCTACAGTTTCCTGTAATCGATTCGTGAATGCATTGTAGTGACACACGCAATCCGAATAGATGGCGCGGATGTCACTCAAAAATGCCATGCCAAATTTTCATACACAGAGTGTCCAGTCTTTCAGTGGATATATAGTCAGTGAATACATGGTTCATAGGAGGATACGGGGGAGTGGTGGGTGTCGGTGGAGTCGACAACAGGTCATAGGCGCTGTGTATCAGCTGTGGTGCGGAGTACCGTGGCGCAGTTGGTAAACGCGCTGGCCTAGAATGCCGGAGACGCTGGTTCGAATCCAGCCGGTACCATTCATTTTTCCGATTTTTCTGTGAACCAAATGATTATGAATAAGTTTCTTACAATCTAAGGAACAACATTAAGATAGTTAAAATATATCAAGATTTCTATAATAAAAAAGTTTATATATGACAAAAAGCGTAATTTTTCCTGATTTTCCACAGTAACAAAAAAGATCCAGACGTTCGTATCACGACGAGATACCCCAGAATAAATAAATGAAGGTTCTACGTTGTCTAGAACCAGAGATATTGCAAATTTTTTCAGCGCGATCCAATTTGAGGTTCGACTTCAAAACTAAAACCGCTCGACCTGACATCCCCAACACCGCGGACTTGTCAAAATACCTTCACTTTCAAGGACTATAGTTGCGTGACAATTGCATAATCCATAAATCTGTATATCGAACTACAAAACCTAGTTGTTTGTTTATGATTTGTGAAAATTTTAACTAAAAGTTTATAAGCAGCCGAGATATGATTTTATAAATAAAAAATGTTATATTTGTCCTTATTGGTTGTAGAGACGTCGTTTTCATATCAGATTGAGGCCTTTCATTGAGATTTCCAAAAAACTTTATTGCAAATAGATTTGGCAATAAACGTAAAAGTTATTGAATTTACTTATTAGCAAAAAAGTGACTCCTTCTTATACGGCTTTATTTAACAACAATTTCGTCATAAATGAATAACATATTTAAGTTGCGTTGAATGTCAGCCTTCGGTGCATTCATTCCTTTCGCTTAAATAATTTTTGAGATATCGGTTGGGTAAGAGTAAATGTTCAAAAAATAATTAGTACCTGGGATAAACAAATAACATATTTCGTAAACTAACAAACCGATCTGGCTGATATTTTTTACAATTACGAAGACTTATGATGGAATTATTTTCCAGGTATCAGTTGTTATTTATGTTTTTTGAGTTATTAGCAATCATTAAATTAGGCAAAACACGTCGTTCTTTCCAATTTTTTTCGTTAATTTATTGATTTTAATTGGTGAAAAATCAAATTAACTATCTTTTTAATTGCTACAATTTTCATTTTAACATTTTTATTCAAATCCTTAACCGAAAAATGCTACAAGCAAAATATTGATTTTTCCAACTTAAGTCATGATTTATAGAAAACAGAGCACATTCAGCTGTATATATTTATACCGTCATCATTCTATATGAGCTCCCTAACACTTAAAACTTTCAAATATCTGTAATAAATTTTCCTGTGAAATCAAGGAATTTTTTACCCACAGACTAAAAGTGATATGGCCATTAAGATTAAGATTAAAGACCACTCATAAAATCGGTTTTATTATCAGGAAGTGCTTGCCTTAGAAAATAAATACATGTAAACATAGACGGATACTTACAGGGTGAGTGTCATGTAGAATGATGGTTAAAATAAGGTATGCTTACATTTCAATCTCGCATTCAGGTAAGCACTTTCGATTTGACAGCAAAAAAGGGGCAAATGTAATTTAATACGGTTACGCTAAAATGCCTTTTTTAATCTTTTTGTTGACTTTTTACCTCAGAGCTGGTGATCTAGTGTCGTACAAATACGTTAAGGTCGGTCACACATCAACCATTTCGCGATCTAATAAAAGGAGATTTCAACTTTTCAAAGTGTTCGGGATTAGTACTGGGTCCAGTGGCGTGCCGAAAGGGCCTGCAGGGCCCGCTCGTGCGGGGAGGGCCCCCGCTCAACCTCGACTACTTCGAGCAAGCTTTTTTCATAGTTAATAACTGTAATACTTATACTTATTTTATAGCGGCGGAATATGTCTATACCTCATAATTTTTCATAATCAAATTGAATATCATTTGCCTTATCAGTAGGTACCTACTTTTTTGGCAGAATTCGACAACACGACAACGTGGTCGATCGTAGACTCCAAAACGACTAGAACAAGTGGCAACGTTACACTGACGCAACGCGTATCTGTGCTATTAATCGATGTATAATCATATTTTATGTAGGGACTATGAATTCTTATTCTTCAAATCTCGAACGAAAAAAAATCAAAATACAAAGTTGAGGTCACACCAAATTTTTTCCACCTATAAACCGATTTGAAATATCACCATAGACAGTAGTTTCGTTCTCATCCAGTATAGGCAGTATATTTTTGTATGTAGAAGGGTCCCGTGATAAAAGTTGCTGGGGCGCCACTGCTTGGGTCACGGTGTATATGAGGTAGTTTTGGATGTACCTATATAAACTACAACTATTCCAACCGTTAACACTCACTGTGACCTGGGTGTCATCATTAGCAGTAATCCATCCTGGCCCGATCACATTCAAAATATCTGTTCCAAGGCGAAAAAAATTCTCTACCTGATTGAAAAGTCTTTCAATGGATGTGACCCCTCCACCGCCAGTCTCCTATACAGAACCTATGTCCGGCCAATAATGGAGTTCGCAGGCCCAGTCTGGCATCCTACACTTGTACGTGATCGTGACCAGCTAGAACGTATTCAGAGACGTGCCACTAGACTTCCGTATAATCGCCTACGACCTGACTACGAGGACAGAAGACGCATTTTTGGCATCTCCACGTTCCATGCCAGACGCCTACGTGGTGATCTCATCACTACCTACCGTGCGCTGCACCAGCTTTTTGGGGTTGATCTTTCTGATCTCTTCCCCCTCAAAAGGAATCATCTAAGAGGTCATAACTTCAAGCTTCTGAAGCAGCAGTTTAATTGATCACCGCGACAATTCTTCCTACCAAACCGGATCTTCGATACCTGGAACAGCCTACCCGAAGACGTAGTGAACTCGCCTTCAGTGAATGTCTTCAAGAACAAATATGACAACTGGATGCTATCGAACTCTTGAACTCTTTTGTTTATCTTTGTAGTAGCAATTTTTTTTCTCATACTTGCCACACACACATTATGATTATGTTTATGTTTTTTTTCCTTGATTATAATAAGAGTGTATAGCTTGTGCTAAACTCTTATCATGTATAATAATAATAATAATAATAATAATAATAATAATATAATATATCCGCGAGGGGTTGCTAGATCCCCTCAGTGGCGCCTCCCCAAGGTGGCGGATAGGGGAACGCCTCCCAGATATGGGTGGTACCGGGGAAATCAAATACCCGGGGCGGACCAAAACTAGCTCAGTGGAATAGCGTCTGCATCCAGAGGATCGGCTATTCCACAATTAATAGGACACGACGGATCTCCATGTGAGGAGCGGTACTCCGACAGCGTCTGTTCTTCATGTTAGAAGCGGCTGTTTTCATAAACCCCCAGGAAGCCGCCAACATCAACAGGCTATTCGGTGCGTGGCGACACCGAGGGGTATACCGAAGCCAAAGGATGCAAGTCGGTCGGCAACCTTCACAGGTCCATCCTCTGGAGGCAATTTGGACGGCTGCCTCCGGAAATGTCGGCTGCGGGCCCTAAGGCTAACCACCTGACGGGCCCTATCTTCGGGTTCGACCACCTCGAAGGAAAAGCACCCACACCGAGCCGGTTTCGGAAGCCGGCGTTGGGCAAGGTGGCGGTGCTTCGATTTGCCCTGATGACGACCCCCGCAATGACATGGACCGTTTTAGGTGGACGACGGAGCTCAAGGATGACCTGCTGAGCTGCTACGAGAGCAGTAGCCCGCGCCGTAGGGGATACATGTCCCGCATGTGTGAGAGGTGGTGTGAAATGCACCCAGAGCATAGCACGCTTACCTCTCAGAATTTGCGAGATTATGTATCGTACCTCCGGAGGCAGGGATATGTTCGTGCTCCAGCTCAGCCTGCCCCTTCGGCGGACGGAAGGCCTGTTAACCAGGCTGAAAGTTCGCCGGTAAGGCCCGCTGAGAGGGAAATCGACCAAGTCGTCTCACCTGGGGATTTCAGGGACCGAAGGGCCTTGCATAACAACGGAAGGTCCTTGAAGCTGGCAGATTTACAAAGAGAGGATGAGGTTGTTGGTGAACGTCTATCGGAGGCCTCTGACATTTGGAGCATCAATTGCGAAATTTACGCTGCGGCTCTGAGGCTATCTAGACAGGGGAGAGTGAGAGACTCTCCTGTTGAGAGAGCACAGAGACGGGTGCGCCAAATGGAAGCGAAAATCCAGTTGGCTCGCCAGGAAGCATCCCGTATCGAGTGTGTGATGGAATATAGAGCGGCTGGGAAGCCATTTACGCGCCGAGTGCGTCAGATAGCCTACGGGTTGAGGCGCCACCATCATACACTCAGTCAAGCGGTACTGGTTGTTGTCAAGCAACACTGTCTTGACAGGATACGGATGCTAATCGCTGCTAAGCGATCGTTGGTGGCGCGGGCGAGAGGTCTGGAACAGAACAGAATGTTCTACGAAAGACCTTCTCGCCTTTTCCAACAGCCGCCTCCAGCCATAGAGCAGCCGCCAACTGCTGATCGCGTGGAGGCCTTTTGGAGGGACATTTACGAACAGCCCAAACCTCTCTCAGCAGACACTCCGGCCTTGGCGCAGTTCGAGTCCGTTTGTAGGAGGACTCCTAACTTGAATGTACTGCGTCACCCGATAAACACGGAAGAAATTCTTGACGCCTTACGAGGCGCAAAGAATTTCGCAGCTCCTGGCCCGGATGGCATAAACACCTACTGGTGGAAAAAATTCCCCAGTTGCCACCGGCATTTAGCTAGAGTTTTTAACTCGTGGCTAAATCAGGAGCAGCCAATTCCGGCTTGGTTTGTCGAGGGTCGAACCGTGCTTCTCCCGAAGACCGGAGATTTGTCTGATCCCAAAAACTACAGGCCAATAACATGTCTGAACGCATGTTACAAGCTCTTCACCAGAATCTTGTACATGCGTCTCCTTCAAGCTGTGAATCCTGTATTTCTCGACGTGTATGAACAGAGAGGGTCAAAGAAAGGAGTAGCTGGCTGCAAGGAGAACTTGTTGATTGACCGATGTGTCACGCAGGACTCCGTGCAGTACAAGCGAAACCTTTCTATGGCCTGGATTGACTATCGCAAGGCATTCGACAGCACGTCTCATGAGCTCATTGTGCGGCTGTTGGAATGCCTTTCGGTGGATAATCAGATAGTGGGATGCATCAAACAACTGATGCCACTCTGGAAGACCCGGTTCACTATAACATCAGGTGAAACTCGGGTTCAGACAGAGTTGGTGTCATTGAAAAGAGGTGTCTTCCAAGGAGACTCCTTGAGTCCCTTGCTCTTTTGCATCTCACTTTTGCCTCTGTCCATAGCGCTGAGAAATACTAAAGGATACAGCTGTGGCACGCCCAATAACCGGAGGCACAAGGTCACCCATCTGTTTTATATGGATGACCTAAAACTTTATGCCTCCGGCCAACGCGAACTACAACAATCGCTGAGGGTGGTGCAGGAGTACAGTCATGCCAGCGGAATGGAGTTCGGGACAGACAAATGTGCATTGGTTCATCTCAAGAAAGGACGAAGCGGAGATAGTGGAGATGAGGAACAGCTCGTTGATGGGAGCATCTTGCGACAACTGCATGCCGGAGATACTTATACCTACCTTGGAGTGGCGCAGCGTCATGTCCAAGAGGCAACATTGGTTAAAGAGTGTCTCCGCCGCAAGTATTTGCACCGACTCCGGCAGATCTGGTCGTCAGAACTGTCCGGCAAGAACAAAGTCGCTGCCACAAACATGCTTGCGGTCCCATTGTTATTATACACCTTTGGTGCTATACACTGGAAAGTGAACGAGCTGAAGGAAATCGACACGAAGACCCGCAAAAGGATGAATATGGAGAGAAGCCTGCATCCTAAGTCCTCTGTCCCGCGAATATACCTCCCGCGACACCTGGGAGGGCGTGGACTATTGAGTTTGGAGCGTCTGCACAACAGAGTAGTACTGGCCACTGCCTGCTATGTAACGAACAGCACCGATCCCCTGATCCGCTTCGTGCGAGAACACGAGAATGCGGGAAAAGGAGCCTTTCTTTTTAGCGCAGCGAAACGAGCAGCCGAGGAGCTCAGCCTCACACTCGACTTCAAGCGGAGGTGTCAGCAGTCCATTACGGAACTTGCTCCCGCAGAATTAAAAGCCCACATTAAAACTGCCGAAGTCGACTTCCTCTTAAGACTTCATAAAGATAAGCCAATGCATGGAATCTTCTACAAACATCTAGAAGAGCATAGCTTGTCTGAGCAGTTGACCTTCTCTTTCCTAAGGTCTAGTGGGTTGAAGTCGGAGACTGAGGGCTTTATAATGGCTTGCCAAGACGGTGTCTTCAACACCTTGGTATACCGTAGAAGGGTTATGGGTGTAGATGTACCCGACACCCATTGTAGAGCTTGCCGACAGGCGCCAGAGACGCTTATGCATCTCTTGTCGGCGTGTAAGACGTACGCGGGGACGGCTTACGTCCATCGGCACAACGCGGCTCTACGAGTGCTCTACTATCATTTAAGGCACTCATACGGTATCGATGAGACACCGGTGCTGCCATACGCTCCAGGGGATATAGAGTCCGTTGTGGAGAACGAGAGATGCCGGATTTACTGGAACTACTCGTTCCCCACGCTCGAGCTTGTACAGGCAAACAAGCCCGACATAGTCCTTCTCGACCACCAACAGAAGACGATGTTCGTTATTGAGTTTTCGGCGCCTGCCGAAGTGAACATCGTCTCTAAGGAGGAGGAAAAGCGGACCAAATATCAGGAGTTGCTCGGACAACTTCGCAGGCTCTGGCCAGACTACACTGTAAGTCTGCTGGTTATGGTCATTGGATCCCTAGGTGGAATGAGGAATACGCTGCTCTCTGCACTGCGCAAAATACCGGTGTGCCGTGCGGCGGCGCACATCTTAGCCGCCAGAATGCAGAAGGCAGTCATCCTTGGGTCCCTTCGTCTACTTAGGGCGCACGATTCGCGGACCCAATGATTGCTCACCTCACGGTGTGAGGAGTAGTCATTGGGTAATGGAACAGCAGCTCGGTGTGTCGGAGCCCGGGCTGCACTTTTTTGTTTTAAATAATATATCCGCGAGGGGTTGCTAGATCCCCTCAGTGGCGCCTCCCCAAGGTGGCGGATAGGGGAACGCCTCCCAGATATGGGTGGTACCGGGGAAATCAAATACCCGGGGCGGACCAAAACTAGCACGGTGGAATAGCGTCTGCATCCAGAGGATCGGCTATTCCACAATTAATAGGACACGACGGATCTCCATGTGAGGAGCGGTACTCCGACAGCGTCTGACTCCATGTTAGGGGCGGCTGATAATACACCCGCAGGAAGCCACCCAACATCAGTAGGCTATCCGGTGCGTGGCGACACCGCAGGGTATACCGAAGCCCAAGGATGTAATCCAGCCGGCAACCTTCGCAGGTGCATCCTCAGGAGGCAATTTGGACGGCTGCCTCCGGAAATGTCGTCTGGGGGCCCTAAGGCCAACCACCTGACGGGCCCTATCTTCGGGTTCGACCACCCCGGAAGAAAAGCACCCACACCGAGCCGGTTTCGGAAGCCGGCGTTGGGCAAGGTGGCGGTGCTTCGAATTGCCCTGTTGACGACCCCCGCAATGACATGGACCGTTTTAGGTGGGCGACGGAGCTCAAGGATGACCTACTGAGCTGCTACGAGAGCAGTAGCCCGCGCCGTAGGGGATACATGTCCCGCATGTATGAGAGGTGGTGTGAAATGCACCCAGAGCATAGCACGCTTACCTCTCAGAATTTGCGAGATTATGTATCGTACCTCCGGAGGCAGGGATATGTTCGTGCTCCAGCTCAGCCTGCCCCTTCGGCGGACGGAAGGCCTGTTAACCAGGCTGAAAGTTCGCCGGTAAGGCCCGCTGAGAGGGAAATCGACCAAGTCGTCTCACCTGGGGATTTCAGGGACCGAAGGGCCTTGCATAACAACGGAAGGTCCTTGAAGCTGGCAGATTTGAAGAGAGAGGATGAGGTTGTGGGTGAACGTCTATCGGAGGCCTCTGACATTTGGAGCATCAATTGCGAAATTTACGCTGCGGCTCTGAGGCTAGCTAGACAGGGGAGAGTGAGAGACTCTCCTGTTGAGAGAGCACAGAGACGGGTGCGCCAAATGGAAGCGAAAATCCAGTTGGCTCGCCAGGAAGCATCCCGTATCCAGTGTGTGATGGAATATAGAGCGGCTGGGAAGCCTTTTTCGCGCCGAGTGCGCCAAATAGCCTACGGGTTGAGGCGCGACCATCATACACTCAGTCAAGCGGTACTGGTTGTTGTCAAGCAACACTGTCTTGACAGGATACGGATGCTAATCGCTGCTAAGCGATCGTTGGTGGCGCGGGCGAGAGGTCTGGAGCAGAACAGAATGTTCTACGAAAGACCTTCTCGCCTTTTCCAACAGCCGCCTCCAGCCATAGAGCAGCCGCCAACTGCTGATCGCGTGGAGGCCTTTTGGAGGGACATTTACGAACAACCCAAACCTCTCTCAGCAGACACTCCGGCCTTGGCGCAGTTTGAGTCCGTTTGTAGGAGGACTCCTAACTTGAATGTACTGCGTCACCCGATAAACACGGAAGAAATTCTTGACGCCTTACGAGGCGCAAAGAATTTCGCAGCTCCTGGCCCGGATGGCATAAACACCTACTGGTGGAAAAAATTCCCCAGTTGCCACCGGCATTTAGCTAGAGTTTTTAACTCGTGGCTAAATCAGGAGCAGCCAATTCCGGCTTGGTTTGTCGAGGGTCGAACCGTGCTTCTCCCGAAGACCGGAGATTTGTCTGATCCCAAAAACTACAGGCCAATAACATGTCTGAACGCGTGTTACAAGCTCTTCACCAGAATCTTGTACATGCGTATCCTTCAAGCTGTGAATCCTGTATTTCTCGACGTGTATGAACAGAGAGGGTCAAAGAAAGGAGTAGCTGGCTGCAAGGAGAACCTGTTGATTGACCGATGTGTCACGCAGGACTCTGTGCAGTACAAGCGAAACCTTTCTATGGCCTGGATTGACTATCGCAAGGCATTCGACAGCACGTCTCATGAGCTCATTTTGCGGCTGTTGGAATGTCTTTCGGTGGATAATCAGATAGTGGGGTGCATCAAACAACTGATGCCACTCTGGAAGACCCGGTTCACCATAACATCAGGTGAAACTCGGGTTCAGACAGAGTTGGTGTCATTGAAGAGAGGTGTCTTCCAAGGAGACTCCTTGAGTCCCTTGCTCTTTTGCATCTCACTTTTGCCTCTGTCCATAGCGCTGAGAAATACTAAAGGATACAGCTGTGGCACGCCCAATAACCGGAGGCACAAGGTCACCCATCTGTTTTATATGGATGACCTAAAACTTTATGCCTCCGGCCAACGCGAACTACAACAATCGCTGAGGGTGGTGCAGGAGTACAGTCATGCTATCGGAATGGAGTTCGGGACAGACAAATGTGCATTGGTTCATCTCAAGAAAGGACGAAGCGGAGATAGTGGAGATGAGGAACAGCTCGTTGATGGGAGCATCTTGCGACAACTGCATGCCGGAGACACTTATACCTACCTTGGAGTGGCGCAGCGTCATGTCCAAGAGGCAACATTGGTTAAAGAGTGTCTCCGCCGCAAGTATTTGCACCGACTCCGGCAGATCTGGTCGTCAGAACTGTCCGGCAAGAACAAAGTCGCTGCCACAAACATGCTTGCGGTCCCATTGTTATTATACACCTTTGGTGCTATACACTGGAAAGTGAACGAGCTGAAGGAAATCGACACGAAGACCCGCAAAAGGATGAATATGGAGAGAAGCCTGCATCCTAAGTCCTCTGTCCCGCGAATATACCTCCCGCGACACCTGGGAGGGCGTGGACTATTGAGTTTGGAGCGTCTGCACAACAGAGTAGTACTGGCCACTGCCTGCTATGTAACGAACAGCACCGATCCCCTGATCCGCTTCGTGCGAGAGCACGAGAATGCGGGAAAAGGAGCCTTTCTTTTTAGCGCAGCGAAACGAGCAGCCGAGGAGCTCAGCCTCACACTCGACTTCAAGCGGAGGTGTCAGCAGTCCATTACGGAACTTGCTCCCGCAGAATTAAAAGCCCACATTAAAACTGCCGAAGTCGACTTCCTCTTAAGACTTCATAAAGATAAGCCAATGCATGGAATCTTCTACAAACATCTAGAAGAGCATGGCTTGTCTGAGCAGTTGACCTTCTCTTTCCTAAGGTCTAGTGGGTTGAAGTCGGAGACTGAGGGCTTTATAATGGCTTGCCAAGACGGTGTCTTCAACACCTTGGTATACCGTAGAAGGGTTATGGGTGTAGTTGTACCCGACACCCATTGTAGAGCTTGCCGACAGGCGCCAGAGACGCTTATGCATCTCTTGTCGGCGTGTAAGACGTACGCTGGGACGGCTTACGTCCATCGGCACAACGCGGCTCTACGAGTGCTCTACTATCATTTAAGGCACTCATACGGTATCGATGAGACACCGGTGCTGCCATACGCTCCAGGGGATATAGAGTCCGTTGTGGAGAACGAGAGATGCCGGATTTACTGGAACTACTCGTTCCCCACGCTCGAGCTTGTACAGGCAAACAAGCCCGACATAGTCCTTCTCGACCACCAACAGAAGACGATGTTCGTTATTGAGTTTTCGGCGCCTGCCGAAGTGAACATCGTCTCTAAGGAGGAGGAAAAGCGGACCAAATATCAGGAGTTGCTCGGACAACTTCGCAGGCTCTGGCCAGACTACACTGTAAGTCTGCTGGTTATGGTCATTGGATCCCTAGGTGGAATGAGGAATACGCTGCTCTCTGCACTGCGCAAAATACCGGTGTGCCGTGCGGCGGCGCACATCTTAGCCGCCAGAATGCAGAAGGCAGTCATCCTTGGGTCCCTTCGTCTACTTAGGGCGCACGATTCGCGGACCCAATGATTGCTCACCTCACGGTGTGAGGAGTAGTCATTGGGTAATGGAACAGCAGCTCGGTGTGTCGGAGCCCGGGCTGCACTTTTTGTTTTTTGAAAAATAATAATATATTACAAGTATACACCAACATCAGTACTCGATAACGATCACTACAAACTATACTGGGATGTTGAAATACACACAGACAAAACCATCAATGCAAACAGACCAGATATAGTATTTCAGATAAAGGCAGACAAAGTTACCTACTTAATAGATATTGCTATTCCCAATGATGTGAATGTTCAAAACACCTACGCTGGGAAAATATCTAAATACAATGACCTTGCCATAGAAGTGAAGCGAATTTGGAAACAAGATAAAGTTATTATTGTCCCCCTCATTATGTCGGTCTCAGGCCTCACACCGAACACATTTACACAGCACCTACAACAGTTGGGCCTGGACGAAAGTTTACACAAAATATTCCAAAAGTCTGTAATCCTTAAGACCTGTAATATAGTACGATCTTTCCTAAATTCAGATCAGTAATAGTTCAGGTGTTGACTTGGCCTAGCCCGTCAACATTTGCCGTCACGGCAGTCTTGCGAGAGAAGCTTGAAAAAAACAATAAAAATAGTTGCTTTGGTTATTTTTACATTTACATTTTCTTCTCCATTAATCCACCATTTTTGCTCTGTAATGGATGAAAATATCCGCACGGATCACGAAAACGGTTCTATGATTAGAATACACTTTCTGTACTGTTATTTTGAATTCCAGGTAAACACCGGCCAAGACCCCGAGAACCTGTTGATAAACGGCAAAGGTCAGTTCAGGGACCCGAACACCGGTTTCATGACCAACACGCCCCTGGAGGTATTCACGATAACGCCCGGCAGGAGGTACCGTTTCCGGATGATCAACTCGCTGGCTTCCGTCTGTCCCGCGCAGATGACCATCCAAGGGCACGACCTGAATCTCATCGCCACCGACGGAGAAGCCGTCCATCCGGTCACCGTTAACACCATCATCTCGTTCTCTGGTGAGTTATGGCTTTGGATGGTACCAACGCAGCATATACAGGTTATTCACGTTATTCGACACGGAGCATTATTATGGCTAAAGTATTTGATAAAAAAGAAAATAATAAACTGGGAAGGATAGAGACCCATAAAGGCCACATTTTAAAAATATTTTCATGTTATACAGGGTGTCCCAAAAACACGAAATGTATCAAAGTTATGTTTTTTTTAATGGAACTCCCCGTATGTTATTGCATGTTCAGACTTCTCAGTGAATTCTAGTGTGACTTTATGTATCATACATGGGACCTAAAGCGAACCGTTTAGGTGTAAATCACCATTTTCGGTATAAGTAGATATCAGGAAAAAATCGAATATCGCAGAAATTATAAAATATGGAAGGCTGTGACTTTGCCGTATTACTAAGCATAAAATGCGTCAGCTATGATGAGACTGCCAAATTTAAACTACATTTATGCTTGGAGAAATCTGTCGATTAATTAAGGAAACTTCGATCAGCGATAACTTGATTTTTTCAAATGGGAATGCCTAATTTTTTTTATACGGTTAGACGTAGAATTTGATAGCCTTTCTAATGATGTAAGGTTGTGAACATCAATCTCTGGTGGTTTTCATTTAATTTTAAATTTTCAAACAAATCGCGTTTTTCAATTTTCATACCTGCAAGCAACGTAGTAGGCCATGAAATATAAACAAAAACCTGTTCAGATAGAAGAAAACAACTAAGTTAGCTGAAAAATACACACGAACTAGACTAAAGGGACAAGACTATAAAAATTACTCACAACAAACAAAGTCTAACCAGAAACAACGGCGGTAACATATCTTTGGTCAAAGAGAAGCTGGAGTATGACAGAAATGGCTTTTTTTCATGGACTACTAGCTACTGCAATGTACTAGAGATTGGCAATTTCCAAAACCATTAAAAATTTTGAAATAAAATAAAAACTACTAGAGAATGCTGTAAGCAGTTTATTACTTTCATAATAAAATTTCACATTTAATGATATAAAAAGATATGCAATTCTGTCAAACCTCTGACTGGAGTTCTGAAAATTCTTCAGTACCTATAAGCAAGATCGCAGAAAATGAAGAATGAATTAAAATTTGTTCAAATTATAAAACATAACTTAAATGGCAGAAAATTTAAAGCTGATTGGTAAGTACTCCTTTTTTGCAATATTGCTAATAGATATTGAAAAATAGAAGGGCTCCAGTCAGAGGTATCAACTTCGACGCAAATTAGTACTTTTTTACACCATTACATAATATGATTGATAGTTGCGTGCTGGAGCAACAGTCGCTGGTTCTTTTTGTTTCACATCAGGGTTTTTAATTGTCCTGGAAATTTTTAACCTTAGTAAATTGTGGTAGCCAGTAGACTGTAAAAATATCTATTACTGCCATTCTCCAGCTTCTCTTTGACCTTAGAGATGTTATCGCAGTTATTTCTGGGAGAGTTGATTTGTTGTAAGGAATTTTTATAATCTTGTCCCTTTAGTCTAGCTAGTGTATATTTTTCAGCTAAGTTAGCTGTTTTTTTCTACCTGAACAGGTTTTTGTTTATCTGTCATGGCCTGCTACGTTGCTTATAGGTAGGAAAGTTGAAAATCGCCGATTTGTTTGAAAATTTAAAAATAAATGAAAACTACCAGAGACTGATATTCCCAATCTTACATCATTGAAAAGGTTATCAAATTCTGCGTTTAACCGTATAAAAAAAATTAGGCATTCCCATTTGAAAAAATCAAGTTATCGCTGATCGATCAATTAATCGACCTATTTCTCCAAGCATAAACGTAATTTAAATTTGACAGCCTCATCAAAGCTGACGCATTTCATGCTTAGTAATACGGCAAAGTCACAGTCTTCCATATTTCATAATCTCTGCGATATTCAATTTTTTCCTGATATCTACTTATACCGAAAATGGTGATTTACACTCAAACGGTTCGCTTTAGTTACCATGTATGATACATAAAGTCACACTACAATTCACCGAGGAATCTGAATATGCAATAACATACGGGGTGTTCCATTTAAAAAAACATAACTTTGATACATTTCGTGTTTTTGGGACACCCTGTATAACATGCAAATATTTTTAAAATGTAGCCTTTATGGGTCTCTATCCATCACAGATTATTATTTTCTTTTTTATCAAATACTTTAGCCATAATGCTCCGTGTCGGATAACGTGAATAACCCTGTATACATGGAACCAGCAGCGCGACGCTACAATTATGGCGCTTCGCCATCTTCTTCTTCTTAACATGTCATCTCCATCAGTGAAGGTTTGATATCACAGTGGCAAATTCTTCTCTGCTTTCAGCGGTTCTTATCAATTCTTCGAATTCCAGGCCAGTCCACTGACGTATATTCCTCAGCCATGACAGTTTTTTCCATTCCCAGCACCCGCTTGCCTTCGATCTTTTCTTTTGCGATGAGTTGTGCGTATCGATATTTATCATTTCTCAGGATGTGGCCCAGGTATGCTGTTTTACGGATTTTTACGAGTTTAAATAGTTCTCGTTTTGTTCCCAGCCTGCGAAAAACTTCTTCGTTCGTAGTACTCGATGTCCATGGTATTTTGGGTATTCTGCGGTATGTCCACGTCTCGAAAGCTTCCAATTCAGTGATGGTTCGCCATCAATGATAAGTAAAGTTGACACTGCTATTTCCTGATAAAATAAAGGCCGACATTGATCATCTTAGGCCGCTTTCTGATTTGTCGGTGCGGGAGCGGCGCGGATTCGGTTCGCTCGGTATAAGCGGTACCGAAAGCTTGCCGAGCACCTATCTTTCAATGCCCGTTTTCTGATTGACGCGGAAAGTGCGGGCGCGGAGAGGGATCGTTTCGTTTTACCGTCAGTCGGGACGCGTGTCCAGGAGCCGGTCGGCATTTTGCTGCACGCATTCTTTGATCAGCAGTCACGCATTCTCTAAATCTTGTATGTTGCTCTGCTAACACTGGTGATAACAAATTCAAAAGCTCTTCGTACGTTTGGTCGTCTTGGGAAAGTTCTTGAGCCGCAACACAAAGTCGACAATTAATGTTTGATGTAAAGATGACGCCAATAACGTTTTCTTTTTTTACGTAGATGATATAAATAACGCTAAAATATCTTCATCGCTTGAAAACGACATTTTCGTAGGACGCTCAAAGCGATACTGCACGATCATTTACCGAGAATATACAGATAAATGAGTAGCTGAGGGCAGCGGCATCGTTTCGGTGCCGAGCTAATAGATCCCGCGCCGCTCCAGAACCGACAAATCAGAAAGCGGCCTTAGAAATTGTGTCAGTAGCGGCGCAGCAATAAGAAAAAAAACTAAGGAGACAAAAAAGCAGCTCAACCTTCGTTTTTAGGCATTTGAGGGGATTACTGGTCATTTCGTACTTTTTTGGGTGGGAGTGAAATTGGGGTGGTTGCGGGGTGGGGGGTTGTAAATCTGAAAAATGTTTTGTAGTCATAAAAGGTTGTCCATAGACCTGTGAAGGAAAGACCTAGCAGCATAATACACTTGTTTAAGTTCCTCCAAACATTGCCTTGATTATTACAGAAACTTTTCTAATGTGTATGTTACGGTTAAAGTGTTTACTTTGATAGTTTATACACTAGCTGGATATTATGTCTGGTTGTTTTGGTGGAAAATCATATTTCTACCAAAATGGCTGTGAATATTGGTTGGTTTGTATGCTATCCAGCTAGCTTACAAACTATACAAGATATGCCGCTAAAGTATATACCACAAAGATATCACACAAATTAACCAGTGTTTGTGGTCAGTTTACAAACTACCCACTATCTACACATATTCACGAAAGTTTTTGTGTTGAATGATTTTTTTGCGGGTGGGCAGCCGATGATTTGTTTGCAAGGGTATCTTCGACTATAGCTTCATACAATGGGAAAATAATAAAAATGGTATCACCGTAATATGTGAGAAGTATTGAGTCAATCAACTTCACTCAAATATTTTGCATTGAGTTAGCATAGGTTTTCGATAAAAAAAGCATTTCAATCTGATACATAGCTGTTCAGTTTTTTGTCACATGTTTTAATCATGAAAGTTAAAATTACATAGTACAAATAAATTAAAAAAAAAATAAAAAAAAGTACCGCTCAATAATATTAGGATGCAATATACAAATTATCTGTAACTATACCCTGTTACCCAATACTTTAAACTGTCAGCCGTGTCAACAGCGAACAGCTGTTCGGCTAGTGATAACTAAAAATACCCCAGATTGAGTCTTGACGTACTAATTTTAAGCTTTGAAGGAATACAGGGCTACGCTGAGTGCAGGTTCTGCTAATTATAACAAACGAGAAACATGTATTTTATATTGTTGCAGGTAAAACGATAGATTCTGGGCGGGATGACGCAAGCTGATCAGTTAAACTTCCTTATTATATTAATTTTACTCCACGTACTTACTTTATACTCTTCTCCGATTGTACGTTGTACATTTTAACCAACAAATATCCCACTAGCGGTGCAAGATATTCATTGAATCGTGCTTATTGCTTAATATAGAAGTATCTTTATAGTATCTAATAATGTACAGATCATTAATATAATCTATTTCTTTTAACCAACCATGTTTCTGGATATTGAAGCAATTTCGGCTTTACAAAAATAGTCATTACTTTTTCGCAATGAGATATTCAGTAAGAATATTACTAATACGGTTCTGATCGCAGGATTGCCAATCAACAGCACTAGTAAAAATGAGATACACTTCTTCGTCAGCTGATACCTATCAAATAGACGTCAACCCAGTTTAAAGTATCAGGTAACAGAGTATACAAGCCAATTTTAAACTTCGCATGCAATCACTGTGCAGGTGTAACAGTATTTGTCAACTTCCCAATAATGCAAAGAATTTATGGTTTGACATTTGATCGACTCATTCTGGCTATACATCATGGATCTATTGCATCAACGTACCTGTATAATCTGGAGTTTAAACTATTTATGGACAACGACAATGCAGATTGTACGAGATTAAAGCATGTTGACCCGTTCGCGTTTTACATAATGTCAGTTTAATTTTTTTTAGAGCAGCTTTGTGTAAGCGGCTATTACTCGGTCGTTTGTCGCTGTATACCATACTGCAACAATGGTTCGTTATTTTCTTACACAATATAGAGAAACGCGAAATCAGACCAAGAGAATATGTGTCTCTCCCGTCTGGTGCCATACGTTAATGACATTCTATTTTTATATGGTATGAAAGAAGGTTAATGTTATGTTCCAAGATCAATGTGGCTTGACAGACGAATGTATCCTGATTGAAAAGTGAATACTAGTACATTTAAAACTTAACAATACCCACCAAAAGTAGGCACAGCACGTAAACAGAAATTGTACCTGCTATAGATGAAAATAAGTGGTGCAGGCCAACACTGAGTGGACGGAGGATTGTGCGCTTACTAAATAGAATTTCAAAAATATGTCACCTGGTTATGGTAAAGGGCCTTGGGGGCTATAACCTTAAAATATCTTTACTCAAATTTTGACGTTTATACAGGGTGATTCTTATAAAACTTACATTTTTTTAATAGAACCCCCTACATGTTATTGTATATTTGGATTGCCTGGTAAATTCTAGTGTGACTTTACGTATCATAAATGGAGCTTCAAACGAACCCTTTAGGCGCAAATCACTATTTCTGGTATAAGTAGGTATCATCGTATCGTATCGTAGCGGTTATAAAAGTTAGAAGGCCGTGACTTTGCGGTGCGACTAGGCATGGAATGCATCACCTTAGGGCACACGGTCAAAGTTGAATTATTTTTGTACTTAGAGAAATCAGTAGATTAATTAAGGAAATTTCAAGAACACGTAACTCGATTATTTCAAGTACCATCAAATCTATAATCGGATAACCTTTCCAACAATGTATGACTATCAATGTTAACCTTTTTTAGTTTTCATTTTATTTAAAATTTTCAGTCAAATCAGTATTTTTTTGATTTGCTAAAATTGCTTGCATTTGCTAAAAATGAACAAAAATCCCTTAAGATGCAAGATACAAACGACTAGAGCAACGAGGCAAGATTATGAAAATTCCTCACATCATCTCTAACTGGAGGCAACAGCGTAAGATATCTAATAAATGTCACTAAGAAGCTGGATATGAAAGAAGTGTTTTGTTTTTCACAGTTTACTAGCTATTGAGATCTACTAGAGCTTGACAATCTTAAAAAACTACTAAAAGTATCGAAACAAAAGGAAAACTACCAGCGATTGTTGCGACAGTCTAACATCTTCAGAATGAAATCTCACATTAATAGGATAAAATGGTAGTCATTTCCGTTTAGTCAAAAGTAAAGATATCTCTAACTGGAGCATTCTGAGCATCTATTGTTGTTGTTGTTGGAATTGTTTATTACCCCATGTTATAATATTGCTTATTTCATGTATTTTCCTGCCAAGTGAATTATATTTATTAATTTAAACATAATGCAATTTAGTTTCCATTTGCTGTGGTTTTGCTACTAAGTAGAAGTACTTACTAAGGAATTTGAGGGCCTCCAATTAGAGGTATCGTTACTTTTGACTTTCGGAAATGACTACCTTTTTATGGCGTTAAATGTGAAAATTCATTATGTATGTATATGTAGATATTCTACTGCCAGCAATAATCGTTGACAGTTTTCCTTTTATTTAAATTTTTTTTACTGATTTTGGAAATTTTCCGATAGCTAGTAGGCTATGAAAGACAAGCATTCTTGTTGCCGCTGTGATTAAAGCTGATGTTGAAAGGAATTTTCACAATCTTGTCTCATTACCCTAGTTCTTCTTCACATGTGATGCGGTGCACCCCATACTAGTAGCAATTGCTACCCAAGCATCATGCTTCTTTATTTTATTATAATATGTCCCATTTGTAGGATTTCATAAAATAGGCTGAATTTCAAACTTGTCAGTTAGTTGCAAGCACTTTTCTCTGCTACACTCCATAGCTGGGCATAAAAATACCAAAAAACACGACGAACGTCCAAAACTGCGGTATTGCCCGTACCCGTATTCACCGACCACCGCCGAACGAATAAAATCTCTTTGTGCGAGTCCCGTTTACCGACAAACCTCCGGAAATGTATTGCGCGTTTTGTTCTGTTCGGCGCAACGTACTGACTAGACGAATTTGATACAGCGGGTTTAGTTCGTTCGGAGTGTTTTGTTGCAAGCGAATACCCACCTTTAGCTGTATCAAGGGTCTGTTCTGTTTACTCCAAGATTGAGATTTTGCAAGTTTGTTGTGTGATTTGTTATTTTTGTCGCAGATAGAAAAAAGTCACAACTATGTAAACATAGCGCCAGGGTCGCCACAACGGGGGGGCAACTGGGTACTGTTGTCCCGGGCCCGATCTGGGTCTGAATCTTAGTAAACGTTGTCGCGCGGGCGACTGTTTTTCAACAGTGTATGTTTTGTTATTCAACAAAACTAATCTCATATTTTACTGATTCATTTATTTGTTAATAATCTAATTCTTTTCTGGGTAACTTTATAACAAATAACTATAATGAATCGTGAATGAACTGTAATGAAGCAACTTCATTTTTGTAGCAATTGTTTTTTGTTTCGGTTTATCACTTAATACACATTCTACATTCTTTCAAGTGCTGTTTCAATCAAAGCCTTCAGCCCTTTTGTACACATAGATTCTCTTTTCCAATCAGTCTACAAAACTTCAATGTGAACATAACTGACTGAATATTTTGATTATAAACTTTAGTCAATCATTATTTTCTGTCAGCTACTCTTAAGAAATGAGTAATTATGTGAATTTCTCTGAATACGGCTTCTATTTGCAATTCGTAGCTTTCCAAGACGAAAAAATAACAAAATCCCATAACTACCTAACGTACGTGTATATTAGTGTTTCCAAATTTCAGTTACTTAAATTTATTTGAGAAAATGAAGGAGAAAAAACATAGTTCAGTAAAAATTTAGACATTTCAATCACTGAAACTTGAAAGCAAGTACAAATGCGTTTTGTGTGGAGAGAGGAAATTAATAGTT
The DNA here is from genome assembly GCA_951848785.1 of Callosobruchus maculatus. Taxonomy (NCBI): domain Eukaryota; kingdom Metazoa; phylum Arthropoda; class Insecta; order Coleoptera; family Chrysomelidae; genus Callosobruchus; species Callosobruchus maculatus. Next base: position 3,879,009 of record CATOUR010000296.1, read on the forward strand.
TTTCAACATGGTATTGGCATAACCATCTCGTTGTTCGAAGGCCACGGCCTCGATACTTGAGACGGCTATGGTATTGGGGGCCCCTGGCCAGAATCTGGTCCTGGGCCCAACCTTGCGATGTGGCAGCCCTGCATAGTGCACTATTGTTCTCAAAACTGTCGGCAATACTCTAGCTCCGACTTTATGCATTTTACGGGTTCACAACATATCTGTTAAGACATTGTGACTATGAGGATGATGTAAACATGGTCGGCAACCACTGACACTTGACTGATACTGACTCTTCAATGTTCATTCTCTAGGTGAAAGATACGACTTCGTGATAAACGCAGATCAGCCGATCGGCGCCTACTGGATCCAAGTGCGTGGTTTGGGAGAGTGTGGCATCAGGAGGGTGCAACAGCTGGCCATCCTGAGGTACGCCAGAGGGCCGTACCAACCCACCACAGCGCCACCTACGTACGACTTCGGTATTCCGCAGGGAGTGGTGAGTAGGCCTGAGGGCTGTACATAACATGCTACATCAAGGGAATGAGTGTACATACAAATCGATATATTTGCTTTAGTCCCCAAAACCAATCGCGTATAGCAGCTGGTGCGTCCTAGATTGAACTCATCGATGTAGCTCTTGAGGTTCATATGAGTGCAAAGAGGGATTTTACGTCTGGTAGGCGATAACTGAGTGTAAATAGTACAGAAGTAGAATTTTTATATGTACATATTTGGATCATGCGTGCTTCGACGATATACAAGGGCTATATTCTTGATAGCTACCCTAAGCAAACAATGTTCAAGGATTTCCTTTTTCAGATCATGATGCAATGCTCTTGTCTGCCGATAGTCATAAGTGTAACGATTTTGACCTGCTGTGATGAACTTAGTTGTAATTTCTTTAGGGTTAGGTCAGTAATAAAACAAAACTTATTATTCTTTATCCATGCGACATTTCGACTAATATATAGTTATCACCAGGCATCTAGAAATAATTGATGATTTCATAACGATTAAACTTCAAAGAATTCGCGTTCAAATTAAAAAATAAAAAATATTTAGCTAGCAACGACTGTTTGATAAATAACGCCACTTGTCAAAACGCAGAAAAAATGAATTTACTTTTAGTAAGTAAATACCCATGAAGAACAAAAACAGTCTAAAAAATATTATTTTTCCTACAGTTACCTGAATGTCAAAGTTTCCATCGTATTAAACAACATGGCAAGAGCATGGCTAGATATAGCTCAAGAAACCGCTCACAGTACTAAAATTCAACGAAAAATTTTTATACAACACAGACACATACAATGGGCCTATACCGTGATCTCAAATTCATCAATTTATTTACTGCGGTATTATTTTTGATGACACATAGGCCCGTTTACTGTAAAAAGCCAGCAGAAAACTTGATCCAAATGATAATAACACTAAAAAGAAAATTGTACTGTAATTTGAAATAGCCGATGATGACGTCACCTGTAGGGAAACAATGAGAAGCGTCCTTTCTGTAGGGAACCAATGAGAAGCGTCCTTTCGTGGTGTGATGACTACGAGCGGATGCTATTGTTTTGTACCAGTGACCTCTTATTGGTTCCTTACAGGTGACGTCACGGCCTGGGCGGCAAGTGTATGGATTCAAAAAATTCAATATTTAGAGCAATTTTTTTCGGTTATAAATGCGATAGAAATTTTTTTTAAATTATTTCTGGCATCTACATGGTGTCAGGGTTCGTTTAAGCCAATAAACAAAAAATGTGGTATAGCCCCATTAAAGTTTAGTTAAAAAACGATGATGGTACAGTATACGAGTACATCTGCACTCCACAGAAGATTGGCGAATGAACCTTTGAAAATCATTCGTTGTTTTTTCGTTCTACAGATGAAAAATATTAGACTTTGTTATTATTTATCATGCCTGATGATGACTAGGTACCTATATATTATTCGAGACGTCACACGGATAAAGAATAATATATTTTTTTGTTTTATTGCTGACCTAACCCTAAAAAAATGACAACCAAGGCAGTCATAAGCCAGACCTAACGTGTACACGTGTTTAGTGTAGTCAACAATGTTTGAAAATTTGAAACACTTTTTTTGTGGCATAAAATTGACAAACGTGTAACTGCAGTTGTAATCGTAGTTACCCTCATTTGGTAAAATCTTCACAATAAAAATACAAAACGTAGCGCGTTATATTCTTCTATTTGAAATAGATATACGAATATTTGTCACGGGTCACGCATTACATTTTTAATGTGGAACTTGTTCTCTGATAACTAAAACTTAGAAAAATTGCTTCTAATCTTCGGTAATCTTGATCTTTCCCAATACAGCAGCGCACTAAAGTATAGTAAAGCGTTATGTCAGTTTTGTACTCTCTTAATCCATAAGTGGTTAACTTATGAAATTAGGCATGTCCATAATTATTATTATTATGAACTAGTGTGTCAAAAAATCTGAACTATGTCTGACTAGGGTTTGCTACATCAAGGAGATTACCTTATATAGTACATAGAAGATTTTTTTTAGTTGCTATAGTAGATCATCTGGTATAGGATAGAGATGTAAATAGGCGGACCTGGTATTGTAAATTTAGCAATCCATACAGGTTTTCTCTAAGGGCGACAGATTATATCTATGTGACGTGTACACAGCAAAAAAGGTTATGATTATGTTGATAGATCCTTACTCATAATTAGAGCCAATATACACAGATAATTTTGTAATTTCAGCATTGCTTGCTAAATCATAATGATACAAAAATGGCGAAATCATAATTTGTAGTCATCTCTTTATTGTTTCAGCTCTTATGTTATTTGTAGTATTCAGTCACTTCTCGAAAAATAAAATCAGATTTTTTTATACGTTTCGATATCTATTAAAATATCATCTTCAGTGGAGTAATGTGGTATTATAATAATATATGACGTTTACATAACTTTAGAAAACCGAAACGTATGAAAAAGTCATTTAATTTTCCGAGAAATGACCGAAAACTACAAATAATATAATTGGAATTAAATCTACGGTCAGGAACATATACTTTGTTTCAACTGTATTACACCACATAGGGCCGGTTGTACAAACACAGTTTAACTCGTGTTCAACTTTGAGCCGAGTTCATCTCTAATTTGCTGTTGTACTGCTGTACCAACCAAGTTCAAACGTTGACTTCAGTTCAACCTCGGATCAAGTTGGACGGCCACCGGGGAGCGTTTAGCAGCGGTTCAAGGTTTAAAATGGCGATGTTTACGACCAGCTGATCAGTTTCTAACCCTAATATCCGACGTGAGTGACAGTCAAATGCGATATTTTCACTTGAGTTACATGATGGAGTACTTTAACGAACCTTTGACCGAGCATAACATTGTTAGGAAAAACGACCTGAAAAATGCCAAATGATATTTGTACCTAATGTATCGTGAACAAATTCTCAATTAATTGTAGGTACATCAGCAATAAAAGTTTCCGCATCATCGTCGAATATAGATATGATCCTGTTATTTGGGGTCCGATTTTTCTTTTATTGATATGTCCAAGTCCTGTATTTTGAAATCCTGCGAAGGCCCACCGCCGGTATTATGGATGTACTGTCTCTCATCTGCAAATTTTTGTTTTGTCCTTTTTCTTTTTAAATTTTCGTAATTGCTTTTCAGTACCTTTGCTTCACGAAATGTCTCTCCACGCAAACTGTTGGACAAGTTCAACCTTTCCGTTTTGATTCTATGAATATTTGTATCCATTTTCTGGCATTCCAAAACAGTCTCATATTTTTTCACAATTTCTATTAACACGGCTTCTTCTTTCGCCGTAAAATTAGTCGCCCTTTTTTTGGATTCCATTATAAAATTGCAAAATACTTCTTGACCGACGACAAAATTTGATGAATGTCAGAATTTGACATTCATAGACGTGACATTAACATAACCTGCATAACATTAAACATTAAAAACGAAAAGTAACTAGTTTCGCCGCCAAATACCCTATATCCATCGCTACCAATCCTCTTTTGATCCAGTTCAGCTGATCCGTCCCAGAACGGAGTTTGTACAACGCTTAGATAAGGAAAGAGAGGGGATACCGCACGCCCGTTTTATGCTATATGAATTAGCTGTCATTAGCTGTTACCGAAAATGCATAGCCATCAAAATATTTTTTAATGATGTTTGGCGTTTTTAAGACCAATAATTGTAAAATATTGTGGTGTGCATAATGTTAGGATGTGCAGCTTACGGTTGTAAAAGCCACAGCAGCAGGAAAGAGCCAGGAATCACTTATCATAGGTAAATTTTGGTAGTTTTTTGGTGCCATTTGGTAACAGAAATGTCAGTCGCGCATTCCGTCCTCTCTCTTTCCTTGTCTAAGGTACAACGCGTCAACCGTTGAACCGTGTTCATCGCTGAACTTAAGGTTACGTGATCTGGAATTCACTGAGCGTTTGTACAACCGGCCCATAATGAGACGACCATTTCGGAATCAAGTGAATCTAGGAACTAATCAGTCAAAGATGTATCATAAGCGTCGTTAGCACTATTTAAAGGTACCACCTATTCAACATACACAGTAGATTTTATCCTTGAGCCCGTTATCCGCAACCAGCAATGACCTTGACAAATCCATTCTAATTCACCATTCTATTCAAGCGATTGATCTTAATTTCATCCATGTGGGTGGCAAGTGAAAGCTTTCTTCGGCCCAAACTCTTACGCTAATTCGTCTAAATAAATGTCTTCATCTACAAAAGATATGCAAGATACGTCATAAACAGGTGTCGTTGCGGATTAAAAACGATTTAATTAGAGAAACCCGTTCCCCAGTTTTATTTACATTCACGCATAACTGTTTCTGACAAGTTGAACGAATTCAGCAACTGAAAAGAATACGTTCATAACGATACATGTACGTGTAATTGTGAAATATACAAGCATTCGTTTCTAATTGAGAGTTAAGCGTGTTGATACGTTGATACATATACATTTCCCTAGTGACTGTGGTTGCAATACTATCTACGGTATTGAATTACGATGGGAGCAATAATTGCATTAATCAAAGCTTATAGGCAAAGTCGTATAATTCAGAATGTTACAGTAAGAGCTGTATCGAGGGCAAGACATGGTCATCACTGCCAAATTTTATTTAAAAGTCCATATTTTATTTCCAATGATCATCTATGAAGATCTCATACAGGGTGAGTTTTTAATACCGGCTCGGTCTATAACTCCACTACTGTCATCATCATAGTCACAATGTCTTAAAAGACATGTTGTGAACTCGTAAAATGCATAAAGTCGGAGCTAGAGCATTGCCGACCCGAATATTATCAATAGTTTTGCGAACTGTAGCTCGCCATCATTCGCGATTTACAGTCAGTTCAGTGGCGCTCTTGATACTCATACCTAGCAACTGTTTCGTCGCATCCACCCAGCGTGTAGGGGAACGGCCACGGCGCCGCCCACTCGGGGCGTGACCCTGAACTACAAGTTTCTACATATTATCGCTTCTGTGAATATGTCCGAAGAATGTTAGCATTCTCATCGACACAATGGAGGATGGTCTCTTTGGATTACCGAGCTCATCCAGTATGGAAACGGTAGTTCGGTGGGCGGTATAAGGAACTGTCAGCATTCTCCTCCACGTCCACATTTCAAAAGCATCTATGCGAGCTCAATCTGCCTTTTTAACAGTCCAAGTTTCCGAGGCATACCAAAATATGGAAAACACAAGAGATTGAACCAGTGACATTTTGGTAGCTTTAGTGATGTTATGGTCACGCCATATTTTAGTAAGCTTTTTCATGGCCACCCGTGCCTGTTGAATGCGCCGTCAAATCTCATTCTCACAGCTACCTGAATTGTCCATCAAAGAACCGAGGTGCACAAAACTTTGAACTACCTCACAACGGCCTATTGACTTTACTTCTCGATGATTGTCATGCTCTCTATCTACGATAATAACCTTGGTCTGGTTGTAGTTAATACCAAGACCATATGCTGCACTGTGTTGTTCTAAAACGTTCAATAGAGCTACTAGTTCTTCCTGAGAAGCAGCAATAAGGGTTGTATCGTCAGCAAATCTTAAGTTAGATATTTTGCTTCCGCCAATAGTTATACCGCCATTCCAGTTGTCCAATACCTGTCTCATCACAAATTCAGAGTAAATGTTAAATAACATCGGAGGTAATACGTTTCCCTGACGAACTCCTTTTCTTGTTGCTGTTTACTACTGTAAAAGTGTTGTATAAAAGTTGTAGCGACGGGTTATCCCCAGACCTGCCCATTTGGCTTCTAACCATCTTGAGACTTTTCCAGGTCCACCATTCCAATTGTGATCCGGCCAGCAGGCCTTCAGTTGGACTCCAAGTTGGTATGTGGTCCTCTGGTAGGCGCAGCTTCCACAGTACCTCTTTAGTTACTGATTTGGAGTCTGTTAGTGTTTTTGTGGACATAATGAAATTCTTCCTGGATTTAAGTCTAGATGCTAGGGGCTTGTGTCCATATAGAGGTGCATATATTCAGTATCAGTTGCCAGTTTGATTCCGGACTAAATTTCCTCGATAACGTAGCAATTACTTATACAGAGCCTCGTCACTGAAATACCGGCATACAGCTCGACCAGAAAATTGAAGCACAGAACAACAATTTTCGGCTATTAAAATATACGACAGTCTACTAGATGGCAATTAAGCCATTCGTTAATATCATACCATAGTAATGTCTCTGCAATTAGGGACTTATAGATATATAGTCATAAATATTTATGTATACAAATGCATATGCATTTAACTGGAGCAAAAGTAAAAGGTTCGCCGATAGAGTTTGCTCGCGGACTATTTTTTGGTTGTCTGCGAGCTTATATAATCAGTGCGATTCGTGATTGACCTACAAGGCTGAATTTAAATTAAGTACAATGAAGGAATTACTCTCCAGTGGCGTAACTAAGGGCCCGCAGGTGCGAGGGGCCCCGTCGTTTAAGGGGCCCCGTAGTCTTGGAGGCCCAGGGTCCTCACGCGCCATCCTTTGTGCGACAAGCAAGTAGATACCTACTAAATGAGAAGGTGAATTTCCTTGTTATTAGTATATTTTACAAAAAACACCTATGAATCTCACGATACATCACCTATCATTGAAAAAGTGGGAAAGTACTGTATTTTAAACTAAATCCCAGAAATTGGCGCAGTTTCTGCAGTAAATTACGCCAAGACAGCGTACGTCAAATTTTTTTGGCTAATTTAACAACAGAGGTCACAAAGACAACCAACACATAGGTGTAAATTACAAACTGAACAATGACCTTCTAAAAAAAATGAAATCGGAACATGTGTGTTTTTAAACCACGAATTTGGTAACTTTTGGGGTGATTTAAACATGTAAAGATCCTTGTTCCGTTAGTATAAAATACTAAACTCCGTGTTGTTTGTTTCTGTGACCTGTGTTGTGGAAGACACCGAGTTAAGCTAGCCAAAAATTGTTTGACGTTTTTTTTGTTTGAGAATTGCATTTGAAAGTCTGTGACTCAATGCACATTCCTGTTTTTTTTGTGAGCAAACCTCAATGTTAAAGCCCCGAAAATGGCAATAAACATTGCCGAAAGCTTGGTACTTTCTTTTATGCAGTGACCCCTTTATGATATAGGCGATGGATAAGACAAGTTATGGAATGATGCAGCAAATTTTGCATGTTTTTAACATAGGATGTGGATACTTTTGACTTGTCTGAAGAGGATCATCACATAAGTGACTGTTCATATAAGACATAGGCATCGCTGTCGCATTTTTCGTAAAAATTGGATAAGGCAAGTTTTGAAATGGAACTCCTAATTTATTTCGTAACTACATTTTTCGCTTAAGTATATGCGATATTCCAAAGTGTTCTTCTGGTGAATAGGATCGCCTTGTATAGACTACAGATGCAGGTGACCCTCTACGTCTAAAAACATAGGCAGAGGCAGCTTGTATAGATTCCTAATTTAGACACATTACATGATACCTTTATTAACAAGCGTATCACGAAGCCAGGCGTTTCTAAATAAAAAGTCTCCGCCCACTTTCTTATTGAATAATTTACTTGCACTATCGGAACTGAGATGAAAATTAGTGTAATTATGTGCATGCCTCAATAACTTTCATGAAATCATCTATAGAATGTTTATTAACGAGATTACTTGTTAGCTGATAAACAGTTATCAGACTTATAGAACAAATGGGTTTGTCACATACTTGTGGGCATTGTCTTGGTATTTCATTTCTTATACTAGGGCGGGGGCTCAGGATTACATATGAATTGTGTAATACCTTTTTTTTTCAGGAGCCGTCCGACCGTACTGTCCCCGTCAATACTTAAGCCTTAAGGCCTATTGTATTACAACTCCTCTCATTTACAGTATCCACTCCAGCAATCTAGATCCCTGCATAAGTTTATATAGTTTTCCTACTGGTCCTGGTGCAGAGCTGTACTTCATTGGTTCTAGCTTGGTCTTCCCAAAGGGTCGTTGTCTCTTGTGATCTAGCGCTTCGCACTTACAGAGCACATACGTAGGGCTGACTCAGTCCCTCTACCACACAGTCTGCAGTTGAGGTCTCCATTGTAGAGTCCCATTTTATTTAGGTGTTTCATTAGGCCCCAATGTCCCGTGAGGAGACCCGTCGTTATTCGGAGCTGATTCCTACTTAAGGAGAGCAGTGTTTCAGCTGTTTCTTTGCATGGAGCTTTAATGAATATTTTTCCATGAACATATCCTGGCAACAAGTTCCACTGCTCCTTGTGCTGATGTTTCATTCATTCTACGACCTGGTATCTGATTGTGCTTTTAGGCACCCCCAGGGCAGGTTCTGCTGCAATGTATAGAGCAGACGAGCCTAGTCTTGCTATCTCGTCCGCCCTTTCATTGTCCTGAGTGTCCTGGCGCCCACTCCAAAGTTATTTTGTTGTGTTCTGCCAGCCTTCCCAGTTCTTGTAGACATTCCCAGACTAGAGCAGACGTAACTTTGGGTCCTTCTAATGCTCTAAGTGTAGCCTGACTGTCTATAATTATTGCGATCCTCTTGTTTCTGTAGGATCGCTCATTATTTATCCTTGCACAGTGCAGGATGGCGTACACCTCTGACTGAAATACCGAAGTGTATTTTCCTAGCGGAATGCTCTGTCTAGTTCCTCTTCCAAAGATTCCCACTCCTGTGCCTTGCTCAGTCTTTGATCCATCTGCGTACCGTAATATCTTACGTATTATCGTATTACCATACGATTCTCAAATACATGATACAAGAACTATATGGTGATTTTTGACACCCCTACCTCAAACTTGTAGAATCCTTCAAAATTATACCTATGATTTGTGGAAATTTGAGACTCGGCAAACACATTTTAAGAACCACATCTGTACCGATCCGTGATTTTCAGTATGAACTTATATTCTTAAGTATAAATAATAATAACAATAACCTTTATTTTCCCAGTTAGTTTTAGATTTACAGAAAAGAAAATCACATCCTTACGCTATACTATTATACTGGAAAAACCTCAAAGGGAAGTTCACTTAAATCCACTCAATCCTTATTCTTAATAAAGAAAAAAAAAGGTATAAATGGAAATTTGAGAAATAAAAACTGAACCTACGAACTAAACACATCGATACTGTCTGTGGGGGTCTAAGTGTACTTACAGATACTTACGATTTGTTCATGAAATGATCTTTGACTCTTTAACGGGAAGTAACTATGCTGCAAGATTTTAAAGAAAGGGGGAGGTTGTTGTATAACTTACTTATATTGTGCTTAAAGCTACGCTCGAACAAAACATTTTTATGTGACGGCACATCTAATAAATTCATGTACATAGTATTAACACTATGTATATTTGACCTAAATCTAATTTTATGAAAAAGATATTGCGGCTCTTTGAGAAGGATTAACCCATGGTACAGTGACAAAGCATTGACAAGGAACAAATTTGTTACCTATAACCGTCTAAGCTCTTTTAATTTGTGGGACACATGCTCATATTTTCTGATCTGAAAATGGGATTCGACGGCGCATTTAACAGGCATGTGTGGCCATGACAAAGCTTACTGAAATATGGCGTGACCATAACATTACTAAGACTACCAAAATGTCGCTGGTTCAGTCTCTTGTGTTCTCCATATTTTTGTATGTCTCGGAAGTTAAAAATGCAGATCAAGCTCGCATAGATACTTTTGAAATGTGGACGTAGAGGAGAATGCTGACAGTTCCCTATACCGCCCATCGAACTAACGTTTCCATACTGGATGAGCTCGGTAATCCAAGGAGGCTAGCCTCCATTATGTCGACGAGAATGCTTACGTTCTTCGGACATATACACAGAAGCGATAATATGGAGAAACTTGCAGTTCAGGGTCGTGCTCCGTTTGGGCGACGCCGTGGTCGTTCCCCTACACGCTGGGTGGATACGATGAAAAATTTGCTGGATATGAGTATCAAGAGCGCCACTGAACTGACAGTAAATCTCAAACGATGGCGAGCTACAGTTCTCAAAGCTATTGATAGTATTTGTGTCGGCAATACTCTAGCTCCGACTTAATGCATTTTACGAGTTCACAACATGCCTGTTAATACATTGTGACTATGATGACATGAATCTTATGCAAGAGTTCTGTAAGCGCTGAATCTTACTCAAACATTCATTGTCTAGACAGTCCGTATAACGATGAGCAGTAATGGAACTGCAACAAAACTAAACTCACATAATGTTTTGTTTTGTTGCAATTTTCATATAAGACGTATAGGGATAAAGTAGCCTAAGAGCATACGCCCTTTCAATATTTTGACTGACTTGTTCTCTGAATCTGAGATCGAGATCAATTATCAGACCTTGCTGGCTTGAAGTTTTTTGCCGGTTGAACCAAGCTTATGTTTTCATTTCCAATATTGATTTTAAAATTTCACTCTAACATTGGTCGAACATTTTTTCTGGCAAAGATTATAGCTACAGATTTTGTGGGATTAAGATAAAGAGAATACTTTTTTGATATGTCTGATAATGTTTTCAGATCGCCATTTATCTCAGAATTAGCATTTTTCATATTTGTAATACTAAAAGACTTGTAAATTTGTAAATTTGCACTATTAGATACCGATAATAATAAAGACCGAATACTTTTTAAGATGGACTAAATAAGAATATCGTTTGTACAGTAATTTTGAAGTGAATAGTTCAGAATTTAGGATCTGGCTTCCTAGAATAGCAGGCAAATTACTGGTGGTACCATTATATTATAAATACTGTACAAAATTCTTTGGGCAAAGCTGTAGTATACAAATTCAGATATTTACATTTAAGGCGTTATACGTTATACAGAAAATAAAGATTCCATTCCCAGGTACATTCTTCCTCGTTTCACCCTTGTACAGTGTAAATAGTACCATATTCACCCACCTCTTGGCAGGTCCTGAACCCGTTGGACGCCAGATGCAACGAAGTACGACCTGACGCAATTTGCGTGAGCCAACTGAAGAACGCCAAAGAGATCGACAGAGGAATTCTGCAAGAGAGGCCGGACGTCAAGATTTTCTTGCCATTTAGGTTCCACGTTTACACCCCAGAAGATCTGTTCGCTCCCAACACCTACAATAGACACTTGGGTAAGTAAATGTTCACTCTTCGATCGTAAATATAGTGGCTCCTCTCCAAACTGCGTCGTGAACGCTAAAGTTGCGATACACCGCACATCTGCCCAGGAAGTGGAACGCTGCCTCGTCCTCCTCCTAGCATCTGGAGCAGGTGGGATCCCCTACCACTTCCGTTATTAGTGACAAATGTCTATTCAACCGGCAATCGCCAGTGAGAACTCCCACGAGAAGGTTGTGTCTCTGTGCCTTGAAAAGTAGCGTTCGGCCCTCATCGGGGCCCGCTGTTAATCTTTTCGCTTGCCTGCAGCCGTCTTTCTCTAACCAGCAGATAGTCAAAGAACCAACAAGGATCCCCAGCCGCCACGGAGATTTCGCTAGTCTGTTGGACCTATATGTTACAACTACTCCAACAGTCTACACAGTGAAAGTAACCGCTCCACTGGGATCGTCTGACCATAACACCGTCTCAACGCTATGCAGAGTGCATTATCCAGATCTCCACCATACAAAGCCTCGCCGGGTCTGGCATTACGGTTTAGCAAAGTGGGACGGCCTACCAGTCCTTTCCCTGGAACGACGTCTGCTTCAAGTCACGAGACCGATCAGCTTGCGCCCAAGAAATAACAGAGGTATTAATATCCGGCACGGAAGCCTGTATTCCTCATGTCGTCAACCATCCCTCCAAAACCAAGCCATGATTCAATCAGCGTTGTAGAGACGCAGTTACCTCCAAAAACCAACATTACAAAGAATTAAGGAAAAATCCAAATGTCGAGAACCACCGCAGTTTTATCGATGCCAGAAATCACTGTAAACGTGTGATTGACAGCAGCAAGGAGCAACACAACCAAAAAATTAAGAACAAGCTTCTCTCATATCCTAGTTCATCCAGAACATTCTGGTCTGTAGCTAAGGCTGTTAGACAGAACTTTCTCTATTCGTCAATACCACCCTCGTCCATCGCTTCTGCTCCTAAAGGAAAAGCAGACATCTTGGGGAAGCTCTTCGCAGCCAATTCCAAAACTTCCAAGGAAGAACTCCGACCTCCACCATAAGCATGAACTCGAGAGTCGAGGTCAAATTTCAACATCGAGATGTAAAAAGCATCCTCCAAAAATTGAACACCAATACAGCTACTGGGCCTGACCAAATTCCAGCCATTGTCCTTAAACGCTATGCCGCTAAGCTTGTACCTATTATTTGCAAGCTTTTCAAACATTCGTATCAACGAGGCGTGTTTCCCGCTTCATGGAAGATTGGCTGCGTACAACCCATCCCCAATAAAGGCAAAAAAACTGATCCCACCAATTATAGATCTGTATGGCTTCCGTAAGTACAGGTCTACAGGTGATCTCCTTGCCTACGTCTCTCACTTCTGGAACAGAGCAATAGACAATCATGGCGAATCCCGTGTTGTTGCACTTGACATATCGAAAGCCTTCGACAGAGTGTGGCATGAAGGACTTCGGGTGAAGCTTGCTGCCACCTGGCTTGCGCCAGTGGCTGAATAGCTTTTTGAACGAGGGATCTCTGTCTGTTGTACTCGAGGGCTATTCATCAGATGTATTTTCAGTAAACGCCGGTGTTCCTCACGGATCTGTCCTATCCCCTACACTGTTTCTGCTGTACACCAACGAGCTGCTGGAAATAACATCCAATCCAATCTATAGCTCCGCAGATGACAAGTACATTAGTGTCGTACATGGAACCAGGCAAGCCACTATCATGCAGCATGCCTCACAGATCAACGTAGATATCAAGGCGGTTGTCGAGTGGGGATTAATAAATAAAGTACAGTTCAACATACAGAAAACTCAGGCAACAACGCCACCCCATAGTCGAATCACCTTCCGTCAAGCTTTTGGGGATCAACATCAACAATAACATTCCTGGCATGACCAGGTCGTCAGTATTGCTAAAACAGCATCCCAGAAGCTTGGAGTTTTGTTCCGCTGTAGGAAGTTGTATACACTAGAGCAACTGCTGTTGCTCTACAAGGCACAGATCCGACCATCGCTGGAGTATTGCTCCCATGGGTGGGGATGCGCACCGAAGCACACTCTAAAGCTTCTGGACACTATCCAGGAAAGAGCAATTAGATTAATCGATACGCCTAACCTCACAAAGGACCTCCACAGCCTGGAACATCGAAGGAGGGTGGCTGACCTATCCCTGTTTTACAGATTCTATCACGGAAGATGTTCGAGTGAGCTCTCCTAGATAATAACACCAAAGGCCGTCCGAACCAGGAACACTAGAGTAGCTCTGCGAGCTCATCCTTACCAGGTCGAGGTCCTTACTCCCCGAACTAGTCTCCTCCACCATTCCCTCCTTTGGAGAACTTCGACGCTGTGGAATCAGCTGCTGGGGAATTTGTTTCCCGACGGGTGAACCGACACTTATCCTCTCGCAGCGCTTGTACAGCGCATAGGCTTTCGGCCTTTGCGGGAGGCTGACTATAAAAAAACAGACTTTTTCCAGTTTCTTATAGGCCCAGTCGTCCAGGGCCACATTAACCTTGCCAGTTACAAACGGGTCGCGCTCTCGTTACCTATATGCTCCAGATGCGCTTGGATTACCACTCAAAAATGTTTTACTTATAAAAGAGGATAAAGACCCTATTGTCTTTACACCTTTTCCAGCTGTAGTTTCTAAAGTGTCAAGTGATAATTCGAAATGGTCAAGTTAATTTTCCAACGCTTAAATTGTAAATCCAAACTGACAGGTATAAATTACACCTTTATACCTGTCATTTTGAATTTACAATTGACGCGTTGGAAAATTGGCCGTTTCGAATTATCACTTGACGCTTTAGAAACTACAGCTGGAAAGGTGTCGATGCTTCTTAGATAGATTTGGCAAGTATCTCAACCTTAGAGTTCAGATATTTGGCAAGGCAACGTTTGGAGAGAAATCACTATGCTTACTGAATGGGTCGGAAATATTGACCTTTACAGGTATATCTAACAGGTTCGACAAAAACCAATTCACCAAGTAGTCATTAGGGTTTTTATCATTGGTTCCGTGGGTGCGGAAAAAGAGCTCAAGTGACAGATTGACTAGAAAATTGACATAAAGGCAAATCTATACATCAAACTCTTTGAAGTTGCGAGTTAATCAGTAGTACTATAAGGAATCACTGTTCATTATGAATATGGTTTATTTGTCACCAGAATTCGCAAATGGTTAAACTTACATTATTTTACATACAGTTTTTGTATAGAGTTTGAAGAGGATTGGAATATCCGATACTACTGTATACTCGTAGGGTGTTCCATTTAAAACAATGTAGCTTTGAAGCGCTACAAATTTATGAACAAACCTGTATGAATAAAATTTTCACTGCTTAGTAGAATGCTCTTATTTAATATTATTTTCGTGAATGATTAACCTTATAAAAGACCGTTTACAGGATTTTTTAAAACCCTTTATTTTGAAAACTGAACTACTTGCGAAAAAATGTATACGTTTTCGTTTTAAATTTGAGTGAGGACTCCTTCTTCTCCTCCATCATTTTGTCAAAAAGATGGCAGAAATTTAATCTGATTCTACCCAGCTTCCATATGTCACGTAAAGACATTGTCAACATTTTATGCTCAATGTCAATTCTGGACCGTAACCGCGAAACGAGCCCTAAATTCACACCGCAGTTAAATTCCAAAGACAACGTACTCTATAGATATAGTAATTTACCTTATCTATTAATCTAGTTGAATTATAATATGTATAATTAATTCACTTATACAATCATGATAATACATATTAAATGGAAACCTCATAAAAAGCTCGATTATATAAATACTTTGTTTAGTTTCTTTGTTAATAGTATCAATATATAATTACATTATTAGCTGCAATAGTCTCTATTTATGGATCATAGATGTATGTACAAGTAAAGTAAAGAGTAATTAATAACTTCTCAATCATCTTATCTTATTTCAAAAGCTAATGTGGAAAAGTATTGTAATTGCGATAAAGGTCGACTTCAAAACATAGTTATCTTAGAAGTTCTTTGAAACATGAATCACTCTAAGCAATTAATTTATTTTCGACAATTCACCTGTCTGTAGCTTGTCTGTCTGTCATTGTCTGTCAACTGGACTGTGATGTGATGATTTTACTCCAAAGATCTAGTAGGCACAAAAAGGGCATAGCCTTGGATCCAGTCGCAGGGTTAGTCGTTACAAAACGTGTAATCGCTGGCTCACCTATACGTGTAAATAGTCATGATGTTCACGAGATCTTAACAACAGGTTGTTTTTTTCTGCTATGGCAGAAAATCTCTGTGATTTTGGAACTGCGGGGTATTGGTATGATACACAAAACCACGATTTGCATTTCCTGAATCCACAGTATTGTTAGAACGTACTGAGAATTTCAGTAGGCAGCTACCAAGAACATGATATAGGATATACTAAAAGGCAGAAAAATTGCCATATCGCTATACAGACTGAGACACTGTACAGATAGATCCTTACATGAGCAGATAGGCAAACAAACATACACAGACGAAAAAGTTGACAAAACTGACTCTCATGTAGTAGTAAAGTTACAAGAATTGGGAGGAACAAGGGCAAATTTTGATTTTTTTATAACTGAACATACCGCGTAGGCAGAGCCTAAATACTAGACTACCGCGGCAGCTGTGAACCTTCTAAGATTTTTTATTATAGGGAAGTCAAGATAGCTTGTAGCATTTGCATCAAATATTGATCTATCTAAAGGCGGGCTGTGACTGATAAGCTTCGGTGAATCAGTTTGACTGAATCAGAATTAATGAAAGCGACCTTTGTTCTCACTGTTCAGTTTCAATGAATCATTTTAACTGATTCAGCATTGATGAAAACGACATTTGTTCAACACATTTCATGTCTAACCTTGAAGTACCAAAACTGATGGCAGTCATGATGACGGAAAAGATTCTCGCATATCAGTTTGTATTAATTTTTTTTAAAGTGATTCGGTCAAAATGAATGAAAAGGAGGACTGGCTTTCACTTTGACTGAAAATACAAGCCCACTGATTCTCATTCTCACGTTCATTATCTGTTCAGTATCGCTGAATCAGTCAAACTGATTCAGCGAAACTGAATCGTGAGAACCCGCCTTAGGCTTATTTGCCCCTAAATTAGTTAATATTTTTTGAACCTTTATGCAGTTGCACCAAACGGCGACCACGTGATCAGCTTAATCGACGAGATTTCGCACATGTCCCCTCCCGCGCCGCCACTGTCACAGTATGACGACATCAACCCGGAACAGTTCTGCAACGGAGACAACCGGCCGGCCAACTGCGGACAGAACTGCATGTGTACGCACAAGGTGGACATCCCGCTTAACGCCATCGTCGAAGTTGTCCTCGTGGACGAAGGTAAGGCTGCTGTCATTCCTTATTTGAAAATCAATAATTTATCAAAATATCAATACGCTTTCATCCGCATACGGATTTCTCAATTTTAAATTGGTACCGACCCTTGTCTGAGGTACTGACAATTTCCGACGTTTTCTGGCACGAATTTAGGGTACAGGATCCCACTGCTTGATCCTGCAGGTATCTGTATTTTTTTTTTGATAAAATCAATTTGAAATGAATCTTGAGAAAGTATAGAATGGATTAAATATAAGTTGCCTTTTAAAAAGTAGCCGCAATTATCTGTAATTAATTTCAGTGTAACTCATTCGCTGATATAATTTGCAACTATATGTTTTTTTCAGTCAATTTCATGTCATTTGAAAGAAAATTATTTAAAGAATTGAAAATCAAGTGGCTGCCACCTGTCAATCTGCCTCATCCTGAGGGTTGCCAGGTGTGAATTGTATAACTCTTGATTATCTGCACTTATCTTTTTTTCAAAAAATGTAAAACAAAATTAATGCTACATCCATATTAACTACAAAAATTCAAAGCTGCCAGTTGGAAAATTGCCGGAAACAGAGGTTGTTCTGATTTCTATCAGCAATTTTGGCTCCTGGTGAGTGTATTTTATTTTGAATATTTCCTAAACTGCTGCTTATAAAAATGTTTAATTTGGCAAACAGGATAAGGTAAGGATTCTCCATGATTTACATGATATAGCGATAAGTTACCAAAACCAGTGGTGAAGATATAAAAATAATAATAATAATAATCGTCTTTATTGAAAATAAACATATCATGTAAGATAGCTTAATACAATTAACATGGGTATACAATAAACCATTTTTTTTCAAAAACTTCTACACCACTTACTTTGTTACAAATGAAACTTATATTATTCCATGCTTGATGCTTTTAAAACCAAAAAAGAGTTCTTGTATTTTTTTTCGTACAGCGAACCGTTTTCGATATATTTGCGATTTTCTCCGGTTATGTAGGACTACTGACATCAAATGTTCTGGAAGTGGATATTGACGTTTCTACAAATTTAACACTTCCAAATATCCACTATAGTCCAAAATCCGACTGCTTGTTCCTAATTAATAACAATAAACACAATAATGTAACGGTTGGCACGCTACAGGGTGATTCATATCTTAACCTTAGATTTCACACTTTAAGAAAATATCAGACTCTCCGGAGGACATCAAAGCCTCATGGCTTGATTATCCATCATTGCGATGCGAGTGTGACCATTTTTTAATTTAACACCTTGGTGAGATGTATTTCTCACTGGAAGTATAATTGTCATAAAATAGGTAGTTACGCGCTTACTGTATACAGGGTGGCCAATCGGGTGACGATAATAATTTTTTTTTGGATAGCCCGTACCAAGACCTATCCAAAACACTCCCATGTATGTGTACCGATTATTGATAGTTTTCGAGTTATGATTTTTTTTTTTGAAAACTTAGAGATTTTCCAGTTTTTCCAAGAAATCGTCAAAAACAAAAACAAGAATGCTTTTTGGATTTTATTTTTTTCTGCAATTACACTCAGTATTAAGCCTATTTTAATATTCAATAAAGAGAACCTGTACATCCGAACAATAATTAAGTACATTTTGGGGCCAAAGTTTGAAATCTCTGTTTTTAGTCAGGAGACCAAAACCTTCAAAATGCGATTAAAAATACTTATGTCTGATTCTGGAGCTTCAAACTAATCTTAAAAACTTTGCAAGACATTGCACTTTCGAAATAATAATGAAAAAATAGCACTTATGGGGACATTTTGCGCCGTACGTGAGTGTTAAAGGTAAAAAGGTGATAATTCACGAATTTTCAAAATGACTTAAAAAACTATTATTTTGCTTTGTTATGACAAATTAAAGAAAAAAAACTCGTAACAACTAATAAACCCGATAATCATTGATGTTTTGATGAGTTTTAATAAAAAAGCTAATACCCAAATTGTGATTTTTGAAGTGTTTTTACTATGTCTATTGAACTTCTGCTAAATTAAGTTGTATGGAAAGTTAACAAAGGAAAAGAATAATAAACAACAATCTGACTTCCAATTTCATGGCAGAATTACCTGGGAAGCGACGTCGTAGCATACGCCATCCCTTTCCTTCAGAGTAGCTTTTTGCGAGCTCATGTCGGCGAAGCGCAGTTGTGTTAATTAATTTTCGGTAATAGGCAAGGCAATGGTCGGATGGACCTAAAAAGGTGATTTATATCGCTAGGTCTTCCTTGACAGGTCAGTAGACAGCCTATCATGAATACAACAAGTTTTTCAGTTTTTCAACCCTCCACCCCCCAAACACCCAAATTCAACCCCCACCCAAAAAAACGCAGAAAATGATCAAGGCCCTGTAAAACGCCTAAAAACGAAGTTTGAGGAGTATTTGAAATTACCTACAAGACCCCACAGCATATTGCTGCCCAAATTTGATCACAGTCCATGCAGCGGTTACTGAGATTACGAGGCTAGAAAAACGCGTACAAACAGACAGACCGACAGGCAGACCGACAGACAGAACGACGGAAATGAGTGACGCGGATTTTCGTTATGTAGACATTATAAAGCGCCCAAAAAACCTATTATTTCAAAATCGAAAATTTTCACGATCACAATCCTCCCCTCACCTATCGGTGTGGGAAGTAAAAGGGATGGCGTATGCTACGATAACGCTTCCCAGGTAATTCCGCCATGGAATTAAAGGTCAGATTGTTGTTTTGTTATTCTTTTGCTTTCTTAACTTTCCATGCAACTTAATTCAGCAGAAATTCAATAGTACACAGCAAAAAGCACAGGTATTATTTTTTTTTTATTAAAAGTGATTAAAACATCATAGATTATCATGTGTATTAGTTGTTATGAGTTTTTTTTTCTTTAATTTGTCATAATAAAGTAAAATAACAGTTTTTTAAATCATTTTGGAAATTCGTGAATTATCACCTTTTTACCTTTAATAGTCACGTACAGCGCAAAATGTCCCCATGAGTGCTATTTTTTCATTATTATTTCGGAAGTACAATGTTTTGCGGAGTTTTTAAGATTAGATTGGAGCTCTAGAACCAGGTATAAGTATTTTTAATTTTATTTTGAAGGTTTTGGTCTCCTGACTAAAAACAGAGATTCCAAACTTTGGGCCCAAAATGTACTTAATTATTGTTCGGATGTACAGGTTCTCTTTATTGGATATTAAAATAGGCTTAATACTGAGTATAATTGCAGAAAAAAATAAAATCCAAAAAGCATTCTTGTTCTTGTTTCTGACGATTTCTTGGAAAAACTGGAAAATCTCTAAATTTTCAAAAAAAAACTCATAACTCGAAAACTATCAATAATCGGTACACATACATGGGGGTGTTTTGGATAGGTCTCGGTACGGGCTATCTAAAAAAAAATTATTATCGTCACCCGATTGGCCACCCTGTAGATCTATTGAATGAGTGATATTCGTTGTACAAACCTTATTTTCGTGAATACTACGCAAGACTTTTATTAGCATTCCCTTCTGATTAGCAGCATTTTTGGCTAGTTATCGTGTTAGGTTGCTTCATGCCTTTTACAATAAATTAGTGATCTGATGAACGATTTACCGAAACCTGCGTTCTCTTTTCCAGTCCAACAGCCCAACCTAAGTCATCCATTCCATTTACACGGCTATTCGTTCAACGTGATCGGTATTGGCCGATCTCCGGACCAAAACGTCAAGAAGATCAACTTGAAACACGCCTTGGACCTGGATAGACAAGGTCTTTTGCACAGACAGTTCAACTTGCCACCTGGCAAGGACACCATCGCTGTGCCAAATAACGGATACGTTGTTCTGCGATTCAGAGCAGATAACCCAGGATTCTGGCTCTTCCACTGTCACTTCTTGTTCCACATAGTCATAGGTAAGTATTTCGATACGTCTTATTCAACTTGCAATATAGAATCGGCGTTATGATTTTGGGGAATGCTTCAAAGCTGAGGTCAGATGAGTAACTTCTAAAGGTTATCCTGTGATTTTCGCTTTGTTCCATCGTATTCAACTGACGCTCAAAATTGAGCAAGTAAGCATTAATGGCTTTTATTAGAGAGGTAGTGAATCTCGACAAGAGGGTATATAAAGTTATGTTCTAAAGCCCTATCTGCAGTTTATGAACTCACGCATATATTAAATTATAACACTTGATGTACCTCATATTGCAAATGACGTTTACAGTTTGGAACAGCAAAAAGGAGTGTATATTATTATTCTACAATATGGAAAGCTATTGTATCTCTTAAAAGTCTAATTGGACGATCGAATACTAGACAAAACAAATAAGGTTGTCCTCGAATGAGCTTCTTATTAAAAATTGTTTGTTGTTTCCTGGATATGAAACTGCGCTGATGCCGATGATTTCATTGTATTGGATTATACCTTCTCATTGTTGTGCGATCATGCACATATGATATAGAAGTAGTTACAAAAACAGTAAAAATGTAACTACTAAATGCACATGGATAAATTGCAGCAAAAGAAATGTGCAGAGAACTCTTTATAGATTTTATGAGAATGAAGAAACATAAAAAAATTTGAACAAACTTATTACTATCAAATGGTGCATCGCTTTCTCATAAGACAGGCCGCAGTGCTTAAATTCTGTGGTGAAAATGCTTTTGTTATTTTGGATTTGTCAATAAGACGGGTGCATTACTGGTTTTGCTATTACTTCAATTTTAAAATTATTTTATATGTTATTTGATTTTGTATTTCGTAAAAAGGCCGTAGTTTCAGCCAGGACATTTTAAAGCTTTTTGCTTTAACATGCTGATCTTTTCAATCATTTGGTTCACAAAAAAAATCGGAAAAATGAAGGGTATCGGCTGGATTCGAATACAAGCGTCTCCGGCATTCTAGGCCGACGCGTTACCAACTATACTACCACTCCCCCGTAACTCTCTGCGAACCACCCATTTCAGTCATCCGGAGAGATCTAGTTGGCTGTTGGGTGAGTGTGAATCTCCCACCGCAATTTGCACGACAGCTCTCTTTCTTACAGAACAACGACTACTCAGTCGGCCAGGATTTCATGGAATGACTAAGGAATTTTCATAATTTTGACTCGTTGCTCTAGTTCATTCGTATATTTCTACTAAGTTAGTTTTTGTTTATCTTTTATTGCTTGCTAGGTTGCTTATTCGTCGAAAAGTTGAAAACACAGATTTGACTCAAAAAATGAAATAAGGTGGAAACTAAAAAAGATTGATATGAAGAATAGGTACTATATCGGTAGAAAGGTAATCAAATTTTACATTTGACTCTGTAAACCGAAAGAGGCATTCCTATTCGAAAAAATCCAGTTATCTGTGATTGAAGTTTCCTTCATTAATCTACGGACTTCTTTAAGTACAGAAAGAATTCAAATTTGACCGTCTGACCTAAGGTGACGCATTTCATGCTTAGTCGTACCGCAAAGTCACGGTCTTCTGAGTTTTATAATTGTATCATAATATAATTTTTCCTGATACCTACTTATACAAAAAATAGTAATTTGCAACTAAACGGTTCGTTCAAAGTTCCATTATATAAAGTCACACTAAAACCCACCAAATAATCCAGATATGCAATAACATATAGGGGGTAAAAATAAAGCAAGTTTCATATGAATAACCCTCTATAGACGTCAACATTTGACTGAAAATATTTTAGCTTTATAGTCCTCAATGCCCCTTATCATGATCAGATGACAGATTTTTGAAATTCGTTTTACTAATCAAATTATCCTCCCTCCACTCACTATTGGTCCATCCTGTATAATATGAATTTAAAAGTATTAACTTGTCAACATTTTCGCAACAACTTTAATTTTTATTTCGTGCTTTCTCAATTTATAGTTTTCTTGATGTGTAATTTCCTGGCTTTTTATTTACAATGTAGCTATAATATTTATTCTATTCATTCCAATTTCCAGGAATGAATCTGATCTTCCAAGTGGGAAGCTTGAGCGACCTACCTCCAGTTCCACCAAGGTTCCCTACATGTGGGGACCACACGCCAGAAGTCTCATTAGACATAGCCAATGAGTATATAAAGAACTACAAGAAATAGGACGCATAAATGCATGGGAGTTTCTAGATAATCAGACAAAGAGGTTGTGGGATACCTCAAACATCCGCAAATCGACAGCATTGGCAGCATGGATATGTAATAAGAAGGTCAAGATGCCTAAAATGCTAAGATAATTTATATTTAGTGTATACCATCACGGCTTGCTGTTAGATGTAAAGCTTGTCGCGCATTGGAAAAGGAGCGATGTGACTCGGGAACTATCGCTCGTTGTGCGTCGACTGATTCATTCATCTAACAGAACTATGGGGACTATTCTGTAAATTTCTGTTTATTTTAAAGAGTCGTTAGAAGGTCAATCATAATAGCAAGGTTAAAAATATAACCATCATTGATACTGGGTAAACATAAAATTTAACCGTGCGGTTACGCGAGAGTGCCGTTAAAAATTAGTACACAGGCAACCACCTAAGCATGTGATGTTGTTATATCTCATGAAATCCGATGAAACACTGTTATTTTACGAAAACCTCACAGAGTAACGTAACGCATGTGGGAAAAATGAAGCTGGTATATGAAATATTTTGTATATAGTAGAAATCATTTCGCAGTGATGTTTTCTAAATGTCTGGCAACATTGGAAGTCTTCTCAAGGCACCCCAGTTGAATGTTGACGTTTCATTGAAGGCAAGTGGGTGTGGGGTTGTTTTTGCTTTTTGCTTAAATTTTAAAACGGAAAAAAGTGGGATCACTCAACGAAAAAAAAAAATGGCAGTAATGCTTTCATTTATTTGTGCCCACCCGCAAAATGATATGTTGTTCCAGTGTCCAGTCGGTAGCAACCATATCCCAAAAAATTAAGCGCGCAGAGTACTTGTAAATACTTGGGCATTGCAGTTACCCCTCATACTGTCCTGCATAATAATATGCGAAATCGAACTTTGAATTAGAAGCTGTGCAGCTTTTTTGTTGGGTTGAAATAATTTCAAATATGTGTTTTCAGGGAGTTAAAACACGTCACTGGTATCTCTCAAGTTGCGGTTCGCCAGGATCCTACCAACAATAAATTTACCTCATAGTTGTATCAGTTGCAAACCAATTTACCTTTGATTTCGTTGAATAACCGCTTCTTGACTTGTAATCACGAAATAAATTGGTATAGCAGCCATTCCCATCAATCTTTCTTCTAGGTTAGGTGTATAGCGCTACCGTTATACATACAATTTTAACCGTCGATTTTAGCCACTGACGGTTATAATTTTAACCAGCTCTCCGTTTACAGAATACCTGTGATGGTTATAATGGACGTTCGTTATTTTAACCATACGTTATGTTTAACCATGCTGTTACAGAATAGACCCCTTGGCCTGTACATTCATCCACAGATTAACAAATAATTGGAGGTCATTCCACTCCGAACAGCGCAGCGACTACTACTACTGCCTATATGTATGGAATATAGTAAACATCTCAGTAGATAGTTATTCTATAATTTTTGTTATGTAAAAGTTTTATAATATTGCGTTTCCCACAATACGGTGGTATTCGTTTTTTTTTGTTTCAGAAAAGAATTGATTTTTTTAAATAACAATATACCCTTACATTAGGTTCATTTGATAGAGATTAGAACATTAAAAACTTATTGAAGTTTATTACATCAATGACATTATTAAGCCTTGAGGACAAAAGGAAATTACCAATTATATGGTTTTCACTAAAAATGGTGTTCAAAGTACTCGTTATCTGCTAGACAGTAATCTAACCTATCATAGAAAGCTTGAAAAGAATTTCTAACTATCCTCGAAGAAACTGCTGTTTCTCTTGACTTAACCGTTTTTATTCTCTCAACATATTCTTTTATTTGAATACTGACAGGTAAGTCATTAAAAATAGAAAAAAACTATCTATCAAATGAGCCTTCACCTTGTAATCAAAAAAATTTTAAACAAAAACAACTGAATATGGCTGTATTATGAGAAATACAATACTAAACAACCTGTATATAACAAAAATTATACAATCATTATTCACTGAGACATAAGTATACCGTATTCCATACGTACTGGGTATCACGTTTAAGTATATGAGTCCATTCCAACTGAAGCTTGGTGATGTATATTCTTATTTTGCTGCTTAAAGAATCTCGATTATAGAAAATATTTTGGCACATTCAGTCGTATATTTTTGTCAGATAGGGAAGTAATACATCAACTAACGTGTCGTTAGCTATTTTCGGATCAATTTCCATTACATGCAACACTGCTAATTAGAAACCATATCATTTTGTCGAGATTCGAACAACATTTATGTTTCGTCTTGCTTATATTTGGGTTAAGATTTATTTAGATCATTGTGATCTTCTTTTATACTTCTTTATTTCTGTTGGCCACTATAGTTGAGGCACCAAGCGTCCTTCTTTTGGGAGGATTATTTTCTGTTTAAACCTTGTGGCATCTTATTTTTTGTTCTTTTTCTTATAGTCCTCCAATTGCATCTTTCAAATATAGCCATCTGTTTCAATGGTTTAGAACCACACGACTATAAAGTTGCAGTTTCGTCTTGAATAATCTTCGAGGGATCAGAGAATTTTTATTTGCTCATTAGGAGTTTAAATATGCAAGTATATAGCGTTTTTGCCTACTCACATAAATTCTCTCTTGACTTCGTAAAAACTCTGGTGAAGTATACTTTTGATCCAGTTTTTTTGTCTCTAAAAAATGTAACCACTTAGGGGTACTGGAAGATTCCGTTTCAGATCGTTTGTGGATTTCGACAAATATCAGATATATATATTATTATATATCCAAGAGATAAGTAAAGTTGATATTCCCTGAAGATTCTTTTAGCAGCACAATAAGTCACAAAGTTAGTCCAGGCTCTTTTCAATACGCTAGTAGTACATACCATTATAGTAGTAACAAGTCGTCATTCATCAGTTGCTTCATTAATTCCATTATCTTCTATTTTATCTTTTATATCATCACAATCGTCTGTATTTTTTGTTTTCGGGATTAGGTTAACTTTCCTCATATAATTTTATTATAATCGCACTCATCCCGTTTAAGTTATAGAGCTCACATTTGGCTTCAGTACTTTCATCTATATTAAGTAGTGCGTAATTGCCCCTTTTTATTTTTAGTATTGACTGTACCTAACATAGGCTGAAACCATGCGTGTTCATGTCACTTGATTACATTTATGTTCAGCTCATTAAAACTCCCACTAGTTGTAGACAACCGTTGAAAAGCATCTTGGCCTTTATTCATTAGCATCCATTGATTTTGAGGAATGTTGCGAATGATCGGTTTGTGCTTCTTAGTTTCCAAATAATAATTCATAATTGTAACTCTCTAATAAAAATTTACAGGCATTTGGCATAAAAGGCTTTGGTGGGGCATCCAAAAATGTGCCTATAGTGAAACAAAATTTATGGAAAAACCTTCAGAGAGCCTTTTTATCGAATCAGATAGCAATGCAAACAAATATTAAAAATACATGCCTTTTGGCCTCACCTGTCATGAGAAAAAAAGATTTCGTTTTGTGAACTTTTCATTGGATACACCAACATAAATTTATTGCTTTTGAAGTATCGACTTATACATATACGTCATTCTAGCAACAGTCTTCAGTCAATTAGATTTATGATAAGTTTCGAAGTTCCCACAGACATCGCGACTAAGGTTAACCTCACCAAATTTTGTACTTTTTGCTAAAGACAATACTTCCATCTTGCCATTTTGAAGGACGAGCAACCTGCAAAAACTATGGCTTGCTTATTGTTATCATTCGATTTTATTTATGTTATTTATCGATAATGGTCTATATTTCGCCATAAATAGTTAAGGTAAGTATTGATAGGATCCTACCTCTAATCTGAATCTGTATATTTTTGACGATTTTTTTTTTCACACAAGTTACCCAGGTGCTGCAGTGCCGACAATGTCCGAAGTTGTGTAAATATATAATTGAATAACTCTTGTATAAAAGAACCGCCGTGTGAAGCTTCAAATCAGTATTATTGTATATCTTGCTCAAAAATTCTATGTTGTGGATCTTTTATACCAGACGAGACGTTTCAGTATTTTCTTTTTACCTGTAACATCACTGTAAAATGTTCATACTCATCGTAGTTTTATATATGTTTGGTAGATTATTATTGCATGTTACCTTTTTCTAATCGAGTTGTTTACTGGTTGAGATCTGTTACCGTTTGAATATAGATTTTAGTTATTTAAGATTGCCCTAGTCTTTTACAGTCTTTTATAACTGAGATTAACTGTTTTGTATAATGTACATTTTATATAAATAAAAGGATTCGTATGTATATATTTTGTTTGGTGTTGGAATGATCACCCTGTACAAATGTATAGTTGGGACTTATGGTCAGTGGTGGAGTATTTTCATTTTCCGATTAATTGTTTTGTCTAGCTACCAGAACAAGTTCTTCGAATAGCATCGATACTGCTATGGCGTCGAATCGAGCACAACTTTCAAACAACAGTAATATAAACTCGGTTGTAATATTCCATCTGCGTGGGACGTATCTAAATTCAAGAGATTTTTCAGGTCTCCTAGGCACAAAGGGGCATTACATCTCTTCGTAGGATAATCTGACATCCAACTGAAAACCGCATAACAACGTAATTTTAACGGCACATTGATAAATTTCTAACTATATGTATAGACGTAGCAGGCGACAGAAAAATTCTGCCGGTGCGCCATCTGGTACCCGAAGGTAACGGCAAACCAAGGAAATCGCTGCTGAACAGCAGTAGATTTCTTGGTGGGACGCCACGGCGCATCCGCTTGGCCACCAGAGAGCGCGGGTTCTAGATGCTGCTGCATATGAAAGCCGATATACGCGCCGTGGCGTCCCACCAAGAAATCTACTGCTGTTTAGCAGCGATTTCCTTGGTATGCCGTTACCTTCGGGAACCAGATGGCGCTCCGGCAGAACCTTTCTGTCGCCTGCTACAACATGCTTCACATGTCTGGTAGATATGAAAGAATTGATGCTCTCTATTTCCGTCAATCGACCTATGGCGCACTGATGATCGCTAATAAGCGTGAAACAGCTGTCAGCGTACTGGTGGATTGACAGAGATATAGAGCAACCCTCGTATATCGGCTTTCATATGCAGTAACATATAGAACCCGCGTTCTCTGGTGGCCAAGCAGACGTGCCGTGGCGTCCCACCAAGAATCTACTGCTGTTCGGCAGCGATTTCCTTGGTTTGCCGTTACCTTCGGGTACCAGATGGCGTACCGGCAGAACCTTTCTGCCGCCTGCTACAACATGCTTCACATGTCTGGTAGATATGAAAGAATTGATGCTCTCCATTTCCGTCAATCGACCTATGGCGCACTGATGATCGCTAATAAGCGTGAAACAGCTGTCTGCGTACTGGTGGATTGACGGAGATATAGAGCGACCCTCGTATATCGGCTTTCATATGCAGCAGCATATAGAACGCGCGTTCTATGGTGACCAAGCAGACGTGCCGTGGCGTCCCACCAAGAAATCTACTGCTGTTCGGCAGCAATTTCGTTGGTTTGCCGTTATCTTCGGGTACCAGGTGGCGCACCGGCAGAACCTTTCTGTCACCTGCTACAACATGCTTCACATGTCTGGTAGACATGAAAGAATTGATGCTCTCTATTTGCGTCAATCGACCTATGGCGCACTGATGATCGCGTACTGGTGGATTGACGGAGACATAGAGCAACCCTCGTATATGTATAGACGTTTACTGTTATGTATGAAATCGGCTCAATATCACCAAAAGTAGCTGTCAGACTAACATAAAGGCTGGGATGTAATGTAAGCTTTATCTCGTTTCAAGATAAGCCGCCGAAGTTGCGAAACGTTCGTTGTACAGTATGACCAACGTAAATTCCCCAGCGAAAAGAATTCGGTGAAAAAAGTCCTTACATATTATGGCAACGTCCTTACGTTACCATAACTCTTAGTAATTTCAGCCCATTACCTCCTTTTAAGACTTGTGTTATTTTATATACAGGATGAGTTTTTAGTATCGGATTGGTCAATAATTCCACTACTGCAGAAGATAGCAAAAAAAGTTGTATGTAAAAGTTGTAACCAAGGATATGCTTCTTGCTCAGGAAATATTTTGATTTATACATGATTCATACATGGTGATCCATAACCACCTGGTGATGCAAACATACATTTTTCCAAATCCGACACCCTAGATATTATTCCATATTTAGATTCTACTAATAAAGCACGTTCTTCAAATGTAAGATATTGTAACATTGTACAGGGTATTTTAAAAGTTATGACCATTTTTATAAACAAATTGCTGCCAAACGAACGTACTGCGTATTGAAAATCAACGAATCAAAAAAATGTTTACATGTCCCTTAGTTTCAACACAAGCTGTATAAATATATTTTTTAAATGTAACCCCCATATTTTATTATATCAAGAAAATTCTTTTAATATTCAGTTTCTTAATTGTATAGCATTTCATATACTTACATTCATCAGTTTCTGAGATATTTCGATTTTTATGCAAATTTGAAATATACCTTCTATTTGTGTACTGAAATTTATTTATTTTGAAAAAGTGCTATCGATTTTTATTTATATTTAACGAACAACGAAAATTTAAGGCTACAAAGTATTTGCTGAAGTCGAAGCCCTCAATTGTCGGGATAATATAGGTTAGGAGAGGGTTAAGGAAACAATTTTATAGACGTGATAAGTAATTATTGAACAGATCAGGTAGGCTACGAAATATTACCTGACCCAGTCCGAATAAAATGTTTCGAATGCTTCAGTCGAGGCTTCAGTTTTAGAGTGCCTCCGTTCTGGATATCGCTGTAGATAGTTGATATATTCTGGAGGCAAGAAGGCAATTTTCCAAAGATTCTCCTAAATACCCTCAATTTGTTTTTAAATGGAAAAATTCATTTTTGAAGCTCTGTTTTCACACAGTACGAAATTATTTAACAGATTATGCAAACTGCAAAAATTTCAAACGCTACCTGATAAATATGCTTGATAATTATCGATCACATCTATAAAATTGTTTCCCCTATACCTATATTTAAGGTTTGCAGAAACATCGAAATATATCGGAAACTGATGAATGTATGTAGGTGTATTATATGCTATACAAACATGGAAGAGCATATTAAAAGTAATTTTTTGGAATAATAAAGTATGGGGGTTACATTTAAAAAAAAGATAAAATCTAGTTTTTGAATTCTACCTCACCCTGTATATGGGTATGCGTCGGGGACTTTTTTTACAGCCTCTGTTGAAACTAGAGGATTTTTTCCCATGTGAAAAAAATAATTTTTAATTCGGTGATTTTCAATATATGGTACGCAGCGATTTGGATATAAAAATGGTCATAACTTTTGAACTACCCTGTATAATGTTCCACAATACCTGATATTTTAAGAACGGGAATCATTAGTAGAATCTAAATCTGGAATAATATGTAGGGTGTCTTATTTAAAAAATGAATGTTTGCATCACAACGTCACCCTCTATAAATAAAAATAAATAGGAGCATACCCTTGGCTACAACTTTTATATTCAATTTTTTCCACTGTCTTCTGTAGTAGTGGAATTATCGACCGAACCGGTACTGAGAACTCACCCTGTATAAAGGAAGGATTTTCAAAAGTATATGAACATTACCTACTACGATCCCACAGCATATCGCTTCCCAAATTTTGTCACAATGCATGCAGCGGTTACTGAGATTACGAGACTAGAAAAACGCATACAGACAGACAGACCGATAGACGGACGGACCGAGGATTTTCGTTATGTAGATATTATGAAACGCTCAAAAAGCGTATCATCTTGAAATTGAAAATTTTCGCGATCACAGTACTCCCCTAACCTATCAGTGTGGGAAGTAATTTAACTTTGACTACATAGTACTGCTAATCAGAGTTGGAAAAGAAGTTTAGAGACATATCGGGATTACCTCTCCACCTCCCTGTATCCTACCATCCTCCAGGTTCTTCCATCGTCGCCTCTATGGATGAGTATAGCCTTCTAAAATAACGCATACTTAAAATTCCCTTTGCATATTTTTGAACACTGAAGCACTTTTTAATCTCTATTGCATGCTAAGTTCGAAGCTAAATGATTATGTGGTCAGCTAGGTTCCAAAAAAAATATGAGATCAGGACCGAGGCTATAAAACGGCCTATAGACGTTGATGCATGCGGCGATGCAGACATCGACTCAAGGTTTCATGATACATTGCATCAGTTGCATAAAGTTCCTACTCACACCGAAACCTGTTGCGATGCCGGAATCGACTTGATATTTTATGCACGTTTCATGCAACACAAGAATAGTAGAGTGGGGTTATTTTTTGCATCGACGCAATACTACACACGTTGAAACACTTGAAACCTGCATCAGCGTCACCGACTTGGCGTCATGGCTCACCGACCAAAATAGGATTCCAGACTCTGCATCGCAGAGCCGCAGCTGATACCAAATACGTGATTCAGTACTACACACACTGGTACTTGCACCATGAAATGTAGGAGTCAATGCCGGCACCGCAGCATGTATCAACGTCTGTATGCCGCTTAATAAGGGGAACTAGCAGGTAGCTGTTTTAAGTACTGATGGCGCGTTCTCACGAGTCAACGTTAGTTGATCAACAAAAGCTGAATGAAAACTGTTGTGAGAACCTTCTTTCCAATGGTGTTGATCAACTTTTTTTTGATCAGCAAAAGTTTGATCCAGTCAAACCCTGTCAAACTTTTGCTGATCAACTGGCGAATCGTCACCTATCGCTTTCAAGTTGAAACTTGTCTTGAAACTGTGAACTGATGTTTTTAAACAGTCCAGAATGCTTAATACATTCCGCTTCACATGTACTCGTGACTATTTTCCTATGGCAGATTGAAAAGTCAAATAGTTTAATAAAATAATGAGCGTCAAATGGTCGGAAAGTGTTATGAAGAAATTTTTATATTATAAGCATGATTGCCTTTGGAATCACCAAACGGATAATTAAAAAAGAAAGATGCTCGAGAAAATTCTCTAAGCTCTACTGTCAAGGAAATAGATATCTCTGATCTTACTATTACTCATGTGAAGAATAAAATTAAGATTATCAGAACAATATACAAAAAAGAACAGGTACTGGTTTGCCGATCAACTGCAACGATCGGTCAGTTTCTGTTGAAATGTGAGAACTATAAACTCATTCAAGTCGCATTCCACTTTTGTAGATCAACTACAGTCGGTCAACTGAAGTCGACTCGCGAGAACGCGTCCTGCAAATGAATAAAAGCTGTTGTGAGAACATTCCTTTTAGTAGAGTTGATCAACTTTTTTGTTGAAAAGTTTGACCCAGAGAAACTTTTGCTGATCAACTGATGAATCATGAAGGCGCGTTCTCACGAGTCAACTTTAGATGACCGACTCTGGTTGATCAACAAAAGTGGAATACGACTTGAATGAGTTTATAATTCACACATTTCAACAAAAACTTGAACTGGTTTGGCAATCGGTCAATTTCTGCTGAAATGTGTGAACTATAAACTCATTCAAGTCATATTCCATCTTTGTTGATCAACTATATACAGTCGGTCAACTAAAGTTGACTCGTAAGGACGCGCCTTGAATGTTCAAGCGTCAGCAAAATAATATGTTCGTGTAAACTCGAATATACTCAAACTTTTTTGCCTTCCTTAAGTGTTTTCTTAGTTTGAATATTACTTACTTTCTATGGCGTCACGTTACCTACAGAAAATAATGGTCTCACCAAAGGTGAATGGCTAACTGATCTTTGAGTTTGTAAAATAGGTGCATTGTAAGAACTTCTGTGAGAATTGGATATTGCAGGTAAGTATATTGTATATATTGTAAAATTACCATGCTTTTTCCATAAAAAACATCAAACGTTTGATCTCATAGACCTCGAACTAGGTGGTGGTAGAAATTGTACAGGGTAAAGTAGCTATCTGTAAAAACGACAAATGGGCTCGCTCCCTATGCGTATATTTCTCCAAAATATTTTCTTACTCAGTTTTATGCTTTTTGCTTAAATAGCAGATGGTTATCCAAAAGACTGTATATTTACAGTCAAAACACCTTCAAGTATTGACTATGCATCTTTACGTCTTATTCTGTTGATGCTTTTCTTCTCAATATAGGAGGATGGTAGATAGTTTAGGAGATGGCTGTACAGATCATTGCCAACAAAAAAATTCATATCAAGTATAGTCCGATTTCCAACTGTTTCAGGGTTATTTAATTTTTTTTTATTTTCAACACCTCAGCACGTGCTTGCTAAATTTACGGCCCACAGAACTCATGCAACAAAATACCAAATAAACATTGTAGAAAGGCATGGAATTTCATACCAGAAGGTGCTTTTATAGTAGTGCAGCGTAGGCTGATAGTAGGATTACATGAGTTTAAAGTGACAAATGAATCTTTCGCGCGGTTTGTTCCTGACGCTTTGCATGAATATAAGTCTGTAAGCTTAAACCCAAATAACAGACAAAATATCTGCGAACAAAGTTTTATTGTGCCGTTTTTTAGAACTGGGGATGCTTTACTCCGAGATAGTCTTCTTTACATTGCTAAAATTTTGGGTTCGAACTTACGGGCAAACATTATCAGGCACAAACTATCAGAAGCAGTTATTCGTCACTTCAAAATCTAGTAATACGATTCACAGATGACATTACAGTGTTATGAAAGTACCGTTTGATGATAAATTTTATGCCTCCGCACACTGTGTACCCAGTATTTTCCTACATAACTTCGGGCGATCGTAAGTTTGTGATAGTTTGTAATATGCTGTAGTGAAAATGCTGCCATCACATTCTTGTTGCTATGCGATAATTGATCATTATTATTATTACTAGAAAAATGATGTAGGTTATTGTAGGTTACTATATTATGCAACTATTAACCAACAAAAGTAGTGTGGGCTTAGAATTGGACGTAGGAGTTTTATTCTGAGCAGTTTCAAAGTTCGAAGCTGAGTATCAAAACCCAGTCTCAAAATACATCCTGCTATGTAGTATCCTCAAGAAAAAAAGCGACGTTAAAACACGCTTTTTTATTTTTTGGCGGGAAAGGTGTGATAGTAAATGGATTTTAACTTTAGTGAAAATGCTGCCATCGCATTCTTGTTGCTATGCGATAACTAATAATTATTATTAATCAATAAAAGCAGCTTCGCTTTATACCTGGACGCTGCTGTATTATTCTGAGCACGTTATAAGTTCGAACCAAAGTACCAAAACCCAATGTCAAAACAGAATAATTATTACAAATTTACCAACCGTGCATCGAAATCGCTGAAAATCAAATAATGAAAGAAAATCAAATATCTCTGAAACAGTTGAAAATCGGACCCTACTTTGTATGATTTTTTTTATTAAGAATGAGCTGTACAGTCTTCTCCTAAAGTGTCTCCTGCTCGTCATAGAACACCCCAGTAAGTATAAAAATGTGGCAAATCCAAAACCTGTGCGTAATAAAAGATGAGCAGGGCACGGCAGGTAACAAGTTTGTATGTATATACATGTATTTTCAGTTATCTAAAATCTGATTTAAAATAGGAAATGTGTCACAAACCTAATTATTTTGATTCACTCATTGATTGTCTGTTGGTTGAGAAATTTGAGTTTATGGTACAAGAAGATGTCTGTAATGAGCGAGCAGTCTTTCATTGGGTACTACGTAGCGTAAATCTAGCGTGTTGTCCTGAAAGGCTCAACCCAATAACAAAGTTTCGCTCAATTTTTTAACAAAAAAAATATTAATGAGATTGATCCTAAAATAGAGCTTTGTTAACGATACGATTATATTCTTCAATTATGATTCGATCCAAAACATGCGATACTTGGAGGTTCCAGTTCGCCAGCTAATGGCGATTGATAGAATTTAGAGATCTACGATTAGGTAAGATGTCAATTTATAAATTTTTCTCCTCTTGTAACTAACATATTCATCAAACATCAACGTAAATTCAAATCGTAAACGACATTATTAATCCATTTCTTTCTCTTAAGAAACAACTTATTGCATGTCACCCAGCATTTAACGATTTTGATGATTAACTGTAAAACACTCATTCCTGTTTAGTCGAATTAACTTGCATTTTGCCTGCAAACATGGACTTAACTTTTATTCAGGCGAATGGCGCGTAATTTTGGTGTCGAGGAAGAAACCGGATTACGCTTGGTACTTGAGTTCTAGAGGCAGCTTGGAAACTTCTTGGTCATTGCACCATAACTCCAAAGTGGGAGGGATTAGAGATAGTGGGGGGATTAGAACGTGAAAAAAATGGTTAAGTACCCGAATAAATTTTAGTACACCTACCAACTAATGTTCCAAAAAATCATCCGGAAGCTACAAGCGGTTTGCGCGTACCGACTTTTTTAAAATGGAAATAAAATAATCGCGACGAAACCGCCCGGAACTTGATGGAAAACTTTTTGTTCTTTTTTTTGTAGATAATAAAAAAATACTGCAATCCATTTCTGCTGGGCAGTTTACAAGAAATTTGAGCTTAGAGTTCATTTTGGTTAAAAATCGTTAAAAAAATTGTTAGTATTGTTCAAAAAGGGTGATATTTTTTACACATGTTCTTGAGATGTCCAACTATGATAGCCATCAATGTCATCCGTTATTGTTATGTTTAACCCCATTTTGCAACCACTGTAGGAGTTGACATTATTGAACACCTTCTGAAAGGATACGGAGCTGCCATTAACTGCCCAGCAGAAACCGATGAAACCGTGGCAAGTTTTTGATTTTAATTTTAAAACAATCGGTACGCGCAAACCGCCCGTAGATTTCAGATGACGATTGTTTGTAACATTAGTTGGTAGGTGTGCTGAAGAACTACCCCATTTTCAATCAGCTACCTAACGATTTGTTTTTCACGTTTTCCGATCCCTCTCATTTTTGAGTTATGGTGCAATAAAACAATAATTTCCAAACTGCCTCTAGAACCCATATACCAATTGCCTTAACTATTTATGTGCACCAAAAATTAACAGCACTCAATAACACTACGACTATTAATAGTTAAGTTGACAGTAACCGAAGCAAAACTCACTAATCATATTCAGGATTACCCAAAGCACTGATTTTAAGTTCTATTCCGTATCATTGTGAAATTTTTTCCAAGACATTTTTAAGCTTAAGATAATTACAGTTTTTAAGAAAATATGTACAAGTATGCAAAGAAGATTTGTAAATGTATAGGCTATTTGTAAATATATCTCCTAAAAAATAAATTTCGAATAATGGGATTTTGATGTATGATTTGAATAGTTCTTGAACAATGTTGCTTCAACTGTACACACCCGTCGCTTAATCCGTGTATGCCTACAAATGTTTAGAATATTGTAATAGCAACAAAAAATTATAGCTTATGCATGTTCATATGTTGTGGTAAGTGGTTAAGTCAGTTGTCATTCAAACAAGAGCGATGAAAAAAATATTACTGCAAACTCGAACACAATATTAGTAGTAACACATTAAACAAGTCAAATGTCACTTATTAAAGAAGATATTATTTCCACTTATATCATGATTTAGTTGAAGTTCTGTACTGATCAGGGAAACTTGACTGAGGTCACTCAATATATAGTTCAAAATGGGATAAGTATATTGCCGTAGGAACATTACGTTAATGTTTTACATATGTCAAAAGAAAATGTTTACATTACATATTTTGTATACTCAAAATTGGTATAAAGAAAATAATAAATATACGCTTTATGATATGGGAGCTTACGATACCAGTTTTCCCATAATTTTAAAGTCTTTAGAACCATTTTTACAATAAGAATAAGGAGATTAAAATATTGACTTCATATTCTAGGGTTGTAAAGGATTCGTTAGATGTGTCTCAAGGCCCCCCCATTCTATTTAATTTTATTTGTCAAGATGGCTCCGAGCCGCCATCTTGCAAGTTTCATCTGTCAATTTTACTCCAGAATGTACTACTGTTACAAGTCTTTAATCCGATAGAACAAGAAAACACTTGGTACGGATTTAACTATTTATTTGCACTAACTATATACACTACGCCTAACCTAATACTTAACAGTCTAATTTATTTACAGTCACTGAGTCACTACACTAATTTATATTTGTCCTTCACTTCATTAATTTATGTCACAGTTCAGTTATTTTCGCGCGCCACCGGTATATCGCGGATTACCACTGCTGCCCGAACACTGTCGACTGTCATATACGCATCTCGGCTTCGGGACAATTCCGTCCCATTCCTGTCGCCTTCCAGCGACTTCTCCGCGTTCTGGAAAGCTTCTATAACGCTCGCAGCCTCCAGTTCTCGAAAAGGACAGGGCCGGATCGGCACAGTACTCATGCATCAATTTCATTATTCCAAGTTTCAATTTACAAACACATATGTATAGGCACACAAATATACAAAAAGTCTAACTAATTATATAAAATCCCTTTTTGTCAAATTATCTTCTAAAATATTACATACATATAGCTTCGTGCTTTTTTATTAACATTTTTTGATAGTCTGATAGAATTTTTTTCTCAGGAGGTGTTTTGTTACTATCTGGAAGTTTATTAAAGTAGTTAAGTCTAGTCTAGTTAAGTTCTAAACGTACGTACCTACTTTACTCACATATTACTATTTGGTCCTTCTCTTAAGTTTTAGTTTTTTGTTTTTGATTTCGTAGCGTACTCACTTAAACCGCTTTTAACGTATATCAAAAATTTTGGTACACACAAGGATGAAATTGCAGGTAATTTATTGTAGCTCGACGAACTTCTTCTTGACCTCATCGCGATATCCTATGCCCACCATTACTCTGACAACCCTACGTTGCAACGCGAAATAGTTATGAGAGAAGGGCAACGCTATGCGTAGGTATACCAAGTTAATTCGTGACTCTATTTAACATTAGTTCATAACTATAACCAGTGTGGTGGAATATACTTCAAGGAAAGCCTAGTCAGTATTATCCAAACCAAAAAGTGGACTATAAGTATTTCCTGGGTTGTCTTGTATTTATTGTTAACTCTAGAATTAGATACATGTTTTGTCTTGCTGTCTGTCTTGTTATAAGTATTTTATTTTTGATATTCATCTATTCGTATCTTCGGACAGTTGTGACAACAGAAGACATCGTCATTGTCGTCTAACAAATAAATACATATCTTTTCTTTCAAAGTATCTTTTGTCAAATAAATTATATATGCTTTCAAGGAATAGGGATAAGTGTCGGTGCACGTTAGATCTGAAACGCTGTAGGTTGTAGCCGTCGGCAAACAAATTCCTCGACAGCTCATGCCACAGCGTCGAAGTTCTCCAAAAGAAGGAATGCTGGAGGAGGCTGATTCGGGGAGTAGGGATCTCTGGTAAGGATAAGTCCACAGAGCCTTTCTAGAGTTCCTCGTTCGGACGGTCTTTCGTGCAGTTATATGGGAGAGCTCACTCGAACATTTTTCGTAATAGAATCTGCAAAACAGGGACAGGTCAGCGACCCTTCTTCGATGTTCCAGGCTGTGGAGGTCCTTTGTGAGGTTAGGCATATCGATGATCCACATGAGGGCAAGATTCCAACTACTGCTGCTCTGGTGTATACAGCTTCCTACAGCGGAACCAAACTTCAAGTTCCTGGGATGTCGTTTTAGCAATGCTGACGACGCGGTCGTGCCAGGACATCTTATTGTTGATGTTGATGTAAGATTAGACAGTTGCTCCTTTTATTTGGTGTTCAAGAGGAATCCGTAGGGAAACCTGGAAAAAATTGAGGCTCACTATTTTTCCTTCAACGTTATGTAGGCAAATACCATTACGCTTCATTAAAAGATTGCTATCCTTGTGAGGCTTGATCCCATTTTGTACTGTACCCGGACTGTATAAGCATGAAATATGTGGCTTTTTATTGCTAGGCGCGATGGACCTGATTTTATATACAGGGGGTCCCTAAGTTTCAATAGAGAGCATTTGGGCTAAGAACGTACATCAGGTCTCCCAATAAACTACAAGTTGAAGTAAAGTTTTTTTTTCCAACAAACCTAGTTCATCACATTTAATAGGAATGCCATCGTCGATAACGTGGTATTCATAGTTACTCCAAAGTGGTATTAATTTGATCAGTTACTACCGCTACTTTGATTAATTAAGGTTCAAACGAAGTTTAATTCCTTGATCCGTCCACAAGTCAAAAAGTGGGAATTCCGCAGCTGCAAGTCATAATAGTACCTTGTCTCCAACGGTATCGAGAATCAAGTGACACATGGGTCATTTTCCAATAAAGCGATGGATCCGTTGGGGTTCAAGTATAAAGCTCAAACTGACTTCTTCACTCTACAAAGCTTTG
Organism: Callosobruchus maculatus; assembly: GCA_951848785.1. NCBI lineage: Eukaryota > Metazoa > Arthropoda > Insecta > Coleoptera > Chrysomelidae > Callosobruchus > Callosobruchus maculatus. The sequence goes on from CATOUR010000296.1 coordinate 3,918,365, forward strand.
CAGTGTTTTAATAAAGTTTACTTGGTTGCTTCCACCATTGTTTAGAATTTGCGAGAAGATCTAAAAGTGATCGCAGCGTATGTTTCAGGTACTCAATCCTTTAGATGCTATATGCGACAAGCCCAGAGTTGAAGCCATTTGTGTAAGCCAATTGAGAAACGCTAAGAAGGTTGATGAATCCATTCTGCAAGAAAGGCCAGACGTTAAAATCTTTTTACCCTTCCGGTTTCTGTTCTATAAACCTGAAGAACTTTTCAAGGCGAACACATATAACAGATTTTTGGGTATGTATTTAGGTTAAAAATATTGGAAAAAAATTTATTGATGACGCTCTCTGAAGTGCGTTTAAAGAAGTCAAAAAATTCAGGCACAGTTTTATACAACACAATATGAACACTTTGCTTATTCTTTTTTCATTTATTTGTTTGCTACAACTCTTCTGAAGGTCGTGAAACAGTAAGGAAGAATTAATGTCTAATATTTTTGTAATTTTTTTACACGTAGTCAGTGATCATAGGTTGTATCTCATACAAGAAGTCATCCTAGAGCCAGCCACACTTGGGGGTCAATATTGGTACCAACAACATTAGATCAATGCTTGTTACACCTATTTGGCATTGTACTATGACCATTCTGTGGAGATACCGAAAACATCTTAGGCATTTTTGAATGGCTTAGAATGCAGATACGATTTTTATTCTTTGCATATAGATAAAAGATATTCTTATGAATCTGATTCACCAAAAAACAGGATTTCGTGAAAATGGTAGTTACGCCCATTAACATTTGGACGGCAGTTATACAGGGTTATTCACGTTATTCGACACGGAGCATTATGGCTAAAGTATTTGATAAAAAAGAAAATAATAATTTCGGATGGATAGTGGCCTATAAAGGCTACATTTTAAAAATATTTTCATGTTATACAGGGTGTCCCAAAAATACGAAATGCATCAAAGTTATGTTTTTTTAAATGGAAGACCCCGTATATTATTGCATATTCAGATTCCTTGGTGAATTCTAGTGTGACTTTATGTATCATACATGGGGCCTAAAGCACCATTTTCGGTATAAGTAGATATCAGGAAAAAATTGAATAGATTGTAAAATATGGAAGGCTGTGACTTTGCCGTGTTACTAAGCATAAAATGCGTCAGCTTTGGTGAGACTGCCAAATTTAGATTACGTTTATGCTTGGTGAAATCGGTCGATTAATTAAGGAAACTTCAATCAACGATAACTTGATTTTTTCAAATGGGACTGCCTAATTTTTTTTATATGGCTAAACGTAGAATTTGATAACCTTTCTAACGATATAAGGTTATGAATATCAATCTCTGGTAGTTTTCATTTAATTTTAAATTTTTAAACAAATCGACGATTTTCAACTTTCCTACCTATAAGCAATGTAGCAGGCCATGAAATATAAACAAAAACCTGTTCAAGTAGAAGAAAATAACTAAATTAGCTGAAAAATACACTAACTAACTAGACTAAGGGGACAAGTTTATAAAAATTCCTTACAACAGATCAACTCTCCCAGAAATAACTGCAATAACATCTCTATGGTCAAAGAGAAGCTGGAGTATGGCAGTAATAGATATTTTTTACAGTCTAGCGGCTACCGCAATTTACTAGGGGTTAAATATTTCCAAGACAATTAAAAACCCTGATATGAAACAATACAACCAGCGACTGTTGCTCCAGCACGCAACTATCAATCATATGTAATGGTGTAAAAAAAGTACTAATTTGCGTCGAAGTCGATGCCTTCTATTTTTCAATATCTATTACGCAATATTGCAAAAAAGGAATACTGACAAATCAGATTTAAATTTTCTGCCATTTAAGTTATGTTTTATAATTTGAACAAATTTTAATTCATCCTTCATTTTCTGCGATCTTGCTAATAGGTACTGAAGAATCTTCAGAACTCCAGTTAGAGGTACTTTGACTTGAGTTTTGACAGAAATGTTAATATATCATTAAATGTGAAATTTTATTATGAAAATAATAAACTCATTCACAACATTCTCTAGTAGTTTTTCTTTTATTTCAAAATTTTTACTGGTTTTGGAAATTGCCAATCTTTTTAGTACATTTCAGTAGCTAGTAGGCCGTGAAAAAATCCATTTCTGCCATACTCTAGCTTCTCTTTGACCAAAGGTATGTTACCGCCGTTGTTTTTGGTTAGACTTTGTTTGTTGTGAGTAATTTTTATAATCTTGTCCCTTTAGTCTAGTTCGTGTGTATTTTTCAGCTAAGTTAGTTGTTTTCTTCTACCTGAACAGGTTTTTGTTTATATTTCATGGCCTGCTACGTTGCTTATAGGTAGAAAAATTGAAAAACACCGATTTGTTTGAAAATTTAAAATTAAATGAAAACTACCAGCGATTGATATTCACAACCTTATATCGTTAGAAAGGTTATTAAATTTTACGTTTAACCGTATAAAAAAATTAGGCATTCCCATTTGAAAAAATCAGGTTATCGCTGATCGAATTTTTCTTAATTAATCGACCGATTTCACCAAGCATAAACGTAATCTAAATTTGGCAGTCTCACCAAAGCTGACGCATTTTATGCTTAGTAACACGGCAAAGTCACAGCCTTCCATATTTTACAATCTCTGCGATATTCAATTTTTTTCTGATATCTGCTTATACCAAAAATGGTGATTTACACCTAAACGGTTCGCTTTAGGCCCCATGTATGATACATAAAGTCGCACTAGAATTCAACCAAGTAATCTGAATATGCAATAATATATGGGGTGTTCTATTTAAAAAAACATAACTTTGATACATTTCGTGCATTTGGAACACCCTGTATAACTTGAAAATATTTTTAAAATGTAGCCTTTATGGCTCTCTATCCTTCCCAGTTTATTATTTTCTTTTTTATCAAATACTTTAGCCATAATGCTCCGTGCCGAATAACGTGAATAACCCTGTATATTATTCTATTATCTCAAGCTGTTTACGATTAATTCAATATGTTTCAGCTGCACCGGGCGGAGACCACGTGATAAGCTTAATAGATGAAATTTCTTTCAAATTTCCGCCATCTCCACCTTTGTCCCAATTGGAGGATCTCGACCAGGATATGTTTTGTAACGGAGACAATAGACCAGCTAGTTGTGGTAGGAATTGTCAGTGTGTACACACGGTAGACATACCACTAAACGCTATAGTCGAAGTAGTTTTAGTTGATGAAGGTATGTAACTATGTATTGAGAAGGTCGCTTGTTTGTATATACAGGGTGTCCCACGACGATTAAGACAAGCAATATGTCGGAACTGGGCAGTCGTAGAGAATTACAATTTTGAGCCGGACTTAGACAAGGAAAGAGAGAGGACGAACGCGCGACTGATATCTATGTTACCAAATGGTACCAAAAATGTACCAAAATGTACCTGTGATAAGTGATTCCTTGCTCCTTCCTGCTGCTGTGGCTTTTACAACCGTAAGCTGCACACCCTACCATTATGCTCAACACAATACTTTACAATGATTGGTCTTAAAAGCGCTAAATATCATAAAAAAATATTTTGGTGGCTATTCATTTTCGGTAACAGCTAATGACAGCCAATTCATATAGCATCAAACTGGCGTGCGGTATCCCCTCTCTTTCCTTATCTAAGGGGCCGGCACTGGTTAAAAGAGTTTTTTTGTGAAAGATGTCAAAAAAATCTAGTCTTTAGTTTACAATCAGTGACCACAATCACAGGATGTAAATGATGTTGTTAGAAGACTGTTCTTTTTTAAATCATTCTACTTTTACACTTTTAACATAAATTAACATACTCCCAAATATTATTTAGACAGTCTGTGGCACGCCACTGACTTTTCTTAGAATATAAAGAATTGAAATATATATTCAGTTATGAGCAGATCTGATCTCTTGAATTTTTTTAGTCTGACGCACGGGTTTCATCTAAAAAAATAAAATCTACGTATGTCTCTGGATGGTGATATTCATTGTCAACGATATTGTTGCGATCATGCAGAGAAACGGGTTTTATTTTTTTAAGCAAAAACCGTGCGTCGGATTGATAAAAATCAAGTGTTCAACTTTGGTTAGCAATGAGTGAGGATTTCAAAAGTGATCTTTATTTTGGGAGAAATCAGAGACGTACCATCAATGTCTGCCAAAATAGGCAGGCCAAATTACGTACGAACGCCACTGGTGGATATTTAAGACAAAGTGACTCTTGACTCATAGTACATGTATGACGCATTTCATTTAAATATCTGAAGTGGTATTGTAGGTAGATATTAGTAATAAATTAGTTATTTTTAAAAGCTTTACCACCCTGTACGTCAAAAGGTAAGACGTTTAGGACATACGTTCATATGAAGTTTTCTTCTTAAAATGGACACAAAAATTGCCCCCACAAATATTGACGTTCAATTAGGAGACACCCTGTAGTTTTCAATCCGAGATGGATCTCCATATTTAAGAATAGGGTACTTGCCGAGGTCGTGAAATCGCCTCGGGAGTATAGATAGCGTGAAGAAAACCATATCAAGAAGCAGTAGGAAACAAAAAACATGATTTTACTGACGGCCAAAAAAAGCTATTTGCAAAATAAAATAAGGATATATTCAAATTTTTCCACGTGACTTAAAACAAGGGCTGACGTCACAGATATCGACAATCGATACTGCTACAGCGCAGGTTAGTGAGATTCAACTGCGCATTCGACTAGAGATGATCTGAATTCTTTAACAACGCGACTCAATTTATTGATACTTAAACATATTTGAAACAGGCAATTAACCCACTAGCATTTTCGTTGCAATACATTTTTATATCTGATAGGTATCACAGTTCATCCTGTTTGTGACCGAGATTCGCAACTAATCGAAGCCATCATTTTATTTCGGCGCATCCCATTATGAATGGATCCAAAGATAGAATCTAATTCAAGCCCATCCCTACAAAGTGAATTAGCAATCTAGCATCACTTTTATTCTTTTGACTTTTGTAATTTTGTATGTGACTGTTTTTTGTGGTTATAATAATCAATCTCAAAATGTTAGGTTAGCACTGGCTATCGATGTCGAATATCAATACTTTACATCCCATCACTATACGATATTACTGACGTCAGAGGTTGTTTGGGCGGGATTTTCCGGCATTTAAAATAATTTTTGGAATATCTCTCACAGCCGATTCCAAAAAACCAAACAAGTGATTTTGTCATGTTTACTAGGCTCTAAGGAACGCGTAAATGACATACTATTTTTTTCTGCAAGTGCCCTATTTTTGCTACTTTCCATTTGTCCGGGAATACACTAGTCTTTAAAACACAGTTAAATATCCTGGCCAGAGGATGTTATAAACCTTTACCTGCGCTTGTGACTTTAAAGCTGTCGAATAAAATAAAAAATCGTTTTATTGCAAGGTGCTTTGCATTTTAATTCACACGGTTGTTCAATTTATTTTGTATATTTATTTAATCATAAAAGTTGCTTCACTTTTCTTCAATAGTGTACGTGTACAATATAATTAAATCTATTATGTCTTCATGTACATCTCTATATTATATTCCAGTTCAGTCTCCCAACCTGAGTCATCCATTCCACTTGCACGGCTACTCGTTTCACGTAGTAGGCATTGGAAGATCACCAGACCAGAATGTGAAGAAGATCAACTTGAAACATGCTTTAGATTTGGACAGAAAAGGGCTTCTTCACAGGCAGTTCAAGTTGCCTCCACTGAAAGACACGATTGCTGTACCCAACAATGGATACGTAATATTCAGATTCAGAGCTGATAATCCAGGTACAGGTGATTTTAGCGTATCAAAGGTCACAAAATTCAATTCAGGAGCATTTGCTTGAATTTGACCGGGTCCTAAATGTTGAACTTTGCCACTGGAGATAAAGAAAAATGCAAGTTAGCTCTTGTGGGCCTAGAAGTGAAAAATGAGTACCCTTTCAAATTTAATTATAGGTCGACTGTTATAAAATAAGGCCCATTGTTAATGATAACGTCTTCAAGATTAATTTCGTTCGGCTACCATTAGCTAATGCAGCTTTCATTTTCTTGTTTGCCCTGTTTAGCTCTATACACCGTTCTCTCTTTTGCAGCGACTTCTTTGGTTTTGAGTTCCATAATATTAATGTGTGACAAATGAGGGGTGTTTATTCACAAGCAAACATGTCTATTTTTTAGAAACTCGAGAAAAGCGCCAACAACTGGTTTTTGAAGAATCGATTGACTTAGAAATGTCAGAATTTAAAGAATGAGTATAAAAGGATTCCAGGAACATAATCAAGAAAAATTATTTCGAAATACCTTTTTTGCGAGATATTTACTAATTTTTTTTGTATATGCCTACACTTCAACACAATGAGTATGTCTGGTTTTGTTTGAACACATGATGAAGGATATGTCTGGATTTGCTTAATAAAATTTATTTTTAACGATCTAAAATCACGCATCGAGGGTTTTTTAAGGCGATAAATCCAAATTCAATCTTTTCTCACCATAAATAGAGGGCACCACCTACGGCATATTGAACTTATTTAAATTATCAAAGCTTTTTTCTAGTTTGGTGCATCTATATTAGTATCAAGGATTCGTTTTCTCAATATGTTTTACGTGCAAAAGGTATACTTTGTTTAAGTCTCTAGAGGTAACTAGGTTTTCGAGGTTCAGTTTATTCAATAGCTCCGTTTTCTCTCTACCTTCGTCCAAAATAAGCTTACAAAAATTTTAAAGAAGGAATATTTTTCCATTGAATATCAATTTTTTTCCAAAAGGGCCTTAACATTTTTCTTATTTTCTGGCGGAATTGGTTTACCTGTTAGAAATTCCTCTAACTGGCTATTTTTGCAACCTTTTTTGAAGGAGAGCACGTATTTTTGTTTTATAAAGTTCACATTAACAACCCCTATATTTCGTTACAGTCCCGTCCTTCAAAAATTATCTTTAAGTCCTTAATTAATAAAACTAGCTAGCTGTTAAGCAATCTGGTAGAACCCAGTCAGTCATAAGCCTATTAGAGTTGTATGTGGATGTGCCTGTTTTTGAAATAAACCTAGTAAACACAAGGTGCAAATGTCATGGGATTTGTGTTACTTTGTAAAAAAATTTATTTGGATATGTCTTGCTTTGGTTGAGCTCACCATTTTTAAACGGCGAATAATATTGGATATGTAATGTTTTGCGAGAATCTAAAGTCAGCCAGCTCTAGAAACCATACCAGAGTGCGAAAGAAAACGCGACACCTCTCAAATGTTGTACACCTCTAGATACACATATCAAGATATTTTCAATGTTTACGTTCCATTATAATAAGACGTCTATAAGTGATTATAAAACGCTGTCGAAGGTTTGTCCAGTTTTTCACCAAAATCTTATTTTATGCAAAGATAGTGAATCCTATATGAGCTTACTTCATACCCTAATTTCTTAGCTGCTAGAAATAAACATAAAGCTTTGAAACTAACGAGGTAACAGCAAGAAATAGAGATGAGAAAATCTTCGGGTTGTGGCAAAGATTTTGAAAAGGACCATGGGTTACTGCATAAAGAAGACTCTGGCGTTAACTGACAAGCTTTCGGCAATGCTTATTGCCATATTCAGGGCTTTTACCGTTGAGGTTTGCCAATGAAAAACAGCACTGCATTGAGCACAAAGACTTTAAAATGCCAGCTCTAATACAATCGCCACAATTTTAAAGTTTTCTATGCTATTATGTGTCTTCAACACCAAGCAGGTCAGGAACAAACAACATATAAGTGTAAAATTACAAAAAACACACAACGACCTTTAATTGTTACTTAAACACAAAATAGATGTACCCCTTTTTGTGGAATATCTGTATTGATGGGTAGAAAAAGTCTATTCTGCAAAGGTGCATTGTTCAAAAGATTATCAAGGCATTACTTCAAGGAGTAACTATCGCATATCTCACAGAATGACATCCTATTGATTTTTCACATTTGTTCAAATTTACATAAGAATCATTTTGAAAATTGAAGGCACGGAAACACAGGAAGTAGCATGAAAATGAATTCAAAGGGAGAAAAGCTAGATATTGATGATGATAATGAAAACACAACTCGTATGCAAAGGGCGATTCACTTGTGTAAATGCACTAGTACCAGTTTAATTAACTAACTTAAACTACTAAGTTTAACTGTGATCAAGTTTCAGTTTACTCAAATAATATACTACTCGCAAGTGAAACCCGAACACTGAGAAAAAAAGGGTTGATGAAATGCAGTAGGACTATAATTATACAATAATAACCGACTTAGTTTCCATAATTAGTTTATAAAGAAATACCACAGATCAATAACGGGTGGGCACTCCATGTTGGGGAATGCCCTCCTCTAGCCTACGCGACATGCTCGTAATCTGGTTGTTAATAAACATCCAATCCCATACTTTTTCAATTGGCGATAAATCGGGTGATCGTAAAGGCCAGGGGAGTACCCTCACCTCAGCTTCCTGTAGCAACCTCACCGATGCCCTTGCAATATGAGGATGTGCATTATTTTGCTGGAAGAAGAACCTATTCTTGGCCTCGGATATATTGAACGGCAATTATTGATTCTAATATCCCATTCACATAACGTTGCACAGTCATTATGTCACGAATCGCAAATAAAGGTGACTTGCTGCAATGCAATGGCACCCCAAACCATCATACCAATAGGACGGTGTACATACCGCTCAACAACAAACTGGAGATCACGTCGTTCACCCCGTTTGTCGTCTTACGCGTTGGCTCCCGTCATGTGCCCCCAGATAAAACCTGGACTCTTCGCAGAAGGACGTCTGATGCCACTCAACTTACCATTGTCGGTGTTCTTGGCGCTAATCTAACCGTTGGCGACGATAAGCTGCAGTGAGTGGAAGCACTAGATGCGGATCCTAAACCCACTTCACTCAATCTGTGTTACACCGTGCGGATTCGAATTGGCCTCCTTATAGCACCATACCAAGCGTCAGCAACAGCTCGAATGGATCGCATTCTGTGTCGAAGGGCCAGTAATCGTAGATGACGATCTTGCCGGTCTGTAGTTCTTCTACGTGCTCCAGAACCTCTAGCTCGCTGCATTCGCCCTTCTGCGATGCATGCGCGCCATGCTGCTACAACCGTAGCCATGCTACGCCCCATGGTTGCAGCAACTGCTCTGAAAAAAGCACCACGTTCTCGTTGGCCTACAAACCGACCCCGTTCAAAGGGGTTTAAGTGCGTAAACTGGAGCTGTCGTCTTCTAGGGCGCATCTTCACACAGCCAACTAGTCTCTGACCACACTTGCAACAGATATCGTTTTTGAATCGACAAAAAAGCGTGCTTGTTTTTACACATCTAGAGCTTTTTAGAGGTGCCATGTAGGTAAATAGCGTCAGAATCAACAAAACGTGTTACACGTGTACTAGATATGATGCTGGCAAGCTGTGTACAAATTTTCAATGCAAATATCTCTTTTTTTTCCTAGGTGTTCGGCGTCCACCTGGCGATAAGCAGTTTGATCATATACATTTTGTATAATGAGGCTATAAGTTAACAGTTAACGTTTTAAAGAAAAATCGTATTTTCTTATTTATAGAGCATTCAAATAAGAGCTCTTTTTTAAGTCTTTTTGTGTTAGTTTATTTACTGCTATGGCAACTAAGATTTCAGCTGACTAAAGGCTTTTGTGTTTTGTTTTAGGTTTCTGGCTATTCCACTGTCACTTCCTCTTCCACATAGTCATCGGGATGAACCTGATCTTCCACGTAGGAACGCAGCATGACCTACCACCAGTTCCAGAAACTTTTCCAAAATGTGGCGACCATTTACCACCGATCATGTTCTTATAGGATTGACAAAACAGTGCATGAGACATGTGAAAAGATTACGAAGGGTTAAAAAACTAATAAGAAAGAGCAAATCCATTGAGATATATCTTCGAACAATCAATGATACATACAGATCTAATAAGTCAACAATCATCTTGGGTATAAAATTAAATCAGTCAATCATCACAAATGACTCAAAGGAAGTAAAAGAAAATGTTTGATCTTTGTTGATTGATGAACCAATCGTGACGTCAGATTTGTGGTTAGCAAGTAAAGATATTTCAGACACCATATTATGTTGTTGATATGGTTCACAGTTTTTTTTTTGTGAGCGCTGTAGTTGATAATAAACAGGTTTTTTCGAATACATTTTAACGTACACAGAAAAGCTTTACTCCATCCAAGAGATATGACAAACAACGCTTGATTGTCTTCTTCCTGGTATAGATAATAGATATTTCATCTGAAAGCTCACCAAACCGAAGTAGATCATATAAATCAGTTTTTTCAACTCTGCTCATTAATTTCTCAAAATTAAAACAGGTAACATTAGATCAATGTTGTTATAGTTTTAAGGGTATAATTATTTTTGCATTTAACATTTTTACCACATCTACGTACACTCCGTAGTCTTTTCGTATCGCAATTCTGAAAGTGCGTGTGTTTGTGGATAGACCAATTTTATGAGTGCTTAGTTTAATCAAACGTTTTTTTATATTATCGTGATAACACGAACTTGCCATTGGCTGTTTTATATATGGACAATATTTTTTGTATTGTATTGAGATGTTACTCTTGTACAAATTAGATGTTAGAGTATTTATTCATTGAGGTTGCGCTGTCCACTACGACTAGCAAAGCAGGGTTAAACACAGATGTTCATATTATTTGATTTTTGTTGTAGTTTATAGGTAAAAGCTTTATATTATACATTTGAAGATGGAGTTTGATACCCGACTTTCGTTTGTATGACATGATAAAAGCTATATTACGTCATTCAAAGCCGTATTCAGATTTAGCAGGCTGTTAAATGGGCCTATACCACATTTTTGGTTTATTGGTTTAAACGAACCCTGACACCACGTAGATGCCATAAATAATTTTACAAAATTTTTCTATCGTATTTATAACCGAAAAAAATTAGGTACTCTAAATATTGAATTTTTTGAATCCATATACTTCCCGCCCAGGTCGTGACGTTACCTGTAGGGAACCAATAAGAGCTCACTGGTACAAAACAATAGCATCCGCTCGTAGTCATCGGATCACGAAAGGACGCTTCTCATTGATTCCCTACAGAAAGGACGCTTCTCATTGGTTCCCTACAGGTGACGTCATCATCGGCTATTTCAAATTACAGTACAATTTTCTTTTTAGTGTTATTCTCATTTGGATCAAGTTTTCTGCTGACTTTTTACAGTAAACGGTCCTATGTATCATCAAAAATAATACCACAGTAAATAAATTGATCAATTTGAGATCACGGTATAGGCCCATTATCGTAATAGATTTGTCCCTTGTTTAATCATATGCACAGAAAAATATGTCGTTTCACCAAATACTCAAGCTTTGATTTAATCAAATCTTAATAAGCAACGTTTTATCCAATAGCAAGGATACATATGGTACAGATGAACCTGTGGAGTAAATTGCGTGAATAGCACTGACTTGAAGCAACAACTGTAAGTATTAATGCCTTCCTAGCATTTCGCCAGTACAAGTCGTGAAAAAACGTTGCTCGAAACTAAGAATAAATTCTAACAGACGATGGCCTTAAAACCCTGAACAACATCTTGGAGCTCTCTGTAGACGAGGCCTCAGCAGCAATGTTTTTTCTCGACTGATAAATGATGCTAGATAAACAGCAGTTGATTCAAGTGAAGCATATGACCATCTTTATGTGTGTTTTATAATTTCTCATAAGCGCATTTTTCTCTTTTCTGAGCAGTGGACAGCAAAAATTCGGGTAGATTTGTATATTTTATGCTTGTTGTACATACAGTTTGTAAAAGAAATAATTTTTGTACTTACTCTGATTATTATTTATAAGTTGCCATACCATTTCCATCCGTTCCACCCCTTAGTTCCACTGGATCACTCCCAAAGTTAAAGGCCTTTTAACAAAGGATATAGGGATACAAACAGACGTTGCAGTGGCGTAGCTGTGGGGTTTGAGGGATCAGATTCCTTATGGACCCACGCCAAAAAAGGTGGAGGTAATTTCTACAATGTTTGAGACATATTAGGACTTATCGACTACGTATGCTGAGGTGATGTATCTTTTCGAGTCTGCTATATAGTGCCGAGGCTTGAACGCTTATGAAGGCAGAAATGGATAGACTGGAGGCTTCCGAAAGTTGGTGTTATAGAAGAATGCTGACGATCTCTTGGACTGATAGGGTCTGAAATGTGCAACTACGACAGAGAATCCAAAAAGAGGAAGAAATAATTAACACCCTCAAAACGAAAAAACTAGAGTACCTTGGTCATATTAGAAAGGGACTCAAATATATTTTATTACAAAACATTATGGAAAGCAAGATCAAGGGCAAGAGAAGGCAAGAATGAAGAACCTCTTGGCTGAAAAACTTGAGGGATTGGTTTGGGACGACCTCAAATCAACTATTTAAAACAGCGGCAAACAAAGTTAGATTTGCCAGGATAATATCCAACCTCGTTAGGAGATGGAACTTGAAGAAGAAAAAGGACTTATCTGCGGTACTAAATTACTACGTGTTTAGTGCAATATCAGCACTGAGGCTCACGGTTGATACTCAGATTTACATAAAATAATTCCAAAGACAAATCGGCAACGACCATGCATATCCTCTCCTGAAAACCGGAAGCAAAACTTCTTGAAGGTAATTACGATAAGGAGAGATAGATGTCATTCTTCCGCAAACTGCAGCGCATTTCTAGCCTCTTTCAGATAAGGAGAGAGAAATAGCAGAGCTGTTGTACTGACCCTTGACGCTGACTTGAGAGCTACGGCTAGTACAAAATAGAAATTGGCGGAACTGTGTTGGTTTCCAGCGTTTAATTTTATTGAGAGATTTTGTTTTTCTATTAAATTCCTGAGGTATCATCTTTGAGAAGTTCAAAATAGTTTCTGAAATATCTGATAGTGTTTGGAAAGTACAAGGTTTACCACAACACCACAGTGCTAATAATGATTTTTTAACAACCCCTAAACAAATAGGTGCATGTAATCAAGAGGAATGTTATCTATCATGTTACGAAATGGGATTTCCTCTAAAACAGATATACCAGTGTGGCGTTCTTCTTGAATTTCTAACCTAAACTCACTGTCTGTTCGTAAATTAATTCTACTAGTATCAGGAAAACAAATTAATACTATTGCTACCATATTCACCCTCTATGCTACATTTGGAACAGGATGCGTAGCCAGAAAGACCTATAGTGTGGGTGACAAATACCTTTGCTGGAGTATCACATATAAAAGCCTTTAATCGAACAGAAAAATGTGTGCCATCTACGATTATACCATTTCTGATGAGTTGTACTGCTTCTGTCACAAAATATTGGAGAAATTCATTGCAGTCCTTAGGTTTTTCTAAGCCATGATATATTGCCACAATATCAGTAAAATCGCTTCCACTGGTCCACTGGTCACTAGAGTCTAAGGAACTTCTATTGAGCCTTAGTTTTAATATTAAGGTTAGCTAAGTTAGGTTAGAACAAAATTGCTTATTGATAGTAAACGATCAGATTGTAATATTAAAAAAAAAGTGGATATGCTATGGATAAGGAAGTTCGCGACGAACGTACATGAAATGTATATTTTTTTTGATGTCTATTTGACCAGTGGACATTCTTGCTCCATTATTTGTGGATATACATATCTATTGGTTCGATATCCGTTGTATGTACACTCTATATACTTTTGTTATGTGGGAAAGAGCGTTGTTGTCAATCCTTTAGCAACTCACTAAAGTTTCGAGCAAAATGATTTCATTAAGGCCATCGGGCCCAATTTTAACTTTGCTCTATCTCATTTCTTTTTTTTAAAGAGCCTTCTATTATTATTCTATTAAAGACCTGACTTCCATGCAGTGCCGAGTATCGCGAATGATAGCTGTATTCGTTTTGCAAGTGAAGTGATATAGCTCAAACTAATATGAGATTCTCAAATCAATAAATATCAGTTCTATTAGGCGCTGAAAAAGGACAGCTGAGCACAGTTGATAACATTATACCTTACCTAAAATTGACAGTTTTCGTTAACGTCAAATGTGAGAAAACGGATGTTAATCTTTAGTCTATTGTGTAATTGGGATAAGGGGGGGGCGAGGGTAAAAATCTAATTTCATTTGAGTTGGGTTTGGGTAAAACGATCACGTAAAGTGAGCTGAGATTATCCGAGATTTTGTGTAAAACGAATGCAACTTATGTTATATCTAGCGATACACAAACATTTATGGTCTTCAACACTCGTCCGCCCTGATGAATCTTAAGGCAAATAGCGGTAAGACCGGAGTCATTATAATTATTTCACTAAAGCTTTGAAGGGAAAGATAATATCATGTTCAAATGAAGGATCAAGCAAAACATTTGACAACGCCGCAGGACAGGTGCGTTGTCGCTTGTGGGTGGCTTCTGGCTTGTGAGATCTCGAAATAAGACAAATAGTCAGCGTTTCTTTAGCGAATGCAGGAGATCGAGAAGGTGGAAGGAGTGTCAAGAGTATAACGTTAGTGCCCTACCAGGAAGTGTATTTTGTTCTTTGATCTATAATATAGGCTTATTTTCAGCATCTCGTCCCATGCAACAGGAATTAATCATCCAGAATAATTAATATGCATTTGTTTTCTGATATATTTTTAATTTTTTTATTGTTATATCCTAGGTCCTCTGACCTGCGAATATACCTGCCACGATACCTGGGAGGGCATGACGCGGGCTATTAAGTTAGGAACGTCTCACATAGGGGCAAAAAGCATTAAAACATAGCAAAAACACAAAAACTATAATTGCACCGAAATGCTATGTTCTTATCTGAAATCCCTCGTCGCACGTACAGCCTGTATAGAACCAATCATTTCCGGCGAGATCACATCCACTCAACCGGGATATACAAGGCGAAACTTGGCCGTTGTTTGGTTCGTTTGCGTTGGAGATATAGTGCTTTCAAGGCGTACTGAGTTTCCGTGCCAAATTTTACATTCTTAACAAAATTTATACTCATTCAAAAATATGGCTTCAAGCAGTACAGGTAAAGATTTGATTATTCGTAATGGGCTTATAGATATATCATTAATCATTATGCAAAAAATATTTATTTGAAAAGTGTGAGATTACGGTATGTAATTTGCTTTTGTTTCTAACAATTATTGAGCTTCTCATATAGTTCCAGACGCGTCCGGGTTTGAAGCTTAACTTACTTTTGAGGCTAAAAGTATGTACTTCCCCCCCGAAAAATAACATTCTGCACATATTTGCACATTTACGTTTTTTGTGCTGCCATACAGTAAGCTACACACTTTTTAGCATCTGTAACGGCGAAAACAGGAAGACCCAAAGTTAGCTTCAGTACATCAGTTGAGAGAACCAAACGTATAAAGACTAAGGATCTGCGCTCTCAATATTCAACTCCAGAGTTGTGTTATGCCGCGCAAATGAGTCTTAGAGCTTCGGGTCAAGTAGCTAACTTTGGGTCTTCCTGTTATAGCTGATACAGATGCTCCATAATTTGGAAAACCAATGGGAGGTCTCTAGTCAAGTAGTATTTTTAGATAAAAACCTCTCTCATGCGGTACTACGCGGTCCACTTTTTCTTGAAATCGGTGACAAAATAAGAAATTTTTTTACTCAGCTCTGACAACTTTGAATTGGAGCACTTTGAATAATCTTTTAAAAAAGCAATTTGATCAATTAATTTTATCTGGCCGCTCTCGATCATTTTATCGTATAGAAACTTCCTGGTCAGAAACACATCGGTAGTACTAGAACCTAAAATAAAAAAGGAATACTGTATAGATTGATTCACAAACAGCGACATTATTTGGCAAACGAGCATTTATATGCTAAAATTTAAGTGACTAGCTTCCTGTATGGCAGCACAAAAAAACCTAAATGTGCAAATATGTGCAGAATGTTATTTTTCAGGACGGAAGTACATACTTTTAGCCTCAAAAGTAAGTTGAGCTTCAAACCCGGAACTATATGAGAAGCTCGATAATTTTTAGAAACAAAAGCAAATTACATACCGCAATCTCACGCTCAAATAAATATTTTTTGCATACTGATTAATGATATATCTATAAACTAATTACGAATAATCAAATCTTTACCGGTACTGGTTGAAGCCACATTTTTGAATGAGGATAAATCTTGTTAAGAAAGTAAAACTTGACACGGAAACTCAGTACGCCTTAAAAACACTATATCTTCAACGCAAACGTACTAAACAACGGTCAAGTTTCGCCTTGTATATCTCGGTTGGGTGGATTTGATCTCGCCGGAAATGATTTGTTCTATGCAGGCTGTACGTGCGACGAGGTAGTTCAGATAAGAATACAGCATTTCCAGTGTTGCCAGAGCTTTTCTAGAAATTGTACTAGAACACTGTTTCAAAATGTACTAGATTAGCTGTCTTGCGTACTAGATTTTATTTTGAGAAAGAAAACGCGAAATGCTGGCAAAACCAAAAATAATCGTTTATTAATCTATTTGAATTATTAATATAACGAGGTACATAATTTCTTTGA
The DNA here is from genome assembly GCA_951848785.1 of Callosobruchus maculatus. Classification (NCBI taxonomy): domain Eukaryota; kingdom Metazoa; phylum Arthropoda; class Insecta; order Coleoptera; family Chrysomelidae; genus Callosobruchus; species Callosobruchus maculatus. The sequence goes on from CATOUR010000296.1 coordinate 3,934,905, forward strand.
GAGAACCTATACCTAAATATTGTAAACAAAACAAAAACTATACTTAAAGATTAACAGAAAAATCAACAATTTTATTCTTATTGGGCTAATATCCTACAGTGAAAGATTGCCTATTCCTAGGTTGTACCTAGAATCACAAAAAAAAACATTCTAACACAGTACAATACAATAACCACTAAGCACTATTACTTATTTATTTTTTGACGAAGTGTAAATAATCTGCTCATTAAGTAACGCCGTTTCCGGTGCCCATACAAAGCACGGATTGCTGTCCAACAGTGTCTTTGCCATTAGCAGAGAGTTGCAAGTCTCAGGGAGCAAACGGTTTCTTTGTTTGGCTTTGATGAGGTTAAGTTGCGAAAATATTCGTTCTGCGCAAGCGCTACTGTGCGGCAAACACATGGTGTTAAAAACAAATTGGCAGATGTTACGAAAAACTTTTTGATCAGCTGAATTTTTAAAACTACTCAATTCAAACCAAAATGCGCTGAATTCAAGCTCTTTCAATTTAATTTTAATCTGATTAGGTAGGCTTGAAATCTCACGACACTCTGAGGCAATTTCCTCTATGTTGTCTTTTACAAAATGTTTAAATTGCTGAATTAAAATTGTAATATTTGTTGGCCTTTCTAATACGGTATTTGGATTAAGCAATTGAAAGTTTTCATATTGAGATAAGTTTTAAAACCTGTTTCTAATCTGTAAGCAAAGTTCTACATAAAATTTAAGACAGCTGTTTAATATGTCGCGTACATCATCTTTTCTCAAATTATATTTTGTCAAAACTGATTCGGCTTGCTGCCCTAAATAAATTTCTTCATTTTTTAAATATTCATAAACATTTAGAGGATTGATATCAATAATACTTTTAGCCCTGTCAACGTAATTATTTTTTAAAAAACATTTTAATATTGTTTTGTACAGTGTCACAATTCTTTCAAATAAAATATGGATTTTCGGTTTTTCTGACTGAAATTCAAGGTTTAGCTTATTAATTAGAGGTAAAATATAGCATAAGAAGCTTAAATATATTTCAGTCTCTGGTCTTTCAAATTTATCCAGAATTTGTCTAGGCCTCATAAAATTTTTTTCTTCAATAACTTCTGAAGTGAAATATAACTTCAATGCTTGCCACTTCTCTAAAATACGCTTTACGACAGCCTAAAACAAAAAATATCATTTTATCTTACGGTTTCCACATAAAAAATACTGAAAACACTCTTACCTCTAAAGATAGCCATCTGGTCTGACTTAATCTCAGCAGCTTATGAGGCTTAAGGTCTATAAATGCTTGAAATTCTTCGTAGACTTTAAGGCGTTTCGGACTCCTACAGATGTAATTGTATATGTCTTGTACAAATTCTTCAGCCTCTGAGGGAATTTTTTTGCATGCTTCCGACGCACACAGATGTAGCGAGTGGCATATGCAAGCCAAAACGAATATATCTGGGTTTACCAGTTCTTTCAGTTTAGCTTGAACTCCTCCAAATTGACCCATCATAAATGACGCATTGTCTGCGGCAAAACCAATCACGTTATTTTTATTTATTTCAAATTTTTCAAGAAGATCAACAATTGCTTGTGTAAGTCCACCTGCAGTGCAATTTTCAACCTCAACTAAAGCAAGAAGAGTATCTTTTATTTTATCCTTACTTGCGTCTAAAAATCTAACCAATATTGCCAGGCATTTCTTTGATGAGATATCAGTAGTCTCGTCGATTATAATTGAAAAGAATTGATTTCTAAGTTTTTCGACTACTGAACTTTCTGCGTAATTTTTGAGCATATGTATAATTTGGGTGGTTTTTGTTCTAGCGCAATTAATGTTTTTTGCAATCTGTGAATCAGGTAGACTGGACGCCAGTAACTTTGGAAGGTGATCCATCAGTAGCATTGGGCTGTTATGTTCCACTATAACACCCATGGTTAACTTATATTCTGCTGATTTAACCAATCTTGCAAGCTTGTGCTGATCGTCATTTTTTTTAACATTTCAGCTACGTTTCTCGAGCTTTCAACCTTGTTACTTAGAATTGTATGCCTTAAATTTTTTTCATGACGCTCTAGGTCAAGGGCGTACCCAGGTAGGGGCAGGGGGGGGCAGCTGCCCCCCCCTAGAAGATTAAATAAATGTAATTTTTTTTGGCAAATAAAAATTAAAAACGTGTTACCTACTCTGCGCAAAATGAAGTGTTGGAAACAAAATATCTTTTCAGCCAGATTTGTTCTTTATTTTCTATAGTTAAATATTCTACAACATTCGATATAGAGTCTGTATAGTGAGTCGTGTCGGTCGTGTCACAACGTATTTATTAGAATATTTTATATGGCGACCTTCAGCCGCCGTCAAACGAAACGCAAAATGTTTTGATCAAGTTTTGATACACTTTATTTATTTCTTTATTTCGTTTTTATTATTTGTTAGTTATCACTAACAAATGAAAGTGTCAGTAATGATTTATAGTCGATAATTTAATTTCTAGAATCTGATTTTGATTACGAGACAGAATAAATAAAAATTAAGTACGGTTTTGATGCAAATTTGGTTTTATTATATAATTTTTGTTTTCAATGCTATGCTAAAATAAAATAATATTCAATATGTTGCATATTATTTTAAGTAGTATATATCTGTACAGATTTAGTTTAAGATTCTTAGTGTTCATAAAATAAAATAGTGAAAGTATCAAACTCAAATTTCATAGCATATTCTATTCAGTGCTTACAACTAAATTATTTTTAAATTTGCCGCGGTTATTTCTGTGCCGCGACTCAGTAGACAGACTCTAGTATACTGTTAGCGATGCAATATAATTTAAATCTCCCACAAAACCGTGGTATCTCGTAGTTTCCGCTTCCGACGAGACAATCAGAGCCATATAGGATTAAAGCTGAATATAATTGGAAGAAAATAACATCTAACGCCATCTAGTTTCGGACGGCAGTACTTTTTCCAGTAAAAAGAAATAGGCTCAATGTATACTGTATACGGTCAATAGAGACATCTAGTATTGAATAGCAATACCACGAAGAATATTCTAGCATGGACTATTCCGGAAAGAAAAGACAGTGATAGCATGTATTATAAGACAAGGATGGAAATAGAGTCGAGCTCGAGTATTTTCTACATATTTCGGGAGCGAGAATATTTTCAATATATAAGCGGAACGTAAGGCAGAGCACGTGAATTTAGTTCGAATACAATTCAGTTCGGAGTGGAATACGAGCGAATATTTCATACGCCATAGATAGTGTCTTATAGTTTCGTTGCGGAGACACGAGATTTACGTTTACTGCGCAACAACTGGAAATATTACTCCGTCAAATGGATATCAGGAAATTCTTTGAAAGAGGTGAGTCAAAACAAAACACTTAAGTACATACTTAATATGATTATTTGATTTGTTTAAGGGGGGCTATGACTCTCTTGTAAGTGTATATCTTAGGCATTACTTACAATATTTAAATTTATTAATTACAACACGTGGTTTTGTTATAACAGCTAAAATAACATTTGTGAATATTTTGTGATAAAAAAGTTAAAAAAAAACATAAAAGAAAGATCCTTGCAATATTTTGGATTTATTAATAAGATCATACCGACAACAAAATCCCTTTTCTCTAACGTCACAACAAGTGTATTATTTCAAATTACTTACCTAGTTTTGATTATTTGGCGTTCAAACCATATGCAAGAGAATGTGAAACTTGATCTTTGATTTTCGTCCTATGCAACCCGCCTAATCACTGTAAGGGTAATTCTGTGTATCCATTTTTTAGGGAGGCCACGCGAAAAAAGAAAAAAAGGTCGGGAAAGTAGCAGTGGAAGCGATGAAAATGACAACCATGATAAAACCACTCATGTAATGCCAATATCATTGCATGCTAACATTGGACAAGCGTCAAATTCTTCAGTAGAACCTCTTAATATATCTGTTGCCGACTATTCTTCTCCATCGACATCCCAACAAACTTATGACGTCAACGTCGATCCTGAAATTATAGTGGACGATGGCTGTCATGAAAATGATCTGGGTCGTTATGTTGGATTGGCTACCCAGCTATCGACGGAAAAGAAGAGGGAGTTGTTACAAAATCCTTGGATCCCGCCCAGAAATGACGATTTTGAAAGTGATGCAAGCCATTTAAAAAGAAAATTTAATCATGCTTGGTTGGATCAATATTCACCATGGCTAGTATATTCCAAGCGACTAAAAGGTGCTCTTTGTAAGTATTGTGTTTTGTTTCCTCCGCCCATTAGCACTGTGAGAGGAATTTTGGGATCGTTTATGGTCAGGCCATATTTAAAGTTCAAAAATATGCATGAAGACTGCCGAAAGCATGCAACGACCAACCTTCACCAAACGGCGACAAATGCTGCAAAAAATTTTCTTGAAAATGTTCCTGTAGACATCCAACTGCAAAGTGGACACCAAAAAGCAATCGATGAAAACAGACAAATATTGTCATCAATTATTTCTTGTATAGTATTTTGCGGTACACATGATATGCCTCTTAGGGGCAAACAAGCAGATGAGGGTGTTTTATTAGATTTATTGAAGTTGAGAATCGATTCAGGGGACAACAAATTAAAGAGTCACTTTGAAAAGTGCCGTCGAAATGCAATTTATACTTCGCCAAGAATACAAAACGAACTAATAAATTTATGTGGCGAAGTTATTCAGGAGAATGTAATTAGTGAGGTTCGGAAGACCATGGCTTACTCAATCTTAGCTGATGAAACAGCAGACGTATCTGGGAAAGAACAGCTGTCAATAGGCGTGCGGTTCTACGACGAAAGCAAAAGTAAAATCAGAGAAGAATTTGTAGGGTTCGTTGAACTAAAAGCACAAAATGCTTCCGCAATCGCCGAAGCAATTGACAATTTCTTAATTAGTTCTAACCTCTCCAAAGAAGATTGCGTAGGGTTTGGATTCGATGGCTGTTCTACAATGGCAGGAAAAGAGGGTGGCGTACAAGCCATTTTGAGAAAAAAATATCCTCGTGCTTTATATTTTCATTGCTCAAGTCACAAACTCAACCTTGTTGTGAATGATGCGAACGCAGTGCCAGAAATTAGAAATACTGTCGCCACTGTAAAGGATGTTATAACGTTTTTCAGAGAATCGACTACACGTCGAAACTACGCTCCAAACCTATCACGATTATGTGAGACGAGATGGTCCGAAAAATATAAATCAATCAGAAAGTTTTCTCAACATTTTTCAGAGCTCGTGAAATCTCTAGAAACGTTATCTGTAGAGGGAAATTATGCCACCAGAAAATCTGCATATCAGTTGCATTCAGCCGTTACAAAACAAGTGTTTATTGTTTCTCTACAAACAATAGCCAAATATTCAGCAGTTATAGAACCAGTAGTTAACGCACTGCAAGCTAAATCGATCGACATGATCTCGGTAGGAAAACACATTAAAAATATCAAGGACATTCTCAGAAATGACCGCGAGTTTCCTGATAGAATAAGTAATGAAATACTTCAAAAAGCACGAGCTGTTGCAATGGATTTGAACATAGAAATTTCGGTTCCACGTCTTGCTCATAAGCAAACACATAGAAGTAATCCGCCATCAGACAATGATAACGAATATTGGCGGCGTTCCCTGATAATACCATACATTGATTCACTCATTTCATCATTGAATATTCGATTCTCCCAAGAAAATACTCCGGCGTTTGCTTTAAGCAGGCTACATCCCTTGTATATGACAAAAACCAGCATTGCAGACCTACACAAAAACGCAGAATCATTCCAAGAATTTTATAACCTGGATATCACCGGGGAACTGAACCTTTGGCATAATTTATGGGTGACGAAGGCTTTATCAGATGATCAATTAAAGGACATAGAAGTAGTTGATCTGTTCAAAGAAGCGAACATTTTTTACCCTGCTGTCAGAAAGGCATTAATTATTTTAAGCACTCTCCCATGCACCACGGCGACCGTAGAACGGTCCTTCAGTACGCTGCGAAGAGTTAAAACGTGGCTAAGAAGCACCATGGGTGAAGAAAGGCTTACGGGTTTATGTCTGATGAGCGTACATCGCAATTATTTAAAAGACAACAGTGAGTTTATTGAAAAGATTGTCATAGACAAATTTTCGGCAAATCCGAGAAGATTACTGTTAAATTAAAATAAACATATATAATATTATATATTATACATAATGTATAGTATAATTATTATGTACTTATAATATTTGTTTTGTGTCATCATAAAAGTTAATGAATAAAAGTCAATTTTCGAAACAGGTATAAGCACTAAGCAGCCCCCTGCCCCCCCCTAACTGAAATCCTGGGTACGCCCTTGCTCTAGGTGGCTCTTTCCACCCTGTATTGATTTATTACAAATCACACAAATCTTATCTCCTCCTTCAAGTAGTTTTAGCCAAGGAAATTCTTTAAGCCACACATCTCTAAACTTTTGTGTGTATATCTTCCTTTTTTTCTTCTAAAAGAAAACAAACATTTTATCGTATGGTCAAAATCAAAGTTTGTGTGCAAAATCCACATATAAGCGAAAGACAGTGGTATTAAACGCAAAAGTCAGAACGAGTGCGCGGGTGTCTCAACGCGCGGCAACGTAGCGCGCCGTAGCCATCGTCGTTGATGATCAACAACTTTGCGACATTATCTATTATTTTCCTCTCTGTCTGACACAGGCTCGCGTAGCATTTTCCGTGCTTCTACAGTACACAGCTGTAGTAGACGGCGACGGCGCGCGATATTTTTTCGCGCGTTGAGACATTCGCGCACTGGTTCTAACTTCTGCGTTTCAATCGCTTATATCTTTCTCTTGAACATGGATTTTGCCCACAAACCTCAACTTCTGTCCACACAGTACATCAAGGTACTACTTACATAAATGGGATTCAGTAATAGCCATTTAAATTTAGTATACAAATAGGTACAACACTCTGTATACAAACAGAACTAATATTAAAAAAATTCCCATTGAACCAAATAACCTTTGAATCAAACTTTTGTTAAATTTTTTACATGTTCCGAAATAAGATATAGGGTCATCCTACGCGGCACACCCTGTACATGTTTACCTTCTCATTGGAATGATAAGTACTTACCTCTGCAGCCTTGTTATCACTATTATCATCAGAATCAGAATCATCTGTATGCTTAATTAATTCATCTGGTTTGTCTACTGTTGCAGAAGTAGAAGGTTGAGGCTGCGACAAATTATTCGATACTTCTATTTCTGCTTCAGGCTTCTGCCTTTTTCTTATAACAAATCTGCATAAAAACAATACCGTCCATATATTTCTGTTTCGATAAGATATATAATCATTGCGATTGCCTTAATTTGTTATTACATATTAATAATTTGGTTTTAGTACTCACTTGTCCATTTTTCTTTACACTAAACAACTTTCTTTACACAATACTCACTCGTTACAACGAAAATCGAAAATTCGAAAATACTTTACGCCAATTGTTCGCACCCGAAGTGGCTATATTGGATGCTTGAAAAGTAACACATTCGTTTTGGTCAAATATAACCTTCACACCCCTGCTTGCGAAACTGACTTACTCTTGCTAGTTGTTTAATGCTTCTACTATAGATGGAGCGGGCGTAAACGTCGCGTCGGCTTGGAGGTGGGCTGAAAACCATCGAGTGAAAATCATAGGATATGCCGATTACTCATTTTGAATTTTAAATGTTTTTTTTATTGGAAGTCTGTTTAATGATTTTTCCGGCAGATTTTCCTTTTAAGTCTGTTCTGTTTGTAACGCTCTAAAATGTACTAGAAATTAAACAAATGTGCTTTTGTATAAAACTTTTGAAAATGTACTAGATTAGTACAATTGTACTAGCTCTGGCAACACTGAGCATTTCGGTGAAATTATAATTTTTTTATTTTTGCCATGTTTTAATGCTTTTTGCCCCTATGTGCGTCTGTACAACAGACCCTACATATATGTTCTGTATACCGTTTTTTTTTCCTCTGGGAGCCGTCAGCACTTAAGCCTTTAAGGCCTATTGTGCTATGACTTCCCAGAGGGGGGGCGGTGGACGGCCAGCACCGTTGGAATCATCCCGGATGGTCCAGGCCCCGGACGGTCCGATGGGGGTCCCCCGTCCGGGCCATCCGGTCGATCATCCAAAGTGCCAGCCGCGTAAGATGCTCCGATCAGCGCTCGTGTGGGCGACACCGACAGCCAGTCCAAACCGTTCAGTCTTTCTGGTGCAATTCGGTCACCCAACCAAGCGCTAATCGCGCACAAGGCTGCTGCTGCCCCACTGTCGAAGGCAGACGCTGTTCATCGCGTCTGTATACCGTTGAGAACGCCTACTTCTCTGCCTGAATACTACATCAAACCTTTGGAGATCTGATAAAGGAGGTCATAATTCCGTTAACAACTATATGTATTAAAAAAAGTTTAACTACTTCAAAAATGTCGACAATAAATATTATATATTTTTTACTTGCAAGTAAGGTGCAAACTATATGCAATCCATTTTAAAGAACACTGAAGTTTAATTATTGTGCACACACGGTTTCGTTTCACTGATGAATAATGAGTTGGTTCAATGCTTGTGAGCTTTTCCAAATCTTCTTTTCAGAGATGGCCAAGCGAGTTCCATCATAAATACGAGTACAGCTATCACGTTTCCTAGAACCAGCATAATGAAAACTGATCTGAGATGATGATATTCAATTCTGATGTCATCGACGTCCACTTGTGCGTCATTGGCTCTAAATTTATTTTGAGCCACGAATCCATGATCCACTATTCGCTGTACGACAAGATCAAAGCTACCGCCTAACAGACCTTTCCTAAACAATATATTCAGCGAGATGTCATTTGATACACCTTTCAAGCACAGTATCTTTTCCTTATTTTTCTTCAATTCTGGTACATTTTCCAACAGATAGTTCTTCTGGCCTTCTAACAAGCAATACGATATGTGATTGGTCACTACTTTGAGTAATCCTTCAGTGGAATTAACTGATTGCTTCCATTTCTGATTGATGGTATCAACTGGGACGTTATTCATATATTTGGATTCATTATCGAATAACGTCCACTGCTGTATGCTGTAATAAGTATCCAAGTTATGCCTGAATATATCTTCTACACTGCTGTATTTCCGATATTTGTAAGAACTAGTTAATATACTAGTCATCTTGCTGTTCAAAATGTTGCCCATAAACATACTCAGATATAGTAACCAGACAAAAAAGTATTTGGCCCGCCATCTCCTAGGAATTCTGTCCGCGCTTACAGTTAGCATAATCCCAAAGCTTCTGAAGCAAGTGTCTGATAAACCTCTATAATACTTATCCTCTGGATACTGTACAAACCAAACGCATATGTTCAGTACGAGGTATGATAACAGAAAAATTATCCAAATTTCTAGTCTAATGTACAAGAATATGCTGATTCCCATTTTTCGAGGAATATTGGGCACACACCATACAATACTTCCGACAAAACCACTCGAATACGGATAGCTACAATCAGCATAGCTACACCTTTCTTCCAGTGTGTGAACTCCTCCAACGATAACGTCAACTTCACCTTCCCTCAGAAGTTTCATTGGTGAAGATATGTTGCCGGAAGTTTTCTTGTGGCAGGTGTATTTCAGAGTTACATTCATTTTGGTAGCTAGCAATTCTAGTAAGTTAATCTCTATACCTTTTATGCCTTTGGGTGTAATCACTATCAAAGGAGGATAATCACGGTACTTTACTCTCAGTGTACACTTATTGAAATGATTATCCTTCTTCTCGATACAATTTCCACTGATATGGCCATAGCTGCAACTGTTGATTTTGAATATTTTTGCAAAGCTGACGTTGCATAAGTGATTCCTTTTGAACGACCAAGAGTATATGTTGAAATTCGTGTAATTATACGGATCAGCTGCAATCACTTTGGTGTAGATTAAATTATTCTGCAACATCATCTTGATTATTTGGTTAACAGCTTTTTTTATACTCGGGCCTACTCCTGAATATACAACAAGAAATTTGGGAGTGGACCTCCAAAAATTCATCCTGGCAAAATGCTGAATATGTTTTTCCCAATCCTTGCTATCTGCAATGTGAATTATGACGGTGCTTGGGGGAATAATTTTTGATTTCTTTGGTATGCCACTGCTTCCAATAAGCACCTTCCTACCAGGCTGTGTCTCCAATTCTTTTAGAAGCATGTTGTCGATATCGTCTGCAGTCATTGTTAAGTACAAAATGTCGTCCGAAAGCCCAAACAGCTCGCCATTATCCAATATGCATCTGCCCAAAGAAGATCCAGATTCTGTTTTACTTGCCAACGACTTAATGATCTCAATGTTGGCTGGATGAACGGCACTTATTTTCAAAGCGATACTGAACAGTAAGCAAGGCCTGATCATTGCTGTGCTTGACATTTCTTCTAATAAGCGTGATTTCGAAGTGTGAGGTAACTGTAGCCACCTCATGCGGTTTACCAGTCCCTTATATCACCGGTTTTCGTTTGAATCATTATCGTTTTTAACGTCCTGCTACTGCATCATTTTAATGGCGATCATAATCAATCATAGCAAAAAAGTACGAACAGAATCATGAAACGTGGCATATGGCTGTCAATAGAAAAATGCAACGCAGCTAAAATTATCTTACTTCTACTTCTCTTAGTTAACTATCATGTCCATATCGATCCTGTAAAAAGCTTTTTTACTGCAACAGTCATTATTATTAAATTCTCGTATTCCTTGGCTGGATTCTAGAAAATACAGAGCTTTAAGTATTTTCCGAACACAGACAAGAAGGTATCGTGTTTGAGATCATTTTCGAATTCGAGATAATATTTTCTATGGGCGTTTTAACATACACTAAAACTCCTGCGCCGTCTGTGGAGCTGAGTGAGGACTTTTAAGGCTCGGTCAAACAGAGGGCGGTCTAGAACGCGGCGTCCCGGCGTTCTCTTACGCCGCGTTACAGCATCCCGTTGTTTGTACCAAGCAGGCCTGTTTGACGGGTTGAGCAAAAGCGTTACGCCAATTCTTGACAAGATGTCTAGTGATTCAGATATAGATGAACTCAAGGCCCGGTCAAACAGAAGGCAATCTAGAACGCGGCGTTACGGCGTTTGTTTGTTTGATCGGGCCTTAACTTCTTTGCACTATCGCAAAAAGTAACTAGTGACTGATAATGACACTGACCTGTTAACCTCAGCTGTTTAACTTAGCCGTTATATCTTCTTTCAGGAGTATGTTTACATATTTATATCAGACAGCAATGTCACTACCAAAAATTACTACACCTTTTCTAGCTGTAGTTTATAAAGCGTCAAGTGATAATTCAAAACGGTCAAGTTAATTTTCCAACTGGTCAATTGTAAATTCAAACTGACGGGTATAAATTACACTTGACAGTTTAAAGTTACAAGTGACGAGTTCGCAAATAGTGCTATTTTCCCACATACACAAAAAAATGTTTATTGTACTAAAAACAAGAGAAATATATAGTCTAGCATACTTTAGATGGAATGCAATACTATGCAATACTAAAAATCTAGTCGGATGTGCTTATCTGTACTGTACTCTCGCAAGTAGTTTCTGCTAATCCCCCTTATATCGTATTTCTACGTAAGCTCACCGGAAAGAGATCGTACACCATCCGAAAGTTAAAAAAAATCATACCTCCTGATGAAATATCTTGGGTTGTATACACAAATATGTGGTTCTTTTAAAATTGTAATGAAACTTCGATAGTGTGTCCATGTCTTCCGTGGAAGTATTATATTTGTTAAGGACTTTTCAGGCTGACAACAACTTTTAATTTTACTTTATATACAAAACATTGTCTTAACATAGTACCATTGACGTCACACTTTTCATATTCTTTATAGAAACACTTCTATCCAACAGCTCTGTACATTGCTGCATAGGAGAAAGACCCCCTTAAGACCTGAAAGAAACAGGTTTTATATTAGCATTTCTTTATTTTGAAAGCTGCAGCTTAGAAAAAGAATCATCTTTGAAATATCCACAGATATACAGGGTTATTCACGTTATTCGACACGGAGCATTATGGCTAAAGTATTTGATAAAACAGAAAATAATAATCTGGGATGGATAGAGACCCATAAAGGCTACATTTTAAAAATATTTTCATGTTATACAGGGTGTCCCAAAAACACGAAGTGTATCAAAGTTATGCTTTTTTAAATGGAACACCCCGTATATTATTGCATATTCAGATTTCTTGGTGAATTCTAGTGTGACTTTATGTATCATATATGCGACCTAAAGCGAACCGTTTAGGTGTAAATCACCATTTTCGCTGTAAGTAGATATCAGGAAAAAATTGAATATCGCAGAGATTATAAAATATGGAAGGCTCTGACTTTGCTGTATTACTAAGCATAAAATGCGTCAGCTTTGATGAGACTGTCAAATTTAAATTACGTTTATGCTTGGAGAAATCGGTCGATGAATTAAGGAAACTTCGATCAGCGATAACTTGATTTTTTCAAATAGGAATGCCTAATTTTTTCCATACGGTTAAACGTAGAATTTGATAGCCTTTCTAATGATATAAGGTTGTGACCATCAATCTCTCGTAGTTTTCATTTAATTTTAAATTTTCAAAAAAATCGGCGTTTTTCAATATGCCTACCTATAAGCAACGAAGAAGGCCATGAAATATAAACAAAAACCTGTTCAGGTAGAAGAAAACAACTAACTTAGCTGAAAAATACACACGAACTAGACTAAAGGGACAAAATTATAAAAATTACTCAAAACAAACAAAGTCTACCCAGAAACAACGGCGGTAACATATCTTTGGTCAAAGAGAAGCTGAAGTATGGCCGAAATTGATTTGTTCACGGCCTTCTAGCTACTGCAATGTACTAGAGATTGGCAATTTCCAAAACTATGAAAAATTTTGAAATAAAATAAAAACTACTAGAGAATGTTGTAAGCAGCTTATTATTTTCATAATAAAATTTCACATTTAATGATATAGAAAAGTATGCAATTCTATCAAAACTCAAGTCAAAAGTACCTCTGACTGGAGTTCTGAAAATTCTTTAGTACCCATTAGCAAGGTCGCAGAAAATGGAGAATGAATTAAAATTTGTTCAAATTATAAAACATAACTTAAATGGCAGAAAATTTAAATCTGATTTATCAGTATTCCTTTTCTGCAATATTGCTAATAGATATTGAAAATAGAAGGGCTCCATTCAGAGGTATCGACTTCGACGCAAATTAGTACTTTTGTACACCATTACATATGATTGATAGTTGCGTTCTGGAGCAACAGTCGCGGGTTGTTTCTGTTTCATATTAGGGTTTTTAATTGTCTTGGAAATTTTTAACCCCTAGTAAATTGCGGTAGCCTGTAGACTATAAAAAGTATCTATTACTGTCATACTCCAGCTTCTCTTTGACCTTAGAGATGTTATCGCAGTTGTTTCTGGGAGAGTTGATTTGTTGTAAGGAATTTTTATAATCTTGTCCCTTTAGTCTAGTTAGTGTTTATTTTTCAGCTAAGTTAGTTGTTTTCTTCTACCTGAATAGATTTTTGTTTATATTTCATGGTCTGCTACGTTGCTTATAGGTAGGAAAATTGAAAATCGCTGATTTGTTTGAAAATTTAAAATTAAATGAAAACTACCAGAGATTGATATTCACTACCCTATATTATTAGAAAGGCTATCAAATTCTACGTTTAACCGTATAAAAATATTTTTCCAAATTTTCCAAATTTTCCAATTTTCCCAAACTTTCCAAATTTTCAGATTTTCCAAATTTTCCAAATTATTAAAATTTTCAAAATTTCACAAACTTTCCAAATTTTCCAAATTGTCCTAAATGTACAAATTTTCCAAACTTTCCAAATATTCAAAATGTTTTCAAAATTTCCAATTTCAATCAAACGCCGTAGGTTTTTATTCTTTGTTCTGGCCATGCTTTCCTTTATTTTACAGCTAATTATGCTTTTACACTCACAGCCTCTGTGACACAACTGCCAAAATAGCATATCATGGACAAAACTGCTGATATGTATTGCACCAAAGGAAAGAACTCGGGATCAGTATAGTCCATCAAAGATAAGACAAACAAGTTAGAAGCCATCGTGCAGAGCGACGTTATGACTTGGAATAGCGTTACTAATGTAAATACATCTTCTATCTCTACACACGTTCTGAAATGTATAACAGTAGAAATTAGAACCTTACCTATAGCTGTGACGACAGCAACTCTATCAGTTCATTGAAAATCCCTCAGCAATCTCTCAAAGAATATTCAAATAATTGCTATGGTGGTTTTTGAACACAGCTGCTTGATAATAAATATTGTACTAAAATTGTTACAATGTTTACTTTATTCAGGGTGGAGCATAAGAACCAAGTGTTTTTAGTTTGAGTAGTACTCAAATATTAGAAAAGGGAGGAGCGCGCGGTTTACTACAATTCATTCCTTGACTCAAACCATTTCACTTTCTTACTTGCCACTTGCCATCGTGGAGCGGTAGACGCTAGAACAACGTGTGGCATATGGCGTGGCATCATTGGCCCATATTTTTTTGGAGAAAATGGGGTCACGGCAACAGTAACATCTGAACGTTACATTCATATGGTGAATACCTTTTCCATACCTGAATTGCAAAGAAGAGGTGTGGATATCAAAGATTTGTTGTTCCAGCTAGATGGGGCCATGGCACACACCGCCAGAGCGCGCCATAGCTGTTCTTCGCCACCTGTTTCCAAATCGTTCAATTTCGAGGCAGGGAACGAAAAAAAAACCTTATTTTCATTCTTCTTCTCCTTCTTGATTTTGTTATTCTGCATATTCTTCTTCTTCTCCTTCTTCTTTTTTAAGAACTGACTGTATTAGACTACAATTGTTCAACCCTTTTTTAGTAACTTTTGATGTTGTGATTTATATTTTGTACTGTATGGTGGGAGGTTTAGCTTCGTAATGGCGTTGTGAAAAGGGAAATGCTTTGGCAGAAATGCTACCTGTTACGACTTCAGTCCATACTTCTTCATCATCCCTTTCGGCAGTGAGAAGACTGATAATTTTCTTGTTACTTCGAGTATTCTTGCTTCACGAAGCTCTAGTATTCTTAGGAAGAATGTCCAGATCATGGGCTATATTTTTTCTTGGCATTTTGAGGTCAAGAATCAGATGTCAGGGTTTAAGAACGTGGAGAACTAATGAGGCCTTAAAAAAGCCTTATTTCCATTCTTCCTCTCCTTCTCTTTCTTCTCCATTATGTTGTTCTTTTTCTCTTTTTTCGTTTTTAAGAAGCGGCTGTGTATAAGACTACCATTATTCAACCTCTTTTCAGGAACCTTTGATGCTGATAAACAAACAGCTGTTGCAAAAAGGGCATGCCATAACCTGGTGATAGTGATCTACATTATGTACTATATGGTGGGAGGTTCAGCTCACATCACAGCGTTGTGGAAGCTAAACTCTGCTCAGAAGGGGAAGTACTTTGACGGAAACGCTACCTGTTACGACTTCAGCCCGTACTTCTTTGTCATCCCTTTTAACACTGAGAAAACTGATAGTTGCAGGTATGCTTTCATAATGATGAATGCGGGGTTCTCTGTGCTTGGAATGTATCTAGCAGGTATGAACTTGTGACGAATGGTTTTAACATCCTTTTTATTAGCTTCCCCAATACAACCAATTCAATAAGTTTGTGCATATCAGGTTTCTTTGTAATATTTTTTATTAAGTTAACTTACATATTGCTTTTGAATGAAATCGAAATTTTTCCCTCCCAACACCGATAGGTGATGATATTGTGATCGCTAAAATTTTCTATTCTGAGATGATACGCGTTTTGGGCGTTTTATGATATCTACATAACGAAAATCTACGTCACTCATTTTCATAGGTCTGTCTGCCTGTCTATCGGTGTCTGTTGGCGCTTTTGTAACCTCGTAATCTCAATAACCGCTGCATGGATTGTCAGGAAATTCGGATAGCCATATGTTGTTGGGTCTGGGTAGGTAGCGCTCTTATAATTTTAAAAATCGGTTCATGGGCGGTGGAGAAAAAACAATAAATTTCAAATATCCCTCAAACTCCGTTTTTAAGCGTTTTAAGGGTTACCGATCTTTTCTACTTTTTTTGGGGTGGGGGTAAAATTGGGTGGTTTAGTGTGGGGGGTTGAAAACTGAAAAAATTGTTGTATTCACAATAGATTCTTCGTTGAGCTAGAGGCATTTTAAGTCCACCCGAATATTACCTTGTCTATTACAGTAAACGAGGGAGAATTTTCTGGTGTATACGTACGGGTATTGCTTTAGACCATTCTGTATTGCGTAACCTGGCAATCATTGAATTGGTTTTGATGAAATTTTGATGCACTATTAGTGGCAGTGGTAGTGGCGTGTGGTTCTGTTGTCGGTTTCTGTTGAACAATCTGGAGTATTTGACCAGGCACATCTTCCAGGCAAAAGCAGTACGAATAAAGCCTTTGTATTAGATAATGCAAATCTATCATTCTAGTGTCAGTTATCTGTAGATTCATCTGCGCCTGGTGACAAGGCAATTCTGGTATAAAACAACAGAAATCGCTCATCTCTAAGACCATGTGAAGTTGTAGAGGAGGATATAATATCTGATCCAGTTGAAGTTGAGGAAGCTTATATCAGTGAATCAGTTCCAAATGACGTCAGCGGTTCAGCAATCATCTTATTGAAAATTTGGAGTCAGTGATATAAAAAGGCTGACAAAGAAGATGCCTGTTCAAATGAAAAAACGCGGTCGTCCAAAAGAAAAAGACAAGGAAATTATCATAGAAAAAGAAAAGAAGTACTGTAACGTCTGTGAAAGGATCCCATAATGTTGCATCATTTGTTTTTCTGGGTATAGTTTTTAATAGAGTCTAGAACCAGACACCAAATTATAAATTTCATTGACAATTCGAGGAGCATCCTTTAAAATTGCATTTTATTCAATATTACAAATCTTCAGGAGAAGCAAAGAACAAGTACAGAGAAACCAAATCATAGAGGAAAAAAGATTAGGGATAATACAATCAAATGAAAGAAAGTTGAAACACAACTTGTAAACATTAAAAAAACTGTTGGACATAATGCATTTTGTTTGTCTAATTTGAGTTTCATTGTTAAGTAGCAAAAACAATAATTTGGAAAATATTTGCGGCATATTCGAATGGAACAACAAAATATAATAGTATGAGTAGACGATAATAAACTTTTTTAATGAAATCATTTTGATTAATCTCAGCGCATTCAAAAACATCCAGTTCTATTCCAGTTCCATACATCACTAGTTTGGCAGTCTTTTCAAGTGTTTCTATTATTTCAGCTCCCGAACGAACAATATACAAAAATAAAATCGCAATTAAAATGCTTTTTATCCATGGACTTAAGTCAGTTTGCTTGTCCAAGTACGATTGCCTACCGAATAGCACGGACAATAAATGCATTTTGTCTATCTTATTGTTTGATCATAGGAATGCAGCGCCGCCTCTAACTTAAATATTTAAAGTTTAGACAAAATGCATTTTGAAATTCTGCTCCTCATAGCAGAACCTTTAATTTAACGAGCAACATACTGATGAAGCTGTTGGAACGTCATGTCGTTGGGGTACCGTTTGGCGGCAGTTTAAGTACAGCGATTACAAAGCCGTCAAATACGTCACATCTGTTAACGGCATTTTAGTAGGCTGCCGTTGAACGGCAGTTTAAGTACAGCGAAAAAAAATTAGGCTTTGCCATTTGAAAAAATCAAGTTATCCCTGATTGATGTTTCCTTAATTGATCTACTCATTTCTCCAAGTACAGATTTAATTCAAACTCGACCGTCTAACATAAGCTGACGCATTTCATGCTTAGTAATAAGGCAAAGTCACAGCCCGCTAAGTTTTATAACAGCAGCGATATTTAATTTTTTTCTGACATCTACTTAAACAAAAAATTGTGATTTGCACCCCAACGGTTTGATTTAAGTCCTATGTGTGATACAAAAAGTTACACTCAAACCGACCAGGGAATCTAAATATGCAATAATATACAGGGTGTTCTATTTAAAAAACATAGCTTTGATATGTCACGCTTTTATTAGACACCCTGTATAAAAGTCATTATTTTTAGAATGTAGTCCAACTCGACCTACATACACTTGCGAAGTCGATTTTTCGAAAAGTGGTACTGCTTGGTCACAAACGTCCGAGGCGTTGAGCTTGACTCACCCTGTATAGTCTGAGGTCCACTTGAAACCTTATCGTACGGACCGAAAGACGGACCGACAGACGGACCGACAGACGGACCGACAGACGGACCGACAGACGGACCGGCAGACGGACCGACAGACGGACCGACAGACGGACCGACAGACAGACCGACAGACAGACTGATACTGAAAAATTTGAAGGACTACCGTCCGGCAGTCGTATTGTTACTTTTGACTTTGATGGAAATGACTACTGTTTTATACTATTAAAGGTGAAATTGCGTTCTGAAAATATTAGATTGACAGCAATCGCTGAAAGTTTTGCTTTCATTTCAAGGTTTTTAGTTATTTTGGAAATTTTTTGTCTCTAGTCTGTTGCGGTAGCTAGAAGGCTGTAAAAATTATCCATTTCTGTCGTACTCCAGCTTCTCTTTGATCTTAGACATGTTTTTATTGCCGTTGTTTCTGGTTAGAGTTGATTTGTTGTAGGGAATTTGTGGTGACTGTTTTTAAAAAATGTCGAATACATAATTATAACATGTGGCCATCATGCTAGTTACAGTTAATTTGGGTGCAGATAATATGACTGCAATTACAAAACCACAATACATTCGACTCGATATTACCTATGTCCTAACAAGAAAACGTATTTCTTCATAGAAATGAAGGTACTCTGAAATGGATTATAAAGCATGGTTTCGATTCAACGAGAGGTTGTAATTGAATTGAAGCACTCATTGAAATTCAAGAACACTCAATGTTAGTATTGGATTGATCATAGGTCTCATTAGAATGAATATAGACCATTTTGAATTTATCAGCTTACGTGCAATTGCTTTGAACCTGTGGAGTAGATTGTGTGAATGGCACTGATTTGAAACAACTGTAAATATGAATGCCCTCCTAGCATTTCGCCAGTACGAGTCGTGAAGAAACGTTGCTCGAAAGTGGGAATAAATTCTGACAGACGATGGCCTTAAAACTTTGAACAACGTCTTGGAGCTCTCTATAGACGAGGCCTCGGAAGTAATATTTTTTCTCGACTGATAAATGATGCTAGATAAACTGCAGTTGATTCAAGTGAAGCATATGACCATATTTATGCGTGTTTTATAACTTCTCGTAAGCGCATTTTTCTCTTTTCTGAGCAGTGGACTGCAAGTATTCGGGTAGATTTGTATATTTTTTGCTTGCTGTACATACAGTTTGTAAAAGAAATAATTTTTGTACTTACTCTGATTATTATTTATAAGTTGCCATACCATTTCCATCCGTTCCATCCCTTAGTTCCACCCAACGGTTCCACCGGATCACTCTTAAAGTTAAAGGCCTTTAAGCAAAGGATATAGGGATACAAACAGACGTTACAGTGGCGTAGCTTGGGGTTTGAGGATCCACGCCAAAAAAAGTGGAGGTAATTTCTACAATATTTAAGACATATTAGGACTTATCGAGTACGCTAAAGTGTTGTACCTTTTCGAGTCTGCTATATAGTGCCGAGGCTTGAGCGCTTATGAAGGCAGAAATGGATAGACTGGAGGCTTTCAAAAGATGGTGCTATAGAAGAATGCTGAGGATCCCTTGGACTGATAGGGTCTGAAATATGCAACTACGACAGAGAATCCAAAAAGAGGAAGAAATAATTAACACCCTCAAAACGAAAAAACTAGAGTACCTTGGTCATATTATAAGGGGAACCAAATATACTCTATTACAAAACATTATGGAAGGTAAGATCAAGGGCAAGAGAAGCCAAGGAAGAAGAACCTCTTGGCTGAAAAGCTTGAGGGATTGGTTTGGGATGACCTCAAATCAACTATTTAGAACAGCGGCAAACAAAGTTAGGATTGCCATGATAATATCCAACTTCCGCTAGGATATGGAGCTTGAAGAAGAGGACGAAGAAGAAGAAGAAAGACTTACCTGCGGTACTAAATTACGACGTGGTTAGTGCAATATCAGCACTGAGGCTCACGGTTGATACTCAGATTTACATAAAATAATTCCAAAGACAAATCGGCAACCACCATGCATATCCTCTCCTGAGAACCGGAAGTAAAGCTTCCTGAAGGTAATTATGATGAGGAGCGGTAGACGCCATTTTTCCGCAAACTACCGCGCATTTCTGTTGTACTGACCCTCAATTCTGACTTGAGATCTAGGAGCAGTACAAAATAGAAATTGGAGGACCTCTGTTGCTTTCCAGCGTTTTATTTATTGAGAGAACTTGGTTTTCTATTAAATTCCTGAGGCATCATCTTTGAGAAGTTCAAAATAGTTTCTGAAATATCTGATAGTGTTTGGAAAGTATAAGGTTTACCACAACACCACAGTGCTAATAAGGATTTTTTAACAACCCCTAAACAAATAGGTGCATGTAATCAAGAGGAATGTTATCTATTATGTTACCAAATGGGATTTCCTCTAAAACCGATATACCAGTGTGGCGTTCTTCTTGAATTTTTAACCTAAACTCACTGTCTGATCGTAAATTAATTCTACTAGTATCAGGAAAACAAACAAGATTGTTACCATACTCACCCTCTATGCTACATTTGGAACAGGATGCGTAGCCAAAATGACCTATAGTATGGGTGACAAATACCTTTGTTGGAGCATCATGGCTATGCTGGCCTTTAATCGAACAGAGAAATGTGTGTCATCTATTAATATACAATTTCTGATGAGTTGTAGTGCTTCTGTCACAAAATATTGGAGAAATTCATTGCAGTCCTTAAGTTTTTCTAAGCCATGATATATTGCCACAATATCAGTAAAATCGCTTCCATCAAGGCTGCACATTGCACAATATTCGACATACCTGACTACGAAATTTTTGATGATGGTACACCGTCAATATTAATTTACCTTTATGTCTAAGCCTCTTTGAATCTTACCTGGACAAGTACTATACAAAAATTCTATGCACCTTTGCAACCCAAAATGATAATATTCATCAGGGTGAACCTTCTTTAACAACTTAAAATCTCTACAAGTGCCCAGTAAAGTACATGCATCTGAAGGTGATTCAGGAAAACTTCAGCAGATCATTTACCAATGAATGTGCGATATTGTGTTGCACAGCCCATGTAGGAAGAAACTGTTGATGAGAGACTGATAATTGAATTGTCAGAGGAGGATTTGTTTGCCTATTGTTATTACTAGATAAGGTTTCAAATGTATTTGATGAATCACTGCCGCAACTGATTGAGGTATCAAAGTTGGGGAAACAGGAGGCTCAACAGTTTTCATCTTGTGAATCACAGTTAGGAGTGTTAGGCCCGTTATCAACATGCATATTTGACAAAGAATTTAACAAAGCTTTTCTATTGGATGTTATTTAGCAAAAGCTTTCTATTGGGTATTGCGGGCTAGGTTAATAAATATCGTCCAATAGTATTTTATTATCAATATTGAAAGCAAAACGTCAAAACTGGATGACACTTTTCATCAAACTATTGTTGTAACAAGTGTATATTTGTTGCAACATAGGCAATGAATGAAGTTTGGGGCTTGAGACGAAGTCAACGATCGAAATAAATATCTTTTTGAATGGTTGAAATTAGATCACAAATCCCGGTAAAAAAGTACCGAATCCCAAATCAAATATGTATCGTTGAGGCGATTCCTTCGCCGAGATGGCGGGTGGCCGAGTGGTATGGTGTTCGACAACGCTTGCCTGTTTTGTTTTTTTTTATCACAAAAAAAATTATTCAATACCCTAATTTTTTGTCATCATTATCATTTATCAGAAGAAAAAACCAGCCATCAAATGTATAGTTTTTGCGGAATCTGATTGGTTGAAATTAACAATTGTTAAACTTTTTAGTAAACAAGAAAATGCAATTTTTCACCCATTTAGGGTGGAAAATCAGACTGGAAAAGATACTAGATGGTTCATACTGGTCGGTGGTATATAAAGCATGTCATTTTTAACCTTTTTGAGGTAAACTTCAAGAGAAATCAATAGTTTTCAGAGTACTTTGACAGATGCATGTCCTTGAACGGGCTGCTCTGATTGGTCAAAATATTTATTTAGGTTAGACATAGTTTTAATTACATGAACGTACTTACCTTAAAAACTCCTGCTGGTAAAATAACAAAAAGTTATATAAAACACAGATCACTCTATGCTGCGATTAGAGTTCATGAAAGTGTTTTTTTATGGAAACTTCCATGAGGACAACTAGCTGTGCTGTCTTGGAGGCACTATTGGCCTTGCTGCCTCTGCATCTCTGGGTAAAAAAAGAGGCGATGTCGGCCTGCACAGACCACACCTGAATAGTGTGATCCGTGGAGAATAATATCCCGATATCAGTAGAGGGAGAATGTATGTTCTGGGGGGGTCAATGACCGAGCAACCTTGACCTACATGAGCAACCTTGACCTTTGACCTCTGACCTCTGAACTTTGACCTCTGACCTTTGACCTCTGACCTCTGAACTTTGACCTCTGACCTTTGACCTCTGACCTTTGACCTCTGAACTTTGACCTTTGACCTCGTGACCTCTCAACAAACAATAAATTCTCAACTGGGAATACAGGTGGCTACAACGCCATGTATATAGAATTTACTATAAGTGAAATAAGCGAGAGAGATGTGGAAATATGTGCATCTCAAATTAATGCTTAAGCGTTCGTCATATAACAAAGGTCGTCCAGACGCCTTTTCGCAGTAGGCGATCACCCAACTGGTTTTGCGCCGTCGGCTTGAAGAACGAAGACTAATTAAATTCAACTGTTCGATATGTTATAGTACAGTCTATGTAGGTCTGACATCCTGTGTAAATGTGTTTGAATAAGAGAGATGCTATTGTTCGGCAAAGTGGGAAAGATACAGGATGGCCTTCAAAGGGTAACACGCTCCAAAGCGGGCTACCTAGTCGAGTTTGGAGGGGGATAGGAGTTATATTCACGTTGTATCAAGCTTTTCGCAGTTCGTTATTCGCACCCAGTAGACATGGACGATCTATATGTGGTAATCGAGGACGGACGTCTGAGCCCGATCTCCTATGACTCTACCCAGAGTACATTGGTCTTCCCTGCTCAGAATGCTCCTGTACAGGTCGGAAATGCCCTCCTGCACGAACTGGAGGAAGATCTGGCCGACTTGGAGGAGAGTGAGGGAGAGGCAGCTGATACGGACCAGGAAGAGGACACTGACGCGGAAACGGAAACAGATGAGGAGATCGGAGACCTGCAGGAGGAAAGCAACGATTCGGCTTATTGTAGCGATGAAGGTTTTTCATAACTGTAAATATATTAATTGTAAATACACCAATGTAAATAAACCAATGTAAAGAGATCGTCTGTCATTTATTACTGATATGCTTCAATGCAACCTGGTTAACAGCGAATTGAAAACAAATAGTAGAATAAAAGGAAATCAATTAAGTTGTGGCAGTGAAAGAACAAGTCATAAGTGAGTTTGCTAAGGGGCAGCTGAAAAATAGTACCCAGAATAGATCAGTGTTCTGTTGTGATTAGAAATAATAAGTGGGTATATTTCTGTGCAAGTGAACAACAGCGAGCTATCAATAAAACACAATCATGTTACTATTTTGTTTTTATTTCAAATACGGTTTTACTCATATCTTCTCTAACTTACAACCCTTACACAAACACTAAGTTCGGGCGTTTTACGACACGCTTTTACACACCTGGCTCTTACACGTTTTCCACAATAAAGACATTTTGCCAACCGCATATCGTGGGCATGGAACTGCTTGGTGTACGCAGTATCCCACACACTAAATATGGCATATCTTGCTGCTGGTAGACATTGCTCGCACACTATCGAACCTTTATCTCTGCTTCCAACAAAGCTATATTCTTGACACATTTCTTGATTCCATTCAATGCCTCTGGAATACGCTTCTACTATAGCAATGCTTTCCACATATACGTTATTCCCAGTTACTGTACCACACATCACATCTATCAATCCGTATGGATGTCGCTCAATCTGGCTGTTCTGCAATTCTTCCCATTTTATCAGATGATTTCCATTCATATTCAAATCTGTTTGACACGCTGTATTCCTCGGACATACTGTAGTAGTTTTTCTCAATACTTTCGTCACATCTGAGGGGTCGCTACTCATTGCACTGGAGCAACAGCGTTTCCGTGCTGACACCTGTTACACATAAGCTCTCCCAACTGGTTACCACACGTATTGCGCAGCCACTGGTCTTCGACTTCTCTTGAGAATGGTTTGAGATACAACTAAGATTTGCAAAGCGTCGTCACCACAACACCATCACCCCCTCCCCCCAACCTCAAGTTGTTTAACTGGTAAGGTTGTTAAACTTTCTAGGACAGTCAAAGCATAATTATGTCCCCCCCCCACCCCCCGTGTGGGGAGGTATGGAGAGATACAACTAAGATTTGCAAAGCGTCGTCACCACAACACCATCACCCCCTCCCCCCAACCTCAAGTTGTTTGACTGGTAAGGTTGTTAAACTTTCTAGGTCAGTCAAAGCATAATTATGTCCCCCCCCCCCGCCCCCCGTGTGGGGAGGTATGGAGAGATACAACTAAGATTTGCAAAGCGTCGTCACCACAACACCATCACCCCCTCCCCCCAACCTCAAGTTGTTTAACTGGTAAGGTTGTTAAACTTTCTAGGTCAGTCAAAGCATAATTATGCCCCCCCCCCCCCGCCCCCCCCCCGTCTGGGGAGGTATGGAGGGGGCTTTAGTGTGGGGAACTTAGAACATAAAAGGCAGAGTTCTTGTCAATGAAAAACATAGTGCAGAGTCAACTGATACAGTAACACATCTAGCAGCGAAATGGACTTCACTACAGAGTCAAACGGTCCTTGCGACTCCACGTCTTGGATACAGCACCAAGAAGATAGTTCCAGCATATGGAGTGTGGAGACTGCGGTACCGGATGATGGGACACCCGACCAATCACATTGGGCGGTGGCGAGGCCACCGATGGACCATGGACCATGCGACTCCACAACACAGCCGCTGGGGTTCCTGCTGTCTACTATAGACAGCTCATCAGATAACAGCGACGGTGATGATCCTGATCGTACAGATGGTCCATCAAACCATAGAGGTGTGCGAGTGTACCTACCGTTTCCCATAGATAGCGAGGAGGAGACATGAGGCGCTATTTGGAAATTACAATGAGACGTAGTTCTGGGAGGAGCTCCGTGAGGTAAATGTTAAAAACTAAATCTATATAGATAAATCATGTGTGTTTCGTTGGTTTCAGATAGGACGGAGCCCCTCCCACTGTGGCAAGAGAGGACTGCCACCTCCTCGTGGTTCTTGCTGGGTAACGCCGAGAGCAGTCCAACCGAATTTGTTGGGGATACATAAGGTAACATAAAAACATCTTCGATACCCCCCCTCCCTCAACCACCCCTACTCACATACATGTTTTCTCTTTTGCAGAGATATAAGGTGAATGATATGAGTCGTTGCAGCAGTGAGTGACGGAACATGGAGAAATACATCTGCAACCGATGCAACAACATGTTTACAACGAAGTGGAATCTGAAGCGACACCAGGCGACCAGCTGTAACGTATCAGAGGAGCCGCCATCCAAGAGGACACGTGTGAAGACAACCGCGCGGGTCAAGCAACCAGCAACAAAAGGTAATATATAAGTGTGAATACAATTAAACAACTTTTGCACTCAAATAGGGAACACATGTCGATGAGCTGTTGAAAAATCATTGTCAAATCAATGCCAATCAAATTGTCACAACGTACCAAAAAATCAGTCAATCTTAGGAAAAATGAAAGACGAATATGCAGGCAAAGTACTGGCGGCATTCTACGGAACAGGGGCCAAAGCATACTGCATTGACTCTATCGATGAGGTATGCAAAAAGGCTAAAGGAATTACCAAAGCCAGCGTAGACAATCAGTTGGATATAATCCACTACAAAACTATTGTGGAAGGCTCCAAAAACCAAGTGTATTGTATGATGTATGTGTTTAAATCTGAATCACATACCATCTATACAAACTATATAAAAAAAGTGGCACTAACAAATCGGGATGATAAACGTTACTTAATTCCAGACTCAACAAGTACATTGGCTTGGGGTCATAAAGATATCGCCTTTCACGAAACTCCTCAGGAAGAACGCTTGGAGTTGCTGCTTCACCTACTCAATGAAGCGATGGCACAAGACAATGATGAACCGCGGTGACTCCTTCCCCACCATGTATTTTCAGTGGTTAGAGGAAGGGGCTATAGCTATTTAAGCTCTACGTCAGGCTGAGCACAACATAGTCCCAGCCATGGGTGCGCAAATGTATTTCACACTGTTTTCGCAGTTGTGCAGCGCTCAAGTTGCGGTGATCAATAAGTACATACGAACAATTGTGCGAAAAGTTCCCACTGATGATGAAATACACTTATTCACATCGCTGTTGGATGAAGTGGTAGTGCCCGATGAAGCCTTTCAATGGATCGCGGAATCCGACGCTTGTAATGCTGAGGTGATGAAAGCTATTATAGCACGAAAACTTCACCTAGATCATGTAATAAACGATACTATGGCCGCACTGCACGGTGCACACTATACCAACATCAGTTTGCATGGTTTGAGTAAGATATTCACTCAGTTGTTAAATCCTCCGACAATATATGAGCAGCATTATATTTTCACTTTATTAAGTGGAAAGGCAAGTGAAGATATAAATGAAGTTTTTCCTGTTGCAAATATTGAAAACAATTATCGAACAACTTTAATACACGTGGATACAACGATGTGCACACTTGGATATATGGCAGATGTGGTACTATTTGAACGTTTTGTTGATGTGATTACGCATATGGGTATCACATTCGTGTTTGATCCACGAAGCAAAGAGGAACATAAATCGCTTATTCAATGGTTACGCAAAAATATTGAAAAGGGTATCAGAGGCGAGGGCTCTTTAGGGTGGACATGTGGTCGGTGTAGTTTGAAATGGCCGTCAACTAACCTGGATGACTATCTGGATGCACTCAAAATTTTACATAAATTTCGTACAAACAATGATTCTTCAGAGATGGATGGGTGGAAAATCTGATTTGCCGTGAATGTGTGCGTGTAACTATATGTAATTCGGTTTGTCCTATTTAGTATACTCCATGTCAGATATTTCGATTATGTTACTCACAAGTATGTTCAGATATATTTCAGATTTATATGTTTACGCAATGTGCTGTGTTTTATGTATTGCTGCTTGATCTTTGTACACACTGGTTGTCGTTGTGTATCCCCAATAAATCAGAATTAAAGTTAAAAAATGACTGTTTCCTTTCTATACACATACACATGCGCAGAACGCAAGGTGGAGGGGAGAATATGAAAGGTATAAAGTAGCGCACGCTAAGGTGTACTCCAGTGTAATCAACGTATCTTTGAGCAGTGCGCCATGTTTGCCAAGCAGTCCAGTGCCGTCAATGAGCATAGTGAGAAGAGTGCTTCAGGCTCCAAGCGCCCGAAATCGCTAATCACGATCAACGAACGGTGTTATCCGCTGAATCCATCCAAATCCAAATTCATAAGTGTCGGCTTAGCGTACGAGTGGAGCTTTCAACCTATCATTATCATCAGAGGGTGTAGAAATGATTGTGCAACGTTCACCGAATCTGAGTGGTATGAATTATTGGAATATGAAGGGGTGTTGGTGAACTATTTTCATTGTGTAGAGGAGTTTCAGCCCATTGTACATGGCACGTTCACAGTCATGTTCGAAAAGTTCAAAGATATGCGCACAATCAAACTACAAGATCGTTTTAAGAACATTGTTTATCTGGGTTTAGAGAGTGTGCTGAACATGATTGAAATGACTCGATTGATTGCTTATACCATAAACACCCTGAAAGGTCAAGAATTTGCAACATACTTCAATAGCCTACTGAGTGAAGTGCGAGCTACACCACTAGATGTACGGGACTTTGTTGCTGATCATGTGGCTGACATACCAAGGTCCGAAAACGTGCGATCCATGATGGAGCTAGCGTATCGACATCCAGATCTCCCAGAGTTTCAGAAAGCCGCTACGTTGTCGTATCACCATCCTACTATACCACATATACCACACCGCAAATGTTAGGTGTGAACTGGCAAATAAATGATACAAAGATTCAACTGTAGTTCTTTTATTTCTGTTACAAAAACTGCGCTACACTTGTAGATTACACATATAAGTCAGACTTGTTAATCCAGGCATTATGTGTCTTATCTAAACCTAAAAATTTCACATACACCTTTGAACCTTTACGTCTTAACACTTTTTCCACGAGATATAAATCAGGATATTTAACTTTTTGAAGTTCCTCAATGTAAAAGGTCCCAAAAATCTCTTCATCATTCTGATCTTTCAACAAATAGGTCCTTGGATTCGTCTGCTGCACTTTTCGAATTGTAAAAATTTCATTGGACCAATTTGGTGTATAACCTTTGGAGAAGGCATGTCGGTACTTGCTGATCCTAACGCTGTCACCAGTCTTATACTTTGGCGTCCTAGGGTCGACCGTTTTTAAATGACTGTAGCTATGTAGTAGCACTTGCTTCTCATTCCGCAAATTCACATCTTTCGGTTTCAGTCCCGTTGTTCGATGTTTTGTGTTGTTATAATCGTGAACCACTTGCTGCAGTAGAGGTAGCCATTTATACGACCCCTGTAAGCTGAATGCTCGCCACATACGATTTTTTAATGTACGATTTAGTCGTTCAACGATACTGGCTTTCAAATTAGAATATGTGCTATAATGATTAATGTTGTATTGCTTCATTAGTGATTGAAATTCCTTGTTATAAAACTCTTTTCCCATATCGGTTTGTATATGTTTTGGGAGATGTTGCATCTGAGATAAAATGGTTTTCATAGCCTCCGCTACGGCTTTACTAGTTTTTGTTTTTACCGGGCGAGCCCATGCAAATTTACTAAAGGCATTAATCACTACCAGAATATAACGGTATCCTTTGTTAACTTTTGCATATGGCAACATTTCCACCAGATCGGCCTGCACCAGATCTTTGAGACCTCGAATAATGACTTTGCGCCGTTGAAAGTTTCTTCTTGCAGGCTTATGAATTTCATTGACTATTTCTTTCTTTACCGTACTCATTGCTCGTTAGGGGGCAACGTATGATGATTTCTACAAACAACGGAGTGGTGACACCTGTGTGCGCAACAAATTTTACCCTGTCACCTTTCAACACACTATCTCCCTGTCTTAGGTTGCGAGTCATCTTATACCACACTTTGACACCTTCCGAGCTTCGTATTTCGTCTATAATGCCAGATACAGGAAAGAAATAATCAGTCGTTCCATTTTCCAAAATATAAAAACGAGAGGGATCATTGTGAGACACAGAGCCTCGAATTTGAACTATACATAGAGAGGACAGCTGCTTTTCGAGCTGGCCCACCCATGCGACATCTCTCAGCCACCGCTGTGGATGCCTGTGATGCCTCCCAAATTTATCAATCGGCATATGAGCAGATACACAAACGAAGAGTGACTAAGATATTTTAATATATCGGTCACTTTATAAAGCGTCCCTCCTTTAACTCCTCAATAATAGATTGAATTTCGTTGGTGTGACTGCGGTTACCAACCTGTTGAGATGCTAAAAGTAGTCTGAGTCGATTTGCAAGCTCGTTAGGGTCGTCAAAGTATACGTATTCAATAGGTTTGTTATTTAACTGCATCATTCCCCTACCAGTATGTTTGAATGATTGTGTGCGTCGCAGGCGTGTTTTTGGGGGTGCTGGCTTTTCGAACGATACAGAGGTGCTTGAGCTAGTTACTGGATGTTTTAGAATGTTATGTTTGAGCAAATATGGTTTAATGATCTGCTTATATTTGGCTGACTGCGTACCTTGTATCTGTAAATTGGGATCAAAATTCCTTCGATAGGCATTCGTCCGCTTCAGCATATCCATATATTGATCTAAATCCGCTTGCGTGTAGGCCACTGGGTTCTTTTTAAATAGTAACTCATACAACCCCACTGTTCCTGGGTATCGCACATTGTGTATGATAAAATCCGACCCTTCCAGTAGTACTGGTGTTTTACCTAATGTGAATGCTTCAGTCGCGAGGTCATGTGACAACCCATAGTATCGATCAAATTCTTCCTCGTTTCCTCGAATGCTCTCATCCACGTATTTTCTTGGTAACGGGTCAAACGCCTCCAGATACTCATTATATACCGGAGTATGAATTAAGCGCTGCAAGCTGTCACGACTCGTAGTAATAGTGTCATCTAACTTTTGATTCTCGCGTTCGACTACTGTCGGGTCACGAGCTTCTTCTTCAATTGTGGAAATGTCCACCGCATTTGAAGTTTGTGGTAGGTTGGAATAAGTATCCTCCAAAAAGCTCAGTCCTGAGAGTGGTAAATATTGCTGATAAGGGTTGTCTAACTGTTTATACAATGCCCGCTTAGGTGTCGAAGATGCAGATTCGGACTTTATGGATTCCACTTTTGTCACTGGTTCCACCTTTATTGGTTCTACCCGGTGCAGCAGTTGTTGTAATGGTTCAGAGATGGGTTGCAGTTGCTTTTGTAATTTGCGATCTGTTTCGACGAGCTCAGATTTTAATGCTTTAAACTTTTGGTGCACCGCTTTCCGTGTTTTCACAAGTTCCTTTGCTAATTTGATATTCATCTTCATATGTGCAGTGAGACTGTTCGGCTGCTACGACTAGTATCACCTTTTATACCAATCTCCTTAGAAATAGATATAGTTATCAAATCCTTTCCGATACCTTCCTTCATTCTTGGGTGAATCTTTATCGATGACTAAAAAGTCGAAGGGTTTTTGCCAACACAAACTACACAGTTGCTTAAATTCCTGGAACGTCATATCCAGACTGCAGTGATCTTCGTATATATGTTTTAAATTTAGGACATCTTGTGGAAGCAGGATGAGTAGGGTTGCATTATCGCGAAGAAGGTGTTTTGGAATTGCGGTATAGGTTTGACATAAATAAAAGCAATCTGTATTCCGATGCCTACCAAAGCTAAAATATTGTCGTATGATATCTTGGGAGCATGTTGCTACGTCATCGAAAATTATGAGTGAATTGGGTCTAATATGGCTCGGAAGTACAATGTTCTTATCATCCGTGTATTCAAAATATCCAATTTCTTTTAGCGGTTCCAACACTTTGCGTAAATATTGGTATTTAGGTTGGTATGGAGATTTACAATAAAGATACACATTCGAAAATCGAAGTCCATTTGGATGAGTTATGAGGCTCATCATAATATTGGTTTTACCAGATCCGCTTGGTCCTACAATTAGTGCTCGCTTCGATTCACCACCGAATAACGAACCATGCTTTCGAAATGACGTTGCCTCAGCTGGAGCGTCATAATTAATAACTGGTAGCTGTGGACCCGCTGACTTGACCCTCATTCTGGTACGATATATATACCACTGTGCACCAACGCCCATAGCCATTCTTTTTAAAGTCAATTGTGTGCATAAGTATATAATGCTTGTACATTATTCATCACGTAACAGTATTCGATCAGGGGACTTAGTGAGTGGTTCTGGGCTTTTTACTAAGCTCCTCGACAGCTTCCCTTTAGAACTACATCTTCCTGGAGGATACCGATACTGTGGTCCATTTACGCATCTGCAACAGCGACTATCGCGCGGTGACGTTGGAATCAACCCATTGGACAACTATTGCAAACAACACGATATAGCTTACGCTAACGCCCAGAACAGTAGTGACCGCACAGCCGCAGACGGTGTATTACGACAACAAGCTTGGAGTCGTGTAGTTGATTCTAACGCATCCTTGGGAGAACGTGCTGCTGCACTTGCAGTTGTCGGTGCGATGAAAGCTAAGAAAAAATTAGGTTTTGGTGTGCGAAAACCGCGAAAGCAAGGTAAACGGAAACATGGAAAAGGTTTGACAAAGAAGTTGCATCGTCAACGCTCGAAGCGACTTTTGCCCGTGCCGAAGAAAGGAGGATTCCTTCCCCTGATTCTCCCTCTACTTGGCGCTGTTGGAGCTCTTGGTGGTGGTGCCGCATCTATTGCGAAAGCTGTCAACGATGCAAAAGCGTCGCAGGCTCAGCTGGCTGAACAGAAACGTCATAATATAGCTTTAGAGTCAATGCGGACAGCAGTCAATGGCAAAGGATTTTACTTAGCTCCATTTAAAAAAAACTTCCAATAAGGCTGCCCCGTCATGCAATGACTAACATAGAATTAGAAACGTTTGCTTTATCTTTAAAGATTCCTTATTTTCGCGGTGTATTTATGCGTAATCAGCTACCGAGCCGTATTCACAAAAATGAGTGTGGTATCATTAATTTGGGTCACTCCTCTGGTCCTGGTACTCACTGGACGGCCTACATCAAAAATCGCAATGATGTCATTTATTTCGATTCATACGGTAACTTGAGGCCACCATCTGAAGCAGTTCATTACTTTTTGAGTAACAAGGATGTCGATAACATCGTCTACAACTATGACACCGTACAAAAATTCAACGCTCATAATTGTGGTCAATTGTGTCTGAAATTTCTATTTAAGTTCTCATCCTTTTTTGTATAACTAGATTGATACTACACGTTGTTGCAGCACCATGTCGTTCACGTTTACCTTGTCGGGCAATTCTTCCATCCTTACCGCTGATTTTAACCCCCCTCTGTACCTCCTTGATGGTCTAGACTATGAAATTGGATTATGCAATTTTGAGAGTTTCAATATGATTCCTAATATTGATGAAAGTAATAATTACTTTCCATATGGTAACGGCGGTCTCACCATCCCGACTGGTGCCTATGAAATATGGGATTTACAAAAATATCTCCAAACCCATCTTCCAAATGATTACACTGTTTCTATTACGCCTAATCCGAGTACCTCGACTGTTTCTCTCCAGACAAACTTTCCCATTGATTTTGGTCAACAACGAACGTTTGGACGACTTTTAGGTTTCAAGCCACGAGTTTTACAAGCTGGCAAAATTCACGACTCTGATTTTCCTGTTGAAATTCTCAAAGTGAATGCTGTGTGCATCGATTGTAGCATCGCAACAGGTTCGTATCACAATGGAAAGCCTTGTCATATTATTCATCAGTTTTTTCCAACTGTTCCAGCAGGGTATAAAATCGTGGAATCCCCTCAAAACATTTTGTATTTCCCTGTTAGTGTGAAAACAATCACAACGCTTACCGTTCGTGTGCTTGATCAAAACGGAGACCTTGTCAATTTTCGTAACGAAACTATCACAATTAGACTACATTTACGCGTTGCTAACAATGGGCATTAGATACCACAAGTGCTTTGAGCATCACTCCACTCATTTGTATAAAAAGTCGCAACGAAAGCGTGGCTCTGTCAGTGCATTATACCCCATCGTTGGCAAAGGTTTCACATCTCTTCGACCTCCCACGCTCACAAGTGAGAATAAAACGTTTTTGCGGTCACTAGGATTCCAAGTGTATTAATCATGAGTATTCTGAATATCACCCCGCCACCCCTTGTCGACAACTCAATTACTGAAATGGAGATTCATACCTACCAGCCGTTCATAAATGCCAAATTTGATTATAACGATGAAATTCGTATAGCGATCCAAGAATTAGATGCGTACACTTTACCATCTCAAAGCATGTTATATCTTGAGGGAACTTTGACAAAAAGTGATGGTTCAAAGGCTGAGTCCTTGAAACTAATTAACAATGCTTTCGCCTTTTTATTTCGCGAAATTCGATACGAGTTAAACGGAGTTGTTATCGACTCTGTTCGCAATGTTGGCCTTACATCCACGTTGAAAGGATATATGTCCTACAATGAAAATGAAAGCCTGCGTCTGCAAAATGCTGGTTGGTTTCCCAAGGATTCCACAATTTCAGATAGTGGAAAGTTTAACGTTTGTATACCACTAAGCATGTGGATGGGATTTTTTGAAGATTACAACAAAATTATACTGAATATGAAACAAGAACTGGTTCTAATACGTAGCAACTCAGATCTTGATGCAGTGGTCAGCACTACTGACGAACAACCTAAAATTACTATTGATAAAATTCAATGGCGAGTGCCTCACGTTTCGGTTGACATACCACAACAGTTAGCATTAACAAAACTGCTTAATAAAAATGTTGATATCCCCATCTACTTTCGCAGCTGGGAATTAATTGAATACCCCACTCTTTCAGAAACTACCCGTCATACGTGGCCTGTAAAAACGACTACAAAACTTGAAACGCCTCGACATGTTCTAATCGCCTTCCAAACCGATAAGAAAAATAAAGTAACTTCCAATATGTCCACCTTTGATCACTGTCACTTAACTAACATTCGCGTCTTTCTTAATTCTGATCGTTTTCCGTACAATGATTTATATCTGGATTTTGATAACAACAAATTTGCTACGCTCTATGACATGTTTTCCAAATTCCGCGCTACCTACTACAATACGGAAAATGAGCCGCTGTTCAGCCCCAAGACCTTCAAGTCGATCGCACCCATAACCCATATTGATTGCTCTAAGCAAAAGGAAAGTATTCAGTCTGCCTCAGTCGTCATGCGTGTAGAGTTCGAAACTAGTCAAAATATTTCCCCGCAAACCAGCGCATACTGCTTAATTCTTCACGATCGCGTATTCTCTTACAATCCTCTGACTAAAATTGTTAAACAGCTTTAGCTGGTATGGCAATATAAGCTCAATCGCCACTCATGCACCATCATTTTCACCATGCCTGCCGCCTACAAACGAGCTCTCTTGGAGTATCGTGAAAAACTCAAAGCTTTGCGCCAAGTCCTTGACAGCTACTGCAATAAGATTTCTGTTTTTAGACGCTTTAGCCGTCTGCGAGTATGAGCCTTGTGCTGGACGTACAAGGATTCAAACTTGAAAACAATAAGTTTATTGTGAAAGAGCTTGCTGCTTTTGATGGTTCGCGGATATTCCATTACGTTTTTAAACCACCTTTTTCCTGGGACCTGCTCCCCCCAGAGCTACAAAAGCAAGCTTCTTGGTTAACAGAATACCACCACTGTATTCCATGGACTTCTGGATTCACACCACTACATCATGCCTCCCGGATCATCCAAGAACTAACATCACAGGCGGATAGAATTTTTGTAAAAGGGAGAGAAAAGGCGAACTACTTACGACAATATTCCTTATCGCCTATCATTGAATTGGATGAACAGCCACGTTTAATGGTACAGCCTGCTCGCTGTTTTGCTCACACTAAGGATATCTGCGTATGCGCTCTTTCGAATGTTCATTTTTTGTATGATACGTTTGTCATGTCATAATAATTATTTTGTTTTTAATATTTTTGTGTTAATAAACATAACCATTACTTTTACCTTGTTGTTTTCTTTTGCTTGAATCAGAACTACGTATTTTTGGTATATATTTTATTTAGTGATCAGTTAACATTTATTTACAACGAATCGATTACTTACAACAAAAACGTTTAGACTTACAATGTGTGATACACCTGTCTACAATTTCTATTATTTTCTACATAGCTTCCATTTGATTCATGTTTTGTCAAATCGCTCGCTCCACACCTTTTCTCTATGTTGCTCACTTAAAACTCTTTCCAACACTTGTGCACACTTTTGTATTCGCCTTTGAAATCTGCATCTGTCTGCACCCTCCTTCTGCCAATCACCCCGACGAGCTGCTTTTGCTGCATACTGCCACACCACTAGCTGTTGTTCACTTATACTTGAATTAAAGTGAACCCGCTTCCCATTCATTACGTTTTATTGTTTCACACGCTCCAACGTCCTTCTCTCTAACTTGATTAATCTACTGTTGATTCGCTGTTAATAAGTGAGAACTGCTACCAAACTTTGTACTTGCATTGACGTTTATAACTCGCAGAAGAATACTAATCGTTTTCCATCCGTTTTCACTACTCTTATGGTTTTCGCACCCTCTTCCGTTGATCGCCTTTGCTGGACTGCCTTCGCTTTCTGCTCCATTATCGCACTCCTCAGCACTGGGGGCAACTGGTTCATTATTGGATAAAATAAGTCATACCGTTTGGTATACTCGATGTTGTTCAATAATCCTTTTACACACAACTTTCCATCTTCATAGTCACCTATAGATCTGTGCAACCGTCGGAGTTTTTCCGCTATCGTATATCTTTCCGGTATATCGATTTTTAGCTGCCACTCAGCAAACTCCGTTTCGATCTGTTGTTTCACCGACTCCAACGTACTTCTTTCTAAGTTGGTCAGCTCCATGTTTCGTTGATTTTTCGTTTTCGATTCACTGTAGATAACTGCGAACTGATGAGAACACATTGTGTTGGTCCTCACTTTATATGGCTCTATCTATTACAAAACCTGTTTTCCGACTTCCCCACCATTACACTACAAACTGGTTTTTCTTGTTTCCCCACCCTCATTGTCACCAGCATACGTGCTTCAAGGAGCAATTGAGTCTCTCAGTCAAGGGGTCAAAGGTTAATAGACTAAAGTTTAGAAGACACGGTTCAAGGGTAGAAGTCATTCCAGGCCACCCTGTGATATTTCCTCACTTCTTCTTTATTCACACACATTTACGCGGGAGCAGCAAAGTGCAACCTTCTACGACTACTATAACTCCATATAGAATCACAATTTAGTTACTGACCGTATGCTACTGATGTCTCATTCAATTTCGTGTTAACACTCTCTTGTTTTGTATGACCCAGGTTATCGTGTAATATTTTCCCACTTCACAGTACTATTAGCATTATTCACATGCATTAACACGGCATCTGAACGGCTAACAGTGACGGTACTATAACTGGCATCGGAAGCAGGTAGCCAACAAGTTCCGGACAATGACCACTTCAGTGTATTGTATCGTGATGACCACTAATTAACAATCCAGACAAGATTGTCGTCGATATAACCGTGGCGTATATATTATGTATGAGTAAATTATCGCTCGATGCACTGCTTATTCCAGATAGCTACCCAGCGCTAAAAATAAAAAGACCTTGACATGACTCATCCTATTTGTCTACCGCACCAGCCCGAAAGACTGCCAAAATTAATACTGACTTCCGCTCCAGACCATATGTAAATGAAACCCTATCTACGCCATCGCAATCTTATAGTACTTATAGTAAATTCTATATACATGGCGTTGTAGCCACCTGTATAGCGAACGTGTTAGTGAAACAGAAGGTCTTAGGTTCGATTCCCAGTTGAGAATTTTTTGTTTGTTGAGGGGTCACGAGGTCAAAGTCCAGAGGTCAGAGGTCAAAGGTCAAAGGTCAGAGGTTGAAGGTCAGAGGTCAAAGGTCAGAGGTCAAAGTTCAGAGGTCAAAGGTCATAGGTCAAAGGTCAAGGTTGCTCATGTAGGTCAAGGTTGCTCGGTCATTGACCCCCCCAGAACATACATTCTCCCTCTACTGATATCGTCAGTAACCCAAGACGCCTTAAGTTTAGGCCCAGACAGGGCCTACAAGGAACTGGCGATAACCCGGATAGACAGAGATGGCTACAAATAAGCTAAAAGGTTCATAGTTGGCTCTGGTTTCTGAACAAATGCAGATGGACGCTTAACACATTTTGGTGGGGGTTCTCACTGGCCATTGCCAGCTGAATAGTCATTTGTCCATAAGAGTGATGGAGGACCCCCATCTGCTCCAGATGCTGGGAGGAGGACGAGACAGCGTTCCATTTTCTGGACAGATGTGCTGTGTATCGCAACCTCAGGGCTCAGAGATTCGGTACGATGGAGTTAGTGAGGAGTCGCTATATCCAGCGAGATGGTCGGACATACTGATATTCACCAAGAGGTCTGGTAGGTTCGACGAGGAGTTTTCTAGGACGTAGGCTTTTAGTGTTCTCAGTGTCGGTTCAGTGGGGTCGGCAAAAAGGGCTAAAGGTGGCGTGTTTGTCTGGCTTCGTCTCCCGATCACTACTACAACTACACTGCTTATGAAAGTTTTCTGATGACAAGGCTTTCATGATTGGATGATTATGCACTAAGTAATAAACCAATTCAACATCTACCACAAACTTTATTTGGTTGCATTTTCAACAATTTTTGAATTACACATAATACTCCAGCACGTACCATAAATTCATTTTTCAATTTTTTTAAATTCTTGTGTCATTCTTTATGTAGGTTCAAGTATTTGATACATATAAATGAAATATAGCTACGCCAATCATTTGTGGTATTAGCTTCATAATAAAGTAGCTGTATCTATAGAACGCAACTATTTGCATAAATATAGTTACACTGCGATACATGGATCAGCTGGTAAGCAATATTCCTTAATAACATTGCGATCCAACCGTAGATTTTCGCTAATATACGCAGCTGGTGACCAAGAATCATAATGGTACAGAGTCATCTCTACGTCACTGCCGGGAACTATCAAAAATCTATATTTTTATAAAATTAGAAAAGGAAGAAATTCTCGTCAAATATGGCTAGAACTACATGTCAGAGTATGGTAACATGGCTCAACAAACAATTAGCTGTCTTACTCAAGCTCTGGGGATGCTTTGCGCCGATCCCTTTGCGCATCGACATTTTGGGTTAGATTGGTTCTGATTTCAACAGCGGCCGCACGGCAGGGTCATGGCTCTCTGCATAGAATATGAGTATAGAGATAAATAATATAGATCTCAGCGCAAATATAGTACTTTATGGGAGGTAAACATTAAGGACAACATAAACTTTATGTTGTCTTTAATGTTTACCTTTCTTTTACACCGCATGGGTTGAGTATTATTTCTTAATTCTGCCCTGTTGTTCACTTTTTTCTACTCCGTCCCTGTCAGGGCGAATGCATCTATCCCAAAATGGCGTCGCTGACGTCAGATATTTGCAACACGTCATTAGAAAAGAACCGACCGTGAGTTTGTCTCTCTAGCCCTTCTTCTTTTCGTCTGCTTATGTATAGGGTGAGTTTTTATTTCAGGATCGGCCCATAACTCTATTACCGTAAACAATATCAAAAAAAGTTGTACACAAAAGTTATAGGTAAGGATATGATCCTTGCTCAGGAGTACTTTGATTTACATAGGGTGATTTATGCTGATGCAAACATACATTTTTTTAAATGAGACACCCTAGGTGTTATCCTACATTTAGATTCAGCTAATGTTCCCTGTTATTACAATTCAGGCATTCAATTATTATATCGTATATTTCAAAAGTTATGATCAAAATGAACGCACTGCACAAAAATTTATGAAACAAAAATTATGTTCTTCACATCGTTAGATAAAAAATAATCTCTACTTTTACATATTTATATACAGGCTGAATTAATGCAAAATCAAGTTTTTCTCTTTTTTTTGTCAAATATAACCTCCCATATTTATTTCACCAAAAATTCTCCTTTATGATGCTTCTTCATATTTGAGTAGTACTGTCTATATCCAAAGAGACTATCCTCCATTGCGTCGACCAGAATGCTTACAGTCTTCGGGCAAATACACAGAAGCGATAATATGGAGAAACTTGTAGTTCAAGGTCATTCCCCGAGTGGGCGGTGCCGTGGCCGTTTCTCTACACGCTGGGTGGATACGACGAAACGGCTCCTGGGTATGAGTATCAAGAGCACCACTAAACTGATAATAAATCGCGAACGATGGCGAGTTGCAGTTATCAAAACAATTGATAATATTCGTGTCGGCAATAATACTCTAGCTCCGACTTCATGCATTTTACGAGTTCACAACATGTCTGCTAAGACATTGTGACTATGACGATGTCTATATCTGCGTTCATCAGTTTCCATTATATCTCTGTTCTTCTTTAAATTTTAAATATACCTTCTATTTGTCTATACTGTAATTTATTTTACTTCAAGAAAGTGCTATGGAATTTTAGCTTTATTTAACGAAAAACTAAAATATGCGGCGATAGTATTTGATGAAGTCAAAACTCCGAATTATTTCAATAATTTAAGTATGCTAAGGAAATAATTTTATAGACGTGATGCATAATCCTCAAGCAGATTTATCAGGTAGGTATAGGTATATTGACTGTCCTGTTAACCTTCTCAATAATTTCATACTGGTGGTGTATAGCAGCCTTAAAACAACTTGTCATCTGAAAGAAATGATTTTTGATTCCTTAGCTTTTGATATACAGTACGTTCATTTGACAGCGATTTGTACATCGAAATGGTCATAACTTTTGAAGTCCAATGTACGATGTCAATATTTCATATTGTTACAACGAAAATTATCAGTAGAATCAAAGTTTACGGAATACATATAAGTTGGATCACTCTCCGTCGGCACTTTGAAGATCACACATCAAAGCGATACCGCGGCCGCACGCGCCAGTTAGTTTTTGCGTTGTTTTTTGCCCAAGTACGAGAGTCTTTTAGCGGAGACTTGCGAACGCCTGGGTTTTACGTATATACGAGGGTCATTGAAAGACTAGGTATTGACAGCGGATTTAGACATACAAATACATAAAGTTTATTTTGCTAATACACTAAGTTACATAAATGGATATCAAAAATAAAACCTAGTAAAACTATTACTAATGAATCTCAAATGATTTCACATATTGTAGCAATTTCGTAGAAAAGTAAAAATTGGTTCAAAGGTGCTGTATAGTATTTTTGCCTTAATGCTTTGTTTATTTGGCTTATTTTTGAGACCGCAGCTTATAAAATTTATGGTATAGTATTTTATTTTAAAAGCTAATCATGTGGAAATGCTTTACTTGGATGTGAATAAATTATTTTTGACATTTTGCTTTCCAGTGTGTCATTCCAATTGCTACTGTAGAAACTAAATTGTTAAAGTTATCAATAAAAATCTTTCCGAGCTCTAAAATATAATTTAGAATGTCCCTGGGTGGTATGGTAAGACCACCGAATGAATAATATGTTGTCTCACTATACGCTTTTAGCGTGATACAATCGTTTAAGTACCTGTAGGTCTTGAATTAAATACTTTAGACCCCAAGTGTGCTAGTTTTTTGGAATTTTTTTATTGGGAGGAACACAGAAAGGCACAAATGTACAGGGTGTCCCATTAATAATTTTGAATCGAATGTCATGTGACCAAAAACAAATACCTCATTGGGTAGTACCTACAACGACAAAAAAAGACACAACATCTGCTCTAATTTACATCCTCAAAGCTATAATTCTCTACTACTAACAGTCCCGACATATTGCTTGCCTTAATCGTCGTGAAACACCCTGTATTTATATCCTTTACATTTCAAGGTTTAGCAAAAAATAAGCATGGATCTGATTGTCATTTTCCATCCGTTAATACATTTAATTGATAAAATCAAACTTCTAAAAATATTATCCATTTCCTGCAAACAAATCCGAGATAACAAAATCCGACATTTTTGAGACACTGTATAGACTTCGCGTTAAACACGTTCAACCTCTAGTTTGCGCCGCCCCATATCTCCCGGCTGACGTCGATACACTGCTACCGGTGTACCGGGGAGACGGGGCAAGGGGCAGGCCGTTTTGATATTTTTGCGGAATGATCCAACTTATATGTATTCCGTAGACTTTGGTAGAATCCAGTAGGAGATAATATGTGAGGCATCCTATTTAAAAATATGGATGTCTGCATCACCACGTAGTTATGGATCACCCATCAACTAAAACGTTTTCTGAGTAAGGAGCATAATATTATCTTTGCCTGCAACTTCTGTATTAATTTTTTTCGCAATCTTCTACAGTAGTAGAGTTACGAACCGGTTTGGTACTAAAAACTCAACATGCCTGCCTCAGTCCTCTGACATGTAGCATGATGTCCAAGTCTAAAACGCTACACTCTATTTTTGATATTTTTATGCCATCCTAGTTTTTAAAACTTTTACTAAAAAAATATTTCTCTGAATGCTAAGTCTCGGACGTTTCAGAAAATAAAACATATAACTCTTATATACAACTCTATGGTCTTGTTGAACCTTCTACAAAGGGAAATGGACGTTTTAAAATGTTTACACTATCTAAATTTATAGAAGTATACATATATACTGATGTTTCTACTTCAGTCAAGACTAGGTACAAAGACCTTCACAGTTCCAGTATTATGAACATCTTGCTTTTAACTGTCTCATGAGACTAGCAATTGTCAGATTGCTTTTGAAGTGGACGTATGGAAGTATATTGTCGGTCTGAGCTATTTTCACTGATTCTAATTTCAGATTAGTCTGAAGTTTAAACAGTCTAATTTTATGCGCATTTGTAATTTACGTCCATGCACTAATTTTACTATGGCTTATGCTTCGAATCCAATTAATATCGACAAATACTTTGTCCCTAAACAACGAGAAGCGACAGTCAGCGTCGGCGTGTTTGATCTTCCTTTGATGTCGCAGGCGCCATTTTCGATGACCTTGAATGCTCTCGTTAGACAATACATTTGCTACTCACAATGGAGAAGTTTCCAAAAAAATAAAATTTGGAAAATTCATTATTATCTGATAGTCTATTTCTTGACTTGAGGAACGTCGAAAAAGTCATCTGAATATTCCAAAAAACGGCGGAGTTATTCAATTTTATATTTGCGTAAAGCCACCGCGGAGGCGAAAACCCGTTTGACGTCACATCACATGTCTGGTCGGGACTCCGACTCCGCTATGCATACGCTGCGCTGTACAGTATGCGACATTTATACTTGAGTGGAACGGCGAAGGTGTTTGTTGTAACGGGCAGACGCCAGTATATTTTTGAAGTACGGAGGAAGCGAGGAAGGTTACGATCGTGGTGATTCTAGTAATCTTCCTAAAGTGGATGACATGATTATGGACTTTTACTTTCACACCGATAGGTAAGGAGAGTATTGTGATCGTGAAAATTTTCGATTTTGAGATAATACGCTTTTTGGGTGTTTTATGATGTCTACATTTAACGAAAATCCACACAACTCATTTCTGTCGGTTTGTCTGTCTGTCGGTCTGTCTGTACGCGTTTTTCTAGCCACGCAATCTCAGTAAGCGCTGCATAGATGTTATGAAATTTGGCAGCAATATCCCGTGGTGGTAGTTGTAGATAATGTTCCTATCAGTTTGCAAATCGGTGCATGGGCGGTGGAGTAATTAACAAAAAACCATAAATTTTAAATATTCCCCAAACTTTGTTTTTAGGCGTTTTAGAGGTTCCTGATCATTTTCTACTTTTTTTTGGATGGGGGTGATATTGGGGTGGTTGGGGGGTTGTAAAACTGAAAAATCATTGTATTCATAACAGGCCGTCCACTAACCTGTGAAAGAAAGGCCTAGCGCCATAATACACCTTTTTACGTGCATCCGAATATTACCTTGGCTACTCCGGATCGTCGACTTAGAATTTTCTGATGTATACATGCGAGAGTATTGCTTCTGATCATTCTGTATGGTGTAACTAGGAAACTATAGGATTGATTTCAATTAAATTTTCACACAGTATTGCTACCGCTGCGAGGATGTAAAATATTTATGATGTTTAAAAGTCGTGTCAGCGGTGGCGCAGCAAAATAAAAAAAAACTAAAAATATAGAAACAGCTCAAACTTCGTTTTTAAGCGTTTTAGGGGTTTCGTGATCATTTTCTACTTTTTTGGGTGGGGGTGAAATTGGGGTGGTTGGGAGATGGGGGGGCATAAAACTCAATTTTTTTGTATTCATAATAGGCTATCCATTGAAATATTTGTTTGGTGTTTTTATGGTGGTGTTAGTACACCCGAGTACAATGCAATATTTATAGTTTCTCGGTCTGCTAGACACATTCTAATAATACGAGTACCAATAAACTGCAGTGTATCGTTTTGTCACCGTCGGCGTCGCCTACCCTACTGAAAACAAGGAATAACAACATGAACGAGGAGGCCGGCGCCGGCGGCGGCGGCGTAGTGGCTTGCGGGAGCAGCATCCTCGACAGGGCATACACAGGCTTGCGTTGTGTCGTGTGACGTGACGTCACAGCGGCTTCGCGCGGAGGGTACGGCAATTCAAACTTTGAAGGAGTATAACTTTTCTGTTAATGGAGATAATTACAAAACTTTTTCGCCGTTGTTCTCTAACTCTTTAGGACTCTCTGATTAACTAAAATTTGAAAAAAGGGAAACTTCCTCATTGTAGTACAGGAGCTTGACATGACATGAATACAAACACGATAGACTAAAAAATATTCTCGTTTTCTACCGAAATATAATCAATTGACTGAAAAACAGCATATTTGGCGCATGCGCTTTCAGGACTGAAATTATGCTGTCGCTTCTTGACAGTTTTGTTATTCTTCGCTTGAGACTAGATATTTTCTGGTAGATCTCAGACTTGTGTCAACGAACCTGTAAGTCACAACATGCCGACTTTGGCAGGTCCTTAACATTCGAAACGTTTACAAGATCATTCTCCTACATTCTACGCTTATCGCTTTCTTCTTTCTCTTTTCTTTTTTTTTTTTGATGAGTGTGTGTAACTTCAGTGGCCATTTGCCGACAAGACGTGTGTATTCAGAAGAAGAAAACAGTTGCATTACATACATTACGGAGATTGC
Organism: Callosobruchus maculatus; assembly: GCA_951848785.1. Lineage (NCBI taxonomy): Eukaryota > Metazoa > Arthropoda > Insecta > Coleoptera > Chrysomelidae > Callosobruchus > Callosobruchus maculatus. Next base: position 3,979,563 of record CATOUR010000296.1, read on the forward strand.
ACTTAATATTACATGTGATGTAAAACAAGATATCTAGTAAATTACTTGCAAGTTGTTACAAATCTACAGGAATCTATAATAGAAATAATAAACAATAGTGAAAATAATGTATACCGCACAACAACAAACTCAATGGTGTAAATAAATCACTAATTCTACGATAAATAACACAAACTAGCTCTACAAAAACGGTACAGTATTGCACGAGGTAAACATTATCACAATATTATAAAAGTATATAGACAAACAAAAAATGCAACTTATTCCCATTATACATCAGGGTGTTCATTTGAAAAGCTCCCATCACGGATTTATCGAAAACCGCTTATTAAAAAAAAAAGCACGCCGAGACGGGTCAAAAGATTTACCAAGGGGGACAAATTTTTAATCAAAAACCACTTCCCTCTCTTGTATCCTCTGCCCTCCAGGGTTATCCACTTAAAAATTTTAAATGGTAAGGGGCATCGAGTAACATCTCATTTCAAAGTTATGTTAAAGTCCTTTAATTTGTAGTTTACTTTTTTTTTAAATCGATCGTTTCGTGTTCGAGAAAATTAGAGAAAATTAGAAAACTCATTATGTTGTTGGCCAAACAATGATATACCTAGGCGATGTTCAAATACCTGACGGGCAGTTGCAAAAATTGAATTGGAATTGGAAATGATTCCAAGTATGGTGCCAAAAATCAAAATGCTCGGAAAACTGCCGGTCCGTTTAACACCGAACATCCGGGGGAAACAACTTAGCATATAGGTTTGTTTTGGTTCTTGTTACGAAACTCACTCAAATCAGAGCTGAAAAAACGGAGATTTTTGGATGAAACCGTTCAACCCGCCGTTCACATAATCCTAATTCTTCATCACGCAAAAATGCGTATTCAACTGATATTCAATTTGGCTATATACACACACAGTTACTATATAAACTTTTATAAACACCATACATATTATCTATCCGTTCAAAGTGAAATTATTGCAAGAATAAATCGAAGATTACTTCTATCGGCTAAATGAGTTTTGTGAACAAATGACTACAGCTGGTAATATAATATCTTTCTTGTAAAGAATATCTACCCATTGATGAATGTTTATTTTATCTAATAAGCATAACTGCAGGTATTGGAGCAATGAAGATCCTCATGCTTTTGTAGAAGGGCATATCGAGTACCCCCAAAGAATTGTATGGGGAGGCATTTTAGGAAACAAAGTGATTGGGCCATTGGATATGTTAGAAAATACCATCAATCCGCTTATCGCTGAAACGATTGAAAACAAAAAAAAATGTTTTTGTTTTCTATTTGAACAATTTAAGATACATAATAGTTTTTCTAGTTTTCTCCAAAAATAGATCGATTTTTTAAATTGAAACGTCAAAATGAAGGACTTCGGCATATCTTTGAAACAAGCTGGTACTCAATACCCTTTGTAATTGAAAATTTTTTTGAGGGCATGACCCTGCAGGACAGGGGGTACAAGGGAGTGAAGTAGTTTTAAATGTTGTCCCTCTTGGCAGATCTTTTGATGTGTCTCGGCGTTTTTTTCCATCAATCGTTTTCGATAAATCCATGATGGGAAATTTTCAAACAAACACCCTGCATATGTACCACTTATATATTGCTAACGTCCAAAGCCTAGTTAATCAGGAAGAAGCCTCGAAAATTACAGTAATTTAATATTTCATATTTTACTTTTATTCGGAGAGCTTATTTCAGTCCCCACCCATTTGCACCCCTCACCTTAAAAAAATTACCAATGACTAAATGAGAAGTTTCGACGTGTTTAAAACTAGCATTGGGCTTGACCATCCCCATCCGTAACTGCGTCACGGTATACTAAAAGAAATCGGCTTGGCAAGCCACTACTATTAACTTTATGTAGGTATAAACTAAATTAAAGAAAAAAAAAACGTTTATTTGTAACTTATCTTTTCCTCCGAGGACAGATCGCTAGCAACATATAAGTTAAAACAGCCCCAACAGACTATAACAAAAATAATTTTTCGGAACGCTATACCAGAAATCAATAATTCAGTGTCGGAAGAGTCAACTATTTGACAAAAAAGTTATTTTGATCTAATAAACTAACAAAGTACTTTCGGTGCTGAGTATGTCACGTTTGAAATAATTATATACTTATGTCTTGGGTGCTGTTCTAGTTTTTCATTTTTTGTGGCCGCTGGGCTTACTGTTACTTCAATAAAAGAGTACGAAGTAATTCTCACTGTCGGTGTAGAAAAGGTAACTGAAACTACGAAACGACTACATAAGATTCCTGAATTACAGCTGACTAGTACTGTATATCCTCATTACAACCATCAATATTGCTTGCTGTACTAAACTGAGCAAACTAACAGGAAGTACCACAGAACATCATTTGAGCTATATAAGTCCTGATCATAAAATACACTTTTGCTTAATACAAATAACTTTCACCTATCCGAAAAATAATATTGCAGAAAAAGCAGTTCATGTCCCTAAAACACTTGGGATGATGACTATTAGAATGGCTGTTGTTATTACTTAAAATCAGGAGATGTAAGCAATGTGACACACTCAGCAGAGTATTATAGTCTCATGGACCACTTCTGGGAAGTATTTGATTATTACTTAATATAGAAAATATAGATTTTCATATGATGAGTTACAAAACGTTCAATAACAAAAAAGACATGCTGTAAGGAAATAATTTATAACGGTCTACTTACTTTCCCCAAAAACACAGAATTTAGGAGAACTCAACATTTTTCTCCATGCCAGTTCAACTGACACACGTATTTCATGCATACAAATATGTCTATCTACTTCATGGCCTCATTAAATAGATACAAAATTGTCTATACTATACTGCCTGACTAGTTCGAAATATTTGGCACTTATTAGACTACACCAAATCACGTTTAGAATCTGTTGAGACCCGACTAAGAAGGATTTGATGAACGACACGCTTTGCGTTTCACTACTACCATAAATACATTGAGAGCTGCAACTATCGTGAGACTTGACTTATCAAGCCTCACAATAGTTTGATCCCAAATTGTGTCTAAGCAGGACAATACACAGGGCGAGTCCTAACTTTTTCAAAAACTCTGTAGAGAAGTCGTCAAAATAAACTACTTCTTCAAATAACTTTATTCCGAAAACAAAAAAATAAACAAGATACAGAATCAAAAAAATTAAGTCAAGTTGACTGACACACGTTACGGTGATTCCAGTTTATCTTTATTAGATTGGTATCTATTATCTTCTTGGTAGAAGCTATAAGTCTGAGATTCCCTTGGAACCAAATCATAGCCCGCCCGCAAAAAAAGTGTGTATACTGCTAGGTCTTTCTTTCACGGCTCAATGTATAGCCTATTAGGAATATAACAAATTTTTCGGTTTTACAACTCCCCACCCCGCAACCACACTAATTTTACCCCAACCTAAAACAATTGAAGGTGATCAGGAACCCCTAAGACGCCTAAAAACGAAGTTTAGACTATTTCCATATTTTTTGTTTTTTGATTATTGCTGCGCCGCCATTGACACAATTTCCAAAAACCATACGCGTTTTCCATCCTCGCTCCGGTATTAATTCTGTGTCAAAATTTCATCAAAATAAATTCAATGGTTTGCACCTTACATAATACAGAACGATCTAAAGCAATATTCTTATATAAACCAGAAAATTATAACGGTCCCTCGGATTCTGTAATAGGCAAGGCAATGTTCAGATGGACCTGAAAAAGTGTAGTACGCCGCTAGGTCCTTCTTTCACGTGTCAATGGATAGCCTATTCTAAATACAACAAATTTTTCAGCTTTATTATCCCCTATCCTCCAACCACCCCAAATTTCACCCCCATCTAAAAAAAAAGTAGAAAGCGATCAGGAACTCCTAACACTCATAATGAAGTTTGAGGGATATTTGAATTTTTTTGGTTCTTTTCTAATTACTCCGCCGCCCATGCCCCCATTTTAAAAATTATATCACCATTACCTACTACAACTCCACACCATATTGCTAACCAAATTTCACCACAATTTATGCAGCAGTTACTGAGATTACGAGGCTAGAAGAACACCAACAGACAGACAGACCGACATACCGACAGACAGACAGGACTACGGAAACAAAGTGAAGTGGATTTTCGTTATGTAGATATCATAAAATGCCCAAAAAATGTATTATCTCAAAATCGAAAATTTTCGCGCTCACAATACTCCTCTCACATATCGGTGTGGGAAGTAAAAAGTAAATCTGGGCTTGTGTATCAAGACGCACCTGGTCTATTTATGTTTAGTTCTTCGCTCGGATTTTATCTTATCGACCAGGTACCGCACCTGTCAGTTAGTGCACTAGTTACTTTCAGTTTACCAAAGTTAATTTTAAATTGGTCAATCCTAAAAGTTGTTTCATAATAATGTACCACTTTTAGAATTTTCCAATTTGAAATTAACAATGGTAAACAAAAAGTGACTACTGCACTATCTGATAGGCTTAATCGATTTGACAAAAAATCCGAACAAAAGACTAAAACTAAACAGACTAGGTACGTCTTAATACCCAAGCTCACGATATACACTTTTATTCTGTATGTCACTTATTTTTCATTTTTATGAAAAACATAATTTGAAAATGTTGTTTATTTTAACGACTTCTAATTCCACAGTTGAAAAAAAAGTGGCAACTTAAGACTCGACCCGTGTATGGGCCGACCCGTAAATCTCTTGGTACTTTCTGCAAACTCTAGATGAAATTCTTTGCTAGATGTCAACATTAAAGTACAAAGAAATTATGATATTCCGATCTTTTTAACAAAATTGCTCAATGTATTTGACCAAATAGAAGACGCAATCATTAAACCAACTTCAGCCTCCAAATGGAGATCGGCCTTTGAAACACCGTCACTTGTCCTTGCTCTTTGCCGCCAAAAATATAGATATACACTGAAATATCTTTTGAATTGCACTCACTATCTTTTGCACTAACTATTTTAACGTTCCTTTCTACCCTACTGGCACTAAGTGCCCTAAGTTTGTCTACGTTCATCCGGTTTTGAGCCTCTACTTTATCTAAAGCTAAGGACTTTGGAGGTCTGGATGATCTGGTGTTGCTTTTGTATAACACCGATGTGTTCTTGTTAATAACGCCATCGCAGTTTTGCAGTTCCAAAATGTCTTCATCGTCCGATGTCTTGGACTGGCTGCCCAACATCGTTACCGCATTTTTCTTGTCTATCATTGGTCCCATATAGTTTGGATTGCAGAATCCGTACGGACCTGATTCACTTGTTTCTCTGTTCTTCTGGTTATCTTCGTATATCGTGTTAGTTTTCACACTGTAGCTGCTGGCGGATGACAATCTGCAAAAAAGTGTAATTATATGCCGGTTAATATCTCTTTTTGAGTATGACGTCGATCTGAATCTAAAGTAGCGCTCATAGTCACGTAACGTAAGACGTAAGAAGTAGAGTAAGATTTAAGAAAAAAATAAATATCTGAAATCAGATGAGAGGGTTCAGAGTGCCGTGCACAGCGCACTGTGAACCCTCTCATATAATTGCACATGTTTATTTTTTTCTTAAGTATTACGTTACGTCTTACGTCACGTGCCTCCAAGCGCTCCTTATAGCCGTAAATGAGAGAATTCAATTTGCCACCTCTGGGAGTTGCCGCTCGAGGGTGGGGAGGGGGGTGAATTTTATTCTCTCGATAAATCGTTTGAACCTTCTTTCGATACCACTTATCAAAACGACACTATTTTTCGAAAATCTTCGCGAAGCAGAGTTTTCACCCTCCCCCACCTCGAGCCGCAATCTCCTGAGGTTGTAAACTTAGGTGTATGTTCAGGGGGCGAATGTCTACCATGCCACCAAATTTCACTTCTTTTCGAGCTTTTGCGCTCAAAGGAATTTTGTAGGTCTTAAAAATTGGTTACCTCCATATACTGTTTGGACTTTTTTTCGATGGCACTTACCACAACGAAGCTATTTGTCGAAAACCGTCACGAAACAGTTGTCACCCCCCTCTCCCTGCCTTCGAGCGGCAAACCCCCCGAGGTCGCAAAATGAATCTTAGCTTAACTAAACAACGCGAAAGGAGTATCATTTCTACTAAAAGTATGCACAAATAAGGTATTTCTCCCGACAGCACCTACATTGGGTGTATTGAATAAAAAGAAGGTTTTCCCTGAAAGTATTAACTTTTAAATGTCAGCTAAAACTTTCAAGTACAGGATATCATTTAACTATAATGGGCCTATACCACATTTTTGGTTTATTGGCTTAAACGAACCCTGACAACACGTAGATGCCATAAATAATTTTACAAAATTTTTCTATCGTATTTATAACCGAAAGAAATTGCTCTAAATATTGAATTTTTTGAATCCATACACTTCCCGCCCAGGTCGTGGCGTCACCTGTAGGGAACCAATAAGAGCTCACTGGTACAAAACAATAGCATCCGTTCGTAGTCATCGGACCACGAAAGGACGCTTCTCATTGGTTCCCTACAGAAAAGACGCTTCTCATTGGTTCCCTACAAATGACGTCATCATCGGCTATTTCAAATTACATTACAATTTTCTTTTTAGTGTTATTCTCATTCTATTCTGCTGACTTTTTACAGTAAACGGTCCTATGTATCATCGAAAATAATACCGCAGTAAATAAATTGATCAATATGAGATCACGGTATAGGCCCATTGAGTAAAGGTGAGATCTTCCTTATAAGTTAGTACTGAAAAATTATTCTGAAATTTAAGTAATTACTTGTAAGTATTTACTTATATTCATATGCATTTACTTATAAAAGTGGTCGCGAAAGTGCATGAAGGTTGTTGGAACTAACAGTGAAGAAGTGAATTATCCAGAAAAGACGGGGACAGTTAATATGGAGTCAAAGTTATCTTCACATGTACAGGCACTATGAAGAAGCGGTCAGAAAAGAAATTCAAATAAGAGACGGAAGAAACATAAAATTTATCGACACAACAGGTACGACTTGTTCTACTTGAGCAATAAAATGTTGCTAGACTTTAGGCAGAGTGAGAACAACTCATGATAGACAAACTGACAAGTGTTGGACCAAACCGTCATCCTGAGAAGAATTCTATACATTTTCCAGCTGTGCTTTCAAAAGCATCAAATTACATTTCTAAGACGTCAATTGTAAATTCAAACTGTCGCGTGTGCTTAGGCAGCTGCAGATAGTAGAGGAGTGAGAATATATGATTCTTTTAGGGAAAGAAAAATGTTACACGATTTTTTAATAAAGTTCCTCGTCTTGATTCGTGACGGAATTCTAACTTTAGTTAAGATCACAAACCAACCCCTAACTTTGGCGCACTATAGGATGGAAACTATTGGTCGCACATGAAAAATGTGAAGATCCAAGTTAAGCAGAATTTTGTTTTCTCCATAGACCGTTTTAAGCTTTTTTCGATATAACTTACTAAAACGGCGCTATTTTTCTAAAATCGTCGCGAAGCGACAACTCCCTGAGATCGCAAACCTAGGTGTGACCAGGTCACCAAATTTCATTTCTTTCCCACCTTTTGCTGTCAAACGCCTTTATTACGATGGAACGGTTGGACTAAACATATCTTCCCCAGCAGTAAGTTTATACAGAAAACTTAAGAGTAAATTTAGAATAAATTTCTCTCTAAGCTCCAATATATCAACGCGTAAATTAAGTCACTTTCTCGGAACACGCCGAACAGGTAACACTTCTGAGGACGCCAACCACTCGTATTGGCCAAACGTCAAGCTGCAAAGCGCGCCGACATCAAAAAGGGCGATGCCAAAAAAGAACACATAAATAATGCCATTTTATGAGTCTGGCCTCATCAACTGAGCGATATTCTAAAGGTCCAGCAGCCAAAGTCAAAAATATTAAAATATCTTTTTCACCCCTAAAGAAATAATTCCTCAAGATGAAATTGGTGCCAAAAAGTAACAGCTAAATAATGCCATTTTATGAGTCTGGTCTCATCAACGGAGCGAACTTCTAAAGGGCCAGCAGATAAAATGAGAAATATTAAAATATCTTTTTCACCCCTAAAGAAATAATTCCCCAAGATGAAATTGGTGCCATAAAGGAACACATAAATAATGCCAATTTATGAGTCCAGTCTCATTAACTGAGCGAACTTCTAAAGGGCCAGCAGCCAAAATCTAAAATATTGAAATACCATTTTCACACGTAAGGAAATAATTCCCCAAGATGAAATTGGTGCCAAAAAGGAACACATAAATAATGCCATTTTATGGATCCGGTCTCATCAACTGAGCGGATATAAAAGGGCCAGCAGCCAAAATCAAAGATACTGAAATGTCATTATCACCCCTAAGGGGTGAACAGCCCAAGAACCCACCATATTCAGGACTACAAATCTTTAAACTTTGTGCTAAATTCACGCAGACCCTTTCTCATAACTCGCTGAGAGATTCTTACTCATCATCATCATCACAGTCACAATGTCTTAACGGACATGTGAACTCGCAGAATGCATGAATATTGTCGACACGAATATTATCTCTTTTACTAAAAAAGTATTTTCGTCATCAGTAGGAGTCGATGTAATTTTGGAATGACTATACTACTTTGAAGCAGCATGCAAATATTCTTACCGATTCATGGTTTCCAAGCTGGCATAATCTGACGTCGAAGAAACATTCTCCTCCGACTTTTCTTTCATAGACCCTGTCACCATCTGTTGATATAGCGGATTATCGGCATATCCCAAGTGGGAGGAATAGCTTTCCCCCCGCGATATAGGCTTGAAACTATCGAAATCATCTTGTTCTTTATTCTTTTCATCCGCGTCTTTCTTCGGTTTTCGCTCTTTGCCCAGTAGCTCACTTTCCTCTTCGCTGTCCAGATACACTAATTTTGCCGCCTCGACGGGCGTTAATACTGGCGTCGGCAAAGTCAACAGGCTGAAATTTGGCACTGAAATTGGTTCCCGGGGTAGTACCACGGCGGTTGAGTCAAACTCGACGCGTTTTTTTGTTGGCAGTTTCGTGTCGTCACGAGTGGGCGACGCATCCGAGTATTTTTTCTTTATCACGTAAGCGGACTTCGATTTCACCATGGTACCTGCAAAACGAAATCCAAATCATTTTCGAAATTATATCAAAAAGCGAGGAGAGGACTAGCAACAAAAATGGAGTAAAGTTGATTGACTCAGTACTTCCCACACCATTTTATTACTTTTCCATAGCACGAGGCTATACAAGGAGATCTCCTTGTATAGCCTCTCCATCTAACGCAAAAACTCTCGTAAATAATTTTCTTGCATCTCTCTCCGTAGGAACTAGGTTGACATGGTTTTTTATTCTGCAGTACTAAACTACTGAATCGTAATTACATGGCATGTCCATTTTCCGATATTTAAAAACAGATTATATTACCAGCATCAATCTTTAAAGGGCAATGAAAAGTGTTCTTTTTTTTATGGTCAGCCTCCCGCAAAGGCTAAAAGCCTATGGCGCTGTAGAAGCGCTGCGAGAGGATAATTATCGGTTCACGTTAGATTTGAAACGCTGCAGGTTGTAGCCGTCGGGAAACAAATTGCCCGGCAGCTGATTCCACAGCGTCGAAGTTCTCCAAAGGAAGGAATGCTGGAGGAGACTAGTTCGGGGAGTAAGGACCTCGACCTGGTAAGGATGAGCTCGCAGAGCTTCTCTAGTTTTCCTGGTTCGGACGGCCTGTGGTGTTATTATCTGAGAGAGCTCACTCGAACATCGTCCGTGATAGAATCTGTAAAACAGGGATAGGTCAGCCACCCTCCTTCGATGTTCCAGGCTGTGGAGGTCGTTTGTGAGGTTTGGCGAATCGATTAGTCTAATCGCTCTTTTCTGAATGGTGTCCAGAAGCTTTAGAGAGTGCTTCGGAGCGCATCCCCACACATGGGAGCAATACTCCAGCGATGGTCGGATCTGTGCCTTGTAGAGCACCAGAAGTTGCTCTGGTGTATACAACTTCCTACAGCGGAACAAAACTCCTAACTTCTGGGAAGCCGTTTTAGCAATACTGACGACGTGGTCGTGCCAGGACATGTTATTGTTGATGTTGATTCCCAAAAGCTTGACGGAAGGTGATTCGACTATGGGGTGACCCTCCATTTCCACGGTTGATAAGCCATCGTGAGACTTCTTTGTAAGTGTTGTTGCCTGAGTTTTTTGTACGTTGAACTGTACTTTATTTGCTACTCCCCACTCGACAATTGTTTTGATATCAGCGTTGATCTGTGAGGCATACTGCTGTCGCCGACGTACCGTCTCCTGGGATGATAGTGGCTTGCCTGGTTCCATGCACGACACTAATGTACTGTCATCTGCGAAGCTGTAGATTGGATTGGATGTTATTTCCAGCAGCTCGTTGATGTACAGCAAAAACAGTGTAGGGGATAGGACAGGTCCCTGAGGAACACCGGCGTTTATTGAAAATACGTCTGATGAACAGCCCTCGACTACAACAGAGATCGGTCTTTCAAAAAGCTATTCAGCCACTGACGCAAGCCAGGTGGTAGTCCATAAGCAGCAAGCTTGACCAGAAGTCCGTCAGGCCATACTCTGTCGAAAGCTTTCAATATATCAAGTGCAACAACACGAGATTCGCCATGATTGTCTATTGCTCTGTTCCACAAGTGAGTGACGTAGGCAAGGAGGTAGACCTGTGCTTACGGAAGCCATACTGGCGATCATTTATGATGTTATTTTTGTCCAGGTATTTCAGGAGCTGTGTGTTAATGACAGTCTCCACAACCTTAGACATGATGCTGAGAAGAGCCACAGGTCTATAATTGGTGGGATCAGTTTTTTTGCCTTTCTTAGGGATGGGTTGTACGCAGCCAGTCTTCCACGAAGCAGGAAACACGCCTCGTTGATATGAAAGTTTGAACAGCTTGCAATGAACAGGTACAAGGTCAGCGGCACAGCGTTTAAGGACAGTGGCTGGAATTTGGTCATGACCAGTAGCTTTATTGGTGTTCAGTTTTTGGAGGATGCTTTATACTTCTCGATGTTGAAATTTGACCTCTGCCATTCTCGAGTTCACGCTTACAGTGGTGTTCGGAGTACTTCCTTGAAAGTCTACAGTAGAATTGGCTGCGAAGAGCTTCCCCAAGATGTCTGCTTTTTCTTTAGGAGCAGAAGCGATGGATTTGTCCTCTCTGGTCAAGGGTGGTATTGACTAAAAGAAAAAGTTCTGACTAATAGCCTTAGCTACAGACCAGAATGTTCTGGACGAACTAGGACATGAGAGTTTCCCATCTTGACCACTTCAAAAAAAATTAGAAAACGATCACAGGTGGTATAGTGCCCAAAAACACAGTTTGAACGGCTTTTATATTGTACTGTTTCGCTTCAATTTAGTTTCATACAATTTTCAAAAACCATAGACATTATTAATCTCTACCACGGCCCACGTTACGGTTTAGAAAGTTCGCATCTATCAGCATTATCTACATCTATATAATTTCAAAAATAATTTTTTTTCTAAGGTGTGGCAGTATTCGGATAAAGCTGAAAAGTATATTATGTCGTTCCTCTACAGGGCAATGAAGAACCCACTACAAATTACACAAATTTTTCAGTTTCACAACTCCCACCCCCAAACTACCCCAATTTTACCCCCTCTAAAAAAAGTAGAATGGTCAGAAACCCCCAAACCGCCTAAAAACTAAGTTTGAGCTCTTTTTATCCTTTTAATTTTTTGATTGCTGCTGTGCCGCCACTGATACGATTTCTAAAAGTCATACGCGTTACCAAATTCATTTGCAGGAATATACAGGGTGAGTTTTTAGTACCGGCTCGGTCGATAACTCCACTCTACTGTAGAAGATAGCGAAAAAAATTTTATATAAAAATTGTAGCCACGGATATGCTCCTTGCTCAGAAAATATTTTGATTTATACAGGGTGATCCATAACTACGTGGTGATGCAAACATGCATTTTTTTAAATGAGACACCCTATATATTATTCCATATTCAAATTCTACTAATGATTTCCGTTCTTCCAATATAGGGTATTGTTACATTATACAGGGTGTTTCAAAAGTTATGACCATTTTTGTATCCAAATCACGGTCACACGAACGTACTGTATATCAAAAAGTAATAAATCAAAAATTATTTTTTTACATGAGAAGATTAGAAATATCCTCTAGTTTTAAAATACGTCATAAAAAAATCCCGCGACGCATATCCGTATACAGGGTGTTGTAGAATGCAAAATCTAGATTTTCTCTTTTTTTAAATGTAACCCCCAATATTTTATTATACCAAAGAATTGCCTTTAATATGCTCTTTCATCTTTGTATAGCACTTATTACGGCTGTATTCATTAGTTTCTGAGATATTTCGATTTTTCTACAAATTTTAAATATAGCTCCTATTTGTTTAATAAAATTTATTTATTTTGAGAAAATACTACCAAATTTTGTTTTTGCTTAACAAACAACTAAAATATAAGGCGATAATAATACTTGATCAAGTCGAAACACTGAACTAACGAGATAATATAGGTCAAGTGTGCTGAGGAAACAATTTTATCGACGTCATGCATAATTATCGAGCAGATGTATCAGGTAGGCTATGAAATATAAAACGACACAGTCCAAATAAAACGATTCTTCAATCGTTCAAATGTATTAGAGTGCCTCCGTTCTGGATATTGCTATTCATAGTTGTTATATTCTAGAGGCAAGTAGACAATCTCTCAAAGATTCTCCTAAATACCATGGAAAAATTAGTTTTCAAAGCCAGTTTTTCACACAGTACGGAATTATTGAGTAGGTTATGAAAACTGTCAATTTTTCAAAGCCTACCTGATAAAACTACTTCATAATTATGCATGACGCATACAAAATTGTTTCCTCAGCATACTTGACTTTATTATCTCGATGATTTAGGGTTTTGACTTAATCAAATACTATCAAGACGTTATAATTTAGTTGTTCATTAAATAAAAAATAAATCAGATAGTACTTTCTCAAAATAAATAAATTTCAGTACACAAATAGAGGCTATATTTTAAATTTACCGAAAAATCGAAATAACTCGGAAACTGATGGACGTAGGTACAACAAGTGCTATACAAGGATGAAAGAGCATATTAAAATCAATTCTTTGGGATAATAAAATATTGGGGGTTACATTTGAAAAAAAAGAGAAAATTTGGATTTTGCATTCTAAATCACCCTGTATACGAATATACGCCTCGGGCTTCTTGTATAGACGATTTTAAAACTAGAGGATATTTTTAATCTTCTCATGTAAAAAAAATAATTATTACTTACTTTTTTATATACAGTACGTTCATTTGTCCGCGATTTGGATATCAAAATGGTCATAACTTTTGAAATACCCTGTATAATGTAACAATGCCCTATATTGGAAGAACGGAAATCATTATTAGAATTTAAATATCGAATAATATATAGGGTATTTCATTTAAAAAAATGCATGTTTGCATCACCACGTAGTTATGGATCACCCTGTATAAATAAAAATATTTTCGAAGCAAGGAGCATATCCGTGGCTACAATTTTTATATACAACTTTTTTCGCTGTCTTCTATAGTAGTAGAGTTATCGACCGAGCCGGTACTAAAAACTCACCCTGTATAAATATAGCTCAGTCACATGTAAAGAAATATTTAACTGTCAACAGAAAAACACAAAGGGCCAATCAGGTTACTAAGTCAACAGAGGACTATATCAGAGTAACGATGACCTTAGAGAACTTAACTCACAGGTTTATGGCTCAGCCGATTTAAATAAATCTCGAAATCGAATGTACAATTCTGAACACAATCAAGCATTTTAAAGAAATATCTTAGTATTTTGAGGATAACGTACAACTTGTTGCCCTTTAAGATGAATACACATTGTGGTATAGTATAATGTCGATAGAAACCGAACTACTATCGCTGAAGCTATTGCACCGTGTGATAAATCATATTGTCCATCAATCCATATTCTTTTTGCTATGTTAACTGCCCTACCAGTAATAAAATGTCTAGAAAGAAGACCGGTATTACAGGAGACCAAGCATGAAGTCCTGAAGTCCGACCTGAAGTCGCCAATTTTCCATTCAATTAAATAAATAGACAGAAATGGGTATTTTACTTAGATCTTAGATGCATAGTGGATACCTGGGTAGGTAGAGTCTTGAAAGTATGTGCCTCCCCCTCCCCCAAGGTGGAATTAAAATCCTGGTTACGTTCCTGTACTTACCTCTAGAAGGCGTAGCTACCATTGCATCTGTATCAATCACCTCTTGCGGACTGGCATGCTGCCTTAGAAGACTTTCGGTACTATCACCTTGACACGCAGTCAAGACAGTGTAACTGCATCTGCTGCTCAGTACTGGAATGTTCTGCGATAGCCTCGTTATCTCCTGCAGGAAGCCCCGGGACCTGGAGTCCTGTTGATTCTCCCTATCTACGTCAGTCTCCCGAACCATATAGGTTGTTTCGCATGGAGCAATCTGATAAAAAATAACATTAAAATATGTTTGTTTATTTGAAGAGATAAAAAAATGTGTTGTATGAAAGTTTGATAGTTTTCTCTTGTCATTTGGAATTTGATACGAACAAAAAGAACAAATAATAATAAATCCTGCTTTTCGTATAAAGTTATATTTCAAATGAGATTATATGACGAAAAGAACTATATATATTTAAAAAATACAGAGTTTTTTAACCTTATTTTGAAGAGTTTTTAAAGTACTTAGCTTCAATCTGTGTAAAATGTAAAAGTAAACTGAGGTTGGATCGAGAACCCACTATAGTCATGGCAGCCGAAAAGCAATTGCCATTTTGCCGAGGCAAAAACCTCCCTTTGTTTACAAGTGCAAAAAACTTCCAATTTTATTGTAAAAAATGTCGTTGTATTATTAAAACGAGAATAAAACTTGAAATTACACGTTTATTCTATAAAAAAATAACAACATATATCAAGGAAGAAGAGTAGATGTGCTGTCGAAAAGTACGTTCAAATACAACAAGTCATAATTTATAATTACTAGAATATTTCAAATAAACATAACCTTATTATTGTTAGTTATGTCCGCCATTATTTTCAATACACTTTTGATAATTGGCGGGGATTTTATGAATTGTATTTACTAAAAATTGAGGGTTTAGAAAATATATCCATTGCAAAATGTTTTGCACTAGATCATCCAAATTTCGATTTTCTACTGCGTAAACCTTTCTTTTAAGATGTTCCCATAAAAGAGGTATGCAAGTGAGTCAAATCTAGACCATTTGGTGGTCTTAATACTGGCCCGTGTCACCCAATCCATAGACACGATAATGGATCACAAGCCCAACACTATACGGCGGAGCACCATCAAATTTCCTTAAGGGGATATCTTCCAGAAAATTCTCAATGTTATGTTGCAAAATGTTCAGGTATCTTTCCCCTATTAGTCCATTTCGAAAAATAATTGGCCGTCCAATCAAAGGGCTATTAAAAATGCCACACCAAACATGCATCTCTTGTCGTCCCTTTTTTTTATTTCTACTGCTAGACCTCAAGGATTCTGAGTGCCCCAGAAATGACTGTTGTGCCTGTTAACTATCCCCGGCACTGTCAAAGTGGCCTCATTAGTCCACAGATTTTTTTCAAAGATATGAGGATCTTCTTCAAATCATCCTACCATATCTTGGCAAAATCGCAAGTCTGATCTTATGTTCGTCAGTCAATTATTGAACGGGTGAAATGTTATAAAATGTGGAGGTTCCGGGATTCCATTTTTTTTCTGTAAATTAATACAAAACCTAAAATTTATGAAACAAATAGCTATAATAACGGTTCATACCTCCAAAGAAAAGTAAAATATCTAACTCTTCATTTTCATTGACTTGAACTATTCGTAATTTACTTTTTAAAGATTTTCTTTCCCTAAAGTTTTCTGTACATCTGAAAGTGCTTCTTGACGGCATTGTTTTATTTTCATAAAATAAACATATAATTTTAAGTTTTTGATTTTCTACAATAAAACTGGAAGTTATTTGCACTTGTAGACAAAGCGATTCTTTTTATCTCGGCATTCAATTGTTTTTCAGCCGCCATGGCTATAGACTAAGGTGTACTTCCACATTTTCGAAACTTTGAGGCTATACATTTCAAAACCCTTTCAAAATGAGGTGTACGAGCCCTATGTTTTTTAAAGAAGAAGAAGAAGAAGAAAAGTATATTTCTTTTCATGTTATAATATACAGGGTGTCCCATTTATAGGGAAAAAACGATTTATAATTATTTTTTCGCTTTTTTTTCTTGTCAAATTTTGAAAAAGGTATAAAACTTTCATATAAAAACTTTTTTCTATCTTTTCAAATAAAAAAGATAAGAGGTTGGCGAAGTATGAGGAAACACCCGGTACCTATTGAAGATGTATATCGATTACGTGCTCCAAACTATCGGGCATTGGTGCCAAGTACAGCAGCGCAAAATAGATTCGTGCCAAGTAGGGGGTTGGAACGGTGAAACTTGGGAAGTACCGTAATTTCCTTGAAGATAGGGAGAAATAAGCTTTTCTGTAATATACTTGCATCACTCGGCCTATAATTGCCATTCAAAAAACTCCAGTATACAGGGTGTAACTTTTAAGGATGTCCACACCTATATTACCGTGTAGATCTCGCTGAGCTGAACATTTTTCAATAAGCAACATGGGTCCGCAAACGTACCGTTTAGGAGATAGCGCTACCGAAAGTAGTTCTTCCTGACGCCTGAAGTAATTGGCCCGTACATGCTCCCAGCATGACTCAATGCCGACAACTACATCGTGTTCCTCCAGGATGTCCTTGCTTGAGGTCCGAAGAGGAATGTGGTTTCAGCACGATGGAGCTCCAGCCCACTACGGAGCGCAAGTCCGGGCTCATCTTGATGCAGCTTTTGCAGGGCGTTGGATCGGCCGAGGTGATCCGGTAGCGTGGCCGGCGCGGTCTCCGGATCTCAATCCCCTGGATTTTTTCCTGTGAGGTCACCTGGAAGCACTTGTCTACCAAGGGGGTGCACCGCACACGGCAGAAGAGCTGATTGCACGCATCATTGCAGCAGCTGGAGACGTCAGGGAGCAGCCACAGATAATCAATACTGCCACTGCATCGGTCATCCATCAAGCCAGATTGTGCGTGCAAGAAGGCAGTGGCCACGTGGAGCCTCTCCTTCACTGATTTTTGACTGATCTTGGTGTTTTTTGTTGTTGGCTTTTTGCAATGTTTTTTTTTTGTTTTGTTTGTTTGGTTTACTTTTGATATTTTGGCCATGACGATTAAATGTTGACAACCAGAATCTGTCTTAGCAGCTGATCCGTAACCCCCTCTCTCCTCTGCCAATTATACGAGGCGTTGAATGAATTGCCTAACTTCAAGCGTCAGAAAGGATAACTTTCGGTTGCGTTATCTCCGTAACGGTTCGTTTTTGGACCCATGTTGCTTATCGAAAAATGATCAGGTCAGCGAGATCTACATGGTGGTATAGGTGTGGACATCCTTAAAAGTTACACCCTGTACAATACCGTTCGTAAGCAATAGGGTACTTGCAGAGGTCGTGAAATCCTCTCGGGACTATACATAGCGTAAATAAAACCATATCAAGAAGCAGTAGGAAACAAAAAACATGATTTTACTGACGGCCAAAAAAAGACATTTGCAAAATAAAATAAGGATATATTCAAATTTTTCCACGTGACTTAAAACAAGGGCTGACGTCACAGGTATCTTATCGATATCGACAATCGATACTGCTACAGCGCAGGTCAGTGAGCTTCAACTGCGCATTCGACCAAAGATGATCTGAATTCTTTAACAATGCGACTCAATTTATTGATACTTCATATTTGAAACAGGCGATTAACCCACTAGCATCTTCTTTGCAATACATTTTTATATCTGATAGGTATCACAGTTCATCCTGTTTGTGACCGAGATTCGCA
The DNA here is from genome assembly GCA_951848785.1 of Callosobruchus maculatus. Lineage (NCBI taxonomy): Eukaryota > Metazoa > Arthropoda > Insecta > Coleoptera > Chrysomelidae > Callosobruchus > Callosobruchus maculatus. The sequence goes on from CATOUR010000296.1 coordinate 3,997,500, forward strand.
ACTAATTGAAGCCATCATTTTATTTCGGCGCATCGCATTATGAATGAATCCAAAGATAGAATCTAATTCAAGCCCATCCCTACAAAGTGAGTTAGTAATCTAGCCTAACTTTTATTCTTTCGACCTTTGTACTTTTGTGTGAGACTGTGTTTTGTGGTTATAATGATCAATGTCAAAATGTTAGGTTAGCACTGGCTATCGATATCGAATATCAATACTTTACATCCCATCACTATAGGATATCACTGACGTCAGAGGTTGTTTGCGCGGCATTTTCCGGCATTTGAAATAATTTTTGGAAGATCTCTCACAGCCGATTCCAAAAAACCAAACAAGTGATGTTGTCATGTTTACTAGGCTCTAAGGAACGCGTAAAGGACATAATATTTTTTTCTGCAAGTACCCTATTATATGTTTATTCAATTCAAAGAAAATGCCTTGTTGCCAGTGTGTTGCTGGAAATCAGGATAGTGATCAACTTGATTTTTTATATCGAATCATAACCTTTTTCAAAATCTTCTCGTTCAGTTTCCATCATTGATCTCTATTTAAACCACAGATACGTATTTCCGCGATCGGCTGCGACGCTGCCAAGCTATAATTTATTTTCAATTAATATCTGGATTTACAAAGTCGCCAGTAACACGTCCAAATTGTGAATATTATTTTAGACGTTACTATCTATGTGCATCTACAAGGTATTTTCGGAAGAATTTTAAATTATGGTAATTTGGAAATCATTTTACTTTGTTCTTTTAAATCTAACACCCTATACGTTTTATTTAAAATCAAAGTATTTCTATTATTGAAAATCAGGAATATGTCTGTTTGATATTTTGAAAAAATAATGTATAACTTGAAAACGCCGCAAACTCGAAAAAAAAATACAATGTGAGATAGGGTATTAGTATCACCTCCACATACTTTCAGTGAAAGAAATATTCAAAACTTTCTGATTTTAGTGAAAATCACAAATAAACCCCTAACTTTGGTGGATTGTAGAATGGAAACAGTTGGTCGCACACGAAAGATGTAAAGACCATAATTGTGCAGAATTTTGTTTTCTCCATATGTCATTTGACCGTTTTTACGCTAGCACTTACCAAAGCGACGCTATTTTTCGAAAATCGTCGCGAAGCAAAGTTTTCACCTCCTCACCCCTCGAGCGACAACACCCCGACAACATTGAAACAGGCACTGTTGTCATTTTGAGAACGTCATTTCCTGACAAATCTACTACGTCATTTCAAAGGTGTGGGTTGCTTCAAGGTAGAAAAACTTATCGGGGTCTTTGAGTATCTGTATACAGTGATCGGCCACGAGCGCGCGCGGTTTGATTTTCACCTGTTTACAAAAAGGATGCCTTCATGGGCACCGGTCACTTGCGCGCCGAAAGAGGATTAAACTTGGTTATTCCAAAGAGTTATTCCTAATGACCACATCCCTTTTATTCTTGCGAACTTTCATCTGTCTTTTTACGACTTGCGGTAGCTTACAGTTATTTCTTAGATTATTTAAATGACTGTCTGGCTTCTGCAGGTATGTAAAAACACCCTTAATGAAAATATTTCAGTAATTTGCAACCATTAGTTGCTGTTTGTGAGTATTGTTTGTGTTCTACTTTTTCATCATGGATACTATGTTAAGTGTGAAAGGGAAGAAATAAATAGTCCTTGAAGAGTATACGTTCCGAAAAGGTAAAGAAACCACCCGTGGTGTAGCCTACAGATGCTCTAGAAGAGGATGCATAGCATCTTTGCTGATAGATCAATCGGAACAGATTGTTCTTAAAAGAAATAATGAGCACAACCATGATGCTCCCACAAAACAAGCTGTGAAGTTAAATTTCTCGGACTTTTTTTTACATCGTCAAGAAATCGATCAAATTTGTGGCAAATTAGAACACGTTCTGATTAATTAAAATTTTTGGGGGTATTATAAAGACATTTCGGTCTGCTGACAATACCAACTTCTTTATTTGCATCTATTATAGTGATTAGATTAACTTATTATGTTCAGAACAAAATTTCGCATTTAATAATATAAAAAAGTACCTAATTCATTTCTGTCAAGTCAAAGGTAACGATACCTCTGACTGGAGTTCTACAAATTCTTCAGTAACTATTAGCAATATCGCAAAAAAATGGGGAATGACTTAAAATCGGTTAAAATTATAAGCCATAAGTTTACCTCGCCGCCGCTGGTGTCCGCATATCTGCCTATTATCCAAAATTTTTTGGGGGCTTCTGACCAGTGGGATTAGGAGAAATCTGACCACGGCGCGCTAGTGTCCTATGGCCCATCTGGTGATCGAAATATTTTGCGCGCTTCTGACTGGTGGGATTAGGACCAATGTGACCGCGGCGGGCTAGTGTCCTATGGCCCTGTATACAGGCGATAGTTGGGCATAGGTGCGCACTGCGTCGACGCGTAATCAATACACATCTTTTGCCAGTATTTTGAGGGTCTAAGTACATTACAAGCAGCTAACACACTGGGGAAAGCACATCGAAAAAATATAGGTATCAATTTATTGGGAACCTTTCCAAAATGGGTTTTGACGGGTATGATACAATGCACAATGGTCAACGTCCAACATTAGTAGTTACATCTAAGCTAGTCGCCAATGCGAAATAAAAGATGAAAAATTTTTAGTTGGGCCACGTATTTATATGGTACTTACATAAAGTGACCATTTTATGCTGACGCCAATGCGGGACGGCGCGACGCGTAGAAAGATCTAGCCCGGACACTGGACACTGCTTGTGCGACGTCACAGCTAAAGACAGAAACAGCGACATCGACATCGACACGTTATTGTGACGTCACATGTCAAAATTTACGCGTCGGCCGGGGTGTTTCCATCTTCCGCTGTGTAAGCCGTGGATTGGGAATGAAATTGTTATATAAATAAAAAAATATATACAAAAAAGAAATTTAAAAATCCGGAACATTTCCCGGGACTATGTAAAAGCGGGATGGCTCGTCTGAAAACGAGACAATACCGAAAAATCCGCGACGAATGGTCACCTTATACTTACATGAAAATGTTTCAAGCAATCAAATAATATTGAATATAAAAAATAATTGATAGGAGAAAGCAGTTTCATTAGACCTTGCAAATTCAAATAATTAACAACATAGTTAGCGTAATACTCTTTAATTCTCCCGCTTAAATTTATTAATGATGTCATTCATCATCAGGTATTTTACATCCATAGGTGAGGGGAGTATTGTGGTCACGAATATTTTCGATTTTGAGATATTACCTTTTTTGTGCGTTTTATGATCTCTACATATAACGTACGTTCCGTCGGTCTGTCAGTCTGTCCGTCTGTCCGTCTGTCCGTCTGTCCGTCTGTCCGTCTGTCCGTCTGTCCGTCTGTCCGTCTGTCCGTCTGTCCGTCTGTCCGCCTGTCCGTCTGTCCGTCTGTCGGTCTGTCGGTCTGTCGGTCTGTCGGTCTGTCGGTCTGTCGGTCTGTCGGTCTGTCGGTCTGTCGGTCTGTCGGTCTGTCGGTCTGTCGGTCTGTCGGTCTGTCGGTCTGTCGGTCTGTCGGTCTGTCCGTCTGTCCGTCTGTCCGTCTGTCCGTCTGTCCGTCTGTCCGTCTGTCCGTCTGTCCGGTCTGTCGGTCTGTCGGTCTGTCGGTCTGTCGGTCTGTCGGTCTGTCGGTCTGTCGGTCTGTCGGTCTGTCGGTCTGTCGGTCTGTCGGTCTGTCGGTCTGTCGGTCTGTCGGTCTGTCGGTCTGTCGGTCTGTCGGTCTGTCGGTCTGTCGGTCTGTCGGTCTGTCGGTCTGTCGGTCTGTCGGTCTGTCGGTCTGTCGGTCTGTCGGTCTGTCGGTCTGTCGGTCTGTCGGTCTGTCGGTCTGTCGGTCTGTCGGTCTGTCGGTCTGTCGGTCTGTCGGTCTGTCGGTCTGTCGGTCTGTCGGTCTGTCGGTCTGTCGGTCTGTCGGTCTGTCGGTCTGTCGGTCTGTCGGTCTGTCGGTCTGTCGGTCTGTCGGTCTGTCGGTCTGTCGGTCTGTCGGTCTGTCGGTCTGTCGGTCTGTCGGTCTGTCGGTCTGTCGGTCTGTCGGTCTGTCGGTCTGTCGGTCTGTCGGTCTGTCGGTCTGTCGGTCTGTCGGTCTGTCGGTCTGTCGGTCTGTCGGTCTGTCGGTCTGTCGGTCTGTCGGTCTGTCGGTCTGTCGGTCTGTCGGTCTGTCGGTCTGTCGGTCTGTCGGTCTGTCGGTCTGTCGGTCTGTCGGTCTGTCGGTCTGTCGGTCTGTCGGTCTGTCGGTCTGTCGGTCTGTCGGTCTGTCGGTCTGTCGGTCTGTCGGTCTGTCGGTCTGTCGGTCTGTCGGTCTGTCGGTCTGTCGGTCTGTCGGTCTGTCGGTCTGTCGGTCTGTCGGTCTGTCGGTCTGTCGGTCTGTCGGTCTGTCGGTCTGTCGGTCTGTCGGTCTGTCGGTCTGTCGGTCTGTCGGTCTGTCGGTCTGTCGGTCTGTCGGTCTGTCGGTCTGTCGGTCTGTCGGTCTGTCGGTCTGTCGGTCTGTCGGTCTGTCGGTCTGTCGGTCTGTCGGTCTGTCGGTCTGTCGGTCTGTCGGTCTGTCGGTCTGTCGGTCTGTCGGTCTGTCGGTCTGTCGGTCTGTCGGTCTGTCGGTCTGTCGGTCTGTCGGTCTGTCGGTCTGTCGGTCTGTCGGTCTGTCGGTCTGTCGGTCTGTCGGTCTGTCGGTCTGTCGGTCTGTCGGTCTGTCGGTCTGTCGGTCTGTCGGTCTGTCGGTCTGTCGGTCTGTCGGTCTGTCGGTCTGTCGGTCTGTCGGTCTGTCGGTCTGTCGGTCTGTCGGTCTGTCGGTCTGTCGGTCTGTCGGTCTGTCGGTCTGTCGGTCTGTCGGTCTGTCGGTCTGTCGGTCTGTCGGTCTGTCGGTCTGTCGGTCTGTCGGTCTGTCGGTCTGTCGGTCTGTCGGTCTGTCGGTCTGTCGGTCTGTCGGTCTGTCGGTCTGTCGGTCTGTCGGTCTGTCGGTCTGTCGGTCTGTCGGTCTGTCGGTCTGTCGGTCTGTCGGTCTGTCGGTCTGTCGGTCTGTCGGTCTGTCGGTCTGTCGGTCTGTCGGTCTGTCGGTCTGTCGGTCTGTCGGTCTGTCGGTCTGTCGGTCTGTCGGTCTGTCGGTCTGTCGGTCTGTCGGTCTGTCGGTCTGTCGGTCTGTCGGTCTGTCGGTCTGTCGGTCTGTCGGTCTGTCGGTCTGTCGGTCTGTCGGTCTGTCGGTCTGTCGGTCTGTCGGTCTGTCGGTCTGTCGGTCTGTCGGTCTGTCGGTCTGTCGGTCTGTCGGTCTGTCGGTCTGTCGGTCTGTCGGTCTGTCGGTCTGTCGGTCTGTCGGTCTGTCGGTCTGTCGGTCTGTCGGTCTGTCGGTCTGTCGGTCTGTCGGTCTGTCGGTCTGTCGGTCTGTCGGTCTGTCGGTCTGTCGGTCTGTCGGTCTGTCGGTCTGTCGGTCTGTCGGTCTGTCGGTCTGTCGGTCTGTCGGTCTGTCGGTCTGTCGGTCTGTCGGTCTGTCGGTCTGTCGGTCTGTCGGTCTGTCGGTCTGTCGGTCTGTCGGTCTGTCGGTCTGTCGGTCTGTCGGTCTGTCGGTCTGTCGGTCTGTCGGTCTGTCGGTCTGTCGGTCTGTCGGTCTGTCGGTCTGTCGGTCTGTCGGTCTGTCGGTCTGTCGGTCTGTCGGTCTGTCGGTCTGTCGGTCTGTCGGTCTGTCGGTCTGTCGGTCTGTCGGTCTGTCGGTCTGTCGGTCTGTCGGTCTGTCGGTCTGTCGGTCTGTCGGTCTGTCGGTCTGTCGGTCTGTCGGTCTGTCGGTCTGTCGGTCTGTCGGTCTGTCGGTCTGTCGGTCTGTCGGTCTGTCGGTCTGTCGGTCTGTCGGTCTGTCGGTCTGTCGGTCTGTCGGTCTGTCGGTCTGTCGGTCTGTCGGTCTGTCGGTCTGTCGGTCTGTCGGTCTGTCGGTCTGTCGGTCTGTCGGTCTGTCGGTCTGTCGGTCTGTCGGTCTGTCGGTCTGTCGGTCTGTCGGTCTGTCGGTCTGTCGGTCTGTCGGTCTGTCGGTCTGTCGGTCTGTCGGTCTGTCGGTCTGTCGGTCTGTCGGTCTGTCGGTCTGTCGGTCTGTCGGTCTGTCGGTCTGTCGGTCTGTCGGTCTGTCGGTCTGTCGGTCTGTCGGTCTGTCGGTCTGTCGGTCTGTCGGTCTGTCGGTCTGTCGGTCTGTCGGTCTGTCGGTCTGTCGGTCTGTCGGTCTGTCGGTCTGTCGGTCTGTCGGTCTGTCGGTCTGTCGGTCTGTCGGTCTGTCGGTCTGTCGGTCTGTCGGTCTGTCGGTCTGTCGGTCTGTCGGTCTGTCGGTCTGTCGGTCTGTCGGTCTGTCGGTCTGTCGGTCTGTCGGTCTGTCGGTCTGTCGGTCTGTCGGTCTGTCGGTCTGTCGGTCTGTCGGTCTGTCGGTCTGTCGGTCTGTCGGTCTGTCGGTCTGTCGGTCTGTCGGTCTGTCGGTCTGTCGGTCTGTCGGTCTGTCGGTCTGTCGGTCTGTCGGTCTGTCGGTCTGTCGGTCTGTCGGTCTGTCGGTCTGTCGGTCTGTCGGTCTGTCGGTCTGTCGGTCTGTCGGTCTGTCGGTCTGTCGGTCTGTCGGTCTGTCGGTCTGTCGGTCTGTCGGTCTGTCGGTCTGTCGGTCTGTCGGTCTGTCGGTCTGTCGGTCTGTCGGTCTGTCGGTCTGTCGGTCTGTCGGTCTGTCGGTCTGTCGGTCTGTCGGTCTGTCGGTCTGTCGGTCTGTCGGTCTGTCGGTCTGTCGGTCTGTCGGTCTGTCGGTCTGTCGGTCTGTCGGTCTGTCGGTCTGTCGGTCTGTCGGTCTGTCGGTCTGTCGGTCTGTCGGTCTGTCGGTCTGTCGGTCTGTCGGTCTGTCGGTCTGTCGGTCTGTCGGTCTGTCGGTCTGTCGGTCTGTCGGTCTGTCGGTCTGTCGGTCTGTCGGTCTGTCGGTCTGTCGGTCTGTCGGTCTGTCGGTCTGTCGGTCTGTCGGTCTGTCGGTCTGTCGGTCTGTCGGTCTGTCGGTCTGTCGGTCTGTCGGTCTGTCGGTCTGTCGGTCTGTCGGTCTGTCGGTCTGTCGGTCTGTCGGTCTGTCGGTCTGTCGGTCTGTCGGTCTGTCGGTCTGTCGGTCTGTCGGTCTGTCGGTCTGTCGGTCTGTCGGTCTGTCGGTCTGTCGGTCTGTCGGTCTGTCGGTCTGTCGGTCTGTCGGTCTGTCGGTCTGTCGGTCTGTCGGTCTGTCGGTCTGTCGGTCTGTCGGTCTGTCGGTCTGTCGGTCTGTCGGTCTGTCGGTCTGTCGGTCTGTCGGTCTGTCGGTCTGTCGGTCTGTCGGTCTGTCGGTCTGTCGGTCTGTCGGTCTGACGGTCTGCATGTTTACGCACCGCATAGGGCGACATTAAACACCAACGGTATGGCATACATGGGTAACAATCTCAACCAATTATTCATGATGATTTTGTAACATGGAAACTCCTACTTTTGACGACGAAAATGAAAAGAAATTTTACGTCCAGCTATGAACTTGTCTTTTTGAAATTTTTGACCTTGAATGATTAACTCAATGTCAAAATGTAACCAGTAGCGTCTCTTAAGTAGTATACTACTTATCCTATAATAGGAGTTGCACAAAAAGATATTCAAGACAAATGTCGTAAGAACATGTCCTGGCTATCAGATGATGTCCTTTGTGCTGACCTTGACCTTGATCAATCAATTTCCTTAAATGTAAACCTCTACCTTTGATTCCGGAAATGAAAAGCACAGATAATTTTACGTCCAGGTATGAGCTTGATCATTTATAAGATTTGACCTTGGATGATTAAGTCAAGATCAAAATGTTAAGCAGGATATCTTGGGAAGTAGAGGTCGCACAAAGAATGGTCGAGAGAACCAACCAAAACATTATGGGGACTGTAATGAATGTCTGGCTCTTGGCCACGTTACAGTCCACAGTTACAGTAAAGCGTTATTCAAGCTTATTCTTAATAAAAACTCGAAATATCATTATAATTACATAAAAAGATGAATACCGCGTATTACACTGTATCGACGATTAACAAAAATTGGAAGTTGAAAATACTGAAATGCACGGCCCTAACCTAAAATCGACTCGGCTGGCTGACAGGCGCCACGAGACTCTCCTGCAATATCTTTCTGATTTTTGTGTATTTGCAAATACCTATGGTGTAAAGTAGTTCAAAGTTTTGTACACCTCGGTTCTTTGATCGACAATTCGGATAGCTGTGAAAATGAGTTTCGACGGCGCATTCAACAGGCACGTGTGGCCATGACAAAACTTACTAAAATATGGCGTGACCATAACATCACTAAAGCTACCAGAATGTCGCTGGTTCAGTTTCTTGTGTTCTCCATATTTTTGTATGCATAGGAAATTTGGACTGTTAAAAAGTCAGATCGAGCTCGCATAGATGCTTTTGAAATGTGAACGTGGAGGAGAATTCTGAGAGTTCCTTATACCGCCCATCGAACTAACGTTTCCATACTGGATGAACTGGGTAATCCAAAGAGACTGTCCTCCGTTGTGTCGACGAGGATGCTTACATTCTTCGGACATATTCACAGAAGCGATAATATGGAGAAACTTGTAGCTCAGGGTCCTGCTCCGAGTGGACGGCGCCGTGGCTGTTCCCCTACAAGCTGGGTGGAAACGACGAAACAGTTGCTGTATATGAGTATCAACAACGCTGCTGAACGCGAACGATGGCCAGCTACAGTTCTCAAAACGATTGATAATATTCGTGCCGGCTATACTCCAGCTACGACTTAATGCATTTTATGAGTTCACAACATGTCTGTTAAGACATTGACTATGATGATGATAATGGTGTTTCAGGAAACATCAAATTAATGCTATTCGGTGAGCACTTTATGTACATTTAAGTAGATAAATGATCGTAAAACCACGCAAAGGAGGAATGGATGAAGATAGCTTATCAGCCTACAAGCGAACATTAAACACACTAAAAATATGGTAGCAAGGCGGTTTACATGATTTTCAGAAGAGAAGAGTTGACACTATACAAATTTAGATACACTTTAAATACACTCAAAACAAAAAAAAACTTACATGACTCCATAGGCCGTATGGACTCTATGATAGCTTACCTTGAAAATGTACAATGACCGAGGAAGCTAGTCTGATAAGATGGCAGAGATACCATGCACGACTGAATCGAAAAATACATAAACATAGTATCTACAGGCGTTTAGCAATGGCATAGCGTAAGCGCATTACTGTCACCTTTATGCTACTATAGCCCGTTAACCGTACGTAAGTCCTTATCTTCCTGATTATCTGAGAAGGAATAGCAAAGTATTATAATTTCATATTATGCCCTATTGGATGCGAATAGTAATATTTTAAGTGATGCAAGAATGAGTGAGATGAGGTATGCGCGTTAATCTCTACGCAAGAAATATTCTCTTATTTTATGTACAGGGGTTCATTTGAATACTTCCCACCCCGAATTTCTCGAAAACCGTCGATAAAAGAAAAAACGCTGACATTTCAAAAGACCTGTCAAGGGGAAAAACTTTTTAAACAAACACTACTTCATCCCCTTGTACCCCCCCTCCCCCCCCCCCCTACCCCCCCCCCCCCCCCCAATTTTTAGTCAAATCGGTGTTTTCCAATTTTCCTGCGTGCAAGCAACCTAGCAGGCCATGAAAAATAAACAAAAGCTCGTTAATATGGAAGAAACCAACTAACTTAGTAGAAAGATGCAAACTAACTAGAGCAACGAGGCAAGATTATGAAAATTCCTTACAACATATTAACTCTAACCGGATACAGCAGCGGCAAGACATCTAATGTTAATGAGTAGCTGGGGTATGACAGAAGTGTTTGTTTTTCACAGCCTACTAGCTATTGAGGTCTACTAGAGCTTGACAACCTTCCAAAACGATTAAAAATTTTGAAACTAAAGGAAAACTGCCAGCGATTTTTGTTTACAGTCTAACATGTTTAGAATGAAATTTCACATTTAATGGGATAAAAAGATTAGTCATTTCCGTTTAGTTAAGTCAAAAGTGAAAATATCTCCAACTGGAGCATTCTGAACATCTATTGAAATAATTGCTAGAATTTTTTAATTATGCTACGTTGTAATTGCGATTATTTCGTGTAGTTTTCTACAAACTAAATTATGTTTTACAATTCAAGCAGACTGCAAATCAAGTTTCATTTTCCGCGGTTTTTCTAATAAATAGAGGAAGAATTACAAGGGTTCCAGTCAGAGGTATCATTACCTTTGACTTACGGAAATGGCTACTTTTTTATAGCATTAAATGTGAAAATTTATTCGGAAGACATATATATTCTACTGCCAGCAACAATCACTAGTAGTTTTCCTTTGATTAAATATTTTTTTACTGACGTTGGAAATTGACTAATAGCTAGTAGGCTGTGAAAAATGAGCGTCCTTGTTACCGCTATTGTTTCTGGTTAGAGCTAATACCTATGTTGTAAGGAATTTTGATAATCTTGCCTCGTTGCTCTAGTTAGTTTGCATCTTTCTACTAAGTTAGTTGGTTTCTTCCATATTAACGAGCTTTTGTTTATTTTTCATGGCCCGCTAGGTTGCTTGCATGCAGGAAAATTGAAAAACGCTGATTTGACCAAAAATTTGAAATAAAATGAAAACCAAAAAAGATTGATATCAAGAATGCGATATCGTTAGAAAGGTAATCTAATTTTACTTTACTTTAAACCAAAATAGGCATTCCTATTTGAAAAAATCAAGTTATCTGTGATTGAAGTTTCCTTAATTTATTCTCTGATTTTTCCAAGTACAAAAAGAATTCTAATTTAGCCGTCTGGCTTAAGGTGACGCATTTCGTGCTTAGTCGTACCGCAAAGTCAAGGCCCTCTAAGTTTTATAATCGTTGCGATAGTCAATTTTTTTCTGATACCTACTTATACCAAAAATGGTGATTTGCGCCTAAACGGTTCGTTTGAAGTTCCATGTATGATACAAAAGGTCACACTAGAATTGATCAAGGAATCCAAATATGCAATAATATATAGGGGGTTCCATTAAAAAAATATAAGTTTGATATGAATCACCCTGTATAAACGTCAGAATTTGAGTGAAAATATTTTTACGTTATAGCCCTCAAGGGTGCCTACCATGGTCAAGTGACAGATTTTTGAAATATCTTTTGGTAAGCCCACAATCCTCCGTCCACGCACTAATGGCCCACCCTGTATAGTACGCCTATTTAGCAGCGATTTGGATGATTATAAATATTGTCGTAAATTTTAAAACACCCTGTATAATGTTAAAATACCCCATGTTTTAATAACGGAAATTATTAGTAGAATCTAAATAGGTATGGAATAAAATGTAGGGCGTCTCATTTAATGAAATGCATGTTTGCATCCCCACGCAGTTATGGATCAATTATGGATTCATAAATGAAAATATTTTCTTAGTAAGGAGCATATCCTTGGCTACAGCTTTTATATATAACCTGTTTCACCATATTTTGTAGCAGTGGAGTTATCAACCGATCCGGTATTAAAAACTCACCCTGTAGAAGGTTGCATTAAATTGCACAGCAGACATGCCTGTTTGCCATGCCTAGTAATCAAGTATGTATTTTTTATGAAACTTGCAATGCATAAAATACAAATACTCTATACACCTTTTGTTTTACTTGCCCACAGGGAACAGATAGCCCCAGGTCGGTGTTGTTCTGATTGTAATTATTGAATTTTGCGTACCTTACAAATGGGACGTGAGGACTAAGGACCTGACTATTCGAGAATGTCAAAAAGAATAAAATTCTATTATTTCAATTTAGTTAGATGACTGAAAATAATGTATGACTGGAATGTTCTGAAGTGTTTTAATATTGGACATGCAGCTTGAATGTTTACCTTATTGCTTGGAAGATAAGATGAATGTCGATTTCCCCTATCTGCAGATGACACCCTGTTACGCATTTTAGCGCATTTGTGATCTGACGTAGTGGAAGAACTATTCAGGTGCAGCTCGGATATCGTCAAAGCAATCGACTCTGCCCTTGGCTGTGGTTTTAAGCCTACTATGTTGATTCTTTCCCACGTTTCGAATGCTGAAACACGTTAGATAAGGGGTATAAAATAAAGCAAAAACCTTAACCTATTGTAAATTCATTGGCATATAACAGTGAGCTTTAGGCCAGCTGATATAGAAAAGTCGGTCAAATTGTACCACATTGCATATTTCATCAAGTAACTCGCTATTGACTTATTTGAATTCAATTAAAATATAAACTAGGATTACTTGACATGTTTCTATCAAAATGCGGAATAGGAAGGATTCATAAAGAGTGACAGTTTGACATAATAAATGTTTTTTTTTAATGTTGCAAACGGTACAATCTACCCAACCGGTTCATTAAATTGTACCACCCAATTTGGTAAATTGTACCATAGCAAAACGCATTAGGTGTTCCTTACAAATTTGTAATACACATTCTAATGAATTAAACCTTTTATTTATAAAACTTAAATATAGAAATCACAAATTAGAAGCTCGTTAGTAAAACAAAATAATTATTCATTGATTAAATCGTCCCAACGATTTAATTCCTGCTTTTGCTTTCATATTTGTACGCAATAAGTGTATCTTGAAAGTCGGCTTCGGAATTTTGTATCGTTTGCAGATCTCGTTTAGTCCAAACTTTCCAGTTTTATAGTTTCTTATTGCTGCTTTTATATCTTGCTCTGATCATTGGCTGTATTAAAAGTATGGGAGTTTGGTAAATTGTACCGGTACAATTTAACAAACGAGATGGTGGTCCAAATTACCGAACCGATATAATTGACACAAATTGTTTGATTACTTTTTTTAAAGTGAAGTAAGGGTAAATATAAACCATCTAAACTCTTTCGAAATGTCCAATAATTACAAAGAATGCCAACTCAACTACCAAAAAGTATTCATTTGGATACAAAGGCTTATCTATGATTGGATAATACTGCGTAAAGGCGTTTTTCCTAAAAAACATAAATTTAAAATTTAACGCGAGGCCGCTATTTACGCCGATTGGTGAGTTACGTTTTGACTACAGGAGGTATAAAACTAGATGACGCTAGAAGCTTACAATTTAATGAATATTAAGGTGGTACAATTTAGCAGCCGGTACAATATACCCGACTTTGCTTTCAAGAATATATTCATAGCTTAGCAGTGATATTGCATAGCTCTTTCAAAACCAAATGTATGCCAGGTTATAAATAAATAAACGAGGAAAAGGTATTCCGGTGGTATATACAGGTAGTCACTAGTGCTTAGATGACACCCTGTGTCTTGTTGCACCTCTGACCGCGCTACCACCCAAACCTACTAGCAAAAGCTTGATTTATTTTGTTTGAGTTATATTCCTCTAGGTCTTCTGGTTCCAAGGTTCTACTTCCTAAAACGGTCTGCTTGTAGTATCCCGAAGACTCACAGCATACGGAATATGTTCTGAGGTATTTTTCTTCTCTCAGCATCGTACACACACCACATCATTAACAACCTCATTACCCGCAGGCGTCGCCTAATATGGCCGCCAACAGATCCACCATAAGTCTTTGTTAGACTCTGTTGAGATAGGACTTTGAAGATCGTAAGAAAAAAATCTAAAAGGACTTTTTAAATACAATCAATCTCAGCTGTACATTTTTGATTTTAGTTATCTTACGAGTTGGGATTTAAATTTGTCCCAATGATTTCTAGATGTAGATGTTATTTACGTCTATGCCAAAATTCTTGACGGTCTTAGTGGAATGGGCAGGTCATACCACCGGGACCGTCGAGAGCTATCTATCGGGCCTGATACTGCTGCGTGTGAGGTCACACAAGGCGCCGGATTAATAGAGAAAGTCAAGAGCTACATGCATTTTCTTGATATACTGAGAAAACGGCCAAAAATACAAAGGTAATGCACAGGAATGAATTCACAGGAAATTGAATTTTTGATAAAACGTGCCAGTTGATATCTATTTAAGTATAGAGTCGTTTGGAAATGAGAAGGTCAAAAGTGGGACCTAAATGCATCCAAATGATATACAGCTATCTATTATTGAGAAAATGATGTGCACAGTCATGTAGCGATTATGGTCACAATAGTAGTACTAGTAAGCAATATTTTTATCGCTTATTGGGTATAAAGTAAAAGAAATAAAGTAACACTTAACACACGATGGTTTTATAGAGAGATGAACAACTCTGGCAAATACAAACTAAACATATTAAGTCAGAACAAGAAATAAAAAAATTGAAAATATAAATCCTACTTTATAGTGTTTAGTATAAATAAGAAAGCGATACATTGTAAAGGAACATGAGTAGAAACATAAAATGATTATTATTTCTACTTGATGTTGAGTACATAAAAATGATTAAGGTAAAGCCACATGTGAACCTTATTTCTCTCTGTTTTCAGTTTTGGAAAACATGTTGAGCTTTCTTTTTTTCTATATGCTTTTTAATAGCATTGCTTTTATTATTTTACCAAATATGTCGATTCACTTTTCATCAATGTTTGATAGAATATTACTACACCCACATTCATACCCTTCAATTCCAAGATCAACTAATTTTAGTTTTTCTGTTGCAAGTGTTTAAAGAATGTATTTGTGAGAATGTAACCCACAGCTTACAAACTTTTTTCGTGTCTCTCAGAAATAATTTTAAGAAGCAAGCTGTGAGTACTTATCGAGGGTTCAAATATTACCGCTGGTTTCAAAATTTTGTAGGAATAGCATCATCCGACAGTTTAATCTTAGCTCAAGGAACTGTTAAAGTCGTACCATCGGGCCTTATATCAGTATCAGTACGAATAAATTTCTGTTCGAAGTGTTTGATACATATTACAGGAGAGTTTAAATTAGATGAAAATGTTTCAAATCAAAAAAATTTCTTTTCAAATGCTCCATATTTAGAAAAACATCTCAAAGATAGCTGACTTCCGGATATACCGGAAGTAGGCATCAACTTCCTTATTTTAAACGGAACACCCTGTATATTATTACGTTTTTGAATTGAGCATCGATTTTTAGGTCCAGTTTATAACCATTATTTATGTCTACGAAACCTATTTTCAGAGTTATTCATCAATTTTTACAAAATTTGACGTTTGTAGTACTTTAAAAGAAACGTTAATATCTCAGAAACTAAATGCGATAGAAAGATGCGGTTTTCGGTTTTAAAACAAGCAAGAATGAGCTTGTGTCTCAGTGAGATCATTGTTTCAAAAGAACATTAAATCAATAGACTAGCGATTTTCAAATTTGAAAATTGCTAGTCTATTGCTAGTTTATTGATCCAATATCGTTTTGAAATACTAAAACGCAATTACGTTCCTTTCTTGTTTCAAAACCGAAAACCGCATCTTTTTGTCGCGTTCAGTTTGCGAGATATTTTTTTGTAAAGTACTACAAACGTCAAATTTTGTAACAATTGCTGAATGACTCCGAAAATAGGCATGGTAGGCATGAACTACGGTTAACAAACTGGACCTAAAAATCGATGCCGAATTCAAAAACTAACAATAAAACAAATAATATACAGGGTGTTGCATTTAAAATAAGGAAGTTGATGCTTACTTCCGGTATATCCGAAAGTCCGTTGAAATGATTTTCTGAATGTAGAGCATTTGAAAAAAAACGTTTTTTATTTAAAACATGTTCTTCTTATTTAAACGGTATGGCCGCACCGCGCGCTTATTGGACCACCCTGTATAATTACTACTGTAGAAGGGCACACAGCAACTAGACGGCATTATTGGCTAGATACTCGTAAAAGCAAAAAGCTTAATAAAAAAAACCCTGTAGATATTCGACGACTACAAATGCGACTGGACGATCTCGACCGCCCGCCGCCCGGCGACTTGCGTGACGTAGACGCTGTGGTGGGGATACACCATCAGGCCCGATAGCTCTCGGCGGTCTCGGTATTACTCACCAAAGCTAAACCTCCACAGCTCATCACAAGGCTCGCCTCCTCTTTCCCCTCCAAAAACGTACATGGACTTATACAACACGCAAGCAGCATGCCCGTGAAGTAGGCCAGGCCCTGTTTTGGGCTTGACGAGCCTCCACCTTCCTGGCCCTACTTCCCACCTCCAGAGGTCGCTGCGCGCCTGAAGATCTGTCATCCCGCCGAATATCCACATGCAGCCATCCGAAAGGACGGCTGAATGCTTGTGTCTAGGTGGAGGACATGTTGAGGAGGACTCTGTTGAATATGAGGGGGAGAGTAGGTGCCACGAGTCCGTGTCTGAAATATTAGTAAAATGATTCAGATACACAACGCTGAGTAACTTTGGGTTAGCTTTCTGGGGATACGACATTTCTGATCATACGATGGTGGACAATTTCGAGTAGGTATGCCAATTTTTTTTTGTACGAAAAAAATTTAGTCAAGTTGATTGACTCAGTACTTCCCACACATTCCGATGATACCAGTTTTATTATTTTCCCACAGCATGAAACTATAGCCCCTGCAATCAAATCATCGCTCGCCCGACCGCACAAAAAGCGTTTCATTCTACTAGGTGCTTCTTTCACAGGTCATTGGACAATAAATCATGAATACAACAATTTTTTGAGTTTTACAAACCCCCACCCCCGAACCACCCCAATTTCACCCCCAACCAAAAAAATTTTTAAAATGATCAGGAACCCCTAAAACGTCTGAAACGAAGTTTGAGGTGTTTTTTGTATTTTTAGTTTTTTTTATTATTGCCGCTCGCCAGTGAAATGATTTCTAAAAACCATACGCGCTTTCCATAGTCGTCGCGGTAATAAAAATCTGTGTCAAAATGTCATTAAAGTCAATTCAGAAGTTTCCACGTAACAAAACGATCGAAAGTAATACTCGTATGTATTTTGTATGCATCAGAAAGTTCAAGTCCCTTGATTTCTGTAATCGGCAAGGCA
Organism: Callosobruchus maculatus; assembly: GCA_951848785.1. Lineage (NCBI taxonomy): Eukaryota > Metazoa > Arthropoda > Insecta > Coleoptera > Chrysomelidae > Callosobruchus > Callosobruchus maculatus. The sequence goes on from CATOUR010000296.1 coordinate 4,014,437, forward strand.
ATGTTCGGATGGACCTAAAATAGTGTATTATGCCGCTAGGTCTTTCTCTCTCAGGTCAGTAGACAGCCCATTATGGGTACAACAAATTTTTCAGATTTACAACCCCCCGCCCCCCCCCCAACCACCCTAATTTCACGTCCACCCAAAGGATAAAATGATCAGGAACCCCTAAAACGCCTAAAAACGAAGTTTGAGCTGTTTTCATATTTTTAGTTTTTTTAACATTGCTGCGCCACCACTGAGACGATTTCTAAAAATCAGACGCGTTTTCCATCGTCGCCAAAGTAGTAATACTGTGCCGAAATTTCATTAACATCATTGCAGTAATTTCAACATTATAAAATACAGAACGATCTAAAGTAATACTCGTATGTATACATCAGACAATAATTCTAAGTCCCTTGGTTCCTGCAATACACAAGGCAATGTTCGGATGGACCTAACAAAGTGTATTATATCGCTAGGTCTTTCTCTCTCAGGTCAGTAGACAGCCTATTATGAGTACAGCAAATTTTTCAGCTTTACAACCCCCCACCCCCCAACCACCCCAATTTCACCCCCACCCAAAAAAAGTAGAAAATGATCAGGAACCCCTAAAACACCTAAAAACGAAGTTTGAGGCATATTTGAAATTTTTCGTTTTTTGCTAATTTATTTTTTTTAAACACATACTTTTTGGAGCTTTTCGCAAGGCTGATCAATAAACTATCATTTATGAAGGCCTCTCATCTCATTTTAGGTCACAATTAAAATATATGAGTAGCTTATGTTTCAGTAAATTAATTGAGGCTCGGTTCCTGTGCTCTCGCCACTTCGTATTCATTATAGAAAATATCCTTACTATCAATGCCGAAGTGACAGGAAATGAAATTAAATATGAAATAATTTTGGTAATATTAACGAAATCTTCTGAAACATTTACTAGCAGATAACTTCATTTTTTGCCAGTGCTCATGTTGATAAAATCTTTATGGCTGCAGGTAAAGCTCCGGGATCAATGTTAATATAAAACAGTATATCCAGATACTTTTTTAAGTTAAACAGTCAAAAGTATAATATAGCGAAAGACAGTATAATATTATTTTTAGCAGTATGATTGGCAACCTTAATTTCAAGATATATATTTCAAGATGGCTTATGGCATACTGACGAGTATGTGGAGATCACATCGCATGAAATTAGTAAACCAACTAAAATGATAATGTCTAACCGCAACATCAAAATACAATGGAAATTACTGAAAATAATGGAAAAAATAAATACACTATCTAGGCATTTTTATCCTGGTCCTTAAATTCAAAATAAAATAAGGTTATACTTTATATCTGTATTTAAAGATAATATTCGAAAAATTTCAAGATTGTTTGTAGGTACTAAAAATGCACGTGATGCTGGGTGGAGGAGGGGAGGTAGTCTTAAATCTCACCACATATCACAAAAGGGGAGCTGGGGGTTAAAAACGCTAAATAAAAGTTCACGTGATTAACGGACGGCTCCTAAGGTAAAAAACTCATCAGAATTTGCACCAAAAGAAAAAACAGAACTCCGTATCCTTTCAGAAACGGACGGCTCCTAAGGTAAAAAACTCATCAGAATTTGCACCAAAAGAAAAAACAGAACTCCGTATCCTTTCAGAAATGATGTCACCCCCTCTAGGGGTTGAAAAATGGGGTTAAATATACCTATTAAAAACGCATGACATTGATACATGTCATAGTTGGTCTTCCCAAGAACATGTATGTTAGACATCATCCGTTTCAAACAATATGAACAATTTTTTAACAATTTCTAACGTATAATGACGTGAAAAATCGGACTTCAAGCTCAAATTTCTCATAAAGTATTTTGTGTTATCCAGAAAGAAAAAACACAGAATTTTTCACAGACTTCCGACCGGTTTCGGCTGGTAGGTGTACTAAAATGCTACCGCATTTTCATTCGGTTACATAAAGGTTTTTTTTACGTTTTCACACTCCCCCTCTATCTACGATCCCTCCCATTTTGGGGTTATGGTGCAATGATAAACACAGTTTCAAAACTGCCTCTAGAACTCAAATACCAAGCGTCATATGCGCCGGTACTCTGTAACTTAAGAGATAGGAACATGTTTCTATCACCATGACGACAATAACGATCGGGTTTATGTGGTACTGACCATATTATGTAAGACGCAAAACTAATTAAACAAAATAGATATTCACTAAAAATGCTTATCCTTCTAGTGCTTAGATATCCGCGCAAACAATAATATTATAATGCAAAAATTACCAAAATGGTACGCCCATAATTCATTGCAGGATCCTTTTAGATCCTGATAGCCTCCGTATATCAGCATAGATCCATTGTAAACCAGAGCAGTATGTCCCCTTCTTCCCTTTGGCGTAGTTACACCTGCAAGTAAAATATATGCTGTTGGAGAAATAGATTTTGATGAAGCTCACTCCAAGGGTTAGGCCGCTTTCTGATTTGTCGGTGCGGGAGCGGCGCGGGATCTGTTAGCTCGGCACCGAAACGATTCCGCACTGCCCTCAGTTACTCACCTATCTGTATGTTCTCGGTAAAAAATCCTGCAGTATCGCTTTGAGCGTCCTACGAAAATGTCGTCTTCAAGCGATGAAGATATTTTAGTGCGTTATTTATATCGTCTACGTAAAAAAAGGAAACGTTATTAGCGTCATCCTTACATCGAGAAGAACATTAATTGTCGACTTTTTGTTGCAGCTCAAGAACTTTCCCAAGACGACCAAAAATTTTTATCGATGTATAGAATGTCAAAAAAACGTACGAAGACCTTTTGAATTTGTTATCACCAGTGTTAACAAAGCAACATACAAGATTTAGAGAATGCGTGACTGCTGATGAAAGATTACTTATTACTTTAAGGTAAATGGTAATTAAAAGGTCTCATTTTAGTTTGAAGTTATTTACAGTTATTTATACAATATCACAGTCATTTAAAACCAATACCGTCACCATACGAAATTCTAGGATTGCGTGCAGCAAAATGCCGACCGGCTCCTGGCCACGCGTCCCGACTGGCGGTAAAACGAAACGATCCCTCTCCGCGCCCGCAATTTCCGCGTCAATCAGAAAACGCGCATTGAAATATAGGTGCTCGGTAAGCTTTCGGTACCGCGTATACCGAGCGAACCGAATCCGCGCCGCTCCCGCACCGACAAATCAGAAAGCGGCCCTAGTATAAAATTTATCCAGTGTATGAGACACAGCAGATTTCTCAGCTGCGGACATTGTATTGATATACGGTTCATGCAATAGAACAAGACAGGAACCTTTTGACGACGCCTCAGTAATGACGATAGGCCTCGTCTCTATGATCCCGAAGATGAGTAACAAATTCTTCTATATTTTGAACAGGATCTATCTATACTGTTGCAAATCACCTCAATACGGTATTTCGCAGTGGAAGGTGTGGTTCACTGCGCACACGACTGGTCTGTATCCCTACACAATTACAGCTCGTTGACACGATGCGGTCAAATCACCATTTCGATAATTTTTCACACGGTGAGCTTACGAAACGCCTACGGCAATTTCGTCGTTTCGGTCGCGCGTTGTCACCGAAAACCGAATAGCTGATTCGGGAATAAAACCTAATGCGTGGTAAGCATCCAAATGAGATCTTTAACTTAAAATGGTGTGAATCCAAAGTTTTCTGTTAAGTAATCTAGGCCTCCTTCGACGACATCAATACCACATTATAAACATATTTACGTCCAATCGCAAGAAAACTATTCAAAAATGAACCGAAAACCCGGGATCGGCTGAAAATCTAATTACAACCGTTTTCTGTGTGAACATATCATTCGGTTTGCGCCGATTCGTTAAAATTACCAAAACGGTGATTTGATCGAATAATGTGAACGGACTGTTACACGTCAGTACAAGTTTTGCAGGAAGGCGACCCTGTCAGAAGAATGAATTTTATTTTTGTCGTTTTATGTTTCATGTGGACGCCGATGATGCAACTTTTTAAAGAGGGATTCTTTGGACGCCATAACAGGGATCAGTCAAATACAACAGAATCGTATTATTCAAGTTTCACATCAATTGATAAATCTTTTTGGGGAATTCTAATAACTTTTATCAGAAAATCATCCATCTACTGTCTAAATATCACTACACATAGCTTTTTTTTACTGAATTAATCTTCTCATAAATTTCATAATTAGGAATTTGTTCAGTATTATCCGAGATTTATACAAAAGACGTATTGTATGCATCCTGGTGCGTAAGGTTATCAGCCACTTAAGAGGAATTTCGTACTATAAACCGTCAGGTTACCGCAAAAACAAGATAGGTAACTCCATTTTTCTCCTTTTTGAGATAAGTTCGTTTTCAAAATTATTTTAGTTCATGGTATGTACTGGCAAAACAAGATAAGTGAGCATTCATGCTTAGTGAATACAGAGTAGAAATAAGCTAACTCCATTTTACATAAATCTGATCACCGAAAATATGCTAAGTGTACACAACTATCCAAATATACCGTTATTTTGATATCTCTTTTGCCAAAGTAAGGTAAGTTTTCAATATTCAGCTTGTTAAAGCTTCTTCGTTTTACTGTGCTTGAAATCAGATTACTGCCAGTAATCTTATTTTTGCTGTACAACCTTTCACAGAATGCAGAATTTTTGTCACACATTAAAGATTTTCTGTGGCACAGGTTTTGGCAGTGTTTTGAATGTGACATAATGTTTAGTTTACGCCAAAACGTATGCTTTATACTTTACCCGGCATGTCTACTATACAGGGTGTCCAGTTAGTGTGTAATTCTTCGATATCTTGCAAGGTATAGCTAATAGAAGAAAACGTCAAATAAAAAAGTTATTTGGTTACTTAAGACGCATATTTCAAAAATATTTTGAAATATACAGAGTGTTGCGGGAAAGTAGGATAGTAATCAACTTGATTTTTATATGGAACTATAACATTTTCTTAAATTCTTATACTTTCCATCATTGCTCTCTATTCAACTCTATAATATTTTTGGGATCGGTTGCGACGTTGCCAAGTTATAATTTATGTATCTTGATAATTTATAATTTATTTTGTATTACTTTCCGGATTTGCAAGGTCGCAAGTAATACGTCAAAATTGATATATTCCTTTAACTTTTCTCAATAATATTATACAGCGAATTACTCGAATATCAAGTGGATATTATTTTGGACGTTACCAGCAATTTTTATCTACAGGGTGTTTTTGGCAGAATTTTAAATTACGGCAATTTGAAGGTCATTTTACTTTGTTTTTTTAAATGTAACACCCTGTATGTTTTATTTTAAATCGAAATATCTACTAATACCCTATCTTGCCTTCTAATTTTTTTTTCGCGTTTGCGGCGTTGCCAAGTTATAAATTATTTTTCCAAATTTTTGAACAGATATCCCCGATTTTAATTTATTTTATATATAATCCTCTACTTATTTTTATTGCAATGAATTGCGCATGTAGGATTTAGTAAGATGTCACAATTTCAAAATTTTGTTTCTATTAATTACTGAGATACGGCAACACCGCTTTTTCAGTAAACGGTACCGGAACGCTTAAATATTTCCAAAACGGCTAAAGCTGGAGAGGTGAAATTGAATACTTGGCGGTTTTTGAACATACAGAATTCAAAAACGCTAACATCAGTATTGTCAGATTTACCAATTTTACGTCATAATTTTGAATGGAATGCCCCATTTATGAAGTCTAACGTAAAAGTATAGAGCAACCCTCGTATCTTCAGAGATAGTCTGCTGGTTATTTAGTATGCTATGCCATAACCCTCTCTTGTTGAAGACGGTAATTTAGAAGGTGGAGAAGAAGACTGGATACTACTTTAGTTTCTAGTTATATACAAGTTGTATACAAGTGGGCCTCAATGAAGTTCAGTATTTTTGTTGAATACAACCTTTATTCAGGAATAAAATTGTTTACTTCGTGTTTTCTTACATGATTATTTAGTTGTTGGATAAAGTTTAATGCAATTATTATACCATGATTAAACCATAGCAAGAAGCAGTAGGAAACAAAAAACATGATTTTACTGACGGCCAAAAAAAGATATTTGCAAAATAAAATAAGGATATATTCAAATTTTTCCACGTGACTTAAAACAAGGGCTGACGTCACAGGTATCTTATCGATATCGACAATCGATACTGCTACAGCGCAGGTCAGTGAGATTCAACTGCAAGTTAGAGATGATCTGAATTCTCTAACAATGCGACTCAATTTATTGATACTTAAACATATTTGAAACAGGTAATTAACCCACTAGCATTTTCGTTGCAATACATTTTTATATCTGATAGGTATCACAGTTCATCCTGTTTGTAACCGAGGTTCGCAACTAATCGAAGCCATCATTTTACTTCGGCGCATCCCATTATGAATGAATCCAAAGATAGAATCTAATTCAAGCCCATCCCTACAAAGTGAATTAGTAATCTAGCCTAACTTTTATTCTTTTGAGTTTTGTACTTTTGTGTGTGACTGTGTTTTGTGGTTATAATGATCAATCTCAAAATATTAGGTTAGCACTGGCTATCCATATCGAATATCAATAGTTTACATCCCATCACTACAGGATATCACTGACGTCAGAGGTTGTTTGCGCGGCATTTTCCGGCATTTGAAATAATTTTTGGAATATCTCACACAGCCGATTTCAAAAAACCAAACAAGTGTTTTTGTCATGTTTCCTAGGCTCTAAGGAATGCGTAAATGACATAATATTTTTTTCTGCAAGTACCCTATTACTCAAAGCTTAATTTTTGGAGTTATCTGTTTTTTGTAGTAACCCGACGAAGCAGTCTAGTCAATATTTTCCTCATAGATACTGGAATAAATAAGTCCTTACCCTTTTTGGTACGCTTCTTTTTCCAAGAGTTGGCCCTGATATCATAAACCCACAGCGGCGTTTCTGTCGCTGCAGAGAAGCCAACCTCTCCTCCGAAGACGTAGATGCAGTCTTTGTAAACGACGGCGGTGTGTTCCTGAAGACATGGAAGTTTGTCGCCAGATGGCTGAAGCTGAGTCCACTTACCACTAACTGCGAAAAAGTGCACTCAAATAGGTCGGATGGTCAGACGGTCAAGAGGAATTAAGTTGCGCCTGTTGTAGGTACGTATAAGGGGGCCGATTTCTCAATGTCCAGTTAAAAGTGTTAGCATTTCTATGGATATTAACTGTGAGATAAGAATCGCGGGAATTCGTAAGTTTAACCTTCAATGATTTAAATAATTTGTTAGATAAATTATCATCTAACAGTCAAGAGTTAACTTTAAAATAAATATTTAACTGGACATTGAGAAACCAGTCCTTAGTGGACTTGATAGTATATTGTTCAACGAGAGGTAATTTATTTTTGTTTATTTATTTAATGCTTTATTGCCCAACAGAATATACATTCCAATTACAGGACAATTACTAGAAGTACTAGTAGATAAGATAATCATTTATACAATGAGCTTAATAAGAATAAGTTTGAACTATAGCAACCGTAGCAACAGCAGTTAAAAGTTCAGCCTAACAGTAATTTATGTTCAGGTTAATGTGGGATATAATGACGCAAATGAACTCCTTATTTCCTTAATACTAGAAAAGTTGATGTCACATTGATCAGCAATCATGTTGAAGTTTGAGTACATACTATATAAAGGGGAATTAATTAATAAATTTGTCTTAGCAGTAGTGATGAGGAAAGTGATGTTTTGTCTTGATGGTCTTATAGGAATGCGAAAATTTAGTTGATGCAATAAATTTGGCGAGTCTATCACATTATTTACTAACTTATGTAGAAAGGTCGGGGCACTATTGATTCTCCTTAATTCTAATGGTTCTACTTTAAATCTCGCTAGTAAAGCTAAATGGTCACAACTGCGCATTGGATAGACTCCATCTGTTTTGAAAGACAAATATTTCAGAAATTTGCGTCGAACATTCTCAATCTGATGGGTATGAGTTTGATAGTAAAGGTTCCATATCACTGGAGCATATTCGAGCTTTGAGCGAACCATAGAAAAATACAGGGATTTCAGTGCAGATATGTTAAAGAAGTATTTGCAGTTCCTAACCATGAAGCCATAACTTCTGATGGCAGAGAGTGCTGTGTTTTGGATATGATATGTGAAATTTAGTTTGGGATCAAACAATACGCCCAGGTCTTTTAGTAAGCTGTAAACGATATTGAAAATCTATGAATGTAACTTTTCGCGTGAATGTACAAACTTTGCATTTTGAAACATTCATGAACAGTTTATTGACTTCGCACCTTTCGCTGATCCTGTTGAGGTCATTTTGCAAGGCCTGACAATCTTGCAAACTCCTAATATTATCATAAATTTTCAAATCGTCTGAAAAAAGAAGATGCGACGAAGTTAAGCTACCTGACAGATCGTTGATGAAGAGCAAAAAGAGCAATGGCCCTAAATTCGCCTCTTGAGGTACACCGGACCTAGCAACGAACTCCGGCGAATTAAACCCATTGAGAGAGACATATTAAACTCTAAAATCAAGATATGAACTAAACAATTTGACCAGGTTATCATTAAAGCCATACCATTGCAGTTTAGCGATTATTACCGAGTGATCAATTTTGTCAAACGCTTTGGAGAAGTCGGTATATATGACGTCTAACTGCCCTCTGTCATCCAAAGCCTTTGATATGGTTTGAGTTATTTCGATCAAATTCGCAATGGTTGAACGGCCTTTCATTTTTTTTATAACTAAGCAGACTACGCAGGCAGAGCCTAAATACCAGAGTACCGCGGCTGCTGAATGAATCATGAATCCATGTTGTGAATTTGAAATAAGTTGACCAGTTTGGAAGTAAATAATATGATACAATGACATTTCAAAAACTTTAGAAAAATTGTTTAAAATTGATATACCCCTATAGTTTTGAATCTGAGATGGATCTCCAGATTTAAGAATTGGGCATATTTTTGCTACTTTTCATTTGTCTGGAAATACACCAGTCTCTAAGGCACAGTTGAATATCCTTGCTAGAGGTATAGCAAAAACAAACGAAAATTTGGAAAACCTGTTGAAAAATTCACCACTGGAGTTTTTAAGAATAATGTGGTTATAGTTAGATGGAGCAAAAGCATATTTTAGTATTAGAGGTCGAAACACTTGGGATGATAGGTTTCCTGCCAATTGTTTTGTGTGCGAGCCACGCCACCTACGATTTTTCCAATTCCTACGCAATAATGACAAAACCGTAAATATCTTAAAAACCATCAAAGATAGAACCACATGTGCCTTGATAAAAGTGAAAGAGAATTTAATTTCGCATCCACCAAAGTGAAACCTATGATACCATCCCATTTGAAAAATAAAAGCTTTTAACGTTTTTAACTTTTTAAATTTTAAAATAGCTAGTTTATTGATTTAATGTTCCTTTGAAACAACGATCTTACTGAAACACAAATACGTTCCTTGCTTGTTTCAAAACCGAAAACCGCATCTTTCTATCGTGTTTAGTTTGCGAGGTATTAATGTTTCTTGTAAAGTACTACAAACATCAAATTTTGTAAAAATTGCTGAATAACTCCGAAAATAGGCTTCGTAGACATAAACAGTGGTTAACAAACTGAACCTAAAAATAGATGCTGAATTCAAAAACGTAATAATATATAGGGTGTTCCATTTAAAATAAGGAAGTTGATGCCTACTTCCGGTATATCCAGAAGTCCGCCATCTTTGGAATTATTTTCTAAATATATAGCATTTGAAAAGAAACGTTTTTTATTTAAAACATTTTCGTCTAATTTAAACGGCATGGCCGCTAGGGAGTACCGCGCGCTTATTGGACCACCCTGTATATGTAGTTTGAAAATAAAATGAGTTATGCGAGAAACTGTGAGTCCGTGTTTTACATGGCAAATACGTATCTGTAAATGTGTGTATCCAGGCGCCTTAAGAGAGGCGAAAATATCATCTACATAAAAGTATTTCCAAATCGTATGCTGATTAAGTCAGGAGCATCTACAGAAATTATGGAGAAGAAAAGTGCAAAACATAGAAACAAGAGCTACAAAAAGAAAATGTGATGACCATCTACAAGCCCACAAGAAAGATACAGGAGTGTTTGAGAATCGTCAAAGATAAAAGAGACCCACTACCACCTATTGTGGCTCACACGTGTTTAGAGGTTACAGTACAATCCACACCTCTTGACGAAAGCGATGATTATAATAGATGAAACTTCCTTGTAGTCATAACTCCAAAAGTACTGGACAAGAGCACAGAATATGCTCCGCTGTTTCGTCCTATACATAGCAGAAGCGACAGTCTGTTGTTTGTTCAAGACCCATCTTCCGCTGTTCTTCAGACGACAATATCCCGTCAACAGACCAACCAGAATGCGGAGATCATTCCTGTTCCATTCTATGATCTTCGGGGGAGCCTGGGGTATTTTATGAACGCCTTCGAGTGCAGTAGCCCCGATGTATTTCGCCAGTGCAAGCGTGCTTTCCTCTCTGCCCAATCTGAGATGGTTTTTTTAGCGATGGTTTTTGCAGTGCCCGCAAATGGTTCTGGTCCTATGAACACAGATTCAGTTCCTCCTCTTGCGAACGCGTCGGCCAATACATTGCCTTCCACTCCGCTGTGACCCGGAACCCAAACCAAGGTTACCTTGTTCCCTGTGCCGAGTTTGCTAATTAGTTCTCTGACTGTCAGTTCTATGGCTATCATTTCTGCTTGAAAGACCTCCCAAGGTTGAAATTAAAACCCTTGCATCGGTACCAACTATTCCCGCTCCTGTCCCCACAGACTTTGGAGCCATCAGGGAATATCGCAAGATCGGAGGGTGATCTGAAGCCATCACTCCTCTTCCATTTGTCCGTGTGAGAAGGACGAAGGACGTTGTAGGATCTCTCCGTGTGCGCTTGGGGAACCATAGAGTCCGAGGCCATTCCGAGTATGTCGTGATGGGTAATTTCACCCATTATACCCGTTGTGTGTCCTAGTTCCGTTTTGTCCTGTTTGCCAGTTGATAGCAGTCTGTAGGCGCCCATTCTTGTAACTCTTTCTAACTCAATGTGTAGACGGGTTAAATTTAGAAGGGTCTCCATGGCCAGTGTTGGTGTAGTAGACATGGCTCCACTGATAGTTAAACAGGCGGTGCGTTGCACAGCCGCCAGACTGACTCTGGTTGTCTGTTGTAAGCATTTCTGCCACCAGACGACAGCGCTCTTAGCAAGCAGCTCAGGTCCTTGCCGTAACACACAATTTCAACAGGAAAGGATAAACAGGCATAGATACGGCCGCAAATCCTCCAGCTGTCAGTATTTCGGTAGTCACCGAAGTGTAGTAGCTTCTGAAGATGCTATCCACTCATTCTGGCGAAATGTCAAGCCTCAAAACTAAACACATATCCCGATGATTAGTACGACATTTGGCTAACATGATTGGCAGCTCTGATTACATCATCTCTCTCAACAATTCTCATTGCGTTTAGCCCCAATATCTCCTCCGAAATACATAGATCATAACTCGGTGGCTATCCGAAAACACCCCTGCTTTATTCCAAGTCCGACAAGGCCTGGCATATGGCTGGATATAGGGATGGGACATCGAAAGAAAACATCGATGTTTGAGATCGATATCAACATCGACGGTCTGCCATCGATAACTACGATATATCGTATTCAAAACATCGATGTTTGAACATCGCAAAAACATCGATATGTTCGGGTATTGGTGTTCTTCAATTTAAATGTTAGAAATAAATAATGATACGTATTTTACTACTATTTCAAATTTCACAGCATAGTAAATAGGAAATCATAAAGACCAGAAACTAGCTTAACTATCAAATTTTATTGAATTTTAATGAAAAAATAAAAATAAGTGTTGGTTGTCTATTTCCTTTTTCAAATTGCTTTGCAACTTTAGCGTATTTGAAAAGATGCAATCAACCAATGTCAAATGTCATCTCAAATCAATTTGAAATAGGACAAACAAAAAACAATTCACATAGAAAACTCCATTGTGAGGATGTGAGCCGAGGCTTTTATCAATTTGCCAAATCCAGTAGCTTGTGATTATACCCCCCTCCCATAAATTCGTAATGACGTCAATCAGTCACCATCGCGTCGGTGTTGTTGTGGTACAGAATAGTAGTACCTAGTTCACTGAAAGGAAGTAGAATGCACACCTCCACAAAGGAACCCAAAGCGCCTTCAATTGGTATTTTAAATCATGGGGCAAAACCGAAGACCAGAAAACTGCTAAATTTACTTTTTTGTATATTTTCAATTTGTAATTGAAACTTTTAAGAAAACATCGATGCAAATTTTTCAAAACATCGATGTTTTCTAAACATCGATAATTATCGCCCACCCCTAGCTGGATCCGTTCCCCGAGTACAAATTATGTAGGAGATGCGAGGCGAGGGATTGGTTATGCCATAATCACGTTGGCTTATACTCCGGGGTGTTCGATGAAATCGTAATGATGTCGGCAACGGCAATTAATGAATTATTATTGGATTTACGGCTTTTAGGGTTGCCCTGTAATGGAAATGCCAAATGCTGGTGGTTATTCACGTCATGCGTGTGAGAAACCGCGCTCTCCACTTGTGGGCGTATTGGTCCAGTTATTTATCAATAGTTCTGCAAGCTTATCACACTGAACTACTTGGTTCTAAGCAACGAAGTTTTGAGAACCTGGGGAATTAGTTATTATTTTGACTCCATAGTAATAACCTAAAAAATGTAGACAAGTTGATTGACTCAGTACTTCCCACACATTCCGATGATACCAGTTTTAATATTTTCCCATAGCATGAAGCTATTGTCTAGATCCCCTTGCAATCAAATCATCGCTCACCCGACCGCAAAAAAGTGTGTTATTCTACTCTCTACTTCATCCACAGGTCAATGGACAATCTATCATGATCAGATAACAGCTGTAAATGGTAGAAAACGCCCAAATACAAGCGAATAGAGTCAAATCTAGCTGAAAACGACAGAAAGCAAGCAGATAACAGCGAAAACAATATAAAATGGCTACACATAGCCGAATACGACAGAAAAGAACAGAAAACAGCTAAAAACAACAGAAGGCAAGTAGATAACTGCGCTAAACAATAGGAAATGACTAAACACAGTCGAATACAACAGAAAAGAACAGAAAACGGCTCAGAGCTGAGTAATCAAGCAGATAACAACTGCAAGCGATAGAAAACGATCAAATACAACCGAGTAGAACAGGAAACAGCCCATAACAATGGAAGGCAAGCAGATAACAGCGCTAAACAATAGAAAACGACTAAACACAGCCGAATATGACAGAAAAGAACAGAAAACGGCTCAAAGCTGAGTAATCGAGCAGATAACAACTGCAAACGATAGAAAACGACCAAATATAACCGAATAGAGCAGAAAACAGCCCATAACAACGGAAAGCAAGCAGATAACAGCGCTAAACAATAGAAAACGACTAAACGCAGCCGAATACAACGGATAAGAACAGAAAACAGCTCAAAACAACGGAAAGCAAGAAGATAACTGTAAACGGTAGAAAACGACCAAACACCACGGAATAGAACAAAAAGCAGTCCATAACAACGGAAAGAAAGCAGATAACAGCGCTAAACAATAGAAAACGACTAAACACAGCCGAATACAACAGAAAAAAAAGAAAACAGCCCAAAACAACGGAGAGCAAGCAGATAACAACTGTAAACGGTAGAAAACGATCAAATACAACAACAAATGCTTTTGAGTTTTACAACCCCCTACCCCCGAACCACCCCAATTTCACCCCATCCAAAAAAAATTGAAAATGATCAAGAACGCCTAAAACGTCCCTTCAGATGGGGACTCCTTCAAAGTTAAAAAAAAGAGTCAAGTTGGTTGACTAGGTGTTTCCGATATTCTCGTTTTTTATAACGTACAGTGGCACAGATTTAGGAGAATTTCATGAACTAATAAATGAACATGTACCATGAAATCACTTTGTTATACAATCAATACTTATATTCCAACCAATAGAGAACCAAATCTTCTATGTCCTTTACTCATCAACATGGAAGAAATACTCACGGTAGACTTACAAATTATGGCAGAATACTTCAGGAAGTGGAGACTGTGCCCGAGCCTTAGCAAAACTGAGGTGTGTTGTTTTCATCTGAGCAACAAAGAAGTCCACAGAAAACTGAGTGTCATTTTCCAAGGCGAAGTGCTCCCACATAATAGCCATCCAAAATACCTGGGGGTAACGTTAGATCGTACGCTGTCTTATAAGGAACATCTTGAAAAAGTTTCAGCCAAACTTAAAACAAGAAATAACATAATCCACAAACTCTGCGGGACGTCGTGGGGATCGTCAGTCTCGACCCTTCGTAGTTCAACCCTTGGGCTAGTATACTCGGCAGTAGAGTACTGTTGTCATGTGTGGATCAACAGTCCTTATGTACGTTACGTAGACACACAGCTGCGCGATGCTATGCGAACGATAACTGGCTGTTTAAGATGCACTCCGTTTCACTGACTCCCAAACCTCAGTGGAATAACTCCTCCAGATCTCCGCCGTTAAAGTGCTCTTCTGAGGGAGTGTCATAAGATTGATTCCAACACGGCTCTCCCAATCCATCAAGACATCCCGAATGCAGAAAACTCAAGATTGAAGTCAAGACAACCCCCTCTTGTAACAGCTCGAAGGCTTCTGTCCAGTGGATTTGACCCCGATCAGGAATGGAAAGAATAATAGAATGCAACCATGCAGGCACATAACTCCCTTCAGTATAGCCAACCTATCCCTGGTTTCCATCTAGAACGTAAGACTTGGGTATCTCTCAATCGGTTTCGTACGGGAGTCGGAAGATGCGCCGACACTCTCAGTAAATGGGGGAAAATCCCTTCATCACTGTGTGATTGCGGACACGCACGTCGAACGATGGAACATATTGCATCCGAATGTCCCCTACGTGCATATCCGGGCCCGTGGCAGGATATCTTCCTAGCAGCGCCAGAAGTTATTACCTGGATTAACAACTTACACATCATTGTTTGAATATATATATTTATTAGTGTTTTTATATGTATTGTCTTTTGTATTTTTTTGTTTTTTGTCTGATATGGACGTGTGTCCTTTTTTTGGATTGTATATGCAACTCTTGTGTTTCCTTGTAGCCATACGCTTAAAAAAAAATCGACATGGATTCATTTCGTGGTTTAGTAAATGTTATAATTTTTACTATCTAACCTTCGTCTGGTTTATTGAAGTAAAGATTATATAAAACGATCATTTCAACCACGGATTTATCGAAAACAACTGATTGAAAGAAAAAAACACGAAGACACGTCAAAAGATTTATCCAGGGTGACAACTTTTTAACCAAAAACTACTTCCCTCCCTGGACCTTCTGTTCTCCAGGATCATCCCATTAAAATTTTTAAATAACAAGGGTTATCTAGTAACATTTTGTTTTAAAGGTATGCAAAAGCCCTTTATTTTGACGTAAGATTTTTTTGTAATCGGTCGATTCGTTTTCGAGAAAAATAGAACCTTTATGTATCTTAACTTGATCAGATAGAATACAAGAACACACGAAAATATCCAGGGCCGCGCCAACTCCGTGTGCACGGTGTGCATCGCACACGGGCGGCAAGCCTAAAAGGGCGGCGGCGCGGCGCCCAAGATGTTTCGTTCATCTGGATAACTCTGTCTTTTTAGACTCCATTATTTTGCGATCAGCTCAGCCCTGAATGTCTCGCTTCTCGCTCAGAACGTCTGTTACTGTTAAATACCACCCGCTATGGGACATGCCTAACGTGACCAGACGTCCCGTTTTGAACGGGACTGTCCCTTTTTATAATTACAAG
Organism: Callosobruchus maculatus; assembly: GCA_951848785.1. Lineage (NCBI taxonomy): Eukaryota > Metazoa > Arthropoda > Insecta > Coleoptera > Chrysomelidae > Callosobruchus > Callosobruchus maculatus. The sequence goes on from CATOUR010000296.1 coordinate 4,030,288, forward strand.
TCCCGGTGTCCCCGGAATGAACTCTGGGACGCAAGATTGCCCCGTTTTCTGGAACTGCGAAACTTTCGAGTCATGGGGCTAGACGAACAATCGAAGAGAGCGGTGTATGAGAGCAAGATGCAAGACCCCATCTTCGGTCGACGTGAAGTTAGGCGACAATCGCCGAAACGTCATCGCTCGCGCTTTGTTATAGAGATGGGTAAACTGCTGGAAAACAGCTTTTGATGAGCTCTTCTCAAATAGTGGGTAATTATGTAGTCAGGCAGTACTGGCTTCAAGCCATCCGCGTTGTTCGTTCTATTCGACTAAAATATTATTTGGAAAGCAGCTTTACTGAAGGGCAGCGACGCTAAGGAGCTGTGGCCGAATAACAGTTACAAAAAAATTGCGATCGCGATAGCAGCCCACCACTACTTTATTGACAATGCCAACGTCAATTTCGGAGGCTAGGCGAGGAACTAACAATGTGCTAACGAAATTACAATCATCTTTGAAAAAGCCATTAATAGGCATTGTATGTGGAGCCCATGTTATTCACAATGCAATAAAATCTGCTGCAGACGGGTTACCCTTAGATTACGAAAGCATTATTGTGAAGATATATTCATTTTTTTATATTTACACGATTCGAGTTGAAGCTCTAAAGGAGTTTTGCTCCGAAACTGAAACGGAATTTCATCAAATGCTCGGCTATAGCAACACCAGATGGCTTGCACTTATGCCCGCCTTGGAAAGGGTTCTAAAAATGTATCAACCATTGAAAAACTACTTTATGAGTACCTATTGAAAGATGCCCCCTGTTACTAAAAAACTTTTTTGAAGATCCCACGTCCGAATTGTGGCTTAATTTTTTACACGCTCAATCTACAAGTTTCCATCAAGCTGTATTGAATCTGGAAGGTCAGACTGTATCGGCAATTGAAGCTGCAAAAGAAATCAATCAACTAAAAGAAAATTTGACTCAGAAACAGACCAATCAGTTTATTCCATTCACGGTTCGCCAATTTATGGTGAAATCGAAAGATAATGGTACTGATATAGATGAAGGGTTTGTGAAAAAAGCAGCTACAGAATTTTATAAAGCAAGCCGTTAATATTTGGAGCAGTGGACTTGCTTTCTTACCAAAGAAACGGAGATTTTTTATTGAGCAAATTTGAAAAAGGTCCCCGCATGGGAAGACATTCAAAAATCTTTGGATGTATTAATTGAAAAGGAATATATTGACTGTAATAAAGATACAGGAGTTTTTGACGAATTTGCATTGATTTCTAACTACATTACATCGCAGAAAGTAACCGAATGGAATAATCTGAATGTTTCCACAGAAACTCGTTGGGTGGAAAGTAGTATGGATATGCCGGTTCTGATCCTCCCTGAAGGTCATTCAAATGGGGTGGGGATGACCTTGGTTTCCATATTTCATGAGGTGTATTGACGTGGGTTTTTCTTATAGGTGCCGGTTCTGATCCTCCCTGAAGGTCATTTTGTAACGTTGTCTTTCCAAAAGTGATCGTATCTTAATGGGGCTTTTTAAATGGGGTGTTGGGTAACCTTGAGAGTTCCAGTTCACATTGTGCTTATAGACACTGATTTTGAAATATTTGTCATTAGTGTTTGTATTGGTTATTTGCGTAACCTTGAGGTTTTTTTGTGTTATTGTATAGCTGCTTATTTTGAACGTCCTTGAATGTGATTATTGAGACTGATATTTCTTTGCGGTTTTGAGAAGAATGCACGGTGACGTATCTTCACCTTGATGGTATCTGTATAAATAGTGTACTAACGGTGCTAGTGATCAGTAAAAGTCGAGAGACGATCGGAGTATATTCCCGAAGTATATTGTGTACAGATATAAATTGGTGAGCACCCTTTTATATTATTTATCCAACAGTAACATTATTTGTTTTTCTTTAAACAATGTCTGTCACTACCTCTGAATTGCATGAAATTAACAATAAAATCAACTGTGAACTAAATAACAAAATACCGTTCAGAACTTTATCTTCATTAACTGTAAACAAAGCCCATACAATTAAGAATCTGTCACCAGTCAAATCAAAATTTGGTGAATGTCTAGTAGCAACACTATTAGAAGATAATGCTGATGAGTTCAAAGTATGGTTACCGAAAAGAGTAACGGAACATATGTCTGAAGCGGTGATCAAAGAGATAAATGAATCACAAAATAAATATTCACTATCATATATAGGTCAAAGTTCACCTAAAACACCAGGCACTCGCTCCAAATGTTTGATGAAATTTGATTATATTCAACAATAATATATTTGGTGATGAGGTAGTACAGATTGTGTTGGGTATAAATAATATAATGGTTACTCCCATGTATTGGACCCCGATATATGGAAGGTAAATTCGAGATAAAAAAAAAACATTTGTTTGTAGCTGATATTAGACGTTCCGTTTGTTTCAGAAGCAGACTAACTCTCCATTCCCATTATATAATGTGGATGCAGTATTCGGCAATGGGGTGGCCTGAAGCAAAAGATCTACGTAGTGCCATCCAGAGAATTGCATGCCAGTTGGTGGATTTGATTTTCGATGAGGAACATTCCACAGCGTATGACTTAAGTATCTGCTGGGATGATGAAGAGGTCGAACGAAAGAGGATACTAATAAGGAAATATGAAGCAGGGGAAAAGTTATGCAGACAGTATTTACGTGAAGAATGTACCGTCGACCAACTATGTGATGGAATGATTAATAATCAACTCAAACCATTTTTGTACGAAATAGTTAAATACTTACCTCAAGATATTATTATCAAATATCGCCTTCTAGATAAGGAATGATAACTGTATACACCGTGTGTCGTTTTATATGTATAAATAAAAAACTAAATGTACTAAAAAGCTGTTTTATTTCTGCGAGTTAGATATAATAAAAAATCAGAGACACTTAGTAGGAATGAATAAGTCCATTTTGAATAGATCCATCAAAGGCGTTGTAACTAATGCACGAATCATGAATTATCAATGCATACACCTTCGTATTCGCTGGGAAAGAAGATCTGGTTTCAAATTCCAATGATATATCCACAGTTGAGAGCTGAAGGTTATCAGGTTGATGACTGCAGTCAATCACAAATAGAGGATTGTCACTAAACTCCTTTATGTTAAGAATTGGTTCTGGAATGTCCTTGTTATAAAATGTTCTTTGGAAGCTCTCAAATGCATAGTAAGCTGCAGTATTTAGCTTTCTGTTGAAATCTAGGTTCCATCGTTCATACGGATATACCTGATTATTCAACTTTAATCGAATTGAATTTATGTTGGCATGAATGAACTTAGTGATATCCTCTTTAGGATTTTCTGCTAATTTTGAGTCTTGAAATCCAACGATAACAAACAAAGGCCTCTCCAGTTTGTTGGTTGTTCGAATTGCCCAGACGTCTGATGATGTTGAGCGAAGTGATGGCAGTTCATACAAATCCCAAGAGCGAAATGCTACCTTAATCCTTGAATTGAGACTGTTTTTATTCAATCGCTGTAGAAGTTTTACCTTGTATCGATCTTCAGGAACAATATGTTGAACCTTCCATTCAATCTTCGATATTGTTAACTGAGCGTCACATTCACCAACAAAGCAGTTTTTGAAAGATCTTGCAATTACCAAGACGAGCTCTTGTTTTATATTCAGAATTCCTTTTTTGTAGTCCTCTGCGAATCCCATTATATGCTTTAGAGGTATCCTACCACTGAATACTTTGCTGTTTAAATCCCATATCGCTAAATTATCAGCATTCAGGCCCCATCCGGTACATAAAAGTGTATGGGCTGCACTTTTACCATGTGAAATCATTGTTTTCATTGTTGAAGTTATTCCAGGATTCCGCACAACAACAACTTTTTCACCACCCATATGCAGAGAAATTTCATCAAATAAAAAGGATAGAGCATTATTAGATAGGTAGCACGTCTTCGTTGCATCTGCTGGGTTAAACGTTCCTTCAATGTAAATGTAACTGTCAGCAATATTTAAAATGAGATCTTGGAAATTTATCGGTATATGAACAATATCGGAGTTCTTGAAATACGGCGAACCGTACGGCTTGTATGTGTATTCATGAAGGCTGGCTAAGGAACGGTCCATGATAGGTTCCTCAAAAACATCCAACGTCTCACTTGATACGTGCAGAACCATTTTTTTTGGTAAGTTGCAGTCCTATAGATTCGAGGAACTTACGATTCAGTAGAGAAATTTTCGATGCTGTATCCTTGGCGGCAGACGAACGACGAATAACGTCAATTCTCTGATTTCGTCGTATTTTATGTCTACTTGTGTGAACTTTCTTGACATTTTTCAATTGGTATGAACCTACGTTGTACAAAAAACCCATCTTGCTGAATTATGAAGCTTGTTTTAAGTTAAACGTCGCAATTCCAATTTAACGATTACTTTTTCACCACGGAAGTTGATTAGATTCCCATCGTCATCCAAAATTTTAAGTGTGATGTTGTCGATAAACTGACGTCCGCTTGGCTTTACGCTCATATATATTACATTCTGTGGCTCCTTTGTTAGTTTGAATCCTGGCTCGACGTCTATGTCAAACTCGTAAAGAGTGTGCATTTCATTTCCATTGTGGTACGCGCCAGATATCAGTCCACAGTCGATTCTTATCAATCTAACTGTAGTTATATTAACCGGTAAAGTTGACACATGTATTTCGTCATGTCCAAAAATCTTCGGTTCAAACCCAATCAAAGATGCGATTGAGTTAGGAAAAGATAAGTCAACATCATACGCTGAGTATAGCTCACACTTTAATGTATTGTTGTTAGCTTTGAGAGAGAACAACTCATCAGTTGTGGGCTTAGGTGGGTGTATACTGATGGGCTTTATTGTCCTTTGTAAATATTTATTTAGTTCATCGATTTCGTAGGTACCTGGCGGAATATATATAATTTTGAATTTGGTGTTATCTGTTGGATACCTCAAAGCGATTAGATTATTTTCTTCGTGTACGTTGAATATTGAGTTGTAGGAGTAAAAACCTATTAGACCCAAACCATACTGGGCGCTAGTATCTAGCTCAATTGGTGGATAGAAATTAGCCGACAACTCGCTGTCATAACCCGTCAACGTAAGTGTGTAAGACATGACTGATGGGGTGCAAAAAAAGGTAACACTTTATATATCCAAACAGCAACATTTATTGAAAACAGCAATTGTTTTTTTGATTATTATTCTTTAAAGTAATATCATGTAAATTACAATAACAACAAAATATTTTTCTTGGCGGCGGCCCATCTGCTTGATCGCCACTCTGATGTGTATCATAATGCTCCCAGCAGAATTGGAATCGCTGCATGTCCGGGTCTTCCTTCAAGTGTAATGGTAGTTTGTACCATACATGTGCTATTTCATTAGGTGCGCATGCTATGAGTACTTCTTTTGGTATGTGAGCAAGTTCCTCTTCTGTCATGTTCAACAGACTTCTTTCCTTTGAGAATGCTTTCAGGGAATAACTCATTTTTCTAATTGTTTCACGATCCATTTTTATTAGCTTTCTGCTTTTCCTCGGAAAGGAATCGTAGACACAAATGTCCACACCAAAAAGTATTGAAGTTCTGCTGTCGTCTGAGATTATACAAGATCTTAATTTTCCTTGATTGATCGAATAAATACTTCACTAGCTCGTTCGTTGGTGGTAGGTTGCCGAAACTATCATAATACAACACCACCATTCCCCGTTTTATATATGATACCCAATGTGACCCACCCCCACTCTTGCTATCTAAGTTGATAATGGCTGACTCATTCCAGAATGGACCTTGTTTAGGTAGATCATCACGCATAAAAACTCCTCTGAAATACGGTATTTTTAGCTGTTTGGCATAATAAACAAGGTCGTTGTCTGTCAGCGGTCGTTGGGGTAGGGTTTTTAACAGTTTTTTGAAGTCCGAGCTTTGATAAACAAACCCAATCCTTTGCGGTATGGTTTCAAATATAAACCACTGCCAATTTTATTCATACCGGAGATAGATGTAGAATTTTTTTCTCGTGCTGAATTTATTGCTTTAGAGGTCCTAACAATATTTGCAATACCCCCAGCGAGACTGCCTAATGCTGAGAGACCTGCAAAAATTGGTATCAAGGGTAGAATTCCACCTACTTTTGGAATAGGTATAACTCGCGGAAGGCGAATACGTCGTTTCCCTCCCAGAGACTTGATATGCTTCCGGGCGGCTAATAATGCTGCAGAAGTTGCTTTTCGTAGCACGTTATTATCTTGCTTATGGTTCGAAAATCTCTTCATATTTTTGCGAACTCTGTTTAGTATCCCTGAACCAAAATGCACCTTCTTTGTAGCCTTCCTCATTTTCCTACGCACACATTTTTTCTTATTCCTTCTACGTCGTGATCCATAACCCATTCCCGCATGATGTTTTACACGTAATGCATTCCACAATTTTTTACGCATGCATTTTTTCCTACTGCGCCCACGTCGTGATGCAAGACCCATTCCAGTGTGACGTTTTACTTTCATAATATTTGTAACTAACCAGGCAGCTGCTTTTTCTCCGAAGTTTGCATCAGCTGATTTGACTCGTTTCCAGGCTTCTTGTTGAAGCAGGTAGTCAGCCGAGTGTCTTGTAGCCAAGTCAGATTTGCGGTATGCAAGGTCGTGCTGTAAGCAAGCCGCGTCTAATTTATTGATTCCTTTTTGGCCAAGAGCTAGCCTTTCCTCCACGCGCGTGCCCGGCCCACAAAACTGATAAAAGGGTAAATGTGCTTCGAATGGCAACTTATCTATCAACTTGTTAACAATTCCACCACCAGTTTTGGAAATGCTGCTACACCTTCTCCCAAGAAGTATCGGCATTTAAATAAAACATATATAAACAACTGCGGCTTATATACGGTTAAGTCGTTGCACGATGAAGGTGACAAAACAAGATCAGGAATTAAGTATTAGCAATATTGATGTAAAGGTCACGGATTTGGAAAATAATACTTCTCATCATCGACATGGTATACTACTACCATCCACGATTCGTTGTATTATTGTTGGCCCATCAAACTGCGGAAAAACCAATGTGCTGATATCTTTGTTGTTGCATCCTGATGGGCTTTTCTTCGAAAATATCTATATATTTTCAAAATCGCTTAATCAACCCAAGTATACATTCATAGAAAAAGTAATGAAGTCGATTGATGGATTGGGATATCATGCATTTACCAATAACTCTGATATTCTACCACCATCAGAAGCCAAACCAAATTCAGTTTTCATTTTCGATGACGTTATATGTGAAAATCAAAATGTTATCCGAGAATACTTCAGTATGGGTCGACACAAAGGTGTGGATTGCTTTTATTGCGTGCAAAGCTACAGTTGGATACCAAAAAGGGTGATTAGAGATAACGCAAATCTGATTGTGTTGTTCAAAGTTGACAACACTAACCTCTCACATGTTTTTTCAGATCATGTGGCACCCGACGTAACCTTTAAGCAGTTCCAAGATATGTGTGCAATGTGCTGGAGGGAGAAATATGGGTTTCTAGTAATTGATAAAGATAGAGAACTAAAAGATGGTCGGTACAGGAAAGGATTCGATAGTTTCATAAATCCACTGGTGGACTAGGAATATCATCAATTGAATGTGAGACTGCAATCAATGTACATCGCAGCTGTAGCATTACCATAACAAGTATGAAGCAGCAACAGAGCAGCATTGAGACTGCTCTCAAAAAAGAATTAGTGGAAGCAACAGAGTCTGTCCAAAAAAAATTTAATGCTGTAAAGAAAGGTCGCGACATCGATAACACAGCATTGGAACGGATATATGAACCTATTACGAAACAGCTGAAGACAATAGCGAATGCATCAGTTCATACACAATCGAAACAACCAATGCAAAACGTTGGTCATACAAGCACTCCTAAAAGACCACAATCTACATATCCAAATCAAACCCTTCCCTCTACTAGTACACCAAAAGGGGCGAGATTCGAAGAATTGACTTCCGCTGCTTTTTCCGGTATAACACCAATAAAGGAGTTACCTGATACACCATCATCAATTAATGAGAGGGAAAGAGATTCAGTTACTCAGTATGTATCTACAGCTAATTCAAGTGTGGACAGAGAGGCAGTTGCTGAGGTGCTGAAAAGTCATATAGATAATTTGAGAGCAGGACATCCGGCCTATGGAAGTGTTTATAATGTGAGGATCAACCCACAATCACAGAAGCTGTTAATGGGTGTACATGAAGTGGAATTTGATGATAAGGCGGTTTATTTATCGTCGGGTGATAAGACTACTAAATTCAAACTATCCCCAGACTTACTAGATATGATGTTTGTAGGAGATACACGAAACTCCAACTCAAAAACTCTACACACATTCAGGTCCATATTGAATCTAACTAATGTACTTCGCAAAGATTACACACCTCTTAATATTTACAATGTCGACGGATCTGAGTATTTCAATAAATTATTTAATATCCTATCTACATCATCCCCCATGCATTTGAGAGCCAGAGTTGGTAGGGGACATACACAAATGAAGATACCTAAGTATAAGATATTTAACACTAATAAACGCGACTTTGTGTACTGGAACGACATCAACGAGCTGATTGATCGATTGAAATTGCTATACAGCTCAAAATCAGCTGGTCATACAAACCACGACAACGAAATTTTATCTATAATAGAAGAATTGCGTGAAGAGGGCGTAATACGCTAATTTGGGGTATATATATTTGCGAGTTGAAAGATCCCACTAATAGTATAACGCTTTCGTAGCGATGCACAATACGATAGATAAGTTTGGTCGTCGCAGTTCTAAGCATACAACTGTACGTGGTATTCCAGGTATTGGTTTTAAACTTACACAAACTGGAAATTATGATATCAATGGAAAGCAGTTAAAGAATGTTGGTGATCCTACAGATGAAAATGACTCTGTTCATATAAAGTATGTTGAAAAAAAACTAAAAAGTACCGCTGATATGCTTGAAAGTATAGTGAATAGCAAAACGCTAGAATTGAGTGATGGCCTTGAGAAAAAGATTGATGTATTAACAACCAATTTGATATCCATTTTAGAGCAACTAGAGGTTCTATATAATTTTTGCCAGAAATTAGCTAGTGGAGTCAACAGGGAATTCGATGCTGAAGGTGGCCCTGTTTTACCAGCGTGGCTTGCAGGCTACACTTTAAATCAACTCAGACCATAGATCGGTTGATTTTTTTATGATTAATGATCAGTTTCTTTTCTACAATCACCTGAGTCAGACCTCTACATGTAGATATGTCAGTTAACAGCGCAACAAAACGTGGCATAGCAGAAGAATTACACAAGGCAGTTCGGAAGAACTTTCGCCGTCGAAAAACTATCATAAAAGGTTTCGCTGACTTATGGCAAGCCGATTTAGCGGAAATGCAACCTTTTCATAAGGAAAATAATGGCTATAGATACATATTGGTAGTCATTGACTGCTACTCTAAGTTCTTATGGTGTAGAGCAATTAAGAATAAAGATATGCAAAACGTGACGGCTGCAATGCATGATATCCTGCAGGACGCTAGCTATCATCCAACCAATCTGCAAACAGATAACGGATCTGAGTTTTACAATCGCAAATTTTTTGATCTGATGCAAAGGTATGGAATTAACCATTACTCCACGTTCTCTACGAAAAAAGCAGCAATTGCCGAAAGAGCTATTCGTTCACTGAAACACTTGTTGTACAAGGAATTTTCTGCAAGAGGTAGTTACAAATGGATTACAATTCTGCAAAATGTCACCAACTTCTATAACAACAGGAAACATCGAACAACAGGATTGGCCCCCATCGAAGTCGATTTTCATACACGATTGAATGTGTATCGCAATCCAAAGGTAGCAGGCAGAAGTAAGCTTAAACTTGGGGACATTGTGAGAGTAAGCAGATATAAAGGTGTATTTGAAAAAGGTTACACCCCCAACTATTCTACGGAATTGTTCAAAATACGCAACGTTAACATTACAAATCCAGTCACATATATGTTAGATGATATGGATGGGCAACCGATAAGCGGCTGTTTCTACGAAGCTGAGCTAAAAAAGACGCAGTTTCCAGATGAGTATCTGATTGAAAGGGTCTTGAAGAAAAGAGGAACCAAGCTCTTCGTTAAGTGGTTAGGTTTCCCGAAAGAAAAAAATTCGTGGATAGACGTAAAAGATGTATTGTAATGATTCAATAATATATTTGAATGGTTTCTCGATAACTGTGTAAACTTATTTCATTATTTTTTGTTTGGATGATTTTTAGATTCGTTTATAAATAAAACAGTTGTTTGGACTAACTGTAGTTTTATTTTTTCGCATATATATATTTACAATAATAATCATTGACTAATTTGTTAGATTATTAAATCGGGCGACCTCGCTCGCTCTCCACCTGCGTCTCTCCTTCTTGGACAAGAACGGTGGGGGCATCCGCAGGACCGCCCTGTTTTCTAAGTTCGGTTTATAGCTCTGGTAGTTATCGCTATCCCAGTTTTCTGAAACAAAAAAAGTGTTGTTTTGTAATGCGTGCGAAGATTGCAAGATGCAAAAGGTGAGAGGTGTATAAGGATATATTGCTAAATCTTACGAGGTTTCATTAAATTTAGATTTTTCAGGAATGATGGGTACACACGTTGAAAGTATCAATATCATATTATCAATACACAACAAAAAATAATAAAAAATTGCTATGTTGGCGCATGTTGAAAGTATCAATATCATAGGATTGGTACAAAACAAAAAAAAAAAAGATGCTAAGTTGGTGATTTTTTCGCATTTAATAAACACATTTTATACCTTCACTCTGCACCTCTACATTGGTGGTGGCGACTTCATCACCCTGCTCTCTTCCTTTTACCCCATGGTTGTCAGAAGCTGTAAAAAGAAAGAATTATCGATGAGTATCTGGTTAGTTTGTAATAGAATACGTTTGCTTCGCAAAAAAAGTAAAAACATAGAAAGATAAACTGTTTTTGATAAATTTTTAGTGTCATCAATAAAGGTAGCATTTCATAAACTCGGAAATAATTACTCATAAACAAACTACATAGGTACCTTCAGATGGTGCATGACTCTCTGCCAATCTTCGCCGACACCGCACCAGGTGATTAGCCATCGACGACGGCTTCACTAGATGGTCCGCGATCAGCGGACATTGCCGCAGACCAAATGTCCGGTGATCTGCGGTCGATGCTGCCACACCACCCCGACATGCTGTCGCCCGCAGCCGCCTCGCCACCTCTGTGAAGCCGCTGTATCGGCTGTCACCCGGAATGACCTCTGGTGCTGAAAAGAAAAGAAGAGTACATTGTAGAAATACATATGAGTGGATACTAGCGAAAACAGACTTGCTGTATTTTGACTTGTTACTTGTACGCAATGTATACAATGGCAGAATAATGTTTACCTTGACTCAGGTGCTCCAGGTCCAAGATGTTGAATCCTATGGCTTCCATTCTCGTTCTTCCTCTTGATTATCTTGCTGTAATCTTGCTATAACTGAAGAACTGAATCACGAACTTCACTAAGTAATTCTCGTTCAGCCACCGTATTTATACGATATTAGGGGACTAACGCTTCCCCTCCTCCGCTTCAATCCTCTCTTAGGGTACGTCGTTTCAGGAATATAGAAAGACCAACCCACCAGCCAATCGGCGTATAGACCATTAAGTACGTTATATGCTTTGGCAACGCATTCGCACGTCATCAACTGCTATTGAAACGGGAATATAGAAAGATCAACCCACCAGCCAATCGGCGTATAGACCATAAATCCCTATTGGTGGAAATGTTATATGCTTTGGCAACGCATTCGTACGTCACCAACTGCTATTGAAACGGGAATATAGAACGACCAACCCACCAGCCAATCGGCGTATAGACCATAAATCCCTATTGGTGGAAATGTTATATGCTTTGGCAACACATTCGCACGTCATCACCTGCTCCTGAAATACTTTGTCGCCCAACCCCAACCATGCTAATTTAGATCTGTGTACCACTATATCGATATCTGAAACCAACAAGAATTGTGGATGCTCCCACCAATATAGCCTTATTGGATGCGATAGTTTCACCCAACCCACCCATCTAAAGCTTATTGGTTGTGATTGTTTCGCCCATCCTCCCCATCCAAGTATTCGTCCCCTCCGCTCTGATTTTACAACTGAATTATGTTGTGAATTTTTGGGTATAAATACAGCTTCATTCTGTAAGGCTTTTCAGTTCTACGTTCTTCAGAAAATCGTACCGTTCCGCAGAAAAATATTGTATATCATACCTATATCACCAACATTATGGCCGCAACCAATAATCAAGATGTTATAGTCGTCGGGGACGACTTACGGGCCATCCTGCAGGAGTTCGAAGATGAGGGGTTGCCTTTTACGCAGCTGGCTGCAGATGTCCAAGAAGAACTTGAAGAATTCGTCCATGTGAACCCACCAGCTGAAAACAACACCAGTGTGAACACCCCTGCAGCAATAGGAGCTGGCGTGGATGCAACGGAAGCAGCCGCAAGTGCAGTGCCTGTCCTGGCAACCAGTGTGAATACTCCTGTAGCTATAGGAGCTGGCATGGATGCGATGCAAGCGTCCACAAGTACAGTGCCTGCGATAACGAGTAGAAAAATAAAAAAGGCACCTTCCAAGCCTTTTGGAGCATTATTGCGGCAGACATTGGAAAAATCAAATAAACCTCCAAAAACAGAGATCGAAGACCAGACGGAAGCGTTGAGGAGTACTGTTCAACGCATCAAGGATGAAATAGCAAATAATGAGCGGCAACTGGTAGAGGAGCTGGCACTGAACGATAGTCTCCAAGCAGCACAAGTTATCGATGAGCAAAAGTTGAAACAGCTAGACGATGAAAGGAAGCGTGTAAAAGAAACCAAGACGAGGAGAAAGCGACAGTTGGATGATTGCAAGAAGAGAATCGACACCCTACGAGTGACATCAACTCAAAAAAGATGCAAGCTGACTGAAGAGAAGGAACGTATTATATCTTTCTTTGAGTTGTAAAATAAACAGCAAAATATTATATATATATTTATATACATTATATGTATCGATTTGCCTCATATTACGAATATTGAATAAAAATAAAAAAAAGGTATGATCTTTTATTTGATGATGGTATATTGTGTAAGTACCAGCGGGCTAACAGAAACGGTAAATATACCTTGTGGATTAGGGTGTGGCTTTACAGTACCCACCACCCAACGCCACCGATGTTCCACAAATAAAATGAAGAGGTGGGGAGGTATGGAGGGGGCTTTAGTGTGGGGAGCTTAGAACATAAAAGGCAGAGTTCTTGTCAATGAAAAACATAGTGCAGAGTCAACTGGTACAGTAATACAACTAGCAGCGCAATGGACTTCTCTACAGAGTCAAACGGACCTTGCGACTCCACGTCTTGGATGCAGGATCAAGAGGACAGTTCCAGCATATGGAGTATGGAGACTGCGGTACCGGATGATGAGACACCCGACCAATCTCATTGGGCGGTGGCGAGACCACCGATGGACCATGGACCATGCGACTCCACAGTACAGCCGCTGGGGTTCCTGTTGTCTACTATAGACAGCTCATCAGATAACAGCGATGATGATGATGATGCTGATCCTTATCGTCCAGATGGTCCATCAAACCTTAGAGGTGCGCGGATAGAACTGCCTTTTCTCATAGATAGTCAGGAGGAGACATGAGGTGCTATTATTAAATTATAAAGAGATTTTTTTTTGTATTAACCAATAAACTTGTTTTTTTAAATCGTACCTTTTTTCAAAAAACCTTACCATCGTGACAGAAAAAAAATTCATCGAGCGTGGGCGGCTTTGCCAACAAACGATCTTTCTAAAAATTTTATTCAGTGGTGTACTTTATTTTCTCATTTTTTATCAGTCTTCCAATTTTGTCTATCTCGATTTTTTCATGCTTCTAACGTTTTTTTTTCACTCTTTTTTTTCTGAAAAACCACCGTTTTGAAGGACCGTTGAAGATCACATTTGGCCCTCAAAATGCGTCAAAATGGGCCTCCGCCGAGCCTTTGTATGCGCGGCTCGGCGGCTTCGCCGCAGCATGTGCCGCCGGCTCTATGGGCCGGCACGGCGGCGGCACATGCTACGGCGAAGCCGCCGAGCCGCGCATACAAAGGCTCGGCGCCGCCTCGCCTTTGCATGCGCGGCGAGATAAGGTGGGTCGACGGCGGAGCCGTCGACCCACCGCCCGTGTCGATGTTGGTCGACGGCGCAGCAGTCGACCTAACCTCCACCTTTACCGAAACTTAGCACGACCCAGTAAGCACTATGTGTAATTGGAGACTATGCACTATCCTGTTGTCTTAGAAACCAACCTATAATTTTTTTCACCCGGGGTTTCGGGCAGTCGGGTAGTCGACGGCGCAGCCGTCGACCTAGTCTCTGCCTTTACCGATACTTATCACGAACCAGTAAGCACTATGTGTAGTTGGACACTATGCACTATCCTGTTGTCTTGGAGACCAACCTACAGTTTTTTTCGCAGATATTTTTTTATAGACTAAACTTTTTTTTCATATTTTTTTTATTTCTCATTTTATTAACCAGAAAAGAACTAGATTTCAAAATCGATATATATATATATATTTGAATTTATTTATTTTTAATTATAAGACATACATAAAAAATATTGTAATAAAAAAACACATTTGTACATTACTACTATCTTAGAAAATTTTACACAAATATCTAACACCTGCATACAAATAAATACAAAATTAAAAGTTTTTGTTCACATATTTTTTTTGTTACTCATTTATTAAATAATCTCATAATCGATATATTTATATATTTTTTTTCAATTATAAGATATACATAAAATTACATTTGTACATTGCTACTATTCTATAAAAATATTATTAACTGAAACACTAAATTTGAGAACAAGTATAATTTATTTTCTGTAATTATTATACATGAAAAGTTATTAATTATAAAATATATATTTTAGCAATAATATTTTTATACATACATGAAATTTTATTAAAATTGAGTAATACATTTTTTGTAATTATTGTACATGAAGATTTATAAAAAAATAAAATATACATTTAAACAGTAATATTTTTATATACACATGAAATTTTATTAAAATTAAAAAATACATTTATATAATAAGATTTTTATATATTCAATGAAAATTTGTTAAAATTAAAAAATATATATTTAATAACAATTATATATACATGAAAAATTTATTAGTTAAAATATACATTTATACAATACTATAATTATAAAATAAAGATGCTATACAAATATCTAACTCTAAATATATACATATAAAACCCTAATTCTAACTATAAGGGAAAGTGTAGTATATATCTATATATATACTATATATATATATACTACACACCCTTCTGGTTTTGGGACAGACAGATCGGATGGTAATCCACGGATTCGATCGTCGCTATCTGTCCCTCCAGCTTTGCTATCTTCGCCTCATAATTTTCTATCTTGGAGGCTCTCTCCTCCAGGCCTTCAAGCTTACCGCCGGCTTGCCGCAACTTCACGTCCTGCTGCTGAGCTTCTTTCCGACGTTGCTGCAACTTCGATTCCCTCGACAGTACTTCCTCCCGAAGTTGCTGCAACTCCACCTCCTGCAGCAGAACGTCGCCCCAAAGTTGCCGGCTCGACTCTTCGGCGGTTCGCTTCTCCTCCCTGGCGGCCGATAAGATCTGCGGGAACTGGTCATCCTCCTTCAGTTCCTGCACCCTCACCCTTGCGTCCTGCAGTTCCTTTCTCATCTTAGCAGTCGCCTTGGCAAGCAGCGAGCCAGGATCCTCCTCCACAGTCTGGCTGCTCCCACTACTGGTCTGGCTGCTGCTGCCGCTACTGCTTCCGCTACTGCTTCCGCCACTGCTTCCGCTACCGCTGCTACGTTGACTGGCCTCGTGCGATGTCAGCGACTCGAGGGACGATTGAGTCGCTGATATCCGCGGTGTCCTGGGCGTACGCGGCAAGGCCTCCAGGATGTCAGCCGGTGCCGGTGAAAATGATGACTGGGCATCATTAACCGCAAGAGGTTCCGGGCTTCGACTTGCCTGATGAAGCTCCGAAGATGTCGTCGTCGATGACTCCACTGGAGCAGTAACAAGCACATTCTGATGCACTATAATTTTGTGTGCTTGATTCTGATCCGGTGGAGTAATCGACAACGGCAATGTCGGGGTAGCTTCCTCAACAACCGCCGAAGTCCGGACGGGTGACTCTCGCAAAAAAGGTGGTTCCGTTACAGTCGGAGCCTCGTGCAATACGGAGAAGTCTACCGTCGACTCCGGTACAGCAGCGGAAGTGGCAAACTGGGGTACAGGTTGCCGAAATCGAGCTGTGTAAGTCTTGCATGCCGACTTACACAGCTTAAATTTGGCACCCTCATTTCGCTTCCGCTGCGTTGCCGAACTCGACGGTACTCTTACAACCTTCTTTCGCGGCTCTTTTTGCATCGCAACCACTTTTTTTTGCGATTCATCACCATCTACCTTCTTGGGGCGTTTGGTACCCGTCATCATCTTCATAGGCGCCGTCCTTTTCCTGGTGGTAGGACTTGCGCGTACTTGCGAGGGACCAGCCTTGGCAACAGGCGATCGCGATAGCAGTGTCGATCGCTTGGGTGAGCTTTGAAACTCATCTTCTGAGTCGTATTCCATGAGCATCTGTAACAATAAAGAGAAAACCATATTTAGAAACATATCCATGAGGGTAGTTGGTAGAGCGGTCTCCCAAGTTAGGATAAAATTATTTTTACTTACACTTCTCTTCAGAGACATGGTTCGTAGCTGGTTAGTTGGTGGCTGGTAGAGAGATGTATTCTGGCGGCAAAAGCTGGACAGAATGATTTCTACCTGTCCTCGCCTGCACTTTTAAGACCTCAATCCACCAATCAGATAGTTCGAGAGTAGGGGTAGAGGCAGAGGTGTACGCCCACTCCTCCAATGGGGATGAAAGACAGCCCACATCCCTACCCTATCAACTCCAATGTCGCCATGTTTTTTTTTTGTCTCTTTCTACATCAATGTGTATTTAGAACTTATGAAATATTTCATGAGTTTGAATACCTGGAGCGGTAATGATTTTTTAAGTATGTATTAATAGATGTGTATGCCTTAAAGAGGGTAGCCATGGGGCACCATTAAATTTTAAATGGGTATTTATAGAGGCTTACCTTTCTTCATGGAATAACCTAATCTTAAAGATGGGGTGGCAATAACAAATTTTGTTAATGGCTTAGGGATTATATAGAGGCTTACCTCTCTTCGTGGAATAATCTAATCTTAAAGATGAGGTGGCAATAAAAAATTTTGTTAATGGCTTAGGGATTATATAGAGGCTTACCTCTCTTCGTAGAATAACCTAATCTTAAACATGGGGTGGTAATAAAGTTTGTTATGGACTTAGGGATTAAAGAAATAAACTGTATTATGAGTTTACGAGACCCAAAGGGTCTCATTCCCCGAAACACTCCGACTGCTAGGGACAGCTCGCCTTTTCTATAATTATACTCGTTTAAATAAATATCTCAAAGCTTTCTTGTGGATATATTTATTGATTAATACAATTTGAAATTTTCTTATGTATATATTAACATACCAAATAAAAGTAACTGCAATACACAAAGATTTAAATATCAATTCTAAAACTACAAATATAATACGTTGAAAGCAACTTAAAATTCCAAGACTCCACTAACAACTATTTAAGATATTAAATTCTGCAACAACCAAAAAATTATGAACAGACAACTTGAATCTAAAACTATGAATCTAAAAGAAAGACACTCTATGTATTAATGAAAATTATGATCTGCTCTTTCGGCTAACGACTCGTCTTTCAGAACTTTCATATGTGGTTGCGGATGTGACGGAGGCGGTGTCCTAATCCACGAATCAATAGCCTCACAAACTCTCAATGCACATCTCCCATTCGTGTTTTCGGAATGGTAGTCACACTTTTTGCTATGAACACTCTGCTCTGCTCTGCTCATGCCCACGTTAATACAGATACTATGATCTATAGCCTCAATGTTCACTATCTGTATGTTTTTCAAGTTTAACATAGCTACAGCTCTCACTACATACTCATACTTCTGATGGCCCTTAAGAAAGATTTTATCGCTGTTCCTGATATGTTGTTTAATTATTTTCATGATTTGTTGCGCATTTGTATTTCCACTACTGTATCTGATGCCATGATTATATTTTTCCAAAAACTTGACGCTTCTTTGATCTTTTACGCTCAGTTCATTGAATTTAATGACGGGTTTAAGCACATAATGAAATAAACTTCCACTTTTCTTAAACCCTATCTCTTTTGGAACAAACGTAGACTGGATATTATATCCTTGGATATCTAGAACAACTATAGTCATTTTTGAAGTCTCACAATGAATCTGATGTAGATTGTGGGTAGTCTGAGTTTAGGTTAAATAAAATGTGCCAACTTTATTCTGCAAACATATATTTAATACTATCACACTTTACAAGCTTACAGTAACTTAAATCTAATATTTAGAAACTTCGGCTAACATTAATTGTATAAGTAGATCTAAATTACCATCTTCAGGAGCCTCATCTCGCGCGGTGATCTGATTAATGGCATCGATAGCATATTTTACATTCGATGCGGGGTCTGTTTGGTAAAATTGAATGTCAGAGTGCCCCCAGGGTAAAGTTTTTGTTGTATTTGGAATTATAAACCTTTTATCATCGTTGTGTGCTAAAGCTACTTTATTTTTGACTTCTGTATATACATCATGCAACCTGCTTTTGAATGTATTCATTTTTCTTAAAATCAGACCACCATTCTCTAGTATATGCTTATAATCATTACCACATAACTGATTTTGTATTACTGCTTTTTTAACACCCTTTGCTTTTTTCATTTCTCCCTTAACTGACTTGATATAGTATGCCTTCGCACCTGTTCCGTAAAAACTTATTATAGGATCTTCTGGAAATTCGTCTTTCATTTTACCCAGAATAGAGTCATTGACTGGAATGTTGAACTCATTGTTTTGTTTATAATTTGAAGTATCAAACTCGCTAATATTATTTCTCATAAATTCATAGAAGTCATCTGTATGAGTTTTCAAAATTTGCGAATCTGTATCACAGTAAAGCATAGATACTTTATCGTTGAACTGCTTTTTAAGAAACCCATAAAAAAAATCATACATTACTATTTTAGATATGTCCAGTATACAGAATCCCACGTATATTGGCTTAAAATAATGTACTCTAACTTTTCCTAAATGGATAGCTGCAAGATTTTCGTTGAATATGGAACAACTCTTGAAATTTGGACGAGCTACTAGTGCTCCGACACCGATGCTATTACGAAGATTTTCCCAATGTGTGACCAACTTTATATCTCTTCTATTATCTACATTTTCCATAGTTTTTCCAAAAATTGCATTATTTAGAAGCTTATAAAAGTCCCTTTCAAATTTATTGTTTGCTTTATTACGCATTGCCGTATTGAGATCGATATATTCCTTCAACCAGAACGATTGTTTGAACTTAAGGATCCTGTGAACCTTGGTTACTTGCAAACCATACCGTACAGCTTGTTGTAGTACGCGATAATGTACAATATATTTTTTCTTGTCGTACAGATTTGGGATTAATTTCGGAATCTTTGTCTTGGCATTTGGTGGGATCATACTTTCCACCAAAAACGGAAGGTCGCTATGTGAATCGTGTAACCCTTCAGGATATCGCACATCAACTTCCAAGACATAGCCATTCTCACCGTCTATTTTGGCATTTTCTAAATCGAATGTAGATATTTCTGAATCCCCCATCCATTCAAAACCTCCCGTAGGAAGAGGTGACGACATAGCATGCCCGTAAAGATTCGTGGCATCGAGATATGATATAAATGTCGATTCTTTAGATGGATCATAATTTGGTAAATATTTATTATTTGCTTCGTGCATTCTATCGCTGCATTGACTTATCCCCCCGCGAATACCATTCTTAAAGAACCCAATCATATCTATGTCCGTAAGGAGCTGGAGATTAACTTTGGTATACTTTAACATGGCATCCCAAGACAATCCAGGAGATGTAAAATAGTGTGCTGGATCCAATTTGTAAATATTCATACTATTTCTCCTAAACCTTTCAAAGACATCACACAAGAGAAGCACGTCTGTCCGTAAATAAATATCAGAATATTCACCTAGATTCCTACAGTTGAACGTTCTCCATACAGTTATTGCCCTCGAATATTCCTCCTCAGATATATCTTTCTCATTCAACTTATCATAAAACTCTGCCTTTGACGGTAAATATTCTTGATCCAATTTCTTTACATCATCCACATAATTGTAAGGAAATACACCTTTCTGTCTAATTAAATTAAAGACTCTAGGGTCTGAAAAATACTTTTTACTCTCCAGAAAATCCCTACTAGTCAAACTGTCTGATAATGCTTGTAAAGATCCAGGTAGAAAACGACAACTATCGATAAATCTCATTTGTAAAAACTTCCTCCTTATTCTACCGGTTCGGTCCACATAGTCATGCATATACAGACTTTTTGTAAATGAAATGTATTTTTCCTTATTCTGGGCTACCACGTCTATCTTATCTCCATGAGAAGATAGTTGTTTGATAAATAGGTGACAATCGTACCCACTTAAATTGTGCGTTATAATTGGTATAAAATTTGGTAATTTGAAATTTAAATTACATTTCGAATGTGCAGCCCCGAATCTAACTTTACCAGTTATGTGGCAATGATCGCGAACTTTAATATCGGATCCTGAAAATGGTTTCTCACAGATGTTACATTTCGTTGAAGTATCAAATTCAATCTGCTCTTCCGGCGTTAAAGGGATCATGGGAGTTACATCTTTCAAATATTTGAAATATAGTTCTTTAAGATCAGCTTCTAGCCTTGTCACGAATTCTTTCGCCGCGTCTTTACCTCGATACAAGACAAATTTGGATAAGTCAGAATCAAATGAAGATTTAATAAAATATGAAAATGAATATGGTTCATGTGTGTGGGTTTCGTTTGTATACGAATATTCTGGGTTGGGTTCACAGTTATCGATTGGTTTTAATAATGACTCAAAATCCGCATACACAACAAAGGGGACCGGCATTTGCTTTTCAAAATTCTCGAATTTAAGTATGTTTTCTGGAACCTGATTACCAAACTTATCAATTCGTAATTTTTCTGTGGGTGTTATCGTGAATATATGATTGCAATCGTTCCTTTGGTGAATATCTAGATACGCCTTAGTTGAAAAATATAACAAACAACCGTCACAAAAGTACCGCTTATGCTCGTTTGAACTTAACTGATGTGCAACTAACCGTGAAAGATCTCTTATCCAACAATAGTGACCATTCCCCTTATCATCCGTTAAATAGAGCAGATTGACATGTAAAGCTAATTTCTTCTGAGCATATCTCAATGGACCAACTATTTCGTATGTGATATTACCATCTTTGATTATTTTTTCAATTCCGTACACGTTTATAGATATATTATTGTTTCTCTCGAACAATGAGATATCTTTAAAAGTAATAGGAAAGTTCATACCGTGGACATTCAATATGGTTGAAAAATGCGGGTAGGATGACACTTCCGCTACTCGGGTGCTTGCTGGTAGTAGCGCTGATGTGACGGCCCAAGCAAAGCAACACTGGTCTTGATTTCGCACATTTACCACTGCCTTCTTTTTCTCTATAAAGTATGGTAACTTTATATAAGACGATCCACCCAATGGTGAAAACTTGTTAATGTTCACTTCAGCATAAAGGATACATTCGATCGCCCACCCTGAAAATAAAACAACAAAGGTTACTATCTCAATTTATGCACTTCTCTAAATATCTAACATACCAGAATCCTTCTCCTCAAACTCAGATGATTGGGATGTAATTTCATCAGCAAACCGTTGATAAACATCAGATAGGTCTGTGCTCTCGTCTATTACTTTATTAACCGTATTGAAGGATTTGACGTCTGCCACATCACTCGTTTGTAATACATACTTCCCGAATACTTCCATGTTCACTTTCAGGGCTCTGTGCACTCGAAGTTTCTCTTCTATTACATCTAGAGTATTTTGCTTGATGTTATCGAAAAACTCTTTAAAGTCGGTATACAATTCTGATGGGCTAAATCTATAGCTGGCAATTCTACATTTGAATGCACTTTTTATAAGTCTCACACCATCAGTGATCGGGATCGATGAATTTGTTCTATGTTGTAATGTCCTTGCGTGGGCAGTCATTCGATTTTTCGGAAGTGAAACATTGCAGCAAGGACATATCATATTCGGAGGTGTACTATCCAATTTAATTTTTTTAGCTTGTGGTCCACTTGTGGAACTGCCACTGCAAACATTTCTCTGATGTCGACGCAAATTGTCCGAACGCGTAAAATTATCACCGCAATCACTACATGTATGCATCTTATTAGACTATATCTTGATCACTGTCTGTCAAGCAACTGTAGCATCGATGATCGAGCCTCCTCGATTTATAGCTAGATACTCAAGGGCATCGTACCCCCACCTCCACTCATTCGCTTATCATGCAAGGCCCGACGTTAGCAAAACACGTTCTTTTGTAAGGCCAAGCTCAAGGCTATCCCCACCCCATTTTAATAACATTCAGGGAGGATCACTATCGATCCTCATAGGAAAATCATACAACTAATTTCAAGGTTATACAAACAACCAATACAAACACTAATAACAAATATTTCACAATCAGTCAATGTGAACTGGAACTCTCAAGGTTACCCAACACCCCATTTAAAAAGCCCCATTAAGATACGATCACTTTTGGAAAGACAACGTTACAAAATGACCTTCAGGGAGGATCAGAACCGGCACCTATAAGAAAAACCCACGTCAATACACCTCATGAAATATGGAAACCAAGGTCATCCCCACCCCATTTGAATGACCTTCAGGGAGGATCAGAACCGGCATATCCATACTACTGTGGAAGTATTCAAACACTTTAACGCCAACAATCTACAACATGAACACTTTTCCGTTTTAATTGAATATATTTTATGTTTGCCTGCTACAAATGCTCCAGTAGAAAGAGTATTTTCTATGATGAACAAATCGTGGACCTCTGAGAAAACCCAACTACAAATTTCGGTTCTAAAGGCGATGTTGATAATTAAGATGAATATAAAAAAAACATGCCAAGAGTTTTATTCTTACTTAAAATCGTCACCAGCCTTATTGAAGCAAATTTCTTTATCTGATAAATATAAATATAACCATTGATTAATGTACTTAATACGTTAGTCAATGATATAACTAAACATTTTGGGTATATTTTTTAATTTGTAACTTTTTCTGAATAAATACCTTTAAAAAGTGTTTTTTTATTGACTACCTGTTAATTGACCTAAATAAACCAGTGTCCCGTTTTGAGTCAAAAAATAAATGGTCACGTTAGACATGCCACTGACACCAGCCATGCGGCTGGCCGCTGAGCCCGATGAGCCCATAGTGGACTCAAAAATGAATTTTAAAGTTGTACTATGCCATTCTCGATACTACTATTGCATCAATTAGTGAAAGATTTACTGATAAAAGAACATACCACAGTATTTGGCTTTTTGTATGACTTCACAAAATTAAAATGTTTTGATATTACAAAATCTTACGAAACATCGTGCTGATTTACATCTAAAATTACGCGATGAATCTAGAGATGAAACAGATCTGATGTTCTTGAACTGTGTGATGAGGTGATAACAATTTTTCCTTTTTTTAGAAAATGAAAAATGGTGTTACAATATATATTTAAAAATGACTTATTTGTTACGTTCCCCAATATTTCGATTGCTTTTAGAATCCTTTTAACACCTCCAATGTCAGTTGCAAGCGGAGAAAGATCATTTTCAAAGCTAAAGCTCATTAAAAATCACTTAACATCCTCGATGTACCACGAAAAACTCAATAATTTGGCATTAATTTCCACTGAATCTTCATTATGCGAAAATTGGATACAGATCAAATTATATTTTATTTTCTAGTAGTTTTTGTTTTTAAGTTTAAAGTACATAATTATCTGTTTTGTTTGTTTTTTGTTTATGTTTAAAGTATTAAACTTAAGTTTTTAACAAATATTTTATAATATTTTGTAGGAGCTTTATATTTTTAAGTTTGAAGTACATAATTATGTTTTGCTCTTTCAATGTTTAAGTTTAAAACACTGAACTTAAGGTTCTTAAAATATTTAATTCTGTTTTCTGGAAGTCTTTGTTTTTAAGGTTAAAGTACATAATTATGTTTCGTTTTTTTTTTGTTGCTTAGTTTTAAAGATTTTTATTTATGTGGTATTTGAGTAGAAAAGATATTAAGTTTTCAACAAAACTTAAAAGTAAACGTCTCTGAAATTTTATTACCGTCTATCATTGTGCTTGGGGTAATATGGGGCGGCCACTTATCATTTGCACACGGGCGGCAGAAACACTTAGCGCGGCCCTGAAAATATCACTTTTTATTGCAAGAAGTATTCAAACTTTACACGTTATTGGCGAAATAATGATAATAATATAGCCGATTTTTAAATTCCTGACCGGCAGTCGCAAAAACATGTTGTGGGATATCATGGCAGCTTCCGATAATGCGTTGACGAAGGTCCTCCAAATATCTTCTGGTAGCACGGAGCGGCTCGTATCTGTGCATTGAAGGAGATCTGTTGGGTCAGCATTAATCTCCGACCGCGTTTGAACCCAGACGCTAGCGAGGGTCGGAGATCAATGCTGACCCAACATATTTCCTTCAATAGCGGAGGTGGAGCTGTCAGTGGGGGTGAAGAGAACTCGAGCATGGATTGCCATGACCGCCAAGGCTCAGCTGGTAAGAGCACCGAACTAGAATTTCGGAGGCGCTGGTTCGAATCCCACTGGCAGTTAGTTCTTTTTCCACCATTTTCTGGTAGCACTTTAATTTGACAGCATGAAATGCAGGCAATAGCATGAAACATGGTACAACATTCGTTATTCCTGTTATGAAACAGAAAATAAGTCTCTTTTCAGCCCTAAAGGCTTTGCTTTGAGATAAAACAAGAAACTCCCAAAAGTAACTGTTCAGTCAAGTAATGGGTGCTATAATAAGGCTCATCAGAATATCGGTTAGTGCTTATTGTTAAAATTACTATGACTATTTACCAAAAAGCATAAGTATACAGTATGATTAAGGATGAAAATTAAACCATCCAAGCTATATACACAAACTTAATACGAGAAGATCCTTACCCAAGTGATACTTCCAGAAATCTCTCATGGGCAAGTTGCCATTTCTGCCTCCTAGAAGGTAGACATGATCTCCTACCAGTGTCGCACTGTGCTTAGCTCTGGCGGACGGGGCTGAGTTCTTGATGCCGACATCTTCCGGAGTGACAACGCTCCACATTGCCATAAGCCTGATGAAGAGTGATGTTATAAGTTATTTGTTTTAAAGCTGCAAGCAGAATTGAAGTATAAGTAAACCTTAATTTTGATACATAAGTAGCTGAAACGTCAATAAGAAGAGTGTCATCCATAGTCACAATGTCTCAACAGACATGTTGTGAACTCGTAAAATACATTAAGTCGGAGCTAGAGAATCGACGACGCGAATATTATCAATAGTTTTGAGAACTGTTGCTCGCCATCGTTCGCGATTTACTGTCAGTTCAGTGGCGCTCTTGATAATCATATCCAGCAACTGTTTCGTCGTATCCACCCCAGAGTGAAGGCGTTCATAACAAGAAATGCAAGATTTAACTGATTGCATTGGTAGAATGGAAAACCATGTGAAAGTTTGCTGTAGGGCCTCTACGTCTACGTGTCCTGATTCCAAAAATTTGAAAACTGAAAGTTTGGAATAGAGCTTCTACGTGTACATCTTCTGATTCCAAAAATTTTGTTGCCGGTTATTCAAAAGCAGAAGTAAATTAATGACGCTGAATTCTGTTATTTTGAAGTTGTAACTAAAAGCATAAATCGAAAAATCCTGTTTAAAACATGTTTAAATATAAAAACCAATTTAAATATTTCTCAAACTTCATTTTTCGGCATTTTAGGCGTCCTGATCATTTTCCATTTTTTTGGGTGAAGGTGAATTGGGGGTGGTTGGGGGGTGGCGAGTTGTAAAAGTGAAAAATTTGTTTTATTCATAAAGGACTGTCCATTGACCTGTGAATGTGTGAATGAAAAACCTAGCAGCATAATACACTTGTTTAGGTCCATCCGAACATTTCCTTGCTTCATATAGAAACCAAGGGACTTAGAATTTGTGATGCGAGTATTGTTTTAGATTGTTCTGTATTGCGTAACACGAAAATTGTTGTAAAACTGAAAAATTTGTTGTATTCATAATAGTCTGTCCATTGATCTGTAGAAGAAATATCTAGCGGCATATTACACTTTCTTACTTTTTTATGTCCATCTGCTTGCCTATTACAGAAACTAATTTTGTGATGTATACATACGAGTTCGCACGTAAATCTATTCGAGATTTGAATGAAACGGTGCCTCGAAATTATTACACTTTGAATAAAATAATTGATTGCGTATGACCCCACACGGCGCCGCTCACTCGGGGCATGACCCTGAGCTACAAGTTTCTCTATATTATCGCTTCTGTGTATATGTCCGACGAATGTAAGCATTCTCGTCGACACAATGGAGGATAGTCTCTTTGGATTACCGAGCCCATCCAGTATGGAAACGTTAGTTCGATGGGCGGTATAAGGAACTCTCAGCATTCTCCTCCACGTCCACATTTCGGAAGCATCTATGCGTGCTCGATCTCTTTTTAGCAGTCCAAGTTTCCGAGGCATATAAAAATATAGAGAACACAAGAGACTGAACCAGCGACATTTTGGTAGCTTTACTGATGTTATGGTCACGCCATATTTTAGTAAGCTTTGTCATGGCCACACGTAAAAAGATAATCTTTCAGAATTATGAGATTTTATTGACGGGTCAGTAAAGTTCCGTGGATAAGTAACCATATGACAATAACAAAGTATATCCAATAGGGAACATACATTGTAGTAGGAGAATTCCGAAGAAATACTGTATCAGGGATTTGGGGCCAAAGCGCTTTAATTCCAATAAAACAATAAAGTCAAGTTGATTGTTTTAGGCAAAGCAATTTTCGGATAGTCCTAAAAAAGTGCATTATGCCGCCAAGTCTATCTTCCACAGGTCAGGGACAGCCTATTACGAATACAATAAATTTTTCAGTATTATAACCCCCCACCCCCCAATTACCCAAATGTCACCCTCACCCAAAAAAAGTAAAAAAGGATGAGGAACCCCTAAAACGCCTTAAAACGAAGTTTGAGATATAATTGACATTTTTTGTTGTTTGCGAATTAATCCGCTAGCCATGAACCGATGTCAAAAATTATAGCAGCCCCACCTACTGCGACACCATAATATATCGCTTCCCAAATTTCAGCACAATCCATGCAGCGGTTACTAAGATTACGAGGGTAAAAGAACGCCAAGAGACGGACCGAAATACATACAGAGTGACGTGGATTTTTGTTATCATAAAACGCCCAAAAAGTGTACTATCTCAAAATCGAAAATTTTCGGGATAAAAATGCTCCCCCACCTATCGGTGTGAGAAGTCAAAACATATTATCTCGATACTGATAATTTTCGCAGTTACAATACTGCTCCCAGTTAAGGGGTGGGAAGTATTTCTTTTAGTGTAAATATACCTATATATGAGATAAAACATCTAGACCCTTCCTCCTGGAGGAGTGTGTCTATTGACAGATTGTCCAATAAATATTAAACGCGCTTCGGCCCCATAGCTTCGAATGGCGCCTCGGTACAGATAACCACCCTCTCGAGAATTGCCGATGAGGCTCATCCCCTTCTGGATAACAGCCACGCCGTGTCGGCACCTCGTTTCCTGTGCCAAAAACTCTGCTCTTTAGAAAAAATGAGGAGCATGAGCGTACCAGGGGGATATTCAGTTATTCGACTGCACATAGCAATAGTATTGTCAAAATACAGTTACAACAAGAACATACCTTGGACTGTCATTATTTTCATGCTTACATCCGCATGTGGATTTCTCAATTTAAGTTCGTACCAGAAAATGTCGGCTGGCAGCGGGACTCGAACCCATGATCTCCAGATTGGTACTCCAGCGCTCTCACTAGTTGAGCTACCGTCGCCCCGCCGCTAGGTCTTTCTTTCACAGATCAGTGGTCAGCTTATTATGAATATAACAAATTTTTTACTTTACAACCCCCCACCTACCCCCGCAATTTTACCCCCACCCAAAAAAATATTGAAAATGATCAAGGACCCATAAAACCCGAAGTTAGAGCTGTTTTTATATTTTTGTTTTTTTTATTCCTGCGCCTCCTCTGACACGATATCTAAAAACCACACGCGCTTTCCGTTCTTGCCACGAGAAGAATACTGTGTCGAAATTTCATTAAAACCAATTCAATCGGCAAGGAAATGTTCGGATGGATCTAAAAAAGTGTATTATACTGCTAGGTCTTTTTTTCTCAGATCAGTGGATAGCCTATTATGAATACAATACATTTTTCAGTTTTACAACCTCCCACCCCCCAACCACCCCAATTTCGCGCCCACTAAAAAAAAGTAGAAAATGATCAGGAACCTCTAAAACACCTAAAAACGAAGTTTGAGAAATTTTCATTTTATTTTTTTTCTGTTAGCCTAATTACTCCGCCACCCATGCACCGATTTTTAAAATTGTATGAACATTACCTACTACGACCCCACAGCATATCACCTCCCAGACAGACAGACAGACCGACGGAAATGAGTGACGCGGACTTTCGTTATGTAAACGTTATAAAACGCCCAAAAATCGTATTATCTCAAACTCGAAAATTTTCACGATCACAATATTCCCCTCAGTTATCGGTGTGGGAAGTAGAATCACTCTTTTTGGTGAGTACTATATTCCCTACGAAAAAAAGTCCAGGAGTAATCAGAAAAGGTTCGCAGAAAACCCTGCTCTACAGTGAAGTATAAATAAAATTTTTTATCCAATCGTAACACTCTCTCCAACAGTCAGTACGGCTTTAGAAGCGCTATGTCTACCATTACAGCACTGAGCTCCTTTTATTAACAACTCATTGACAATTTAGAAAATGGAACATGCCCTGCTGGGATTTTTTGCGACTTGAGCAGAGCATTTGACTGTACCAATCACACAAGGCTATTATACAAACTTGAGAAGTATGGAGTCAGAGGAATTGATCTGGATTGGATAAAAAATTTTCTAGAGGATCGTGAGCAGTATGTTTTTGTCACTGGGTCTGACTGCCAACCCTCTGCCAAATCATCCATATTTATGACATCGGAATCTGCCTTGAGAATCATATTACTCATATACTATACGCAGATGATACTAGTTTGATCATACCGGCCCACTTATCTGTAGCCTTGGAGAAAAAATATAATCATGCTATAGAAGAATTTGTTACAAGGTTTAGTGGTAATTCTCTTCCTCTAAATATTGAAAAAACTAACTACATGCGTTTTCACTTTAGGCAAAATAGGAAAAATATAAACATTAATAATGGCAGTAATATAATCTCAAGGACTGAAGTACAAAATTTTTAGGAATTTACCTTGATGAAACCTTAAATTGGGCAACCCACTGTCAAAACCTAATGATGCAGTTGAACTCCTCTTGTTTTCAGTTGAGGTCGTTACGCAGTGTTTAAACTATAGCTCAGTTGATAAACGTATACTATGCTCAAGTACACTCATGATTACAATATGGCATTGAATTATGGGGACCTAGTTCGGCAGCCTTAGATGTTTTTAAAACACAAAAACGTGCTCTGTGGCATATTTTTAATATCAGTTCGAAAACGCCATGCCGTCCGTATTTCAAACAATACAGAATTTATCACTAACATAATACATAATTTGTCTGTATCACTATACCGTAACAAGAATCACTATGCGAGAAGCTGTGATGTGCACACTTTCAATACTATGTAGACAACAACATCACTTTAGAATCCCTAAATGTAGGCTGAATATATCCCAATCTGCACCAACAACTCTTGGACTAAACATTTATAAAAAACTACTTCCCAATATAACATCCAAAGCGACTCTTGAGGCATTTAGGGAAGATCTCAAACTATTTCTCTATGACAGGTGTTTCTATACCTTGGACGAATTTCTTAACTATTGTAATGTGTAAAAATGACCTGTTTGTGTATTTTTTATGTGTTATGTCCATTATATATTTGACGCATTCTATACTATGTATTTAGTCGAAGGAAATAAAGTATACATTTAAATTTACATATAAGAAGCTCAATGGATATGACTGAGTAAGACTGAGATAAGAATGCAACGTCTAAAATAGGACATATTGATAACCTGTTACACGTTTTGATGACAAAATTTATTGCAATATAAGGAGATAAGGCCTCTTGCGAGGTTTAGAAGTACCGGGCACCGCCTGGCCTAAATTGAGAACAATTGAGAGTTATTAACTGATTAACTTTTGTCCTTAGGTATACCTAGGGTGAACGATTAAATCTGTGCTAGGCTTTGAAAAAAGACCAATTATACACTAACCTCCATCAAGCCGAAGCGACATGAAAGCTTTCGTGGTTGCTTGAAATTTGTAGACAAAGTAGATGTTTCAAAAGGTCTGTTTTGGACTTCCGTTGTCTATATAATTTTAGATTACAACGTTTCGAGTGATATGGTACCTTCAATCGTCTGCAGGTAAATTTCAGTTCAAGTCTTCTGGTAAACGTCAGTTTAAGATACCATATCAATCGAAATGTTGTAATTTAAAATTATATAGACAATGGAAGTCCGAAACAGACCTTTTTAAGCTTTTGTGGTGTCTTCATGCTCGTTACGCTTATGGTATTGAGTCGCAAATTCAAATGCAAGATTGTACTCAAATCCGAAACTATCTAGTTCAAGGGAAGAAATCGACCGCTCGTAGCACTCCATGCGAAAGGGGTGAATAAGAATATCGCTTTAAAACAAAGCAAGTATCTGCTTGATGAATGAAGCGCATAATGAATGAACTCAGGCGACATGCAATTCAGAATTCGACGTTTGAACGCCTCAGTACACTCGCAATCTAAATTTAGTTGAAGTCCAATGCATTTGTCTATGCAGTTGTCTAAAGTTGTCGTCAATAGTAGAGAGTAGAGTAGAGTAATTTATTGGTCATATTGTACATAAATAAATACTTATGACAAGTCAAACAAAACTGGACAGAAGAACTATTAAAGAAAAATGGTACATAGGTACAAGTAATATGAATATAAACAAACACTAGCTAAATATGTGTGTAGAACGAGAACATAAGCATACACAAAGTATTAAAACTTAAAATTTAAAAATTCGACTGTGTCGTAAAAACAATGGTCGAGGAGGAAGTTCTTAATGTGCTGTTTAAATTTTATATATTTTAGCTGCAATCTCGGTAATCGCTGCATGGATTGTAATGAAATTTGTACAGCAATATGATGTGTGGTCGTAGTAGGTAATGCTGCTATAATTTTGAAAATCGGTGGAGTAATTAGAAAAAAAACGAAATATTTCAAATACTCAAACTTTGTTTTTAGGTGTTTTAGGCGTTCCTGATCATTTTCTACTTTTTTTTTGGGTGAGGTGACATTTTGGGGCGGTTGGGGGGTGGGGGGTTGCGAAATTTAAAAATTTGTTGCATTCAGAATATACTGAACTGTGAAGGAAGACCTAGCGACATAAATAGCTTTTTTAGGTCCATCCGAACATTGCCTTGCCTATTGCAGATACCAAAGGACTTGGAATTTTTTCTGGTGTAAACATATGAGTATTGCTTCAAATCGTTCTGTATTGTGTAATGAGGAAACTGTTCAATTGATTTTAATGAAATTTTGACACAGTTTTACCACCGTGGCAAAGATAGAAAGTGCGTATGGTTTTTAAAAATCGTGCCTGTGGTGGCGCAGAAATAATAAAAAACCAAAAAATATAAAAACAGCTCATACTTTGTTTTTAAGCGTTTTAGAGGTTCTTGATCATTTTCCACGTTTTTCTTGGGTGGGGGTGAAATTGGAATGGTTTGGGGGTGGGTGGGTTAACAACTCAAAAATTTGTTGTATTCATAATAGGCTGTCCACTGACATGTGAAGGAAGACCTAGTGACATAAATCACCTTTTTGGGTCCATCCGAACATTGCTTTACCTACTACCGAAACTATAAGGGATACACATAGATACATACGAGTATTTACTGCTTTAGATCGGACGTGGAAACCACGCATGGTTGTTAGAAATCGTTTTAGAGGCGTAACAATAATCAAAAAACTAAAAATATGAAACCAGATCAAACTTTTTTTTTTCTGTTTCTACCTTTCTTGGGTGGAGGTGAAATTTGGCGGGTGGGGAGTTTTAAAACTGAAAAAAAAGTTGATGACAGTAACGGCTCGCCTTAAGAAGCCAAGGAGCCATGGCACCACCACAATACATTGAGTACCTAACTTTTTTGTGCTACTTTTAAATATTATATTACATCCTATTTTTTTTTAATTATTTAGCAAAAATTAAACATTCACAGAAATCCAATATATTATCCTATTTCGCTAAACATGCCCAGACTATTGCTGTGATAGCACAGCGTGCGGTGTCGGACGGCCAATGGCACCAATTCTGCTAAAATACATCCAGGCGAAAAGGTTAAATGAGGTCATATTAACGTTATGCGCAGATCGCGATCTTAATAGGAAAAGGAGCCAGGTAACTACTCGCTCACAAAGACCAGATCTTGTCGAGTTGTCGATGTCGATTGGGTATAATTATTCGGATTGATTTTTTCTGTCGTTTCTCGCCCCGTTTTCCAGATATACTCGATTGGGGAAAAAATTGAAATCAAGGAATTAGGAAGACCGCTTCCCAATTTAGATATTCAAAAAAGGTAAAATGTGTCTAGTTCGTCGAATGTTAAAAGATGAGTGCGGAAGTACAATCGAAATATGTACAATAAAAACAATTGGATTTCTGGATGTAATAAGAAAGACGCAATTTTTTTTTGTTACCCATGTGTTTTGTTTGGTGGCGATCCCACCTGGACGAAGAATGGAATTACACATTTAGTGCCTTTTCCGTGCTAAAAAGAATAAAGACGTTTCTAAGAAACTCTATGGAAGAAAATAGATTCAGTGCTCTTGGAATGTTATCGGCCGAAAAAGTTTTTAAATAGCATTGACAATTTTAACAAACAAGTTATTGACACCTTTGCAAAAAATAAGGAAAGACGATTAGATTTTACATACCGGGTAAATTTAAAAGTGTATTTTTTTGTTTTTGTACACAGGTTATATTTAGATACAAGTTTGGGTAAGTACTTTTCTTGTTGTTTTATTATATCTTTTAAGGTGCCAATAAATTTAGGTAATTTTTTATATTTGGCTCCATCGGTCTCTTAAGTCATGGGCCGCCACTGATTGATAATAGGCTGTCCCTTGACCTGTGAAGGAAAGACCTAGCGGCATAACACAATTGGGGGGGGGGGGGCTGGCGATGATTTAGTTGCAAGGGGCTCACAGATTATAGCATCATGCTATGGGAAAACAATAAGCTTGTATATCACCATAATGTGAGGGAAGTGTTGAGTCAATCAACTTGACTTCATTTTTTATGCTTTGGTATTGCGGAAATGTTACGTCTCAAACAAATGCTCATTTCATCTATATTATGTCAATGATTTTACGGAAAAAATGGTTTTTATATAAAGTCAAAGGCTACCTAGCTTTAAATAAAATAATGACCTCCTTAATGTAGGAAAACCTGTGATTTGGTATTAGGAATAAAAGTAAGGGATAAGCTACAGGGGTTGAAGGAAAAAACATGTTTCGATAGTATGGTATTATAAGTCATTCGGTACCCTTTGAACGCCCACTTAGTTTTCTCTTTTATCTTTTTTTCTTACGAAAATATTACGCCTCAAACAAACCCTTATTTTATTTATTTTATGCTTATGACTCAACGAAAGAAATAACAAGCTTAAATATAATAAGGACTTAATTTGTGTAGTAAAAAATATTAGGTGCTATTTGAAAATACAAAGTTGAAGTTGGGGCTGAGTTTCAAGGGTTGAAGTAGTAGAAAAAATGTTTTTGGAAGCATGGTATAATAGACCTAGTATTTTTAAACATTCCACTCAGTTTTCGGTTCGACATATTAATCTTATGAAAATATCACGTGTCAAGGAAATCCAGGGACACGCTGTATATGGGATAGTTGTTAACAATGTTTTGTTGTTGTCATTGTATTTCGCCAAAAAAGCTGCGATCAATCCAGGTAAACTCATTGAACATACATTCATGGCAACGATCAAAGATAGTATTTGATCGAAGTGGTGACAGTCTACAATATCTCTAGGGTCACCCGTCCCGCTTTTCGCAGGATGTCCCCATTTCTGCACCTACTGTCCCGCGTCCCGCCGCTAGCTGAAGCGGGACGCATATTGTTTCGCTTGTCTTTCTGAAAATAAAAACATTTTTTCGATTGATTTGTTAAGTGTCCCGCTTTTTCTTCTTTTGTCCCGCCTTCCTGAGTCCCGCCAAATGCAAATTTAAAGTAAATATCCCAGGTGTGTGCGGCTGCAATGCTTCCGACCGAAAACTGATGAACCACTGACATACTTTCCGTCGGCGCCGCTTTGAGCCTACCTGTGACACAACGCTGCTCTTCCTACGACCCAGTTCTTCCTCTTCTTCTATCTCCTCCACATATTATCCCGCAGGAGCACTTGAGATCCAGGAAAGCCGCGTGACCGCCACAACACAACCGCATGCCGCTGTTCCCGATCGGCTTTTGTTGCCGTCCCGCTGCAGGACAGCAGGACGCCTGCGCGCACTCAGCAGGAACGCGGCGTCCCAGACGACAGGACGGTTATTGATTAGGACGGCCGACGACAGGGTTGGAGTTGTAGGGCAGGCGAGGCAGCAGGAAATCCAGGACCGGCTCTGAAGCGCGAGAAGCAGCTGCCACATTCAGTGCTGCCTTTTTAGTACATTTTTACTATTTCTAGTACATTTTTGAAGTCAAAGTACAAAAGTACATTTCACCCAAATTGTAGTAAATCTTCGGTTTTCGAAAAATGGGCCGAAAAGTCAATCAATCATTTGATCGTTTCGGTCCGTAAATTCTTCATTTGACACGTTGTAACTTGGTCTTTTCTAGTGGTATTGCGGTCAATTAAATGAAACAATTTTCCTTTCCTCGACGTTTCGGTTTATTATATCTAAGCCATCGTCAGGTTTCTATAAAGAATTATAAAAACAGGTAAATATGTTGTCTAGTAGATGAACTGTATATATATATATATATGTAGACGCTTAACGGTGCTACCTCCAAAGTATATATATACCGAACGTACTTCCCTCATATATAACCTACTTACCTCCGATTTCGGAGGTAACTACGAACACCCATAAAATCCATTGCCATCAGCCTGTCCAAGGCCATCCCTACCCATACACGAAAATTTGCTAGGAGGCCCCTTCGGCGCATATATAACCTCTGATTTGCTCATTTAGTTCAACGATTTACCGCAGGCGTTGCTGTAGTTTTGTTAAGACGGTAAATCCCATACAGAGTTCCCTCCATACTATATATAATGCGCATTGTTCCCTCCGGTTTCATATATAATGATTGTAGATACGTAGATACCTCCAGCTGCATAAATAGAATGCGCATAGTTCCCTCCATTTCATGTGACAATCTCGGCTGAGTTTTTCTTGTATAGATTTCAGTTATGTGTGAATAAATGATTTTTCTGACTACAGCTTTGATAGTGGTAGACGGTTGGACGCTGTCATCCGTTGATTCTCGTCGCACCGGGTAATATCACCTCGCCTACATTAGTGAGGTGAAATGTCCGCATGTTTCCTCACGTAGGTTGTGGGATAGATTCCCCATTTATCATTTCCCCACTCTTTATCTTCAGATTTAGTAGCAACAATAATGATGAACCCTTCGAGTGCAAACATTTTTGTCCGGACGTAAGGCGCCTTCTCATTCGAAATATCCGAGAGGAGAGTGTCCTCAGGGGAACATTTTCAACGTCAAGCTATCTCTCACGAATCTCTGCGGAATCAACAGCAATATCAATGCGGCTCATCGCTATTTGCAGTCTAATAGGCCCGCTACCGTATTTCTGGTGGAAACAGAGATATCCGAGTCGGTGCCATCAAATCATCTAAAATTTCCAAGCTAATAGTGTCACTGTTGCATGAGGAGAAATGGAGGAATACAGGCCTTTGTACGTAGCAATCTATCCTGCTCGAAAAGTTTCCACTGTAGAATCGTGTAGAAAGTTCAGGGCATCATCTTATGGCTTAAGCTGATATTCGAAACATTTACCATAAGCCATGGAATGACATAGCTAGTGAGAAACCTCACTTTCTTTCCGCGTGTCTTCTCACACTCCACCAGTCTGCTGGATCCTTTTCTGACAACAAATCCTGTCCCTTACGAAATCCAAATGCATAATACTTTGAGCAACTCAGATCATGATTTGGTCAACGTTAAGTTCCTTCCTGTGATAGGTGTGTCAGCGGAAGCTCGCCCAAGCCTCAAAATCTGACATTACGGCCATGCTGACTGGGGTGGTCTTAGAGACTCTTCTATAGCTTTCCCTTGAGGGAGGTTTACTTTGCGAAACACGATGTACCAACTGTCTGCTCGGAAATCAAAAGGAAATCAAAGGGGTTATTCATATAGATATGGAAGCGTATATCCCGCATACAATAAAAAAATCCAAGCGAGAATCCAACGGCTGGTTTGGAAAGTCCTGTGATACAATGATTTAGCTCGTCGGCAAAAAGTACTGGCTCATCGAACCTACTTACAGAACCCCACCATCGAGAACAGACAAGATAATGATTAGTCCAGAAACAGATAAAACAAAATCCCTTAACATCTAAAAAGCCAACATGATGCCAAAATAAAACAAAGTTACATATATCGCATCTCAATGATAGGCGATCTTTCTGGATTCTGGCCAAACAAATAGAGGAAAACTTCTGGAAGACTAACTTTTTTCCTATCACATGTGCAGATGAAACAGTGGCCACAGCTTCTAAGGACAAAGGTGAAGTAGTAACCACGGCATTTGCAACAAGTTCTATTATAAATGTCTCTACCAATGTTCGGATATCATGGATACCGAGAGTTCCTCAAGTTATGAGCGAGATAACGTTCAAAACCAAAACAGTCCAAAAGGTGCTATAGTTGGTTGACATTAATAAGGCGACGGTGCCGGCATTATCCCCGCTGTTGTGTTGAAGAAGTGTGCAGCGGAGCTTGCTCCCATACTAACCCACCTCTTTCGGATGTCTTACAACTCCGGTATTTTCTCAAAAGAACCGAAGTCGGCTTGTATCCATCCGGTGCCAAGAAAAGGACCCAAAGCTGATCTCACGTCGCTGCTTCCAATACTTCAAAGGCATTCGATCAACTGTGACATGCGGCTCTCCTAAACAAGCTTCCATCCTATGGTTTTCCCATTAAACTGTGCGGTTGGTTAGCAGACTTCCTCTCTGGTCGCAAAATGTCTGTCGTGGTACATGGCTTCTTTTTTCCTTCCATCAAAGCGGGAATGGGTACTGGCTCCGACATTGTTACTGCTCTATATCAATGATATCTAGCACTGCAAGCCCAGACCACAGTTTTGTGGATGGCAGTACTTTACACGCAAGCATCATAAGCAATAGGCTGATATCTGTGGTTGAGCTCGAATGCAGAACGCTGGCAGCGCCTGATTCGCTGCGAAAGGACCTGGAGACCAATGCCGCTTTGGGTCTCAAGAACATGGTGGAATTCAATGCTTCCAAGACCCTGTACTATACACTTTCAATCAAAAAGTGTCCAAGCGAACACCCTATTGTAGAGAATAATCAGGCTACACCAAGGGGTCACTCATTCAAGCGTTACAGAAAACATGAACACGTTTTGTCAACTGCAACAGCTGCGGACACCTACTCTTCAGAGCTAGAAAGTACTTCTAACCATCCCACCTTTTCATGCTGTATAAAGCTCAGATAAAACCTGGCCTGGAGTATTACTACTCTCATACCTGGGGTACTGCTGCCCTTACTACCTTGGTTATACTTGATGCAGTCCAGAGAGGGGCAATTCGATTAATCGGTGACCTAACATTAACACGTCCCTCCAGTCTCTTTCTCACAGGCATGCTGTTGGTGACTTCCCACTTTTCTATCGGTATTCAAACAAAATCTGCTCCCCTGAGCTATCATCCATAAGTTCATCAAGCCTATTAGAGTAACACCATTAGAGGCACCCGCTGGACCGCTCTGTATCTCACACCAAGGCAGCCGTTCATCGTCCATCAAAAGCCGAGCGGTACGATCGTACCTTTGTTACCAGAATGTCCAGGGCTTGGAATTGACTGCCAAGATAAGCTTTTATTGAGCCTACTAGTGTTGGCCCATTCAACTCCCACGTCCAAATTTCCCCTAACATAACCTTTGCATAGCAGCCGCCGTGCTCTGGTATTTACGCTTTGCCTTCATGCACTGCTTAGTTATAAAAACGCTGTACTTAAACTGCCGTTCAATTGTAATGGAACGCCGTTACCAAATATAACGTCATTTAAGTGACGTATTTGACGGTTTGTATGCAGTAGTAGTAGTAGTAGTAGTAGTAGTAGTAGTAGTAGTTTATTTGTGTTTTTGCATAAAGATGCTTACACACGTCAAAAAGGTAGGTACATACTAAATAAACTAAATAATAGTTTTTACATAAAAAGCTAATATACAAATATAAAAATAACGAACAATAATATGTAATCACAAACAGCTAGAAACAAAAACATTTAAAAAGAGATATCTTTGAAGTTATCTGAAAGGTATTCGTCAAAAGACTAAAATGCCTTTGACAGAAAGTTATTTTTGATACTACACCTGAATTGTGCACCATTTAGAGCTTTAACACTGTTTGTCAGAACACTATAGAACTTGACACCATGGTAATTAATTCCATTTTTAAATCTTTCGAGTCTTAGGCATTCTAAAATATAAATGCAGGGTAGTGTAAGTATACTGAGATCTATAAATGCATTTATGCAACAAGCATCGTAAGGGAGATGAGATATAATTCTAATACAACGTCCTTGCAGCGAAAATAGTGTTTTGACATTGCAAGAGTGGCCCCAGTTTATGATGCAGTATTTTAAGTGAGAATGGAAATGCCCATAATATGCCGCTTTTAATGTTGGTTGACTAGTGATGAAAGAAAGATTTCTGAACAGATGAACACTCTTTGACAGTTTTTTTGATACTTCCGTGATATGCTGCTCCCAAGTCAAGGTATAGTCTAAGTGAACTCCCAGATATTTGACAAGTGTAGTGTCCTGTTTCAGATGTTTCATATTGACATTCAATTGTTGCGTCTTCAGATAATTTATTTTTAGTGAGTTCGCCAGGCACAAAACTTCTAATTCTGAGTGTTGTGCGTTGGTATGCTGGCTTAGTTCGTCAATAGTCTTAAATTGATTTAATTTTGTAGTGTCATCAGCAAACAGTAGAAACTTGGAATCTGTATCACAGTTCTGAAAATCGTTGATATAAATCAGAAATAGCGTTGGGCCGAGTACAGACCCCTGAGGCATCCCATACGTTATATAGCCCCTGTTGGAACTGAATCCATTGACTGACACATATTGACAACGGTCAGTCAAATAAGTTTGCATAAATGTTCATCAAAGCCATAAGTAACCATTTTTTGTAAAAGGATATCATGTGATAAGCAATCAAACGCTTTTGTTAAATCAAGAAAACAGCATGTGACAATCTGCCTTCTTCAAAGCCCTCAATAACATAATCTGTTAGAGCCATTATTGCAGAGGATGTACTTTTATTTGCAAGAAATCCACGTTGACATGATTAGAAAAGATTGTTCACTTGAAGGAATTCAACAATTTGTTTATTTTTACAATAGTTTCAAAAATTTTGGATAAAATAGGTAATAAGGCAATTGGCCGATAGTTGGACATATCATTCTGTGACCCATCTTTATGAAGTGGAATACCTTTAGCTACTTTAAAAACTTTTGGGAACAATTTAGCTTTTAAACATTGGTTAATTAATTTTGTGAATGGTATAATAATTATGTTCTTTATATGTTTGATGATTTTGACATTCATGTTATATGGATCCTTACTAGTTGTATCTTTTAAACCATCAATGATGGATCTTACTTCATTGAATGTTGTTTCCTTCAAAGTAAATATTGATGAAGTGTTGCGCCTAACATAATTCAAAGGGTCATTACCTGTTTTTCCTAAATCTTTTATTAAGTTACCTGGAATATTTATGAAATAATTATTGAGTTGCGCTGTATTTAAACTGCCCTAAAACGGTAGCCCACCAAAGTGCTGCTGATACCTATCAGATTCGATTTTTGTTGAAATCGCAATAGTTTATTATTATTATTATATTGTTTTCCACGGGTTTGCATCATAGTTTTGTCAGTTTTTGCTGAATGCAGTATCAAATAAGGTGAGAATCTTGATATTATTGGAGTCTGTTGAAAGTAATATTTAAGAGATAGGGAAAATAATATACCACTTTGTTGCAATGGGTGCTTTCTATGGAGATGTATTCGTTGTGCAGGACTGTCCAGGTGGCCTAAATCGAAGGTGTGGTTTTCCAGGGAATAAATACTATCCACAGCATATTTTATTTCCCGGTGTATAGGTGGATTTCAACAGTCTGAGACTAGACACCAAATTTTAGATTTAATCGACATGACAATAGCAGAATCTTTAAAGGGAAAAGCCAACATACTAATTAAGCTGTTGGAAAGATTAGCTGCATTCCAATGGGCCTTTCGACGGTAGTTTGAGTACACAGAACACAAAGCCGCCAAATGCGCCACTCAATGACGTCACATCATCTATCATCGCCATTTCATTAGGCTACCGTTAAACAGCAGTTTAACTGCAGCGTTACAAAAAAGCCCAAAACTGAAAACATTGTTTGAATTAGACAAACACCTACAACATTTCAGTTCTGGCGAATATACTGCCTGAGTTAATATTGTACGGATTACCGTAACACATGGCCTTCAATTGGAGGTAACTAAGTTGTGTCTTTCTAATACTCTAATATAAAAAATTGGAGGTAACAAGCAATTGCCCCTGTCATACATATATAAATTATTTTTGAGAAATCTTTACCCCTCTCTTGAGAAATGGTATCGTTAGCTTCCCCTCTTTCAATATATGCATATACTGCCAGTATTACTTAAGCCAAAAGGCCGGAGGTTGGTCCGCCTTGCTTTTATAATGGAGGGAACAACGATCCTCGTATATATATATAGATCTCAACTCAACTGACTCAACTACGCTACCCGTAGCCTTATATATACTTCATCGAACCATCTAGAGGATTCGATGACATTTCTAGAATCCATCCGTCATTCTCGAAAACTCTAGACGATTCGATGACGTTTACACTTCAAAAGATCTAACCTAGCACTTTGACTTTACATCATGTTTGACAACCAATGACAAGTAATACAAATACACGAATACCATAATATACAGTATGTTACATTCTTCCCCCCTTAGCGTTCGGCGTCCTCGACGAACAACTTCGATTCTTGTATCACCACAGACATCAGCATAGTCGACCTTCGGTTCTCCACTTTC
Organism: Callosobruchus maculatus; assembly: GCA_951848785.1. Lineage (NCBI taxonomy): Eukaryota > Metazoa > Arthropoda > Insecta > Coleoptera > Chrysomelidae > Callosobruchus > Callosobruchus maculatus. The sequence goes on from CATOUR010000296.1 coordinate 4,072,049, forward strand.
CGTACATAACCTGTAGACTACGTCGTTGAGGCGCTTCATCACCACGTAGGGTTCCTTCTCATGGCGTTGTGGCTTCGGACATCTACCCTTCCTTCCATCGTCTGTTGCAAGACCATACCAGATCATCTCGTAACTGCGATATTCTTTGCCCAACTTGCGATTCTCATTTTCAGCTCCAGCAGGATTTTCTTTTCCTAGCTCTGTTATCATTTTCTTCAGTTGCACCTTTTCGCCTTGACGACTGTCACCTCTCGATACTTCCTTCTTCCCATCACTCAGGCTATTCTCCACTTCCTCTATGAGCCTGCTGAGTTCGTCTTCCACCTGCACAATTCTGTTCTTTTGCTTAACATTCTCGCTTTTGAGTTGCGTGGTCTGGTCCAAACCCCATGATGCGTCCTTGAGTGCAGCGCCAAACTCTGCTCCTATCCTCGGGTTTTCTTTCCTCAGTTGTGCCAATCTCTGTTCTAACTTCACATCGTAAAATGGCTTCGCTAATATTGCGGACACACCCTTCTTTGTATCCTCAGTAACCTTACTCAGTTCTCTCTTCTTCTTATCGATCTCAATTTCCAGCTGTGTAGTCTTCTGCTCCACGTTACTGTTTTCATTCTTCATATGCTTCATCTTGGAGCTACCATACTCTACTTCAGTCAATGCGTTTTCCAGCTCTTTTTTCAGTCGAGTATTCTCATTTTCCAAATTCATCAGTCGCTGTTTACTTTTACTATCAACTTCTCTTGCTTTAGACAAATCTTCCTTTCGCTTTTTCGCATCATCGACCTCGGCGCTCAAATCTGTTCTCAGCTTCTTGTTTTCTGCTTCAAGCTGCGCCAACCTTTCTCTCAACTCATTCGTCTTGATACCGACCCTTTTGGCTTTGTCATTCGCTTTGTTCAAGTTCTTTTTACAGAATGCATACTCAGCCTCCATCTGATTTATCTTCTGTTTGAGCATTGCATTTTCATCTTTAACTTGGTCGTATTCCCTCTCTGATTTCTTCAACTGATTCAAAGCTTTCAATCTCTTGATTTCGCCCTTCAAAGCAGAGACTTCTTTATTGAGCTTCCTCAAGGCTATTTCGTGTTGTTCGTCCTTCTTCAGCAGATTCTTTCTATTCGTTTCAAACTTGCTTTTAATATGCATACTTCTCCTTTCCTGAGAGGCAAGTAACTGCTTCATCCTATCCCTGTCTGCTCTAAGTTCCCTCATGGCTACTCCGTGTTGTTGTTGAAGTTTGGCAATACTTTCTTCATTCTTCGTTATTAAATTCTTTATGTCTCTGTCAAATTGCTCCTTCATTGAGTTTATCGTGTCTTGCATAGATTTCATTTTGTTCGCATATTCATCCGCTTTTTCTACATCCGCTTGTATCTTATCAGCCTGGGTGGGGCAGCCTACCCTAAGATGCCCCTTTTGTCCACATTTCCAGCATGTAAACTTTTCAGCTCCTTCTAGGCTTGTGCGAACTGGGTTTCTTTGGAAGCTAGCACCTCTTCTTCCTGAAATAAACGGTGTGGCCCTGACTTCTGCTTCTGTATCTTGCTCGACAGCGCGCACCCTCCTTGTCATTCGCATGGCTTTCGTGGCAGCTTCAATTTCTAGAGCCTTGACCAAAGCGTCTTGTAAGGTTCTGGGACTGGATAGTCTTACGATTCTCTGGACGTCAAGGTCTGCAATTCCTTCGACAAACTGACGAGCAGCGACGTATTCCTGCGTCTCGATGGGACTGCTGACGAATGCTCGTTTAGCTAAGCTTTGGACTTCGTATGCAAATGTGGTTAAGTCTTCCTTCGCTTGTTGTGTCCGGTTATGCAACTGGCCATGCAACAGCTCTGTTAAGTGTGCATCTCCAAAGCGTAACTTTAGTGCAGATGTTATCCTATCATAGTCACGTAGGTCTGATGCGCAGAGATTTTCCAAAATAGCTGCGGCAGAGTCTCTTAGCATGGATGTAAGCACACAAGCTTTTTCTTCATTTGACCAGTTATTCATACGAGCGATATTTTCAAATTGCATATAGTAAATGTCCCAGGACGTTTTACCGTTGTACGGATAGGGCTTTGCTACTACGCCAGTGTGTCTATCAGGAAAAGCGGGTGCTGCAGCTGTTAAACTACGCTCACCTGCACTAAGTTCTCGCAGCTCCTCTCTGATCATTTCCTTGACCTGATCTTTCACCTGCTGTAGTTGTTCACGCTCACCTCCACTAAGCTCTCGCACTTCGTCTCTCACGATTTCCTTCACTTGATCCTTCACTTGCTGCAGCTGTTCTTCAACGTACCTTTGTGATGTCGCTAGCTGTTCCTCAACATGCTTTTGTGATGTCGCTATTTGAGTCTCTACTGCACTGATACGCTGGTCTTGATTTTCTAATGCCTGACTTACGATACTCTTCAAGTCTGCGACTGCCTCGTCTTGATGGCGCTTCTGGTCCTCCAGCCTAGTCATCACCAGTTCCTGCCCACTCTTCAAACCTGCAATTGCCTCATCCTGGTGGTGCTTTAGCTTTTCTTCTAGGTCTTGCATATTTGTTCTCGATTGAGCTGCACTTTGATCTAATTTGTTTCCCATTTCTTGTAGCATAGCGATCAATGCATTCATTTCGGACGCCATAGCTCTGGTTACTGGCATTAATGGACACTGTACTCACTTCTTCTTTCCTTTTCCTGGCTTGATTCGATGGATGATCCCACACTTCCGACACCAATTGTCACGACGGCCTTTTTTTTCTTCACTCAGGGAATCAAACTCGACGTAACTTTCACCGTTTTACTTCAGAACTTAATACAATACCTCAACCTTATCTCAACTAGATCTCAACTCAACTGACTCAACTACGCTACCCGTAGCCTTATATATTGGCACTTCCAAAAATCGATGAGACCTCTAGCGGCAAAAATCTACACTGACAAAGCAGGTACTCGAATTTCGGACGGCACACAATTAACATGCCATTAACCGTTTATATGCCGTTTATGTTTCTTCGTTCAGTCGTGTTTTCGAGTCTGTGCTTTGTTAATTGGTATATAGAGTGTTAGAATATTTCTTCGGACCTTCTTCATACGCTATTGTCAAGAATATGGCATCTACATCCGTCTTCAAATCAAGAAAGGCTAGCAAGTTTAATACAAACTGTAGGGTTTATGGTTGCCACTCCAAAAAAGACTATGATAAAAGCATTCATTGCCACACATTTCCTCCAAAAGCGTGTCACAGCGTGCAGGATACCTGCTATCCTCCATATTTGTTTACAAACGCCAGCGCCCTCATCGGTAATTGGAATCGCCAATACTTCATCGAACCATCTAGAGGATTCGATGACATTTCTAGAATCCATCCGTCATTCTCGAAAACTCTAGACGATTCGATGACGTTTACACTTCAAAAGATCTAACCTAGCACTTTGACTTTACATCATGTTTGACAACCAATGACAAGTAATACAAATACACGAATACCATAATATACAGTATGTTACAATATCATTGATATAGAGCAGTAACAATGTCGGAGCCAGTACCCATTCCCGCTTTGATGGAAGGAAAAAAGAAGCCATGTACCACGACAGACATTTTGCGACCAGAGAGGAAGTCTGCTAACCAACCGCACAGTTTAATGGGAAAACCATAGGATGGAAGCTTGTTTAGGAGAGCCGCATGTCACAGTTGATCGAATGCCTTTGAAGTATTGGAAGCAGCGACGTGAGATCAGCTTTGGGTCCTTTTCTTGGCACCGGATGGATACAAGCCGACTTCCGTTCTTTTGAGAAAATACCGGAGTTGTAAGACATCCGAAAGAGGTGGGTTAGTATGGGAGCAAGCTCCGCTGCACACTTCTTCAACACAACAGCGGGGATAATGCCGGCACCGTCGCCTTATTAATGTCAACCAACTATAGCACCTTTTGGACTGTTTTGGTTTTGAACGTTATCTCGCTCATAACTTGAGGAACTCTCGGTATCCATGATATCCGAACATTGGTAGAGACATTTATAATAGAACTTGTTGCAAATGCCTTGGTTACTACTTCACCTTTGTCCTTAGAAGCTGTGGCCACTGTTTCATCTGCACATGTGATAGGAAAAAAGTTAATCTTCCAGAAGTTTTCCTCTATTTGTTTGGCCAGAATCCAGAAAGATCGCCTATCATTGAGATGCAATATATGTAACTTTCTGTTTTATTTTGGCATCATGTTGGCTTTTTAGATGTTAAGGGATTTTGTTTTATCTGCTTCTGGACTAATCATTATCTTGTCTGTTCTCGATGGTGGGGTTCTGTAAGTAGGTTCGATGAGCCAGTACTTTTTGCCGACGAGCTAAATCATTGTATCACAGGACTTTCCAAACCAGCCGTTGGATTCTCGCTTGGATTTTTTTATTGTATGCGGGATATACGCTTCCATATCTAAATGAATAACCCCTTTGACTTCCTTTTGATTTCCGAGCAGACAGTTGGTACATCGTGTTTCGCAAAGTAAACCTCCCTCAAGGGAAAGCTATAGAAGAGTCTCTAAGACCACCCCAGTCAGCATGGCCGTAATGTCAGATTTTGAGGCTTGGGCGAGCTTCCGCTGACACACCTATCACAGGAAGGAACTTAACGTTGACCAAATCATGATCTGAGTTGCTCAAAGCATTATGCATTTGGATTTCGTAAGGGACAGGATTTGTTGTCAGAAAAGGATCCAGCAGACTGGTGGAGTGTGAGAAGACACGCGGAAAGAAGGTGAGGTTTCTCACTAGCTATGTCATTCCATGGCTTATGGTAAATGTTTCGAATATCAGCTTAAGCCATAAGATGATGCCCTGACCTTTCTACACGATTCTACAGTGGAAGCTTTTCGAGCAGGATAGATTGCTACGTACAAAGGCCTGTATTCCTCCATTTTTCCTCATGCAACAGTGACACTATTAGCTTGGAAATTTTAGATGATTTGATGGCACCGACTTGGAGACCTCTGTTTCCACCAGAAATACGGTAGCGGGCCTATTAGACTGCAAATAGCGATGAGCAGCATTGATATTGCTGTTGATTCCGCAGAGGTTCGTGAGAGATAGCTTGACGTTGAAAATGTTCCCCTGAGGACACTCTCCTCTCGGATATTTCGAATGAGAAGGCGCCTTACGTCCGGACAAAAATGTTTGCACTAGAAGGGTTCATCATTATTGTTGCTACTAAATCTGAAGATAAAGAGTGGGGAAATGATAAATGGGGAATCTATCCCACAACCTACGTGAGGAAACATGCGGACATTTCACCTCACTAATGTAGGCAAGGTGATATTACCCGGTGCGACGAGAATCAACGGATGACAGCGTCCAACCGTCTACCACTATCAAAGCTGTAGTCAGAAAAATAATTTATTCACACATAACCGAAATCTATACAAGAAAAACTCAGCCGAGATCGTCACATGAAATGGAGGGAACTATGCGCATTCTATTTATGCAGCTGGAGGTATCTACGTATCTACAATCATTATATATGAAACCGGAGGGAACAGTGCGCATTATATATAGCATGGAGGGAACTCTGTATGGGATTTACCGTCTTAACAAAACTACAGCAACGCCTGCGGTAAATCGTTGAACTAAATGGGCAAATCCGAGGTTATATATGGGACGAAGGGGCCTCCTAGCAAATTTTCGTGTATGGGTAGGGATGGCCTTGGACAGGCTGATGGCAATGGATTTTATGGGTGTTCGTAGTTACCTCCGAAATCGGAGGTAAGTAGGTTATATATGAGGGAAGTACGTTCGGTATATATATATACTTTGGAGGTAGCACCGTTAAGCGTCTACATATATATATATATATAAGAAAACATATAGTAAAAATGAAAAATGAACATTACTTAGCAATATAACAGAACAATATACAATTAAAAATTTTAGTGGACTAAAAGAACATAAAATAAAAACACTACTTACATTTTGCTTTACAAAAGCTAGAGAGTGGGTGTCACCACCACTTTCTAAACATCTGGTATTTTATGGCATCTTATAATTCCAAACTTTAAAGTCATTCTGTTCCCTGAACCCTCAGGGACAGTTTCGTTCTATACAATGCTTAAAAAATATGTAACAAACTAAAGCAAAATGTAAGTAGTGTTTTTATTTGATCTTCTTTTAGTCCAAAAAAATTTTCAATTGTATATTGTTCTGTTATATTGCTAAGTAATGTTTATTTTTCATTTTTACTAGATGTTTTCTTATATATATACAGTTCATCTACTAGACAACATATTTACCTGTTTTTATAATTCTTTATAGACACCTGACGATGGCTTAGATATAATAAACCGAAACGTCGTGGAAAGGAAAATTGTTTCATTTAATTGACAGCAATACCACTAGAAAAAACCAAGTTTGAAGTCTACGGTCACGAAAATATAGAAACACGTTGTAACCTCTGAAATGGATGGTTGCAGAAGTTTCAAAGGTTTTTTTGCTCTTCAGAAAACTGTAGGACGCTTTTCAACAAGTCCATGTCGGTTCATTTCCAGGTCACAATGAAATTCACGGACTTTAGTTCAAACTAGTACATTTTATTGCTTTGATTCAGTAGACTTCAGAAACGCACCACGGCAGCACTGGTCACATTCACTGTGTTTATTATAAATAGATGGGGTTCCCGACTGACCGACTGCAATAATGTGTGAATCGTGAATGAATTGAATTGCAGAAAATGAAGCGACAGTTAATTGCCCATAATAATAGCCACCGTAACGAAATACACTCGTTCGCTTATCAAGCATATCAAGGCGCGTATAGACTACAGATGGAATATTGATGAGGAATTTCAAAATTCCCTACAGTGACTTGAACAGTAAATTAAACAAGAATCTGAAAGAAAAGTGGAGTGAACACTACCATAGAAATCCATCCGGAACGATATTCAAACAGATCCAGCAGAACATAAGAACAGAGCCCTGGTTTAAGAGAGAAACGAATAGACCACTTGCGAGAACACTTTGCAGATTGAGATGTGGTCATTTCTTAAGCCGTCAACACAAAACTAGAATAGGGCTAGACCTCAGAGTAACAACTGAACATAGAGGTAGTAAACAAACCACTTCAGCATGGCGTGCTCAAAGCCATCATCTTTGACACTTCAGCCCCCAAACATTGCCAACTAACCTGAAAATTCTTCCAATGCAACCCATGTTACAAACACTGCTCTGCACTGTCCCATCTCGAAAAACTGTTAAACTACACTCGAATATAGCACAGCAAGTCCGTAAAGCTTCACTACAGTTACCAACAAATAGCGAATTCGGTTTTACTAAGCAAGCATAAAAGACGCAAGCCAAAACAAACGTTTGACAGTCGGAGGTTACCGTATATAGGCGTTGCCAGCTCCTCAAATATTATGTAAGACAGAATTTACGTTTATGATGAAGAAACATGCAGTAACGCAGTAGAGGTCAACAAATCTATCGAATTTGCTGTAATCATTCCTGAACCCTCAAAAATACCGTCTTTTTTAACGTAGAATGGAATATTTCTGGATACTATACAACTAAGACGATAGTAAACAATTAGGATTGCCGGATCTGGTGGTCAATATGACAACGTAAGAAAAGATGTTGGCCTATTAGAATTAGTTGTTTACTACCTCTATGTTCAGTTGTTACTCTGAGGGCTAGACGATGACCCTCACTGCAGATGTGGAGAGATTGGTACTGCTCAACACTGTATATTAGAATGCCAATTGATCAGTAATGAGGTAACAGATCTGTATCACAGATTGTCAAACTATATTCCGTTACCTGATAATATGATCTATATACTAGCTAGTGAAAACAACTGTGCATACAAGCTATTATACAGGGTGGGCCAATAGTGCGTGGACGGAGGATTGTAGGCTTACTAAAGAATATTTCAAAAATCTGTCACTTGATCATGGTAGGGACCCTTAAGGGCTATAATGTAAAAATATTTTCACTCAAATTTTGACGTTTATACAGGGTGATTCGTATCAAACTTACATTTTTTTTTAATGGAACCCCCTATATATTATTGCATATTTGGATTCCTTGGTTAATTCTAGTGTGACTTTGTATCACACATGGAACTTTAGACGAACCGTTTAGGCGCAAATCACCATTTTTCGTATAAGTAGGTATCAGAAAAAAGTTGAATATCGCAGCGATTATAAAACTTAGAAGGCCGTGACTTTGCGGTACGACTAAGCATGGAATGCCTCACCTTAGGTCAGAGGGCTAAATTTTAATTCTTTTTGCACTTGGAGAAATCAGTAGATTAATTAAGGAAACTTCAATCATAGGTAACTTGAATTTTTCAAATGGGAATGCCTATTTTGGTTTAAAGAATCAAATGTAAAATTTGATTACCTTTCTAACGATATAGCATTCTCGATATCAATCTTTTTTGGTTTTCATTTTATTTCAAATTTTATGTCAAATCGGCGTTTTTCAATTTTCCTGCGTGCCAGCAACCTAGCAGGCCATGAAAAATAAACAAAAGCTCGTTAGTATGGAAGAAACCAACCAACTTAGTAGAGAGATGCAAACTAACTAGAGCAGCGAGGCGAGACTATGCAAATTCCTTACAACATATTAGCTCTAACCGGATACAACAGCCGCAAGATATCTAATGCCAATGAGTAGCTGGGGTATGGCAGAAGTGTTTGTTTTTCACAGCCTACTAGCTATTGATGTCTACTAGAGCTTGACAGCTTCCAAAATGATTAAAAATTTTGAAACAAAAGGAAAACTACCAGCGATTTTTGCTTACAGTCTAACATCTTTAGAATGAAATTTCGCATTTAATGGGATAAAAAAATTAGTCATTTCCGCTTAGTTAAGTCAAAAGTGAAGATATCTCCAACTGGAGCATTCTGAACATCTATTGAAATAATGCTAGAATTTTTTAATTACGCTATGTTGTAATTGTGTTTATTTCATGTAGTTTTCTGCAAACCAAATTATATTTTACAATTCAAACAGACTGCAAATCAAGTTACACTTTCCACGATCTTGCTAATAAGTAGAAGTATCTACTGAAGAATTTGAAGGGTTCCAGTCAGAGGTATCATTACTTTTGACTTACGGAAATGACTACTTTTTTATAGCATTAAATGTGGAAATTTATTCAAAAGACATAGATATTGTACTGCCAGCAACAATCAGTAGCAGTTTTCCTTTGATTAAATATTTTTTTACTGACTTTGGAAATTGGCTAATAGCTAGTAGGCTGTGAAAAATGAGCATTCTTGTTACCGCTATTGTTTCTGGTTAGAGCTAATATGTTGTAAGGAATTTTCATAATCTTGCCTCGTTGCTCTAGTTAGTTTGCATATTTCTACTAAGTTAGTTGGTTTCTTCCATATTAACGAGCTTTTGTTTATTATTCATGGCCTGCTAGGTTGCTTGCATGCAACAAAATTGAAAAACACCGATTTGACTGAAAATTTGAAATAAAATGAAAACTAAAAAGGATTGATATCGAGAATGCTATATCATTAGAAAGGTAATCACATTTTACATTTGATTCTTTAAACCAAAATAGGCATTCCCATTTGAAAAAATCAAGTTATCTGTGATAGAAGTTTCCTTAATTAATCTACTGATTTCTCCAAGTGCAAAAACAATTCAAATTTACCCCTCTGACCTAAGGTGACGCATTTCATGCTTAGTCTTACCGCAAAGTCACGGCCTTCTAAGTTTTATATTCGCTGCGATATTCAATTTTTTTCTGATACCTACTTATACCAAAAAAACGGTGATTTTCGCCTAAACGGTTCATAAGTTCCATGTGTGATACATAAGGTCACACTAGAATTGACCAAGGAATCCAAATATGCAATAATATATAGGGGGTTCCATTCAAAAAAATGTAACTTTGATTTGAATCACCCTGTATAAACGTCAAAATTTAAGTGAAAATATGTTTACGTTATAGCCCTCAAGGGTTCCTACCGTGATCAAGTGACAGATTTTTGAAATATTTTTCAGTAAGCCCACAATCCTCCGTCCACGCACTATTGGCCCACCCTGTATAACTTTTGCACACAAAAGTTAAAAATAACACTATAACTTTCAACTATAACTAATATAAAACAATGTTCGTATTATTAAGAAAAAAAATGGAGTCAAGTTGATTGACTCAGTACTTCCCACACATAACAGTTGCAACCAAATCATCGCCCGCCTGTCGTCAAAAAACATCGAACACAAAAACTAGTAAATAGTTTCCTAAATTTTTCCGTAGGAACTAAAACGACACAATTCAGCTTCAACTGGACGAAATGAAACAATCAGGAACCCCCAAATTGCTTAAAAACGAAGTTTGAACTATTTTTATATTTTTATATTTTTAGATTTTTATTATTGCTGCGCCGCCACTGACACGATTTTTGAAAACCATACGCATTTTTCATCCTTGCCGCGGTAATAATACTGTGTCTAAATTTCATTAAAATTAATTCCATAATTTCCATGTTACTAAATTCAAAACGACCTGAATCAATACCTACCCCTACCAATACCAAATCCCTTGATTTCTGTAATAGCCAAGGCAATGTTCGGATGGATCTAACAAACGTCTATTATGCCGCTAGGTCTTTCTTTCACAGGTCAATGGAGACTATTATAAATGGAATAAATTTTTGAGTTTTACAACCCCCCACCCCCTAACCACCCCAATTTCACCCCCACCCAAAAAAAGTAAAAAATGATCAGAAACCCCTAAAACGCCGAAAAACAAAGTTTGAGCTATTTTTACATTTTTAGTTTTTTTATTATTGCCGCGCCGCCACTGACACGATTTTTCCAAAACATGCGCGCTTTCCATCCTCGCCGTCGCAGTAATACTGTGTCAAAATTTCATTAAAATCCATTCGATAATTTTGGCGTTACGCAATAAAGAACGATCTAAAACTAAAACAACACTCGGATGTATACATCACAAATTATTCTAAGTCCCTTGGTTTCTCTTATAAGCAAGGCAATGTTCGGATGGACCTAAAAAATTGTATTATGGTGCTAGGTCTTTCATTCACAGGTCATTAGAGAGCCCATTATGAATACAACAAATTTTTCAGTATTACAACCCCCCACCCCCCAACCACCCCAAATTCACCCCCACCCAAAAAAAAGTAGAAAATGATCAGGAACCCCTAAAACGCCTAAAAACGAAGTTTGAGGCGTATTTAAAATTTTTCGTTTTTTGCTAATTACTCCGCCCCCTGTATAACGATTTTCAAAATTATAGGAACATTACCTACTACGACCCCACAGCATAACGCTGCCCAAATTTCATCACAATCCATGTAGCGGTTACTGAGATTACGAGGGTAGAAAAACGCGACAGACAGACAGACAGACAGACAGACCGACAGACAGACCGACAGACAGACCGACAGACAGACCGACAGACAGACAGACAGACAGACAGACAGACCGACGGAAATGAGTGACGTGGATTTTCGTTATGTAGACATCATAAAACGCGCAAAAGGCGTACTATCTCAAAATCGAAAATTTTCGCGATCACAATACTCCCCTCACCTATCGGTTTGGGAAGTAATAGATGTCCATCCAAAGTAGAACTGGCCAGTTGATCTCAGATCAGAGCCAATAACATAAATAAAAAAAGGCGCGTACAGACCAGTGGCGGAGTTAGAGGGGGGCGAGGGGGCACACGCCCCCCCCAAAGCTCTACGGAAGCTAGACCTGTAATGCAAGCTGGAAAGTATGATGGAAACACGGTATGTTTTAGGTGTGAGAGCTTTTTTATGCTCGTCACAAAATTATAGCGCGTCCATGTGGGCAGCACAACCCCACCCCCCAGAAGAAATCCTAAATTCGCCCCTGGTACAAACGTACAAGGTGTATCAACGATGTGTGGGTGGACGATAGCTGCTTCCCTATTTGAGATACAAGAAAATGCCTCGATAAAAAATGTAGAGGACAATAAAGTCTATGTTCCAAAAATATTTACCATTATACAATAAAAAGTTCAAGTATCAAAGCTACATTTTTTTATATAGGTCCCTACAATTTATTTACTTTTTGTATCCTGACCGTTATAATCCAATCTTTTTGCAATAAAATCCTGGGATACGGTCAATAATATATTTAAAAAATATATATGTATATGATGGCCAACGTTTCGACGCTAGTAGTGCGTCATTTTCAGGGCGTGTGTGATATAACTAAAATTAAAAATTGGTCTTGTAAGGATCCAACTACACTTCGTGCAATGAATACAACAATATTAACATGGAACACAAACATAATCTACAATTTTACAAAACACATTAAAACTTTAAAATCTAAAATTAAAATGCACAGAAAAACTTACACTACATCACGATAGTCTCAAATATTATTGCCGGATGGTGTAGGCTACTTGATACTTATTGAGAGACTAGTGGTATAAAAATTCCTAGCTGGGTGAGAGCATTGATAACATCTACGTTAAAAAATATATACAAAAAGAAGAAAACACATTAAAATTGATTGCGAGGAAAGTAAATATTGGTAAGATGGAAGAAAGTATAGGCTATGTCCCTTTTATTAAATTTGCATATATACACGAAAGATTGCTCGTATCAGTTCTGAAATTCAAGCTGTTAGAACATTTTTTTATGTGAATCATCTCTAAAATATTTCGCTTATACCAGTCTTTTTCTTTACATAACGTTCTAACGTTGTCAAAATCGATTGAATGTTTGTTTTCTATGGCATGCTTGCTAAGGGCAGTAGAATTCGGGTTGTTATTTTTAATGTCATACTTATGTTTATATATGCGTTTGTTTAAATACTGTTTAGTTTGTCCTATGTATGAGTTGGGGCAGTCTTTGCAAGGGATTTCATAGATTACATTACTATGCATGTCTTTTTGTAACTGTGGTTTAAGATTTGAAAATACAGCACGTGTTGTTGTAGTAGCAGTATGGGCGACATGTACATTATGCTTTCTAAATATTTTATTTATGTTTTCGGAGAGTCCAGGTGTGTGGGGCATTGAAAAGTATTTCTTTGAGATATTATTTTTAAATTTTGAGTGTTGTTGGCGGTTATAAATTTGGTGGACTCTCTTTTTGATGGCTGTATCTGTGAAATGTTGAGGATAGTTGTTTTGGGAGAGAACTTTTTTTACCTTTTTCAGGTTGTCAGGTCTATTTTTCGCATCAGATAGCAAAATTGCACGATCGGTAAGACTATTTACTACGCTGGTTTTGTACACTTTGGGAATGTTGGAATCGAAATTTAGATATCTTCCTGACCATACTGGTTTAGTATACCAATTTGTTTCAATGCAACCATCACTGTTATATTTCAATGTAATGTCAAGAAAGTTTATTGTGTTGTTACTTTCTACTTCTTTTGTAAATTGTAGCCTTGGATGGAAATTATTGAATGCTTGGAAGGTTTGTTCAATCTGTTCTTTATGTATACACAGCAGCAATCGATTTTGACAACGTTAGAACGTTATGTAAAGAAAAGGACTGGTATAAGCGAAATATTTTAGAGATGATTCACATAAAAAAATGTTCTAACAGCTTGAATTTCAGAACTGATACGAGCAATCTTTCGTGTATATATGCAAATTTAATAAAAGGGACAGAGCCTATACTTTCTTCCATCTTACCAATATTTACTTTCCTCGCAATCAATTTTAATGTGTTTTCTTCTTTTTGTATATATTTTTTAACGTAGATGTTATCAATGCTCTCACCCAGCTAGGAATTTTTATACCACTAGTCTCTCAATAAGTATCAAGTAGCCTACACCATCCGGCAATAATATTTGAGACTATCGTGATGTAGTGTAAGTTTTTCTGTGCATTTTAATTTTAGATTTTAAAGTTTTAATGTGTTTTGTAAAATTGTAGATTATGTTTGTGTTCCATGTTAATATTGTTGTATTCATTGCACGAAGTGTAGTTGGATCCTTACAAGACCAATTTTTAATTTTAGTTATATCACACACGCCCTGAAAATGACGCACTACTAGCGTCGAAACGTTGGCCACCATATACATATATATTTTTTAAATATATTATTGACCGTATCCCAGGATTTTATTGCAAAAAGATTGGATTATAACGGTCAGGATACAAAAAGTAAATAAATTCTACAACGGTTCTGGGTGAAAATGGACCCGAACAGGAACTCTGGAAGATCCAACCTTCTCAGACAATACAGAAAACTACAGACGAAGCTGGCGAAAGAGAAAAATAGAAGAGTATTTTTGGTAAGGTGCAAGAACTTAGAGCTAGTTCCAATTTTTTTAAAAATCAAAGATAAAAGTTACATTGTAAAATGTCATACTCAAAAATCAAAATTCCTTAGTTTGTTAAGTTTGTTCTACGTACAACTACTGAACCTATGCATTTCCGATTCATATTCATCTCTTAAAAACCCTGAACGTGTTTTGGATCATACATCACATTCTATAGTACAGACTTTTGGGACAGAATTTTCGAATACTTTTTTCAGAGCTGAAAAAGTTAAATATGAAAAATTGTTTAACTCAACTAAAAACAAAAACATTAAAAAACTAAATAATCTAATGGCAGGACAGTCTCACAGTTTGACAAAAATTGGGAACGATAATTGGCTTATAAATCTGACAAACACCAAAATTCCGGATAATGTCAAGCGTTTTTTAAGTTTGGGACCAAATTTCGCTTTACCTAATATGAAAATACCAATAAATCAAATTATAGCAAGTGTTGAAAAGGGAATATCCTTAATTCCAAATATAAACAAAGACCAAACTAGAAACCAAATTTGTAATGTTATCACCAACTTTCGTAATAAGCTCAACAATACAAAAAAAACATGTAAAAACAAGTATAACTTCCTACTTAAATCGACCAAAAACTTCTTAAAAGATTATCCAAACTTATGTATCCTTTGTGCAGATAAATGCAATAAAACTGTCATTATGGATGTATCGACTTACAAAAATAAGTTACTGAATTTGTTAAACTATACTGCAACTTATAGAAAAGAGACCTTTGACCCAACACGTAAGACACAAGACATTTTAAACAAAATGGTACTAAGTTGGCATCAGAAAAATTTTTTTGACAGCAATATGAAAAACAGACTATGTTGCTACAATGGCGTTACACCTTACATTTATGGACTTCCTAAGCTGCACACACCTAACGTGCCTTTGCGGCCTATTGTGAGCAACACTGGAGCGCCTACATACCAACTCTCAAGGTATATCTCCGATACTATTTCAAAAATTTTAGGGAATAACAACTTCCATGTAAAAGACTCTTGGCACTTTCATGAGTTTATCAAATTGCAAACCGTTCCAAGCAACCATTTACTTGTGTCTTTCGATGTAATGTCACTATTTACTAATATTCCTGTCGACCTTGCCATTGAATGCATTGAAAAACGTTGGAACGATCTAGAACGCCATACACCACTCCCTTTAAGTGAATTTAAATCAGCAGTAAAGTTTTGTTTAAGTACTACATATTTTAGATTTGAAGATGAATATTATTCTCAGATCTTTGGTACGGCTATGGGTTCACCAATTTCGTCAACCATTGCAAATCTCGTTATGGAAGAACTGGAACAAAACGTTATCAATAACTTAACTAACAAACCTGCATTCTATAAAAGATACGTTGACGATTGTCTGCTGTGTATACATAAAGAACAGATTGAACAAACCTTCCAAGCATTCAATAATTTCCATCCAAGGCTACAATTTACAAAAGAAGTAGAAAGTAACAACACAATAAACTTTCTTGACATTACATTGAAATATAACAGTGATGGTTGCATTGAAACAAATTGGTATACTAAACCAGTATGGTCAGGAAGATATCTAAATTTCGATTCCAACATTCCCAAAGTGTACAAAACCAGCGTAGTAAATAGTCTTACCGATCGTGCAACTTTGCTATCTGATGCGAAAAATAGACCTGACAACCTGAAAAAGGTAAAAAAAGTTCTCTCCCAAAACAACTATCCTCAACATTTCACAGATACAGCCATCAAAAAGAGAGTCCACCAAATTTATAACCGCCAACAACACTCAAAATTTAAAAATAATACCTCAAAGAAATACTTTTCAATGCCCTACACACCTGGACTCTCCGAAAACATAAATAAAATATTTAAAAAGCATAATGTACATGTCGCCCATACTGCTACTACAACAACACGTGCTGTATTTTCAAATCTTAAACCACAGTTACAAAAAGACATGCATAGTAATGTAATCTATGAAATCCCTTGTAAAGACTGCCCCAACTCATACATAGGACAAACTAAACAGTATTTAAACAAACGTATATATAAACATAAGTATGACATTAAAAATAACAACCCGAATTCTACTGCCCTTAGCAAGCATGCCATAGAAAACAAACATTCAATCGATTTTGACAACGTTAGAACGTTATGTAAAGAAAAAGACTGGTATAAGCGAAATATTTTAGACATGATTCACATAAAAAAATGTTCTAACAGCTTGAATTTCAGAACTGATACGAGCAATCTTTCGTGTATATATGCAAATTTAATAAAAGGGACATAGCCTATACTTTCTTCCATCTTACCAATATTTACTTTCCTCGCAATCAATTTTAATGTGTTTTCTTCTTTTTGTATATATTTTTTAACGTAGATGTTATCAATGCTCTCACCCAGCTAGGAATTTTTATACCACTAGTCTCTCAATAAGTATCAAGTAGCCTACACCATCCGGCAATAATATTTGAGACTATCGTGATGTAGTGTAAGTTTTTCTGTGCATTTTAATTTTAGATTTTAAAGTTTTAATGTGTTTTGTAAAATTGTAGATTATGTTTGTGTTCCATGTTAATATTGTTGTATTCATTGCACGAAGTGTAGTTGGATCCTTACAAGACCAATTTTTAATTTTAGTTATATCACACACGCCCTGAAAATGACGCACTACTAGCGTCGAAACGTTGGCCATCATATACATATATATTTTTTAAATATATTATTGACTGTATCCCAGGATTTTATTGCAAAAAGATAGGTCCCTACATATTATTGCGTATTTGGATTCCCTGATCGATTTTAGTGTGACTTGTTACATTGATTAAGACCCCCCCGGGTCCCCCGAAATTGTGTTATGCGGATAGGTTTTTCCTTCACTTGTCAATACAACAACCATACGCTTTTTCATCCTCGCCACGGTAGTAATAATGTGGCAAAATTTCATTACATAAAATCAATTCAACAGTTTCTACGTTAAACAATACAGAACGATCTAAAGCAATACTCGTATGTTTACATCCGAAAAAATTCAGAGTCCTTTGGTTCCTGTAATAGGAAAGGGAATGTTCGCATGGACTTAAAAAAGCTATTTATGTCGCTAGGTCTTCCTTCTCACGTCAGTGGATAGTCTATTACGAATAAATTTCACCCCCACGAAAATGATCAGGAACACCTAAAACGCATAAAAACGAAGTTTGGAGATTATTTGAATTTTTTCGTTTTACCTAATTGCTCCGCCGCCCATGCACCAATTTTACAAATTATAGCAGCATTACCTTCTCGTAGCTGAGATTACGAAGCTAGAAAAACGCCAACAGACCGACAGACTAACAGTCAGATCGACAGCCAGACAGACCAACAGACAGCAGACCGACGGAAATGAGTGACGTGGATTTTCGTTATGTAGTTATCATAATATCATAAAGTAAACAAATAAACCAACATGTTCTGAGTAATTTCTAACGTTAGGTAGTCAAACATTTATTTGAAAAAGAAATCTTACAACTGTTACAATACTACAAAACTGTTACAATACTCCGCCGCCCATGCACCAATTTTCCAAATTATAGCAGCATTACCTTCTCGTAGCTGAGATTACGAAGCTAGAGAAACGCCAACAGACCGACAGACTAACAGTCAGATCGACAGCCAGACAGACCAACAGGCAGCAGACCGACGGAAATGAGTGACGTGGATTTTCGTTATGGAGTTATCATAATATCATAAAGTAAACAAATAAACCAACATGTTCTGAGTAATTTCTAACGTTAGGTAGTCAACCATTTATTTGAAAAAGAAATCTTACAACTGTTACAAGACTACAAAGAAAACAAATTTGTAGTTTGCTAAAATGATCTTAAATTATTGAAAAATGAAACGCATTGCTAGCAAAAACTGGGCACGGGCATTTATAACAACGAGCCCACATAGCACCGGATGATATGAGAATATTCTGTTCACATTCACTACAGATATTATGAATATTCTGGAAAAAATCCATGGATAATTAGAATATTTACAGAATATTCTGTAAACGTTCGAAATGGGAAAAACACGCTATATTACTAGAATATTCCGCCGAATATGCCGCACGGATATTACATGAACAATCGTGGTAGAATGTTTTTGAATATTCTAGGAACATTTTGTCTAAATTACCTCATATACGAAACATTTTTAGGGAATTATGGATACTGTTCCAAAAATAATGGCACCTATTAGTGGCAGATGGTCACAAAAGTTAAGTGGTTAGACGTCTCAGTCCAGATGCCTAAATAAAGTGTAAAAATGTAAACTTGTTGCATTTAACCTTAAAATTCTACTCACATTATATAATGAACCTTACACCATAGTAGGTGACCATAATTTGGAACACTGTCACACACTTTATAACAACCAGCAACTTTATTGTACAAAATTGGGTATAAATGCAGGCCTTTCAGGAATAAAACTAGTGAATTCGTGAATTGCTAAAATGCCGACATCCACATGTTGAAGCACAGAATAACAGAACACTTGAAGCGAGTGACAACCAGACAAGATTGACAACTGACGACACCATAGTCACCATACATCAGCATAAGATGCTGTCACTTTATCGTCGGAGGAGACGGTGGATGCCGTATGTATTGCTAGCAATGGCTAATGACTAATAAACTTTTGAAAATTGCACATAATACTTATTAGGTATATTAGGGTGACCTAAAATCAATAGATGAAGAATGTCTTCTTGAGGAATAAGGTCCCATTTCTCTAAAAGAGTGTGCTGCAATTTTTGCTGTATAATTGAGCGGACCACGTAGGCATCAGAGCCTAAATATCAGAGTACCGTGGCTGCTGCTCTTTCAAGGTTAATGAAATAGAAACACGACTTCGCATTCTTCGTCCAAGCATGTTAAGACCGCCACTCACGGCAGAGCCAACGGACCGAACGGCCCTGCGCCACGCCAAACTTGGCCGTGAGTGGGGAACTCTCTGACGAATTCTAGCGGCTCGGCGGCCCAGCTGGATTTTCGGACGATCCAAAATCCACCGAGCCGAGCCACCGAGCTACAAAATGCCGTGTGTGGCGAATCGCGGCACCCTCGGCGGCACCAAATAGATCGGCGCCATCTCTGACTCTGCCGTGTGTGGTGAATCCCGCGTCCAAAAATGTGTCACTATTCATACAGACGCCCAGCAGTGAAGATAGTGAGTGTCAGCGGTCGGGATTTTGTTGTGGAGGTAATAGAGATGTACCGGGATCGCCCGTGCTTATGGCAGGAGGTACATCCGGATTACTACGATAAAATTAAAAGGAATGAAGCTTTGGATGATTTTTTGCCTCTTTTTAAATCGGTGGACAATAAGGCAAAAAAAACTGAACCATCTGCCCTAAGCACTGATGGGGTGAAATAGGTGTAGCAAATTCTTCGTAGCTACATCCGGTTGCTAAATACCGAAGTGTTGCACTCAATCTTTCGTGAGGAGCAATGGCTTCTCTCTTGATAACTGGAGTGACGATTTTAAGTAAAACTTTGTGTGTTTCTTCATCCATTCGTAGGAAGTTCCGAAAATCAGCAGGTTCTAGTGTAAGATGTTCCATCAACCAGACATGTGTTAACTGGTTTCTAGTTGCTAACCATTCTTTTTGCCATTTGCGTTTTGGTTTTTTCTTCTTGAGGTAAATGCAGCCGGCAATGGCAGATAAGTTGTAAAATTCATCGATAGTCATAGTAATCGTAATGATAGACATGCACAATGGTATGGACACTACTCTTCACTTCTGGAACTCGCACTTTATTAAGTGTTCATTATTATGGCTCGATGATAATGGTTCGGCCGTGTGTGATACCTGAAGTTTGGATCGGAGCTAAATGGACTGGGACCAAAAGCTCCGGTCCAAATGGCTCTGCCGTGAGTGGCGGCCTTTACAGACATGTTCAATTGGATACGCATCTGGACTTAACGCTGGCCACTCCAAGACATCAAGGTCTACATCGTTCAAGTATTGTTGAGTAATTCTCGCAGTGTGGGGTCTGGCATTGTCATGCATCAGAATAAAATTATTTGCTATTAAACCAACATAAGGCACAACAAAATCTTGCAGAATTTCATCAATGTACCTGGCAGCAGTTAAAGACCCTCTTGGAATGATGTACAACTCTGTGCGTGCCTCCAGAGAAATTCCAGCCCACACCATAAGTGAACCCCCTTGGTAGCCTACCCTAGGATTAAAGGTACATTCTGCAAAACGTTCTTGTTTTTTTATAACTGTGCAGACCGCGCAGGCAGAGTCTAAATACCAGAGTATCGCGTCTGCTGTGAAAGGGTTATGTTAGGGGAAGTTTGTTAACGCGAGATTTGAATGGGCCAATACCCGCAGGCCCAATAAATACATCTTCTGGCAGTCCATTCCAAGCCTTGGACACCCTGGGAATAAATGTGCGGTTGTACCGCTCAGTTCTTGATGTATGAAGAACGACCTTCTTAGGATGAGATGCAGCGGTCGCACGGGTACATCTGATAGGAGCAGTGAGCGGCGGGGAACGATAGAGGATAGCTCAGAGGAGCAGATTCCGTTGGAATATCGGTAGAAGAGTGAGAGGTCACCAACAACACGCCGGTGAGAAAGTGACTGAAGGTGGCGCGTTAGGGCCGGATCGCCAATCAGTCGAATTGCCCTTCTCTGGACGGCATCTAGTATAGACAGGGTAGTGGGGGCAGCAGCTCCCCAGACATGAGAGCAATACTCCAGGCAAGGTTTTTATGCAGGGTTTTATATAGCGTGAGGAGGTTACATGGTGAGAAATACTTTCTGGCTCTAAATAAGTACCCAAGCTTTTTACCAGCAGCTGTTGCAATTGACGCGACGTGTTCGTGGCAGATCAGATTTTCTGCAATGTTGACTCCTAACAGCTTGAATGAGTGACTCCTTGCCAGAGCCTGGTTGTTCATTAGAACCTGGTGCTGGCTTGGGCACTTCTTGTTTGATAGCGTACAATACTGGGTCTTGGAGGCATTAAATTTAACCATATTCTTAAGCCCCCAAGCGGTAATGGTATCGAGATCCTTTGAAAGTGAAGCTGCCACTGCCAGTCTTCTGCGTTCCAGCTCGACCACAGAGATCGGTCTATTGCTCTATATATTTGTTGGGGCCTACGATCTATTGCGATCTTCCAGTTACTTTGAAGACTTACTCATGGTGTTATGATTTACTTATTCTGTACAAATCTTGTAGCACTAAAAATTCAAAAATGTGTTTCATATCAACAAGGAGAAATATTTAAGAGGGGTCTCTGTTACTGGCGATAACAGTAAATAATCAGTATACTCAAAACCGTTTATTAATTCTGATTCTTACAAGAACAGCTTACACCCTGATAATTCTCAACGATAACGTACTATAGGTCTGATTGAATTCTTATTTTCTCTTCCTTTTTGCTGGAGCTGGAGCTTCGTTGGGTTTTAGCGAATTTAGTAGCTTCATTTTTGCTTCAACTACTGCCTTCTGAAAGCAAATAAAATATTGTTTAGCTACATAAAACCTATAACTTGAATTTTTCCAGAGATCGTCTTTATTTCATCATGCCTTAGCTGTACAATAAGTGGAAATGGTTCGTTTGGAGTAAAACGGGAAGTTTCATATTCTCCAATTCAGTTTCGATTCCCAGGTTTGGAAGTACTAAACTTGTATTTAATGATTTTCTGTTACTCTGCATATAATAATCAGGAGTTGGTGTATTTAATAGAGATGCACAATTTGATAATTTTGGAGGTATGAACGTATGAATTACCGTGACTGAAGTTAAAGATATATCAGCAAGTGAGTCAAACCACATAACCAACTAAATAGATGTAGGTTTAACTCAAATATACTTGTGTTTTTCGCCCGAGGTTAAGCCCACTGTCTTGCAACAACCAGCAAATAAGAGAGGCAGCCATCTTCTCCCGAAGTAGGTGCTACACTGACATTTTAATTATGCCGATAAACATAATAAAGTGATTATTTTTTAACATGTTCTTATATTTGGGTACTAACATGTTATTTCATCGAAAAGAGAAAAAAAATCCGTCAAATGAGCCTAATGAAAGGATACACTGCTCTTTAAAAAAAGTAATAGTTTTTCGTTAAGTACACTACGGCCCGATTTTATCAATATGCATATTCTGACGAACACTCCAACGAACAAATTCTATTGGTTGTTGTTTAACGAACTCTTTCTATTGGGTATTGGGGTCTGTAGTTAATAAGTATCATCCAATAGTATTTTATCAATATTGGAAACAAAACGTCAAAGCTGGATGACACTTTTGTCAAAAATATTTTAAAATTCATGTATCAAAATCATAGCACAAAATCAGAACAAAGCGATTGATTTGCAAATTAATGCCAGATTTTCCATGTTTACCTTATAATTATTGTATAATTACTAATTGCGAACTGCACGATAGTTTGTGACACAATGATAAAAGTACTATCAATCACAGCCACCTTAATTAATAATAGTATCACCTCATGTCATCCTCAGTGAGAAATAATTGATTATAAACACATACATACTTGTATGTCTACTGGATGCAGGTTTGTTATAGATCTTCATACATAAATATTCACAGAGATGTAGGTGCAGCTGATGTTCTTTATACTATATTTCCCATTTATATCAAATGATTCCTTCCTCCATCTATGGTATAATAGTTTTTAAATAATTCAATACCCTGTGTATTCTTTGTAACTATCTGTTCCCGTCAAAACAAGGAACGGTTTTTGGCTTTATCCAGACTTGTTTCTAGAAAAACTAATAACAAAGCGTAAAGAAACTTCTTATACGTTGGTAAATTCACAATCTTCACAATTATTATTATTGTATATTTTGTATTTTGTTTTCACATCTGTTTTCTTGTCAAGTCAAAATCGTTGGGAGGCGGACGTTGGGATGCGTGGGCCCTGCGTTGCCAGATGTAATTTTACTTTTTACTCTAGTAGGATAAGGCAGATGGAGCTTTGTCAATCTCAACAGTAGTTTTTCTTGAATGTGTTTTTTCCTAAAGCAGACAAAATATAACGCAAAAAATAAACACAGAAAATAGGACCAATCAAACAGGTGAGCTTGATGGTATATACGAATAAAAATCAACTGTGGTAAAAAACTTTTATTTATTTTAAAAATTTTATTGGGTTTCTGATTCTGTTAGCTCTGAAATTTTTTTTGTACATTTTCGAATCTCCTATGTAGCTTCAACAATTCTGTGGAACCAAAGGCGTACCTAATCTAATTCTTCTTTCGAGTTCTAACTAATAAAAGAGGTTGATGTGAAACAAAGAAACAGCGCAAAACTGCAATGGCTCTTTTTCAGCAAATTCATTTGAGAGAATATTCAAAGTTTGCAAAAGACTGAATTAGGTATAATGAAAAACAGGCAAAATCGAAATACGGGAAATTTGTCTACAGAACACTTTTTTTGAGGTAATCCTAAAGTATTTTTCCTCCAAGGGTATTGTGGGTGTAATGTGTAAGATCGTATAATAGAAACATTATGTAATAGCTAGTTGCAACAGCAAATTTCAGTGTAAAATGTTCGGAGCTTGATATAGCAAATCCCCCTCAAACAGAGGAGATCTGGTAACGCTGTGAACGGAATGTCAATCGTCAATCCAACACAGAATTTAGTGATGGGCACCTTGATATGAACTAGGGAATCGAGTAACCACTGAATGAATGGTTGCAACTACCGATTGAATTAATTCGAATAAAAACATTAACTAGACTACCAGCTAAATCAACCAACCTGCGCTGTGGGCGTGACTGAATCGACGAATACCCGATTGCCAGACGTTATTGAACAACTATTCAAAAGTATCGAATAGCGTATTTGAGAGGGTAATTAAGGATTTTGAAAACTTTTATTTTTGAAAGAACATCAATATCAGTTCAACTTGAAGTATATATAAAGTGCAGCGCTTTTCGCATAGATCATGGCCGACTCTACACTAGGCCGGAGCCTTAGATGTGGCAACGTGGCTTAGCTGTCAAATAGTGGGCCTATAGTTTCAGAATAATTATTACATTTTATATGTATTAGAGTTGATCTGGGTTAATAAATTGAGAAAAAAATGCTTTTTAGAACTACTACTACTAATACCACTTACATCTGATGTCTGGTTCATCATAGTCAGACACTACAAAATAAAAATAATGCAACCTGTTTCCAGCTGCCACTTCCACTTCCACTTAAATGAACACTCAATTTACTTTGTAAATTGTCACTTGAGCTAGAAAAATTCACTATTAGGTCACTGTGAAGCCATTCTTGCTGGAGTTGATTCTCTCTCACTATAGAATCTTTTCGTAGGTATGCCCAGATGCTTGCCCTCGTTGGCTTGCCCAGATGAGTTCTATTAACTGTATTTTTCTGTGATATTTGGGAGGTCCAGAAAACATTGTAGGTACCACATTGTGGTTTAAAATAGGTCTTATCCTTTAAAATGTTTGTAATTATTGTCTTTATTCTTATAAATATAACCAGCCCTTATGAGGAATACCTTTCATCCACTTCTGTTTATGTCCTCCATTGGAAGCACTAATTGCTAGTGCAACCTGGTACTACACACTTTGCAGGCATCTTTTTATCTTTATAGTTTCGTTTGTGCAGGTAAATAATTAGAAACACATTAAAAATCACCTTCCACTCTTCGTTGTTACTCTGGAAGGTTATGTTGGTATGTTCTTGATTGGCTAGTGCAACCTGGTACTAAACACTTTGCAGGCATCTTTTTACCTTTATAGTTTCGTTTGTGCAGGTAAATAATTAGAAACACATTAAAAATCACCTTCCAACCTTATTTTCTGCTCTTTGAACTCGGCCTGCTGATTCAGTGTTGCCATATTTCATGCTCCGGCCTAGTGAGTAAAGTCAGCCATGCATAGATGGAATACGACACATACGCAGATAACAGAATTATTTTATTATTCGACCAAAGCTTACTCTGATCCTTCCAAGCATCAAATAGGTATATTGAAATAATGTAAATTTGGATATGCTGTCATAGTTATAAATGCTTAAATATAAGTATAGAGTCCTAATCAAAGGTGTTAATCAACTAATATCCAACATTGTGTATGTAATCGGGGGCACACAAATCGATAGCATATGCCTAACTTCATTCTCTATTGTGTAGATTTCAAAGCCAATTTGCAAAAGAAACTGAATTGCTATTAATTTTTTTTCGATTGTCTAAAACGAATAAATACTCCAGGAAAATCGAATAATTCGAATGAATAGTAACTATCGAAGCCTTCGATGGTTTTTATTCGATAGTTCCCGTTGTACTAATAAATATCATACTAATCACAGATTGTAAGAGGAAGCTGAATGATTCATTTTTATTGGGTTCTCCAACGAATAAATACTCCAGAAATATCGAATAATGCGATTCAGTAGTAACCATATCGAATTGATATGATATATACCAATTGGCAATGTTATGTTGTGTAGGTATAACAAATACCGACTAATAACCACCCACGAAATGATGAATGTCTTTAACAATTAATGCTGAACACCTCACGCTTTTTGTATAATAAAATCATATACATATATTTACCACCTCATTATTATTTAAAAGAAGGCGAATACTTCTGGTTTTGCAGCTAGTTTTATTAATCACAAACTTCAGCAGGCTGCAGAACTTCAATATAGTGACTGACTGATTATTATACAGAATTTCGGTCACGGCCATCTATTAATTTGTCGTCGGTGGCAGCATTGGCACCACACGCCACTGGTAGCGGTTACGAAGAGTTCTATTGTCACATCCCTAGCCTAGACAGTAGACACTAACCTCACTAACAGACAGAAACAAAAAACATATGATTTCAAATTTCAAGGCTATCCTATCTGCTCTGGTATTTTACAAAATAGTGAAATTGTTGTCTTTTCCAATTGAAAACAGCTATATTATGTACCTGCGTTTCCAGTAGGGCAAAATGCAAATGTTTACCTTGGAATATCAACAGGTCAACACCCTCTCAAAATATTTGGTAGGACTAATGTTAAATGTTATTAAAAAGAGAACCTGGCAAGGTGGTATAATAGGAAAAACATGAAGTTGGAAGTTGGTGAATGGTGAAGTACCTCCATATATCCTTTTTTACTATGATACAAAGGTATCTCGCAGGTATTTATAATTATTGTAGATAGTAACATTCTAGTTTTATCAGAATTAGGCAGTAGGTAATAATATTAGATTTTCTTCACATCAGCATATTCATATAAAAGTGCACTGCATAAATTTTATCTACTACTTGTGTGAGGTGTGATTTGCCAACAGTTAAAATAGTGTGTTTAGCTTTGGAAAATGCAACAAAATGTTCTTTAGCCATTTTTACTATAATACAAAGGTATATTGCAGGTATTCATAATAATTGTTATAGTTAGTAACATTTTATTCATCAAAATAATGCAGCTTCTCTTCATTATCATTTTTTAATACATCAACAATCCAGTGATTAGATGGTGGAATCTGATTGGTCTAGATCAACTAATCGTTAGACTGTTCGTTCGACAAGAAAATGCAAGTTTTCACCCATTTAGGATGGAAAATCAGAGTTGAGAAGACACTAGAGGGTTCATAATGGTCGATTATATATAAAGCATGTCTTTTTTTCACCTTTTTGAGGGAAACTTCAAGAGAAATCAATAATTTTCAGAGAACTTTGACAGATGCCATTTCTTGAATGGGCTGCTCTGATTGGTCAAAGCCCTTGTTAGAATGCATGTGTTGATAAAATCGTGCCTACATCTTCTGGAATAAGAACTGCCGTGTTATGAAAAATACGATAGTGATCAACTTTTGTATAAAAATATTTTTTATACATCATTATTTACTGAGATGTAGAGGGTGATCAACTTGAACTTCGAAGTTTGAAGAATTTGGCAAAAATATTGTCTTAGTACTTCAAATCGAAATAGCTCCATAACTGTCACATTTAGGTATAGGGAATGTTATCGACTTTTTAAGATATTAGAGGGTGGTGAATTCATTTTGATTTCACATAAAAGTGACCATATCGCTGAAAATATTTATATCAGCGAGGGTCCTACAGCTTCTGCCGCATCCCGCATTTCGATCGCCACATGTTTCTGTCTCTCCAGGCATCTTCGGCGATTGCCCGGTCCCTCATCGTCGTCATGACCCCATTTAACCATGTGGTAGCTGGTCTTCTGCGTTTTCTTTTATCAAAAGTCAAAAGCTTTCCTTGGCCACCTGTGTTCTTTCATTCGTCTCACATGTCCATACCATATTAACTATCTTGTCTCTATTCTTTCCGTTGCTCTGTATATTCTATTTGTTCGTCGCCTGATTTCAATATTTGGTATGTGTTGTAATTTGGATATACGGCACGATCTTCTGAGGAAATCCATTTCTAGTGCATCTACTTTTTTCTGTGATGATTCAGTCATCTGCCAACATTCTGATCCATATGTCAATATTGGTTCTACAATCGCTCTGTAGATAGTCAGCTTTGTTTTCAAGGAAATTCGATTGGACCAAAGTAAAGAGTTCAAAGCTCGTACGCTCCTTTGCCCTTGCTGTACTCTGTATCGTATATCTTGGACAGATAATCCCTTGTTAGATATAACACTACCTAGATATTCATATTCTTCACATTTCCTTATTGCAAATCTGGATCTTCATCTTTTGCCTCTTGCCTACTTTTGCCTACTTTCAAGTACTCTGTTTTGGACATGTTTATTTTCATTCCTGCTAGTTCGTATTCCTCTTTAAGTTTTTTTAAACTGTAGTCTATATCTTCTTCACAGTTTGCAATTATCACCTGATCATCAGCAAAGAATAATGTTGACAAATTAGAGTAGTCGTCCATCTCAATTCCCATGCGTGAACATTTAGTCTCCATTTTACTAATATTTCTTGAATATAAATTTTAAACAGAGTAGGGGAAAGGCAACACCCCTATTTAAGACCCTTTGTTACTGGAAAAGGATCTGAAAAAGTATTTTGAGTTTTGACGATACTCTGTGGATTTTTGTAGATATTCTGTACAGCTCTGATATATCCTCTATTTATGTCCGTTCTCGTCAAAGTGTTAAATAAATTTTTCAAGGGTACCGTGTCGTAGGCTTTTTCAAGGTCGATGAAGACAAGATGAGTGGATAGGTTTCGAGCAACGCGTTTTTCTATTATTTGTTGGAGAGTGAAAGTATTGTCCATACAGGACCTGCCTGCCTGGAAGCCACTCTGTTCTTCCATCTCTTGATACTCCAGTTCGATTCGTTTCTTAAGTATCCGACCATACAACCTTCCCACCGAGCTGGTAACACTTATCCCTCTGTAATTTCCGCATACTTGAAATACCCTGTATAACCTGATAAAACTCTATAGAAAAATATAGCTCGTTTTCACTATGCCGAAAACGGCATAGTGAAAACGAGCACAATTCAAATTCGGGACAATATATAGGGTGTTCCATTTGAAAAAACACAACTTTTACTTGCCGTGACTAAATCAAAAACCCTGTATATTATAAAATAATTTTTAAATGTACGAGTAGACCTTAGCTTTACCTATAACTTTCATTCGAAAGTTTTTTGTACCTTCCATAATAACGGAGGTATCAAACTTCGGAGTGTATTAAGTTGATCACCCTGTACAAATACTATATTCCATACATAATGGACACCCTGTATAACTCACCAGTGATTCACTACGTCTGACCAACAGTTTCACGTCATCTGCAGTAATTGTAGACCTCTTAGCATGTCTGAAATAAAATCGTTAAAATCTTCATATTGCAGACTATACCGAAACGCCATCAATCATCATACTTTTGAAATGCATCCATGTCACCGCCATACAGTACTAATTTCTTGTATACAAGCTCGGCTATTATATCAAGCACATCTTGGTGGAACTCGACCTTGAGGTCGGCAGCGACCTCTTTAGCTAGCTTCCTGGCCGTGTTGTAGATGGAGTGTTTCGTTTTCTGAATCCATAAAATTATATTTAGAAAAAATCTTATAATCAGTATTATTTCAAGTGATTATTAAGAAGCTCTCCAGATTATACGATCACCTTGTTGCTAGAATGATGATGGGCGAAGTGAAAAAATAAATTGAAAAACAAAGATAAACTTGATGAATGTGAATTATAGGACCAGAAACTGTGATTTAATTAGAACAGAATAATTTAAATATTCGAAACAAAAAAAAAACTCTTTAGAAATAAGATTATATATTTTACCCGAAACAATCAGAAACATGAGTAATTCTAAATTTAAGTCTCTTCTAAAGAGACATTTTTG
The DNA here is from genome assembly GCA_951848785.1 of Callosobruchus maculatus. Lineage (NCBI taxonomy): Eukaryota > Metazoa > Arthropoda > Insecta > Coleoptera > Chrysomelidae > Callosobruchus > Callosobruchus maculatus. The sequence continues at coordinate 4,101,612 of CATOUR010000296.1, forward strand.
TAACTTGTGTTTTTATTCAAAGGAGGAATATGTAGACGCCATCGCTACCAATTTGCTAAAATAGATTTTATATATTAGGAAACAAAATTAGCTATAGGTGGGAAGCGGCAAAAATATATTAAAGCGAAGTGTACTCTTTAAACTGAATTCCAGGCTCTTATATATTATATATTTGTTTTACTGGTCAAGATATGACTGTGTAGGTACATTATTTTATACTCAATGTATTTTTTCAGTTGCTCTCGTCTTTGTAATTTTTTGTGACTTCGACAATTGTATTTATTATACAAAATGTAACAAGTGAACTGAACTGAACTAGTTCTGCCGGAGATACGGTCCCATATAGCACTGATTTACTGGTTGTTCATTGAATATTCTTTGAATCTCCTATATGTTCCACATGAATATTCAGTACAATCATAGGTAATTCGTCATTTCTCTTGATTATTCTAGAATATTATTATTTTATCCACTTAGGATAATCATTGACTATTCTGAATTATTCAACAATACTATACTAATATTCTTATTATAATATTATTTTATTTATCTATACTTAGCTATGTAGCTATTTTATGAAGAAAATTCTAGTAATATTCGTAACAGAATCTTTTCCTTATGTAGGCAGTTATTAAATTTAGGTAGGTATCACTAATTTAAAATTTCCCAGTGAATTAAAAAAACCTTCATTTACTATTATTCATGTTTGCGTTCATCCTCCTAAATATAATATTATAAGTATTTTTCACAAGTTTATTAGTCATTAGCCATTGCCAACTATAACGATTGCCGACATGCTAACATAATTAAAGCATTATCTATGGTGTCTTTCACTCGTCAGTTGACAATGTTGCCGGACTCTAAAACTAATCATTTGGCGCTTGATTTTGGAATGAGTATGTGGACATTTTAGGGATTTACGAAATAATTTTGCTAGTTCCTATAAAGTGTACGAGGGTGTCACAAATCACGGTCACCACCACTATTGTGTATGGTTCATTATATAATGTGAGAAGAATTTTCTGGTTCAATCCAACAGTTTGACACTTTATTATGCTAGCCTGACGTGTCGAACCACTTTACTTTTGTGACCATCTGGCATTAGTGGGTGACATTATTTTTTGGGCAGTGTCCATAATACCTTAAAAATGTTTCATATACCGGGTTATTCACGTTATTAGACACGGAGCATTATGGCTAAAGTATCCCATAAAAAAGAAAATAATAATTTCGGATGGATAGGGACCCATTAAGTTTACATCTTTATTAAATTCTAGTGTGACTTTATGTATCACACATGGGATCTAAAGCGAACCGTTTAGATGTAAATCACCATTTTCGGTATAAGTAGATGTCAGAAGAAAATTGAATATCACAGAGATTATAAAACTTAGAAGGTTGTGACTTTTCCGTATTAATAAGCATGAAATGCATCAGCCTAGGTTAGACGGTCAAATTTGAACTACGTTTATGCTTGGAGAAATCAGTCGATTAATTAAGGAAACTTCGATCAGAGATAACTTGATTTTTTTGAATGGGAATGCCTAATTTTTTTTATACGGTTGAATGTAGAATTTGATAACCTTTCTAATGATGTAAGATAGTGAATATCAATCTCTGGTAGTTTTTATTTAATTTCAAATTTTCAACCAAATCGCTGTTTTTTCGATTTTCCAACATATAAGCAACCTAGCAGACCATAAAATATAAACAAAAACCTGTTCAGGTAGAAGAAAACAACTAACTTAGCAGAAAAATACACACGAACTAGACTAAAGGGACAAGATTATAAGAATTACTCACAACAGTTTATTTTCATAGTAAAATTTCTTATTTAATTATATAAAAAAGTATGTGATTCTGTCAGGTCAAACGTACCTCTGACTGGAGTTCTGAAAATTCTTCAGTACCTTAGCAAGATCGCAGAAAATGAAGAATGAATTAAAATTTGTTCAAACTATAAAACATAACTTAAATGGCACAAAATTTAAATTTGATTTGTCAGTATTCCTTTTTTGCAATATTGCTAATAGATATTGAAAAAAAAGGACTGTAGTCAGAGGTATCGTTCCTTTGACGCAAATTACTACTTTTTTACATCATTACATGTGATTGATAATTGCCTGCTAGAGTAACAATCGCTGGTTGTTTTTGTTTCATTTCAGGGTTTTCAATTATCTTGGAAATGTTTAACCTCTAGTAAAATGCGGTAGCCAGTAGGCTGTAAAAAAATATCTATTACTGTCATACTACAGCTTCTGTTTGACCTTAGAGATGTTATCGCCGTTGTTTCTGGGGGAGTTGATTTGTTGTAAGCAATTTTTATGATCTTGTCTCTTTATTCTAATTCGGCTGCATCTTTTCTCTAAGTTACTTGTTTTTTTTTTCATCTGAACATGTCTGACGCATTTTATGCTTAGTAATAATACGGCAAAGTCACAGCCTTCCAAATTTTATAATCTCAGCGATATTCAATTTTTTACTGATATCTATTTATACCGAAAATGGTGATTTACACCTAAACGTTTCGCTTTAAGTCCCATGTGTGATACATAAAGTCACAACAGAATTCACCAAGGAATTTGAATATGTAATAATATATGGGGTGTTCCATTTAAAAAAATACAACTTTGATACGTTTCGTGTTTTGGGGACACCCTGTATAACATGAAAATATTTTTAAAATGGGTCCCTATCCATCCGAAGTTATTATTTTCTTTTTTATCAAATCCTTTAGCCATAATGCTCCGTGTCGAATAACGTGAATAATCCGGTAGGTATATGAGATTTTAGACAAAATGTTCGTAGAATATTTAAAGAATATTCTATAAATATGTCCAAGGAATTTTCTCTATGTGGCATATGGCTTATATTATGTAACTACTTTTATTCTAACTATTATTTTGGATGGGCTAGTATTGTTACGGCGTAGTTTGTCTATTGTAAATAATATGTGACTATGCTCCATTAATGTACAAAATTGGACATTTTTTATTATCTATGACTGTACATGTAAAACCTTGTGCGTAAACGTGGCAACAGTGCGGCACCAGATCGCACCAAAAGTGGGCGTGTCGCGATGACCGCTAGACAGTGGGTGACGTCACCGGAAACTACGAAGAAGACATTGCATTCGAAAACTAACCTCGAAGAAAGCCACAACACGCGAGGCGACAAGGTTACGATGTTTGTAAAGTTTTTTAGTTAAAACGAAATATATTATGTTTTCTACTCCTACTGCCGAAATATAATTTCACCAGCGACCTAAACTAATACTAATAATACAAGTATGATATAGGTTACTTTGAACTGAGGTTTTACCTGCTCTTCATTTTTTAACAAAAAACCACGATCAACTTTTTAACCGTTTGTCAGTACCAATAGGTATCAATAAAAATCAGTTGTTCAAGCAAAAAAGCCACATATTTCTTGTTTAGTATATTATTTGGTACCTATCTATGCTGAGTCACGCAAGATTAGAGATTATTTGTCCTGAGATCCGGTTTCACCGGTTCCTGATAAGTCTCAGATAGCCTATCTGGAGTATTGCTCTTCTGACTGGGGAGCTGCTGCCCCTAATACCCTGTCTATACTAGATGCCGTGCAGAGAAGGGCAATTCGACTAATTGGGGACCCGGCCTTAACGCGCCACCTCCAGCCATATTCTCACCGGCGTGTTGTTGGTGACCTCTCGCTCTTCTACCGATAGTCAAACGGAATATGCTCCTCTGAGCTATTCTATGTCGTTCCGCCGCTCACCGCTCCTATCAGATGCACCCGCGCGACCGCTGCATCTCATCCTAAGGCGGTCGTTCTTCATACATCAAGAACCGAGCGATACAACCGCACCTGTGTGAACGCACATTTATTACCAGGGTGTCCATGGCTTGGAATGGACTGCCAGAAGATGTATTTAATGGGCCTGCGGGTATTCAAAACCCCTTCCCCTAACTTAACCCTTTCACAGCAGCCGCGGTACTCTGGTATTTAGGCTCTGCCTACGCGATCTGCTCGGTTATATAAAAAAAAAGATAACCCCATATAATTTATATAGTCCGGTCTGACAGATAGGCGATCGGCCGGTGAAACCGGCCCTACAAATTGTAAAAAATTTGCAAAAGTTTTCAAATGCTTATTCACCAAAATACGAACTTTCTAGAATTCGTGTTATTTTAAAAGCTAAAAAGCTCGAGGATCGTCTGCCCTTCCTGCAAGGACGAAAATACTGCACCCGATTTGACCCCCCCCTTCCTTCCCTCCCTCCCCCCCCCCCACGCCACTGGACCTGAGGCCATGATAAGACGCTTTCTAGGTATGAAAATTGCTTATTGGCTATGACTATTCTATATATTGTTTTAGTTTGAGTCAGGTCAGGATGAGTCTTGGTTCAGTACAACGAATTCGAATAGGTTCAGTATGGTTTATATGAGGTCATTGAAATCGCTAGGTAGTAGGTAGGACAACGGACGACGACGTCGAAGCAGTGCACGCCGCGCTATGATGCCAGAAGTAACATATTTATCGAATTGTAGCATATTATTTTTCTAAAAAGCGCACTCGGATCATGTACTGCGCCATGGTTGATAATTGTAACATAATTTAATGTCTTTCATTTTCTTGATATCAATATGTAGGTATGTCATCAGTGGCAGTGACAGTCAGGGCTAGTGCCCAGGGCGCCATATATTCTAGGGCGGCAGAATCTAAAAAGTGGGAAAAAACTCTAGCGTTATCAAAGTTGCACAATATAATTATTTTTTTCATTCAATGGATAATTCAAGAAAATGAATTCATACACGATTTTAAAAAAAATAGAAATTTTGTTAATTATAATGTTAGCACTTTAAGGATCAAAATAATTTATTTGTTTTATTGAAGATTTGAAATTATAATATTTGATTTTATTATTTTGTGGAATTAATGAAGTTGAGTAGTAGTATTTTCGAAAAAAAAAATAAATATTTTTGTATTTTGGGAAAAACTTTGATACAATGCAATCAGAATTCCAAAAGTCAGGCGTTTATGCCTGCTTAAAAATGCATGTAATACAAGTATAAGTCGTCTTTAGTGCAAAATTTATGATTCTTAGAGCAAAACAAATATTTTGTATGTTAGTGAATTATGAATAATAATTTTTTTGCAATAAATTAGTTATTGTATTGTGTAAGGCTTTCGCGGCCATAACCCGATCAACTGTTAGTTCGTGGGCTGTTCAGCCGTCATCGACAGGCTCCGCCGCCTTGGCTTCGAGTTACTCGCAACAAACCCTTTCATTTGATACCTATATTGTAGAAATGCATTAGTAATAATTATTCCGATATCTTGGATGGTCTGCCATATTGCACCTAGAACGACGTCGCATTATTTTTCAAGTTACTCGAGAATAACTATACTGTCATATTGGATGTTCCGCTACATTCGATTTAGAATGACGTCACATTACTCTTCGAGATACTCTCAACAAGCCCTTTCATTTGATACCCATATTTTAGAAGTGCTAAAAAAATATTATTCCGCCACCTTAGATGTTCCGCCATATTTGATTTAGAATGACGTCACATTATTTTTCGAGCTGCTCTTAACAAGCTCTTTGATTTGATTCCATTATTGTAAAAATGCGTTGAAAATAACTATTCCGCCATGTTCAGTATCTAAATATGTTTTGTTTATTAAACACCCTGAATAAAGGCATTATTTTTAAAATGCAGCCCAACTCGACATCCCTACAAACACTCCCGTAGTCATTTTTCTGCAAAAGGTATCGTTCGGTTCTTATCTTCACTCAGATGCTACTCAATGGCAAAAGTCAAGTCAAAAAAAAGAGTGAAAAAATTTCAAATTATCTGAATCATTCGCAACAGATCGAATTACAAGTGTAATAGTATAGCGGCAACCCTGCCGGCCCAGCAGCGTATCGCCTTGCTCCCCACTTCGGCTCTCGCGCGTCGATCCGTTAAAAATGCGCATCCAGCGACGGAGACCGCAATGAAGCCACCTCTCCGTTGCGTGTGTAAAATATATGAACAGCGACGCTCCGGTGACGCGGTGACGACGGAGCGCAAAGCAACGGAGCAGTGAAGCCACCCGGTAACTGATTTAGGTAGGTACCTATGTCATCAATTTACAAAATGGTGTTTACAGCCTGACAAGTGTAACAAAGAGCCATGAGAAATATGAAATAGACAAGAATAGCAAGAGACGAGGGGATATGAAATAACGTGTGGGTGTGAGACAGCGGCGAAACTTCCAAGTCTCTTGCTACACTTGTCAGGCTGTACTGTTCAACTTGCATAAAGTGAATTAAGGGTAAATGAAAGATCGAAAGTCATATTATTACCTGCACATTCGACATTCTATATACATATGCAAAAGTTTTCAGGTAATGGCTTTGACGATCACTCGATGAAACCAAGATTGGCAGAACCGATAAAACACAGCCAACTAACTTTCCCGCCAATGTGTCTACGATAAACTAATTATTGTATGCAGTATACAGTCTCAAGTATGCCTCTTCAGACTTCAGAGCGACTGGATCAGTCTGGGACGTGGTGTGCCATCTAGTGCGCGGATATAGAAGTACATTTTTTCTCCCGCGCGGGACCTACGCGTGATTATTAAAACGCTGGCAAACAAGTAAACGTAGTCACCAGAGAAATGCTAGATGGCACAAGGTCCATTCAGAGTCACTGATAATATCGTCGGCCAGTGACAGTGGCGTATATAGAAATCGATTTCGGGGGGGGGGGGGGGGCCATCGGAAGAATTAAAGTTTATTTCATACGTTATAATATTGGCGTATTATAATCCTAACCTAAATATAAAATAACAATATACTAATATTAACGAAAATATGTAATTATACAGGGTGGCCAATCGGGTGACGTTATTAAATTTTTTTTTAGATAGCCTGTACCGAGACCAATTCAAAACACCCCCACGTATGTGTAGCGAATATTGATAGTTTTCTAGTTGATTTATTTATTGGAAAATTTCGGGATTTTCCAGTGTTTTCAAGAAATAATCAAAAAGAAAAATGCTTTTTGGCTTTTACCTTTTCTGCAATTATACTCAGTATGAAGCCTACTTTGATATCCAATAAAGAAAACCTGTACATCCGACCAATAGTTAAGTACATTTTGGGCCCAAAGTTTGAAATCACTGTTTTTAGTCAGGAGACCAAAACTTTCAAAGTAAAATTAAAAATACGTATGCCTGGTTCTGGAGTTCCAAACTAATCTTAAAAACTTTGCAAGATATGACTCATTCGAAATAATGGTGAAAAAGTAGCACTTATGGGGGCATTTTGCGCCGTACGTGACTGTTAAAAGTAAAAAGGTGGTAATTCACGAATTTCCAAAATGATTTAAAAAACTATTATTTCACTTTGTTATCTTTATTAAAGAAAAAAGACTCGTAACACCTAATAAACCTAATAATCATTGATGTTTTCATGACTTTTAATGAAAAAAACTAATACCCAAATTGTGATTTTTGGCGTGTTTTTATTTTCTGCTAAATTAAGTTGTATGGAATATTAACAAAGGAAAGAAATAATAAAACAATAACCTGACTGTCAGTTCCATGGCAGAATTACCTGGGAAGCGGTATCGTAGCGTACGACGTCCCTTTCTTTCAGAATAGCTTTTTGCGAGCTCATGTTACGAAGGAATCTAGAAGATCCCGATTTCTTTAACAAAATCTTGTGGATCGATAAATCCCAGTTTGCGAGAACAGGGCTGTTTAATATTCACAATTACCATTATTGGGCAACGGAAAATCCTCACATTGCACGGCAATCGAACTTTCAGAAAAGATTTAGTGTCAACTTGTGGTCGAACTGCCATCTTAGGCTGGGTGGAGCGACCTATTTAGATTTGCTGCAAAATAGCTTGTCCGACTCATTAGAAGACGCAAACCTAGAGATACGAAGGAATCTAATACTCCAACAAGATGGCGCTTCACGCCTCTACGCTAGGGAAGTGCGCAACTGCTTGGACACAACCTTCCCAAACCGGTGGATTGGTCGTGCTGTGCCGATCAGTTGGCCCCCTTCGTAGTCCAGATTTAAATCCCATTGATTTCTTCATCTGGGGCTAATACAAGGAAGTCGTCTACTCTCGTGACAGTAACACCGTGGAAGAACTCAGATAATAATTAGAGGAATGTAAAAGGAAAATTAATGAAAACACAACTCCGTTTCGCCAACATGAGCTCGCAAAAAGCTACTCTGAAAGATACGATACCACTTCCCAGGTAATTCTGCCATGGAACTGAAAGTCAGATTATTGTTTTATTATTCTTTTCCTTTGTTAACTTTCCATACAACTTAATTTAGCAGAAGCTCAACAGTACATAGCAAAAACACGTCAAAAATCACAATTTGAGTATTAGTTTTTTTTATTAAAAGTCATTAAAACATCAATGATTATTGGATTTATTATTTGTTATGATTTTTTTCTTTTATTTGTCATAAAGTAAAATAATAGTTTTTTAGTCATTTTGGAAATTCGTGAATTATCACCTTTTTACCTTTAACAGTCGCGTACGGCGCAAAATGCCCCCATAAGTGCTACTTTTCCATCATTATTTCGAAAGTGTAATGTCTTGCAAAGTTTTTAAGTTTAGTTTGGAGCTCCACAACCAGGAATACGTATTTTTAATTTTATTTTGAAAGTTTTGGTCTCCTGACTAGAAACAGTGAATTCAAACTTTGGGCCCAAAATGTACTTAATTATTGGTCGGATGTACAGGTTTTCTTTATTGGATAACAAAATAGGCTTAATAGTGAGTATATTTACAGAAAAATAAAAGTCAAAAAGCATTTTTGTTTTTGTTTTTGACGATTTCTTGAAAACACTGGAAAAGCTCTAAATTTTTCAAAAATACATCATAACTCGAAAACTATCAATAATGGCTACATATACATGGGGGTGTTTTGGATAGGTATATCAGTACGGGCTATCTAAAAGAAATTAATAACGTCACCCGATTATAGGTGTACTTCCTAACCAGACATCTATGATCGTTAAAGTTGCCCTATTTGCTTTATTCTTAGATTACATTTTGATGTCGCTGCTAATTTTATTCAGTACTATATTTTTTGACAACTACTTCAGCCTCTTCCCAGACGTCAAAACTGAATGCGTGGCTGGTTTACGCCACTGGCCAGTGATGACAATGCCAGATAAGCTCCGGCTACGGCCATTTGCCCGTTCCTTTTATTTGTTTTCTAACTACATGCAATTTAATGACATCTTTTGGTAGATTTTCAACGATTTCCAGCATTTGTAGGGTGAATGAAGAATGAAGAGAGATGGGCCATCAAGCGACAGTAGTGCCTTTTTTGCCTGCCCGTTAACTGTATTTGTTTATTTTGCTGTATGTTGTGCCAACTATTTTCAATTGGGGTTCAAATTCCGGGAATTTTCCCGATTTTTGTGATCATTTTCCTGCCCATTCCCATTAGCTGTATTTGTTCATTTTGCTGTATGTTATGCCAACTATTTCCAATTGGGGTTCAAATTCCGGGAATTTTCCCGATTTTTGTGATCATTTTCCTGCCCATTAGCTGTATTTGTTCATTTTGCTGTATGTTGTGCCAACTACTGGTTTCGGCTCAAATTCCGGACATTTTACTGATTTCTGTAATTCCGCTCGGACACGAAATTTAGCTCCAAATTTCCAGACATGTCCGGCATTTTCAGGACGGATGGTCACCCTAAGCATTTGTGAAATACTTTTTGCAGCATAATTTAGAAGTTAAGCCTTTTTATAAAATGCATCGCTAAAAAAATATGAATATAAATGAATATAAATAAAAAGTTCCAAATACACTCCTGGACAAAATTATCGCACCACTGCTACATCATCATGAAATAACTTTTTCAAAATGTGTTTACTCATTGATCAATGCTTACAACTTTTTATGTGAAAATATTATTTGTTTATGAGCAGAATATGTTTATTTTCAAAATCGCTTAAATGTAACATTAAAAAAATAGACCAAAAAGGTTCAGGGTACATTTGCACCCCACTTGGTATGTAATGTAAGTTTTTGACCACGGTTATAAATGATAAATGAACTTCATCCATACTCCAGGAAAAACTCTTCATTACATTAATGTATGCGGTGTAGTTACCAAGAATAATGTTCCTGCACTTTCAATGCACACATCCATTTATATGTTTTTATAACAATAATGGTGTGATAGAAAGTAGCGATAATAGTGAAGCATAGAAAAAACTACTAATATGGGGATTGCAAAACATCATAAAGCGCCGACCATTTCCTTACATGATGACAGTCCTTAAATACATGTTGATTCACAAATATGGCGAGGCGCTACGTACTTATTAGTATCACTTTGAGATTTATCACAGTGGAACTAGCACATATAGACATCGGTAAATCATTAAGAAGTAGCCCAGGATATGAGTCATCTTCTCTGAGCAAATGCATATCTGAGAATGCAAAGTTCTTTGCCCTTTCAAGCGACATTTTATACTCAAAAATGGCCTCAACTGATGGACTAGCTTACGATATGGATGGCCTACTTTTGAAAGAATTGGAGACAAAACTCGGCAGCAACGTGCTTGTCAAAGGCCCTACTGGCAACTATACCGAAGGGACTCTTCCGAAAACTGTTATCATTCATATCGAAGATAGCAAGAATTTGAAGAGAAATATTAAGCTTTTTGCAAAGGGCAAGTTTACGAGATCGACTACGAAATTCCTTATTTTATATACACAAGTAAATCCAACTATGGAAAGTATACACCAAATTATCAAAATTATGTTGCAGAATAATATGATCCATACAAAAGTTATTGCAACTGATCCAGAAGATCGTACGAAGTTCAACATATATTCCTGGTCCTTCAAAAGAAATCGCTTTTGCAATGTTAGTGCTGTGAGTATATTCAGAATCAACAGTTGTGGTTATGGCCACCTTAAGGAAAACGTTTTGGAAAATAAAGATAAGTATTTTAATAAGTGCAAACTAAAAGTAACTTATCGGCATTACCCTCCCTTTGCAATACATACGTCAGAAGGTATGAGTGGTATAGAAGCCGGCATCTTGAAATTACTAGCTGAGAAAATCGATGTAACTCTAAAATATAGGTACACCGATGAATCTCTTGGTTGGTTAGTGACTAATAACTCATTAGGTCAAATACAATTTCTAATGGAAGGACGAATGGATATACTAATTGGATCAATTATCACACGAGAAAAACTATCTACCTATGTTGATTATAGCTGTTCCTATGTTTTTGAGGAGACCCAGGTGTGGTGTGTACCTAACTCATCCCAGAGGCTTGGAATAGTGACGATCATTACGTACACTGAACTGAAAATTTGGGTTATCCTCATCTCATTATACGCCGTGTTGAACTTATGTGTTTGGTTTGTACAGTATCCAGAGGACAAACGTCACAATCGTATTGCAGACATTTTTTTCAGAAGCTTTAGGATTCTACTAACTGTAAGCTCGGATAGAGTGCCAATCAGATGGTGGCCTAGATATTTTTTTTTCTTGCTACTATGTTTAGCGATGTACATGAACAACATTTTCAGCAGCGAATTCACTAGCGTATTAACTAGTTTGTCCCAAGTTCAAAAATACAGCAAAATAGAAGATATATTCAAGTATAACTTAGAAACTCATTACAGAATAAAACAGCAGTATGTGGTGAATGGTGAATCTAAATTTCATTACAATGTACCTGTTGAATTAATCAAGCAAAGATGGAACCAGTCAAATAACGCGACTGAGGGATTGCTCAGTGTGCTCACCAAGCCTGTCTCGTACTGCATGGGAAAGTCTCAGAAAGATTATTTGTTGAAAAATGTTCCAGACTTGAAAAAAATAGAGATAAAATAATATGCCTCAAAGGTCGACCAGGCTACGGAAGTATGAAAATATTGTTCAGAAAGGGTCTAGTAGGTGACAATATTGACCTCACACTGCAGCGAATTGTGGATCATGGCTTCATAGTCAAATGGCAAAATGAGTACGAAGTTAAAGATGGAGCAGTTGATGTTTATGAGGAATTCGATAGCAGAATCGAAATTCAACATCTGACTTCAATGTTCGTTCTACTAGGTCTGGGTTATATGCTGGCCATAATCGTGTTCATAGTGGAGCTGTCATGGAAAAGATGGAGGTAGGTGTCTGGACTATAGACGCAGGCGCTCACTGGCGGATACCGATTCCAAAATTGAGGTCTTATAAAAAGATTCATTGGATGACAGCTATAATATGTTCTACTAATAAGTGGCTGACTAATAATTATTTTGTTAATAGTGATAAGCTTTTGTTAGATGTATTTGGACGTAATAAATGTGTTTGATCTCATCATGATGCCTATTGATTCAGTCTTTAGTGAATTGAGGATGATTGAGGTGATTTATAACTGGCGACAAGTTCACGTACTTTGAGAAGTCGCTTGTTGTCGTGTGATTATGATGATTATTATTTTTTCGAGTAACCCCCTCCCCCACCCTTGCCACTAAATCATATATTTGCACCAAAATTAATAGATTAATCGATTTACCTGAAGGAAGATTACGATTTTATTTCAAGGAGTAACGCACGTTACCCTCGAAACCGTATTTTTTCCTCGTCAGGCAAACATGAAAATCGCACGATTTCATGTTTCTCAGGGAATATCGCACGATATCCCAGTTTTTCTATGTCCCACGTGAAGACGTATCATCAATCATAGTAATCTACTACAATTTCAAATCAGCTGCCTACCTCCTTCACTTTAAGTCTCACTGGATAATGATTCACTGGACTCGCAAAAATTACTCAGACGTTCCTGCATCTGGCAAAATGGTTTTTTCATCATCTTGATTTCACCATACCTATCTTCATTCGATTTTCGTTTAGGCATCTCCGAAAAGCAAAAATTTCTGCACAGCCACTCACTAATAGTTTTTTTATGTTGTCGCTGACGAGCACGAAAACGGAATGACAAAACTGGTGACGGCAGTACCCTAGCCACTGGCAGGCAGGGAAGGCATTAGTGTAGGTAGACTATTTTTACTGCAAACGATTCGTGCTGATGAGTAGGTTTATTCGGAAACTATATGGTATAATTATATCAATGACAAGCGAAGAAAAATTGGACCAATAGATAGAGAACAAAAACTTTTTTATGACAGTAAAGTTTGAAATATTTGGATCATTTTTATGACAGTTACTATGCCATTTTAAGTTCGGAAGTTTGCCACTTTTTATGAAGTTTTTTCCGCCACTTCGAAAATTTTGCGGCATGCGTGGTAGCGCATTTGACATAAGAAAACACGCTTTTCATTGTGGTACCATTAGAAGAAACGTTATGACATTATTTTCTGATTAACCCCCACCCGTTTTTTATCATAGTAGCAGGACCAAAAACTAGATTTTTGTTTCTAAAGGGGCTTCTAAACGGGCAATACTTTTATTGCAATATTTGGCTATATTCCTGGTAACTATAGCCCGGCCATGACGATATCATTTTATTGCAGCATATGGCTCGGCAATATATATCCCGGCAATATTTTCTGCAATAGTATAGCCCAAAAATTTGTTCATAGACGGGCTATATAGTCGGGCAGTAATGGCTGACGCAGTGGGTTATATTGTTTTAAACAAAACATTAAATAAAAAAGAGAAAAGACAGTGGATTCGACTTTACATGAAAATAACAATACCTGTTACTACAAGACTGGCGATAACTCTACGGTTTTTAGCAACTGGAGATGCATATATAATCGGTCCAAGCAAGAACTGAGTTGTAATTCTGAAGATACTATAGGGACTATATCATGCATTCAAAATCTTTTTTGTACATCATCCCCGAAAACTCGCCCTTAACTTTTTGATTTCAAATATATCACCGATTTAAAATTTTATGGAACCTCTGATGTTATACGCAAACTTATTCAATTCAATTTATTTGTATCAATGAGTTACAAAAACTTCTACCCCGTAAAATCATATAAATAAAATAGGAATTTATTTGACAGCTAGTATTGTTGCAAAAAACGCAAAAACAAAATCCAAGTGGGTTTTAGGGGTATTGAGTGACCAATCATGCCAAGCTTTCGAAAAAAATGTCTCTTCTATCCTTTTTTATTACGAAAATATTACGCCTCAAACAAATTCTTATTCTATTTATTTTATTCTTATGACCTCACGAAAAAAATGGTTTGTGTATGAAATCAAGGACACTGCAAGATGTTAAACAAAATAATGACTTCGTTTATGCAGGAAAAGCTGTGGGGCGCTATTTTAAAAAAGAAGTTGGGGGTAATTGTTAAGGGTTGAAGTACACAAAACAGTTTTAAAAGCATGGTATGATAGACCCTATACTGCTTTCAAAAATACCACTCAGTTTTTGTTTGAACTTTTTTGTTACAATATGAAGTGTCAAGGAAATTCTGGGAATTTCCACTTTTCATAACTCAGGATGTAAGTATATTTCATTGATGAAATCAATAGTCCTCTCGTTGGTCCAAGTATTAGCCACTTTCCTACCAAAATGTTCAATATCAACAATAAACAAACACCAAAATAGAGCAATATTGCCGGTGCTTTCGGTAACCAAGCGATTGTCCAGCCATGTGCCGGCAACACATAAAAAGATATCGGCAATGCCGAATATTATGTGGCTATCTGGCCAGGCGATACAAGAAATATTGCTCAGTCTGGCCGTTGTTGCCGAAAATATTGCCGGCTACATTATTGCAGCCACACATTGCAGTAAAAGTATTGCCCGTTTAGGAGCCTCTTAATGATAACCTTTTCATAGTGACCAAGTTTGAGGCAAATCGGAAAACTTTGGTTTTCTGATGTCCGTCTGTGTGTCTGTACGTACGTCCGCAATTCCTTTCTTCAACGATTACTCAAAAACACCTCAATCGATTGCTCCCAAATCTGGCCAACTTGAATAAATAGAGGTCCTTCCGGGTTGAAAAGGTTTTGGTGCCGATCGGACAATGGCGGGTGGAAAAGGGTGGGGGTGCAAGAAAATGTAATACAAGATATAAATTTGATAGCACCAGTTGAATGAGAATATCTCTTTATGTCCAAAACGATATATCACGTGTTATTTTTTTCTTGAATAGAGGCTAAAAAAATAACTAGAGTGAAAACTAAAATGTCATTATTATGTTATTTCTGTTATTATTGTTTGAACGTTAGGCAGCCGTAAATATCTTAAAAATGTCTACCTTGAAATAATAATATTATTATTGGATTGGACTCTTAGGGGTTAAAGGGAGTGGGGGTTGCACAAAATTGGTACATCTGATCCCGCCTTTTGGCGGGATCAGATGTGTTTTTATGTTAGAAACGATAATCACATGTCGCTTTTATCTCAAAATATCGGCTAAAAAATTAAATAGGGTGAAACGTACAAATGTCAATAACAGCTGTAACAAGGTTATGGTAAACCAAGGACAAGTAATTAACACCAACCACTTGACTCGGGGAAGTTCCTAGAACGATGTAATGGTGTAAACATCTAAAGTAACTTCTTTCCATTCTGTTTAGTTTTGTCTTGCACTAAAATACAATTTCTTGCCGATAGTGTTGTATTAGTTCGTTATACCTCGCCATTTTTTATATTGTACACTTTTGTTTCAACAAGTAATTACCATCACCATCACCATTCATAAGCATATTTTATTTTTCGTCATTGCAAATATTGAAACCTTATACAATTGTTTATTTACCCCCACCGCTTCTTACAGTACAGTCGGTACACTCAGGTCCACCAAAAAGTAAAGTTATTGCATTTCTAAGACTACTAAATCCTGTCGATTAATTTCAGTGGCGTGCCAAGGTATTTGGGTCCCCGGCAATTTTTTTCACTAGGCTCTAGGCTCCCTCTACATAAAAAAATATACTGCTTATAGTGGGTGAAACTACTGCCTACAGTGATATTTCTAATAGGTTTATAAATAGAAAAATTTTGGTGTGACCTTAACTTAATTTTTTGAATTTTCCCCTTGGTAGGAGTTCTTGAAGAATAGGAATGGACTAGTATCATGAATTTTATTTCTGGTTGCATATGATAGAGTACGTCATAAAAAGCATCTCATTTTTTTCTCTGATTTTTTTGGGCACAGGAAAGCCGTGAAAATGAGGAAAATATTTGAATTCTCCTAGGGCAGTGACGTCACTGCCCTATAGGCGAACAGCCAATCAAAAGACAGATATGTGTGCTGTGTTGCCGCATTCTGATGGCGCGCGGAGCTGTACGCGGGCTGGCTCATCTATCTTGTCTTCTGTTCCCGTCTGATATGTTTTGTGGTTTTAATGTCGAGTGATCCTAAATTCCAGGGCTGTTCCAAATTACGGTGATGAAAACAGTTCTAGGACGGTGATAGAACCATAATTTGGAACAGCCCTCCCGAAAGCTAAGTTAAGGTTCCTGATCCGTCAATCCTGTCAATCAATCGTCATTTTCAACAATCTTAAAGTTATTATTATTTGTTTGCGTTTATTTGTACAGGATATCCTTTTATTCCATTTTACTACGTTTCAAGTTATTTTATCATAACATAACCAACAAGTATGGGTAAAATCGATAGTGGATTCACAAAAGCCGATTCAGATAACCTGCCTAAAGTTGATATGGCTATGGTGAACGACTTTTATGTGGATAATATGCAGTTCTTCAATACGGAGATGAGAAATGTGAAAGCTAAGAAGTGAGTTTCAAAATATTTATAACACTTTGGATAGCAAATAACATGTTTATGTGAAATGTAAATGTTTTGCGAGTCGGAGCTGTTCTTGGCAACAATGCACTGTTGATAATTCGCGCGGTCGGCACTGATTGGCTGAATTTGAATTCCTTTCTTTAAACTTTAGAATGGAATTACTAAAAAACAAAATGATGTAGAAAGTAACGAAATGCAGCAGAACGTTTATTTGTGTATGCACTAAGCGGCCATAATAATTAAATCATTGTTCTTAACCTCGTGATACTAGTCCATTCATAGATCTTATGTAAAATTTGAATCAACATCGATTAATGGCACAGATACGCGTCGCGTCAGTGTAACGTTGCCACTTGTTCTATATTAGTCGTTTTGGAGTCTACCTTCGACCACGTTGTCGCGTTGTCAAATTATGCGATAAAATAGGTTCTGATAAGGCAAAAGATTGTGTCCATTTAGTGGGTAATTCTTCGATATCTCGCAACGTATACCTGATAGAAGAAAATGTCAAATAAAAAAGTTATTTGGTTACTTAAGGCCCATATTACAAAAATAATTTTTAAATATACAGGGTGTTGCGGGAAAGTAGGATAGTGACCAACTTAATTTTTTTATATAGAACTATAACTTTTTCTAAATTCTTTACTTTCCATCATTGATCTCTATTTAGCCCTAAAATGTTTTTGGGATAGGTTGGGACGTTGCCAGGTTATAATTTATTTTCTATTAATTTCCGGATTAATAATACGTCCAAATTGATATATTCCTTTAACTTTTCTTAACAATATTATACAGCGAGTTACTTGAATATTAGGTGGATATTAGTTTGGACGTACCAACAATTTGTTTCTATAGGGTGTTTTTGGCAGAATTTTAAATTACAGCAAATTGAAGGTCATTTTACTTTGTTTTTTTAAATGCAACACCCTAAATTTTTATTTTAAATCAAAATATCTACTAATGCCCTATCTCTCCTTGTAATATTTTTTTTCGCGTTTGCGGCGTTGCCAAGTTATAAATTATTTTTCTAAATTTTTAAACAAATATCCCCAATTTCAATTTATTTTAAATAGAATCGCCTACTTATTTTTATTGCAATGAATTGCGCATGTCGAGTTTAGTAAGATCTCACAATTTCAAAATTTTGTTTCTATTAATTACTGGGATACGGCAACACCGCTTTTTCAGTAAACGGTACCGGAGCGCTTAAATATTTCCAAAACCGCCACAGCTGGAGAGGTGAAATTCAATACTTGGGGGTCTTTGAATATACAGAATTCAAAAACGCTAACATCAATGTTGTCAGATGAACCCTTCATTGGTTCCACCTTGAAACCACCTCTCAGAGAATGTATTTTTCCCATCCAAGTAGTAATGGTATGAAACCACGAAGGTTATTATGTAGCTAGAGACGTCATCTCTTAGTGAAAATAAGTTATTAGTTAGTTAGTTAGTTAGTTAGTGAATCTTTGTTTTTGTTTGTATATTGCAATAGTTGGTAAGTCAATTCTGAGTTTATTTATCATAAGATGATCATAGCTTACCAATTATAATTATTATGAATTGGCAAACATATAGTTAATTTTTAAAATTGTGGTTTCGCCGCAAAACCACTGGAAATGCAGCAGAAACGTAGCGTGCGGGCGTGCCTTGGCGGGGTCCCGTATAAAAATTTCTTTGGGGTTCCTTAGGAAGGGTAAAGATTCCTTACAAAAGAAAAAACGGCCCTGAAAGGCAGTAAGACTATCAGAACAGAAATCATGGAGCGTCTCGAGTTAGAAAATATGAAGCCGTATGCATCTGAAACCTCATTCAGAAAGATTCCCTCAAATCTGAAATCAAATGTACATGACGGTGGTGATTAAGAAGAAGATTTAGAAAAGTGACATAAAAAAGTATTTCAGTGGTTTGTGTCCTAGTGGTTACGTGCAGCAGACACTTTTTTTTCAAAAAAAAATAAAATATATATACAGGGTTATTCACGTTATTCGACACGGAGCATTATGGCTAAAGTATTCGATAGAAAAGAAAATAATAATTTGGGATGGATAGAGACCCATACAAGCTACATTTTAAAAATATTTTCATGTTATACAGGGTGGCCCAAAAGCACGAAATGTATCAAAGTTATGTTTTTTTAAATGGAACACTCCATATATTATTGCATATTCAGATTCCCTGATGAATTCTATTGTGACTTTATGTATCATACATGGGACTTTAAGCGAACCGTTTAGGTGTAAATCACCATTTTCGGTATAAGTAGATATCAGAAAAAAATTGAATATCGCAGAGATTATAAATTTTGGAGGGCTGTGACTTTGCCGTATTACTAGGCATAAAATGCGTCAGCTTTGATGAGACTGTCAAATTTAAATTACGTTTATGCTTGGAGAAATCAGTCGATGAATTAAGGAAACTTCGATCAGCGATAACTTGATTTTTTCAAATGGGAATGCCTAATTTTTTTTATACGGTTGAAAGTAGAATTTGATAACCTTTCTAATGATGTAAAGTTGTACATATCAATCTCTGGCAGTTTTCATTTAATTTTAAATTTTCAGACAAATCAGCGTTTTTCAATTTGCCTACCTATAACCAACGAAGCAGGCCATGAAATATAAACAAAAACCTGTTCAGGTAGAAGAAAACAACTAACTTAGCTGAAAAATACACACGAACTAGACTAAAGGGACCAGATTATAAAAATTACTCACAACAAACAAAGTCTAACCAGAAACAACGGCGGTAACATATCTTTGGTCAAAGAGAAGCTGGAATATGGCAGAAATTGGATTTTTTCACGGCCTACTAGCTACTGCAATGTACTAGAGATTGGCAATTACCAAAACCATTAAAAATTTTAAAATAAAGTAAAAACTACTAGAGAATGTTGTAAGCGGTTTATTATTTTCGTAATAAAATTTCACATTTAATGATATAAAAAAGTATGCAATTCTGACAAAACTCAAGTCAAAAGTACCTCTGACAGGAGTTCTGAAAATTCTTCAGTACCTATTAGCAAGGTCGCAGAAAATGGAGAATGAATTAAAATTTGTTCAAATTATAAAACATAACTTAAATGGCAGAAAATTTAAATCTGATTTGTCAGTATTCCTTTCTTGCAATACTGTTAATAGATATTGAAAAATAGAAGGGCTCCAGTCAGTGGTATCGACTTCGATGCAAATTAGTACTTTTTTACACCATTACATATTATTGATAGTTGCGTGCTGGAGCAACAGTCGCTGGTTGTTTCTGTTTCATATGAGGGTTTTTGATTGCTTTGGAAATTTTTAACCTCTAGTAAATTGCGGTAGCCAGTAGACAGTAAAAATATCTATTACTGCCATACTCCAGCTTCTCTTTGACCTTAGAGATGTTATCGCAGTTGTTTCTGGGAGAGTTGATTTGTTGTCAGGAATTTTTATAATCTTGTCCCTTTAGTCTAGTTAGTGTGTATTTTTCAGCTAAGTTAGTTGTTTTCTTCTAGCTGAACAGATTTTTGTTTATATTTCATGGCCTGCTACGTTGCTTATAGGTAGGAAAATTGAAAATCGCCGATTTGTTTGAAAATTTAAAATAAAATGAAAACTACGAGAGATTGATATTCACAATCTTACATCATTAGAAAGCTTATCAAATTGTACGTTTAACCGTATAAAAAAAATTAGGCATTCCCATTTGAAAAAATCAAGTTATCGCTGATCGAAGTTTCCTTAATTCATCGACCGATTTCTCCAAGCATAAACGTAATTTAAATTTGACAGTCTCATCAAAGCTGATGCATTTTATGCTTAGTAAAACGGCAAAGTCACAGCCTTCCATATTTTGTAATCTCTGCGATATTCAATTTTTTCCTGATATCTACTTATACCGAAAATGGTGATTTACACCTTAACGGTTCGCTTTAGGTACCATGTATGATACATAAAGTCACACTAGAATTCACCAAGGAATCTGAATATGCAATAATATACGGGGTGTTCCATTTAAAAAAACATAACTTTGATACATTTCGTGTTTTTGGGACGCCCTGTATAACATGAAAATATTTTTAAAATGTAGCCCTTATGGGTCTCTATCCATCCGAAATTATTGTTTTCTTTTTTACCAAATACTTTAGTCATAATGCTCCGTGTCGAATAACGTGAATAACCCTGTATTTATGATCCTGCAGCGTTATACAATTACGTAGGTTAATTTTATGTTAAGTACTGTTAAAAAAGGAATACATTTTTATTAGTTAATTTGGGACTGAAAGGGTTAGGTTTCTCAGAGGCATTGCTTGCCAGATCTGAGATGATGGTCGATGTTACCGATAGTGTTATATCGTCCGTAGCTTTTGCTTTGGAAGTAATTTTAAATGAACATCCTCATACTTCCGAAAAAAACTCTTTATAACAGTAATGTATGCGATGTAGTTACAAAGAAATGTATGACAAACGTTCGTGTACTTTCGATGCTATTACACTTCCATTTATATACTTTTTATAATAATAATAATGTAATGGAAAGTAACCATAGAAATACTACTAATAAGGGGGCTGCATAACGTCATAAAACGCCGACCATTTCCCTACAAGATCACAGTTCTTAAATGCATGTTCACTTACAAACATGGCGATGCGTTACGTACTTATTAGTATCACTTTGAGATTTATCGCAGTGGAACTAGCACATATAGACATCGGTAAATCATTAAGAAGTAGCCCAGGATATGAGTCATCTTCTCTGAGCAAATGCATATCTGTGAATGCAAAGTTCTTTGCCCTTTCAAGCGATATTTTATACTCAAAAATGGCTTCATCTGATAGACTAGCTTACGATATGGACGGCCTACTTTTGAAAGAATTGGAAACAACACTCTGCTGCAACGTGCTTGTCAAAGGGCTTACTGGCAACTATACTGAAGGCATTCTTCCGAAAACTATTATCATTCATATCGAAGATAGCAAGAATTTGAAGAGAAATATTCAGCTTTTTGCAAAAGGCAAGTTTGTGAGATCGACTACGAAAGTCCTCATCTTATATACACAAGTAAATCCAACTATGGAAAATATACACCAAATTATCAAGATGATGTTGCAGAATAATATGATCCATACAAAAGTTATTGCAACTGATCCAGAAGATCGCACGAAGTTCAACATATATTCCTGGTCCTACAAAAGGAATCGCTTTTGCAATGTTAGTACTGTGAGTATATTCAGAATCAACAGTTGTAGTTATGGCCACCTTAAGGAAAGCGTTTTGGAAAGGAAAGATAATTATTTTAACAAGTGCAAGCTAATAGTAGCTCATCGGCATTTCCCTCCCTTTACAATACATACGTCAGAAGGTATGAGTGGTATAGAAGCCGGAATCTTGAAACTACTAGCTAAGAAAATCAATGTAAGTCTAAAATATAGGTATACCAACGAATCCCTTGGTTGGTTATCAGATCAAGTACAGTTTTTATTAGAAAAGCGAATGGACATACTTATTGGATCAATTGTCACACGAAAAGAGCTACCTATCTATGTTGATTGTAGCTGTCCCTATGTTATTGGAGGGGGTCAGGTGTGGTGTGTACCTAACTCATACCAAAGGCTTGGAATAGGTATTATCATTATGGACACTGAACTGGAAATTTGGGTTATCCTCGTCTCATTATACGTCGTATTGAACTTATGTGTTTGGTTTGTACAGTATCCAGAGGTAAAACACCATAACCGTATATTAGACATATTTTTCAGAAGCTTCGGGATTCTACTAAGTGTAAGCTCGGACAGAGAGCCAATCAGATGGTGGCCTAGATATTTTTTTTTCTGGCTACTATGTTTAGCGATGTACATGAACAACATTTTGAGCAGCGAATTCACTAGCATATTAACTGGTTCGTCCCAAGTTCGAAAATACAGCGAAATAGAAGATATATTCAAGTATAACTTAGAAACTCATTACAGGATAAACCAGAGCTATGTGGTGGATAATGAATCCAAATTTCATTACAATGTACCAGTTGAATTAATCAAGCAAAGATGGAAAGACTCGAATAACGCCACTGAAGGATTGCTTAGTGTCCTGACCAAGCCTATCTCATACTGCTTGCCAAAGCCTCAGAAGGACTATTTATTGAAAAGTGTCCCAGACTTGAAGAAAAATAGAGATAAAATATTATGCCTCCAAGGTAGGTCAGGCTACGTAAATATGAAAATATTGTTCAGAAAAGGTCTAGTAGACGACAATTTCGATCTCACACTGCAGCGAATTGTGGATCATGGCTTCCTAGTGAAATGGCAAAATCAGTACGAAATTAAAGATGGGCCAGTTGATGTCCATGAAGCATTCGATAGCAGAATCGAAATGAAGCATCTCACTTCAGTGTTCGTTCTACTAGGTCTAGGTCATATGCTGGCCACAATAGTATTCATAGTGGAGCTGTCATGGAAAAGATGGTGATGGGTCTCTGGACTACAGACGCGGGAGTTCTACGGTGATGCGAGGAATATCGTCATGAATTGAGGTTTTGAATAAACTTTTTTTTGTCATAAATGGAAAGATCATATTTAAGTTTTATAACAAAACTGTTTTTGTTTTCTTCTTTCGCAATAATTCAGAAGTTATATCAAAATAAAAATGGGTTTTTGAATCGAGTACCGAAAACACGCCGACGGCTCCCGAACCCGTGTGACGTCCCATGGTGGCAAGGATGCTCTTTTGACCAACGACGTCCTACTCCGATACTAGATTCTAGATTCTCAGCCAATCGCGAAAATACCTACTGCTAAACTGGTAACCAGTGTATATTTGTTGCAACACAGTCAATGAATGAAGTTTGCAACTCGAGACGAAGTCTAAGGTCGAAATAAATATGTTTTTGAATGTTTGAAGTTGAAGTCAGATTACAGATTCCAGTAAGTAAGTACCTAATCAAATATGTTTCGTTGAAAAGATCTCCTCAATCGAAGGATGGCTCAGTGGTTAGAGAGTCCGCTAGTGGATCTCATGGTCTTTGGATCGAAACCCAGGCCTTCCAACTTTTTTTTAATTTTTTGATCAAAACTATTGATGTGCTTTTTGCACTTGTTACGCACATTTTTTCTACGATCAACATAATTATGTGTTTGAATCAAATTTTGTTAGGTATATTACTTGCACTGCACAGTGTTTGTTAAATTTTTATGAAAATTTAATATTGTTAAGCTTCATTGCCCAAAGTTAAATAAATCATAATACCAAGCGATAAACAGAATGTGATTACAGGTTTGAGTTACTTTTTTTACATTAAAAAACTTAAAAATGAATGAGTTGAATGGATGAAGGGATTTTGGTTTATTAACCAACTATTAGAGTTAAAAAAAATTAATGGCGATTGATATTGGAGGACAAACTTCATTTCCACTGATTTTTTGAGTTGTCCACCGCCTCGTGTACTTAGTTTTTTTCACTGTGCAGTGCAAGTAATATGTCTAACAAAATTTGATTCAAACACATATTTATGTTGATCGTAGAAAAAAATGTGCGTAACGAGCACAAAAAGCACATCAATAAAATTTTTGATTAAAAAAAATTATAAAATTAAAGTTGGAAGGCCTGGGTTTCGATCCAAAGACCCTGAGATCCCCTAGCGGACTCCCTAACCACTGGGCCATCCTTCGATTGAGGAAATCTTTTCAACGAAACACATTTGATTAGGTACTTAGGTACTGGAATCTGTAATCTGACTTCAACTTCAAAGATTCAAAAACATATTTATTTCGATCGTCGACTTCGTCTCGAGCTGCAAACTTCATTCATCGACTGTGTTGCAACAAATATACACTAGTTACCAATTTAGCAGTACGTATTTTCGCGATTGGCTGGGAATCTAGAATTGGAGTAGGACGTCATTGGTCAAAGGAGCATCCTTACCGCTATGGTGACGTCACACAGGTTCGGGAGCCGTCGGCGTGTTTTCGGTACTCGATTCAAAAGCCCATTTTTATTTTGATATAACTTTTGAATTATTGCGAAAAAAAAGAAAACAAAAACAGTTTTGTTATAAAACTTAAATATGGTCCAGTGCACATACCTGCGGACGGTAAGCATCGAATTTTAAAAATTCGGCGAGAATATAATAACTAGAATTAAAAGCCGGCCGACGCGTGCCGTGCGTGCCGATACCGACGTATGTGCGATTCTGATCGGAAATTGCCGAGGCACCGTCGGCATTATGCAAGTATCTACTTACCTTAAGCATAGCGTCAACCTTTCTTTTGCTCTAATAGTTGGGCGAGATGGGCATATTTCTGCAGTATAATGGCCTCCCTTATGGCCTCCATTAGCGTCATTCTGAAGTGATTGAAGAACCTTTTTTCGCCATTCATTAAGGGGCCTGGATACACACATTTAATTACTATTTGCTATGTAAAACACGGACTCACAATTTCTCGCATAACTCACTCTATTTTCAAACTACATATATAATATTTCAGAAGGCGATAGTTAAGGCCTTAATAAATGACAACTACTTTCTATTTTCTCAAAAAAGTTTTTTAATGTGCAAAAAAACTCGCAATGCAAAATCATAAATTCTATAAATGCCTGTAGTTTAACAACCAAACACGATAGCAAAAAAGGCTATTTAGCCTTTAGCCAACTATTTAGTTGCACAAGCGCAAGCAAGTTTAAAGGTAACGTCAGGAGCTTGGAAATGCGAAATTCATTTTTATGGTGATCTTTGGACCTTACCTTTGGATTTTTGGACTTATCTCCCCTCATCTTAGACACACACACTGGAGAAAGGGAGCAGGCGACCACGCCTCCTCGCCAACACGGGAATGCGTCCTTTCTTGGATCCTCTATTTCACGCGCTATACCCTAGACCCTTAAGTCCGGAAATAAATATACGTATTCCCCAAAAGCTGTCATTCTTTGACATAATTCATGAACTCACAGACGTCTACGCGTTTACGTTTTTGAAAATTTTCTTCTGAACAATCGGCAACTCCTCACCGCAACTGACTTCCAATTCTTCCGTCGATTCCCATCTGATTCCCTAATAGAAAATCCGTAGAGTACCGGCCGTATTTTTAATGGAATGCCCTGTATATTTGTGACTTTTTGTGCCCGTCCCGATAAAACAATGCCAACAAACTAGCACACTTGGGGTCTAAAGTGATTAATTCAAGAGCTACAAATACATGCACAGTAATAAGAAAAGATACTAAATTTGCTCTAATTTAAACCTCCAACGCACTAGTATCATAACTGATAATTGTAACATACTTTCAGGTCTTTAGTGAGCTCTTTTTTTTTGAAGTAAATAATGTAGGTATGTTATTTGTGATGGATTTACACTACGGTGAGCCGATGATAGTCGCCAGGGCGGCATATTTTCTATGGCGGCAAGACTTTAAAAGTGGAAAAAATTTCTAGTGTTATCAAAATTGCACAGTACAATTAATTATTTCTGCATAATCAAAGACATAGACCATTTGTGAAATCGAAATTTTGTAAATGATAATATATGGGGAGTTCTTTTCGCCGTTGACATTGGCAACGTCGGTTTTTCGGTCCTGCAACTCTTGGCATTTAAAATCAGTTAAATATACTAGGAAAAAATAACTAGTTGCCGGTATGTGGTATTTAACAAGCTGGGACCAGTAACCTGAAGAAAAACCTGGTGAGATACTCTTAGCTTGGGAGAAATTTTTATCGGATAACCTCAAAAATATAGTAAATAACCAAGAATTCTAACCCAATCTCTATGCAATGTTGCCAAACATGAATAAAGATCTTGAGAGTGCGGAGAGTAAAAGAAGGATGAATACCAGACAATACACAAAAACAAAAAAAAACATTACAGAAAAAATTTGCAAATCTAGCAATAATAGCTATATCCACATTCAGGTAGATGGGACTGAGGAGGACAATACCGTTACCCAAGAGGAGGTACTCATTGATGTCAGAAATCGCCTTGCCTCCGAACAATCCAAAAACGAGGAATTGAAAGAAATAATTACTCAGCTAAAAGGCAAAATTGGAGAACTAACCAATGAGCTTGTAAACAAAGAAAAAACAATAGGTCACTTGAAAGAGTTGATTGAAAACATGAAATGCAAATCTAAATCAACAGTGGTTGAAAAAAGTATACAGACGGATGCTGTAATGAAGAAATCAGCACTTACTCAAACAACTATACCATCAACAAACAGTGAAATAATGAGACATGCTTATAATGCGAAGGCCACCGAAAAAGCCACATCCAGTATACAGCGGGAACCGTGTCCTGAGGCAGGATATATTCTGGACGTATCTGGTATGACCGATCAGGAAGAAGGACAGATGCTAGATAACAACGCTGAACCACTTATTGGACGAGTGTCACGAGTGAGACCAATAGCGCCAGAGACGGTGGCGGAGAATACCGCTAAAACTAGTAAGCGTCGGAAATTATTAATTGTAGGTGATGAATATGCTAGGAATTTTAGGAGGGTTTTAGCACTGTATGTTGACAAATCCACATTTTCAGTGGAAGCATATGTACGACCAAATATAGATTTTTTGATGGCAACCGAAGACATTTTTGTGAAAACTGCTGAATACGGTAAACATGATTTTGTTATTTTTATGGTCAGCACACTCAATATAAGCAGTTCATGTACTTTAAACAGAGGTTTAAAAAATCTGCTGCCACTTGGACGCACCACAAACTTCATATTCCTGTACGAGATAAGTAGTTTTTCTGACAATATCCTTATAAAAAGGATAAACAACAAGATAAATAATTACAAAAAGATTTTTATAAATTCCTCTATATCATGCTTTTATGATAGTAGAGCATCAGGCTCTAAACAAAATATTGCTGGAAGAATATCTCATCTTATTACTAATAACGTTGTTAATGGATCTAATATCGTTTTGAAAACAATAGAGATAAGTGACTCAGTTAGAAACCAATTTTTTCTTGAATGTTGATTGCACTAGCTTCAAACCATGCCAAAACGCAAGTGGTGAATTGCCTCCCGCCAACAATGTGGCTCTGAGAAGTCCAATCAATTCAGTTGAAGACAACAATGGGAATCGACGTTTCAGCATTTTTCACATGAATATCCGCAGTATACGTACTAAAATCCATGACCTTGAAGAACTATTGGTATCAGCTAAGTTACCAGAAGTTGTATGTTTGTCCGAAATTTGGTGTAAAGATTATGAAATTATCGCGATACGTCTCAGTGGGTATGCTCTTGTTGACCATTTCTCGCGGAGTGATACTAAAGGTGGCGGCGTGGCAATATACTTGAAAGAGGGTATAAACTATAACAAAGTTAGTCATCGTGTTGATAGAATCGCTTCTTCGTTTGAGTATGCTTTGGTTGAGGTGATAACTGAGAATGAAAAAATATTAGTCGGTTGTTTCTACAGAGCACCGGCGGCAGATCCTGTTTTGTTCCACTGCAACCTAGAAATACTATTAGAGCTACTTAACATCAAGACAACCGCATTCCTTTGCGGAGATTTCAATATGAATTTTAATGTTGATGCCAAGTGTGGTGCTGCTAAAATCTGCTCTAATATGCTCTCATGTTATGGCTTCAACCAACTTATACATGAATATACCCGTGTATGTAATGACTCCAAATCAATTATTGATAATGTTTTTACTAATATTGATATAAGTTGTTTGGAAACGCATGTATTAATTTCCGATCTATCTGACCACTACTCTCAACTGGTAAGATATACAATATCGAATGAATGCAAAGGGAGTAATCCTACTTTGTATCATAAGAGACGATTTTTCAATGACATTGATAGCATAAATTATTTTAGGTACCTGCTCTCACTGGAAGATTGGCCTACTTTGATATCTAGCGGCACCAGTGATCAAAATTTTAATGCATTTTTTACCCAATTTCTCATTCACTTGGACAAAGCTTTTCCTGTTAATTTGCGTAAAACTAAAAAGCGGAAGCAACGAAAAAATCAATGGATTACCGAGGAAATGATAAATGAAGGAATATTTTTACGAGATGTTTTTAGGTTGTATAAGTCTGAGAATGATAAACGTATCCATACTATGTATAAGTCATTAAAAAAGAGCCATTCAAAAAAGATAGTTGAAGCAAAAAAGCTATACTTCAGTAAAAAAATATCCAATTCAAAAAACATTTCGAGGGCTTCCTGGCAGGTAGTAAAATATCACACTAATTCAAATAATCCTAGTTGCTTTCCTACCCAAATGTTGGATGATCAGGGTCAGTCTGTTGATATCAATAAGCTTGCACATGAATTCAATGAGTATTTTATTAACTCCGTCAAAACGATAGTACACGATACAAGGGGTACTCATTCTAAAGATATACAGTATCCAGCTGAACGCAATTCATCGCCTAACTCTCTATTTCTGCATCCTGTTGATGAGACTGAAATCTTAGGGTACATCAGAGATATATCATCAAAGTCTTCAAGTGGAGATGATGGAATACCTTGTTCCTTACTTGCTAAAATATCAGACTTGATAGTGAATCCACTAGTTTTTCTTATTAATCTATCATTCCAGGAAGGCGTTTTTCCATCTTCCCTCAAAACAGCTGCTGTGGTCCCTATATATAAAAAAGGGCAAAAATCTCTCATATCCAACTATCGTGGCATTGCTGTCCTATCTGCATTTTCAAAGATATTCGAGAAAGCCTTTTATGCTAGACTCAGCAATTTCTCCAAGAAATACAGACTAATATCGGACTCGCAATTCGGCTTTGTGAAGGGACGTTCTACTCAAGACGCAATAATTTCGCTACAGAACAAGGTACTGACGAATCTTGAAAGTAAACTAAAGACTATAGGACTATTTTTTGACCTCACCCGCGCCTTTGACGTAGTAGATCACACTATCCTTTTACATAAGCTTCATGCTTATGGTGTCAGAGGTAGCGCTCTAAATTGGGTAGAGTCGTATCTATCTAACAGAACACAAATAGTGAGACTTCATACTGATAATGGATTACAGAAGTCGTCACCCAGAGATCTATCAACCGGTGTTCCGCAAGGCAGTATTTTGGGCCCGGTATTGTTTGTATTTTTTATTAACGACTTAGATGTAGCATGCCCTTACTTTAAGTCTTTATATGCTGATGATTCAAATTTGGTATTAGACTCAGGGAATATCAGTAACCTCTGTCATATCTCTAATGAGGCTTGTGAGAATATGGTTTCATATTGCATTAATAATAAACTTATGCTAAATTCTAGCAAGACCGAAATGTTACTCTTTAACACAAAGCCTAATGATCAAAGCATACTGGTTAAAATTAATAAGCAAACAATACAGCAATGCTCCGAAGTGAAATTTTTGGGCGTTATTATGGATGAGCGGCTGTCATGGAACAATCATGTGGATTATCTGTTAAAAAAGATATCACATCACTGTTTCAATCTGTGGCAATTGAGGAGCCTCGTTACAATGGAGATACTGAGGATGTATTATTTCGCTTATGTGAATTCCTTGCTCAGTTACTGCATTGTGTCCTGGGGCAACTGCGCGCGCCTTAAAGAACTCTTTGTTCTTCAAAAAAAAGTTATTAGGACTATGACATTCAAACCATATAACTATTCATGTCGTTCATTGTTTTTTGAATTGAGAATTATGACAGTATATTCACTGTACATATATAAGTGTGTTTTGTATATTAAAGTAAATATTGATAAGTTTATGCATCGCTCGGACTCATATAGCCTACGTAAGAATTTCAATTTGAATATTCCTGTCCATCGATTGTCATTAACATCTCGGAGTCCTTATGTTATGCCCATAAAACTGTACAATAAATTACCGCTAGATATCAAAAAATTAAACTCTATCCACACTTTCAATAAAGAGGTCAAAAAATTACTACTTATGCATTCATTCTACTCAATTGACGAATATATGAATTGTACCCTTGACGTCGCATAATACCTATGTAGGCAGCTATATTTTTTGTTCACTGTTTCTTTGTTTATCTGTTTGTTGTTTGTTATTTCTTGCAACATTGTATTCACTAGGGAAAATTGCTTGTTGTTCGTTTATATACATTATAATTGTTGACTATCTTCCAACACTCTGTAAGAGTCATACGGAAATAAAGAGTATTATTATTATTATTATTATTATTATAATTAATAAAGTTTAATAGCTTGTAAAATTGAAAAATTTGTTGTATTCATAATAGGCCGCCCACTGACCATATGTATTCCGTAAACTTTGACTGACCTGTGAAGGAAGGCCTAGTGACCTAAATCACCTTTTTAGGTCCATCCGAAGATTGCCTTGCCTATTACCGAAACTAAAGGACTTAGAATTTTCCGTGTACAATACATACGAGTATTTATTGCTTTAGATAGTTTTGTATTTTAACGTGGAAACTATTAAATAGATTCTAATAAATTTTAACACAGCATTATTACCGTGGTGAGGATGGAAAACGAGTATGCTTGTTAGACATTGTGTCAGTGGCGGAGCAGAAATAATAAAAAAGCTAAAAATATAAAGACAGCTCAAACTTCTTTTTTAAGCATTTTAGAGGTTCCTGATCATTTTCTACTTCTTTTTGGGTGGGGGTGAATTTGGGGTGGTTGGGGGGTGGGGCGTTGTAAAACTGAAAAATAAACTAAAGAAGAAAAATTGATATCGCAATTGTTGCATATCAAATCAAAATTATTACAAATGATTAACACAGATTGTTAGTTCTGGCTCATTCACAATAAAATACACTCGAATCTTTATTGTTCAGTCGCGGTACACTAAAAGAAATTTTTGCTAGCAAAATTATTTATTTATTGTTATTATTTAGATAATTTTTCTTTGTGTAAGGTACAATAGGATGTTTATCAATATTTGGTTCAAGGTGATTTGAAAGACACCATCTGGGTATTGCATCAATATTTTGTTGCAAAGCAATGCAGTCAGTCATCGATGGTGAAAACGCTGCTATTAATTTTAGATCAGCTGGGTATAATAATTTGTACATCTAGAGAAAGATCGTTTATACAGGGTGTCCCTGAATTTCCTTGACAGGTGATATTTTCTTAACAAAAAAGTTTTCAAACGCAAAACTGAATGGATTGTTCCATTCCAAAGAATTCTATTTTTGTACTTCAACCCTAAAACTCACCGCCAACATTGTCTTTTCAAATAGCACCTAATAGTTTTTCCTACACACATTAAGTCCCTATTTTATTTAAAATCTCGTAGTGTCTTTGATTTTATACAAAAACCTATTTTTTCACAAAGTCGTAAGCATAAAGTAAGGATTTGTTTGAATCGTAACATTTTCGTAAGACAAAAAAGATAAAACAGATAACTAGGCGGGCCTTTCAAGGG
Organism: Callosobruchus maculatus; assembly: GCA_951848785.1. NCBI lineage: Eukaryota > Metazoa > Arthropoda > Insecta > Coleoptera > Chrysomelidae > Callosobruchus > Callosobruchus maculatus. The sequence continues at coordinate 4,133,660 of CATOUR010000296.1, forward strand.
TACCGATTGACCTATCATACCATGCGATCGACACATTTTTTTTACTTCAACCCCTATAAATAGTTTACCCCCTTCTTTTTTTCCAAATATCACCCTACAGCTTTTCCTACACTAATGGGGTCATTATTTTATTTAATATTTTGTGGTGCCTTTGACTTAATACACAAAGTAATTAACACAAGATAAATAAAATGAGCATTTGTTTGAGGCGCAATATTTTCGTAATAAAAAAGATATTTGTTTTCGAAAGCATGTATTATAGGTCATTCGATACCCTTAAAGACCCAATTAGTTTTATTTTTACCCGTTTTTTGCTTCAAGCAAGCTTTTATTTTAATTACGTTAAGCTTATGATTTTACGAAAAAAAAAGTTTGCGTAGGTACTGCAAGATTTTAAATAATATAGGGACTGAATTTGTGTAAATAAACTATTTGGTGCTAATTAAAAAACAAAAGTTGAGGGTAAGTTTGAAGGGTTGAAGTACAAAAAGAATGTTTTAAAGCATGCTATGATAGCCTCTATAGTACTTTCAAAAATTCCACCTAGTTTTCATTTGAACTTTTTTTTCTTCCAAGAATATCACGTGTCAAGGAAATTCAGGAACACCCTGTATATGACAAGAACAGTAAGGAGTAAGGGCTTCAAGAGACGAGCGATATCCTTTGAATTTCCCATAGCGTTAAATATATATATGATTTGAATAAGGATACAAGATCCTCTCTGAATGCAAAGAAGCCCAGTTTTTTTCAACTAAATCCCTAAATCCATTCTGTCAAAAAAGATAAAATCATGCTGGTCAGTAGATAAGATTTTTTTAGTGTCACCGTAAATGAACCAGTAAATTATCATTTCAAATAACTTAGCAAAACTACACGGCACTGAAATGGGTCTGTAATTCATAATTTGGAGGAAGGAACTCCTGTTTTCAGTACTAGAGTAATTTCGTCAAGTTTCCAAGCCTGAGAGAAAGTGTTTGTTTTGATATTAAATTATAGATCCATTTCATAAAATCTGTACAGTTAAGGTTAGTTTATTTGTTTATTTTTGTTACACTTTTGTGTTAGTTAGGAATGCCTTATTTGTTTATTTTGCTACAACTTTGTATTGTGTTATGGACGTTTACTAGATAAAATTATATCTTATAATAAATGTTCTGTAGTTTTCCAGACTCGTAGTGGCCATATAATATAAACCGAGTTTGGTACGTTGATGTAGTTAATCGATGTATAGTCATGTTGTATGTAAAAAAAGGAAATTAAATAAAGTTGAGAGTGACAATTTTTTCGTATCTATAAACCGACTTTAGATATCATCGTAGACAGTAGTCTCGTTTTCTATGTAGAGGGGGGCCCGTGAAAAAAACTGAGGGGGAGGGGACAAAGACCGTGGCACGCCAATGCAGATACAATTTATGACAAAGTATAACATTTAGCAATTACGTATTATTTATCAGGTATTAATTATATCAGTTGCAGTTCGACAGAGTCAAAAAAAAAAAGTTATTATAGAGTTCAGAGTTCTGTTCAATAACTTACAATTTTCTATAAATGGTACCGTTGATCTATTATCTATATATCTATCCATTTGATACATTCTCAAGGACCACCTTAGATGTTGGTTACACTCATTCTCAAACATCAAACTATTAATAAAAACAACGAGCCTTATAATTATCATCTCTATATCGATGGAAGCTATCGCAGTCGGGTCACAAATGACCCTAATACGTGGGTAACGAATAATTCAATACTATAAGTTTGTTTTCAAACATTTTTATTATGAAAATAAACACTACACAAAAAATATTTTATATGTTATTTATCTGCGCTAAATTTACCTTATAATCGAATCAGTCGTCGAATAATTTATTAATAAATTCATAGACGCCAAGAATATAATTAGAAACAACAAAGTAGTATAATGACCTTATGTTATATTCACATATTTTATATTACTGGAGTGATTCGTATTATCATTAAAGCTTAACATTGAGCGGCTGAGTTATAGATATATCTTCATACTCTATAAGTCAGCTTAGAAATGGCAAAGAATATATCGCAATAATTGTTCAGAAAATTTGACAGATGATTGGGACCTCGATATGCATTGGAAGTCTTACATCATGGTACTGTTGAAACAGCTTACTCTAGTGTCAGTGCATCAAGACTTTTTTCTAGTTACCTATAATCTGATGGCAGACAACCTATACTACAAAATTTCCAAAAATATCAACAATCAGGAGTTCAAACTTCTATGTAGCAAAATTAGGATGGCACAAGGAAAGGCACTAGATGTGGTGTGTACTCCAGGTCTCTAAACCTAAGAACAAAGTGGGCTATAAATAAAAACGCCAGTATCGTTCAGACGGAACTGGCTGGCATATTGATAGCCGCAAATGAACTAGCCAGGAGAGAGTATCTGGAAGATTGTAGCAATCTGCACTGACAGCAGACAAGCACTTCTAACCCTGAAAAGATCTTGTATCACATCAGGGCTAGCAACGGTATGCCACCAAACTTTAGCCCATGCTTCGGACAAAAACAATATTGTCCTGAGGTGGGTTAAAGGGCACACAACAGCAAAGGCAACCGTATAGCGGACGGTCTAGCCAGGAAGGCGGCTAACCAAAGAATTTTAGGACCATGTGACCTTTCTGGAATGTCGACAACCACAATTGCGGAAATAGCCAAAAAACACTCACATGGGAAGAACTACAAGGATGCCGATTTGCCAAGGAAACCCTTGCAGGTTCTGTCATGGCAATATCCAAGAAATACCTGGCGATGACCAGACCAAACCTACGTCTCATAGTAGGATTCCTGACTGGCCATTATCAACTCAGGAAACACCTCCATACTATGGAGTTAAGTGACACACCGGTATGTAGAATGTATGAAAGCGAAGACGAAACTGTGGAACACGTCATATGTGAATGCTCAGAGTTATCTTCTATTAGAGAGAGTGCGTTTGGCGAGTCTTTGCCTACACCTGTCCACATAAGGGAGATGTCCCCTAGCGACTTGTTCACCTTCCTACAATTGGCAGGATGTGGCAGTTGTGGCCTAAGTGCAGTGGGACCACTCACCCTCCCCACTCTACAGATACAGATAAGTTGGCACAACGGAAGTAATTGCAGTATGCATGTTAGATGGCCAGTGTCTTCTGGACTAATCCTAAGTTCATTCAAATTCCTACGACGCAACACACTAGCGATGCTGAGTTCTAGATAATCTTCATGCAAAACGGTTCTTACATTTGCTAGTTCCAACATATTTTGAATACTATATACATTAATATAATATAATCTTCCTCAATATTCTATTACATATCACACATTTTTGTTGTACCACGACCAAATAAACAATCACAGCCAAATCACCATGGCCTCCACATATCACCACTATCTGTACTACTTCCTTCTTTAGAACACGAAGGTTCTTCCCATTTTTCAGCTACTTTTGGAACTGTCAGCTTTCCAGCCTCTTGTACGACGGTCACAGGAGTGACCAAGTGCGTCTTTATCACCTTATGAGGCTGGGATATGACTAGAAGCCCTGGCTCCTCAGAATACTTCCTTTTGATGCCTTGTACTACAGCATTCTCTTCGAAATGGGCGGAATCCTCTTTCATCTGAGCTTGGCGATACCTTTCCGACTGATTTGTTATGATACCAAGCGGTTCTCCATGTTGTCCCGGAGATTCCAGCTTTTTCTGAATTGGGAACTTCAATGTCTTCACCTCCAACGGTTGGGTGAAGCCATGTTCCGAAGTCATAGTAGAAGACACTTGAGGCACCTGGTGATCGTCACCAAATTTCCTCTTCGAAGGTTGCACAGGTCTAAAGCCGTGTGGCGAGGGGTTCCGCAATCTGAGTTCTTCCGCGTCATGTGGACTAACTGGAGGACTAATCGATTTGCTCTCCGTTGAAGGAATCACTGCAGCGAAGGCACTTGGTCTCTGCACTGTAGGGAAATATGGAAGGTTACCAGAGTTAGGTACAAGCAGTGCCAGCTCGCCACTGGGAAGCCTACTAGGAATAAGTTGGATCCCCTGCGGTATCTGGATTCGAGGGTTATTGTTTTGATCTCCAGTAGAACTCGTTTCCGGTGCTGATGGTCCACTGGCGTACAGGCTTCCTCCCGAAAGGAAGCCTATACTAGGAAAATTCAGCTGAGCGACCTGTTCTATGCCACCGATACATTTTTGGAGGTGGTTGTTGACCCTCTGCTTCATAACGGGTTCTACTCCATCCACCTGTCCAAGATATCGGTCAATTTCTGTGGCACATTCGTTGAAGCCATTCTTGAACTTTCTCAGAACGGTAGGGTCGGTGGCGATGCCCCTAGCCAGTTGCTGTCTCTGAACGTTTTGAAGGTGCTTCACAGCCATCTCCAGGATATCGGCTTTCTCCAGTTTCGAGTGACGAGAGGGCTGCAAAAGAGAATAATCGTAAATGCACTGTAATCAGATTCTAAGCGCAAAATAGTTGCATACATAATGGGCATTCATAAAGAAGAGCATTTGTTTTTACTTCTAGAAATTGAAGCACTTGCTTCACACTCTATTCGTAAGTAAAAGAGAAAGGTATCACTCTTTTGGTATTTATAATCAGGAGCATTTATTTAAAAATTAAAGGATTTGCTTCAGAAAAGTTGTAATATTAGTCCGTATTTATAAAAATGAAGTATTTTCTTCAAAAGAAAAGGTAGGAGGAAAAGGTAGAGCTCACATGGAAAAGGCAGAAGGAAAAGCTTTTGTTTTATTTAGTATTCATTACCTCTTCCTTTTCTTTGCAAATAAATCCTCGCGGAAACAACCAAAAGGTAAGCAAGCGTTATCAAGGGTACGTTGCCGCCAATAGGTTTCAATTTGCATTTACAGAAGCAAATGCGCATAGCATTATTAATGTTAGGTTAGGTACAAAGTGTCTGCTGGTACTGCTAACTTGGGAGGTTGTATTTGATTTAGCTGTAATAAGAATGGGAAGTTATGAGGAATTGTCAAACCAGACCAAGTGGAAGTACAGGAGAGGAGCAATCGGAGTGTAAGCTCATTGTAAAGCTCAGGGTAAAAACGTACCCTGGAATCTTAGAAAATTCGCAGTAGACGACTATTGAAAAAGTTGCGAAAGAGTACAGACAGCTTTATAGAAAAGATATGATCTCGAAAGCTTTAATGAAAAAGGTGACTAATATGAAAGCAAGATTGAAGAAAACGGATAAGAACAAAACAGTTAACAAGCGTATTCCACCATTACTGCGATGGGAAACTATAATGATAGAAGCAATGCAGGTAGATGTGATCCCACCGTCGCGGAAATTCCAAGTAAGCGAATAAAAGTACCCCAGAAATCAGTAGTTCTGTTCAATGTCTATTTTTGATACTTCTCACACCATAGGTGAGGAGGAGGATGGTGAGAGCTGTTTTTTTCGATTTTCTGATAATATCATAGCCATGTATCATACTTCATCAACACTTTCATTTTGTGTGGTTTCCAGATTTTCGCCAATGGCTCGGCTAACCGCTGTATTCTACGTTTATTTCTTCAAAACGAAAGAGGGTTCGACAATTGCAATCACGTGAATTTCGTCTCTCTTTGTAGATTTTTCATGCTCGTAGGTGCACTACATGCGCCATAGTAAATCTAAATTAAAAAAATCACAAGTAAAAATACCTCAACCCTTCAAGTGCATACACATGAATGACGCTGCGTACTCGATGAATATTTTCTTAACCAAATCCTTACACTTACAACTTACAAGCAAATGCAGTCGAAAAAAAGTTCAAATAACATACGTATGAAGTCAATAAAATTCTCCACAATAATTTTTGTGCACATGTTTCTAGTACGACCAATAGTTTCCATTCCACAGTGCCCCAAAGTTAGGGCTTGGTTTTTGATTTTTACCAAAATCAGAATTTTATCGTGTATTAAGTGGAAGAACACTATCAGAAAGTACTGTGACACTTTTTCTCCTAAGAGAATAACATTTTTCATATCTCTGTCATCTGCAGCTGCCTAAATAACACATTTGAGCTTAAAACTACGTACGACACTAAACTTATGCCCAATTGCACCAATTCTTCTAAGGAAGCCTTAAATGTTAAGCATCCTTAAATCATGCTAATATGTAGAATATTTCATTGCACCAACATTTAAGGAATACTCAAAGTCTCCTTAAACGGTTCTTTATATAGTGCTCGATTTTAGCGACTTAAACACGACTTAACTGCCTTAACTGCCTTTTGCATTTAATTATCGCATCATTGTCATCTGGTGCTGTCTTTTTATCGTGATTATGGAAGATTTCGATTTTTTGGATGATGATGTGGAAGTTGCCAATGTCGTGGCTTCTGCTTTGAGGAGCTAGATGAATTAAGCTTTTCCAAAACGTTTAGGCTTTACAAAAATACTGAGGCATCTATATCTTGTTTACATTCACTCATTTTTCTTTTTTTCTAATAATTATATTCCAATGTACAAAAACGGTAAGTTTTAAGGTTAACTTCAAAGCACAAACTTCAAAGTTCAAGCTCCAATCCAACCCAAGGAACAAGAAGAAATGGTGAACACGAACACAATACACAAAATAGGAGTGACAAAAAACAAAATAGGCGTGACAGAACCAGCGTTGCCACATATAACAAGTACTTAACTAAGTAAGGTTCGATTGACGTCCGTGCAAACGATTGGAACTTTAAGGTCATCTTAAATGTTGAGGTTTCCCTTGTTAATCGTTCCTTAAGTGAAAGTTGGAGCAACTGGGCATAGATGAATTAAGCTTTTTCAAAAGGTTTAGGCTTTAGACCAAAATAGGCATCTATATCTTGTTTGCATTCGCTCATTTTTCTTTTTTTTTGAAATATATATTCCAATGTACAAAAACGGCAAGCTTTAAGGTTAAATTCAATACTTTAAACATCCACCTCCAATCTAACCCAAGAAACCACAGAATTTAATAAGAAGTAATGCTGAACACGAACACAGTACACAAAAAAGGAGTGACAAAACATAAAATAGGCGTGATAGAACCAGCGTTGCCACATATAACAAGTACTTAACTAAGTAAGGTTAGATTGACGTCCGTGCAAACGATTGGAAGTTTAAGGTCATCTTAAATGTTGAGGTTTCCTTTGTTAATCGTTCCTTAAGTGAAAGTTGGTGCAACTGGGCATTAGGAACACATCGCTACCTACTCCCGATATCAGCCAATCGTTAAGACATATAAAAATCTTTTGAGCGCAACTCTCTGTGACTTTTCGTGAACTTTGTGTTCCTAGTAACCAAGTACTATGGGCATCCTTAAATAGTTTACTACAGTCATTTAAATAGAATCGCAGACAGCCGAGAAGGAAGAGAATGTATGGATCTCAGGCTCTCAGCTAATCGTCTTTACTTAAACCTTAACAAAACCGAAAGGTTACACTTCTCACTTAAAGAAGCAACCAATTATGAAAGTGTCAAAGTTCTTGGGCGTGATATTGGATGACAAGTTATCTTGGAAACCCCAAGCAGATTACTTAGCTAAAAAACTTACAAGTATTGTGTTTCTACTGCGACAAATATCTAAATTCGCACCACTGACAGTAACCAAGACTGCCTACTTTGGATTATTTCGTAGTTACTTGAACTACAGCGTCCAGGTCTAGGGAACTCAACTCACTGGGAGAGAATTTTTATGATTCAAAAATCTGCTGTTAGGACAATGGCAAAAATAACGCCAGTAGAAACATTCAGACCCCATTTCATTAGGCTGAACATAATGACGGTACCGGCACTGCGACACTATTCATATACAATAGGGTACTTGCAGAAAAAAATATTATGTCGTTTACGCGTTCCTTAGAGCCTAGTAAACATGACAAAATCACTTGTTTGGTTTTTTGGAATCGGCTGTGAGAGATATTCCAAAAATTATTTCAAATGCCGGAAAATGCCGCGCAAACAACCTCTGACGTCAGTGATATCGTATAGTGATGGGATGTAAAGTATTGATATTCGATGTCGATAGCCAGTGCTAACCTAACATTTTGACATTGATCATTATAACCACAAAACACAGTCACACACAAAAGCACAAAAGTCAAAAGAATAAAAGTTAGGCTAGATTACTAATTCGCTTTGTAGGGATGGGCTTGAATTGATTCTATCTTTGGATTCATTCATAATGGTATGCGCCGAAATAAAACGATGGCTTCGATTATTTGCGAATCTCGGTCACAAACAGGATGAACTGTGATACTTATCAGATATAAAAATGTATTGCAACGAAAATGCTAGTGGGTTAATTGCCTGTTTCAGATATGTTTAAGTATCTATCAATTGCATTGTTAAATATCGATAAGATACCTGTGACGTCAGCCCTTGTTTTAAGTCACGTGGAAAAATTTGAATATATCCTTATTTTATTTTGCAAATATCTTTTTTTGGCCGTCAGTAAAATCATGTTTTTTGTTTCCTACTGCTTCGTGATATGGTTTCCTTTACGCTACGTATACTACCGAGACGATTTCACGACCTCTACAAGTACCCTATTGCATCCTCCACGCTAAGGAAAGCGAAGGATCTCTTATGACACGTTGATGTTCATGAGTATGAGACCAGGCTGAGACATCAACTGATTGCTCCTCAACATAGGTTAACCTTGACCAATGAATGTTTTCTCCAATATGTCAGTCCAGTGTCGCAACAAGCTGCCTTTAAATATACAACAGCTCCCTATGCCAAAACTGAAGAGATTATTTGAATCTATTCTAACAAAGATATATCCATATACCCTCACTGAGTTCCTAAACGGTAATGTGTTGAAATTTGTATAGTTCCTCATAGTATTCAATTATTTATGCTTGAAATTAGGTATATGTATAAGTAAAAATTTTGTAAATGTGTTTTAATTCAACACTGTTTTCTTTAAGTCTGTACATTGATAGTTATCGTACCAGTCTTCCTCATCAGCTTCTTTTAAATTTTCCTACTTTTAAGTTTTCCTACTGTTGATGCTAAAACTGTACATACGTTATCCAGCAAATAAGGTGATTGATTGATTGATTCCTGAAGCTGGATAATAGTTTTTTAATTTGCTTATACTCACATCTTTGTTCATTGCTTCCAATATCAGGTTTTTGATCTCGTTCAGGCAGTGGTTGATCCTAGCTCGCCTTCGTTTTTCCATGATCGGTTTGTGAGTCTTCCTCAATTCTGCTTTCGACATGGTGACTTGGTGTTCTTGGGATCTGCTACACTCGAACTCGTCTTCGCTCGTCATTGACATTGTCCAATAGGATTCCGATTGGACTTGGTTGACCTGTTGTCAGGTTTTGAGGTGTTTCTTTTCTGGAAAAGAATAAATTATGTTGTGTAATATATGCTGTACATTAATAGTCCAGTGAAATCTCTAGAAGTTTGCGTTGTGGTCAATGAGATTAAATTTTATGTTTATTTTGTTTGATCTGACAAACAAATGCCTAAAGTCGTAAATCTATATTCATTGCAGGGGGTTCGGAAATCACCAGTAATATTACAATAATATTATAGAATAAGACTCCATTATGTTACATATCAAACAACAATTTGCTATATCAATTGTCTAGGTGTAATATTTTTTGCCCATTTTTTTTCGAAAATCAACATGACAAAACAATCAATATAGTAATCAACATATGCACAGAAAATGATCCAAATATCTGACTGGGGCTGATTCGTCATACTTATCGCCCTGAGACCTATTGGGTTGTGGATTTAAAATTAAATGACGAATAAAATTAAATCACTATGTAATTTTATGGGCTTTTATTTATTATCAGGATTTTTCCCCTACGACGGTGCATCGTTTTTGAGATATAGCTGGAAAACCCAAAAATGTGCCCTTGCCCCTCTCCCCTCCGTTCTGCCAAGGCCAGTTGGCCCCTCATTTAAAAAAATATTTGGATCACCTACACTATAATAAAGAAGAATCAGCCATGCTAAAATTCGATCAAACCTGAGCGCTGCTCTCTCTCTCACCCTGTCTCTCTGTCGCTCTCTCTCTCTGTCCCACTCTCTCTCTCTCTCTCTGTCCCACTCTCTCTCTCTCTCTCTCTCTCTCTCTCTCTCTCTGTCCCACTCTCTCTCTCTCTCAGTCATTGTACAAGGTGGCCCTCGATGTTTCGGTGCAGATAATTATTTTGATAATTTTTTTCTATATGATAACGACACTGTATAAAAAAATGCCACATTACTGTTTTGCTTAGAAATTGTAGGACAATACAAGAGTATTTTTTTCCAAGTCGCTAAAATATTATTTCTCATAATTTTTGGCAAAAAATTATAAAAAGTCGCATCTTCCATAAAATTATAGCTCGTATGATTTGCTACACTCAAAAAAAGCCGATCAAAATCGGCTGAAAGGGGACATAGAGACGTTCAAAATGAGAAGTGCGTGCGATTCCCCTAAAAAAAAATGATTGCTCGCCAAAAGTCACCCATTTGTGCGGACTGAACGTGATCGGTGTCAAAATACGTGGGAAAAAATTCTCTCCCTTATTCAAAACGTTTTCTTATACAATATGCGCCTTTGGCGTAAAAGTGCAAAAACGATAGCTAGGAGGTGGTTTTTGATTATTTTCGACCCCCCTGCAAAGAATGTCGATCTGCGTCTTTAGGCATTTGTTTTTGACATCATTACAAACAAAATACATAAAATTTAATCTCATTGGCCACATAGCCAACTTCTAGAGATTTTACTGGACTAATATATCAGTTCTGGAAGAGCTTAAATTTGATGTGCTGGAAATTTACCTTATTCTCATTTGTCTTAAAAATGTTTACTGATAACACTATCTGATACAAAATTGCTTGTGTTTGATTTATTAAATTTCACCTGATGGATTTTTACACAAGGTTTCACTAGATAAACGTTTGTCAATATTCAGCTGGTGGATTTTTATACAAGGTTAAAGTGTTCTATTTGTTTATTTTTGATTTTGTTATAGTTTTGTTTTGTGAGTTAGTAATGTTTGTTAAATAAAGTTATATCTCAAATTCTGTAATTTTCTAAACCTAAAACTGATAGTGGCAATATTAATATAGATGGAGTTTGTTAAATTAATATGATTAATCGATGTATAATTATATTGTATAAGTCTATGAATTCTCATTCTTCAAAAAATCGAAAGAAAATGATAAAAACATAAAGTTGTGGTCACACCAAATTTTTTCTATGTATAAACCGATTTCAAATATTATTTTTTATATAGAGGGGGGCCCCGTAAAAAAATTGCGGGGGGGGGGCGAAGATCTTGGCACGCTATGTAGCCTATAAACAAAATAAAAAGGAACCAATCGACTTACTTGTTTTTGTTTAAAATGTTCTAGAGGATGGAGATGAGGGAGCTGGTATATCCAAAATGATCCACAGTAACACAAAATAATAGGGATGTTGTCCAAAAGTTTTTCGAAAATAATCACGATCTACAGAGCGCCGAGGAGTGCAAACGCCGGTGTTCCGAACATCGCGACTCGTCACTTCCGTAGTAGGTACCTGTACTTGCGACTAGGTCAGTGGTTTTTGATGGAATGATCTTCCATTTCGGGAAACCTCCGTAAAATTCCGATGCAGCGTGGGAATCCGTCCTTTTTACCCCCACCAGCGATCGGCGGCAGCCGCTCCGTGGATGGTCAGAGGGTGCCCACGGTTCCCGAACTTCTTGTCGTCCGTTGGCTTGGATCATGGGCGTCTGTATATGCGCAGTGAAAGGTACCCAGCGAGTTTACCAGATATTTATGTTTATCGTATGAAGCAATAATTAGAAAAAGCAAAATCAAGACAAATGGAACCATATTTAATAACGAACACCAATGTATAGCATATGCAGATGACCTAACACTAGTAGCAAAAACGAAGAAAGAACTAGGAAAAATTACGGCAAGGATAGCTGCGGAAGCAAGGAGATTTGGGATGGAGATAAATCAGAGTAAGACAAAATATATAGTCATGGGACAAATGGAAAAAACTTCCGATGATCAATCGAACCTAACTTTTACGGCCAACAACATGAAATATACTTTTGAAAGGACTACGGAATTTATGTACCTAGGGGTAATCATAGAGCAAAAAGGACAAGAGAAAGAAGAAATGCAGGCAGGGATCATCAAAGGAAACCAGAAGTATGGAGCCCTGAAAAATCTTATGAAATCCAAATATGTATCCAGAAAGACCAAAGAGAGAATTTATACAACTGTTATAAGACCAACAGCGACGTATGCTTGTGAGACGTGGACTATGAACAAAGAGGAGGAAGGAAAAAATATAAGATGGGAAAGAAAAATGTTGAGAGCTATTTATGGAGGCGTAAGGACAAACGAGGGATGGAGGAGAAGAACAAACCAGGAACTGGAAGACATGTATGAGAACCCCAATATTATAGCAGTCATCAAAGCGCAGAGAATAAGGTGGCTGGGACTTGTGGAGAGGATGAATGGGACGAGAATGGCAAAACTAGTTCTCAACTGGAGACCAATAGGAAAAAAGGAAGGGTAGACTAAGGGAGAGATGGCTGAAGAAGGCAGAAGATGATTTAAAGAAAGTTAATGTTAAACACTGGAAAGATAAGACGGCAGACAGAAATAGGTGGACTACCAGGATATACTCAGAAATAGGTGGTGAAAGTATCCAAAGACAATTCTAAGTTATATAAATTTTAGCGGTATAAAATCAGACTGCTGCATTTCTGCCCTAGGCCTTCATGGCCTGTAGTGCAAACTAATAATAATCATTTGTCGTATGGTTTTACATGATACAAAACTCATAAAAGTACATAAAAGAAATTACAGGTTAGTCCAATTCACAAACGCACATTTAATCTGAACACATAGTCAATCGAGGCGTCATGTCAGTTGCCATTAAGAAGTCATCAAAGTTTCCCCCATATCCTGTTATTTCAATATCGATACTTTTTAGTTTTCATTTTATTTCAAATTTTTAGTTAGAATGGGTGTTTTAAACAAAAACCTGTTCAGATACAAGAGACCAACTGACTCAGCAGAAATATGCAAACAAACTAGAGTAGGTACCTAATGAGGCAAGATTATAAAAATTCCTTACAACATGTCAGCTTTAACCAGAAACAACAGCGGCAACGCCAATGCTTATTTTTCACAGCCTACTAGCTAATGGCAAATTCCAAAAATCGGTAAAAAAATGTTAAAAGAAAGGTAAACTACCAGCGATTGTGGCTGGCAGTAGAATATGTATATCTTCAGAATAAATTTTCATATTTAATGCCATAAAAACATAAAAAAGTGTTTTTTTTAATAACAAAGAGGGTTTAGGAAATCGGCTTGATCGCAAGGACAGAAAACTCTCGCACACCCGCAGGTGTGAGAGAGAGTCTGCCCGCCCGACGTTGAACCACCTTGAGTCCTCTGATTTCATGTCCAACGCACGCAACCGCGTCCATCCGACATATCACCACGGCCCGACCGGCTAAAACCCGTTCCTCTCTCCTTCCCTCCTCTAGCTCCACCACCTCTTGTTACCTCGGAACTGTCAAAGGGTTGACACATCTACACATCTTCAAGGCAACGGGCTGTCTTCACCTCCTATCCGTATCTTCTCTCAACTTTCGTCGCGGGGACTAGGAGTTCGATAACCTATCCTTCCAGGTTCTTCGTCTTATTAGCGGGTCTCCACCTACCTCAACCTGTCTTCGTCTCTTTTTCTTCTCATGACTCGGCTCACGAACGACTTTACTCTGGTCCATTTGTGCCTGTTGCTGACAATTTCTCTGATCAGGTTTTGCGCGTTTAGGTTGTTGCACAATGATCCTGCACTTGCATGCCGCCCACCTCTCGCATATCAATATGGTATGCTCTGGGCTCTGGGAATCTTCAGCCCCACAATAGCCACATAAGCTGGTCAACGTGATGTTCATTCTTTTAGTATAGGTCCCGAAGTAACCGTGACCAGTCAAGAACTGCGTTAGGAAGTAGTTCAGTGTCCGGTGTTCGCATTTGACCCAACTCTTGATGTCCGGTATAAGTGTTCTTGTCCACGATGCCGAGACGGTATGGTTTTTCCAGGTGTCTTGCCACATGATTAGTGTCTCGCCCTCTCTCCCTCTCTCTTACTTTTTGGGTAAGTGCCTCGCTGGTTCTAAAGAGTCGGCTTCTCTCCTCCGCCAGTAGCTTTATAGGAGGAGTACCAGTTACAACTTGTATAATTGCCATAGATACCGTACGATATCCACTTGCTACTCTCAGGACGGCCTTATGCTGTATTCCCCTCAGCATGTCGATAAACCGTTGAGTGCTCATCGCTCTTAACCATATGGAGGCTGCATATAGAACTATAGAGTGTATTACTTCCATAAAGCACAGCTCTTTCGGTACTGCTAGGGCCGCCTATGTTTGGCGGGATTCGAGTTAGGGCTCCCGTCCTCCTTTCCGCTTTCGCGACCACGTGTTTAATGTGGGGACCGAATGTTCTCCTATCATCTAAAATAGCTCCTAGGTATCTGAGCTGCCTGATTGGGGTAATATTTACTCCAAGAACACTCAGACACCAGTGGAGATCTTTTTGCGCAGGCCTTTCAAGATGATGGCTTCTGTCTTTCCTTGGGATAGGCTCAGCTTGTTTTTTGCATCCAGATGACTATCCGGGCTAGGGCTTGATTCGCAAAGATTTCCAACAGATGTTTATTTTCGGCTTACGCAAAAACGACCAGATCATCTGCGTAACCTATGGTCCTTGCTCCATCAGGCAGCTCCAATTCCAGTACGCTATCATACAAAACGTTCCACAGAAGTGGTCCGAGAACCGATCCTTGGGGGTACCCTCAGTGTTATTTCTCTGGTGTCGTTTCGAGAGACAAAGATAGTTCGCTCCGAGAAATACCTAGCTTTCCACCATATTTAGAAGATATTGTGAGATGCCTTTCTTACGCAGTCCTCGTATGATAAGACTCCACGTGGCGCTGTTAAAAGCATCCGCCACATTAATGGTTATTAGTAGACACCACTTATTTCGGCCATAAAAAATTAGTCATGTCCTCAGAGTAACAACTGAACATAGAGGTAGTAAACAACTAATTCTAATAGGCCGACATCTTTTCGTACGTTGTCATATCGACCACCATGTACGGCAATCATAATTATTTACTATAGTATAGTTGTATAGTATCCAGAAATATTCCATTCTACGTTAAAAAAGACGGCATTTTGATGGCTCAGGAATGATTAGAGCAAAATCAATAGATATGTTGACCTCTACTGCGTTACCGCATATTTCTTCATCATAAACGCAAATTCTGAAGTCTTACATAACTTTGAGGAGCTGGCAACTCAGCATGCCCTCAACTGTCAAACGTTTGCTTTGTTTATTGTTTGTGCGTCTTTTATGCTTGGTCAGTAAAATCGAATTTGCTATTATTTATTGGTAACTCTAGTGAAAGCTTTACGGACTTGCTGTGTTATATTCGAGTGTAGTTAACA
Organism: Callosobruchus maculatus; assembly: GCA_951848785.1. Classification (NCBI taxonomy): domain Eukaryota; kingdom Metazoa; phylum Arthropoda; class Insecta; order Coleoptera; family Chrysomelidae; genus Callosobruchus; species Callosobruchus maculatus. Next base: position 4,149,130 of record CATOUR010000296.1, read on the forward strand.
GTTTTTCGAGATGGAATTCAAAAAGTGCAGTGTTTGTAACATGGTTTGCATTGAAAGATTAGTTGGCGTTGCATTGTTCACAATTTGAACTGTCACAGCTGATTAATATTTGGCGGCTGAAGTGTCAAAGATGATGGCTTTGAGCACGCCATGCTGAAGTGGTTTGTTTACTACCTCTATGTTCAGTTGTTACTCTCAGGTCATGTCCGTTAGTCATAAGTAACGCTCCCTCTGACTGGCGCCCTTCAAATCCTCCAGTAGGTACTTCTACATATTAGAAAAATCGCAGAAAATGAAAAGTGAATTGCAGTATTTTAAATTGTAAGACATAATTACCTTGGCAGGAAAATACTTGAAATAACCGCATTTACAACACGGAGTAATAAAAAATTCTCAAAATCATTCCAATAGATGCTCAGAATGCTCCAGTTAGAGATACCTTTACCTTTGACTTAACGGAAATGACTATCTTTTTATCTCATTAAATGTGAAATTTCGTTCTGAAGATTTTAGACTGTCAGCAATAATCGCTGTTAGTTTTTCTATTGTCTCAAAGTTTTTAATCCTTCTTGGAGAGTTGTTAAGTGCTAGTAGATCTCAATAGCTAGTAGACTGTGAAAAGACACTTCTATCATACATGTGTTGCAAGGAATTTCCATAATCTTGCCTCGTTGCTCTAGTTCATTTGCATCTTTCTACTAAGTTAGTTGGTTTCTTCCATCTTGACGGGTCTCGGTTCATTTTTCATAGCCTGCTAGGCTGCTTGTGTGTAGGAAAATTGAAAAACACCGATTTGACTGAAAATTTGAAATAAAATGAAATTAAAAAAGATTGATATTGACAGTCCTATATTGTTGGAAATGTTATCAGATTTTACGTTTGATGGTATAAAAACAATAGGCGTTCCTATTTTCAATAATCAAGTTACCTGTGTTTGAAAATTCCTTAATTATTAATCTACTGATTTCTCCAAGTACAAAAAGGATTCAGATTTGACCGTCTGACTTAACGTGGTTCATCACGTTGTCTAGTAAGCTAAATCCGCGAGAGGGCAGCATCTGTACACAACTATTATTTATTTAGAAGCTCCTCCTAGTTTCTGCTAGAAATACAGAAAAGAGCCATGGCCGCGACAGCAACGTTGCCAAGGATGCTCAAAGAAGCACCCGACGGGATCCCCTTGTCCGATAACCTTTGTGGACACCCATCCGACACCCGTACCGGCAACAAAAAATCTGCCGGCTTGTCCCTCAAAGGCCAAGCAACAGCAGTAAAAAAAAAGCACACGTGGCCGTCCGTATTCCATCATTTGGGATATGACCATATGAGTAATCTGTAAACTTTGAATTGGGGAAGGGCTAGGCTTAGGAACTGTTGTATTATTTCGCAAGTGGGCATTATACAGGAGGGTTTGTGTATCTTATTTTCGGATAATTGGTATTTTGTTACTATTGATAAATTTTTTCGATGTATGCATGCATGTCTTTGCTGGAAGTTTGAAAATTTCATCAGATATAAGGTTGACGGTTATTTTGGTTATGTACGATAGCGATTTGAAAACATTTTACAGGGTGTGACATGTGGTTAAAAATGAAATTGAATATTAGTACCTAGTATTTTTAAGAATGTATAAAATGCAAATTCTGGCTGTTTGGCTGATGGGTCAAAGAAGATGAGGAATACCTAATTCGAAAATATGTACCTATGTAGCCAGGTAAAAAAGAGCTAAAATGAATTGAGATGCTTGGTGATGGGTCGTAGGAGCAAAATACATTTGCATATTAGCATAACATATTTATTGTATACCTACCTACTACTTATTACTTCCACACAATCACACAGGTGAGATGAGTAAGTATTGTAATTGCGAAACATTTTTCGTATCGAGATAATTATGTTTTTTGACGTTTTGTGGAGTCATCTCAGTAACCGCTGCGCTGCTACAATTTTCTGTCGGAAAATGAAATTACCAGAACAGCTCCTAATTTCTTTTTTTAGCGTTTTAGGGGTTTCTAATAATATTTAGTTTTTTTCGGTAAGGAGCATATTAATAATTAGGATCGCGGATCGCCGGGAGAGTTGCTTGAGGGGCGAGTTGCAACCATTTTTGTATTCATATAGAACTTATGATAAAAAAACAGGCCCACTCGACCATTGTATTTGAAGATATACCTGTGGACGTGGATGTGGACAAACATCAGCGGACTATTATAATGTATTATAATTATCGTAATTTCAGTACCTAGCTACTGGACCGATTTTGATAGCGTTTAGTACCCCCACCCTTACCGGCATGTATACTTGCAAATAATGCGAGTCTATAGAAATTTACATTATTTGGAAATTGAATGATAATATAAATATATATTGGAAAAGCGAATCAGTCATTTTACTTTAGGTATACCTACGTTTTATTCATTTATTATTTATTATTTTTTTTCTTCAGAGTTTAATCAACTATAAAGATATTTGCGATACGGTGCGCAAAATTCGTTTAGCCCGTCGTTATGCTCGATCCCATTTATGATGCATGTGGCGTTTAGAAAAATGCATCGGGCACTACAACTTCTGGTGGCCCGAGCAAGAATGACATCAGATTTATTAATTTCAGCAGTACATTTATGTTCCTGAAAAAAGTAAAACCTGAAATAGTTAGCTAGAATTTAAAGATTACAACCCTTCAATTCATGATGATACCTATATCAAAATGTAACAAAAGTTAAAACAACGTTTCGTAAAGTAAGGACACATAAAGATTATCAACAACTGAGGTGCCAAAAAATTCAAGCTTTCAGCACTCGAATATGAACAAATAGAAAAACAAATGAAAAATCTGAACAGTGACCTGAGAATATTCAGGAGAACATCTAAAGTGATCAATAAATGAAGCAACAATGAAACAATGAAGGCGAACTACGGGTAAATGCAGACAAACCGCTAATACCAACACTCTGAAGAACAGTCTCCAGAAAACTAAATAAATATTCGGGAGAGGAATAGAAGACAATGTATATATGTCTCAGCATTTACAAATTGCAAGCAAAAAATGAAATTATCTCTGTGGTATACAGCACTACCTCTACATATAAAAAAGGGGTCCGCGGCGGCAGCTTTGTAACCACCACGGTTACGTACCGGCGGGTCGCTCTTGGCGGCGCGGCGTCACCTCAAACGCTTTGCGAAAGCCGCCGCGCGGGCCGCTCGTGCCGCTCCACGCCATACGTCTGCCGACGCCGCGCGGCGGCGATGCGACGCGAGACATCCCTCAAACAAAGACTCGCCTGGAAGTAACTATGATTTCTTATTATTTGACCCATGGGGCACCGCTCAACTTGCTAGGAAGCCACAATAATATTCTAAAACTAATTCATGTATCATTTTTTGAATCGATATATCATTTGCTTTAGCTATTCATCTAAGATACCGTGGTGGCACGCGGATAGTTGCACAGGTATAAGTGTTTTCCAGGTTTCAGATAGAATGAAAAAAATCAAACAATCGTACATTGCTATGTGAATATATTATGTAGACAATAATGTACCTATATATGGTAACATCACTAACATCGCTTATCACATAATATCGGCACATAACTCATAAACACGTTTCCAGTAACTATTTCCTGGAATATCCTTCTCTTTGACAGTTTGGCAACAAGGCCGGTTATTTCTTGTTATCGGCCGGCCTAAAGTTATCTGTCTCACTCTAAGGAGGACGGATCAGTGGGAGGCGTGTCGGAACCGATTTTTGGATAGTTTTTCATCAATCTTTCCGTTATTGTTAGAGATATCGAAAAAAAGTTTTTTTTATTTGATTGAATATCTAGGATTGCGTTGTACTACGCTCAGAAATTTCATAAAAAGAAATAAATTAAAAAACTAAGCAAAGTATCTTTTTGAAAAATCAAGTTTTTCAAAAAAGCTTTGCGTCAGTCGAGACATATTGTGTCACTAATTATAAGAACAAAATTAGAAAGTTCTAGTATCGGTACATTTTGAAATATTATTGAAATAAAATTCAAGAAATCTAGTACAAAAAATACCCACAATCCTCGAAAAAACTATATACATTCAACGAAATACACCCTCTTAGAAGGCATGATAATATAACATCAATAAAAAATAGCTATTACTGGAAATATAAACCGTTTATAAAACGTGACGAAAACGTGACGAACCACCTTAAGGTGACGCATTTCATGCTTACTCGTACCGCAAAGTCACGGCCTTCTAAGTTTTATAATCGCTGCGATATTTAATTTTTCCCTGATACCTGCTTATACCAAAAGTATTGATTTGCACCTAAACAGTTCGTTTAAAGTACCGTATATGACATATAATGTCACACTAGAATTCAGCAAGGAATCCAAATATGTTACAACTTATGGGAGTTCTACGTATTAAAAAAATGTAAGTTTGATATGAATCACCCTGTATAGATATCAAAATTTAAGAGAAAATATTGTAACGTTATAACCCTCAAGACCTCCTACCATGACCAGGTAACAGATTTTTAAAATTTTATTTAGTAAGTTCACAATCCTCCGTCCACTCACTATTGGCCCACCCTGTATAGTCCCGAAATATAGTACAATACTATAATTTATAGTACGGACGGCAACCCTAGTTCATGCAGTATCACCTCCGCACATGGCTGAACCCGTACCCGCCTCTGACCACCGCACGGCGCGCATCATATCAGAAGTACCATTAACAGTTATTTCCCATGTCTCACTCTATTCACCTCTATCGTGGGAAACAAATGCCGACACACACCACGCAGGGCACACCGAGATATTTCACATGACTTGCACGGCTACCCCCTCCACCGTGGACGACGCTCGCACGGTCGCACGTCACACGAAACGGCAAGGCAAGGGCGTACTCGTACTTCCACTTCCTACTCCTAGCATCCTAGCGCCAGTGCCGCCAGTTGGCCAGTTACCCCTTAACACTTTAACTATTAACCTGGCATTTCTGTTACATTACTCCTAACGCAGGCACGTATTTAGAGGTGGGGTCCAGGGGGTCCGCACCCCCCCCCCGAAACGTTGTATAATGCCGTCTAAAAAATTAAATCCACAAAATTTTGCACCCCCCCCCCCCTCGACGAGAGCAAATTTAAGGTGGCAACTCTGATCTGGACCCCCCCCCAAAACCAATTCCTGACGTGCCTGTCCTAACGTGTCGTCTGAGAGACGTCATTGGTGTTTTTAGATTTTTTAAGAAAAACCTGATTTTGAAAATCAAATATAGCATCAGAGGGAACGGCTTTTTAGGCGGTCGGGCCGTGATGGCATGTTGAGTGGACGCCGTATTTGCATCCGTTGGAGAAGTATTTTGATTAGAGGACTCAGGCTGGTTGAACGTCCGCCGGACAATATCTCTCTCACATTTTCGGGTGTGCGAGTGTTTTCTGTCCTTGAGATCAAGCCGATTTCCTCAACCCTCTATAACAAAAAGGACATAAGGATTGCAATGCTGACTACCCTGAGGATATGTCTGGAGTTTTGATTGAAAAATAGTTACAAATTTATCTAATATTCCTACGAATATAGTAGGTGTTATGGATGTTGCTTAAAACTTCGGACTTCGCTTAGAAAAGCTGAGATTATTTAGCTTTTTACAAAACAAAATATCACAATTTCATCAGTAATGCGACTGTATTAGAGGATCGGCAAATTATGATCGTTTCGGATTCATTGAGTGCACTAGAGAGCCTGAAGCGACTGTACCCTGTCAACGAAATCCTGAAACAAATCAAGGAACGACTGAACCACTTAAATAACCTCGGCGAAACGATAAAGTTTCTTTGGGTGCCATCGCACTATGGCATAGCAAGAAATGAAAAAGTCGACGAAGCTGCTGCGAAAGCAATCACTGATGAAACTGCCTTAACGATTACTCAAGCATCCCACTGTGATCTCAAGCCCCTTTTCAAAAACCATTTGCTTGATCAATGGCAAAAATTATGGAGCAGCGACAGTAAGATGTACGAAATCCAGCCAGACATCCGTACCAGACTGGAACTGCCGAAGAAAAGAAGGGATCAAGTGGTAATCTCTCGGCTCCGTATTGAACTTAACCCACGTCCACCTTTTTACAAGAAGCATGGCACCATCATGTCCAACGTGCAACACAACACTTACCGTAAAACACATCGAGTGTCCAACCTATTCCAACTAGAGACGGACACACACATCACATACCTCTGGACCTTCGACAACCTACGACTAACTAAAGACTTTATAAATGTTATTTCTTTTCTGAAGCATATTGGACTGTATTATCGCATATAATATTCATGTATTTGTTACACCGCTAATAACCCTTTGCGGTTGATGTGGTTACTTGTTTAAATAAAAAACATCAAAAAGTCTGTTTTCAGAATAAGTAAAAAGTTGCAACTTTTAAAAGCATACCGTTGATGAAATGGCACGCGGTAGTTAGTGTGAAGTTTTGAGATTTCCACCCCATTTTTGTATTTTTAATCCGTTTGAATTAATATGGGGCGATTTAGAAGAAAATATCCAAAAGTACAATGATAACCCCGAAAGTTTTTGGCACATATCACACAAAAATCTAGTTCTTATTTTCTTCATTGGGAGCATATGAAGGAATTTCTGCGTTTTTATAATAATTCGGTTTTTATTTGAGGAGATACTGAGAAACTTGTCCATATTATCTCATAGTTTCTAAGGTAGACACGTACTTTGCGCCCTTTGTGTCAGTTTATATTACAAAATTAGTTACACAGCTACTACAGGTTGCTTTTTCAGTGCATAAATACTTCACATCCATACAATGAGATTCAAATATGTTTCTATAGTCCTGCTGTTGTAGCCACAATAGAACAATTTTATCATACAGCAGCATTTGATTGTTTATTGTGCATTGTAAAATAATATAGAAACTATGAACAGCTTTAAAGATATTTTGCTTTCGTGAAAAGATATTTTTTAATAGATTATTACTGAATACGACAGATCCTTCAGCAAAATTCAATATGTTATAATGGAGTCAATATAATGACGGCAATAGGTTATACAAAATTCGACAGGCACGTGTGGCCATGACAAAGCTTACTAAAATATGACGTGACCATAACATCACTAAAGCTACCAAAATGTCGCTGGTTCAGTCTCTTGTGTTCCCCATATTTTTGTATGCCTCGGAAACTTGGACGGTTAAGAAGGCAGGTCGAGCTGGCAAGATGCTTTTGAAATGTGGACGTGGACAAGAATGCTGAGAGTTCCTTATACCGCCCATCGAACTAACGTTTCCATACTGGATGAGGTCGGCAATCCAAAGAGGCTATCCTCCATTGTGCCGACGAAAATGCTCACATTCTTCGGACATATACACAGAAGGGATAATATGGAGAAACTTGTAGTCCAGGGACATGCCCCGAGTGGGCCTGTGGTCGGCGCCGTGGCCCTTCTCCTACAAGCTGGGTGGATACGACGAAGCAGTTGCTGGATATGTATATCAAGAGCGCCACTGAACTGACAGTAAATTGCGAACGATGGCAAGCTACAGTTCTCATAACTATTGATAATATTTGTGTCGGCAATACTCTAACTTCGACTTAATGTATTTTACGAGTTCACATGTCTGTTAAGCCATTGGGATAAGATGATGATGGGCCGATACGTTTACTACGTATTTAGATGGAGAGGTTTTATCAATATAGTTATATTTTAACATGTTTAATAAGCAAGTGTAAGTGGGTAGGATGGGGATTTTCAATTTGAAAAATGTCTATGTCTTCATATCTCCTTATACCCTGTATATTTCCTTCTAAAATTTTTGAGTGCAACTTCAAACTTAATGATACTTTGGAGGGGACATACAAAGCTGCCAACAAAAATCTAATTTCAAAAAAATTATTAACCTCTAGAATGTTTTTTTTCAATTCAATTTATTTGTATCAAAGAGCTACAAATGTTACCACCTCGAAGTGCGTACGCATTGTATGAGGTATAGTAATATTAGTAATATACATATTATGTAGTACCTTTAAACATTTATTTTCTGAAATCAACAGAATCTTTCAATTTTTTGATGCTGAGGTTACGTGTATCTATAATACAGATATTTATAGGATAAAACAGTGCACCATGAACTGTTTGATTCATTCTATATGATTGTGGGAAAGTTCTAAGTTCACGTACAAAACTGTTTTATAAAGTAGCGAATTTCAATGCTGTAGTAATACTTGGTTTATTGTATGTTATAGAAGTTTTATATAAAATATATTACAGATAAATGACTATAACATAAGATAACACTTTTCTGATTATATAAACATGCTTATAATGTATTATATCACTATAATAGAAATTATCGTATAAGGCTATTGAACACAACTCTATAGGATAAAGTTCTTGTAACACAAGGTTTAATACAGCAATCCTCCAGAACTGTTATACAAGCGCTTTGTCCTTCCAGAATTATACTTGGTTGGTTAAATACTTAGTCTTATTGAATCAATTGACAATAAGTTGCTATTGATGCTTTGATTTCCTGTGAATAATCATCATCGTTCTGTGAACGTACGTGAACTGTGTGAAAGCACTATTCATTCTGAATGACATGCATCTCCCCTTATTTCGACAAAGTACCTTATCTGCTCCGCAATGGTTTTGTATAAGAATGCATCTGTCATAGACTCTCCTTGGACCAAGTTTCTTGATGCTCGAGAGGAATACAATGGCCATTGTTGGACGCACGCCGCTGTTCTGAAGTCGTGTGGCTGAACGGATGTGGACCACGCACTCTATACCCTCTCTTTGTGATGCAGACTGGGCTAACAAGACCAGGCTCTGTTGTCATGGTGTATACGCATTCTATAACGAAACTTACAGCTTACAACTTAGACCAGGCTCTGTTGTCATGGTGTATACGCATTCTATAACGAAACTTACAGCTTACAACTTAGACCTTAATTTCAATTGGAGTTAATCCTTAACACTTTATGACACGAATACCACACTGGGGTGTGACTGACCGCAAAGTCATTTTTTCAAATTTTTCAATGTGATATATAACTAGACAACTTCAGGTAATTCATTACTCAAATATATTGTAATTAAAATAAGATTTCAGAAAAATAAAAAATTAACAAAATACATAATTAAATGTTTACATAAATGTAACAAAACTTATATTCTTGACCGAACAGACACTGATAAATGAAAACAATAAAATGAAGACAAAATAAAAAAACTTTTGTGATCCTAGTAATGTCTCTAAAGTACCTTTTTCTAAACTAATAATTTCACCTTTACATTTCGTTCATAAAAATTGAGTCTTTATGTTAGTCACAAATGGGCTTTGCGCACGGGGTCCCAAACAAGATCCTTCTGTGTATTTTGAACTAAAATATTCTGAATTTCCAACTCGAAATGTCTCTAAAGTTCCTTTTTTCAAACTAATCATTTCATGTTTACACAGCGGCACTGCAATTTACACAAATTGAGTTTTTGTGTAGTCGCAAATTGGCTTGGCATATGGGGTGTCCAACAACGTCCTCCTCTGCATTTTCAACTAAAATATTCTGAATTTCCAAATCTACTTCTCTCTAGGTCAGAGGGCGGTGAAAATCACTATCGGATATTTTTATTTTTGGAAATACCTATTCAATGAAGCAACAAAACAGAGCACTTGAAATATCCATCTTTAAATAACACAATGGGGTCCGTTGGACCCAAAGCTAACTTCGCACGTTAATGGCTCCACAGCTCTGGAGAAACTGACATATCGGACCGCATGTACAGATCCATAAACTTTATAAAGACGTTTGGTTATACCTACACCACGATTCAATAAGCGAAAAAAAATTGAATGGTAATTGAATAAATATTTCGAATCAATTTGCTCAAAAAATACGTTAAACATTTGAAGTATGTTCTTAAGAGAGTTTAATAAGTCCCATTATAAACTTTATGTCCATATTTCGACCTGTGGCTAGATACATGCCCCAACATAAATAAATTATTTAAATAATTATCAAATTATTATAAATATTATCATTAATTTTTATAACTATAAACAAGCTTGAGACCAGCCGGGAGGTCTCAACTTTTTTTAGCAAACTTAAACTGAATAACGAAGATCGTTTAGTGGCAGTATCTACAAATTTCTGTAAAACTATAGTGTAGTGTTGAACAGGCATGTATCCAGGATTTGGTTTTGGGGAGTGTCGCTTGGTTGACCTTTCGGGGGGGTCCAGATTAGAGTTGCGAGGGGGGGGGTGCAAATTTGTGGTGGATTTTATTTTTTAGATGGCATTTTATAACGTTTCGGGGGGGGGGGGTTCGGACCTCCTGGACTCCCCCTCTAAATACGTGCCTGGTGAATGACTTTGCGTCTGTACCTAAGGCTTAACATCATCTAGACATAATTGAAATTATCCAGATGTCTATATAACTCACACTGAAAGAAATTATTGTAGTCCATTAAAATAATAAAGTATTATAACCTTGGACCTCGAGCTGTTGAGTTATGTTTTTATGTTTTGTTTGTGTTTTCTGGAACCTGCAAGCCAAAACAAAACTAAAGCAGACCATCAAGCCGACTATATTATGTTCCTGTTTCGTCTTTGTTTTCGCTCTTTTCCATTGGTGAGGAACATATATTTTTCAATAATGGCTAAGCAATGTTCCGAGAAGACGATTTTATTTTTTTTGCTTTTGTCTAATTTGTGCTGCTGTCCTTGAGAAAAAGTACTACTATTTTCAGAGAAGACGACGCCATCACAGATTTTGAGAATATCTACCTCTAACTCTGGAGATATTATAATATTATTTGGCAAAAAAGTTCAAAAAAATACAGATTTTAAAGATTCAATTTCTGTAAAAGATTGATTATCAATCACATTGAGGTTTCTTGCCACTGCTGGGGACATATATGTCGAAAACCCTCAAGAAACACACAACCACTTCCATTGGACAGACTCGAGTTTCAAAACATATCTAAACTTTTTGATGGACCGCCGAGCGGTAGAGATAGATAACACATAGGCAAATCACACTAGTTGCCCTAAATCCGGGTGGTACTACCTGCAATTGATAAAAATAAAGAATTTTTTAATGAAATCTGTGCATATCGAATGAGCTTTTATTGCTTTCTACATCTCTGGAACAGAGTATAGTAAGTTATTGTTTAAATAGCTCATTGTGTTACTATTTAATATTTTGGTTATTTGTTTATCGATTGAATAGCTACCTTATTAAATGTTTATAAGTAGGGTGACCATATACTTCATAAATCAATTCTGGACGCTTGGCTTACCGGTGGGAGGGGGGGGGGTGTGGACTGTAAGAGAATGAAGAGAGATGGGCCATCAACCGACAGTAGTGTCTTTTTTTGCCTCTCCGTTAACTGTGTTTGTTTATTTTGCTGTATGTTGTGCCAACTATTTTCGATTGGGGTTCAAATTCCTGGCATTTTACTGATTTTTGTGATTTTTTGCCTACCCATTAGCTGTATTTGTTCATTTTGTTGTATGTTGTGCAAACTATTTTCGATTGCGGCTCAAATTCCCATTTTTTCTAACTCCGCCCGGACACGAAATTTAGCTCCAAATTTCCGGACATGTCCGGGATTTTCCGGACGAATGGTCACCCTATTTATTAGACCTTGATCACTTAATTTGTTTTATCCCTTACATACAACAGTTTCCTCCTATCCACTATATTTAGCATTAAAACTCTATAGACGTAAAAATTAGATAAACATATAACAATAACTACGCGTCCATGAGCAATCCAATAGTTGAAAGAAGAGAGACTCAACCTGGCAACATGGCCAAGACAGACTCCTTGAGAACAAGTGGGTCACTTCTTGGAAGACGATGAGTAGAGATTGTCGGCCGAGTTTTTTATCCACACTCAGCCCTGAATGGGCCTGGAAAATGGGTCTGTTGCGGTTCGGGATGAATGAGAAGCCGATAACAGCAGGTCTTTATAGGCCATGCAGGGCCGTATTTAGGTAGCGTCACCTACACCCACGCAATTTTGCCATGTGAATTAATTACGTTACGATGCACGGGGTTTGTTACCTTATGCCAGTTTTCCACTAAACGGACAGTTGAATTCATGTTTTGTTTGTGTTTTCTGGGAGCTAAGAAACGAAAACAAAACTAAAACAAACTTAAAACTCTTGTTTCCATAAAGGGTACCATAACTATGTTTCGTTTTTGTTTTCCGCCCTTTTCCATTGGTCAGGAGCACATATTTTTCAATAATCGCTATAGTCTAAGATCCTCTTGCAACCAAATCATTGCCCGCCCGCACTCAAAAAATGTGTTTATTATGCCGCAAGGTCTTTATTTCACAGGTCAATGGACATCCTATTCTGAATGCAACAACTTTTTCAGTTCTACAACCAGTACAACCACCGAACCCCCAGACCATCCCAATTTCACCCCCACCCAAAAAAATAAAACAAAAAATGATCACGAATCCCTAAAACGCCTAATAACGAAGTATGAACTGTTTTTATAGTACTAAGACCTCACAACATATCGCTATACAAATTTCATCACAATCCATGCAGCGGTAACTGAGAGTACGAAGCTAGAAAAATGCCAAGAGAGACAGAGAGACCGATGGAAATGAGTGACGTGGATACGCCCAAAAAGCGTATTATCTCAAAATCGAAAATTTCCGTGACCACAATACTCCCCTAAACTATCATTCTGGGAAGTATAAGTACTATTATTTTAGGAGGAAACGACGCCAACTCAGATATTGGGTTCGATCTAGGCCGCACAGTAAGACAGGCCGGCAGGCAGCTTGCATGACGTCACAAACTTCGACCGACTTTTATATGTGTTTATATGGGGCGCGCGGTATTTTTATTATATCAGCTTGACGTAAATCGATTTTTTGGCATAGTTGCATATATAATTTACTCATCAGGAGTTCTGCTATATCGTAAAGTATAAAATAAAATAAAGACACCTACCCATAATTCTGAATTGGCTATTATAAACCAATGAAAATGTCGATTTTCAGTTAAAATAAGGCATTTTCCATTCTGGTTCAAGCTATTTTATTAAGCAGATGATATAAAAAATAAAAAACTACACTAATAGAAAAATAACTCTTTAGGTGTTGAAAAACAGGAATAAACATACAAATCAAATAGTAATACAAAATAGGAACAAAAAATAAATAGGTTATATTTTCAGGTCATTTAAAAATAACAATAACAGAAAAATAACTCTCAGCTATTAGAAAATATAGGAATAAACATGTAAATCACAAATTAATACGAACTAAAAACAAAAAATATAAACATTTTCGGGTCATATAAAATAAATAAGAAACTCTAAATTAAAAACGACTCTTCTGGTATTAGAAAATATAGGAACAATCATATAAATCACGAAGGAATACAAAATATGAACAAAAATAAAAAAATATGTAGCGGCCTAGGTTCGATCGTTGTTCTCTAGACCAGCGTTTCTCAACCTTTTTTTTTCCACGGACCAGTAGATCTGTTAAAAAAAGCTACGGACCAGTGATATCTCCCTTACAACATTTTTTTTGTATAACGATAGGAATTATACTTGTAAAAATTTCGGGAATTGGTCTTCAGTGCCGTACTAGTCATAGAATTACGTAGCACTAAATTAAGAAATTTTTTTTGATGGATAGGGGAAATGTCCGCGGACCAGTAAAATTTCTTCGCGGACCACCAGTGGTCCGCCGGACCAGCGGTTGAGAATAGCTGCTCTAGACGAATAACTACTTGCACAACTGATTAATGGTTTCCAAGATGATGACATGGGACTGCATAGACAGCTACGCTTCTCATTTTATATTTTTTTGGGAATCTTTACCTCCGACTAATATTAAGGCGGCTTCTACGGAGAGCATGAACGGTCATTTTCAAGTGATTTAATCCCAATTCTTGACGCTCTAGTTTTTAATATTTTTGCATGAAATTTTTACATGCAGTTTAAAAGGAAACTAAACAGGGGGCTATCGAAGCATTTTTTTGAAAAAAATTGATTGAACATGAAATATGATCGCTTGAAGTTGCCTATTTTCTTCGTCAACTTTGTAATTTTTTTAAGAATAGCCCCGTAGCAAAAATGAAAAAGTGCTTCGATATCACTCTGGACAATTTCCTTCTAAACATCATGTGAAAATTTCATGTAAAAATATTGGAAAATGAAGCGTCAGGAATTGGGATAAAAAACATCGGCAAATCGCCTTCCTCTTCAATTTTACAAATTTCGGGCGACGCGCTAACATGACTGTTTCCATTTCTTTCTAATGTAGCGCGCACCTGTTTATTTATCACGCCCATCGTCGCGTCGGTTCCCTTTCAGCTCCCCGCATCTTCCGGAGAAACTGTTCCGGATTGTAGAAGCAGCGTTAATTGACAGAAAAACACAAATATGAGTGATTTAATTTATGTAAAAGATGGATTAGCCGTCATATTGTGATTTCTTGCCATTGGGGACAGTAAAGGAAAGTAGCAAAGCTCAATCTACTTATGCAAAACGAAACAGTCTAAAACTCTCAAAGAACGCATTACAACCAGTTCCATCAGAGAGACTCGAGTTTCAAAACATATCGAAACCCGAAAAACAAAAATCGAACTGTTGCAAAACGCGCCAGTCCTCAAAAAGTTTGCCAAATGTCTCAGTTTTGTTTTCCTCGACAGAAGTTTGTGTTTTGTTATTGTTTTGTCCATTTAGTGGAAAATCGGCATTAGAGGCCGCGTGTATCGGATAGAGCTTCAAAACGTATTTTGCTTCGACGACTCGTGCATAATATACGATTCACGCTTGTGTGGATTATCTATAGAATATCCAAGAGCGTGGCTTGGAATGTATCTTTTCATGAAGAGTCTAGTGCTGTAAACAGTACAGTTTTGCGTAAATATCTAAAACGTTTACATGTGATGGAATTCAATTCGAACTGAATTCGATTTTGGTATTGAATACTGCATGTAAACAGTGCAAAATCTGGATCGAAAGTAAATTGAGTTTCAAGGTCGATACCGCTCTTTTCTGGGATCGAATGTGGATCGTATCGAACTGGAATCCATGTAAACATGCAGCGGTATTGAAACCGAATCGGCGACTGCGCATGCCTGGGTCTGGAATATCTTTTCTAAACACGAAAAACACAAAGAAAACAAAATCGTGACACACAGAATGCTTCCAAAGTTCGGGTACGTCGTACGTCGGTTTTGTTATTCTTGGTGGGGTACTCAACGAAAACTAGGCTAGGTTGTAGGTTGTAGGTTATGTGAGATTATTTTAGGTTAGGATAGTTTTGACAGCTCGCTCGCCACTACACGAAATGGATTCAAATCGATCTGAAAACTGAACATGTAAACGTGTTTTAACCTTAAAGCGAACCACACTTTTGAAATCACGTAATCGATTAGTCACGAAAAGACGTTTTTAAAATGACAATAGTGCCTGTTTCGATGTTGTCGGGGGGTTGATGTTCGAGGGGTGAGGGGGTGAAAGCTTTGCTTCGCGTGTGTTGTCGAAAAAAGGGTTCAAAAGATTCATGGAGAGAACAAAATTCTGCAAAATTCTGGTCTTTAAAAGAAAGGTTGCCGAAGTATTCCGTCCTTCATAATCCCTTCAACTTTGGAAATATAACGGACCAAAGTTCATAAGCGATTTTGCATAATTTTCTGATACGCGTTTCCTGCATTTTTCCCATTGGTCATGAATCATCGCCACTGAAACGATTTTTTTACCCCATACCTCAATAGTAAACTGCAAACAAGTATGAAAATGTAATCACAATCAAGGAGTAGTTGCCGATTAGTAGAATTGATAAACTTGTATTAAAAAATGCACAACTATAAAAAATCTCAGAAAGTCTAATGGGGTTTCTGACCTAAAGACGGTTCTGATCAAAATCCTCTGATTAATAGGTTCTACTAGATGTTTATCATTGGTAAATAAGATAGTCCTATCGCTGGGTGGGATTTGTAAACTTAAATGTTTTTAAAGCATGAGGCCATGAGGTGGTGTTTTGTTTACCCTGTGCGGACAATAAAACCACGGCCTTAAAACTGAGCTTTATCGATGCAGTCGTTGGATTCAAGATTATGGAAGCACATTTGATTTATTCAAGGATGCGTCTGTTGCTGTTCTGCTGCTGAAAGTGACTATTTTGTAAGTAGTATGGTTGCTTCATCGAAAAGTAGAACTACCTTCCAAATATTTGGTAGTCCAGTGCTATGTTTTCCACTTTCCTCGACTTGTCCACATCTTTTATTCACTTGTACTGCTGCTACTAGACTGCTACTTAAATTAACTGAAAGTTATTCTGTCTTGTCTTTCTGATTAACATCATTTTACTGGACAATAAATAAAACTACGTCTATTCAAATAAACTGTTCACTAAGGTCTCGTTACCTAGTACCCACGGAGCACTGATGATTATGAGAATATTCTTTCACATTCACGGCAGATATTATAAATATTCTGAGAAAATTCCATGGATTACAGGAACATTTATAGAATATTCTTTAAGCCTTTGAAATGGGAAAAACATGTTATATTCTTAGAATATTCCAGCTCATATTCTACACGAATGTTACATGAACAATCGAGGTAGAACGTTTTTGAAAATTCTAGGAACATTTTGTCTGAATTATCTAATAATATATATGTAAATTTCTTAGGCTACTATAAACACTGTTCCAAAAATAATGGCTCCTACTAATGACAGATACTCACAAAAGAGAAGTAAGTTAAATACGTTAGTCTAGCATAAAGTGTAAACTCATTGGATTAAACCTGAAAATTCCACTCAACTATATAACCATATACCTTAGTAGGTGACCATGATTATTGGAACAACCTCACATACTTTATAGCAACTTTTAACTTTATTGCACAAAATTGAATATAAATTGCACATGAAAATCAAAACGCTGCTATGCCCACACCCACATGCTCATTTCAAAATGGAGCGAAAAATAATATGTTGACAACATTAAGATAGACTCTATAGAATTATAAAAAATTCACTCAGTTTTCGTTTGAATTAATTTTTGTTACGAGAATGATAACCTGTCAAGGAAATTCAGGGACACGCTATATCGTACAGCTACTGACAGCTATAATAGGACTGTGTACATCATTTTGTGAATAAAAGATAATTTTATATCATTTGGGTGTATTAGGTCCAACTTTCAACCTTCTCACATCCAAACGACTCTAGTTAAATAGATATCAACTGGCTTCATTCATCACAAATTCAATTTCCCATAAATTAATTCCTGTACATTACTTTTGTATTTTTGACCGTTTTCTCAGTATTTCAAGAAATTGCTCTTGACGCTGGAATTTCTCTATTACACACATAAAAATAATTTCTTAGATGGAGCACAGATGCTTCAATTCAACTTCCTATACGCGCAAAGTTATGCTAATCTTAAAGTGAGAATACGATATCTTTGACCATTATAAGGGTTACATTGAGAAAATATCTTCAATGCAAAACTGGGAAATTCTTGATAGTAAGAATACCAAAATCTTAAATCAAGCATATGGTAATCTTGACCGAAGTATTTCATAATCTTGACTGAAGCATTTCAAAATCTTAACTGGGAGCATTTCATAAACTTGACGCAAGTAGCTCAACTTTATTCTAAAATTGTGATATTCTTGGATGAGGAATCTATTAGTATTAATTTGAGCATTCATACTCTTCTATGAGCATGTAGAAATTTTTCTGGAGAAATAGTTCTGCAAAATTTCTTAAATCACTTTTAATATACTTAGTACTTATCTAGGAACACCTGAGTCGGGTCTCCGCGTCCCAATTTTTTTAATAGCTCATTCATGGTTGGATAGATCCAGTGATAAGGAAGCTGATGGGAACTGGGACGCGACTCAAATGGCGGTGGAGCCGGTGGACCAGCACTACTGGCAGATTCGATGACTGATGGTTGACGGTGGTATCACGGGTACCACGTGGCAATGGCAATTTATTTAACAGTTTGACTAGATACTATTATGTGCTATTATGCAGGATCTAGGATGCAGGTATTACGCTACGGTGCTAAAGAGGGCGGCGAATGTGACAGTCCGAAAACCGATAATGGCGGCGCGGACGCGGACGGGCAACAGGCTGTTGAGTAGAGAGGGTGGAGAGGTTAGAGTTGACCCATGACACTCTGCGCGCCTGCGCACTTCGACGTTGGTAGACGTCAAATAAGTTATTTACTTGATACAAATATAGGGTGTGCCTGTAAAACAGCGTTCATTTTTAAACCAAGATTATCATATTGTAAATGAAGGTTCGCATTTGCAAGCTGTCTATACTCTTGATAGAAGTAAACTGGGCACCGCTGAAAAAAATTTTAATCTTGATATAAAATTATGAAATATTTGTTATTAAATTATGCCTTGTTTGCAAAGAAAATTATATTTTGTTTTGGAGCATATTTCTTTAAAATAAGTATATAAATCAAAAATATATTATTCTTGATACAAATTTTCTATAATTTTCTCATCAAATATTCTTTCTTAGAGTGAGAACCGATATTCTTGTTGTGAGTATGTATTTACAAGAATATCACAATTCTTGACATGAGAATTTCTTTTTATGTGTGTAATCCCTGCAGATACGTCCGGCGACTGGTGTGACGTCACACGCAGCAGCATCAGGCCCGATAGCCGATAGCTCTAGACGGTCCCGCCCAGATTGACCAAAGAGCTAAGCAACGCAACCGGTGGTCACTGGAAAAGCGTAAAGACAGATGGTATGAACAAAGACCCTTCCAAAGACCGTTGGAAGTCAGCAAGGTCGGCAGATCATGCCCCCATATTTCACTCCATAGGTCGGCCACGCGTAGAAGCGTGTGAGCGGCGGCCTGGCGAATTCCCATACACACAGCCTGCACGCACGGAGTCCACGTATTAACTATTAGGGGAGGGTATTTCACCAGGCGGGTGACACAGGTGCATCGGAAGCAAATATCGGGGAGCTGTCGATTCCGGAGGTCGCGCTCATTTCCGTTCTTACCGTCGCAGCCCCGTATGTATAGAAGTTAATCAGGACAGAGGCGTAACCTTGAAGGGGTACAACTTATCTCTTATGACTACATTACAGCCCGTTCGCACGATACGGTCAAATCATCGCTTCGGTCATTTTGAAGAATGGGGTATTTTCCGAACAAAATTTTATGACGGAATATTGATGTTACGTCCCCAAAAACCATGTAACGAACATTTTTACGTTTTATTGTGAACGCGAAGTAGGTTAAAATCCCTTCTAAAGTTCAAGCATAAAATTTCGCGCCAAAGCTGTTACGTAATAAATCTTAGCGTGACGTAATAAGTCCTTCGTGGTGCTATTCTTAGAATGTGACTCTACTTTGTCATTTGCCAACATAATCTCCGCTTCGTATTGACATTGACAGATGTTTGTTTACATCATTTGATACTGTGACAGGCGTGAGACCATATGAGGTTATGTATGGCATGACACTAGTGACAGGCTGTTAAACAATGACGAGTAAAGTTGTGAAAAGTAACTAGGAAATATTCTCAGAGTAAACTGCTAATTAAATAATGATGCAAAAAATGGCTTTGGCTTTGATAACACTTATCACAGCATACTAAACAACCAGCATAATATAGAGATGCGAAAATGAGAATATCGATACCGGTACCAACTCGATATTTTCTAGCCAAATAGGCGCGTTTGGTTCGTACAGAGCATTTTGTGCAACTGATTACACCCCTCAATAATTATATAATTATTTTTGATACCGATACAAAAGTATCAATACCAGCTTGGAATGCCTCAGAAAGTATCGATGACAAAAATACTCGATATTAGTGCAGAAGTATCGAAATATCGTCAGCATCCCTATAAAAAACCCTCCAAAAGTGGGGATCCGCGTGTATTTTCCGTAATTTTGAGTTATGGTGCTGGTTGTTTACTATGCTGTGACACTTATAGTCTACAAGCATGAACTTTTATTCGATTAAAAAGTTTACATCCTCTATATGTAGAAAAACTAGACAAAATGTTAACAAGGTGACAACGTTGAATCTACACATAATTCAAATTAATATAGTCACATCCTATCTACATCCGGCATAAAAATGACTTTTGATTGGTTGATTTCTTAGGCGGGAGGTTTAAGAGACTTAAATAAGCTCTTTTCAAAGGGATGATTTTCGAACTCTATCTTTACTCCACGTGAGCAGAAAAAAATTGAGCAAACAGTGCCATCATTATAAATTAGATACAAGCAATCGATTTCACCCATTAAACAAGTAATATTACCAAGTTGGAAAATACCCCATTGTCGCAAACGGTTCATTTGTGAATACTTTTCTTGCGAGACGGGATGTAAAAATTATAGTTATTCGTCTATAATTTTGTATTGGTATCGTCGCAGGGGGCGTAGAGTACAGAAAAATTTAGACTCACCCTTTTGTAATTTCAGTATCGGGGACCCACGTGGCTGTGCGGTGAACAGCGTCTGCCTTCGATAGAGGGCAGCAGCAGACTTGTGCGCGGTTAGCGTTTGGGTGGGTGACCGAATTGCACCAGGGAGACTGGACGACTGAACAGTTTGGACTGGCTGTCGGTGTCGCCCACACGAGCGCTGAAAGGAGCATCTTGCGCGGCCGGCACTTTGGATGATCGACCGGAAGGCCTGGACGGGGGACCCCCGCGGGACCGTCCGGGATGATGATGGTTCATTCCAACTGGCAGTACATCGTTCCCCCTCTGGGAGTTATAGAACAATAGGCTTCAAAGGCTTCCGTCCTGACGGTTCTCAGAGGTAAAAAAAAGTTCTCATTTGGGGCATACCACCGATTAGTTTTGATTCGCAAATTAGCTATTCAGGTTTCGGTGACAATACGCGACCGAAATGATGAAATTGCCGTAGGCAAGGCGTATCGTAGATTCACCGTGTGAACAAGGCCGTTTGAGACTACTGTAGAATACACTATTTCCTGAACAAGATTTGGTTCAACTACTAGAACAATATAAATTAGCTGACAAAAGCGTAAATTGGAGAGATTAAGTACTCCTTGTAAACTGCAGGCTTACTGGGGATATAATACGTCTGCAGTTTACTAGTCTTTCTATTGGTCGATTTAAACCCAAAAAGCTGAATCTTGTGGCAATCCGTTTTATTTAATTTAAATGGCCGCATCGACCCAAGGGGTATTACCGGTAGAATTATTAATATTATAATTTATATTGCAAGGCCACATGATCTTAGGAAGCTTGTAAGTTTTATCGTATCACAATATGTTTCACTGATAGATGCACGTTACACACACATCGACGCCAAAAACCACTGTAAACGCATGATTGAGAGCAGCAAGGAGGAACACAACCAAAAAATTAAGAACAAGCTCGTCTCATGTCCTGTAGTTCGTCCAGAACATTCTGGTCTATAGCCACCCACATAGCACTGGATGATATGAGAATATTCTGTTCATATTCACTACGGACATTATGAATATTCTGAGAAAATTCTATGGATAATTAGAATATTTACAGAATATTCTTTAAACGTTCGAAATGGGAAAAACACGCTATATTCCTAGAATATTCCGGCGAATATTCCACAAGGATATCACATGAACAATCGTAGTAGAATACTTTTGATTATTCTAGGAACACTTTGTCTGAATTATCTCATATAGGAAACATTTTCATTGTATTATGGATACTGTTCCAAAAATAATACCACCTACTAGTGGCAGATGGTCACGAAAGTTAAGTGGTTAGACATCTCTCAGTCTGAAGATGTTTAAAATATAGTGTAAACCTGTTGCATTTAACCTCAAAATTCTACTCACATTATATAATCATATAATGAACCATACACCATAGTAGGTGACCATAATTTGGAACACTGTCGCACACTTTATAACAACTAGCAACTTTATTGTACAAAATTGGGTATAAATGCACGCGTTTCACGAATAAAACTGGTGAATCGCTAAAATGCCAACATCACATGTTTATTACAAATCCAAATCGAAGGTGAAGCACAGAACACTTGAAGCGAAGTGACAACCTGACAAGTTTGACAACTGACGAATGAACGACACTATAGTCACCATACATCACGACATAAGATGCTCTCACTTTACCGTATTGTTTTGCTGCCAATGGCTAATTCACTAATAAACTTTTGAAAATTGGACATAATACTTATTAGGTATCTTTAGGAGAATGAACGCAAAACGAATAGAACTAAATGAAAGTTTTTTTTAATTCACTGAGAAAGGTGCGAATATAAATTAATAATACCTCATATTGAATATTATTTGCCTAAATACAGAAAATAGTTCTGTTATAGTAAAGCCCAGAGATATACCATTTGTTTACAAAGTGAGGATCTCCGCAAAAAGTGCCGACAGAGAAAGGGAACGGGGTCGGACTGGGCATTCGAATTCGTTGGAGTGGGCAACAACGAAAATGGTCATTCCATCCAATAAAGTGCTCATACATTAGTTGGTTGAACAAGATGTTTGAAACTTTATTATCTGTTGATAAATATATGGTAGAGACATTTCAATATAACCGTATAAACCATATGGTAAATTATTCCTTTCTACACCCAATTTTATCGTTCGATTCGTTGTTTTAGTTGTCCCCAAATTAATTCTATAGGACTGAAAATGCAAAAATAGGGAGGCAACCGTAAGACATCATGACCATACTTTTTAGCTATGCTTTCTATGACATATTGTTTCTCAAACTGTTCAGTGTGGAGGACTTCCAATAATTCAGTTTTTTTTGTAAGTTTCTTCAAAGTACAAATCCTGTTTTATGAGAAAATCTTGTATTTCCGCCTTCGATAGCGTTGAATTCGGAATTTTGTACCTTTGTCTGGAGTGATAGCTTGCATTGTCCATTACGATGACGTTAAATGGGTTTAAATTGGGGATAAAGGTATACGCAAACCATTGCTCAAATATTCTCGAGTCCATGTTTTTGTGGTAGTCTATATTGCAGTCTTCAATTTTCTTTCCGCATAATTTGAGTGCGTTATCGACCTAGCCGTCAGATGATCCGCAGTGTAAGATAACTATAGGGATCCTTTATTTGGTGGAACGCCTTTTAGCTAACACTTCTTTGTACCGTCGGTCCATCCCTTTTTAGCGGTACATGGGTATCATACCAGGTCTCGTCAAGGTAGTACACTGGCCTCTCCTCGTTCCGGTATTGCTCTATCTTATGCCAGTAATCGTGCCGCCATCCCACTATCCTTGCACTTTCCATTATAGCCATTCATTCGTTTGTTCACAGTTCTGTACCTAAACCCAATCTTCCTAATCCATCGCTGCAATGTACTCCTTGGATGCTGTTACCCCATTCTAGCCAATTGTCTTTGGACGGATTCGATTGTGGGTAGTTCATTAATTTTGTACTTTTCGTACACAATATTCCTCAATAATTTTGTGATCGTGGGATCTAGCTCTTTTGAAACACCAGCATCAAACCTACGCTTCCTATTTTGTGGCCCCTTTCTCAAAATTTCACATACTGTTGGATATGGAACGTGTGTTAGAATTGACGTCTTTTTGATCATACTTCCCTTATTTTCATTCTCCGGATCCTTCGTTAGTTCATTATCATTAAGTACTATTTGTTTTGCATCTGCGCTAAGATGTGACATTTTGTGAGGTTTTAGTTGGTCTACCTCCACCTCCCTCTGTTCAAATTCATTATCAGTGTCCGTACTATAGTCACTACTTTCACCACCGTAATGACAAACCGCCGACGTAGCTTCACTGCTGCAGGGTAATTCACATAGCTGTGAAATCCCATTATCTTCCCAAGGCCGAAACATACTCTAGCTGTCACACTTCCGAAAAAAACGTCCGATTCAGACAGAAAAGTAACGCACAAAAGTAAAAGCAGATTGGCGTTGCTATCAATAACGGTAGCAATACCTGCCTAAACAATTTGACTACGTCCGGTCCTCTTCATCGATCGAGTCGCTAATAATCCTGGAATGTGTCGGTCTTATCATAGTTCAGTCAAAATATACATCGTGAACGTCATCCGACAGATTTACGTTCAAATACAACTTAGTGTTTCATTTTCACCATTCTAAAAGGTTACGTTTTGTTAGATAATTGGTTAAAAGCACATTCCATGAATTGGTTACGAGTACGAAAGTAAAATAGTGGTAACCATTGAATATTATCAAAACTGTATCTATTCCAAATAATGAACTGTACTAAGAGATGGTATGCAGTTTTTATATCGCGCAAAACGTACACAAATGGTATATCTCTGGGCTCTACTTTACGAATATTACTAAATGTTCTTCAGAAAATAGCTACATATCTTGTTCTTGTGAAGAGAGAAAATCTTGGGGATGTCCGCAAACAGGAAGAGGTTGAGGAGCAGAAAAATTGAAGGATGGTAACCCGAGCGATACGTATTTCTGCTAATTGGCTTCATCAGGCCCAAATGGATGTCACATGCCCACACCTAGATGAGGTCACATAACATAACATTTGGTTTCGGGTGTAACCTGAGGAGTCAAGGATGGAAAAAAACACACACACACAGCCAGAAGCCACCGACAAGAGCCAGCCAGCAGATTTGTGGCTTCGGCCAACAGATCTCCTTTTTGGGGACGACAGTTGACGTCGCCACGGAGGCCAGCTATAGCTACCTGCCGAAGGACATCTGAAGCCCCCAAAGGAAAAGTATAAAGGTTGGTAGTCGTGCGGATCACAAAATGTGAAGAGAGAAAATCTTGGGGATGTCCGCAAACAGGAAGAGGTTGAGGAGCAGAAAAATTGAAGGATGGTAACCCGAGCGATACGTATTTCTGCTAATTGGCTTCATCAGGCCCAAATGGATGTCACATGCCCACACCTAGATGAGGTCACATAACATAACATTTGGTTTCGGGTGTAACCTGAGGAGTCAAGGATGGAAAAAACACACACACACAGCCAGAAGCCACCGACAAGAGCCAGCCAGCACATTTGTGGCTTCGGCCAACAGATCTCTTTTTTGGAGACGAGCTATAGCTGGCCTCCGTGGCGACGTCAACTGTCGTCTCCAAAAAAGAGATCTGTTGGCCGAAGCCACAAATGTGCTGGCTGGCTCTTGTCGGTGGCTTCTGGCTGTGTGTGTGTGTTTTTTTCCATCCTTGACTCCTCAGGTTACACCCGAAACCAAATGTTATGTTATGTGACCTCATCTAGGTGTGGGCATGTGACATCCATTTGGGCCTGATGAAGCCAATTAGCAGAAATACGTATCGCTCGGGTTACCATCCTTCAATTTTTCTGCTCCTCAACCTCTTCCTGTTTGCGGACATCCCCAAGATTTTCTCTCTTCACATTTTGTGATCCGCACGACTACCAACCTTTATACTTTTCCTTTGGGGGCTTCAGATGTCCTTCGGCAGGTAGCTATAGCTGGCCTCCGTGGCGACGTCAACTGTCGTCTCCAAAAAAGAGATCTGTTGGCCGAAGCCACAAATGTGCTGGCTGGCTCTTGTCGGTGGCTTCTGGCTGTGTGTGTGTGTTTTTTCCATCCTTGACTCCTCAGGTTACACCCGAAACCAAATGTTATGTTATGTGACCTCATCTAGGTGTGGGCATGTGACATCCATCTGGGCCTGATGAAGCCAATTAGCAGAAATACGTATCGCTCGGGTTACCATCCTTCAATTTTTCTGCTCCTCAATCTCTTCCTGTTTGCGGACATCCCCAAGATTTTCTCTCTTCACATTTTGTGATCCGCACGACTACCAACCTTTATACTTTTCCTTTGGGGGCTTCAGATGTCCTTCGGCAGGTAGCTATAGCTGGCCTCCGTGGCGACGTCAACTGTCGTCTCCAAAAAAGAGATCTGTTGGCCGAAGCCACAAATGTGCTGGCTGGCTCTTGTCGGTGGCTTCTGGCTGTGTGTGTGTGTTTTTTTCCATCCTTGACTCCTCAGGTTACACCCGAAACCAAATGTTATGTTATGTGACCTCATCTAGGTGAGGGCATGTGACATTCATCTGGGCCTGATGAAGCCAATTAGCAGAAATACGTATCGCTCGGGTTACCATCCTTCAATTTTTCTGCTCCTCAACCTCTTCCTGTTTGCGGACATCCCCAAGATTTTCTCTCTTCACATTTTGTGATCCGCACGACTACCAACCTTTATACTTTTCCTTTGGGGGCTTCAGATGTCCTTCGGCAGGTAGCTATAGCTGGCCTCCGTGGCGACGTCAACTGTCGTCTCCAAAAAAGAGATCTGTTGGCCGAAGCCACAAATGTGCTGGCTGGCTCTTGTCGGTGGCTTCTGGCTGTGTGTGTGTGTTTTTTTCCATCCTTGACTCCTCAGGTTACACCCGAAACCAAATGTTATGTTATGTGACCTCATCTAGGTGTGGGCATGTGACATCCATTTGGGCCTGACGAAACCAATTAGCAGAAATACGTATCGCTCGGGTTACCATCCTTCAATTTTTCTGCTCCTCAACCTCTTCCTGTTTGCGGACATCCCCAAGATTTTCTCTCTTCACATTTTGTGATCCGCACGACTACCAACCTTTATCTTGTTCTTAGTAGATGATTAAAATAATATTCTATGAAGAATATTACTGGTATATTCTGTAATAATTCAGACATTAAACGAATAATCACTGATTATCCTAAGTGGCTAAAATAATAATATTCTATAAAGAATATTATTTTCATAATCTAGAATAATCAAGAGAAATAACGAATATTCTATGATTCTACTGAATATTCATGGAACATGTAGGAGATTTAAAGAATATTCATAGAATATCCAGTGCTATGTGGGCAAGGATGTTAGCCAGAATTTTTCCTATTCGTCAATACCACCCCTGGCTAGGGAAAACAAGTCCATCGCTTCCACTCCAAAAGAATAAGCAGACATTTTAGGGGGGCTTTTCGTAGAAAATTCTACTATAGACTTCCAAGGAAGTACTCCGACCACCACCATAAGCGTGAACTCGAGAATGGGAATGGACAAATTTCAACATCGAGATGTAAAAAGCATCCTCCAAAATCTAAACACGAAGAAAGCTTATGGTCCTGACCAAATTCTAGCCATTGTCCTTAAACGCTCTGCCGCTGGGCTTGCACCTATTCTTTGCAAGCCCTTAAAGCTATCACATCAGCGAGGCGTGTTTCCCACTACATGGAAGATTGGGTGCATACAACTTAAGAAAGGCAAAAAAACCGATCCCATCAGTTATAGACCTGCGGCTCTTCTCAGCATCATGTCTAAGATTATGGAGAGTGTCATTAACACACAGCTCCTGAAATACCTGGACCACAATAACGTCATAAATGATCGCTAGATGAGCTACTGGGTCTGTGCCAGTGGCTGAATAGCTTTTTTACGTTAGGTTTATTTCACTAACCTTTCTGGAATTTATGAAGCATGAATTGGTCTACTGAAATCTACTGATTCATTAACTAGATACATATTTACTGAAGAGGTGAAAATTGAACTGGCAACCCTGATACCTCGCCCACATTAATTTCTAGCACACATTTCTCGAAAAACATTCCTGGCCAACATGCCTTGCTTTGTACAACCTGACAAGTGTAGCAAGAGACTTGGGAACCTTGCCGCTGTCTCACACGGACACGTTATTTCATATCCTCTCGTCTCTTGCTATCCTTGTCTATTCCATATTTCTCACGGCTCTTGTTACGCTTGTCAGGATGTACCTACAAAAACATCGCTCCGCTAAGCCATTTCCACCAGAGCTGTGCTGAGCGAGGCGAGGTAATTCAAGCATTTCTACTGGTACGTTAAAAACACATTCCTCGAAACACATCTTCGCACATCCCTGATGGAAACTCAGCCTTAGTTGTAGTTTGCGAACAAACGTTTTTTTTCTTTGCTGTTTTCGATATGCATTTAAGTCTTCATCATGTATTATCTCATAAATTACAGCATTTTAATTGAAAGATCAGCTTATCTGTCAAAAGCTTCCGTCCTAAAAAGATTCCTTGAAAAACACAACGCAACAACAAATATGGCAAGAATATAAAAAAAACTGTAAAAACACAAATAAAAGTCCTCAATTTTACACGGTGGTATACGGAAAACAAGTTTGTCCAATATCAGCTGATCAAGACGATTGAGGTTATGGTCGCGGAATTGCTGTATTAATCTCCAACCGCGTTCGATCCAAATCTCACTCGTTCGGGCTGACAGAGACTTTTTTTTTAATTGGCACTAGGAGTTTATCCCATTAGCCAGAAACAAAATATAAATCTAATGTAATGTGTAAATGATTTTAGCTTTCCAGCGTAAACCTAACTAATCTGTACAAAGCTGAGAAACCTACAGAAGACAACCATTAGGACAAACCTAAAATAGGTAGGATATGGGATCGTGTTGGACAGGTTCACAAATTCTTCTCGCCTAAGGGCCCTTTAAGGCATACACACTTGACACAAACAACAATTAGGCCACGGTTAGGATAGGTTTTATTATGCACATGGGATAGATACAGAAGAGAGCTAAAAACGACAACTATATTTTCAAACCTGTATTTTTCAAAAATATTATCACGCACGAAATTACAGCTGGTTTGTGTACAGAGAAAATGTGTGTGTGCTGTATTCAGAGGAGCAGATAAGCCGCAATTAACTAAACTGTAGTAAAGTTGATTGCAGTGAACAATGGTTTTAGAACAGCCAAAAAATACATGATCAATATCTCCTTCCACACCACAGTGTTCACACAGCGATGATGGAATCACACCCAGCCTTGCTAAATGTGCTGGAAAGGCGCCATGTCCAATTTTTGCCCGAATTATTGAAGAAATATACTTCCTGGATATCTTGAAGATATTGTGCCAGTACGTACGGGGTAATTCTGGATGGATACGGGTAGGTCTTGTGGAGTTTGTAATAGCATTTTCTTTCCATTCGCTAGACCATCTATCGTATAGTTTTTCTTTCAGTACAATATAACTGTCATGTAAGCCAAGTGAACTATGTGTTTCATCACCAGAAATGATAGCATTTTTCGCTAGTGCAATTTTTGGTAAAACAATGCAGAACATACGAAAGAGTCGTAAAGCTCGTTTCTTTCTACTATGGACGTTATGGTGCAAAAAATTTGATTGCTTGTCCAAGTTTTCATAATCGAACTATTTTTGATGAGAATTTAATGGCAATAGAGATAAAGCAGACTGAATTAATTTTCAATAATCCACTCTACGTTGGTATGTGTATTTTTGATATTTCTAAGAAGGTTATGTATTACTTTCAATACGACTACATGCTCAAAAGGTTCCAAAACAATGAATGCAAACTAATGTATTACGATACAGATTCATTCTTTTATCAAATTACTTGTGATGACGTTTATCAAGAAGTAATTAAGCAAGGTATTGAGAGCTTTGACACGTCTGATTATCCAGTTGATAACGTATACAACATACCCTTGGTCAATCAAAATGTTCCGGGTCTAATGGAAGACGAAGCTAACGGACAAATTATCAGTCATATTGTAGGGTTGAGATCAAAGATGTACGCTTATAAAGTGTGAAACGGGAAAGTAGTTAAAAAATCTAAGGGTATCAAATACAAAGTGGTAAAAAGTAAAACAACATTTGAGGATTATGTCAACTGTTTAAAAGAGTACAAAGAAAAATCCACTAAACAGCGTTCTATAGTATCTTATGCACATGAAGTTTTCAGTGTAGTGCATCTACTTTTATGTATTGCGGAGTGTGCTTTTATCCTCAATCTAAATTCGTACCGGGGCGCTCACTCCAGTTGAGCTACAATCGCCATACCAACTCAACCTCAAAGGCCTCGACTAGATACGCGAAATCACCACACAAAATAATAGTTATCATATATAATTCCATATATATTGTTGCTCTTAAAAAGATTTCAAAATTAACACTTGAGTTCCGTTGTGACGAGTTCCATTCAGACGCCATTCAAGTGTACAAATACAATATAATAACTGTGCTTGTCAACCATTCCTTCGGCAAATAAGGCTTAGGACGCGATAAAAACCGTGGGAAATGGATTTTGGTCTGAAGATACACTGTACAGGTAGTCTAACTCGGTACAGAATAAATATCCTGGAGCAGGAGATACCAGTGTTAGATGCAACCGCATGTGTGAATAAGCTAAGGGTTTACCTTCAAACAGCTTTATCTTTCTATCATTTCGTGGTTCACTGAGGATTTTTTTCAGTATTTTGTAGTAGAGAGTCGTAAAAAACAGAGCCAAGTATAATGCTCCCATCATTCTCAGGCACCATATTTACACACACAGACGAAGTCTGTGGAGTGAGCTACCTGGGAATGTAATTCCCGACGGCTACAATCTGTAGCGCTTCAAATCTAACGTGCACCGACAATTATCCTCCAATACTTTGGTTCACAGCAAAATCGGAAAAATGAGGGGTACCGGCCGGATTTGAACCAGCGTCTCCGGCATTCTAGGCCAGCGCGTTACCAACTGTGCCACGGTATTCCGCACCACAGCCGATACACCGACACCCACAACTCTCCCGTATCCTCCTGCGAACCATGTATTTCAGTCATCCAGAGACATCTAGTCGGCAGTTGGGTGAGTGTGAATCTCTCACCGCTGTTTGCACGACAGCTCTCTATGTTGCTGAAAACTACGACTGCTTAGTCGGCCAGGATTTCATGGGATGAAAGGTGCTTGCTTATTCCGCAAGATGGAGATGATTCCAATCTTTTGGTTCACAGAAAAGTCAGAAAAATGAAGGGTACCGGCTGGATTCGAACCAGCGTCTCCGGCATTTTAGGCCAGCGCGTTAGCTGTCGTGCAAATAATGGTGAGAGATTCACACTCACCCAACTGCCGAGTAGACGTCTCTGGATGACTGAAATACATGGTTCGCAGGAGGATACGGGGAAGTGGTGGGTATCGGTGGACACACCAGGTTGTAGGCGCTGTGTATCGGCTGTGGTGCGGAGTACCGTGGCACAGTTGGTAACGCGCTGGCCTAAAATGTCGGAGACGCTAGTTCGAATCCAGCCGGTACCCTTCATTTCTCCGATTTTTCTGTGAACCAAATGATTGAAACCATCTCCATCTGGCGGAGTAAGCAAGCACCTTTCATCCGACAATTATTCTCTCGCAGCGCTTCTACAGCGCTATAGGCTTCCAGCCTTTGTGGGAGGTCGACCATAAAAAGAGCGGAATGTAGTGTGTAGAGCTAGCATAAAGTTCTTCCGTTTCGAAAGAATTTATGAATTTAGTGGTATATTTTTGAGTTTTTTAATGTTCTTTTACATCGGTATTTTATGTTTTTTACATCTGGGTCACGGTATCGACTGCTCTGGTTATTAGTCTCGTGTTTTGTGTAGGTTTTGTTACTGTTTCCTGGCGCCAGTCTTGGAGCAGCACTGTTAATTAGAAGCCAACAGTGAAGGCTCAGGTGGGGATTCTCGCTGAGCTTTTTTTATGGATATTTATTTTTGATTAACAAAACCAGAAATAAATTTCCGCCTCTAACCACTTGTATTTTATTATTCATTTTATTAATTTAATATAGGATGTGTGGACGGACGACAGCTGCTTTCCTATTAGAGATAGAAAAAAATGTCTCAAATAAAGAATAAAGAGGGTAATAAAAACTGTGTTTCAAAAATATTTACCATTATACAGGGCGCCCAATAAATGTGTGACTCATGATTGCTACATTTTTTTAAATAGAAGCCCCTAAATACTATTGCATATTTGGATTCCTTGATCATTTCTGGAGTCACTTTATTTATACGTGATACTTAAAACGAACCGTTTAGGCGCCAATTACCATTTTTTATATAAGAGATGTTAGAGCAATTTGAATATCACAGCGTCTGTAAAACTTTGAAGGCTGTGACTTTGCGGCGTGACTAAGCATGAAATGTGTCAGCTTAGGTAGTACCGTCAGATTTGAATTATTTTTGGGCTTGGTGAAATTTGTAGGTTAATTAAGAAAACTTCAATCACAGCCAACTTGATTTTTTCAAATGGGAATGCCTATTTTTTGTACGGTTAAATGTAAAATTTGATAGCCTATATAGCTCAATACCAAGCACCAAGCTCCAAAATAACTCAAATTTGACGGTACTACCTAAGCTGACACATTTCATGCTTAGTCACACCGCAAAGTCTTCTAAGTTTATAGACGCTGCGATATTCAAATTTTTTCTAACATTTACTTCTATCAAAAATGGTGATTTGCGCTCAAACGGTTCGATTTAGTTATCATGTATAACCCACAAACCAGTCCTTTCTATCTCAAATAGGGAAAAAGCTATCGTCCACCCACACATCTTTGATACACCCTGTATGGATACGGATTAAATTTATTTATTTATTTATTACTCATTCTCGTTTTGCTGAAGTTTCATCCTTCGTGGCATCTTTCATTGTGGGTGTGGTATCCTGGTTCAGTGGCGCCGGTTCCTGCTGACGTGACCGTTCCATGATTTTGCGCGCATCATGCTGTGTAGCACTAATCTTTAAACAGTGACCATGCATATAAAGTGTTTACGAAGTCACTTGGAACAGCAAAAAATGCTTGAGCGGCATCTCCTTTGTGAAACGCGGCAGCACCGACACTCGGTTTATCGTCGGTGCGCGGCAGGTATACAGGGTCCCGGGGGCGTTTCACAAAGGAGAAGCCGCCCAAGCATTTTTTGCTGTTCCAAGTGACTTCGTAAACACTATACCCGCAGCCATGAGTGTTATAAATGAGAATATTTGTTCGTAATATTAATACAGAAAGGCATACCCCACAAGCACAAGCTAGGTTCTTCACAAGGGACATACAGGTGAAAGAATTAGTATCAAGCGTGGTGTGAAGCAGGGATACGTGTACTTCCGCCTTTGCTATTTAACATAGTACTAGACTGCTTAATGAGAAAGGTATGTAATGGCCGAGGAGGCATTAGATGGAGACTGATGGGCAGCCTTCAAGATCTGGATTACGCAGATGACATCTGCCTAATATCGCACAATATCCAAGACACGAAAAGAAAGCTTAAAACAGAGGCAGCATAAATGAGACTAGGAGTAAATGTGAAGAAGACCAAAGAAATGCGGATTAATATAGTCAACCAAGAACCTCTTCTGCTCTACGACGAAGTGATAGAAAGAGTTGACTACTTTGAATATCTAGGCAGCATAGTTAATAACAGGAGGGACAGATCAAGTATTCAGCAGCGTCTACTAAAAGCAAGAAGAGCATTTGGCTCCCTTAAAAAAGTCTGGACATATACCACGTACTCAATCAGAACTAAGTTACGCATTTTCAATAGCAACGTGAAATCAGTGTTATTGTATGAATGCGAAACATGGAAAAGCACAAAAGCCAATGAGCAAAAACTCCAGGTTTTCATTAATAGATGTCTAAGGAGGGTCCTACGGATTTTTTGTCCAAGAACAATCTCGAACGAGGACTTGTGGAAAATATCAGGGTTGAAGAAAGTAGGGACGGAAATCAGACAGAGAAAGTGGAATTGGATAGGCCACATTCTGCGAAGAGAAACGGAAGAATCTGTAGCTAGAACGGCGTTAGACTGGAACCCCCAGGGTAGCAGACACGTAGGAAGACCAAGGGTGACCTGGTTAGAAGAAGACCTGGAAGAACGGTTACAGATGAGGCAAGAAAAATGGGCAAGACATGGAGAAAGATAAAAGCGCTTGCAAAGAATAGATCAGACTGGCGTCAGTTTGGAGAGGCCCTATGTTCCTTAATGGAATGATGGATTAATATCAGCAGTGACTAATCCATGGCACGTCTTTATTAACTGAAGGGCGGCTTCTAAAATTTTATAACTGAGTTCGTAAAATCAATGTTTATTAAAACGATCCACAACATTAATTTTTTATTTTTCGTGTTCTTTGGAGCAATGACAACAAAATATTTATTATACATATAGGTTAATAATCGCTAAGCGTTAATCCATTGAATATTTGCATCGCACTGATGGATAGTAATCTGCTGCTATGGAAGTAATAATTGGAATTACCCCCCTGGATATTTACATCAAAGAGGTTGCGTTACTGCTCACTAACTACTTACTAACAATACGTTAGTCAATGGTTACTGTCAATGCTACGACTTCGCATGATTGATATTAATCCCGACCTAGGTATGGGACGACTGAAGCAGCTGGTATGGCGGGAAGCATTAAAGGCACTACCCATGCTACAAGCAACCAGCGACTCAATTAAACCAACATTCGTTTTTAAGAAACCCTACAAAATAGAAATAAAACAGAATGGTGAACCAAATGTGACAAATGCGATTTGCATATGCACAGACGGCTCCAAAACAAGGCAAGGCACTGGGTGTGGTGTGTACTCCAGGTTTCTAAACCTAAAAATAAAGTGAGCTATGTGCAAAAATGTCACTGTCGTTGAAACGGAACTGTAATAATCTGCACTGACAGCAGACAAGCACTTCTAACCACTTCTAACAATGGGAATCCCACCAATCTTTAGCCCATGCTTCAGGAAACAACAGTATTATCCTGTTAGGCTGCTGACCTAAGAATTTCAGTACCATGTGACCTTTCTGGAATGTTGACAACCACAATTGCGGAAATAGCCAAAAAAAACTCCCATGCCCAAATGGTACAACGATGGGAAGAACGACAAGGAAACCCTTCCAGCTTTTTGCATGGCAATATCCGAGAATCACTTGACCAGGTCAAATCGCCTCATATTAGGATTCCTGACTGGCCATTGTCAACTCAGGAAATGACACACCTATAAGTGGAATGTGCGAAATCGACAACGAAACTGTGGAACACGCACAGAAAAAAACACTGTT
Source organism: Callosobruchus maculatus (assembly GCA_951848785.1). Classification (NCBI taxonomy): domain Eukaryota; kingdom Metazoa; phylum Arthropoda; class Insecta; order Coleoptera; family Chrysomelidae; genus Callosobruchus; species Callosobruchus maculatus. Next base: position 4,183,955 of record CATOUR010000296.1, read on the forward strand.
GCGTTTCCAACTAATTGTTAGTATTTGGATGTTCTTCCATCGCTTTAAATATATTCACAGTTGTTTCAAATCCATGTCATTGAAAGAATTCAATCCTTATATTCGAAGTAATCACAGGTACGCCAATAAATTCAAAATAATTTTATATTCGTTCTAACGCTATGTATAACCCTTCTAATACCAGTACTTATATATAATGCAATCAAAACATCCCTCTGTTTTCGAAATTTAACCTATGTTTCATTTAAGCAAAGCATACAATCTATTAGATGTACAAAATTATTACTGCAATAGCAGTTCGTGATAATTCATCTGATAAAAAATAATTTTGTTTCAAAAGGTAACTATTACACGAACAATAACCCATGCTATCTATGCTGTTAAAGAAATTGGTAAGTAGTATTCGTAACAACAACATCATACGAGTATATCGAATTCAAAGGCCCTTGTTTTTCGCTGAACTATACTCAGTATTCGGCGGGACTGATGTCCCGATTCAATGAACGTAAAAAGAAAAAACAGGGGGATCATCTTAGTGTTAATATCGGCGCCAACCCGCCAACATGGACGAGGTTGTTTCGTTGTGTTGTTCCGGTGTTAGCCGTGTTGTGTCATCTCATGTTTTTGCTTTTTGCATCAGCAATTGTGTGTCATATGAGAGTGCCCAGACTTATCTTCTATTAGACAGTTTACGTTTGGAGAGTCTTGACCGACACCTACCCACATAAGGGAGATGTCTCCTACAGACTTGTCCACCTTCCTAAAATTGACAAGATGGACGATGACCTGAGGAAACGACTCCCTGGGACGCTGCGCACTGGGCCCGTTGTGGCCTAGGTGCAGTGTGCAAACAGCTTGACAATGGGATGCTATTCTCTTACTTAATTCGTGGAAACTAGGTCAAACATTAAACTCTTTATCAAAACATGTATCGTATAAATTATGTTCAATCAACCCATGTTCTCACAATAAAGGCGAGCAAGGTGAAATCCCGAAGAGGAGTCCGTCGCGCCCTTCAAGTGTCCCGTTACCCGCCCTAATGAATCTCAAAGCAGCCCTGAGAATGGGAAGGCAGTGAAGATGCCAAGGGTCCACCCCACCCCCAGAATGATTGATAAAAGCTGAGGCTGAGATCGAGTGGCACAACAGGTGTTTCCTTTCTCTTTTCTACATCGTGCGTAAAAGATGCGTCTAAATCAAAATCTAACAATGTACCAGCCAGGACCGTAATCGTTGACTGAAGACGAGCCTACAATTTTTTTATTCCTCGTAGCAGGAATTTAAGAGAATAGGATCTTCGAATATTTAATTTTGACTGTAGTTAAACTGCCGTTCAACGGCAGCCTACTAAAATGCCGTTAACAGATGTGACGTTATTGAAGTGACGTATATGGCGGCTTTATATTCGCCATGATTAAACGGCCATCAAACGGTGGCCGCTGACATGCTGCTAATAGCATAATAATTATTCGATTTCTTGTAAAAATCGCTATATTTCATTATCGGTTATATTGTTTTTGACTTGTGTGCATTATAGTTTCTACAGGTGTTTGAAGAATGGTACCACTACCATGGATTATAACATGTACCCTTAGTTAAATTACTTTGGTAGTGTTTCATAACGGTAGTGGTACAGTCCTTCAAATACCTGTAGCTCTTGAATTCATCACTCTAGACCCCTCGTTTGTTGGAATTGTTTTATCGGAAGGAACACAAGAAGTTACAAATATACAGGGTGTCCCATTAAACATTTTGAATCGGACGTCACGTGACCAAAAACAAATACCTACCTCATTGGGTGACACAATAATAAGAAAAGATACTATATTTGCTCCTATTTATACCCCAAAATTATAATTCCCTACTACTGCCCAATTCCGATATATTGCTTGTCTTAATCGTCGTGGGACACCCTGTATAAAATAATATACAGGGTGTTTCGTTTAGAAAAATATATGTTTGCAACTCCACGTAGTTATGAAGCACCCTGTATACAATACAAAAATGTATTTATTCAGTATACGCATATAAATACATTGGACAGCCACATAAGGGTCACAGCCCTTGTTTGTGGAAAAAAAAACATGATTATGACAGAAAAATAATAGAGAACAAAAAGTATAAATACTGATACGAACTAGTACAGCACCACTGAACCCATATACACTATAAATATACCATACATTCAATATACAATTATATGAACAAAACATCTAAAGAAACATACTCACATTGATCTCATCAGGAGCACTCTAGTGCCAAACTAAAAGCATTGCTTGTCTTGTTAACATTGTAACCTGATGTCTGACGAAACCAATGTGAGACTGCTATCTCAGATTTAATAATTACGAAAAAATATAATAAGCTGAACCTGAACCAACGAACATAAGCTCATGACCTAATATTACAAATCGCACAGTATATGGCTAATGACCATTTGGTCGATACCTCAAATGAACAAAAAAGCTCAATACAATCGAAATATTTTCTGAACAAGGAGCAAATCCTTTTTCGCTATCTACTAGAGCAGTAGAGTTACGGACCGATCCAGTACTAAAAACTCACCCTGTATGTTTCACGGTTATTTCTTTTTTTTTTTCAACAAACACATTTCGGTCCTGGCTACGACCCTGTGTACTGAAAGAAAGATGTAGTATTCATACCATGGAGCGGGTGGTAATTATAGATATTTTTTTAAATATGCAATGTCCAAGGCCGTTCTCAGGGTTGGTTGGTGGTAGAGAAGCGAGGAAAATGTATCAGTGAGAGTGGGCAGAACAAGGGAAGTCCAGGTAGAAATAGGAACAGCCTATTAACTTTCATTCATGAATGACGTATCATCATTGTTGGTCAGGTCGTTTTGGTAGTGGCACCAACGTATTTGTTCTCACTGGGTGACTGGGTGTATTAGGGTTGAGAAACTCAAAGAAGGCATAAATTAGGACAATGGCAATAAAGCTGAAACTTTTTTCAACAACAAAGTCTTGAATCTTGAAATTACAAAGAATATTGATCAGTAATATGCAAACACAGCATATTAACTTCACAGTCAATGCTCTACGCTGCAAATAAATTGGAAAAACATCCATGAGAAGGTGTTAGTTCTAGGATTGGTTCCAGCCAACAAAGGCTACCTTTGCAGTAGAGTCACTTAATGTAATGCTCTACTGATACCGATACTGACCATCATTACCTAACCAATGCAGCGTTGCACACAGCATAACTCTTTCAGGTGCCTTACTCCTTTTGGTCTGTCTAGCGATCTCAGTCTGTGCTCAATTATCTTCAAGAAGTGATTCCATTTTTATAGAACTCATTCTAAATCTTTCATTGAATCATATTTTCAGATTTACATTTATTCTATACAAAAATATCATCTGTCCTCTTCATGCGAATGTTCGACGTCTTGTGTCCTGACGCAGTTCCATATTGACATTTATACAGGGTTGGGATAAAGTATGGAACCAAGCAAATAACTCTGGAACGGAAAGAGTGATCTTGCTGAAAATTTGCAGGCATAGTGGGTTTAGCATTAGTTTCTGTAAAAACGGGAAAGATAAAGCTTCTTTATCATTTCAGGTGTTTAAAATGCCGGTCATTCAAAATCGGTTTTGGCGATCGCGTGAGAACTCACAAAGAAGTGTGTCAACTTATAATGATTTACGTCCCGACAGGGGTCCTATAACACGTTTGACGGTGACTAAAGAAAAAAAATACAAAAAAAAATTACCTCAAACGGGAGGACCGCAGACCGCCATGGACGAATTTGTGAGACTAATTTTTTTAGGAAACAAATACTAAACTCACTATGGACGTATTCGGGAAAAAAAGATGAATTAAAATCTGCAAAAATATACAGGGTGTCCCATTTAAATTGAAAAAGTTGAAGGTACTTCCGGTTAAACCGGAAGTACATTAATAGCTAACATAATGTCTTCGGATGCATTAGACGTCACTACACTTGCCTGCAAATTTTCAGCAATATCACTCTTTCCGTTTCAAAGTTATTTGCTTGGTTCCATACTTTATCCCAACCCTGTATATAACTTAAGGGTCTAGAGGGTATAGCGCGCGAAATTGAGAACCCAAGAAAAGACGTATTTCCGTGTTAGCGAGAAGGCGTGGCCGCCTGTTCCCTTTATCCAGTGTGTGTCTAAGATGAGGGGATATAAGTCCAAAAATCCAAAGGTAAGGTCAAAAGGTCCAAAGGTCACCACAACACAGTGATGATTCAGAAAGCAAATTGAAGAAGAAAGCCTGCGCTTTGTCACTGTTTTGGCCTTTTTTAAATATCGTATTTGGTTGTTAAATTATTGGCATTTGAAAAATGTATAATTTTCCATTCCGAGTTGTTTTTGCACACTAAAAAACTTTTTTGAAAAAGTTGTTCTGAGATGTCATTCACTAAGGTCTCAGCGATCACGTTCTGAAATACTGTGTATGTAGTTTGAAAAACAAGTAAGGTCTGTTCGAAATGGAAATCCATATTTTAACACGGCAAATACATATGTATAACTAAATGTAAACAGTCGAAGGAAATAGGAGTTATGATAGTGATAATATCACACGATAAAAGTCTCCGTGCTATTAGTAAGGTTAAAACTTAAAATAGTTTTAAAGTGTGTATACTGTGATATTGATATGAGCTGATGTGTAAAATTGTACTAGTGAATAAGTAAATATTTACGGATGGTTCCTACTAAACTTGTGCCTTATTTTCGAGAAACACTTGTAACTTAAATAAATTACAAGATGTCGCAAAACAGGCTCCTAAAGTGTAACATTAAGAGCTATCCCAGCGTCACAATCTTACGAAGCTATGCCACATTAGCTAATTGGACATGGACACCACTTAAACTGAACTGCTACCTCTCCCCCTATTCGTAGTAAGTGATTACAAATTAATAGTAACAAGTAAGGCAAAATACAGCTACGAATATACCAGACAATGTATACGAATTTGAAAGCAAACATAAAGAGTCTGGGGTGAGCAATTAACAGTTATTTACCTTTTCTTCTTCGTCTCGGCTTGTGTAGGTAAGAAACAGTACTTTATGTAGGTAGCAAAAAAGAGGAGACCTGTGCCTCCAGGAAGTGCATCTCTTGTGAAAATGGTTTGCAGTACTCTTTTATTACAAAAATTGTTGCAGGGGCGATAACTGTTTATGGTATTATCCTCTTAAAGGATATGCGTTTCGTGCACCGTTATAAAATATACGTGTGAACTGCAGAAAAATGATTGTGGTTTTTGTATCCCAATTTTTTTTGTCCGAAGAGAACCGCGTGTATTTATAGAGCAGGGTTCCAGGAAGACGGAAGTAGAAACTACCTGTAGAGTGAACATCCGTTTATAAAACAAATAAGATTCTCAGACGGTTTTATGACGATATTATGAAAGGCGTTTAAGATTTATTAAATCGGTATCAGTACGTCGCCTTCCTTACGGAAGGGCTTGTCTCATTTTTAGTGGTCTTGTTAGATTTTTTACATGTCAGAATTGAGAAGGATATGTCATAACTTCGAGACCATCCATATTTGAGATACGCCGTTGAGAGAGTAGCTGCATGTTACTGCTACCCAATGGTTTCACTCTAATTTTTTGAGATAAGCCCTTTTGAAAGTAAGATGACGAGTAGTAGTAGTTAACTTTATTGAAATATAGTAAAAGTTACATTCCAAATGGAGGAGTTCAGCATCATCAAATCACTGGAATTTGGCTTACGTGTCTTCGATCCAACCTTACCTATCCTAAACTAATCCTAGCAAAGAAAAGAACAAACCAATTATTAGAAAATAGACCACATGTTTTGTCTTGCTTTTCTTGATTGTGAGCTATACAGATTAATAGCAGATCATATTTAAAAGTGTGAATTTATCTATTAACTATTTACATGTCTTCTTAGAAGACGTTACAGATAAGCGTCTAATACTTTGTGGTACTTGGTTGTATAACTTATAAAATGCAATACGTGAAGACACATAGCACTGGATGATATGAGAATATTCTGTTCACACTCACTACAGACATTATGAATATTCTGAGAAAATTCCCTGGATAATTAGTATACAGGGTGAGTTTTTAGTAGCGGCTCGGTCTCGATAACTCCACTACTGTAGAAGATAGCGAAAAAAATTGTATATAAAAATTGTAGCCACGGATATGCTCCTTGCTCAGAAAATATTTTGATTTATACAGAGTGATCCATAACAACGTGGTGATGCAAACGTGCATTTTTTTAAATGAGACACCCTATATATTATTCCATATTCAAATTCTACTAATGATTTCCGTTCTTCCAATATAGGGCATTGTTACATTATAATACAGGGTGTTTCAAAAGTTATGACCATTTTCGTATCCAAATCACGGTCTAATGAACGTAGTGTATATCAAAAAGTAATTAATCAAAAATTATTTTTTTTACATGAGAAGATTAGAAATATCCTCTAGTTTTAAAATACGTTATAAAAAAATCCCGCGACGCATATTCGTATACAGGGTGATGTAGAAAGCAAAATCTAGATTTCCTCCCTTTTTTTAAATGTAACCACCAATATTTTATTATACCAAAGAATTGCTTTTAATATGCTCTTTCATCTTTGTATAGCACTTACTATGGCTGCATTCATTAGTTTTTGAGATTTTCTACAAATTTTAAATATACCTCCTATTTCTTCAATAAAATTTATTTATTTTGAGAAAATACTACCAGATTTTGTTTTTGCTTAACAAACAACTAAAATATAAGGCGATAATAATACATACATTAAGTCAAAACACTGAACTAACGAGATAATATAGGTCAAGTGTGCTGAGGAAACAATTTTATAGACGTCACGCATAATTATCAAGCAGATTATCAGGTAGGCTATGAAATATGAAACGACACAGTCCAAATAAAACGATTCTTCAATCTTTCAAACGCATTAGTTTTAGAGTGCCTCCGTTCTGGATATTGCTATTCATAGTTGATATATTCTAGAGGCAAGTAGACAATTTCTCAAAGATTCTCCTAAATACCCTCAATGGAAAAATTAATTTTCAAAGCTAGTTTTTCACACAGTACGGAATTGTTGAGTAGGTTATGAAAACTGTCAATTTTTCAAAGCCTACCTGACAAAATTACTTGATAATTATACATGACGCCTACAAAATTGTTTCCTCAGCATACTTGACTTTATTATCTCGATGATTTAGGGTTTTGACTTCATCAAATACTATCAAGACGTTATAATTTAGTTGTTCGATAAATAAAAAACAAATCAGATAGTAATTTCTCAAAATAAATGAATTTCAGTTCACAAATAGAGGCTATATTTTAAATTTACCGAAAAATCGAAATATCTCGGAAACTGATGGACGTAGGTACAACAAGTGCTATACAAAGATGAAAGAGCATATTAAAAGCAATTCTTTGGGATAATAAAAAATTGGGGTTACATTTGAAAAAAAAGAGAAAATTTAGATTTTGCATTTTACATCACCCTGTATACGAATATGCATCTCGGGCTTCTTTTATAGCCGATTTTAAAACTATAGGATATTTTTAATCTTATCATGTAAAAAAAATAATTTTTGATTCATTACTTTTTGATATACAGTACATTCATTTGTCCGCCATTTGGATATAAAAATGGTCATAAATAACTTTTGAAACACCCTGTATAATGTAACAATGCCCTATAATGGAAGAACGGAAATCATTAGTAGAATTTGAATATGGAATAATATATAGGGTGTCTCATCTAAAAAAATGCATGTTTGCATCACTACGTAGTTATGGATCACCCTGTATAAATCTAAATATTTTCTGAGCAAGGAGCATATCCGTGGCTACAACTTTTATATACAACTTTTTTCGCTATCTTCTACAGTAGCGGACTTATCGACCGAGCCGGTACTAAAAACTCAGCCTGTATATAGAGAATATTCTTTAAAGGTTCGAAATGGGGAAAACACGCTATATTTCTAGAATATTCTAGTATTCCGCACGGACATTAGATGAGAAAATGGAGTCAAGTTGATTGACTCAGTACTTTCCCCATTGCATGAAGCTATAGTCTGAGATCACCCTGCAACCAAATCATCGCCCGCCAGCCCTCAAAAAAAAAACATGCAACACAAAAACTCATTGTGAAATACTGATCACTCTCGCTTCAACTTCAAAAATAGTGTTTTATGTGCCTGGGGGCGAGTGATCAACACCCTGAAATAAATTGGATTTTTTCATTGAAGGCAAATAGGGCATGTCTTTCTCGCTTTGTGAACCACCACAGTACAAGTATTTATGAATATACATTTGTTTTCGGAGCGACCTACCTCCGTTTTGTCATTCCACTGCCAGTGGACGTATTTTTGGGATACTAAATCACTGCGTTTATCAGGCACGTATTTAGGGGTATCCGGACCCCCCAAAAAACGTTTTACAGGGTCTAATTAAATAAGTGCGAAACATTTCAGGGGGTGATTCCTCGTCGAAAAAAGGATGGGATCTTTCATATAAACAAACTTCGTTGGAACATTCCTTGTTAAGATACAGCCCTTTAAAGGGGTACATAAAATTTGTTTAACAATTTTTTTCACAAGCACTAAACAAGTAGAGTGTATGACATAATCCGGCCCCTGTCCATCAAACCAGTGGTAAAAATAATCTCGAAAATTAACTAAATTAGAAAATCAGTCAAACGCCATTGCACTCTCAACTTTTAGGTATTGCGATTACGAAAATTTTCGAACTTAGGTATATGTAAGTCTGTAGTTTCAACCTAATTGAGGCATTTCTGTGAATAGAGGAAAGAGTACAATAAGCTATGCTAAACTTGGCTGTTAATCACTAGTTGTTTATTTTATATGAAATCTGAGCTTTGTCTGAAGAAGCCGACCAAGTTTCAGCTGTATACTCCATGGAATAGTGAGCAGGTAGGAAGGGTCGTGTTTAATATAATCGGTAACGGTTCATTTCCCTTAATTTATTACTCTGCAAGATATATCCACAAGCACAGCTGTTTATAGTCACAGATGAATATTCATTTCGAAAACCATGAAGAATCAACCTGAGAACATATTTTGATACCGCGAAGGAAGGAAGATAAATATAAAGATAAAGATAAATACCTTCCTGTAGGATGATCTTAAACCAAGAATACACAGCTATGAGTTGAGTAAGTATTTTCAAATGGGGGTAAGAATAACAAAATCCTATTTTAAAGGAATACAATAATAATGTCATGACTGCTCAATATCCAGTAAGCAACAGTGACCTCGCATCACATCTACACTATTTGATAAAAGCAGTGAAACAACACAAACAACAACTCAGAGGGCAAATACCTCTACCGGCATTGAATTGCACTATTGGCCCTAGTGCTTCCTTTGGAGAAACATGCATGAAGAAAATTATTTCTACCTTACTCAAAGCTCTATGATATCACAATCCTTATTTGATGTCCCTAGTCCACGTCAGCGCTGTTTTGATCTTTCATGTCCCATCGGACGGACAGACAGAAGCCCAGATTAAGGTACTTTTGCTTTATTGGTACTTGATCAGCAAAACAACATATTTGTTTTCGGGTGGTGTAGATAGGGCACCTTTAGCAGAATTATACAGGGTGAAACTAAATAAGTCTAAAACATTTAAGGGGGTGATTCCTCATCGATAAAAAAGATAGGATCTTTCTTCTAAAGAAACCTCATTGGAGCATCCCTTGTTAAGATAGGTACATAAAAATTGTTTAACAATTTTTTTCACAAGCACTAAAAAAGTTACAATATTGAAATTAACCTGACATTTTCTACTACCAAAAAGACACATAGCCAGTCATTTATTTGGTTTACCCCAAGGGGTGGAAAACGCAACCCCTAAAATTTATTCCCAATGCAACTTTTTGTCTTATTATATTCTCATAACGGTAGCTAGTTTGCTTACGTTCCGCCCAGGCCTACCACCGTACATGCCTCCTACTGTACCCTGCACCTGATGAATTTTTGGGAGGACCGCGCCAACCCCGGGTGCACGGTGTGCACCGCACACGGGCGGCAAGCCTAAAAGGGCGGCGGCGCGGCGCCCATGATATTTCGTTCGTCTGGATAAGTCTGTCTTTTTTAGACTCCATTATTTTGTGATCAGCTCAGTCCTGGATGTCCCGATCGAGACGCCTGTTACTGTTAAGTGACGCCTCACATATTTAAAAATGATTTATTTCATACATTCTCCAATATATCGATTGCTCTTAGAATCCTTTTAACACTTCCAATATCAGTTGCAAGCGGAGAAAGATTATTCTAAAGCTAAAGCTCCTTAAAAATTACTTAAGATTTTCGATGAACTAGGAAAGACTCAATAATTTGGCATTAATTTTCACTGCATCTGAATTATGTGAAAAACCTCGTGAAAAACTAAATACAGACCAAATTATAAAGGATTTTGCAGCACTTAAAGCAAGACAAGTGTCTTTTCTATGAATTTTATAAAAAGATAGTCGGTGCATCATATTTTATTTTCTAGGCGTCTTTGTTTTTGAGTTTGAAGTACATAATTATCTGTTTTGTTTGTCTTTTGTTTATGTTTAAAATATTAAATTTAAGTTTTTAAAAAATATTTTATATTATTTTGTAGCAGCTTTTGTTTTTAAGTTTGAAGTACGTAATTAGGTTTTGTTTTTTCACTGTTTAAGTTTAAAACATTAAACTCAAAGTAGCAGGCGACAGAAAGGTTCTGCCGGTGCGCCATCTGGTGCCGGAAGGTAACGGCAAACCAAGGAAATCGCTGCTGAACAGCAGTAGATTCCTTGGTGGGACGCCACGGCGCGTCCGCTTGGCCACCAGAGAGCGCGGGTTCTATATGCGGATGCACATACGAGGGTTGCTCTATAGAGCATCAAACTTAAGGTTTTTAAAATATTTAATTTTGTTTTTTGAAATTTTTTGTTTTTAAGGTTAAAGCACATAAGTATATATTGCGTATTTTTCTTGCTTAGTTTTAAGGATTTTTATTTATCTGGTATTTGTGTAATAAAAATACTAAATTTTTAACAAAACTTAAGAGTAAACGTCTCTGAAATTTTAATATCGTCTCTCATTGTGCTTGGGGTAATAGGGGGCGGCCACTTATCATTTGCACACGGGCGACAGAAACACTTGGCGCGGCACTGTTTGGAGTCATCAGTCATCAGTGTACCAGGTGATACCATTATGTCGAGGTACTCCTAGAACCCATTCCAATCTGCCTTAGGTTGGCCCTATATGGGTTCTCGGTGTCCTCGACACCTGACATTCTGTCGGGTGGCATCTCAAGTATGTCGCATCGCAAGTTGTCCAGTATCGTGGTGTGTTTCATGGCAGGGTGATAAATCCAGTCGCCATGGCACTGTACTCTATATGTTATATGCAGCCATTTTTGCCTCTCCCTGTATAGAGGTCACTGTAAAATCTGGCGGTCAGGTCAAATAAACATCAAATATCCTTCAAAGGAATAACAAACTATCCCCAATAATATCCCTGCGGATTGTGCGGAGCGGATCCGCAGGTAAGGAACCTCGCCAGAGGCACGCTTTCAGGATTATTGCGGCTATTGTGGCGTTTATGATATTTTGAAATTTCATCACGAGGCAGCCATTATAAACCATTGTGCTTGTATTCGACGGGCAATAAGGGAACGAAATCGAACGATCTGCCTCAAGTCAGGGGTTATTCGGATTTATTGTTATTGGTGCAATTCCGAAGCTATTATGTTCCAATTCAATGTCTGCTTATATATCTGTAAATAAAAAAAGAAGTCAAGTTGATTGACTCAGTACAGAGCAGGAACCCCTAAAATCCCAAAAATGAAGTTTGAAGTTTTTATATTTTTAGTTTTTTTTATTGCTGCTGTGCCGCCACTGACAGGATTTCTCAAAACCATAAACGTTGTCCATCCTTGCCAAGGTGAATAATACTGTGTCGAAATTTCATTGAAATTAATTTAATAGTTTCCACGTTACACAATACAGAACGATCTAAAGCAATACTCGTATAATTTCATCATAAAATGCAGTCCCTTTTCTGTAGTAGGCAAGGAAATGTTCGAATGGACCTAAAATACTGTATTATGCCGGTAGGTCAATGGAGACCCAATAATTTATTATGAATACAACAAATTTTTCGCCCAATTTCACCACCACCCAAAAATAAGCAGAAAATGAGCAAGAAACTCTAAAACATCTAAAAACGAACTTTGAGCTATTTTTATATTTTCAGTTTTTTTAATTACCCATTTGTACATCCATATGTACATCCAGAGAATGTACATTAGATATTCCAGTTTGAACATGTGTATTTTGAATATTCATCTAACGTTGAATGAACATAATTATGAAAAATGATATACACTACTGTAATATACTAAGTATATTTATGGAGGTATATTTATATGTGAATACATAAGATGTTGGTCTAAGTATCATATATACATCTAGTAGTTTACGCCTGCGCGAACGACAACTAGTGCCGCCATTGCTGATTTCTGATCATTCTGCTGTTCGCATCCTTAGTCTTAGTTAGCGTGTGTGTGGTGGTGCTGGTTGTGCCTGATTACCTGATCGAGCGAAATATTGTGCAATGTTACTTATCTTCTGGCTACTGATAACACTCGCATCCAGTGTTGGACGATATAAGTCGTAACCGGAACAAACCACCTACAAAATTTTATAACCTTGATTTCTTTATGATTTTAGACAGGAAAGAGGTGACAATCAAAGTAATAGATTCTGCCAAGTATTGTTATTGTAACTAGAAATTGAATTAATAACAATACATAATGAAAGTATAAGGTTTGTTTAGTTCTCAGCCTCTACATTGAACTTTCATACACTATGCATGTGCATTAAAAGTGCATGAATGTACATTTAATGGATATACCGCATGGATATGGAAGTTCGCAAAAAACGTACATGAAACGTATTTTTTTTTAGATGTCCATTTTACATCCATTAGACATTCTTGCTCCATTTGTGGATATACATGTCCATTGATTCGATATTCATTGTATGTATATTGTATATATTTTTGTTATGTGGGTACCTTCCACTTCTTAAAAGCGCATTAGAGTTTCCCTTATTTTTGCCCTCTTTTACGATTTCCGCTAATCGGCATCAACCGGATATGTTCGTGATTGCTTTATTTTCTACCGCTCTACGGCTCTACCTACCTGGATTTAAAAGTATTATCGAGTGTTACTGTTTATCGTGATTTGATTTCGTAGCCCTGGTTTGTAATCAATTTTTCACTTACCGCTTACTTGGTATTTGTGGCAACCTTTTTAGTTCAAAATGGAAAAAAGGTAGAATTAGATTCACCTATAACAACGCACTGTGAACAGAAATAAAAACGTGCCTTATAGCAGCAACAAAATTTATTATTTATAATGATATGAATGTGTACAGCTCGGTGGTACAGCTAGAAGCAGAAAAAACCAAAGCATGCCCCAAAAAAAACTCCAAGCGATAAGATTTGAAAATAGGAATACAAATTTTGAAGAGAGATTCGAGAATATAAATACGAAAATAAATATCATATGTCAAAATAATGCTATCATATGTTGCCGACACTGCAATAACTCTATTTTGTGTCCTTATTAAGGTACCCATAAGACTGGCTTAAGTAAGGTATATAAAGACTATTATTATTATCATTATAATTTACGTCCGGCTTGCAATTTCTATTTTCAAACAGGGTAACAGTTTTAGCACTACGGCTGGCAACCCTACTTATAACCAGAAGCGTGGTCGTCGTGTGCAAAGTGTAAACCCTCAGCGTCCATCGACAAAGGGTTCTTCTACGGCCAGTACCGATGCGGTGCCGTCGCCCTGGAACCCTGAGAACAAATACCTGTAAAAGTTCTCACAAACAAACGAGGAGCGGTGGTCGGGCGTTCGGAAGCGCCACTATCTAGATTAAAAAGTGTTAGCCGGCATATGTCACAAAAACAACATCCGGCCTCCCTTCAGCGCTTCAGCCACCATGTAGTCGCCTGTTTCTGTCCGTTTTACTACACTGTATGTTAATTGGATGTCTTCATGTAATTACCTGATATGGGTTAAAGCTGGAAACACACTGCGCAAGTGCCTGGTGTGGATGAGAAAATATACTACTCGTAACTCGTAAGTGAAATCCGAATATTAAAAAAAAAGGGTTGCGGTTGATGAAATTCGGTAGGACTAAATACAATAATAAACGAACTCATTTGCCATAATTAATTTATAAAAAAATACAACAGATCAATAATGGATGGGCCCTCCATGTTGACGAATGCACCCTCTAGCCTGCGCGGCATGCTCGTAATCTGGTTGTTGATAAACTCTAGAAGTACAACCCTCCCAAGCTGCCCTCACAGCGTTGTTGGAGGATTGGGTAAATCGCCATATTTATCCACTCATCCTGTCCCAGACATTTTCAGTTGGAGATAAATCGGGTGATCGTGGAGGCCATGGGAGTACCCTCCAACATATCAAGGAGATAGTGGGCTTTATATCTATATTTATGCTATCTACCCAGGAATTAATTAAGTTGTGACCATTTTTATATCCTAATCGCTGTCAAATGAACGAACTCTATATTGAAAATTAAGGGATCAAACACTATTTTTTTTCATTACAAGATAAAAAATTCCTTTAGATTCAACACAGACACTAAAAATGGTTGAAGACGCATATTAGGGTGAGGTAGAACGCAAAATCTAGATTTTCTATTTTTTTCAAATGTAACCCCCATATTTTATTATACCAAAAAATTCCTTTTAACATACTCTTTCATATTTGTATAGTATTTGATGTAACTACATTCATCAGTTTCCGAGATATCTAGAGTTCTCTGCAAATTCTAAATATACTTTCTATTTATATTTATTTATTTTGAGAAAGTACTACCTACCAAATTTAATTTGTACTTAACGAACAACTAAAATATAAGACCATAATATTATTTGAAGAAGTAAAACAAAATTATCGAGTTAATGTAAGTATGCTGAGGGGAAACAATTTTATAGACTTAATGCGTAATTATCAAGCGGATTTATCAGGTACGCTTTGAAATACTGGCAGTTTTCATGACCTGCTCAATAATTTCGTACTGTGTGGAAACCGAGCTATAAAAATGAATTTTTCCATGGAAGAACAAACGGAGGATATTTAGGAGGACCTTTAAGAAATTACCTACTCGCCTCTGGAATATGTCCACTATCAACAGCGATAGGCAGAACGGAGGCACTCTAAAACTGATGCATTTGAAAGATTGAAGAATCGTTTTATTCGGAATGGCCTACCTGATAGATCTGCTTGATAATTATGCATCACGTCTATAACATTGTTTCCTCAGCATACTTCACTTGATAATTCAGGGTTTTGACTTTCTCAAATAGTATTGTGGCCTTAAGTTTTAGTTGTTCGTTAAATACAAATAAAATTCGATGCCACTTTCTTAAAATAAATTAATCTCAGTACACAAATAGGAGGTATTTAAAATTTGCCGAAATATCGAAATATCTCAAAAACTAATGAATGTAGGTATATGAAATGCTAGACAAATATGAAAGAGCATATTAAAAGCAATTTTTTGTTATAATAAAATATGGGGGGTTACATTTGAAAAATAAGAGAAAATCTAAATTTTGCATCATACCTCACCCTGTATAAGAAATGTACGTCGTCGACTTTTTTTACAGCTTATGCGAAAACTAGAGGGTATTTTCTATCTCGAAGTGTATAAAAGATAATCTTTGATTTATTAGTTTTCGATATACAGTAGTAGGTCCATTTGACTGCGATTTGGATATAAAACTGGTCATAACTTTTGAAATACCCTGTATAATGTTACAGTGCCTTATATTTTAAGAACGAGAATTATTTGTAAAAGCTAAATATGGAATAATATATAGGGTGTCTCATTTAAAAAAATGTATGTTTGGATCACCACGTAGTTCTGGATCACCCTGTATAAATCAAAATATTTTCTGAGCAATAGTGGAGTTATTGATCGATCCGGTACTAAAAACTGACACTGTATGTTCACATTTAGGGCCACAAATTCTGAGACATAGTCGGGCGCTATAAGGCTCAAGCCGAAGGAAGTTAAAAAAAAACAACCTTGGGGTTGTAAAATATAAAATCATCTGCAGATATATATCAGGGCGCATTTCAGACTTTTTATAGCTTTTAAAGGATGCTTTGTGATGTTCTCACGGAAAATACACTGTTTGAGGGTAGCGGGTGGTGTAGAGTTTCATTTATCTACTCAACTGTAAAACAAAGAAAGCCTAGGGTAGTGGTCGAATTTATTGCCTCATTCAGAATACATAAAAAGATTACAATAAACCTGCAAAGCTAGAATGACAGGATCAAGACATAAGACAAGTGGCGTGGCGCTGAAATATCTAATAGGTACCATTTTAGATTCTCTGACTCGGTAGCATGATTGCTAAAGTTGTTGGAGGTCGAAATTATCGTGAATGTGTACTACTGTACTGTATACAAATTCAACAATAAATCCAGTGGTAGAGAGTATTGGGCTGACGTATTTGCCCCTCCTTTTCAATATTAATGGGAAAATGTAGGGCGCGTTCCCAAGTAACAGTTTAAGTTCTCTATAGGTTATAAATAGCTCCTAGAACCAGGTTTTGGAGGTAGTTCCGCCATTGCCATTTAGCACAAACAACGTTATCTGTCGGGCTACAGAACCTCCTGTAATACAAAAAGGCCCAGCCCTGAAGACGATGTCGCTACTAAGGCACTGACTAATTTGAAACCAAATTGCATATTGCAAAACCTATTATCAAACCAAATAACCTTCATTTACCCTAAAAATGCCTTAAAATGACCCTTATAGAACCTTTAAGCTCCCACGCCAACCTATGTAGAGCCTAAGTGTTATCTATAGGTACCTGGTTATAGTTTGACCCGAAAAAAACTTTTTTGCCGGCTTTTGACAGTCTATGAACATCGGAAGTATAAATTGGTGACCATTGAGTTGTGAACAGGGTATAAATAAGTTTTCAAAATGATTAATCTCAAAAAGATATAGATTCTGCAAAACGAGTTTGAATAAAACGCAACATGGCGACAGTATTGTACGCTATCAAACAAACCAACACCAGGTTCTAATGAACAACCAAGCTCTGCCAAGGAGTCACTCATTCAAACTGTTAAGGGCCAACATTACAGAAAATCTGATCTGGCACGAACACGTTGCGTCAACTGCAACAGCTGCTGGTAAAAAGCTTGGGTACCTATTTAGAGCCAGAAAGTACTTCTCACCATGTAACCCCCTCACGCTATATAAAGCCCAGATAAGACCTGGCCTGGAGTATTGCTCTCATGTTTGAGGAGCTGCTGCCTCTACTACTCTATCTATACTAGATGCCGTCCAGTGAAGGGCAATTCGACTAATTGGCGACCCAGCCTTAACGCGCCACCTCCAGCCACTTTCTCACCGGCGTGTTGTTGGTGACCTATCCCTCTTCTACCGATATTCCAACGGAATCTGGGCTATCCTCTATCGTTCCCCCGCTCACTGCTCCTGTCAGATGTAAGATGTACCCGTGCGACCGCTGCATCTCATCCTAAGACGGTCGATCTTCATACATCAAGAACTGAGCAGTACAACCGCACATTTATTCCCAGGGTGTCCAAGGCTTGGAATGGACTGCCAGGAGATGTATTTATTGGGCCTGCGGGTATTGGCCCATTCAAGTCCCGCGTTACCAAACTTCCCCTAACATAACCCTTCCACAGCAGCCGCGGTACTCTGCTATTTAGCCTCTGCCTACGCGGCCTGCTCAGTTATAAGAAAAATTATAGGTATGATTTCAGCAATCGAGTATTTTTTCGTTAAAGTTGGGTGTAATTTAGCTGTAAAATACACGCGCCTTTCATATCTTAAACGTAATTTTAAATTTGTGTTAGAAAAAATGTTACCTTCTTTAAATCCTATATATATATACTTCAGAAAAATATAATATGGTTATAAATGTCTAGAGATGTCTATATAATCGCCATATATATTTAATTATTGACAAATTTCAGCCGAACTGAAGAATGCAAATAAAATATTCATTCAAATTAATGATTCAAAATGATTGCCTGACAAGTGAAATTATATACAGAATTGTTCGAAGCAAATTTTCACTTTTTCTGTTTAGAATGTCCACTCTTAACTATTTTTTGCCAAAATATCCCTGTACATTTGTTAGACTTACGCAGGTTATAAACTAATCCTGAATTGGCACGTGAAGTTGTTGAACAGTTGCGACCACAGCATAAAGAGTCTTTATGCTTTATGCTTAATGTCAAAAGTTATTTGGTTACTTAAGACGCATATTCCAAAAATATTTTGAAATATACAGGGTGTTGCGGGAAAGTAGGATAGTGACCAACTTAATTTTTTACGTCATAATTTTGAATGGAATGCCCCATTTATGAAGTCTAACTTAAAAGTGGTAAATCTGACAACACTGCTGTTAGGGTTTTTAAATTCTGTATGTTCAAGAACCCCCAAGTATTGAGTTTCACCTCTCCAGCTGTGGCGGTTTTGGAATTATTTAAGCGTTCCTGTACCGGTTACTGAAAAAGCGGTGTTGCCGTATCTCAGTAATTATTAGAAACAAAATTTTGAAATTTTGAGATCTTACCAAGTTCGACATGTACAATTCACTGCAGTAAAAATAAGTAGAGGATTCTATTAAAAATACATTAAAATCGGGGATATTTGTTTAAAAATTTGGAAACATAATTTATAACTTGGCAACGCCGCAAACGCGAAAAAAAAAATTACAAGGCGAGATAGGGTATTAGTAGATATTTCGATTTAAAATAAAACATACAGGGTGTTACATTTAAAAAAAACAAAGTAAAATGACCTTGAAATTGCCGTAATTTAAAATTCTGCCAAAAACACCTTGTAGATACAAATTGCTGGTAACATCCAAAATAATATCCACTTAATATTCAAATAATCCGCTGTATAATATTATTGATAAAAGTTAAAGGAATATATCAATTTGGACGTATTACATGCGACCTTGTAAATCCGGAAATTAATAGAAAATAAATTATAACTTGGCAACGTCGCAACCGATCCCAAAAATATTCTACGGTTGTATAGAGATCAATGATGGAAACTAGAAAAATTTAAGAAAAAGTTATAGTTCCATATAAAAAAATCAATTTGATCACTATTCTACTTTCCCGCAACACCCTGTATATTTTAAAATATTTTTTGAATATGCGTCTTAAGTTACCAAATAACTTTGGTATTTGACATTTTCTTCTATCAGGTATACTTTGCGAGATATCGAAGAATTACACACTAACTGGACACCCTGTATTTTCTTAATAGTTAACTTTTCTAGAAACGATGATATATTATTTAAATATCAATTAACTGACCAGTAGGCCATTTCTTCAAAAGGCGCAGAAACGATGTAAATCCACAGAAATCGTTTGCCACCATTCGGTCCCTGCGTTGGGACTATTTTTGTGAGAACCCTGAAAAGCTGTTATTCACATGGCAGAAGCACACCCCTTCCCTAGGTAAATGCCATACCAATGCATACACACGACAGCCACGCTTACGTTTTAAATTCTGCATTGTGCATTCATAACGCTGAAAAAGGGTCTAGATTACAATATCGTCAGAGATCGTAGCCGGAGGGTTCTCGTTTCTCGTACTGGAACAGAAAAAATAACCAGGAATACAGTATTTGTTTTTAAATGCCCAATTATCGAGTGATCAAGTTCTATTACCAGTATATTGAAACAAAAATAATGACAGTGGTATGATGACAGTTTTACCTGTCTGCAGGGTCAGTCAATATAATAGTCAATCTCGACGCCTCGGAGTAGTGTGACCCAGCGATATCTCTTTTCAGAAAAAATGAAATCAAGTTTATTGACTCGGTCGGTACTTCCCACACGCTAAGATGATATCAGTTTCTTATTTTACCATTGCATGAAGCTATAGTCTGAGGTCCCCTTGTAACCAAATCATCGCCTGCCCGACTAAAAAATTGTGCTATGCGGCTTTCACAGGTGAACGGATAGCCTATTATGAATACAAAGCATTTTTTGAGTTTTATGCCCCTAACACCCCTACCCAAAAAAAGTAGAAAATTATCACGAAACCTCTAAAATGCCTAAAAACGAAGTTGGAGCTGTTTCTATATTCTTAATTTTTTTTATTATTGCTGCGCCGCCACTGACAACTCCTAAAAATCATCAACGCTTTCCATCCTCGCCGCGATAATAATACCGTATAAAAATTCCATTAAATCAATCCAATAGTTTCCTATTTACTCATCACAAAACGATCAGAAGCAATACTCGCATGACAGATCAGAAAATGTTAAGTCCCTTGGTTTCTGTATCGTTTATTCATGATTTGGTTTATTTATTGTTCTGATGGACCTAAAAAATGTATCATCACGCTAGGCCTTTTTTTCACAGGTTGGTAGACAGCCTATCATGAATACAACAAATTTTTCAGTTTTACAACACCCACCCCCCAACAACCCCAATTTCACCCCTACCCACAAAAAAGTAGAAAATAATCGGGAACCCCTGAAACTCCTAAAGACAAAGTTTGAGGAATATTTGATTTTTCTTGTTTTTTGCTAATTACTCCACCGCCCATGCACCGATTTCCAAAATTATGGGAACATTATCTACTACGACCCCACAGCATATCGCTGCCCAAATTTTATCACGATCTATGCAGCGGTTAGATACTGAAATTACGTGGCTAGAAAAACGCGTATAGACAGACAGACCGACAGACAGACAGGCAGACCGACAGACTGACCGACAGTTAGACCGACAGACAGACTGATGATGAATTAATACGATGTAATAATGACCAAGAGATATCTTTTAAGTTACACTAAAACTATATTACAGAAAATGTAATGGCAATGATTAAGTGATATGGGTGCAATATCTCATCATATTTGATATTACTTTGTGTGATATTTAGAAAATGTAACTGCAATGTTTAATTTATATGAATGCTATATATTGTGAACCACAAACAAAATTTGGTTTGGTGAGAGGTTCCAAAGCTTTTTAAAGATTTAAAGCAGCGTTTTATACTTATATTGGTTTTACAAATGACTGAAGAACAAGGATATTCAAAATCACACAAATATAATATTATAATACGAGGGTTGCTCTATACCGGCAGAATTCCTTCTGTCTACTCGCATAATATTATAATAAAAAATGAGGGTCTCTGAGATGAGTGTCAGTAGTTCGCGTCCTAGCTCTGTGGACACTAAATGCCGCCGTCTTCATATTTTTAGCTGCGTTTTGACACGTAGATAGGAGGCAATCATCAATCATTCTGTTCACCCTTTCTTCCGAAATCTGACGCCTTTCATTTCAAGAGGCATTATTTACTTCATAATTGATGTCCAGCAGACCTGAGCGGGCGTGATAAACCGGGATTTGGCGATATTCTGTATAGTGTTCAATGTTCATAGATTGACATCGCTTGCATGTGAGACAGGGTGGTCATGCCTGTGGCGTATTTAGTAGAGTCTACTTGGTCTTAATCAATGGCGTCGATAAGGGGGATACTGGGGGTAATTACCCCTCCCCCAAATAATAAATATTATAGGGCATTTCTGCATTTTAGAATTGTATTATTAGTAGATACTTTATTTGTACTTGGTGATACAAACAATGCTACTCTGAAGCCTATGCCTTGTGTAGAGTACTGGCTGAAATGATTTATGTACAACTGTAATTATTTCTGTTTCTAACCTACATGCTGCCACTACGCCTCATAAGTCATCTACCGTTAGTGTTCGAGCTGCTTGTAGCGTTTTTTACTGGGCACATTTTAGTGCACTCCGTGCCAGTGCATAATACTGAAAAAGTTCACCTAGAGTAACACTTTTGCACTGGGTTCTTCCAGTGGAATACACATCAAGAAACATCAACTTGTTTTGACAACAATCTTTGCATATATTACTACTACTATACTATACTACTTTTACTCGTTTGTCTGAAAACTGTTCAATAGTTTCCATGTAATTGCTAATTCTGGGTATTTTTTGTCCCGAATTTCTTCCTAAATAAATATTTGTTCATCCTCCGAAGATGAGCTGGATTCTGCCAATTCAAACAAGGAAATCAAAAGTTTGATTTTTTCGTTCACTCTTCTCATTCTGACTGAAAATAGCGGAAATCAACTAGGTATTACTGTATTCAGAGATCGAAAGTTTAAACAGATGAAACACAATTCTATGATTTGAAGTTTCCCGCTCAAACCTACTGTCATTTTCTTGGTTCACTTCCACGACACTCACTTTGAAATCGGTGCGAAATTATTGCAATCAGTTCGACCGCTCCGAGTGCAGAAATGCCAGTGAAATGCGTGCTCTTAAAAAATTTTGCACTGAAACTGCCAGTGGAATGCAAGACAGATATCCAGTGCAGCCCGAGTGCAACCAGTGAAAAACGCTATTAGATTTGCATCCGGAGGGTAGGTAGAATATCTCAGCAGTCCATAGTATCTATAGTAGAGCACTATAACTTGATAATGCATGGTATCAAAAGTGAAACATTGTATTGTTCTTAATGCTGATTGTTTATTTAATGGAACTACTTTTATATTGCTTCTGAACGAAGCATCTCTCAAAGAGAGCGGTTTCTCTCTTTATTTATTGTGCATTTAAAAAGTAGTGGCCGAGAGAAGGCTGCTTCTCGGCCACAGCATTTTCTTAAAATGTATTTTGTGTGTAAGGAACAGAAATATACCTGTCTATATGAGATTTAATTGTGCATAATAATATAGGTATCTATTATATTTGAATTTTGGTGAAAGTGGCCGACAACTACTGGTGGCGATCGGACAACCGGTACGTTTACCCTATATGACTCAGAATTTTTTTGCAATGCTATATTTCAAGAAAATCATAAAGATACAGAAATTATATGGGCTGTAGGTCTATTCGAATTCGTTGGCTGTAGGTAAATAAATATGACGTAAAAAACTTGTCAGATTGCTGGATAAATAAGTTAGTGTCCCCAACCAGTAGCGTGGCAAGGTCTTCGGGGCCCCCCCGCAATTTTTTCACGGGGCTCGCTCTATATAAAAAAATATACTGCCTATACAGGGTGAAAACGAAACTACTGTCTACGGTGATATATCTAAACGGTTAATATAAAGACAAAATTTGACGTAACCTCATATTTTGTGTTTTTTCGTTTTGTTTCGTTTTTTAAGAATAAGAATTCGTAGTCCTTACGTAAAGTATGACTATACATTGACAAATGACACAGATATGCGTCGCGTCAGTATAACGTTGTCACTTGTTCTAGTCGTTTTGGGGCCTGCCTTCGACCACGTTGTCGTGTTGTCAAATTTTGGGCTAAAGTAGGTAGTGATAAAACAAAATATATTTAATTTCATTATGGAAAATTATGAGGTATAAACGTATGCCGCCGCTATAAAATAAGTATTATAGTTATTACTATGTCAAAAACTTGTCTGAGGTAGTCGAGGCTGAGCGAGGGCCCCTCTGATACCCGGGACCCTCCCGCACCGCGGGCCCTGCGGGCCCTTTCGGCACGCCACTGTCCCCAACCATGTCTATTTTTGCAAGGTATATAATATGTTACGATTAAAGTGTTTACTTAGCTGGATAGTACCCACATAACAAAAGTATATACATTGTACATACATTGGATATCAAATCAATGGATATGTATATCCACAAATGGAGCAAGAATGTCCAATGGATGTCAAACAGACATCAAAAAAATATACATTGCATGTACGTTTGTCGCGAACTTTCACATCCATGGCACATCCATAGAATGTACATATGGACGTCTAATGTACATGCATATTATATACATTGTACATACAATAGATATATACACATCCATGGTATATCCATTAGATGTACATTCATGTACTTTTAATGCACATGCATAGTGTATGAAAGTTCAATGTAGAGGCAGAAAGATAAACAAACTTCACGCTTCCATTATGTATTGTTATTAATTCAATTTCTTATTACAATAATAATACTTGGCAAAATTGATTACTGTGATTGTAATCTCTTTTCTGTTGAATGACATGTCTAAAATCACAAAGAAAACAAGGTTATAAAATTTTGTAGGTGGTTTGTTCCGCTTATGACTTACCGTCAAACGCTGGATGTGAGTGTTATCAGTAGTAAGAAGATAAGTAACATTGCACAATATTTCACTCGATCATGTAATCAGGCACAACCAGCACCAGCACACACGCGAAGGACGCGAACGAGTCGTACGACGGAATGACTAGAAATCAGAAATGGCGGCACTAGTTGTACTTCGCGCAGGCGTAAACTACAAGATGTATATATGATACATAGACCAACATCTTATGTATATTCACATATGGATATACCTACGGGAACATACATAGTATATTACACTAGTGTATATCATTTTTCATATGTACATTTAACGTCCTATGGATATTCAAAATATACATGTTCAAACTGGAATATCTAATGTACATTCTATGGATGTACATATCCATATAGTGTTATGTGGGTAGGTATACAAACTATCCAAATGGCTGGTTATTCTGACGGAAAATCATATTTCTAGTTTACAAACTATATACAAGATATGCCGCTAAAGTATATAACACAAAGATGTCACAGATACTAACCAGTGTTTCTGGTCAGTTTATAAACTATCCACATCATTTTTTGGATAAATTATGCACCTAATATCTCTAGTATTACATAATAACCAACTCGTTGATTAGTACGTAAACTAACATATGCTTTTTGGTTACTTTAGTTTAGAACAATAATTTTTAGTCAAAAGTAAAGTTTATTCATAGATAAAACATACAATTGCTATTCGATTCGATTCTCTGTAAATCATATGATAATCATTCTTGTTATTAGTGTTAGGTCCTTGTTCGCGTATTCTCTTTATAGGTATGTTGCAGTACGTTATAATCAGTCATTCATCAATTTTGAATTTTGGGACTTTTTCTCATAACATTCTTATGGTAACTTTTCAAATTGCTGTTGCTGATCCATCCAAAACATCAAACAGGTGATCGAACAAATTTTACAAGGCACGACAGTAAACAATACCAACACATCACACTTGCACTTGCCTTGCCTTGCACTTACCATATTTGGTATATTATACACATAACCTCACTTTTCTGTCGAATTGGCCAAAGAAAATTAGTTTACATACCAACCAAGAAGTTGGTTAATTTATATACCTACTAACCAACGAGTTGGTTATATGTACAGATATTAGATGCATAGGTATCCTATCCAAATGATGTAGATAGTTTGTAAACTGACCAGAAACACTAGTTATTATGTGTGATACCTACCTTTGTGCATAATACTTTAGCGGCATATCTTGTATAGTTTGTAAGCTAGCTGGATAGTATACAAACCAAGCAATATTCATTGCTATTTTACTTGAAATATGATTTTCCATCAAAATAACGAGACATTTGGATGATTTGCATAATATCCAGCCTACTAGTGTATAAACTATCAAAGTAAGCACGTTAACGGTAACTCGTAAAATAAAACATAGTACAATTATATACATACATGCACTATGCACATGCTACAGGCTACTTCAGTTCGCAAACTGAACTGAGAATTAAGGTGCTGCCATCTACCAGTCACAAAACTGATCAACTGCTGAGGGTATGATCGATAACTTACCTTTTTCAGGCACCTATATTACGGTTCTATCACCGTCCTAAAACTGTTTTCATCACGCCCCGCCAATTTTGTGATTCTAGAATCGATGATTGGTTGGTACGCAGGCGGACGAACCAATCACCGTTTTTAGAACTGTAAAATGGGCGGGGCATGATGAAAACAGTTCTAGGACGGTGATAGAACTGTAACTTGGAACAGCCCTTATATAAAAACTCTCAATCGGTTTCCGCTGGCAGCCGCTAGAGGGCACGCTAATAAATATTCATCAATCCAAAAGCGTCGTTAGGGAAGCTTCACGAGTTTTGAGGAGCAAAAGAATCGTATTAAAATTAATAAACCCCAAAAGAAATCAATAATTCAATCAAAACGGGATAAATCCAAAGTATCTTCAAAAGTATTAATGATTCATTCAAAGTGTAGTAAATTCCCAAGTCGGTAATGCAATTAAAGTTACCTATTCAAGAGTTGCCTTATTTTATACAAGGCTTTTTTAGATGGCACCATCATAGATCATTGGGTGATTTTAATAAATATTGGTAATATATTTTTCACCCAAGTTCCCACACCCACAGGTGAGGGAAGTATTTTGAACGTTTTATGATGTCTAGGTACATAACGAAAACCCAAACAGCACACAGACGTCCGACAGACGTTCTAAGGAAGTCCGGCTTGGACTTTCACACGTCTGTAGGACGTCCTGAATAAGCCGTTCTACGTTCCTCGTCCGTCTGTGGGAAGTCCGATGTTACCAAATTATTGGTCCGAGGGACGTCCGATATAGGTTTTTTGTACCTGAATCGTACCTCCCTTGTACCTAAATAGGGCCTGCCTTGTACCTACATAGAGCCTCCCTCGTACCCAAATAGGTCCTCCCTCGTACCTAAATAGGTCCTCCCTTTTACCTAAACAGAGCCTCCCTTTTACCTAAATATGGCTTCCCTTGTACCTAAATATAGAGCCTCTAGTTTCTAAATGGTACTTCTGGAGTTTTGTATGATACCAGGCAATGAAGGCTACCATTGAATCGAAACGTTTCTCTAACACCTTGATATAATCACTGTATGCACTGTAATATTGCACGAGTTCACAACCACAGAATTGACTACTCTCCTGATCGACTTTAAACAACTAAACGAAAAATAGATGCTAAAAATACTGTAATCCTTGAAAAATTTCAATGGCGAACCACAGAATGGCGAACACAAACACACGGCAAAGTCGGCCTCGGCATGGCATAATTGGCACGGACTTATGAAACCAAAGACTACTAAAAAATATAGACCTCGCCTTTCATTCATGAAACGCAAATTAAATTCTGCGCACATTACATAGGCCAGGGGGACGTGCGGGTGTAAACAAAACAACGAAAATGGCCGACAATACCAGAACACGTGCTTTTGTAGGTCTATGCACTGCGCCGGTGCGGCGTTCATTCTATTACCTTCCAGTGGCGTAGTATAGGTTCAGTAATTAAGGTTAGATGATGGTATCAACAAAATATTCTTTAATGCATCTTGAGGATATAAAATAGAAAGATTGATAGCATGACACAAAGTAATGCACAAAGACAAGTGTAGGCAATAAAAAGTAATGAGTTTTTAGGGTGAAGAATATATAATTCGATAACAAACTCTGAAATGCACATTTTTCAAATCAATAATAATAAAAATACGATAAGTTGACTATATTTTATTGACTATCCATTCAAATCACAACAAAATTACAATCCAATAAACAACCAGACTTCAATTTAAAATGTTCCAGATAAAAATTGGTACGCCCTGTAACGCTAACAACGAATAGCTTTTGTCAGAAGAATAAGGCAACAATAATAGATAGTTGTTTTATTTTTTTTAACTTAGTCCAAAACACAGATGAACTCATATCGTAACTGTTTAGCTATTTGCACAGTTAATATTCCATGGAACATTACAACAATAATTATTACCAATAACAAGTCAGGATTCGTCTAGGATAAGGTTTATACTCTTACTGCAGATATACAACAAACACTACACCTTTTCTGGCCCTAGTTTTGCAAGGATCAAATTACATTTCTAAAGCGTCAATTGCAGTTTAAAACTGTTAGTAATACAGTAGACTCCGCTTATCACGGACCCTGTTACAAGAAACCTCCGGATATAATGGACTTATCTCGTGGTCCGTTTAAAATCCTATGCGTGGCCTATAGAAACTTTTCTGTTATAACAGACTCTCTATAACAGACACTCCGGGTATAACAGATACATTTTTTCGTCGTGAACTGGTTATAACCGTATATAACGGACTCGAAGATGATTTGTTGTGGGGTGACATCAGACTCCTTCAGACATGAAAATCGCTAACGAAGTTCTACATCAGAATCAGGATAAACAAAACAGTGGTATGGAAGTGATTCGGAACCCAAAAGCGATTCCAGATTGCAGTGAGGCACCTCGAGCAATGAAACTTACGCTTCGATATTTAGAGTAGCTCGAAAGTGTTTCTGATAATATTTATAATGTCGGGTTACAAGTTTATAACTTTTTAGACCGTGAAAAACCAGTTGCAAAAAGGCAAACAACAGTTGCTGAGGATTTTATGTAGTTTTTAATTTAGGGCGTACATACATTGTACGAATTTTTGTGACAAATTTTTGAGTTTTGTTTATATATTTTTCAGAATCTATACTTACTGCTATGTCCGTTTTAAACTTTTTACAGTTTATATGGCCATGTATTTCAGTTATTAAAAGTTTTTTAGAAACTCTTTTTTTGTTTACTTACTTATATAAGGGATATCGGTTATAACAGACTCAAATAAGGTTCCTTAGAGTGTCCGCTATAAGCGGAGTGTACTGTAATTACCTACAACTTATAGTTTGAAACTACAATGACACTTCACAAACGTAATTTGATTCTTTTGAAACTTCTGCTGAAAAAGGTATAGTATTTTAACTTCTACAGTACAGTAGACAATAAGTAAGATTTTAGACAATGTGCTGTTTAATTGATGTAAGCAGGGCAGAATATCTATTAGGTATCAACTGCAGTATAAATGCTGATAAGTTTTACTCTCACATACTGTACAAATAGCAAAATAATAAAAAAATAATAATAAGGCAGAAATATTTGGTGAAAGGTACGGATTACGGATACGTTTGCCGAATTATATATAAAAAGTTACTGCCAGCATACTGTGGTCTCCATACTTGTTGATCTGGCGAGTTCTGAAATTCTGAACTGAAGTCGAGCCACGCCACTGAATCTGAATCACCGAATCGGAATGTAAACATAACCTAAAACTTACCTATGAAAGGAGAGATGCTTCGCTTCTTCCTTATAATCATAAACTTTGCACACATAACATTGCCGAACCATTGTTGCTCACAAAATCAAAAAATACTCACTACCACACAAGAACAAGTTCAAAAAACTGAAGACGCTTATTTGACGTTTTACGAAAAATGCAAGGCGCGCAAAATGGTCGCCTTCGGGATGAATGAAAAGGTGTATGACACGTGTACGAGGCGTACTATAAATCACTTCGCGCGGTTGCCACGTTGAGCTTGTATTAAGTCCACAGATTCCTCACAAAGTTCGCTTTTTGCTAGTAAATCAAATTAAGAAACGGGTATACATATTATTTCTGCATTTCAGGAGCTAGTATATGTATATTTAAATAGTTTGTTAATCAATATGTACGTGATACCTCCACTACTGACATGTTATTACAAGTGGAAGCTTGGCCTTGGCCGCAACGTTGGCCGCGATTGGCAGGCTCAAATTTCGCAGATTTTCTGTCGGGTAAGTGATGTTTGAAACGTCGGAAAATCTCCTCTGGATGTTGTACGACACGGAAAGCAAAATAGATAGGTCTATATTTTTTAGTAGTCTTTGTATGAAACCAACCTGTGACGAAAGCAATGTTGCCATATTAACTCACGATTTGAGTTGGAATTGTACCATAAAGGAATCGCACCAATATCATCAATGCTGATTACTATTCAATAAATGTAGTGAAACAAAATTTTTAACTTTTAGCTTGCAATGCTTGTCTGTCAGTTTATCGCTTATATGAATACATGAATCGAAAACGTTTCCAGAAATGACAAGTCAAAAAATTGTGAGCTAGATTAGCATAAATGGTACTAGCCCTGACAATCTGACAATGCTAAACGGTGCATACGCGTGCGCCCGACAACTATGCAAGTTGGTCGCGGGCCCGCGAATTTCAAACGTCATAAGTAGTAGAAGTCAATGATCGAAGGTTGAGAGATTGGCAAATTTTACCGGGTAAATTTCTGTATATAACTGTATTTTTATTGATTCCGCATGATAATCATATATCTTCTAAGGGCCGGTTGTACAAATGCGGGTTTAACACGAGCTTTGTTAAGCCTAAGCTTAGCTAAGCTCAGGCTTAAAGTCGACACCCGTTGTACAATCGTCGGCTTAGTTAAGCCTGGTTGATAATGAAATTCACTACAGTTGGCATCAATGAAGCAATACGTACTGACATAATGATCTGAAAGATTACCTTTTTTGGTTAGGCACTTATGACATTTTGCGTCAAATTTTGGCAACGACCGTTTTTGTCTCTGTTCTTTCATTCACTCTCTTTGTTAAATTAGACACAAGTCTTCCAAAAAAAATTGACCTAATAAAGTGACAAGCAATTTGAAGGTTCATCCTTGACAAATCATGTCATTTTTATATCAGGTTAGGTTTAAACCTCAGCTAAGCTCGCGTTGAGCATCGGCTTACGTAAGCTCGTGTTAAGCTTAGAGTGGGGGGTTAAGCCAGCATTGTACAACGGACATTTTGCTACTGACGTGGTTTAACGTCGGCTTACCTTAAGCCGAAGCTTAAGCTTGCATTGTACAACCGGCCCTAAATAGTACAATTATATTTTTCGTAAACTGCCCGTAAGATGGTTACCATATAATAACAAAAAACTTGAGACAATGTTAGATAATTATTATTATTTAGAGATGAAGAGAAAAAAAATTTACGTACTTCTCAATCCAGTCTGAGTTTGGAAGTACATGAGAAGTCCAGCAACGGATGTCTAAACGACGTCACTTTTGGGACTTGCTAGTACGTTCCTATTTGGGACTTATTTCGGATCTCCGATGGAAGTCTAAACTTTAAGTACAAAAGTGGTCCAGTGAAGGAAGTCTGACGGACGTCCAGTTTAGGTCCCAGCCGTACATACCTATTTGGGATCTGTTTCGGACGTCCGACAGAAGTCTGTGCTGTTTGGGAATACACATCACTCTTTTGTAAAACTGAAAAATTTGTTGTATTTATAATCGCTTGTCCATTGAGCTGCGAAAGAAAGAACCTAGGTCGATCTGAACGTTACCTGCCTATTACAGAAGCCAATGGACTTAGAATTTTCTGATTTATACATGTGCGCGCCAATAGCTGACGTGTGTCATATATGCAAACATTGTATCTATCAATTTTTACAATTTTAGTTGTATTATTTTTGAGATTGTATGTATGAAATAAATAAAAAATAAATGAAGCATCCAAATGCAAAACCAGACATTTGACGTATAGGTTGTTTTGAGTAAAACGCAAAAAACCTGCCAAAGTCGTACTTCTTGTCTAATGATATTCGTATTTTGACAAAAACATTTGTTATTTTGGTAGGGATAGATAGTGCATCACACAAAAATATCTGATGAATTAGTAAAAAGATATTTTGGCGGGAATTGTTGACATGTCTGGTTCTGCACCTCAGATTTACAAATGCCTGCTTTTGCATCTAATGCACTGCAATTGGTTTTTCCATCTTCATAATGTTCATAACGCCAATTACAGTGATAGCCATTGAAAAAATATTAATGAAAGGTCGTAATAAAATGTGAAACCAAAAAATAGCTTTATTGGATAAATGAACAAAACTAAACTCTTATATCATTATCTTCAGCATCAGACAAGATTATCAAGGTATCTTCTTCAAGATCCGCAGGCTCATGCTGATCTTCCTCTGTATTGGGGTTCTCCAGATGAAATGCATTTCTGAAAAAATGAAGACGTTCATCTGTCGCCCAACTCTCCTCATAGTGTGGTGTTGCCGACAAAATATACCTAATACTACTACTACTACAATTTTTGGCTTTCTATTGAGATGAAACCTCGCATTTTCGATAATTCCAAGGTGCTGATTACAAATCCAGTCGCAGTTTTGAGTCTCAGTCTCGTTTGACGAAGATAAAAAATTTCAGATTTCTCGGGCGGGCGGGAGTAGGTAGTAGGTACGTCTAAAAAAATCGAAAATCTTTATTTGGCTTTCTGTTGAGATGAAACCTCGCATTTCGGATAATTCCAAGGTGTTGATTACAACTCCAGTCGCAGTTTTCAGTCACTGTCCCGTTTGACGAAAATAAAAAATTTCAGATCTGTCGGGCGGGCGGGATACCTGAAAAAATCGAAAATGTATTTGGCTTTCTATTGAGATGAAACCTCGCATTTCGGATCATTCCAAGGTGCTGATTACAAATCCAGTCGCAGTTTTGAGTCTCAGTCTGGTTTGACGAAGATAAAAAATTTCAGATTTCTCGGGCGGGCGGGAGTAGGTAGTACGTCTAAAAAAATCGAAAATCTTTATTTGGCTTTCTATTGACATGAAACCTCGCATTTCGGATAATTCCAAGGTGCTGATTACAAATCCACAAATCCAGTCGCAGTTTTCAGTCCCAGTCTCGTTTGACGAAAATAAAAAGTTTAAGATCTGTCGGGCGGGCGGGAGTACTTAAAAAAATAGAAAATCTTTATTTGGCTTTCTATTAAGATGAAACCTCGCATTTCGGATAATTCCAAGGTGCTGATTACAAGTCCAGTCGCATTTTTGAGTCTTGGTCTCGTTTGACGAAAATAAAAAATTTCAGATCTGTAGGACGGGCGGGAGTACCTGAAAAAATCGAAAATCTTTATTTGGCTTTCTGTTGAGATGAAACCTCGCATTTCGGATAATTCCAAGGTGCTGATTACAAATCCAGTCGTAGTTTTGAGTCTCAGTCTCGTTTGACGAAAGTAAAAAATTTGTGATTTCTCGGGCGGGCGGGAGTACCTAAAAAAATCGAAAATTTTTATTTGGCTTTCTATTGAGATGAAACCTCGCATTTCGGATCATTCCAAGGTGCTGATTACAAATCCAGTCGCAGTTTTGATTCTCAGTCTCGTTTAGCGAAAATAAAAAATTTCAGATCTGTCGGGCGGACGGGAGTACCTAAAAAATCGAAAATCTTTATTTGGCTTTCTATTAAGATGAAACCTCGCATTTCGGATAATTCCAAGGTGCTGATTACAAATCCCGTCGCATTTTTGAGTCTTGGTCTCGTTTAACAAAAATAAAAAACCTCAAATCTGTCGGGCGGGCGGGAGTACCTGAAAAAATCGAAAATTTTTATTTGGCTTTCTATTGACATGAAACCTCGCATTTCGGATAATTCCTAGGTGCTGATTACGAATTCACAAATCCAGTCGCAGTTTTCAGTCCCAGTCTCGTTTGACGAAAATAAAAAATTTTAGATCTGTCGGGCGGGCGGGAGTACCTAAAAAAATCGAAAACCTTTATTTGGCTTTCTATTGACATGAAACCTCGCATTTTGGATAATTCCAAGGTGCTGATTACAGGTCCAGTCGCATTTTAGAGTCTTGGTCTCGTTTGACGAAAATAAAAAATTTCAGATCTGTCGGGCGGGCGGGAGAACCTAAAAAAAAATCGAAAACCTTTATTTGGCTTTCTATTGAGATGAAACCTCGCATTTCGGATAATTCCAAGGTGCTGATTACAAATCCAGTTATAGGTTTGGGTCTCAGTGTCGTTTGACGAAAATAAAAAATTTTAGATTTCTCGGGCGGGCGGGAGTACCTAAAAAAATCGAAAATATTAATTTGGCTTTCTATTAAGATGAAACCTGGCATTTCGGATAATTCCAATGTACTGATTACAAGTCCAGTCGCATTTTTGGGTCTTGGTCTCGTTTGACGAATATAAAAGATTTCAGATCTGTCGTGCGGGCGGGAGTACCTAAAAAAATCGAAAATTTTTATTTGGCTTTCTATTGAGATGCAACCTCGCATTTCGGATAATTCCAAGGTGCTGATTACAAATCCAGTCGCAGTTTTTCTTTCTTATGCTTTTGAATTTACAATTGATTGTTTGAAACTACACAATTGACGCTTATTCAGAAATGTAATTTGATCCTTTAGAAACTACTGCTGGAAATGGTGTGTCCATTCCACTGTAACAAGAGGGCGCTTATTTTTTACCAATTTACGTGTACAAAGCGATAACATTGCAAAGTCTGCCCGATTCTATTCAGGTCTGCATAATGAGCTTAGCTGACCGTTAGTAATTCGTACACAAATGTTAATTGAATTCTTTGTGGGTTCCTACGGATAATTTTTCTCTCTCTTTATTTCGGCCAATTTTATTTATTCCTGTGAATTACGAAAATGTAAAGCGAAAATGTAAAGACCCGTTTGTGCTTTCCGTCCGATCAACCACATCAGTCTGGAGCTTTTTTGTTGGTGAGGTTGTTATTCGAATGGAACGTGAAGCTTAAGGGTCTAAGTATAGCGCGCGAAATTGAGAATCCAAGGAAATACTTATTCCCGTGTTAGCGAGGAGGCGTGGCCGCCTGTTCCCTCTCTAGAGAGTGTGTGTGTGTGTCTAAGATGAGGGGAGATATGTCCAAAATTCCCAAGGTAAGGTCAAAAGGTCCAAAGGTCACCATAAAAATGAATTTCGCATTTCCAAGCTCCTGATGTTACCTTTAAACTTACAGTAACGATTCAAAAAGCAGATTAAAGAAGAAAGCCTGTGATTTGTCACCTATTTGGCCTTTTTTGATATCATGTTTGGTTGTTAAATTACAAACATTTGAAGAATGTATGATTTTGCATTGCGAAATTTTTTGCACACTAAAGAACTTTTCTGAGAAAATCGCAAATAGTTGTGATTCATTAAGGTTTTAACTATCACCTTCTGAAACACTGAGTATGTTGTTTGAAAAACAAGCGAATTCTGTTCGAAATGGGAATCCGTGTTTTAACATGGCAAATACATATGCATAACTGTGTATACCCAGTTCCCAATTGCCGCCTACGCCTCTGAAACATGGACATTGAAAAAGGCAGATCGAAAAAGAATTGAGGCCTTCGAACTATGGGTATACAGGCGAATTCTGAGAGTATCATGGATGGAACATAGAACCAACGTCTCCATTCTACAAGATCTACAAATCAAAAAGCGCCTGCTAAATCAAATCAATAAGGCATACCTCAGTTATTTTGGACACATAGCAAGAAGAAGAGGTGAGATGGAAAGCCTCATGCATGATAGAAGGGAAAGTTGAGAGGAAAAGACCTAGAGAAAGGTCCCCAATGAGATAGACCGATAGACTTAAAGATATGACCGGCCACTCAATATACGAGGCAATACATTTAGCACGTGAGGGCGGGTTAGAATATCTCCCATCGTATATCCTGCGTGTTGTAAAACCGAACTACTGTCGGTATAAGCAGTCACCTCTTCTCAACCAACAGCTTTGGGTGGACGAATTGAGAAGGGTCAGGACACCTTCTTGTCCTTGGGGTGAGAAATTGCCCCTAAAGGCGGATGAACCAGTAGATACCATCTGGTCAACGGCATGAGGATGCAGAAAGCAAATGGGAAACTACTGCATTAAAGATCTTAGAGATATCCCAAGAGAAACTCGTAAAATGAGTAAATGCATTTTACGAGTTCACCACATGTCTGTTAAGACATTGTGACTATGATGATGACATTTAGCACAAGATAGAAACGCATGGAAGCAGAAAATACAAATACATACCTAAATAGTATCACTACACCCTCCCGATACATACCTAAATAGTATCACTACATACCCTCCCGAGGGTAAGAGGACGGAGAAGAAGTATACCCAGGCCCCTTAATATATAGGTCTATTGCGCCTGTACACCTTTTTGCAACCTGACCTTCTTTTATTAATTGAGTTGGGTTTGTTATCTTGTAGGACGGCAGTACAGTCCTGCATGTGTCCCATAGCATTCAACCTCATCTATTCTATGTAACCATATTCTGCTCAAATTAATCCTCTTCCTCATACCGTCACTAGATCGGCATGCGTATTTTCACTTTGGCTACCAAAAGCTTCCGGTCCAATGCTCACATCGTCCCATTGAGGTTAGCTCCACAAGCCAGCAAATCTGTTGTTGCAAACGGATTTTCATTTCAGTTCCGCGTCGCAAACGGATTTTCATTTCGATTCCGAGTATGGGGTTTTCGTATTGGCACAGATTCCGCCACTGCAGCTATTCGTCGCTTCCATAATGATGTCACTCGAGCGTTACTAATGTATATACAAGTGTTAATCAAATTATCACTAATTAAATATCGAGCACCGAGGGAGATTCCAATTCGAGTAGGTCTTGGAGCTGGATGTAATGCTGTACAGGGAGACACAACTCAAAGTTTAGTGTGATGGTTACAATATGTGTAGTAGTTCTAAGGCGTTTGATAACGTAAAGAAGCCTAAACTGTGGGAAATCCTTATCTCCATGGGAGTCCCTTACCACTTAGTATTTCTCATACAGCAACTCTATGAGTTTAGCTCAGCTCGTGTAAGAATTGACCTGTCTGGTCAAACAGCAACTAGAAAAGGAGTTCGTCAGGGATGCGTATTATCTCCGATGTTATTTAACATTTAGTCTGAATTTGTGATGAGACAGGTATTGGACAACTGGAAAGGGCGGTATAACTATTGGCGGAAGCAAAATATCTAACTTAATATTTGCTGACGATACAACCCTTATTGCTGCTTCTCAGGAAGCATATGGTCTTGGTATTAACTACAACAAGACCAAGGTTATCATCGTAGATAGAGAGCATGACAATCATCGAGAAATAAAGTCAATAGGCCGTTGTGAGGTAGTTTAAAATTTTGTGTAGCTCGGTTCTTTGATCGACAATTCAGGTAGCTGTGAGAGTGAGATTCAACGACGCATTCAACAGCACGGGTGGCTATGCCTGTTGAATGCTTACTAAAATATGGCGTGACCATAACATCACTAAAGCTACCAAATGTCACTGGTTCAGTCTCTTGTATTCCCCAAATTTTTGTATGCCTCGGAAACTTGGACTGTTAAAAAGTCAGATCGAGCTCGCATAGATGCTTTTGAAATGTGGACGTGGAATGCTGAGAATTCCTTATACCGCCCATCGAACTAATGTTTCCATACTGGATGAGCTCGATAATCCAAAGAGACTATCCCCCATTGTGTCGATGAGAATGCTTACATTCTTCGGACATATTCACAGAAGCGACAGTATGGAGAAACTTGAAGTTCAGGGTCACGCCCCGAGTGGGCGGCGCCGTGGCCGTTCCCCTACACGCTGTGTGGATACGACGAAACAGTTGCTAGATATGATTATCAAGAGCGCCACTGAACTGACAGTAAATCGCGAACGATGGCGAGCTGCAGTTCTCAAAACTATTGATAATATTCGTGTCGGCAATACTCTACCTCCGACTTAATGTATTTTACGAGTTCACAACATATCTGTTACGACATTGCGACTGTGATGTTGATGATGATATTCAAGATAAAGCATGACTACTTCCTAGTTTTAACGAAAAGTGTCCGAAATGAAGTGTTCTACTTCTCACACCGATATCGACAGGTGATGGAAGTATTGTGATCAGGAAACTTTTCGGTTTTGAGACAATACATTTATTGATCGTTTCGTCACTCATTTTCGTCGGTCGGTCTGTTGGCGTCTTTCAAGCCTCGTAATCTCAGTAACCACAGAATGGATTGTGACCAAATTTGAGTAGCGATATGCTGTGGGGTCATAGTAGGTAACGGTGTTACAATTTTGAAAATCGCTGCATAGGCGGCAGAGAAATTGGCAAAAAACAAAAAAAATCAGATAACCTTCAAACTTCGTATTTAGGCCTTTTAGGAGTTACTGATCATCTTCTATTTTTGTTTGTGGATGGGGATGAAATTGGGGCGGTTAGAGGGTGGGCGGTTGCAAAACTGAAAAACGTTTTGTATTCAGAATAATCTAAGAATCACTTTTTTAGATACATCCAAACATTGCATCGCCTGTTACAGAAATCATGGGACTTTCTGATGCATTCATACGATTTTTTTATCGAGTCAGAAGCATCCTACGTACATTTATAGCGCACATTTACATAACATTACAAATAAGATAAAATGAAAAAATAATGTATATATGAGACAAAAACTTCACAACTATGTATATAACGGTTACACAGTTACTGCCCAGAAGCGGGCTACGTCAATGGCGTTCGGGTCGGCCAACATCAGGTCTTCAGGGCTACACTGGTCAGGGCATGACGGACAATTGAGCAGATGTTTTGTTGTTTGCGGTTCACCACTATCACAGAGAGTGTCGGTTGGCAGATAGCCCCATTTTTTCAAAGTTTCTTTAGACCTGGTCGTTTCGGTTCGAAGTCTATTAAGGGATCTTCATACGCTCAGCACTCATCATATCAACCCAGAAGCATCCAAAAGCATTTGCAAACATACATACGATGAGTATTGAGTATTGCATAGACCGTTCTGTGTCAACGAATTCTAATAGGTTAGAATAAGCAACCCCCATGCTCTAACAAGCATGTGACTGTTCCCAGGATCCCGTTGTTATTATTTACTGTGTTCACAAACACGACGTTATGTTTTACAGATATCCGCAGGATTTAAATCCTGTAGAATTCTCCAAAATAACGTATGTTTCAAAAGTTTTTAGAATTTTTCTTCAAAACTCGGGAGGTTGTTTCACCGTTGGAAAAATTCAGAAATCGTTACCATGGTATCCAGTCAACATCTAAACGTAGCAGTGAAATCGTTTTGGTTAAGATATAAGTTGTCAAAATGTCGTATAAATTAGGTATTCCGAAGAGTTTACAGTCTAGCTGGACGACTTAAAAAAAGGAAATGATTCGCCTATATCAAGATCAAAATATTCGTGTTGCCACAATTTATCGAGCGAAGAAGGTATTTCTTGTATAAATTTACCAAAAAGTGGACGTCCTAGAGCGTTGGATGCTGCTAGGGTTCAAAGAATGGTCAACAGAAGTGAACATCGAGTTGGAACTTCAATACGAAAACTTGGACGCATTTTTCACGTCAATGCTAGCACAATCGGTAGAGGAATGAAAAGAAATAACTTAAAATTCCGAAAAAGAGTTCCTCAGTGCTGTCGCAATTTACGTCGTACTCATTTTGCTGGCAACATAAAAATTATTCTTGATGATGAAAAGTATCTCACATTTTCGAACTCAGAAATCAAAGGTAATGATGGTTTTTATACAAGAGACTTTGAAGCCTGTCCAGATAATGTAAAATTTAAACGAAAAGAAAAGATTGAAAACAAAGTGTTAGTGTGGTGCGCTATATCGGACAACGGTATTTCACAGCTGTACGAGTTAGGGCCGAAGCGGTTACCGCAGAAGTCCATACTCAAAGATATTTGCCTAAACTACTCAATTTTATTGACACCCACCATGCTAATGACAATATAATGTTTTGGCCAGATCTGGCTTCAAGTCATTGTTCATTATGCTTTGCATACGAGAAACTGGCTAGAACAACACGGAATACCTTTTGTACCACGAAACGACAACCCTTCCAGCTTCCCCAAGCAAGACTAATCGAAACTTTTTTCGGCTCAACTGAGTGTCAAAGTTTATAACAATGGCTGGGAAGCTCAAAACGAGCAACAGTTAAGAAGAAGAATAATGCTTATGATCAGAGAAATTGATTTAGAATCTGTCCAAAACCTAATCAGGAACATTAAGGGGAAATTGCGAGCCGTAGAAGATCATGGCCGATCAGCAGTACTTTAATATCATTTTTATATTAAGAAATATTGTTATTTTTTGTAGTTCTTGTTACAGTTCAAATATATTATTGTGAGATATTTTTTTAATTTTTTGAGAAACTTTTCAAAACTTTTGCAACTACGTTAGTCTTTTAACACTTATACACCGTTAAAGTCCAAAATTCACTCAAAACTATAAGAATTAACCCGAAACGATCAATCAAAACAAACTTGCTGTTTATATTAACCCACTATTAGGGTTCTTTACCTGTTATCGCATATGGCTTTTACAAGTCGTGTCAATGAAGGCGGAGCAAAAATCAAAAAACTGAAATATAAAAACAGATCAAACTTAGTTTTTAGGCGTTTTAGGGGTTCCTGACTGTTTTATATCTTCTTTGAGGGGGTGACATCGGGGTCGTTTGGGAGTGGGGGGTTGTAAAATTAAACTCTTTTTGTATTCATAATAGCGGGATAATATACTTTTTAGCTCCATCCGAACACTGCCTTGAGAATCACAGAAACCAAGAGACTTCTTCTGATGT
Source organism: Callosobruchus maculatus (assembly GCA_951848785.1). Classification (NCBI taxonomy): domain Eukaryota; kingdom Metazoa; phylum Arthropoda; class Insecta; order Coleoptera; family Chrysomelidae; genus Callosobruchus; species Callosobruchus maculatus. The sequence continues at coordinate 4,224,090 of CATOUR010000296.1, forward strand.
ATTTATACAACTATTGCTTTAGAACGTCAAAAACAATGGTTTTGAACGTTTTCTTTGACTAAAATATAAAGCAATACCCAGCTAAGCTATTTGAAACTTCTTAAGAATGCCTTGTCCTCAAATACATTATTGATCTTTTAGTGAAACGTTTCCTCAAGAAAATTTAACTGGGACCCCCTCTATATCACTCAGCAGCAAGTTTATAGTATCCCATATACCTACATGAAGTACGTTTGGTATATACGGCAACAAGAAAGTTATAATTGAGTATTACATGTTGATGTAAACGCGCACATATTCACTGAAATTGTGTTTTGGAAATCGGTGCGAAGATCTTGACGTAGGTTGAGGTTTTGCTAGAATTTCAGCGGAACATTGATTACTGGTTTGATTGACTTTGGTCATTATTCTCCCATTCCACCATTAGACCCGACTGTTCACTGCATTGGGATATAGTTCGTATTTTTACTTCCGACACCGATAGGTGAAGAGAGCATTGTGATAGAGAAAATTTTAGATTTTGAGTTTATATGCTCAAAAATGTATTTTTAATATAAATAAAAAAATACTAGAGCTACATTTTCACGATAATATACTCTCCGTAACAATGCGTGGATCTTCTCTCTTGCGCTTCCACTTGGAGCGAGAGTCGCTCATAAAAATCATGGCAACCTCTGTTTGCAACATGGATTTTTGTAATTAATACAAATGAAACTTCTGTTCTGTGTTCTGTATATTCTGTATTAAAAAAGCAGGTAGGTGGTGATAATTAACAGTAATATACATGTTCAGACCTGGTAACCATAAGACAGCCGCTGATTGAGAGCTCGCAATCATTGTTTTTTAAGTTCTTCACATAATTTTCTTTCAAATGACATAAAATCCTACCGTTAATCGATTGAATATTTTATCAAGGTTTGACTTTATCAAAAAAAAAAACGAAGTCAAGTTGATAGACTCAGTACTTCCCACACATTACAGTGATACCAGTTTATTATTTTCTCATAGCAAAAAGCTATAATCTGAGATCCCCTTGCAAACAAATCATCGCCAGCCCCCCCCCCCCCCCCCCCAAATTGTGTTATGCCGATAGGTCTTTCTTTCATATGTCTTATTATTAATACAACGAATTTTTCAGTTTTACAACCCCCTACTCCCCCAACTTTCGCAATTTCACCTACATCCATAAAAAGTAGGAAAGCGATCCGGCACCCCTAAAACGCCTGGGAACGAAGCTTGATCTGTCTTTGTATTTTCAGTTTTTTGGTTATTGCAGCGCCACCACTGACACGATTTTATAAACCGTGCTTTCCATCCTTGCCAAGGTAATAATACTGTGTCAAAATTTCATTAAAATCAATTTAGTCATTTCCAAGCTACACGATACAGAAGGATTTAAAGCGATACTCATATGTATCTACATCACAAAATTCTAAGTCGCTTGGGTTTTGTAATGGGGAAGGAAACGTTAGGAAGGACCTGAAAAAGTGTATCATTCCGCTAGGTTTTTCTTTCACATGCAATGGAGAGTCTATTATGAGCACAACAAACTTTTCAGTTTTTCAACCCCCTACCCCCCCAACTACTCCAATTTCACCCCCACCCAAAAAAAAGTAAAAAATTATCAAGATCCTCCAAAAAGCTTAAAAACGAAGTTTGAGCTGTTTTTATATTTTTAGTTTTTTATTAGTTCTGCGCCGCCACTGGCACGATTTATAAGAACCATACGCATTTTCACCCTCGAAACGGCAGTAATACTGTGTAAAAATGTCATTAAAATCAATTCAACAGTTCCCACGTTACACAATACAGAACGGTCCAAAGCAATACTCTTATGAGCACATCAGAAAAAATTCTAAGACCTTTGACTTCTTTCTTTCTTCACAAGTAAGTAGACAGGTAATTACGAATACAAATTTTTCAATTTTACAACCTCCCACCCCCAACCATCCCAAATTTAACCCTCACCAAAAAAAAAAGTAGAAAATGATCAGGACGTCTAAGATGCCTAAAAACGAAGTTTGGGGAATATTTGAACTTTTTCGTTTCTTTCAAAATTATAGCAGCATTACATACTACGACTGTACAGCATATTACTGCCAAAACTTCATCAAAGTCCATGCAGCGGTTGCGGAGACTATGAGGCTAGAAAAACGCCAACAGACCGACAGGCAGACTGACGATAGTCAGTGAGGTGGATTTTCGTTATATAGGTATCACAAAATGCCCCAAAAGCCTATATCGATGTAGGAAGTAAAAAAATAGATACATATAGGATCGAGCAATCGGATAGTAGACTATCGTGAACCTTCGGGAGTATTACGTTGGTGAAAACGTCAATATCTACTTCCAGATGTGAGTAGTCGAACATAACCAGAGAGAATCGTAAATATATCGAAAACGGTTCGTTGTACGGAAAAAGATGCAAGAACACTTTTTTGTTTTGGAAGTATCGAGCATAAAATAATACCATCTTCGTTTGTAACAAAGTTAGTCATATCTCCATCACTGGTTCTGGTAATTTATCGCTATATCCTCAGAATTATTGAGAATCTTTAGCTTACCCTCTGTGCTAAATTAAAATTTTTTCTAAGCAGCCGTTTAGGAAATATTCAAAACAAAAGAAAGATTTTAAAATTCCAACAGTACATACATACATAGATATATACATACATACATACATACATTGCAGATTAAATAAAAGCTTTTAATATAGTGACATTGACCACTACTAACCTCATCAAAATCGTTGAAGCGATTACTAAGATTACGCGGTCACAAAAATCGGAACAGTTATACCGACAGGCTGACAGACAATCTTAAAGATATCAGACCTAAAGAAATAATTAATGTCAATCCCAAAAATCTATGTAGACTTTTATAATGTTTGCATCTATTATCCCACAGTATATCGCATCCCAAATTTCATGCAAATACACCGACGATAATGGTAAGGAATATTTCAATAATGTAGACGTAACAAACCCTTAAAGTTGAAATTACTAGCGTTCCGGCTGCATTTTCTGTCCAGAAAAGGCAGAAGAAATATTATACTCTATGAAATTGTTTTCTTTCGATTAAATGTAGATTCATCTGCCGAAACGTTAAAATGCGATAAATAATTGAGAGCACAGTTTTCGGGTTTGATTAAAATTAAATCAAGATGAACGAAGGAACAAAAGGAAAGGCCTGTTTAAACAGACACTTTTCAGTTCGGCAGTCGTTAGAAGGGCGATCACAGGAAATGGGGTAACGGCTTAGATATTCTCAGTTGTCTTTTCCAAAAGACGTTTTCTGTGTGAGTGCAAAAGGATTATCCTTTTAAAGGATCCAACAATTTACCAGACAGAATATTCTATTGGGACTGTAGCGAAAGGACAAAACCAGGAAGTGCTCTTAAAGCGACCATTATTTATCTGACGATCACTTGCTACAAGAAATTCGGTACAGTAGATAAATCGTTTTTTCAAAATGTGTCACAATGGCCATAGTACAGGAAGTCCACATCCCGGCCAACTAGTAATTAATAATCAACAGTTGAAAGAGCAACCAGGTATACTTATCTGGGCACAACGACTAACGAGCAATGGGACCACTCACAGAAATAAAATGCCGCATAGAGAAAGCAAGAGCCACCTTCGTTAGAATGGGAAACAGGAATAGAGATCTTAATTTATAAACCAAATTAAGACTACTCAAATGCTATGTCTGGTCTGTGATCTTGTATGGTGCTGAGTATCATGCTATCTTCTTCTTATATCAAGAGCCATCGATACAACCGCATATTTATTCCCAGGGTGTCCAAGGCTCGCAATGCGGGTATTGGCCCATTAAAATCGCGCGTTAACAAACTTCCCCTAACGTAAGCCTTTCACAGCAGCCGCGGTACTCTGGTATTTAGGCTCTGCCTACGCGGTCTGCTCAGTTATAAAAAAAGAATATGTTGGATTCGAATGTGAAAAACTTGCTGGAATGTCGTCTAGACAGCGTCTCTTACTTTTTAGTCTTATTCACTTCAGCTCTATTTATGCATCTTGTGAATTTGCCTTCTCAAATGGTCCTGACTGGGTATCTCAAAAAGCCAAGCCAAACAAATCGTTGTGAAGTTTCAAAAATCAACCTTCACTTGCATATTTGCGCATGTAGCCCTTATTGTTTGTATCCCATAGCTCTTTATACCTCCTGTACACAACTAAAAATCGTATTACTTCGATATTACCTCACTTCAACGTGGCTTGCTTGTTCACTTCACTCATGATGCCAAACGGTGTTCACAGAACTAATTGTCTTTGCGCACGTGGACGTGGCAACCATTCATATAACAAACTGTTCTGCGTTTAGATAAGGAGAGAGAGAGGGGATACCGCGCGCCAGTCTGATGCTATATGAATTAGCTGTGACAGAAAACGAATAGCTGTCAAAATTTTGGTGGAAAACAAATAATTTGGTACCTACCTTAATATTTTTTGTGATATTTAGCGTTTTTAAGACATAGTGTACATAATGGTAAAGTGTGCAGCTTACGGTTGTAAAAGCCAGAGCAGCAGGAAGGAGCCAGGAATCATTTATCACAGGTAAATTTATGTTCATATTTTTTGGTGTATCCGAAATTTATGCAAATCTAGTTCAGAGATACATATGTATGTATCCAAAATATGATTTGAAATATACCACTGACATGCGAGTCATAATATTTTTGAACACGTAGAGTGTAAAAACTATATTTTTTGAGGAACTCTTTGGTTCAATTACACTCACTTTTCCAGTGACCTATCTGTTATAGCTTACATGAATAGAAATATACCCCAAATTGGTTATCTGATTTTCAATATAGATGCTTAAGCAACATAATGTCATTAAATATAAATAGACTATAGGAATTATGTGTTCTTTAATAAGAGCCACTGGGAATAGCGCTTTGGTACTTTTTTGGCACTTTTTGGTAACAGAGATGTCATCCGTGCGTTCCGTCCTCTCTCTCTTCTTGTCTAATGTTCTGGGAATGCCACTCGTAGCGAGTGCCCTGTCACATGACTCGCTCGAACCCTGCAATCCCGAATTTGCGAGGAGTAGTGCACTCGCGGCGAAGTAATTGAACATGTTCAATTCCACTCGCAGCGATTTCACTCGCAGCAACTATTCGCTTCGTGTGACCGATACTCTGAGGCAACGAAATGTTTTGTGAAAAACTAAAATAATAATATTTTATTGGCTAGAGTTCGTTTTAGCGAAATTCGAAACGGGCGTTGAGATTGGTGTCAATCGACGCGGATTGATGCCCCGAGTCGAACGAAATCACTCCTAGACTGAGGAAACGCCCCGGTAAAATTCTATGACACTTTAAAGTTTCAGTACCTAACCTCTCTTATGCCAAACGGCCAACTTAATGAGGTCTAATTCGGTTTAATTGGTCATTACATAAGTTTTAATCGATCCTGTTTGATCTCCTGAGTCGAATTAGACCTCTCCAAGACTGAGGAAACGCTCCGATGAAAATCTGCATTTCTCTCCATTTTAAGGTTTCAAACCTAACCCCAAAATTACTTCGATATTTCGATGAGTTTTCATGAAATATGTGGTCAAACTATATATCGTGCAAAAGCGCTAGATGAATACACACAACGCGCAACATCCTAAAATGGGAAATAAAAAAGTTATGATACTTTAAATGTTTAATGTTAAAGCTCTTGAGGAAATATGAATAACAGAAAACCAGGTTGGTTTATGTTGAATTAGGTTTGTGTAAACGTACAACGGGGGGCCTGGGGGGCCCGGCCCCCCCAGACGTCATTGTCTTTGAATATTTTGAATAGTCTAAGCAACACAAGTTTCCCAAGTAGGATTCTCACCTGCGGTTTTTTCAATAGCATGGGGGGTAGGGCCCAAAGGAACGTATTTTGATTAATTTCTAATTGAGAATCCAAATAAAAGGTGATGGTAAAGTCTAGATTTGGTATAATTTACGTCAAGATATCAGGTTGAGTCGCTAGACACACCTTTTTACCTGAACCAATTTGCTTACTTTATATACGTAAGCTATCGGAATTTGTTAATTTCAAAGTAGCGTAGACTTTCACCAAAATGTTTTCTCGCGCTGGTAATGGTCTAGTTCGTCTCAGGACTTCAAGCCGAGTCGATTAGAACCCATTTCAGCTTCAATAATTCAACTAGTTTGGTTAAGTTAGGTTAGGTTTGGAATCTTCAAAGTGCCGTAGTTTTTCACCGGAACATTTCCTCAGTCTGGGAGTGGTATCGTTCGACTCTGGGCGTCAATCCGCGTCGATTGACACCAATCTCAACGCCCGTTTCGGGTTTCGCTAAAACGAACCCTTACAATTTTATTCGTAAAATGCTTACAAAATTTAGTAAATCTGTTAAGCTATACTATTTTTGTAGGCCTTGCTAGATTTTTACAATATGAGATCGAAAAATCGCTGTAATAGCGCTTGTAACTGTTTTGTAAAAATACCCACGTTTTTCTCAGTGATAGCCATTTTTATATCAAGTGTACCAATGAATCACATGCGATCGAATCTCGTCTTATATAAAAATGTATACTTTACGAGCACACAATGCAGTGACGTATAAAAATGTAACTGTGCAACTGATGCTCCTGGACAGAACCGGGCGCAGACATCATTCCGTCCAGATAGTCTACTTTGTTTCTGAGTGTTAAGCCTCAAGTACACACGGCGAGTTACTAGCTAACAAGCCGGCTTGTAAAAAGCCTGCGAGTCGGCAGTGCGCCTGTAATTGAGTACACAGAACATCATGTTCAGTTCTCAGACATTCACTCTTAAGCTAAAGTTACATTTACGAGTGAATCGTATACGAGTACCATTTAGATTAATACATTTTTAAAAATATATTGGACAAAGTGGAAGAGCATTCAGACACCGCATTAACGAACATAAAAAGTCATTTATAAACTAACTCAATAATTCTAATTACGCCAATCATTTGATCTCCGAAAACCCTCATTTCAACGAAGATTTTAAAATATTACACTTAGAACAGAAAGGACGCAAGTTAAATTTTTTAGAAGCATTAGAAATTAACAAGCTCAAATTCTCAGGTAACCTCCTTAATGACCAAACAGATTTAAATAATTCACCATTACTAAATCTGTCCGATGGTTTTCGGAGAACAAACCATTAGCCACAATAGTTACCCCAGTAATGTGTATGTCTTGTATAAATAGCGTAGTACTTTAAGTTTAAAATCATTGTTTGATAAAGACTCTGTGTGTCGAAACAATTGTCACAAGTTTTTTAAATAAAAGTGGTGATCATTCATTAGAAATACTTTTTTGTACAGTATGGATCTTCATCAAGTAACGGCCAACTCCATCGACTATTTACATTAATGTTCAGAATCGTATGCGATTGAAGTGTAGTTAAAGGAAGCGTGCTGCAATGACATGAATTTTAATGTTAATGGTGAAAAAGAAAATAGAATGTGAAGAGCTCGTTAGAAAAAAGGCAAATTTGGGTTAAAATGCCCTTTAAATCAAGGAACATTGTGGGAATTGAAGAAGAGTTACTAACAGAGTTATTAACTGAGCAGGGAGATGGATTCATGAACTTTCTCCAAATGACCCAAGACAAGTTTTTAAGAAGAAGCAACAATTTTTTTCTCTTGTTTATACGTCGAACGTAGGTTATTATCTTTTCTTCACTGTTTACACCGATATGTTTAGGATATCTATTATTGCAGAACATGCTCTCTTCCTTGCATTGATATCTCTATATTCCCTGCTTCTCACGTCCCATAAACACAACATATTGTAACATAAGTCGATAAATTGGTCGATCTCCTCAGGTGGTAACTTGTTTTCAGCCATCTTGGATTAATAAAAAACTATTTCACTCGTAGCTGTACTCGGATCTCTCGCAACTTTGAAAGTGACACGCATATGACCTACGAGTTGCCATTTACACATGCGAAATCGTATACAATTCGTTCACTCGTATACGACCAACCCGTAAATCTAAATTCAGCTTTATGCTGATGATAAACAAATTATTCATTGCTTTCAGCCCTCTAACCTACCACAAGCCGAGGCTGAATTGAGCGCTGACGTCAAATCTATTCTTGTATACTCTGAACGACAAAAATTGCCTATAAATCCATCTAAATCTAACTGTATCTTCTGCTCTGATAGTAGACGAGAATTTATTGAATCTGCTCTCAGTGTTTAAATAGGCTTGGAAAATCTCAACTTTTCTCAGTTTTCCAAATTATTGGGTGTGACTTTTGACGAGAAGCGGAGCATGCTAAAGACATTCTTAAGAAATCCTACTTCAGGTTGCGTGCTCTGTATGCAGATAGGTATGTTCGTAATTCCAAAATGAGGAAAACACTTTCCCAGTTTCTTATCATTTCTGTTTTTAATTACTGTAACACATTATTTTATCCATTTCAGGATAGCATCACTAAAACTAGGTTACAAATTACGCAGAACAACTGCATCAGATTTATATCTAAACTACGGAAATTTGATGACATCTCTTTTATATTACACTAAACTGGATGAAACTTCCTCAATTTGTATCATTACCATTACTTGGTATTTGTTCAGAAGAAACTAACACCTTCATTTACGTTTTGTATCATGACCGTTGTAATCCAATGTTTTGTAATAAAATCCTAGGATACGGTCAATGAAGAACGCAGTCCAAAGAGAGGGAGCAGATAAAGATAGGTTAGCCAAATTACAATGTACAATTTCAGTACGTCAAGCCAATACTGCTGCTGATCAGGAGGGACAAATTGAAGATCATGAAATGAATACCGTTGAAATGCGTATGAAGAAAGCAGTCCAAAGAGAGGGAGCAGCTAAAGATAGGTTAGCCAAATTACAATGTACAATTTCAGTACGTCAAGCCAATACTGCTGCTGATCAGGAGGGATAAATTGAAGATCATGAAATGAATACCGTTGAAATGCGTATGAAAAATGCAGTCCAAAGAGAGGGAGCAGCTAAAGATAGGTTAGCCAAATTACAATGTACAATTTCAATATGTCAAGCCAATACCTCATACAAGGCGTAGCCTTCGAGGTGGCAATATTTGTATAGTATAGTACAAATAAATAAAAAAAAAATAAAAAAAATATATTGGAAAAATATAACTTCCAACGTTTCGACGCTAAAAGTGCGTCATCTTCAGGGCGTGAGTTCCATTTTTCTCCCCACACTTGCAAGGTCGATGGATGTCATGTATAAGCATTGAATAAAGCATTGGCCCGAAAACCGAACCCTCATGGACGTCAGCCTTATTGGCCGTTGAAATGGTGTTGATTGAGTTGATTATAAATCTCCTAAATAACAGTAATACCTACCTCATCTGCACAGATTCTATGAGTACCCTGCAAGCTATAAAAAATAGTCAATCAAAACATCCACTGTTTCAAAAAAAAAAAACATCATCAACGTAATGAACTCGCTCAAAAAGCGAAAACGATTGTTTTCGTTTGGACCCCGGAGCATGTCAACATTACAAGCAACGAACAAGCAGATTCAGCAGCCCGAAGCGCCATCTATGATGGCATTCCTGTAAACATAGTTGTCCCTGACGATCTTAAATCCTTAATAAAAGCGAAACGACGTCGTATGTGATTGGGTTTCGGATGAATGAATGAAATTGCTACTTCTTAATTGAGTTAAGTTGCTTTTTAGCATAAACCGAATGTCGGGAGTGTTAAATGAGTGTTCCACAGAAAAGAGTCTGTTTTTTATCGTACCCGCAGCTTTCTATACCTGACGCTTTTAAACGGGTCACATAAACAGTGCTCGGATGCTCAAATTAAGCGCTCAGGTACCGGCTTTGCTAGATAGATGGTAGAACCAATACTTTTTCAAAGTACTGCTTCCCAATATCTATATGTTACTACTACAGTACGAGTTTTGCCGGCTAGGCACTATAATGCAATTTGATTTATTCGTCTGAGATCCAAGCCACACTGACGAGCTTTAATAGAAGCGAAACGACGTCGTCTGTGATTGGTTTCGGATGAATGAATGAAATTGCTACTCTTAAATTGATCTTAAATCCTTATCTAAGATACGTCTAATACAAGTCTGGGAGAGTCAATGGGTGCAAACAACTAGGCACTTACGGAACTTGCAACTGGCCATTGAAAAATGGAAGTACCCGCCAGGATTGAACAGACAAGAGCCTGTTTAGCAAGAATAAGGCTTGGACGCAACCGTTTAACCTCATCCCAGTCATTCCACCTTCTCTTCGGACACAGGCCAACCCTATGTTTAGAATGTCAATGTACGCTAAGACCTGTCCAAAACATGATACTATCCTATCAGAGTGCTCGATGTTTTACAAATACACAAGCCCTTAAAACCTATTAAGGTTCCTAAAAACTAGAATTATCTATCTTAAAATTTAGAATTAGAATAAACCCCCCTTTTATTTGAAGGGGTGAGTGGATGAAGGAGGTATGTCATATTTTCGTACAAAATGAGTTTTTCTAATGGATGAAGGGCGTATGTATTGTTCTACTTTTCAGCGGTGACACCTATTATCTAGAACCTCATAGTAACAACTGAACATAGAGGTAGTAAACAACTAATTCCAATAGGCCGACATCTGTCCTTACGTTGTCACATTGACTATCAGATACGGCAATCATAATTGTTTATTATCATCTTAGTTGTATAGTATTCAGAAATATTCCATTCTACGTTAAAAAAATACGGTATTTTGATGGCTCAGAAATGATTACAGCAAAATCAATAGATATGTTGACTTCTACTGCGTTACTGCATATTTCTTCATCATAAACGCAAATTCTGAAGTCTTTCAGAATTTTGAGGAGCTGACAATGCCGCGTGCACTCGACTGTCAAACGTTTGCTTTGTTTATTGTTGGTTAGTAAAATCGAATTTGCTATTTGTTGGTAACTGTAGTGAAGCTTTGCGGACTTGCTGTGCTATATTCGAGTGTAGTTTAACAGTTTTTCGAGATGTAACTCAAAAAGTGCAGTGTTTGTAACATGGGTTGCATTGGAAGAATTTTCAGGTTAGTTGGCATTACACAGCATTGTTTGCTATTTGAACTGTCACTGCGAGGTCACAGCTGATCAATGTTTGGAGGCTGAAGTGTCAAAGATGATGGCTTTGAGCACGCCATGCTGAAGTGGTTTGTTTACTACCTCTATGTTCAGTTGTTACTCCAACTCTAGAACCCATATTAGCGGAGATTGCAGTGCCGTGAAGGAGGTATGTAAACACAATACTGTTTACCTCTGGTAGATGGAGGAGGTATGTACAGCAGATTGATATGAACATAACTCCTTCATCCAGACGTCCATCGATATGTAGTGTCAACTGAGTGACATACCTTCTTCATGCACTCCATGGCAGCTGGGAACCGGTAGCTGATTTCATGTTATGCATATTATGGATGCAAGTGTTATTTTGAGAGTGTTGAGAGTGCAAGTGATAATGAACCATTTTCTATGAACTAATGTACCTTTGTAGAATTGAAAAAAAATTATATAAATTTCCTTTTGACATTTGCACTCTTTCATTCAATGAACAAAATACGTTTTTCATAGCAACAGCGTAATGTGCTTGATACTTGATAAAAAGTATTTTTTTTAAAATACTTCAGGGTTGAATATCTCAATACAAGCCTTTTGTTACATACCTCCTTTATCCGCTTATCCCATCCCTTTATCCATTGATGCTACCTTCAGCTCCTGAATATACAGGGTGTCCTCAAATTTCCTTGACACGTGATATTCTCGTAACAAAAAAAAGTCCAAACGAAACTTGAGAGGTATTTTAGAAGATACCAAAGGGTCTATCATATCAAGCTTTCAAAACACTTTTTTTGTACATCAACCCTGCAAACTCACTCCCAACTTTTTTCTCCAAATACCACCCTATAACTTTTCCTACCTAAATGAAGTCCTTATTTCATTTGAAATCTTGTAGTACCTTTGATTTTATACATAAACCTATTTTCTTTCGTAAAATCGTAAGCATAGGATAAATAAAGTAAACATTTGACGCCTAATATTTTTGTAACAAAAACGTATAAAATTAAAACTAAGTGGTCCTTTCAAGGGTACTGCATGACATCCCATGCTTTCGAAACATTTTTTTTGCACTTCCACCCCTAAACTCACCCCAACTTTTTTTTGCAAATAGCACCCTGTAGCGTTTCCTACATAAATGAGATCATTATTTTATTTAAAATCTAGTAGTGAGTTTGATTTCATACGCAAACCATTTTTTTTTTCGTAAAATCATAAGCATACGATAAATAAAAAAAGTATTTGTTTGAGGCGTAACATTTCCGTAATAAAAAAAAGGATAAAAAACAATTGATTCCGAAAGCATAATATATGATAGGTCATTCAGCACCCCTAAAATCCTACTTAATTTTCTTTTTTATCCTTTTTATTACGAAAATACAAATCATAATTTGATTAATCTTATGCCTATGAATTTATGAAAAAAAAGGTTTGTGTACAAAATCAAAGGTCCTACAAGGTTTTAAATGAAATAAGGACTTCATATATGTAGCAAATGCTATAGGGTGTTATTTTGAAAAAGAAAATTGTGATGGAGTTTTAAGGATTGAAGTACAAAAAACAATGTTTTGAAAACTAGGTATGATAGACCCTTTGATACCTTCGACAATACCACTCAATTCTCGTTTGAACTTGTTTTTGTTACGAGAATATCACGTGTCAAGGAAATTCAGGGACACCCTGTATATACTATGTGAACCCAAAAATGCACACCTGTGTAAACTGTGAACTTGGAAACAAAACGATATACGGCTAATAACCTTAGTATGGGAAAACAATCTCCTTTTAAGGTATGTCTTTAGTTCGGCCCTGTATCAGCTCCCCTGTGTTTGTGTGCTACTCGACGAGCTCGCAGACGCGGAAAAATTTATCGCAATTTTATGATAAACTTACTAGACTGCATCTTTTCCGTTTCTAATATGCACCGCGGCTTGCTTGCCATAACTCACCCATGGATATGAATAAAATATTTGTGCACAAATAACTGGGCGGATTCGACGTGTACGTATTTATCGACTATGATGCGCCCACCCGTGCCATATTCTCAGAGAAAATGAATAGAGGAATACGAGAATTGTTCCCTGGTAAGAATGCAGTCAATTAGACAAACTTTTTACTTTTTACACATTGGTATGGTTTCATATCAAATTATGAATACGAAAACGAGGAGTGTGATATTCTTGAGCTCACATTGGGTAAAGCGGAAACCATTTTATTTGAATTACAAATGAGGAGCTTTCACGCAAAAGTCAACATGTCCATTTTTAGTAATTGTTCAGGAAACACAATTTTTGAATAATGCCTTTAATAATTATTTATTTAATAATAATAATAATAATAAACTTTATTTAAACTGGCGGGGAGTCTGATAAACAGGTATTAATTCCAACCAGTATATATAAAAAAAAAGTTACAAGCAAAGTGAGGAAAAGGACGAGAAAGAAAAGAAAATAGAGAAAAATGACATTAAACGAGAATAACAAAATACTACAGAAACACATTAAAAAAGCGCATCGATGTCAAAAACACAAATATTACAAGACACAATCACATAAATGTATCATATGAATTTTATTATACCATGGTAATCTACCCTGTACGTGCTAAACTTGATACTAAATGTCTAAGGCTTTGGTAATACACAATATTTTTGCTGCATTCTTGAAAGCCAGGAAGCTCAGTGTTTTTAGTGTTGAGGGAACCTTATTGTAATAGTGCACTGCAGCATAAGAAAATGGACATTTATAAATTTCAGTTCTATGACGAGGCTAGGTGACATTGATTTCTAAATTTTAATCTTCTAAATAAATAACTAGGCATTTCCTTTAAAATTATCTTATAACATAAGCAGATAAGGTGAAGAATCCATCTTTCATTGAACTTTAGCACTTTATGCGACTCGTAAACAGGTGTAATATGAGAACGTCTGGGTGTAATAGTAGCATATCTCATGCATGAGTTTTGCATTTTCTGGATTCGATTTGATGCTGAAGTATTCAGGCAAGGTGCATAAACAACATCCCCATATTGAGAAATAGACATTATTAATGACTCTATCAATTTTAACTTTGTATCTGTTGAAAGTACATACTTAAAGTTATACAAATATTTCAATTTACAATACGATTTCTGTACTATGCTAGTCACATGATGATGAAAGGTCATTGTACTGTCAAAGGTTATACCTAAGTTATTTATTTTGTCAACTACAGTTAACTTTTGATCTTTAAGAAACACATTGAAGCTATCAAGGTTTATAACGTTATTCTTGGTGTAAAAGTGCATAACCACTGACTTGGATTTGAATCTGTTTTTGCATGATAAATAGTAGCTTAATCTGTTCATATTTTGAGTATGAATCCATATTTTTCAAGAAAGGAGGTTTCATTTTAAAACACATTTTGTTTTGGACTTGTGCACTTTTGAAAAAACGATACGTATTTGTTGAGTTTTGCATGGATTACATCTTGGACTTGTTCAGTTTTGAATGAAAATCTTTTAAACTTTGATTCTAGGTGGAAGACACAGTAGATACTTTGTATAAACTATTTTGTATTATTTGTATTGAACAGTAAAAACTAAAAAATCTAAATGTGAACTGCCAGCGTCTCTTCTATCAAGTAATCACAAACGTCATGATTGTTCTGGTGCAACAGGCGATGATCTGTAGCTATAGACTCACCAACGCAATGTTTTTCGATGAGTTGTTTACTATAATTGTAAATAATTGTGTAAAATATTTTTTTTTTGATACGAACTGGTTTATTTTGGGCAAAAAATTCAAGAGACATTTTGTGTTTAGAATGAAACAGGCTATCGGAAATAAATTTTTAAATGGTAAACAAATAATAAGACAAAAAGTTGCATCGGAAATATATTTTAGGAGTTGCGTTTTCCACCACTTACGACCATGGCATAAACCAAATAAATTACTAGCTAAGTGTCTTTTTGGTAGTAGAAAATGTCAGGTTAATTACAACATTGTAACTTTTTTAGTGCTTGTGGTAAAAATTGTTAAACAAATTTTATGTACCCCCTTTAAGGGGCTGTATCTTAACAACGATGCTCCAGTGAAGTTTCTTTATATGAAAGATCCTATCTTTTTTCGATGAGGAATCACCCCCTTAAATGGTTTACACTTATTTAGTTACACCTTATATTTTATTTCCTACAGTGGTTTATTTCCAGTGCTGTGACTTTGGAACATTTATATTTTTTCCTTTATGTCTACAGTTTTTTGGCTCAAGTTGACATCAGGAATTGTGTACCTACAAAAGGTTAACAAATATTTATCACTCTGACAAGCAGAAAACGTTTGTAAAGAAACTGAAACAAACCCTTAACGACATTGCAACTCCCATTTTGTGTATTTCTTCTGCCTTTTGCGATATCCCCTCTTACCCTCCCGAACTGATATATCATTTGAATCCATCCTCGATTTTTGACAATAATAAACACATCAGCCAACAAACAAATCTAAACAACTAACGGTTTTCGGTTTTTGTATGAGATCGGAGTTATGCCGATTAACGCCGTTGACAGTTACCAAGACTACTCAACCAGTAAAGTGCTTTAAATTCCTGATTCCTAAAATCGCATCGCAATTTCAGTTAGCGCATATCATACTTAGATGTCTGACTGTTCAGAACATAGACTTTCCTTGCATAAGTGTCGCCATACAGCTACAAAATAAATGTATTCCTCCACCTAGACAGGCGTGGGTAGACTTGCTGAGTTTTGCATGAATTCCTAGATCTATCGCAATGATACTATTAGGGACTTGTTAGGTTTTGTTCGATTTTCGATAAAAAAACTCCTGTAGTAGGACTTGTTGCATTTTGTATGAATGCCTAATATTTGCGTGCTGTTATATGATGGATTTGTGTAATATTGCATGGAATAAATAGCCAATCTGGCAGATATCATCTTAAACTACATAAATTCGTATGTAACTCAATTTGCTATGAAGTTGGACTTGTTCGCTTTTGCGTGGAAGCTCCTCAAATACCTTGATATAGCATGACAAATTAAAAGAGGAAATGAAGAAAAATCTACCAACAATGTACGCATTATCAGAGCCAAATATGCCTAACTCAAGTATAAAAATCGTTGGTTACCAGTCAGATAACAAAATATCAGAAGAAGGAATCGAAGAAGAGAACAACAGAACAACTTCATACACAAAGAAGATTTGAAGGTCACTTATATACGGCACAACGCCTCAAAAAAAATGAGGCTATATATGCAGACGTAACAAGTAAATCGTTTAGATACATTCTCAAAAACAACAGTGGAAAAATATTAGTCGAATTTCAAAATCCTCCAGTTTACCAAAACAATTATACAGAATGGTCCAATAAGCGCGCGGTGCTCTCTAGCGGCCTACCGTTCAAACTAGAAGAAAATGTTCCCAATAGAAAACCTTTCTTTCCAAATGATCTACTTACAGAAAATAATTTTAAAGATGGCCGACATCGGGATATACCAGAAGTAGGCATCAACTTCCTTATTTCAAATGGAACACGATGTATATTATTAGTTTTTGAATTCAGAATCGATACTTAGATTCAGATTGTTAACCACAGTTTATACCTACGAAGCCAATTTTCGAAGCTATTCAGCAATCCTTAGAAAATTTGACGTGTACCATTCGACAAAAAAAATACAACAATCACAAAGTTTGTTTAAAATGTGGTGATGAACATGATTGTAATTTATGTGAAAAATCGTTTTACACATTTTGTAACTGTATAAATTCAAATAAAACACCTTTACAGATACACATGCTCAAAAGTCACAGTTACGCATGTGGAAGAGTAATAGGTCAAAACTGTGACAGCAAAATCATACTTTAGCACAGCTCTAGTGGTGAGCTCTAGACACAGGACAGGAAGCCTAGTTTATTTACAGGAGCATCCTGTTCTGCAACATCTCCGACGTTCACGTTATTTCTTCTACATAAGACGCCATCTTCAATTTACGGTCTATCGATATTATCAAGATCGTCTTTGAATAATGCTAGTAGAAACAAATGTATACGTGTATCACGAGTTATGTGTTATATATTAAACATACTGTGCTGAGACTTTCTGGCTATTAAAGCTCATCATAACCAAAGCATCGACACATATTATGTAACAAACTTTCACCTTTCATCAAGATTTTGGGGATTAACATCCACAATAACATGTTCGGATACGACCACGTCGTCAGTATTGCTACAACGGCATCCCAGAAGCTTGGAGTTTTGTTCCGCCGTAGGAAGTTGTACACCCCAGAGCAAGTACTACTGCCCCACAAGGCACAGATGCGAACATCGTTTTAGTATTGCTCTCATGTGTGGGGATGCCTTCCGAAGCACTATCTAAAGCTTCTGGACACTATTCAGGAGAGAGCAGTTAGACTAATCGATACGCCTGGAACATCGAAGAAGGATGGCTGACCTGTCCCTGTTTTACAGATTCTAGTGAGCTGTCCAAGACAATAACGCAGAAGGCCGTCCGAACGAGAAGTACCTACTCCCTGAACCAGTCTCCTCAGCCTTACTTCTTTTAGAGAACTTCGACGCTTTGGAATGAGCTGCTGGGGAATTTGCTTCCTGACGCCTATAACCTGCAGGTTTCAAATCTAAGGTGCACCGACACTTATCCTCTCGCAGCGCTTCTACAGCTCCGTAGGCTTTCAGACTTTGCGGGAGGCTCACCATAAAAAAACTCATGCTGTATGTAAAATAGGAAGAACATACACCCAGGTACTGGAGTCTAGTGAAAAAAAGCAGTTAGATGCATTACCGCAAACAATAATGAGATGCGAGGGTTGCTCTATACCTCCGTCACTCCACCAGTATGCAGACAGCTGTTTCATATGCAGCAGCATATAGAACCCGCGCTCTCTGTTGGCCAAGCGGACGCGCCGTGGCGTCCCACTAAGAAATCTACTGCTGTTCAGCAGCGATTTCCTTGGTTTGCCGTTACCTTCGGGTACCAGATGGCGCACCGGCAGAACCTTTCTGTCGCCTGCTACAATAATGAGATGTAAAAGCGACAGCAACTGATGATAACGCGCAGTGACCTGAATCCCTCTCACTGTTAAGTAATCCAGTCAAATCTAATATACTTAAAAATCTTTCAACAACTTTAAGTCTTTCACAAAAGATCTCTCCTGCGGTTTTGATGATACTATTTTATTATTCATAATCACGCAATCTAGCCATTCCGACAGTTGAGCGCTATCAGTTATCGTGGTGACAGCGCCTCATCCCCTGACAAACTTTGAATGCGAGGAGGTCCGTCCAGACGGCCAACTTTCTCAAACAGTATCACGTTTTTCCATTTGGAAAACTGTCACAGGGTGAATGAGATTTAAGCAGAATTAAGCAAGAAGTACGAGAAAGGTCATTAGAGGAAGTCCTATTTCATTCTCCGCCTCTTCTACAGAGAGATACAGATAAGGTTAATAAAAGGACGTTTCAACGTAGAAAAACGATTTAGACGTAAGGGCAGGGTTTGGCTATATGAAAATGCTTCATATCTCTTTTATTTATTTATTGTATGTTTCTTGTTCTATTATAGTATACACGGTGATACAATAAGCGCGCGGTGCCCTCTAGCGGCCTTATCGTTTGAATTAGAAGAAAATCGTCTGAATAGAAAAAGTTTGTTTTCAAATGATCTGCTTATCTAGAAAATAATTTCAAAGATGGCGGACATCCTGATATACCGGATATACCGGATATACCGGAACTAGGTATCAACTTCCTTATTTTAAATAGGACACCCTGTATATTATTATGTTTTTGAATTCCGCACTGATTTTTAGGTCCAGTTTGTTTGCACCGGGCGCTTATGAACCACCCTGGATATACCCTTGAGGGTGTAGAAATCATCAGTCTGGTACATAATACTAACTATATATTTACCTACTGACTTGTGTTTTGAGTAAATAACGTATCATGTATAAAATTACTATACTCTTTTTTTACTTACAAACAATAACAGCTTGCGCATATATTTTTTATTCTTGTACATAAACATTTCATTCTTTCCAGATTTTCCGGTTAGTATTTAACTATGTTTGTTTTCTCAGAAGAATTTGAATTATGAAAAGAAAGTCAAAAGGTTGCTTTATGGAAACGTAAACAAGCCACTCTCAAGATAATTTGCATAGCAGCTTTTACATATACTGATATACCTGAAAAGGTTGCAGCCATAATAATTATGTTTCAGATTTGGTCTATTCGTAGTGTCTTGCCCTAGGATTGTTATTTGATCAGCTAAAGAGATTCAAATTTAAGAGCACCATTGGTTTTCTACAACCACGTCTACCAGGTTCTACGCAAAGAAGAATTCTTAACAAAAATTTATCGTTTCATAGCAACATTCAGCATTCGCCAACTTTCTTTCTTTCTTTTATTGTTATGGCTTCTGCGCGTTAGCACAATCAATTGGCACATTATAAGGAGTCTCGCTCTTGACCAAATTGTAGTACAAAAAATAAAGCGTCACTTATGCTTCTTCAATATCATCATAATTGCGTAAAAAGATAAATGCCGCGTATTATATTGTATCGGAATGTATCTCAAGATTAACTAAGATCACAGCTGATATTCACGTGTTATAACGGCCATAACCTAAAATCGACTCGCCTGGCTGAATGCCGCCATGAGACTATTCCAGCATTATCCAACTCTACAGCAATATTTTGTCATATGGGAAGGGTATGTTTGGCACTTATTTATTTCTAAAAACCGGAAATAAAATCACTAAGTTTATATTTAAAAGTTTTATATATACATTTATAGTTAAGTATATTTCTACTTGTGTTTTTTGTTGTTGTTTTTTTGTATTTTATTTTTATTCCTATTTTTATTGTATACAGATAATTTCCTATTCATTTATAGACACCTGAAGATGGTTTAGATTAAAATAAACCGAAACGTAGTGAAGGAAAGTTATAGTTTCAATCATTGACCGAAACCCCATGAAAAACAACCATAATATACTGCTAACCTAATATATTCTGCTTCAAAAAACGTTCGAGGTAGTTGCTGTTTGTATTGAAGTTACCGTGCACTTTTGTGATACGCAGTTAAGTAGACTTGATTGTTATGTTTCTGAATAAATAAAAAAAGAACGTTTCTTTATTTGCAGTAATTCATGTACTAATAAAAAGGTCTTATAAGTCACATTCGGATGTTCCCTACGCATTATTTAAAACATCGGATGCCAAAGACTGGGTTTTAGGACCTGCCAATAATTGTAGAAGATGACTATCAACCGTGAAATTTCGACTTTGTAGCCTAAATTTACTAATTTCAAATTGATATAATGAACATATGTTATTTTATTATGTAGTTGTTGAGTTGCATGAGTGAGGAGCAGTTGTAATATTGGACGGTGCGGTATTGGAGAAAGACGATAACAACTGTACCCTAGAACCCCCCAAGGGGCCAATGACAGTACTGTTTACCCTAACAGGCAATAGACCTAAAAATGCTTGCCACCTAAGAAACAGTTTGATACCATTTAGCATGAAAAGGAGGACCTTATTAGGAATCCAGGTTGGATATGTAGATTTTCAGTCAAACTAAGGTTACATATTGTGGACGTGGAGAAGAATGCTGAGAGTTCCTTATAAGGCCCATCGAACTAACGTTTCTGTACTGGATGAGCTCGGCAATCCAAAGAGACTATCCTCCATTGTGTCGACGAGAATGCTTACATTCTTCGGACATATTCACAGAAGTGATAATATAGAGAACCTTGTAGTTCAGGGTCGTGCCCCGAGTGGGCGGCGGCGTGGCCGTTCCAATATACGCTGGGTGGATACGACGAAACAGTTGCTAGATATGAGTATCAAGAGCGCCACTGAACTGACAGTAAATCGCCAACGATGGGGAGCTACAGTTCTCAAAACTATTGATAATATTCGTATCGGCACTACTCTAGCTCCGACTTAATGCATTTTACGAGTTCACAACATGTCTGTTAAGACATTGTGACTATGATGATGAAGGTTACATGTTTAGGGTGTGACAGTAAAGGGACGAACGGCTTGTTGACGATGTGAAGCGTGCTACTACAGATAAGGCAAGCAAAGCCGTTGGTACGTAATCTCTTTTGATACTCTTCAATGGAAAGTCAGTAGTGAGAAGGGAGGAGTTCTGATACGTGTAGTCCGGGGTGTAGCAATAACATCAATAACGCTTTACTAAGCAGCAAACGTATCAAAAGGAACAAGTACATGTATGTGATGCTCAGGTGGCAGCGTACGTACTTTGTGCCTCCAGAGGAGTATCATGGGAGGTGGAGCTATTGCTAGTGGTGGCACCTCTCGCTAGCCAATCTGTTATTGGAGCAGAAACAAACTGACTACAAAGGCTGAAGGCTACTGTGCCCAGCGGCGTAGCTTCCATTGATGCGGGTGATCCGTCGCGACCTTCCAAATATTGTAATTCTTTTTTGTTTAAAGCCACTATGATCTACAATAAATTAAAATTGTCAGAAAATGTATTCAATTTATGAAATCTCAATTATTGAATGTATGTAGTGGTCAAGGTCTATGCTAAACACTACAAATAAAAATATCACGACAGCGCGATGATGCGAGTGATGCGACTGTCCTGGTCACATCTTGAGCGCCGCTGAACGCGATCCGAGTAGGTCCGTGATCACGTTTTCACTGTGTCCAGTTCGCTGTTTTATGTCGGTGGGTGATGCGGCTTCCTAAACGCATCTCGATCGCGGTATGAAGTAAAATATCGTTGCGCGTTGCGATGAACAATTCTGAGTGCGACTAGAAGAATTAATCTAACAGATAGGTTCACACCTTTGTTTTTTAACCTAGATTTAGTTCTTTTTTTAAATTGGTTTGGTAATTTTGGTATTTTTTTTTACCTGTTACATTATTGGTATATTGTGTTTTTGTAAATTTAAAATAAAAGACCTTAATAAGAAAAGAAAGAAATGCTTACTGTGTTGGTAAAAGGTTAATAATTGCAGTTACTTATAACATCCTCTTGTATTGACCACACGTTACGCCGCTGACTTTGCCCTACTTAACCAAAGCGCCGTATCTGTGAGGAGTCGAAATTGAGTAAAATGCTCGGTAAAATGGGTTTTTATTAAAAGGCTTCGCTGTTGTAGACTAATTCAAATATTGTTTCGTTTAATACTTGTTCTATGTACCTAGAGGCACATAATTCTGTCAAAAAAATTGGTATTTTTTTTTCAAAAACAGTGGTTATAATAATATAATTCCTGTTCCTTGGAAAGATTGCAATGCTGCATTTTTGCTAAGCTTTCTATTGTTCACTCATAATAAAGGTTGATCAAGAATAAGTCAGACCAAATACGCATACATTACTTTATTACAAAAAATACAGTTTAAGGTTCAAGTTAACAAAAATCATAAAAAATCAAAGAAAAATTCGATATTTCACTCAAACGGCACAACGGAACGACATTTTCGTTACGTACATTGCATTTAGGGGGAGGGAACCGGACAAATTAATAACGTTACTAAGGGAGCAAAGGTGGCATGGCAAACAATAAAAAACTTAAGACAAGACTACCAAAACAGACTTAGCTTCCAAATTATAAAAATGACCGAATGGGAGGAGTATTATGAAGATATGCTGACGGAGAAGAGACCAGAATACATGGTGGAGGGAACCGGACAAATTAATAACGTTACTAACATGCAAGAAGATCTACAGAAAATTACAGCAGAAGAGATAAGAAATGTATTGCGAAAAATGAAAAACGGAAAATCCCCGGGTCCTGGAGGTATTTCAGTGGAGCTGCTAAAGAACGCACCAGACTCTGTCCTAAATATATTGGAAGTAATTTTCAATAGACTGTTATTGAATATGGAGGATCCACCAAAGGAATGGAAGATGGCATATTTGTCATCGATATTTAAAAATTGATCGAAAAAAGAATGCAAAAACTACAGGGGCATTAGTGCGACAGCTACCATTGGAAGACTGTATGGACGAGTAATTAAAGAGCGGTTAGAAAGAGAAATTGAAATAAGGGAAGAACAAAGCGGCTTTACAGCTGGAAGATCTTGTGTCGATAACATATTTACCATCACACAAACTATAGAGAAAAGAAGGGTACGGAACCAAGAGACTCATCTTATATTTATTGACTTGGAGAAGGCGTATGACACGGTTCCGCTCAAAAAGCTTTCCGATGTTCTTGACAAGACCAAGATTCATGCAAAATATATCGCCGCCATAAAATCGCTATATAAAGATCTTGAGACGCGAGTGAAGATGGGCACAAGTTTGTCTAGGGTCATAAAACCAACAAAAGGTCTCAGGCAAGGGTGTTGCCTATCACCAACATTATTCAAGATTTACCTCAAAGAAATATTGAGGGAATGGCAGAACAAATGTGCTGGAATGGGGCTGGACATAAACGGAAGCTTCCTTCACACTTTACTTTTCGCGGATGATCAGGTACTCATCGCAAATGACTCGTACGATATTGAGTATATGATGCGAAAAATAATGGAATCATATAGTGAAGCTGGTCTCAAAATCAATTTCTCAAAAACAAAATATTTGGCTGTAAACTCGTCCCAGGAAGTTTTAGAAATCGCGGCTTGTGAAGACTACACCTACTTAGGAGCAAAGATCTCGAAGGAAGGCTCGAGCAAAAAAGAGATATCCCACCGAGTTAATCAAGCAAGATATGCTATCAGTAGGCTTAACTCACTGTTATGGTCAAATAATTTAAGCAAACAAAACAAGCTAAGAATATACCAATCAATCGTGCAAAGTATACTGTTGTATGGGTCAGAAGTATGGGAAACTACAAAACGGGACCGACAAAGACTGGAAGCAACAGAAATGGACTTTTTGCGAAGAAGCTGTGGGGTGTCGGGGTTAGACAAGGTCAAAAATGAAGAAGTCAGACGAAGAATGAATGTTCAGATATCGGTAACAGAAGAAATCGAAAGACGTAGGCTGAAGTGGTATGGCCATGTCAACCGAATGTGTGAGAGTCGATGGCCGAAGAAGGTCTTAGAATGGAAACCACCGTTCAGACGAAAAAGAGGTAGACCGCCAGAAGAGTGGGAGAAACAAGTAAAAAAGGATATATTGAGAAGAGACATGGCGGACCACGATTGGAGAGATAAAGAGGCATGGAGAAGAGGATGCGAGAGACGGCCACGGGAGCTGTAAAAAACTCGCTATATACAGGGTGGTCCAATAAGCGCGCGGTGCTCCCTAGCGGCCATACCGTTCAAATTAGACGAAAATGTTTTAAATAAAAAACGTTTCTTTTCAAATGCTCTACATTTAGAAAATAATTTCAAAGATGGCGGACTTCCGCATATACCGGAAGTAGGCATCAACTTCCTTATTTTAATGGAACACCCTGTATATTATTACGTTTTTGAATTCAGCATCTATTTTTAGGTCCAGTTTATTAACCATTATTTATGCCTACGAAGCCTATTTTTGGAGTTATTCAGCGATTTTTACAAAATCAGACGTTTGTACAAGGAACGTTAATATCTCGAAAAATAAACGCGATAGAAAGATGCGGTTTTCGGTTTTGAAACAAGCAAGGAACGTGTTTGTGTTTCAGTAAGATTGTTGTTTCAAAAGAACATTAAATCAATAGACTAGAAATTTTCAAATTTGAAAAGTTAAAAACGTTAAAAACTTTTATTTTTCAAATGGGATGGTATCATAAGTTTCACATCAGTGGATGCGGAATTAAATTCTCTTTCACTTTTATCTAGGCACATGTGGTTCTATTTTTGATGGTTTTTAAGATATTTACGGTTTTGTAATTATTGCGTGGGAATTGGAAAAATCGTAGGTGGCGTGGCTCGCAGACGAAACAATTGGCAGGAAACCTTTCGTCCAAAGTGTTTCGACCTCTAGTACTAAAATGCGCTTTTGCTCCATCTAACTGTAACCACATTATTCTTAAAAACTCCAGCGGTGAATTTTTCAAAAGATTTTCCAAATTTTCGCGAAGAAAATTTTAGAAAACCTTAGTTTAATATGCGGTTTCCAGTAATACGACCCCAAATGCTTAGACTCCATGCTGGTTGTCAACAAACTTCTCAAAATTTGGATTTACGTCGGTATAAAAATGTAAATTATGCCAGTTTACATGACCGATAATGATAACGCTGTAGCTACATTTCATAACAAAAAAATGAAAGAATTTCATAAGAAATGTATGTTAGAAAGGAGTGCATTTTCTTGGACTTGAGCACGACTCCGGTTACAGAAATTCATTCAGTTTTCAAAGTCTTGTCTTTCAATTGCTTGATTTAGCTGCACGTGATAAGGATGCTATATGTACTCCGTTAAGATCATGTTCACAGATGTTTGACCAATGCCCAAATAGCGACTAATTTCTGCTGTAGCACTGCTATACGGATCTTTAACCACAATTGCAAGAATGTCAAACTCACTATCTTCATGTATTACTACTGCATATTTTCTTCTCTCATATTTTACGCCCACGTAAATCCAAATTTTGAGAAGTTTGTTGACACCCAGTATGAAGTCTAAGCATTTGGGGCGGTATTATTGGAAACCGCATAATAAGCTAATGTTTTCCAATATTTTCCACATTAAAATTTGGAAATCCTGTTGAAAACTTCACCACTGGAGTTTTTTGGAATAATGTGGTTACAGTTAGATGGAGCAAAATCACGTTTTAGTATTAGAGACCGAAACACTTTGGATGAAAGGTTTCCTGTCAATTGTTTCGTCTGCGAGCCACGGCACCTACGATTTTTCCAATTCCTACGCAATAATTACAAAACCGTAAATATCTTAAAAACCATCAAAGATAGAACCACATGTGCCTAGATAAGAGTGAAAGAGAATGTAGTTCCGCATCCACTGATGTGAAACTTGTGATACCATCCCATTTGAAAAATAAAAGTTTTTAACGTTTTTAACTTTTCAAATTTGAAAATTTCTAGTCTATTGATTTAATGTCTTTTTGAAACAACAATCTTACTGAAACACAAATACGTTCCTTGCTTGTTTCAAAACCGAAAACCGCATCTTTCTATCGCGTTTAGTTTTCTAGATATTAACGTTTATTGTAAAGTACTACAAACGTCAAATTTTGTAAAAATCGCTGAATAACTCCGAAAATAGGCTTCGTAGGCATAAGCAATGGTGAACAAACTGGACATAAAAATCGATGCTGAATTCAAAAACGTAATAATATACAGGGTGTTCCATTTAAAATAAGGAAGTTGATGCCTACTTCCGGTATATCCGGAAGTCCGCCATCTTTGAAATTAATTTCTAAATGTAGAGCATGTGAAAAGAAATGTTTTTTATTTAAAACATTTTTGTCTAATTTAAACCGTATGGCCGCTAGGAAGCACCGCGAGCTTATTGGACCACCCTGTATATATATACATTGCATTTATCAGCTAAAACTGGTAATCATGCCTAGCAAAAATGCCGTAACCACGACGTTCTTAGGAAGAAGGCAGCAAGTGAAGTTCTAACTCTGCATTTTTCTTAAGTATTTGTAACATACAGCAATTATGTTAAGCGTACTGACGTAGTTTTTCAAATACTGCGTGAATTATCACGTATTTATCGAATTCGGCTGAGCTTGCGGCGTTTCTATTAAGTATGTAAGGGAGATATGGACCTAAAGGTTAGAATGGCAAAAAACCTTTATTTTCAACTTTACTTTAGTTACTGCGTTTTCGCTAAGGGCGGCAGTACTAAAGGTAGCTGTTTATTAAATCAGAGGTAACTTGAGCATGCATTAGCTATGGACCATGAACGAAATTAATGATTCAGGTTATGGATAGTTACGGTAAGGGCAAGAGTAGACTGCCTATCCCCCTGTACTTTATGATTGCTTTGAAGTCTATTGTAAACCGATTGAAAAAAGGGATGTCCGAAAGGCAAAAAAATACTATAATCCAAGTGAAGACAATTGGGTACAAATTCATTTAACTGAAAGGCACTCGATGCTAAGTAAGTTGTACGTGATATAATAAGCTAGCAGGTTTTTTATGTGAAATCTCATAGGACGACTAAAAAAATTAAGTCAAGTTGATTGACTCTTGTATTGTGTAAGACTTTAGCGGTCATGATCCGATGAACTGTTGGTTCTTGGGCAGTTCGGCCGACGTCGACACTCTCCACCGTCTTGGCATCCGTTGGCGCGATTCGCTACTTGACGTTTCGCCAACACGGGTGGTTGGCATCCTCAGAAACTGATATCACCATTTCGGTCAGCTTGTAAGCCAACTACGTGTACTCGCACTAGCTTGTACACAAGTGGTTAGTAGCATTGGTTTTGAAGATGCCGGACGTGGTTTTCACACGCTAACTATTATAGGCTACTGAGTGAAGACGATTTGTTAAGCCTCAAGTACACGCGGCGAGTTTTCTAGCTAACAAGCCTGCTTGTAGACAGCCGGTGAGTCGGCGAGCCGAGTAATCGTGTACGCAGAACGTTTCCTACTCGCTCAGTAGCCAGCTAGTTGGCGTGTGAAAACTACGTCAGACATCTTCAAGACCAATGCTACTAACCACTTGTGCACAAGCTAGTACGAGTACACGTAGGTAATTTACAAGCTAGCTCGCTCAAAAGCTGGCGAGTTGCGAGTAGACTCGCCGGCAGTTCAGCTAGCGAGTGAATCGAGTACACTGGACCAGTTTACCAGCGGCTTGTAAAAAAGCCGGCTAGTAGCTGGTAAACTCGCCGAGTGTACTTGAGGCTTTAGCTAGTAAACTCGGTGCATTTACTTGAGGCTTTAGGTTCTTGAGGATGATCAACAGCAGTGAAGTAGTGGGTGTAGAGTTTTAAGACTGCCACCCTATTTTTGTGTTTTTAGTCCGCTTGAATTAATGTGAAGCGATTTGAAACGAAATATAAGCAAGTACAATCATCATCATAGTCACAATGTCTTAACAGACATGTTGTGAACTCGTAAAATGCATTAAGTCGGAGCTAGAGTATTGCAGACACGAATATTATCAATAGTTTTGAGCACTGTAGCTCGCCATCGTTCGCGATTTGTTGTCAGTTTAGTGGCGCACTTGACACTCATATCCAGCAACTGTTTCGTAATCACCCCCAAAGCTCATTAGCATTATAGTCGAATCGTTACGTCGTAAAAAGAGGCTTTTGACAGCAAAGGGTCGGAAAGAAATGAAATCCGGTGGGATGGCAGACATTGATCCCATGAACCTACACCTAAGTTTGCGACATCAGGGGTTGCCGCTCGAAGGGTAAGGGGAACGAAAACTTTGCTTCGCTACGATTTTTGAAAAATAACGCCGTTTTAGTAAGTGATATCGAAAAAAGCTTCAAATGATTTATAGACAAAAACAAAATTCTGCATAATTTTGGTCTTTACATTTTTCTGTGCAACCAATAGTTTCCGTCCTACTGCGTCAAATTAGGGGTTGGTTTGTGATTTTCAGTAAAATCCGAATTTAAGGGTGGACTAAGGCGAAGGACTTTGTTTCCGTAAAACAATGATACCTTTTTATTATCTGCAGCTACCTAAACTCACGCATTTGGCTAAAAAAATTGCGGCATTTAGAAGCGCACCCCTACCTACTACCGATATGTGCTGTTGCGAAAAATATCATATTTGTGTATACTTTTAGTGGACATGATACTACCCTGGCATTCTATAATTAAGATAAGATCAAATTTGCGACATTTGGTGGTTGCCGCTCGAGGGCGGAGGGGGAGGGAGTGAAAACAAAACAAAATTCTTCACAATGTTGGTCTTTATATTTTTCGTGTGCGACAACGAGGGTACAACTCGAACGTGTGTAGCAAGAGTTTACTCTTTATGCCGTGGTAGCACACAGTCACTAGTCTTGGAGTCTATGATACACTGAAAAAAACGTGGGTATTTTTGCAAAACAATTACAAGCACTATTGGAGCGATTTTACTATGTCATGTTGTAAAACCACAGTAAGGTTTGACACAGTAAGGTTTGACAAAAATACAATAGTTTTGTAGATTTACTAAATTTTGTAAAAATGGTTGAGCATTTTACAGAAAAAATACGAATAATTCATTTTTTCACAAAATATTTGTAAAATTACAAAACTGTGTTGCATTTTTGTAAGACAAAATTACAAGATAATTGCCATTATACAAAATGTTTGTTTTTTTACAATCTTCTTTTGTAAATTTACAATTATTTTAGAAAAATACCTCAATAATGTTAATAAAATAATTGATTTCTTCGGTTGGTATCAATGGTAATTTGACTAAAACACTTTATATGGCCACTTGCCCTCACTACAGATTACGCGTTGCTGATGAAAGGTAGCACTGGCGGGCGGGAAGAATCGGCTTGTGTGAATAGAGAAGCAGCGGACAGGTCGTTATTTTATGGATTTTGTTTTGGGAGTGCCGGTATATAACGTGTAGTGGTGCTATTTGTGTTTGAAGTTTGAAGATTCATTGGATAAAATGAATACAAAATGCATTTAAACAAGGTAAGCCGCCATCTTGGCAATATGGCCATCCTGTATACCAAATTTATTTAGGGCGTCCTTTTTTATTTTTCTTCGATATGATATGGTTAATTAACGAAGTTTTCGAGTCATAATACTTTACTTTAAACAATATTTTCTCTAATTTCAGATGAAGAAGGAAAAAAGAAAATTTCCATTTACAGTAAAAAAATCCAGCTCATCAATGCAAGTTCCTTTGAAGAAGCAATAAACTTATTATTTGTCATATATTTTAATTCTAACCGGATTAATCCAACAAATGTTTCGGTAACTTTGGAAATGACTCATACTTTATTAAAGTGTATCTTGACTTTGGGAGAAAGTCGTCACATTTCCAGTAGGAAAACAGTAATTTCTTTCATTAATAAAGTGACACGTTAACTAACTGTTTGCCAGGCCAACAGTCTGATATAATATGCTTTTTTGTCAGCCGATAGGACTGAAACAGTTGATTTTCTATTTTGTGTTTGTATAGAATTTTAATGTTCTGTTACCTTATTTTCATACATAAAATAAAAATATGTTTATAATGACAACCTTTTCTTAAAACCTATTGTGATAGGTTTTTTGTAAGACTACAAAGCAATTTTATAAATTGAGTTAAAATTACAAAATAAATATAATAAAAAAACAAGTATAATGGTTTTACAATACAATCTAGTGATATTACAAGTAAATTATGTGAAATTACATATCCTACAAAATAGTTTTCAAAATATATAATTATGTAAAAAACCAATATGATATCCTTAAAATTGTGTAAAATCGCATAATAATTTTATAAATTATCATGTTATATCACAGACAAATGTTGTGATATTACAAAAATGCGTTTTTGCGAATTTACAATATTAGAAAATTGCTAAATGAAATTACAAATCTGATTTGTAATATTACTAACAAAATCGGTGGCACTAAATAACCTATGATTTTGTTAGTAATTTTACAAAACAATTTTTAGAGTGTACGGGTCTTTAAAGCAATTTCGTAGACATATGCCCGTATCACCCTCTATCTACAGAAAGACGAGAGCATGTAGGAGGATTTCCCAAGTTTCATCAGGAAACATAATTTGCGAAATCTTTCTGTAACACTAAATCACACCGGCCCTAAGTAATGGGTCGTGAAACGTGAGCAGCCTTAATGAACGCTGCGCTGCTGAAAAATCAATTTACTGGCGGCTTATGGAATCTCCACAACTTTTTCCTATGCGATATTCCTCCCAAAATCACGTTCAACGCAGAATTAGAGAAGAATGAGACAAAAAGAGCACTAGTCAAAGGCGTGCATTTATACAGAGGTTTGGCCTGCTGCATACCCAATTCAGATTCTTCAGATCTAAAATATCGAGCATTGCGGTTGAAGGGCTGATCTTCAGGGAAGTTTTTTTCTCTAAGAGCCGTCTGGCAAGATCATCATCATAGTCACAATGTCTTGACAGACATGTTGTGAACTCGTAAAATGCACTTACTCATTTTACGAGTTTCTCTTGGGACATCTTTAAGATCTTTAATGCAGTAGTTTCCCATTTGCTTTCTGCATCCTCATGCCGTTGACCAGATGGTATCTACTGGTTCATCCACCTTTAGGGGCAATTGCTCACCCCAAGGACAAGAAGGTGTCCTGACTCTTCTCAACTTGTCCACCCAAAGCTGTTGGTTGAGAAGAGGTTACTGTTTATACCGACAGTAGTTCGGTTCCTTTCAGGCCCGCCGCTAGCTGTTTGGTCGCCCGCGTGCAATACCGATTATGCCGCCCTGAAATTACTTAACTACTCTGAGTTTTGTCAAAAAAAGGTAATTAATCTTTTCTCATTATGGTGGGGAAAAAGAAAAACAACTTAACGAAAATAAGACATATGTATTTCAAAAATGAAGTAGCTACGCATTATTTTTGTTTACTGTAAAACTACATACTCAGGTACTTATATTTCGCTATCTGCAAAAATTTAACTGTTTTTGCCTTTACATTTTCGAAATCTTCTATTTTTTTGCATCCAAACTGTCTAAAATTTCATGTTCAATTGAACCTATAGCTAGGTTGCTTAGTTTTTGCTGGTACGTTGTTGATCTTTAATAGTTTTTGATAATTTTTAATTTTGAGAAGGATCTTTCACCAAATGTAACTGTAACTGGCAGTGTAATTAATGCTCTAAGCGCTATTTCTGCGTTCGGAAATGTCGAAATTAAGTCATTGGTAAAAAGATATTGTAATAGGGTTTGTGGGTCATTAAACTAGTTTTCTACAAAATTCAACTTTAATGCAATGATTTCATTAAATAAATCAATACCGTTGATGTTTGATTGACTACTTTTTAAGTTTCAGATTTAATTCTTTACAGTGTTTCGTCAACTCATCATTGGAATAATTAAATAAGTTCTTGGTATTGGTGAAAAAGCTAAATACGTCGGCAAATGTTTTAAATTCGTCGAATCTATATACTTTAAAGACGCTATTATCAGATCTAGGATTCCAAAATAAAACCCGACTCTATATTTGATTTTGGGGTGTACTAAAACCCCCGTGTAGGGGCGGGTTAGAATATCTCCCATCGTATATCCTGCGTGTCGTAAAAGGCGACTAAAAGGAACCGAACTACAGTCGGTATAAGCAGTAACCTCTTCTCAACCAACAGCTTTGGGTGGACGAGTTGAGAGGAGTCGGGACACCTTGTCCTTGGGGTGAGAAATTGTCCCTAAAGGCGGGTGAACCAGTAGATACATCTGGTCAACGGAAACTACTGCACTAGAGATCTTAAAGATATCCCAAGAGAAACAATGAGTACATTTTATGAGTACATTTTACGAGCTCACAATATGTCTGTCAAGACATTGTGATTATGATGATGAAAACCTTATCAGTGTGTTCGTAGTGAAATTGTTTTGTTTTTACTTCCCACGGCGATAGGTGAGGGAAGTATTGCAAAAAATTTCAATTTTGAGATAATACGCTCTTTGGGCGTTGTATGATGTCTGTCTGTCTGTCGGTCTGTCTGTTGGCGTTTTTCTAGTCTCGTAATCTCAATAATCGCTGTATGGATTGCGATGAAGTTTGGGTAGATAGTTTGGGGCGGTAGTAGGTAATGCTGCTATAATTTTGAAAACCGGTACATGGGCGGCGCAGTAATTAGCAAAAAACGAAGAATTTCAAATATTCCTGAAACCTCGTTTTTATACGTTTTAGGGGTTTCTGATCATCTGAAATTGGGGTGATTGGAGGGTGGGGGGTTGTAAAATTTTTGGTACTCATTAAATAGGCTGTCCTTTGACCTGTAAAAGAAATACCTAGGGGCATAATTTACTTTTTTAGCTCCATCCGAACATTGCCTTGCCCATTACAGAAACTAAAGGACTTATAATTTTCTGATGTATACATACGAGTATTGCTTTTGATCTTTCTGTATTGTGTAAATTTTGACACAGTATTATTACCGTGGCGAGAATGGAATACGCGTATGGTTTTTAGAAATCATGTCAGTTGCGGCGCAGCAATAATAAAAGAACCAAAAATATAAAACTCAAGCTCAACCCTCGTTTTTAGGCAAGTTGGAAATTACTGATCGCTTCGATTCGTCCAGTTGAAGCTTGCAGAATAAAAACTGTGTCGCCTTTCTTCCTATGGAGAGAGATGAAAGAAACTATTTACGAGAGCTTTTGTGTTGAATGTTTTTTGCGGGCAGGCGGGCGAACATTTTTTTTCTTGGACGAATTGTATTTATTGAGAGAAAACCTGTTTAGACGTGAGCGACTTTGGAAGCTTCTGCTAACAACGTTTCAGAGTGTTGACTCTTGCTATTTTCTGTGAACTTCAACCCATTTAATAAAATAAAATAATGCAAATTGGAGAATCCATTGTGGGGCTCTGAATCATTTTGCGTTGAGCATTGATTTTGTTGAAAATATCGAACCAAATTATTTGTCAAAGAAAGACAGCGTTTGGTATTGCATCTTAGTTTAAACGGATGCCAATATACATGGCGGTGTTAACGTCATTCGGTCGGAGTTTTTTTCCAAACTATGAATGTATGTATTTTCTTAAGGTGGGTATTATGACAATGACCTGAATTAGGTAGAATGTGATGAGTCGCTCGATCTGCCGCCCCCTGGGCGTGCCGCCCTTGTGCGGTGCACGCTTTGCACGCCCGCTTACGGCGGCCCTGGTTCCTTTTAGTCGCCTTTTACGACACGCAGGATATACGATGGGAGATATTCTAACCCGCCCCCACACGGGCATGTCAGAATTGTCTAAAATTTCAGATCTGTTTACCCAGAAACTGTATTGTCTATAATAGGGAGGCAACCCTTAGTATGTTTGTCAATAGTGACATCTATTTTATAATTGAAGAAATGAGTTAATAGGAAGACAAACTAATGTACAAGATTTAAGGATTTCATATTATATGTAACTACATTTTAACCACTATATAAACCAGCAAAAGACCTTCAGTGTTTGTATTATTGTAGAAAACCACACGGAAGTAAAACATAGCTTTTTCAGTGAACATTAAGGACACTTCATTTAAGTAAAAATGAACATTGACCTATTTTAATAAATGCATTTGGTATATTCAAGAGATAAAAGCAGATCTTTGTAGTACTATTATAATAGTGTGTTTAGCATTAATTAGAAAAATACATGTATTCAGAAAATTGAATAAATACCATTAAAAATAATAGATTAGGACAAATTACAGAAAACTAAAATTTGCCAAAAAGCGGCAGATTATGTGAAATTTCAATCTGTTTGTACTATCTTATCTTCTTTCTTCAAGCTGCCTTATCTTGATGCTGTATCGAGCATTTCTCTTAACCCCTGATTTTCTATTTTCAACATTGAAACAGGCTCTTTGTCTGCCATCTGCCCATTTTCATCAATTTCTGTAGCCCTGTTCATGACTGCAGCCAATTCTTTAATCTTCTCTGCTTGATCTTGAACAATTCTTCTGTATTTTTGATGTTGCAATGCTTTAAAATCTACTCTGGTTTTTTCAATTTGCTCTGTAGCATGTTCTCTATATTTGGACATGACATGCTCTAAAGTAATTTGATAGTCTTCCAAGGCTCACTCGCTCACGATTGTCTTGTATTTCTCGCAGATGTCTATTTTTATGTCTGGCAAGATATTATGTAATAATACAGTAAAAAGTAATTTGTAACGTCATTGCTGACTTACTCGAAATAGATAGGGCGTCAACCCGTCACAACTCACCCGGCTAGCCTCAGACGTTTCACATGAGAAAAAGGTTTCCCATATCTGGAGTATAAAGACATTAGTAAATACCTAGTGCCATAATACTCCTTTTTAGGTCCATCCGAACATTACCTTGCATATTACAGGAACCAAGGGACTTAGAATTTTCTGATGTATACATGCGAGTATTGTTTCTGATCGTTCTGTATTGTGTAAGTAGGAAACTACTGAATTGCTTTCAATGAAATTTTTACACAGTATTATTACCGCTGAGAAGATGGAAAGCGTTTATGATTTTTAGAAATCGTTCCAGTGGCGGTAAGAAAACTAAAAATATAAAAACAGCTAAAACCTCTTTAGGCGTTTTAGGGGTTCCTGATCACTTTAACCTTTTTTTTGGGTGGGGGTGAAATTGGAGGGTTTGGGGTGTGGCGGGTTGTAAAACTGAAAAATTCGTTGTATTCATAATAGGCTATACATATTTTTTAGAAAACAAAATTAACTATAGCTGGGAAGCGGCAAAAGATATATTAAAGCGAAGTGTACTCTTTAAATTGAATTCCAAGCTTTCGGAGAACTATGCCTCCATCATCAGGGAAAGTTTGTTGAGATTGTTGCTTAGGTTAGAAAAGACGTAATGGAATATATTGGTTAGACTCGCACAAAAATTCTTTAAAAATATTATGATATTAAATAATATCCTCGTCAATTAGTTCATCACACACGACATTTGGGTTAAAAAATCTATAGATTGATAAAATAGAATCAGATATCTGTTAGGTTCGAGGACTGGTACCAGTCCTGATTCTATTTTATCAATCTATAGATTTTTTAACCTAAATGTCGTGTGTGATGAACTAATTGACGAGGATATTATCTAATATCATAATATTTTTAAAGAATTTTTGTGCGAGTCTAACCAATATGTTCCATTACGTATTTTCTAACCTAAGCAACAATCTCAATAAACTTTCCCTGATGATGGAGGCATAGTTCTCCGAAAGCTTGGAATTCAGTTTAAAGAGTACACTTCGCTTTAATATATCTTTTGCCGCTTCCCAGCTATAGCTAATTTTGTTTCCTAACAAAGTCGGCAAACGACTTAGGCTTGCCCATATTTTTTAGATCTATCCGAACATTGTCTTGCCTGTTATAGAAACCAAGGGGCTTAAAGATTTCTGACGTATACATTCGAAAATTGCTTTAGCTCGTTCTGTATTGTGTAACGTGGACACCGCTGGATCGATTTTAATGAAATGAAATAATACTGTGGTATCACTACCGCGGCGAGGATGGAAAACGTTTATGGACTTTAGAAATCGTCTCAGTGGCGGCGTAGCAATAATAAAAAAAACTAAAAATATAGAAATAGCTCAAACTTCGTTTTTAGGCATTTTGGGGGTTTCGTGATCATTTTTCTTTAGGTGTGTGTGAGATTGGGGTAGTTGGGGCGTGGGGGGCTCATAAAACTCATATTCTTTTTTTATTCATAATAGGCCATTCATTGGTTTGTGTAAGGAAGGCCTAGTGGACGGTCATTTACGGACCCAATCTTCATTTTAAACACGTCGCATATTTTTGGCTTTTTAATTATTTAAACATGTCAAAATGAGTGATTCGAATAAAACGCGACATCTAAAACAACATGAGTCAATTGAGTTAGCCGGCGAAAACTGGGATTTTGATGCTGAAGCTGACTATGGCAGTGATACTTCTCCAGAAAACTGTTGTGGTACAGAAAGTGCTTCACCAAATATTTGTTGGTTATTTTTCGAATTTAATGTTTTTTTTTCTTTTCTAAACCATTTAGTAAGCGTGTTTAAAGTGTAGTTTTGCTATTATCTAGGCCTAATTAATGTAAACTTCATAGCACTAATTTAATATCACATATTTTGCTGGGGTCTATAATGGACCCCAAATGGGTATTTACGTTGATTGTCATAGCATGGAAATTTAATGGTTAATTGAGAAGACAGTATTTTGCACAACTTTAAGAAGAAAGTCCACGCGGTTGGTATTTTGGGTTCTGATCAATGAAGTGTCAATACCTATGGAAGGAGCATGTGTGCACTCGTTTGCGGCTTACCGACAGCGTTGCCAATGCTCGCTCTTTAGAGCGATATCTCGCTCTTTTTTGTCTGATCCGCTCCCTCGCTACTCTTCGTCACATCTCGCTCTATTTCAACCATTGAAATATTTGACCAAGATACATTATAAAAAAGCTGACTGACGTTTTTTCTATATAGCATATCAATTGTATATTTTTAAAAATTTGTAAACCGAAGGTATAATGTGCATTTATAATGAAAGTTGTAAAATTACTTATTGATTAGAGATGGCGCCAGTCTTGATACTCTATACGTGGTTGCCTGTATCCACCTACACAGTGCTATATTATATCGCACAGTAGCAATTTATATTAATAAATTATAATGTTTTGGCTCAGCTTGATACAACTTACAACTCACGTCACGATTTTTTGTGGAAGAACGAAGGAATAGGTATTTTGGCAAAATAACTCGTCATTTATACCCTTTCCAATTTTACAATCATGTCGACAATAACCATCCATTGCATTTTTTGAAATCTCGCTATTTCAACCGCAATCTCGCTCTTTTCGAATGCTTTTTCTCGCTCCCAAAAAAAGTCGGCTGTGGCAACACTGTTTGCCGACGCGCCACATAGCTGGTTGGAGGAGGCTGTGCTTTTGCCCTGACTAGTTCTATCTCTCCCACTGACCTCCCTTTCTTATGCATGCTTTTGCCCTGTCTACCTCTATCTCTCTCACCGACCTCTCTTTCTAATGTCGTCCGCAAAAGTGGTATATTGTTTAAATGGGAAGGGGCCATTCATGGCCGACTTTACTCACTAGGCCGGAGCATGAAATATGGCAACACTGAATCAGCGGGCCGAGTTTTCATTTGTCGTTATGTCATTTGTATTCTTCCAGGAGCAGAAAATATGGTTGGAAGGTGATTATTAATGTGTCTCTAATTATTTACCTGCACAAACGAAACTATAAAGATAACAAGATGCCTGCAAAGCATGTAGTACCAGGTTGCAGCCCAGTAGAGGACATACCAAACCATGGCCCAAGATAACCTTATTCCAGAGTGAAAAGAACGTTGCAAGGTGATTTTTAATGTGTTTCTACTTATTTACCTGCACAAACGAAACTATAAAGATAACAAGATACCTGCAAAGCGTGTAGTACCAGGTTTCAGCCCAGTAGAGGACATACCAAACCATGGCCCAACATAACCCTATTCCAGAGTGAAAAGAACGTTGCAAGGTGATTTTTAATGTGTTTCTACTTATTTACCTGCACAAACGAAACTATAAAGATAAAAAGATGCCTGCAAAGTGTGTAGTACCAGGTTGCACTAGCAATTTTGCGTCCAATAAGGGACATAAACAGAAGTGGGTGAAAGGTATTCCTCGGAAGGGCTGGTTATATTTATAAGGATAAAGACAATAATTTACAAACATTTCAAAGGATAAGACCTATTTTAAAGCACAATGTGGTACCTATAATGTTTTCTGGACCTCCCAAATATCACAGAAAGATACAGTTAATAGAACTCATCTGGGCATGCATCTGGGGCATACCTACGAAAGGATTTGATAGTGAAAGGGAATCAAGACCAGCAAGAATAGCTTCACAGTGACCTAATAGTGAATTTTTCTAGCTCAAGTGACAATTTACAAAGTAAATTGAGTGTTCATTTAAGTGGAAGTGGAAGTGGCAGCAGGAAACAGGTTGCGTTTATTTTTATTTTGTAGTGTCTGACTGTGATGAAACAGACATCAGATGTAAGTGGTATTAGTAGTAGTAGTTCTCAAAGTATTTTTCTTAATTTATTAACCGAGATGAACTCTAATAGATATAAAATGTAATAATTATTCTAAAACTATAGGCCAACTATTTGACAGCTAAGCCACGTTGCCACATCTAAGGCTCCGGCCTAGTGTAGAGTCGGCCATGGGCCATTTCATAGGTATTGACACTTCATTGGTTCTGATCCTGTTGAGGTGTGCCCGTATTTTTCGGGGACCATTTTCCAAGAATACACGGCATTCAGTAAACCATTATACACAAAAGCTGCAATGACGAGTTGGTGGCATAAATCTACAACGTGTCATGTACTGTGGATAAGCGTGTGCTTCATAGGAAGGTTGAAAATTCCACCATCGTGACATCAACTGCATTCCACCACAGGCCTGTCCGTGGCGTGAGACACCAAAAGTAAAACTCAAAATTTATTGTTGGCCTGAAAGCGGCAGACGCTAAGCTCTTCAACCCGAAAGCCCGAAACAGCTTGCAATAAATTGCGAGAGAGC
The DNA here is from genome assembly GCA_951848785.1 of Callosobruchus maculatus. Lineage (NCBI taxonomy): Eukaryota > Metazoa > Arthropoda > Insecta > Coleoptera > Chrysomelidae > Callosobruchus > Callosobruchus maculatus. The sequence goes on from CATOUR010000296.1 coordinate 4,263,188, forward strand.
GCCGAGTCCATAAGCAGTGCATTTGTAGGGCAACGATCGAATGGTGTTTTACGTATCAGCGATCAAAAATTATTCTTAAGCCGTTTGAACACGAACCCCCACTAAATCGAACGTATATCTCTTTAATCCTGTCAAAATGGATAAGATAAAGCTGTGTACAGCGCCAATAAATATAAGACAACACTATCTACAGGATGGGAGGGGGGGGCGGGGTGGTCAATAGTAAGTTGGTGGAAGATTGTGGTCTAAGTAAAACGAATTTAAAAAATCTGTCACCTGATCACGGTGAGAGGCCTTGAGGGCTATAACCTCAAAAAACCCTCACTTAAATTTTGACTACTGTTGCGTTTCCAATTAATTGTTAGTATTTGAATGTTTTCCATTGCTTTAAGTATATTCACAGTTGTTTTAAATTCATGTCAATCAAAGAATTTAATCCGTATATTCGAAGTAATCACAGGTACGCCAATAAATTGAAAACAATTTTATATTCGTTCTAACGATATGTAAAATCCTTCTAATACCAGTATTGACATATAATGCAATCAAAACATCCTTTTGTTTTCGAAATTTACCCTATGTTTCATTTAAGCAAAGCATACAGTGTATTCGATGTACAAAAATTATTACTGCAACAGCAGTTCGTGGTAATTCATCTGATAAAAATTAATTTTGTTTCAAAAGGTAACTATTACGCGAACAATAACCCATGCTTTCAAAACATTGTCTATGCTGTTAAAGAAATTGGTAAGCAGTATTCGTAACAACAACATCATATATAGAATTCAATGGCCCTTGTTGTTCGCTGAACTATAATCAGTATTCGGCGGGACTGATGTCCCGATTCAATGAACGTATAAAAAAAGAACAGGGGGATCATCTTAGTGTTATTATCGGCGCCAACATGGACAAGGTTGTTTCGTTGTGTTGTTTCGGTGTTAGCCGTGTTGTGTCATCTCACGTTTTTGCTTTTTGCATCAGCAATTGCGTGATTTAAATGTATCCAGTTATATATTAAATGGAGGACCTACTGAGAAATTGGGGCTTAGAAGAGCTAACACCCACATTAAAATTTTGAAATGTAGGCATTTAGATTAGTCAGATAGTTATATTTCAGGTAAAAATGCAACAACTGGTGCAGGCTTATATCTAATTCTTATATCGTCCTCCTTATAACTTCATACAAAATCACACCATTAAACATCCAAACGAATCGATCAGCTGTCCTCGCAATAAAATCTGTTGGTCCAAGGAAAAGAAAGTAGTTTAGAATCAACTACCAATCACAGATCCGATTCAACGACAGGCTGCGATTGAAACATTCATTGGAATCCAATGACATCTTGTAGCTGAATCGACAATACGATATAATTCGCTACCAACTATACACTTTCCATTGGATAAAACATCGCTGTAGTTGAAGAATGTTGAGTGTAACGTCCCATTGAATCCAAGTGTAAGTCTTTGACAAAACGACAGATTTTTCTGTGTGTATGTAGTGATGTATATTTGCATTCCTTGGCGAATTCTAGTGTGACTTTATAGATCATGTATAGAACTTTAAACGATCCGTTTAAGTATAAATCCCTACTTCTGGTATAAGTAGGCATCAGAAAAAAATGAATATCACAACTTAGAAGGCCGTTACTTTGTGGGGCGACAAAGCATGAAATACGTCACCTCAGGTCAGACGGTAATATTTGATTTTTCTTTGTACTTGGAGAAATCAATAGATTCATAAAGGAAATTCAAATCACAGGTAACTTGATTATTTTAAATGGGGATGCCAATTTTTTTTTATACAATCAAACGTAAAATCTGATAGCTTTTCCTTTCTTCGATGTAAGATTGTCAACATCAGTCTTTTTTAGTTTTCACTTTATTTCAAATTTCCATTCCAGGAACACAGTGTTTTTGATTTTTCCACCCCTATAAGCAACCTAGCAGGCCATGAAAAATGAACAAAAATCTCTTCAGATGGAACAAACTAACCAACTTAGCAGAAAGATACAAACAAACTGGAGTAACAGGGCAAGATTATAAAAATTCCTTACAACATATCAGCTCTAGCCAAAAACAGGAGCAGCAACAAGGATCCTTATTCACAGCTTACTAGCTATTGGCAAATTCCCAAAATCAGTAAAACCAATTTAAATGAATTGAAAATTACAACCGTCTGTTTCTGGCAGTAGAATATCTATATCTTCACAATAATTTTTCGCACTTAATGTCATAAAAAAGTAGTCATTTGCGTAAGTCAAAGGTAGAGATACCTCTGACTGGAGCCATTCAAATTCTTCAGTATTTATTAGCAAAATCACAGAAAAGGAAAACCGAATTGCAGTATGTTTAAATTATAAAAGATAATTTACTTAGCAAAAAATACACGATATTAGCACAATTTATTACAACATGGATTAATAAAAATAGTTCAAAAGATGCTCAAAATGCTCCAGTTAGAGCCATCTTCACGTTAGATTTAATCGTTTTTTTTCAGAGATGTCAAGCTCTAACAGATCTCTATAGCTAGTGGGCTATGAAAAAAAGCACTTTTGTCATATCACAGCTTTTCATTGACATTAGATATCTTACCGCTGATGTCTCCGGTTAGAGCTGATCTGTTGAAGGGAAGTTTCATAATCTTGCCTCGTTGATCTAGTTCGTTTATATCTTTCTACTGAGTTGGTTGGTTTCTTCCATCTTTGCGGGTTATTGTTTATTTTTCATGGCCTGCTAGGTTGCTTGCACGCAGGAAAATTGAAAAACACCGATTTGACAGAAAGTTTGAAATAAAATGAAAACAAAAAAAGACTGATATGGTTAGACCGTTAATCAAATTTTACATTTGATTCTATAAACCAAAATAGGCATTCCCATTTGAAAAAATCAAGTTATCTGCGATTGAAGTTTCCTTAATTAATCTACTGATTTCTCCAACTATAAAAAGAATTCAAGTTTATTCGTCTAACTTAAGATGACGCGTTTCATGCTTGATCATACCGCAAAGTCGCGGCCTTTTAGGTTTTATAATCCCTCCGATATTCAATTTTTTTCTGACACCTACTTATACCAAAAATGGTGATTTGCGCCTAAACGGTTCGCTTAAAGTTCCATTTGTGAGACATAAAGTCACACTGGAACTGACCAAGGAATCCAAGTATGCAATAATATATAGAAGGTTCCATTCTAAAAAATGTAAGTTTGATATGAATCACTCTGTATGGACGTCAAAATTCAAGTGAAATTATTTTTATGCTATAGCCCTCAAGATTCTCTACCATGATCAAGTAATAGGTTTCTAAAATATATTTTAGTAACCCCACAATCTTCCGTCCACGCACTATTGGCCCACCCTGTATAGTACGTTCTATTCAAAAAATGTAAGTTTTATATGAATCACTCTGCATAAACGTGGAAATTTGATTGAGCATATTTTACGGTTATAGCACTTAAGGCCGCATACCACGATCAGGTGACGGATTTTTGAAATTCGTTTTGGTAATCCCACAATCCTCCGTCTTAACGCCGGCGTCGTTTGATTAAAAAAAAATCCTCCGTCCACTCACTGTTGGCCCGCCCTGTATACTAAAAGCACCCCAGAGAAGAGCAATTCGACTAAGAGCTTAACTGAGGCTTGATATTAGGTGGACCTTATCCCATAACTTGAATTGCACCGGTGTCATTCACAGCTTTAACTGATACTTAAATACCTTGCCTTAAGTAGCACTTAACCTACAGGGTGATCAACCCATACTCCAAAGTTTGATACCTCCGTCATTATGGAACATAAAAAAAACTTTCGAATAAAGGTTATAGGTAAAGCGAAGGTATACATTTTAAAATTATTGTGTAATATACAGGGTTATTCATAAAGTCACGGCATACCAAAGTTGTGTTTTTTCAAATGAAATACCCTATATATTATTCCGAATTTGAATTGCGTTCCTTTTTCCTATTCCGTAAATATAGGGTTTTATCAGGTTATACAGGGTAACTTCAAAGATATGGCCACTTTTATGTGAAAATGTTAATAAATTCATCACCCTGTATCTTAAAAAATCAATAAGCTTAATAAAGGTGGAATTATTTTGTCAGAACTTTCTTATGATGCTATAAAATACAGAGTATTCCGTTTAAAATAACAAAGCAAACTCTGGTCGCTAGTTTCGGTTCATCCTGTTTGCAAAATCAAAGCAGAAAATTGATAATTTTAGACAAAACTGGATAACAACGAAATTATTCCAGCATTGAGAGTCAAGATTCCAGTTATTGATTTTTTAAGATATAGGGTGATGAATTCATTAAGATTTTCACATAAAAGTGGCCATATCTCGGAAATTAACCTGTATATAGCCTAATAAAACCCCATATTATATCTACTATCCCAACAAATATACTGTGTTACACAGAAAAGAAAATAACAAGAACAATGAGAAGAAATAGGGCAAAACCAGAACCTAAACCGATAGCAAAAGCTTTTCTACCCTATGTGCCTGGAATAACAGACAGAATAGGAAAAATGTTACGAAAGGAAAACGTCAAGACCATCTACAAGCCAACACAAAAGATACAGGAATATTTGAGAACGGTGAAGGATAAAAGAGACCCACTCACAACACCGGGGGTATATCGTATACCATGCACATGTGGGAGTGTATACATAGGAACAACGAAGCGATCTATGAACACAAGAATTGCAGAACATAAGGCTAGCTGTCGACTAGGCCATACGGACAAATCAGCGGTAGCCGAACATGCGATTAAGGAGGGAAGTCACAGGATCAAGTTTGAAAAAACTCAGGTTCTTGCCGCAACGTCTTCATACCATGCCAGACTTCAAAGAGAAGCCATCGAAATACAAAAACGTCATAATAATTTCAATAGGAAAGAAGAAACACAGAAAGTCAACCGGACATGGATACCCATCCTAAAGGACCTGAAGACACTACAATATCGCGAAGGTGCGGGGCTACCAACGCTACCTGGTTGGGCCACGTCACCATTAGCAGGTATAAATACAAGTGCAGATCTACCAGCCGTCAGTATTTTGGAAGTCGCCGAAGTGAAATAGCTTCTGAAGATGCCATCCACTCGTGGTGGCGAAACGTCAAGCTTTAACGCTAAACGACGCCGGCCTAAAAACCCAAGAACCACAAATTCATTATCCCAACAAATTTCATTTCTTTCCGACCTTTTGCGCTCAAGGGACTTTTGTAGAATTCGACGATTGGCTAATATTGGTAGCAGGTGGCGTCGTGTTCTCAAATGTCGTACTTTTTTTAAGCTCAAATGTGTTATTTAGACAGCTGCAGAGAATAGGGATATGAGAAATGTTATTCTCTTGAGAAAAAAAGTGTTACAGAAATTTTTGATGACTTATTACGTGATAAAAATTATGATTTTAGTAAAAATCGCAAACCACCCCTCTCAAATTTTGATTTACGTGATATCAAAAGTGTGGGTCGCTTCAATGCAGGAAAACTCACCGGGCTCTTAGAGTATAAGCTTATCTGTAAAATGTTACAGTATTGCTATTAAAAATTGGAACACCCTGTATATGTGGCGCTTCTTGTAGAACTTCAGAACTAAGTTAGGCGAATAAAATTCGACTAAAGTTTCGATTTAAGTGTGGTGATTAAGCACTTTCCATCGTTCCCTGCTACCACCGTAAAAATGCTGTTCACATACGTGTACTGAACAACGCCTGTATAATAACTGGATTGTTAAAATCATCATCATCATAGCCACAATGTCTTAACAGACGTGTTGTGAACTCGTAAAATGCATTAAGCCGGCATGACCATGAACTACACGTTTATCCATATTATAGCTTCTGTGTATATGTCCGAAGAGATAAAATAAAAATAACAATAATAAAATATTCATGGTATAATTAAAAAGGTAAATAAAATGTAAATAAAATCACAATAGAATATGTTAAAATACTAGCACAGCATGGAACCACTGCATTATTTAAAATTTCAGCGAATTGTAGGGCCAATGAGCTTCAACGTTTCAAACGGATCGGATGTAAGGCGGCTTCGTTTGGAATGCTTCTTCTTGATTTCGTTTGAAGACGATCCAAAAAAGTCCCATATGCACAGACTTTCATGTTCACCGGCAACAGCTGAAAAATGAGGAACAACTTTGTTATTTAGACTAGACTTTAAACTTGCCATCAAATTCCTCAGAGTGTTCAACCAGGTAACGAATTCTGAGGTACCACCCATCGTCAAATGGACCCTCAAGTCAAGGCCGCAAAGTTGGTGGGTACTAGTCGCGGCTCGCCTTAAGGAGCCATCGCACCACCACAATAAATCGAGTACCTAAAATTTTTGTGCTATTTTTAAATATTATTTTACATACTATTTTTTAAAAATTATTCAGCAGAAATTAAACACTGACAAAAATCCGATATATTATCGTAATTTTTCGCCAAACATGCCCAGACTATTGCTGTGAAAGCACAGTGTCCAGTGTGGGAGCCAAACAGACAGCGGCACCGGTAAGGCATCGATGCTGCTGCATACTCTTGAGCCACGTAACTGCTGGCTCACCAAGACAAGGACTTCTCGTTGTCGATTGGGAATATTCGGACTAATTTCTGTTGTCCGTTTCGCGCCTCGATGTGAAAGTTGCAAATTATTTAAATAATATTTAGTGGTGACTCGTAATAGGTGAGGGACTATTTGCCAGAATGAATAGTATTAGCAACTTTCTTCAAAGCCGTTTTCCCATACTCCATTCAGGAAAAAATTAAAATGAAGGAATTGGGAAGACCGCTTCCCGATTTGGATATTCAAAAAACGAAAAATGGATCTAGTTCGTCGAATGTTAAAATAAAGATTTTATATTTTGATTAACAATTTTTCACAAAAGTATGCCTCATGTGGAAATAATATTTATGCAATTGCAAAAGGCTAAAATATGGATCCCATAAAGGCAAAACAAGTTATGCAAAATTTTGAAAAAATACAGGAAATTCGTGACCAAATGGACACAATTATTGAACAGCTTTGTTTTGAGCATTTGGAAGATAAATCAGGCCCTAGAAAAAAGCGACACCAATCTAATAGCGATCTAACTGTCTAAACAAATAAGAAAAGAGAGGCCTTGGAAATATAAGATTCCATTATTCAACCAATAAGGACACGCTTTACTTTTACAGGGCATCTAATCGCTACCAATTTATTTGCGACAGAAAATCTTACTGAGTACCAAAAAAACTTTCCTAACAAATTGCTTTGTGACGTAGTCGATGTATACCCATTTCTGTAAAAAAATCGATGAAAAACAGAGCAACGTTTGCTCAGGTATAATAAACTACTCGACATGCCCCAGCATCGAACAGCTCTTTTTACTCGTTGCTTCACCTACAATACTGTCAAGTTATATAACTTGCTGCCAGATTTATACAAAGACATGACCCTGAATAAGTTTAAAAATTCTGTAAAACAACTTTTGCTATCATCTAGATTCTAGTATTTAGTCCCCATCACTAAGATAAAAAGTTTCAATTGCTGAATGTATGTATATATATTTTTTTTCTGTACCATTGCTCTTGCTACATTCCTGTAATAGGCAAGCAACCTGTATATGTTAAAGACATATATTAGGTTGGAATACCGTATTTTAAAATAAATTTAGGGTTAAGTGGAAGAATAGCTTTGCGCTAAACTTCGCCCGCTACTGTAAGTTAATTAAATAAAGACGTTTTATTATTATTATTATTATTATTCCTCTTTTGGAACTAAGTTAATTTCAAAAGAAGAAAAGCGTTGTGTTTTTGAAGAAATGCTTAAACTATTGGAAGTTTCAGTTACAGAACGGTCCTTCTCCGTGATAAGAAGGACTAAGACATTTCTAAGAAACTCTATGAAAGAAGATAGACTTAGTGCTCTTAGAATATTATCGACCGAAAGAAAGTTTTTAAATAACATTGACAATTATAACAAACAAGTTATTGACACTTTTGCAAAAAATAAAGAAGGACGATTATATTTTACGTACCCGGCAATTTAAAAGTATATTTTTGGTTTTTGTACATAGGTTGTATTCAGATAAAATTTTAGGTAAGTGGTGTCATTGTTGTTTTATTATATTTTCCAAGGTTCCGATATATAAAAATTATCTAAATTTAGATAAATTTTCATTTTTTGGCTCCACCGGTATCTTAAGTCACGGGTCGCCACTGGTGAATACTAGCAGAAAGTCCCAAGGATCTTAGTAGTAGTAATCAAATTAGTAGGGGGAAGTGACGCCAGGCAAGTAGGCCATCTTTGACTTTTTTTGCCGACCCCACATAACATACACCTACTATGTGACCATCGTAAACTGACCAGCGAAAAGAATTCGGTGAAAGAAGTAAGGCGATGCCATAACTCTTAATTTATTTGAGATCAAAAATTAAAAATAGTATGCTGTCTCAAATTGAAATGTTCCAATTATGAATTCTACTACTAACTAAACCCATTTCCTTCTTTATGTCTTATTTTATTTTATTTGTAAATGTTTATATGACTGCAACCGGCAACAGCAGATTTTCTTGCCCACCTTAAGGACAGTGCAACATCGTGATTGGATAATCGTTGCAGACAATATTTAATGTCCCTGTTTTTCTTATTTTTTCTATCCCTTAAGGCTGGAAATGTTAATGACGATCACTACCTGAGAGAACTTCTCGCTCCCCTTACCTCATGCCGCGCTGATCAATTTTGGATGATCACACAGTGCACATAGTCCTGTTATGGTCATTAGACTGGTGTTTTTGTGTTCTGTGAAGGCTTTGTTTTGTTACTGTTTTCCGCAACAGCTCTGTTAGTTTAAGCTCGCTTTAAGTCCCATGTATGATACATAAACTCACACTAGAATTCACCAAGGAATCTGAATATGCAATAATATACGGGCCGTTCCATTTAGAAAAACCTAACTTTGATACATTTCGTGTTTTTAGGACACCCTGCATAACACGAAAATATTTTTAGAATGTAGCCTTTATGGGTCTCTATCCATCCGAGATTATTATTTTCTTTTTTATCAAATACTTTAGCCATAATGCTTCGTGTCGAATAACGTGAATAACCCTGTAGATTGTATCGCTGCTAATGTGTCATGAGCACCGAGCGATTGATTAGTAGTAGACTAAATCACTGTGCTTGGAGAAAGCATCTTGATTATTTTTATGTTGCATTAATTCAGTTGCTATTTCATTCATTCAGTAGTAGAGTAAATCACTAAGCTTGGAGAAAGCATCTTGATTTTTTTTATTTTATACTATTTTAGTAGTTATTTCATTCATGGCAATACTCATGGGGGGGTTTGAACCCCCTAAACCCCCCTTATATACGGCCCTGCCCATAAGGCTGGCCTAAATAAGGTAGGGCGTTATTTAAGTCCGGCTTGCAATAACTCTCTAATAAACTAAAATTTACTCACTTATTACTAAGACTAATGTATTAGTTGCTCAGCGTGAATTTGAATTTCGACTATTGTACTATTTGTAATTAAGACGAATATTATCGTTTATGTAGTAAGAAGATGTCGCTAAGCAACTGTAACCCACCTAGTTTAGTTCCAGTAGAATCCCAATAAAGAAATGGTTCTCTTCCGTTATAGTGAATCACCTCATCAACTACCTTTTTACAGTTCCTTAGTACTCTTAAATGCACCTTCGTTGAGCCATCTGGAAGGCTCTGATAAGCGCTGATCTGTAAAAAAGATATCCAGCTTACGACATTCAGTAGCTTTGTAACGAACCTTCGGTCAGTTACTGTTATATTTTATATTAGTATGGATGTCACGCCTAGCCTGCCCTGAAAACAATTTGTTTGATATACTAGTTGCCTAAACGTGCTCGCGAAGCGTCGCGAACGGAAGCGGCGCGAAGAAAATTGTGGATTTGACGCCAGAGAAACTTACATTAGGTTATATGGCAGCCCGCACACTCAGGCGGCGCGAAGCGAAGAGGCGTGTCGTTTGACACGCGAATTCTCTTCGGACCAACTAGGCGTCGTTTTCTTGACGCTTCGCCTGAATGGGCGGTACCAGGCGGCGAGAAGATCCAAATAACTCTTGATGCCTCTCGCATATTTTCAGTGTTTAGCAGTATTTTGTAGGAAGTGGTGCTAAATTGCAGTCTCTGGTCGTGATAAAAAGACATCAGTTACAAAGGTAATTTAATTGCCCAGCATTTTGTTTTGTTTTTTTTTCTTCTTCTTCCATAGTGGCAATTAAACCCAATACAAAGAGTTCCTCTTATGATGAACTGCTCATCGTACCTCACTAGACACCGTACCTCGTTCAACTGCTTAAAAACAAATAAAATTCGCGTTGCGCCGCTTCGCCCCAGTGTGTAGACATCGGTTAAATGACGCTTCGCCTCGCGGCGCTTCCGTTCGCGACGCTTCGTCTAAGTGGGCGAGCACGTTAAGGCGGTTACCGATTTCTCAGCAATTGGACCCATCCCACATCTTTCTCTAAAGCATGTGACCTGGTAACAATTGGGTCAATTAGAGATAATACATCGCGCAAGGGTGATTTTTCTTTTTCGACCAATGAGAGGGTTGCGGTTCGATGGTCTTCTTCTTAGGCCGGGTGGCTGTATGTTGAGGTCCGCCATAATGGTGGCCATATTGATACTTTTGAGTGATGATTTATTAAGTGACACCATGGAAAAGTGAAGTTAGGGGGGATATGATCCTTATGGCAGTGTCTTAGCAGTGAATTAGGAGCATCTTCGGTGTCTTGGAAATCTCACTGTCTCCATTATTTTGGGAGCATGTCCTCAATGTATGCTCATAAATTATAACTATAGCTTTTCAATTTTTAATGTTAATATGAGGTGATGAGCTATCTATCTCTCATTGAGGAAACGGAAAATTATTGAAGCTGAAGGTGCTTAATGTATCGTGTTTTATAATTCACATGAAAAAGCAGAAAACTATACATAATTACAAGATGGAGCTTTTTGAATTTATTGTATAAATACATCAGTGGTGTAACTGAACATTTATATTGAATATTATTATACCTACAGCCTTATCTTGCCTTAAATTTCATTGATCTGGTATTTCATATCTGTTATTATAAAATTTTGTTGTTTTCAGACTCAATGGTATCAGCCCATAGAACAACTGAAGGTGTGTAGAGTGACATTTCATAGAATGGTTTCGACTAAGCCGACAAAGGCTCATTAGAAAAGAAAAGGTGCCTTAGATATAAACGAATTAATGAACCAATGAATTATTTATCATTTTTACTTACAAATAGATAAGTTCAGGTGCAGTACTTTTGTTTCATTTATTCGTATCTACTATATATCTAGGTAAAAGTTACGTAACAATGAGGCGGACACTAATGAGGTATACCTGCTGTAACCTGTTGCGTAACTTACACGTCAACCAGGGTAGGTCAAAGTTACGTAACAATGAGGCAGACATTATGCGGTTTACCTGTTACGTATCTTACACCCTGGGTACGTAAAAGTTACGTAATAATGAGGCGGACATTATGCGGTATACCTGTTACCTAACTTACACGTCAACCAGGGTAGGTAAAAGTTACGTAACAATGAGGAGGACATTATGCGGTAACAACGCCGTAACAAAGAGATTGAATGTGATTTAATCTGTGACGTAACAATGGTCGAGGGGCACGTAAAAGTTACGTAACTTTAATGTCCATTGTTTACTGGGTGTATTGTGTATGATGTCTCAATTTGGGGTGTCAGTGTCTGAAGGCGCATGTCCCTTCGCTGTGTGTCACTTATCATCGGTGCTGGGGTCCTGGGGTTGAGGTCGCCCTGGACAGGTTGTACACGGTGTACATCCCAGCAGCAGGAATTTGGTGAGGCAAAGACACTTATTGCTACCAGGGGTAAAACTATTTGATTTTCTTTATATTTAAAATGAACTTGTTCAGCAATATCGCTGTTCCTCCAATTTTCCTCCAAAATCTGAGTTTTGACAAACTTACTAATTTGGAACAATACTTACCAGAAGCTCCCCTGAAAGTGGATTGAATGCAACTGCATCCACGTAGTGGCATGAGACCTGTCCAACTACAGTCAGGGTGTTCACGTTCCATATTAGGATGCACTTTGACTGGCCTACCGCCAATAGACAGTCCTTCCATGGATGCCAGTCTATAGATATTTTCTGTAAAAACATTAATAGTCACAGCACTGTAGTGCACAACGATCATATACAGATGCTTTCTTATTGTCACTGTTAGCTGATAGCAATTGCATTCTTGTCGGGATTGTAGTCAGCTATAGTATATAGTATAACGTATAACCCCAAATGTATGTGTTTCGAGTGTTATTTACCTACTCATCACAAGCGATGTTCGAAACAGTGAGTATTTCGGAAGTCCCCGAAGTGAAATAGCTTCCGAGGATGCCATCCACTCCTGGTGGCGAAACGTCAAGCATCATATTAGAATCAAAGAATTATTATTATAGGTTTTCAACTTTGTTCATTAGAACCTGGTGTTGGCTTGGTCACTTCTTGTTTGATAGCGTACAATACTGGGTTTTGGAGGCATTAAATTTAACCATATTCTTAAGCCCCCACGCAGTAATGGTATCGAGATCCTTTGAAAGTGAAGCTATCGCTGCCAGTCTTCTGCGTTCCAGCTCGACCACAAAGATCGGTCGGCTCATGATGCCTGCATGTTACTGTAATCCGCAAAAATGTGAATTGGGTTTGTTTGATGATGCTATGGAAAAAAGAGGAAAAGCCGTCTACGACGACAGATATTTTCCGAACTGAGAGGAAGTCTGCGAGCTAACCGCAAAGCTTAACAGGGAGCCCATAAGACCGGAGCTTGTTCAGGAGAGCTGCATGCCACAGTTGATCGAATGCCTTTGAAATATCGAGGGCAACGACGTGAGCCTCGCCAAATGACTGGATGAGTTTGCTCCACACATGAGTGACGTAAGCCAGGAGATCTCCGGTTGATCTTTGGTGTCGGAATCCATACTGTCTGTCGTTGATCAAGTGATGGAGCTCTAGGTATTTATAATGAGCTCTTGGTTGACGCATTTCTCCACCACTTTACTGATTACAGAAAGCATAGCTATAGGTCTGTAGTTGATCGGATCAGTTTTGGATCCCTTTTTTGGCAACGGCTGGATGCAAGCTGTTTTGCTTTGCATTTTGCTCAACATATGCAAAAAATGTCTTTTTAAGCCAGGAAAAAAACTGAGATGTATGTCAGGTGAGGTGTAGACAGCAGGCACAGCTGTAAAGATACAGGGTGAGTTTTTAGTGCCAGATCGGTCGATAACTCCACTACTGTAAAAGATAGCATAGGAAGCTGAATATAAAATTGTAGCTAAGGATATCCTCCTTGCTCAGAAAATATTTTTGTTTATACAGGGTGATCCGTGACTACGTGGTGATGCAAACACATATTTTTTAAATGAGATACCCTATACATTATCATATATTTAGATTCTTCTAATAATCCCACTTCTTACAGTATAAGGCATTTTTATATTATACGTGGTATTTCAAAAGTTATGACCATTTTTATATTTAAATCGCTGTCAAATGAACGTACTGTATATCAAAAACTAATGAATCTCAAATTACTTTCTTTACATGGAAAAATAAAAAATATTTTTTAGTTTTAAAAACGGCTGTAAAAAGAGTCGACGACACATATTCATACAGGGTGGTATTATACAGGGTGATGTAGAATGCAAAATCTAGATTTACTCTTTTTTTTCAAATATAATCCTCAATATTTTATATACCAAAGAATTCACTTGTTATGGCTACATCCATTAGTTTCGGAGGTATTTCGACTTTTCTACAAATTTTAGATGTACCTTATATTTGTTTTCTGAAATTTATTTAATTTGAGAAAATACTATCAAATTTTATTTTTACTTAACGAACAACTAAAATATAAGGCCATAGTAGTATTTGATCAAGTCAAAACACTGAATTAACGAGATAATATAGGTCGAATCTGCTGAGGAAACAATTTTATAGACGTCATGATAATTATTTATCAAGCAGATCTATCAGGTAGGCTATAAAATATTGAACGACACAAACTGACTAAAAGGGTTCTGCAATCTTTCAAACGCATTAGTTTTACAGTGCCTCCGTTCTGGATATTACTTTTGATAGTTGATATATTCTAGAGGCACATAGGCAGTTTCTCAAAGATTCTCTTGAATACCCTCAATGGAAAAATTAATCTTTAAAGCTCTTTTTTCAAACAGTATGCAATTATTGAGCAGGTTATGAAAACTGTCAATTTTTCAAAGTCTACTTGATAAAAATGCTTGCTAATTATGCATGACGTCTACAAAATTATTTCCTCAGCATACTTGACCTTTTTATCTCGATGATTCAGGGTTTTGACTTCATCAAATACTATTATGACATAATTAAGTTGTTCGTTAAATAAAAAACAAATTCTATAGTACCTTTTTAAAATAAATAAATTTCAGTACACAAATAGGCATATTTTAAATTTACAGAAAAATCGAAATATCTCAGAAACTGATTGATGTAGGTACAACAAGTGCTATACAAAGGCGATCATATTAATCGGCCTTTTTTCTAGCCGCTTTTAAAACTAAAGGATATTTTTTATCTTTCCATGTGAAAAAAATAATTTTTGATTCATCACTCTTTGATATACAATACGTTTGTTTGACAGCGATTTGGATATAAAAATGGTCATAACTTTTGAAATACCCTGCATAATATTGCAATACCATACATTTTCAGAAGAGGGATTATTAGTAGCATCTGAATATGGGATAATATATATAGGGTGTCTTATTTAAAAAAATACATTTTTGCATCACCACGTAATTATGCATCACCCTGTAAAAACAAAAATATTTTCTAAACAAGGACCATGTTCTTAGCTACAATTTGTACATATAACTTTTTTTGCTATCTTTTACAGTAGTGGAGTTTTTGACCGATCTGGTCACCCTGTATATTCAAAAAGTTTAAAATATTGATACCTTCCTCATTATTTATATTTGAGATGGCTACTTACACCTTCCCAAACTACAAAAAATTATTTTAAATAGTCAGATACACAGTATTAGAACAAGACAAAGTGATCGTTTGCATGTACCTAAGGTACAGGTGCCAGATATAGGTTAAGTAGTATGTCACCAAATGTCTTGGAAACCAAGATATTTAACTTGCTTTCGAATGACATAAAAGCTAGTCAAACTGTATATATTTTTAAAAAAAGACTGAAAGATTTCCTTCTGGAAAAACGTTACTATTCTATCAGTGACTATGTTAGTTTGTAAGTATTTATTATGTAACAAATCTTATACACGTAAATGCATGTCTTACGGATAATAAATAAATACGTAAATAAAACACTGTTATTCAAATGGTACAGATTGGTTTCTTTGTCCAATATGAGCGGATCATGACAGCATGTCGCGTCATCATGGAATTGCTCTACAAAGCTAGCCTAGGAGAAAACAAACCTCGTCAGTTCCTTGACAATTCAAATCGAAGTGAGGATTCATCTTAGGCCACGTGTGCAGCTTGAGAACGGAGGTGTTCCTTGAAACAATGGCGCAGTACTTCTCCAGGCTTGACAGCTTAATGCACGATATGGCCCATTCCATCTGTACGTGTGACCAACTCTTCTTGTCGCTAACCATCCTCCAGGTGCGGACGTAGCCACATGAGCAGCCTGGAAGCAACTGTAAGGCTCATTATTTTCTTTACTGACTAGTAGTGGCGGCTCGTCTTAAGGAGCCAAAGAGCCATGGCACCACCACAATAAGTCGAGTACCTAACTTTTTTGTGCTACTTTTGAATATGATATTACATCTTTTTACTTCCCACACCGATAGGTGAGGGAAGTATTATGATTGCGAAAATTTTGGATTTTGAGATAATACACTTTTTGGGCGTTTAATGATGTCTACATAACGAAAATTCACGTCACTCATTTCCGTCGGTCTGTCTGTCAGTCTGTCTGTCTGTCTGTCGGTCTGTCTGTGTGTTGGCGTTTTTCTAATGTCGTAATCTCAGTAACCGCGGCATGGATTGTGATGAAATTTGGGTAGCGATATGTTGTGGTGTCGTAGTAGGTAATGTTCCGATAATTTTGGAAATCGTTGTACGGGGGGTGGAGTAATTAGCAAAAAACATAAATTTCAAATATTCCTCAAACCTCGTTTTTAGGCGTTTTAGGGGTTCGGGATCACTTTCTACTTTTTTTTGGGTGGGGGTGAAATTGGGGTGGTTAGGGGGTGGGGGGTTGTAAAACTCAAAAATTTGTTCTATTCATAATAGGCTGTCCATTCACCTGTGAAAGAAAGACCTGGCGGCATAATACATTTTTTTAGGTTCATCCGAACATTACCTTGGTTATTACAGAAATCAAGGGACTCAGAATTGATGTATGTACATACGAGTATTGCTTTAGATCGTTCTGAATTTAGTAACATGGAAATTATGGAATTGATTTTAATGAAATTTAGACACAGTATTATTACCGTGGCGAGGATGAAAAATGCGTATGGGTTTTAAAAAAATCGTGTCAGTGGCGGCGCAGCAATAATAAAAAATATAAAAATAGCTCAAAACTTCGCTTTTAAGCAATTTGGGGGTTCCTGATCACTTTCTACTTTTTTTTGGGTGGGGGTGAAATTGGGGTGGTTAGGGGGTGGGGGGTTGTAAAACTCAAAAATTTGTTCTATTCATAATAGGCTGTCCATTCACCTGTGAAAGAAAGACCTGGCGGCATAATACATTTTTTTAGGTTCATCCGAACATTACCTTGGTTATTACAGAAATCAAGGGACTCAGAATTGATGTATGTACGTACGAGTATTGCTTTAGATCGTTCTGAATTTAGTAACATGGAAATTATGGAATTGATTTTAATGAAATTTAGACACAGTATTATTACCGTGGCGAGGATGAAAAACGCGTATGGGTTTAAAAAAAATCGTGTCAGTGGCGGCGCAGCAATAATAAAAAATATAAAAATAGCTCAAAACTTCGCTTTTAAGCAATTTGGGGGTTCCTGATTGTTTCGTTTCGTCTAGTTGAAGCTGGCGGAATAAAAATTGTGTCGCTTTAATTCCTACGGAGAGACTTAGAGAACTATTTACTAGTTTTTGTGTTTGATGTTTTTTGAGGACATGCGAACGATTACTGGGTTGCAAGGGATCTCAGACTATAGCTTCATGCAAAGGCAATATAATAAAATGATATCACTGTTATGTGTGGGAAGTAAATCAACTTGACTCCATTTTTTTTTAAATCATTATCAAAAATTAAACATTCACAAAAATCCAGTATATTATTCCTAATTTTTCACCAAATACGCCCAGACTATTGCTGTGGAAGCACGGCGTGCGCTGTCGGAGCCAAACAGGCAGCGGCTCCAATTCTGCTATAATTCATCCAGTCGAAAGGTTAAATGAGGTCACATTAACAATATGCGCAGAGCGCGATTTTAATAGAAAAAGGAGCCAGGTAACTGCTGTTCACTCTTGTTGTCGCTGTCGAGTGGGAATATTCGGATTAACTTTTGCTGTCGTTTCGCACCCCGCGACGTGAAAGTTGCAAGTTATTTTTATAATATTTAGTGGTAACTTGTAATAAGTAAGGGACTATTGCCAAGATGAATGAATTAATAAGGACCAGAGGCTATCCAGCACGGGATGTGGCTGGTGCATAGGCCACGCGATGGGCCCTTTATTTGCGCCTCTATCCGCGCTAGTTCCTAACACCTGCCCTTTTGGCAGAGACAAGTACATTCTTAGGTCCTATCCGTTTTATCTCTATTGGTTCCAAGGTTCTTGAGCCCAGCATAGTCTGCCTGTGATAACCCAGGGTTTCACAGCGACACAAGATATGTGCCGAGGATTTTTCCTCTTCACCACACCACGTGCACGCTGGGTCGTTGACCACCCTCATCACAAACAAGTGACGCCTGAAGGTGTTGTGACCCGTTAATAGGCCTACTAGCAGTCTCAAGTTACTCCTATCCAGAGAGAGACAAAATCGTCCTATTCTCTCTGGAGGCCCTGCTAGTAGCTCCCGAGCCTGACGGAGATGACCAGAGATGTTGTTCCATCTCAGAGAGTGTTGATTCTGGATCCACTCTCCAGTTGTTTTCCTAATCAAGTTTGCAGACAGTCCTAAGGCTGGTTCCGGGCCCACAAAACTGTTGCCGGATCCCATCCTAGCCAGATGTTCCGCCATTTCGTTACCCTTTACCCCAGCGTGCCCACATCAGTGATACCTTGTGTTTAGCTGAGATGTCGTCAAGAGCCCTCTTGCACTCCAGGACCAGTCCCGACGTTATTTTCCAAGCACTCAGTGCTTTGATGGCTGCCTGACTGTCAGAGCAGATAGTAATCCGCCTCCTAGACCCGTCAATTTCCCGGATACGATTTACACAAGCAAGTATCGCATAGACCTCAGCCTGGAATACTGTGGTGTGCCCCCAAGAGGGAATGAAAGTCTTGTATGGGGTCCGTAGACTCCCGAGCCCGAGCCCTCTCTAGCGAGTGAACCGTCTGTGTACCAGACCTGTCCTCCTCCTTCGATGAGCTGTCTTTCCCTAGACTCCCACTCTTCCCTTGACGGAAACACCATCGTAAATTTGCGACTGAAGCGATGGGTAGGAGAAACTATATCCCTCCTCGCCACCAAGATAGGACTATCCTCATGCAACTCTGCTAGAATCGTCGAATGTCCTTTGCCTGGATTCATAAAAGTCCAGCTACCCTGATTCCAGAGACGGAACCCAGTTTTTCGAGCTTTCCCTTGAATTACCAGATCCAAGGGAGGAAGATTCAATAGTGTTTCAATGGCACTCAAAGGTGTTGTGCGCACTGCACTGGTTATACTAAGACATGCCAAACGTTGGACCTTATTAAGTTTGGCTCTTATTGCCTCCGTCTTTATACAGGTCCACCACACTATGGAGCCATATATCAATGACGTTCTGACTTGTAGTACAGGGTGGCCAATCGGGTGACTATAATAATCTTTTTTTAGATAGCCCGTATTGAGACCTATCCAAAACACCCCCATGTATGTGTACCGATTATTGATAGTTTTCGAGTTATGATTTTTTCTTTGAAAACTTAGAGATTTTCCAGTTTTTCCAAGAAATCGTCAAGAACGAAAAGAAGAATGCTTTTTGGCTTTTATTTTTTTTCTGCAATTGTACTCAGCATTAAGCCTATTTTAATATCCAATAAAGAGAACCTGTACATCCGAACAACAATTAAGTACATTTTGGGCCCAAAGTTTGAAATTTCTGTTTTTAGTCAGGAGACCAAAACCTTCAAAATAAAATCAAAAATACTTCTGCCTGGTTCTGGAGCTTCAAACTAATCTTAAAAACCTTACAAGACGTCGCACTTTCGAAATAGTAATGAAAAAGTAGCATTTATGGGGGCATTTTGCGCCGTACGTGAGTGTTAAAGGTAAAAAGGTGATGATTCACGAATTTCCAAAATAATTTAAAAAACTATTATTTTGCTTTATTATGACAAACTGAAGAAAAAAAACTCGTAACAACTAATAAACCCAATAATCATTGATGTTTTTGATGACTTTTAATAAAAAAACTAATACCCAAATTGTGATTTTTGAAGTGTTTTTGCTATGTACTATTGAATTTTCTGAATTAACTTGTATGGAAAGTTAACAGAGGAAAGGAATAATAAAACAATAATCTGACTTCCAATTTCATGGCAGAATTATCTGGGAAGCGATGTTGTAGCATACGCCATCCCTTTCATTCAGAGTAGCTTTTTGCGAGCTCATGTCGGCGAAGCGCAGTTGTGTTAATTTTCGGTAATAGGCAAGGCAATGTTCCGATGGACCTAAAAAGGTGATTTATAGCGCTAGGCCTTCCTTGACAGGTCAGTAGACAGACTATCATGAATACAACAAGTTTTTTCAGTTTTTCAACCACCCACCTCCCAAACACCCAAATTCCACCCCCTACCAAAAAAACGCAGAAAATGATTAAGAACCTCTAAAACGCCTAAAAACGAAGTTTGAGGAATATTTGAAATTTTTGTTTTATTTACTCCGCCGCCCATGTACCGATTTCCAAAATTATAGCAGCATTACCTGCTAAGACCCCACAGCATATTGCTGCCCAAATTTCATCACAGTCCATGCAGCGGTTACTGAGATTACGAGGCTCGAAAAACGCGTACAGACAGACAGACCGAGAGGCAGACCGACAGACAGACCGACAGGCAGACCGACAGACAGAACGACGGAAATGAGTGACGCGGATTTTCGTTATGTAGACATTATAAAACGCCCAAAAAACCTATTATCTCAAAATCGAAAATTTTCACGATCACAATCCTCCCCTCACCTATCGGTGTGGGAAGTAAAAGGGATGGCGTATGCTACGATAATGCTTCCCAGATAATTCCGCCATGGAATTAAAGGTCAGATTGTTGTTTTATTATCCCTTTCCTTTGTTAACTTTCCATACAACTTAATTTAGCAGAAGTCCAATAGTCACAGCAAAAAGCACAGGTATTAAGTTTTCTTATTAAAAGTGATTAAAACATCAATTATTATCGTGTTTATTAGTTGTTATGAGTTTTTTTTCTTTAATTTGTCATAATAAAGTAAAATAATAGTTTTTTAAATAATTTTGGAAATTCGTGAATTATCACCTTTTTACCTTTAATAGTCACGTACGGCGCAAAATGCCCCCATAAGTGCTATTTTTTCATTATTATTTCAAAAGTGCAATGTCTTGCAGGGTTTTTAAGATTAGACTGGAGCTCTAGAACCAGGCATAAGTATTTTTAATTTTATTTTGAAGGTTTTGGTCTCCTGACTAAAAACAGAGATTTCAAACTTTGGGCCCAAAATGTACTTAATTATTGTTCGGATGTACAGGTTCTCTTTATTGGATATTAAAATAGGCTTAATATTGAGTATGATTGCAGAAAAAAATTGAAGCCAAAAAGCATTCTTGTTTTTGTTTGTGACGATTTCTTGGAAAAACTGGTAAATCTCTAAGTTTTCAAAAAAAAAGTTATAACTCGAAAACTATCAATAATCGGTACACATACATGGAGGTGTTTTTGATAGGTCTCGATACGGGCTATCTAAAAAAAAATTAATATCGTCACCAGATTGACCACCCTGTATAGAGCCAGTGCACCACTTTTGGGCTCAGGCCCCAGCTACTACCGACAACTCTTCTGCAGGCCCATAATGAGTTTCGAGCCTTGCTTACCTTATAATCCATGTGCTGTATGTAGACCCCTGTGTTACTTAGTCTCACGAGTAGGTCATTCACCACTAAGCACCATAGTAGAGGTGAAAGAACACCGCCTTTTGGGCAGCCTCGCGCCACTGCAACGCCATAGTTTATGTCATTAAGCGTTGCAGAAGCCACCTGGCACTCTAGAGTGCCAAGATGAATAGTATTAGTAATCTTTTTTTGAAGCCGTTTTCCACATACTCGATTGAGGAAAAAATTGAAAACAAGGAATTGGGAAAACTGCCTCGCGATTTAGATATTCAAAAAACGCAAAATGCGTCTAGTTCGTCAAATGTTAAAAGCCGAGTACGGAAGTTCAATCGAAATATGTACAATAAAAACAACTGGATTTGTGGATGTGATAAGAAAAACGCATTATTTTGTATCCCATGTGTTTTATTTGGTGCTGGACGAAGAACGGAGTTACCGATTTAGTTCCAGTAGTAGCAACATATAGATATTGGGAAGCATGACGTCGTTTCGCTTTTATTAAAGCTCGTCAGTGTGATTTAGGTCTCAGACGAATAAATGAAATTGCCTGTTAGTGCCTAGCTGGCAGAACTCGTACTAGTAATAGCAACATATAGATATTGGGAAGCAGTACTTTAAAAAAGTATTGGTTCGCCATCTATCTACCAAAGCCAGTATCTGAGCGTTTAATCTGAGGAACCGAGTACTGTTTATGTGACCCGTTTAAAAGCATCAGGTATAGGAACCTGCGGGATACGATAACAAACAGACTCTTAGATAGAGTCATCATCGTAAGTAACATTACTAAAATAATGCAAATAGCAGATCGCGAACTATATTTCAAGCGAAACGTCTGAGAACAGCTCTATTTTTCTCCGTATTCTTTCCCTTGCCAAACAATACATTGTACAGGATGGGACACATAAGATGACCCACTACCTTGTCTCAGAAACTATATGAGATACGACAAAAGGTTAAATAAAAAAGTCTTTTTATGCGAGTTAGACTTCAGTTTTATTATAATTTTGTATATACAGGGTGGACCGTTGTGCTTCAATTAGAGTCAACTTTTTTTATTTCAAATGGAACACCCTATATATTTTTCGATTTTCAGATTACGCTCTTAATTCCAAATATTTTTTCGATTGAGTTTTCTTCAAATTCTGCCCATTTTTTTTTCGAAAAAATCAGTGTTTCTGAAAATCATATTTTAACCAATCTGTAAAACACATATCACTACCACTATGATCTACTAGGGAATGTAGTTTAACAATTACTTCCCACACCGATACGTGAGGGGAGTATTGCGATCGCGAAAATTTTCGATTCCGAGATAATACGCTTTTTGGACGTTCCATGATGTCTACATAACGAAAATACACGTGACTCGTTTCCGTCAGTCTGTCTGTCGGTCTGATTGTCTGTCTGTCTGTCTGTTGGCGTTTTTCTAACGTCGTAATCTCAGTAACCGCTACATGGATTGTGATGAAGTTTGGGTAGCGATATGTTGTGGGGCCGTAGTAGGTAATGTTCCTATAATTTTCGAAATCGTTGTACGAGGGGCGGAGTAATTACCAAAAAACAAAAATTTTCAAATATTCCTCAAAGTTCGTATTTAGGCGCTTTAGGGATTCCTGATCATTATCTACTTTTTTTTGGGTGGGGGTAAATTTGGGGTGGTTGGGGGGTGGGGGGTTGTAAAACTGAAAAGTTCCCAGTATTCATAATGGGCTCCCTATTGACCTGCGAATGAAAAACCTGGCGGTGTAATATACTTTTTTAGGTCCATCCGAATATTGCCTTGCTTATTATAGAAACCAAGGGACTTTGAATTTGTGATGTATCCATACGAGTATTGCTTTAGATCGTTCTATATTGCGTAACGAGAAACTTATTGGATTGATTTTAATGAAATTTTGACATAGTACCGCGGCGAGAATGGAAAACTCACATGTTTTGGAAAAGTCGCGTCAGTGGCGGCGCAGCAGTAACAAAAACACCAAAAATATAAAAAAAACAGCTCAAACTTTGTTTTTAGGCGTTTTAGGGGTTCCTGATCATTTTACACTCTTTTTTTTTGGTGGGGGTGAATTTGGGGTGGTTGGAGGGTGGGGAGCTGTAAAACTGAAAAATTTGTTGTATTTATAATAGGCTGGCCATTGAACTGTGCATGAAAGACCTAGCGGCATAATATACTTTTTTAGGTCCATCCGAACATTGGCTTGCTTATTATAGAAACCAAGGGACTTAGAATCCTTTGATGTATCTACACTGATACGAGAATTGTTTTAGATCAAAACTTCGTTTTCAAGCGATTAGGGGGTACATGATCATTACACGTTTCATCCAGTTTAAGCTTGCATAATAAAGACAGTGTCGTCCTAGTTCCTACAAAGACGCAAGAAACTATTTACCAGGATTTCTGTGTTGGATTTTTTTTTGTGGGCGGGCGGGTAATGATTTGCTTGCAAAGGGATCTCAGACTCTCATGCAATCGGAAAATAATAAAATCATATCACCGTTATGTGTGGGAAGTACTGAGACAATCAACTCCATTTTTTGTATTATTTCTCCGCAGCCACTGAATCGATTTCTAAGAGCAGTGAATGTTTTTGGTCCTTATTGTTACGCATCACAGAACACCACAGCCATGATATTTCGACAGAGATAGATTTCAGAGATGGCTTGTAATTTTACTGCTAGTAGGAAAAGTAAACCTTGTCCATTCATATCGTTCTATGCTTACCTGTAATTAGATAATTTGACATGCTCCATTCCATAGCAGTTATCTGACAGTAAACGCAGCAGTGGAAATATGTAACTATATCCTGAAATTCACATTTATTACCAGAATAATGAACGAGTTGGATAGAGGTTAGGGCCGGTTGCACCGCCTTGCTTATGTCAGACTTAATCTAAGCGAAACCTTAAGTTCGAAATTTGAGTTGCACCCCACCTTCTTCAGTATTAAGCCAGGCTTAAGCGGCGTTTAATCTAAGCCGAAGAACTGTCGGGCTTAGTTTAAGGTTAGTGAGCTTCCTAACCTATACTTGACCGCTTTGTTACGACATTTGTAGCGCTACAAACACGGATACATAGTTGTGTCTGCATTATTGCTCCATTGTTAGTAATTATTTTTGTGCTGCGAAAGTAAGTTATATAAATATTTTCCGGACAAGGTTAATATCGCCTTATATGGAACACCAAGGCGTATCTACGAGAGAGCATTATATTTTCATAGTTTTGAGGACCTGAACTTTTTCCAATGTAAATGCAAATTTACAAATTATCCACAATAAAAACTCCAAGACATGCAGATTGCAGAGTTACAGGTACCAGTTCATGTTCATACTTCCGCAGACAAAAGTCGTAGTTAGGCCTTTTTACTTCCCACACCGATAGGTGAGGGGCGTATTGTGATCGCGAAAACTTTTGATTTTGAGATAATACACTTTTTGGGCGTTTTATGATGTCTACATAACGAAAATTCACGTCACTCATTTCCGTCGGTCTGTCTGTCGGTCTGTCTGTCGGTCTATCTGTACGCGTTTTTCTAGCCACCTAATCTCAGTAACCGCTGCATGGATTGTGATGACATTTGGGCAGCGATATGCTGTGGGGTCGTAGTAGGTAATGTTCCTATAATTTTGAAAATCGGTGCATGGGCGGCGGAGTAATTAGCAAAAAACAAAAAGAGTTAAATATTGCTCAAACTTCGTTTTTAGGTGTCTTAGGGGTTCCTGATCATTTTCTACTTTTTTTGGGTGGGGGTGAAATTGGAGTTGTTAGGGGGGGTGGGGGGTTGTAAAATTGAAAAATGTGTTGCTTTCATAATAGACTGTCCACTGACCTGTGAATGAAGACCTAGTGACATAAATAACTTTTTTAGGACTTAGAATTTTTTCTGGTGTAAACATAATATGAGTATTGCTTTAGATTGTTCTATATTGTGTGAAGAGGAAACGGTTAAATTGATTTTAATGAAATTTTGACACAGTATTACTACCCTGGTGAGGATGCAAAAAGCGTGTGGCTGTTAGAAATCGTGTCAGTGGCAGCGTAGCAATAATCAAAAAACAAAAATATGAAAACAGCTCAAACTTCGCATTTAAGCGTTTTAGAGGTTCCTGATCATTTTCTGCGTTTTTATTGGGTGGGGGTGAAATTGGGGTGGTTGGGGGGGTAGGGAGTTGAAAAACGGAAAAATTTGTTGTATTCATAATAGACTGTCCAGTAACCTGTGAAGGAACACCTAGCGACATAAATCACCTTTTTAGGTCCATCCGAACATTGCCTTACCTATTACAGAAACCAAAGTACTTAGAATTTTTTCTGGTGTAAACACACGAGTATTGCTTTAGATCTATATTGTGTAACGAGGAAACAGTTAAATGGGTTCTAATGAAATTTTGACACAGTGTTACTACCGTGGTGAGGATACAAGAAGCGTGTGGTTGTTAGAAATCGTGGCAGTGGCAGCGTAGCAATAATCAAAAAACAAAAAATATGAAAACAGCTCAAACTTCGTACTTAGATGTTTTAAGGGTTCCCGATAATTTTCTACCTTTTTTGGGTGGGAATGAAATTGGGGTGGTTGGGGGTGGGGGGTTGTAAAACTGAAAAGTCTGTAGGATTGATAATAGGCTGTCCATTGACCTGTGAAGGGAAGACATAAGGCATAAGACAATTTTAGGGGGAGGGCTGCCGATGATTTGGTTGCAAGGGGATCTCAGACTAAAGCTTCATGCTATGGGAAAATAATAAACCGGTATCACAGTAATGTGTGGGAAGTACTGAGTCAATAAGCTTGACTTCATTTTTGATAAATATACCGATCACACTTACAGAGAACCTAAAAATCACATCAGCACAGTGAAATTTTTGCAAATCTTGACAGAGCCTAGGTTGTCCAAGTGCAAAAGTTATTAACAAAGTTACTATTTTGGCAATGTTGTCAAGATGAGCCAAAACTTAGCAAAGCCTCAGGAAAGCGACAGCGGTGCAACGCGAACATAATTTAAGGTGGATCTCAAAGTTAAGTGCGGCTTGGATGCGAGGTGGTGCAACCGCCCTTAGATAATTTTAACGAAACAAAAACAAAAATGGCTGGAATTTTACTTATATTACGTATGTTCCATATCTACAAAAGATGCGTCAGAATGATCCTCCGAGATATCACCAAAAAAATTTCCCTATTGAAATTTGTGTAAACATTAAAAAAATTGGCAAAATTGTATTACGAAGCAACGGCCTCTTTTATCATACATCGTGATCACACCTTGTAACGTACTGAAACATGAGTTCCTTGACATTTGTTCTACATGCTCCAAAGTGTAATTTTTTATATTGCCAAAGCACTGGGAACGCTATCCGAGACAGAACGGTACATTCCTGGAATATTCTTATTTAATCCAAAATAGATTGAGAATGTTCAGAAAATTAACAGAACTATGGATGTTTTTATTGTTATGTTATTTTTAGTCAAAAGTAAAGTTTATTCATAGGCAAAACATACAATTGCTATTTAATTCGATTCTCTGTAAATCATAAGTATTAATTACATGATAATCATTCTTATTGTCAGTGTTAGGTCCTTGTTGGCGTATTGTCTTTATATGCTGCAGAAGTACATTATAATTACTGTGATTCATTTATTTTGAATTTTGAGACTTTTTCTCGTAACATTCTTATAGTAACTTTTCAAATTGCTGTTGCTGATCCATTTTTGGTAACTAGATACCTGTTCTTAAACAAACTTTACAAGGCAGGACAGTAAAAGATACCATTACGTCACACTTGCACTTGCCATAAACATTACCACACTTTTCTGTTAAATTGACCAAAGAAAATTAGTTTACATACTAACCAAGATGTCGGTTAGTTTACATACTAACCAACGAGTTGGTTACTATGTATTACTGGAGATATTATAGGTGCATACCTTATCCAAATGATGTGCATAGTTTGTAAACTGACCATAAACACTGGTTAATATGTGTGATACCTTTGTGATCTATACTTTAGTGGCATATCTTGTATAGTTTGTAAGCTAGCTGGATAGTATACAAACCAACCAATATTCATAGCTATTTTAGTTGAAATATGATTTTCCATCAAAGTAACGAGACATTTGGATAGTTTGTATAATATCCACCTAGTGTACAAACTATCAACACTTTAACCGTAACATATACAACTTTTTTTGCTATCATCTGTAGTACTGAAGTTATCGACCGATCCGGTACTAATAACTCAACCTGTCGCATGCCACAGCCAGAAATTCTGGAGTCCATAATTCGCAATATGCAATCCCCTTAGCTTGCGTTTGATACCAGGGATGCTTCAACATTCCGGAGTATACCTGTTGAGCTACAATGCTACTCATACATACCTTCTGAGAATGAATGTCTAAAACAGAGAATCTCCTAGTCAGACCTTCTGTCGCAAAAGCTAACAGATTCCCGTGACGGTTCCACTTCAGACAATTTCCTACGCTCCTAAAGGTTTGTGTTTCTGTAATAACTTTGCCATCTGGGTGCCAAAAATGTACTTCTTTCTCATATATGGTTGCAATGTATCCAGCTGCACCCCAATCTAGAGGACTTGAGTAATCTATAATAAATACATGCTACATTTTATTATGGTTTAGCAAAACGCAGTTGAGCGTCAAGCGTGTAAAATCACTAGAAACGATGACAGATTACTCATGGTGTCCACAAAAACATTGTGCATCGTCATCTTAAGGGTCTAGGGTATAGCGCACGATAATCCAAGAAAATTCGTATTCCCGTGTAAGCGAGGAGGCGTGGCCGCCTGTTCCCTTTCTCCAATATGAGGGGAGGTAAGTTCAAAAGTCCAGCCGTAAGGTTAAAAGGTCCAAAGGCAAGGTCCAAAGGTTGCCATAAAAATGAATTTCGCTTTTTGAAGCTCCTGGTGTTACCTTTAAACTTACAGTAATAATTCAAAAAGCAAATTGAAGAAGAAAGCTCGCGCTGTGTCACTTCGCAGTGCTTTGATATCGCGTCTGGTTGTTAAATTACAGACATCTGAAGAATGTATGATTTCGCATTGCGAGTTTTTTTGCACACTAAAAAACTTTTTTGAAAAAAATTGCTATGTCGTTCACTAAGGTCCTAAGTATCACCTTGAGAAATGCTGTGTATGTAGTTTGAAAACCAAGTGAGTTCTGTTCGAAATCGGAATCCGTGTTTTACATGAAAAACACATTATATGTATAAATGTGTGTACTCAGACCCCTTAAGCCGAGTACACATCTGAGCGCACATGACTTGAGAACACACCAATGAAGTGTCAATACCTATGGAATGGCCCCTTCCCATTTAAACAATGTACCACTTTTGCGGACGACATAAGAAAGATAGGTCTGTGAGAGAGATAGAGCCAGACAGGGAAAAGCACGCATAAGAGGTCAGTGAGAGAGATAGAAGTAGTCAGGGAAAAAGCACAGCCACCTACCTCCTAACCAGCTATGTGGCACAAATATATTCTGCCGTTTTCCCTAACTAGCGCTATCTCATTCTAGCCGCAAACGAGTGCACGCATGCCCCTTCCATAGGTATTGACAGTTCATTGGAACACACATATGCGTGCGTGCTCAAGTCATGTGTTTGTTTTAGTTTTTACGTTGCATGCGTGTGTTCTCAACTCGCTCCACAAGATTTGGCTCGACCGATGCGCGCTCAAAGTCGCGCGCGAGTCAGCCCGCATGCCATGAGACACCACGAATGGGTCGTCCACATTTGCATATTCGTGTGTACTCAAACCATGTCCGCCTAGGTGTGTACGCAGATTTAAGACTGCTTTAGACTACAGTGTTTATTGAACATGATTTGGTTTTATCTCTTAAACTATACAAGTTGGCCAGTACTATACAGCAAATATATATTTCATTCTATAAATGCTTTAGATATGCATCTGACGTTCTGACGGGCTCTAATTTCGGATTCGACCACCCTGGAGGAAAAGCGCCCACACCTAGCCGGTTTCGGAAGTCGGCATTCTGAAGCACTATTACTGGAAAATTGTTTGCTGGAGATGAAAATACTTGAGAAGTATAAAGCAGTACCGAGGAGAGTAGAATAAAATCTTTCGTCTTGATGAGACCTGGATTAATAAAGATTATATAGTACTAAAATTATGGCAAATCAGCAGTGCTGGCCAAGCTTTGATAAAAAAGGATATCGTTTTATGAAATACGCCGTAGAAGATATAGCTCAGAAGAACATGGTGTAACTGTGGTACACACACAAATGAAATACTATAGAACTTATATGGGCGCAAGTGAAAAGATTTGTAGTCAGACATAACACGACATTTGAAATCAATGAATTTGAGCTACCATTTGATGAAGCCATTAAGGAAGTAACATCAGAGAACTGGCGAAAAGCAGTCCAGCATGTCATTAAATAGAGGATAAAACCTGGAATCTTCACTAAAATCGATCAGACCGTCGACCCGTTAATTACAACATTAAGCGGAAATGACAGTTCCTCAGATGAAGAAGACTATTATGATTTTCTATAACTTTATTTCTGTATAATATATTTTTTGTATCTTTAATAAAACATGAGGGTACCAAATACTAAGTAAAATTCTTTCCTTTTTACAAATATCCTAGCTGCACGTCTTTGGTACACCGTTTTCAGTGTTATTGAATAGATAACAATAGCCGAGCCAATTAATGGGGTATTTTCCAACTTGCTAATATTGCCTGTTTAATGGCTGAAATGGATTGCTTGTATCTAATTTGTAATGATGGCACTGTTTGCTCAATTTTTTTCTGCCCACGTGGAGTAAAGATAGAGTTTGAAAATCATCCCTTTGAAAAGAGCTCATTTAAATCCCTTAAACCTCCCGCCTAAGAAATCAACCAATCAAAAGTCATTTTTATGCCGGATGTAGATAGGATGTGACTATATTAATTCGAATTATGCGTAGATTAAAGGTTGTCACGTTGTTAACATTTTGTCTAGTTTTTCTACATATACTAATAAAACGTGAAAATGGTTTTTGGGGACGTAACATCAATATTCCGTCATAAAATTTTGTTCGGAAAATACCCCATTGCCCCAAACTAGGGTGGTACTACCTGGATATGATGACAGGAAAGAATTTTGTAATGGAATTAATGGCAAACAATGGAAAATGGCTCAAGTATTCGCTGGGTCGCTCTGTAGTTGCTTTGCGTACGTAATGAGCTCTTATTGCTCTATACATTGCTGAAATGTACTATAAGTGCTATCACCGGCAGATCACGCTCCTTGTTATACAGAATGCCGCCATTATGGATCAAACTTTACCTCGTTCCCCTGAGCCTCCCTCTCCTTACTTCAAACCATTCATCAGGTACGCTTTTGTTATTCGACCGGGCAGAGAATGCGAGAGACGGATGAGCGGAAAGGGGTGGGGGGAGGAGCTCTCAGTAGGGCAAGCGACTGACTCCAGCCATTCAACTTACGGCAGCCTATGGCGTTGCCGGAAGTAGCAAATTATCTCAAATACCTTTCAACCCTTTTCTTGTTCCGAAATATGTATACTGTTGTTCTTTAATAACTATAATAATAACTAATAGGTATATATTTTAATTGAAAATATTGCAGTACATGTATCATACAGCAGTACATGTTATGAATTAAAGTAGTACGTGATTTAGAGTATTTTTGTCATTTCGTTCAGTAACATTATAGGAAAATACGAAAATATCAGATCGTGAACTATATTTCAAGCGGAACATCTGACAACTGCCCTATTTTTCTCCGCATTCTTTTGCCTCGCGTTCTTTACCTTGCCAAACAATACATAACATAATTATGGTAAGTTCAATTGAAGCAACAAGGCAGAGGATGTTTTGTACTGAGATGTTGCTATGGTTTTTGCAGATCGTTGGTAAGGCGTAAAGTGGTAACAATTGCTAAATAATTGCTATACTTTACCTAGATGATTCTGGATATCTGGCAAATCTAATATTATTGATGGGCTCTTCAACAGCGGCTTTTTCCTAGGTTTTACTGGCCAAACGTCAGATGAAGGCTTGAAAGTTTGCTGTGCAGTATCTCCACGGCTTGAGCGAAATGAAAACTGCAGTACTTTTTTTTGTCTATTAGTGCCAAAAATGCTTAACCTCAACCTACGGACATACGAGTTAGATTGTGGATGAAAATAAATGAAAATTATCTTTTGCTGTCTTTCACCAAAGTCGACACTGGGTACAATGATG
This sequence comes from Callosobruchus maculatus, assembly GCA_951848785.1. NCBI lineage: Eukaryota > Metazoa > Arthropoda > Insecta > Coleoptera > Chrysomelidae > Callosobruchus > Callosobruchus maculatus. The sequence goes on from CATOUR010000296.1 coordinate 4,294,674, forward strand.
CCAAATAATGTAAAATTTGTGCATTGTGTAAATGTTTAATTTGACACTTATCAAATACAACAGACAAAGTTCTCAATAACTGAAGGCATCCCGCAACAACATTACGGCTGTCCCAAGGAAAAACACAGTATATGCATTTTTCGTATATTGAGGTTTTGACGAACACTGGGTCATGATCTGTCTATCTAAGTTAAAGGTGTTGTTCTGTGACTTATTGGTACATGGGTTGTAGTCAAGAAGATTTGTTGATATTATTGAGAGGGATTTGTTTTGGAAAAGTAAGAAGTAAGGGACCGAAGCTTCAACAAAGGGGATTCTGAGTGTTTTTCACGGAAATTTTCAGGTATGTTTTATAAGATACGCGATAAATCTGGCAGTCAAGGCGATATTATATAGCGTTGGGTCTCTGATTTGCGTCTACTCTAGCTATTATAGGTCCTGGGATATTGTAGCCTGGTGAAGAGCAGAGCCACCTTTGTTGGTGTTTAGGTGTACTTATTTCAATCCTTACTGATTTTTCTTTATTTATATATGATATTTATTTTGTGTTTACGGAAGATCGATAATCTGGCAATAGCCTAGATTGGGTCTATTCTAATTACCTCCTCTGTTCACTCCTTCATATTTATCTATTTACATGCTTATATTTTGCTACAAAGATGCTACCGATTTTTACAATGTCGCTTAATAATAATGAGTGGCTAAGGTTCTAGCTACAGACATAAACATGCTGTTGACATTTTAGGTTTGAGTATCCCACATTCAATCGAAGGGTTTTCTCTCGTTGTTACGTTTACTAGATATTACAACAGTTTAAGTATTTGTACTTACTGGTCTTTATAATTCTTTCTATTGTTTGCGGCTTTTCCTAAAAGGACAACTCCAGATTCCGTAGGTACAACTTCAATAGTTGCCTTTTCATCCGTATTTTCACTTAGTATAAAGAACGATTGCTCAAAGTCCGTTGCTGACCTTTGCGGAATGAATCTATCAGGGTACTGAAAAAATAGATAGAAATGGCTTCTAGTTAAACCTTTATAATTGGTACCCCATAAACGCTTTATTATGGCACCAACACTTTCTTGTTGATATACATTTATCTTAATATGTTATTTGTTTGCTACGTCTTAGTTTAGCATCCGTAGTTCCTTTCACTACATTTGGTTTCCGTGCCCTTACTAGCTTTGCATTTCATTTTTTATACTTACTACGATAAATAGTGACTTCGTAGCAGATTGGCCTATCACATTATAGCATTATGATTGGGCGCAGGAATAGAAAAAAATAAATCTTGTCAATGCTATCGGAATGCTTCAAACTATTGTGTTATAAATAGTATTCTATTTTTTATTCACAAAACTGTTGTTTCTCCCAACTTGGGGGGCCTGCAATCCTTGAGATGATTTGGTGAAATTTTATATATGTTATATAAATTTAATAATATAGTATAGAATAACAGCAGCGGTAGAATTTAGTCAAAAAAATGGAGTAAAATTGATTGACTCAGTACTTCCCACATGTAACGATGATATAACTTTACAATTTTTCGATTGCATGAAGCTCAAGTCTGAGATACCCGTGCAAGAACCAAATAATCGCCTATCTGCCCTCAAAAAACATCCATCTCAATAAATCTAGTAAACAGTTCCTTGCATCTCTCTTCGTAGGAAGTAGAACGACACAGTTTTGATTCTGCGAACTTCAACTGTATAAAACGAAACGATCTGGAACCCCCAAATGCCGAAAGCTTGAGCTACATCTTGAATTTTAATTTTTTATTTTTTTATTATTGCTGTGCCGCCACTGACACGATTTCTGAAAACCATACGTATTTTCCATCCATGGTAATAATACTGCGTCGAAATTTCATTAAAATTAATTCCAGGTTACACAATACAGAAAGTTGTAGAGTAATACTCGTATGTACCTAACTTACATCAGAAAAAAATCGTCCCCTCGTTTCTGTAATAAGCAAGGTAATGTTCCGACGGACCTAAAAATGTGTATTATGTAGCTAGGTCCTTCTTTCGCATGTCAACTCAGAGCCTCTTATGCATACAAAAACTTTTTCAGTTTTGCAACCCTCCACCGCCACCGCCCAGCCACCTCAATCTTACCCCTACCCAAAAAATACATAAAATGACCAGGAACCCCTAAAACGCCTAAAAATGGAATTTAAGCTGTTTTTATATTTTTACCTATCGCAATTTGGGAAGTAAATAAACATTTACTTGAGTTATTACTGAATAGCATCTTGAATATTGGAGTGCAGTGATTATTAAAGGGGAGAAATGATAATAAAAGTAATAACGTACATAGTAAGGTTTCCTTCAAATTCACTGCCAAAAGGTGAGAAAGGCGCTTTGAAAACATAATATACCGGGTGTCCCAGAATTTCTTTGACACGTGATATTTTCGTAACGAAAAAAGGTTCATGCGAGAACTGAGTGGTACTTTTGAAGGTACCATATGGTCTATCATATCATGCATTCAAAACATTTTTTTTGTACGTCAACCTCTAAAACTCACCCCCAACCATTTTTTTTCAAATAGCACCCCATAGGTTTTCCTACATAAATGATATCCCCATTTTATTTAAAATCTTGTGGTACCTTTAATTTTATATGCAAACTTATTTTTTCCGTAAAATCATAAGCATAAGACAAATGAAATGATAAATGTTTGACGCCTGATATTTTTGTAACAGAAACAGATAAAAAAGAAAAGTAAGTGGGTTTTTCAAGGGTAGTGAATGACCTATCATTCCTTATGAACCATTTTTTTCTTACTTAAACCCCTGGAATCCACCCCTAGCTTGTTCTTTCAAATTTCAATCCACAATTTTGCCTGAAAAAATAAATTCTTTACTTGAATTTGATTATCGTAGTGCCTTACTTTTTATGCCCCTACTGCAATTTATCGTTCATTTTTTTCTTCGTTTAATCCATGAAATCGTAAGCATAAATTAATTAAAACACATGTGCGGTGGAAAACATTTTTTTTATTGTCTTGAATCAACTAATAAAAAAAATGTGACAACAAAACTAAGTACAAAAACGTTAAAAAGTTTTATGGCTACATCGGGCCGCGCCAACCCCGTGTGCAGGGTGTGCCCCGCACACGGGCGTCAAATTTAACGATAAATTGCAGTAGAGGCATAAAAAGTAAGGCACTACAATAATTAAATTCAAGTAAAGAATTTATTTTTCCAGGCAAAATTGTGGACTGAAATTTGAAAGAACAAGCTAGGGGTGGATTCCAGGGGTTTAAGTAAGAAAAAATGGTTCATAAGCAAGGAATGATAGGTCATTCACTACCCTTGAAAAACCCACTTACTTTTCTTTTTTATCCGTTTTTGTTACAAAAATATCAGGCGTTAAACAAATTATCATTTCATTTATGCTTATGCTTATGATTTTACGGAAAAAATAAGTTTGCACATAAAATTAGAGGTACCACAAGATTTTAAATAAAATGGGGATATCATTTATGTAGGAAAACCTATGGCGTGCTATTTGAAAAAAAAAGTTACGGGTGAGTTTTAGGGGTTGACGTACAAAAAAAATGTTTTGAATGCATGGTATGATAGACCCTATGTACCTTCAAAAGTACCGCTCAGTTCTTGCTTGAACCGTTTTTCGTTACGAAAACATCACGTGTCAAGGAAATTCTGGGACACCCGGTATACATGTACATATATGTACAATGTCCAATAATTGGAAAAAAAATGATTGGAATTTACTGTGCTATTAGCAGTTTAGCACAATGTGCCAAACACAACGATAATATCTTCAGCTTGATTCTGATATAAGCCGCTATTAATTTTGTAACGAACATACCTTAGCCATTCAGACAAATAAAATAATTGGAACTATCACTACGATACACCCACATCAACTTCGCTTCTCGTGCATATTAGGTCGAAAAACTAATTTTTGTGTTTTTTGTTACTTTTCCTCAACAGGTACAAGCATGGACGCGCATCAACATATTTTTCAGGGGCACTGACTGTCCAACAAAATGTACTACTCGCACTGAGAAAAAAAGGGTTGCAAAAGGGTTGATGAAATGCGGTTGGACTAAATACAATAATAAAAGTCATTTGCCATAACTGGTTTATAAAAAAATACAACAGATCCATAATCGGTGGGCCCTCCATGGTGACGAATGCACTCCTCCCAAGCTGCCCTCACAGCAGGTTCCAGGTTCCAGGTATGTTATGGAATATATACAGGGTGGTCCAATAAGCGCGCGGTGCTCTCTAGTGACCTTATCGTTTAAATTAGAAGAAAATGATTTGAATAAGAAACGTTTCTTTTCAGATGGTCTACTTGCATCCGGATATACCGGAAGTAGGTATCAACTTCGTTCGATTTCTATTTTTTGGTTCAGTTTGTGGATCATAGTTTACGTCTACGAAGCCTATTTTCGAAGTTATTCAGCAATCTTTGAAAATTTGAGGTTCGTAGTACTTACAAAAAATGCTAATACCTTGGAAATTAGGTAAGACAGAAAGATGCGGTTTTCAGTTTTAAAATGAGCACGAAATATACCTGTGCCTCAGCAAGATCATTGTTCAAGGTTAAGCACAACAAATAAATAGACTAGCAATTTTTTTTTAATGTGAAAAGTTTGAAACGTTAAACACTTTTTTTTTAAATGGGATGGTATAACAAATTTGATACCTGATGTGTATGCGAAATTAAATTCTCTTTCACTTTTATCCAAGCATATGTGGTTCTATCTTTGATTGTTTTCAAGATATTTACGATTTTGTGATTATTTTGTAATGGCGAGTCGGAATTGGAAAAATCTTAGGTGGCGTGGCTCGCAGATAAAACAATTGACAGGAAACCTTTCATCCAAAGTTTTTCGGTATTTAATACTAAAATGTGCATTCGCTTCATCTAACTGTAACCACATTATTCTCAAAAAAGTCCTGTGTCCAGTAGTATCACAGCCAATGTTTAGACTCCATGCTGGTTGTCAATATCTCTCAAAATTTGGATTTACGTCGGCGTAAAATATGAGAGGAGGAAACATGCAGTTAATCAAGATAGTAAGTTTGACGTTCTCGCAATTGTAGTTGAAGATCCGCATAGCAGTATTACAGCAGAAATTAGTCGCTATTTGGGCATTCGTCAAACATCTGTGAACATGACCTTAACTAAGAACTTAGAGCATCCTTATCACGTGCAGCTAAATCAAACACTTGAAAGACAACACTTTAAAAACAGAATCAATTTCTGCAACTGGGGTCGTGCTCGAGTTCAATAAGATGCACTTCTTTTTAACAGTGTGTTGTTTACGAATGAAGCTATATTTCCTCCTTATGAAATGTAGCTTCACCGTTACTATTAACGGCCATGTACACTACTCCGAAATAAATTCAAATTTTGAGAGGTTTGTTAACAACCAGCATAGAGTCTAAACATTTGGGGTGGTATTACTGGAAACAGCATAATAAACTAATGTTTTCCAAAAGGTTCTAAATGACAATTTGGAAAACCTGATGGAAAATTCACCACTGGGGTTTTTAAGAATCATGTGGTTACAGTTAGATAGAGCGAATGAACATTTTAGTATTAGAGGCGACACACTTTGGATAAAATCTTCTCGCCAATTGTTTCATCTGCGAACCACGCCACCTACGATTTTTACAATTCCTAGGCGTCATTACGGAGTAATCACAAAATCGTAAAAATCTAGAAAACCATCAAAGATATGCCTAGATAAAAGTTAAAAAAATTTAATTTCGCATCCGCTGATATGAAATTTATCATACCATCCCATTTAAAAAAAACGTTTTTAATGTTTCAAACTTTTGAAATTAACAAATTGCTAGTCTATTTATTTAATGTGCTTTCGAACAATCATCTTACTAGACCCAAGTATGTTTCGTGCTTGTTTTAAAACCGAAAACCGCATCTTTCTGTCTTACCTAGTTTCCGAGATATTTACTACCAAACGTGAAATTTTCTAAAGGTTGCTGAATAACTTCGAAACTAGGCTTCGTAGACATAAACTATGGTTAACAAACTGATTCAAAAGTGTAATAATACACAGGGTGTTCCATTTAAAATAAGGAAGTTGATACTTTCGGCATATCCGGATGTCCACCATCTTCGAAATTATTTTCTACAAGTAGACCATTTGAAAAGAAAAACGTTTTTTATTCAAGTCATTTTCTTCTAAGTCAAAAGATAAGGCCGCTAGAGAGCACCGCGCGCTTATTGAACCACCCTTTATAGTATAGTATAAAGTATAGTATAGTAGTATATCAGTTGATAATGATTGTATATCTTTTTATATATAAAAGTGTTTTATGATTGTATTTCCCATAATACGGTAGTATTCAATTGTTTAGGAAGCATCAGTTCGCTGTTGCGTCTTTTTTTTGATATGAATGAAACTACCACTGACAACCGTTATAACATGGCAGTACTGTCAGAGACAAAGTTCAAAAAAGTGAATCTGATGCTCCCATAGTAATAAATGTATCACCGATATCTGTACCAGTAATGGGACCGATAGTACTCCAGACGGTCTTCAACTCTTCATATTCAAACAGCTGCTACGTCGGAAACTGTCTCAAACAATATCAATCCTTCAATGGAAGTTGAAAATGGAAAACCAAGCTTATGGCTCTTCACCTACTAGACAAAATTTGGCCTCCAGTGTTAGGAAAAGTATGCCTAAAATAATAATAACCCTTTTTTAGGCCCATTCGAATGCTGCCTTGCCTACTACAGAAACCAAGGGATTTTGAATTTTCGGGTAGAGGTATACATTCGAATATTGTTTTAGATCTTTCTGGGTAACGTAGAAATTATGGAATTGATTTTAATGTAACTTCGCCAAAAAATTATTACTGTGCCAAGGATTCAAAACGCGTATGGTTTTTAGAAATCGTGTCAGTGGCGGCACAGCAACAATAAAAAAATAATAATATAAGAACAGCTCAAACTTCGTTTTTAAGTGTTTTAGGGGTTCCTGATCACTTTCTTCCTTCTTTTGCGGGGGGTGAAATTGGGGTGATTGGATGGCGGGGGTTGCAAAACTGAAAAAGTTCTTGTATGCATGATAGACTCTCCAGTGACCTGCGAAAGAAGAACCTAGCGACATGATACACTTTTTTAGGTCCAACGGAACATTGCCCTGCCTATTACAGAAATCTAGGGACTTCGATTTTTTTCTTATGTATGTTACGTACGAGTATTACTTTACATCTTTCTGTATTGTGTAACCTGAAATTGATTTTAATGAAACTTCGACACAGTATCATTCCCGTCGCGAGGATGGAAAATGCGTATAGCTTTAGAAATCATGCCAGTGGCAGCGCAGCAATAGTAAAAAGAACTAAAAATATAATAATAGTTCAAACCTCGTGTTTAGGAAATTTGGGGGTTCCTGATCATTTCGTTTCATCCAGTTGAAGGTTTTAGAATAAAAACTGTGTCGTTCTGTTTCATAAGAAGAGAGATGCAAGAAACTATTAGAGTTTTTGTGGTGGATGCTTTTTGAGGGCAGGCGGGTGACAATTTGGTTGCAAGGGAATCTCAGACTACTGCTTTACGCACTGGAAAAATAATAAAAAGACATCACTGTTCTGTGTGGGAACTACTGAGTCAATTAACTTGACTCCATTTTTTCTGTTTATTGTCTTGTTTTATTTCATAGGCGGATTTTGTTTAGTTAGGTCGAAAAGTGTCGTAGATGGGTTGATGGTTGATTACATCGCAATTGGTTGTCCCCCGATTTGATTATTAGCATAGTCAGCGATGAAGCTGATTTACATTCCAGAGTAGTAGCGATGCGATACTATTTAGCTGGTGTATTCAATATGTATGGACACGTCCCAGAGTTACGACAGTACGTATGTGTATATCTCCGTCAGAATGCTTCCAGAGTAGGAAGTGGCAGACAGCCTGCCACGTTATACGGGACCTGCAACGCCGAAGTACTAAGTTCTAACGTCGAAATGGTGGTTAGTCAAAACATGATTCAATGTGTCTTGATCAGTTTTGCGAAATTAGAAGCTAAAGACTGCCTTAGACTGCACCATTTCTCGAACAAGGTTTGGTTAAGTTTTTTGAATAATATACAGGGTGTTTCATAAGTTGGGACTTTTCTTCATACAGCGTATAGTACTCGCCAAAATGAGTGTTTTTTCCCAGTAACATATAAACAAAATATTTATAGAAAACAATATATTGACTGCTAAAGACATCCTCACTTCTAAGTCCGTCCCTGCTCCCTGGACAATAAGATGACGATGTATTTACATATCACAACTAAACAGCGCCACGCGTGAGCGGTATCTGTGAGAATTTGAGAAAACAGGCACTTCGTCATACTCGGTTCATACGTCGCGTTACTGGTGTTCGAGGGTGCTTGACGATTGGAACTTAAAAACAAAAACAATGGCGCACGCTTATAAAAATAATGAACTGGTGGACATGATTGATGATGTTGCTTCGCACATGTATGCCGATCGTTTCCCTAACCGTACGCATTTATACATTCCGTACATGTATATAGCACCTATCACAATCCCATTGGTTAGATTTGAATTTTAAACTAATCAAATTTCGAGTGCCGTGCGTGTATACGAAATGTAAATCAGTGCCATATGCACTTACGGAATTGAATACTGTTGAGCGCTAAACTTCAAGTGCCATACGCGTGTATGAAATGTAAATCAGTGCCATATGCACTTACGGAATGTAATACAGTTATATGCAAGTCAAACGCATGGCCATGACTGGACTCGTGTTTTAATTTTTTCGATTGCAGCGAGAGAGGGTGGTTATATATATTATACTCATATATGTTTGAAATCGCCATGCATGCTGTGGCAAAATTACCTCCTAACTATAAATATTTTGAACTGAGTCCTGGAAAATATAGATCAAAATTATTGACTCAGGCCAAAGAAAAAACGTAACTAATCTATCCCAAAATATTAAAACAAATAACCCCAATGCATGGTTCATCGCACTGTTTTATATAACGTTCTTTTTGTTCTGCTATATTCTTTAATGTCTTTATTCTTGTAAGTAATGTATGTTTTCTTTGCCCACTGAAGATTAATACTTAGTTAACTTAATCACCAGATTTTTGCATTATTACATTTAATATTTCGTAAAGAAGGACAAACATTATACACCCTACTATAACTTAATTTGTAATAAAGTTTACTGCAGCTTAATACATAGTTGAAGAATGGTTTTCGCTTAAATCGCTTTCCTATTTGTAAATTTTCAGCTGCATTAAGTGCTACATTCCGTAAGTGCATATAGCACGCATTTACATTCCATACTCGCGTATGGCATTCAGAGCTTGATTGGTTCAAAATTCAAATCTGACCAATGGGATTATGTTAGGTGTCGTATACATGTACGGAATGTATAAATGCTAACCGTACTCACCCTGCGCCTCGTCGATTTGTCTCGTTCGTGCAAAGAGCTAGAGACACAGGATGTCTGCCTCCACCTCGTGGTGGACACGCTGGAAGACCTAGACATCCTCGTTCGGTCCAAATTGAAGAAGACATCATAAATTTCGTCGAGGAGGATCCTACGACAAGTACTAGGGTAGTGGCGACGCAGGTACTAGTTCCACACAGTAAGATATGGCGCACGCTGCGCGAGGAGTCATTGTACCCATTCCACGTACAGCGTGTAGAAGCCTTACAACCGGTACGGTTTTGTGAGTCGTTTGTGCAAAAACACGAAAACGGTTCCGAGTTTTCAAAATCTATTTTAGTTACAGACGAATCAACGTTCACGCGTAATGGTACGATCAATTTTCGCAACACGCATATGTGGTCCGTGGAAAATCCTCATGCGACTCGTCGATCTCATTTCCAACAAACATTCTCGGTAAATGTCTGGGCTGGCATGGTCAATGGTATGCTCATTGGACTTTTATTGTACCACCTCGGATGGATGGCTTACAGTATCTGGAATTTCTGTAAAGCACTTTGCCAGCATTACTGGAAGATGTTCCTTTGAATATCAGACAGTCAATGTCGTTCCTGCATGACGGTGCGCCACCCCACTTTAGACGCGAAGTGCGTGATAACCTGACTGTGACATTTCCGAATAGATGGATAGGACGTAATGGACCGATAGCGTGGCCTCCACGATCGCCAGACTTAACTCTTTGTGATTTTTTTTGTGAGGCGAAATCAGAAACTGGATCTGTTGCAAATAAAAAACAGAAATTTATTGATGAACCTGAGACACTCCCAACAGATGCTGGTGAGATCTTCCTTTCTTCAGATTTTTTCAATTTATCGTATTGTAGTATGTACTTTTTTGGAGTGGCCAAGAAATTCTTGGCAACACATGGAATGATATTCATGAGTTTCTATGACGTATTCGGGAAGATCAAGTCACCGTATTTCATTTTCAATGCTTCACGAACACACAGTTTCTCATTGAAGATCAGCATTTTATTGGCCACATATTTACATTGAAACAAGCAAAATTAGTTGTAGTTCATCCTGTACTGCGTATATTTATTAAATACCTCGCTTTTTCTTAATAAAAGCAGAAATCACAAAATAACGCTAACCCTCTGGTTGTCACTGTCAATACCTACTCACCAGAAGTGAACTTGATTAAATAAAATATAAATAGTACATAGATATAACATGCCTGGATCAACCATGGGGCTAAAGGGGCTGGCGCCCCGGGCCCTGCGGTTGAGAGGTGCCCCGCAGGGGCACTACTTTTATTTAATGTGACAGAGCAAATATTAAGTAAATAGATGAACAATAAAATCAGTAGATCTACTAAAAACTTAATTTCGAGATTTCAATCAAAACGGTGTTTTTCAATTTCCCTACCTATAAGCAAACCAGCAGGCCATGAAATATACACAAAAACGTGTTCAGATAGAAGCAAATAACTTAGCAGAAAGATACAGATAAACTAAAGGGGCAAGGTTATAAATATTCCCTACAACCAATGAAATCTAACTAGAAACAACGCCGGTAAGATGTCTAAGGTCAAAAAGAAGCTGAGATACGACAGAAATGAATAATTTTTACAGCTTACTAGCTACTGGTTTGTTTAATTATAGATTAAAAGTTTCCAAAACTATTAAACTTTCAGCGATAGTTACTAGCAGTCTAATATCTTCAGCACGAAATTTCACATTTAATGATATAAAACAATAGTCATTTTAGTCAAAGGCAAAAGTAACGATACCTCTGACTGTCCCACTGTAGCCCTTCCATTTTTCAGTATCTATTAGCAAGATCGCAAAAAAAAAGAATATCAACAGATCAGATTTTAATTTTTTGCCAGGCAAATTATGTTTTATAATTTGATTTGATTAGATGTGATACCTCTGTTATATCTGATTAGACTTGATTTGCTGTAAGTCGCTTTTGTAATTTTAACTGTTTACTCTAGAATTGACCCGGTAATCTAAATATTCCATAATATACAGGGTGGTCCAATAAGCGCGCGGTGCTCCCTAGCGGCCATACCGTTTAAATAAGAGGAAAATGTTTTAAATAAAAAACGTTTATTTTCAAATGCTCTACATTTAGAAAATAATTTCAAAGATGGCGGACTTCCGGATATACCGGAAGTAGGCATCAACTTCCTTATTTTAAATGGAACACCCTGTATATTATTACGTTTTTGAATTTAGCATCGATTTTTAGGTCCAGTTTGTTAACCATTGTTTATATCTACGAAGCGTATTTTCGGAGTTATTCAGCAATTTTTACAAAATTTGACGTTTCTAGTACTTTACAAGAAACGTTAATATCTCGGAAACTAAACGCGATAGAAAGATGCGGTTTCCGGTTTTGAGAGGTGCAAGGAACGTGTTTGTGTTTCAGTAGATCGCTGTTTCAAAAGAACATTAAATCAATAGAGCAGAAATTTTCAAATTTGAAAAGTAGAAACGTTAAAAACTTTTATTTTTCAAATGGGATGGTATCATAAGTTTCACATCGGTGGATGCGAAATTAAATTCTCTTTCACTTTTGTCTAGGCGCATGTGGTGCTATCTTTGATGGTTTTTAAGATATTTACGGTTTTGTAATTATTGCGTAGGAATCGGAAAAATCGTGGGTGGCGTGGCTCGCAGACGAAACAATTGGCAGGAAACCTTTCATCCGAAGTGTTTCGACCTCTAGTACTAAAATGTGCTTTTGCTCCATCTAACTGTAACCACATTATTCTTAAAAACTCCAGTGGTGAATTTTTCAACAGGTTTTCCAAATTTTCATGTAGAAAATTTTGGAAAACATTAGTTTATTATGCGGTTTCCAGTAATACCACCCCAAATGCTTAGACTTCATGCTGGGTAACAACAAACTCCTCAAAATTTGGATTTACGTAGGCGTAAAATATGAGAGAAGGAAACATGTAGTAGTAATACATGAAGATAGTGAGTTCGACATTCTCGCAATGGACTAGTATCACGAGGTTAAGAACAATGATTTAATTATTATGGCCGCTTAGTGCATACACAAATAAACGTTCTGCTGCATTTCGTTACTTTCTACATCATTTTGCTTTTTAGAAATTCCATTCTAAAGTTTGAAGAAAGGAATTCAAATTCAGCCAATCAGTGCCAACCGCGCGAATTATCAGCAGTGCATTGTTGCCAAGAACAGCTCCGACTCGCAAAACATTTACATTTCACATAAACATGTTATTTGCTATCCAAAGTGTTATAAATATTTTGAAACTCACTTCTTAGCTTTCACATTTCTCATCTCCATATTGAAGAACTGCATATTATCCACATAAAAGTCGTTCACCATAGCCATACCAACTTTAGGCAGGTTATCTGAATCGGCTTTTGTGAATCCACTATCGAATTTACCCATACTTGTTGGTTATGTTACGATAAAATAACTTGAAACCTAGTAAAATGGAATAAAAGGATATCCTGTACAAATAAACGCAAACAAATAATAATAACTTTAAGATTGTTGAAAATTACAGCTAAAGCCCAATGCAATTTGGAAATGACAATGACCGAATGACGATTGATTGACAGGATTGACGGATCAGGAACCTTAACTTAGCTTTCGGAAGGGCTGTTCCAAATTATGGTTCTATCACCGTCCTAGAACTGTTTTCATCATGCCCCGCCCATTTTACAGTTCTCAAAACGATGATTGGTTAGTCCACCAGCGTACCAACCAATCATGGATTCTAGAATCACAAAATGGGTGGGGCACGATGAAAACAGTTCTAGGACGGTGATAAAACCGTAATTTGGAACAGCCCTGGAATTTAGGATCACGGGACATTAAAACCACAAAACATATCAGACGGGAACAGAAGACAAGATAGATGAGCCGGCCCGCGTACAGCTCCGCGCGCCATCAGAATGCGGCAACACAGCACACATATCTGTCTTTTGATTGGCTGTTCGCCTATAGGGCAGTGACGTCACTGCCCTAGGAGAATTCAAATATTTTCCTCATTTTCACGGCTTTCCTGTGCCCAAAAAAATCGGAGAAAGAAATGAGATGCTTTTTATGACGTACTCTATCATATGCAACCAGAAATAAAATTCATGATACTAGTCCATTGTAGTTAAAGATCCGCATAGCAGTGCTACAGCAGAAATTAGTCGCATTGGGCAAACATCTGTGAACGTGATCTTAACGGAGTACGTACCTATAGCATCCTTATCACGTGCAGCTAAATCAAGCAGTTGAAAGACAAGACTTTGAAAACTGGATGAATTTCTGTAACTGGAGTCACGCTCGAATCCAAGAAGATGCACTCTTTTCCAAAAGTGTGTTGTTTACGAATGAAGCTACATTTCTTACGAAATTCTTTCATTTTTCTTTTTATGAAATGTAGCTTCAGCGTTATCATTAACGGCCATGTAAACTGGCATAATTTACATTTCTATACCGACGTAAATCCAAATTTTGAGAGGTTTGTTGACAACCAGCATTGAGTCTAAGCATTTGGGGTGGTATTATTGGAAACTGCATACTAAACTAAGGTTTTCTAAAATTTTCTAAATGAAAATCTGGAAAACCTGTTGGAAAATTTACCACTGGAGTTTTTAAGAATAATGTGGTTATAGGTAGATGGAGCGAAAGCACATTTTAGTATTAGAGACCGAAACACTTTGGATGAAAGGTTTCCTGCCAATTGTTTCGTCTGCGAGTCACGCCACCTACGATTTTTCCAATTCCTACGCCATAATTACAAAACCGTAAATATCTTGCAAACCATGAAAGATAGAACCACATGTGCCTAGATAAAAGTGAAAGAGAATTTAATTTCGCATCCACCGATGTGAAACTTATGATACCATCCCATTTGAAAAATAAAAGTTTTTAACGTTTCTAATTTTTCAAATTTGAAAATTGCTAGTCTATTGAATTAATGTTCTTTTGAAACAACGATCTTAATGAAACATAAATACGTTCCTCGCTTGTTTCAAAACCGAAAACCGCATCCCTATATCGCGTTTAGTTTCCGAGATATTAACGTTTCTTGTAAAGTACTACAAACGTCAAATTTTGTAAAAATTGCTGAATAACTTCGAAAATAGGCTTCGTAGACATAAATAATGGTTAACAAACTGGACCTAAAAATCCATGCTGAATTCAAAAACGTAATAATATACAGGGTGTTCCATTTAAAATAAGGAAGTTGATGCCTACTTCCGGTATAACCGGAAGTCCGCCATCTTTGAAATTATTTTCTAAATGTAGAGCATTTGAAAATAAACGTTTTTTATTTAAAATATTTTCGTCTAATTTAAACGTTATGGCCGCTAGAGAGCACCGCGCGCTTAGTGGACCACCCTGTATACAGGGTGTTCCACTTAAAATATTATAACTTTGATATGGCCCGCTATTATTAGAAACCCTGTATAAAAGTCATTATTTTTAAAATGTAGTCCAACTCGACCTACATGCATTCGCAAAGTTAATTTTCTAAAAAGTGTTATGGTTTGGTCACAAGAGTCCGAGGCGTTGTGCTTGACTCAGCCTGTATAAAAAGAAAATACCTATACCTACCCATTGGATACTGTCGGCACCTGTGGCCCGTGCCAACATAATGAATAAATCGAAGTTGAACCTATACAAAGGCGACGCTCAAAAAAAAAGTAAGTTATCCATATAGATTGTTAGTGTTATGTCTATGTGCTACATGGCTACAATTTACCAAGATAACTCTAACTATTTTAAGGCTGCTGAGGATAAATTAAAAGCAGTGAAAAAATTGCCCAAAATAAGTTTTTTAAGCAAACCTAACACTCCGGTTGAAAAGGATTGCACTGAAAATACTTCTGATTACTAAGCAAACGCAAACATTGAGAGAAGTGCTGATACTATAAGCGGGACTCATGACGTACTTATAAAAAAGTGTATAGTAGTTTTTTTTGTTATATCTCGAATACAGTTTCATAAATAATAGTATATGCATTTTATTTATAATAACGGGCCCCTTAAAATTATAAGCCCCGGGCCCCATGAAAGCTTAATCCGGCTATGAGATATAATGCTAAATTGGGTGGAGCATCGCCTTCTGAAAATTTGTAATCAGGTTCATTTTGATTCAAATAATGAGCATGTAAATTGTCAGAAGTGTACCGAGTGACATAATTATTGCAAAATTTTTCACAACTTACGCGAACTCTAATGGCTCTTTACCTTCCGCCTACACCTCTGACAATTTTTTCACTACTTTCTTATAATATTTCCGTTTGTACATCATGTATTATGCGGAAAAAATTGCATGTTTACCGCCCCCCCCCCTTCCTTACTTTATACATGCGGTGCGTTCTAACGACCCACCTATCCCTATTTTGATACCTACCGAACCTGTAAATGACAAAATTTTTACTTTATCGAGTTAACCTTTTTTACGTCTATATGGCGACTACAATATTAGCTTCAACTGCCGTGTGATAACCAAAATTATCATCCTGAGGAAATACTAATTTTACCACCAAAATATTGCCCTGCTCCTAGGCTAGGGGGTTAACATTGCAAGCCGCAAGAACTTTTACCACACAAACAAAGTCAGTTTTATGAAACCATAACGGCAGCATTGTTCATAATCGAAGTATATATTGCTCAGTTTGCGTACGCCAAAATGTTGATAAAAGTTTAACAAATTATAGCCCAAAAGAATTCTACTACCGTAAACAAGCAGCATAAAATGCCACGAAAATATTCGGCCCACATGCATCGTTGCGCTGCGTCCAAACATGAAACTACTGCGGCAGCTATTCCCAGTAGCGTCACATGGCTTTGAAGAAGGAGATGTTCTCGAAGACAGAATGATACAAGGCTGAAGCCAACAAAAACGAATAGCTATATTTTTATTTTGCTGAGCTTTTTTCTCTTTATTTTGCGGCATCACCTACGTCTGTTATTGGCCGCTTCCTCCATCTGGTTTAAGGTACGCGCACATAAATCGGCATCGGACGGACAGGACGGATGGAACGGCCGGTACGTTACGGATTTTTTATTAGGGTATCGCACATATCTGATCGGAATCGATGGCAGAATTGGAAAGCAGTTGCAAATATGTCTTCGAACGGTGATCAGTTGACGATTGTTCAGGAAGAAATTTTCAGAAATGTAGAAAGCGTAGAGGGGTGTGGGTTCATGAAGTATGTCAGTTAATGGCAGTTTTTGAGGAATATGTACATTAATTTTCGGACTTAAGGGTCTAGGGTATAGCGCCCGAAATTGAGAATCCAAGACTTATTCCCGTGTTAGCGAGGAGGCGTGGTCGCCTGTTCCCTTTCTCTAGTATGTGTGTCCAAGATGAAGGGAGATAAGTCCAAAAATCCAAGGGTAAGGTCCAAAGGTCATCATAAAAATGAATTTCGCATTTCCAAGCTCCTGATGTTACCTTTAAACCTACAGTAATGACTCAAAGAGCAAATTGAAGAAGAAAGCTTGCGCTTGTGCAACTATTTAGCCTTTTTTGATATCGTGTTTGGTTGTTAAATTACAGGGATTTATAAAATGTATGATTTGCATTGCGAGTTTTTTTGCAGATTAAAAAACTTTTTTGAGAAAATCGAAAATAGTTGTCATTAATTGAGGTTTTAGCTATCGCCTTCTGAAATAATATTGTATATGTAGTTTGAGAATAGAGTGAGTTATGCGAGAAATTGTGAGTCCGTGTTTTACATGGCAAATAATGTATAAATGTGTGTATCCAGGCCCCTTAATTAATGACAAAAAAGGGTTCTTCAATTACTTCAGAATGACGCGTTTTAAATTCCATCCTCTACTGGAGGCCATAAGAGAAGGCATTCCTAAAGGAAAATGTCCATCCTGCCGGCCTATTAGAGCAAAAGAAAGGTTGATGATATGCCTAAGGTAAGTAGATACTTGCAAAATGCCGACGGTGCCTCGCCAATCTCTGATCAGCATCGCACATACGTCGGTATCGGCACGCATGGCACGCGTCGCGTCGGCCGGCATTTAATCCTAGTTGCTATATTTTCGCCGGATTTTGAAAATTCGAAGCCCACCGTCCACGCATATGTGCGCTGGTCCATTGAATTTCATAGAAAGCATTTTTCTCCGATCCGTACCGTCCGTCCGATGCCGATTTATGTGCGCGTACCATTAGGTCCCGTTCTAAGGGAAAGGAGAACACTGGGACAGATTTCACGCCACAACGGATTTTCTGGGCGACTTTATTGATACACGATACACAGGGAGGTCTACGGGTAATTTGAGGAGATAACAAAGGTTAAAACACCTGTTCAGACGATCTTCAGTGGGAGTGATCTGTTCAATAAAGTCCATGCATATTTGTTTGTGTGTCGAAGCATTAATACCCTTTTTAGTTCCATGCTGCTGAATAATTATAGATGAGGCAGACATGCTCCATGGTGGTACTTCGCTGCAACTCTTTTTATATGAATTATCCCGTGTGGGGGCGGGTTAGAATATCTCTCATCATATAATCTAAAAGGAACCGAACTACTGTCGGTATAAACAGTAACCTCTTCTCAACCAACAGTGTTGGGTGGACGAGTTGAGAAGAGTCAGGACACCTTCTTGTCCTCAGGGTGAGAAATTGCCCCTAAAGGCCGATGAACCAGTAGATACCGTCTGGTCAACGGCATGAGGATGCAGAAAGCAAATAGGAAACTACTGCACTAAAGATCTTAAAGATATCCCAAGAGAAACTCGTAAAATGAGTAAATGCATTTTACGAGTTTCACAACATGTCTGTTGAGACATTGTGACTATGATGATGATAAAGAGATATATCGTTCTCTCGTAATAGCTTCGCTATTCTTCCTGCGATTGTTTCATTAAAAATTAAGCTATTGTTTGGGTTGTTCTCTCTCTTCAAGTATGAACCTTTAACCGTTGCGGGAAGGTCCTTCGGTGTATACTTTTCAATTTTTTCCTTGTTAGCAGATAAGAAATCATACCTCGCTTCCAACTACTTCGGAAAATATCTCATCTCATAGAGTTTGCAGGAAACTGAATGCCTATAAAATAGATCTCTCACGATTTTTCCGTAAACCTAACCGTTTAAAAGACATTAACGGTTGAAGCTTTATAGTGCTCTATTTTTTCCTTATTACCACATAAAGAAATATATCTCGCAAAAATATTTATAATATTTATATAGGTACATAATATGATATTTTTAGGCTAATTTATTTTTTTCTTTTAAATGTTATAACTCAATAAAAAAATCATTATGAAATCACGTAATACATAGTTTTATAGAAAATGTGTTGCTCTACAAAAAAAAATTACGAGATATTCATCCTCAAATATCAATGCATATCAATTCTACACTTTTTTATCAATAGTTTAAATCATTCAATTTGTGGATTTCAAATGTTAAATTTTGTTGACAGAAATATGTCGCCGCCACGCCAATGACTGATAACATAATCTAACTATGAAAGCATATGGTTTCCGTGATGACCATTCTACTACCCAGTTGGTTGCCAAGCTTATGGAGTATACAGTCGATGACCTTGAAGAGGGGGATCATGTCGGTCTCACTTTATGTGATCTCAGTAAGGCCTTCGACTGTGTTTCCCATAAGCTGTTACTTGACAAGCTGTCACGTTATGGAATACGAGGGCTCCTTCTGTCCTTGCTTAGTTCCTACCTAACTTCCAGAACTCATAGGGTCGATTGGAATAGTGTTTTATCTCAAATAAGTGCTGTGGAGAGTGAAGTGCCGCAGGGATCTGTTTTGGGGCCTTTGCTCTTCACAGTATATGTTAATGACTTATTTGGCTACCTGTTGCCTAGTATGTGTGCTATGCTGATGAAGCTACACTGGGCTGCAGGGCCAAGTCACTTGATGAGTTGAGAACCAGGATGAGTTCAGTTGTCAGTAGGACGGAGATATGGTTTAACCAAAACTATTTTAAACTTAATAAAGATAAGACGCAAGAAATTATTTTTTCGTCTTCTACGGGGGTTGCTCATGGCCATAGTGTAAGTATCCTGGGCATACATATAGATGATGCTTTGAAATGGAACGCGCATACCGCCTGTTTGGAAAGTAAACTTTCTGCTGCAGTAAAAACCTTAGTCAGCCCATCTTCACCTTTAACTGCATACCTCTGTTCTATGCCCACTTATCTTATGCAATTATTTTGTAGCGCAACTCCTCCCACATACTGCCTACTTTTAGGCTGCAGAAAAAGGCTGTAAGGCTAATTGCTGGTGTGTTATCCCTGTACATATTTCATCAGTTGATAGATATTCACAAGCACAAAAGGGATTTCAGTTTAAATTCAAATGTTCATTCTTATGAGACTCGCTCGGCTGGTGTGATTAGAAAACCCAGATTTTGACTTGACAAGTCCAGAGAAAATTCTCCTGAACTTGGTCTATACAACCTCCTTCCAGAAACTGTCAAAACTCTCTCGCTTTATCTATTTAAGAAGCATATAAACGCTTTTCTTCTTAGAAATGCGTTTTACTCAGTTGAAGAATGCTATTTAGCTTTGCAGAACTCTGAAGTGAATGTGCTGTAACTTTTTAGGTAATTTTCTGCATTATGCATATTTTAATGTGTGTTTTTATTGTTTATTCAATTATAACTTTTTTAATTATATGTCACTATACTATGACTTGTCACAATTGAAATTATTATCAAAATGTACTGAATAAACTATCTATCTATCTATACTCTGAGAGTCAGTGATCGGCTGGCTTAGGGTATTTGATGCTTAGTATACACACATGCCGTAGGTGAAATGAGGATGCACAAAAGCGCAAAAAGTGGGTTCTAAAACGTAATTTTAGCAAGTCTGCCGTTTTAATATACCGTCGAATATACCGTTTCTTATTCAAAAATCCAATGGTAGACGCATATTCTGGTATACCTACCGTACTTTATAAAATTTTAAAGGTTGACAGCTTTATGAAGATTCACGTTATTCTAGCAAGGATAAAAATTATATAATGTTATTCACATTATTAGTATAATTGTAGTTTTTTAATGGTAAACACCAACATACTTGCAGACGACGCTATAAATTCTCTCTGGCGTGCGGATTAAACAGCGTCAAAAGTGGCTTCCAATACATGATCTTGACAAGTCTGCCTTTTCAATTTATTGAAGTATGTATATACATTTTTTATTAAAAATTTAAATAACAGAAAATAAGGCCAGGTGCGCACCTGTGATTTTCTGTCGCACGATTGTTTGGTCGCCAAAATAAAGCATACAACGTACAACGGGACCGCACGCACTTGCGACAGAAAAATACCAGCGACTAAATAGATGCAACCAGCACTATTTTTGCAGCGGCGCGATTGTCGCAGATTGAAATGAACCATACGGACAAGCATGAACCTACGCTCACTCGCTACTTTTTAAACACGCTTTTTGATTTGCGGACCGCGGAATACGTGTATTTTGTACTTTGTGGTGTCACCTAGTGTCTTGATATGCTATTTTTGGTCCAATAATATTAAGTAGTTCATTAAAACTAGCTATGCTCATCCGATAATGTTGAAAACATTTTTTGGGGTAATCACACAAATCATGATGAATTTGGTGGAATTGCCCTTTGAGCACCCTTTGGGTTAAAATTGGATGCACCCAATACTGTTTACGCCGTTGTTTTCTAACCTTTGCACTTAATGATAAGGCTAGCACACAAGCTGCTCTGACGGAATCCAATACTGCGGTCAGTTAGACGCAAGTGCGCGCACATCTAATTTTACTGGCGATTACGATTTTTCAGTCGCTGCGACAGCAAATCGCAAGTGTGCGTCTATCCTTACTGCGGTTCCTCGCTACGTTTGATGCTGTTGAAGTACTTAATAATTTGGTTTTACAAGAGCACTTTGAAAATCCTCGCTATGACGGACTCCCCTTTTTGTCGATTATAACTAACTATTGCCAATTTTAAACTGCTCGGAAACACAGTTTTGTTAATGGCAAAATACCTAGACTAGAAATCGTCGTTAATAATTTTATATTGGTACCATAAGGGTCCCAGTTTTCGGTATTTTTGAAACTATCTATTATATCCCTAACATCTATGAAACTTACCTCAGGCTCAATGATAAATCGCTGCAACCAGGATCTTCCATTTCAAACGAATAAGTATTCGGATGCTATTTAACAGTATTATTGGCGGTGTTCGCAAAAAATTTGTAAAATTTTTCTTGAGTATTTAGTAAATCCCTCCTTTTATTTGAAAGCTTTTATTTAACTTGCAATGTATTTACGAGTATGAATGTATGCATGCTATGTACATATGTCTGTTCCGGTGGAATCTTGCTACTGAATTTTGAAGCAGATATTTTCACATTTCATATTTGTTGAGGGTAATTTGAAAAAGAATATGACATCATTCTAAATCCAATATGGCCGACCACCCAAAATGGCGGAGTACTATTTTTATGCACTTCTGCAATATGCGTATCAAATGAAAGGGCTTGCCGAGAATATTTAGAAAATTTTTCTGACATCACTCTTAATTCAATATGGCAGACTTTTAAAGCTTTTTATGCTTTCCTATAGGTACTATTGGTATTAAACCAAATAGTTCGCTGAGAATAAAAATACACGCTAATAACTAAAAAGTGATTAAAAAATTAAAAGGGAAGACTTTTTAAAAAAAGCTTTTATTTAGAAGCTCTAAAAAGAGGAAAACAGAATTTTCCTTTAAAATGTTATATACCGGGTGTCCCAGAATTTCCTTGACACGTGATATTTTCGTAACGAAAAACGGTTCAAGCAAGAACTGAGTGGCACTTTTGAAGGTACTATAGGGTCTATCATACCATGCATTCAAAACATTTTTTTTGTACGTCAACCCCTTAAACTAACCTCCAACTTTTTTTCCAAATGGCACTCTATAGCTTTTCCTACATAAATGAAGTCCTTATTTTATTTAAAATCCTGTAGTGCCTTTGATTTCGTACAAAAACCAATTTTTTCCGTAATGTCATCAGCATAAAGTAAATAAAATTAGGATTTGTTTGACGCCAAATACTTTCGTAACAAAAAATAATAAAAAAGAAAATAAGTGGGTTCGCACTCATATTGGGCTTACAAAAAAAATCACTCCAACCGGAAAACCCACCCCTATTTATTTTCAAGCTATTAATCCGCAATTTTTATCAGAAAAATTACGTTAATTAAACCGTCATAGTCCCTCACCTTTGTGTACCTATTACAATTTTATCGTTCGTCGTAATTTAGACTACCTCATCCGTAGCGCTTGTCGTACTGTTACGACGGAGATGATTAGGGCTATTGTACAAGGGAGCTGTTGCGACGGTTTGAAGCTTGTGTTGGAGCCAGAGGAGTACAATTTGAGCACTTGTTATAAACACTTTTTTATTAGTTGATTCATGATAATAAAAAAAATATTTTCTACACATGTATCTTAATTAATTTATGCTTACGATTTCATGGATTAAACGAAAAAAATTAACGATAAATTGCAGTAGGGGCATAAAAAGTAAGGCACTACGATAATTAAATTCAAGTAAAGAATTTATTTTTCCAGGCATAATTGTGAATTGAAATTTGAAAGAACAAGCTAGGGTTGGATTCCAGGGGTTTAAGTAAGACAAAAAATGATTCATAAGCAAGGAATGGTAGGTCATTCACTATCCTTGGAAAACCCACTTACTTTTCTTTTACTTCCCACACCGATAGGTGAGGGGAGTATTGTGATCGCGAAAATTTTCGATTTTGAGATAATACGTTTTTTGGGCGTTTTATGATGTGTACATAACGAAAATCCACGTCACTCATTTCCGTCGGTCTGTCTGTCTGTCTGTCTGTCTGTCTGTCGGTCTGTCTGTCTGTCTGTCTGTCGCGTTTTTCTACCCTCGTAATCTCAGTAACCGCTACATGGATTGTGATGAAATTTGGACAGCGTTATGCTGTGGGGTCGTAGTAGGTAATGTTCCTATAATTTTGAAAATTGTTATACAGGGGGCGGAGTAATTAGCAAAAAACGAAAAATTTCAAATACGCTTCAAACTTCGTTTTTAGACGTTTTAGGGGTTCCTGATCATTTTCTACTTTTTTTTGGGTGGGGGTGAATTTGGGGTGGTTGGGGGGTGGGGGGTTGTAATACTGAAAAATTTGTTGTATTCATAATGGGCTCTCTAATGACCTGTGAATGAAAGACCTAGCGCCATAATACAATTTTTTAGGTTCATCCGAACATTGCCTTGCTTATAATAGAAACCAACGGACTTAGAATAATTTGTGATGTATACATCCGAGTGTTGCTTTAGTTTTAGATCGTTCTTTATTGCGTAACGCCAAAATTATCGAATGGATTTTAATGAAATTTTGACACAGTATTACTGCCACGGCGAGGATGGAAAGCGCGCATGTTTTGGAAAAATCGTGTCAGTGGCGGCGCGGCAATAATAAAAAAAACTAAAAATGTAAAAATAGCTCAAACTTTGTTTTTCGGCGTTTTAGGGGTTTCTGATCATTTTTTACTTTTTTTTGGGTGAGGGTGAAATTGGGGTGGTTAGGGGGTGGGGGTTGTAAAACTCAAAAATTTATTCCATTTATAATAGTGTCCATTGACCTGTGAAAGAAAGACCTAGCGGCATAATAGACGTTTGTTAGGTCCATCCGAACATTGCCTTGGCTATTACAGAAATCAAGGGATTTGGTATTGGTAGGGGTAGGTATTGATTCAGGTCGTTCTGAATTTAGTAACATGGAAATTATGGATTTAATTTTAACGAAATTTAGACACAGTATTATTACCGCGGCAAGGATGAAAAATGCGTATGGTTTTGAAAAATCGTGTCAGTGGCGGCGCAGCAATAATAAAAATCTAAACATATAAAAATAGTTCAAACTTCGTTTTTAAGCAATTTGGGGGTTCCTGATTGTTTCGTTTCGTCCAGTTGAAGCTGAATTGTGTCGTTGTAGTTCCTACGGAGAGATTTAGGAAACTAGTTACTAGTTTTTGTGTTGGATGTTTTTTGACGACAGGCGGGCGATGATTTGGTTGCAACTGTTATGTGTGGGAAGTACTGAGTCAATCAACTTGACTCCATTTTTTTATCCGTTTTTGTTACAAAAATATCAGGAGTCAAACAAATTATCGTTTCATTTGTCTTATGCTTATGATTTTATGGGAAAAAATCAGTTAGCATATAAAATTAAAGATACTATAAGATTTTAAATAAAATGGGGATATCATTTATGTAGGAAAACCTATGGGGTGCTATTTGAAAAAAAGTTGGGGGTGAGTTTTAGGGGTTGACATACAAAAAAAAAGTTCTCAATGCATGGTATGATAGACCCTATAGTACCTTCAAAAGTACCACTCAGTTCTTGCTTGAACCTTTTTTCTTTACGAAGATATCACGTGTCAAGGAAATTCTGGGACACCTGGTATAACTTATAGTCTCATTATACAGAAATTATATTGGCACAAAAGCTTGTCGCGGGGTTTGCGTATAGGAAACTATGAGTATTTAATTAAACTGAAATTTTATAACAATTAAGTTTAGGAGATTAGGTTACCCAATTAAGTAGTTGCCAGTTTACTTCCACAAGTAGATCGTGCAACAAGCTTTTATGATCACATAAATTGCGTGTAATGAGGCTATAAGTTGATAGTTACAATTCTAAGTTAGACTTCTATTTTCTTCTTTTCAGAGCATTTAAATTAAAGCTTTTTTAAAAAAAGTTCTTTCTTTTCAATTTTTGCCTGTGGCGGCACTCCTAACGCCTATGACCTAGAAAAGCAGGGTATAATTTTATTGATTTGTTTAATGCATAGTACACCATGCATGTCTGGGCTTGAGGCGACCGCGCTCGCGTGGTTTTAAAGCTTCGCGTGTTAATTTGATCCCCAGACAGCCGATTGTTTTCATTTTTAACTATTGTTATTTACTCACCCAGATTTTATATCGTGCGCTGTTTGCATTTTTATTGAATAAAGACTTAGGGCTGTAGGGCCGATATCACGCATATGGGCGCTGTCATGGCTCAGGTACATATTATCCAGCCTTTTGTAACCTATTTGAGGTTTTTCAAACTTCCTGGCAGAAATATTTATCGCTCTAGATGCTGCACGCTAGTCAACTGCGAAGGATTGATATTAAGTGGCTTGTGCCACGAAAACGGATTCTCTCTACGGAGAGATTTATTCGATGAACCATTCACTAGTTAATCCCTAGACCCACTTCCACAATAGTTAGTCTATTAGTGGTTAAAAAATGACTAGTGGTTAGAGAAAGCAATCCACTTCATAATCAGCGGCTTCGGCCAAAAGCTCTGGTTAGACAGTCTAGTAAACATTGACGGCATACACAGTGCTGTGGATTAAATTACCATTGTAATAGAATACTTGCAGAAAAAAATATTATGTCGTTTACGCGTTCCTTAGAGCCTAGTAAACATGACAAAATCACTTGTTTGGTTTTTTGGAATCGGCTGTGAGAGACATTTCTAAAAATTATTTCAAATGCCGAAAAATGCCGCACAAACAACCTTTGACGTCAGTGATATCCTATAGTGATGGGATGTAAAGTATTCATATTCGATATCGATAGCCAGTGCTAACCTAACATTTTGACATTGATCATTATAACCACAAAACACAGTCACATACAAAAGTACAAAAGTTAAAAGAATAAAAGTTAGGCTAGATTACTAATGCACTTTGTAAGGATGGGCTTGAATTAGATTCTATCTTTGGATTCATTCATAATGGGATGCGCCGAAATAAAATGATGGCTTTGATTAGTTGCGAATCTCGGTCACAAACAAGATGAACTGTGATACCTATCAGATATAAAAATGTACGAAAATGCTAGTGGGTTAATTGTCTGTTTCAAATATGTTTAAGTATCAATAAATTGAGTCGCATTGTTAAAGAATTCAGATCATCTCTAGTTTGCAGTTGAATCTCACTGACCTGCGCTGTAGCAGTATCGATTGTCGATATCGATAAGATACTTGTGACGTCAGCCCTTGTTTAAAGTCACGTGGAAAAATTTGAATACATCCTTATTTTATTTTGCAAATATCTTTTTTTGGCCGTCAGTAAAATCATGTTTTTTGTTTCCTACTGCTTCTTGATATGGTTTTCTTTACGCTGTGTATACTCCCGAGGTGATTTCACGACCTCTGCAAGTACCCTATTGATTATGAATGTTATTTTCAGCTGGCTCTATCGATAGGCAATGAAAGGGGTCATTCAAATTCTATTCCATTGAGAGCAAAGAAGTTTAGGACTTTATTTTAGCAGATATCCTCTTCCATCGTTTTAAAATAAAAAATAAGCAGTTTAATGTGCTTAATTTTTAACAAAAAGCCAATATTAAAAAAATACACAAAAATGTATCTTTTTTCTGTAATTAATTTTTTTTTATTTTCAATTCCACGAAAATTAAGACATACTGGGCGTGTAATTATTGTCTAGATGTTCAGCTATCGAACGAGACCTTTTTACGTTGACAGAAAATGTATATGAGTAGTGGTCATCGAGTTAGTACGAGAGTCTGGGTCTCGATTACGAAAAAAAAAAGTGGCTGCGCTTTTAGAACCGTGAGAGGAAAAACCAGTTTGGATGGAATTTGTTGATGAATAATGCCATATTTCATACCATTAAAGGTTCCGACATGGGAACTGGAAAACATTGTATATTTTCTAAGCGACACAAACATTCACAGTATAAAATAGACTTCCATAATCGCATCGAAAGCAATCGATTCGTAATCAACTAGACAGGACACTTCTGGCTGGAGCTAATTAAAAAAACAGACAACGAACGGCGGATTAAAAAGTTTGCAGGAATTCTGCTCGTTCAGGCTGCGATTAATTACACGCGACATTAACTCATTATTCTCGATATTATTAGGTAGCGCTTAATGGAAGTTTGCTTTGAATTTTAATCAAATTTCCCGCCCGCGTGACTTATTAAAGAACCAGGTTTTCAGCCCGACTTGTCTGAAATAATGGAAGAATGCAGCGTCCTTCCAATGGAAATTGAGTTGATAACGTTTGAGGGGACCCGTCCAGCTATGCGGGTAAGGCGGTGCGCTGTTGAGTCGGAGACTAAGCAGCGTCGGGTGTGGTTAGTACACGGACGGCTGGCGTGTGAGTGCGATCAGTTCATGGATGGCAGGCGTTCGAGTGGGGATAAATCCTCCCACGCTTGCTTGTCGCACCGGCCGCGTCCGGTCATAATAAACATGGTGTGCTCACGCGCATGCAGCCGTCCGAGCGCCGGCACGCTGTGACGTAAGCAACGAGCATTTCTGTCGGCAAACTGGCGGGAATACCACATGATGGATTATATTTAAATTTCCAAGTGATAGACTAAAGGAGTTCAATAGTCAATTATTTGACAATTATGTTATAGAGAAGTGTAAAATAGGTAATTTAACGACTTTTTCTACACTTTTTTTGTAAATTTGGTCATTTTTTTCCTAAGTTTACCACTACAATTTCCCTTTGTTTAAATGTCTGAGTCTGACGCATATTCTCGTTCGTATTAGATATAATATTATTTTGTCAGGAAATTGTTTGATAGTTTCTACTGGCGTGTATCTCTAATAATTTTTTAAATATGTTTGATTGTTTAGAAGACGACTGTCCATGGAATTTATCGAACTCTATCTCAACCAAAACGGGCTACTCTAATCATCTCCTCACTTGGATATACAAGACTGACTCTAGATAGAAACTCAATCCAGTCTGGGGCCCGATTAGAAGAATGAAATTGGGTTTGCGCCCCCAAAGCTAGATTAGGATATTCGTTTTTGAATCTGTAGGCCACATAGGTATCCGGCAATAAATTTCAGTCCCTCGTTGGAAATCGTGTCTGGCATTTTATTTTTCTTCCCATTAACACAAAAGGTCACGTTCTTCAGAAATAAAGTTATCTAGGTCATAATCTGGACTCTGAAAGGTAAAGTTGGAAAAAAGTCTGTCCCAACAATATTGCTGTCAACAAAAACGTTCTTGAAAAGCTCCTGAGTAAAGTACACGTCATCAGCTTCGATGTTAGAGTTACTCGAAACTAAGTTTTTGCCTTGTAATGGTTCAAGTAGGCACGATTCTTTCTTCTGCATATTTATTCCTTGAAAATACGACAGGTAAACATTTTCCGAGGATGTACCATAAAAATTTCAGATTTAGTAAATGTTTAATATTAATTTGTGAAATGGTTACCATTTTTCATATTAATTTCGTCCTTTCGGCGGCAAGCATTACTCCACTGCATTGCGAGATTTTAATTTTTCGGGAACTTATAGAATTTTACATTTGGCTCTTTCATCTTACTATGGTTTTTACAACCGACAACTGGGGAAGGAATACACAGTAAATTGAACAAAAATCTTTAGCGATTCTATCTAAAACGCGATTAAACAGTTAACAGGCTGTGGTATCACGACGTCAAATAATTCTCCGCGTGAAAAATCTGCGTTGCTGACGCAATGCGCAGAGCGATCGTAATTTCGTAAGGCTGGCGAGCACACCATGTATACTCGCACCACGCGTTCGGTCGTTCTTGGTCACACTTTTGGACTCGACAGTGTTCGCAGCACCGCGGATCGGCAGTCGGTTGGAGCCGATGAAACGGCACGCCGGCAGTGCTGATCACGCATTATCGTCCCCCCCCCCCTCCCGAGAGTCATAGTGCAAAAAGCCCATATTATTTACATTAATGATATAAGGTGCATTGTGTCAGACAAAAGGTGGTACCACATATGCAGACGATACTAACATACTAGTGAAGGGTGATAGCATACTAGATGTAGAACATAAATGAAATGAAGTGTTTAAGGTTAGCACAGAATGATTTACTAAGAACAGACTAGCCATTAATGCAGACAAAACAAATGGGGTGCTATTTAAAGCAAATAGAGAATTTGTATGAGCCTGAATATTTGAATATTGTTGACACTGATGTTAAACTCGCTAAAACTGTGAAATTCTTAGGAATAATTGTAGACAATACTTTGTCATGGTCGGTGCATGTAGAATTTCTACGACAAAAACTTTCTAGCTCTATATACTCCCTTAGAGTTCTCAAGAAGTACACTGACAATGATACAATAAAATCTGTTTATCATGCGACAGTTGAGTCACACGTCAGATACGGAATTGTCATGTATGGAGGATGCTCAGCATTAAAAAAGATATTTGTTGCACAGAAACGTACATTACTATTCTTGGTATGAATACGAGAGACTCATTTAGAGGAATATTCTATTTCTAAAAAAAATGAATTAGTTTTCTGTGATGCACGTCCCCAGTCAACATATGTATCCGCTATTATCATTATAAATACCCCAGACACAGGTTGACTATGACTGAACATTGTGGTTATTACAACTGCATCACAGTATACAACCGTCTACCAAGACATTTAAAAGATATAGATGATATTAAAAACTTCAAAAAGGAATCGTTTAAATATTTAAACCAGTTAGAGCCATATAACATAGCTGATTATATAAGAGATGATTGTAGTACACAATATAACCATCTGTGATTGATTCATGTTGCTCTTATGTGTTGTTTATAACATATACCTACGTACCCCTATTTCTTTTTGTGTTATTGTAACGTACTTATGAAATATAGTACTATTATTATTATTCTGCATTTCTTATTTCTTCTCGCATGGTTGCGGTAGTAACAAGTATTGACGGGCTATGCCAAGTCAACACCTGACATATTATTATTCTGAATTCAGGAAGGACCGTACAATGCTGCAGGTCTTGAGGATTACAGATTTTTGGAAGGTTTTATGTAACTTTTCATCCAGGCCCAATTGTTGCAGGTGTGATGTAAATGTATTTGGAGTAAGGCCTGAGACCGACATAATGAGGGGGACAATGACAACTTTGTTTTGTTTCCATAGTCATTTTATTTCTATGGCGAGATCGGTGTATTTAGATATCCTCCCAGCGTAGGTGTTTTGGATGTTCATACCGTTAGGAATCGCAATATCTATTAAGTAGGTCACTTTGTCTGTCTTTGGCTGGAAAACTATATCTGGCCTATTTGCTGGGATGGTTTTGTCTGTATGTATTTCAATGTCCCAGTATAGTTTGAATTGATTGTTCTCGAGGACTGAGGTCGGTGTGTAGTTATAATATGGATCTGTGTTTTCAATTAGCTTGTTTGTTGTCGCTAGTGCTTGGTGTATGACTTTGGCTGCAGAGCTATGTCTAGCTGTATACTCAGTTCCAGCGAGAGTTTTGCATGCACTAGTTATGTGTTCTATTGTTTCCTTCTGTTGGTGGCATTTTCTGCAATTATCATCAGAGATGGATGGATCTTTAATTACGTACTTCTTGTAATTTCGTGTCACAATCACTTGGTCCTGGACAGCAGGTATAAAACCTTCCGTTTCCGGAAAGAGCTGGCCATCCTGCAGCCAGGTGTATGACTGTTTTTCATTAATGTGGTCTTGTGTAACACGGTATCTATGTTTGCCATGGAGTGCCTTCTGCGACCAGGTGTCTATTTTTTCTTGTTGTGCTTGTATGTGGTTGTGTGCGTCTGCTGCGTGGTCTGGACAAGAAAGGGCGGGTGGTGGTATTGCTTTATGCAAGTTTGTCTGTTTACTGTGGAAAAAATGCCTGAGTGATTTTATTTGTTTTTTATGAAGTGACTGTATATCTATAATTCCTCTGCCCCCTTGTTTTCTGTCTATGGTGAGCCTTTCCTTGCATGCGTTGGGATGTGACATTCTGTGTTTCGTGAGTTCTGTTCGGATGAGCATATGAATGTTTTCGATGTCAGTGTGCGACCACTTGATAATGCCAAATGAATATGTTAGTATTGGTATAGCAAATTTGTTAATAGCTTTTGCTAGATTTCTAGAATTCAGTTTTGTTTTTAGCAGTCTAATAAGGCGGTCTTTAAACTCTTGTGTTAGTTGTGATTTGATTTTTGTGTGGTCTATCTTAACGTTTTGATTGATACCCAGGCACTTGTACGTTTCGTCCTTATCCATGTTGTGGAGCGCTTGGCCAGTTACTACTTCCTGTTTGGGATGGTTTTTCCATTGGCCTTTATTATTACTATTATTATAATATACTGCAGAATGTACAAAAAGGGGAAGAAAGAATGCCCGAGTTGAGAAAAGCAGCCCTACAGTCCTCACTGTATTTCAGTCTACAGATAATTCTAACAGCTTTCCTTTACAAGCAAAATGTGATGTTCGTATGAACTTCTGACCTGCTTCATGGCAGGCAACTGCCATTATTCATCAAACGCGATAAATGCTGTATTTATTATTGACGTCCCTAACACTCACGCTATCTATTGGTAGTGTCCGTTACATTCTGCTAATAATGCATGAAAATATAGCAACAGCTGCATTGCTTTTAAAACGCTGGAAATATTTCCCTTAGGCTTTTCTGTATTTTATTTTCAACATAGCGTAGTTATAGAGCTCTAGATGCATTAATGTTTAACCTTTAGCTACACGCCTTGTTTAAAACTTGAGTACACGCGTGATGTATTCTGTACACCAATAACATATATTTTACGTCTCAGGTCATAAATGCCAACAAACTAATTGCAAAATTAGTATTAACACTATTAGCGATTTTATTACCAAAAAGAGACACGCATGTCTTATTCCTTTTAATATAGACCCACTAAATGGGGCCTATATGGACTTGAGCCTTTATGCTTTTTTTGCTTTTTGCTTCACATTGAGGCCCAACTAAAAGTCAGCATAAATTATACAAGAAATATGAGACTTATGTTATCTTTGGCCGTTTTTAGTTTGCAGATAAAAAGGTTCAAAGTGCCTAAGTGTAACATAGGTATATAATTAGTTTTAAACGTAGGTCCTATCTACTACTTAGGCCCTTATTATTTTGAAAAATATGTAATAGTTTAGGACAGTTAACCACAGAACATCCTAGTTTAGAAAAACTACATGATGCATACCCACTTCTAGTGCCTAAAAAGAAACTTGAAAGCATTAGAACCTTGTTGTTTTACATACATCCGAACAGTCAACTATTTTAATTGAATTTAAAAGCTGACAGAATCAGAGACGACGAAGACGTTTGTCCTATTGTGTTAGACTATGATGAGTACTTCTGAGACACAATCTCGCATACATCTGTGTATCTGCTAATGATTTTTCTTGTTAGAATCATGAATATCTTCTTTGTTCTACATTAGTATACATTACACAGTTTGTAAACGATATATTTTTTTAATAAAATAGTTTTTCCTACTGAAAATTTTAAATTTGTCACAACTACCACTGTAATTAAACATAATGAGGAAATTTTCGACGAGGTAAAAAGGGCCTAACTAACGTTTTACACCACGACCGGTCATAAGTAACAATTTTCTGGTCCTAAGTGTGTATTAGAGACAAATCCTATATTAACTTGAGACCAATGTGCTGGGGCTTAACTAACAAAAGTCTTTTAACGACATCAATAAACCTAATAGTTTCATATTTTATGAATATCTGGCATTTCATTACAACGTTTATCAAAATGTCATGTCGCTAGGTTAAGAAACGTCAGTAAAAAAACAACTTCGAATTTTTTTCACAAATCATCAATGTTCTCAAAACTTGTTTTATGCAGATAGGCCCTTGTTTATTCAAGCCACAGATTTTATGTTGGACTAAAATACCAACCAGACGAAGCAGCATTGGCTAAAATTATTGTCCCATTACACTTATACACACAAAACAACTGAAAAAGGCCGGTTTCTCAATGTGCAGTTAAAGTGTCAGATAGGTAGCCGCCAGATAGCGTTTCTATGGATACAACTGTCAGATAAGATTTACGTGAATTCGTAAGTTTAACCTTCAATTGTTTAAATAATTCATCTGTCAGGTAACTGTTAACTTCCAGATAAATATTTAACTGGACATTGAGAAACCGGCCCTGAGTTTGTTAAATAATAATAATATACTTTTTTCACAATTACACGCGCGGTGTATTCTAGGCACTAGACGGACTAGAAGTCAAATATTACTTGTTCGGCAAAGTTTGCGACGCAACTGACGACTGACGGCGGACCATGGTTTAAGTATCAATAAATACCATCTTTGAGGGTTAGGCAGAGCGGCAAAGGCAACACCTTACATCTTTCAGGAAATTCAACGTACTTAAATCCGGTGGTGTTTACAGTACACCAGCGAGTGGAGTTAAAGGTTGAGCTTCAAATTTGATGTAGCTCCTCGGAATCTAACATCCGTCACTGTTTTTGTTGTACTTAGAGGTAAGATTTATTTTTTTTCTCAATTATCTTTTCTCCTGTTCCTGAATTTCTGAATTTAATCCATATATATGTAATTTCCATTTTATTACATTATGCTGCTATAAATATGCTATGTGGAATGCAAATTTGAAGTAACATAACTTTATTATATTTCAACGGTTGAGTATAAGAGCCTACAGGGAGCACCACCTTGCGGTTTTCAGATGCCTTGTATCATTCTTATTCTGTTGCTTTATTATTGTCAATGCTCCTTATGTTTGCTGTGATTGACAATTTGGAAATAAAGGCATTCATTATTATTCATATATTGAGGAGCCTGTACTTAAGGCAGCCCCTTTTACTTCCCACACCGATGGGTGAGGGCAGTATTGTGATCGCGAAAATTTTCGATTTCGAGATAATATGCTTTTTAGGCGTTTTATGATGACTACATAACAAAAATCCACGTCACTCATTTTCGTCGGTCTGTCTGTCTGTCTGTTGGCGTTCTTCTAAAGTCGTAATCTCAGTAACCGCTATATGGATTGTGATGAAATTTGGCTAGCGATATGCTGTGGGGTCCTAGTGTGTAACGTTCCCATAATTTTGAAAATCGTTGTACAGAGGGCGGAGTAATTACCAAAAAACAAAATTTTTCAAATATGCCTCAAACTTCGTTTTTAGGCGTTTCAGGGGTTCCTGATCATTTTCTCTTTTTTCTGGGTAGGGGTGAATTTGAGGTGGTTGAGGGGTGGGGGGTTGTAAAACCGAAAAATTTGTTGTATTCATTATGGGCTGTCCATTGACCTGTGAATGAAAAACCTAGCGGCATAATATACTTCTTTAGGTCCATACGGACATTGCCTTGCTTATTATAGAAACCAAGCGACATAGAATTTATGATGTACCTATATGTACTGTACATACGAGTATTGCTTTAGACCGTTCTATATTGCGTAACGCGAAATTGAATGAATTGATTTTAATGAAATTTTGACACAGTATTACTACCGCGGCGAGGATGGAAAACGCGTTTGTTTTGGAAAAGTCGTGTCAGTGGCGGTGCAGCAATAATAAAAACACCAAAAATATGAAAACAGCTCAGACTTTGTTTTTAGGCGTTTTAGGTGTTCGTGATCATTTTCTACTTTTCTTTGGTGGGGGTGAATTTGAGGTGGTTGGAGGGTGGGGGTTGTAAAACTAAAAAAGTTGTTGTATCTATAATGGGCTGTCCATTGACCTGTGTATGAAAAACCTGGCGGCATAATACACTTTTTTAGGTCCATCCGAACATTGACTTGCTTAATATAGAAACCGAGGGACTTAGAATTTGTGATGTAGATATATATACGAGTATTGTTTTAGTTCGTTATATACTACGTAACGCGAAAATGTGTTGAATTGATTTTAACTCGGATTTTAATGAAATTTTTATACAGTATTACTACCGCGGCGAGGATGGAAAGCGCGTACGTTTTAGAAAATTCATGTCAGTGATGGTGCAGCAATAATAAAAACCTAGAACATAAAGACAGCTTTGTTTTTGGGCGTTTTAGGGGTCCCTGATTATTTTCTCCTTTTTTTGGGTGGGGGTGGAAGCGGGGCGGTTGGAGGGTTGGGGGTTGTAAAACTGAAGAATTAGTTGTATTCATAATAGTTTGTCCATTGACTTGTGGAAGAAATACCTATTCCACATATGTTACACCTTTGTAAGTCCATCTCAACATTGGCTTGCCTATCACAGAAAAAAAATTGTGATGTACATGAGATTTGCTTTATTTCGTTCTATGTATATTTCGTAAAGCGAAAATTATTGAATTGGTTTTAATGAAATTTTGGCATAGAATTTACTGTCGCGGCGAGAATGGAAAAGGCGTCTGTTTCTGAAAAATCGTGTCAGTGGCGGCGCAGCAATAATAAAAAACTAAAAATATAAAAACAGCTCAAGCTTCGCTTTTGGACATTTTGGAGGCTCCTGATTGTTTCGCATCGTCCAGTTGAAGCACGCCGAAGAAACTGTGGCGTCCTAGTTCCTAGGAGACGCAAGAAACTATTTGCGAGAGTTTTTGCGTTGGATGTTTCTTTGCGGACGGGTGGGCGATGATTTGGTTGCAAGGGAATTCCAAACTATAGCCTCATGCAATGGAGAACAATAAAATAGTATCCTCATTATGTGTGGGAAGTACTGAGTAAATCAACTTGACTCCATTTTTTCTTTAGTCTTTTGCTTCCCACACGCTGTAAGGGGAGTGTTTTGGTCGCAAAGATTCGATTTCCGGCAACATATTTTTTAGGTATTACATGAAAATTCGGGTAACTCATTTCCGTCTACCTGTATCTCTGGTTATTCCCTCTGATTGAACTAAATAAGTTGGGTTCGTATACAGGGTGAGTTTTTAGCACCGGATCGGTCGATAACTCCAGTACTTTAAAAGACAGCAAAAATAGTTGTATATAAAAGTTATAGCTAAGGATATGCTTCTTGCTCAGAAAATATTTTTGTTTATACAGGGTGATCCATAACTACGTGGTGGCAAACATATATTTTTTTTTATAAGACACCCTATGTATTATCCCATATTTAGATTCTAATAATAATCCCTTTTCTTACGATATAAGGTATTATAACATTGTACAGGGTATTTCAAAAGTTATGACCATTTTTATATCCATATCGCTGTCAAACAAACGTACTGTATATCAAAAAATAAATGTTCCCTTTCTCCAGTATGTGTATCTAAGATTATGGAAGGTAAGTCCAAAAGTCCAAAGATGAGGTCAAAAGGTTCAAAGGTCCCCATAAAGATGAATTTCGCATTTTGGAGCTCCTGACGATACCGTTAAACTTACAGTAAGCATTCAAAATGCAAATTGAAGGAGAAAGCTTGCGCTTATGTCACTCTGGAGCCATGCGTTGATATCTTTTTTTGTTGTTAAATTACACCATCTGAAGTATGTGCTATTTTGCATTGCACACTAAAAAACTTTTTTGAAAAAATTGCTCTGAGATGTTATTCATTAAGGTCTTAACTATCACCTTCTGAAATAGTGTCTATGAAGTTTGGAAAAGAAACGAGTTCTGTTCGAAATGGGAATCTGTGTTATAACATGGCAAATACATAAAACCACTGGTACTTACCAAATAGCGAGTTTTTCCGGGGAGCAGCTCTTTGGACTGCAGACAAAACGTGCTCTGTTAAAAAAAAGAATAAATCGTACTCCCGGCTGTAAGTTCTAATATCTCTTCAGAGCGCAGTGACAAAAGGCTTAATATTAATGAAACAAGGAATTACAAACGGGAAAGTTTTGTGTTCCACATTAAAGTTGAAGAGTTGTGAGCCGAGAAGCAGACTTGAGGACTTTAAATTCCATCCGGAATAAATAGCTAAAAAGGGTGAAGCCTCTGCAAGAAATTCTGAGATTCTGGAGATTCGTACACGCTCATTGTCTCGTCGGAGAGGTCTGAAAGTGCGCTAGAAAAGTTAATTTCATCTGAACGTTTTATGCCCTTACTAAATATTTTCCGGACAGGATATTCAGGGTGTTTTCAAAGTTAACTCTTAAATGACGACATCCCAGTATTTTAACATTAACGACAACATGAGATCAAATGCGACACCATGATTGTTTTTACTTCCCAGACCGATACGTGAGGGGAGTATTGTGATCGCGAAAATTTTCGATTTTGAGATAATATACTTTTTGGGCGTGAGTAATTTTTATAATCTTGTTCCTTAAGTCTAGTTCGTGTGTATTTTTCAGCTAAGTTAGTTGTTTTCTTCTACCTGAACAGGTCTTTGTTTATAATTCATAGCCTGCTACGTTGTTTATAGGTAGGAAAATTGAAAAACACCAATTTGTTTGAAAATTTAAAATTGAATGGAAACTAAAGTAGATTGATATTCACAACCTTACATCATCTGAAAGTTTATCAAATTCTACGCTCAACCGTATAAAAAAATTAGGCATTCCCATTTGAAAAAATTAGGTTATCGCTGATCGAAGTTTCCTTAATTAATCTACCGATTTCTCCAAGCATAAACGTAATTTAAATTTAACAGTCTCACCAAAGCTGACGAATTTTATGGTTAGTAACACGGCAAAGTCACAGCCTTACAAATTTTATAATCTCTGCGATACTCAATTTTTTCCTGATATCTACTTATACCGAAAATGGTGATTTACACCTAAACGGTTCGCTTTAAGTCCCATGTATGATTCATAAAGTTAGACTAGAATTCACCAAGGAATCTGAATATCCAATAATATACTGGGTGTTCCATTTAAAAAAACATAACTTTGATACATTTCGTGTTTTTGGGACACCCTGTATAACATGAAAATATTTTTAGAATGTAGCCCTTATAAGTCTCTATCCACCCGAAATTATAATTTTCTTTTTTATCAAATACTTTAGCATAATGCTCCGTGTCGTTGTCGTATAACGTGAAGATATAAGACGAAACATACATCTTTTTGAGTAGGACACCCTATACATATTCCTATATTTAGATTCTACTGATGATCTTCGTTCTCACAATATATTGCAACGTTATACAGAGTATATCAAAAGTTATGACCATGACTATATTCAAATTACTGTCAAACCCTGTTACCCGATACAGTAAACTATCTGTCGTGTCAACAGCGAACAGCTGTTCGGCTAGTGATAACAAAAAATACCCCAGATTGAGCCTCGACGTATCAATTTTAAGCTGTTTAGGAATACAGAGCTGTACTGAGTGCAAGTACTGCTAACGACGAATAAGTGACACTTGGTGACGTTTTCGTCTATGCTCGGAGGTCTATGCTTATTTTATATTTTCTCGGAAAATCCGGCGTTTCCTTCAGTATATTTATATCAGTATGGCTGGTCTGAATGATGATGATTACGCTGTAAATGAGGTAAGAATGAAGATAAAATCATTTTTAGTTTAACCATACATAAGCACTTAGTTCCTAACGTTTCTTTTTACAGCAATTGAAGAAAAATATAACGCTGAAGGGCAACGCAATGACTATACAAATAGTAAAAAATGTATGGAGTTGTTTCAGAGAATTTACACAGGTTCGATTTCCTGAATTAGAACTGAACATTACTGGGATACCAAATAATTAGTAGTTTAGTTAGAAAAATTTTTATAAAAATGTAAAGACATTTTAGGAGGTCATAAACTATACCCAAATCGGGAGAAACAGTGTATTGACATACAAACAAGGACCAACAGTTGTAAACACTTCTAAGGTCCAGAACAAGCGGAAACGTCCTGAGGAGGCTGATAATAGCGTTGTTGTTCGGGAAATTAGAAATATGGCTTTTATGCAGATAGTAAGGGATTAACCAACGACGTTTTTGACACGCATATCAAAAGGTTTCAGTTCAACAAATACAGGTTTTGTGCTGAAAAGCATGTATTTGGATAAACTGCATCAGCAGTAAGGTGCTGCTATATGTATGGTTCTATTACCGGTCAAGCAAATGGAGTTATGAATTTCCAGGTAGTATATTTTTTTGCTAATACAAATGCTATATATGGCTTCACAAGATCACAGCATGATGTGGAGCTTCTTTGTAATATTCTAGATGTAATACATCTGTGTAAAGTTACTGTTGCAGGTAAAACGATAGATTCTGGGCAGGATGACGCAAGCTGATCAGTTAAAGTACCTCATTATATTAATTTTACTCCATGTACCTAATTTATACTCTTCTCCAATTATTGTAAGTTGTACATCTTAACCAATAAATATCCCACCAATGATGCCAGCTATTTCATTGAATCGTCCTTGTTGCTAAATATAGGAGTCTTTTGATAGTCTCAATATACAAATCTATAAAATAATCTATTTCTTTCAATCAAACATTTTTGCTGCGAATTTCTGGATATGGAAGCAATTTCTTGTTTACAAAAATAGTCATTACATGGCAATGGCAATGAGATATTCAGTAAGAATATTACTAATACGGTCCTGATCGCAGGATTGCCAATCAACACCACTAGTAAAAAATCAAATTTGAGACACACTTCTTCGTCAGCTGATACCTATCAAATAGACGTCAAGCCAGTTCAAAGTATCAGGTAACAGAGTTTGTAGTGCGCCACTGTGTCGTGTGTGAGTGCGCGTGCGCGGAGACTGGCAGTTGGTCGTCGGTGTACCGCTTGCCGACCACGGTCACCGAAAACACTCGAGCGGAGGAAGAGCCAGGCAGCAGACGGCCGCTCGCCGCCAGAAATTATGTTACGCGCGCGATTCATTTTGTATCATTTATTTTAATAAACCAACCTACTTTACTATTCCGAGTTTTCCTCGACTGAGCAGCTGAGGGCATAACATTTGGCGCACCAACGGGTGGCTTCAAGATTACGGAAGTCGCGGACCACGAATTAAGGCTGAGAGAGGAGTTTGTAGCAGGTAGCAGGTAGCTGTAAGTAGGTTCCATATTTTGGGGAATCGCGTTCGCCTGTCGCTGTGTCGACGGACAGATTATCAGGCGGTGTTGCCAGATTGCATCGTGCTGTTCCGAGTTAGGAGCACGACTACGTTTGATAGAAGGAGATAGATGTTCGTACAGGCAGCGTTGTAAGAACATCGAGCATTGTTAACTGGTGATCCGGTTATTTGAAAAATACGAAGACGTCCAGATTTGAGATTGACTTTGAGTGAACAGACATTAAGGGGGGTTGTTTCGTTGATATACGGACAATTGTAAAGACATTATACAATCGGTTTGAGTTAGCATGAATATTGTATTATGCATGTATATGGTTGTTCTCTAGAATAAGACTTTGAATATTGCTGCATGTATTGATCGGGTTATCATTGATAATTGTTACTGATACTGTGATAGTGTAAGAATATCGCCATGTCGCGGAGAAAGAAATCCAAATGTGATGATATTGAATTTGAAAGTAGTCATTTAGAGAAAATTGTCGAGTCGCTAGCCCAGAGCATGGCGCAAATGCAAACAAGCATTTCGGATTTAGCAGTTAGTATTCAGAGTCGAAATCAAAATCGAATTGATCAACATGATGTGGGTAGGTCTAAAGGCGAGGTGTCTAGTAAGCAATATATCTCTATATGGAGGGATTTAGGGGGTGGAGCTGTGTATTTTTGTCCTGGGGGCACTTTGCACCCCATGCAATTTTTGAATAAAATTGAGAGATTGTTTAATGATGCGGGAGTACCAGAAGAGGCCAAGGTGGGTTTGGCACTGAGTTGTTTAAAACAATCTGCTGCCGATTGGGCCATGAATAAAGAGCAAAAGTTGGGTTGTTATGACGAGTTTAGGCGCGCGTTTATGGAAAGATATTGGAATGCGGAGCATGAAAGAACTTTGTACTATAACTTAAAATACGGTGAGTATACGGGGGGTAATAGAGGAGACTATTTGCTAAAGGTCGCGGGTTCGGCGTCTTATTTGTCAAATCCAATTCCCGAAAGTGATTTAGTTCAGATGCTTGTGGATCATTTTCCATCGGAAATAAAACGTGGTGTAGTTTTAAACGGAATAAAAGGCTTGGATGATTTTGAGCGATACTTAAGAATGCTAGATGACACGTATGAGGACGATAGACGCAGAGGGGGTTCGCGGGGTGTTTTTAGGCCACCACAGGTACGAAATTCAAGTAATATAAATAATACGTCAAGGGACGAGGGACAAAACCGTGGTAATAATAGGGAAATAAGGTATTTGACTGCTTTTAACGCGGAACCAGATACGTTATTATCTGAGCCAGAAGAAGAAGTGGTTGAAGAAAATTTTAAATCGCCGGTTTTTCGGGGGATAGTTGGTGAGGAGTTTACCGATATACTAATAGATTCCGGGAGTCAGATATCAGCTGTTTCGCAAGATTTCGTTATCCAGCTTCGAGATAAAGGAGTAC
The DNA here is from genome assembly GCA_951848785.1 of Callosobruchus maculatus. Classification (NCBI taxonomy): domain Eukaryota; kingdom Metazoa; phylum Arthropoda; class Insecta; order Coleoptera; family Chrysomelidae; genus Callosobruchus; species Callosobruchus maculatus. Next base: position 4,336,252 of record CATOUR010000296.1, read on the forward strand.
TTATTCCCAGCTTACCAATATCGGATGTATCGGTTTCTGTTGCGGTAGGTGGAAAAAAGTATCGGGTAAAAGAACAGGTCCTTTTGTCGGTTGAGGTAGAGTCAGGAGGTACCCAGAATAAGCGATTTACTTTTAGTAATATCTGTGTGGTGATTCCTAAGCTCAATATATCTGTTTTATTTGGCAGTGACTGGCTTATTGCGGCACAAGTAAAGTTAGATTTCCACAAAATGGTCTTGTCAATGCCGGGAGTGGGATTCGAAATAAAGATAAATTTTGAAAATAATGCAGACGGCGTGTTAGCATTGAACTTCATATCAGGTAAGGGTAGTAACCGTCATAAATACACTGACAGTGAATTTCGACAGGCTGTGAGTAAGGCGGACAATTTGAATGATCAAGACAAAAATAGACTGTATTTGCTATTAAAAAACTATGACTTTGTCTTTTCGGAAACACCAGGTTTAATAACTGGAGTTCAACATGAAATTAAAATGAAGGATAAAACCCCATTTTTTAAGAGATCTTACCCTATTCCGGTGGTATATCGCGAGGAAGTAGAGCGGCAGGTTAAGGAAATGATTACGTGGGATGTTATTGAACCGGCTCAAACTGAGTATGTTTCTCCTTTGGTTGTTGTAAGGAAACGCGATGGAGCGGCACGTATCTGTTTGGATGCTAGGACCCTCAATAAAAAGATGGAGAATGTACATATTTTACCGCCGAGGCCAGAAGAGCTGTTGATGAAGTTTCGTAAAGGCCAGATTCTGTCAACGTTAGATTTAACTGCCTCGTATTGGCAGGTCAAAATAAAAGAGGATGATAGGAAGTATACTGGATTTCTGTACGATAATGAAACGTTTGTGTTTAAGGTGTTACCGTTTGGGTTGTCCACATCGGTGGCTAGTTTAATCAAATCAGTAAAAGAGGTGTTAGGGCCGGAATCCGAAGGTTTTGTCTCGTCATATGTCGATGATTTACTTATAAATTCCAATAGTTTCGAAGAACACTTAAAGCATTTAGAGTTCGTGTTAAGGAAATTTGCCGAACGGAATGTGACCGTCAAGCTAAGAAAGTGTTTGTTTGTTCGAGCTGCGGTTCCATATTTGGGTCATATCATTTCTGGGGAAGGGGTCAGCGTGGATCCTGGTCGTGTTAGGGCCATACAAGAATTTCCGAGGCCACGTAATATACGCGATTTGCGGGGATTTTTGGGTTTAGTGAATTTTGACAGGCGTTTTTCTAGCGGGTTTGCAGATTTGACGATACCTCTGTTGAGGCTATTGAGGAAGGGCGTTCGTTGGGAATGGCGAAGCGAAGAACAGGCTGCATTTGAGTTAATTAAGAAAACGTATTTGGGGGTTACGATGGTGATTCATCCCGATTTTAAAAGGACATTTTACATCCAAGGAGACAGTTCAGGGTATGGTATAGGGTCTTGTTTATTTCAACTGAATGAAGACGAGGAAAGAAATGTAATCGCCTATGCTAGCAGAACTCTTAAGGGGGCGGAAGTTAACTATACGGTGACTGAAAAGGAGGCGCTCAGTATCGTTTTTGCGCTGCAACAGTGGAGGTGCCTTGTGCTGGGGCAAGATCTTGTCATTCTCTCTGATCACAAAAGCCTCTCTTTTCTGATGGATGCGAAATTGAAGACGGCCCGATTAACAAGGTGGACGATGTTCCTGCAGGAGTTTAATTTTCGGATTTTATACTGTCCAGGTAGAGATAATAAGGTGGCGGATAGCCTGTCTAGAAATCCGTTGCCAAGAGTAGATTGCTTCTTACCGGATACGAGAAGTACTGTTAGTGTTGCGCTGATGAAAATAGGTAACGAGTATAAATCAGTAGAAGAAAATTTAAGTCGGATTGGACAAGATCAGGTAGAAGATGAAGTACTGGGGGAAATTATCAGGATTCTAAAGGGGGAAGAAAGAAAGGGGGTTAGTGACAAAAAGGTGAAGAGGGTGAAGGATTGGTTCAAAATGTATGATGGTGTGCTATTTCGAAGAGGATCGGAGGATAACCCCGGGTATAAGTTGTGTATTCCGAGAAACCAAATAATCGATTTGGTTCAGCAACAACATGCTGAGATAGGGCACTTTGGGGTGAAAAAAACGACTGCTTTTATACAAAGATCTTTTTATTGGGCGAAAATGGTTAAACATATAAGAAAGATTGTGTTGTCGTGCGTTCTTTGCCAGAAATCTAAGGTTTCTAAAAGATTGGTGGGTTCCACTAATACGGTCGTGACAGATCGACCTGGGCGGTTGGTGTTTCTGGATCTGATGGGTCCACTGCCAAGGTCAAGAGGGGGTGTAGAGTTTATTTTGGCTGTAATAGATGGTTTTAGTCGATTAATTAAGCTATACGCAATTAAGAAGGCAAATGCGCGAGCGATTGTAAATCGTTTGAAGGGTGATTATTTCATTCGAGTTGGGATTCCAGAGCGCATTGTAAGCGATAATGCAACTCAGTTCCATTCAAAGTTGTGGAAAAGAGAACTGGCCTCATTCAATATCCAAGTGTGCCATACTTCGGCTTATTTCCCTGAAGGAAACATGACAGAAAGGGCTAACCGTGAAATAGGTCGGGTTTTGCGGGCTCTGTGCGCCGAAAGGCATACTAAATGGGCGGTGTATTTAGATCAGATAGAGGATTGTTTGAACAACGTAGTCCACGAGAGTACCGGGTTCTCTCCAAGTTGGCTTCACTTTGGCAGGGAAACGCCAAGTCTGGTCAATACGTTTTTTAAGCGGCCTAGTAGTGAATTTCCGAAGACGGATTTGCAGTACACGTGGTCCTTGGTTCATGAGAAATTAAAATCCAACGCTGAAAGGTGTAAAAAGAAACTTAATGATAAAACTACAGAATTTGAGGTAGGGGACGCCGTTCTAGTGCGACAGCATCCAGTATCTTCCGCTATGGACGCGCGCATAAAGAAGTTCTTTCTATTACATGAAGGGCCCTATTGGGTGTCCAAGGTAGTGGCTCCAAATTGTTACCAAGTGGTAGATAAAGATGGAGTGGTGATAGGGCGCCATAACATAAAGAATTTAAAGAAGTTCGTTAGATTTAATGGTATATCTTAGCCTACTTTAGCTCCTGGTTTGTTTAAGGGTTATATCTTTTGTTTGTCTTTTGTAGTAATGTGCCATTTATGAAGTTAGGTTCAGTTACTTACTTTATTTTAGTTTGTGTATGATATTATTATCCTCACGTCATAGGGTTGATCGTGACGCAGATGCTGAGTGCTCTGGGTTAACGAACTAATTTGAGAATTTGTTTGCTCATTATGTGATACTAGTTTACTTACCTCATAACGCTATCTTTGTAATAATTCCGAAGCTAGTTCAGAATTATTAAGGGGGTATTGTAGTGCGCCACTGTGTCGTGTGTGAGTGCGCGTGCGCGGAGACTGGCAGTTGGTCGTCGGTGTACCGCTTGCCGACCACGGTCACCGAAAACACTCGAGCGGAGGAAGAGCCAGGCAGCAGACGGCCGCTCGCCGCCAGAAATTATGTTACGCGCGCGATTCATTTTGTATCATTTATTTTAATAAACCAACCTACTTTACTATTCCGAGTTTTCCTCGACTGAGCAGCTGAGGGCATAACAAGTTATATATAGAAATCATGTTCTTGCTATCTATGCCAAATAACCAAACGTATGTAATATAATCTCTGATCCAGCACCCTCCAAAGATATATTTTCTGATTAGTCTCCCCTACCTTACTCGACATCCCAACATTCCAGATGAGGGAAATACACCGATTCCATTAGATGATCGAAGTTAAGAAAACATTCCATATTTAATACTTTTATCGAATTTCCTACAATTTATTGGGAATTCGAGGGTGAAGGCGTATTAGCTTGGGGATCGTTCTTAGCCTACAGCTACAGAAATTACATCAATTTCCCCCCTCAAATACATCAGACAACCTAAAAAATTGAAAATTCAAAGCACAAAGAATTAACGCAAACTTAACAATAATAATAGTAATAAAAACTATCCTCTCAACTTGTCCAACAGAATTTAGAAAAACTCCTAGCGTTTTTACGACAACCAAACTTGTATCTGAGAATCTGAAGGTATAAACCCCTTTATTTTATTTTTACATTTCCCTTCTGTATGCAGGAGAAGTTAAGCAGCTAATGACCTTAGCAGTCAACTCTGCCTAGTCAACAAAAAAAAAAATAAATAATGGTAATAAATTATTATACTATTTATACACAGAGTATTTAACCTGAAGTTACATTTACGAGTTGGTCGCCGAGTACGGCTACGAGTGAAATAGTTTTTTATTAATCCAAGATGGCTGAAAACAAGTTACCGCCTGAGGAGATCAACCAATTATTTATCGACTTATGCACATATATCACAATATGAAGTGTTTATGGCACGTGAGAAGTAGGAAGTATAGAAATAGCAATGGAAGGAACAAAGCATATTCTGCAATAGCAGATATCCTAAACATATCGGTGAAAGCAGTGAAGAAAAAAAAATACGAACCTATGTTCCACGCATAACCAAGAGAAGGAAAAATTGTTGCTACTCAGAGAATAGGTGAGGATCAATATACTTAGTGAACAAAATTATCAACTTTTAGTCCCCACATCGACAGGTGAGAGGAGTACTGTGATAAAATTTTTGATTTTGAGATAACGACCTATTTTTTGGACATTTCATGATGTCTACAGCAAGAAAAAGTAGGTCACTCATTTCAGTCGGTCTGTCTGTCAAATTCGAGTTTTTCCTAATGGTCTATTACATCTACCATCTACATTAAAATTCCTGCCATTGCAGTACACTTCCTTTTTACTGGGCGCCATATAAGCTATACTTCAATCGCATATGATTCTGAACATTAATGTAAATGGTACTTGTACTCTTGTACGAGTATCCGTATTCGATTCACTCGTCGATGTAACTTTAGCCTAACTTCAGTAACAGAATAAACCCACTAACTAAGCCTATCTACTCACATCAGCCAGAACCAAGCTGGCGGCTGTATAAAACATCCCTGCTTTGCGACTACTGATGCCACGTCTACTACACCAACACGGGCCATCGAAACCTTACTAAACTCTGCACATTGAGGTAGAGAGAGGTGTAAGAATAGTCCCCTACAGAGTGCTATTAACTGGCAGGCAGGCCAAAAAGGAACTAGGACCAGACACCGCGGGTATCATGAGTGAAATTACAAATTCCCACAAACTCGCACTCCACTCCAGGAGGGGATGAATGGAAGAGGAGACAGAGGAGTGACGGTTTCATATTACCCTCCGATCTTGCGCCAATTCCCGAACGGCTCCAAGTCAGAACTGGGGACAGGAGCGGGAGTAGCTAGAACCAATTCATGAGATGAAATCTCAGTAAATCGTGAAAGGTATACCACAATGTTTCAAGCAGAAAGCCATAGAGCAGGGAGTCAATCTATAAAAATAGTATCAGATAGCCAGGCTGCCCTAAAAGCACTGAACTCCTAACGAGTTGACTCAAGACCCAAACAACGGACCACAACTGTCGTTTGTGCTGTAAGGAGGATAAAACAGTGGAGCACATTTTGTACTTTTGTCCAGTACAAGGAAGAGCTAGGTTTCAAACTTCCGGACTCACCCAACTGGAATACCGACTTCAAGGAAGTTTTACCCATCACGACCATCGCCTTACTGTATGAGCCACAACTGATACTTTAGGGTCAAAGACGAAGGAGGCATAATCGACCCACTCACTTTCAGCCTAACCTAACCTAACCTAACCTAAACCTAAAATCTAACTGTTGAATGAATTTCACAGATTTGCCCACACTGATTGCTTTAAACGGGATTTGAAGGTATATTATGCATTCACAATTCTATAATCTAGCTCATTAATTATTAGTTTAAGAGGCCTGGATACACACATTTATACATACGTATTTGCCACGTAAAACACGGACTCACAATTTCTCGCATAACTCGCTCTATTTTCAAACTACATATATAATATTTCAGAAGGCGATAGCTAAGACCTTAATGAATGACAACTATTTTCGATTTTCTCAAAAAAGTTTTTTAATGTGCAAAAAAACTAGCAATGCAAAATCATACATTGTATAAATGCCTGTAATTTAACAACCAAACACGACATCAAAAAAGGGCTAAATAGGTTGCACAAGCGCAAGCTATCTTCTTCAATTAGCTCTTTGAGTCATTACTGTAAGTTTAAATGTAACGTCAGGAGCTTGGAAATGCGGAATTCATTTTTATGGTGACTTTTGGACCTTACCTTTGGACCTTTTGACCTTACCTTTGGATTTTTGGACTTATCTGCCCTCATCTTAGACACACATACTGGAGAAAGGGAACAGGTGGCCACGCCTCCTCGCTAACACGGGAATACGTCGTTTCTTGGATTCTCAATTTCGCGCGCTATACCCTAGACCCTTAACAGCATTATAAGCGGAATACCGCTGAAATGTGGTTATGTCCTTAGGAACGTCAAGCTTAGTATCATGACGTATGATAAGGGAACGGCAGGAAAAGAGCCTTACTAGCTTAGACCTCAAGTAACCTGGCAAGCTCCTACCTGAAATGTTTTTTACCGAGCAAAAAAAAGAAGTTAATATCATTTTAGCCTTTGTGGTACCTATAAGATACCCAGGCTAGTCGCAAAATTGTGTTACCGCATTCATATCATTAGATAAAATATGTAGGTATGCGAGAATTGCCCCAATGCATGTGAGTGACGACTGCTTCCGAAAATATAAAAAACAAAAGGGACCGCCTGGCATCATTTCTATTGACAAATCCAGCAGGTTATGTAAGGTTTTTTTATGGTCGCAAAGGCTATGGTGCTGCAGAAGCGCTGCGAGATGATAAGTGTCGGTGCACGTCAGATTTGAAATGCTGCAGGTTGTTGCCGTCGGGAAACAAATGCCCCGGCAGCTCATTCCACAGCCTCGAAGTTTTCCAAAAGAAGGAAAGCAGGAGGAGACTGGTTCGGGGAGTAGGTACCTCGACCTGGTAAGGATGAGTTCGCAGAGCATCACTAGTTTTTCTCGTTCGGACGGCCCTTGGTTTTATTATCTGGGAGAGCTCACTCGAACATCTTCCGTGATAGAATCTGTAAAACAGGGACAGGTCAGCCACCCTTCTTCGACGTTCCAGGCTGTGGAGGTCCTTTGTGAGGTTAGGCGTACCGATTAGTCCCATTACTTTCTTCTGGATAGTGTCCAGAAGCTTTAGAGGGTGCTTTTGGAGCGCATCTCCACACATGGGAGCAATGCGCCAACGATGGTCGGATTTGTGACGTTTTAGCAATACTAACGACGTGGGCGTACCAGGACATGTTATTGTAGATATCAAAAATATTATCTAGCGCTCGTATAATTTGCTTAATAGCATAGGGCATCCTAAGGGGCACGCGAGGTGAAGCGAACCAGCTTTGCATATCCGCTATGTATGAAAAATCACGTGGTTTCGGTTTGTGCCGAAAAACACGGACTATTTTCAATAGGATTAGAACACAAAATGGCAGATGTGGGGACTATATCTCTTAGTGTGTGCATGGGGCTAATAAGCAGATCATCCTTCATATCACAAATCATGATCTATTGTTGCAAATATTGCCGTACCGCTGGATAAAGTCTTATTTACAGAATAGGTGTCTATCACCTACACAAGCGATATTGAAATCAAACATGTTAAAATCTGATACCATGGATGTAGGGGTAGATGTGGCACAAGGATCTATCCTGGATCTGGCATTAGTTTCTCTTTATAACATTACTTTTGAGCAGTCGGGTAACTTGGCCTATTTTACATTATATTATACTGACGATCCTTCAACCGCGTTGTATCTAACAAAGAACATGTAACTTTAAAAAGTAGCCATAATATGTAGCTTACTAGAAAATATCAGTAACTTGTTCCAAAATAACCAGCTTCATTTGAACAGTTCACACATTGTTGGACACTCTGCTGGCCAGGAGGCTTCGTAATATGGCACCTCAAAACATTCCCATTTTTTTTTTCGTTTGTAACATGATTTGCGTTATCAAAATACTTTAGGGGTATTCATTTTTGACTCTTTTTTTAATTTTTGAGGTCTTTGGTGACCAAAAAAAGACGGCTATAACCGTCGTGTCATATCACAGCAGACTTTATGTTCTAGAATGGCAACCTTGGCTATAGCCGTCTGATCAGTGTAATCGTAAAATACACCTTGCCGGCAAAAGAACAATTTTCGAAACAAAAGCTAAAACAAAAACAACATTTTATTGTATCAAATTTATAAATAAAAACGCAGCTCTCAGAATATAGCCGGTATAAAAACAGAAAATCAAATTTATTAGCAGAGGTATCCTCGAACAAAACAGATTTTAGGCACAAATTTATGTTTGACGCCACTCTTCAAAGCAGTCTGGACACAAAGAAGGTTTATTTTCATAACCCTTGCATCTATAGCTAGTTTCTTTGCGTTTTCCAGACTTGAAATTTGTTTGCATCTAAGAAAATATGATTTTATTTTATGATCCTCTGGTAGGGGCAGCTTCTCTGGAAAATGTCTCACACGTGCTTCGAGCTTTGTATTGATATGAAACAATATATTCTATATGTATAATAGGTGGACGACGAATATCTGTTTAGGATGAAAATATCTGGTTACCTACCTCCCATCAGTACTGAAAGCATGAAAATCAAACAAAAACACATCTGCAATATAGCAGCTATACACGTGATCAATGCATCACATTGGAGGTTATGGACGGTTATCGCCGTGGTGCCGCTTTACCCATGCACCTTGAAACATGAATAATTGGGATAGCGTATAGCGGGTTAGAATTTGGCAATTTCAGAAATGACGAGCTTCACGGCACTGACATTGCTTAACAAGTCAAGTATACCGACATTCTGACGGTCGTCGCCATTCTGCCGTAACAAGCAGATAACTTTTTGACTGATATAGCCGTCGAGGCGTATCACGATCACTCCCCGCAGATGGCTATAGCCGTTGTGTCCAACAACGTATTAATAAACTGCAGTCGTTAGGTACCCCAATATCCAAAGGTCGATGGAACCATTGGATATAGTGTTAGATAACTTGGAGTAGTGTGCATACGCTATACTTTGATGATTGCCTCAGCTTTAAAAAACATTGTGACTACAGTTATTCACGTTCTGTCATGCACAGATCGAGTCTCGTCTGAGATATGAGCTTTGTATCTGGGGCTCGTTCGATTATGCTCGAAAATTATTCTTGAGCCAAAAAACAGTAATTAGATGTATAGCTAGCTAGCTCTGCTGCTTTGGGTGCTATCAACCCCTGTTGATAGCACCCAAAGCAGCAGAGAACTATTCAGAAATTTAAATGTATTAACGTCACCAGCTCTGTTTCTCTACGAAATGGCTGTATGCACCTTTAGTACCAAGGAAACTTTAAATTAAATAAAAATGTTCATGACTTCGGTACAAGACAGGAACTTGATATTTACGTATCTTTTACGGAATATAAGCTTGGCAGAAGTTTTTTTGGGTCCAACAATTTTTAACCTATTTATGAGTATTCAAAACTGAGTTCAAAAGCTACCTATCCATCACAGTATTTATTCCATTAAGGGTCTAGGGTATAGCGCGCGAAATTGAGAATCCAAGGAAAGACATATTCCCATGTTAGCGAGGAGGCGTGGCCACCTGTTCCCTTTCTCCAGTGTGTGTGTCTAAGATGAGGGCAGGTAAGTCCAAAAATCCAAAGGTAAGGTCAAAAGGTCCAAAGGCAAGCTCCAAAGGTCACTATAAAAATGAATTTCGCATTTCCAAGGTCCTGAAGTTACCTTTGAACTTACAGTAATGGATTAAAGAGCAAATTGAAGAAGAAAGCTTGCACTTGTGCAATTATTTACCCTTTTTTGATATCGTGTTTGGTTGTGAAATTACAGGCATTTATAGGATGTACGATTTTGCATTGCGAGTTTTTTTGCAAATTAATAAACTTTTTTGAGAAAATCGAAAATAGTTGTCATTCACTAAGGTCTTAACTATCGCCTTCTGAAATATTATATATGTAGTTTGAAAATAGAGTGTGTTATGCGATAAATTGTGAGTCCGTGTTTTACATGGCAAATACAAATACGTATGTATAAATGTGTGTATCCAGGCCTCTTAACCAGTATATTTGCATTTAAGTGTTTGACCTTGCACTATTTATTTTGTTTACTCCTCTCTGTCATTCGTTTGTTTTATACAATGTTTATTTATACATTTTGCGTACTTGTATATATTTTAGGCATAGGGATGGGTGTATGGACATTAATATTGATTTTAGCAAATTCCACAAATTCATCTCTAATTCAATTTCATTATCATTTTTAATGATGAAGTAAAATACACGCAAGGTCCCCTTTAGGGCAACGAAAATATTTAAACACCACTCCCAGCTGAACAGGGGCTTACACAGACACTCACACATGCCAATACGGTAGGCGTAACGTCAATAACATAATTGCCAATCACCGTGTGTCCCACCCCTTGAGGGGCGTGGCACAACCATGCATCTCAATTTCCCTTATCACTCGTCCGCCCACAGAAATTAGCACTTTCCAAGCTCCGCTGCCTTTGATAATGGCTTATATATTCTACAACGACGGTCAAGGGAAACTCATTCTGTCTCAAACATGTGGGACTCTTGTATGATAGCCAAAGAGGCAGCGCGGAGATTTTTCGACGAAGTTCAAAATGTCCTCTTAGCTCCACCCTCATTACCGTCTTTCTCGCTCTGGCAAAAGTTATGACCAAATCAAAAATTATTTTTTTACATGAAAAGATTAAAAATATCTTCTAGTTTGAAACCGGCTGTAAAAAAAGCCCGCGACGCATATTCCTATACAGGGTGATGTAGAATACAAAATCCAGATTTTCTATTTTTTTTAAATGTAACCCCCAATATTTTATTATACCAAAGAATTGCTTTAATATGCTTTTTCATCTTTTTATAGCACTTGTTGTACCTACGTCTATCAGTTTCAGAGACATTTTGATTTTTCGGTAAATTTAAAATATAGCTTGCATTTGTGTACTGAAATTTATTTATTTTGAGAAAGTACCATAGAATTTGTTTTTTTGTTTAACGAACAACAAAATTATAAGGTCATGATAGTATTTGATGAAGTCAAAACATTAAATCATCGAGATAATAAAGTCAAGTATGCTGGGGAAAGAATTTTGTAGGCGTGATGCGTAATTATCAAGTAGATTTATCAGGTAGGCTTTGAAAAGTTTACAGTTTTCATAACCTGCTCAGTAATTCTGTACTGTGTGAAAAACCAGCTTCAAAAATTAATTTTTCTATTGAGGGTATTTAGGAGAATCTTGGAGAGATTGCCTACTTGCCTCTAGAATATATCAACTGTGGACAGCAATATCCAGGCACTCTAAATCTAACGCGTTTGAAAGATTGAAGAATTGTTTTATTTGGACTGTGTCGTTTAATATTTCAAAGCCTGCCTGATAGATCTGCCTGAAAATTATGGATGACCTCTATAAAATTGTTTCTTCAGCACACTTGACCTATATTATGTCGTTAATTCGGTGTTTTGACTAGATCAAGTACTATTATGGCCTTATGTTTTAGCTGTTTGTTAAGCAAAAATGAAATTTTATAGTATTTTCTCAAAATAAATATATTTTAGTAAACAAATAGAAGGTATATTTAAAATTTGTAGAAAAATCAAAATATCTCAGAAACTAATGAATACAGCCATGACAAATGCTGTACAAAGATGAAAGAGCATATTAAAGTCAATTCTTTGGCATGATAAAATATTGGGGATTACACTGTGTAAGGCTTTCGCAGCCATCGTCCAATGAATTTGTGGTTCTTGGGTTTTTAGGCCGGCGTCGTTTAGCGTTAAAGCTTGACGTTTCGCCACCACGAGTGGATGGCATCCCCAGCAGCTATTTCACTTCGGCGACTTCTAAAATACTTTGGAAGTATGAAATAGCTTCTGAAGATGCCATCCACTCGTGGTGGCGAAACGTCAAGCTTTAACGCTAAACGACGCCGGCCTAAAAACCCAAGAATCACAAATTCATTGGGGATTACATTTAAAAAAAGAGAGAAAATCTAGATTTTGCATTCTACATCACCCTGTGTAATTGCATGATTTTAAAACTAGAGGATATTGTAACATACTGTATATTATGGTATTCGTGTATTTGTATTAGTTGTCATTGATTGTCATACATGATGTAAAGTCAAAGTGCTAGGTTAGATCTTTTGAAGTGTCGTCTAGAGTTTTCGAGAATGACTGATGGATTCTAGAAATGTCATCGAATGCTCTAGATGGTTCGATGAAGTATATATAAGGTGCTACGGGTAGCATAGGAGTCAGTTGAGTTGAGACCTAGTTGAGATAAGGTTAAGAGATTTTGTATCGAGTTGTGAAGTAAAACGGTGAAAGTTACGTCGAGTTTGATTCCCTGGGTGTACAAAAAGAGGCCGTCGTGACAATTGGTGTCAGAAGTGGGATCATCCATCGAATCAAGCCAGGAAAAGGAAAGAAGAAGTGAGTACAGTGTCCATTAATGCCAGTAACCAGAGCTATGGCATCCGAAATGAATGCATTGATGACTATGCTACAAGAAATGGAAAACAGATTAGAACAGAGTGCAGCGGAAACGAGAGCTAGCTTAGAACGAAGTGCAGCCGAAACAAGGGCAGAAATGAGAACCAGCTTAGACAACCAGGCAGCCGTTACGCAAGCAACAGTCGTGAACCTAGAAGAGAAGCTAAAGCTCCACCAGGACCAAGCAGTCGTGAACCTTGAAGAAAAGCTAAGGCTCCACCAAGACGAGGCAGTCGCAGGTTTGAAGAGTGGGCAGGAGCTGGTAATGACTCGGTTGGACGAGCAGAAGCGCCATCAAGACGAGGCAGTCGCAGACTTGAAGAGTGGACAGGAACTGGTGATGACTCGGTTGGAGGAGCAGAGGCAAGCCGTAAGTCAGGCGTTAGAAAATCAAGATCAGCGTATTAGTGCTATAGAGACATCGCAAAAGATCGTTGAGGAACAGCTGCAGCAAGTGAAGGATTAAGTGAAGGAAATCGTGAGAGACGAAGTGCGAGAACTTAGTGGAGGTGAGCGTGAACAACTACAGCAGGTGAAAGATCAGGTCAAGGAAATGATCAGAGAGGAGCTGCGAGAACTTAGTGCAGGTGAGCGTAGTTTAACAGCTGCAGCACCCGCTTTTCCTGATAGACACAGTGGCGTAGTAGCAAAGCCCTATCCGTACAATGGCAAAACGTCCTGGGACATTTATTATATGCAATTTGAAAATATCACTCGTATGAATAACTGGTCAAATGAAGAAAAAGCTTGTGTGCTTACATCCATGCTAAGAGACTCTGCCGCAGCTATTTTGGAAAATCTCTGCTCATCAGATCTACGTGACTATGATAAGATAACATCTGCACTAAAGTTACGCTTTGGAGATGCACACTTAACAGAGCTGTTGCATGGCCAGTTGCATAACCGGACACAACAAGCTAAGGAAGATTTAACCACATTTGCATACGAAGTCCAAAGCTTAGCTAAACGAGCATTCGTCAGCAGTCCCATCGAGACACAGGAATACGTTGCTGCTCGTCAGTTTGTCGAAGGCATTGCAGACGCGGAAGTTCAACGAATGGTAAAACTATCCAGTCCCATAAATTTACAAGATGCTGTGATCAAGGCTTTGCAAATTGAAGCTGACATAAAAGCCATGCGAATGACAAGGAGGGTGCGCGCTGTCGAGCAAGATACAGAAGCAGAAGTCAGGGTCACACCGTTTATTTTAGGAAGAAGAGGTGCTAGCTTCCAAAGAAACCCGGTTCGCACAAGCCTAGAAGGAGCTGAAAAGTTTACATGCTGGAGATGTGGACAGAAGGGGCATCTTAGGATAGGCTGCCGCACCCAGGCTGATAAGATACAAGCGGATGTAGAAAAAGCAGATGAATATGCGAACAAAATGAAATCTGTGCAAGACACGATAAACTCAATGAAGGAGCAGTTTGACAGAGACATAAAGAATTTAGTAAAGAAGAATGAAGAAAGTATTGCCAAGCTTCAACAACAACACGGAGTAGCCATGAGGGAACTTAGAGCAGACAGGGATAGGATGAAGCAGTTGCTTGCCTCTCAGGAAAGGAGAAGTATGCATATTAAAAGCAAGTTTGAAACGAATAGAAAGAATCTGCTGAAGAAGGACGAACAACACGAAATAGCCTTGAGGAAGCTCAATAAAGAAGTTTCTGCTTTGAAGGGCGAAATCAAGAGATTGAAAGCTTTGAATCAGTTGAAGAAAGCAGAGAGGGAATGCGACCGAGTTAAAGATGAAAATGCAATGCTCAAACAGAAGATAAATCAGATGGAGGCTGAGTATGCATTCTGTAAAAAGAACTTGAACAACGCGATTGATAAAGCCAAAAGGGTCGGTATCAAGAGAAAGGTTGGCGCAGCTTGAAGCAGAAAACAAGAAGCTGAGAACAGATTTGAGCGCCGAGATCGATGATGCGAAAAAGCGAAAGGAAGATTTGTCTAAAGCAAGAGAAGTTGATAGTAAGACTAAACAGCGACTGGTGATTTCGAAAAACGAGAATTCTCGACTGAAAGAGGAGCTGGAAAACGCATTGGCTGAAGCAGAGTACGGTAGCTCCAGGATGGAGCATATGGAGAATAGAAATAGTAACGGGAAGCAGAAGATTACTCAGCTGGAAGTTGAGATCGATAAGAAGAAGACAGAACTGAATAAGGTCACTGAAGATACAAAGAAGGGTGTGTCCGCGGTATTAGCGAAGCCATTTTACGATGCAGAGTTAGAACAGAGATTGGCGCAATTGAAGAAAGAAAACCCGAAGATAGGAGCAGAGCTTGGCGCTGCACTCAAGGACTCATCATGGGATTTTCAACAGACCACGCAACTCAGAAGCGAGAATGTTAAGCAAAAGAACAGGATTGCGCAGGAGGAAGACGAACTCAGCAGGTTCAGAGAGGAAGTGGAGAATAGCCTGAGTAATGGGAAGAAGGAAGTGTCGAGAGGTGACAGTCGTCAAGGCAAAAAGGTGCAACTGAAGAGAATGATAACAGAGCTAGGAAAAGAGAATTCTGCTGGAGCTGAAAATGAGAATCGCAAGTTGGGCAAAGAATCTCACAGTTACGAGGTGATCTGGTATGGTCTTGCAACACACGACGCAAGGAAGGGTGGATGTCCGAAGCTACAACGCCATGGGGAGGGACCCTACGTGGTGATGGAGCGCCTCAACGACGTAGGCTACAGGTTATGTACGGAAAGTGGGAAACCGGAGGTCGACTATGCTGATGTCTGTGGTGATACAAGAATCGAAGTTGTTCGTCGAGGACGCCGAACGCTAAGGGGGGAAGAATGTAACATACTGTATATTATGGTATTCGTGTATACTCTGTTACCTGATACTTTAAACTGGTTTGACGTCTATTTGATAGGTATCAGCTAACGAAGAAGTGTATCTCAAATTTAATTTTTTACTAATGGTGTTGATTGGCAATCCTGCGCTCAGGACCGTATTAGTAATATCCTTATTAAATATCTCATTGCCAAAAAGTAATGACTATTGTTGTAAACAAGAAATTGCTTCAATATCTAGAAATTCGGAAATTCGCAGCAAAAATGGTTAGTTAAAAAAAATAGATTATTTTATTGATTTGTATATTGTTAGAGACTATCAAAATACTTCTATATTTAGCAATAAGGACGATTCAATGAATAGCTTGCATCACTAGTGGGATATTTATTGGTTGAAACTTACAAGGTACAATTGGAGAAAAGTATAAAGTAAGTACATGGAGTAAAATTAATATAATATAAGGTAGTTTAACTGAACCTCAAGCTAAAAATGCTTTTATCCTCATTCTTACCTCATTTAAAGCGTACCTAATCATCATCATTTAGACCAGCCATACTGCTATACTGAAAGACACGCCGGATTTTCCGAGAAAATGTAAAATAAGCATAGACCTCAGAGCATAGACGAAAACGTCACCAAGTGTCAATTACTTTTCATTAGTAGTACTTCCACTCAGTACAGCCCTGCATTCCTTCAAAGCTTAAAATTGATACGTCAAGACTGAATCTGGGGTATTTTTAGTTATCACTAGCCGAACAGCTGTTCGCTGTTGACACGGCTGACAGTTTAAAGTATCGGGTAACAGGGTATATTTGTATTAGTTGTCATTGATTGTCATACATGATGTAAAGTCAAAGTGCTAGGTTAGATCTTTTGAAGTGTAAACGTCATCAAATCGTCTAGAGTTTTCGAGAATGACTGATGGATTCTAGAAATGTCATCGAATGCTCTAGATGGTTCGATGAAGTATATATAAGGTGCTACGGGTAGCATAGGAGTCAGTTGAGTTGAGACCTAGTTGAGATAAGGTTAAGAGATTTTGTATCGAGTTGTGAAGTAAAACGGTGAAAGTTACGTCGAGTTTGATTCCCTGGGTGTACAAAAAGAGGCCGTCGTGACAACATGTTTTATCCATCCGTGTAAAAAAGTCACATTTTGATATACGGTACGTTCATTTGACAATGATTTGGATATCCTATAAATGGTCATAACTTTTGAAGTACCCTGTATAATGTAACAATACCCTATATTGGAAGAACGGAAATCATTAGTAGAATTTGAATAAGGAATAATATATAGGGTGTCTCATTTCAAAAAATGGATGGGGATCACCAAATAATTATTCTAACTTCGTATAGAAACTTTTTCGGTGTTCTTGCTTCAATACTCTCACAGTTTTGAGTTGAAAATATCCACTAAATATAAGTAACAATGTGTGATCAGAAATATCAGATTCTTGGTTTAAAATTATATCAGCTTGCGCATACAGGAAGACAAGATATATACTTATATGAAAGTATTATACTCTTCATCCAAGAACTTATTTTTATGTGTGTGCTACTACCTTATCCATTCTTTTAGTGGAAATGGAATAAATTCTTGACTGCAGACTACATAAAACGTAATCACAGATAGTTATCCAGGAACATGCTATTCCAACACGGAAAATTCTACTAATTGAATTATCTGCTACAGATCTGTTTTCTGTTCCTTGGAGAGGCGTAGCAGTAGCGAGTTCATTTTTATTCGCCCGAATACATTAATCTTGAAGCGCGAAGAAGTGTGCAGAAGGAAATTTTATACGGTGCTATAAAGTAACACAATTTTCAAAGTGCGCTTCTAGTTTTACAGGAAAAATACTCGCCGACTGCAGCTGGGTTTTTTGCCTCCACGCGTCGACTGCGCTCTTAACGTCTGCTGCTTCCTTTTCAGCCACTCCTACTTCTCAGACGAATTTGCATTATCTACACTTTGCATAAAACCCCCAAGTGGTTCACTTTCACGCGTGCCTATTTTTCCTTTTTCTTTCGCTCATGTAGTGCAGTGGCATCCCCGGTAAGTAGTCTGGGTTTGATTGTATTACATTTTTAAGGTGATTGCGCTTCCTTGGGAAGCGTGGCAGCAGCTATGTGCACTCATCTCATCATAACCCTCCACTTCTAGCATTCTGCGATAAATATTTATATAGATATAGTCCCATCATTCCATCAAGGAACATAGGTCATCTACAAACTAACGCACGTTTCATCTATTCTTCGCAAGCGCTTTATGTCTCTTCATGTCTTGCCCATTCTTCTTGCCTCGTCTGTAACTGTGCTTCTCCAGGTCACTTCCTATGTGTTGTTTCCTTGGAAGTTCAAGTCTAACGCCGTTCTTGCTACCGGTCCTTCTGTTTCTCTTCGCAGAATGTGACCTATCCAATTCGACTTTCTGATATCCGTCCCTACTCTGTTCAGCGTTGATATCTTCCACAATTCTTCATTCAATATTGTCCTTGGGCAAAAAATCCCTACGACCCTCTGATCTTCTTCTGTATGAGTCTCTCCTTTTTTACAAGTTCGCTGTCTATGACAAAGTCTTTACCCTTCAACTTGTTTCTTGCCTTAAGGATTTCCATTTCTTTGTACCAAATAGGCAGCTCTGTTGAATTTTTTCTCGGTGATTCTGCGAACATTACTGATGGATGCTTTTACCCCTATTTTACGCTCTATTATGTGTTTAACCTTAACGTTCAATATTCCATTATAATCTTTTTCCATATTAACACCAGTTAAACTAAGTGGTTCCTGATTTTATCTTTTTCAGACCTCAAAATTTCGGCTTCGAGCACCTTTATTTTATTTGTTAGTTCGTCTTTTTGTGTATCTCACGCTTTTATCGCCGCTTGAATTTCTGCTTTAAGTTCTATAATTTCCTCCCTATTTAGCATTATTTCTGCTTTAATTTCCTTCACTTCATTCCGCATTATCTACACCTTGCATAAAACCCGCAAGTGGTTCACTTTCACGCGTGCCTATTTTTCCTTTTTCTTTCGCTCATGTAATGCAGTGGCTTCCGCGATAAGTAGTCTGGGTTTGATTGTATTACATTTTTAACGAGAATGTGCTTCCTTGGGAAACAGCGTGGCAGCAGCTATGTGCACTCATCTCATCCTAACCTTTCATTTCTAGCATTCTGTGATAAACATTTATATAGATATGGTCCCATCATTCCATCAAGGAACAACATAAGACATCTACAAGCTGACGCACGTCTCTTCTACTCTTCGCAAGCGCTTTATCTATCTTCATGTCTTGCCCATTCTTCTTCCCTCGTCTGTAACTGTGCTTCTCCAGGTCACTTCTTATGTGTTGTTTTCCTTGGAAGCTCAAGTCTATCGCCGTTCTAGCTACCGGTCCTTCTGTTTCTCTTCGTAGAATGTGACCTATCTAATATCTTGATCTGTCCCTCCTGTGTTATTAACTATACTGCCTAGATATTCAAAGTAGTCAACTCTTTGAATCACTCTGCTGTAAACAAGACGAGGTCCTTCACGTTTACTTTTAGTCCCATATTTGACGGTATCTATAACTTTGGTCTATCTGGTATTGTTCTTCCTTGTAGAGTATTCTTTGATGAGTTGGTTTAAGGTGAGGGGGTCATCAGTCTCCTGCACCCGAGAGTTTCCCCTTAATTCCGTTCCATCCGTGTATCCGTGTTAAGATTTCTCCTTGATCCTTCTCACTTGTCCTGTTCGATAGCTTTGTCGTTAGCCTACGCTCTCCTGGGTTTAGTTTTTTGGCATAAGTCTGTTCTCTTCTTGGTTTGATACCAAAGTCCTTCCATTTAGTATTAGTTTAGTTTTTGGAATATAACTTTGACGTCCTCTCCTTTAGCTCTTTCTTCCGTCGCAGCCCTGTCAAAGTTTTATTGTTATTTTCGCTTTTTCTCAATATTATTCAGCAACAACAATATAAAATTACGTTTTTTAAGAGAAATTCGACCACGGTTTTGCTATCATGAATAAAGGGCACATTGAACTCTTTTAAACTAGCAAAACTTTTTTCCGGTTTGGTGCATTGATGCGAATATTAGAAAAATCATTTCCGCAATGTGTCTTATGTAAAAAATGAAGTCAAGTCAGTACTTCCCACACATTACGGTAAGATTAGTTTATTATTTTCCCATAGCATGAAGCTACAGTCTGGGATCCCCTTGCAACCAAATCATAGCTCACGGGCGCACAGAAAAAAATATGTTATTTCGCTAACTGATCAGGTACCCGTAAAACGCCTAAAAACGAAGTTTGAGTTTTTGACAATTGCTGCGCCGCCACTGATATGACCTCTAAAAACCATTAGAGTTTTTCGCCCTCGCCAAAGTAACAACACTGTTTCGAAATTTCATTAAAATTAATTCAATAGTTACACATTACACAATTCAGAACGATCCAAAGCAATACTCGAATGCTTACATCTGAAGATTCGATTTCTGTAATAGGCAAGGAAATGTTCGGATGGACCCAAAAAAGTGTATTTTATGCCGCTAAGTCTTTCCGCCACAGGTCAGTGAACAGTTTATTGTGAATACAACAAATCTTTTATAAGCCCCCACCCCTCAACCACCCCAATTCCACCCCACCAAGATACCGAATTGACGATCAAAGAATCGAGAGGTACAAAAAACTTTGAACTACTTCACAACGGCCTATTGACTTTATTTCTCGATGATTATCGTGCTCTCCATCTAGGACCATAACCTTGGTCTTGTCTTGTGTAGTTAATACCAAGACCATATGCTGCACTGTGTTGTTCTAAGATGTTTAATAGAACCTCTCTAAAACCCCTAAAAACGAAGTTTTAGGCATATCTGAAATTTTTGGTTTTTTCCGATTTTCAGAATTATGGGAGTGTCTTAGAGTGCTAGTCTGTCGATCTGTGTTCGAGCGGCGTGTTGCTTGGAAGTCCAGGTCTTGCAACTCTTTTTTTAATTTTTTTGGTACTGAATAATTTAATGATACGCCTTTTGTACATGTTATATATATATTGTTTCTACGATCGACATAAATATGTTTTTAAATCAACAACAAAAATTCAAATGCAGGGTTGAAAACACCAGACTAAAGTTGGAAAGCTGTTGTAATTGGTGGCTTTCTGGACCTTAGTCTGCGCAAGGGGCGATCAGGTATATCATCGTCGTCTCTGTGGGCACCCTGTGGATTAGCAGTGGGGGACATTATCTTGATTTTGTTATATTTTTTCAGAAGGGCATTATCTCGACAGATAGGTAGTGGAGCTATTAAGCCATGGTAATAAAGTAACATTATGACCCGATTTTATTAGCAAAGGTTTTGACCAATCAGACCAGTCCATTCAAGAACTTGCGTCTGTCAAAGTTCTCTGAAAATTATTGATTTCTCTTGAAATTTACTTCAAAAAGGTGAAAAAAGACATGCTTTATATATAATCGACCACTGTGAACTGTCTAGTATCTTTTCAACTCTGATTTTCCCTCCTAGATGCGTAAAAACTTGCATTTTCCTGTTTAACAAAGAGTTTAGCAATTGCTAATTTCATCCAATCAGATTCCACAAAACCGACACATTTGATTGCTGGATCAAATGTACTGTTAGTTCAATGATGACGATGACAGGAAATTCAAATTACTGCATTATTTTGACAAAACAATAATTTGCAATCGATAATAATAATAAATACCTCCAATTTACCTTTGTATTATAGTGAAAAAGGGTAAGAATAACATTTTAGTGCATTTCACAAAGCTACTATCGACACACACGATGCAAGCGTGCAATACTGGTTGCCTGTCCTGCTTAACAGCAAAGCCTTGTGATCTGGCAAAAATATAACGTATATCCTTATTTTTCCTAAACTAGAAACCTTTCGTATAGTCAGAAAGCGAATAGGGTGCTTTAAATAAATGTGTTTCTGCGCTACAGTGCCTTTTACGCAGTGCGTACAATCTTTACATCCTCTGTGAATATTTCTATCAGAAGGTCTATTCTATAACAAACATGCATCCAGTCTATAATCAACGTGACTGCAATTGCAATTGGTAATTATACAATAATTATCAGGTAAACGTTAAAAATCTAGCATTAGTTTGCAAATCAATCACTTTTTTCTGATTTTCTGCTATGATTTTGATCCATGAATTTTAAAATATTTTTAATGAAAGTGTCATCCAGCTTTGACGTTTTGTTTCCAATATTGATCTAATACCACAGCATAGCAAACAACCAGCATAATATCTCTGGGGATTTCCTACATAAAAATGGTTCCTACAAAATTTGACCTTGGGAGGGTTTTTGAACGATTTTACAGAGCATTTTGTGCAACTGACTACACCCCTCAATAATTATATAATTATTTTCGATACCGATACAAAAGCATCAATACCAGCTTGGAATGCCTCAAAAAGTATCTATGACAAAAATACTCGATATTGGTGCAGAAGTATCAAAGTACCGTTACCACCCCTACCAAAAACCCCTCTAAAAGTGGGGATGCGCGTGTAATTTCCACCATCTTGAGTTATTGCGCTGGTTGTTTTCTATGCTGTGCTAATACTATTGGATGACACTTATTAACCTAGCCCGCAATATCCAGTAGAAAGCTTTTGCTAAACAACATCCAACAGAAAAGCTTTGTCAAAGTCTTTGTTGAATATGCATGTTGATAAAATCGGGCCTATATTTACTTCTGCTACCTAGGTTTTCTGATGAATATCCAAAAAAAGTTTTATGCACGGTCATGAGCCGTAGCGTGGAAATGCCTCCGGTTTTCTCGACCCAACTCACGTACGGTATTCGTCTTTCTGTCTTGATGCCCGCTGACACTTATCTAATATACCATATCACATATAAGGTCCATAATCGCGAGGGGATTTCGTCATGACATGCCCTTCTCAGCGAGGCGAGGACGCTGGTGAGGCGTGCGAAGGTCGAGGCACGTTTCAAATTTTGATTGAAGAGTATTACCGGCACCTCCTTTTCTACTTGAATGCAGCATTCAGCTGTGCAGCCGGGACGTCGTGGCATGTATGCAGCTACCAATGCAATTTCTGCGAGATTGCCTGGCGCTATCTTCAGCGTATGTCAATCTACGGTTTGTCCTCATTTATGTCCAGATGATTTTCGAGACCGATTTACCAATGCCTTTGCTTTCCATGTCAATAAGTAAGGCAGTATTTTTTACAATAGACTACTGAGTTTAGAAAAATTATCCCTCACGTCACACAGAAAAATCTGTCGTTTTGTCAAAGACTTACGCTTGGATTCAATGGGACGTTACACTCAACATTCCTCAAATACAGCGACGTTTTCTCAAATGGAAAGTGTATAGTTGGTAACGAATTATGTATATCGTATTGTCGATACAACTACAAGATGTCGCTGGATTCCAATGAACGATCCAATCGCATCCAATCGCAGCCTGTCGTTGCATCGAATCTGTGTTTGGTAATTGATTCTAAACTAATTTCTTTTCCTTGGACCAACAGATTTTATTGCGAGGACAGCTGATTTATTCGTTTGGATGTTTAATGGTGTGATTTTGTCTGAAGTTATAAGGAGCATGATATAAGAATTAGACATAAGCCTGCACCAGTTGTTGCCTTATTATCTGAAATATAACTGTCTGACTAATCTAAATACCTACATTTAAATGTGGGTGTTAGCTCTTCTAAGTCCCAATGTCTCAGTAGGTCCTCCATTTAATATATAACCGGACACATTTAAATCACACAATTGCTGATGCAATACGCAAAACAACGAGATGACACAACACGGCTAACACCGAAACAACACAACGGAACAACTTCGTCCATGTTGACGAGTTCGCGGCAATAGTAGCACTGAGATCATCCCCCTATTCTTTATTCTTACCTTCATTGAATCGGGACATCAGTGCCTCCGAATACTGATTATACTTCAGCAAACGACAAGGGCCACTGAAACGAAATTCATTTCTATCAGATGAATTATCACGAACTGGTATTAGAAAGATTATACATATCCTATCCATAGGACTATAATGAATATAAAATTATTTTGAATTTATTGGCGTACCTGTGATTACTTCGAATATAAGGGTTGAATTCTTTCAATAACAGGGATTTGAAACAACTGCAAATATATTTGAAGTGATGGAAAAACATCCAAATACTAACAATTAATTGGAAACGCAACAGTATTTTTTTTCTGGGGGTTGTTTCTTGGTTATTCTTTCCTCTGGTTAAAAATGTGAAATAAAACATAAAATTTGTTTTACCCAGGACGTTTCGTCCAGGTACCTAGACTTCATCAGCAATCTTATTTGTTGTAGAAAATCTATTTTTTTTAAATCCACCCCTCCCCCCCAATTATCTATAGCTTACATTTTGGCCTAGTCTTTTCGACCATAAGAGATACAAAAAACTTAATTAGTATATTATAATAGTATTTAGAAATTTTTATTGTTTACCTGAGGCAAAGGTTCGAGTAGTCCTTTAGTCGTAGCGATTTTATATAAATATTGCTGTGAGGCAGTCCTTTGGTTATTTGCAATAGTTTTTTCTCTTTTTCTTAATTTTGAAAGGTCAAGGTTATTAAATTTTTGCACACTAAAAAACTTTTTTGACAAAATCACTCAGTTGTCGTTCATTAAGGTCTTAACTATCACCTGAAATATTATCTATGTAGTTTGAAGGAAAGTTCTTAGGGGCCTGGGTACACATATTTATACTATATGTATTTGCCATGTAAAACACGGATCTGTATTTCCAAGAGAACTCACTTGGTTTTCAAACTACATACACAGTATTTCAGAAGCTGATAGGAAGGAAGGCTTAATGAATGATATCTAAGAGCAATTTTTTCAAAAAAGTTCTTTAGTGTGCAAAAAAACACGCAACGCCAAACCATACATTCTTGAAATGTCTGTAATTTAACAACCAAACACGATATCAAAAGAAAGCCACCACAATGACAAAGCGCAAGCTTTTTTCTTCAATTTGCTGTAGGTTTGAAGGTAACGTCAGGAGCTTGGAGATGCGAAATTCATTCTTATTGTGACCTTTGGACATTACCTTTGGACCCTTTGATCTTACCTTTGGACTTTTGGACTTATCTCCCCCCATCTTAGACACACACACTGGAAAAAGGGAACAGCCGGCCACGCCTCCACGCTGACAGGGGAATACGTCTTTCCTTGGATTCTCAATTTCGCGCGCCATACCCTAGACCTTTGAGAGGGGTGATACACGTACGAGCAAGTATGCGTACTTATGGCTCGATGACCTTTTTCACCTGTGTGTCACCGTAAGTACGCGTACTTTTAAACCGTCGCGTGAACCACCGGCGATCCAAATGGTTTGAAATCTTGCTCGTAGCTCATCTCAGCTCGTACTGCGAGCCGCGAGCCACCACTTTGTTTCGGCAGGCCATCGATTCGCAACGCTTGTTGTGTTTGGCGTTTGCTAAAAGTTTTGTTTATTTAGGAAAATTATCAAAATGGGTGACTTCAGCTTCACGGGTGTCACCGACGTCGAGCTGAGCAAGTTCGCGAACTTAAAAGCCACGTACTTAAAGTTCGTACGTGTATCACCCCTTTAAGACAATAAGATTCAAGAATATTCGTAATTCACTTGGCATAATATCCCGCCCGAAAGAAGTTCCAGGCCACCGTAAACTCTAACTATACGACCGCCGACCTTTAGAAAAAACTTCCGGGGAATATACGATCCGGGCTTAGTCGCGGCCCGATAAGCCTCACATAATGAAACACGTAAACAAGGCGATTCCATGGCCGCCTCCGAAGAATAGCCCATTCGGTCCCTGACGCGACGTCACAAACACGTATCTCTAAGCCGCCGCCGCCGCGCCTGCTGGATTCCGGTGGAAATGTGTAAATGGCGGAGGAGTTCTGTGGGACGTAATTTTAATAGAATTCTTTGGGGTTTTCCATCCGTGAAATAAACTGCGCATTATCTAAGGTTCTTAGAAGGTGGTTTATAATACTTGTAGTACGCAGGGTGGTCCAATAAGCGCGTGGTGCTCTCTAGCGGCCTTACCGTTTGATTAGAAGAAAATGGCTTTTCAAATGGTCTACTTGCACAAAATAATTTCAAAGACGGACATCCAAATATACCGGAGTAACTATCAGTCTCATTATTCTATATTATTGCGTTCCCTATATAGGGTGTCCCTGAATTTCTTTCACACGTGATATTCTCGTAACACAAAAAAGTTCAAACGAAAACTGAGTGGAATGTTTAAAAGTACTACAGGGTCCATCATACCATGCTCTCAGAACAGTTTTTTTGTATTTCAACCCTTAAAATTTACCACCAACATTGATTTTCCAAATAGCACCTAACAGTTTTTCCTACACAAATTGAGTCCTTACTTCATTAAAGATCTCGGAGTACCTTTGATTTTATACAAGAACCTATTTTACTTCCCACACCGATAGGTGAGGGGAGTATTGTGATCGCGAAAATTTTCGATTTTGAGATGATACCCTTTTGGGCCTTTCATGATGTCAACATAACGAAAATCCACGTCGCTCAATTCCGTCGGTCTGTCTGTCGGTCTGTCTGTCTGTTGGCGTTTTTCTAGCCTCGTAATCTCAGTAACCGCTGCATGGATTGTGATGAATTTGGGTAGCGACATGCTCTGGGGTTGCAGTAGGTAATGCTTCTATAATTTTGAAAATCGATGAATGGGTGGCGGAAGCAAAAGACAAAAAATTTCAGATACGCCTTAAACTTCGTTTTTAGGCATTTTAGGGGTTTCTGATCATTTTCTACTTTTTTTTGATGGGGGTAAAATTTGGGGTGGTTGGGGAGTGGGGGGGGTTGTAAAACTGAAAAATTTGTTGTATTCATAATACACACTAACCTGTGAAAGAAAGACCTAGCGCCATAATACACTTTTTTAGGTCCATTAGAACACTGCCTTGCTTACGAGTATTATAGAGACCAAGGAACTTGTGATGTATACATACGATATTGTTTTGGATCGTTCTATATTGCGTAACGCAAAAATTATTGAACTAATTTTAATGAAATTTTGACGCAGTATTACTACCGTGGGGAAGATGGAAAACGTGTAAGTTTTTAAAAAATCGTGTCCTTGGCGGCGCAGCAATAATAAAAAAAATAAAAATACAGAAACAGCTCAAACCCCGTTTTTAGGCATTTTAGGGGTTACTGATCATTTTCTACTTTTTTTTGAGTGGGAGTGAATTTGGGGTTGTAAGGCTGAAAAATTTGTTGTATTTATAATACTATTAATAACGTCCATTGAGCTGTGAATGAAAAACCTAGCGTCATAATACATTTTTTAGGTACATCTGAATATTGCTTTACTTATTATAGGAACCAAGGGATTTAGAATTTGTGATATATACATACGGAATCGCTCTATATTGCGTAACGTAACTATTGAATTTATTTTAACGAAACTTTGACACAGAATTTACTACCGTGGCGAGAATCGAAAACGCGTCTGTTTTTGAAAAATCGTGCCAGTGTCAGCAACAATAGACAAACTAAAAATATAAAAACAGCTCATACTTCGCTTTTAGATAGTTTGGAGGCTCCTGATCGTTTCGCATCGTCCAGTTGACGCATGCGGAAAAAACTGTGGCGTCCCGGTTCCTAAGGAGGGAGACACAAGAAATTATTTACGAGTTTTGTGTTGGATGTTGTTTTGCGGGCAGGTGAGCGATGATTTGATTGCAATGGGATTCTAGACTATAGCTTCATGCAATGGGAAAATAACAAAATGGATGATTATTGTGTGGGAAGTACTGAGTCAATCAACTTGACTCCATTTTTTTTCGTAAAGTCATAGGCATAAAATAAATAAAATAATGTTTTTCTTTGAGGCGTAATATTTTTGTAAGAAAAACAGATAAAAATGACAACTAAGTAGGACTTTCAAGGGTACCGAATGACCTGTCATACCGTGCTTTCGAAGCATTTTTTTTCACTTCAACCCCTGAAACTTACCCCCTACTTTTTTTCCAGAGAGCATCCCACAGCTTCTCCTACATCAGTGAGGTGAGAGGTGAGGTGAGATTTTATTTCATATCTTGTAGTGTCTTTGACTTCATACGCAAATCATTTTTTTCGTAAAATCATTAATATAAGATAAATGAAATGAGCAAACTATTCCGGGAAAAATCCGATTTTGTCAATATCGCTTCCGGTTTAAAAAAAATCTTAAATTTTTATACCAACAAGTTCCACAGTGAGAGCGTCGTTTGAATTCACTCAAGTAAATTCTTCATAATTTTACGGAAAAAATAAGTCTGCGTATAAAATCAAAGGCACTACAAGATACGACATGTTAATTTGTGTAGAAAAAATTATTTAGTGCTATTTGAAAAACCAAAGTTGAAGGCGAGTTTTAAGGATTGAAGTACTACAAAATTTTTTTTAAAAGCATGGCATATTACGAGGCTATCACATGGCATATTACTTTCACAAATTCCACTCAGTTTTCGTCTGAACTTTTTTTGTTACGAGAATATCACATGCCAAGGAAATTCAGGGGGTCCCTGTTTATTATTACGTTTTTGATGCAGCATTTATTTTTAGATCCATTTCGTTAATCATAGTTTATGTCTAGGAGGCCTATTTTTGAGGTTGTTCAACAATCTTTAGAAAATTTGACGTTTGTAGTACTTAACAAGAAATATAAATATCCCGGAAACTAAGCATAACAGAAAGATGCGGTTTTCGGTTTTAAAACGAGCCAGAAACATAATTAGTGTTCAGTGAGATCATTGATTCAAAAGCACATTAAGTCAATGGGATGGCAATTATCAAGTTTGAAAAGTTAAAAAAGTTAAAAACATTCTTTTTGAATGAGACGGTATCATAAGTTCACATCATTGGATGCGAAACGAAATTCTCTTTCACTTTTGTCTAGGCATATGTGCTTCTATCTTTGATGGTTTTCAAGATATTGACGATTTTGTAATCATTCCGTAATGGCGCGTAGGGACTGGAAAAATCGTAGGTGGCGTGACTCGCAGACGAAACAATTGACTCAAAACTTTTCATCCAAAGTGTTTCGGCCTCTAATACAAAAATGTGCAGACGTTCCATCTAACTGTAATCACATTATTCTTAAACACCTCAGTGGTAAATTTTCCAGCAGGTTTTCCAATTTTTTAATCAAAAATTTTTGGAAAACACTAGTTTATTATGCGGATAACCTAATACAATAATACCACCCAAATGTTTAGGCGCCTTGCTAGTTGTCAATCAACCTCTCAAAATTTGGTTTAACTGACTGTTGGCTATTTTTTCGTGCGACCCCTACTTCATTCATTTGGTCCGGTTCTTTTTGAACACGGTGAATAAGCAATTCAAGACACGACTACGCACCGTAATGGGGACACAGTGTCACATGTGACTTTTCTCTGTTGCATTGTACAATCATAAGAGCCCCCAGAATCTTTTTTTAAGTTCCTTACGTTTCACGCTATATTCTAGCATTATGTTTGGATAGCAAATGCATGATTACATAAAAACCCGAGAATAGCCATCACTGAGAAGCGACACAGCAGGGACCTATTTTCATAACACATGCGCGGGGTTCTTGTGGACAAATGTCAAACCGTCAAACTCCACGTGCGGCCGCCCAATATCAGCTGATCAAGACGTTTGAGGTTATGGTCGTGGAATTGATCTATATTGTGGATGCATGTCAGTTCAAACCGATTCAAGGTCACCAAATAATGATCCGCAGCACATCAAAGGTGCCGACAGGTTGTGTCGCTTCTCGATGGTGGCTATTCTCGGGTAAAAACTATGCTGCCGAAACAGCACGAGCGCTTTCACCATAGTTTACAGTCACTATTGTACTTTATGGCGGGAGAGTATACTCGAAGGGTGGGGGTTGCCCATATTAAACTGTCTCCCAATTTGAACTTTTGCTGTTTTTATTACTTTCCGTAAAACTTGGCAATGTTGCCATCGGATATTCGCCATAACAACTTCAAACATTTTTGTGGCTCAGTTGATATTTAGATTAGGATAACCTAATACAGGTCTATGAAGTGTTGAGCATATCGACCACGCTTTTATGGACCAGTTTAAAACATTTGGGATTGGCCTGGGAAAAGCATAACCGTAAAGCACTTTTACTGGAAAGCGATCAAATTCTTTGCTGGAGATAAAAATAATTGAGAAGTATAAGACAGTACCGAAGAAAGCCGAAGAAAATCTTTTATCTTGATGAGACGTAGATTAATGAAGGCTATGTTGTACCAAAAATGTGGCAAAACAAAAATATAATAAGCAGTGCTCGCAAAGTCTTCGTAGAAAGCCTATCAACGAGTATTAAGGTACCTTCAGAAAAAGGAACGAGGCCAATAATCGTTCATATTGGAAGCGAAGAGTAATTTCTTAAAAAAGGTTTGTTAACTTTTCAATCCTCCCATATGGGAGATTACCACGAGGGCCTAAATTCGGAGGTTTTTGATGACTTTTTTAAATATCCTCCGGCTAATTCAATTATAGTTATGGATAACTCAAATCATCATTCACGACGCATAGAGAAGACTCCAACTTCATCTTGGAGAAAACAGGAAATTATGACTTGGCTTACCCCCAAAGATATTGAATTTGAGGATAATTTGATGAAATAGAAACATTTACATACAGGGTGTCCCACGAAACTGGGCATTAGTAGCGAATTATAATTTTGGCGGTGTAAATAAGAGCAAATATCGTATCTTTTCTTATTACTGTGTCACCAAATGAGGTATTTGTTTTTGATCACGTGACGTCCGACTCAAGATCTGTATATTTGTGACTTTTTGTATTCCTCCCGATGAAACAATTCCAACAAACTAGCATACTTGGGGTCTAAAGTGATTAATTCAAGAGCTACAGGTACTTAAAGGATGGTACCACTACCATTAATTATTATAACATGTACCTCTACAGTTAAATTACTTTGGTAGTGTTTCATAATGGTAGTGGTACAGTCCTTTATGTACCTGTAGCTCTTGAATTAATCACTTTAGACCCCAAGTATGCTAGTTTGTTGGAATTGTTCCATCGGGAGGAATACAAAGAGTCACAAATATGCAGGGTGTCCCATTAAAAATTTTGAGTCGGACGTCACGTGACCAAAAACAAATACCTCAATGGGTGACGCAGTAATAAAAAAAGATACTGTATTTGCTGTAATTTACACCGCCAAAATTATAATTGGCTACTGCTGCCCAGTTCCGATATATTGCTTGTCTTAATCGTCGTGGGACACCATGTATATCAAATTTACACAAACATCGTTTTATGGTATACGCCGTAGAAGATGTAACTATGGTACGCACATCGCCATATCATTGCGAACTAAATCCTATAGTGAAAGGATTTGTAGCCAGCGATGTCCAAAATCAAAGACCTTGAGCTACTGCCTCCTCACATGACGAGATGATTTTTTATACTTCTATTTCTGCATAATATATTTTCTGTATGTTCAATGAAAGATATGGGTACCTGATTGAATACAAGATAATAGTCAAGACCCATGAATTGTCCCAAACTCGGGTTGTACTATCTGCAGTTGATGAAAGGAAAGAATTTTGCAATGACATCAAAGGCGAACAGTGATAAAATGGCTCAGGTCTTCGCTGGGTCACTCTGTAGATGCTTTGCATGCGTAATGAGCTTTATACCTTTCTGAAATGCACTATAATAATCGGCCATAACTAAACTTTTTTAAACCGCGTACACATAGAAAAATCTGTCATTTTGTCAAAGACTTACGCTTGGATTCAATGGGACGTTACACTCAGCATTCCTCAAAGACAGCGACGTTTTCTCCAATGGGAAGTGTATAGTTGGTAGCGAATTATATCGTATTGTCGATTCAACTACAAGATGTCATTGGATTCCAATGAATGATTCAATCGTAGCCTGTCGTTGAATCGAATCTGTGTTTGGTAAATGATTCTAAACTACTTTCTTTTCCTTGCACCGACAGATTTTATTGCGAGGACAGCTGATTGATTCGTTTGGATGTTTAATGGTATGATTTTGTGTGAAGTTATAAGGAGCATGATATAAGAATTAGACATAAGCCTGCACCAGTTGTTGCATTATTACCTGAAACATAATGTCTGACTAATCTAAATACCTACATTCAAATGTGGGTGCTAGCACTTATAAGTCCCAATGTATCAGTAGGTCCTTCAGGGAGCAACTTCGTCCATGTTGATGAGTTCGCGGCGATAGTGACACCGAGATCATCCCCCTATTCATTATTCTTACCTTCATTGAATGGGGACATCAGTCCCGCCGAATACTGATTATAGTTCAATGAACGACAAGGACCATTGAAACAAAATTAATTTTTATCAGATGATTTATGACGAACTGCTGTTGCAGTAATAGTTTTTGTACATTGAATGAATAGACTGTATGCTTTGCTTATATGAAACGCAGTGTAAATTTCGAAAACAAAAGGATGTTTTGATTGCATTATATGTCAATACTGGTATTAGAAGGATTATACATATCGTTATAACGAATATAAAATTGTTTTGAATTTATTGGCGTACCTGTGATTACTCCGAATATAACGATTGAATTCTTTCAATGACGTGGATTTGAAACAACTGTATATATATTTAAAGCGATGGAAAAACATCCAAATACTAACAATTAATTGGAGACGCAACAGTATTTTTATCTGTGTATACCTACCTGCTGCGGCTAGTAAACCGAATTACCTCACCCTGTTGTTTAGCATCCTTGATCCCATTAGCTAGCAGGCTGGAGATTCACCTCAAAATTACGTCACCCACCCTCAAATTACCTGCAGTAATTGTCGAGGAGCTGGGCAAGATTTATAGCGAGGGCGCATGGCCACAACTGGCTAAAACTTTAACGGGAATTGGTGTTTCAGTAGGGCCTTCCGATCTTCCCGTCTTCCCATCACCCGTCTCCCTATAGCCGCTCGGCCCGTGCCCGTGCTATTCCAACAGGAATCACTCCGATGGGAAAAGTGGAACTCCGACGTATGCTGCCATTCTACTTTATCCTGAAATATCTTGCGTCTCACCTACCGTCACGTGTACCGAAGGTTGCGGAGTGTATTAACGACAGACAGTATGGATTCTGACATCAAAGATCAACTGGGGATCTCCTGGCTTACGTCACACATGTGTGGAGCAAACTCATCCATTCGTTTGGCGAGGCTTACGTCATTGCTCTCGATACTTCAAATGCATTCGATCAACTGTGGCATGCGGCTCTCCTAAACAAGCTTCCGTCCTACCGCTTCCCTGTTAAGCTTTGTGGTTTGCTTGCAGACTTCCTGTCAAGTCGGAAAATCTGTGTCGTTCCCTCCACAATGTCATTACTGGGGTTCCGCAGGGATCGGTATTAGCTCCGACATTGTTTCTGCTCCACGTCGATTATCTAGTCTTTACCACAACAAGCACAATCCACAGTTATGCGGAGGGCAGTATTTTGCAGGCAGGCATCGTGAGCAATAGACCGATCTATGTGTATGAGCCGGAACGCGGAAGATTGGCACCAGCTGCTTCGCTTTCAAAGGATCTCGAGACCATTACCGCTTGGGGGCTAAGGAATATGGTAAAATTGAATGCTTTCAAAACCCAGTACTGCACGCTTTCAAAAGAAAGTGCCCAAGCCAGCATCCGGTTCCAAGAAGTCACTCATAGGAGTCTCTTAGGAGTCAACATTGCAGAAAATCTGGCACGAGCACATTACATCAAGTAAGAACCTTGTGTACCTATTCATAGTCAGAACGTACTTCTCACCATCTAATCTACTAATCACAGATAAGACCTGGCCTGGAGTATTGCTCTCATGTCTGGGGAGCTGCTACATCTACTACCATGTCTATACTGGTGCCGTCCCGAGAAGGGCAATTCGAGTAATTGGTAACCCGGCCTTAACGCGCCACCTCCAGCCACTTTTTCACCGGCGTGTAGTTGGTCACCCCTCACCACTCTTCCACCGATATTCCAACGGAGTCTGCTTCTCTGAGCTATTCCCTATAGTTACGCCGCTCGCCGATCCTATCAGATGCACCTGCGCGACTGCTGCATCTCATCCTAAGACGGTCGTTCTTCATACATCAAGAATCGAGCGGTATAACAGTACTTTATTCCCAGGGTGTTCAAGGCTTGGAATGGAATGCCAGGAGATGTATTTATTGGTCTTGCAGGTGTTGGTCCATTCATGTCCCGCGTTAACAAACTTCCCCTGACATAACCTTTTCACAGCAGCCGCGGTGGCATTTAGGCTCTGCCTACGCGGTCTACTCAGTTATATAAAAAAAATGGAAGCAATTAGCGAGATACTGTGACGCGTCTGCAGTAAGCTAAAATAATTCTGCTATTGGCTCTGTAACATTTAAAATGGATTGGCGGTATAATTTTATCGAATAGCAACGATTAAAAGAAAATCGCCGGGACACGTCAAAAGATTTATCAAGGTGAACAACTCTTTAACAAAATGCTACTCTAACCATTTGTACCCTCTGCTCCCCAAGGTCATTCCCCTAAAAATTTTAAATGACAACGGGTATCCACTAATACTTTGTTTCAAGGGCATGTCGAAGTCCTTTATTCTGGCGTTTGATTTTTTTTATTCGGTTGATTCGTTTTCGAGAAAATTAGAAAACTCTTTATGTATCTCAATTTGTTCAAAAAGAAAACAAAAACAGACGAAAATATCACTTAGCTAGTTTGTTTGTTGTAGCTTGTATTTGGTCTATGGCGATTCCAGCGAGAGTTTTGGATCCACTTGTTATGTTTTCTATTGTTTGCTTCTGTTGGTGGCGTTTTCTGCAATTATAGTCGGTGATGGATGGATCTGGGGTAAGGTATGTGACCCAAAGAAAGGAGTAAGGTGCCAGAGGCCAGAAAGGTATTTATAAGTATACGAAGATTTTTTATAAGGTCATATCTCAGCCTAAAACTTCGGGTACGCATGGTCAGATGCTACATTTTCTCGGTTCTCCTGTATGGATGTGAGAGTTGGACTCTAGATGTTACACTAGAAAAGAAAATAGACGCCTTTGCTATATTTTCGTATACTCAGCATATCATGGTTCAAACAATAACGAACGACGAAGTTTTTAATCGTATGAAGAAACAAAAAGAACTCATGCTTACCATCAAGGAACAAAAAACGGCTTATATAGGTCATATCATGCGAGGGGAAAAATACGAACTTAAGCGTCTGATTATAGAAGGAACAGTCCAAGGTAAAAGGTCTGTCGGCAGACGTCAAAATTCTTGGTTGAAAGACATCCGAAAATGGTTTGGTTGCTCATCGCTTTTGCATGGCTGTATCTAGAACTATGTCAACTACTTGAATCGCCAACCTTCGAAAGGAGACGGCGTCATAAGAAGAAGATTATGGACGGATCTTTAATCACTTGTAATTTCGTGTCTCAATCACGTGGACCTGAATAGCAAGCATAAAACCCTCCGTTTCAGGAAAGAGCTGGTCGTACTGCAAACAGGTGTATGACTGTGCGGTAATTGGCAAGATTCCTGGTATCTGCATTTTTGGGTTTTATATCTGTTATTCCTTGTGTGAGAAGTTTCGGAAGCCTGTTGGGTTGGAGTATGGATTTATCGATTTCGTCTGTGAGCAATTATTAACTGTATGGCTGCCGTTTTTGCAGGAAATCGAAGTCTGAGGAGTAAAAATAGCCTTTCACCTCCGATTGCAACTAAACGTATGCACTTCCCCTATTCACAATTGGTTGGATATGACGTTTATATTTGAAAAAAAAAAACAAATTGACAGCCACTGTCAATTAGAAAAGAATCTGTTTGCAAATACAACGAAAAACAATACGCTCCATATGGCATTTGACATATATGGAAGCAATTTCGGGATATATGCACAAATGGTTCGGCAAAGCAATTTGTGAAATGCACATGGATGACGAATTGAAATCATGAATATGTCAGTAGCCTAGTTTGCGTGCGAATAGCATCGCTAGCATATCTTTTAATGTTGTCTGAGAGTTGTCTATGTTTAGCAAACAGCATGTACCGGTTAATATACAGGATGTTACTTAATCGGCAGTAAATCCGAGGGTGCATTTATGACGCAAATTTAAGCAGAAAGGTTCATGTATTGTGTCACCATCGTAAATTGACCCGAGCGGCACGAGGAAGGCACGAGGTTCCCGTAGGCAGTCATGCCAACCCTACTGAAAAATCAGTAGATCTACCTACTGAATTCACCCTTAGTCTACTGATCTACTGAGTTGTGTTGAAAATCTACTGATATATGCAATACTATTTTCAAATTCACTGAAAAACCGCGTCACTACTGATTTTTCCACTGGTTTCATTTATAAATATGACAAAACTTGATAACATTTGATAATATAATCTTCGTTGAAGAACCTGTGGTCAATATCCAAGTCCTTCTTTATCCATACCATTTGTATCTTGCTTTTAGCGCTAAAAATTGACTTGGGCCAAAGTTACCCTAACCGCAGGATAACATTGGCCCAAAACTAAAAAAAATATATTAATTTAATAAACGTTTTGTAAGTAAAAACAGGATTACTAATTAAAATTTAAGACATTATAGTTGTAAAAAAGATTACCAGAACTTCTGGGCAGTGAAAACAACAGTTTCTAGAGAAAAGTACATACAATAATTACTGAAAAGTGGGCCAAAGTAGCCCGCGTTTACGGTACTGAATTCACCCTTAGTCTACTGATCTACTGAGTTGTGTTGAAAATCTACTGATATATGCAATACTATTTTCAAATTCACTGAAAAACCGCGTCACTACTGATTTTTCCACTGGTTTCATTTATAAATCTACTGAAATCTGTATGTAATTGTTTTGACACCTCCATTCGTCCTGTCTACTACTTGGCAACAGTTAGTAAATTACAGTATAGTGATGACTATTTTATATTTCCTTTACTGTCCATATTTGCATTCAATTCTATATTAATGTGTCATAACGTTTGTCACATCACGTCAAAATTTTAAGTACAAAATGTTCACATATTGGTAAATATGGAAAATTATAGCCTCCTATACTGCTGCAGCTTCAGTTGTGGTCCATGTCTATGGTTTACGAAGAAGGGCGAATGAAATGACAGAAAACATAAAGTAAGGTTAACCAAACTAGCTGCAGATAAGGTGATATATTGGACAAATTGAGTATTGAGTGTATATACCTAACAAATTGTAGTATAATATATAGCTATCCGCCTATACCTCACACAAGGCATGGCCTTCGAGGTGGCGCTATTTTGTATTACATTACAAAATAAATAATAATAATAATAATGTAGAGCGAACATTTTCAGATGTAAATTTGAGACTATCATCGAAACCGCCTCTCTACAACTTCAACAGTAGGTCATTTACACACTAAAAATTATGTAAAAATTAGGAATAAAACATGTTTTCCAGCAAACTTCAGCAAAGACATCACAAAGTATCATAATATTGAGATGTATGAAAAGAAATGCGAAAATACAATCTACTCCGAATCTGAAAGTGATTAATATATTGTGTTTTGTAGTTGGCACTACATAATATATTTTAATCGATAAAATATGTTTTGTTTGGTTTTTTGATTTCTAAAAAATAAAGATTTAATTCTGTTTCATGGTATTATTTCCATAAACAAAAAATTCCTAGAGCAACTTCACCCAAAAGAGGTCCTAAAATAGTCTAAAACCAGGCAAGCTAGAAATATGGTGTCCAAAGGGGTGTGAGTGTCGCTTGAAAAACGCTTCTCCGCTGAAAACACCGATGAATAACCAGTTAGCACAAAAGAGGAAGTCACCAGTCGTAAGTTGGCGCTGAAGCGCTCTGAAAAAGCGTTGATTTCTTAATCATGAGAATTCTACTGATTTCTACTGATTTTTGTTAGCGTCATCTAATGAAAACGCTAAAATCCAGTTGCCAACACTGCCCGCAGGTAGCGATTGTCATGATCATGTCGAGCCTAAAAAGAGACAGAAAACCTAAGTAAATTTATTAAACATCGTCTGCTACGGATTATTCAATCCCGATGCTGGACCGTCTTTAAGGTGGGAAATAAAATCTGCTGTTGCTGATTGTAGATAAATAGAATATAAAGTGAAGTGAATACAAATTATTTGCCGTTTCCTTTATGCACCGTGTCCCAGGACGAATCCCGAAAAAAGAAATCTCACGTAGCTTTCGGAATGTGAAGTCTATGTCAAAAGAAATTATTTTTAAAATCGCGTTTGTAACAGAGAAACCAATGTTTGAAGTTTTGTTGTAAAGATGATTGAAACGTGTATGGTCCACCTTATTTTTACATCAGAAAAATGAAGTCAAGTTGATTGACTCAGTACTTCCCACACATTACTGTGATACCAGTTCATTATTTTGCCATAGCATGAAGCTTTAATCTGAGATCCCCTTGCAACCAAATCATCTGCAGCCCTCCCCCTAAAATTGTCTTATGCCTTAGGTCTTTCCTTCCACAGGTCAATGGACAGCCTCTTGTCAATTCTACAGACTTTTCAGTTTTACAACCCCCCACCACCAACCACCCCAATTTCGTCCCCACCCAAAAGAGGTAGGAAATGATCAGGAACCCCTAAAACATCTAAAAACGAAGTTTGAGCTTTTTTCATATTTTTAGTTTTTTGATTATTGCTACGCTGCCACCGACACGATTTCTAACAACCATACGCGTTTTGCATCCTCACCACGGTAGTAGTACTGTGTCAAAATTTCATTAGAATCAATTTAATAGTTTCCATGTTACAAAATACAAAACGATCTAAAGCAATAAATACTCGTATGTATACAGAAAATTCCAAGTCCCTTAGTTTCGGTAATAGGCTAGGCAATGTTCGGATGGACCAAAAAAGATGATCTATGTCGCTAGGTCTTCTTTTACAGGTTACTGGACAGCCTATTATGAATACAACAAAGTTTTCAGTTTTCCAACCCCCTACCCCAAAATCACCCCAATTTCACCCCCGTCCAAAAAGAAGTGCAATCCCGTCTTTCATCAATCATATGCTGCAACTGAACATAAATGAACAAGTTATTATGAATACAATACATACATTATCCATTTTTATGTATTATTGGTCTCAGGATATCGGTCGAATGGAAATTTATGATTAAGGTAACGTTATTCACTTAAATTTTAATTGTGGATGGTGCAATTGGCCAAATAGAACGCGTGAATAATTAAATAATAAATTTTATTTGAAATAGACTATTTCTCCAAATAGCCTAATCCCATTAGCTACGGGACGCATTTATACATTCCGTACATGTATACGGCACCTAGCATAATCTCATTGGTCAGATTTGAATTTTGAACCAATGAAGCTCTGAGTTTCATACGCGAGTATGGAATGTAAATCAGTGCTATATGTACTTACGGAATGTAGCACTTAATGCAGCTGAAAATTTACAAAGAGGAAAGCGATTTAAGCGAAAACCATTTTTCAACTATGTATTAAACTGCAGTAAACTTTATTACAAATTAAGTTATAGTATGGTGTATAATTTTTCTCCTTCTTTACGAAATATTAAATGAAATAATTGCAAAAATCCGGTGTCTTAAGTTAACTAAGTATTATTCTTCAGTGGGCAAAGAAAAAATACATTAGTTACAAGAATAAAGACATTAAAGAATATAACAGAACAAAAAGAACGTTATATAAAATCAGTGGTAAAATATTTCTTATGTTCACAATTAAGCTATTATTAAAGAACTTGAGAGGGTCCTGACTGATGGCATCTAGGACAGATCTAGAGTCTGAGACGATAGTGACGTTATTGATGTCATGATCCTGACACCAACAAAGTGCTTTATAGACCGCAAACGCTTCTGCTGTAAAAATGGAGAAGATATCAGGAATACGGAACTTGGCAACATAATGGGTGGGTGAAGCATAGAAGGCACAGCCTGTTCCCATATCGCTTTATTACAAATTAAGTTATAGTAGGGTGTATAATTTTTCTCCTTCTTAACGAAATATTAAATGTAATAATTGCAAAAATCAGGTGCCTTAAGTTAACTAAGTATTAATCTTCAGTGGGCAAAGAAAAAATACATTAGTTACAAGAATAAAGACATTAAAGAATACAACAGAACAAAAAGAACGTTATATAAAATCAGTGGGATGAACCATGCATTGGGTTCATTTGTTTTGGTATTTTGGGATAGATTAGGTACGTTTTTTCTTTGGCCTGAGTCAATAGGTTTGATCTATATTTTCCAGGACTCAGCATGCATGGCGATGTCATACATATACGAGTATAACATATATAACCACCCTCTCTCGCTGCAATCGCAAAAACTAAAACAAGAGTCCAGCCATAGCCATACGTTTGACTTGCATATAACCATAGTACATTCCGTAAGTGCATATGGCACTGATTTACATTTCGTACACACGTCCGGAACTCGAAATTTGATTGGTTTAAAACTTAAATCTGACCAATGGGATTGTGCTAGGAGCTATATACATATACGGAATGTATAAATGCCTACGGGACTGGGACTACGCCTTGGTACTTTTTGGTAACAGAGATGTCAGCCGCGCTTTCCATCCTCTCTCTTTCCTTGTCTAAGTATTAATGAGTCCCATCACTTGTTCCTATTTGACAACGACGGCGACGCAACACCACAGCCTGAATACGAAATTTACCTCGCCTATACATTACGTCATCAATTACGAATTGTTAGTGCAATGGGAAATTGATTGTAGCCGCCCGATAGGTAATCCCCAATGGACGACAGGTGAGAATCAGGTCATAAATTTAAACGCCTTGCTGTGAAGGGCCTTTTAGACGAACTGCTTCATAGCGAATGCTTAAACGTGAACGTATCTGTCCACTCGTGCTAAACAATTGAATCAGTGGTGGTTCTAGAATCTTTGAAACGAGGCGCACAAACTTTTGAATAAAAAACTACGCGAAAGTCCTGCAAGCAGCTGCACCCTGCCCATAATAAGGGTTTCCATACAGATATTTCTTAAGAGATTTCTCTAGCTAGCATCACAAAAAGTAGCTTCTTAAGAGTTTTTTTGCTCATGATCCCACCTAGCCAAGAAAAAATATCGTCTAACTTGGGAATCGAACTCCCAACGCCTGATTGAAGCAACCGTTTGCATTAGTTTGTCAAAATATTGTACGATATATTAGCGTCTACCTCAGACTAAAAACAGAACATAGAGGTAGTAAACAACTAATTCTAATAGGCCAACATCTTTCCTTACGTTGTCATATTGACCACCAGATACGACAATCATAATTGTTTACTATCGTCTTAGTTGTATAGTATCCAGAAATATTCCATTCTTTGTTAAAAAAAAGACGGTATTTTGATGCTTTAGGAATGATTACAGCAAAATCAATAAGGAGGTGTGAGTCGTGACCGACACAGTTACAACAAACAACTAGAAATAGTTGGGTATGCGGTCAACACAACCAAAACAGGGGGCTCAATTGAAGGAGTACTCTTCGTTTAAATCAAGCTTTCGAAAAATTTTATTTTCTTCATCAGGATTCTGCAAAATACAGAAGAAACACCCAAAGTTAAACCAATAGTACTATAGACTAGAGTTTTTTAATACATGTTTTATTGTTGTGTGGTCCACCAGGTTACAAAATGGTGGTTCCTTCCGTTCTCGTGATAATGCTTCGGCCACCTGAATTATTTTAAAATAATTTTAATTGTCTTGTTTTATGAATTTTTAACTATGTGACCGTGTGTAAATGTTATTTTCTCCTGATGGAAGATATGTAGAATTAGGAATAAGGATAGTTATCCGTTCTACTGTATTGTAGCTGACTAGATCACCACGTTCCAAGAAAGTGAGCATGCTTTCTCTGTTAAACCTCACATGTTCAGTATGTATTAAAAACTTTAGTTTATAGTACTATTGGTTTAACTTTGGGTGTTTTTTCTGTATTTTGTAGAATCCTGATAAAGAAAATAAAATCTTTCGAAAGCTTGATTTAAACGAAGAATACTCCTTCAATTGAGCCCCCTGTTTTGGTTGTGTTGACCGCATACCCAACTGTTTCTAGTTGTTTGTTGCAAAATCAATAGATATGTTAACCGCTACTGCGTTACTGCATGTTTCTTCATCATAAACGCAAATTCTGTCTTACATAAATTTTGAGGAGCTGGCAACGCCTATGTAATTTTCCTGCGATTTGTTTACGGTAACCTCCGACTGTCAAACGTTTGTTTTGTTTGTGCGTCTTTTACGCTTGGTCAGTAAAATCGAATTCGCTATTTGCTGGTAAATGTAGGGAAGCTTTACGGACTTGCTGTGCTATATTCGAGTGTAGTTTAGCACTTTTTTGAGATGAGACAATGCATAGCAGTGTTTGTAACATGGGTTGCATTAAAAGAATTTTCAGGTTAGTTGGCAATGTCTGAAGGCTGAAGTGTCAAAAGATGGTGGTTTTGAGCATGCCATGCTGAAGTGGTTTGTTTACTACCTCCATGTTCAGTTGTTACTCTGAGGCGTCTACTTATTTTCATATTTGTAATCTTATTTATAGTTTCCTAAATTTTTGTTTTGTGCTTTAAGGAAAGTTGCCAAAGTTCATAATTAGCAACACGTTCGCCCGACTATGCCTTTTAAATAATAAGTTAATGGGTTAGAATCAAACAAGAGGAGATGACTGAGGTGCGTCAGCACAGGCGGCCTCTGTTCATGGTGTTCATATGTCACCGGTAACCTTTTGGT
Source organism: Callosobruchus maculatus (assembly GCA_951848785.1). Lineage (NCBI taxonomy): Eukaryota > Metazoa > Arthropoda > Insecta > Coleoptera > Chrysomelidae > Callosobruchus > Callosobruchus maculatus. The sequence continues at coordinate 4,378,396 of CATOUR010000296.1, forward strand.
TGTCATTGGTCATTTTCAAAGACGATTGATGGGTGATTGGCTAACAGGAGCGCTCTCGGCCCGCTATCCGTGCCGTTCGTGCCTTGGCGTCTTCATTCAGTCACGTGACGAGACACTGGTTAAGTTTGAGCTTAGTGTGCTGCTAGTGCCAGTTTTTATAGTCTGAGCATTGTGTGCTACTTACACATCAGGCAACCGATTGCAGCACCGATTTGACTGATAAATTCAAACAAAATAAAAACCAAATAAGGCTGATATTGAGGTTCCTACGTCTTTAGAGGCGAAATCAAATATTACATTTGATTCTATAAACAAAAATAGGGTTTGGAAAAATCAAGTTATCTGTGGTAGAAGCTTCCTTATTTAAACTTCTGATTTCTTCGAGTACAAAAAGAATTCAAATTTAACCGTCTGATGTAGGGTGACGCATTTCAAGCTTAGTCATAACGCGAAATCACGGCCTTCTAAGATTTATAATCGCTTGGATACTCAATTTCTTTCTGATACCTACTTACGCCAAGAATGGTGGTTCGCGCCTATACGGTTTATCTAAAGTTCTATGTACGATACATAAGTCGCACTAAAATTCACCAAGGAATTCAAATATACAATAATATAAGGGGGTTCCATTCAAAAAAGAATGTATGTTTGATATGAATCACCCTGAATAAACATCAAAATTTAAGTGAAAGTATTTTCACATTATAGCCCTGGAGGGTTCCTACCACGATAAAGTGACAGATTTCTAAAATATTTTTTAGTAAACTCACAATCTTCCGTAAACTCACTATTGACTCACCTTGTATGATCATAGATCATTGTAACAGCAAAGTTTACGGAATACATATAAGTTGGATCACTTTCCGTCGGCACTTTGAAGAACTCACATCAAAGCGATACCGCGGCCGCACGCGCAGTTAATTTTTGCGTTGGTTTTTGTCCAAATACGAGGGTCTTTTAGCGGGGACTTGCTAACGCCTGGGTTTTACGTATATACGAGGGTCATTGAAAGACTAGGTATTGACAGCCGATTTAGACATACAAATACAAATATAACATTTATTTTGCTAATACACTGATGAATCTCAAATTATTTCACATATTGTAGCTATTTCGTAGATAAGTGAAAATTGGTTCAAAGGTGCTATAGTATTTTTACCTTAATGTTTTGTTTATTTGGCTTATTTCTGAGACCATAGCTTAACAAATTTATGGTATAGTATATACGAACTCATATGTACAATTTTAAAAGATAATCATGTGGAAATGCTTTACATGGATGTGAATAAATTGTTTTTGAAATTTTGCTTTTCAGTGTCATTGTAATTGCTACTGTAGAAACTAGATTCTTAAAGTTATCAATAAAAATATTTCCGAGCTCTAAAATATAATTTAGAATATCCATGGGTGATACGGTAAGACCACCGAATGAATATTTTGTCTCACTATACGCTTTTAGGGTGATACAATCCTTTAAGTATCTGTAGGTCTTGAATTAATCACTTTAGACCCCAAGTGTGTTAGTTTGTTGGAATTGTTTTATCGGGAGGAACACAGAAAGGCACAAATGTACAGGGTGTGTCCCATTGATAATTTTGAATCGAATGTCACGTGACCAAAAACAAATACCTCATTGGGTAGTACAATGGCAAAAAGGACACAACATCAGCTCTAATTTACATCCCCAAAATTATAATTCTCTACTCTCTCTCCTGCAAACAAGTCCGAGATAAAAAAAATCCGATATTTTTGAGACACTGTATACACTTCGCGTTAAACACGTTCCACCTCTACTTTTCACCGCCCCGTATCTCCCAGCTGACGTCGGTACACTACTACGGGTGTACCGGGGAGACGGAGCAAGGGGTAGGTCGTTTTGATATTTTTGCGGAGTGATCCAACTTATATGTATTCCGTAAACTTTGGTAACAGTCACCAGCTCGTAGAACTAATGTTAGTTAAATTAACGGCAATGGTTCATAAATTCTTTGTACAAAATACCTCTCTTTACTTGCAGTAGATAAAACAGAGTCGCTGTAGATAAGGAACGACCAAAGAACAAGAGAGACCGATAAGCAACACCACGCTGCTAGAATATTGTATTGATTATGATGGCATTATTAATTTATTGGCTAGAAGTTAGTGGAAAATAAGGAATTTTTTGCAGTTTGGGGCTCAAAATGCCACTGTTGCATATTGCTATTCGAAGTAAAGTTTTGAGTGTGGTAATGAATAGCAGCTTAACTGGATCTTAAACTTTCATTGATGTAAACAGAGTTCAAGTTTCTCCTGCATAGAGCTGGAAAACAAGTTAATTGGTAGTGCACCATTTCCCAACGATTTCACTTAGTTTCCACTGCAACTTGACACGTACGAAAACAAATTGCCGGCTCTTTGTTTTCCTCAAGCTCTCGCCTATAACCAATTAAAACTTCTGAATATCCTTTATCAGGACGATCTTTCAAAATTAATTCACGTTAGATAACTTGCGAATTTTCAACTTATACGTATAATGGGACAGAAAGTATGATGCGATAAAGTTGCGCCAATTGGATTGACTAATATGATCCCAAGTTTTCTACCGATATGACGAGGCAGTCCGTGCTTCTGAAGGCTAAAGGATTTTATCAACATGCATCTTTTAACAAAGGCTTTGACAAAGCTTTTCTATTGGATGTATCAATATTGAAAACAAAACGCCAAAGCTGGATGACACTTTTGTCAAAAACATTTTAGAAATTCATGGTGATTCATGGATCAAAGACATAGCAGGATGTCAGATATTTGCAAATTAATGCCAGATTTTTTATGCTTACGTTATAATTATTGTATAATTACTAATTACAAACTGCCGTAATTTGTGACAGAATCATAAAAGTAGTATCAATCACAGCAACTACCTTATTTAATAATTACAAATTCCACCTCCGTCAGTCAGATGGATTATAGACAAATACATACTCTTATGAACGGCCTTCCATTTACTGGATGCATGTTTGTTATAGACCTTCTTATAGAAATATTCACAGAGGATGTAAAGGTGCAGCGTACACATTGTAAGGCATACATATGAACGAAAATACCTCGTGCTAGTTGCTCCCTTTCTCTCAAAGGTATATCAAGTACTTGATTCACGTTTGACTATACAAGTTATACGACAGGTTTCTTGTTTAGGTACATAAAATAAGGTTATGCCATTGGGTTATACCCCAGCTGGCGAACTTTGCCGTTCAATATAGGCAACCAGTAATGCACATGCAGTAATTTGAATTTCATGTCATCATTTGATAGACGAACAAACCTGTGATCAAATGTACTGCTTCTGTAGAATCTGATTGGTTGAGATTAGCAATGGACTAGTATCACGAGGTTAAGAACAATGATTTAATTGTTATAACCGCTTAGTGCATACAAAAATAAACGTACTGCTGCATTTCACTTCTTTCTACGCCATTTTGTTCTTTAGTAATAAATTCCATTCTAAAGCTTAAAGAATGGAATTCAAATTCAGCCAATCAGTGCCAACCGCGCAAACCATCAGCAGTGCATTGTTGCCAAGAACAGCTCCGACTCGCAGACGGGGACAGAAGACAAGATAGATGAGCCAGCCCGCGTACAGCTCCGGCGATTTTGCGCGCCATCAGAATGCGGCAACACAGCACACACATATATAAGTCTTTTGATTGGCTGTTCGCCTTTAGGGCAGTGACGTCACTGCCCTAGGAGAATTCAAATATTTTTCTTATTTTCACGGCTTTCCTGTGCCCAAAAATGTCGGAGAAAGAAATGAGATGCTTTTTATGACGTACTCTATCATATGCAATCAAAAAAAAATTCATGATACTAGTCCATTGCCAAAGATGGTTCACAATCGTCGAAAGTGTGTCATTTTTGACCTTTATGAGGCAAACTTCAAGAGAAATCAATAATTTTCAGAGTACTTTTACAGGTGCATGTTCTTGAAAGGGCTACCCTGATTGGTCAAACTCTTTGTTAAAATGCGCATATTGATAAAATCGGGCCTATATGTCACGGTCCTATTCTCCATCCCAAATATATGTCAAGAAATAGGGTGGCTGCTGATTTTGGCAGAGAATACTGAGGGAGATTCATGACTAAAGTGTCTGCTTGCAGAGAGAAAAGTACGGTTTACCGCTCAATACTAAAAAAACCAAATTTATGTTAATCTCGAAAAACAAGCCAGCAAATGTTTTTCTAACTATAGACAGCAAGAATACAGAAAATGTGGAACAGCATATATGACTACACTTAGGAAGTAAGAATGAGAATAGAAAAAGCAAGAGCAAAGTTCATTAGAATGGATAAAATCTCTCGCAGTAAGGATCTAAGTGTGACACTAAAACATCGTCTAGCTAAGCGTTACGTTTTTTCTACTATCCTCTACCGAGCTGGAGCATAGACAGTGAATGTCGCAACTCTGAGAAGGATCATTATCATCATAGTGACAATGTCTTAACAGACATGTTGTGAACTCGTAAAATGCATTTACACATTTTACGAGTTTCTCTTGGGATATCTTTAAGATATTTAATGCAGTAGTTTCCCATTTGCTTTCTGCATCCTCATGCCGTTGACCAGATGATATCTACTGGTTCATACGCCTTTAGGAGCAATTTCTCACCCCAAGGACAAGACGGCGTCCTGACTCTTCTCAACTCGTCCATCCGTAGCTGTTTGTTGAGAAGAGGTTACTGTTTATACCGACAGTAGTTCGGTGCTCCTTTTAGTCGCCTTTCACGACACGCAGGGTATACGATGGGAGATATTCTAATCCGCCCCCACACGGGCACTGAGAAGGATTGATGTATTTAAAATGTGGGTATTCTGAACGATCCTCAGAACATGGTGGATGGATAAAGTAACAAATACTGAAATCCAGAGATGCTTTGGCAGAGAAGATGAAATTGTAGATATAATTAAAAAGCTAAAATTAGAATTAGCTACAGATAGATAGGTTAATACATAGTAATGTTTATGTGATTTCAACTGTATACTCATTGCCACAAATACTAGCCTGGTACACAACTGAGACTTGCAGCGTGGCGTGAAGTTTGTAAGCTGACAGTATTGAAACAGTCCCATACCCTGAGTTTTGATGTAATCTTCTTCAGGATTCTAAGGCCTTTTGGATAGTCTAGGATTAAATATGGCCTTGACCACAGGCTAATATAATATATAATTTCAGTTTGACATACTTTTGCAGTTCCGTAGGTCAGAAGTGACCCCCTCACCCAAGAATATGTTATGAAGCATTTAGCCAATCTTAAATCTTCTGCATCTCCAGGTTTGCACAAAGTCACTGCTTCCCTCCTCAAGAACTGCGCCTCGGCGTTAGCAGCCGCACTCAGTATAATATTTCTCTTTTACAAACCATTCTCTGCCCTCTTATTGGCTCAAAGCTTCTGTTACACATATTTTCAAGAAAGGCGACAAAACATCAGCCAAAAATTATCGTCCTATTAGCCTTGTTTCTATTGCCGCAAAAATTGCCGAGATCATTTTGGAAAAGATTTTATCTTTTGCATCAGCAAATAGTCTCATTTCAAATAATCAGCATGGCTTTATACCTGGATGATCGATAATTACTAACCTGTTGCACTGTATCGATCAATGGACTCGCTCCTTAGACGCAAACACTCCTGTGGACATCGTATACCTTGATTTCTCCAGGGCCTTCGACCGCGTTCCTCACAAGAGGCTTCTTTACAAACTTGAGCATCTCGGTATCAGAGGCAACCTGCTGTTATGGCTCGAGGCATTCCTAACTGGGAAAACTTTTTGTGTACGTGTTGGAGACAGCTACTCATCTACCCACAACGTACCCAGCGGAGTACTGCAGGGGTCTGTGCTAGGTCCAGTTCTTTTTGTTTTGTACACGAGCGATCTTCCTAAACCAACCTCATCTCCGTGTTCTGCTTATGCAGATGACACTAAAATATACAATACTGTTGCGAACTCCACTGTACTTCTAGAGGATCTGAATATAGTTAGTCTTTGGCCAGAGCATTGGCTTCTCCCTCTCATTATCGTCAAGTGCTGACCTTGATCTAGGAGTAATAGTCACAGATAGGTTATCTTGGTCTGAACACATTCATAGAGTTACGTCCAAAGCCAAGAGGCTGCTTTACATGTTGGAGAGATCTTTCCATGGATGTGACGTTAGTACCTGTTCCTTGTTATACAAAACATACTTACGACCCATTTTGGAATTTGCCGGTCCTAGTTGGGATCCAGTTCTCACGCGCGACAAGAACTTGTTAGAAGATGTACAACGACGTGCGACGCGGATTCCCTTTGGTATCCAAAGACCAAGCTATGATGAACGTCGTGTGTTATTTGGCCTATCAACGTTTGCTGCCAGAAGACTGCGGGGCGACCTCATTATAACATATAAAGTCATAATATACCGCCTGTCGCAAAGCAACCTCAGAGGCCACAACTTCAAGTTGAAGAAAGAAGCTTTTCGCACTTCAGTTCGTCGGTGTTTTCTGTCCAACTGTATTTTTGACGCACGGAACAACCTGCCTTCCTATGAGGTGGACTCAGCTTCAATCAATAATTTTAAAAACAATTATGACAGGTGGTGCAGCGCCTTATGACTATTTTCTATTTTCTTTGTAATCCAGTCTTTCATTCTGTTTGTCTTGTCCATACACTCTTATTCTTATATATTTGAGTTTATAGTACTTGTACTCTACTCAATACTATAATATAATAATAATAAGCTGGGCGTTTCGTTTTTAACATTTTTCATAATATTTACTTTCATTCATGCGTGCCAAGGATTTGCGATTTGCTGGCGATTTTCATGTCAAAAGCTGGCTACACAAGCGTACTTACAACCTAGCAAACATGCGATAGTCGCTTTGACTAAGACATCAACGCGCTCCACTGAAACTTGCGCCTGGCTATAAATGTAGTTGTTATGTAGGACATATATCTCTATTTGTTTTAACTTATAGCCTTGCTCCAGGTCAAGCTTGGCCAATCGTGTGTAGCCTATTAACTGAGAGTCAAAACACAGTTCCGGTAATTCAATATTAAACGAGAGTGAACAAGATATGTACGTAACTACATTGTGCCCAGTAACCCCGTTTACCGGAGAAACAAAGCTTATGCAAAATACGGCAGATCCGGGTTAATTCCTAGTACAATACTCGTTACAGTATATATATTTTGGCGCTCGGCAGGTTAACTCCTATCTAAACGGTTTAGGGTAAATTATGAAAAGGTATTTTGCCACGCAGATTTAATCTGTGCCGCATTATGAGTAGTATCCACAACAGCTCCAGGTTATTTATGTGTTAAGCGTAGCATGCTTTGTTGTGTTGGCTAGAACGGAACAGTTTTCTTATTATATGTATTTCCTTCACCTATGGAGGGTTAAATGTTATTAGACGTATTCTTGTAGGGGCATGATAGAAGAGCTAAAATGCAATTAATTTTGTTTAACATAATATGTATGGACAAAAATCAACAGTTATTGAGATTTTCCAATTTCAACGGAATTCTAATCGTTACCCAAAATAGGGCAGCATTCTTATCTAAACAATGAAAAATCTACTGTAAAAATAGAGCCAAGTTGATTGACTCAGTACCGTGGTGCAAGTATACATGGTGTGCTCGCCAGCCGTACGAAATTGCGATCGCTCTGCGCATTGCGTCAGCAACGGAGATTTTTCGCGCGGAGAATTATTAGACGTCGTGATACCACGGCATGTTTAATCGCGTTTTAGATAGAATCGCTAACGGTTTTTGTTTAATTTACTTTGTATTCCTTATTTTGAGTTACACAAGACTGAAATTTGTATACAGAATGGCAAATTGTGCAGTTGTCGGCTGTGAAAACCATAGTAAGATGAAAGAGCCAAATGTAAAATTCTATAAGTTCCCGAAAAATTAAAATCTCGCAATGCAATGGAGTAATGCTTGCCACCGAAAGGACGAAATTAATTTGAAAAATGGTAATCATTTCACAAATTAGCATTAAACATTTCTTAAAACTGAAGTTTTTATGGTACATCCTCGGAAAATATTCATCTGCCGTATTTCTAATGAATCAATATGCAGAAGAAAGCAATGAGTCGTGCTTACTTGAACCATTACAAGTCAAAAACTTGGTTTCGAGTAATTCTAACATCGAAGCTGATGACGTGTGCTTTACTCAGGAGTTTCTCAAGAACGTTGTTGTTGACAGCGATATTGTTGGACAGAGAATGATTCAAATGATATTCTTTTTTCCAACTCTACCTTTCAGAGTCCAGACTATGATCTAGATAACTTTATTTCTGAAGAACATGACCTTTTGTGTCAATTGTAAAAAAAAATGCCAGACACGATTTCCAACGAGAGACTGAAATTTATTGCCGGCTATGTGGCCTACAGATTCAAAAACGAATATCCTAATCTAGCTTTGGGGGCGCAAACCAAATTTCGTTCTTCTAATCGGGCCCCAGACTGGATTGAGCTTCTATCTAGAGTCAGTCTTGTATATCCAAGTGAGGAGATGATTAAAGTAGCCCGTTTTGGTTGAGATAGAGTTCGATAAATTCCATGGACAGTCGTCTTCTAAACAATCAAACATATTTAAAAAATTATTAGAGATAGATCCCAGTGGAAACCATCAAACAATCTCCTGGCAAAATAATATTATATCTAATACGAACGAGAATATACGTCAGACTCAGACATTTAAACAAAAGGATTAGTTTCGAAAATTGTAGGCGTAATAAATAATACATTTTTGTAGAAAAAGTCGTTAAATTACCTATTTTACACTTCTCTATAACATAATTGTCAAATAATTGGCTATTGAACTCCTTTAATCTATCACTTTGAAATTAAAATATTATCCATCATGTGATATTCCCGCCAGTTCGCCTACAGAAATACTCGTTGCTGACGTCACAGCGTGCCGGCGCTCTGACGGCTGCATGCACGTGAGCACACCATGTTTATTTACACTATGCTCAGTACTTGCCACACATAACACCGACACCGTTTTATTATTCCCCATTGTATAAAGCTATAGCCTGAGATCCACTTGTAATCAAATCATCGTTGGCTCTCCGCAAAAAACATCCAACACAAAAACCCTCGTAAATAGTTTCTTTCACATCTCTCCATAGGAAGTAAGACGACACAGTTTTTATTCCCCAAGCTGGATGAATCGAAGCGATCAGAAACTTCCAAATTGCTTAAAGACGAAGTTTGACATTTTTTATATGTTCAGTTCTTTGATCATTGTTGCGCCGCGGAGCCAACTTCTAAAACCGACACGTGTTTCCTATCCTCGCCACGGTAGTAACACAGTATCTAAATTTCATTAAAATCAATTCGAGGTTACATAATACATAACGATCAAAAGCAAAAACGAAGTTTGAGCTGTTTTTATACTTCTAGTTTTTTTATTATTGCTGCGCCGCCACTGACACGATGCTAAACATCATACGTGTTTTCCACGCTCGCTACGGTAATAATAGATATTATGTCAAAATATCAATAAAACCAATTCCCGTTACACAACACAGAACGATCTAAAGCAATACTCGCATGTTTATGTATACATCAGAAAATTCTAAGTTCCTTTGTTTCTGAGACCGGCAAGGCAGTGCTATTATGAGTAAACATTTTTTGTCAGGTTAACAACCTTCCAACCCCTCAACGACCCCAAATTTAACCTAACCCCAAAAGAAGAAGTATTGGTAAGTACTGAAAAATATATTTTTTTCTAATACCTAATTGGTAACGAAATGCAACAAATGTAAGAAATTTCTGTACTGCAACAGATGAATATTTCATTTTTTGGTCCAACAGCAACACATTTCAAATGAAGCCCAGTGTGCTAGGTACTGAATCATTTCAACTAGGACTTCAGTCTTGCGGCTTAATTGAACCGGGGCTCAATTAGAGGTTTCTTAAATGGTTCAATTGCCCGTGTGGGGGCGGGTTAGAATATCCTCCAATGTATATCCTGCGTGTCGTAAAAGGCGATTAAAAGGAACCGAACTACTGTCGGTATAAGCATTACCCTCTTCTCAACCAACAGCTTCGGGTGGACGAGATGAGAAGAGCCAGAACACCTTCTTGTCCTTGGGGTGAGAAATTGTCCCTAAAGGCGGATGAACCAGTAGACACCATCTGGTCAACGGCATGAGGATGCAGAAAGCAAATGGGAAACTACTGAATTAAAGATCTTAAAGATATCCCAAGAGAAACTCGTAAAATGAGTAAATGCATTTTACAAGTTTACAACATGTCTGTTAAGACATTGTGACTATGATGATGATGAAATGGTTCAATATGACCACATAGCTCCAAAATCAAGATAAACTCCCTATTTAAGTAATAAGCTTTTGGCAATGCTATTGTTAAGCAGCACTATAATACACTGTTATGTAATAAACAAATTATAAAATTGAAAGAACAAACTACATTGTTTCAGTTAGATTTGAAGCCTCCGCCAAGTTCAGAAAATATTACATTGGACGTGGTCATATCATAAAAAAATCAACTGAATCAGTGAGTCGAAAAACAATACATCTCCAAAATCCTTGTTTTGAGAAAAACACAAATATATGTTTTGACTATAAAGTTTTCATTTCACAGCAATGAAGTCTACAGAAATATTATAAAGGATGACTTCCTCTATATAAACTTGATGAGCAGGTTCCTTTAAGTGTGTTCTGGAGGGCTGTAAAGCAAGAAAAAGAACTTGGAGTTATACTGTTTTTCCACTCAATATTTAGTAAACATAAAAAATGTAAATATTTTTAATTGAGATGCGATTATTAATGTATGTCATACAAATTATGTCAGCTTTAGATTGTAATAATCCCTATTATCATTCCGGTTGATCTTTGGTGGTGGTCTCCCAAGAGGTAATATGGTAGTAGATATCCACCATCCATGTACTTTTATGACTTTTTTTAAATCACTGATCTTCTTTGCATTCATTGATCATGTTTTTTTGTAGGCTGCTTCATGTGGAGAAACGGGAGTATCATTAGGTTTAAGCGGTTCAAACATATTTGTACCTAGTCCTCCAACGAAAACCAGTAAAAATATACCCTGGTGTAGAACTGTCATAGATCGACAAACTGATGATAAGTTGAAACTGAGATTTCATTATATCCTTTCAGGACCGACTTACAGAGTTTTACTTCCCACACCGTTTGGCGTTGTGCGGTTTATGGTATCTAAATAAATTTGGGTTGCAATATGTTTTGGAGCCTTAGTAGGTAATTCATCTATAGTTTTGAGAATCGGTGCATGGGCAACAGAGTAATTAGCAAAAAATAAAAAAATTCCAAATATTCCTCCAAGTTAATTTTTAGGTATTTTTTTAGTGGGAGTGAAATTGGGGTGGTTAGAGGGTGGGGATTGTAAAACTGAAAAATTTGTTGTATCCATAATAGGCTGCCGTTGACCTGTGAAGGAAATACCTAGCGGTATAATACACTTTTTTGCGGATGGGCGATGATTTGGTTGCATGGGCTGAATCTCAGACTATAGCTTCATGCTATGGAAAAATAACAATCTGCTATCACCGTAATGTGTTTGAAGTACTAATTCAATCAACTTGACTTCATTTTTTATAGTACCTTGGCCACCAGCTTATCGCATGTCGATTGTCGAACTCCGGCAGCAAGGACGGAAATCAGATATTGAATGGAAAAACGATATAACAACCAGAGCTGTACCGTTCTTCCACTCAATCCAGTAACAGGTACCCTCGAAGATGCGTACATTGTGTGTTAGTTATACTATTCTTCAACACATCAGAAGGGGTCACGTTGAAATATGATTTTGGCTATCTCAGTTAAAAACCGTCAATTTTGGACACACCGATTCAACTGAGTCGCAAAAAGGTTTAAAGGTGTGGTGTCGAATACCCGATGGCAACATTGCCAAGTTTTACGGGAAGTAACAAGAACGGCAAAGGTTCAAGTTGAAAGACAATTCAATATAGGCAACTGCCCCCTACGTGGTATACACAGTAGAGGTACACACAGCTTTTCTCCCATCAACTCCCTCAATTTCCTCCAATCGTGTCCCGCTAAATGAGGAGGATACGCCAAAACGCGCGTTCCGTTGTGATAGCGGCTGGCCCAATAATTCCATTCCATTCCAATTGTTGAGCAGATCGGCAGGTAGGAATGGAATGTATGTCGACAACGAATATCAGGGTAAAGGGGTTGCGTAGTATCGGATATCAATAACCTGCTCCCAACGGCATCCTGACGCTCACTAATAATGTTGCCCATATGCACACCGCACGATATTGTAATGGTCACGGAACAGAGGTATATAGCTCTATTTTAGGTGCTATCGGCAGAGTTATCTACAAAATGCTTTGCGTATTTGTTAAGGGGCCTGGGTAGACATAGTTATACATACGGGTAAAGTCGGGTAAATTGTACCACATTGCACACTTTATCAAATATCTCGCTATTGACTTGATTTGAATTCAACAAAACTATAAATTAGAGTTACTTAACATACTCCTATCAAATTGCATAATAGAAAAGTTACATAAAGACTGACAGCTTGACATAATAAATATTTTTTTAAAATGTGCAAACGGTACTATCTACCCAACTAGTTCGTTAAATTGTACCACCCGGTTCGGTAAATTGTACCACGGAAAAATGCATTAGATGATCGTTGTTGACAGAACAACATATTTATAATACAATACACTGCAATGAACTAAACTTTTTATTTGTAAAACTTAAATACATAAATCACAAATTAGGAACCCATTGGGTAAAACAAAATATTGTCATAGCAAATAACTAATACTCGATACCTATTTAACTCAAACACAAAGGTCACAAATATAGTCCAATCGACTGGGAAACGAAGCACAGCTTTCATGCACCCAATTTGCACAAAATTTCCAGTTTTATAGTTTCTTATTGCTGCCTCTTCATATCTTGCTCTGACCATTGGCAGTATTTTGTACCATTGCGAGGCATGACTGAAAAAAATAGTGGAATTTGGTAAATTGCACCGGTACGATTTAACAAACTAGGTGGTGGTCCAAATTAGCAAATCGATATTATTGACACAAATTGATTTATTTCTTTTAAAAAGGTGAGGTCAGGGTAAATATAAACCACCTAAACTATTTCCAAATGTCCAATAATTGCGAAGAACGCCACCCCAACTACCAAACACTGATCATTCGGATATAAAGGCTTATCTAAAGTTGTATAATACTTGCTGCGTTAAGTCGTTTTTCAGAAAAACACAAATTTGTAGTCTCACGAGAGACCGCCGTTTACGCGTCCTGGTAACTAATGTTTTGACAACAAGAGGCATCAAAAGAGCAAATTAGATGATGCTAGAGGCTTACAATTAATAAATAATAAATATTGAGGTCGTACAATTTAACAACTGTTACAATATACCCGACTTTACCTATATTGTCTATTTGCCATGTCAAGCACGAATTCTCATTTCGAACAGAACTCACTTGTTTTCCAAACTACATACACAGAATTTCTGAAGGTGATAGCTAAGACCTCAATGAATGACATTCAAGAGCAATTTATTCAAAAAAGTATTTTAGCTTGCAAAAAAAAACTCGCAATGCAAAATGATACCTACATTCTTCAAATGTCTGTAATTTAACAACCAAACACGATATCAAAAAAGACCACACAGTGATAAAGCGCAAGCTTTCTTCTTCGATTTGTTTTTTGAATCACTACTGTAAGTTTAAAAGTAATGTTAGCAGCTTCGAAATGCGAAATTCATTTTTATGGTAACCTTTGGACCTTCTGACCTTACCTTTGGATTTTTTTACTTATCTCCCCTTATCTTAGATACACACACTGGAGAAAGAGAACATGCGGCCACGCCTTGCGGTTAACATGGGAATACGTATTTTCCTCGATTCTTAATTTCGCGCGCTATACCCTAGACCCTTAAGGCCGCTGTACAATTGCCTAGAAGCGGGAACGAAAACGGTAACGGTAAAGAAAAGAAACTTAAACTGTACATAAATGAATGGCAGCATGCACAACGAAACTCCAACAGCGAGAATGGGAACAAGCCCGGTAAAGGCCGCTGCACAATTGCCCGGGAACGGAAACGCTAAGGAGAACGAGAACGAGAACGGGAAGAGAATTTGGATGCACGTTAAAAACGTAAGAGGGGGTGGGTTGGCCCATCGGCCATAGGACACTAGCGCGCCGCGGTCAGATTGGTCCTAACCCCACCGGTCAGAAGCGCGCAAAATATTTCCATCACCAGATGGGCCATAGGACACTAGCGCGTCGCGGTCAGATTTGTCCTAATCCCACCGGTCAGAAGCCCCCAAAATATTTTGGATTAGGCAGGCATGTGGACACCAGCGCGCGGGGCGGCGAGGTAAACTTATATCTTATAATTTTAACCAATTTTAATTCATTCGTCATTTTTTGTGATCTTGCTAATAGTTACTGAAGAGTTTGTAGAACTCCAGTCAGAGGTATCATTACTTTTGACTTGACAGAAATGAATTACTTTTTTATATTATTAAATACGAAATTTTATTCTGAATGTAATAAGTTAATCTGATCTCTATAATAGATGCAAATAAAGAAGCTGGTATTGTCAGCAGACCGAAATGTGTTTATAATACCCCAAAAAATTTTAATTAATCAGAACGTGTTCTAATTTGTCACAAATTTGATCGATTTCTTGACGATCATGGTTGTGGTCATTATTTCTTTTAAGAACAATCTCTTCCGATTGATCCATCAGCAAAGATGCTAGGCATCTTCTTCTAGAGCATCTGTAGGCTACACCACGGGTGGTTTCTTTATCTTTTTGGAACGTATACTCTTTAAGAATTATTAATTTCTTCCCTTTCACACTTAACATAGTCGCCATGATGAAAAAGTAGAACACAAACAATACTCACAAACAGCAACTAAGGATTGCAAACTACTGAAATATTTTCTTTAAGGGTAGTTTTAAATACCTACAGAAGCCGAATAGTCATTTAAATAATCTGAAAAGTAACTGTAAGCTACCGCAAATCGTAAAAAGACAGATGAAAGTTCACAAGAATAAAAGGGATGTGGTCATAATAACCAAGCTTAATTTTCTTCCGGCGCGCAAGTGACCGGTGTCGATGAAGGCACCCTTTTTGTAAACAGGTAAAAATCAAACCGCGCGCGCTCGTGACCGGCCCATCTGAGCCTTCACTGTTAACTTCTAATTAACAGTGGCGTCGGGAAACAGTAACAAAGCCTACACAGAACACGAGGCTAATGACCAGAGCAGTCGATGCCGATGACACAGAAGTAAAAAAAAACGTAAAACCCAAGAAACATTGATTAGCACAAAATATTTAATTGGAGTGAATGTTAAGGTTTTGCAGGTTGAGACGTTTGGTTGACATTATAACTTGTTGACATTGTGTTCGTTTATCGTATTTATACTGTCCATTTTATAATTTGAATACCTAATTGAATAACGAGATGGATTTTGAATATGAGGGCTGTGTTTCATATAATTTGCCAATATAAGCTGTTCCGATTTTCACACATTTTACCGCTAATTTATATGTGAAAAATCAACTCGGTTATTGATTTTGTTTCAAATTCAGGATGTTGTGCTGGGGTTTCACAAAAAAGCATTCAGTTTTTATTACATGGGAAGCTACTAGTTTTTGGATACACATAGAAATTCATACCATTTAAGACCCTCTCCCTCTTCTTGCAATGAATTGGTCGAGTTAAATGTAACCCTGTATACTTAAAAAAATAGTAGTTTCTGTCATTAGTATAATTTATTAACAAGGCAAGTATATATCCTTCTTAAAATGCAACCTTTTTTGTGGAATAAACGCCTGCATATATTGGACTTCGTGAAGCTAAAGTCACCCTCATTAACACCACTTTCAATTTATGCTGGCAGATGACCGCGAAGCCTATAGCTTCATTTATAGACTCATGTATCGTATTTCTCCTCTTCGCGTTTGGTGTCAACTGTCATGAGTAGTGTATCCCCATGAGGTCCAGGCCCCAGGTCCAGAACATAACCATAATGGATAAGCTTTTTGAGAAGTAGGACTAATATTGATTTGTACACTTGACAAATAAGTATACTGATGATGATGATGCTAAGATTGAAAACATACCATCTAAACAGGTGAAAGCAGGTCAATAATAGTTTTTTAAACTTTTTGTTGTTGCCTGTGTGATTGAAACGCAGGTGAAAATCATGGACTTCTGTGTACAAAAACACAGTACAAAAAAACCAAATTTCCGTCTCTCTTTAGGTTGGAATTAAATTCGCGCTTGACAGAGCGCATCAATAACTCTGTCTCAGTGACAAATTTAAGGTCAGGCAGTGCCTGTCACTATTAGTGTAAGGACGGCACTATTAGTGGGAGGCACTATTTCAATAAATCCTAATATATCAGTTGCGCTAACAACCAATATATTCAAGACAACGCTTTGGCAAAGCACATGCAAAACTTTATGTACCCCGCAAATTCACCTTCAGCATTGTTTGCATCACCCTGATAACTTTCTCCAAAACGCCATTTTGATATCTAATAATTTTATTTCAATAAATGCGCTAACTGATAGGTCATTACGCGAACCGCTAATGTATTTTTACTACAAATAAGTAGGTAGTCCGCACTGCCTGATAAAAACTGCAACAAGAAGGGTCTCCCATCGGCTCCCTAATTAGGGGACCTGTCACATATTTCTCACTTCTCGCTAATACCTGCTTATGTAGCATGTCACCGTCAATCAGTAGTAGTTCGTTGATTGTATTTGAATATCGGGGCCTTCAGATGGTTTTCGAGTAGGTCTTGCGTTTATTTATTACATGATTTCGCATATAGTTAACGCACCCTGGTATAACACCTTGAATAAAATATGATTCAATTCACAATGGCACGATTTCTAATAACGTGTTCCATCCAAGTCACAATAATAATATTGCGTCAAATTCTCATCAAAAGCAATTCAATAATTACCAGGATAGACAAAACAGAATCGTTCAAAGCTATATTTGAATATACTTCAGAAAATTCCAAGTCGCGAGGTTTCTGAAACAGGCAAGGCAATGTTCCTGAAAATGTAAGGTCTCGACTGGCAGATCCGGTGAATTGTGTATAGCCACCTTTGAATGAATAAGAACCAGAGGCTATCCAGCACGGAATGTGGCTGGTGCATAGGCCACACGATGGGCCCTTTTGCGCCTCTATCCGCGCTAGTTCCTAAGACCTGCCCTTTTGGCAAAGGCAAGTACATTCTTTGGTCCTATCCGTTTTATCTCTATTGGTTCCAAGGTTCTTGAGCCCAGCATAGTCTGCCTGTGATAACCCAGGGTTTCACAGCGACACAGGATGTGTGCCGAGGATTCTTCCTCTTCCCCACACCACGTGCACGTTGGGTCGTTGACCACCCTCATCACAAACAAGTGACGCCTGAAGGTATTGTGATCCGTTAATAAGCCTGCTAACAATCTCAAGTTACTCCTATCCAGAGAGAGACAGAATCGTCCTATTCTCTCTTCAGGCCCTGCTAATAGCTCCCGAGCCTGACGGAGATGACCAGAGATGTTGTTCCATCTCAGAGAGTGTTGATTCTGGATCCACTCTCCAGTTGTTTTCCTAACCAAATTTGCAGACAGTCCTAAGGCTGGTTCCGGGCCCACAAAACTGTTTCCGGATCCCATCCTGGCTAGATGATCTGCCATTTCATTACCCTTTACCCCAGCATGCCCAGGTACCCACATCAGTGATACCTTGTGTTTAGCTGAGATGTCGTCAAGAGCCCTCCTGCACTCCAGGACCAGTCCCGACGTTATTTTCCAAGCACTCAGTGCTTTGATGGCTGCCTGACTGTCAGAGCAGATAGTAATCCGCCTCCTAGACCCGTCAATTTCCCGAATACGATTTACGCAGGCAAGTATCGCATAGACCTCAGCCTGGAATACTGTGGTGTGCCCCCCAAGAGGGAATGAAAGTCTTGTACGGGGCCCGTAGACTCCCGAGCCCGAGCCCTCTCTAGCGAGTGAACCGTCTGTGTACCAGACCTGTCCTCCTCCTTCGATGAGCTGTCTTTCCCTAGACTTCCATTCTTCCCTTGACGGAAACACCACCGTAAATTTGCGATTGAAGCGATGCGTAGGAGAAACTGTATCGCTCCTCGCCAACAAAATAGGACAATCCTCATGCAACTCTGCTAGAATCGTCGAATGTCCTTTGCCTGGATTCATAAAAGTCCAGCTACCCTGACTCCAGAGACGGAACCCAGTTTTTCTAGCTTCCCCTTGGATTACCAGATCCAAAGGAGGAAGATTCAATAGTGTTTCAATGGCACTCAAGGGTGTTGTGCGCACTGCACTGGTTATACTAAGACATGCCAAACGTTGCACCTTATTAAGTTTGGCTCTTGTTGCCTCCGTCTTTATACAGGTCCACCACACTATGGAGCCATATATTAGTGACGGTCTGACTATTGTAGTGTAGAGCCAGTGCACCACTTTTGGGCTCAGGCCCCAGCTACTACCGACAACTCTTCTGCAGGCCCATAATGAGTTTCGAGCCTTGCTTACCTTATGATCCACGTGCAGCCTCCAAGTCAGCTTGTGATCCAGTATTACTCCTAGATACTTTACTGACTGAGACAATTCAAGTGTCGTTCTGAAAAAGGTAGGCCTCACGAGGCCTTCCATCTTCCTTTTCCTAGTGAACATAACGAGCTCCGTCTTTTCAGCGTTCACTGACAGATCCACCTCATTACACCACGTTTCCACAACACGCAGCGCGCCTTGCATTACCTCGGAGACTGTATTAATGAATCTACCCCTGACCACTATGCTCAAATCATCGGCATAGGCCTGTACGTAGACCCCTGTGTTGCTTAGTCTCACGAGTAGGTCATTCACCACTAAGCACCATAATAGAGGTGAAAGAACACCGCCTTGTGGGCAGCCTCGCGCCACTGCAACGCTATAGTTTATGTCATTAAGCGTTGCAGAAGCCACTCGGCCCTCTAGAGTAGTAAGAATCCACTCCACTAGGATTGGAGCAATTCCATGTCTCTCTAGGGCGCGTCTTATCGAATTGGTAGTGGTACAGTTGAACGCACCCTCGATATCAAGAAATGCTACCATAGCCACTTCCCGTTGATTCAACGTTTTCTCCAGCCTGCTGACCAAATGATGAAGTGCCAGCTCAGCTGATTTTCCCGCCTGATATGCGAACTGATAGGCATGGATTTCAACCCTTTGTAAGGGCCCATCCCTGATATATCTATCAACCAACCTCTCCAGTGTTTTTAGTAAAAACGACGAAAGGGTAATCGGTCTAAAGTCCTTCGGACGAGTATAGCTACCTCTGCCCGGCTTAGGAATAAAAACGACCCTTGAATGCAACCAGCTCTTCGGTGTGAAGCCAGTAGCCACGCAGGCGCGAAATATCCTAACTAGGTATGGTAGTACCAGATCCTGTCCATGTTGTAGCATGGCTGGAATGACTCCATCCTTGCCTGGACTTTTGTATGGAGCAAAAGTATTTATCGCCCATCTTGTGCGGTCATAAGTGACGACTTCTCCTGCCATCTGCCATTCCTCTTTATGAGGACGGCGGAGTGGCCTATGTGCACCTGTCTGCTGAGCGGCAACCGATCCCGGAAAGTGCACACTCATCAGCAGTTCAAGCGTTTCCTCCTCGTTATTGGTTCTATGACCGTTCGAGTCCGTCAAGGTCCCCAACTTGGACTTGGTGTCCTTGCTAAGGATCCTATGCATCCTTGCCGTCGCAGGAATATCATTGATGGACCTGCAGAAGTTCCTCCAAGATTCCCTGGAGGCCCTCCTGACTTCCCTCTTATATTCCTGTAGCTTTATCCTATACTCCTCCCAATCAGGAGTACCTTTCCTGTACCTAACTCTCGTGAGTAGTTTGTGCAGGGACTTTTTCCTGGTTTCTAATTTCTTAGTCCAGAAGGTGGCATTGCCCGCCACGCCCACTTTGCGTAGGGGACAGTTATCCTCAAAGGAGTCTCGGAGGTCCCTACACAGGGAATCAACTGCCGCCTCCAAGCCCTCCCCTTTACTGAGATCCTGCTCTATAGGACGGAGCCTGCTGCCTAGGTCCTCTTTAAAAGAAGCCCAATTTGCTTGCCTAGGATTTCTAGCAAGGATTCCCTCTTTTTCCCCGTCAATCCTAAACGTTATATGTCTATGGTCGGACAGTGACGGTTCCAAGGATACTGTCCAGTCCTTGACCTCATTACAAATACCGACCGTGCTCAGTGTTATGTCTAGGACCTCATCCCTCACATTGTTTGAGAAGGTAGGAGTGTCGCCAACATTCAGAACCTCTAGGTTCGACGTCCCTAGAAATTCCATCAGCTCTTCACCACGTCTATTAGTGTTAGAGCTACCCCATAGGGTGTGATGGGCATTGCTATCACACCCCACGATAAGCTCGAGATTATTATCCCGACAATGAGACACAAGGTCCTCCATCTCTTTTGAGGGAGGAGGATCTCCTGAATCATACGGTAAGTACGCTGAGCATACCACTAAACTTCTTTCGATGCCTTGTTCTCTAAGGCGAATCACCACCGCAACCATGTCCCTAGTTGTAAAGTCCATTAGTTGCCATGCATTCATATTATTACATAATATGCACACTCTAGGCTTTGTCTCCGGAGCGCTACTAAAAATGGTATACCCTGGAATGTTAAGCCCGCTAATAATGCCATTCCTTATCCAGGGTTCCTGAATAAGAGCTATGTCATGGCGACCCCTAGTGATCGTCTGAGTAAGAACCCTAGAAGCCGCTATGCAATGCTGCAAATTAATTTGAATGAAAGAAATGTAACTCACCATTTTTTTTTTTTGGCAGTCCACCCTCGTGTGTTTGTAGCGAACCAACGTCTAGTTCCCCACGGTGGGGCCCCGTTCGTTGCCGCTACCCTCGCTGTGACTGTGGCGTTGATCCGTCTGCCACAGCATCCTGGCTCCCTCCAGTGCTGAGTCGGAGTCACTATCGAGTAGCTGCCCCTCACTCACTGGTGTGCTGCTCTGTGGCCCACTAGTTCCTGGTGTGGGCACATCCCTATCCAACTCCGGAGACTCCTGAGGAGTCTGTTCCTGCCGCTCGGTCCCCCTTGGAGGAGCCCGAGCAGCAACAACAGCCTCCCCAGGTGCCAGCTGCCCTTGGTCCCTAGGCTCCTGGCTCTCGCCTGGGCCCTGATCACCGCCGGCAGCAGCAGTCCCGCGTTGCTCTTTGTTCTTGCCCAGCAGAGTAAACACTGCTGAGCTCGCTCCGCAGTAGAGCCGCAGCCCCCTGCCTTCGATTACGCCCCAGCTAATGGAGTCAACGCTGAGGACCAGACGTACGCCTTTCGGCTCCATCTTAACCTCCATCACCCTCCACGAGCTGGGGTGTATCCCAGGATTTTGCCTGTCTAACCTCCTCAGGAGGATGTCCTCTTTCACGTGAGGGCCCGGGAACCAAGCCATCACCCTCCTGAAGACGGGCAGGTCCTCAAACCGCATCACCCTGAGTCGTGCTCCTTCCCAGGGCCTCAGGTTGCCAACCTGAGCCTGCAGCCACGTCTGCGAGAACTCGTTCTCGCAAACAAAGATGGCCGCCCCCCTCGAGAAGTAGCAGTCAGCGAACCTTGGAAGGGCCCCTTCAAGTGGGAGCCCGTCCATCAGTCCGCTCACTGACTCCTGGATGCTGAAGACTTGCGTCTCCACCAACTGAGCACTAGGGTAGTCCTCGGGAACGAATACCACCCTGTGCCCGGTTTGCGCCACTCTAGCGTAGCTAACGTGAGCGGAAGTGCGAGCTCTCTTCCGCGATGAGGCACCCTCCGGTGTCACACCCGCCGACCTCGGACGTTTCCCAGCAATGCTAGGCCCCGCCGAAGCCGCAGCTGCAACACCCGAAGGCGCCCTAGCCCGCACAGAAGCCGCAGCGCCCCCCGAAGCAGATGCCCCCGAAGAGGCATCTCGACTTCCGGAGCCCTGCCCCTCCTGCGCCAGCCTTAGCCTCCGGGCCCGCTTCTTCTGCGCTCCCGTCCTACCCTTTTTCTTCAGATTCAAGGTACCCACCCTCTTGGCGAGTTCCCTTGAAATATCTCTCACTTGCTCTTCGCCAGTGAGGGTTCTATCGGGGTCCCCTGGTGAGAGGCCACCCGGTTGCTGTTCGGGGTCCCCTGATGGGGGGCCCCCGGATTTGGGTTTATTATTGTTGGGTTTTTTACTCATAATAAATCCCACGAGTAAGGGGGAACTATATGGTCCACACTCGCGGCGCCCCCTGCACGAGTGTAAGGCTTGTTACTCTGGGAGGTCGCCTGGTATCCCAGAGGCTCCGTTAGCGACGGTGCACCCCCACCGCCACGCACCCTTTAGCACGGATCGCATGACACATTGGGTTGGGTTCTTCAGTTATCCTAGAGGACGTTCGGTGCGATCTCCTAGGCAAGGGTGCACTCACTTTTATCGTGAGTACACCCTCCCCCAGGAGCTGGCACCGATACTGGCAATGCTGTTGCCCATTGCCAGGGAGCCTTTCGGGGCTCCAGCCTAGATCCGCCAGGATTAGCTTCGTCAAATTTGACGAAGACAGGGGCCACTACGAGAAAGGTGCATTTCTGCACGGGGTAGGTGACACATTTGTCTCCTATCCACTCCTGGACGGTCTTGGGGGGCCTTGCGACCCCCCCTGAGAGTGAAGAGGCTCGAGTACCTGTAAAACTCTGGTGATCTCGAGCCTCCGCACTTCCTTGACCCCCATAGCCACCTTTAGTGAGAAATTTGCCTCAAAGGAAAATCATCACGAAACAGGATCCCGAAAGTACGAAATTATCCATCGAATTCCAGTCGTCTACAACTCCTCCAGGGCTCTATCATAAAGACATTCGCAAACGAGTACATCGAATGCCATGCAGAGACGGTTCCTACAACTCTCGACATCGCAAATGGACGAAAATTTGAATAATTCAAACGGGGACGATTGGGACAGAAATACTCCAGAATCGAGCATTCAACATGACGTTACAACTAATAGACTAAGACCCGATTTTACCAACCTGCGCATTTTAACAAATCCTTTGACGATTCAAGAGCATGCATCTTCAAAGTTCTCTGAAAATTATTGATTCCTCCTGAAGTTTACCTCAAAAAGGTGAAAAACGGCATGCCTTATACACATGCAATCGACCATTTTGAACCATCTAGTATCTTTTGCAGTCTGATTTTCCATCCTAAATGGGTAAAAAATTGCATTTTCTTGTTTGACAAGAAGTTTAGCAACTTCTAATCTCAACCAATCAGATTCCACAAAAGCAGTACATTTGATCACTGGATTGTATTGGAAATTCAAATTACTGCATTATTTGGACAAAATAATAATTTACTATCGATAATAATTGTAAACACCTGCAATATACTTTTGCATTATAGTAGAAAGGTATAAAAATAACATTTTGTTGCATTCACCGGTTGCATTTCACAAAGCTAAACACACGATTTAACTGTTGGTCAATCTGTTTCCCAAATGTGCATTACTAGTTGCCTATACTGAACGGCAAAGCTCGCGGGCAGGCATATAATCTTATTTTTGTAAACAAGGAAGCTGTCGTATAACTTGGATAGTCAGAAAGTGAATTAGGTGCTTTATATATTTTTCACAGAAAGGGGAGAACCAGCAAGAGAAATTTTTGTTCATATGCATGCCTTACAATGTGTTTCTCATAGTATCTGTGCTACGGTGCTTTTTAACCAGTGCCTCTCCGCTGCACACTTACATGCTCTGTATTTCTATAACAAGGTCTATAACAAACATGCATCCAGTAGATGGGAGCATTCTTCATACAAGTATGGATTTGTCTATAATCCATCTGACTGACTGAGGTGGGATTATTAATTACGAAATAAGGTTGCTAAATCTGCTAGTTTGCTTATAGGTTGGAAAATCGAAAAACACCGATTTGGTTGTAAATTTTAAATTAAATAAAAATTACCAGAGATTGATATCCACAACCTTATTTAGAAAGACTATCAAATTCCACATTCAATCCTATACAAAAATTGGGCATTCCCATTTGAAAAAATCATCATCTCTGATCACAAGTTTCCTTAATTAATCGACCGATTTCTCCAAGCATAAACGTAACTTAAATTTGGCAGTCTAACACCCGTACGCACCGTTTGACGATTCTAATCCTAGTTCCCTAATCGCGCTTTGCAAATCTTCGGCATCTAGCCATGCACCGTCAAGAGATTAACTAATCCAGATTGGAGATACGACAAGGTTGTGTTCGCAAGATTGTTTTGACAGCGACAGTGTCAAAATGTCAGTGTGCGGTGCATAGTAAACAAGTAATCTAATCCAGGTTTACGTAACTAATCGCGCAATTGACTTACGGTGCATACGGGTGTAAGCATTTTATGCTTAGTAACACGGCGAAGTCAGTGCCTTTCAGATTTTATAATCTCTGCGATTCAATTTTTTCCTGATATCTACTTACACCGAAAATGGTGATTTACACCTAAACAATCGCTGTAAGTCCCATGTGTGATAAATAATGTCACACCAGAATTCACCAAGGAATATAAATAAGCAATAATATATGGGTTGTTCCATTTAAAAAAATACAACTTTGATACGTTGTTTTGGGGATACCCTATATAACATGAAAATATCTTTAGAATGTAGCACTAATGGGTTCCTATCCATAAGAAATTATTGTTTTCTTTTTTATCAAATACCTTAGCCATTATGCACCGTGTCGGATAACGTGAATAACCCTGTTTAATATACTTCATTCAAAACATTTTGGTGTCCGTAGCTTCAATAAGCCCATTTTAGCCTGAAGAATCAGTCTTGACCAGACCTGCCCTTACATTTTCCAATTAAAATTCCGATTCCAAATACAGATGGATAGATAGATTAGATATAATATACAATATAATTTCCAAGATACCGGGTGTCCAAGTTTTACTTTTATCTTCGCTTTTTCGACATTATTCTGCAATAAAATGGCAGTGACCTAAAATTACATATCGAGAGATTTTTTAGGCGAGAAATCTAAATTCAACAGCGGTTCTGCTATCATGAATAGAGGGCGCCTCCTACGGCACATTGAATGGGCTTGTTCACAAAATTTTTAAAATCAATTTTGACCTGCCTAAAATAAAGCCTAAATAGAAAAAACATGATTCTGAAAATTTCATACTTGTAGGATGCTCCGTTCGCCTAATATAATCATTTGAATTCGCGAAATCCAAGCGCGCGAACACCTAACTGTGACGTAAGCAGATATGTTCGCATGTGATTTCAGATCATCACTCAGTATGTATGTTTTATGATCATCACGACTCGTCGCGTAGTTACGTTCGATGTATGTATTTGTGTTATTGTGACATCTATTGTCAGTGATTGTGACTGGTGGTAGTTTTTGCGTTCTAAAATGTGCAGAGCCGCGGTCAACGTTATCTGATGACGCCACGACAGCGTATCGAAAATGCGCCCGGCATTCATGTTTATAATTTTTTTTGAGCGACTCAGAAACTTCACAGATATCTAATTTTTGGCACGGTGACTAAAAAATATGTATTCTTTCAGATGCACAAATAAAAAAAGTAAGATGAACGAGCCCTTTTCCGATTTGGTGCATCAATGTGAGTGTCAAAGAAATCGTTGTCGCGATATGTTTTACATGAAAAAGGTATACCTTGTCCCTAGAGCGAACCGTTTTCCACATACCTTTCATTACAATTTCCAATGCGACTGAATTATCGGTATTTCCGCACCAATAAATATTAGGCTCATACTTTTACACACCATTGATGAAGTATTCATAAACTTCATCACCACCTATTTTAAAATCAGATATGTTTGAACCATATTCTTTGATCTAATATTAATTCATTTAAGAACACCGATAGTTCCTTCGATCACATTTTACAACTAATTGGGGTGTCTTGCAAATTTCAATAGAGGTTATGTCGATAACGGTTACCTCTAGGAACTTAAACAAAGTATACCTCTTTTACGTAAAATATATTGAAGAAAGGATTTCTTTATTATTCACATTGATTCAATAAACTAAAAAAAGTTCTGTTGACTTAAAGGAGTTCGATATGCCGTAGGTGGAGCCCTCTATTCATGATAGCGACACCGTGCATGAATTTGAATTTCTCGCCTTAAGGGGCCTGGATACACACATTTATACATACGTGTTTGCCATATAAAACACGGACTCACAATTTCTCGCATAACACACTCTACTTTCGTACTACATATATAATATTTCAGAAGGCGATAGTTAAGACCTTAATGAATGACAACTATTTTCGATTTACTCAAAAAAGTTTTTTAATGTGCAAAAAAACTCGCAATGTAGAATCATACATTCTTTAAATGCCTGTAATTTAACAACCAAACACGATATCAAAAAAGGCTAAATAGTTGCACAAGCGCAAGCTTTCTTCTTCAATTTGCTCTTTGAGTCATTACTGTAAGTTTAAAGGTAACTTCAGTAGCTTAGAAATGCGAATTATAGTTACCTTTGGACCTGTTGACCTTACCTCTGGAGTTATCTGCCCTCATCTTAGACACACATACTGGAGAAATGGAACAGGTTTTTTTTTTTTTTTTATGGTCGGCCTCCCGCAAAGGCTGAAAGCCTATGGCGCTGTAGGAGCGCTGCGAGAGGATAAGTATCGGTTCACGTTAGATTTGAAACGCTGCAGGTTGTAGCTGTCGGGAAACAAATTCCCTGGCAGCTGATTCCACAGCGTCGAAGTTCTCCAAAAGAAGGAATGCTGGAGGAGACTGGTGCGGGGAGTAAGGACCTCGACCTGGTAAGGATGAGCTCGCAGAGCTTCTCTAGTGGTCCTGGTTCGGACGGCCTGTGGTGTTATTATCTGAGAGAGCTCACTCGAACATCTTCCGTGATAGAATCTGTAAAACAGGGATAGATCAGCCACCCTCCTTCGATGTTCCAGGCTGTGGAGGTCCTTTGTGAGGTTAGGCGTGTCGATTAGTCTAATCGCTCTTTTCTGGATAGTGTTCAGAAGCTTTAGAGAGTGCTTCGTAGCGCATCCCCACACATGGGAGCAATACTCCAGCGATGGTCGGATCTGTGCCTTGTAGAGCAGCAGCAGTTGCTCTGGTGTATACAGCTTCCTACAGCGGAACAAAACTCCAAGCTTCTGGGATGCCGTTTTAGCAATACTGACGACGTGGTCGTGCCAGGACATGTTATTGTTGATGTTGATTCCCAAAAGCTTGACGGAAGGTGATTCGACTATGGGGTGACCCTCCATTTCCACGGTTGGTAAGCCATCGTGAGACTTCTTTGTAAGTGTCGTTGCCTGAGTTTTTTGTACGTTGAACTGTACTTTATTTGCTAATCCCCACTCGACAATTGTTCTGATATCTGCGTTGATCTGTGAGGCATGCTGCTGTCGCCGACGTACCGTCTCCTGGGATGATAGTGGCTTGCCTGGTTCCATACACGACACTAATGTACTGTCATCTGCGAAGCTGTAGATTGGATTGGATGTTATTTCCAGCAGCTCGTTGATGTACAGCAGAAATAGTGTAGGGGATAGGACAGATCCCTGAGGAACACCGGCGTTTATTGAAAATACGTCTGATGAACAGCCCTCGACTACAACGAACAGAGATCGGCCTTTCAAAAAGCTATTCAGCCACTGGCGCAGACCAGGTGGTAGTCCATAAGCAGCAAGCTTGACCAGAAGTCCGTCATGCCATACTCTGTCGAAAGCTTTGGATATATCAAGTGCAACAACACGGGATTCGCCATGGTTGTCTATTGCTCTGTTCCACAAGTGAGTGACGTAGGCAAGGAGGTCACCTGTAGACCTGTGCTTACGGAAGCCATACTGGCGATCATTTATGATGTTATTGTTGTCCAGGTATTTCAGGAGCTGTGTGTTAATGACAGTCTCCATAACCTTAGACATGATGCTGAGAAGAGCCACAGGTCTATAATTGGTGGGATCAGTTTTTTTGCCTTTCTTAGGGATGGGTTGTACGCAGCCAATCTTCCACGAAGCGGGAAACACGCCTCGTTGATACGAAAGTTTGAAGAGCTTGCAAAGAATAGGTGCAAGCTCAGTGGCACAGCGTTTAAGGACAATGGCTGGAATTTGGTCAGGACCAGTAGCTTTATTGGTGTTCAGTTTTTGGAGGATGTTTTTTACATCTCGATGTTGAAATTTGACCTCTGCCATTCTCGAGTTCACGCTTATGGTGGTGGTCGGAATACTTCCTCGAAAGTCTACAGTAGAGTTAGCTGCGAAGAGCTTCCCCAAGGTGTCTGCTTTTTCTTTAGGAGCAGAAGCGATGGATTTGTCCTCTCTGGTCAAGGGTGGTATTGACAAATAGGAAAAGTTCTGACTAACAGCCTTAGCTACAGACCAGAATGTTCTGGACGAACTGGGACATGAGAGGAGCTTGTTCTTAATTTTTTGGTTGTGTTCCTCCTTGCTGCTGTCAATCACGCGTTTACAGTGATTTCTGGCGTCGATAAAACTGCGGTGGCTCTCAGCATTTGGATTTTTCCTCCATTCTCTGTAATGTTGGTTTTTAGAGGTAACTGCATCTCTACAACGCTTATTGAACCATGGCTTATTTTTGGAGGGATGCTTGACGACATGAGGAATATAGGCTTCCATGCCGGACATTAATACCTCTGTTATTTCTTGGGCGCAAGCTGATGGGTCTCGTGACTTGAAGCAGACGTCGTTCCAGGGAAAGGACTGGTAGTATTCCCTTAGGTCGTCCCACTTGGCTGACCCGTAATGCCAGACCCGACGAGGCTTTGCATGGTAGAGATCTGGAGGATGCATTCTGCATAGCGTCGAGACGGTGTTGTGGTCAGACGGTCCCAGTGGGGCGGTTACCTTCACTGTGTAGACCGTTGGAGTAGTTGTGAGATATAGGTCCAACAGACTAGCAAAATCTCCGTGGCGGCTGGGAATCCTTGTTGGTTCTTTGACTATCTGCTCCAAGCCGCAGCTGATAGCGAAGGCTTCAGCTTCACGTCCCTCGTCGTCCGTTTTGTTTGAGTGCCCCAGCCAGCACGAGTTGTGAACGTTGAAGTCACCCAGAAAGACTATCTCTGAATGAGGGTGATCTGATTGCAGCGCGTCCACAGTGGCTGAAAGCTTCTCGAAGAGCTCTTTGTAGTTGTTACTGCTTGGTGGCCTATAAATGCAGCATATAAATTTGGAATTATTTTGGAAGGATATTTTGAGCCATATGATGTCAAATCCTTCCAGTTCGAGCTCTTCTTCTCGATGACAAGAAAGCCCAGATTTAACGTACACACATACGCCAAACCTACGTCTAAATCGGGTGTATAAGTCATATCCGGGATATCTAAAGCAGTTATCCATTGTTGAAGAGCCGACTTGAGTTTCCGTAAGAGCCAGAATGTGTGGCCTCTCTGCCTGAAGGTGTTGATGGACAGAGTTTATGTTGGAGGCAAGACCTCGTATATTTGTAAAGTCGGCTCTGAATAAGTTTCTCTGGCCTTCGGGCCTGTCGTCAGTGCGAAGGTGCTGCGAAGGACGGCTTCTGTTGTTAGCCTGACGAGGAGTGGCAGCATAATTCCTTAAACAATCTTCGCTTAATGTTCCCCCCGGACCACCTGGCACCCGGAGATCCGAACGGCCAGGTATTTTACCTCCAGAATCTTTTGATCCTGGAAGAGCCATTGAGCATTTTTTTAATTTTAATTAATCCAATTTGTCACTTATGAGAAACCGAGAACATCAGCCCAGCGACGGAACATGAACCGTGAGGCCATTTGGCGCCGCCTATTTCCGGGAACCTATTTCTAGTTTCCCGGAAATATTCCGATGTGGGGGTGATTGCAGCGCGGGCGAAGCTAAGTGACTGCACTTCTCCCCCCTGTGGCTGATTGCAGAGATAATAGTACATGATACACCGTCGTCGGTGCAAGGTGTACCATCACCTCTGGGCGATGGGGTCGCCACATCCCTACGCCCACGGCCACGCCTCCTCGCTAACACGGGAATACGTCTTTTCTTGGATTTTCAATTTCGCGCGCTATACCCTAGACCCTTAAAAACCCCCAATACATAATTTTAGATCGTCTTGCCATCTATTTGTGGAATAATTGAAAAAAAAAATGATAATAAAAGTAAAACTTTGACGTCCTGTATGTTGAAAATTACAGGTCTACCACCTGTCAGGCGTTGTCGGTTGAATATCCGGACACCCTGTAGAAGATATCAGTATGAATAAAATTAACCTTAGTAAAGCTATCTAACGACTCGTACATGCATGCCGAATGAAATTAAAGCTAAAGTTATTTTATAGTCATCTACGCACCTGCTGCTGAGCTAAGAGTTAAATATCTAAATCTAACGAGGCTGACGAATAAACAAACGGTGCAATATTTGAAATGAGTATAAAATTATACCCAGAATATACTATGGATTACTATACGCAGACAGTTGTCATGCGGCGTATGAAATATTGAGTAAGTTTGTGGCAGGGAAGCGCGAAGAATACAAATGCCGACTGCCGTCCTTTGGCGAATGAAGTTTTGATGATGTGGCGTGTACTGGGTGATGCATAATTAACGAGAGGTGAGCCGTTTATGCGGAATAAAAGGAAGCCTTGGCTGTCGACAGCGCTCGCCTGAAGAAATATTTAAATTCACCGCCCGTCCTGCTGAAAGTTGTATGAAAACGACTGCACCGTGTTCGCGCGGAGACCCGCTGATGCGTGCTCATTTATAACCAGCTTCCGGATGACTGGCGAGGGCGTCAATCTAGGCCGCACAGTAAGGCTACGGTCAGAGTGCATCCCTATTCTACCGATTTTTTACTATACACTATATGCTGCCTGTGAACTGTGTGTGCTTCGTGGATGATACCACATTAATCCAATCCAATTCTAACATTAGGGCCCTTAGTGATGATGTAGCGGATACCGCAAATAAGATAATAAGATAAAGTTGTGGTTTGCTTCCAACTGTCTGAAACTAAACAGGGATAAATCTCAAAGAATAACTCTTTCCTCCAATACCAGAACCAACCCCAATGTAAGTGTCTCTTTGTTAGGCATTATAGTTGACGCTTCACTTAAACTGGATGCTCAAGCAGACGCCCTATGTAAAAAATTAAACACTCAGATTTTTGTATTAAGGCAACCGAGGTCTGTCACTACTAGAGAAGGTTTATTGAATGCCTATTTAGCAGTTTCACATTCACCGACTCTACTTATTTACTTACTACGTACTAAAACCAAATCATAGCCATTTATACCCAGCACGATTTAGCTATGTTATATACCTGAGGGAGTTAAGACTGTATTAGACTACCATATTTTTGAAATCAGATTTGATTTCATTTCTTGAACTGCTCAGATAGGCTAGTGTAATACACGAAATTGTTTCAAATTGACAGATTGAACCAAAATTGAGATGGAATTTAGAACATGTTCTATTTCCAAATCATTTTTAGGCTGGGGGCATGCGCATTTGAAACATAAATGTCATTGCGCTGGGAACAAGGTAAACAAAAATAAGGACAGTATGAGGACAGTAACCCTACTTTTTAAATTCGGTCGACTTCTCCAGAATGCTTTCTGGTACTAATATAAATTGAGAAATCCACATTCGGATGAAAGTACACCAATAAAAACAAGTAACATGTTAATCCTACAGCCCCAGCTAGTAAATCTTCACCGGACCGGAATGCCTCGCGAACATTGAGATTTGAAGGATTTTGAACTGGTTATGGAGTATGAGAGCCCCCAGCCCCAAGATAGGTGCTTTTATTACCTTTGTGGCGAGTTTACATTTTTGCGAGTTGTGTGGAAGCAATTGGCAATTTGAAGGTAAGATGTTAGTATGTTTGCAATTATGTTTCATATCAATTTCATATACAATAATAGCCCTGATTATATTAAAAGTAAGGTGTAGTCCAAATTTTACTATAAAAAATTTATTTTTACTCAGCAGATTCGGTAGATTTACTTTGTAATATTGTATTAAGTCCTACATTACATTTTGGATGTATTAACTATTAGTTATGTACAATGTATTGTGTATCTAATATTTTGCCTCAGTGTATGGCAACATTGTCACTTTTTATTATGGTGTTTTTATATGTTTTGTTATTTTTTCATATGGCAAAGGTCCTCGGTTAAGTAGCCACACTTGACTGCACTGAGGATAACAGAAACACATTAAGAGTAACATATTTCCTTTGATTTAAGGATGTGCTGGTCTACTGAACAGATATCTCTGCTGATAGAGGTACACGAACAACATCCCTGCTTGTACGAGGTCAAGTATGTGTACTACCACAGTAAAATCAAATGGAGTACTGATGCTATCACTGCCATTGTAGAGGCTCTGAAACCACTAAGATCTACTGTAACTGAACAGGAGGTACAGAAGAAGTTTATGGGCTTAAGGTCAACATATGCACAAGAACAGAGGTAAGTTTTAGTCACTTCGCACTAGAATGGGAGACTACGAGGTAAGAGTCTCAGTTTATCATAAATGAAGTGGTGCAGTATTGATATAACAGTGCCAAATTTCTACTTATATAATTGCACTTTGAGCCAAAGGAGTAACCTAACATGTACTTGAATATATTGTTAAATATTGGTGCCTTAACTTCCCTATAACTCGATGCTACCTGTAAAAATTGTATGTGCATATATTAGGAAGGCTAAATTTTCAATGCAGTATTTTGTTTTCAGGCAAGTCAACAAGGAATATGAGGTTAGTCATGCTGGGATTCTATCACCCACAAGCGATCTATCAGATAGGCCTCATACTGACTTGCTCCGCTCACAGATACCAAGTACAGGTGGTGCTCAAAAAAGAGGGGGAACAGACTGCGTTAGTAACTCACCCAAGTGTATAAAAAACAACAAATACCAGCAGATGCGGAAATAAAGGTGCTGAAGAATGCTGCTGATCAAACATTGAAAACTTCTCCTCGGTCTACAGTACACAAAGGGACAACCATTCTGCAACTGCGGACGACCATATGGCGCAGTTTATTGCATCTCAATTGAAATAAATAAAAAATTAAAATACCAAACAGAATGTATATTTTGAATTTCATATAATATTACAAGATACAAGAAAGAAAGAAACAGTATATTTGCATTTTTAATTCAAATCCTTTAGCCTTATTTTGCCAAGATTTACTAAAGCTCCAAATGTATTCTCAACTGCTGTTCTAGTTCTAGACAACAAATATTTGATTACAATTGGTTCACACAGTTCTGGAACTATCAGACTTATTGTACTCTCATGGCTTCGAGCCGCTGGATGGTTTCACTGGCTAAACATCGAAGAATTGTTGCTAGTCTGAAAATGGAAATGTTTATTACTTTTTATTCATAAGGTTTACTGCTAATATTACCTATTTTCTCCTGTTATGCATTCTCATAGATGGTTATCTATCTTGTCAAATTATGCTAAGTAGCTTACTGAAGATTTTATTATTCATTCGTAAAAAGTCCTTCTAATGATCTAGATCTTCTAGTAATAACTCTTCTCTCAACATATGTAGCATACCTCTGCCTTCATCTCTTCTTCTCAGCCGCTTCTTTTGTCAATTTTTTCCTTTAGTAGTTAGCCCCTTAATTCGCCTGTCTACGAGTTTTTTGCAACGTATATGTTCTAGCATTCTCTTTTTCCATTGCCGAGAGAGTCAAGTCAAGCAATGAATGAGAATTTCAATAAACAGTAGTCGATAAACTACAAAAAATGCCCAAAAAAGCTAGAATATGATTTTATTTTGATCATTGACATTTTGACACTGACGTTCAAACAATCACAAAACATGTAATTGCAAAATACGTCATGTCAGATCTGACAACTTTGACTGTAGAGAACATCTGTGTTCGGACAGTTGACAGATAAGATGTATTCAACGAATGTAATGCGCAGAATCGCAAATCAATTCTTGAACCAAAATTGGTGTAGTGTCAAACAGACAAAATGCTGGGCCACAATTTTTGAGACCATTTTTCATTTCAAATTTGGTTCAAGAAATGAAATGAAATCTGATTTCAAAAATATGGTAGTCTAATACAGTCTTTACATCTTACTATATGAAACGTTCATTATCAGGTATGTGGTGATTTTTCAGTGATTATATTAGTAACTTAAGAATATGTGTAGTCTTTATAACGTCGCTCGCATTAGAATGTTCGATGGATCGTATATTAAACAATTTTTTTCGAAAATAACGACAATTTTAGTTATGTCTCAAAGCAGATCAAGTTTTCAGATTCAGTTTTCCTAGATAAATGATTCATATTTAACACAAATTCATGCCATGTACTTGCTCTTTTTTTGCCGTTTTCTTGTAAAAAACATTTTTTCGAGGTTGGAAAAGAAACTATTTTTGAACTAATTTTTACAAAGTGGAAGTATGTATGTCATTTGTTTCAGGAATGAGTTCAAATACTTTATTAATGAAAACAAGATACCTATATGGTATCATAAGTAGATTACAAAGAAGTGGCATTGAAGACAAGTGTGCTTTTTTGACTAACCAATTAAGAAAACAATAAAATGTGATCAAGAGGGATTGAAGGATGTTATGGCAAAAATATACCTTTTTTTTGAATCACAATATGAGCGTCGTTGGATGCAGGCACGTAGAATACATACTACATTTCTCGAAAATGATATACAATGGCTTGATGGATTTATTACATGAAACTCTACAGAGGCTCAGGAAGCACGCAGCAAAGATTTTAAAAAATATCGCATAAATTACGCAATGAATC
The DNA here is from genome assembly GCA_951848785.1 of Callosobruchus maculatus. Lineage (NCBI taxonomy): Eukaryota > Metazoa > Arthropoda > Insecta > Coleoptera > Chrysomelidae > Callosobruchus > Callosobruchus maculatus. The sequence goes on from CATOUR010000296.1 coordinate 4,413,239, forward strand.
AAGAAGAAACCAACCAAGATATATTCAACGCATTTTTTCTAAGCTCTGATCCCCTTATCTAAAGCAAATCAAAACTACATAAGAAAAAAGACGCCTTCCGATGGAAGAACGACAATCTAAGATGAAAATGATGATGACGAAGATGAAGATGATAATGAAGATGATGATGATCGCGATGATCTCAGTATAAGTGACAGTTAAGACAAGGACAATGAGTTATTTTTTTATTTCAAAATATTACCAGTAGTAGAATTTTTCAGCCTTCTGACAATTTTTCCAGAAATGTGCTCTTTATTTTCTAATTTACACTTTTTTCTAGTGAAAATGGCAAATATCTACTGTTTTATACCTTTATCGTAAGACGTAAATAAAATACTAGGAAATATCAATAAGGAGTATCCGATTTGTTGCCACATTTGAGCTTCTATTGCCTCACTGTGGGACGGAGGAATATAAGTTTGATGTAGCATATTAGGTATGTAATATATGCATAGTCATACAATGATGTAACGCAAAAATATTTAATAATAAAAGAATAAAATATATTTATTGTCATCTTTCTGGACGGTTGGATAGGTACGTGCACTCGTGCCCTTAAGTACCAGCCGCCACTGACATTAACGGTGTCGTGCGATTTCCGGTCATTCCGAGATGCGGTCAGTGGGAGATGCGATCACCTTTTTTTCGTACCAGTACTACGTTCCAAAATCCCATCTATCGAGTGAGCAGATGAATTTTCGAGGATAGTCACGTGATTCCAGATGTTAGGGAAGTTGGAATATTTATGAAACGGCAAAGATCTTTTTTTGACATATCACGTAACCTCAGAGTTAGAGTGAGTGAATATACAGGGTGGTCCATTTAGCGCGCGGTGCTCTCTAGCGGCCATACTGTTTAAATTAGACGAAAATGTTTCAAATAAAAAAAGTTTCTTTCCAAATGCGCTATATTTAGAAAATAATTTCAAAGATGGCGGACTTCCGGATATACCGGAAGTAGGTATCAACTTCCTTATTTTAAATGGAATACCCTGTATATTATTACGTTTTTGAATTCAGCATCGATTTTTAGGTCCAGTTTGTTAACCATTGTTTATGTCTACGAAGACCATTTTCGGAGTTATTCAGCAATTTTTACAAAATTTGACGTTTGTAGTACTTTACAAGAAACGTTAATATCTCGGAAAATAAACGCGACAGAAAGATGCGGTTTTCGGTTTTGAAACAAGCAAGGAATGTACTTGGGTTTCAGTGAGACCGTTTTTTCAAAAGAACATTAAATCAATAGACTAGCAATTTTCAAATTTGAAAAGTTAAAAAAAGTTAAAAATGTTAAAAACGTTTTTTCTTCAAATGGGATGGTATCATAAGTTTCACATCGTTGGATGTGAAATTAAATTCTCTTTCACTTTTATCTGGATACATATGGTTCTATCTTTGATGGTTTCTAAGATATTTACGGTTTTGTAATTATTGCGTAGGAATTGGAAAAATCGTAGGTGGCGTGGCTCGCAGACGAAACAATTGACAGGAAACCTTTCATCCAAAGTGTTTCGACCTCTAATACTAAAATGTGCTTTCGCTCCATCTAACTGTAACCACATTATTCTTAAAGACTCCAGTGGTGAGTTTGTCAACAGGTTTTCCAAATTTTCATTTAGAAGATTTTGGAAAACATTAGTTTATTATTCAGTTTCCAATAATACCACCCCAAAGGCTTAGACTCCATGCTGCTTGTCAACAAGCTTCCCAAAATTTGGATTTACGTGGGCGTAAAATATGAGAGAAGGAAACATGTAGTACACAAGAAGATAGTGACCTTGACATTCTCGGAATTGTAGTTGAAAATCCGCATAGCAGAGCTACAGCAGAAATTAGTCGCTATTTGGGCATTGGTCAAACATCTGTGAACATGATCTTCACGGAGTACATATAGCATCCTTATCACGTGCAGCTAAATGAAGCAATTGAAAGGCAAGACTTTGAAAACTGAATGAATTTCTGTAACTGGAGTCGTGCTCGAGTCCAATAAGATGCACTCCTTTTCAAAAGTGTGTTGTTTACGAGTGAAGCTACATTTCTTATGAAATTCTTTCATTTTCTTTTTTATGAAATGTAGCTACAGCGTTATCATTAACGGCATCTAAACTGGCATAATTTAAATTTTTATACAGACTTAAATGATTTACGTTAAATTTACGATAAATCCAAATTTTGAGAGGTTTGTTGACAACAAGCATGGAGTCTAAGCATTTGGGGTGGTATTATTGGAAACCGCATAATAAACTAATGTTTTCCAAAATATTCTAAATGAAAATTTGGAAAACCTGTTGAAAAATTCACCACTGGAGTCTTTAAGAATAATGTGGTTACAGTTAGATGCAGCGAAAGCACATTTTAGTATTAGAGGTCGAAACACTTTGGATGAAAGGTTTCCTGTCAATTGTTTCGTCTGCGAGCCACGCCACCTACGATTTTTCCAATTCCTACGCAATAATTACAAAACCGTAAATATCTTAAAAACCATCAAAGATAGAACCATATGTGCCTTGATAAAAGTGAAAGAGAATTTCATTTCGCATCCAACGATGTGAAACTTATGATACCATCCCATTTGAAAAAAAAGAAATTTTAACATTTTTAACTTTTCAAATTTGAAAATTGCTAGTCTATTGATTAATGTTCTTTTGAAACAACGGTCTTACTGAAACACAAGTACGTTCCTTGCTTGTTTCAAAACCGAAAACCGCATCTTTCTATCGCATTTATTTTCCGAGATATTAACGTTTCTGGTAAAGTACTACAAACGTCAAATTTTGTAAAAATTGCTGAATAACTCCGAAAATAGGCTTCGTAGACATAAACAATGGTTAACAAACTGGACCTATTTTCTAAATATAGAGCATTAGGAAAGAAACGTTTTTTATTTGAAACATTTTCGTCTAGGTTAAACAGTGTGGCCGCTAGAGAGCACCGCGCGCTCATTGGACCACCCTGTATAGTTTCAGTCACAGTTGTTGCCATCTGAGCCCTGAGGCTGTTTTGCTTTTGTAAAAATATTTTGTGGTGAAACTGAAAGGAGTGAAAATACATTCAAATGGATTCAAATATTGAAAATATAAGAATGGATGAGCACTGCATCATTATAAGTACATCATGAGAAGTGCATAGAGATGCTAGCAATTCTCTGTAATAAAAAATTCCTTTCCCATGAAGTACTCACCTTCATTTACAACTAAAACTTTGTCAGTATCGGTAATAATTTGATTATTTTCATCCAAAACATATTGAATTCCGTTTTCCATTGTATTTACTTCCAGACCATAGATTAAAATAAAGGGACAGCATACAAATAAAGCAAAAGAGGCTATGTTAAGTTGTTAGCTGTCAAGTGAAAAATATCTCTTGACAGTCTTGACACAAAGGTCGCTAAAAGGTCTGTTTTTACAGAGAATCACAAACCAGTCAGAGCCAATCAGTATTCCCCATTGCAGTTGTCAAACTATTTCTGACTAGTACTGGCCAATCAAATTGACGCTGACTAGTTTGTGATTGCTGTAAAAACAGACCTAAAATCTCAATTTGATTTCCGAGCAAAACGATGACATCCATGGCCTCGGGAATGCAATAACGGAACACAGATTTTTGTTGACAGTTTGATGTTGAGTGAATACTGAAACGCTACAGAGCAAATCAAGGTCTTTGATGGGATTTTGAAACGTAGTACTAGATCGAGTACAAGATCCGATCATAGGATACGGGGTATACTGTTTTAATTACGCTTTAACGAGTTCGAACCTGGGCAGATAGTTCCTGTTGTTATTTGACAAGTGCACAGTTGCATTTGCTTTTGTGAATGCAATTATAATATCGAGTTATAGATACTAGTTATGGAGAATAAAATTCAAGTTATTCCTACAAGGAAAACCTTGTGCAACACATAATGATTACATGTATCGCAAATATCGGAAAAGTGAAGATATGGTTACATGGGTTTATCTCAAAGAAAGAAGTTTTTGTTGTCGTGGCAGAATGAAAACTACACACACAAAAATAATTTCTTAGATGGAGCACAGATGCTTCAATTCAAGTATACCATAACTTCCTATACGCGCAAAGTTATGCTAATCTTAAAGTGAGAATACGATATCATTGAACATATAAGGGTTAGATTGAGAAAATATCTTCATTGCAAAACTGGGAAATTCTTGGTAGTAAGAATACCAAAATCTTAAATCAAGCATATGGTAATCTTGGCCGAAGTATTTCATAATCTTGACTGAAGCATTTCATAATCTTAACTGGGAGCATTTCATAAACTTGATGCAAGTAGCTGAACTTTATTCTAAAATTGCGATATTCTTGGATGAGGAATCTAATAGTATTAATTTGAACATTCAAACTCTCCTATGAGCATGTAGAAATTTTTCTGGAGAAATAGTTCTGCAAAATTTCTTAAATCACATTTAATATACTTAGAACTTATCTAGGAATTCCTGAGTCAGGTCTTCGTATTCCAATTTTTTTAATAGCTCATTCATGGTTGGATAGATCCAGTGATAAGGAAGCTGATGGGAACTGAGACGCGACTCAAATGGCGATGGACCAGCACTACCAGCAGAGTCGATGACTGATGGTTGACGGTGGTATCACGTGGCAATGGCAATTTTTTAACAGTTTGACTAGATACTATTATGTGCTATTATGCAGGATCCAGGATGCAGGTATTACACTACGGTGCTAAAGACGGCGGCGAATGCGACAATCCGAAAACCGATAATGGCGGCGCGGACAGGCAACAGGCTGTTGAGTTGAGAGGGTGGAGAAGTTAGATTTGACGCGTGACACGCTGCGCGCCTGCGCACTCCGACGTTGGTAGACGACAAATAAATGATTTAACTGATACAAATATAGAGTGTGCTTGTAAAACAGCGTTCATTTTCAAACCAAGATTATCATATTGTAAATGAAGGTTCGCATTTGCAAGCTGTCTAGATTTTTGATAGAAGTAAACTGGACGCCGCTGGAAAAAATGATAATCTTGATATAAAATTATGAAATATTTGTTATTAAATTATTATAGCCTTGGTTGCAAAGAAAATTATATTTTCTTTCGGAGCATATTTCTTTAAATTAAGTATATAAATCAAAAATATATTGTTCTTGACACAAATTTTCTATAATTTTCTCATCAAATATTCTTTCTTAGAGTGAGAACCGATATTCTTGTTGTGAGTATGTATTTACAAGAATATCACAATTCTTGACCTGAGAATTTCTTCTTATGTGTGTGAAGACAACTTCCCAACGAAAACTGTAGAGCACAACTGTGTACCGGACGAGGCGAATACGGAGGTGAAAGCAGCTTCCTTTCGAGCTGCAAAAAGAGGAAGGGAAGACGATAGTGCTTCAAATGAAGCTTTTTGAATTTATTTTACGGATCAGTGGTTAGAGAACGACTACATTCCAATAGCAACGTGGGAGTGTTACCACGAGAGACATCCCACCAATAACGCCGTGGAAGGATGGAACTATAAATTAAACAGCTTTTTAGGCAGGTCCAAATCCAAGATTTATAGCATTAGTGAAGCATCTGAAGGCTGAAGCAGAGAAAACAGAAGTGCTAATAATGCGATTCGAAATGTACTTGGAAGGAGTAGAGCGAAAAAGAAAGTATGTTCAACTAGATGACAGAATTGACAGAAATACTACCAAGTATGAGCCAGACGGAAATGTTGAGATTTTTGTTTATTATTTCAGAACAGCTGGATGCCAGTAATATCGAGGTGAGAGACCTGTGGGATCAAAACTGCCAACGTATTGAAAATTTTGAGGAGCGCGAGTGGTTCCGAGGGTATAACCATGACACTGCTGGCACGGAACTCGACAGAAAGCTGTGGGTCAAATGGGCCTATACCACATTTTTGGTTTATTGGCTTAAACGAACCCTGACACCACGTAGATGCCATAAATAATTTTACAAAATTTTTCTATCGTATTTATAACCGAAAAAAATTGCTCTAAATATTGAATTTTTTGAATCCATACACTTCCTGCCCAGGTTGTGACGTCACCTGTAGGGAACCGATAAGAGCTCACTGGTACAAAACAATAGCATCCGCTCCTGGTCATCGGACCACGAAAGGACGCTTCTCATTGGTTCCCTACAGGTAACGTCATCATCGGCTATTTCAAATTACAGTACAATTTTCTTTTTAGTGTTATTCTCATTTGGATCAAGTTTTCTGCTGACTTTTTACAGTAAACGGTCCTATGTATCATCAAAAATAATATCGCAGTAAATAAATTGATCAATTTGAGATCACGGTATAGGCCCATTGAACAGGTTGCGCACTGGACATGGCCGTTGCGCGGACTCACTTCACAAATGGGATGCACGGAGTCTCCGGCCTGTGACTGCGGGGCTCCGAACCAGACAATTAGGCACATTAGGGACGAATGCCCCCTGCGTTCCTGTCGGGGAAGTTGGAGCGACTTTATGAAAGCTGATGATGCAGCTCTTGACTGGATTGGGAACATAGATATTGATATTTAGTTAGGTTCATGTTTTTTTTTCTGTGACATTTGTTTTTTCTTTGTGCCATCACCGTATATACCTGTTTATTATGTACCTGTACCTTTACACTGCATGTAAGCCATACGAAAATAAATAAATAAATAATAGTATTAAACTTGGGCATTTCAGAAAACTGACCCTGCAATAAATACAGAGTAGAATTTTTTTTGTTCCTTGGTAATAAATGCTGGAATTGACCATAATTTCGGTTTCAACTCATCCATAAATAACACAAGGTTTACCATATGGATTTGTACAATTTTTTGTCAACCGCATCTCCTACTGCCTCCGCTTGTATAATAAAGACACATGCACTCTACGACCGCAAGTCTCACTGCTTTCAGCTTTGACCGGATCTCCCACGACCGTAAGTCCCACAGCTCCGACATCAAATATTTTTTGACCTAAACCGCCTGGAGTAATCTCACTGCCAGCAAAAACAAACTCGTTCTGTAACACTGGGTAAGCACATACCCAAAACTATTCTTCCGTTTGTTGTAACCTGTTGTTTGAATGTTGTATGAAAATATTCCCAAGGATACAATATACGTGAGGTAGAAAAAGAAGAGCGAGCTTGCTCGTATTTTCCGAATAATTTTCCAGCAAAAGCGCGACTGGAAAAAGAAAAATAAGCTTTAGCGTGTATACCATACGTATGTGTGCTCATGTCCTAGTATATATCGAAACCGCCATACAGACGGGATGCTTTTATGCGAAAATCATGATCTGTGTCAACTCCAATACTGAACATGCAGCCAGATAGGATTCGACGCCGTGTTGCCGGTTGGATTTCTGCAAAATGGAGCGTAACGCTCTTTGTCAGTGTGGGGTATCTATTCACTATTGATTATTAATTGTACAGGTCACTCACAAAATCTATATGTATATTATATATTATATTATATAAAAAATGGAGTCAAGTTGGTTGACTCAGTATCTCCCACATATAATGATGATACCATTTTATTATTTCCCATTGCATGAAGCTATAGTCTAAAATCCCCTTGCAACTAAATTATCGCCCATCCGCCTGCAAAAACAACATACAACAATACAAAAACCCTCGTAAATAGTTTCTTGTGTCTCCCTCCTTAGGAACTAGGGAGCCACAGTTTTTTTCTGCATGCTTGAACTGGACGATGCGAAATGATCAAGACCCTCCAACCCGTCTAAAAACGAAGTTTCGTTCAAAGATCAATGGACAAACCATTATGAGTACAACAAGTTTTTCAGTTTTACAACCCCCCACCCTCCAATCACCCCAAATTTACTCCCACCCAAAAAAAAAACGTAGAAAATGATCAGAAACCCCTAAAACACCTAAAAACAAAGTTTGAGCTGTTTTTATATTCTTAGTTTTTTTATTAGATATTCCCGCGCCGCCACTGACCCGATTTTTCCAAAACATACGCATTTTCCATCCTCGCCTTGGGAGTAATACTATGTCGAAATTTCATTTAAATCAATTTTCGCGTTACGCGACATCGAACGATCTAAAACAATACTAGTATGTATACATCACAGATTGTTCAGGTGGACCTAAAAAAGTGTATCATACCGCTAGGTTTTTCATTCACATATCAATGGATAGCCCATTACGGATACAAGAATTTTTTCAGTATTACAACCCCCCACCCCCAACCCCCCTAAATTAATCCCCACCCAAGGAAAAGTAGAAAATGATCAGGAACCCCTAAACGCCTAGAAAACGAAGTTTGAGGCATATTTGAATTTTTTCGTTTTTTGCTAATTACTCCGCCCCCCGTATAACGATTTTCAAAATTATAGGAATATTACCTACTACGACCCCACACCATAACGCTGCCCAAATTTCATCACAATCCATGCAGTAGTTACTGAGATTACGAGGGTTGAAAAACGCGACAGACAGACAGACAGATGGACAGACCGACAGACAGACCGAGAGGCAGACAGACAGACCGATAGACAGACAGACCGACGGAAATGAGTGACGTGGATTTTCGTAATGTACACATCATAAAACGCCCAAAAAGCGTATTATCTCAAAATCTAAAAATTTCGCGATCACAATAGGTACTCCCCTCACCTATCGGTGAGGGAAGTAAAATGAATCCCTCTTTCTCTTTTTCACGCCATCACTTGAAAACGGCTTTACCAATTTCATCCGTCTTTTTTTATAAGTTTTCTATTACTTCATAGAAGGTTGTTACGGGAAGAAATCTAAGGAAAATTATACAAAATATTAGAAAATTTAGAAAAATGTGAGAAAGTTTAACGACTACGAAGGGTGTAACATACTGCATCTTGATAAGTACTGCATAGTGTTAGTAATTTGTTTGTTATTGTTGTGATGTATGACGTTGCTGTCAAATATACAGGTTAGATATTAGATGTTTATAGCAGAGGCCAAGGAATCATCTGGAAATTTCGAACCTGTCAAGTGTGCGTCATGGGAATAATGACGAATACGCAAACAGAGTGTTAGTTAAGTTAGTTATGACTCAAATTCAAATAGAAAAGCTCATACAGGGTGTCCGGATAATCGACCGATAACGCTTGACAGGTCACAGACCTCAAATTTTTATAAATATTGAGATAGGAACATGAGGCCTGAAAATGCTCAATTTTCAAGATACAGGGTGTCAAAGTTTTTCTTTTATTTATCGTTTTTTCTCAATTATTTCGCAATAAATCATCATTCATTAAAAATTCGATTATATACAACGGAGTGAAGACTTATAACAAACTTTCCCGCTCCTTTAAAATTCAAAAAGATCTAATAGTTTTCCGTAAAGTACCTAGGAATGCTCTTTTACAAAAACCTTGTGAATATTCCACAACTTTTGTTTGTTATTTGAGCATATATACATGCTCTGACAGCCAATCAGCTCTGAAAGCGGTGACAACTTCGAGGGCCAGATCAGCTCTGGCTCAAGAATGCTATGCCGCCCTTCAGAAGTTAGAAAGCCATAAGTAGGTGACCCTGCTGTGGGTTTCCGGACATATTGGTATACCGGGTAACGAGAGATCGGACCGATTAGCTAGGATAGGGGCCAGCAGCCCCTGCATCGGCCCAGAACCTATGCTGGGAATTAGCAGACGCCAGGTCAATGTGGCCCTGGACAACTGGGCTTACAAGGAACTGGCGAAAGACTGGTTAGTGAGAGACGACTGCAGGCAAGCCAAAAGATTCATAGCAAAGCCAAACGCTGTGGCTTTTGGATAAAGGCAGAGAGACGCTCAACCTTCTTGTGGGGCTTCTCACTGGTAACTGCCGGCTGAATAGACAGTTGTCACTCATGAGAGTCCCATTTGCTCCAGATGCTGGGAGGAGGACGAGACAGCGTTCCACTTCCTGGGCATATGTGCAGTTTATCGCAACCTTAGGGTTCAGATATTCGGCACGACGGAGTTCGGGGAGGAGCCACTATATTCAGCGAAATGGTCGGACATACTGACTTTCGACAGGAGGTCTGGAAGGTTCGACAAGGAGCTTCCTAGGGTGTAGAATTTTAGTGTTTTCAGTGATTGGTTCAGTGGGGTTGGCAAAAAGGGCCAAAGGTGACCTACTTGCCTGGCTTCGCCTCCCCATCGCTACTACTACTACTACTTTGTTTGTTATCTAACTTTGCCAATAAGAATCCTGTATTTTCTTAGACAATAAAGTATATCTATCTATCCTATACATATAATTTTCATCAATCAACTTCAGCATTTTCGCTTATCAACACATCTTTTTTCTCAAATACCGCTCTAGCTATACTGACAACTTCCATCATCTTCAGCTTTGTGGTGATACGTGTCCGCGCTGGCCCTTTGTAAATTTTAAATCGCCACCGCTTCATTCATAATCCTTTATGCATTCAGTTTGGACCCTTTGAACTTTTTCCCCTATGGTTTTGCAGTACGAGCACGCTTGCTGGATTTCAAAACGACATCGACTATTCTCTTCTTTATTTTACTTGACTTCCATCGACCTTATTTATTTGAAAAACTCACTTCCAGGACCGATGTTCACAATATCAATGTGAGATCCAGGGGGCTGCTGACGCCTCCGATATTCCGAACGGTACAGTTCAAACGGTAGTTTTGCAAAATTTACAACTCGATTCCAGCACAATATAAGAGTCTCGATATCTTAAACTTTAAACGTGAATTAAAGAAATATAAACATCGTACAATCCAGCAACGCTAAGCTCGCATCTTGAACACGCAAAAATTTACTATGACTTTTTTTTACAGCAGTATTACGTCCTGTAGAATGGGTATGTATGTAACAATTAGATCATTTAATAATTATTTATGCACAGACTTGGTTCACGGGGTTAAGTGGAAAAGTAGCTATTAAGCTGAACTTCGCCCATATTTTGTTTACCCTGGTGTTTCAAATCTATAATTTGAAATAAAGGCATTTATTATTATTATTATCTCCATTTTAGTGCAATTTGAACTCTAGAATGAAAGCAAAAGGCACGTCATTGGCCTGGAATTGCTATGTTGGGAGCAATAATATTTCGAAGACTTTGTAAAGTCGGAAATTTTGTATACGTGAGCGTTAGGCAAAAAGTTTATGCTATTTACAGTAGGAAACTAGCCAATATCCCCCATTTGTTGTACTGAGATTCTGTGAGGTCTATACGCATCATCATCATAGTCATAATGTCGTAACAGACATGCTGTGAACTCGTAAAATGCATTTACTCATTTTACGAGTTTCTCTTGGGATATCTTTCAGATCTTTAATGCAGTAGTTTCCCATTTGCTTTCTGCATCCTCATGCCGTTGACCAGATGGTATCTACTGGTTCATCCGCCTTTAGGGGCAATTTCTCACCCCAAGGACAAGAAGGTGTCCTGACTCTTTTCAACTCGTCCACCCAAAGCTGTTGGTTGAGAAGAGTTTACTGTTTATACCGAAAGTAGTTCGGTGTTCCTTTTAGTCGCCTTTTACGACACGCAGGATATACGATGGGAGATATTCTAACCCGCCCCCACACTGGTCATGGTCTATACGCACCCAAGTAATATTAGCCATTTTTTGTCGTTAATGTGTCATCGTAGATTGACAGCAGGATACAATAACTGTTTTTGTAAGTCGCTGTACTTGTGTGTTTTTCGCAAAGGCCGCGAATGCTTCTCGTTCTATGAATACAGATTCAGTTCTTTATTTTTCGAGCGCGTCGGCCAATACACTGCCTTCTACTCTGCTATGACCTGGAACCCAAACCAAAGTTACTTCGTTCCTAGTTCCAAGTTCGTTGAAGAGATGTAGGCAGCTCCATATGAGTCTTGATTCAACACGTTTTGAGCTTAGTGCTTGCCTGGCTTTCTGAAAAGATTTTTATAGATTTGTTTGTCAGAGGTCTTTTGCTCAGCTCCCTAACTTCCAGCTGTATGGCTATCATTTCTGCTTGGAAGACCGTGGTGTACCTACCAAGGTTTACTGAGATTTCAACTCTTGAATTGGTACCAGCCACTCCCGCTCCTGTCTCCAGTTCAGAGTTGGAGCCATCAGTGAATAGCGCAAGATCGAAGAGCGACTTGAAACCGTCACTGCTCCTCCATTCGTCCGTTCTTGGAAAAAAGGACTTTGTACAATCTCTTCGTGTGCGCTTGGGGAACCATAGTGTCTGAAACCACTCCGAGTATGTGGTGATTTGTAATTTCACCCATGATAGCCGTTGTGTGTGGTCCTAGTTCCAGTTGATAGCAGGCTGTTGGCGACCATTCTGGCAACTCTGTCTTCCTCAATGTGCACTGCAAAAAATGGGGGTAAAATCACATTCTGTATTATGTAAACTTTGCATAATATATCATGTTTTTCATGACATTACACTATTTATCATGTGCTTTTACATAATACTGTGTTATCACAGCTATCATGTACTTTTAATATGTAAACAACTATTTTTACATTAGAAAACATGTAACAAAAATAAAGTTGCAATGTATTATTAAATGTCCACTTTAAATTCACACAAACACTTTGAATTGCATAATAGATTATGTGAAATCACATAACATATTAAGGAAGCGTCTTCGTGCCGTCTAAGCGCGCCATCTATTCATAGGTTAGGAACACAACCTAAAACCTCAAGTTTCGCGTAAAGAACGTACAACAGACGCCACCCACCTTTTGCAACCTGCTTTGGTGATTTATAGGAGTGTAATTGTGTATTTAACGTATTTTGTGAAGGACGAAGGTTGTGTTTCTGAAGGTAAGCTTATCAGCATCATGTTTATTTGCTGTACTTGCCAGTTCAAATGCCATACACTGACGAAATATGACAGCCACCAGTATGTCCATAGGAACTGGCAAGTCGTACAATTTATTTGCCTACAATGAAATGTAACAGAATGCCGTTTAAATAATTTACTGATGTAAAAATATCACGGAATGGAATGTGCCACTTGATGTAAAACGAACGCAACATAATGCTGCTTGCTATTGGCATTAAGGTTAGGATAAGTTGGGATAAAATGTCCTACGTAAACGTTCAAATCTAGAGAATTCACAGAAATGTTTTGACTGAATTCTAATATATCTACAGTCCAAATCCTTATTTTTAATAGCGCGAAAAGTAATCTGTCCCATATTATAAGTATGTTGTATAATAGTGCGATTCTGTTATATCTTATCGCATTTCTTTTACATGTTTATTTACATTACTCTTACAATGTGCTTTATTTTACAGATTTAACAGAGACAAATGGCAAAACAAGATTCTATCTTTTTGTGGAAAAACATTTGATTGACCTCTACGAATCATTTATTGAAGCATTTAAGCTTGCTGACGCTGGCTGAAAAACAAAAAAGTAGCTGCATGAAAAAGGAAAGTGTTGGACTTAGTCAGCAATTTCAAACAGTGAATTTTCAATAATACATATCCATCATACCATATGAAGATTTTTCTATATAAATTTTAATTTTTGGTTCTCAAAATGTGGGTACCTAAATTAAGATTTTTTTATAGAAATTATAATTTTTGATTTTTGAAACTGTACCTACAAATAAAGCAGTATCAGAGTATCTTACATGTATTAATTTGTATTTGTATCACCGTCAATACATCGCACATCCAGTAACTATCTATGTATGAAGAATGTCCCATTTAAGAAGCATGCCAGCAAAGTTTATTTGAAGGTATTATTGTTGTACAGAGTTATGCAATTATAATTATTTAGGTGTATATCTATATTTTTTGTAACTCAAATGTGTAAATCTTAATTGTTTAAATACTCATTTCGTTGAAGGGTATAAGCACCCCTTAAAGTTATATTTGAATTTGAAGCTTTTCAGACCATTTCAAGATATTTCTTGACTCATAATCATTAAATACTTACCATATCCACCAATTAATTGAATTGTCACCTAAATTGCGTTTTTTGAAAAACAAACCTCTGTAGGACTCCACATATATAATAAACTTTCACATAAGAAACATATTTCAATTACTATACATGACGAGGTACGATTATTAACCACATAACATAATTTAATACATTTGAGTCGTCGTTATTATATGATGTTACATTGCATAATTTTTATTGTTATTGTATATAGTTTATTATGGAATTTATTATTCAGGGTATCCCACTTGCATATAGGTGTGGGTTGATATCCCGAGCATTTCTGATGTGATTTTTCAATATTGTATATAATTTCGAACATAAATATTGAAAAATCCCTTCAGCAATGCCCAAAATATGAACTCGCATTCATACGTATAAGTGGCACATCCTGTATAATAAATTCCATAATAAACTATGTACAATAGCAATAAAAATTATGCACGAAACAACATATTATGTAACAACAACCACATAATATGTTATGGAAAACGACAAAGAATGCATAGTTTTTCCATAAGTTGTTATGTATTCCAACACAGAACAAGTACTGGAGAATCACAAAATACATTATGTAAAAAAATACATTACAGATTATGTAAAATGTCTTTACATCAGAACGACTGTGAAATTACATAACCTAACATTGGTTACAAATTACCAACGTTAAGTTATGTAATTATTTATGTAATTATTTTTTCCTGTGTGTAGACGGATTAAGTTTAGGTAGGTATGAGAGGTTAGGTGTCTCTTTTCAACTATTGGCTTTGCTCGTATGTAAATACCTTCTCTGTCAGTGGCATTGGAGATTTCGTACCCCAGATCTAACTTTACCAAGAAGTATTGTATTAACCAACACAATGTGGAGAGGAAAGTACTCTACCCTCCTTTTCCTAACAAAATAATAGTCTGCTCACCCATAATGTATATTTTTACGTAATAAGGCAACGAGCTAATGTAATATATTTAGGAGACACCCCCTGAACAGCCCTCGACGCTCTTCAAACCTCCAATTTGGTGGAAGTCGCCTGGCCACTAATTTGTCCTCGAACGATGACGCCCATCAAAACTTCGCCCGTAATGGAACTTCCCTTCCAACTTAATAAAAATATAATTGCGTTCGTTTCCTGATCCGACTTCAGCGGCATCAGCTGCGCCCGTTTTTGGAAGGTTACCTTTTGACTTCCCACACCGATAGGTGAGGGGAGTATTGTGATCGCGAACATTTTCGATTTTGAGATAATACGCTTTTTGGGCGTTTTATGATGTCTACAACAACGAAAATCCACGTCACTCATTCCCGTCGGTCCCTATGTCTGTCTGTCGGTCTGTCTGTCTGTTGGCGTTTTTCTAACATCATGATATCAGTAACCGCTGTACGGATTCTGATGAAATTTGGGTAGCGATATGTTGTGGGGTCGTAGTAGGAAATGCTCTTAAAAACAAAAAATTTCAAATATTCCTCAAACGTCGTTTTTTGGCGTTTAGGGGACCCTGATCATTTTCTACTTTTTTTTGGGTGGAGGTGAATTTGGGGTGGTTAGGGGGTGGAGGGTTGTAATACCGAAAATTCTGTTGAATTCATAATGGGCTGTCCATTGACCAGTAAATGAAGAACCTAGCGGCATTCTACACCTTTTTAGGTCCATCCGAACACTGTCTTGCTTACTATAGAAACCAATAAGTGACTCAGAGTTTGTGATGTATACATACAAGTATTGCTTTAGATCGTTCTATATTGCGTAACGCGAAAATTATTGAATTCATTTCAATGAAATTTTGACATAGTGTTACTACCGTGACGAGGATGGAAAAAGTGTGTCTTTTCCAAAAATCGTGTCAGTGGCGGGGCAGCACGAATAAAAAAAGAAACTAAAAATATAAAAGAGTTCTAACTTCGTTTTCAGACGGTTTGGAGATTACTGATCGTTTGGCATCGTCCAGTTGAAGCATCAAGAAAAAAACTGTGGTATCCTATCTTCTATGGAGGAAGACGCAAGAAACTATTTACGAGAGTTTTTGGATGGATGCTTTTTTGCCGACGGGTAGGCGATAATTTGGTTGCAAGGGAATTTCAAACTATGGCTTCATGCAATGGGAAAATAATAAAATGATTTCATCAACATGTGTGGGAAGTATTGAGTCAAGCAACTTGACTTCATTTTTTTATTCACCATTTCTCAATGAAACAACGACGTAAGAGTACATTTTTTTAAACTGAAGGAACTAATGAAACCAATTACTTGAAACATCTTGCTTCTTGTTGTTATTGTTTAGGATTATGTCACAGTTAAGGCACAAACTTCTTATATCTCTGTATGAGACGTTTCGACTAATATGTAGTCATCATCAGGCAGCATGAAGTCGAGGAAGTTAAGCATTGCTTAAGTGTATTGTGTAAGACTTTCACGGACATGATCCGATGAACTGTTGGTTCTTGGGCTGATCGGCCGGCGTCGACACGCTCCGTCGCCTTGGCGTCGGCGCGCTACGCTGCTTGACGATTCGCCAACACGGGTGGTCGGCATCCTCAGAAGTTGATGTCACCTGTTCGGCATGTTGCGATAGACTGAGACCACGTGACAGGTTTGGCATCTACATTCCCCGGATTAGGAGTGGGGGCGGCTGCACTGTGCACCGCCGATGCCTGTGGAACTCCTGCGCGTCCCAGATCCTTTGCGTCTCTTAAGGCGGGTATCCATATTCTGTTGAGCTTACACACATAAAAATAATTTCTTAGATGGAGCACAGATGCTTTAATTCATGTATACCATAACTTCCTATACGCGCAAAGTTATGCTAATCTTAAAGTGAGAATACGATATCTTTGACCATATAAGGGTTAGATTGAGAAAATATCTTCAACGCAAAACTGGGAAATTCTTGATAGTAAGCATACCAAAATCTTAAATCAAGCATATGGTAATCTTGACCGAAGTATTTCATGATCTTGACTGAAGCATTTCATAATCTTAACTGGGAGCATTTCATAAACTTGACGCAAGCAGCTCAACTTTATTCTAAAATTGTGATATTCTTGGATGAGGAATCTAATAGTATTAATTTGGGCATTCAAACTCTTCTATGAGCATGTAGAAATTTTTCTGGAGAAATAGTTCTGATGCAAAATTTCTTAAATTACATTTAATATACTTAGTACTTATCTATCCAGGAACACCTGAGTCAGGTCTTCGCATCCCAATTTTTTTAATAGCTCATTCATGGTTGGATAGATCCAGTGATAAGGAAGCTGATGGGAACTGGGACGCGACTCAAATGGCGGTGAACCAGCACTACCGGCAGATTCGATGCCTGATGGTTGACGGTGGTATCACGGGTATCACGTGGCAATGGCAATTTATTTAACAGTTTGACTAGATACTGTTATGTGCTATTATGCAGGATCCAGGATGCAGGTATTATGGTACGGTGCTAAAGACGGTGGCGAATGCGACAATCCGAAAACCGATAATGGCGGCGCGGACGCGGACGGGCAACAGGCTGTTGAGTAGAGAGGGTGGAGACTGGAGAGGTTAGAGTTGACCCGTGACACGCTGCGCGCCTGCGCTCTCCGACGTCGGTAGACGTCAAATAAACGATTTACTTGATACAAATATAGGGTGTGCTTGTAAAACAGCGTTCATTTTCAAACCAAGATTATTATATTGTAAATGAAGGTTCGCATTTGCAAGCTGTCTATATTCTTGATAGAAGTAAACTGGACACCGCTGGAAAAAATGATAATCCTGATATAAAATTATGAAATATTTGTTATTAAATCATTGTAGCCTTGGTTGCAAAGAAAATTATATTTCCTTTCGGAGCATATTTCTTTAAAATAAGTATATAAATCTAAAATATATATTTCTTGATATAAATTTTCTATAATTTTCTCATCAAATATTCTTTCTTAGAGTGAGAACCGATATTCTTGTTGTGAGTATGTATTTACAGGAATATCACAATTCTTGACTTGAGAATTTCTTTTTATGTGTGTATAACATTCTTATTGTTGCTGTAGTTATTTTTATGTTGATAAATCTAGAATCTGGCGTAATAAGAGGAGGTCGTAACCAGAACCTGTGTCTCGTCAAACTTTATTTTGCAGTTACCGCTTTCTTGGAGTGCATATATGCATATATACCTTCTTCAGGAGTGCATTATAAGAAAATATATGTGAAATAAAGAAAATATGTATGAAACAGATTAATAGTAAAACCGGTTGGTTTGAGCCCCACTGTATGTACATTAAAGGTTCTTACAAATACTTTTTCAAGCAATACTACCTGCCCGATACTGAAAGGGAAGACCCTAGAAGCCCTCTCAAAATACATCCGGTCATACGACTATGATCTAACCAAGGCAAGAATAAGGGTTCGTGAGTTTTTTTATTTGCTGTTTTATTGCCAGCGAAAATAAGGGAACTTTCTGGCGCTAAGACTTTTAATTAGAAGGGTGCGGAGGTAGGCCTGTTTCTAAACATTAAATTATAAAATTAATTTATTTGGGCAAAGAGAAGGTTTTTTTCTGTCAGACGTAGTTTATTACACGACGCTGGTAGACTGTAAAGATGTTTGGTAGGTACTATAAGAGCAATAAGTTCTTTGAACTATTTTGGACTTACATGCAAGGAGCTTGTCATTAGTTTCAGTGACGCTAGATTGGAGCACTATCCTTAGCAATAACTGCCGCTAAATTTAAAATAAGAAATAACACAAAACTCAGAACCTCTGCGTTAAAGCACGTGGCGCTTAGGCTGCCAATCTGTGATCCTTACATTTACGATAAGTATACTGCCTTTTTGAATACTAAACTGCAGCGTAGGTGAACAGTCCAGACAGAAAAAAGTAGGAAAGGATTTACTTCAGTAAATGCAAACGGCGCTACCACTTTGGAATTTGTTGGTATACAAATTCAATCTTTTTATTATATTGACGAAACCGGATTCTTCCTGGGCTAGTAATCAAAAAATTTAACATTTAATCCTAGAAAAGTGGAGTCAAGTTGATTGACTCAGTACTTCCCACACATAATGATGATACCATTTCATTATTTTCCCACTGCACGAAGCTATAGTTTGAAATCCCCTTACAACCAAATCATTGCCCACCCACCCGCAAAGAAGCATCCAATACCAAAAGGCTCGTGAATAGTTTCTTGCGTCTCCCTTCTTAGGAACTAGGACGCCACAGTTTTTTTCTGCATGCCTCGACTGGACGATCAGGAGCCTTCAATCCATCTAAAAACGAACTTTGAGCTGCTTCCTATTTTTAGCTTTTTATTATTGCTGCGCCGCCATTGACACAACTTCCCAAAAACAAACGCGTTTTCCATTTTCGCCACGGCAGTAAATTCTGTCAAAATTTCATTAAAATCAATTCAATATTTTTGCAATACGCAATATACATAAAACGATATAAAGCAAAACTCTGCAATAGGCCAGCCAATGTTCAGATGAACTTAAAAAAGTGTAATACCCCGCTAGGTATTTCTTCCACAGGTCAATGAACAAGCTATGAATACAACAAATTTTTCAGTTTTACAACCCCCACCCCCCAACCGGGTCAGTTTCACACCCACCCAAAAAGGTAGAAAATGACCAGGAACCCCTAAAACGCCTAAAAACAAAGTTTGACCTGTTTTTATATTTTTAGTTCATTTTATTATTGCTGCGCCGCCACTGACACGATTTTTCTAAAAGATACGCGTTTTCCATCCTCGCCACGGTAGTGATACTGTGTCAAAATTTCAATGAAATCAATTCAATAATTTTCGCGTTACCCAATATAGAACGATCTAAAGAACACTTGAAATGTATGCATCACAAATTCTAAGTCCTTGGTTTCTATAATAAGCAAGGGAATGTTTGGATGGACCTAAAAAAGTGTATCATGAAGCTAGGTTTTTCATTCACAGGTCAGTGGAGAGCCCGTTATGAATACAACAAATTTTTCAGTTTTACAGCCCCCTAGCCCCAACCAAATTCACCTCACCCAAAAAAGAAAAAATTAATCAGGAACCCCTAAACCGCCTATAAACAAAGTTTGAGCAGTTTTTATATTTATAGTTTTTTGATTGTTGCTGCGCCGCCACTGACACGATTCCTAGAAACCATATACATTTTTCATCCTTGGCACGGTAATAATACTGTGGCAGAGTTTAATTAAAATCAATTCCATAATTTCCAACTTACTGAATACCGAACGATCTAAAGCAATATTCGTATGTATTTATACATATCAGAAAATTCCCTTTGTTTCTGTAGTAGGCAAGGCAATGATCGGATGGACCTAAAAAAGGGTGTTATGCCACTGGGACTCTCTTTCGCAGGTCAATGGACAGCCCATTATAAATACAACAAATTTTTGAGTCTTACAATCTCCCCCCACCTCTCAACCACCCCAATCTCACCCCCACCAAAAAAAAATTAGAAAATGGTCAAGAACTCCTAAAAATCTTTCTGTTTTTGCTAATTACTCCGCGGCCAATGCACCGATTTTCAAAATTTTAGCAACATTACCTACTAGCGCCTCACAGCAGATAGGTACCTAAATTTCATAGCAATCCATACAGCGGTTACTGAGATTACGGGCGCAGAAAAACGCGACAGACAGACAGACAGACCGATAGACGGACAGACGACGAAAATAAGTGACGTGGGTTTTGGTTATATAAAAATCGTAAAACGCCCAAGAAGCATATTATCTTATTGATGTTGCTGAATTAATGTATATAAGACCATGATAATGGGATCTAAGATATACATAGGTCCGCACATACACAGAAGCGTATGGACTCAGGCCTTTTTACATACTATATATTGTCCAAGGAAATAACCTTTTGACTTGTGATCTACTTCATTGGACGGAGCGCATTTAGTTGATGGCGTTGTGCCCAAATCCCCGTTTTTCAAAAACTTGCACATAGACCTTTGTTCGTCCAAGCCACAGAATTACGAAACTCAAAAATCCAAAACTCCATACACTTCCATTTTCATTTTTTTATATGTTGGTGTATATAATAAACGAACTATATCTAGCTCTGCACGCCAACCTGTGCCATGTCAGCTTTCCTGCAAAACATCCGCCAGTATCAGTGCAGGTTTAAATTCCCCGTTGACGACACCTAAAAATAAACTTTCACGAGAAATGTGGAAAATCCCAGCTGAATCGTGGCGTGTAATCAAATGCAATTTTACCGTGAAAAATATGTAGCACAACCAAATTGTAAATGTCACTGCATGGCATTTCTAGGCACAATGCATTAGCATACCTGTCTCCGTCTTGAAGGCACAGCTAGATGCCAAGAATTTGTATGGAATACAGGCCCGTGTTGTGGTAGGGCCGAGGCGGCTCGTGAGGGAGGAGTCTAGGTAAACCATCTCCTGGTGACTGGACCTAAGAGAATACTGATCTTTTAACGCATAAGTTATACGATTGTTATTATATTACAAGACGTAATCCTACTGTACAAAATTATGTCTTAGTAAATTTTTGCGTGTTCAAGACGCGAGCTTAGCGTTGCTGGATTGTACGACGTTTATACTTTTTTAATTTACGTTTAAAGTTTAAGATGATGAGACTCTTATATTGTGCTGGAATCGAGTTGTAAATTTTGCAAATATGATAACTACACGACCGTTTGAATCGTACCGTTCGGAATATCGGAGGCATCAGCAGCCCCCTGGATCTCACATTGATATTGTGAACGTCGGTCCTGAAAGTGAGTTTTTCAAATAAATAAGATCGATGGAAGCCAAGTAAAATAAAAGAGAATAGGCGATGTCGTGTTGAAATCCAGCAAGCGTGCTCATACTATAGGGGAAAAAGTTCAAAGGGTCCAAATTGAATGCATAAAGGATTGTGAATGAGGCGGTAGCGATTTAAAATTTACAAAGGGCCAGCGCGGACACATATCACCACAAAGCTGAAGATGATGGAAGTTGTCAGTATAGCTAGAGCGGTATTTGAGAAAAATAAAAAAAATGTGTTGATATGCGAAAATGCTGAAGTTGATTGATAAAAATTATATTGTCACGACGGCCTCTTTTTCTTCACCCAGGGAATCAAACTCGACGTAACTTTCACCGTTTTACTTCACAACTCGATACAATATCTCTTAACCTTATCTCAAGTACAACGCAACTCAACTGAACTCTTACGCTACCCGTAGCACCTTATATACTCGTATACTTCATCGAACCATCTAGAGCATTCGATGACATTTCTAGAATCCATCCGTCATTCTCGAAAACTAGACGATTCGATGACGTTTACACTTCAAAAGATCTAACCTAGCACTTTGACTTTACATCATGTATGACAATCAATGACAACTAATACAAATACACGAATACCATAATATACAGTATGTTACATTCTTCGCCCCTTAGCGTTCGGCGTCCTCGACGAACAACTTCGATTCTTGTATCACCACAGACATCAGCATAGTCGACCTTCGGTTTTCCACTTTCCGTACATAACCTGTAGACTACGTCGTTGAGGCGCTTCATCACCACGTAGGGTCCCTCCCCATGGCGTTGTAGCTTCGGACATCTACCCTTCCTTTCGTCGTGTGTTGCAAGACCATACCAGATCACCTCGTAACTGTGATATTCTTTGCCCAACTTGCGATTCTCATTTTCAGCTCCAGCAGAATTCTCTTTTCCTAGCTCTGTTATCATACTCTTCAGTTGCACCTTTTTGCTTTGACGACTGTCACCTCTCGACACTTCCTTCTTCCCATTACTCAGGCTATTCTCCACTTCCTCTCTGAACCTGCTGAGTTCGTCTTCCTCCTGCGCAATCCTGTTCTTCTGCTTAACATTCTCGCTTCTGAGTTGCGTGGTCTGTTCAAAATCCCATGATGAGTCCTTGAGTGCAGCGCCAAGCTCTGCTCCTATCTTCGGGTTTTCTTTCTTCAGTTGCGCCAATCTCTGTTCTAACTCTGCATCGTAAAATGGCTTCGCTAGTACTGCGGACACACCCTTCTTTGTATCTTCAGTGACCTTATTCAGTTCTCTCTTCTTCTTATCGATCTCAACTTCCAGCTGAGTAATCTTCTGCTTCCCGTTACTGTTTCCATTCTCCATATGCTTCATCCTGGAGCTACCGTACTCTGCTTCAGCCAATGCGTTTTCCAGCTCCTCTTTCAGTCGAAAATTCTCGTTTTTCAAAATCACCAGTCGCTGTTTAGTCTTACTATCAACTTCTCTTGCTTTAGACAAATCTTCCTTTCGCTTTTTCGCATCATCGACCTCGGCGCTCAAATCTGTTCTCAGCTTCTTGTTTTCTGCTTCACGCTGCGCCAACCTTTCTCTCAACTCAT
Organism: Callosobruchus maculatus; assembly: GCA_951848785.1. Taxonomy (NCBI): domain Eukaryota; kingdom Metazoa; phylum Arthropoda; class Insecta; order Coleoptera; family Chrysomelidae; genus Callosobruchus; species Callosobruchus maculatus. The sequence continues at coordinate 4,436,473 of CATOUR010000296.1, forward strand.
TTTTCTTGATACCGACCCTTTTGGCTTTGTCAATCGCGTTGTTCAAGTTCTTTTTACAGAATGCATACTCAGCCTCCATCTGATTTATCTTCTGTTTGAGCATTGCATTTTCATCTTTAACTTGGTCGCATTCCCTCTTTGCTATCTTCAACTGATTCAAAGCTTTCAATCTTTTGATTTCGCCCTTCAAAGCAGAAACTTATTTATTGAGCTTCCTCAAGGCTATTTCGTGTTGTTCGTCCTTCTTCAGCAGATTCTTTCTATTCGTTTCAAACTTGCTTATAATATGCATACTTTTCCTTTCCTGAGAGGCAAGCAACTGCTTCATCCTATCCCTGTCTGCTCTAAGTTCCCTCATGGCTACTCCGTGTTGTTGTTGAAGCTTGGCAATACTTTCTTCATTCTTCTTTACTAAATTCTTTATGTCTCTGTCAAACTGCTCCTTCATTGAGTTTATCGTGTCTTGCATAGATTTCATTTTGTTCGCATATCCATCTGATTTTTCTACACCCGCTTGTATCTTATCAGCCTGGGTGCGGCAGCCTACCCTAAGATGCCCCTTCTGTCCACATCTCCAGCATGCAAACTTTTCAGCTCCTTCTTGGCTTGTGCGAACCGGGTTTCTTTGGAAGCTAGCACCTCTTCTTCCTGAAATAAACGGTGTGGCCCTGACTTCTGCTTCTGTATCTTGCTCGACAGCGCGCACCCTCCTTGTCATTCGCATGGTTTTTATGTCAGCTTCAATTTGCAAAGCCTTGATCACAGCATCTTGTAAATTTATGGGACTGGATAGTTTCACCATTCGTTGAACTTCCGCGTCTGCAATGCCCTCGACAAACTGGTGAGCAGCGACGTATTCCTGTGTCTCGATGGGACTGCTGACGAATGCTCGTTTAGCTAGGCTTTGGACTTCGTATGCAAATGTGGTTAAATCTTCCTTCGCTTGTTGTGTCCGGTTATGCAACTGGCCATGCAACAGCTCTGTTAAGTGTGCATCTCCAAAGTGTAACTTTAGTGCAGATGTTATCTTATCATAGTCACGTAGGTCTGATGCGCAGAGATTTTCCAAAATAGCTGCGGCAGAGTCTCTTAGCATGGATGTCAGCACACAAGCTTTGTCTTCATTTGACCAGTTATTCATACGAGCGATATTTTCAAATTGCATATAATAAATGTCCCAGGACGTTTTGCCGTTGTACGGATAGGGCTTTGCTACTACGCCACTGTGTCTATCAGGAGAAGCGGGTGGTACAGCTGTTAAATTACGCTCACCTGCACTAAACTCTCGCAGCTCCTCTCTGACCATTTCTTTGACCTGATCTTTCATCTGCTGTAGCTGTTCCTCTACGTGCTTCTGTGATGTCACTAGCTCTTCCACCTGCTTTTGTGATGTCGCGAACTGTGTCTCTATTGCACTAATGCGTTGGTCTTGAGTTTCTAGTGCCTGGCTTACCGCTTGCTTCTGCTCCTCCAGCCTAGTCATTACAAGTTCCTGTCCACTCTTCAAATCTGCGACTGCCTCGTCCTGGTGTTGCTTTAGCTTTTCTTCTAGGTTTACGACTGCCTCGTGCTGGTGGTGCTTTAGTTTTTCTTCCAGGTTCACGACTGCTTCATCCTGGTGTTGCTTTAGCTCCACGACGGTTGCTTGCATAACGGCTGCCTGATTGTCTAGACTGGTCTTCATTTCTGCGTTTTCTGCCCTCATTTCTTGTAGCATGATCATCAATGCATTCATTTCGGACGCCATAGCTCTGGTTACTGGCATTAACTGACGCTGTACTCACTTCTTGTTTCCTTTTCTTGGCTTGATTCGATGGATAATCCCACACTTTCGACACCAATTGTCACGACGGCCTCTTTTTCTTCACCCAGGGAATCAAACTCGACGTAACTTTCACCATTTTACTTCACAACTCGATACAATATCTCTTAACCTTATCTCAAGTACAACTCAACTCGACTGACTTCCTACGCTACCCGTAGCACCTTATATATACTTCATCGAACCATCTAGAGCATTCGATGGCATTTCTAGAATCCATCCGTCATCCTCGAAAACTCTAGACGATTCGATGACGTTTACACTTCAAAAGATCTAACCTAGCACTTTGACTTTACATCATGTATGACAATCAATGACAACTAATACAAATACACGAATACCATAATATACAGTATGTTACAATATGTATAGGATAGATAGATAGATATACTTTATTGTCTAAAAAATTACAAGATTCTCATTGGCAAAGCTAGATAACAAACAAAAGTTGTGGAATATTCACAAGGCTTTTGTAAAAGAAGATTCCTAGGAATTTTACGGAAAACTTTAGGATGTTTTTGAATTTTAAAGGAGTGCGGAAGTTTGTTATAAACCTTCAATCCGTTGTATATAATCGAATCTTTAATGAATGATGATTTATTGCGAAATAAAAGAAAGACTTTGACACCCTGTATCTTGAAAATTAAGCATTTTAAGGCCTTGTGTTCCTATCTCAATATTTATAAAAATTTGAGGTCTGTCACCTATTGAGCGTTGCCGTTCGATTATCCGGACACCCTGTATGAGCTTTTCTCAATTGAATTTGAGTCATAACTAACTTAACTAACACCCTTTTTGCGTATTCATCATTATTCTCATGACGCACACTTGACAGGTTCGAAGTTGCTAGTTGATTTTTTGACCTTTAGACATCTAATAGCGTTTTCGACTTACTGCACTGAATTTAACCACGATTGCACTACAGTGCACATCGTGGTTAAATTCATCTGGTGCCCATAAGTGCAATAAATCCGAACTGGTAAGTCGAACATACACCAAATTTCAGTGCAATTGAAGTAACTGTTCTGTCAGCCAACTGATGACAGTTTGACGTCATTTTACATCCCGAGAGCTCAATTTCATTCTGTGGTGGTTTTGGAATTTGAATGGTAAGAGAGGGTAGTCTCTGTTGAATAGTTTGGATCCGCCTTGTTCAATCATTTATTAATTTATCGACATAAAACCTAACAGCATTTTGTGCAATATGGCTTTTGCACCAGCCTAGGGTTTTGCCCACTAAAAATGAATATCTTTCTATATCGGTAAATACACTTATGTATACCCTGTTACCCGATACTTTAAACTGTCAGCCGTGTCAACAGCGAACAGCTGTTCGGCTAGTGATAACTAAAAATACCCCAGATTGAGCCTTGACGTATCAATTTTAAGCTTTGAAGGAATGCAGGGCTGTACTGAATGCAAGTACTACTTATAACGAGTAATTGACACTTGATGACGTTTTCGTCTATCCTCTGAGGTCTATGCTTATTTTACATTCTCTCGGAAAATCCGGCGTGTCTTTCAGTATATCAGTATGGCTGGTCTGAATGATGATGACTAGGTACGCTTTGAATGAGGTAAGACTGAAGATAAAAGCATTTTTAGCTTAAGCTTCAGTTAAACTATCTTACTACATTAATTTTACTCCATGTACTTACTTTATATTTTTCTCCAATTGTACCTTGTACGTTTCAACCGATAAATATACCACTAGTGATGCAAGCTATTCATTGAATCGTCTTTATTGTATAGCAGTATTTTGATAGTATCTAACGATATACAAATCAATATTTCTTTTAACCATCCATTTCTGCTGCGAATTTCTGGATATTGAAGCAATTTGTTGTTTACAAAATTAGGAATTACTTTTTGGTAATGAGATATTCAATAAGAATATTTCTAATACGGTCCTGATCGCAGGATTGCCAATCAACACCACTAGTAAAAAATTAAATTTGAGGTACACCTCTTCGTCAGCTTATACCTATCAAATAAATGTCAAACCAGTTTAAAGTATCAGGTAACAGAGTATATATCTTGTTATATCTCTCCTTCCGTCAATCTGTGAACAACATTTTCAACAAACATTCGTACTTTTGGAACATACGCCGCGGTTGTTTGCTAGATATGCTTCAATTTCCTCATCATCCGAAGATTACGTTCGCAGTTGTTTCAACTACATTTCCTATACCTTCCGTAACCTATCCTAGCATCCATACTAGTATGTATACTACCCCACTACCCAGTTCTTGATGCAAAAGATAATTTTCTTTGACAAATAAAATAGGTTAAATTAATATTTTATAGACGTCAAAAATGCACTGAAATCTCCACGGGTCCCTGGCGATAATTTGCACTCAAGTGCAATTAAGCGGATAAGTCGAAAACAAAAAACCACACTAGTTTTGCACTCAAATGTAAGACGAACATAATTCTGGCACTCAGTTCCTATGATTGCAGTGATAGGGCAATAAGTCGAAATCGCTATAACCTGTATTTTTGACAGCAACGTCATATTGACAACAATAACAAACAAATCACTAACACTATACAGTATGTTACACGCTTTGTGGTCGTTAAATTTTCTCACGTTTTCCAAGATTTTCTAAGTTTCTATTTAATTCTCCTTAGATTTCTTCCCGTAAGAACCTTCTTCGAAGTATTAGAAAACTTATGAAAAAAAAGTTGGATGAAATCGGTAAAGTCGTTCTCTCGTGATGCCGACACCAAGGGAAAGAGGGATTCATTTTTATATGTAGTTTTTATATTTGTTTAAGGCAGTCAATCATTAATCATATACCATTTGATTGAGTATTGTAGACTGTGCGATTTGTAACATTAGGAAATGTAATCAATAGATCTCATGTTTGTTTTACAGTGTTTACAGTTTAAAAAAGAATCCAGTTGTTTTAACCGTGGAGTACCCGCGTGGCAAAAAATTACGTCAGCGGTCGCATGGGATACATTTGTATCCCTATGTAAAGTACTTGTTTTTATTTGGAAAATTTAGCATAACAATATATTTTATGAGTAGCAAAAGCAAAACGTATATCTACGAAAAAAAAAACTACATATTACTCAATTCTGATTTTCTGCACATTTAAGACAAAGCTTTAGTAGCCCCTTTTTTCTAGGACACAAATAACACAAACCATTTCCGGTTTTCAGCCTTTTTGCTTCTTGGACGATGGCGAGCTACAGTTCTCAAAACTATTGACAATATTCATGTCGGCAATACTTTAGCTTCGACTTAATGCATTTTACGAGTTCACAACATGTCTGTTAAGACATTGTGTCTATGATGATGCTGATGATGATGCCTCTTTGACAATGGCAAACAGGCAGTGATGTTAAGTCGGCATAAACAGTTGCGTTGGATACACCTGTATACCATAGCAAAACAATGTACGTAAAAAACGGGGAAATTTAAAAGTGGTACATCCACACTATAGCACTGGCACAAGCAAAGTGTGCTTTTTTATGGTTAGCCTCCCGCAATGGTGCTGTAGAAGCGCTGCGAGGGGATAAGTGTCGGTTCACGTTAGATCTGCTGCAGATTGTCCTCCAAAAGAAGGAATGCTGGAGGAGACTGGTTCGGGGAGTACGGACCTGGACCTGGTAAGGATGAGCTCGCAGAGCCTCTCTAGTCTTCCTGGCTTGAACGGCATTTGGTGTTAATATCGGGGAGAGCTCAATCGAACATCTTCCGTGATAGAATCTGTGGAGATCCTTTGTGAGATTAGGCGTATCGATTAGTCTAATTGCTCTCTTCTCAATAGTGTCCAGAAGCTATAGAGAGTGCTTTGGAGCACATCCCCACACATGAGAGCAATACTCCAGCAATGGTCGGATCTGTGCCTTGTAGAGCAGCAATAGCTGCTCTGGCGTATACAGCTTCCTACAACTCCAAGCTTCTGGGATGTCGTTATAGCAATACTGACGGGTAGTCGTGCCAGGACATCTTATTGTTTATGCTGATCCCCAAAAGCTTGATGGAAGCTGACTCAACTATGGGGTGACCCTCCATTTCCACAGTTGGTAAGTCAACATGAAACTTCTTTGTAAGTGTTGTTTCCCCAGTTTTATGTACGTTGAACTATACTTTATTTACTATAATCCCCAACCGACAATTGTTTTGATATCTACGTTTATCTGTGAGGCACGCTGCTGTCGCCGACGTACCGTCTCCTGGGATGATAGTGACTTGTCTGGTGTCCATACACGACATTAATGTACTGTCATCTGCGAAGCTGTAGATTGGATTGGATGTTACTTCTAGCAGCTCGTTGATGTACAGCAGAAACAGTTTAGGGGATAGGATAGATCCCTGAGGAACACCGGCGTTTATTGGAAGTACGCCTGATGAATAGCCCTTGACTACAACAAACAGAGATCGGTTGTTCAAACGGCGGTTTAGCCGCTGGCGCAGGCCAGGTGGTAGTCCATAAGCAACAGGCTTGATCAGAAGTCCCTCATGCCACACTTATCGAAGGCTTTCGATATGTCAAGTGCAACAACACATGATTCGCCATGAGTTTTTTTTTGCTCTGTTCCAAAAGTGAGTGACATAGGCAAGGAGGTCACCTGCAGGCCTGTGCTTACGGAAGCCATACTGGCGATTATTTATTGATGTTAATGTTCTCCAGGTATTTCAGGAGCTGCGTGTCAATGACAGCTTCCATAACCTTAGGCATGAGGCTGAAAAAAGCTACCGGTGTATAATTGGTGGGATCAGTGTTTTTGCCTTTCTCAGGGATGGGTTGTACGCATCAATCTTCCATAAAGCGGCAAACATGCCTCACTGATACGATAGTTTGAAGAGCTTGCAAAGAATAGGTGCAAGCTCATCGGCACAGCGTTTAAGTACAATGGCTGGAATTTGGTCAGGGCCAGTAGTTTTCTTCATGTTTAGTTTTTGAAGGATGCTTTTTACATCTCGATGTTGAAATTTGACCACTGCCATTCTCGAGTTCACGTTTATGGTGGTGGTCGGAGTACTTCCTTGGAGGTTTACAGTAGAATTGGCTGCGAAAAGCTTCTCTAAGGTAGACAAGCAGACGCTTTTTCTTTAGGAGTAGAAGAGATGGACTGCAGCGTTTCAAAATCTAACGTGCACTTTGCACAGAGCTTCTACAGAGCCATAAGATTTTAGCCTCTGCGGGAGGCTGACCATAAAAAAATGCTGTAGATTATTCTACCGTATGGTAATCAGTAATCTCAAATCCCTCTGACCATTATCATTTTCAAGGCTGATCGGACAGGCATCAGTGAATAGTGAATTCCAAAAGTTTGTACACTACCGTATCTCGTAGCTGGTGAGCATGGAGTAAAGGGATGTGTTGTGACGCCACGGCATTAGCACGTACTTATCCAGCGGATGTAAGTTTTAACACGTCGGAGTCTAAGTACTCTATATAACTCTTGACTTCCTCCGGAGACTAATAAATGTCACTAGTCTGAAAGGGTGCCTACATCTCAGGGCCCACTAAGTACTCTCTTGTGAGAAGGATCGCCACCTCATGTTAACATATTAATTCCAAAGTCTGATTACTGACTTTGGTTAAAAGCTTTGTCGGTCATAGTCATTTATAATTTAACTCCAGAGTGGCCAATGGGATGCAGATTAAAATGTATATCCGAGCAGAAGTTGGGATATAGCATGCCTTACAGGTTTGTGCAAAAAGTGGCCGTTAATAGAATATGAAAACCAAGTTATAATTGTTACAACGTAGATTATTATTGGAAGATGCAAGCTTATTTGACAGATGATTATTTGAAAAAGCGGGCCCTTCCACATAAGCTTAAGTTGAACTTACAGGCAAAAAATATACAAATTTTATACTTTTATCATCTACTTCGTGATTTGTGTCATAATAGAAATAAACCAACATTTTATTTGTAGAAGAGGAAGCAACATTATTTATTGCATATCATGTGATAATGGGGTTTGTTAGGATGTCAGTTTTATGTTTTTGGAGACGTGAAATTAACGTACGAGGGGTGACGACATTTGTATGAGACATTAGGAGGTCATTTTAAAGTCATATTCACGTCATATTTAACCTCTTTCTTATCAGTCAGTGACCTGTATAGAACGACATTTTCAAGTGTCTTTGCTACCTGAGAGGTATATCGACTTTTTTGCCTTAAATAAAACAGGGAAGGCACTTGTGAAAATAGGTATTACAAAATCTGATAATTTTTGTTTTTAACACGCTTTTATAAGCTTAACCTGTATGTGAGTTTTTGAGCTTGTAACACTCCTTTAACTTATTTCCAGCCAGGAGACGTACGTCATTATGACATCGAATTGTGGTGAATTCAAGTCAAGTCAAGTCATTGTTGATTATCAGAGCGGTCCGTGGGACCTTAGCTCTTGTGTCATAGTATCAGTTCGTCAGTCTGTCAGGTCTGGAAATCCAGGAACCAGACAACGTCAAAGAACGAAGAGAAGAGAAAGTAAGGAAGAAAGGTGGAGAGCAAAGTGGGGGAAGAAAATCTTTTAGAATGTGGTGAATTTTTCGTTATATGCCGAATGAATGACGTCGCAATGACGTCATTTGTAATGACGTTATATTAACCTATGTTACATGACGTCATTATTACGTTAAAATGTAATGGATAAAAGTGGGAGAAAATGTATTTCAAAACTTAATCATTTCACTTTTCCGATTTCTTCCTTATATATTCTTGAAAAAATGTCTATACTCGCATAACTACTAAAAATATTAATTAACTAGATAGAATATTTAAATTATTATCCAAAAATCTTCGATTTTGAGATAATACGCTTTTTGGGCGTTTTATGATGTGTACATAACGAAAATCCACGTCACCCATTTCCGTCGGTCTGTCTGTCTATCGGTCTGTCTGTCGGTCTGTCTGTCTTTTGGCGTCCTTCTAACGTCGTAATCTCAGTAGTCGCTGTATGGATTGTGATGAAATTTGGGCAGCGATATGCTGTGGTTTTGTAGCAGGTAATGTCTCGATAATTTTGGAAATCGTTGTACGGGGGGTGGAGTAATTAGCAAAAAAACGAAAAATTTCAAATATTTCTCAAACTTCCTCTTTAGGCGTTTGAGGGGTTCCTGCTCGTTTCTACTTTTCTTTGGGTGGGGGTGAATTTGAGGTGGTTGGAGGGTGGGGGATTGTAAAACCCGAAAAATTTGTTGTATGCATGATGGGCTGTCCAATGACCTGTGAATGAAAGGCCTAGCGGCATAATACACTTTTTTAGGTCCATCCGAATATTGCGTTGCTTATAATAGAAACCAAGGGACAGAATTTGTGATGATGCATACGAGTATTGCTTTAGATCGTTTTATATTGCGTAACGCGAAAATTGTCGAATTGATATTAATGAAATATAGACACAGTATTACTGCCACGCCGAGGATGGAAAACGCGTATGTTTTGGAAAAATCGTGTCAGGGGCGGCGCAACAATAATAAAAAAACTAAAAGTATTAAAATAGCTCAAACTTTGTTTTTAGGCATTTTAGGGGTTTCTGATCATTTTTTTAATTTTTTTGAGTGGGGTGAAATCAGCGTGGTTAGGGGGTGGGGGGTTATAAAACTCAAAAATTTGTTCTATTCATAAAAGGCTGTCCATTGACCTGTGAAAGAAAGATCTAGCGGCATAATAGACGTTTGTTAGATCCATCCGAACATTGCCTTCGCTATTACAGAAATCAAGGGACTTAGAATTGTCTGATGTATACATATGAGTATTGCTTTAGATCGTTCTGAATTTAGTGATATGGAAATTATGGAATTGATTTTAGTGAAATTTAGACACAGTATTATTACCGTGGCGTGGATCAAAAATGCGTATGGTTTTTAAAAATCTGTCAGCGGCGGCGCAGCAATAATTAAAAAACAAAAAGTATAAAAATAGCTCAAACTTCGTTTGGGGGTTCCCGGTTCTTTCGTTTCGTCCAGTTGAAGCTGTCAGAATAAAAGATTGTGTCGTTTTAGTTCCTACGGAGAGACTTAGGAAACTATTTACTAGTTCTTGTGTTGGATGTTTTCTGAGAACATGCGAACAATCACTTCGTCCCAAGGGATCTCAGACTATAACATGCAAAGGAAATATAACAAAATGATATCACTGTTATGTGTGGGAAGTACTGAGTCAATCAACTTAACTCCATTTTTTTTCAATCAAAGGTTTTACCAATTATTAGGTTCATCACGTAATTCACGCAGTAATATGACGCGAGCAAAGTGTTGTATTCTTAACCAGCCATTTCCTCGACCACCTTGAATGCTTTTTAAACAGTGTACTTGTTTCCTCTTTTTCACAAAACAACATGAAAATTGACCAGAGTAGTACTTCCTCCATGACAGATGTCAACCAGAGTTAGGCGTCGACGCGTCGACTTTTATTGTCGACCTCAACGTGTGGACAATGCGTTGACAATGTCAACATGTCGGCAATATCAACAATGTCAGCAATTGCTGCAGGTTTGAGGTTACGTTTGTTATTTATCTGATTGCTACGGTCACTTGTTTTGACTGTGTTAGATTAAGAATTGTATATTATATACACCCTACATATGATAATAACTTCTGCTCAAACTGCCAAAATAAATTCATTCCTATTTAGACAGCTTGACAACCAAGGCATAGAGAAGTGAGATGAATTCAATACTAGAAAATGTAACGTATTTGACTTATTCTTAGAAATTATCACTGAGGTTACTGGACGTTACATTAAAACCATTAAAATGCGTCAGTACCTCCTGTAAAACTTGTCATTTTTCTTTCCTGTGAGACTGACGACTAACATTTCTTCAACTCTTTTTGACAAACACGTATGTAAACCTTTGATATTTTGGGGGATGGCTCAAATGGAATGCCCAGTATTAGGAGGGTTACTAAAATTCCGGCTTCTGCCCAACTTGAGCCATTGTCCTCAAACTGGGGACATATTTGCACGCCTCTTAGAAGCAACCTGTTGAGAATTAAAAAATGCTGGTTCATTTATATTTTTCTCTCCAAGGTGGCAATTTTGGAGCCGATTCAGCGTTCAATCCTAGTGACGTAGAAGAAGAAGAGGATGATTGACAGTACCTACTTCACCATAAGAATAAAAAACAGTGATCTCATAGTCTCACTAACGTTTGTCTGTCTTTTTCTTTAAAACATTTTCAAACGAAAGAACCAGCTATAATTTGTCGACATTGTCGACACTTATAACGTCATCTATAAAGTCGACGTCGACGCCATAGTTGACGCGTAGACAATTGAATTGTCGACATGACATTGTCGACGTCGCCCAACCCTGACGTCAACTAGACTGCGTAAAAACGAACACAAGATGGCGCCACGTGGACGCTCTATTTTTGCAACGTTTGAAAACTGCACAGACAAAACACGGTAAAAAACGTAGCGTTTGGACCAGCCTCAAAACAACAATGAACGAGAAATAATAGTTGGCTTGTGAAAAAACGTCGGGCGCTTGATTTGCGAATAATATGGCACAAAGTGTATCTCCATAGTCAGTTCAAAAAGAATTGAGGTTTTGGATAAAATCCACTAGTTACCAGTTTACCAGTACGTATTTTCGCGATTGGTTGGGAATCTAGAATATAGTATCGGAGTAGGACGTCGTTGGTCAAAGGAGCATCCTGACCGCCATGGTGACGTCACACGGCTTCGGGAGCCGTCGGCATGTTTTCGGTACTCGATTCAAAAACCCATTTTTATTTTGATATAACCTTTGAATTATTGCGAAAAAAAAAAGAAAACAAAAACAGTTTTGTTATATTATATGATTTTTCCATTTATCACAAAAAAAATATTTTTTTTCTCAATTCAAAACCACAATTGCAAGCTTGTCTACCTGGCCACTTTATTAGCTGTCACAAAAGAGAGCTTATGCAGAGCCTCTGTCTGTCCGTCTGTCCGTCCGTCCGTCCGTATACAAAGATAGCCAAAACTACAGGTGCTAGAGAGAAACTAAATACAGATCCGGAATCACCATGGAAAAACTGTTCCGCGAAAAATCAGGTTTTGTCAATATCGCTTCCGGTAAAAAAGAAACTTTAAATTTTTATACCACCAAATTCCACAGTGAGAGCGCTGTTTAAAATTACTGAAGAAAATTCTTACCTACTTTTTTTTATTTTATCGCTATTTGCGGCTTAATGGATCTTGATCAAAGGTGTATCCATCATATATCAAATAGGACGCGCTTTTCGTGATGCGATCGCCCTTAAGCTCACCTACAAAAAAGGGTTTTCTACGCACTCCCCGCACACAATAGCCTTATCCCACTGGTGACTGTCATACATAGTGAAACCATCCATTAAGACGCGTTTACAGAATACCCCCGGGATCACCTTCATTGCCATTGTCCTTTGTACAGTTTTGCTCCTGTGTTTGGCTGACAGCTTGATATTGCAGCAGGAAATTCCTTTATACAGGGTGGTCCAATAAGCGTGCGGTGCTCCCTAGCGGCCATACCGTTTAAAGTAGACGAAAATGTTTTAAATAAAAAACGTTTCTTTTCAAATGCTCTACATTTAGAAAATAATTTCAAAGATGGCGGACTTCCGGATATACCGGAAGTAGGCATCAACTTCCTTATTTTAAATGGAACGCCCTGTATATTATTACGTTCTTGAATGCAGCATCGATTTTTAGGTCCAGTTTGTTAACCATTGTTTATGTCTACGAAGCGTATTTTCGGAGTTATTCAGCAATTTTTACAAAATTTGACATTTGTAGTACTTTACAAGAAACGTCAATATCTCGGAAACTGAACGCGATAGAAAGATGCGGTTTTCGGTTTTGAGAGAAGCAAGCAACGTATTTGTGTTTCAGTGAGATCGTTGTTTCGAAAGAACATTAAATCAATAGACTAGAAATTTTCAAGTTTGAAAAGTTAAAAACGTTAAAAACTTTTATTTTTCAAATGGGATGGTATCATAAGTTTCACATCGGTGGATGCGGAATTAAATTCTCTTTCACTTTTGTCTAGGCGCATGTGGTGCTATCTTTGATGGTTTTTAAGATATTTCCGGTTTTGTAATTATTGCGTAGGAATTGGAAAAATCGTTGGTGGCGTGGCTCGCAGATGAAACAATTGGCAGGAAACCTTTCATCCCAAGTGTTTCGACCTCTAGTACTAAAATGTGCTTCTGCTCCATTTAACTGTAACCACATTATTCTTAAAAACTCCAGTGGTGAATTGTTCAACAGGTTTTCCAAATTTTCATGTAGAAAATTTTGGAAAACATTAGTTTATTATGCGGTTTCCAGTAACACCACCCCAAATGCTTAGACTTCATGCTGGGTGTCAACAAACTCCTCAAAATTTGGATTTACGTGGGCGTATAATATGAGAGAAGGGAACATGTAGTAGTAATACATGAAGATAGTGAGTTCGACATTCTCGCAATTGTAGTTAAAGATCCGCATAGCAGTACTACAGCAGAAATTAGTCGCTACTTGGGCATTGGTCAAACATCTGTGAACATGATCTTAACGGAGTACATATTGCATCTTTATCACGTGTAGCTAAATCAAGCAGCTGAAAGACAAGACTTTGAAAACTGGATGAATTTCTGTAACTGGAGTCATGTTCGAATCTAAGAAGATGGGCTCCTTTCCAAAACTGTGTTGTTTAAGAATGAAGCTACATTTCTTATGAAATTCTTTTATTTTCCTTTTTATGAAATGTAGCTGCAGCGTTATCATTAACGGCCATGTAAACTGGCATAATTTACATTTCTATACCGACGTAAATCCAAATTTTGAGAGGCTTGTTGACAACCAGCATCGAGTCTAAGCATTTGGGGTGGTATTATTGGAAACCGCATATTAAACTAAGGTTTTCTAAAATTTTCTAAATGAAAATCCAGAAAACCTGTTGGATAATTTACCACTGGAGTTTTTAAGAATAATGTGGTTATAGGTAGATGAAGCGAAAGCACACTTTAGTATTAGAGACCGAAACACTTTGGATGAAAGGTTTGCTGCCAATTGTTTCGTCTGCGAGTCACGCCACCTACGATCTTTTAAATTCCTACGCCATAATTACAAAACCGTAAATATCTTGAAAACCAAGAAAGATAGAACCACATATGCTTAGATAAAAGTGAAAGAGAATTTAATTTCGCAACCACCGATGTGAAACTTATGATACCATCCCATTTGAAAAATAAAAGTTTTTAACGTTTTTAATTTTTCAAATTTGAAAATTGCTAGTCTATTGAATTAATGTTCTTTTGAAACAACGATCTTAACGAAACACAAACACGTTCCTCGCTTATATCAAAACCGAAAACCGCATCTTTATATCGCGTTTAGTTCCCGAGATATTAACGTTTCTTGTAAAGTACTACAAACGTCAAATTTTGTAAAAATTGCTGAATAACTCCGAAAATAGGCTTCGTAGATATAAATAATGGTCAACAGACTGGACCTAAAAACCGATGCTGAATTCAAAAACGTAATAATATACAGGATGTTCCATTTAAAACAAGGAAGTTGATGCCTACTTCCGGTATAACCGGAAGTCCGCCATCTTTGAAATTATTTTCTAAATGTAGAGCATTCGAAAAGATACATTTTTTATTAAAAACATTTTCGTCTAATTTAAACTGTATGGCCGCTAGGGAGCACCGCGCGCTTAGAGGACCACCCTGTATATGGTATAAGCAGAATAAGGACAGCAGGAGAATGAGCCTGTCCCTTCACTTTGCTTTGCTTGATGGTATCAAGACTGATAGTTTAGCCGTTAAATGTCTATAGCCTACAAATAAACGTACAGGGCGGCTTAATAAGAATGGGCGCCGGTAATATTTCGGTAACCGTTAATCATATAACTTCGAGCAAAAGATACTATTGAGGATGTGAATTGGCAGGCATGACGATCTGTGTATATCTGACATAAGAGGCATGTTTGGATTTATGAAAAATATGTCCTAATATTTTCTTCTGATCAAATATTTAATTCAAGCGGATGCCCTAACTAACTGGAAGAGCGAAACGGGGTAATGTTAAAATGTTTGGTAGAGTGACAAGCTTCATTCCAAGAAATAAGAGGGCCTTGCGTTCGAATCCCAGCGCAGACTAATATTTCCCCCTCCCCTTCATTTCAAGAAGCTAAAAATAATTTGCAACAACATTTCTTGACATTTTTGTTGGTTATGAGGTAGTTTTTATAGTTCTTCTATGGATAGTCTACGAAATAAAGGCAGTATATTTTAATACGTCTGCGCAGAGTTGGTATAATATAGAGCCTGTCAGTGGTATGGTTGTTGGAAAGTGACGATATTACTCAATTGAATTGATCTCTCCTATCTAGGCTGCAGAGTTGTTTTAAAAAAAGGTCTTAGGCAAATGTGTCATAGTGGAAACGGAACATCACTGGAATGGCTTTATTGGTTCTTTGACTGGGCTCTAGGCAAATTAGATTAAATGTATAGTCAAAATATTCTTTGCCAAAGGCAATCTGAGGAATTTTCATGCAGTTATAAATTCAAAATCGATCCTTGAACTCCGGTACAATATACTATGGTCATGGTGTTTCGAATAACTAGGAGGGTATAGGGTACAAAACCACATGACGTTGATGGGGAAAAGTGAACTCAAGATCGTACTGATATGTGCTACTATATAACGTTCTATCATTAGTATAGAAAGACCTCCTTTGACGTTAAGCAAAAACATTTGCTGAGGCCCAAATTTACCAATTACTAATAATTCGTGCTTTGTTTTAAAATCTAGATGCAAAGGCAGAATATGGAAAAACAAAAAAAAAATGCCAAATTGTATCGAACTCAATTTCTGAGTTGTTGATAATGGGCCCAACATATTTAAAGACTACTATATTTCGTCCCCAACTCTATTTTAAATGTTTCTTCATTACAAGTTCATTTAACACTGCAATTTATTATGTTTAAATAAATTGACTTGTTTTACGGCCTCTTTTCTAGTTGAACAATACAACACGAGAAAAGATATTTCTGCTCATTACACGCATCACTACTACTGTTTTCCGATATAGAACTTTTGCAAAGCATCGCAAGTGATTCCAAAGTAACAGTTCTTAAAGCATTTCACTGATTTGAATCTGTTTTCCATTCACTGCTTTGCCTATCCTCAAAGCTGTGTTAAAGGATTGGAGGATTAATAGTGTTACCGTACTATCGATTTGTGAATAAAATGCCACGCATCCCTGGAAGACACTATTTAGGAATATGTCAGGTGATGATACCACAGGTTTAAAAAATGTTGAGGTTTTGAAGCTGAATAACAAGGTATCACAATGAATGCTTTCTGGCACGCTAGAAATAGCTGCGAGTCAGCATTGACCTATTGTTCAAGTTTTCAATGTGCAACTGGTAATCACCTCACAAAATAGGGAAACGCGTTTTTTTTGCAGACAGGTTCACACAATTTTTTAAAAAGCTTGCCATTTTCTATATTTCCGACTAAATGCATGCAAATTGAGTGTACTTTATTCTGTCTATCTGAACAATCCACTGAACTGCGCGAAATTATTTTCAAGTACCGCAAGTAGCCGCTAGGAGGCGTAACTGTTACGATCAATAGAAAAAATAGTTTTTTCTTAAAAAATGTGCAAACAAAAGTAAGCAACAGATATCACCATCATATAGACTGCCCAATTTCCAATTTTTCTTAGTTATTCGTCATGAAAGTTTTTGTTTAAATGGCAATAACTTTGGCAGCACTTAACGAAGTTAAACAACAAGCTAGGACTCGTTTGAAAGAGCTGTTCTTACGTAATAATCTGCTATATTAAAATTGTCAAAGTTGGTCGTGGCTTAGTAGCTACAGGGCGGTCTTGTTATTGTTCTTATTAAGTATTAAGTAAAAGCTAACTGTATTTATAGTCCTTTATGCTCCTGAGCAAATTCCAACCATTGTCCTTAAACGCTGTGCTACTGAGCTTGCACCTATTCAACCCATTCCTAAGAAAGGCAAAAAAACTGATCCTACCAACTGTAGACATGTAGCCCTTCTAAGCCTAATGTCTAAGGTTATGAAGACTGACATTAACACACAGCTCCTGAAATACGTGGACAACAATAACATCATAAATGATCGCCAGTTTATGGTTTCCGTAAGCACAGGTCTACGGATTATCTCCTGGTCTACGTCACTCCCCCGTGAAACAGAGCAAATAAAAATCATGGCGAATCCCATATTGTTGCACTTGGCATGTCTGAAGCCTTCGAAAGACTGTGCCATGAGGAACTTCTAGTCAAGCTTGCTGCTTATGGACTACCACCTGGCCTGCTCCAGTGGCTAAACAGCTTTTTGAACGACAGATCTCTGTTTGTTGTAGTCGAAGGCTGTTCATCATACGTGTTTTCGGTAAACCCCGATGTTCCTCAGGGACCTGTTCTATCCCCTACACTGTTTCTGTTGTACATCAACGAGCTGCTGGAAATAACACCCGATCCAATCTACAGATTTTCAGACGACAGTACATTAATATCGTGCATGGAACCAGGCAAGCCACTATCATCCCAGGAGATGATACGTCGGCGACAGCAGCGTGCCTCATGGATCAACATAGATATCAAAACAACTATCGGGTGGGTATTTGTAAGTAAAGTACAGTTCAACGTACAAAAAACTCAGACAACGACACTTACAAAGAAGTCTCACGTTGGCTTACCAGTTGTGGAAGTGGAGGGCCACCCCATAGTCGAGTCATCTTCCGTTAAGCTTTTGGGGCCAACATAAACATGTGCTGGCATGACCGTGTCGTCAGTATTGCTAAAACAGCATCCCATAAGCTTGTAGATTTGTTCCGCGTTAGGAAGCTGTATACAACAGAGCAACTACTGCTGCTCCACAGGGCACAGATCTGACCATCGCTGAAGTATTGCTGCCATGTGTGGAAATGCGCTCCTAAGCACTCTCTAAAGCTTCTGGACACTATCCAGAACAGAGAAATTAGACTAATCGATACCCCTAACCTCACAAAGAACCTCCACAGCCTGGAACATCGAAGAAGGGTGACTGATCTGTCGCTGTTTTACAGATTCTATCACGGAAGGTGTTCGAGTGAGCTCTCTCAGATAATAACACCAAAGGCCGTTGGAACAAGGAACACTAGAGAGGCTCTACGAGCTCGTTACCATAATCTCTAAATTATGGGTGGAATGCCCGAATAACAACTGAAACAATTTCAAAGCCACAAAACAGAGCTGTAAGTGGAAATGTTATGATGTGAATGCTCTTCGCATCCTTGGAGGTAAAATCGATACGTAAGGTATTGATCGACAAATTTAATTACGCCCTATCATATGTACGACTCGGGTAGTACATATGTAATAATTTCTTAGTTGTGTAATAGAAGCGTGTATTGTATAGTGTCCCCTTGCGTTCTGCTAATGGGTTGTGACAATCAAACGATGATTGAACGTGTGGAATTCCATAATAACAGGGAACTTCAATTAGTCACCCTATCTGCATATCATGAAGATATCGAATGACAGCGCACCTGCAGTGGTCGCAATCTCACCATTTGGCGCTGGTGACATTCTTATGGAAAAGGAAACATTAAGAACGCTATTATACTCCGTAGAAGTCAAATGATATGATTTAAAAATGTTGAGGCTGGTGCTATAGTAATATGAGTTTAGCTCGGTTCGTGTAAGAATTGATGGTAACCTGTCTGGCCAAACAGCAAGCAGAAAAGGAGTTCGTTAGGGATGTGTATTATCTCCGATGTTACTTAACATTTACTTTGAATTTGTGATGAGACAGGTATTGGACAACTGGAATGGCGGTATAACTATTGGCGGAAGCAAAATATCCCACTTAAGATTTTCTGACGATTCAACCCTTATTGCCGCTTCTCAGGAAGAACTAGTAGCTCTATTGAACATCTTAGAACAACACCGTGCAGCATATGGTCTTGGTATTAACTACAACAAGACCAAGGTTATTATCGTAGATAGAGAGCAGGACAATCATCGAGAAATAAAGTCAATAGGCCGATGTGAGGTAGTTCACAGTTTTGTGTACCTCGGTTCTTTGATCGACAGTTCGGGTAGCTGTGAAAATGAGATTCGACGGCGCATTCAACAGGCACGCGTGGCCATGACAAAGCTTACTAAAATATGGGATGACCATAACATCACTAAAGCTACCAAAATGTCGCTGGTTCAGTCTCTTGTGTTCTCCATATTTTTGTATGCCTCGGAAACTTGGACTGTTAAAAAGGCAGATAGAGCAAGCATACATGCTTTTGAAATGTGGGCGTGGAGGAGAATGCTGAGAGTCCTAGATACCGCCCATCGAATTAACGTTTCCATACTGGATGAATCGGCAATCCAAAGAGACTATCCTCCATTGTGTCGACGAGAATGCTTATATTCTTCGGGCATATTCACAGAATCGATAATATCGAAAAACTTGTAGTTCAGAGTCATGCCCCGAGTGGGCGGTTCCGAGGCCGTTCCCCTAAACGCTGGATGGATACGTCGAAACAGTTGCTGTATATGAGTATCAGCAGCGCCACTGAACTGCCTGTAGATCGCGAACGATCTACGGGCAGCTACAGTTTTTCAAAACTATTGATAATATTCATGACGGCAATACTCTAGCTCCGACTTGATGCATTTTACGAGTTCACAACATGCCTGTTAAGACAGCAACATGTCTGTTAAGACATTGTGACTATGCCAATGATGCTATTGTTACAAGTCTTTAGTTCAATTGGACAAGAAAACACTTGATACGGATCAAGTATTTATTTGCTCTCACTATATACACTACGCCTATCTTAATACTTAACAGTCTAATTTATTTGCAGTCACTGAGTCACTACACTAATTTATATTTGTCCTTTACTTCACTAATTTATGTCACTGTACATTTATTTCGCGCGCCACTGGTAGACCACGGATCGCAGCTGGCTGCTGTCTCTCTGTGAACTCTCGGTGAACTCTGTTAACTGTGATGGCGGACAGGGCCCGACTGAGATAGTAATAAAATGAAATATTTATTTGGCGATCCTAATTCCTAGTTGCTACTCAATAATATTCCTTCACCTTATCCACCTGTCATATGCTTCTGTGAAACCATTTTTGCCTGACGCCGATAGGTGAGGGGAGTATTGTAATCGCAAAGTATTTCGATTTTCGGATATGACACTTTTTCGTCGGTCTGTCGGTATGTCTGCTTGTTGGCATTTTTCTAGCCTCGTAGTCCGTTGCATGGATTGTGAGAAATTTGGGCAACGAGATGATGTGGGGTAGTATTTAATGGTGGTATAATTTTTGAAAATCGGTGCATAAAGCAGAAAAAGTTAAATATTTCTTTTATAGTTCAAAAGGATTTAAAAATTTTTCGGAAAAAACCTAGAAATGGTCTGTTACAAGACGGGTTTTAGCGAACATCGCACAAATTTTGTCTGTTATATGGCTTTGTCATTAAGGACCTTGCAATTTCTCAGACAATAAAGTATATTTATTCATCTATAAGTTCCCAAAGAAAGGGCCAAAAAGATACTTATACATGTAACGCTTGGCACATTACAAATCTGTTCTGGGTGATACTGGTCTTCTATGGCTAGGTTAATTCTCAAACTAGGTTGAAATGGCGGAACACTGAGTTCTGAGAGATCCTTGGGGGGATGCACAGGGACCCGATGCTTCCTAAGTGCTGTGGTCTTGACAGAATCACCATCCCTTCAAGACATCATACAGACACGCGAAAACGTGTTGGTTTATTCACCGATCCAGCTTTGGAAACCCGCTGCATTAAATGCCCTTTCTTCGTAAATATCTTATCATTCGGATACAAGACCCAGCACTTTAGAGGTAAATTTTTAATATACCCTAAAGTTACCCGCGAATCGTTAACGTCGAGATGTCATTCCTGTCTGCCAAAGCAAAATAATCGACGTAGTCCAAACTCCAAAAATGTTAGATGGCTCAACAATTACAAATATTTTATCATGTTTGATAGTATGCCCTGCCCTCTCGAAGACGTACATACCTACTTCACAATACGGATATTACTAATATAATGAACTAGAGTCATGAGGTTGAAAGTAGCATTTTCGCATGCAGGTCGTTGTATGGTATACAAAAATTGTCGCAAAATAGTGGCACGCGACCGACCTTTCTTAAAATAAAGAAATTGAAATTTGTATTCAATTATGAGCAGACTTGATCTCTTGAATTTTTTTAGTCAGACGCGTGGGTTTCATATAAAAAAATAAAATCTACGTATGTCTGCATCATCGACGTAGAATCCCATGGAGGTGCGATAACGTGGCTGGAAGCAGGTGCAGGTTGGCCATATTGATTCGACACTCATGTCAAACAGCTGACGTTTCTTTGACAATTTCGTGTTTGCTTTTTTTGACTGTTTTCACCGAGATTTTCAGTTATTTTTAAGTGATATTCTAGTAAATTCATAAAGGAGATAATGCTTTCATGTGCCTATCGTAGTTGCTCTAGCAGAGATGGCATGGATAAGAATAAATCGAGAGGAATTACATTTCATAGGTATGTATTCCAAAAAATAATAATGTACAGGTCCGCATTTGTAATCTTTATCTCAATAAAGTGTAACTTATCGCAGCAATAATTCAGTTGTATTATTTAATTGATGATGAATGTCATCTCTACAAAGCCTGTTTTTTTCATACATTTAACTATGAATTTTGCATTAGATTGAAAAATCAACCCAATACTTCATATTTAAATCATCACTGTAATGAATTTTCAAAATTATTTACTTAATAAATTGATCCGGCTCTGGTGAGGCGTCCACTTAGCCACGCCTCCTGCTACCGTTTTTGTTATGCGAAATTGAACCTTATAGCGTCTCCTTGGGATTCTACCTCGACGGTCTGCATGGTGATTTTGTCATATTAACAATACTGTTGCGATCATGCAGAGAAAAGGTTTTTATTTTTTTAAGCGAAAACCGTGCATCGGATTGAAAAATATCAAGTGTCCAACTTTGGTTAGAAATGAGTGGGGATTTCAAAAATAATCTTTATTTTAGGAGAAATCAGTGGCGTACCATCAATGTCTGCCAATGTATTATGCAGGTCAAATTACGTACGAGCGCCACTGGTGGTAATTTGAGAAAAGGTGATACACTAAAAAATGCCTCTTGATTCAAAGTACATGTATGACGAATTCCATAAAAAAAATATGAAGTGGTACTGTAGATACTAATAAATTATTTATTTTTGAAAACTTTACCACCCTGTATCTCAAAATGTAAGACGTATAATGTATAGGACATACCGTCGGTTTGGAAGAACACCGTCACAAGTTAAAAATCGCAAATTATCAGGAATAGCATTTTAAGAATTCAACTTTCTTTCATCGTACGCTACAATTATCTGATAAGTGACAGGTGAAATCTGATTTATGATTTGGGAAGTCCTTAGTGTGTGTTATAGACAGACTCGAAAGGTGTATAATTTCGGAAATCTGTAAAGGTGTTTTTGACTTTTTTTTGCGTTTGTGACAGTTTTCCTCAAAATGTTAGGATATATTATTAGCTGGTCTTATGGGCTAAAATAAAAGAATACAATAGTTATACATTAAAACTAAGTTTATTTTTGGAATGATGTTCGCCAGATAAATAGATATAAAAAATAAACGTGCCTGAACTACAATCCACTATAAAAATCAAAATAAAATTGAGAAATAATGGTTACACATCAAAACTAAGTTTATATTTTTGGAATGATGTTCGACAAATAGATATAAAAAATAAACGTGCCGAAACTACAATCCATTACAAAAATTAAAATAAAATTGAGAAATAATGGTTATACATCAAAACTAAGTTTATTTTTGGAATGATGTTCGACAAATAGATATAAAAAATAAACGTGCCGAAACTACAATCCATTACAAAAATCAAAATAAAATTGAGAAATAATGGTTATACATCAAAACTAAGTTTATTTTTGGAATGATGTTCGACAAATAGATATAAAAAATAAACGTACCGAAACTACAGTCTACTATAAAAATCAAAATAAAATTGAGGAATGACCCGTTTCTCAGGTCTTTCGTCAAACAGCGATAGTAAAGCTTTTTTCTTCTTTTTGGTGATACCAGTTTTTTGCTTATAAGCATTACTCAAAGATAAAGAGGAAAATTGAATATCATGACGTCTCATGTTGATAAAGTTGATATCTGAAAACTCTTCATCTTTATAGGACGTTTTATAGAACAGTACTCCAGGTGACCCCTTTTTTACCATAAATATCTTAATATCCGCCATTTTAACGGTTTCGCCTTTTGAATTTTTTAATACATTTTTCATACCAATTTGTGCAGAAAGTTCTTTGAGGTCAATTATGTCTTTGTGACAAAATTCGTGCACAGAAAATGATTTTCCGGTCTTTTTGGCTTGTCTAATGATTGTCACATATTGATCAGGGACAAAAATCGGGCCAGATTTTTTGCTTTTACAAACTGCTTTTTCAATAATAGCATGAACATGGTCCCCTTCATTTTGAGTGTGGCCAGTAATGAAAAATTTATGGGTAATCGATTCTATAGACGCCAATTTTGAGACCGCGTACATATACAGAGCGATAATGAATTTGTTTTTATTTTGTCCCGAACAATTATCTGTGTAAAAAATAACATTGCATGCCTTTGACGGATTTGACTTGGAAATATTTTCTTGCATATTTTTCAAATAGCTCCATACACAGGTACCAATTTCGTTGGCTCCTCTGTTAGCTTCTCCCTCGTGCCATATATAACAGGATGCTTTTTTGGTTTGTAATTCATACATTGTTAAGTTAAAAACATGTAATTTTGATACATAGTAGTACGAGGAAGCATCCCCCGTCGGACATGGCAATACAGCCTGAAGGTCAAACACCGTAACTACACTATCCGATTCTTTATCGCGTTGTTTTTCTGTTCGAGAAAGATCCTTCTCTTGCAGGTGAGTATCGTACTTAGTTTGAATTTGATTTTTTTCTTCTTCATTTGCATTAGCGTAAGCAAGGCATAGTTCGCACTGGTCCTTTTTAGGATTAAAAAACGCAATATTGAACTCTTCATTAAATATTGAGTAGTACATCAAATAATTACAATAAGGAAGATTTTTTTCCTGGCAGAGCATCTTGTAATCTCTGTGAAGATCGGCAATAGACTTTCCCCCTTCAATATATTCTTTTTTACTTTCAGAACGACAATAGTGACTTGGCATTCTTGGTATGGAATTTATATGGTCTCTAATATTTTGTTTAATCGCATCCGAAACAGTAGCGTGGTTTTTATGCTTTCCCCTCATTTCTGGTTTGAGGATCCCTTTGGTCATCGTTTCTTGTTTATCTAGTACCGTTCGTATGATTCTACTATTAATGCCTAATGTTGACATGAAAAAAGTTTTACACACCCTGACGTTTTGTCCATTCAAATTTAAGTAGAATGCTTGATTCAGGCGTCGACTACCCTCTGCTTTCTCGTATCTATATTTTGGTTTAACAGGTAGCATACAACCTGAAATGAAGTCTCGCTGTCTTTGCAGGTCGCCCATTGCCCAATAATCCTGAAAAATTTTTTTTCGTATGTCTTCTGTTATCTTTTTAGAACAATTCAAGCGGCATTTGTCGCCGCAACCAGGTAAAACTTGTTTTCCATCTCGCCTTACTTTGATTCGTTTGGTGGTTCCGTCAATTATTTTTATTGTTCGAACAGATTCGTAACTGCATCCTAAATTTCTTAAACGTTTTGCTTTGTTTTTTTGCCATTCACTTTTGTCTGTTTTTCTTTTTCTAGCTGTTTTTTCTGATTTTGATGGAAATTTCACTGAGCGGCATTTTGGCTCATTGATTTCAGAATCGCTCGAATCGTTTGGAATAAAATCAGGATCTACTTCTGAACCCCCAGATCCAAAAGGTTCTGATAACTCATCACCCTCTGAGCTAGAACCTGAGGTACGGTGCTCATAGATATTAACAGGAGAACTGGATGAAAAGGGTTCTGAAAAGAAAACAATAGTAATAAGAAGATGTATACAAGAATCAGTAGAGATAGAGTTGAGGTTCAACGAAACAAATACCAACCTTGTCCAATTGCGTTACCGTTATTGAGATCATCGTTTTCCCTATTATGAATGTCTGGAACTTCCCAAATTCCAGTTCTGTGATCCCCCAAACTTAGAACTTCCTGCGATCTGGCTAGTTTTAGTATTAGACGTGTCCGCCTCTGCTCCGTCATGGTGTTGATCAAAGAACTTGAATTGAAATAAACACTTTATTTATGTATCAGTATAAAAACTCTTGAATAAGTGACATACTTAGCTACTCTTGTATGCTATTTAAACAGTTATTCTCACAAAACAAATACCTCCTATTGGTAACAGTGCCAGACAGTGTAAAAAATTGGGTTCTGATAAAGCACAATAATCATCCTCTTGTCTGAAGAAAACTGTCACAACTCAAAATAAACTACGTAATGGGACCACATTCCGAAAAAGATTTATGTAGAAAACAGCAACATATCTAAATTATTGTACAAATTATTACTACTTTTTGAAGAATACTGTACCAACTCAAAATGGGACACTTTAGGTTAAAATATTTACCCTGAAATGTCTCTAACGTATGAAGAATAATGTCCTAATTCAAGTTGTGTCAGTATAGTACAAACAATAGCTCCTAACTTGAACCAGAATTGTGAAAAATACTGTTTCATATCAAGATGTGGCTATTTTTCCCAAAATGTTACATATAAAATACGTACCTTCACGAATTGTGACGCTTTTCCACAGAAAACACGAAGCTATCGTCACGACTGCTAAAACACAACTGAACTTGTGCCGGTCTCGCACATAAACGTTTATCGTACGCGAAGAATGCCACATCGTCACATCGCGCCATCTAGCGGTAACCATTTTAATTCAAATAGTGACACTTTTCTACATATTAATTTGAATGATTTAGAGTTCGTTGGCCCAAAAAACTCAATTTTGACAATTTTTGAGTTGAGACGGTGTTCCTCCAAACCGACGAATTTACGTTTAGATGAAGTTTCCCTCTTAAAATAGAAACACCCTGTATATTGGTTTCCATCCGCATATTAAATTTTTGTATACCACATTTTGCATCAATGTAAAGTCCTTTTCTATACTTTTGAGGCGGTGTCTTATTTCCTCTTCCTTTTTGATGAAACAGGAATTGGCAAAACAAAAGGATTGTGTTCTACGATTTATTTTCACCAGTGTCTTATTCACCAAGTCTTACAGATAGTACCATTGCAATTGATGATTGTTTTCAATTGAATCAAGTATTTTGGCAATCTGAGGAAAATATTTCAGCTATTCGTTACGAAATAATATAATCCTGCCAGTACAATGATCGTTTTTGGTGGTTACCATGATGCGGCATCAGCGAAGAGTACCAAATCAGTCATTTTTTTCTTTCCTTCCTCTGTTCTGTTTCATAATTTTTTGCGGAACTTGCAGCTGGGGCAATCCAATCTTCGACACGTTTGCACAGTTTCTTCTTTCAGTTCGTACAAAGTTTACGGAATACATATAAGTTGGATCACTCCGCAAAGATATCAAAACGGCCTGCCCCTTGCCCCGTCTGCCCGGTACATCGGTAGCAGTGTACCGACGTCAGCCGGGAGATACGGCGCGGCGCAAAGTAGAGGTTGAACGTGTTTAACGCGAAGTCTATACAGTGTCTCAGAAATATCGGATTTTGTTATCTCGGATTTGTTTGCAGGAAATGGATAATATTTTTAGAAGTTTGAGTGTAATCAATTTCGCGAGAAAAGATATTACCAATTAATTTAAATTTATTAACGGATGGAGAATGACAGTCAGATCCATTCTTATTTTGTGGTAAACCTTGAAATGTAAGGAATACAAATACAATGTATCCACGACGATTAACACAAGAAATATGTCGGAACTTGGCAGTAGTAGAGAATTATAATTTTGGGCATGTAAATTAGAGCAGATGTTGTGTCTTTTTTTGTCACTGTACTACCCAATGAGGTATTTGTTTTTGGTCACGTGACATTCGATTCAAAATGATCAATGGGACACCCTGTATATTTGTGCCTGTGTTCCTCCCGATAAAACAATTCCAACAAACTAGCACACTTGGGGTCTCAAGTTCAAGAGCTACAGGTACTAAAAGGATTGTACCACGCTAAAAGCGTATAGTGAGACAAAATATTCATTTTTAGAGCTCGAAAATATTTTTATTGATAACTTTAACAATTTAGTTTCTACAGTAGCAATTGGAATGACAGTAAAAAGCAAAATGTCAAAGATAATTTATTCACATCCCTGTGAAGCATTTCCACATGATTACCTTTTAAAATTATATACTATACCATACAATTTATAAACTGTGATCTCAAAAGTAAGCCAAATAAACAAAACATCAAAGTAGAAATGTTACAGCACCTTTGAACCATCAGTTTTTACTTATCCACAAAATAGCTACAATATGTGAAATCATTTGGGATTCATTAGTAATAGTTTTACTAGGCCTTATTTTTAATATCCATTTATGTAACTTAGTGCATCAGCAAAATAAACGATATATTTGTATTTGTATGTCTTAATCGGCCGTCAATACATAGTTTTTCAATGACCCTTGACCCATTACCATGTCCCCGCTAAAAGACCCTTGTACTTGAGCAAAAACCAACGTAAAAACTAACTGGCGCGTGCGGCCGCGGCATCGCTTTCATGTGAGTTCTTCAAAGTGCCGACGGAGAGTGATCCAACTTATATGTATTCCGTAAACTTTGGTTCGTACGACTTTTTATGTTTCATGTTCGAGAACCAGACTTTCTTTGTTGTAAAAACCAGGAATAATCTTTTTCTAACATACAGTTTTTAGTACCGGCTCGGTCGATAACTCCACTACTGCAGAAGATAGCGAAAAAAGTTGTATATGTATAAAAGTTGTAGCCAAAGACATGCTCCTCGTTCAAACACACATTTTTTTAAATGAAACACCCTATATATGATTTCATGTTTGGGTTTCACTAATGACTCCCATTTTTAAAATATAAGGTATTTCATAAGTTACCGACCATTTATATATCCAAGTCGCTGCCAATTGAACATAGTGTATATTTAAAATCAACGAATCAAAAATAGTTTTTTTTTACATGTAAAGATAAAAAATATCCTCTATGTTTGAAATCAGCTATATAAAAATCCCACGACGCATATTCGTATACAGGGTGATGTAGAATCCAAAGTCTAAGGTTTCTCTTTTTTTTTTGATGTGAGCCCCAATATTTTGTTATACCAAAAAATTGCTTTGAATTTGCTCTTTTATATTTGTATAGTACTTGTTATACCTACATCCATCAGTTTCCGAGATATTTAGATTTTTCTGCAAATTTTGAATATACCTCCTATTTGTGTACTGGAATTTATTCATTTTGATAAAGTACTATCGAATTTTATTTTTATTTATCGAACAACCAAGTTATAAGGCCATAACAATATTTGATGAAGTCAAAACCCTGAATTATTGAGATAATATTATTTTAGGCCCGGTTTCATAATCAAACCTGATTCACCCATTACGTTTAATCCGAACATAAGGAAATAAATGATTTTCATAATCGCTAATTGACAGATTAAAATGACATAATTGTCCAATAAGGTAATGGCTCGCCCTCGGCCAGGTAAAGCGCATTACTTGAAAAATGAACCTATAAATTTGACATGTCGTTTGTATGACGTTTAAGAGTTAACACATATACATATTAGAATTTTATAAGGTTAAGGTTGAGTTGACAGCGGATCACTTTTATCAGTGCTTATAAAATTTATTTCACAGATTACGATTCATAGCTGCTTTTGAGCACACATTAAAAGCACAAATTCATCTAATAACATAGTCTTTTCTTTATTCATCTCTATATTTATTTGTCATCATCATAGTCACAATGTCTTAACAAACATGTTGTGAACTCGCAAAATGTACTCATTTTACGAGCTTCTCTTGGGATATCGTTAAGATCTTTAATGCAGTAGTTTCCCATTTGCTATCTGCATTCTTATGCCGTTGACTAAATGTATCTACTGGTTCATCTGCCTTTAGGGACAATTTCTCACTCCAAAGACAAGAATGTGTCCTGACTCTTCTCAACGTCACGCAGGATATACGATGGGAGATATTCTAACCCACCCCCACACGGGGGATATATTTGTAGACGACTGTATTATATCCTCACTCATCAAGTACCTACATTCTCCCATTCATTTTATCTCTAAATTAGAGTTCTATAATGCTTTCGGATATTGCTACTGTGCGAATGAGTAGCGGCTCCTCTTCTTTAGTAAAGTTACTACCACGCGCACGTTTTGTTTTTTGTGGCTTTGATTTCATACCTTTCTTTATGAGTAATAATGCTATAATAATATTGATAGAATTGCAAACACGAAAATGTATGTCACAATCTGACACATTCACCTTTATAGGTTAAGCAAAATGTCATAATGTCGTTCAAATAGCACAAAATGTAGCATAAAATCTTCTTTCAGGTGTACCAACCACATTTTATTGCCTGTTAATTAATTGACGTTTCCAAATGCATTATGAAACTCGCATCACTTTAGTGGAATGATTAAGTTGATAGGCTGTACATTTGCTAATCAACGCATTAGTGAATGGTTATGAAACCTGGCCTAAGTCAAGTAAACTGAAGAAATAATGTTATAGGCGTGATCCACAATTATCAAGCAGATTTGTCGGGTAGTATTGTCAGTTTTCATAATCTGCTCAACAATTGTATACTGCGTGAAAATCGAGCTCTAGAAAATGAATTTTTCCATTGAAAAACAAATACAAGGTATTTAGGCGAATCTTTGAAAAATTGCCTATTTGTCTCTAGAATATAGCAACTGTCAAACAATGCTGAATTGTTTTGTTCGGACTGGGTCAGCTAATATTTCATACCTACCTGATAGATCTACTAAATAATTAATATTTATCATGTCATCACGTCTATAAAGTTGTTTCCTCAACATACTTGACTTATATTATCTCGATAATTCAGGGTTATAACTTCACACTATTGTATTTTAGTTGTTCGTTAAATACAAATAAAACTCGGTAGCAGAGTTTCTCAAAATAAATAAATTTCAGTAGGTACACAAATAGAAGGTATACTTCAAATTTGCAGAAAAATCGAAATAACTCAGATACTGATGAATGGAAGCATATAAAGTAGTATACAAATATGAAAAAGCATATTAAAAGCCATTTTTGTATAATAAAATATGGGGGGGGGTTATATTTAAAAAAAGAGAAGGTCTACTTTTTGCATTCTACCTCACTCTGTATATGAGTATGCTTCGGCGACCTTTTTACAGCCCATTTTGAATCTAGAGGATACCTTTTATCTTTCTGTGTAAAAAAATAACTTTTTGATGTATTGATTTTCAATATACGGTTCGTTCATTTGACAGCGATTTTGATAAAAAAATAGTCATAACTTTTGAAACAACCTGTATAATGTTACAATACCTTACATTTAAGAAAGGGAATTATAAGTAGAATCTAAATATGGAATGATATATAAGGTGTCTCATTTAAAAAAAGGTATGTTTGCATCACCACGTGGTTATGGGTCACCCTGTATAATTAAAAATATTTTCTGAGCAAGGAGCATCTGCTTGGCTACAACATTTATGTACAACCTTTTTCATTATCTATTGCGGTAGTGGACTTATCGACCGATCTGGTAGTAAAACCTCACCCTGTATATTATTACTCAGCACATGTATGTACAATTGAGACCTTCTGAGACTAATATGATTCTTTCTGATTATCAATTGACTATTCTGATTTACATTTGATACGTTCTGACTTTCATTCTATTATTCTGATTTGCATAAATCATAAATGAAAAGGTGTAGCATGCACCCTTATCCTTGAAATGAAGTGAATAGCTTCAACACTTTCAGTTTCTTTGCTTTTGCCCCACTTTAAAGTAAACCATTGCGGTGCCAATGAGTGAAAATGATTATACTTACTTCCAACAGAAAGGGCTCTACCACGTCGTATTTTCAACCCTTAGTCCACGTTGGTAATAAATAGTTGATGGGGCCGAGAAACTCTGATATTATGATAAATTGGATTTTCTGGATAGCGACGTACGTCGATCTATATCGTCAGACAACAGGGGAAATAATTGACACGTCGAAAAGAGATCGCTAAGATATCGAGTCTGGCGCTAAAGCAATCCCAAGGGGCTCTGACGGGCAGGCACATGCTTTTAGACTCCATCAAATTGAATTGTGCCGATGCCGTTGCTACTATTTCTTTCCCATTGAAGTTCGTAGTCGCCGGACCTATAATGCCTTTTATCTATCTCTGATCTTGCTCATGTTATTATGTATACTTTTTAAAACACATTGACCATCAAATACTGGCAGCTAAGTTACTGCACTTTTGTTTAACCTTTCGCATGATCCATAATACTTTGATTTACCAAAAAATGGAGTCAAGTTGGTTGACTCAGTACTTCCCACTTCTTCTCCGTTCTTTTACCCTCGGGAGGGTGTATGATACTATTTAGGTATGTATTTGGATTTCCTGCTTCCATGCGTTTCTATCTTGTGCCTCGTGTATTGAGTGGCCGGTCATATCTTTGAGTCTATCGGTCCATCTCATTGGGGACCTTCCTCTAGGTCTTTTCCCCTCAACTTTCCCTTCTATCATGAGGCTTCCCATCTCACCTCTTCTTCTTGCTATGTGCCTAAAATAACTGAGGTATGCCTTATTGATTTGATTTAGTAGGCGGTTTTTGGTTTATAGTTCTTGTCGAATGGAGGCGTTGGTTCTATGTTCTATCCATGATACTCTCAGAATTCGCCTGTATACCCATAGTTCGAAGGCCTCCATTCTTTTCCGATCCACCTTTTTCAATGTCCATGTTTCTCAGAGGCGTAGGCGGCAATTGGAAGGATCAAGGAGTTCGCTAACATCACTTTCACTGTTTTTGTAATGGTTTGATCTCTCCATACTTTTGTAAGTTTAGTTGTTGATGTACTGGCCATTGCCAGTCTTATTTTCACTTCCTCTGTGCAGCCCCCATCTTTGATCCCAGGTACACAAACTTGTCCACCACATCAAATTTCGCTACCTTTTGTATATTTGCTGTGCCGTTGGATCTATCGATGATCATCACTTTGGTTTTTGTTTCGTTGATTTTAAGACCATAATCTCTACTGTAGTTGTCCAATTTATCCATTATGCTTGTCAGTTGTTCTTCGTCTGTAGCAATGATTAGGGTATCGTCGGCATATCTCAGGTTGCTTATTTTTCTTCCTACAACTGATATTCCACCCTCCTAGTCGTACTTCCCACACACAACGGTAATATCATTTTATAATTTTCCCATTGCATGAGAATCTGAGATCCCCTTGCAACCAAATTATTACCCGCCCATCCTCAAAAAAACATCCCACATAGAAGCCCTCGTAAACAGTTTCTTGCATTTAGGACGACACAGTTTATATTCTGCAAGCTTTAATTGATTGTGTTATGCCGCTATGAAGAACCTAAGACCTATTATCAGTAAAAAAACTTATTCGATCTTACAACCCCCTACACACCAACCAGCCCAATTTCACCGCCATCCAAATGAGTAGAAAACGATCGAGAACCCCTTTAACGCCTAAAAACGAAGTTTGGGTTGTTCTTATATTTTTTTGTTTTTTATTATTGCTGTGCCCCCACTCACACGGTTTCTAAAAATCATACGCTTTTTCCATCGTCGCCACGGTAGTAATATTGTGTCAAAATTTTACTAAAATCAATTCAGTAATTACTGCTACACAATACAGAATGGTCTAAAGCAATACTCTCATGTATCCATGTATACGTCCCTTGGTTTCTGTAATATGCAAGGCAATGTTCGGATGTTAAAAATATGTGTTATGCAGTTAGGCCTTTCTTCCACAGGTCAATGAACAGGCTACTATGAATACAACAAATTTTTTAGATTTACAACTCTCCACCCCCCAACCACCCCAAATTCACCTACACCAAAAAAAAAAAACTAGAAAATGATCAGGAACCAGGAGCCAATATATAATAACAAAAAGATACATATCTTAATTGTGTTTGTGTTGGTAAAATGTGCAATTTGCAGTTAAAAACTACATCCCCTTGTGTTAACGCTACGCCGAGCGCTACGCTAGGTTATCATATGAAGTAATATTGTACAATCGTATTTATCTAGCGACCAAAAACTGTTTATCCTTAGACCAGCATGGCTTTATGAAGCAAAGATCAGCCATCACTAATTTAGCTACTATAAGTCAATACCTGTTCGATCATGTTGATAATAGGGGACAAGTGGATGTCGTTTATACAGATCTTACTAAGGCATTCGACAAAATCGACCACAACATACTAATACGGAAAATTGAATGCCTAGGATTTAATAAAACTTACGTTGACCTCTTGAAATCATATATATCCTCGAGGCCACATTACGTATATTATAATGGATTCAAATCTTTTACTTACATCGCCAGTAGTGGTGTACCTCAAGGCTCCAATTTAGGCCCTTTCTTATTTATTATCTACGTCAACGACCTATGTGCATCACTGGCCTGCAATAAGCTAATGTTTGCAGACGATTTAAAACTGTTTGCTTCAATTTCCGACTGGAATGATTGTGTTATTCTCCAAGAACAAATCGATTTCTTGGAGAATTGGTGTACTAGTAATAGGTTAGCTTTAAACATTTCAAAGTGTCGCATAGTTACATTTAGCAGAAAAATTAATACTCTAATGTATCCGTATAAGATAAGCATCATTTTGTTGGAGAGGTCCGATAGTATCAGAGATCTTGGGGTTTACTTTGACAGTCACTTAACCTTTAACTACCATTATGAGCGAAATAGTGAAGGCTGCGTATCGTACTTATGGTTTTATTGTTAGAAATTGGAGGCAGTTTAATACGTCACCACTTTAATGTTGTTTTTTGTCTTGGTTGTTAGCAAGCTGGAGTAGGGCGCACTTATATGGAGCCCAATCTATGACCTGTACAAAAACAGCATTGAAAGAGTCCAGAGACGGTTCCTAAAATATAAGCGCAAACAAACTTGTTGTCCAAAGCACCAGTAAATTTCATATGCTACAATGCTAATAGAATAGGTAACATTTGCGATATATTTTGTTGCAGTCTTATGAGTTGAAGAATGCTATACAGAGTATCTCTGAGTAGGTATTAATTGGCTAAAGCATATAATTATATGTATTTTTGTTATACAATTTTTTTGTCATGGTTTCAGGCGCACAATGGTTGTTTTTTTTTCTATCTACTATTATTTTTTAATTTCTTAATTATTACTTTGCTCTGTAAATGGTACATGTACTGTTGGGCAATAAATGCTTTATTATTATTATTATATGGTAGCACTAACTTTGGAATATAGTCTGCACAGCCGCCAAATGTCAAAATCACAGCGAAGCTTTGCTTCTACCATTATTTATAAGGCTAGCTGCCTAAGAATCAGAAAATAATTTTCTAATTGATTATTAATATAATAGACTTACCTAGACTACTTGAGATGACGATTATAACTTTCCTGCTTACTCCTGAGTATGAGTGTTCAAAATAGTACATTCGCCATATTTCAAAATCACAAGGAAGCGTCGCATCCACCATTATTTACAATGTACATTGTTGACAATGCTTAAAAACGAAATTTGGGGAACATGTACAATTTTCCGTTTTTTGTTAATTACGCCGCCGCCCCTGCACCAATTTTCAAAATTATAGCAGCATTACCCCCCAGCATATAGGTACCCAAATGTCATTGCAATCTATCCAGCGCTTATTGAGATTACGAGGGTAGAAAAACGCGAAGAGACAGACAGACCGACCGACAGACCGACCGACAGACCGACCGACAGACCGACAGACAGAAAGACAGACCGACAGATAGCTCGACAGACAGACCGACAGACAGACCGACAGACAGACCGACAGACAGACCGACAGACAGACCGACAGACAGACCGACAGGCAGACCGACAGACAGACCGACAGACAGACCGACAGACAGACCGACAGACGGACCGACAGACGGACCGATAGACAGTCCGACAGACAGACCGACAAATCGCAAATGCAGAGTTATAGTCGATATTCTACAGGTATAAGAGCCATTGCCGTGTCCACATTCTTCACTTGTCTGATGAGATTAATCTGAGGAAAATGCCTCTGTTTTTGCGGTACTCGCCCCATATTAAAGTTCATTAATTATGTACTAACCTCGGAAACCAGAGAAAATTACCAGGCTTGGTTCATTTTCGTTGCGGTAAGTGCGTTCAGGGGTTTCCGGCGTCTCTCTTCCGGTGAGTCGGCCATTCTACCTGTGGGATGACGTCCTCCCTTGCTAGGCATTCGTTAGACTGTCTCATCAGCATTTAGGCGCGATTGTGAAATTCGGGAAACGTCTGCGAAGCATACAAAGGCATGAAGCCAGGAGAGACTGCTTTATGTTAGGACAAACTACACCGGTTGTGGAAAGTTCGGAAATTAGGGCTGTGGTAATGCAAACACACGACTGATTGCTTGGAGGTGAACTTGCAGTTGTACCTCCGGATGTAAATTGAATGCTAAGTATTCGGTATGTTGGTGTACAAATTACGGACAACGCAATACTTCTGAAATATGATCGATCTTTTTATGAAGAGGGATAGATACTCTACCTCTGAATGTCGCTTCATCTTTTACTTCCCACACCGATAGGTGAGGGGCAGGAGCAAAAATTTTCGATTTTGAGATAATACCACAGCAACTGAAACCAAGTATTTAAGGACATTTTGACGACCTTGAATTTCTCGGGTGTCGCGTCGACCATCGCGTTAGAGAAGCGATTCATACAGGACCTGAGCGAGAAGATTATATCAGTAAAAAAATTCCATAGTGATTATGATAATTATATGCACGTCCAGGTAGAATGGCCCACATAACCATTAAAAGACAACTATGAAAAGATAATACACAAACAATTTGAGCAGATGGTAACTCGGTAATCCCGAAAAACCGGCAAAAACACAACCAAACAACTGAATAAGGTCCTGGGATTCACGATGTACACTCGACAGCGGCAAAGCCTATACTGAAAGTGACCTAAATCTCTGCATAGGGAACGCATATGGAAGTAGGCGAAAATGTTTGTAAAAGTTTCTCGCATCAATTTGAAGAGTTGCGCTGCTGGTTTACTCTTTATGCTGTGATAATACGCTTATTATCCACGTTACCCGCCAATTGTCTGTCTGTCGGCGTTCTTCTACTCTCGTAATCTCAACAACCGCTGCACGGATTGTGATGAAATTTAGACAGCGATATGCTATGAGATCACAGTAGGTAATGCCGCTATAAGTTTGAAAATCGGTATATGGACGGAGGAGTAATTAGCAAAAAACCAAAAAATTGAAATATTCGTAAAATTTCGTCTTTAGGCATTTTAGGGTTCCGTACCATTTTCTGCTTTTTTGATGGTGCCCCCCCCCCCCAACGGTAACGAAATTTTGTTTCCTAATGAACGATCAGTCAAACAAAATTAAAAGGTCCCATCCCTAATCTAGATCCCCTCCCCGAAACTAAATCCTGGATGCGTGCCTCTTCCTGGGACCATGCTTTAAGCTAGGTTCGTCAATTCATCTGAAGGAGGGAGGATAATCTTTTAAAAAACAACAATAATTTGCATAGAACCACACAAAGTATTCACTAACATAGTTGCTGTATTGAGGTCCAGATAATTTTCAAGATAACGCGAGTGGCTCAAAGCAAAGTATCTACTTTTGTTTCTGTATATTTGTGTTGGTGACATGTAGACAGTGCAGTAAGGACCGCAGCTTGTGAAAGAATACTTATTAGAAATCTTCCTTTATTGATTTGATCACAGCCAAAACATCGAATCAGCGGTTACTGAGATTAGGTGGCTAGAAGAACGCCAACAGACAGACAGGCCGACGGAAACGAGTGATGTGGATTTTGCTGAATGAAACGTTAATTTGGCTTTCTATTGAGATGAAACCTCGCATTTCGGATAACCCCAAGGTGCGGATTACAAATCCAGTCGCATTTTTGAGTCTTGGTCTCGTTTGTCGAAAATAAAAAATATCAGATCTCTCGGGCGGGCGGGAGTACCTAAAAACATCGAAAATCT
This sequence comes from Callosobruchus maculatus, assembly GCA_951848785.1. Lineage (NCBI taxonomy): Eukaryota > Metazoa > Arthropoda > Insecta > Coleoptera > Chrysomelidae > Callosobruchus > Callosobruchus maculatus. Next base: position 4,473,478 of record CATOUR010000296.1, read on the forward strand.
TTATTTGGCCTTTTATTGAGATGAACCCTCGCATTTCGGATAATTTCAAGGTGCTGATTACAAATCCAGTCGCAGTTTTGAGTCTCAGTGTCATTTGACGAAAATAAAAAATTTCAGATCTGTCGGGCGGGCGGGAGTATCTAAAAAAATCGAAAATCTTTATTTGGCTTTCTATTGAGATGAAACGTTGCATTTCGAATAATTTCAAGGTGCTGATTACAGATCGAGTCGCATTCTTGAGCCTTGGTCTCGTTTGACGAAAATAAAAAATTTCAGATCTGTCGGGCGGGCGGGAGTACCTAAAAATATCGAAAATCTTTATTTGGCCTTCTGTTGAGATGAAAACTCGCATTTTTGATAATTTCAAGGTGAGGATTACAAATCCAGTCGCACTTTTGAGTCTGAGTCTCGTTTGACGAAAATAAAAAATTTCAAATTTCTCGGGGGGGCGGGAGTACCTAAAAAAATCGAAAATCTTTATATGGCTTTCTATCGAGGTGAAACCTCGCATTTTTGATAATTCCAAGGTGCTGATTACAAATCCAGTCGCATTTTTGAGTCTTTGTCTCGTTTGACGAAAATAAAAAATTTCAGATCTGTCGGGCGGGCGGGAGTACCAAAAAATAGAAAATCTTTATTCGGCTCTCTATTGAGATGAAACCTCGCATTTCGTATAATTTCAAGGTGCTGATTACAAATCCAGACGCATTTTTGAGTCTTGGTCTCGTTTGACAAAAATAAAAAATGTCAGATCTGTCGGGCGGCAGGAGTACATAAAAAAATCGAAAATTTTTATTTGGCTATCTGTTGAGATGAAACCTCGCATTTCGGATAATTTCAAGGTGCTTATTACAGAACCAGTCGCAATTTTGTGTCTCAGTCTCGTTTGACGAAAATAAAAAATTTCAGATCTGCCGGGCGGGCAGGAGTACCTAAAAAAATCGAAAATCTTTATTTGGCTTTCTATTGAGATGAAACCTCTCATTTCGTATAATTCCAAGGTGCTGATTACAAATCCAGTCGCATTTTTGAGTCTTGGTCTCGTTTGACGGAAACAAAAAATTGCAGATCTGTCGGGCGGGCGGGAGTACCTAAAAAAATCGAAAATCTTTATTTGGCTTTCTATTGAGATGAAACCTCGCATTTCGGGTAATTTCAAGGTGCTGATTACAGATCCAGTCGCAGTTTTGTGTCTCAGTCTCGTTTTACGAAAATAAAAAATTTCAGATCTGTCGGGCAGGCGGGAGTACCTAAAAAATCGAAAATCTTTATTTGGCTTTCTATTGAGATGAAACCTCGCACTTCTGATAACTCCAAGGTGCTGATTACAAATCCAGTCGCATTTTTGAGTCTTGGTCTCGTTTGACGAAAATAAAAAATTTCAGATCTGTCGGACGGGCGGGAGTACCTAAAAAAATCGAAAACCTTTATTTAGCTTTCTATGTAGAGAGTTCCTTATACTGCCCATACAAATTAACAGAAGCGATAATATGGAGGAACTGTTAGTTCAGGGTCATGCCCCGAGTGGGCGGCACTGTGTCCGTTCCCCTACACGCTGGATGGATACGACGAAACAGTTTGCAGGATTTGAGTATCAAGAACGCCACTGAACTGACAGTAAATCGCGAACCACGGCGAGCTACAGTTCTCAAAACTATTGATAATATTGGTGTCGGCAATACTCTAGCTCCCACTTAATGCATTTTACGAGTTCACAACGTGTCTGTTAATAAATTGTGACTATGACGATGACGATGAGTAATCTGTCATCACGTGACAATCCCATCCACCCTGATACCTTTCTTCCATCACTTTCAGAACCTGGTGGAACCGCTCTCCCCACTCCTCACTGTAATTTCCTAAATTATCCGGAAATTTATCTAGATGATTGCGGAGATGGTGTAACTTGATACTCATATTTTCTCCAAGAGTCTGAAAGCTTGTCTGCATATTTCCCTCATTTTCTTCATAATCTGCTGCTTTATGGTTACCCAAGAAATTTTCGACAACGAACACACAACTTCACCAACTTCACGTGTATAAGTACTTCAATATTCTAAAATAACTGAGATCTCAGCTGTTCTGTGGAGCAAGGGGTCTGAGAGTGGGGATGACGTGATGTTTGTATGCGCAAAAAAGTTGCGCAGAGGCCTAAGCATGACTGGAAAATTAAATTTGAGTAACAACAATGTCGATAATTATTGTTCAAAATATAAGATACGCAAAAATTATGAAAATTCGAGCACATTGACTTTCATGATATACGGCGCAACATAAATTTTTTTTGTAGAACTGTGTAATTGAAGGGTCCTATGCAAAAATACACATTCTCATTAATTATAGACTATCAGTACCCTCGATTCAAACTTTTATATCCGGAAGTCCGCCACCTTTGAAATGATTTCCTAAATGTAGAGCATTTGAAAATAAACGTTTTTTATCCCAAACATTTTCGTCTAATTTAAACGGTATGGCCGCTAGGGAGCACCGCGCGCTTATTGGACCACCCTGTATGGTTCAAGATAATTGTGTTGTCGATATAATATTGTGTTGGTATAGGAAAATCCTATTTTATGCTGAGATAATCTAATCATTTTATCGTATAAAGCAAAACTGCCAATTTTTCCAAATTTCTCTCTTATAGATATCACATACCTGATCTACAGATAATAATACATCTGAAATACATCCTGGCTTGGCAAATTCTTGATAAAGGAATATACTGTGAGACCGATATCTATGAGTAGTTTTTGTATTGCTAATATATTCTGTATTCTCGTATGTTATAATACAAAAGTATTTTAAACTATGCTACAGGTTTTATTGCCTTTTTGAAATCCAAAGTAAAAAGTCACTTTTGAAAAATGCAATATCTTGAAGATAGATCACTAAACTAGCTTTTACTTTTACTTAAAGTCGCTAACTCTAGAAGTAATAAAATACACACTGAGAAAACCAGCCCTGTTAGTGTTTAACTGGTACATATTTAATAGCCTCTATTAAAGTTGCATGTTGTTTCTGACATATAGCTTCATAGTCAGTCATAAAAACTGAATTCTAATACTTCGATTTTGTTACAGAAAACGCATATTATTGTAACAATTAAACTGCTTTAAGTACTACTACTTCCAATTAAATATTTTAATAGGAATGACTAACGAGAGTTTCTATAAAAATAAATCAGTAACTGTCGTTATGAGCTTTTCTATCGTAGACACTTCAGGTTACAATGACAATTAAACTGGTTGAAGTACTGCAATTTTCAATTAAACATTTTAATTGCAAGAAATAAAGGATATCACAGCTGTGATAAGTCACGAAATACGCATAACGGTTGTTTCCCGAGGTGGGGGATGTTTACCGTGCTCCATCTCTTTTCTTCTAGAGGGCAAGCGAGTGCGATAGAGATAGAGATGCTTTCAGTCGTTAATGGTTACAGCACGGTTACAGGTGTAAGGTGCATTCGCTGTTCGGTTTTACTATCACATACTATTTTGTGTTCCTATAAGTTTTATGCGTGCCTGTGTCCTTGTGTGTGGAACAGAATAGGTACCTACATGGTGAAATATGGCTTTGGAGTACACGAGTCGTACATTATTGGTAACTTTGCTGTAAGATCAAAATATCCAACAATGTCCCAATGACATTATGTGTTCGTGGGTGTCATAGACGTTTTATGTGCAATAATAACTTTTTTGTTATGATAAACTCAATATTTTAATTTTTGTTACAATGATTATAAATTATTTTATCAGGAGTAAAGATTATTTTGAATCTATTTTCTTTTTTTTTGAGTATAGGAATTACTAGTATTCAATAATTAAGAAAAAGGTCAGTATTGGTATTACAGTTTTTCAGTATAGCAGTTCAGTTCATTATCTGTAAGTAGTACAATGACAAAAAGAATGTCACAAATAAATAAGGTAACTGTAATGAATAATCTTGTTTAATTGAGGGTATTAGGGCCGGTTTCTCAATGTCCAGTTAAAGTGTCAGGTAGGTATCCGCCAGATAGCGTTGCTATGGATACAACTGTCAGATAAGATTTACGTGACTTCGTATAAGTTTAGCCTTCAATTGTTTAAACAATTTATCTAACAGTTGCTGTTATCTTGCAGATAAATATTTATCTGGACATTGAGAAACCGGTCCTTAAACAAGTTAATAACCTTGGAGACGTGCTTTAATTGTAACTATTAAACTAAGCTACAGTCACAGTGACATTTTTCTGACAACCAGTGATGTGATATTGCTCGCTACCACAATTAATTCTAAACAGAATTCACTATTCACTTGTAGCCTCGATTGTAGCTATTAGGCAGTCTAATTGTCACGTACTTTGATGCAAAATTCAATTGCAGTGATTGAAATTTTTTTGTAGTGATAAAAGTATTCTCTCAGTGCAAGATTATAACAAACGAAATGATTATTCGAAAAGGTAATATTTCCAGAAGCGTTTTTCTCACTAACTCAAAAAAGTGAAAAATGTGAAAATGAGCTTTTATTGCTCTATACATTTTTGAAATGCACTATAATACAAGGTTAACCTCTCAATTCAACCTTCCCAGTGGCAGTAAGACTGACGTGTCGGCAAACGATGACCGAGATAATGCAGCAGATACCACATTTCCCCAACCGCTGGACACGTGTTCCACCCTTAAACAATAAATAACGAATGGCGTAAAATCCATCAGCGTCATCCTCTTGCCCCGAAAGCAATGCAACAGGTCGTGCCCGGAATTTAAATAAATAAAACTCCCAAGTCCCTGCACAATGAAACGTTCGACTGCGTTCCACCGGGATACGTTTGATAATAGATTCACCTGTGCCGGCCCCTGTGCATACGACGGACAGGACGGCCAAGCGGACGGCGAGGTCATTTATAAAACAGTAAAATGTCCGACGTAAGCGTATCGGGAACCTATGGGATCGCGCCTTGCAGAATCTTAATCAGCTACGGCACCTGAAGTACATGGACTGGAATTTGTTGCGGATCCGTATATACGACCTGCCAGTGGTATATTTCAATTTCGCTTATGCGGTTGTGTTCCACCCAACTGTACTGTACTTCAGAAAGGTATAGTGCAGAGATGCCACGAATATTCGACCGGTACTTAGCAATTGGAATATTCGGGCGAATACCGAATATATTAATCATCATCATAGTCTCAATGTCCTAACAGACATGCTGTGAACTCGTAAAATGTACTCATTTTACGAGCTTCTCTTGGGATATCTTTAAGATCTTTAATGCAGTAGTTTCCCATTTGCTTTCTGCATCCTCATGCCGTTGACCAGATGGTATCTAGTGGTTCATCCGCCTTCGCAGGCAATTTCTCACCCCAAGGACAAGAAGGTGTCCTGACTCTTCTCAACTCGTCCACCCAAAGCTGTTGGTATAGAAGAGATTACTGCTTACACCGACGACAGTAGTTCGGTTCCCTTTAGTCGCCTTTTACGACAGGACATGTCTGCACGATGGTTCCGGGGAGGGGGTGTATACGAAGACGGGAGAAAAAAAAACGACACGCAAGATATACGATGGGAGATACTCTAACCCGCCCCCACACGGGGTATGTTAATCATGATCGATAATAAATACGACATAAATACGACAAATATTATCTAAAAAACAGTTGCTGACACTGTATTTGACGTTAGCTGAATCGATGATTAGATATTATATTCTAGCATGGGATGGTCCTTTCAACGTTACTCTAAGTATCTTACAGGTAACACAAGACACACCACTGAAAATTATAGCTTTCAAACCTAAACTACTTTCCTCATCCAGTTTATATCGTGAAACTAACGTACTAAATGTAAAACTCATCCATGTGTATGAAGCCATAATAAGGATATATAATATGAAGCCAAAAAATGTAATTCAATCGAGATAATAACCAGATTCACCACTAGAAGCGACTTGCGTAGTGAGAATTTCAAAAAAACGTTAACACAGAGAACCATATTTTACTTTGGCCCAAAATTTTATAATCAAATACCATGCGAATTAAAGCAGATACTTACATTGAAAAAATTCAAAATTTCAGTAAAAAAATTCATTACCGAAAATTAAACAATATTTGGACCGGTCCGATGCATGAAGTTCTTAAAAATGGTGATATGTAAATAATTGTAGATAATTTTAGATAGCTAGTTCCATTTTAGTGCAACCTGATTTCCATGGTGTGACGTGACATCCTTCCTATCATTATTTTAAATTATATCCATGTCTTCAATCATCCACATACGTTGTTAAATTTTTTTTTCTATTCTTAATACACATACAATACTCATAAGCCTCGATATACAACTGTAAAAACCCCTAGACTGGGTATGAGGCAAAACAGGCTTGACTGCCTAGGTAGAAATGCCCAACCTCTAGGTTCTCTGTAGTAGCTTTTATCGAGTAAGCATATAGGACCATCTCTAAAATGAAACTAGAACCCATTCGTGTTTGTAAATATTTATTCATATTCTGATAGTGCCGTTATCTAGCTTAGTATATGGCTATACATACAAATATTAATATAATAACTACCATGTCTACTACAGTATAATATAATGGTAGGGTGTGCAGTTTACTGCTGTTAAACTGAAAATGAAGCTTCACTGATTTGTGTAATTATAATTCAAGTAGTTATATTTGTTAAATAGATTTGAAATTTGAAATAAAACGCATATTTTCCTAGAAAAACTCAAAAATGTATCTATTCAATACTCGAAAGTCATCATTGGTAGGTTATGTTGAATAAAAACGTTTTTTTCAGGATTTATTGGAAGCCAACGATTGCGCTTTTCTTCCTGAATAATGCCGGCTTCTGAAAACAGCCTCTCACGTATACACTGCTGCCAGGTGACGATAGGTAAACCTTAGCAAATTTTGATAGGCTCGGACACTGGCTAGCGTTTGACGACCACTATTTGTAAGGATCTGCTGTCCGACCTAAGCAAATGATTTTCAAACGAACATCAATCCCATTTGCTACAGGACTTTTCTTCATAGCATCATTTAGTTTATTCCGTGAGGAGATTTTATCAAAACAGTATAGGTAGTTTATTTAATAGGAAAACCTACTACAACAGTTTTATAGTATTCATAGAAATACTAACATAACAGTATAAAAATGTTTAAATGAAACTATTCATACTCTTATAAACTCAATGCAGTATTAAAAGGATAACCAATAAACAACTGAAAAACACACAAACAATAAAAACAATGAGATGCGATTATATAACAAAACATCGATAACACTAACCCAAAAATTGACCTTACCGCAGGCCTAATCGTATTGGCTACCTGTGGACATGACATAATTTTCTTCACCAAATATCTCATGTCTAAAGTTGAGTTGATATAGAGTGATAGCGCCTTAGATAATGAAACGAAGTGTATATAAAATTTTATTTTGAAAAATGTGTGACATGCCGGGTTTTGCAGTTAGACGACTGATATAAGCATCTGAATTTGTTTTGTCACAAACAGTAAATCCTTTGAACATAACTAAAGTTCTAAGGCTCTACTATGCATTAATGAGACCGCACCTGGAGTGTGCTGTACAAATTTGGACGCATTTATCAGAATCAGACCACATAGAAAAATCTAAATGATACAGAAACACGAGATACTGCATAACCCTTCTTCACAATGTCAACGAGTTCGTTCTATTCCAGACACGAGTTGAGTCCTACAGTCTTGAAGCGAACGTCTTGTCCTCAAGTGGAACAAGGGTCGATTTGTAGAGAGGACGTGTGACTAAGGGATCAAATCAACTACCGCTCGGAAATGGTGTTTGCCGAGAAACAGGAGAAAGAAAAGCTCGCGATAAAAGGGTAAAGGGTAATTGGGCAGATTTTCACCATTACTGGGAAAAAGTCGTCGCAAACATGATTCCGATGCAATAGTCAAACACTAATTGGCACTCTCAGGCTTGAGTTGTGGCTGGAATTAGTGGCGGCTTCAGACATTTTCTTCGATGGAAGGCGTACTTTTGTCTGCCGATCGCAATAGGCAATGACGTTTTTATATTCATCAATACTTTCTAGAATATTTAGACTCCAAAGACTGTAGTGAGGATAGTAGCAAACATTCCATATAGAGATGACTGTAAGGAAGCAGTTATCAGGTTTAGAATTCCAACTCTACCATCACAGTATGCGCGAGAATGTTTGCTGTATATTCATAAATATCCGGATAAATATGAAACACACACTCATAAATATTGTACTAAAGGCAAAAATACTTTAAAGCTGCCATTCAGAAGACTGACAAAAATCACGCTATGGAGTTGCTTACTATGGTCCAAAATTATACATACAGGGTTGGGATAAAGTATGGAACCAAGAAAATAACATTGGAACGGAAAGAATGATATTGCTGAAAATTTGCAGGCAAGTGTAGTGACGACTAGTGCATCCGAAGACATTATGTTAGCTATTGATGTACTTCCGGTTTAACCGGGAGTACCGTCAACTATTTTAATTTAAATGGGACACCCTGTATATTTTTGTAGTTTTTAATACATTTTTTTTTCTGAATACGTCCATTGTGGGTTTAGTATTAGTTTCTGTAGAAACGGGAAAGATAAAGCTTCTTTATCATTTCAGGTGTTTAAAATGCCGGTCATTTAAAGTCGTCATTCAAAGAAGTGTGTCAACTTTTATTGATTTACGTCCCAACTAGGGTCCTATAACACGTTTGACGGTGACTAAAATACAAAAAAATACAAAAAATTACCTCAAACGGGAAGACCGCAGACCACCATGGACAAATTTGTGAGACAAATAAAATTTTTTTACAGAAACAAATACTAAGCCCACTATGGACGTATTTGGAAAAAAAAGATGTATAAAAATCTGCAAAAATATACCGGGTGTCCCACTTAAATTAAAAAAGTTGACAGTACTTCCGGTTAGACCGGAAGTACATTGATAGCTAACGTCTTCGGATGCATTATGCGTCACTACATTTACCTACAACTTTTCAGCAACATCACCCTTTCCGTTTCAAAGATACTTGCTTGGTTCCATACTTCCCAATCCTGTATAATACACTGAAGCTTGAAGTTGAAAACCCCCCTCTGCCACAGTTTAGAACTGCAATAAGAGATTTTTAGAATCTGGTGCATTCTTTTCTATGGACGACATCATGCACAATATCAGTATTTTAAATGTGTAAATGTGATTTAATACTGTAGCTTTCAATACTTCTACTGCTACTTGTATTGACTAGCACCTTTACAAAATATTGCTTTTCCATATTATCATTATTATGGGCTATATGAGTTTTTATAGTTTAGTTTTAATTTATTGCGTCTTATTTGTTATAAGTACGTCTACCAAACTACTCAGGAATATAAATGGATGACGATAGAATAATTTATCGAAAATTGCATCCCTTATAAACAAAAAATATCATTCGATGATGGTATTGTATCAATAGAATGAGTGCTTTGATCGTGTTTCTACACGTAAATCATGTTTGTGAACTATTTATGTATAAATTGTATGTTTTATACGGGGGTTGCTCTATATCTCCGTCAATCCACCAGTACGCAGACAGCTGTTTCACGCTTATTAGCGATCATCAGTGCGCCATAGGTCGATTGACGGAAATAGAGAGCATCAATTCTTTCATGTCTACCAGACATGTGGAGCATGTTGTAGCAGGCGACAGAAAGGTTCTGCCGGTGCGCCATCTGGTACCCGAAGGTAACGGCAAACCAAGGAAATCGCTGCTGAGCAGCAGTATATTTCTTGGTGGGGCGCCACAGCGCGTCCGCTTGGTCACCAGAGAGCGCGGGATCTATATGCTGCTGCATATGAAAGTCGATATACGAAAATATTTTAAGGTTATATAGCCCTTAAGGTCCCTTACCATAGTCAGGTTTTTGAAATTCGTTTTTGCAAGCGCACAATCTTGCGTCCACTCACTATTGGCCCACCCTGTAGAATAAACTATTAATGGATCCGGGAACGCTGTTCTGATCCCAACACGTCAGAATAACAGTAATATAACCTACTTGTTCTGGCATACATAAATATAGTCCCGTACAGCTTTGGTAATGATTATTTTGACGTGCTTCCTCTGTGGGGAATATTCAGCTACGACGTTTTGCCTCCGGGATATCGAGATTGAATAAAATAGGAAAACGGGCAACGTGGCCCAGTTAGAACAACAAGGGAATATAAACATATTTTATTTAAAATATTGCTTGCCACAAAATCCACGTTTGAACAATAATTTTGGAGTCCCTCGGTGGACTGGCCAGCTAGCACAACCTTAACAATGGCGTACATGTTGAACAGGGCAATGTTCACCTGCTAATATTGACCATTTGGGAGTTTAACGCCGTTTCCGACCCAGTGCGTTACCAGCGTACACACAACAAGGACGTTGCTACTTCCCACGCCATACGTAAAGCCACGTACAGACCGGGGCTTTGGAACAGGATCCGTTCTTCTTGGAACCGGTTTATGTTTGGGACAGGCTGGAACAGGTGTTGCGCAATGCGTTTTCCTGTTTCGACGGAACAGCTTAGTATCACGGAACAGAGCATGAGCGCAGAGATGAACTGATCGGTGCCAATCGTCGTCTGTTCCTCTTTCTGTTCCTGTTCCAGCTGCACGTTGTTCCACGCTGCTCGCCGTTGGCTTGCCCGAGATTGCCGATACGAAATAATTTGGGATTTCTTAATACAGGCTGAGGAGGTTCGGTCTTCTCTGCAAGAATACTTGACTACTGCGAGCTAGTAGTATTGCTAACAGTAGCGTCGCCGATATTGTCTCCAGTATTTTTTATTCGATGCATTGAAACACCAGATTTTTGGGCAGTATTTACTCTTGGATGAAGTTTGTTATCGAATATTTGTATGACATCTGTAATCTACACTTTGCGTTTGTCTGATCAATAACTAAGAAAAAAAACATCCTTCTCATCTTTAGTAAAACAATCTTGGGATACGGTCACTTATTATATTTCAAAATATAAAATTTTACGACGTTTCGACGCTTCTATTAGGCGTCATCTTCAGGTATTAAAACTAAAATAAAATATCAGAATTGTCAAACAGATACAAAATGACTAACATGTACAATTAATTTTTTTTTAAAGAATTAAATATCGAGGGAGGAAGGTAAATATTGATAAGATGGAAGAAAGTATAGGCTGTGTTCCACTTATTAAATTTGTATATATGCATGAAAGATTGCTTGCATCTGTCCTGAAATTCATGCTGTTAGAACTTTTTTTTATATGTAGCATCTCTACGATGTTTCTTTTATACCAATCTTTCTCTTTGCATAAAGTTCTAACGTTGTTAAAATCGATGGTATGTTTATTTTCTATAACATGTTTGCTGAGGGCGGTAGAATTCAGGTTTTTATTTTTAATATCATACTTGTGTTTATATATGCGTTTACTTAAATATTGTTTAGTTTGTCCTATGTATAAGTTGGGGCAATCTTTACAAGGTATTTCATAAACCAAATTGCTATGCATGTCTTTTGCTAATGCAGGTTTCAGGCTTGAAAATACTGCACGGGTTGTTGTCGTGGCAGTATGGGCAACATTTACGTTAAACTTATTGAAATTTTTTTTAATGTTTTCGGAGAGTCCAGGTGTATAAGGGATTGAAAAATATTTCTTTCTATTATTGTCATTATTTGAACGTTGCTGGCGGTTATAAAGTTGATGAACTCTCTAGTAGTGTTTGTGAAGTGCTGGGGGTAATTGTTTTGGGACAGGATATTCCTTACCTTTTTGAGATTGTCAGGTCTGTTTCTGACGCACAAGTATGATATTAAAAATAAAAACCTGAATTCTACCGCCCTCAGCAAACATGCTATAGAAAATAAACATACCATCGATTTTAACAACGTTAGAACTTTATGCAAAGAGAAAGATTGGTATAAAAGAAACATCTTAGAGATGATACATATAAAAAAAAAGTTCTAACAGCATGAATTTCAGGACAGATGCAAGCAATCTTTCATGCATATATACAAATTTAATAAGTGGAACACAGCCTATACTTTCTTCCATCTTATCAATATTTACCTTCCTCCCTCGATATTTAATTCTTTAAAAAAAAAATTAATTGTAAATGTTAGTCATTTTGTATCTGTTTGACAATTCTGATATTTTATTTTAGTTTTAATACCTGAAGATGACGCCTAATAGAAGCGTCGAAACGTCGTAAAATTTTATGTTTTGAAATATAATAAGTGACCGTATCCCAAGATTGTTTTACTAAATATTTGGTACCGACGGTCAGGATTCAAAAAGCAAAAAAAAAATCCTTCTCATCGAAAAACGTTTAATCAGAAAGCTCATAAGGTCATTAACTACCGCCTGATCACGAACCACTTGCATCAGGTTTCGTAAACGCACTAACCGCGGTACTCTGGTATTTAGGCTCTGCCTGCGCGGTCTGCTCAGTTATATAAAAAACTCGTACCAAGCTAACAGCCAGCAACCACCAATAAATAAAATATAAAAATGATTCCAAACAGTTTTCTGAAGCACGCAGGCTGAACAAGTAAACACGTGTGACACAGATACAGCGCAACCCTACTGGCATACCCTGAATCGCTGCAACCAACAATTCCAGCCTACCAGCTGCCGGCCGCTCTGGTTTGACCGAAACAGACGCTTTGGCTTTGGAACAGTTTGGACCTGAAGTAGCTTTCTTGAAACAGTCGCTTTCTTGAAACAGATACAGCGCCAGCGCTTCTACCGGCAGCGCCGGTTTGAGTGAAACCATGACCGACTCTACTCACTAGGCCGGAGCATTGAAATATGGCAACAATGAATAGCGGGCCGAGCTGGGCCGAGCTTTTATTTGTTTCTAAGTCATTAGTGTAATCTTCCAGAGTAAACAAGAAGATTGGAAGGTGATTTTTAATGTGTTTCTAATTATTTACCTGCATAAACGAAACTATAAAGATAAAAAGATGCCTGCAAAGTGTGTAGTACCAGGTTGCACTAGAAATTGTGCTTCCAATAAAGGACATATTAGGGTGTTCAATTTTCCTCAAGACGAACATTTCAAACAGAAGTGGGTGAAAGGTATTTCTCGTAGGGGCTGGTTATATTTACAAGAATAAAGACAATAATTACCGTTATCTTCCCTAGATACTCAGAAGTCCCCTCCTACAATCAACAGGTCATCTGGTCAATCTTGAATAAATTTAGTACTGAAACATCGATTTACTGCGATGGATCTAAAAATTCGGAGGGCGTAGGTAGTGCATTTGTTATACAATCGCCTAATATAATTAAAAAATACCGGCTTCCTGATGTATGCAGCATCCATACTGCGGAAGCAGTGGCTATTCAGAAAGCACTTAGATGGTGCAATCACAATAATTCCAAAAACGTAGCCATTCTATCAGATTCCAAATCCGTCCTACAAACTATATCTAGCTCGGATAAGGGTTATTATAAGGAGCACGTTTTATGTGAAATACAAAGTCTTATTCATAGCTTACATTCAAAACATGTACGGGTCATCTTTATTTGGGTCAAAGGACATATAGGCATACGTGGTAATGAAGACGCTGATGCGGCTGCAAAATCAGCTATCACTTCTGGTGATTTAGAAAGGCCCCCAATTTATAAGGACGTTATTAGTATATATAAAAGGGACATAATTTCGGAATGGAAATCTATATGGTCTAATATATGTAATACAAATACTAGCAACTACTTCCTCCTACATAAGACCCTTCCAGTTAGTACTACTCATGCTTTTAACTTCTTTGCCAGCAGAAAATACTCGACTACTATCATCAGATTGAGATTGAATCACGGTAGCTTTCCAGCTCATTTATACAAGATAGGTCTGAAAGAATCACCTTTGTGTGAGGAAGGTAATGAAATAGCCGATATTAATCACCTTTTTTTTGCATGCAGCAGGTACACCAGTGTACGGAATAAGTTTATAGCAGCATTAATTCGTTTAGGCTATCATTTACCCATAAACATGAATACTTTGATGGCGTCTGAGAGAGGAGACGTATGATAGTATTATAGAATTTTGTAAAGATGCTGGACTCTAGATTTGAATGAAATTTTATATTATTTTGTGGCAAAAAGACTAATGTCCGATGCCAACCCTTCAGGATAAAAAAAAGACAACAATTTACAAACACTTCCAAGGATAAGATCTATTTTAAAGCACATTGTGGTACCTACAATGTTTTCTGGACCTCCGAAATATCACAGAAAAATACAGTTCTAATAGAACACATCAGGGCACACCTACGAAAAGGTTTGATAATGAAGGGGAATCAAGACCAGCAAAGTGACCTAATAGTGAATTTTTCTAGCTTAAGTGAAAATTTACAAAGTAAATTGAGTGTTCATTTAAGTGGAAGTGGAAGTGGCAGCAGGAAACAGGTTGCATTTATTTTTATTTTGTAGTGTTTGACTACGATGAACCAGATATCAGATGTAGGTGGCATTATTATCAATGAATATAGACATTCCTTTGAATCAATAAATCATAATTTGTTGGTGATTTGAGTTAGATTTTATCACTGTCACTGAGAATATCCTGTTGGTCTCAAATAGAAAATATTTTGGCACACCATTTTCAAATAGGTTTCCTATTGATTTAATGTTAAAACCTTTTCCATGTCCAGCCAAAGAAAGTTTACAATTTTGTGCGAGAGAATAATTTGCCAATTTTACCACCATCCTAAATATTCTTCAAAACTTTGCAGTTCTTTAAAATCTGCACCTGACAGAAAATATGCCTTACATTAAAACTGTTGCAGAGGGTTTATTATTCTTGGAGAAGTACATTGTTTTACAAATTGATGGAATATCAGCCTGTATAAATGTTCTTCTCATTACAAAAATTATAGGTAGAATATGAAGGACAAAATTATTTGATAGGTATATTAAATACATACAGCTTATAGTTGGTAGGCGTAACCCTTCCATCAGAGTATACAGCTCAAATTACAGTCCTTATTCGCAATTCGCAAAGGTATTGTTAAAATTTTGATTTCAGGCCAACAGGTATAAGAGTAAGTTTTTGGGCAGTTGCACAAAGCAGTTTCAATGGAAATTGCGAAAGGATATATCAATATACATATACATGAGTTTGTTTTAGACACATTTGTCCAAGTAATCAACCCCAAACTGATGAAATTCTGCTTGAATTAATGTTGTCAATGTAGCAAATATTTTTATTAATAATTACAATGAAACAGTTCAAGACAAAATACAGACTGACAAAACTGAAAAGAGGAAATCTAATGGAAATAAGAAATGTCTAACAGAAGGGAAAATCCCTAAATCCAAATACATGTACATTTTTGTACTGTTACTACTGGCATTTTCCCCATTCTTGTTTTTTCAAAAGGTATTTTTCTTAATTTATCAACCGAGATGAACTCTAATACATATAAAATTTAATAATTGTTCTGAAACTATAAAACAATTTAAATTTTCCGCGGAATGCCCGCCGTTCGTCCTACGGTAACCGGCCCACTATTTGACAGCTAAGCGACGTTGCCACATCTAAGGCTCCGGCCTAGTGTAGAGTCGGCCATGGTGAAACAGATACATTGGAACAGTTTGGAACTGAAGCAGCTTTCTTGAGACAGGTATTTCATGAAACTGGAACAATTTGTAACTGTTGTTTTAAATAGCCCGTTCCACCCATTTCTAGTTCCCAACGCTAGCCAACGGCACATGTGAAGTTTTCATCGACTCTCTCATTTGGTCATACAACATGCTATACACTGAAAATAACAATTCAAACTGTTTCAGAACAGAAAACCATGGATTCTAGCAATGAGCGGATCAATGAAGGTATCTTGGGTCAGGGTAGGTATCTCTAGGTTGGCTAATGACAGCATATCCTACTGAGACAACACAACAGGCATATAGAATGGGCAAACAGAAGTATAGAAAAAATACAGAGGACGCAATAAAAAAGATACTATAGCAACAAAATTGACACGGCAATTAATAAATCGAAGGAAATCTGTTGTAAATGAAAGAATAGATAGACAGGCCAAACAATCAAAATCTCACCGCTCTTTTCAATAGATGCTTTCCTGAAATATTTAAACTAACCACGGTGGTGCCAGTATTGGAAAAATAAGACAGCGAAGATTTTGAAAATTATCGCCAAGTCTCTCTAATTAGTTGTGTAGCAAAGTTGCTAGAAAAGCATATATGCAATCAAATTAGTTGCATCGCAGAAAAGGAGGGCCTACTAACGCTATCTCAACATGGGTTTAGATCAGAAAAGTCTGTTGAAACAGCGACATGCCACTACCAAGAGTACATCTACTCACACTTGGATAAAGGTGATATGTAGCAGCGCTACACGTGGGATATCACTTAAATTAATAATTTCATATATGTGTTAAAAACAGCAAGATCAGCTCCAGTGGATTTAAGTTTAGGATTACCGCAGGGTTCTGTCTTGGGTCCGCTTATATTTATTAATATATGTGAATGACCTACCATTATCAATATCACGACGTCAAGTCACTACGTTTGCTGATGATATAACAATAACGGTATCGGGGAAGAACCTGGAGCAGCTTCAAAATAATGTAGCTCGTGTAATGGATGAATTCAGTCAGCTAAATAGATTAACATTAAATGAAGGTAAAACATTAGCTGTTAACTATTATATACAAAGAAAACTATCCATCAACTTTGCTATGTTACCTGGCAATGAAACGGTGAACTCTGCTAAGATTTTGGGTACCTACTTTGACTCAAAGCTGACACTTACTGAACAGAAAACAAAATGGCTGCCATTTAATTATGTTGAGGGGTGATTTGCCGATAAAAACGAACGTGTTTTATCTCCCGAACTCCAACACGGATGACTGGACATATTGTATAATGTGAGTAGAATTTTCAGGTTCAATAATCAAGTTTACACTTTATGCTAGACTAAGGTATCTAACCTCTTCACATTTGTGACAGTCTGCCATTAGTAGGTGCCGTTATTTTTGGAACAGCGTTCATGATACCCTAAAAATGTTCCATGATATGAGATAATTTAGACAAAATGTTTCTAGGATGTTCAAAAACATTCTACCATGATTGTTCATGTAACATTCTTGTTCTCAGTTTTCACATTTCGAATGTTCAAAGAATACTATAAATCTTCTAGTTATCCATGGATATTTCCCACAATATTCATGTTATCTGTAGTGAATGTGATATTATCCAGTAGTATGTGGGCTACGTCTCACAAGAGGACACAGTACGAGGCGGAAAGACTGCAGGCGACTGACCATAAAGAAGCAGACACAGAATGGGTAAATTGCGAGCACAGGACTACAGACTACCTCATATGTCCTGACGCTGACTCTATCATGCACGTGATCTGTTCCGCGTGTATTGGAAACGATAAGAAGACCTACCGATGGCTAGACCCGCCACTGTGGATAGCTAGACACGACGGACATATGCTCTTCGAATGTGGAGTGTGGGAGGTAGCTCACTTGAAGACCTGAAGGCAGATAAGATGGTGGGACTGATGATCTCCCATAAAGTTTTTTGGAAGACCAGCTGCTGCATGGTGAGGGAAATCCTGAGCGGCAAAGAAAGCGAACAACATAGAGACGGTAATTATTAAGCCTCAAGATCAACGACGTTGGACCAGCCATACACAGCATTAAGAGCTGTGATCCAAACATTACAGGAGACAGGCAGGTTAATCAGAAGATTTTTCGTGACATATTGTTCACAAAACATCAAACTACAAAAATATCGATTTTCTAACAGTTAGTACTACCGATACTAAACAGTCACTGTGCCCTCGGAAGCTAAACAGTATGTAGTATCATAGTCGTAATACAGTAGATACCTGTAACAGGCATACCTTTATTGATCCACTGGCATAACTAAAGTGTAGAACTTCATGGTTTCGGCGCTCAAATCTAAAGAAACTACTTTATGCCTTTACATCAGGCATCTTGAGTGAATCCTAGTCGTAGTAAAACAAGGTTACGGCTTGAAAGCACGCCATGGAAACTCCATCGAAATCAGGTTACTTATTCATTGTGCTGGCACAGAAAATATAGCTAATAAAGTTCACTTTGCTAGATACTTGGTAAAGTAATATAGATTGCCGTGATTTAAACACGCAATGAAGATATATTCCCAAAGTAGCAATCATTCTCCACTACGTATACCGCTTTTTAATGGACAATGGAAGGTCTGCACGAAAAAACGCTATTAAGGTTTAACTGTGCTTGAGGTGCGGCTGGACAGCGAAGACGTGTGAATGATGCATACAGGGACGCTTAGCTATTTGCAGAAAGATATACCTGGACAACAACATCATAAATGATCGCCAGTATGGCTTCCGTAAGCATAAGTCCTCCTAGGCTACGTCACTCACTTGTGCAAGAGAACAATTGAAAATCATGGCGAATCCCGTGTTGTTGCACTTGACATATCGAAGGCCTTCGATAGAGTGTGACATGAGGGACTTCTGGTCGAGCTTGCTGCTTATGGACTATCACCCGGCCTGCGCCAGTGGCTGAATAGCTTCTTGAACGACTTATCTGTTTGTTGTAGTCGAAGGCTGTTCATCAGACGTATTTTTAATAAACGTCTGTGTTCCTCAGGGATCTGTCCTATCCCGTACGCTTTTTCTGCTGTAGATATCAAAACAATTGATTCTTTGAATAACAATTTTATTTTTTCATAAATGGTAAGATCATATATAAGTTTTATAACAAAACTGTCTTTGTTTTCTTTTTTTCGAAATAATTCAAAAGTTATATCAAAATAAAAATGGGTTTTTGGATCCAGCACCGAATACGCGCCGATGACTCCCGAGCCGTGTGGCGTCACTATGGCGGTCAGGATGCTCCTTTGACCAACGACGTCCTACTCCGATACTAGATTCTAGATTCCCAACCAATCGCGAAAATAAGTACTGGTAAACTAGCAACTAGTGGATATTTGTTGCAATACAGTCGACTAATGAAACTTGCAGCTGGAGACGAAGTCTAAGATCGAAATAAATATGTTTTTAATGTTTGAAGTCAGATTACAGATTCCAGTAAGTAAGTACCTAATCGAATATGTTTCGTTGAAAAGATCTCCTCAATTAAGGGATGGCCCAGTGGTTAGAGAGTCCGGTAGTGGATCCCAGGGTCTTTGGATCGAAACCAAGGCCTTCTAGTTTTTTTTTATTTTTTTTTATCAAAAAATTTATTGATGTGCTTTTTGCACTTGTTACGCACATTTCTTCTACGATCAACATAAATATGTGTTTGAATAAAATTTTGTTAGACATATTACTTGCACTGCACAGTGCTTGTTCAATTTTTATGAAAATCTAATTGTTAAGCTTCATTGCCCAAAGTTAAGTAAATAATAATACCAGGCGATAAACAGAATGTGACTACGAGTTTGAGTTACTTCTTTTACATTAAAAAACTTAAAAATGAATGAATTGAATGGATGAAGGGATTTTGTTTTATTAACCAACTATTACATTTAAAAAAAATTAATGGCGAACGATGTTGACGCACAAACATCACTTCCACTGATTTTTTGAATTGTTTACTGCCTCCTGTACTTAGTTTCTGCACTGTACAGGGTGACCTAATAAGAATGGATGCCGGCAATATCTCAGTAACCGTTAATCATAGAACTTCGAGCAAAAAATATTATTAAGTAAATCGGCCAAGAGAAATCGTTGGAAATCATTTTCAGGTTCCGCAAGTAGCCGCTAGGGGGCGTAACAGTTACTGTCAATCAGAAGAACGGCTTTTTCTCAAAAAATATGCAAGTAAAGGTATATTATAAATTCTATCGTCATATAGACAGGACAATTCTCGATTTTTTTTGTTAACAGTCTTTTGCCCTATCTTGCAAGATGTAGTGGTGGGGGAATGTCAAGGAAGTTTTCATTTAAATGGCCATAACTTTGGTATAAGTTAACAGAATTAAACAAACTAGTTCTCGTTTGAAAGCTAATAATCTACTATATAAAAATTGTCCAAGTTTATCTTGACTTAGTAGCTACAGTGCGGTATTTGACATAATAACAATGATTACGCATTATTACGAAAATTTTAAATGGTATACTATATTCTTTTAACATAGGTATACAGAGGTCGAAATTCTTAAAAAGTCAGCGAAAGATTCAACTTCCTAGCTATTTTCAAGCCGGAGATATCAGTAAAACAAGTATTCTGACAAGTGTGCTGTGAGTTTCAGAAACAATTGCCGCTCTATAGGGATATAGCCTCCGCATAATCGTTTTAGTAATCATTTTATAGATAATACTCAAGTAAAAACACTACAAATCTTATTTTGACTTTCCGAAACAACCACCAGGTGGCGTAGTAGGCGCCAATAAGTTTTATTCAATTTTCATGATAATGAGACTTCTAAAAGGAACAAACAAAAATAAATTACAGTATAAAATTGATTATTAGTTTAGTCATCGTTAAAAGTCAATTTGAGTAGATCACAAAGTGTTAGATGAACTCAACAAACAAAATATACTAAGAAAAAAATCAATGTGAATGGATCACAAAAATGAAGGCCAATTAACAGCAAAATAAAGCAAAATAAGTGGGATAATAACGAAGGTAACAAGCAAATGATACACAAACGTAATTCACATGCACATACCATACCTATGTGCAGTGTTCGATGGCGTCTATCGTTTTAGATGCACTTACGCATCTGTTTTAGCGTAGATAAAACTGTCAGTTTGGGCATCTAGAGCACCACTGAAAATAGATATGCCATACGCATGTGATTTAGGTTTATGTATTTTATCTATTAAAATTGTAGTTATACTACGTTATTTTGCTTTATGTTGCTGTTAATTGGCCTTAATTTTTGAGATCTATTCACATTGATTTTGTCTTACTATCGTTGTTATCGAATTCAGATAATACCTTGTGATCAGCTCAAATTGCGGTTTAATAATGATAAAAAAATAATCGATTTTATACTGTAACTTGTTTTTGATTGCGTCTTTTAAAAAGTCCATTATTATGGAAATTGAACACAAAATTAGCTGCAGCACTTATTGGCGCCTACTACGCCACCTGGTGGCTATTCCGGAAAGTCAAAATAAGATTTGTAGTGTTTTTACTTGAGCATTATCTATAAAATGATTACTAAAACGATTATTCGGAGGCTATATCCCTATAGAGCGGCAATTGTTTCTGAAACTCACAGCACACTTGTCAGAATACTTGTTTTACTGATATCTCCGGTTTGAAAATAGCTAGGACGTTGAATCTTTCGCTGACTTTTTAAGAATTTCGACCTCTGTATACCTATGTTAAAAAAAATATAGCATACCATTTAAAATTTTCGTAATAATGCGTAATCATTGTTATTATGTCAAATACCGCACTGTAGCTACTAAGTCAAGATAAACTTGGACAATTTTTGTATAACAGATTATTAGTCAAGAACAGCTCTTTCAAACGGGACCTAGCTTGTTTAATTCTGTTGGCCTATACCAAAGTTATGGCCATTTAAATAACAGCTTCTTTGAAATTCCCCCACCACTGCACATTACAAGATAGAGCAAAAAACTGTCAACAAAAAGAATCGAGAATTGTCCTGTCTACATGATGATTGAACTTATAATATACCTTTACTTGCATATTTTTTGAGAAAAAGCCGTTTTTCTGATTGACAGTAACAGTTACGCCACCTAGCGGCTACTTGCGGAACTTGAAAATAATTTCCAGCGATTTCTCTTAGCCGATTTACTTGATAATATTTTTTGCTCGAAGTTCTATGATTAGCGGTTACCGAGATATTGCCGGCGTCCATTCTTATTAGGTCACCCTGTACAGTGCAAGTAATATGTCTAACAAAATTTGATTCAAACACATATTTATGTTGATCGTAGAAAAAATGTGCGTAACAAGTGCAAAAAGGACATTAACAAATTTTTTGATAAAAAAATAAAAAAAGTTTGAAGGCCTGGGTTTCGATCCAAAGACCTTGAGATCCACTATCGGACTCTCTAACCATTGGACCATCCTTCGATTGAGATCTTTTCAACGAAATATATTTGATTAGGTACTTACTTACTGGAGTCTGTAATCTGACTTCAACTTCAAACATTCAAAAATATATTAATTTCGATCCTAGACTTCGTCTCGAGCTGCAAGCTTCATTTATCGACTGTACTGCAACAAATATCCACTAGTCACCAGTTTACCAGTAAGTATTTTCGCGATTGGTTGGGAATCTAGAAGCTAGTATCGGAGTAAGACGTCGTTGGTCAAAGGAACATCCTGACGGCCATTGTGACGTCACACGGGTTAAGGAGCCACCGGCCTGTTTTCGGTGCTCGAAAACCCAAAAATATTTTTTTTCTTAATTCAAAACCTCGATTATCGAGTGTGGATAAGCAAATAATGTACAGTTTAATGAACAGAAAACTCAGGCAGCGACACTAACAAATAAGTTTCACGTTCGACATCAACAATAGCATGTCCTGGCATGGCGACGTCCGTCGTCACGGATGATGTTCGAATGAGCTGTCCCAGACAATAACACCAAAGGTCGCCCGAACGAGGAACACTGGAGAGACTCTGCGAGGTGAAGGTCCCTGCTCCCTGAACCAGTCTCCTCTAGCATTCCAGCTAAATGCCCAAAGACCACAAATTCATAAAAGCAGTACTTGATCGGTTGTTTGTTTTGGATGAAAACCAGTTTCCTTGATGGAGTCCTTTTCATACTACCTTGTGGAGATGCGACAATAAGGAATCTCTGAAGGTTTGGAGTTATTTTGAGTCCCCGTTTTAATCTAAAGCAATGCAAACCACCGTATATGAAACAAAATCTACACGGGAGTGTCTCCGACACACCCAGACATGTAAACGAGCGTTTAGCTCAGGAGGTCATTCCTGCAAATTAATTGCGCCAGTAGGTCATTAGTCTTGATTTATTCGGTGACGTCTATCAACGTCCGTTTTGACTAATATGACTTTTAGGAGGTTCCAAACATGCAACCGCTGCTTTTATCGAATACATAAATGAAAATTGTGACATAGCACTTAGTCCTTGGAAACGGACAGCTCAACGCCTTTTTATACGGGGAAAGTCTTTGTATATCTTATCAGGTGAAACAGCTCGACGTTACTATTATTATTACTATTCATTCGCACAAGCTATAGTACAAATGAAAGCCACCCTGAAAGGTACACCTTGTATAGATTGGCTGATAAATAATACGATAAATTTTGACACCTCCTATTGCCTGACAGGTACACCAAGGGTTGTCCTACACACTCGCCCAATCCATATAATTCCACATATCTTCAAGAACGGTGTTATCTTCATCTGATGGGTCATCACAGCACCCAAATAACTTGCTTATGGAGTCCTTTACGTATCCCATGAACTGCACTATAACATTTTTCACACTCTCCTCTAACTGATAATTTTGGTTGTTGACATTGTTCACATTATTGTATTGACATACATACTTTGCAAGTTAAATAAAAGCTTTAATTATAAACGAAGGGTGCAGAACTTTACTTTAGGATTTTGCATGGACCATTTCTATATAACTTGACCATATAAGAACTTTTCTTCAAAAATGCTTAGAAGATGTATTACATTACAACTGGTATATCGAGCAATCAGTAATATGTATATAACCTGCAATGCTTCTATCAACTTCATAGTTATGTAGCTGCCGCTATTTCAAAGCATTTTGAAGCAAAATTTAATCATTCTTCTTAAATACACATGCAAGCATGCTTAATTAGCAAAAAGCTCCCAGTGTCAGTTGGAACATTAAAGCAGCCTGTTTTTTATTGTCCTGTAATTTGTATATAAAAACACATTTTGAGCTGTCATACATTTTTTTTCATGGGGATTCTTGCTTTAGATAGAACAGAATAGAATACTGCTCGGAATAATCAATCGATGTATATTGTACAGTGATAACATTTTCGCAAGTTTTTCAGCCACAAAGTGGGTCTTCTCCACGCACTTCTTTTTCTTTGTATTTTCCCCTTGTATTATCAATTGCAGAATATGGTCTCATTATCCACGCATAACGTGACCCAGGTAAGAAAGTTTCCCTATTTTGACAGTTTCTACTATTTCTGTTTCTTTATCCATACGCCTTAAGCCTTGAACATTTGTGACCCTTCCTGTCCAAGAAACTCAGAGTATGCGTCTACACACTCACATCTCGAGAGCCTCAAGTCTTCTCAGATCAACTTTGTTCGTTATCCACGACTCTATCCCATAGAGAAGGATCGAGAAAACGTAACGTCTGGCCAATTTGATCTTAAGTTTAATTTCAGATCACTAGAGCAGAATACTCTCCGCATATTTGTGAATGCAGCTCTACTTTGACCTATTCTAGATCTTATCTCTCGGGTGTCCTCCGGTCTCGGTCAAAATGGTACTCAGGTATTTGTGCTCTGTTATTCTCTTGACAGCCTCATTGCGAACATACAATCTTTCCTGAAGATTTGTTTCGCTGTAATACAAGAAGATATTAATATTGCGAGTCAGTTGGTATGAGCAATAAGCAAAATATAATAGAAGATGTTTTAGTTCATTTTTAAATTTACTACATCTTTTCCAGCTGTAGTTTCTAAAGCGTCAAGTGATGATTCGAAACGGTAAAGTCAAGTTTCCAACTCGTCACTTGTAGCAGACGACATCAGAAAGGTTCTGCCGGTGCGCCATCTTGCGCCATCTGGTACCCGAAGGTAACGGCAAACCAAGGAAATCGCTGCTGAACAGCAGTAGATTTCTTGGTGGGACGCCACGGCGCGTCCGCTTGGCCACCAGACAGCGCGGGTTCTATATGCGGCTGCACATGAAGGCCGATATACGAGCGTTGCTCTATACCTCCGTCAATCCACCAGTACGCAGACAGCTGTTTCATGCTTATTAGCGGTCATCAGTGCGCCATAGGTCGATTGACGGAAATAGAGAGCATCAATTCTTTCATGTCTACCAGACATGTGGAGCATGTTGTAGCAGGCGACAGAAAGGTTCTGCCGGTGCACCATCTGGTACCCGAAGGTAACGGCAAACCAAGGAAATCGCTGCTGAACAGCAGTAGATTTCTTGGTGGGACGCCACGGCGCGTCCGCTTGGCCACCAGAGAGCGCGGGTTCTATATGCGGCTGCATATGAAGGCCGATATACGAGGGTTGCTCTATACCTCCGTCAATCCACCAGTACGCAGACAACTGTTTCACGCTTATTAGCGATCATCAGTGCGCCATAGGTCGATTGACGGAAATAGAGAGCATCAATTCTTTCATGTCTACCAGACATGTGGAGCATGTTGTAGCAGGCGACAGAAAGGCTCTGCCGGTGCGCCATCTGGTACCCGAAGGTAACGGCAAACCAAGGAAATCGCTGCTGAACAGCAGTAGATTTTTTGGTGGGACGCCACGGCGCATCCGCTTGGCCACCAGAGAGCGCGGGTTCTATATGCGGCTGCATATGAATGCCGATATACGAGGGTTGCTCTATACTCGTCACTTGTAATTTCAAACCGTCAGGTGTAATTTATACCTGGCAGTTTGAATTTACAATTGACGAGTTGGAAAACTAACTTGACCGTTTTGAATTATCACCTGACGCTTTAGAAGCTACAGCTGGAAATGGTATAGTTAATCATAGTACCCCACCTATGTGCTTGCATGGATGCTTTGATAGATAAAAGCTCCCGATTTTCAAAGTAAACCACTTATTATGTGCCTGTAGAGAGCATGATTGTAAATTTGTATACAAAAACACCTCTTACGCTTTCATGGCGAAAATACGTCATTAACGTGACACAAAGGAACCTCAGCTAATTAAGTGCTACGGGTGCTTTCAACACGAAATTGAACGCCAGCGAATATGCCATAAAACACCTTCGCCGGCATTAGGTCTTTCTGTATTTCCATTTTTTTTTCCTTAATTGGGACCCATTTTACTGGCTGTAAAAGGCCGTCTGAAAGCTCTATTTGTTCTGTTTACGAATTCATTAAAAATCCTCATAAAACAATTCTTTTATGAAGTGCTTGCGTCAACAATTTTCTTCTGCGCTTAAGCCTAATTACAGAGGTCACGGTTTTTGTCTTTCTAGAAAATATGTGTTGGAGCATTGACGTTCTAAAGGTAGGATCACAAGTAGCACCCTTCGTATAAGTCATATTGTCGGATCTTCTGATGTTTTTAGTACTTTTACTTCCCACACAGATAGGTGAGGGAGGTATTCTGATCGCACAATTTTTCGCTTTTGAGATAATATGCTTTTTGGGCGTTTTATGATACCTACATAACGAAAATCGTCACGTCACTCATTTCCGTCGGTCTGACGGTCTGTCGGTCAGCCTGTTCGCGTTCTTCTAGCCTCGTTATCTCAGTAACCGCTACATGGTTTGTACTGAAATTTGGTTAACTTTGGTTAACTTTGATAATCCGTGCTGTCAAAATATCAAATATTCCCCAAACTTCACAGTTGCTCTGCTTTAAATTACAACCAATCCCACTAAGGGCCGGTTGTACAATGCAAGCTTAAGCTTCGGCTTAAAGTAAGCTGACGTTAAACCACGTCAGTTGCAAAACGTCCGTTGTACAATGCTGGCTTAGCCCCCCACTCCAAGCTCAACACGAGCTTACGTAAGCCGAAGCTTAACGCGAGCTTAGCTGAGGTTTAAACCTAACCTG
Source organism: Callosobruchus maculatus (assembly GCA_951848785.1). Taxonomy (NCBI): domain Eukaryota; kingdom Metazoa; phylum Arthropoda; class Insecta; order Coleoptera; family Chrysomelidae; genus Callosobruchus; species Callosobruchus maculatus. The sequence goes on from CATOUR010000296.1 coordinate 4,500,170, forward strand.
ATACAAGTGACATGATATGTCAAGGAGGAACCTTCAAATTGCTTGTCACTTTTATTAGGTCATATGTTTTTAAAGACTTGTGTCTAATTCAACAAAGAGAGCAAATGAAAGAACAGACACAGAAACGGTCTTTGCCGAAATTTGACACAAACTGTCATAAGTGCCTAACCAAAAAAGGTAATTTTTCAGATGATTATGTCAGTACGTATTGCTTCATTGATGCCAGCTGTAGTGAATTTCATTCTCCCTCAGATTTAACTAAGCCGGCGATTATACAGCGGGTGTCGACTTTAAGCCTGAGCTCAGCTAAGCTTAGGTTTAACAAAGCTCGTGTTAAAGCCGCATTTGTACAACCGGCCCTAAAACACTCACCTCATCTTCACTATATCAGAAAAATATTTAATCTTTTTTTTTTGTGAATTCAATACTAAACCATTGGTGCAGCAATAGCTTTTAATTTGAATAAAAGCAGGAATAGTCTATGTTTTTAATTTTTCAGGATTCCTAGCATGGATGCTAATGTACTTGCAACATATCTGGCAAGTACGATTTCGTCCAGACTTTTACACCTTTGATATAGCTCTGTACTCATTGTATATTTATACACAGCATGTATTTCAGGTATAAGGTTTTCTTGCTCTAGAATTTCCTTATCCAGCCATGGATTTCTTTTTAAATTGTTAACTGAAGGCACCTGCTTACCTAAAGTGTTGTTTTGAGGACGCCCATGGCAGCTTTACTTCATTTTTGCTTCGAGGGTAAGAGGACTCATTATGTTTTGTCGGAGCTGTAATGGTGAGTGGTTGATTTCTAGAAAAATACTAAGGATTAAATCTCAGCCTCCATTTTATCGTCGGTTTCAATGCCGACAAAACTTTTGCGAGTCAACGCTAGAAAAGAATTCTAGTACCTTCAGGTTTGTCATTGCATGAAAAATTATACTGAATGAGACTCGAATTTTTCTCCGTATTCGTTCAGAGTTAATAAATAAAAGAAGGGTACTGGGGAACTGGGCAAAATTGAAGGAATTGGAGTCTATTGTCACAAGCCCTTCGTCAAATAAAAGGGCAAAGTTTTAAGGAAGCTCCATGGTGGTCTTATATAAGTTCTGTTAAAGCTATTTTGTTTTTACGGCTGTCTTAAGACTTAGGTTGGGTTAGGCTGAAAGTGAAAGGACAGCGCTGCCTCCTTCCACTGCGACTCAGTTGTGTTTATTCTGGCTCACACATTTTTAGAGTTCACCGTACAGTTCGCACCTCTTTGCGAAGGCGATCAGCGTGAAGGGTGAAACTTCCTTGAAGTCATGAGGTTCCAGTTGGGCTAATCCAAATGTCTGGAACCTAGCGCTATCCAGTACTGGACAGCCGCAGTCTGAAGTTTGTTCAAGACCCAACTTCCGCATATGTTTCCTCAGACGACCATGTCTCGTCAGCAGACCAGCAAGAATGCGGAGATCGTTCGTGTTACATTCCATGATCCTCGGGGGGCCTGACTCGAGGGGTATCTTATGGACGCCTTCGAGTGCAGTAGCCCTGGTGTATCTCGGCAGTGCAGGAGTGCTTTCCTCTCTGCCCAGTCTGAGATGGTCTTTTTAGCGGTGCTTTTTGCAACGCCCGCAAATGGTTCTGGTCCTATGAACACAGATTCGGTTCCTCCTCTTGCGAGCGCGTCGGCCAATACATTGTTTTCCGCTAAGCTGTGACCTGGAAACCAAATCTAGGTTACCCTGTTCCCTCTGTTCCGAGTTTGTTGAGGAGGTGCATGCCATACCAGTCTTGAATGAACACCACTGGAGCACAGTACTTTCAGTGCAGCCTGGCTGCCTGAAAAGATTTTTATAGATCTGTTTGTCAGGGGCCTTTTGATTAGTTCCCTGACTCGCAGCTCTATAACAATCAACTCTGCTTGGAAGACTGTGGTATACCTCCCCAAGATTTACTGAAATTTCAGCTCTTGGATTGGTACCAACTACTCCCGCTGCTGTCCCCAGTTCAATCTTGGAGCCATCAATAAATAGCGCAAGATCGGAGGGTGATATGAAGCCATCCCTCCTCCATTCGTCCCTGCCTGGAAAAAGGACGTTATAGGATCGCTCTATGTGCGCTTGGGGAACCATATAGTCAGAGACCATTTCGAGTATATAATGATCGGTAATTTCACCCATGACACCCGTTGTGTCCGGTCCTAGTTCCGTTTTGTCAGGTCTGCCAGTTGATAGCAGTCTGTAGGCGACCACTTTTGCAACTCTCTCCACCTCAATGTGCAGAGGTGTTGGAAGACTTACTGACTTTAGGAAAGCTTTCAAGAAAGCCTAACGGTTTCAAACAGTTGAAATAAAATACTCAATAAAGCTCCCTTAAAACTACATATTTTTCAGGACAAGTAGGCACAACTAAAATCTTCTTTTACATTTGTTGGATTTAAGGGAGCATACGATGAGATAGAAAGGTTTTAAGCAAGAAGTAAATATTACCGATAAAGCCATCTTAAAGTATGTTTTTGTTAGATAGATATCGATAAAATTAAAGCTTAACAATGGATCCTAACTTGATAGGTGATGTAAAATAAACAAAAATGGCATTTCAAAAGAAAAATAATGAAAATGATTTGGTGATCAGGAGTACCAACGTCATTTGAAAGGTTCAACTCCAAACACAGCATGACACAATATTAACTCGCGAAACCACAAAATGGTGTGTTGTATGTGTTGGATGTCGTTTTGCGGGGATGCGGGCGATAACTTGGTTGCAAGGGGATCTCAGACTATAGTTTCATGCAACGGAAGAAGTTAGTTATGAAGCAAGTTTTGTTCCAGTTTCGTGAACAACGTAATTAACCATCTCATAAGAACGTGCAGTGAAAAATCCTATTCACGATAGCACAGGAATTCCTCCTCCAGCCACATGTCGTGACTTAGCTTTTTTAGCGTGCAGCTAACTCCTAGTTGTGCCTTGAAGCGTAATTAACTATGAAATATATTTGAAAGGGAAAGATCACAGATTACAAATATAGCGTTCAGCGTCTAATTAAGATATAGCTGACTTTTTATCTAAAAGAAAAAAAATGTGACAAGGAAACTGCATTAGGGAGTTTGAGAGCCTAATATAAACGTAAACGGCGTAACGCGATTGTAAAATTCCACACTATGATAACAGAACTTGTGTGAATGGATCAATTAGTTTATGCCGTTTTTTCAATATCTACCAATCAGTCATGGCGTGCAACATTTTGGACAGGTGGTGTGGCGAATCAGGACACTCAGTCAACCCAGTGAAGACTGAGCTGGTCCTATTTACTCACAGGAAGAAAATAGATGACTTTAAAGCCCCCACTCTCCACGGTGTACCACCCTAACGCGGGAGGTCAAGTACCTGGGGGTGATAATCGATAATAAACTCACATGGGCACAGCATATCGACTATGTGTATAAAAAGTCTATAGCTACCATGTGGCAGTTGCGTCGGGTAGTCGGCGGAACCTGGGGTCTCAAACCCAAGGTCCTAAGCTGGCTATATATAGCAGTAGTTGCCGGCTGAATAGACATTTGCCACTTATGAGAGTGGTAGGGGACCCCATTGGCTTCAGATGCTGGGAGAAGGACGAGACAGCGTTCCACTTCCTGGGCAGACGCGCAGTTTATCGCAACCTTAGGGTTCGGATGATATTCGGCACGACGGAGTTTGGGGAGGAGCCACTATATTTAGCGAAATAGTCGGACATACTGACTTTCGTCAGGAGGTCTGGTAGGTTCGACAAGGAACTTTCTAGGGTATAGAATTTTAGTGTTTTCAGTGATTGGTTCAGTGGGGTTGGCAAAAAGGGCCAAAGGTGGCCTACTTGCCTGGCTTCGCCTCCCCATCGCTTCTACTACTACTACTACCAATCAGCAAACCAGTGGCGACCCGTGGTCATCCTAACAATTCAACAACTTAACGTACAATAATTGTACACTAACGTTTCTTCCGAAATTTAGTAATCATACTCATAACGCGTCTTCTTTTATCACCTCCTGTTCAAGAGGTTGGTAAACGCTGACAAGTATCTCTTTCCTTACTTCGTTGCTGCAGTAGGCGCTGACCCGATCAGTAGTAATTCGACGTAGCTTTTGCCCGTTTTATGAATGAGCTATCTACCTACTTCGAACGCATAGTGCGGAGCTTCGGGCCTATTTGCGAGATTGACGTAAGAGCGGTGGTGCCGTGGTGCGAGAATGCTAACCATGTTGTGTTAAAATGATGCGACGTGGCAATTTCCAACGTCAATGTCTTTGTTGGCACGAGGGAATAGGATAAGGTCTTGTCTTGTACTTGCACGAGGGGCGAGTTTTAAAAATAATCAAAATTGCAGCGGGACAAATTGTAACAGTTTCGTGGATTGAAAGAATCTCGATTTTCTAATGGAATAACTGGGAGGTCATTGACCAAATGACCTTAATGAGTAGCCTCCACTGCAGTCAACGTTCATGAGGAACATAGCAACGTATATTATAACCGGCTGATACTGTTCGTTTCATATCACGTTAGAGGCTTAAACATGAACAACTCCACACTTTTTAGTATTAAATATGTAAAGAATATGGTAATATAATATTTACAGATAAAATGAGGAGCAGGAGATAGAAGAGAGAGAACCCCAAATATACCGGAAGTAGGCATCAACGTACAGTAATTCTTAGCTAATACATACATTGTGTCTCAGCTGAAATTGACCACCCACATTATCTCTGAAATAATAAAAAATAAATAAAAATCGCCGTGACATGTCGATTTATATTTCGAGAGGAAGCTCTTTCATCGAATACATCATCATTGTGCCATCAATCCGCTCACTCCCAGCAACCCCTACTTTAAAATCTTAAATGAGATCACCATACTTGTTTTACATCGTTTTGAAGGAAATTCATTGGCAAATACAACAGTGTATTCGAATTGAATATTAATTCACTACTATAGAAGTAAATAAAAAATATGGTAATTATCAAAATGAAGTATGATTTTTATTCCCTCAAATATTATCGTAGAGAGGTTCCAAATAAATAAACAAATAAATAAACAGGACCTTATTTGACCTGGCGGGTTGCAGCAAAAGCTGATATTAATACCAATCAGGGCAATTATAAATATGGAACATCAAAGAATGTGGATTATTGTGGATACAGTTGAATGGTTTTATATTTTCGTGACTGTAGGTTTCAAACTTGATTTTTTCTAGTGGTATTGCGGTCAAAGTAATAAAACACACTTCCTTCCCACGACGTTTCGGTTTATTATACTTACTTGTTTTTATAATGCTTTATAGACACCTGACGATGGTTTAAGTATAATAAACCGAAACGTCGTGGTAAGGAAATGCGTTTCATTACTTTGACCGCAGTACCACTATAGAAAAAATCAAGAAAATGAATATACATGAATTAGATTTACTGAGACAAGGAAAATAATAGTAACAAACCTACTTACACTAATATCAGATGTCGGTTACATTGCTGTAAAGTTTTTGTTTTTGTGAATCACCCTCTACGGGTTGACGTTTAAACGTTTTATTATATATCTATAGTTAGTTATATTTCTAGTTTCATATACAATTTATAAATCTTTCATTTGATTGTTTTTTTATTTGTTTTTTTGTACTTTTATTCTTATTTTTGTTATATACAGACCATTTCCTATTCATTTATAGACAACTGAAGATGTTTTAGATTAAAATAAACAGAAGTGTAGTGAAGAAAAATGATAGTTCTAATCGTTGTCCGAAACGAATGAAAAACAACCACAATCTATAGTCGCGGTCACTAGAAAAATACATATTGATTAAAAATGAAGAAAATACAATCAAACAAAAAATTATGCTACTTAGTTCTGCCATACATCATACTTTTGCCTGAATTAGGGGGGCTGACATGTATAGCTGGTCTTGGTTGGTAGGTTTTATGGACAGCCCGTGATTATCCTACAGCTGTCGTCCAGGGTAGGTTCAAGTTAATTAGCATGAGTCGATCTGGACCATACGGGGCATGCGTATGCGGCTGGGGCAAAGCACATGGCAAGGGACATCGTCCGCAATCCGCCTGGGTGGGCCCACATTGGGAAGCTTGCGAATAACACCGTTCCCCGTGTTCACTTTTGCTCTAGTAATCTGTGTAGCTACATCTCGAATGCTTCAAGGCGATTCATAGTTGATACTTTTAGAGTCCGATGGAAACGTGGATTCTAAAAGTATCCACTATGAATCGCCTGGAAGCATTGGAGATGTGGCTACAGAGAAGAATGCTTCGCATTCCATGGATAGACCATGTAACAAACACAGAAGTCTTACGTAGGGCGAATACAGAGAGACCACCATTAAGTGACGTAAAATTGCATATTTGGGCCACATACTAAGAGGTGAAAAATATCATTGGTTACAACTAATATTGAAAGGCAAAGTCGACGGTCGAAGGGGACCTGGGAGACGACAACAATCTTAGCTCCGTAATATACGAGAATGGACGGAAATACGCAGTTCAGCACAACTGTTTCGTATGGCGGAAGATAGATACGCTCTAGCCATAGTGATCGCCAACGCCAGAAGGACCTGATACGGCACATGAAAGAAGAAGAATCTCTACGTGCTTTCATAGGAGTTATAGGAGGAGTCGTTAAAGCATCGGTAACGACCGAGTTCTGTCTCAGGAAACACACATATAGACTGGATTTGGGCAGTGCTGTAGCCTGGTCGAATTCCATTCAATTTGCAGTTCCCTAGAGGCCAGCACCCTGAGGGAGACCATACTTCTGGTTCCTCCATCGACTACTCTGCCCCTGGAACTCCACGTAGAATCTCCTATTGCACAGCAGTGATCTCAGGACCTGCGAGAGATGGTAATTTTGTGTCATCCTGAATATTTTTTCCATGAAGATTTTGCCTACTTATTTCAATCGCGCCCCCATAGTATGCAACGAACGCTCACTGTTCTGACAGATCTGTGACAAACAGTATTGCTTAAAAGCTTAATTGAATGTAATCCACACAAGTTGTGCTTCACTAATCAAACATTTCCCCCATATTCAAGGGTAAACACTCAGGATAATGTAGTTCGTAGCGATCAACAGATAATTATTATTAAGTTGCACCGTACAGAACAATATGTGAAACTGTAACAGTTTACTGAGTAAATGTGCAACTGAGAAGTAATTTTGGTATTTGGCTTTGCTTATATGCAAACACCGAAATAAACTTATACAGGAACATATCCAGGTACTTTACTGGAAGACACCATAGCAGAGAAGTGTACTAAGTGTCAAGGGCACACGAACTTGGAGAATCCTAGAAAATACGTATTCCCGTGTTAGCCAGGAGGGTTAGCCGCCTGTTCCATTTCTCCAGTATGTGTGTCTGAAATAAGGGGAGGTAAGTCCAAAGGTCCAAAGGTAAGTTCCAGAGGTCCAAAGGTAAGGTCCAAAGGTCGTCATAATGTTGAGTTTTTGGTTGGGGGTGAAATTGGGGTGGTTCGGGGGTGGGGGTTTGTAAAACTCAAAAATTTGTTGTATTCATGGTAGATTGTCCATTGACCTGTGAAAGAAGCACCTAGTAGAATAAAACACTTTTTTGCGGTCGGGCGAGCGATGATTTGATTGCAGGGGCATCTATAGTTTCACGCTGTGGCAAAATAATAAAACTAGTACCATCAGAATGTGTGGGAAGTACTGAGTCAATCAACTTGACACTTTTTTTCTTAAGAGGTTTATTGTTTAGAACTCTCCTTGAAACGAAAATTTGTAGTGGATTTCATGAAATGATTTAGGACAATATATATTATTTCTCTAATGGCAGACTATCCTACCTTTTCACCCAATGTGTTAGTCTTAGCAAGTTGGAGCATACCCGACAACTGAACTTTAAAATAAAAAAATCTCTGAGACACATTCCGTACACAAATTTTTTTGCGGCATATTGATCGCATATTGTTTAGTCTCTACATCTTTTCCGGCTGTAATTTCTAAAGCGTCAAGTGATGACAATTCAGAACCTGTCAAGTTAATTTTACAACTCTCAATTGTAAATCCAAACTGACAGGTATAAATTAAACCTGACAGTTTGAAATTACAAGTGCCGAGTTGGAAAATTGACTTGACCGTTTTGAATTATCACTTGACGCTTTAGAAGCTATAGCTGGAAAAAGTGTAGATATGTCTAAATTAAATGGCGTATTTTCGATAACCTTTTCAATTCCTGCGTGTATGATATCGGCTTCCATATGAGTATGCCCTGGGACTCTAAAGACTTACGATGCATTGTCAGGAGTTCACCAAATTCATAACTGATACCAATATGGTTTTATTTTTATCCCGGACAGCAGACGCTGTCACGCATGCGCGTTATACTATGAGGGCCAATGTCAACAGTGAACGCTTGGCGCTCGCACAAAACAATAATTCATACTATTTGAATAAGGGCCAATGTACAAATTGGCATTTCTTAACTAAAATATATTTGTCCTCAAAAATTATGCTTGGCCCTATTAACTTTGCTATCTTCTAAACATAAGACATTGGCCGTTTTACCGAAAGAAAGCTTGAATTTTTTTGAATACGCTAGTGTGGATAAGCCCAAATCGAGAAAATGTTACATTGGCCCTCTTAGAACCAAGCCACAGAATTATTCTGGAGCTGCGACCGCTTTACACAGTTTGATTTTGTTCAATGGATGAATGAATAATAAACAAAATGTTTTATTTTCTCACTAACAACAGGTTGGCTGTCTAGGATATGACCACAGCATAATAAACAACCAGCACAGTAACTCAATTTGGCCGAAATTACACGCGCATCCCCACTTTTGGATGACTTTTTGTAGGGATGCTAACGATACTTCGATACTTCTGCACTAATATCGAGTATTTCTGTCATCGATACTTTTTGAGGCATTCCAAGCTGGTATCGACACTTTTGTGTCGGCATCGAAAATGATTATATAACTATTGAGGGGTGTAATCAGTTATCTGTACGAACCAAACGCACCTATTTGGCTAAAAAATATCGAGTTGGTACCGGTATCGATATTTTCATTTTCACATCTCTAACCAAACCTTACAGCCGTAAAATCATCCATAAACCCTCCCAGGGTCAAATTTTGTGGGAACCATTTTTATATAGGAAATCCTCAGAGATATTGTGCTGGTTGTTTATTATGCTCTGGTATGACATTAGAAGTCTGTGACGCACTCTATACTGAATGGACTAGTATCGTGGGTTTGAAAACAATGCTTAACTCATTATAACCTCTTAGTGTATACAAAAATGGGTGTACGGTTACATTTCGTTACTCTCTGCATCGTTTTGTTTACTAGTATTTACTATCATATACAGCCATAAAAAATCATGATAATAGTCCATTATCAATTGACTGCCACCTACGAATCTGACTACAAAACTACCTAGTTTCACCTTAAAATGAACCTTGACCTTGACCTTAATTAACTAATTAATAAAAAATTAGTCTAAAGTAGAGAAACTTTGCCTACAAATGAACTTCTACTTCGACATCATGTGCTATTGGTTAAAAATGGCGACAAAAGTCCTTGTAGGTCGAAATTATAGAAGCAGACATCTTTTATTGCCCACTTTGGGAAAAGGTTGAGCATTATTTAGAAGTAATTAAGCCTTGCTGAAATTGGTCATGTAACCTCTCTCATAAACAAACTCCCGTCTTATGGGCTCCCTGTTAAGCTTTGCGGTTGGCTCGCAGACTTCCTGTCAGGTCGGAAAATCTCTGTCGTGGTAGACAGCTTTCCTTCTTCTTTCCATAGCATCAATGCCGGGGTTCCGCAGGGATCGGTATTGGCTCCGACATTGTTTCTGCTTCACATTAATGATCTACTCTCTAGCACTACAAACCCAATCCACAGTTTTGCGGATGACAGTACGCTGCATGCAGGCATCATGAGCAATAGACCGATCTCTGTGGTCGAGCTGGAACGCAGAAGACTGGCAGTCGCAGCTTCACTTTCAAAGGATCTCGATGCCATTACCGCTTGGGGGCTTAAGAATATGGTTAAATTTAATGCCTTCAAGACCCAGTATTGTACGCTATCAAACAAGAAGTGCCCAAGCCAACACCAGGTTCTGAAGAAGAACCAGGCTCTGCCAAGGAGTCACTCATTCAAGCTGTTAGGAGTCAACATTACAGAAAATCTGATCTGGCAGGAACACGTCGCGTCTATTGCAACAGCTTGGGTACCTATTTAGAGCCAGAAAGTATTTCCCACCATGTAACCTCCTCACGCTATATAAAGCCCAGATAAGACCGTGCCTGGAGTATTACTGTCATATCTGGGGTACTGCTGCGAACTGAGCAGTACAACCGCACATTTATTCCAGTGATGTCCAAGACGTGGAATGGACTGCCAGAAGATGTATTTATTGGGCCTGCAGGTACTGGCCCATTCAAATCTCGCGTTAACAAACTTCCCATAACATAATATTTACACAGCAGCCGCGGTACTCTGGTATTTAGACTCTGCCTGCGCGGTCTGCTCAGTTATAAAAAAACCGGTATAGTGGTCAACGTACGGTAATTTTAACGTAGAATGCTTGTTGGGTGGAAGGTAAAAAGTCCATCGGTATCCGGATTACGCTCTCTGGCAGTCCTGTGTAGCTTTGATTAGAGCAGGCGCCGTTTTATTTGTCTTTATTTGTTCTCCGGACATTTTTATCTGTTCCGAGCGAGCAGTAGTTTAGTAAATAAAGCCGTGCGAGATTGAAGACTTTCTTTGCCGGCCTGGGCAGCCCGCCAAGTCGTATTAGCGGTCAATTCCATTATTCTATATCAGTTTTGTAATTAGATAAGGGCAAATGGCCGTTGCGGTTTCCCGGCTCGCTCTGGGAAATATAACCTGAGTGCATCTGGGAAAAATCAACTTGCATAATGGTTTCCCTGCTCTGAAAAATTGCTCGTTATTTAAGTCAATTTAATCACTCGTGTGGGTTCATATTGCTCAACGGATTCGAATAGACTAGAATAAGTAAACAAAGTTCTTGTTTGTGCCCACAATCCTGACGCGGCAGCTGGCACACTGACCGCTGAATCGCCGACAAACCCATATACCCTTTGTACAGATAGCAGGTAAAGAATCCTAAAAATAACAACATGTAGAGGCATAATATAAATGGCAACTTCGTTTTGGTTGATCGTTTCGGGTTAATTGTTATAGTTTTGGATGAATTTTGGGTTTTAACAGTGCATAAGTATTAAAAGACTATTTTAAGCAATTCCATAACATTTAAATCCCGCAGATTTCTGTAACAAATGACATCGTGTTCGTGAACACAGTAAATAATTACAATGGGATCTTGGGCATACCCACGTGCCTGTTAAAGCATGGGCGTTGCTTTTTCTAACCTATTCGGATTCGATGATATTGCTAGAACTAATTCCGTTTAAATTGACTGAATGCTTTCAATCTTCTTACCTGGTTGGCAATAGTTTTCTTTTATGGTCAGCCTCCAGTAAAGGCCGAAAGCCTATGTCGCTGTAGAAGCGCTGCGATAAGATAAGAGTCGGTGCACGTTATATTTGAAACGCTGCAGGTTGTAACCGTCGGGAAACAAATTCCCCAGCAGCTCATTCAACAGCGCAGTGTCCAAGTTCTACAAAAGAAGGAATGCTGGAGTAGACTGATTCGGGGTGTAGGGACTTCGACCTGGTTTGGGACTGATTCGGGTGAAAAGCGCAATCCGAATTATGATTTAGGACTTTCGTGATATATAAATGTTGCATGTAAGCTGACTCTATTTACATCTCAGAATCAGTTTACATAAGAATTTACACACCGCGAACGCCCGTAGTCATACTGCTCATACGCTTTTCACCCGAACAGGCCCCGAACCAGTTCGGAAGGTGAACAGCGAAAACCTCTAACAATAATGATAATAATGAAGACAAAGCGCAGAATATCACATCCGAACGCGTGCAAGGAGAGGCTTATCATAGACAGAAAACTGGGGGGCAGAGGAATTATAGACATACAGTCACTTCGCATAAAACAAACACTCAGACATTTCTTCCACACCCAACAAACTAACTTACATAAGGCAATAGTAAATGCAGACAAAAACTATACACCACTTAACCTCTCTTGTCCAGATCACGTAGCAGACACATACAATCATATCCAATCACAACAAGAAAAAATAGACACCTGGTCGCAGAAAGCACTGCACGGCAAACATATATACCGTGTCACCCAAGACAATATTAACAAAAAACAGTTATACACCTGGTTGCAGGATGGCCAGCTGTTCCCAGAAACGGAAGGTTTCATGCTTGTTATCCAAGACCAAGTGATTGCAACCGGAAACTTCAAAAAATATATAATTAGAGGTCCATCCATAACAAAAGATAATTGCGGAAAATGTCACCAACAAAACGAAACAATAGATCACATTACAAGCGGGTGCAAAGCTCTTGTCGGTACCGAACACACAGCCAGACATAACTCTGCGGCCAAGGTTGTACACCAAGCACTAGCCACAACAAACAAACTAATAGAAAACACAGATCCATATTACAATTACACTCCCACATCAGTAGTCGAAAATGATCGTACAAACTATACTGAGGCGTTGAAATACATACAGACTAGGCTATCCCAGCCAATAGACCAGATACAGTTTTCCAGTCAAACGCCGACAAAATTACATAATTGATAGATATTGCCATTCCCAATGATGTGAGTATTCAAAACACCTACGCTGCCATGGAAAAAAATGACCTTGGAAACAAAACCAAGTCACAATTGTCCACCTCATTATGTTTGTTTCAGGCCTTACACTAAACACGTTTACACAACACCTTCAACAGTTGGGCTTGGCCGAAAAGGGGGTGGGGGTGAAATTGGGTTGGTTGGGGGCTAGGGGATTGTAAAATTTAAAAATTTGTTGTTTTAACAATAGACTGTCCACTGACCTGTGAAGGAAGACCTAGCGACATAAATAATTTTTTTTGAGTCCATCCGAACATTGCCTTGCCTATTACAGAAACCAAAGGACTTAAATTTTTTCTGGTGTAAACATACGAGTATTGCTCTAGATCGTTCTATATTGTGTAACGAGGAAATTGTTGAATTGATTTTAATGAAATTTTGACACAGTATTACTACCGTGGCGAGGATAGAAAATGCGTATGGTTTTTATAAATCGTGCCAGTGGCGACGCAGAAATAATAAAAAAACTAAAAATATGAAAACAGATCAAACTTCGTTTTAGATGTTTTAGAGATTCCTGATCGTTTTTTACCTTTTTTTGGTGGGGGTGAAATTGGGGTGGTTGAGGTTGTAAAACTGCAAAGTTTGTACTATTGATAATAAGCTGTCCATTGACCTGTAAAGGAAAGACCTAGCGGCATAAGGCAATTTTAGGGGGGGGGGGGGGCTGGCGATGATTTGGTTGCATGGGAATCTCAGACTAAAGCTTCATGCTAAGGGAAAATAATAAACTGGTATCACCGTAATGTGTGGGAAGTACTGAGTTGTTCAACTTGACTTCATTTTTAGTATTATTTTCAATCATAATAAGGCTGTATTTGGTTTTCTTTGATCTCTGCAAAATTTGTTTTCGCTGACCTGTCGGGTTTTGGATATAGATGACTGATATTCTCTTTGGAATTTTGCTAGTCTCAACTGTCGCCCAGTATCGAAATGATGTTATGATGTCTCTAGTCTCGTCTAGTGTGAACTGGGCTTGAAGCCAACAGCCCATATTAGAATTCACTGTGCGATATTAACCCTGTTAGACAGTGCCGGTCTATGTAGCATGGCCGCCACAGTTGGTAGCAATGTTATCGCCAAGTAGCTTGTAATTATTTAAATTAATTTATAGGCGCCCTAGGTCTGCGCGCTGGGTTGTTGTGTTTCACCGGGGTTTCTATTTACGTTCATTGGCGTACATTATTCGATTAGGTACCACGTAATTTTCTAAGGGCAATATTGATCACTTATCCCAAATGAATTGTTTGAATGAACTCGATAGAGGTCAGAGAGGTAGATGAAACGCCACTAAAAAGTTTATCTTCCAATAATTTATGTCACACGCAGCTCCTGAGACACCTGGACAACAGAAACATTTTAAATGATCGCCAATATGGATTTCGTAAGGATATGTCTACGGGTGATCTCCTGGCCTACGTCACTCACTTGTGGAGCAGATCAATTGAAAATCATGGCGAAATCAGTGTAGTTGCGCTTCACATATCGAAGGCCTTTGATAGAGTGCGGCATGACAGACTTCTGGTCAGCCTGCTGCTGATGGACTACCACCTGGCCTGCGCCAGTGGTTTAGTAGCTTCTCGAACGACCGATCCCTATTTATTGTAGTTGAAGGATGTTCATTAGGCGTACACTCTAAAAATTGTTTTGTAAAATTACTAACAAAATGGTAGGTTATTTAGTGCCACGATTTTGTTAGTAATATTACAAATCAGATTTGTAATTTCATTTAGCAACTTTCTCATATTGTAAATTCGCAAAAGCGCATTTTTGTAATATCACAACATTTGTCTATGATATAACATGATAATTTGTAAAATTATTATGCGATTTTACACAATTTTAAGGATATCATATTGGTTTTTTACATATATACTTTGTAAAACTGTTTTGTAAGATATGTAATTTCACATAGTTTACTTGTAATATCACTAGATTATATTTTAAACCCATTATACGTCTTATTACAAATTTTTTAATGATTTATTTTGTAATTTACAAAAATCTACAAAAAACCTATTATAATAGGTTTTAAGGAAAGGTTGTCATTATAAACATATTTTTATTTTATGTATGAAAATAAAATAACACAATATTAAAATTCTATACACAAACAAAATAGAAAATCAACTGTTTCAGTCTTATCGGCTGACAAAAAAGCATATTGTATCAGCTCGTTGGCCAGGCAAATAGCTAACATGCCAGTTTATTAATAAAAGAAATCACTGTTTTCCTACAGGGAGTGTGACTTGACTTTCTCCCAAAGTCAAGATGCACTTTAATAAAATATGTTTGAGTCATTTCCAAACTTACCGAAACATTTTTTGGATTAATCCGGTTAGAATTAAAATACATGACAAATAGTAATTTTATTGGTCTTTCAAAGGAACTTGCATTGATGAGCTGGGTTTTTTCATTGTAAATGGAAATTTTCTTTTTTCCTTCTTCATCTGAAATTAAAGAAAATATTGTTTTTAAAGTAAAATATTATGATTCGAAAACCTTTTGCATTAATTAACCATATCATATCGAAGAAAAATAAAAATGAATGCATCCCTAAATAAATTTGGTATACAGGACGGCCATATTTCCAAGATGGCGGCTTACCTTGTATATGCACCTTAGATAAGGAAAGAGAGGGGATACCGCACGCCCGTTTGATGCTATATGAATTAGCTGTGACCTAAAATAAATAGCTATTTGACAGCTGTCAAAATATTTGTTTATGATATTTAGCGTTTTTAAGACCAATCATTGTAAAATAATGTGGTGTGCATAATGGTAGGGAGTGCAGCTTACGGTTGTAAAAGCCACAGGAGCAGGAGGGAGCCAGGAATCATAAGTATCACAAGTAAATTTAATAGCGCTTTGGTACATTTTTGGTGCCATTTGGTAACAGAAATGTCAGTCGCGCGTTCCGTCCCCTCTCTTTCCTTGTCTAAGATATGCACTTTGTATTCATTTTATCCAATGAATCTTCAAACACAAATAGCACCACTACAGGTTATATACCGGCACTTCCAAAACAAAATCCATAAAATAACGACCCGTCCGCTGTTTCTCGATTCACACAAGCCGATTCTTCTCGCCTGCCAGTGGTACCTTTCATCGGCAACACGTAATCTGTACTGAGGGCAAGTGGCCATATATAAAGCGTTTTAGTCAAATTACCATTGATACCAACTGAAGAAATCAATTATTTTACTAATATTATTGAAGTATTTTTCTAAAATAATTATAAATTTACAAAAGAAGATTGTAAAAAAGCAAACATTTTGTATAATGGCAATTATCTTGTAATTTTGCCTTACAAAAATGCAACGCAGTTTTACAGTTTTACAAGTATTTTGAGAAAAAATGAATTATTTCAATTTTTTCTGTAAAATGCTCAACCATTTTTACAAAATTTATTAAATCTACAAAACTATTGTATTTTTGTTAAACTTTACTGAGGTTTTACAACATGACATAGTAAAATCGCTCCAACAGTGCTTGTAATTATTTTGTAAAAATACCCACGTTTTTTTCAGTGCATTTTTAATAAACACCGATGTTCCTCAGGGATCTGTCCTATCCCCTACACTGTTTTTGCTGTACATCAAAGAGCTGCTGGAAATAACATCCAATCCAATTCGCAGACGACAGTACATTAATATCGTGCATGGAACCAGGCAAGCCACTAATATCCCAGGAGACGGTACGTCAGTCACAGCAACCTACCTCACATTTCAACATAGATATCAAAACAATTGTCGAATGGGGATCAGTAAATAAAATACAGTTTAACGTACAGAAAACTCAGGCAATAACACTGACAAAGAAGTCTTACGTTGGCTTGCTAACTGTGGGAATGGAGGGACACCCAACAGTCGAGTCACCTTCGTCAAGCTTTTGGGAATCAACATCAACAATAACTTGTGCTGGCACAACAACGTCAGTATTGCTAAAACAGCATCCCAGAAGCTTGAAGTTTTGTTCCGCTGTAGGAAGCTATATACATCAGAGCAACTACTGTTGCTCTACAAGGTACAGATCCGACCATCGTTGGAGTACTGCTCACATGTTTGGGGATGCACTCCAAAATACCCTCAAAAGCTTCTGGAGCCTATCCAGAATAGAGCAATTAGACTAATCGATACGCTTAACCTCAAAAATGACATCCACAGCCTGAAACATCGAAGAAGGGTGGCCGGCCTGTCACTGTTTCACAGATTCTATCACGGAAGATGTTCGAGTGAGCTCTCCCAGAACAAGGACCACTAGAGAAGCTTCGCGAGCTCATTCTTACCAGGTCGAGGTCCCTACTCCCCGAACTGTCTGTTACGCCAATGCTTTGACTGGTGTTGAATTAAACACATCTGAATCTGATACAGCCATGGACCGTATTCCATGCAGCAGTTTTATATTGCGTCTATGCAGATATACCGTCAACCGTATTTATGGGGAGTAGTACAATATAGCGCCGTTAGAAATAATAACCCACTCGTACGTTGCGAGAATATCGCTTTCCGAAAATGCAGTTCACAGATTTGGTAGTTCCTTATTCGTTTTTCTCCGAGCGGAAATGTAAAAGTGGCTTGAAGCAAATTAAAATCTGAGAGGATCACAAAATATTTGCAGCATCAGGCAATCGATACTAGGCTGGAGCTGGAGCTTAGGGCGAGGGAAACAAAAAGGGGAGAGAACAGAAATTCCAATTAATGTTGAACAAGCAAATAAATGGATTTACAAGGTGCAATTTATCAGTCAATAATTGTCTAGAAAATTAAGTAGCTGCTCAACGTGAGAGAATTTATAGCTGGGAGAAGTATTGCGGCAATTTGTTTGGGTTTACAAAAAAACTATTTTTTTTGTGCTGTTAGGTAAATCTGAGAATAAGTTAGCTTTTCTCATAATCTTAGGAATCCCCAATTTATTGAACATGTAAGCAAAATGTATTCCTGCGTCCAGTTGCAGAATTTGAAATCAACAGAATTGAGTCAGTTTGTGCTGCATACAGGACCTGTATTTTTAAGAAATATGTTTTCCTTTGACAAATACATTAATTTCTTGTGATTACGTGTTGCTGTGACAGTTTTGCGCAGCAAACACAATATGGCATTAATTAGTACTCAATAGATCCAGCAGATGTTTGATTATTTTGTTGACACATTTATTACTTATAGGTGTTTACATTGTCCACAATTTATTGCATATGACAGAACATGCAACTAATTTTGGAACATTGGATACATTTCGGCCCGACTTTATCAACATGCACATTTTAACAAAGACTTTGACCAATCAGAGCAGCCCTTTCAAGAACATGCGTCTGTCAGAGTACTCTGAAAATTATTGATTTTTCTTGAAGTTTACCTCAAAAAGGGTCATAATTTATATACAATCGAACATTGTGAACCACCTAGTATCTTTTCAAGTCTGATTTTCCATCCTAAATGGGTGAAAAATTGCATTGTTTTGTTTAACAAAAAGTTTAACAATTGTTAACCTCAACCAATCAGATTCCAGAGAAGCCGTGCATTTAATTACTAGTTTCTTGGTGTATCAAATGATATGATGACAAGAAGTTCACTCACTGCATTATTTGGATAAAACAATAATTTACTATCGATAATAATTATGAATACCTGCAACATATCTTTGTTTTATAGTAAAAAAGAGGTAAGAATAGCATTTTGTTGCATTTCAAAAGTTACAGCTATTTTCTAAACGTGTATGTGCATTACTGGTTGCCTATCCAGAACCCCAGAACGGCAAAGCTTGCCATTTTATAGCTATGTATAACCACAGCACAGTAAACAACAACCCTATTTTATGTACAATGTGAATGTGTACGCTGCACCTGTGAATATGATTCTATAAGAAAGTCTATAACAAACATGCGTCCAGTAAGTGAAAGATTTATTCTCCATAAAAGTATGTATTTTCGTACAATCCATCTGACTGACGGACGTGGGATTTGTAATTATTAAATAAGGTAGGTATTTGCTGTTATTACCTACCTATTACTTTTAACACAAATTATCGCAGTTTGCAATTAGTAATTATAAAATAATTATAATGAAAACATGGAAAATGTGGCATTAATTTGCAAATCAATCGCTGTGTTCTGATATCCTGGTACGATTTTGATCCATGAATTTCTAAAATATCTTTGACAAAAATGTCATCCAGCTGTGACGTGTTGTTTTCAATATTGATAAAATACTATTGGATGATACTTATTAATATAGCCCCCAATACCCAATAGAAAGTTTTTGCTAAATAACATCCAATAGAAAAGCTTTGTCAAAATATTTGTTAAATATCCATGTTGATAAAATCGAGCCTTAATGTACTTCCTTTTTTGAAAGCTCTATGCGCAATATTAAGAAAATAAAAAGAAAAAAGCAAATAGTCAACAGAAAATCATAGAGATGGACTATTGAAAAACACAAATAGAACCGGTTGGTTTATTACGATTTCTGGTGAAACTAAGCATTCTATCATCAATCCATCAAATCAATTTTGTATGGATAGTTAGCTCATCAATATTTCGTCTCTCACACGGTTTCCCTTTGAATAATAGATAATGATGAAGCTAATATATTATTTTGAAGTAGAAAATATTGATACCTGTATAAAATAATTTTGATTTGAATTTTTATAAATGCAGTTCAGATTTCCAACACTTGAGTTTTTTTAATTGCCATGATGGGCAAGCGGCAAGAATGAAATCAAGATGAATTACTCAGTACCTCACATATCGTCGTTAATCTCACAAAGTGACGTATCTCAAAAAATGGATTTTTTAGTTAAGATCAAAAATAGACTCCATATAGGATGAACATTCATCCCAGAATCTAACATAATTGAGAGTGGTCTAGTTTTCTAGATCTGGGACCACGACATAACATCGTATCTCATAATGTGTAAGATTTTGTTCACACAAAGAGACGTAAGTCGAGATACGACGTTTTGTGAGAAGACATTCGAAACAATCGCGAATAGATGAGCGACGTATCTCATTTTATGTCTGTTTGACCTGCATATTTCTACTATAGACACATTGTGAACACTTGTTTCGGCAGCAGTTACTCGTTAGTGCTAGCGCGCACGGGTGATTTTTGTCACCTTGTAAATTTCGCTGTTTAAGTAACCGTTTTGTCACCAGTGCGTGTGCGGCTATGGAAGCCTATTAGCCTTGTGATAGTTTCGTCATCGGCATCACACAAACATCATCATGGAGTAAAAAATAAAGAGACTACGATCAGGAAACTTAGCTCTGCAAACAAAAACTTGCAACCCGAACAGCATGCAGTTGAAGGTGCTGCACCATTCCCTGCACCAGCAGAGAATATTTACACTGTGATCTTTCTGTTCAAAAATGTATTTTCTGTATTTACCAGAATTACCAGAAGGTCAGCCCAAGCCCAGATTGTCTACGTACCAGAGGGTTTTTAAATCCAAGAAACTATCATTTCACGTTCCAAAAAAAGACCAGTGCTCTTTATGCGTAACGTTCAAAACGGCATTCTGCACCAGTTAAACCTTCCCAAGAAAAGTACGATGAATTACAAGCCTTGTTTATTGGAGATGAGCCGGCAATAAAACCTGAAGAGCACAAGATTTTCTATCGTTTGTTACCACATTAGAAAAACTCATAAACGGTAGAATTTAGTTATACAGGGTGTCCCACGACGATTAGGACAAGCAATGTACCGGAACTGGGCAGCAGTAGCGCATTATAGTTTTGGGGGTTTAAATTATAGCAAATATAGCATCTTTTCTTGTTATTGTGTCACCCAGTGAAGTATTTGTTTTTGACCACGTGACGTCCGATTTAAAATATTTAATGGGACGCCCTGTATATTTGTGACTTTTTGTGTTCCTCCCGATAAAGCAATTCCAACAAACTAGCACACTTAGGGTCTAAAGTGATTAATTGAAGAGCTATAGGTACTTACAGAATGGTACAACCACCATTGATACCCCTACAGTTTTTTTTTTTTTTTTTTGTTGATTAGGCAGCGTCGACTGCTAAGGTCATTGGCTGCTTAACTTATCCTATATACAGAAAAGAGACATAAAAACAATATAAAACATTCAGATCCTGAAATACAAATTTGCTTATCGTAAAAACGCTAGCAGTTTTTTAAAACAGTTAATTATTTTGATAGTGTTTCATAATGGTAGGGGTACAGTCCCTTAGGTACCTGTAGCTCTTGAATTAATCACTTTTAACCCCAAATGTGCTAGTTTGTTGGAATTGTTTTATCGAGAGGGACACAAAAAGTCACAAATATACAGGATGTCCCATTAAAATTTTTGAATCGGAAGTCACGTGACCAAAAACAAATATCTCATTTGGTGACACAATAATAAGAAAAGATACTTTTTGTGCTCTAATTTACACCCCCAGAATTATAATTCGCTATTACTGCCCAGTTCCGATATATTGCTTGTCTTACTCGTCATGGGGCACCCTGTATGTTTATTACTTGGTTTCAATATTTATACATCAGGGTGTCCTACGACGATTAAGTAAGCAATATATCGAAACTGGGCAGTAGTAGAGAATTATAATTTTGGAAGTGTAAATTTGAGCAAATCATTTCTCATTATTGCGTAATTGAATGAGGTATTTTTGTCTTTGGTCACGTCCGATTCAAAATTTGTAATGAGACACCCTATATATTAACGACTTTCTGTGTTCCTCCCGATAAAACAATTACAACAAACTAGCAGATTTGGGGCCTAAAGTGATTAATTCAAGAGCTACAGGTACTTAAAGGATTGTACCACTACGATTAGTTATAACATGTACATCTACAGTTAAATTATTTTGCTAGTGGTCGTTTCATTTTTTGCCTTAATGGTAGTGGTACAATCCTTTAAGTCCCTGTAGCTCTTGAACTAATGACTTTAGACCCCAAGTGTGGTAGTTTGTTGAAATTGTCTTATCGGGAGGAACACAGAAAGTCACTAATTTACAGAGTGTCTCATTGAAAATTTTGAATCGGGCGTCACGTGACCAAAAACAAGTACCTAACCCATTGGGTAACGCAATAATAAGAAATAATACAACATTTGCTCTAATTTGCACTCCCAAAATTATAATTCTCTACTACTGATATATTGCTTATTTTAACCGTCATGGGACACCCTGCATAATGTTACTTTGTTTGTTGTTGTGTTGATTAAAATAAAATTAAAGGAAATGGGTATAGTTTTGGCAGCATAATCACCATTTCCACTCAAATAAAAAAGACGTATACCGCTATAATGGTAACTGATCCTATCTCACAAATGGTCGTAACTGATGTTTCTCAAAAAATCTCAAAAACGGCTATTCTCATTGCTTCGTAATTTCAAGCAACTGAAAGTGAACATCTTTTCCAAAGCAATGTTTGTACGAAAAAATTATTATTTGTACCGTTAATACTTTTATACTGCATTGAATAATGTAGACATCTTTAACACGCTCTCCTGAAAAATGAGCATAAATGAGTTACGCCGGTTTGTGAGATTAACGACGAATAATTACGGTGATACCAGTTTATCATTTCCCCATAGCATGAAGCGATAGTCTGAGATCTCCTTGCAATCAAATCATCGCCGTCCGGCCGCAAAAAAAAATACGCTACGGTGCTAGATCTTTCTTACACAGGTTTATTGATTGATTTGTCGTATGGCTCAAAAACATGACAATACTTACTTACTTACTTAACGTTTATTGACCAGTTATATACAGTGAAGTACATTTGCAGTCAGAGCACTACTGATTACTAAATTTACTTAAATTTTAAATTTAAACTAATTACAAAAGTTTACAATAAAAGAAACACAATAAACAATAAGAATATTACTATATGGACAAAAACTCATCCACAGAATAGGGGCTATGGTCCAGTAAGAACCGCCTTGCCCTTGCGTATGTGTAGAATTGTCTTTCTGTAAGTTTTGATATGTCCAGGGGAGAGGTTAGTGCAACAAACTTATTATACATGCGTATATGGATTTTGTTTATCTCGGTTATTCGTATTCTAGAGTATGGCACCACAAGATCCATTGCAGATCTGGTTTTGTACTGTTGAAAGTCGGAGTGACGTAGGTGATTTTTATGTATTTCCTTTAGCGTATGAATTATGTAGATTGATGGTAGGGTTAGAATGTTGTGCTTCTTGAAAAGGGTCCTGCAGCTCGTGCCCGGTGGTGCCCCCTCCAGCTTACGAGCTGCCTGTTTTGGTGACGTGAATACTCTCCTCACTGCTGCTGACCCACCCCACAGCAAAATGCCATAGTTTAAGTGGCTGTCGACAAGAGAGAAGTAGGCTAAGCGTAAGGCGTCGTATAGCAAGCATGTTTTCAGCCGGCGCATGGCGAACAATTGTGAGGAAAGCTTAGCGCATAAATAATCAATATGACAAGACCAGGCGAGACTGGTATCGAGCATGATACCTAACAATTTGACAGGCTGAGAGCGTGGATGGTGCTTATCAGAGCTGAATAATATATGTGTACTTTTATTATCGTTCAATTTAAGTTTATTGGATGAGAACTAGATTTTTGCCTTGTCCATTTCGGACTGCCTCCCCGCTCTTGTCAAAATTGTGGTGTCATCAGCGAATATTATATACTTATCGTTCATAAACGAGGAGGGAAGATCGTTTATGTACAGAAGGAAGAGAAGGAAGAGACCTGGTCCGAGGACCGATCCCTGCGGTACACCATTTAAGACTGCTGCAATTTTGGATTCTTTCCCATTCATAACCACATATTGTTTCCGGTTTGTTAAGTATGAAGTTAACAGTTTTATAGTAACTATAAATAAAAAAAACCATTATAATAAAATCAAATATATGCAGCTACAAACTAAGATACATAGTCTTTGATATTTACAGGTTGATGGCCAGTTCTTTTAGCCACTTCAGCGCTTAACGGTGTGGCTATGAAGAACTCTTCCCGCGATCCCTGAAAAGCCCGCAGTTCACAGTCGCTCGTAATATGATGGTTTATAGCAAGGGTTCCCAATCTTTTTCAACCCGCGGCGCACTTTCAAGTTTGACATTTTGTCACGGCACCTTACCTTAGACAGCTATTTTAAATAGATACTGTCGAAACAAATAGGTATCTACAATAATAGTAGACACAAAAATTAAAACTTCCTCAATAGGAAATGAAGCTGATCTTATTATATTTATAAGAATTCAGAATTGAAACAGAAAACAAAAAGAAAGACTCAAGAAAAACAAAAAAAAAATACGAGTCAAATGAATGTGATTTCGAAAACCATTCAGTGAGCTTCCATAAGTGTTCCGTGAAAAGGGCCATCAGGTCTTGTGAGACAAATTGGCTCCCGCATATTTATACAATTGTGGAAAGCAATCTTGACCGCCGCCTTCATTCGCCTTTTTTATCCAAACTTGTAGTTCCTTCCTGAGCGCTGTAATCTTCTCCAGTAGTTTCAAAATGTGGCGAGCCTCAGAATAGGTATTGTTGCTATTTAGGCACCCACAAATATTTGTGCTTTAGACTTAAAGACTCACGGTCACGACGCTCCTCTTTACTTTCTACGGCGCACAGGTGGGGAACCCCTGGTTTATAGTATAGCGGAGTGCGCCACAGCCATATAAGGGAGATAGCACATAGGCACATAGCCCCACTTGTAAAGGAGGTCGGCACATCTGCCGTAGCCTGTTCGGACTCTATTAAGTTTTACCCACTCATTTACACATTTCAGTGCATCTTTGATATATAAAATATTAAGTATAACCCGAGGTATAACCTATTTATTTGTCAAAGATAGATAGTTAGGTTACGGAATGTAAGGGAAGTGTGAACTTCGTCATATCGTCATCTTCGGATGATAAGAAAATTGAAACATATCTAGTTAAAGTGCAAACGATGGCTGCGTGTGTACCAGAAATAAATGTTTGTTGAAGATGTTGTTCATAAACCGACGGAAAAGGAGATGTAACAAGATATAAGTATTAACTGATTTAAGGCGGGTTCTGACTGTTTAGTTTCACTGAATCAGTTTAACTCATGATACTACGACACTGACAGATATGATCACTTGGCGGACAGATTTCGAACCGGTCTGCGCATGACGTCACCGTGTGACAAAAGTGTACAAGCACATGGCGCCAAAGCATTGATTTTTGAAAGTTTTATTCCGTTTCCTGTTATATCTGTCTTAGATCTTTAATATTCATACAAAATGAAAATAGCTCAGGTACAGTATAATATAAACGATACATATTGCTCTGTATCTGAATAAAAAATTGGTGAAATAGTTATACAGAGAATGAAAATGAAATCTTATATACGAGGTTGATTGGAGTGCCTAGTGAAACCATCTTTTTGTCGGAAAATTTCTCGGGTAGGGGGTGGAATTTTTATATACTCCATTCAGGAGCCTTTGATTACCGTTTTTATTTTTTATATATAGATTATGATGTTGCGTCACCAGCTCTTCAAGCCAATTTGCATATGTATTTACTGTATAATTCTCTTAATAAAAGGTAGACAAGAAATAAATAACATGATTTTGTCATTGTTTTTAAAATTCATGAACAAGCATAATGGCATTATGTTTATGGCGAATTAACACTGACTTTTTTCTGCTAATGATTGGTGGAAAAATACATTACCAAATTTTCTTATTTTTTATTTATTCAAGTATATGCCACAACCGCGTATATGTTAAACATGAAATAAAAACATAATACAACAATAGAATATCTTTATGGGCATTGTATTTAGCTAGTACAGGTGAATTCTCGTATACTAAAGATTCCTAGTAATAACAGGTTTTTCCTCAATTTTTTTCAAAATGTTTTTACACGATGTATCTGTTTAATAATATGTTTGAATTAAAAAGTTTGATCCACTTGTAGTGATGGTTTCTGATGGCCTGGGTAAGGGCACATTATTTGTTGCTCTCTTGTGTTGTAGTTAGGTATTGATTCTGTACATATGAGTCTATGGGGAAATATATTTTCGACAGACAATAAGAACTGAAAAAGGGGTGAATAAGAGCATACAGAACTAGCCTTTCTCTATATGAACTGAAAATGAAATATCAAAATACGTTCTGCAACCTGTAAACCTCCAACCATCTTTTAGCGCATTTTTATTTTATGCAGCTTTTTTTTATTCCAATAGGAAAGACGCTAGGACCCTGTTTACTTATTACTTTATACTATTTTACAATGTTAGTGAATTTCAGTTTTCTAATATTCGAGGTCTCTCTAATTCCCCTATCAAGAATTCGTATTCTGAAATACATTTTGCATCTAGAAAACAAGCTCATCTTTGCATCATCAGTCACTTATACATTCTCTGATAATTTGTTTAAATTCGCAAGATAGTTTCTTTTTTAAATTTTCAAAGCGTTTCCATTATAGTTGGAAAATATATGGCAGAGCTCATTACATTTTGCCAAGAACTCATCTGTATGTTTTTGTAGTCCACCTTCTGTTAAATGGTTGACCCAACTGAGAGAAGTGTCTGTGCAATCTGGGATATAACCCAGTTTCTCCTTATTTTTCAACTTAAATGCAATGAAACCTGCCAAATTTTCCAAACGATCCCAAGTAGCGGTAGTGTGACGAATAGTTTTTACTTTTTTATTATTACATCCCACAACCACACAATAAACCATTGTTCAAATATGTGTTAAACTCCAGAATCGCAAATAATTAATGTTTTATCAAACTTTACAACGGTAAACGAGTAAACTCAAGAAAATAAACTGAAAATGTTCGGCTATAACCACGCTATAACCTGTAACTAAATGAGTAAACAAACCCCGTTTGTCACACGCTGACGTCACAGGTGGAAGCGAGACGGAAGACATCATGCGCGTGAGCATACCTCCTAAAGTCA
Organism: Callosobruchus maculatus; assembly: GCA_951848785.1. Classification (NCBI taxonomy): domain Eukaryota; kingdom Metazoa; phylum Arthropoda; class Insecta; order Coleoptera; family Chrysomelidae; genus Callosobruchus; species Callosobruchus maculatus. The sequence continues at coordinate 4,526,784 of CATOUR010000296.1, forward strand.
TAGTATCATGAGTTTAACTGATATTTTCATAACCTTGAAGTGCTAAAACTGATGACTCTCATGATGACGGAAAAGATTCTCGCACGTCAGTTTGACGTTTGTATTAATTTTTCAATACTAATTCAGTCAAAATGGATGAAAAGTAGGACTGGCTTTCACTTTGACTGAAAGTACATCCACTGATCAGTTTTATTGAAAAAGGTGTTCTCACGTTCATTATCTGTTCGGTATCACTGAATCAGTCGAAACTGAATCGTGGGAACCCGCCTTCAGTAATCATAATTATATATAATTTTAAAGGGAACATCCTCGACTGAAAGCCATATATTATGCCCATATTGCACAGAAGGCTGTCAGGTTTTATGACAATAAGTAGACATTCTCTGTTTTGCGACTGATTCAGTTTGAAAAGGCGGAGTCTGTGCAAAGTTTTAGATACCTGGTAACTATAAAGTTACTTGCCTTACAACATATTTTTAATTAGACGCTTCGAAAATGTACCGTAGAATGGGCGAAACGCAACTAAGGCAATGATTTTCAAAGTGGGCGTTCTCGCAGGTAACTTCGTGGCGCGGTGTCTATTTACAGATCGAAGCCATTAAGAAGTTTCAAATCTTTGCCGGGAGGAAGCAACAAACTTGAAGGAAAAACTATGTTGCACGCCGACCGGAGTTGAAGGTTGGAAGTTAACAATTAATTGCCTGCTCAATTGCTGTAGCCAGTAATCCTATTACTGTTAACAGTAATACCCCACTGGTTGGCTCCCCTAAAACTACCCTCTCAAGTGGCAAGGATTATTTGACATACAGGTAACTGACAGAAGTATCAGAATTTGACCGCGCGATATTTTTAGAATAAATACAGTTAAAAGCCGCAGTTAATATGGCAAAGGAGATCGTCCCTCGGTTTCTGTAATAGGCGAGGCAATATTCTGATGGACGTAAAAAAGTGTTTTATCCGCTAAGACTTCAATTTACTCTGCAGCTTATTATGAACACAACCAATTTTTCAGTTCTACAACCCCCACCCCCTAACCACTCCAGTTTCATCGCCACCCAAGGAAAAGTAGAAAATCATCAGGAATATTTGAAACATTTCATTATTTCATTAATTACACTGCCGTTCATGCATCGATTTTCAAAATTATGGCAGCATTACCCACAGCGTATCGCTTCCCAAATTTCGTTCTAATTTATGCAGCGGTTACTAAGATTGCGAGGCTAGAAGAACGCCGACAGAGCGACAGACCGACAAACCGACAGACCGACAGACCCACAGACCCACAGACCCACAGACCCACAGACACACAGACCCACAGACCGAGAAACAGACCAACGGAAATGAGTGACTTGGCTTTTCATTATGTAGACATAGTATAACGCCCAAAAAGCGTATTATCTCAAAATCTAAAATTGCCGTTCCATGTGTCCGAGGCCTCAAAGAGGGTTTTTTTCAGTAAGATAATGCACGTCCTCATATTGCAAGGGTATCGATGACGGTCCTACTGGAAGTTGAGGTCAGGGTACTTCCCTGGTCTCCACGATGGACCGATTGATCGCCAGTTGAAAAAGTATGGGATTGGATGGGCGATACATAAGCAGTTTACCCAATCCTCCAACCACACTGGACGAACTAGAACATGGGAGGCTGTACCTCTAGAGTTTATCAACAACCAGATTACGAGCATGCCGCGTATGCTAGAGGAGTGCATTCGTCAACGTGGAGGGGTTTATTATTGTATTTAGTCCTACCGTATTTCATCAACCGCAACTTTATGTTCGTGTACGTATTTTGCTTGCGAGTAGTGTAAAATCAGTTAAAGACGCAACGAATTAAATCTTAGCTGCCGAAATGCAAAGCTACTCGCAACTAGTTCACTAGCAGTAATGATGACACAGGGCTAGTTAACTAGCTTACAAGCCAACACGCCTGCGAATGGCGAGTAAGGGTACAAACATAGTGGAGCGGTGAGACTAGCGACGCGACTTGATGAAAAACGCGATGAAACACATGTATTCTATAGAAGAGCGATACATTTTGCGATTTTACCTAGACAAAAGTTGCGATTTGTTGCTCGACTTCCGAACTCAAAACAGTATGTACAAACGGCGCATTCGTTTTGCAAGTGAAGTGAGATATTTCAAACTAAAGTATTGAAATCAGTAAATATCGGTTCTATCAGGCTTTCAAAAAGAACAGCTGAGCTGTCAACTTGACAGTTAATGCCAAATTGTATCTCGGCGCAAGTTGCGTCGTCGCTTGTCTCGTCGCTTAACGCTGTGGTAACATCTGTACTATGTTTGACTCAATTCCAATGCACGGTTAAATTCAAGTCGTGTCGCTCACCTCGTGGCTGTGCCTCTAGCCTCGTCGCTCCACTATGTTTGTACCCTTAATTAGCTCGGCCTTCTACTTTACTTGCAGCGTTTTTACATTTGGATAGTCAATTAGCAGATTGTAAAAAAGCCGATGACACGAGACTAGTTCACAAGCTCCCAGCAAACTAGCTGGCTTGCAGCTCGTAAACTAGCCCCGCCCCGTATCATCGACGCTTTAGACAAGGAAAGAGACAGGACAGAACGCGCGGCTAAGATCTTTGTTACCAAAAAGTGCCAAAGCGCTAGTCCCAGTGCCGTAGCTAATGGAATTAATGTTATGAATACTGAATACTGTTTATTCATCCATTCAGACCTACAGAGGTATTGAATAAGTCATAAAATATACAGATACAACATACAATGTATAAATAAGAATGCAGGACAAAAACGTAAGTATAGACAAAATAGACAAAATAAAATTATTAAATAACATTATGCGACTGGCTAAAAAAATCGATCACAGAGTAAAAACATTTGTCTAACAGGAAGTTCTTCAATTGTTTATTGAATAAACGTTCACCGGAGATATTTCGTATATTTGCAGGTAAAGAATTGAGAATCTTAGGACTACTTTCATATAAAGCTGCATTATGTTTAATAGACCTGAGGTGCTGCCACGCGTAGAGTATGTATGCAAATCTGAGTTCTTCTCAAACGCATTTAAGTGACGCTTTGCCTGGTTAAGCTTTTTGAAAAAATAAGCTATTTTCAAATAAAATTTATTAAAATGTCGTTATTCACGGGTTCTGTCTGGCCAACTTCACTACCCACAGTTCAAATTTAATTAATTAACATTATCTTAACCGTGAACTTCCATATGATCGATATCTTGTCTTGCAAAGTGTAAGCTATAACAGATACGTCACTGGGAAACTGATTATATTTGAACCAAAACATGCCTTAAAATATATAATTTTTATACTTTACATGCTCAAAAATATTATGATTCGCATGTTAGTGATACATTTGGAATTATATTTTGGATACATATATAACTCTGAACTAGATATCAAGATATTTGCATAAACTTCGAATGCACCAAAAAGTATGAACACAAATTTACCTGTGAAAAGTTATTTCTGGCTGCTTTCTACTGCTGTGGCTTTTACAACCGTAAGCTGCACACCTTACTATTATGCACACTGTTGCGTTCCCATTGTATAAATGTAACTCTCCGCCACAGCGCGGCACACTCAAGCTGGAAAAAGTGCATCCCTTTTTCCAGGAACCAGTAGGGTTTGGCGATGCCAGATGCTGCATCAGGTAGAGAGTCGAAAAGTATCAGTGTAAGTGTATCCGAAGTCACTTGGAACGGCAAAAAATGCTTGGGCGGCATCTCCTTTGTGAAACGCGGCAGCACCGACACTCGGTTTATCGTCGGTGCGCGGCAGGTATACAGGGTCCCGGGGGCGTTTCACAAAGGAGAAGCCGCCCAAGCATTTTTTGCTGTTCCAAGTGACTTCGTATACACTACACGAAAGCAGTCACGTTGTAGACAGTGTCTAGGCCGTTTTCTGGTAGTTTCTCGCGACTCGCGAATAAGTAAAAAAGGCGTAGTTCGCCTTACGAGTTGATCTCAATGTGCGTGCTGCCTAGTGGGCAGAGAGTAAGGAGATTTCCGAGCAAGAAACTTGTAGTATAAGCTCACCACTGTACCCAGTATACAGTCCACAGTATAAATCGTTAAGTTTTCGTCGGTGGTTTTATTGAAAATTACCACGAGCTGTCGAAGCCTACACACACCACAATATTTTACGATTATTGGTTTTCAAAACGCTAAGGCCCGATTTTATCAACGTGCAGATTTTAACAAAGACTTTGACCAATGAGGGCAGCCCTTTTAAGAGCATGCATCTGTCAAAGTACTCTGAAAATTATTGATTTCTCTTGAAGTTGACCTCAAAAAGCTCAAAAATGACATACTTTATATACAATCGAGCATTGTAAATCATCTAGCATCTTTTCCAGTCTGATTTTCCATCCCAAATCGGTGAAAAATTGCATCTTCTTGTTTAATCAAAAGTTTAGCAATTGCTAATTTCAACCAATCAGATTCCAGATTCCATTTCCATTTGATCGCTGGTTTCATGCTGTATTAAATACTATGATGACAAGAAGTTCACTCATTGCATTATTTGGATAAAACAATGATTTACTATCGACAATAATTATGAATACCTGCACTATATCTTTGTTTTATAGTAAAAAGAGGTAAACATCGCATTTTGTTACATTTCAAAGATTACAGCTACTTCCCAAACATAAGTGCATTACTGGTTGCCTATCCAGAACCCCAGAACGCCAAAGCTTGCCATTTTATAATTAAAAGAAGTATAACCCTATTTGATGTACAATGCACCTGTGAATACTTCTATAAGAAGATCTATAACAAACATGCATCCAGTAAATGAAAGATTGATTCTTCATAAAAGTATGTATTTTCATATAATCCATCTTACTGACAGACGTGGGCCTTTTTATTATTAAATAAGATAGGTAGTTGCTGTGCTTGATGTAGGTACCTACTACTTTTATCACAAATTATCCCAGTTTGCAATTAGTAATTATACAATAATTATAATGTAAACATAGAAAATGTGGCATTAGTTTGCAAATCAATCGCTTTGTTCTGATTTTCTGCTATGATTTTGCTCCATGAATTCCTAAAATATCTTTGACAAAAGTGTCATCCAGCTTTGACGTGTTGTTTTCAATATTGATGAAATACTATTGGATGATACACATTAACATAGCCCTCAATACCCAATAGAAAGCTTTTGCTAAATAACATCCAATAGAAAAGCTTTGTTAAATTCTTTGTTAAATATGCATGTTGATAAAATCGGCCCTAAATATAACAAAAAAATACTACCGTACCAAATTATTTGTTTTCAAAAAAATTTGACAGTTAATCGTTTTCTGTCACAGCTAATTCATATAGCAACACACTCGCGCAAAGTACCTCCGCTTTTTCCTTATCTAAGCTTTAGACAGACGACAGAATTGATTCTGCATACCGTAACTTTTCAGCTGAAGCGCCGTTCACGCCATCATTTCAGCTAGTTATTGTGCAGCAGCAAACTGCAGACTTGCCCTAATTAGCAGGGTATAATTGAATTAGAAAAGGCGAGGGGGCAGAATTTAAGACCACTGTTGAACGTTTTAGCACAGTCTGGTACCGTCTGGTGCCTGGCCTTTTCTAAATATAAACTCGCCGACACCATGAGTCACACGGAAAAGTTAGCGTTCGGTGAAATTACTGCTCTAGTAAAGTGACTGGAAATGTGAGTTAGCTCAGACGAAAAGTTAGGGTAGGTAGGTAGATCTGAAGTATTCAGAAAAGTTTGAGTAAACATTAGCCAGGAAATACTTAATTACGAAGGCTAAAGACCCTGAAATAGGACACTGGGTTATAAACTATGGTATAACTATTGTGCATTAAATCAGATTTTGTTCAAGCTGTTATACCATCACGATATCACGCAACAAATAAACGCAAAACATCCTGAAAACCATCTGGCCATCGAGGGCCCCGATACTGAAATACAATCAACCAAAGAAATTACTGCTTAATTGACGGTGACACGCTGCATCATAGGTAGACATAGTGAGAAGCGATAATATTTGGCAGACCCAATACGTACGGCATCGAGAGAAGACCCCTTTTTGTTGCAGTTTTTATCAGGCGGTGCAGACTATCTACTTGTCAGTAGGAAATACATGAGCGGCACGCGTACTGACATAACAATTAGCGAATTTATTAAAATAAAGGTATTAGGTATCTAAATGGCTTTCTGGAGTAAGCAATTAGGGAGGTGCAAACAATGTTGAACGTGAATTTGCAGGTTCAAAATCTATATAACTATATTAATTTGTAGCTAGGTATGTGGTAGTATAATTTTTTACTTTCTTATAGAAAATTTATTAACAAGTTATGATCGTTTGAAATATGAAATACCTATATTTATTTCAACTAATTTCAACAGTTTCAACTTCAACTAAGCATAGCAATTGCACAATTTAACAATACTTGGATGACTTCACACTCGCGATGACTAAGGTGGATGAAGTGCTTAGAGTTAAAATCACGTACCAAAACATGCTTTGTTTGGAAATACAGTAACAGTCGTGTTATACAAGGTCTCCCTGAATTTCCTTGACGTGATATTTTCGTAACAAAAAAAAAAAAAAACGTTGAAACGAAATGTTTTGAAATACTACAGCGTCTACCATACCATGTTTTTTAAAACATTTTTTTGTACTTCAACCCTTATAACTCACCCCTAGCTTTTTTTTCAAATAGCACCCAATAGATTTTCTTACACAAATCAAGTCCTTACGTTATTTAAATTCTTATAGTACCTTTGATTTTATACATATACGTATTTTTTTCACAAAGTCAAAAGCATAATATAAATAAAGAATAACGATTTATTAGAGGCGCAATATTTTGGTAAGAAACAAAGACAAAAAAGAAAAATAAGTGGTCCTTTCAAGGGTACCAAATGACCTATCATACCAGGCTCTCGAAACATTTTTTTACTTCAACCCCTAAAACCTATACCCTACTTTTTCCAAATGGCACCCCACAGCTTTTCCTACATTAATGAGATCATTATTTTATTTAATACCCTGTAGTGCCTTTGACTTCATACACAAACCATTTGTTTTTCGTGGAATCCTTAACATAACATAAATAAAAAAAAGCGTTTGTTTGAGGCGTATTATTTCCGTAATAAAAAAACATAACTGATTGACTCAGTACGTCCCCCGCATTCCGATGATACCAGGTTTATTATTTTCCCATAGCACGAAGCTATAGTCTAGATGCCCTTGCAACCAAACCATCGCTCGCCCGACCCCCAAAAAAGTGTTTTATTCCACTAGGTACTTCTTTAACAGGCCAATGGACAATCTATCATGAATACAAAAAGCTTTTAAGTTTTACAACCCCCCCCCACCCCCTGAACCAGTCCAACTTCACCCCCACCCAAAAAAAAAGGAGAAAATGATGAGGAACCCCTGAAACGCCTAAAAACGAAGTTTGAGGAATATTTGAAATTTCTCGTTTTTTGCTAATTACTCCGCCGCCTATAAACCGATCTTCAACATTGTAGCTACATTACCTAATACGATGCCACACCATATCGCCACCCCAATTTCATCAAAATCCAGGCAGCGATTCCTGAGATTAGGAGGCTAGAAGGACGACAACAGACAGACAGACCGACAGACAGACCAACGGAAATGGGTGACGTGGATTTTCGTTATGTAGACATCATAAAACGCCCAACAAGTATATTATCTAAAAAAAGAAAATTTTCGCGATCACAATGCTCCCTTCACCTATCGGTGTGGGAAATAAAAGTATGAAAAAGACATTTGTTTTCAAAAATACGTATTATATACCCTTAAAAACCCAATTTTATTTATGCAATGGTTAGGATTTTACGAAAAAAATAAGTTTGCGGATGAAATCAAAGATACTGCAAGATTTTAAATAGTATAAATACTTAATTCATGTAGAAAAAACCATTTGGTGCTATTTGAAAACAGAAGTTGAGGGTGAGTTTTGAGAGTTGAAGTACAAAAAAAATGTTTTAAAAGCATGGTATGATAGACCCTATAGTACTTCCAAGAATTTTACTCAGTTTTCCTCTGAACGTTTTTTTGTTACGAGAATATCACGTGTCAAGGAAATTCAGGGACAACCTGTATAATATGTTATGTTTGAATATCTGTGATAGAATCACAGCATGTGGAATATCGCTCATGACTAATGTTAGTATAACACATTTTATTTTTACTATATTTATGTGTTCAGTAGTTTTTCAAAATATTTTTTGTTGTAATATGCACCAGAAAATAGTTCAATATCAGATCAAATAATATGCATGCAGACTTATTAAAAGGGCCGGTTTCTCAATGTCCAGTTAAAAGTGTCAGATAGGTAGCTGCCAGATAGCGTTTCTATGGATACAACTGTCAGATAAGATTTACGTGAATTCATAAGTTTAACCTTCAATTATTTAAACAATTTATCTGACAGATAACCGTTAACTTCCAGATAAATATTTAACTGGACATTGAGAAACCGGCCCTTAGGGTGCCATCGGTGCTACAATATGGTATAACCTAAATTCTTCAAATTGCTGGAATGTGAAAGTGACAAATAACAGGACGTAAGGTGCTGCAAAAATTCGAGGAAGCAAGAATATATCATTTTGTGTATGACTCTCGGCCTTCTAATGCTACATATAACATGATGATAAGAAACTTACAGTTACTACAGATAAACAGGTATTATGATACAATCATAATGCAGCGTGGTATTAATCTCTGTCAAATATCTTCTAGTTTCGCAGAGGGATGCATAAAAATGAACACGAAACTGAGTTTTAAATTCTAATATTCCCTGTCAGAGCTACTGTCTGGCTCCGTGTGCTTGTAAGCACCCGGAAAGCAAATGGCATAATTTTTCACTGCAGACCTGATTCCCGCGAGACTATTAGTTTCAATAAGGCCGGATGTGACCTCAGAGCATTGAAAAACTGTGTTCGTATCTCATGTACCTACATACATCACATCTATTCGGGTTGGTTATAATGCAGTCCGAGGTAGAGATGGTGAGAAAGTGGAACATTTCGCAACTCTCAAAATTGAACGTACTTTTATCAGAAAAATGGTCATAGAGTATTTTCAAAAACAACCGATAGATGGCGCTTGGGTCTCTTCTCTTCGAACGTAACGTAAGGTAAAACCACCTTATTGTGAAAAAGCGGCATTAGACGGTAGTGTACCCACCGCCGACGCGGCACATAGTAAGGCGTCAAAGTGCTACCAGAAAATGCCGAAGAAAAACCGACTGCCAGCGGGATTCGAACCCGCGCCTCCGGAATTCTAGTTCGGCACTCTTACCAGCTGAGCCATGGCGGTCAATGACTGGTTAGATAATTTGAAAATTTCACACATTTTCTCATTAGTAGATACCAAACAACGTAAATTCTGGTTTTCTGCAATTGTAAAGGAATATACAGGGTTATTCTCGTTATTTGACACGGAGCATTATGGCTAAAGTATTTGATAACGAAGAAAACAATAACTTCGGGTGGATAGAGACCAATAAAGGCTACATTCTAAAAATATTTTCATGTTATACAGGGTGTCCCAAAAACACGAAATGTATCAAAGTTATATTTTTTTAAAATGGAAGACCCCATATATTATTGCATATTCAGATTCCTTGGTGAATTCTAGTGTAACTTTATGTATCATATATGGGACCTAAGGCGAACCGTTTAGGTGTAAATCACCATTTTCGGTATAAGTAGATATCAGGAAAAAATTGAATATCGCAGAGATTATAAAATATGGAAGGCTGTGACTTTGCCGTATTACTAAGCATACAATGCGTCAGCTTTGATGAGACTGTCAAATTTGAATTACGTTTATGCTTGGAGAAATCGGCCGATTAATTAAGGAAACTTCGATCAGCGATAACTTGATTTTTTCAAATGGGAATGCTTAAATTTTTTTATACGGTTAAACGTAGAATTTGATACCTTTCTAATGATATAAGGTTGTGAACATCAATCTCTGGTAGTTTTCATTCCATCTTAAATTTTCAAACAAATCGGCGATTTTCAATTTTCCTACCTATAAGCAACGTAGCAGGCCATGAAATATAAACAAAAACCTGTTCCTGTAGAAGAAAACAACTAACTTAGCTGAAAAATACACACTAACTAGACTTAGGCCCGATTTTATCATTATGCTCCACTCCAACGAACAGATTCTATTGGTTGATCTTTAACGAACTCTTTCTATTGGGTATTGAGGTCTGTAGTTAATAAGTATCATCCAATAGTATTTTATCAATATTGGAAACAAAATGTCAAAGCTGGATGACACTTTTGTCAAAAATATTTTCGAAATTCATGTATCAAAATCATAGCACAAAATCAGAACAAAGCGATTGATTTGCAAATTAATGCCAGATTTTCCATGTTTACCTTATAATTATTGTATAATTACTAATTGTGAACTGCACGATAGTTTGTGACACAATGATAAAAGTACTATCAATCACAGCCACCTTAATTAATAATAATATCACCTCATGTCATCCTCAGTGAGAAATAATTGATTATAAACACATACATACTTTTATGTCTACTGGATGCATGTTTGTTATAGATCTTCATACATAAATATTCACAGAGATGTAGGTGCAGCTGATGTTCTTTATCCTATGTTTCCAATTTATATCAAATGATTCCTTCCTCCATCTATGGTATAATAGTTTTTAAATAATTCAATACCCTGTGTATTCTTTGTAACTCTGTTGCCGTCAAAACAAGGAACGGTTTTTGGCTTTATCCAGACTTGTTTCTAGAAAAACTAATAACAAAGCGTAAAGAAATTTCTTATATGTTGGTAAATTCACAATCTTCACAATTATTATTATTGTATATTTTGTATTTTCACATCTGTTTTCTTGTAAAGTCAAAATCGTTGGGAGGCGGACGTTGGGATGCGTGGGCCCTGCGTTGCCAGATGTAAATTTTACTTTTTACTCTAGTAGGATAAGGCAGATGGAGCTTTGTCAATCTCAACAGTAGTTTTTCTTGAATGTGTTTTTTCCTAAAGCAGACAAAATATAACGCAAAAAATAAACACAGAAAATAGGACCAATCAAACAGGTGAGCTTGATGGTATATACGAATAAAAATCAACTGCGGTAAAAAACTTTTATTTATTTTAAAAATTTTATTGGGTTTCTGATTCTGTTAGCTCTGAAATTTTTTCTGTACATTTTCGAATCTCCTATGTAGCTTCAACAATTCTGTGGAATCAAAAGGCGTACCTAATCTAATTCTTCTTTCGAGTTCTAATTAAAAGAGGTTGATGTGAAGCAAAGCAACAGCGCAAAACTGCAATGGCTCTTTTTCAGCAAATTCATTTGAGAGAATATTCAAAGTTTGCAAAAGACTGAATTAGGTATAGTGAAAAACAGGCAAAATTCGAAACACGGGACATTTGTCTACAGAACACTTTTTTTGAGGTAATCCTAAAGTATTTTTCCTCCAAGGGTATTGTGGGTGTAATGTTTAAGATCGTATAATAGAAACATTATGTAATAGCTAGTTGCAACAGCAAATTTCAGTGTAAAATGCTCGGGGCTTGATATAGCAAATCCCCCTCAAACAGAGGAGATCTGGTAACGCTGTGAACGGAATGTCAATCGTCAATCCAACAGAGAATTTAGTGATGGGCACTTTGATATGAACTAGGGAATCGAGTAACCACTGAATGAATGGTTGCAACTACCGATTGAATTAATTCGAATAAAAACATTAACTAGACTACCAGCTAAATCAACCAACCTGCGCTGTGGGCGTGACTGAATCGACGAATACCCGATTGCCAGACGTTATTGAACAACTATTCAAAAGTATCGAATAGCGTATTTGAGAGGGTAATTAAGGATTTTGAAAACTTTTATTTTTGAAAAAACATCAATATCAGTTCAACTTGAAGTATATATAAAGTGCAGCGCTTTTCGCATACATCATGGCCGACTCTACACTAGGCCGGAGCCTTAGATGTAGCAACGTGGCTTAGCTGTCAAATAGTGGGCCTATAGTTTCAGAATAATTATTACATTTTATATGACTAGAGTTGATCTGGGTTAATAAATTAAGAAAATAATGCTTTTTAGAACTACTACTACTAATACCACTTACATCTGATGTCTGGTTCATCATAGTCAGACACTACAAAATAAAAATAAGGCTACCTGTTTCCTGCTGCCACTTCCACTTCCACTTAAATGAACACTCAATTTACTTTGTAAATTGTCACTTGAGCTAGAAAAATTCACTATTAGGTCACTGTGAAGCCTTTCTTGCTGGTGTTGATTCCCTCTCACTATAAAACCTGTTCGTAGGTATGCCCAGATGCATGCCCTCGCTGGCTTGCCCAGATGAGTTCTATTAATTGTCTTTTTCTGTGATATTTGGGAGGTCCAGAAAACATTGTAGGTACCACATTGTGGTTTAAAATAGGTCTTATCCTTTAAAATGTTTGTAATTATTGTCTTTATTCTTATAAATATAACCAGCCCTTATGAGGAATACCTTTCACCCACTTCTGTTTATGTCCTCCATTGGAAGCACTAATTGCTAGTGCAACCTGGTACTACACACTTTGCAGGCATCTTTTTATCTTTATAGTTTCTTTTGTGCAGGTAAATAATTAGAAACGCATTAAAAGTCACCTTCCACTCTTCGTTGTTACTCTGGAAGGTTATGTTGGTATGTCCTTGATTGGCTAGGCAACCTGGTACTACACACTTTGCAGGCATCTTTTTACCGTTATAGTTTCGTTTGTGCAGGTAAATAATTAGAAACACATTAAGGCCCGCTTGTACAGTCTCAGTTTAAGCCACAGTTTTATTAAACCATGCTCAATGATGAACTTGGTTCAAAAATTCATTTCCGTTGTACGACCTATTTATAATCCCAGCTCTACAAAACCAGGTTCAAGAAAGAAGTAGTTAGGTTGGTAACATTAACGCATACGTAGTTGGTCTGTTCTGTCAAAAATGAATTGTTTGAATGCTGTTTTCTGTTTTGTTGGTTATGGGTTGATAGTAATTGTAATAAACAATAGTTTTTCAGGTAAAGATACGTATAAATAAAAGGATTCAAAGAAAGTTTCCAGTCGCATAATACCTCAATGTAACAAGAACCATTTGTTCAGCAGTTACAGCACAGTTCCTGAAAAACAATAGGATTACAAAATACTTTTGATTCATTACATGAATAAAAAAGTACTCACCATTCTGTTGGAGACTTTATTTGTGCTTTAACTGGTTTATAACAAATCGAACACCTTGTTTAGAAAGTCGAAACCTTTGAATGAATTCATCGTCATTCCACACCAAAAAATGATCAACTCTATCTCTGTATTTCTTTTGACGCCTTCTTGCGTTTCTTAATATTTCTACTGTCTCAAACGAAGTTTTCGTCATCTGTTAGTTCCAGGAGATTTTCTCTGAGCTGCTGAGCCATTACGTACTTTAATTTAAAAAATGATTTTGCAAAATTTTATCTAAGTCAAATTATTAAATTAGATTACGACACATTAGGTCCTTAGAACTTGGTTTAAGCGCCCAAATTCGAGCGCTCAGCTGAACCTTAAAAATATAAATTAGTGAACCGAGCTTAGAGTTGAACTGACCTTGTACAACTGGACTTCCATATTTGAACTGAGTTCAACCTTGAACTGTGCTTGAACTGAGACTGTACAACCGGGCCTAAAAATCACCTTCCAACCTTATTTTCTGCTCTTTGAACTCGGCCTGCTGATTCAGTGTTGCCATATTTCATGCTCCGGCCTAGTGAGTAAAGTCGGCCATGCATAGATGGAATACGACACATACGCAGATAACAGAATTATTTTATTATTCGACCAAAGCTTACTCTGATCCTTCCAAGCATCAAATAGGTATATTGAAATAATGTAAATTTGGATATGCTGTCATAGTTATAAATGCATAAATATAAGTATAGAGTCCTAATCAAAGGTGTTAATCAACTAATATCCAACATTGTGTATGTAATCGGGGGCACACAAATCGATAGCATATGCCTAACTTCATTCTCCATTGTGTAGATTTCAAAGCCAATTTGCAAAAGAAACTGAATTGTTATTAATTTTTTTTCGATTGTGTAAAACGAATAAATACTCCAGGAAAATCGAATAATTCGAATGAATAGTAACTATCGAAGCCTTCGATAGTTTTTATTCGATAGTTTCCGTTGTACTAATAAATATTATACTAATCACAGATTGCAAGAGGAAGCTGAATGATTCATTTTTATTGGGTTCTCCAACGAATAGATACTCCAGAAATATCGAATAATGCGATTCAGTAGTAAACGTATCGAATTAATATGATATACCAATTGGCAATGTTATGTTGTGTAGGTATAACAAATACCGACTAATAACCACCCACGAAATGATGAATGTCTTTAACAATTAATGCTGAACACCTCACGCTTTTTGTATAATAAAATCATATACATATATTTACCACCTCATTATTATTTAGAAGGCGAATACTTCTGGTTTTGCAGCTAGTTTTATTAATCACAAACTTCAGCAGGCTGCAGAACTTCAATAGTGACTGACTGATTACTATACAGAATTTCGGTCACGGCCATCTATTAATTTGTCGTCGGTGGCAGCATTGGCGCCACACGCCACTGGTAGCGGTTACGAAGAGTTCTATTGTCACATCCCTAGCCTAGACAGTAGACAGTGTAGACACTAACCTCACTAACAGACAGAAACAAAAAACATATGATTTCAAATTTCAAGGCTATCCTATCTGCTCTGGTATTTTACAAAATAGTGAAATTGTTGTCTTTTCCAATTGAAAACAGCTATATTATGTACCTGCGTTTCCAGTAGGGCAAAATGCAAATGTTTACCTTGGAATATCAACAGGTCAACACCCTCTCAAAATATTTGGTAGGACTAATGTTAAATGTTATTAAAAAGAGAACCTGGCAAGGTGGTATAATAGGAAAAACATGAAGTTGGAAGTTGGTGAATGGTGAAGTACCTCCATATATCCTTTTTTACTATGATACAAAGGTATCTCGCAGGTATTTATAATTATGGTAGATAGTAACATTCTAGTTTTATCAGAATTAGGCAGTAGGTAATAATATTAGATTTTCTTCATATCAGCATATTCATATAAAAGTGCACTGCATAAATTTTATCTACTACTTGTGTGAGGTGTGACTGGCCAACAGTTAAAATAGTGTGTTTAGCTTTGGAAAATGCAACAAAATGTTCTTTAGCCATTTTTACTATAATACAAAGGTATATTGCAGGTATTCATAATAATTGTTATAGTTAGTAACATTTTATTCGTCAAAATAATGCAGCTTCTCTTCATTATCATTTTTTAATACATCAACAATCCAGTGATTAGATGGTGGAATCTGATTGGTCTAGATCAATTAATCGTTAGACTGTTCGTTCGTCAAGAAAATGCAAGTTTTCACCCATTTAGGATGGAAAATCAGAGTTGAGAAGACACTAGAGGGTTCATAATGGTCGATTATATATAAAGCATGTCTTTTTTCACCTTTTTGAGGGAAACTTCAAGAGAAACCAATGATTTTCAGAGAACTTTGACAGATGCCATTTCTTGAATGGGCTGCTCTGATTGGTCAAAGCCCTTGTTAGAATGCATGTGTTGATAAAATCGGGCCTTAAGGGACAAGATTATAAAAATTCCTTACAACAAATCAAGTCTCCCAGAAACAACTGCGATAACATCTCTAAGGTCAAAGAGAAGCTGGAGTCTGGCAGTAATAGATATTTTTTACAGTCTACTGGCTACCGCAATTTACTAGAGGTTAAAAATTTCCAAGACATTTAAAAACCCTGATATGAAAAAAAAAAACAACCTGCGACTGTTGCTCCAGCACGCAACTATTAATTATATGTAATGGTGTAAAAAAGTTCCTATTTGCGCCGAAGTCGATACCTCTGTCTGGAGCCCTTCTACTTTTTCAATATCTATTAGCAATATTGCAAAAAGGAATACTGACAAATCAGATTTAGATTTTCTGCCATTTAAGTTATGTTTTATAATTTGAACAAATTTTAATTCATTCCTCATTTTCTGCGATCTTACTGAACAATTTTCAGAACTCCATTCAGAAGTACCTTTGACTTGAGTTTTGACAGAATTGCATGCTTTTTTGTATCATTAAATGTGAAATTTTATTATGAAAATAATAAACTGCTTACAACATTATCTAGTAGTTTTTATTTTATTTCAAAATTTCTAATGGTTTTGGAAATTGCCAATTTCTAGTACATTGCAGTAGCTAGTAGGCCGTGAAAAAATCCATTTCTGCCATACTCCAGCTTCTCTTTGACCAAAGATATGTTACCGCCGTTGTTTCTGGTTAGACTTTGTTTGTTGTGTGTCATTTTTATAATATTATCCCTTTAGTCTAGTTCGTGTGCATTTTTCAGCTAAGACAGTTGTTTTCTTCTACTTGAACAGGTTTTTGTTTATATTTCATGGCCTGTTACGTTGCTTAAAGGTAGGAAAATTGAAAAACGCCGATTTGTTTGAAAATTTAAAATTAAATAAAAACTATCAGAGATTGATATTCACAACCTTATATCATTAGAAAGGTTATCGAATTCTACGTTTAACCGTGTAAAAAACATTAGGTATTCCCATTTGAAAAAATCAAGTTATCGCTGATCGAAATTTCCTTAATTAATCGACCGATTTCTCCAAGCATAAACGTAATTTAAATTTGACAGTCTCATCAAAGCTGACGCATTTTATGCTTAGTAATACGGCAAAGTCACAGCCTCTCATATTTTATAATCTCTGCGATATTCAATTTTTTCCTGATATCTACTTATACCGAAAATGGTGATTTACACCTAAACGGTTAGCTTTAGGTCCCATGTATGATACATAAAGTCACACTAGAATTCACCAAGGAATCTGAATATGCAATAATATACGGGGTGTTCTATTTAAAAAAACACAACTTTTATATATTTCGTGTTTTTGGGACACCCTGTATAACATGAAAATATTTTTAAACTGTAGCCTTTATGGGTCTCTATTCATCCGAAATTATAGTTCTCTTTTTTATCAAATACTTTAGCCATAATGCTCCGTGTCGAATAACGTGAATAACCCTGTATAATAGTTTGTATGCACAGTTGCTTTCACTAGCTAGTATAGAGATCATATTAGCAGGTAACGGAATATAGTTTGACAATCTGTGATACAGGTCTGTTACCTCATTACTGATCAATCGTCATTCTAATATACAGTGTTGAGCAGTACCAATCTCTCCACATCTGCAG
The DNA here is from genome assembly GCA_951848785.1 of Callosobruchus maculatus. Taxonomy (NCBI): domain Eukaryota; kingdom Metazoa; phylum Arthropoda; class Insecta; order Coleoptera; family Chrysomelidae; genus Callosobruchus; species Callosobruchus maculatus. The sequence goes on from CATOUR010000296.1 coordinate 4,544,096, forward strand.
TGAGGGTCATCGTCTAGTCCTATTCTAGTTTTGTATTGAGGGCTTAAGCAATGACCACACCTCAATCTGCAAAGTGTTCTCACAAGTGGTCTATTCGTTTCTCTCTTAAACCAAGGTTCTATTCTTATGTTCTGCTGGATCTGTTTGTACATCGTTCCGGATGGATTTCTATGGTAGTGTTCACTCCACTTTTCTTTCAGGTTTTTGTTTAATTTACTGTTCAAGTCACTGTAGGGAATTTTGAAATTCCTCATCAATATTCCATCTGTAGTCTCCATCTTCGCTAGTATGTCGGCTGTGTCGTTTTGAGGTATACCTGTATGTCCTTTAATCCATACAATTTTTACATTTTTATGCAAATTGTTGTGTCTGTAAATCAGTTTCATTATGTTTGAGATGATATGGTTGAAAGTCGGTGAAATTTCTAAATGCTCTAATCTCATAGCTGCACTCTTGCTGTCGCTGAAGATTATAACGTCTCTAAGCTCAGTATTACTGAGAGAATACTCTAGTGCTTTTTGAATGGCTGTCAACTCAGCTGTATATATTGAACAATCTGGAGGAAGTTTGTCTAATTCTTGATATTTTTTATTTTCATGGTAGAAAGCGCATCCTACACCGTTTGTCGTTTTTGAACCGTCTGTGTATATGTGTTCACATTGATCCCATTTTTCTTCTATCTGCTGTTTAAATTTGATGTATGTGGTAGGGTCAGCTTGATGAAAGTTCGTATATTCTACTCCTAGTTTGAAGTTGTAGTTCTTGTATTCTGTGGTAAAGTAGGGGTGTAATACGTTGGAATATATTTGATCTCTGATTGGTAATAAGTATTCATAGCTTTCTATAAGTAAAGGTAGTTTTTTATGCTGCCAGTATTTGCTAGTCAGACCCAAAATGAAAAGTTTATGAATAGATGCAACCTTGTCTTTGCTAATCTGCTTCAGTACTGCTCTTGTACTCAGTTTTTGTCTTCTTAGATACAAAGGAGGTTCATTGCACTCTACCTCCATTACATTGATTGGAGTACTTGATAAGTATTCAACACAAAGTCTTACACATTTGTTTTTTATTTTTTCTATTTTTTGCAGATTTTGCTTTGATGCGTTGCCATATTGAATCCATCCATAGTCTAATATTGATCTAACTAGAGATCTGTAGAACGTTAGACAGATATTTGTGTCTGCACCCCATTTGTAATTACTAAAGGTTTTCAAAATACTGATTGCATTTTCTGCTCTTCTAATAAGACAATTAATGTGGTCTTTCGAGTTCAGTTTCCTATCTAGATATAATCCTAAATATTTGACTGTATTTTGTTGTTTGAAGTTTTTGCCTGCAAGGTTTATTGTATTTGGTGGATTAAGTCTTGAACGGCTGAACGTACAAACTGTAGATTTCTCATAGGAGATAGAAGATCCGTTTTCTTCAAACCGTGTTATTGCTGTCGTCATGGCGGTATCTAGTGCTTCTGTCGTTAATGCAATACTCCTTTTTCTGGTGCTGATTGCGAAGTCATCTGCAAATTGGTAAATATGTACCTCCGTACCATACAATAGTTGTTCCAAGTCGTGAGAATATATTATGTACAGTAACGGGCTGAGGATACTTCCTTGTGGTAGTCCTTTCGCTGTTATTCGAGGTCCTATCAATGTAATACCCACGTCAGAAGATTGCAGAATGAAATTGTGTTGTACTAGTTCCTACGGAGAGAGACGCAAGAAACTATTTGCAAATTTTTTGTGTTGCGGGTGGGTGGGCGATGATTTGGTTGCAAGGGGATATTAGACTATAGCTCCATGATATGATCAAAGTAATGTATGGGAAGTCCTGAGTCAACCAAACCGACAATATTTTTTCTAGGTAGCATACATCTGTCTATGTTCGCATCATAATAACTGGACTAATAGATAAAATTACACCTGAGCAGACGTATACGCCTGACGTAATGGATTTCGCAGATGGTCTTACGTTCTCTTCACAAAAACATGTGAACTATTCTCAAAAGAGCCGCGAGCAGGATACGCAAATTAAACTGGTGAGCAAACTTTGTGAGAAGTTGCGGAAGTAACATGAAGTACGTTCAAGTATTGTTCAACTTTTAATTATAATCAGAGGGTTACGCCTTACTGCGCTAACCACGCGCCAACAATGCTATATATACGGGCCCTAAAAATTTAGCAACTTAACAGCCATGGACGTAGCTAATAGGGTGGGCCGATTGACATGACTTTCAAAAATATGAATTTTGCAACTTTGTGAAAGTTGCAAAAGCAAAAACAGATGTTTTTTTGGCCGACAAAAAATATATTTCTTGTTTAGAACTACCACAATGACAGTTAATTTTTGAATTTTGTTAGTTTCAAATTGTGCAAGTTCGTAACCTCTTCGGAACATAAAAGCAAACATTTTTTGTTTAATGACATTAATAATTTTTACTTTTTCAACTGCTACAAGGACAATAGAATTCCAAGGTTATTCAAATATTTGCATACCTATTAAGAAAATAATACTAGGAAGAGTACTGAAGAGTTTTATAAAGTCCCATATTTCATGTAATAGATAACTGCAGAAAACAACAAGGAACACAAAAAATGGAGGCAACTTAATTGACTTAGTACTTCCCACACATAATGATGATACCATTTTATTATTTTCCCATGAAGCTGTAGTCTGAAATCCCCTTGCAACCAAATCATCGCCCACCCGCCCGCAAAATAACATCCAACACAAAAACTCTCGTAAATAGTTTCATGCGTCTCCTTAGAAGGTAGGATGACAGTTTCTTTTGCATGCCCCAACTAGACCATGCTTAACGATCAGTAGCCTCAAAGCCGTCTAGAAACGAAGTTAGAGCCCTTTTATATTCTTAAAATTTTTTAGTTATTGGTGCGCCGCCACTGACACTACTTTTCCAAAACATATGCGTTTTCCATCCCTTCCGCGGTAGTAATACTATGTCAAAATTTCTTAAAAATCAATTCGATAATTTTTGCATTACGCAACGATCTGAAACAAAACTCGTATGTATAAATCACAGATTCTAAGTCCCTTGGCTCCTGTACTGGGCAAGGCAATGTCCGGATGAACCTAAAAAGTGTATTATGTCGCTAGGTTTTTCATTCATAGGTCAGTTGACAGTCGATTATAAATACAACAAAATTTTCAGTTTTACAGCCTCCCACCCCCCAACCACCCCAGATTCATCCCCACCCAAAAAAAGTAGAACATGATCAGGGACCCCTGAAACGTCTGAAAACGAAGTTTGAGGAATATTTGAAATTTTTTGTTTTTTGCTAATTACTCTGCCCCCGTACAACGATTTCCAATATTATAGGAACATTACCTATGACGACCCCACAACATATCATCACAATCCATGCAGCGGTTACTGGGATCACGACGTTAGAAAAACGAAAACAGACAGACAGGCAGACAAACCGACAGACAGACCGACGGAAATGAGTGACGTAGATTTTCGTTATGTAGGCATCATAAAACGCCCAAAAAAGTGTGTTATCTCAAAATCCGCCCGAAAACAACAGATGAGAACAAGAGACCACAGCAGAAAATAATTGAAAACAAGACAGAGTAACAGAAAACAGCAGAATACAACAGAAAATAATAGGGAACAACAAAAAACAACAGCCAACAACAGTAAACAACAGGAAGCAGCAGAAAACAGCAGAAAAAAAAACAAAAAATAGAATACAATAGAAAAAGCAGAAAACAACAGATAACTACAGAAGACAAGCGAATACAGCAAAAAACAACAAGAAATAGCAAAAACAACAGAAAATAGCCGGAAGCAACAGAAAATAGTCAAATACAACGGAAAACAACCGAAAGCAATACGAAACAACAGAAAACAATAGGAAATAACAGGGAAACAACAGCAGGATGTACAATGAGTTACAAAGGATTTCTTGAAATCTAGGAGGGTTTACTGAAGAATTACCCGGATGTCCAGGGATTTACAGTGATGTAGAGGGATTCATCCGGATGTGCCAAGGATTTCCAAGGATTTAAGTGGGATGTAGGGGATTTACCTAAAAAAAAAGGGGATGCAGGTATACAGGTGTACACTTGTTATGTGTACACCTCTCAATCATTCCTCATTACCATGTTTGTATTGTGAGAGAACACAAGAGCCTTGAGAATACGAAGATCTAGTATTTGTATAGCCGGTATCTATGCAATGGGTTTCATTGTCTCATAAAGCTTCGTCGCAACGAGAAACTCTACGGTTTGCCTGGATTACGAAACTAAATATGGCAGGATTCCTCTGCGGAAGATGTAGCGCAGCCACAGCATGTACATGTACCACCAACGCAACTCTCTACAATGGACTAGTATCTTAGGTTTGAAACAATGATTAAATCATTATAACCTCTTAGTGTATATAAAAATGGGTGTACTGTTGCATTTCGTTAACGTCTGCATCGTTTTGTTTACTAGTAATTCCATTTTAAAGTTTAAAAATATGGAATTTAAATTTATTCAATCGGTGCGATGCGCGTCATACAACAGCAGTGCATTGTTGCCTCGTCAACTTCCAAATTGCGGTATTGACGCGATTTTCACGGGGTCGAAACTGAATGCCCGTGCGCCCGGTGCAATTTAGTCACCCACCCAAGCGCCAACCACGCACAAGGCCGCTGCTGCCCCACTAGGCAGACGCTGTTCATCGCGCAGCTACGTGGGTTCCCTTTTTTGGCACTTACACATGCACTCAAAATCTTAGGTCACGGATCTGAACCAGCTAACATAGACATTTTTTCTCATCGACATTAAGAAAGTCTACATTTAGCCTCAGTTTAATGGTCCGACGAAACTTGACGCCAGCTCCTAGACTATATTGCGGCCAGTGTGCGACGATCCACGATCATGAAACTGCCGCTGAATAATTTCTTTTAGGGCTGTGCAGACAAACATAGTTCTTGTTTACTCCTCCTAACCCATGTGAACTCGTTGGCTTCACTGGCTGTATAGGTATATCAAGCTATGTATTTCTTAGCATGTGTAGAGGATCACATAAATGTATGAATTGAATATTGGGACTTAAATTAGAACAAGAGAACGGCAACAAGGCACACACCCGTCCTCCGATTGGCTGTTCTCCTATAGTCTCATGACGTCACGCGACTAGAGGAATTCAAATATTTTCCTCATTTTCTCGACTTTCCCGTGCCCAAAATAATCGTTGAAAAATATAAGAACGTTATTATACCATACTTATCATATACAGCAATAAAAAAACTCATGATACTAGTCCATTATGGGTGTTCGCGCAGCTCATCACGAGCACCTTTCTAATGATGCAGAGTAGTCATGGGAACTATTGAATAAAAACTATCGAGGCATTCGATAGTTACTGTTCATTCTAATAGTCTAAGATTCCAATATAGGACGACCTTCACCGAACTACTTAAAGGATGAAAACCACTTTATATTAAATTTAATATGTTAAAAAACATATCGCGAGTGGGTTGGCTGAAAAATTTCAGTCTAGGATATGATTAATTAAATGTTGAAAAAGTAATTTTTTTAAACATTTCACTGGTTTGGTTAATAGACAAATCACACACCAATCGAAAGCATGAAGCTCCTAGAATATGCAAACGTTAGGTTGGCTACGTTCTTCCCGTCCCAACTATAGGGTAGGCAGGTATAAACAGGTACATAAATGATAGTAATTTGCACCGGTGTGGTTAATGCATGAAACTTATATCAAAATAAAAATAATTTTATTGCAAACACGTCGATATAGGGTTGTCTGCCAAAAATCAGTCTGGAATTCCGGTTGTGGAATTTTAAAGATCAAAATGTTGCTGCCAGTGAATACGTGCGCCAGAGAGGTCCGAGCGAACTATCCCGTGTATTAACAAAGGACGCAGCATAGCAGCTGCGTGTAGCTCGGCCATTGAATGAAAGAGAGTGCGCATGTCATGTGTCTGTGAAATTGAAAAGGATGCACGCAGGAAAATTGAAAAACACCGATTTGATTAAAAATTTGAAATAAAATGAAAACCAAGAAAGATTGATATCAAGGACGCTATGTCGTTAGAAAGGCAATCAAATTTTACGTTTGATTCTGTAAATCAAAATGGGCATTCCCATTTGAAAAAATCAAGTTATCTGTGATTGAAGTTTCCTTAATTAATCTATCGATTCCTCCAAGTACAAAAAGAATTCAAATTTAGCCGTATGACCTTAGGTGACGCATTCCATGCTTAGTCGTACCGCAAAGGCACGGCCTTCTAAGTTTTGTAATCGCTGCGATATTAAATTTATTTCTGATACCTACTTATACCAGAAATGGTGATTTGCGCCTAAACGGTTCGTTTAAAGTTCCATGTGTGATACATAAAGTCACACTAGAATTGACCAAGGAATCCAAATATGCAATAATATATAGGGGGTTCCATTCAAAAAAATGTAAGTTTGATATGAATCACCCTGTATAAACGTCAGAATTTAAGTGGAAATATTTTTACGTAATAGCCCTCAAGGGTCCCTACCATGATCAAGTGACAGATTTTTGGAATATTTGTCAGTAAGCCCACAATCCTCCGTCCACGCACTATTGGCCCACCCTGTATAATATGATACTACAAGAAAATGGTGTAAAATTACATATCTACAACATAATTTTACAAAAGATATACATGTAAAAAGCCAATGTAATATCCTTAAAATTGTGTAAAATCGCAAAACAATTTTCCAAGTTATCATGTTACATCTCAGATAAATGTTGCGATATTAAAAAATTGTGTGTCTTGTGAATTTACAATATTAAAAGATAGCTAAATGAAATTGAAAGTCTGATTTGTAATACTACTAACAAAATCGGTGGCATTAAATGACCAACGATTCTTTTAGTAATTTTACAAATCAGACAGAATTTGATAAAATAGAAATATTTGGATTTAAGAGCGTAATATGAAAATCGAAGAATACATAGGGTGTACTATTTGAAGAAAAGAACGTTGACATTGGTTCATGCCCAACGAACCACCCTGGATATACAAAATTATAACAAAATTAAAGCCTAAGTCACATCAAATAGCAATTTAACTTTTTCTTCCATCTCATATAGCTTCTGAGATAAGGTAGTGGGTCATCAATAGCCAATCAAAAAAGTTGCGTAATTTGTATAGAGTCGTGCTGCTGGCACGATATGCTGTGACGCGGCGTCACTCCTTTTCAGGATTTCACGCCACAGCGGCACAGGTTCTTCAAAGAACTGGACTCGCTAGATCATTTTGATTGCGGCTGTGTGCTCTCTGGAGCAAAGCTAATCATTTGCTAGCGATATCCTGAATGAATATCCTATTTGCTACAACGTTGAGAAGGACTCAAAGCAGAGCGACTGTATTTGTATTAAATAGGCAAAAAGGAAAAATAAGCAATGATTGTGAATTATGCGAGAAGAAGTAAAACCGACATTATTACCATTTAAGAGACTTGGCGGCTTTTCTAAAAGCAAACTTAGCTAGAGCAGACTCCACTGAAGTTCATGTGTGAAAATTCATTATTTGGGTAGTGGGAACAAAACGTCAAAGCTGAATGAAACTTTGTCAAAAATATTTTAGAACTCATAGATCAGTGTCATAGAGGAAAATCAGAACGAAGCGATTGATCTGCAAAATAATGCCAGATTTTTCATGTATACCTTATGATTATTGTATAATTACTAATTCCAAACTGCGATAGTTTGTGACAGAATCATAAAAGTAGTATCTATCACAGCCACCTCAATTAATAATTAATATATTAATAATCCCACCTCAGCCGGTCAGATTGATTATAGACAAAAACATAGGTACTTTTATGAAAGGCACTGTAGCGCAGAAGCACAGTAAGGCATGCATATGAATAAAAATCCCTCCCCCTACTGGTTTCTCCTATCTCTGAAAAAAATACATATAGGCCCGGTTTCACCAAACCCATACTAATCCCGTATTACGTAATCTTGGATAAAATTAATCGAAGTATTTCATCCGCGATTAGATAAATTTCTGTTTCACCTGCGCAAATATATCTAGGATCAACTAATCTCGGATATAAGCAAACTAAGACGTGTCAACAGCGTAACGGGAGCATTTATAACCTCACAATTTTGAGAACTTGAGATGAATTTGACATAATTCTGGGTGTGGTCATAGCGGATAGCGGTGTTCATTTTCAATTTTGTGTTTCCTTTGTTCTATTGAGATTATTTATTATTTTATTATATATATTGGACACAGAGATGCAATAGCAGCACTGACCCGGTGGATGATTTGCTGATTCCATTGAAATCGCCAACTGTTATTTGGTGACAGCCAGTTGCATAATATCTCAGTGTGCATAGAAGCTGGTTCATAGGCGACACTGCATCAGTCCTGTAAATTTGAAATTTAAGGTCTGGACGTTTCATACATCAAACAACTACTCACTTATCATTTGGAAATTCTATATCATCTATGATCAGGTCCAGTATTTCCACAGTCGCAGCTTTTGATAGTGTGAATCGCTGTGCAAAGTCGACATCATCATATTTTTCAAAATTCTCCTCACGTTCTCGGATCCATCGTGAGCGGCGTGGTCACCGGATTAAGAAGTCCTCGTCCTCACTACTATCTTCTTCCATCGCCAAGTCGTATAACCTCCTCAAAGCCATTCTCGAAGATAATCAAACCCAAAACGCAACTCGAATAAATTTAAATAGGTTAGGTTTTGAGTCAACTGTCATCTGCATTCTAAATCTCCGATTAAACACTTTATTCGCCAAATACGGGAGATTAAATTTAATCCTGGATAAGAATGTGGTGAAACTCGTCTATAAAATTATCTGGGATTTAATCCCAGACAATGTTTTAATCCTGGATAAAATATTGTGGTGAAACCGGGCCATAGTAGTTTACAAAAAATAAGGTAATACTTTTGCCAGTCCGCGAGATTTGCCGTTATCAAGGCAACGAGTAACGAACACTTGGGAGACAGATTGGCCAACAGTTAAATCGTGTGTTTAGCTTCGCGAAATACAATAAAATGTTATTTTTACTCCTTTTTACTATAATATAAAGGTATGTTGCTGGTATTTATAGTTATTATCGATAGTAAATTATTGTTTTATCAAAATAATGCCGTAATTTGAATTTCTTGTCATCACTATGATTTGATAGGCCAACAATACAGTGATCAAATGTACTGCTTTTGTGGAATCTGATTGGTTGAGGATGGATGCATTCAGCAGACTCAACAGTTGCGGAGCAGCTACCAAATTTTCTGCTGAACGCTTGCGCTACCTAGCAGCTACCGCTCCAGCGGTCGCCATTTTTTGTAGCGATAGAAAGGTACGCTCACTTGGAGCGGAGCGGAATAAGCTACTTTTGACCTTGTGAGTGTCACTTGTGTTATAGGTTATGTTGTCATATTTAAAAAAAGCTCACACTACTTTACACAGTCCAAAACTTTGATACAATTTGACATATATTTTTATTTTTCATAACCTCAAATGTGACCACTCATTTGGCATTCCACTGACAACTGACAGTCGTCACAAACTATTTATCGTGACATCTCAAAGCGCACAAATAATGCTTTTCAGCAGAACGCCAACTGTTGAGATGTAGCGGCTACAAAAGTAGCGGCTTCGGATCTTTCTGCTGAATGCAACCATTAGCAATTGCTAACACCCGTATGCACCGTAAGTCAATTGCGCGATTAGTTACGTAAACCTGGATTAGATTACTTGTTTACTATGCACCGCAAACTGACAATTTTGACACTGTCACTGTCAAAACAATCTTGCGAACACAACCTTGCCGTATCTCTAATCTGGATTAGTTAATCTCTTGACGGTGCATGGCTAGATGCCAAAGGTTAGCAAAACGCGATTAGGGAACTAGGATTAGAATCGCCAAACGGTGCATACGGGTGTAAACTCTTTGCTAAGCAAGAAAAAATAAGGGAAATCGATCATTTTCAGACAACTTTGACAGATGCATGTTGCTGAATGAGCTACTCTGATTGGTCAAAGCCTTTGTTAAAATGCCTTTTACTCGCGAAGTTGTCGCTTGAAACAGCCACGTCTCATTACTAATCGGTCTGTTAACTTCTAAGCCACCACTAAGACGGAAGCGGCATTTTTCTGAAAGCAAAAGCAAACAAAGAATTCGATGATTAGTGGGCCACGGAACAAATAACACTTAGCGGTGGGTTGTGTTCGCAACCAACCATCCGTATTCTGTCAGGACGAAACCCATTTATCTGTCGCCCGCCGTTTTAGCGATTCATTTCACGGATGCCACGCGACAAAGTGACGCGCAGTTCCACTGTTCGCCGCCGTGGCGCTGCCGTCGAGGCGCGCGGCCGTCTTTGTGCTCTGAGGCTCGCAGGCGAAGAACAAGAAAAACCGTGTCACTACGACTTGTACCCTATTATTCTCCATCTCCTTTCGGCAAATTTCTCACTTACGCGACCAACGCTTGTCTGAAAATTGATATAGTCCAAGAGCCCAGTCGAAAATCCTATTGTGAGGGGCCAGAACCATCTTATTATCATCATTGGATTCCTTTTTGAATGATGTATCCATTATCGTAACTGTGCTGGCGCAAGTAATGCCGTAAAATATCGAAAATTAATTAAATAAGTACTTTTTTGATACGAAAACCCATACATTGAATCAGAAGATTAAAAAAAACGTAGGAGCGTTCGTTCGTGTGCGTACATGTAGAAAAAGTCACTGTGTCACGTCATATCCTGCCGCAACCTATGGCACAGCGTCTCTTTTCCAAGGGGTAAATCGCGATAATCTATTTTTTTCTCCCACACGAAAAATTCCTTGATGAAAATTGTAGAAAATGACTATGAAAACTCGAAAAACCAACTGTGCCGACTCTCAGATTGCCGAAAGTCCTCGGCACAGTGAATTTAATCCGAGCCCGTGCACAGGTCTCTTCGGTAGGTTTTTGCGTCGAGTGTACGCCCATGATCGGAAACTTTGGAGCTGACTGTACCGATTTAACCTTGACCATGCAGGCAGCCACAAATAAAAAGCCTGTACTTAAACTGCCGTTCAACGGCAGCCTACTAAAATGCCGTTAACAGATGTGACATCATTGAAGTGACGTATTTGACGGCTTTGTAATCGCTGTAGGTTGTACTTAAACTGCCGTCAAACGGTAGCCCACTGAAATGGTGCTAATAGCATATTCGGTTTGTTGTAAAAATCGCTATATTTCATTATCGGTTATATTGTTTTTGACTTGTTTGCATTATAGTTGTGACAATTTTTGCTGAATTATGGGAATCCAGATATTATTGGCATTAACTGGAGCAAGTTTTCCGATTAGTACCTGTTGTTTGAGCAAGGACCTGATGTATTGAAAAATCTTAACACGCTGTGGGCCAATGATACCGATACTGTAATAATTACAATTATTGTAAATGTAAACAATAGTGGCGAAAGTCAGACTCAGTTTTTCATTGTAAGCAGTAATGAAGTGTTTTTTATAACGGAGCAGACCGCGTAGGCAGAACCTAAATACCAGAGTACCGCGGCTGCTGTGAGAAGGTTATATTCGGTACACAACTAGTACAGCGATACCAAATCATAGAGAAAAAATATTTGGGACAATATACTCATATGGGGTCTATGGAACTCAATCGCAAAACTTGGTACAATCAGTTGAAAAACAACTTGTAAAAATTAAAAAAAAACTGTTGGACATAATGCAGTATGTGTAGACGATTATTAATTTTTTTTTAATAAAATCATTTTGATTATTTTTAGCGCAATCAAAAACATATAGTTCCTTTCTAGTTCCATACTTCACTAGTTTGGCACAGTTTTCTCATGCATTGCGGCTATTATTTCAGCTCCCTAAAGAACAATAACGAAAATAAAATCGCAATCCAAATGCATTTTATCCATTGACTTCAGTCAAATCAGATTAAATCTAAGTATGATTTCCCACCGAATAGCACATAGACTTAATGCATCTTGTCTGTCTTACTGCTCATAAAGAGTAGGTATTTGATCATAGGAATACTGATGAAGCTGTTGGAACGTCATTTCGGTAGGCTTTCGTTTGACAGCAGTTTAAGTACAGCCTACACCGATTACAAAGCCGTCAAATACGTCACTTCAATGACGTCACATCTGTTAACGGCATTTTAGTAGGCTGCCGTTGAACGGCAGTTTAAGTACAGGCTTTTTATTTTTCGCTGCGTGCATGGTCAAGGTTAAATCGGTACAGTCAGCTCCAAAGTTTCCGATCATGGCGTACACTCGACGCAAAAACCTACGGAAGAGACGTGTGCACGGTCTCGGATTAAATTGACTGTGCCGAGGACTTTCGCCAACCTGAGAGCCGGCACAGTTGGTTTTTCGAGCTTTCATAGTCATTTTCTACAATTTTCATCAAGGAATTTTTCGTGTGGGAGAAGAAAATAGATTATCCCGATTTACCCCTTGGAAAAGAGACGCTGTGCCATAGGTTGCGGCAGGATATGACGTAGCACAGTGACTTTTTCTACATGTACGCACACGAATGAACGCTCCTACGTATTTTTCAATCTTCTGATACAATGTATGAGTTTTCGTATCAAAAAATACTTATTTAATTAATTTTCGATATTTTACGGCATTATCTGCGCTAGCACAGTTACGATAATGGTTACATCATTTAACCCTTTAAGTCCGCATTTAAGAATTTATTTGAATTTCATTGAAAAAATACAAAACATAGCAAAAAAGTGAACAAATAAACTGAAAATCACCTTTACACTGGTTTAAAAATACAATTTTTTCAAAAAAATGGTGGCCATCTAGGGCAACCAGCAGGACTGCTCAGTACTGCGGTACAGAAAATACTGGGACAGTTGTACCCTGAGTAGCATGCAACATATCTGTCACGCATAGCAGAGGTTTGTTGTCACTATCAGCTCCAGTATCTTGAAAAGGTCCTTTGGTGTCTTTTTTTACTTCTGTATCATCGGCATCGACTGCTTTGGTCATTAGCCTCATGATCTATGTAGGCTTTATTACTGTTTCCCGGCGCCACTCTAGGAACAGCACTGTTAGCTATAAGCCAACAGTGCCTAAGGCTTCGGTGTAATTACTAATATTTTGTATGACAGACAAATTTTCGTCTCAAAGTTCCCAAGCGTATCGTTATCGATCTCATCTTCATCCCCAGGTAAATAGTCATCCGCTATTCACTCCCTTTCTGAAGGAATTTCTGCTACAATATGATATAGATCATCTACGTCCATCGCTTTGAGCTCCGCAACAGTCCACTGTCCACTGTGTCCTTCCTCGAGTAGTAAAAGACATCTCATTCGATACACCCCTGTATTGAAAATATCTGCTTCGGACTTCCACTATCTATATTATCTTTGAGTATCGCAACGTCAGTTCACCTGAAGATGACTGAATATACTAAATCAGTCGAAACGTTGTGATACTCAAAAATCATATAGACCATGGAAGTCCAAAACATTATAAATTGAAACATCTACGTCGTCTATAAATTTCAAACACAACCCTGTATATTCTTGGTGGTTAGCCGGTAGAGCCACCACTAATTACGTGTTCTGAAAAGCACAACTATAATAAAATTATGAAATTTAAGATGATGTGTGAAAACGAACAATAATTGGTATTATTATTTACCACTCATATCAAATTTCCTTCGTTTATTTCACAGTAAACAGCTATCAAAGTTTAACGAGTGCACCATGACCGTAAGTGTTCACAATAACCATGAACAACATATCGAAATAGACGCGAACAGGCTACTGGAACTTTTTTCCTAGTAAACGGCGCTCTGAATATCACAAAATAGCTGGTGGTTGACCGATCGAACCATTAGGACTGAGCCAACGAATTACTGAATTTGTGGTTACATGACATGACCAGTAGGACGCAAAGGGTTAAGAAGGAATCCAATGATGATAATAAGAAGGTTCTGGCCCATCACAATAGGATTTTCGACTGGGCTCTTGGACTAATAGGCCAGGGGCTCATTTCCTATTACAGGAAAAAATAATTACATAACTTAACGTAGGTAATTTGTAACCAACGTTGAGTTATGTAATTTCACAGTCGTTCTGTAAAGACATTTTACATAATCTGTAATGTATTTTTTACATAATGTATTCTGGGATTCTCCAACGCTTATTCTGTGTTGGAATAAGTAACAAGTTATGGAAAAACTATGCATTCTTTGTCGTTTACCATAATATATTATGGTTGTTGTTACATAATATGTTGTGTTTCGTGCATAATTTTGATTGCTATTGTACATAGTTTGTTATGGAATATATTATACAGGATGTGCCACTATACGTTTGAATGCGGGTTCATATTTTGGGCATTGCTGAAGGAATTTTTCAATATTTTTGTTCGAAATGTTTTTCCACAAAAAGACAGAATCTTGTTTTGCGATATGTGAATAAACATGTAAAAGTAGTGCGATAAGATAAGATATAATAGAATCGCATTACTATACAACATACATAATTATAAAATGGGACAGATTACTTTTTGCGCTATTAAAAATAAGGATTTGGACTGTAGATATATTAGAATTCAGTCAAAACATTTCTGTAAATTCTCTATATTTAAGCGTTTACGTAGGACATTTTATCCCAACTTATCCTAACCTTAGTGCCAATAGCAAGCAACATTATGTTGCGTTTGTTTTACAAGTGACACATTCCAAACCGAGGTGATATTTTTACATCAGTAAATTGTTTAAACGGCATTCTGTTACATTTCATTGCAGGCAAATAATTTGTACGCCTTGCCAGTTCCTATGGACATACTATATTGGTGGCTGTTATAATTCGTCAATGTATGGCATTTGAACTGGCAAGTACAGCAAATAAACATGATGCTAATAAGCTTACCATCAGAAACACAACCTTCGTCCTTCACAAAATACGTTAAATACACAATTACACTCCTATAAATCACCAAAACAGCAAAAGGTGGGTGGCGTCTGTTGTACGTTCTTTACGCGAAACTTGAGGTTTTAGGTTATGTGTTCATAACCTATGAATAGATGGCACGCTTAGACGGCACTAAGGCGCTTCCTTAATATGTTATGTAATTTCACATAATCTATGGAGATTCACAGTGTTTGTGTGAATTTAAAGTGGACAGTTAATAATACTTTGTAGCTTTACTTTTATTACATATTTTCTAATGTAAAAATACTTCTTTACATATTAAAAGTACACGACATCTGTGATAACACAGTATTATGTAAACGCACATGATAAATAGTGTAATGTCATGAAAAACATGATATATTATGCAAAGTTTACATAATATAGAATGTGATTTTACCCCCATTTTTTGCAGTGATAGGGAACAATGGCGGATTTTCTCCAAAAATCTGTAATTGGTGTTCTAGACCCACTTTGAGAGAAACGTTTCCCTTAAAAAGCGTAGGAATGATTTCTCCTACATTACTTCACGAGAAAGTCATGTTTCTCCTGAAATTATCTGTCATAGCTCCATCATTAGTGTCATTCAGGTCAGCGCGACAATGAAATCTTGTCAGTTGATTTATCCGTAGGCGGCGATGTACGGGAAGGATGCAAGAACAAAAAAATAGAATGCGTACGGCAGCCGCGCTAGTACGGCGGAAGTCATACATTGCAGATATTACAGCCGTACAGTTACGGCGCATGGATATGTCTGAACGGAAGGCGGTCGTACAGATACGGCAGCAGGTCTGCAAGAACAAAAAAATAGAATACGTACGGCAGCCGCGCTAGTACGGCGGAGGTCATGCATTGCAGATATTACAGATGTACAGTTACGGTGCATGGATATGTCTGAACGGAAGGCGGTCGTACAGATACGGCAGCAGGTCTGCAAGAACAAAAAAATAGAATACGTACGGCAGCCGCGCTAGTACGGCGGAGGTCATGCATTGCAGATATTACAGATGTACAGTTACGGCGCATGGATATGTCTGAACGGAAGGCAGTCGTACAGATACGGCAGCAGGTCTGCAAGAACAAAAAAATAGAATACGTACGGCAGCCGCGCTAGTACGGCGGAGGTCATGCATTGCAGATATTACAGATGTACAGTTACAGCGCATGGATATGTCTGAACGGGAGGCAGTCGTACAGATACGGCAGCAGGTCTGCAAGAACAAAAAAATAGAATACGTACGGCAGCCGCGCTAGTACGGCGGAGGTCATGCATTGCAGATATTACAGATGTACATTGACGGCGCATGGCTATGTCTGAATGGAAGGCGGTCGTACAGATACGGCAGCAGGTCTGCAAGAAAATAACAAAAAAATAGAATGCGTACGGCAGCCGCGCTAGTACGGCGGAGGTCATGCATTGCAGATATTACAGATGTACATTGACGGCGCATGACTTTGTCTGAACGGAAGGCGGTCGTACAGATACGGCAGCAGGTCTGCAAGAAAAGAACAAAAAAATAGAATGCGTACGGCAGCCGCGCTAGTACGGCGGAGGTCATGCATTGCAGATATTACAGATGTACATTGACGGCGCATGGCTATGTCTGAACGGAAGGCGGTCGTACAGATACGGCAGCAGGTCTGCCAGAAAATAACAAAAAGTAGAATGCGTACGGCAGCCGCGCTAGTACGGCGGAGGTCATGCATTGCAGATATTACAGATGTACATTGAGGGCGCATGACTTTGTCTGAACGGAGGGCGGTCGTACAGATACGGCAGCAGGTCTGCAAGAACAAAAAAATAGAATACGTACGGCAGCCGCGCTAGTACGGCGGAGGTCATGCATTGCAGATATTACAGATGTACAGTTACAGCGCATGGATATGTCTGAACGGAAGGCAGTCGTACAGATACGGCAGCAGGTCTGCAAGAACAAAAAAATAGAATACGTACGGCAGCCGCGCTAGTACGGCGGAGGTCATGTATTGCAGATATTACAGATGTACATTGACGGCGCATGACTTTGTCTGAACGGACGGCGGTCGTACAGATACGGCAGCAGGTCTGCAAGAACAAAAAAATAGAATATGTACGCCAGCCGCGCTAGTACGGCGGAGGTCATGCATTGCAGATATTACAGATGTACATTGACGGCGCATGGCTATGTCTGAACGGAAGGCGGTCGTACAGATACGGCAGCAGGTCTGCAAGAAAAGAACAAAAAAATAGAATGCGAACAGCAGCCGCGCTAGTACGGTGGAGGTCATACATTGCAGATATTACAGATGTACATTGAAGGCGCATGGCTATGTCTGAACGGAAGGCGGTCGTACAGATACGGCAGCAGGTCTGCAAGAAAAGAACAAAAAAATAGAATGCGTACAGCAGCCGCGCTAGTACGGTGGAGGTCATACATTGCAGATATTACAGATGTACATTGACGGCGCATGGCTATGTCTGAACGGAAGGCGGTCGTACAGATACGGCAGCAGGTCTGCAAGAAAAGAACAAAAAAATAGAATGCGTACAGCAGCCGCGCTAGTACGGCGGAGGTCATGCATTGCAGATATTACAGATGTACATTGACGGCGCATGGCTATGTCTGAACGGAAGGCGGTCGTACAGATACGGCAGCAGGTCTGCAAGAAAAGAACAAAAAAATAGAATGCGTACAGCAGCCGCGCTAGTACGGCGGAGGTCATACTGTAACATGTCAAGAAAACATCCTGTATAAGTATATGGTTTATTCCAATCGGCATAGTTGCACTATGGAATGATGACACGACATCCGGTCGCCGGTGTTGTAATACAAGATGTCAGCAGGTCGACCACCTTCCCGGTGCATGTTGACTAATACTATTTTTCAGATTATTGAATATACTGTGGGTACTTTTCGGACGAACAGGTTGTTTAATTTACCTAACCCCTTAAGCTTAAACCCAAAGTATTACATGGCGACCCTGCCACTTGACGATTCCGGGGGTAGTAAATGGTGTTAGATACTAATAAAAGTGCGACCAGATACGAGAGCTGAATGGTGCCAAAGTAAGGATGGGTAATGCCAAGTCGCAAGAAGAGATTGTAATCAACCAGGCTTCCAATGGAGATGCAAGAAGCGAGATAGTAAACACAAAAGGAAGTGGATTTAGCTTAACAGAAGTTCTGTTAATAGTTCTGGTTGTGGCAGCAGCAATTGTTTCTGTATTTTGGGCTATGAAATATTGCCGAAACAAACTAAGGCAGACCATTAGAAGAGAAATTCACAAAAATGAACTGCAAAAATCCAGAGATGAACTAAGGATGGAAGAAGGAGCTTAACAGTGTTTTTTTTTCAGACCACTTTTTTGTCGAGTATTTCTCTTTCAGTGCTTAAATAGTCTATAAGATGTGGTTATAGGAATTTGTGAATATTGATGGTACTGGATATGAAAGTGAAAAAAAAACAATTATGGAGACAATTGTATCTAAGATATTATGAATTGTAGTATAAGCCAGCACGTAAGTTTTTATATTTTATTGTTTTATAATTAACGCAAAAATATGGACCCACTTGGTAAACTTTACAACTTGAATAATTTTATATTTTAAAAGTACTGTAGTATAATTTAGAGAACTCTACCAGTAAATTTTAGATTTCAGGAATCAAAATTTTAATAAGAATAATTTAAAAATGTCTTCCTTTGATCTAACAGTAGCTACAAACCTCTTACCGGTCATGGATAATACGGAAGCCTCCACTTTTAAATTAATAGAGGCTATAGATTTTTATTCATCAGTGCTTGACAATGATAGTAAACTTATTCTAATCAAATTTGTTTTGAAAACGCGTATTTCTAATAACGCCAAATTGCGATTGGGTTTGATGTATGATTCTGTGAGTGATTTAATATCTGACATGAAGAAGCATCTTTTAACTAAAAAATCAGGCACCGCGCTTCAGGCACGCTTGTTCTCCACTATAAGCAAAGAGAAAAATGTATAGCTGATTTCGGTAAAGAATTAGAGGATATTTTTGTAAATTTAACAATTTCTCAAGCCGTTGGAAATGCCAGTGCTTTTGATATTCTAAGACCAATTAATGAGAAGATTACCAGTGGATTTGAAAATTAGCCCTAGTGCCTTCTCAAGGGTAATGACTATAGCGATGGCGGGTCTAAATTACGAACAATGCTTTGTTTATCTGGATGATCTCATAGTATTTGGCAGAAATCTCTCCGAACACAATAAAAATCTAATAGATGTTTGTACTAGATTGCGGAAGGTAAACTTGAAATTAAATCCTTCTAAATGCGACTTCCTAAGAAAAGAAATTCTATACCTAGGTCATATAATAAGTTCTGAAGGAATATCACCTGACCCAGATAAAATAAAGGCGTTGAAGGAGTATCCTATTCCAAAAAATGCAGATGAGGTTAAACGCTTTGTTGCATTTTCCAATTATTACCGCAAGTTTATCCCACATTTCTCAGAAATCGCAGTTCCGCTTAATAAATTATGTAGAAAATATGCTAGGTTCGAGTGGACGGATGAGTGTGATAAATCCTTTAACTGTCTTAAAAATGCGCTGATTGAGCATCCAGTGTTAGACTACCCTGACTTCTCGAAGGAAAATGAATTTATTTTACAAACAGATGCGTCAAATTTTGCTATAGGGGCAGTGTTGTCAAATAAAAATAATAAACCAGTGGCGTATACTAGCCGTAGTTTAAATAAAGCAGAAATTAACTACCCCATTATACATAAAGAACTTTTGGCAATTTATTGGGCTGTAAAGCATTTTCGACCATATTTGTATGGTCGGCGTTTTAAAATTTTAACCGACCATAAACCGTTAATTTATCTTTTTGCTCAAACTGACCCTGGTAGCAGATTGACAAAATTTCGTTTGTGCCTTGAAGAATATGACTTTTACATCGAATATGTTAAGGGAACAGATAACGTTACTGCAGACGCTTTATCGAGGATAACTTTGCCATCAAACGAATTAAAAGATATGAATGCAGATATGATTGCAGTTATAACCAGAGGGCAGTCTAGACGTAAAGACGGACAGATTGATGAGTTGGCTAACAAAAGTACTGATAATGTTTGGCTTGATCACCCAAACATTGTGGAAATTCTTAAGCAACCCAATAACTGTACCGAATTAATTCTAGTACCATCCTCAAAAATTAAAAAGTTGTCAGAAAATGTCACTGAACAAGTAGGAGACTTTTATTACGTTTCATTACATCTTACTTTATACGTTGACCAAAAAACTTTATCATCATTGGCGCGAGACGAAATGCTGAAAGATTTGGTTGACATAAGTAAGAAGGCTAACATTGAAGAACTAGTTATTATTAAAAATGAGAATAATACAGAATTTATTAAATTTCTCGGTAGTAAAGTAAAAGAATGTATAAATTGGAGGGGCCCCCGTATAAATGTTGTACAAGGAGTTAGCAAGGTAATGGACAAAGACGAGCAAAGAGTTATCTTAAACGATTTTCATTTACTACCAACCAGTGGTCATGCTGGTATAAATAGAATGACAAATAATATTAAAAAGTATTATTTTTGGCCAGGAATGGCTAGTGATGTTCGAAAATTTGTAAAAAGGTGTGACACTTGTCAAAAACAAAAACATTCTAATCATTATACTAGAGAGCCAATGGTAATAACTTCTACAGCTGATACAGCTTTTCAGAAGATATATTTAGATATTGTTGGTCCACTCCCAGTAGACGTAAATGGATTTGGTTATATTCTAACACTTCAGTGTGAGTTAACAAAATATGTGGAGGCATACCCCCTTGAAACTAAGGATTCCGTATCTGTGGCAAAGGCTTTGGTTGATAACTTCATTTTACGATATGGTGCTCCCCGTGAAATTGCTACAGACAGAGGTTCCGAATTTATTTCTCACACTATGACAGAAACATGTAACATATTGGGAATAAAACAAATTCATTCCACAGCATATCATCACGAGAATATTGGAGCTCTAGAGAACTCTCACAAAGTTCTAGGTGCCTATTTGAGAATTCAGACTCAAAACCATGATTCTGCATGGAGCACATGGCTTCCATACTGGTGTTTTTCGTACAATACAACAGTACATACGGAAACCAAATACTCTCCTTTTGAGCTAGCTTTTGGAAGAAAATGTCAATTACCAAATAATTTAAATTAACAGGTTGATCCTATTTATAATTTTGACAACTATCCCATTGAATTGAAATATAGGATACAAAAAGCCCAAAATGATGCAAGAAGTATCTTGATACTTTCTAAATCTAAAAGGAAAGAAAATTACGATATAGCAATAAACCCCATTCAGTATAAAAGGGGTGATAAAGTTTTAATTAGAAACGAAACTGGTGATAAAATTACCAGCCCTTGCTTCCTAGGTCCATATTTAGTGGTAGAAGATGTTTCACCAAATGTAAAAATTATTAAAGATAAGAAACATATTTTAGTCCATAAAAATAGAACTAAGTTGTATAATAGCTAGGTAAAATTAGGTTAAGATTATAAGGGTACCCTACTTTATAATATGTGTATGAATTTTCTTCTATCATTTCCTTCTATAATCTATACTTCCCTCCTCCTTTCGCTCAATATACGATACTTTCTTCTTTGCTTTCATCTAAAATTTCTTGCGTACTATTTAAATACATTATAGTTAGATTGAAATAAATATTTTGAATTAGGTTGTAATATATATATATATGTATTGTTGTTTACGAATTTCAATTCTCGAAAATAACAATTGAAATTCTTTTAATTGCCCGGGGAGGTGTAACATGTCAAGAAAACATCCTGTATAAGTATATGGTTTATTCCAATCGGCATAGTTGCACTATGGAATGATGACACGACATCCGGTCGCCGGTGTTGTAATACAAGATGTCAGCAGGTCGACCACCTTCCCGGTGCATGTTGACTAATACTATTTTTCAGATTATTGAATATACTGTGGGTACTTTTCGGACGAACAGGTTGTTTAATTTACCTAACCCCTTAAGCTTAAACCCAAAGTATTACAATACATTGCAGATATTACAGATGTACATTGACGGCGCATGGCTATGTCTGAACGGAAGGCGGACGTACAGATACGGCAGGAGGTTTCTAAAAATTGAAAAAACCAAAATTTGTACGGCAGCCGTCTGAAGCCACTGCACATGAAGTCTTACAAGTACGGCGACCGTCCTGAAAGGATTGATGAAATAATTTCTGGTAAGCATACCACAGTCGTCATAACAGGACCCTGTCTTAAATTACAGATCAGATCCGCAGCCTCAAGTCAAAAAATTTACCAGCCAGTTAGCACTTTTCCTACAACAACAAATCTGGGTACAAAGCTATAGCCTATCTGGTCTGTAACAGATCTTCGTCTAACAAATAATTGATCCCCGCAGCACTTGGGTGGCTTAATGGAAGGAAGGTACGATAATAGTGTGTGGAGGGCATTGTTCACACGAATGGCGGGCACCCGAAGGAAAGTTCGACGCGGTGGCAGTTAAAATGTGAGGGGAGGCAGTTTAAGGGAACGAAATTAGTTGCCGCCGAGTAATTAATAAACAAAAATAAATTGTATGTCGGATTCATCAGCGGCAGGTGGAATGTGTGGAGGATTTGCGGCTGCAATGGAACTTACGTCGTTTTAGTCTTAGCTGAGTAGCTGTTGAGGCAAAAACGCGGTAATCGCTGTATAACGTAATTTGTGAAACTTATTTAGTAGCTTTTGTGTAACTTGTGACGTTTGTTTGAGTCAGTATTAAGACTATTCATCGAAACTCAACTGATCATACATTTGGTAACAGCACCAGGTCACAGATCTTTACAGCACTTAAGATTTTTTACGTATATTGATGTGACGGTAGCGCTTATAAATCCAAAATTATGCCTTTCATTCTCATCAACCAATCAATGATAAAACGGCAGAGAGCATATTAAAATCCATTTTCTGGTATAATAAAATATGGAGGGTTACATTGAAAAAAAATAGTAAACCTAGTTTTGAATTATACCCCCCCTGCATATAAATATGCGTTGTTGACTTCTATTAGAGCCGCGCGTTAAAACTAGGTTACATTTTTTATTTTTCCACGTTAAAAGCACTTTTTGAATGATTATTTTCTGATATACAGAACGGATATAAAAATGATCATAAGTTTCAAAATACCCTGTATAATGTTACAATACTATATCGTAAGAACAAGGGTCATATATAGTAGGATCTAAACAAAAAAATGTATGTTTGCATCCCCACGTAGTTATGGCTCAGAAATCAAAATATTTTCTGAGCGAGGAGCATATCCTTAGCTACAACTCTCTTATTCAACTATTTCCGCTATCTTTTACAATAGAAGAGTAATCGACCGATCCGGTAGCCTCATTGCAAAGTAATCATGAGGTCTCGTCTTATTTCGATTCTAATTCTGACGTCTGAAATTTCAGTTGAGCAACTTTCTGATAGTTCCACCAATCCTTCGGTCTCACTGATTCTGTGTTACATGATAGAATCCTTTCCAGAATAAAAGTTAAACCATCGCAGCTTTGCGTTACGTTTTCGTATCTTAATGAATATGGACTGTTTAATTTCTAACTAGTTCTGCTTACAGAAATAACGACTCCATCCTTGAACTGGAGTACATCCAAACAGTAAAAGGGAAGTGAGTACTGAGGAACAAATGATTACCTAAAATACTTTGTAATTCGGGAATCACCTATAGGTAGATAAAATTCCTCACATTTCTGTTTTATTATCTTCTTTGGTTGGAATAGAGGACTTAGTTCTATCTTAGGGTGTGGTTACAGTGCAAGCGACTTCGCGCGGACGAGCCTTCGCGTGATGTCTCTCGAATTCGCGCGAACTATCAGTGGTTTCTGCTTTCATCTGTGTTCGCGCGATTTAAAGCTGAAATCGTTTAGCTTAATGAAGTACTACGTACAGCTGTGAGTTAAAGACCGATATGGATGCGTAAAAAGGGTGTTATTTAAGTGAAAGCCCGTTTGTAATAAAGCTGTATCTTTTTCGGTCCTTTGACCACTTAACACTTAATAATTCGACTGCTACTTCCTCCCATAATTTGCGTGATTCATCGCGACTATGATACCCTTTACATTTTTGGTCCGACAAAGGCTTTCTATCAAACACCAAGAAAATCAGTTTTTCACCATCCGTATTGTATAATATCTCAAAAGAAAACAAATGCACAGGATGCTTGTCGGACGCTGGTATTCGCTTGGAGAAAACAAACCCGTTTGAACCTCCAGCGACAAGCAGCGATTCGCGCGACTAATTCGCTTCTACTGTAACCACCTAACCTACAGTTGTTTCTGTGTGTTTGTTTCCTCCGCGCGAATTCGAGAGACAGCGCACGAACGCTCGTTCGCGCGAAATCGCTTGCATTGTAACCACAACCTTACGCTGTTTCGTGTTTGGCAATTTACAGCATGGTGATGAAACGAGTTGGCCTATTTATAGGTCTCGAGGTATATGGACTCAAATTAGGTGTGAATGAGGACTAGTCTCAGGACTACTTTAATATTAACGTCCAATGTCCAATTTTCAAGATTTGCAAAGAAATTGATTTAAATACATGTCATGCCAATCTACTTGAACCCATGCTACCATCTATAATGGTGCATGTACTTGCTTAAGTTTATCGAACACAGTCACCATTTTCAACACTGAGAAAATTCGTTTTTATTCTTCTAGGCCTCGATCTTTGGCCCAGTATCTTGGAAGATATAGTTGATGTCAGAAATATAATTTCTTTCAGGTTTGTTTGTTGAGCCATGCTTTGTCCTTGGGTTAACTTAACTAGGATAACCAGAGTTTTTGACGTAAGTCGCCGATTATGAAACGCAAAGTGTTCGCTAGCCACTACTCCTATTTTAACCTCTAGCTAACTGTCCCCGTGTGGGGGCGGGGTAGAATATTTCCCATCGTATATCCTGCGTGTCGTAAAAGGCGACTAAAAGGAACCGAACTACTGTCGGTGTAAACAGTAACCTCTTCTCAACCAACAGCTTTGGGTGGACGAGTTGAGAAGAGTCAGGGCACCTTCTTGTCCTTGGGGTGAGAAATTGCCCCTAAAGGCGGATGAACCAGTAGGTACATCTGGTCAATGGCATGAGGATGCAGAAAGCAAATGGGAAACTACTGCATTAAAGATCTTTTAAGGAGAAACTCGTAAAATGAGTAAATGCATTTTCCGAGTTCACAGCATGTCTGTTAAGTCATTGTGACTATGATGATGAACTGCCGTTAGTGAAACTGCACCTAAGCGCATTTAAAATTAAATTGCCGGCAGATGTACTTGTTTGACATCGGGCTGGAAGAAAACTGCTGAAGCGATGTTAAAAAAGGTTAGTGATGCAGACAAAGTCACTTTTCTCCTACCTATAACGGGACGTACTTCGAAAGAACTGCATTAAATCTCCACTAACTCAACCCTAGTATCTCGCGTTATTATGCACATATTTACCCAGAGCGTGAAAATATATTCAAAAAAACTTTACGAAAATGGCTCGTTGAGCATAATGCTAAGAAGTCTCTGAAAGTTCTTTCTTCCCGGAGAAGGCAAAGTCTATTCAAGCTGCAATATTTATGTTGGGTCACGTACTGCCTCCAACACTTGCCATTAATCCCAGCCGCTATATTTCAACACTTGTCGGCTAGAAATATGTAAACAGATGCGACGTTTTAAGTTTCTAAAGCTACGACAACGTTTTTGGTAATCGAGTTAGCACCTACTTCCATTTAAGTAACACCAAACTGAGCATACAAGATTACATCGGTAGACAGGCTGCTTTCAAAGCTGAGACTTTTTTGAAATAACTACCTTTGAAATGATAAAGCTAATATATGGTGAATCAGCCGCAGAAGAATGAAAAAATGGAATCAAGTTGATTGATCCAGTACATCCCACACATAATGATGATACCATTTTATTATTTTCCCATTGCATAAAGCTATAATTTGAAATTCCCTTGCAACCAAATCATCGTCCATCCGTCCGCAAAACAAAACCTCTCGTAAATAGTTTCTTGCGTCTCCCTTTTTAGAAGGTAGGACGCCACAGTTTCTTATGCATGCTTCAACTGGACGATGCTAAACGATCAGTAGCCTCCAAACCGTCTAAAAACGAAGTTAGAGCTCTTTTATGTTTTTAGCTTTTATTTATTATTTCTGCGCCACCATTGACACGATTTTTCCAAAACATACCCGTTTTGCATCATCACTGCGGTAGTAATACTATGTCAAAATTTCATTAAAATCAATTCAATAATATCCGCATTACGCAATGCAGAACCTGAAACAATACCTCGTATGTATACATCACAAATTATAAGTCTCTCGGTTTCTATAATACGCAAGGCAATGTTCGGATGGACCTAAGAAAGAGTATTGTGTCGGTAGATTTTTCATTCACAGCCCTTTATAAATACAACAAATTTTTCAGTTTCACAACCCCCCACACCCCAAATTTACCCCCACTAAAAAAAAGTAGAAAATGATCAGGGTCCCTTAAAATGCCTAAAAACAAAGTTTGAGCTGCTTTCATATCTTTATTTTTTTTATTATTGCTGCGCCGCCACTGACACGATTTTTCCAAAACATCCTCGCCGCGGTAGCTGTACTATATCAAAATTTTATTAAAATCAATTCAATATGTTCCGCATTACGCAATGCAGAACCTGAAATAATACTCGTATGCACACATCACAAATTGTTGGATGGAACTAAAAAAGTGTATTTTATGTCGCTAGATTCAGACAGACAGGGGTGAAAGCTTTTGTATCTATCTATGTATACATAAAAATGGTTTGTTAGATCATTCCAAGATGCAAAAACCCTACTTTATTAAATTATTATATATACCGCCTAATTGATTTATATCTGTTCTGAAATTTATTGAATTTGGGTGACTCTTAATATGAATTGTATCCTTTATATTCCTTTTGTGACGATCTTATATTTTTGGATTGTCGAAATTAAATTTATGTCTATCTAGCAGTCTGGAGCAGTGCTACCGCGGTGCGTTTCTGAAATGTACTGAATGAAAGCAATAAAGAGATTGTACTAAATTGTACTAAAATCGGTGAACTTCATTATGAGCTGGAAGTTGAGCCACATATCCACATGGACGCGCTATAATTTAAAAAAAGCTGTCCAACCTCTGCAGCTAAGCAACCATTCATTTTCTTGTATTATATAGGGTTACTGGTAACTCGACCACTTTCCTGCAAGAAGTGATAGAGGGACTCAAATGTAATAGATTTAACCCCCATATATATTTCCGAAAACCGATAGTTTTCAAGATAATTAACATTTAATGTTGTTCAACCAAATGTCCAAATTTCCACACTAGATCCTAAACTAAGAAAAAAACCTGTTATTGATTCTGATAATTTTTATTTTAGTATTTAACTAACACAGTCACAAAGCTAACTTAGTATTAAAATGTTTCAAAATACTAAACAGTTCCAAACTAATTACAAATATTTAAAAAATAATCAACAAAATGTTTACATTCGCCGTGCTCAAAAAAAATTATACAAACGGTTGAACAAATCACTAAAATATATTTCCTAACTAATAACCTTTTTGATTTGATTTCGGATACAAGTACGGATCCGCTTCCTCACTTCGGTTTTTGTAACTCGTGTTGAAAAAGTTCGTTTCATCTCCTCCGCCGCATTGATAATTTTTTGCCTTAGTTCGTCAGCAGTATTAACTGGAGTCTCGTAAACCAATGCCTTCATGTAACCCCAGAGGTAAAAATCAAGAGGCGTCAGATCTGGGCTCTGCGCAGGCCGTGGGATGGGTTCACCCCTCCCTATCCATTTGTTCGGGTATGTGTTGTCCAACAACTGCCAAATTGTGATACGGTAATGTGCTGGACAACCATCATGCTGGAATATCATGTTGTAGATGATTCTGTATTATGTTGATAAATTTTGTTAAATAGTTACTTCTGGTTGTACTGTTATTCTTGTTCTTGGAATAGACCATCAGGTAAGGAAGTTTTTAAAATAATTTGTTTGACTAGTTGTGTATCTTTTTTTGAGCTAGACAATTTTCTTTCGCAGTGAATGTAAAAATGTTGTTCTTCATTTTTTAAATAAAAGTATGTAGTTTGAAACAGTTTAGTATTTTTACACATTTAAATACTAAATTAGATTTGCGTATGTGTCAGTAAAAAACTAAATTGGAAATTACTAAAATCGATAGCAGGATTTTTTCTAAATAGTAGTATGGAAATTTGGACATATAGTTGAAAAACATTAAATGTTAATTATCTCGAAAACTATCGGTTCTCGGAATTATATATGGGGGGTTAAATCTATTGCACTTGATTCCCTCTTTCACTTCCAGCAGGAAAGTGGTCGAGTTACCAGTAACCCTATCTATTTGAGAAGCTCCAATGTATGAAATAAAGATTTTACGACCGCTAGATTCAAATATAGTGATCTTTCGGAAACTGAAGATGTACTAGAATTAAGCCTTAACGTACTTTTGTACTTTGCCGTCGAAAATGTACTAGAAATGGTACAAACGTACTAAAACGGCAGCACTGGTCTGGAGCATAATATTCGTTGTTTCATGTCGGGAAATGCAATAATTGAAAAAGAAACGAATTCGGCAGCTTGGCGCGTCAGCCATAGATAATTCATGAATATATCGGCTCCCTGGTTTGTGCTGCTCTCCCGCCAGAATGATGAATTACATCCACCGAACGGAAATTAAATCCGCGCCACGGATCTCGGCCACAAAACGCGCAAACGAAAGGCCGCCACTTGTTTTCTGGCTCGCTCCAGTCTCATTGCCTGCTGCTCTGTTTCTCGATATCAGTTGTGCCCAACGACGATAGAAGAACTGAAGACCTCTCATCCCATTCATAAATTCATTTATATTCACAGTCAAACACTACTTTGGGCGAAGGAGCTAGCGGGGTGAGAGAAAAGTGAAAAGATGGTCGCTTGATGGGAACCGTAATTTCTGTTGTAAACACCGCAGCCAACGAGAAAGACCGGCCCGGGCGCGTAAATGTCACGTGACCGTAGGAGTTCTAGGTACAAAATTCGCCGTGGCGTCAGCTGATCGTAAACCGCCCGCTTCAGTCAGTTTGTTTATTTCTTTTAAGAAGTTTTCTCTTGATTGCTTGTTTGAAAAAGTTATTATTTTGATTTGATTTAATCAAAAATTATATTAGTAAGTGTATATCATTCATATACTAGACGATAAACGATGCCACGATGTGTAGTGTTGTGGGATTCCGGTCAAACTGTAAAAGTGAAACCGAATATGTATCAACATTCAATTTGCCAGTGGATTCAAAAATGCGTGAAATTTGGCTTCGAAAACTTTCTAATAATGTGAGTACTTTGAAACGTCCACAATTTTGCAACAAACAATTTTCTGATAAAGACATTTGTTTTGACAAGTGTGTTGTTAAAGGGGAGCTGAAAGAGTTTATTTCAAATGTATCCTCTTGATTACATATTGCTCAGCAAATTTCAAAATGATGTACTTGAGGGCAGATTTGGATGAGTGAGTCAAACTATTACATCAGCTATTTACGAGTTTTAGAGAGTGAAAGGAGGTTGCGCTTCAAAAGCACGATGCTACTATTTCACAAAAATGAAGATATGCTCTCAAATATTTCTCTAAAAAGTATTTTAACTGAGATTTCGCCTAGTGATGAACATGACTCTAACAAAGATCGTGATACATTTATAGTTTTATTGAACAGTTTCAAGGACTTTTCTCTTGAACAAATTCCAGAAGAAAAACTACCAGTACTAACATATATTTCTGGATATGCAGCAAGAAAAGAACTTTGCCTCAAAAACTGTAACATCTGTTCAGATTGGTTGAAGCTTACTGGAAACATAGTTGAAGTAGATTTAAAGTCGTTACCATTCGATCTCATCATGGAACAAGATAGGGAAAAACTTACACTGCCAAGTGAACATTCAATCTATGTAGTGTCTTTGTGTTGGGCAATTTTTAAAAAAATTTTTGATACACAATTAATTAAATTCATTGAATGTGGAAACCATTTGTCACTTGTCCACAAGATATGTTGTTATTTTCTAGAGTATTATTGTGAGACCTCTGAATTTCAGAATTTTTCTTTAGATAATCCTACTGAATGTTTGTGTAGGGATACGTTGTTTTCTGAAACTACAAAAAATCAATTTGAGAGCTTGTAAAATTTTCTTAAATAATTTTATTAAAAACCAAAATGATGAGCCTGGGAACAAATCTCTCAATAAAGATGATGAGATGCAAAGAAAAATTAAACAACTAAGATCCTAATAAGTAATAAAAGGGTACCTTGATGTTTTGACTTTACTCTGTAAAATTAGTTTGTAGTGACGTGATACTTGTATTACTTTCCATCCAAAAAATTGGCTGTATTTTTCCTTAAGAAATGCATTTTTTTCAACAGTGTTTGCATCATTTCTTGCATATCGAAGAAAAATTTAAATTATGTTCAAATACTTAGTATAACATAAGCTAATTCTAGAACTCCTAAGATCATATGACCGCCAAAATCGCTAAGCGCGCCCGTTCCGGTCTTTCTCGTTGGCTGCGGTAAACACCGTCACCTCCCCTGCCTCCGCCCTCACCAAAATCATGTCAAAATTCGCAACGGTTAACTCTGTTGACTTGACACTCCTGACAGTTGACGGCTTTCCGGTGCACATCATCAACGTCAAACGTTTAAACTTGCAAATCAAGAAGGAAAGATGATACGTAGCGCCTCTTAGTACCGGTATTAGTTTACTATAAAGCCATGTTGCCAGCTGGTTTGTGATGTGTGATTAGCATTATAAATTATGAAATAATTTTTAACTTTTGGTCTACAATAACAAATGTTATTGTAGACCTTAGGTGAATTGTGGCAACTACGTATCAATGTCTGACGAATTTTTTTATAAACATATTAACATAAGAGGTCTATCAGAGTTCTGTCGTCGTTGGTTGTGCCTGTTCGTTTGATACTAACCTTGAAAATTTTAATTTTCGAAACTTATATTTCATTTCCTCAGAAGTAGTATCGGATCGGTCGATAACTTCACTACTACAGAAGATAGTGGAAAAAAGTTGTATATAAAGCTTGTAGCCAAGGACATGCTCCTTGCTCAGAAAAATTATTTTGATCTATACATGGTGATCCATAACTACGTGGTGATGCAAACATACATTTTTTTAAATGGCACGCGCAAATGTTGTTCTATATTTAGGTTCTACTAGTAATTCCCCCCTTAAGATATAAGGTATTGTAACATTGTACAGGGTACTTTGAAAGTTATGACCATTTTTATATCGAAATGGCTGCCAAACGAACGTACTGTATATTGAAAATTAATGAATAAAAGATAATTCTTTGTACATGGAAAGGAAAAAAATACCCTCTATTTTTAACATAATCTGTAAAAAGATGGTCGACACATATTCAGATACAGGGAGAGGTAGAATGCAAAAACTAGATTTTCTATTTTTTTTTTTTAAATTGCCCTCAGTATGCTCTTTCATATTTACGTAGCACTTCATGTACATATATTCATCAGTTTCCGAGATATTTCGATTTTTCTGCATATTTCAAATATACCTTCTATTCCTGTACTGAAATTTATTTATTTTAAGAAAGTGCTATCGAATTTTATCTGTATTTAACAAACAACTAAAATATAAGGCCATAACACTATTTGATGAAGTCACAACCCTAAATTATTGAGATAATATAAGTCAAGTGTGCTGAGGAAACAATTTTACAGACGTGATGCACAATTAAGCATTTCGACCCTTTCCTCAGTTGTAGCATAATATAATTTTATTGTTATTTATATTATTTGTATTTCCATCGCATCTTCCTACCACGCATCTACACCAGATTCAATAACGGCGCGAACATTCAACTGTTTATGATAATGTGTTTATCCATGAGCGTTTATGAGTACTTTTCTCGGCTTTTCCCTTTTCTCCCTACGAGCGTCATCACCATCCTCCACGCACCACTAGGAGGACCCCGATAGAAACCGTGTTGAAACGATTATGTTAATGCCAAGCGGCAGCTGGCATTAACCCCTAAGTGCCCCTCTCTTGCCTGACGCGGCCTTTCTTATGTATAAAAAAGTGCTAAGTTGCGTGCCAGCTTATCTTTCGAAGGTATACACATACAGTGTAGCATGAACAAACAAACTGTAGCGTTTCACTGATCTGAAGTCAGGAAAGGACTGGCAGACTTTGGCTAACACTTTGAAGTAAGGTCCAAGTAATTTTATGCTTGTACACGCCTGATAATCCACACTCTGGAATGCCGAATATCAACGAATCGGACGCAGACCCTGTCACTCGCCGTGCCGACTTTGATGTGAGCCTCACAAATGCGAGCCGCCTCGAAGTCAGGGGTTTCCGTCGTGCGAACTCGTTTACTTACAGGGAATCCGACTGTGCGATATTGTCGACGTCAACGGTCGACGTTCACTTTACTTATACGGGGGTCAATAGAAATGAATTCTATAGTATAGATAGAATATAATTTATTATTCGATAAACCATTCAACACAATAACTGCAGATGCAGCTACTGGGGTGGCAAATAGCTCAAGGAGTATTATAGATCATGTTTTGTCAGATAGATGTAGTAATTTGAAATGTACGATTCAAGTAGTAAGTAACACTGACAGTATGACCATTCATAATTTCTTGTCAATAACCTTAGGTGTAAACATAAAAGTACTTGCGACAAAATATAGAAAAGAAGTAAACAGTACAAAAAATTCATCTCAAAATTTGAAAAGAATATTCAAACTACAGAAGTGCAATAATTTCAGGAACTAATTGACTCAACCACTTCTTGTAAAAAAGATCCGGAATTCAAAAAGACGTACAAGATACGTGAAAATAACGACTGGATAAATCAAGAAATTCTCGAAACGATTGAAAACCGAGTCAAAACTCTTATAAACAAAAATTTAAAGAACCGGGAAACACGAATTTGGAAAATGAATTTAAAAAACTCAAGAATCAAGTCAATAATAATAAAGTATTAAAAACAGATACTTTAAAAATCAATGGGAATAAGTAGGCACAAATATAAAAAACAATGGAGCCACATACAGAGCATGTCGCCGGCGTCTTTTTGTGAAATACGCGCAAAACTGTAAACTACAGCTGCTGTTAGCGTCCGGCTACTGCTCGAGATCGTCGGGCGCCCGAATCCGCCAGCTTGCGTAGTGTCCGGGAGCACAGCTGGAAAGACCACATTGGGGGCGGAGCTTAGAGTGACCCTACTTGTCTTTGTGTGATCTAACCCCACCACTTCTATCATGTTAGCGCTCGAGTAGCTGGTAGTCGGATCTTGCATACCCAGTTTATTAGAAGCAAGCCTTGTTCCTGTGAAGTACGAAACTGATATTTTAAGAATTAATAATGTATTCACGCGAACAAAAAATCAGCATTGTAAAATGGCGTTTAAAAGCTGAGAGTGCTCAAGAAGTTATTGGGCGATTTACTTTTGAATATCCGGGTCAACCTGTGTTCAAACAATTTTGAATATTTTTCATCAGTTTGGGCAATCGAGATGCATTACCCAAAACATGTCCTGTCCCTGAAGAAAGATTCGAGAGGAATGTAAATGTGTGTGCCTTTGTAGAAACAAGTGAGACACATTTTAAAAAAGCATGTATATAAATCCTACAAACTGAAAACAACTCAGGAGATATTCCCAGGTGCTTATATCAGGCGCATGAAGTTTTGTGAGGTCATGAGAGAGAAAAATAAACATTTAAGTGTGCCATTAACGCAGCATCTACACAAAGTAAATATTTGGGCTGGTGTTTTAGGCGATAGTACTTTAGGACCTTTTGTTATCAATGGCAACTTAAATGGGGAAAGGTATTTGCAGACGCTTGAGAAGGAAATCATGCCAGCTGTGCGGTACTTGAATGTAAATGTTGAGGAAATTTGGTTTCAGCAGGATGGTTGTCTGGCGCATAATGCAGGGGCAGTTTAGGAATTTTTAAGGATAACTTTTCCTGAACGGCTCGTTTGTGCTGGAGGTACCATACCATGGCCGGCAACGACACCGGATTTAACCCCGCTCCATTTTCTTTTTGTGGGGCCAGATAACTCAAACAATTGATGAGTTAAGGGTAAAAATATTCGGCGTCACCAACTCTATAACTCCGTAAGTGTTGTCCAATGTGAGAAAGAAGTTTGATGACCGGCTGGGATATTGCGAGGTCCAGCAGGGCAACCTTTTTGTGCATTTATTAACATGAGAGTATTTATTTTATTTTTATTTCATGCGACTATTATTTATTTTATCATTTTTTGGGAATTTATGTGCCGTGTGAGGCTTTCGCGGCCATCGCCCAATGAATTTGTAGTTCTTGGGTTTTTAGGCCGGCATCGTTTTGCGTTAAGGCTTGACGTTTCGCCACCACGAGTGGATGGCATCTTCAGAAGCTATTTTCCTTCTGCGACTTCCAAAATATAGTATTTAGGACGCAAAATGCACAAACAAAATAAACTTAAGGTATATGTGTAATGTATTGTTTTAAAGTGTTTGGTGGAAGTAATGAGCAAAAGGTGATCCTTTTGAGTCTAACGGTTTAATTATGGTTTTTTATTTCTATTATTAATTGTAACCTCATATTCAATATACCTCACGTATAAACAATAAATCGTGTGTTATTGTACTATTAAAATAAGTAATATTGTCCTTCTCTCAAATCAGGAAAAAAATCCAGCAACATAAATACCTACTTTTTGAGACCAACTCTAGGAGGAGATAAAAACCAAATAATTACTTGTATCCATATATTTGTGCAGTGCATAACAAGTGCAAATCAAAAGGGTAAATCATCAACCATCTGCTTAGGCGAATTTGATGTACAAAGTTGTAATAAGAAGGTTTTGCAACACAAAGACAAAGAAATTAAAAATATTTACTTGTTCGCTACAAAGAACTTGATGGCATAAAGTGATGGTCCTGAAAAACCTACAAAAGTTAGTACCAAAGTAATAGCTGGAAACTGTTGTAGTTTACCTAGGCTTTCAACCAACGAAATGTCAACACAGATGAAATGACATGGAAATGACCCCTTCTCATTTAAACAGTACCGGCTTTGCGGACGACATAAGAAGAGGCCATTGAGAGAGATAGAGCTCGACAGGGAAAAAGCACACACAAAAAAGAGAGGTCAGTAAGAGAGATAGAGCTCGGGAAGGAAAAAGCACACATAAGACAGATCAGTGAGAGAGATAGAGCTCGTCAAGGAAAAAGCACAGCCACTTACCTCCTAAGCAGCTATGTGGCGCATCGGCAAATCTTCTGCCGTCTGCCCTTAATAGCGCTATCCCATTTCAGCTTCAAACCAATCCAAGCATGCCCCTTCCATCTGTGTTGACATTTCGTTGCTTTCAACACAATTTGGTACACATCACCTTTTAGGCTTCAATTTTGGTTCGGAGATCTCCATAAGGAATGATTAATACAGTAGATACTATATCGTTCAAGAATATAAAATTGTTATCACGATTCACGAAGCAGCACGTACATACATTGTACTTTTTCAAATTCGAACGTTCAAAGAATTTTAAATATGTCAAAGTCATGTTAAAGTATCTCAAGCCGTAAGCTTGTGACATATGTCAGTAGTAGACTAAAACTTAGTTCAGATTTAGACGACATCCAACGATACGAAACCGTTCGCATTTATACATTCCGTACATGTATTTAGCATAATCCCATTGGTCAGATTTGAATTTAGAACCAATCAAGCTCCGAGTGCCATACGCGAGTATGGAATGTAAATGAGTGCTATATGCACTTACGGAATGAAGCACTTAATGCAGCTGAAAATTTGCAAAGAGCAAAGCGATTTAAGCGAAAACCATTTTTCAACTATGTATTAAACTGCAGTAAACTTTATTACAAATTATGTAAGTTATAGTAGGGTGTATAATTTTTGTTCTTCTTTACGAAATATTAAATGTAATAATTGAAAAAATCAGGTGCATTAAGTTAACTAAGTATTGATCTTCAGTGGGCAAAGAAAACATATACATTACAAGAATAAAGACATTAAAGAATACACCAGAACAA
Organism: Callosobruchus maculatus; assembly: GCA_951848785.1. Lineage (NCBI taxonomy): Eukaryota > Metazoa > Arthropoda > Insecta > Coleoptera > Chrysomelidae > Callosobruchus > Callosobruchus maculatus. The sequence goes on from CATOUR010000296.1 coordinate 4,580,167, forward strand.
AAAGAAAGTTATATAAAGTCAGTGGGGTGAACCATGCATTGGGTTTATTTGTTTTAATATTTTGGGATAGATTAGGTACGTTTTTTCTTTGGCCTGAGTCAACAGGTTTGATCTATATTTTCCAGGACTCAGTTCAAAATATTTATAATTAGGAAGTAATTTTGCCCCAGCATGCATGGCGATTTCAAACATATACGAGTATAACATAACATATATAACCACCCTCTCTCGCTGCAATCGAAAAGATTAAAACAAGAGTCCAGTCATAGCCATACGTTTGACTTGCATATAACTGTATTACATTCCGTAAGTGCATATGGCACTGATTTACATTTTGTACACATATACGGCACTCGAAATTTGATTGGTTCAAAATTCAAATCTGACCAATGGGATTGTGCTAGGTGCTATATAAATGTACGGAATGTATAAATGCAAACCGTTCCTATTCGTTGAAATATTCAAAATTATGTCAAATCAAAATATTTTAACCAATAGGAACAGTTTCGTACCGTCGTACGTTCGGATGTCGTGTGCATCTGACTCGGGCTTTAAGTAGTAGATAAAGGCCCGGTTGTACAGTCTCAGTTCAAGCCACAGTTCTATTAAACTATGCTCAATGATGAACTTGGTTCAAAAATTCATTTCCGTTGTACGATCTATTTATAATCCCAGCTCTACAAAACCAGGTTCAAGAAAGAAGTAGTTAGGTTGGTAACATTAACGCATGCGTAGTTGGTCTGTTCTGTCAAAAACTAGTTGTTTGAATGCTGTTTTGTTGGTTATGGGTTGATGGTAATTGTAATAAACAATAGTTTTTTAGGTAAAGATACGTATAAAACGATTCAAAGAAAGTTTCCAGAGTGTATACGTTTTGTAGTTTCCAGTCGCATAATACCTCAATGTGACAAGAACCATTTGTTCAGCAGTTACAGCACAGTTCATAAAAAACAATAGGATTACAAAATACTTTTGATTCATTACATGAACAAAAAACTACTCACCATTCTGTTGGAGACTTTATTTGTGCCTTAACCTGGCTTATAACAAATCGAACACCTTGTTTAGAAAGTCGAAACCTTTGAATGAATTCATCGACATTCCACACCAAAAAATGATCAACTCTATCTCTGTATTTCTTTTGACGCCTTCTTGCGTTTCTTCGAATATTTTCTACTGCTTCAACGAAGTCTTCATCTGTTAGTTCCAGGAGATTTTCTTTTAGCTGCTGAGCCATTACGTACTTTAACTTACAACAAGTGATTTTGAAAAATTTTATTTAAATCAAATTATTAAATTAGGCTACGACACATTAGGTCCTTAGAACTCGGTTTAAGCGCCCAAATTCGAGCGCTCAGCTGAACCTTAAAAATATAAATTAGTGAACCGAGCTTAGAGTTGAACTGACCTTGTACAACTGGACTTCCATATTTGAACTGAGTTCAACCTTGAACTGTGCTTGAACTGAGACTGTACAACCGGGCCTTAAAATATGGTGACGCGCCATCTGGCGTTTGCGATCTGGTACAGAACAATTTTCAGCGGTATCGGCGAAGTGACAAATCCAAACTTTGACTTTATGATCTGCGACTCCATTATTGTTCTTCTATGCACTTTTACGCGCAGTTTTGATATCAAATTTGCTAGTATTTAGGACAATTTCTAAATAATTTGATATCAACTTTCATATCAAATTTGATAGTAAATTTAGTAAATATCGGGCCATACGGCTCTTTACGACTAAATATGCATATTGAATATGCTGGGCATACACACACATTCTTTGGCGCGGAAAAAAGCAGCGCGGTGTGGAGAACGTGGCGTTTATCAAGGGTGAAATCACGGCATGACGGAAAATCTATCTTTACTCATACACATGAAAAAATTTCCTGACGATTTATCATTTATTTGCATATTTATACTGATACTGTCATAACGCGTCACAAGCTTCGTTCCTTGCCCCCACATTATTTCTGATTCACACCAAAGAACTTCTTTCTCGATAAAGCCAACTCACAGCTTTGTGAATCACAGTAGTTTACACACTGGCATATAGAGTGGGATACCGATCGCTGAGGGTGAAGTAGAGCCACAGCATAATAAACAACCAGCATAATATTTCCTATATAAAAATGGTTCCCAAAAAGTTTGACCTTGGGAGGGTTTATGGATGATTTTACGGCTGTGAAGTTTGGGTAGAGATGCGAAAATGAAAATATCGATGCCGGTACCAGCTCGATATTTTCTAGCCAAATAGGCGCGTTTGGTTCGTACAGAGCATTTTGTGCAACTGATTACACCAGTCAATAATTATATAATTATTTTCGATACCGATACAAAAGTATTAATACCAGCTTGGAATGCCTCAAGGAGTATCGATGACAAAAATACTCAATGTTAGTGCAGAAGAATCGAAGTATCGTTAGCATCCCTATAAAAAACCCTCCAAAAGTGGGGATGCGCATGTAATTTCCGCCATCTTGAGTTATTGTGCTGGTTGTTTACTATGCTGTGGTAGAGCGTAGCAGGCTAGCAGCAACTGCTCCTCTGGGAAGAGATCTGGAGGTTTTGGCTGCCTGGGGATATAATAATGTCATTAACTTAACTGCCTCTAAGACACAGTCCCCTGTCACAGAAGAAGTGGCCTAATGACTATCCAGTTCTGATAAAGAAATATGGACTGCCAAAAAATAATTCATTCAAGCTTCTGTTGGATGGTATCACCTGGACTGATAGCTCCAAAAATTCATCAGGTACAGAAGGACGCATATACGATGGTAGGCCTGGGCGGAGGATAAGTATCCGCCTAGGTAAACACTGAACCAAAACTGGCCCTAAATACAATGAAAGACTTCATTCAGTCAATGAACAGATTCATTATTTTTGAGCCAAAAAATGAGTTCATTGACATAATGAAAAGTAATTCATTATCTCTATCACCAATAGGATCATCAGATTGATGAACGCTATTCATTAATATAATAAACTGTAACATTAATTTAAGGAATTTATTTTCATTATTTTGATGCCACAGTCCTTGTTTTAATGAACAGACGTCATTAATTCAGTGTACAAAATGTTGAAGTTCATTAATTTGATGCAAGAAATCTCCGTATTAATGTACCGAATTCATCAGACGAATGACATTTTTCACTTATTTAATGTAACAAATCCTTATGTTAATGTACCCTTTTTAAATTATTGATAAATTTCAACGATCTTTAATTATATTCATTAATAGGTTGTTAAATTAATATATAGCGTCATTAATACAATGGAATTGAAATTTTAGAATGAAAAGAATCATAATAAATAGACCGTTCCATATGCAGGTACATGTGTATTCTTTGTTTCACTAGTCTATGTAGAACTTTACATTTTCAGTAAAAATAAAACAGTAAAATTAGAGATATACCCATAAAAATAGAAAACAACAATACACATTTACAAGTAGAGAGCTGCTTTACAAAATTTAAAATACTTGTCTTTCGGAAGCCACTCTGTTCACTTCTTCTTCTTCTTCTAGGATTCATAGGAAGTTTTTTTAAAACGCTGGTATTATTCAAGTTTAATTGTATGAGTTCTTAGAAAATCGTTCTAGTCGATACTATGTCTTTGAGGAAATTTTTTTCTCCCAAGACTGAGTCCATCCTTTCAGCAATCCTTCCCTGCCGCTACAGGCTCTGTAAAATTGATGTCCCCCTATAAAAGGAATATATTTGTTACAAATTACAGCAAAAAGGTACGCATCAAATTTTTGCCTACCCAATAAAAAACTAAAGTTTCCAAACATAAACTTTGAAGTTGAAAGTAAAATTGCATCAAGAGAAATTATTTTTGAGTAAGCAGTAATAGGATTATTAACTTAGCACTCGGTAACCTGGAAGATGTCTATAAAAATACCACTTCTTCATTATATTAGCTGTATCGTTAGAATTGATGAATACACCAAATTGCATGCGTCCATGAGGCGACCACATCGAATTATTTCGTTCCTGGCATTTATGAACACATTCAGCCATTCTTCGATTGATGAGATCTTTCCAACGAAACATATTTGATTAGGTACTTACTTACTGGAATCTGTAATCTGACTTCAACTTCAAACATTCAAAAACGTATTTATTTCGATCGTAGACTTCGTCTCGAGCTGCAAACTTCATTCATCGACTGTGTTGCAACAAATATACACTAGTTACCAGTTTAGCAGTACGTATTTTCGCGATTGGCTGGGAATCTAGAATCTAGTATCGGAGTAGGACGTCGTTGGTCAAAGGAGCATCCTTACCGCCATGGTGACGTCACACGGGTTCGGCAGCCGTCGGCGTGTTTTCGGTACTCGATTCAAAAACCCATTTTTATTTTGATAACTTTTGAATTATTGCGAAAAAAAAAGAAAACAAAAACAGTTTTGTTATGAAACTTATACATGATCTTTCCATTTATCACAAAAAAGTACTTTTTTTCTTAATTCAAAACCTCAATTGTGAGGAGAATCTAAACAGCAGTGACTTTCGCTCCACGCAAGAGCTCAAGGATACCGGCACTGGGTCCCATCTTTCGTTTATCATGTATCCCAAATATTTAAATTTGCTGACCCGTTCAATGTCCTCTCCATTCGATTACAGCCAAGCTAAAGGAAAATCCATAGATTACTTACTAACAAAGCACAACAAATAAGATTATTCAAAGCGGTTCAACCAATTAAAAAGCAGTGGATACCTGAACGTTGACACCATTATTCACAAGAAAAGTTTAAGTGCCCAGCGCCGTCCTACCTCATCTTATTTCCTGATGGGCAGATTTAGGAATTCTTCTAGGGAGGGGTGGCTGCGCTTGAATTCAAAACCCACAAGGACGCGCTGTAGTTTTCTGACGAGAAAAAAAATCCCTCAAACCTACTTTTTCTATTTATATAAATCCGTGTTTCCATTACAGGTCTAGGGGGGGGGGCGGACCAGTGCTGCCGCGGTCTGTGTAGCGATTCTGTAACTCTAAGCGAAGCGATAGCGACATTATTCCAACGCTTTCGCTCGTTTCGGTATTCCATAAATGTCTTCGTGCGACTCGGATATAAGAACGCAGACGAACGTTATAAGCGATAGCGAAAGAATTTGGATCTCGTTTGTCAACTTTTGACGTCATTATTGCCGTGTGTCAAAGTGACAATTCGCTTAATTTTATTTGTATAGTTAATTACCAGCAATGAATCGAAGAGAAAAAACTAATCCTTCGCAATGGTAGGCATTACTGGATTTTGTAGAGTCTCATCCAGATATATTTAAGCCAACTCGTGAATGCTCGTGCGTCATCGAGCTTCATGGCGAAAGCGTAACGAAGCGTTAAACTTTGGTTATGAAATGCCGTCAAAAATCGTTTTCGTACTATAGCGAAAGCTACAGAATCGGTACACTGACGACAAAAAAAACGCTTGACTTTTCGTATCTATACAGGGTGTTCCGGGTGTTCCATGACGATTAAGACAAGCAATATATCCGAACCGGGCAGTAGTGGAGAACTATAATTTTGGGGGTGTAAATTAGAATAAGTATAGTATCTTTTCTTATTATTGTGTCACCCAATGGGGTATTTGTTTTTGGTCACGTGACGTCCGATTTAACATTTTTGATGAGATGAGTGTATTAATAACTTTCTGTGTTCTTCCCGATTAAACAATTCCAACAAACTAGAACGCTTGGGCTGTACCCTCGGCTGTACCGCTACCGTTGGTTATAACATGTATCCCTAAGCTAAGTTTGTTTCATTTTTTGGTAATGGTACAATCATTTAACTACTTGTAGCTCTTGAATTAATCACTTTAGACCCCAAGTGTGTAGTTGAATAGGGTACTTGCGGAAAAAAATATTATGTCATTTACGCGTTCCTTAGAGCCTAGTAAACATAACAGAATCACTTGTTTGGTTTTTTGGAAACGGCTGTGAGAGATATTCCAAAAATTATTTCAAATGCCGGAAAATGCCGCGCAAACAACCTCTGACGTCAGTGATATCGTACTGTGATGGGACGTAAAGTATTGGTATTCGATATCGATAGCCTGTGCTAACCTAACATTTTGACATTGACCATTATAACCACAAAACACAGTCACACACAAAAGTTAAAAAGTCAAAAGAATTAAAGTTAGGCTAGAGTACTAATTCACTTTGTCGGGATGGGCTTGAATTAGATTCTATGTTTGGATTCATTCATAATGGGGTGCGCCGAAATAAAATGATGGCTTCGATTAGTTGCGAATCTCGGTCACAAACAGGATGAACTGTGATACCTATCAGTTATAAAAATGTATTGCAACGAAAATGCTAGTTGGTTAATTGCCTGTTTCAAATATGTTTAAGTATCAATAAATTGAGTCGCATTGTTAAAGAATTCAGATCATCTCTAGTCGAATGCGCAGTAGCAGTAGCAGCTGTAGCAGTATCGATTGTCGATATCGATAAGATATCTGTGACGTCAGCCCTTGTTTTAAGTCACGTGGAAAAATTTGAATATATCCTTATTTTATTTTGCAAATGTCTTTTTTTGGCCGTCAGTAAAATCATGTCTTTTGTTTCCTATTGCTTCTTGATATGGTTTTCTTTACGCTATGTATACTCCCGAGGTGATTTCACGACCTCTGCAAGTACCCTAAAAGTTACGAATATACCCATTAACATTTTTGAATCGTGAACAAAAACAAACACCTGATTGGGTAACGCAATGACAAAAAAGACACAATATTTGCTCTAATTTACATCCCCAAAATTATATTTCTCAACTATGCTGCCCAGAACCGATATATTTCTTGTCTTAATCGTCGTGGGACACCCTGTATAAATATAATATATGGCTCGAGGGGGAGGCGTACGACCCCCTCGCCCCCCTATAGATCCGCCACTGTCTTTCCTCATTTTGCAGGTGACGTTTGCCAACCACTTATCGCATAATGTCCTTCTGTTGTCTCTGGTGTACTCTTAAAAGAAGTTGGAAAATTGCGGGGTGCTCATTTTCATAAGAACGTCCCAAGCGTTCAGGCATAGGTGGAGAGGATGGCGGTGAAAGTTATATTGTTTCCAAAAACTTCTACCTTGCGTAAAAACCCACACTTCTGTTATCACAGAAAAGTTTCGTTTTATGGTATGAAACGCAAGAAACTATAAAGTTGTCACAAAACACTTATAATAATAATAATAATAATCTTTATTTTCATTAGACTTGTATATGCCAGTATCGAAATATAGTTAGGAATATTTGTAAAAATAATGTAAAAAATAGTTCACAAAGAAAAGGACAAACACGAGGATACATAGCACACTTAGAACATGCACATATCAGAAACAATATCAAAATTATACAGCAAATCACAATTAGTTTATAATGCTTCATCACTAAACTCAAAATTTAGACATTCGTTAATTGATTAAAATGGATGTGAAAGCAAGAAGCTTTTCAACTTATTTTTAAAAAGGTGAAGAGAAACTATGGCTTAACCTGAGGGCTTTTAGCCGTTAATGATAGTCGATGTTTTGGTAACCTCAAGCTAGTATTGTCACGAAAATTGTAGGCTCCATTATGTATTGTAGGGAATTTATCTATGTTGGTTTTAACGTATAAAATGCACTTGAAAATATATAATGAATAAATAGTCATAATACCTAATTCAACCAATAGGGTACGACAAGAGAATGTACGACGTTTGAATGACATAGTTCTTAGTAGCTTCTTCTGAAGAATAAAAACTTCATTTAGATGGGCCGAGTTACCCCAAGAAATGGTGCAATAGCTGATAGTGGAATGTACATAAGCATAGTAATACAGCTTCACAATCTGAAAGTCAACAAAGCTCCCTAACTGCCACAAGACAAAGCAGTGTTTGGCAAGCTTGTTGGAAACCCAATCTATTTGGTGAGTCCAGGTCAGACGATCGTCCAACTGCACTCCGAGAAATTCGGCACTTCCATTTTTAATTAGTGAATGACTCTTAACATTGGCCGTAAGATCGACATAATTATTTTTGGTGCTGAAAAGTAGTAGCTCTGTTTTACTGGCATTGAGGGCTAAACCGTTTTTTTCACAGTATTGGGACATAGAATCACATGCCGTATTGGTTTTCCGAGTAAGAGAAGGATAGTCTTCTGCATTCAATACAAAACATGCGTCATCGGCAAATAGAGATACAAAATTGCCAGAAAACTCAGACGTCATATCGTCGATAAAAAGTATAAAAAGTGTTGGTTCTAGGATGCTCCCCTGGGGAACACCCGTAGTTACCGGTAAGGGACTAGATTCAGTTGTTTCGTTACACAACCGCACAACCTGCGTTCTGTCCGACTTGAGTAGCGACAATATTTATTACCGCTCCTTTACACCGTGGACAGCTCAGAACTTCCTGATCACCAGCTTACACATATACAGGGTGGGCCAATACTGAGTGGACGGAGGATTGTGGGCTTACTAAAACGAATTTCAAAAATCTTTCCTCTGCTCATGGTAAGGGGCTTTGCGAGCCTTAACCTTAAAACATTTTCCACTTAAATTTTGGCGTCACTCGTGGTTCTAACGATTTGTGGAGAGAACAAAATTCACCCTCCTCCCCCTGCTTACAACAGTTTTCTATGTGAACATATCATTCGGTTTGCGCCGATTCGTTAAATTTACGGAAACGGTGAGTGTAGGCGGCAGAAAAGTTCTGCCTAGATGAGTAGAAGGAAACTATTCAAAAATGAGCCGAGAACACGAAATCCGCTGAAAATCTGTTTACAACAGTTTTTTGTGTAAACGTGTCATTTAGTTTGCGCAAATGCGTGAAAGTTGCCGAAACGGTGATTTGACCTCATCGTGTGAACGAGCTGTACTGCGTTGAGTACGTCATGTGCTCCCAGAGAAAACCTGGACTCTTCGGAAAAGGCCATCTGATGGTCCGATGCCACATTCTTGGCACCAATCTTTTTTTTTTCCTCTGGGAGCCGTCAGCACTTAGGCCTTTAAGGCCTATTGTACTATGACTTGCCAGAGGGGGGACGGTGCATGGCCAGCACCGTTGGAATGATTACACCATCATCCCGGACGGTCCGACAGGGGTCCCCCGTCCGGACCTTCCGGTCGATCATCCAAAGTGCCGACCGCGTAAGATGCTCCGCTCAGCGCTCGTGTGGGCGACACCAACACGGAAGAAACTGAATGCCCTGTGTATATACAGTCACCCACCCAAGCGCTGACCGCGCACAAGGCTGCTGCTGCCCCACTATCGAAGGCAGACGCTGTTCATCGCGCAGCCACGTGGGTCCCCTGGCACCAATCTTACTGTTGGCGGATTTTCGGTAAGCAGAAGGGCTGGATGTGAACCCTGTGATTTTGTGATTTTAAGCCCATTTCACGCAATCTGTAGTACATCCTGTAGCTGAATACCAAGGGTCAACGACAGCTCGAGTGGATTGCATTCTATCTAGAAAAGCCAGTAGCCATAGATGACGATCTTGCCGGTCTGTATTTCTGCTACGTGCTCCAGAACCTCTAGCTCGCTGGCATGCTTTGTTTTTATACGTATACAGTTTTTTTTTGATGTGCCATGTAGGCAAATGGTATTTGAACGAACAGCAAGTGTACTGCCAAGCTGTGAACATGTTTTTAATGCGAATACTTTTTTTAGCTCTCACTGATTCACTGAAGTCACTGAAGAGAGCTTATGCAGAGCCTCTGTCTGTCCGTCCGTCCGTCCATCCGTCTGTCCGTATACAAAAGATAACCAAACTACAGATACTATAGAAAAACTAAATTCAGATTCGGTTTTGTCGCTTCCGCTTTAGGAAAAATAGAATTAAATTACGACAGGTAACTGACGACGCATTATGTACTGTGTATTGATATTCCTAAAGCACAGACAGCATGGCCGAGCGATTAAGACGCTAGGCACCAGTCCGAAAGGGCGTGGGTTCGAATCTCACCACGGTCAAAAACAGTTTTCATTCTATTTTTTAGGATTTTATGTTAAATTTGTTGATTACTAGTCCGGAAAAAATCCGGTTTTGTCAATCTAATGAAACAATTAAATTTTCATACAAACAAATTCCACAGTGAAAGGGCAGTTAGAATTTACTCAAGTAAATCCTTTCCTGCTTTTGTTTCGGTGTTGGGATTTTACTTGCGAGCAGTAGTAAGTATGGTTGTTCTGCATATCCTTATTAGTCATTTTTAGGATGTGTGAAGTAACGTAAACGTCTCCGATCTCTTAAAACAGAATGCTCTTGTAAATGAACGCGACGGCGTGACAGCGTCTGATTGATGTTAATTGGATAGTCAAACGATTTGTTTCTGTTGGATCCACTTCAAACTACCGATAACAATAAGTAACCCTTCTTGTCCTGTCTATGTTTGATGAATTTTTGTGTAGTATGACCACATTGAAGAGTTATTCCGCAAGAAACACTTCGTGGCAAACTTTAATCAGATTCGATAAAATACTGCATATTCTGCCATCCAACCATAATACTATATTCATCAGCTAAAGGGTGTTTTGAAAGGCATATAGCTTTGCAGTAACATAAAGCACATAAATGTTACTACGCCGTTAGTGCTTAAATATGATTTCGGGCATATGGCCACCACGGCTGGCTCGAAAGCAACGTAATCTGGAAGTTCAACTGTCGACGACTTTGTCAAGCACCAGGGGTCTTGTATCGCTAATGACGTGTCGTATGTTGGATTCCAGTGGGTCTAATGTCGCTGGCTTATCATAGTAGGCAAGTGACTTCACACATCCCGATCACAGAAAAAAATACTGTTGCGTTTTCAATTGATTGATAGTATTTGGACGTTTTTCCATCGCTTTAAATATATTTACAGTTGTTTCAAATCCATGTCATTGGCGCACTGATGATCGCTAATAAGCGTGAAACAGCTGTCTGCGTACTGGTGGATTGACGGAGATATAGAGCAACCCTCGTACATCAACCTCCTGTCGTCCTTTCAACTGACCTTCAATGCAAAAAACAAACTTCTAAACAAACACCCTTTATAGCTGAGTCGCTGATATTTATAAATCTCCTGTAGCTGGACAAACAGTTGTCATAAGCTGGTTGCACGTGATGCGCTTTGAAGCACTGTCAGGCACGTGCCCCACTTACTATCCAATTTTTCTTAGTCCAGCTTGTTTTTGTTTCATAGCAGCCAGAGGTATCCTAATTAATGGGAAGGGTATTACATTAAACTTAAAATAGAAGGCGCTCACGACGTTTATGTGAGCGCCACAGGAAACAAAAGCCATTATTGTCACGGTTATAGACCGACGGGCACTCAATTATTAATCAGCGGACGCCATTGCACGTGCACGACCTAATTCAAGATGGAGGCTCGATAAAAGGTATTGCTCGAAATTGTATTCTGCTGGCTACCAGGCCATAGAAAACCTTCCGATATGGCAAAACTATATAGTATAAGGATAACCAGAGTCTAGGGGATATATAATGAACAGTTGAAGATCTCTGCAGAAATGGTCCTCTCAATACTTAAGTACCATTGATACAGAGGGTACCTCAAACTATGAGCAGAGTAATCTTGAAAATTCAAAGTCACTGCTGCCAGATGACACCGATATCATGACTCGTGCTTGTTGCTTTGAGGAGGTGTGCACCGGAGCTCGTTCCCATACCCGGATCTTCCGTCGTATAGCTTCGGAATCTTAGCAAACGTTTAGAATTTTTGGATGATTGAATAATTTGTTACTGTAAAGCATGAAGTGAAATAATGATTGTAAGGATATGTTGTCTGAGATCTAGAGAAGTCCCTTGGCGCCTGTTTGATCTACTTTTCTCCATTAGTTAGCTATAGCATGAAATTTGAGGGCAGGCGACAGAAAGGTTCTACCGGTGCGCCATCTGGCACCCGAAGGTAACGGCAAACCAAAGAAAATCGCTGCCAAACAGCAGCAGACTTCTCGGTGGAACGCCATGGTGCGTCCGCTTAGCCACCAGAGAGCACGGTTCTATATGCTGCTGCATATGAAAGTCGATATACGAGGGTTGCTCTATCCGTCAATCCACCAGTACGCAGACAGCTGTTGCACGCTTATTAGCGATCATCAGTGTGCCATAGGTCGATTGACGGAAATAGAGAGCATCAGATTTTTCATGTCTACCAGACATGTGAAGCATGTGAGAGCAAGCGACAGATAGGTTTTGTCGGTGCGCCATCTGGTACCCAAAGGTAACGGCAAACCAAAGAAAATCTCTGCTAAACAGCAGCAGACTTCTTGGTGGAACGCCACGGCGCGTCCTCTTGGCCACCAGAGAGCGCCGTTCTATATGCAGCTGCATATGGAAGTCGATATACGAGGGTTGCTCTATATCTACGTCAATCTACCAGTACGCAGACAGCTGTTTCACGCTTATTAGAAGAACCTTTCTGTCGCCTGCTCTCACATGCTTCACATGTCTGGTAGACATGAAAAATCTGATGCTCTCTATTTCCGCCAATCGACCTATGGTGCACCCATGATCGCTGTTAAGCGTGAAACGGCTGTCTGCGTACTGGTGGATTGACGGAGATATAGAGCAACCCTCGCATAGCATGAAATTTGTCCGTCCTCATTCTTTAATGCCCATCTTATTTAGTAATAATTATAATGATAGCCCATCTAAAGCTTCTGGAGACTATCCAGAAGAGAGGAATTAGATTAGATCGATACGCCTAACCTCACAAAAGACACAGGCTGGAACATCGAAGAAGGGTGGCTGACCTGTCCCTGTTTTACAGATTCTATCATGAAAGATGTCCGAGTGGGCTCTCCCAGACAATAAAACCAAAGGCCAAATATGCCAGTAGAATCTATCTGCTAGAACAGATTAGATTTGATAGTTTGGGGTGGTCGTCCTCATACGACCGCTTATTGTCTCCGGGAGCATTTTCCTAATACTATACTTGGTTTCGCCTTCTGGTGTCAGCACACCAAACAGAGTCCTTTCTCACTATGAGTGCGCATGTGGCCAGAGTCACCCCATAGTCGAGTCACCTTCGGTCAAGCTTTTGGGGATCAACATCAACAATAACACGTCCTGACAAGACCACGTCGTCAGTATTGCTAAAACGGCATCCCAGAAGCCTGGAGTTTTGTTCCGCTGTAGGAAGCTGTATACACGAGAGTAACTACTGCTGCTCTACAAGTGACAGATCCGACCATCGCTGGAGTATTGTTCTCATATGTATGGATTACACTAGGAAGCACTCTATAAAGCTTCTGGACACTGTCCAGAAGACAGCAATTAGATTAATCGATACGACTAACCTCACAAAGAACCTCCACAGCCTGAAACATCGAAGAAGGGTGGCTGAACTATCCCTGTTTTACAGACTCTATCACGGAAGATGTTCGACTGAGCTCTCCCAGACATAAAACCAAAGACCAACCGAACAAGGAACACTAGAGAGGCTCTATGAGCTCATCCTTACCAGGTCGAGGTCCCTACTCCCCGAACCCGTCTCCTCCAGCATTCCTTCCTAAACGTGCACTGACGCTTATCCTCTCGCAGCGCTTCTACAGCTTCATAGGCTTTCAGCCTTTGCGGGAGGCTATCCATAAAGAAAAATACTAAGATTTTATCCGTCGGCTCGCAATCGGTACTATGCTCTAAGTTTGGTTAACTGAATTGGATGATTCAGTGCACTCACTTTAACACAGCGTAAAAGCACCTTAACGATGTAAACCTGCTCAACTCGAACAAGCACGTACTTCAAAGCAGATACCTGATACTTGGATTCTTGCGGTGAGCACTGTACAGTGTACACCACAGTAACAAGAAGCTGAGGTCCGTACATAATCAATGAGTTGACCGTTGTTGTAGGGCTATTGATTTAGTATTCGGAAATAGCATTAATTATCTCAATTTATTTAATACGACCACCGATCAGACTGTTTGAATTGACGCTTGATGTATACGCTCAGTGGATACAATGGAAGCGATTCTGGTTAATGATATATCAGGATTACAGCATCAGGGCAGGCTTCACCAGTCCCTAATAAGTGTTAGCTTATCTATCATATAACGCCATATAAACAGTACAGGCCTAGCTGACAGATAGACACACAGGTGAGGTCAGAGAAACACTTGGGCCCAATTTTATCAACACAGGAATTTTAACAAAGGTTTTGACCAATGGGAGCAGCCCTTTCAAGAACATGCATCTGTCAAAGTACTTTGAAAATTATTGATTTCTCTTGAAGTTGTCCTCAAAAAGGTGAAAAATGACATACTTTATATACAATCGACTATTGCGAGCCATCTAGTATCTTTTCCAGTCTCATTCTCCATCCTAAATGGGTAAAAAATTGCATTTTATTGTTTAACAAAAAGTTTAGCAATTGCTAATCTCAACCAATCAGATTCCAGAGAAGCGGTACATTTGATCACTGGTTTCTTGATGTATCAAATGATATGATGACATGAAATTCACTCACTGCATTATTTGGATAAAACAGTAATTTACTATCGATAATAATTATAAATACATGCAATATATCTTTGTTTTGTAGTAAAAAAAGGCATTTTGTTACATTTCAAAAGTTAAACACACGATTTACCTGTTAGCCAAGCTATTTCCCAAGCGTTCATGTGCCTTACTGGTTGCCTGTCCAGAACGGCAAAGCTTGCTATTTTATATCCTCTGTGAATGTTTCTATAAAAAGGTCTATAAGAAACATGGATCCAGTAAATGAAAGATTAAATCTTCATAAAAGTATGTATCTATTTTTCTATAATCCATCCGACTGACGGAGGTGGGATTTGTAATTATTAGATAAGGTAGTTGCTGTGATTGATACCTACTACTTTTATGATTCTGTCACAAATTATCGCAGTCTGCAATTAGTAGTTATACGATAATGATAACTTAAACATGGAAAATGTGTCACTAATTTGCAAATCAATCGCTTCTTTCCATGGGAAAATAATAAACTGCTATCTTTTCCATGCCGTAATGACAAAAAATTAATATTATCTAAATCATAGATATTATTAATAAAGGCTTGGCGCTGACTTGGATTGTACTGACAGAGAAGGAAGCAGTGTCGTTTTGTTTTGCGCTCATTAATCTGTAATGTTTCTAAGTGACTCCAACAATCACCAGTTCATAGAATTTATATCAAACAAATCGATAGTCCTGATTCCTCGACTCTATGTGGACAATATTTATCTGTGTGGAATATTTGTCTGGAGTAAGAAGATGTTTGAGTTTATTTTCCTAATATGCTTTTGTCAAGTTTTGTATTCAACGTACCTACATAAAAGAGAAAAATAGATAAAAATAGTCGGATAAATTGCAATTCCCTCAAACAGGGACGATGCTAGAGCTAATTTATTTCTGCAGACCACACTTGAAAAACCCTGTACAGTTCGTAACTTGGCCGCGCTAAAAAAACACAACTTTTGTCGTAGATCAACAGATGTATTGCTTATGAAAGTGGTCGGGAAAAGTTTGTTCCCCAGGCACTTTGTAGCTGTTGTGTTTTAATCTTATTAAAAAAGTTGCTGGTCCAAATTATAATTCTATTAAAGAAGTTGCAACAGGAAACTCCGAGGATTAAAATGCCTGGAGAATATGAAATACAACCTGAGATTGAGACGCTAACAGGAATTCTGTTCTATAGGTATTCTTTTATAATATTTATTTGTTCATGTATCACTAGGCTTTTATGGTTGATTTGAGAGATTTCTTCATGTTATGGGAAAATAATGAACTGGTATCAGCGTAATGTGTGGGAAGTACTGCGTCACTCAACTTGGCTTAATTTTTTGGAATGAAAATGGTAATGGCTTCATTCCAGACATTGGGAAATAGCTAAGCCGTATGCAAGCATTGATAATGTTGCACATAGCGACTAAGTATTTTCACGGAAAGAGTTTGAGTAGCTTATTAGACACATCGTGCCCACCGCGAGCTTTGCGATTCTTCAGAGGATGAATCAGACTGTTGATCTCCGTCTGGAAAGCAGGGAACAATAATCGATTCGGGAATAACAAAATTTCAATACTCATCACGAACTATGTGCGATGCTCAATTGGGTTATCTCCATATACAATTAGTAAAATCAACAGAAACGTTTATTCAACAACACGCCCTGAAAGGTTTGTATTTGATGATTAGCATACATTTCTACTGAAATACATAAATGGCCTCATAATAGAACATTGCAATGCCTGTACTGAATTTTTTATTTTTCATATATTTTGATCAATGTATCTTTTTATCTTTATCTAATTTTATGTTCGTCTCTTTTCCAAATTAGACGTAGCCAATATTAAAGATAGTAATTAATTTAACAAAAGCATTATTTTGATTGCTTGTCACATTATATCCTTCTACAAAAAATGGTTACTTATGGCTTCGACTATCATAGTGTAGCATTCATGCAAACTTATTTTACTGACCGTTGTCAATATGTATCAGTCAATGGATTCAGTTCCAATAGGGAATATGTAACGTATGTGGTGCCTCAAGGCTCCGTACTCGGCCCAACACTATTCCTGATTTATATCCACGACTTACAGAACTGCGATGCAGATTCCAAGTCTATACTGTTTGCTGACTATTGACGACCTAAGCCAAAATACCAACGCACAACAATCAGAATTATAAGTTTGGTGCCTGGCGAACTCACTAAAAATAGATCATCTTAAGACGCAACGATTGAATTTCAATATAAAACATTTGAAGGAGGATACTACACCTGTCAAATATCTGGGAGTTCACTTAGATTCTACCTTGACTGGGGAGCAGCACATCAAGGAAGTATCAAAAAATTTTCTAAGAGCGTCTAATCAGGAATTTTTTTTTCGGCGCTAGCCAACCAAAATTAAAAGCGGCATATTATGGGCATTTCCATTCTCACTTCAAATACTACATCACGAATTGGTGCCACTCTTGCCATATCAACACTAATTTCGATAAAAGACGCTGTATTAGAATACTATCTCATCCTCCTTACGATACTTGTTGCAGAAATACATTTATAGATCTCAATCTACTTACACTACTCTGCATTTATATTTCAAGGTACATCTGCTACGTTGGGGGTAACATGCATAAATTCACCAAACATTCTGATGATCATATAATACAACACAAGACACAAAAATAATTTTCATGGGAACTACCTAGGGCTCGAAAAATCTAAAAATCTGATTATTTACCATTGTAACAAGTTCTATAATGTTTTGCCAAACAGTGTTAAAGCTGTAAATGGTGAACAATTCAAATGTACTATCAAAAATTACCTTCTGTCAAAGGCATTTTATTCTTCTGATGAATGCCTTTCAGACAAATTCAAAGATAATGTTTTTGTTTATAGCTGCTGTTTGCGATAAAGTATTATTGTTCGTTATATTTAAATTTGCATGTTAGCTTTTTATGTAAAATCTATTGTTTGCTTTATTCAATATGTACCTTTTTGACGTGTGCAAGCATCTTCATGCAAAAACGCAAATAAATTACTACTGCTAATGCTACTACTATATATATTTGCTCACTTTCAGTGCGCCAACACATGTTAGCTTATACTCCATAGCATCTAATATTACAGCCGAGTAGCTCCGAATACTTGTTTAAACTATGTGCGAAGGCCATCTCCAAACTTTTCCATAACATGGTGAGTGCTTTTTATCTTCGAGCTCAAAATCTAATTTATGCGGAGGAACAGTTAACAGGTAGGGAAGGCACACATAAATAGCGCTTAGCAGACATACCCAGTGAAAGCCCTACCTTATTCCCCTTCAAGGCAGTGGCGGATGGTTCGGACTTCTATTTTAACAAATTTGAGACTAAGGGTTGGAACTAAGATCTTAGAGATGTTCCAAAGTCTTATAAGGTACGAATTCCATGGGAAGAGGAGGCTACCAGAGGAAGAGTCATCCAACAAACATCAGCTGCAGGCAAATGATAGGGCATACGCTTTTCAAGTTGTCTTAGTTTTATCCACATTTATTAAATCATTGAGCTGATTTTATCACGGGGTACTATGATGGCCAGTGATTGATTGATGCATGACTTTGGCTGCGGGGTTATGTCTGGCTGTGTACTCAGTTCCAGCGAGAGTTTTGCATCCACTTGGGATCTGTCCCTTCTGTTGCTGGCATATTCTGCAACTATCGTCGGTGATAGATAGATCTTTAATTATAGACTTCTTGTAATTTCGCGTCGCAATGACTTGGTCCCATTTCGAACTCACTTGTTTTTCAAACTCCATAGACAGTATTTCAGAAGGAGATAGTTAAGACATTAATGAATGACGACTATTTGCGACTTTCTCATAAAAGTTTTTTAGTGTGCAAAAAAACTCGCAATGCAAAATCATGCATTATTCAAACGTCAGTTATTTAACAACCAAACAAGATATCAAAAAATGTCCAAGTAGGTGACAAAGCGCATGCTTTCTTCTTCAATTTGCTTTTTAAGTCATTACCGTAAGTTGGAAGGTAACGTCAGGAGCTTGAAAGTGCGGAATTCATTTTTATAGTGACCTTTGGACCTTACCTTTGGACTTTTTCACCTTACCTTTGGATTTTTGGACTTATCCCCCCTCATCTTATTGATATAATGTCATAACGTTTGTCACATTTCGTCAAATTTTCAAGTACAAAATGTTTACATATTGATGAATATGGGAAGTTATAGCCTCCTATACTGCTGCAGTTTACGAAGAGTGACGGAGGAAATGTCACCAAACAGAAAGAAAGGTTAACCAAACTATGGTTTGACCTATTTGAACTAAACCTCATACAAGGCATAGCCTTCGAGGTGGCGCTATCTTGTATTGCATTACAAAATAAATAATAATAATAATAATAATCTTAGACACACACACTGGGGAAAGGGAACAGGCAGCCACGCCTCCTCGCTAACACGGGAATACGTCTTTTCTATGATTCTCAATGTCGCGCGCTATACCATAGACTCCTAGGCCCTCCGTTTCTGGAAAGAGTTGGTCATCCTGTAGCTAGGTGTATGAGCGCCTTTTATTAACGTGGCCTTGTGTTACACGGTATCTATGTTTGCCTTAGATTGCCTTCTGAGACCAAGTGTCTTTTTTATCTTGTTGTGGTTGTATGTGATTGTGAGCGTCTGCACCTAGACAAGAAAGGGCGAATGGTGTATAGTTTCTGCCTGTTTTTACTATTGCCTTAAGTAAGTTTGTTTGTTTGCTGTGGAAAAAATGTCTGTGTGTTTTTATTTGTTTTGTGTGAAGTGACTGTATGTCTATAATTCTTCTGCCCCCTTGTTTTCTGTCTATGGTAAGCCTTTCCTTGCAGATGTTCGGGTGCGAGATTCTGTGTTTGGTGACTTCTGTTCAAGTAAGTATATTATTGTTGTTCTAATTGAAATATATCTGATGATACGTTGGGTTGGGATACGTACGCTACTGGATACGATGCATTACAGCTCAGGAGCCCTTAAACTGCTACGCTTCCACGTGGGGAGTAGGTCACACGTTGTAATTTGATTTGTTGCCGTTCTGTGGAGAAAGTTAATATTATTTATGTGGAAATATGAGAAATCGAGGAACTTCGGAGCGAAACTTATTCTTTAACCATACTAAGACAGCTTTAGACTACACACTTTCTTGTATAAACTTTCATTCAGTCTCTCTAGTTCGCGATTCTGCTCATTACCTTCCCATCAAGCTTGTAACTAGGTGTTTTGTGACTAGACTGGTCTTATGAGTTTGTGAGCCATTTGAATCGATTTTAGATTAGGTTCGTTATAACACGTGCATTTCAGTATCTCCAACTTCCTATCTTTGTTAATCACAGCTTATTTTGTGGGTTACGGTAAACACAATGTAATAATGTTATACATGTATATTCATTCTTCGTTCATTGATTAAAAGAATGTTCTAGAACTGCTTCTGGAGCAACTGCAATAGCACGATGGATATTTAAGAGCGCCAAACCATTGAGAATAGGAGGTTTTGATAGGTATAAATATATTTTTTGTTAATATTTCAAGAGGACCTAGCGACATAAATAACGTTTTTAGGTCTACATTGCCTATTACAAAAACCAAAGGACTTGGAATTTTTTCTGATGTAAACATACGAGTATTGCTTTGGGTCGTTCTGTATTATGTAACGAGGAAACTATCGAATTAATTTTAATGAAATTTGAATACAGTAATACTCCGTGGCGAGGATGGAAAACGCGTATAGTTTTTATAAATCGTGTCAGTGGCGGCTCAAAAAAGACTAAAAATATAAATACAGCCCAAACTTCGTTTTTAAACGTTTCAGAGGTTCCCTCGGAGGTTCCCGATCATCTTTTACTTTTTTGTCTGGGTGGTGGTAGTTGAGGGCTGGGGGGGTTTTGATAGTAAAAAATTTGTTGTATGCATAGTAGGCTGTCCATTAGCCTGTGAAGGAAAAACCTAGCGGCATAACACAATTTTTTTGGGGCGGGCGAATCTCAGATTATAGCTTCATGCTATCTGCAAATAATGGACTGGTATCACCGTAATGTGTGGGAAGTACTGAGTTTATCAACTTGACTCCATTTTTTCGATATCGCAATCAAATTTCAAAGCCAAAGTATCGAGTTGTCTTTCGATTAGCGACAAAAGAATAAGTATCTACTTACTTTTGATATATGTCTATTGTTAGAACCCCTACCATGGTATTTCAAAACTGCTAAAAGTGGAATTTTGTGGCGGAGCGCTTGATTATAATAAATAACGAATATATCACGATTTCGCATTCATAATATCAATAATTCCAACAATTATCCGTCAACGCCGCTGGCATTGCACCTATTTGTTGCAAGCTCTTCATACTATCGTATCAGCGAGGCGTGTTTCCCGCTTCATGATGCACTATTCGCTGCGTACAACCCATCCCTGAGAAAGGCAAAACAAAACCGGTCCCACCAACTATAGACCTGTGGATCTTCTCAACATCATGTCTAAGGTTACGGAGACTGTTATTAACACACAGCTCCTGAAATATCTGGACAACAGCAACATCATAAATGATAGCCCGTATGGCTGCCGTAAGCACAGGTCTACGGGTGATCTCCTGGTCTGTGTCATTCACTTGTGGAACAGAGTAATTAAAATCATGGCGAAGCTCATGTTGTTGCAGTTGGCATATCTAAAGCCTTCGACAGAGTGTGACATGAGGGACTTCTGGTCAAGCTTGCTGCTAATGGACTACCACTTGGCCTGCGCCAGTGGCTGAATAGCTTCTTGAACGATCGATCTGTGTTTGTAGTAGCCTGACCTCACAAAGAACCTCCACAGTCTGGAATGTCGACAAAGGGTGGCTAAGCTGTCCCTGTTTTACAAATTCTGTCACGGAATATGTTCAAGTGAGCTCTCACAGATAATGATAGCAAAGGCCATCCGAACGAGGAACACTATAGAGGTTCTGCGAGCTCATCCTTACCAGGTCGAGGTTCCTACTCCACGAACCAGTCTTCTACAGCATTCCTTCTTTTGGAGAACTTCGACCCTGTGGAATGAGCTGTCGGAGAATTTATTTTCCCATGGCTACGTGCATCGCCATAGGCTTTCAGCATTTGCGGGAGGCTGACCATAAAAAAATTGCGAATGTAAGGTAAAACTTGGTATCTGCTGACCTAATTTCAATATAGAATATATTGCACCAGCCTCAAACTTGCAGTACAAAACTAGGCTGACCTGGATTATTAATATCTATTATTAGTTTATTTCCATGCTAGGCTAAATGAATAAATTTTAACCTGAATTTACGATTACTGAAGTTTAGTTAATAAGTTGCAGTAATTGAAATGCATTTTCAGCATAACTTGACCAAATCAATAATGTACTGAGTGCGGCTTCAATTATATTTACAGGTAAAATAAACGACTCTAATCACAAAGTCCAGAGGTATCGATGTAACAGTCAAGAAAACAAGGGTATTCGAAAAAATGGCAATATTCACAGGGAAGAGAATATGGATAGATAAAAATCTCTCACATACCGAAGCCAAGTGTTTGAGTCACCTTCTTTTTCTGCACTCCAGGTTTTAGGCAGTTTGCCTCTTACGATACCGATCTTTTTCTCGGCCTTCCGATATCTTTTCTTCCAGAGCATTGATGATATCTGCCTCTGGCTGGAATCCTATTTTCATGCATTCGTTCTACATGTCCTTTCCATTAGTTTTATTTTCTTTTATTTTTTCATCTATGTCGAAGATGTTTAATCCCGCTCGTATAATATCTTCTTCTTAATCTGTCTGGTTTTGTGCAACCTTTCACTCATCTAAGAAATTTCATCTCTTGTGTTTGTATCCTATTTTCTTCTTTTACTTCCCACACCGATAGGTGAGGGGAGTATTGTGATCGTGAAAATTTTCGATTTTGAGATAATACACTTTTTGGGTGTTTTATGATGTCTACATAACGAAAATGCACGTCACTCATTTCCGTCGGTCTGTCTGTCTGTCTGTCGGTCTGTCTGTACGCGTTTTTCTAGCCACGTAATCTCAGCAACCGCTGCATGGATTGTGACGAAATTTGGGCAGCGATATGCTGTGGGGTCGTAGTAGGTAATGTTCCTATAATTTTGAAAATCGGTACATGGGCGGCGGAGCAATTATCAAAAAAGAAAAACCGTTAAATATTGCTCAAACACCGTTTTTAGGCGTTTTAGGGGTTCCTGATCATTTTCTACATTTTTATGTGTGGGGGTGAAGTTGGTGTGGTTGGGCGGTGGGGGGTTGTAAAATTGAAAAGTCTGTTGCTTTCATAATAGAGTATCCACTGACCTGTGAAGGAAGACCTAGTGACATAAATAACCTCTTCAGGCCCATCCAAACATTGCCTTCCCTATTATAGAAACCGCAGGAGAATTTTTTCTCGTGTAAACATACGAGTATTGCTTTAGATCGTTCTATATTGTGTAACGAGGAAACGGTTGAATTGATTTTAATGAAGTTTTGACACAGCATTACCACCGTGGAGAGGATGGAAAATGCATATGGTTTTTATAAGTTGTGCCAGTGACACAGAAATAATAAAAAAACTAAAAATATAAAAACAGCTCAAACTTCGTTCTTAAGCGTTCTAGAGGTTCCTGATAATTTTTTTGGTGGGGGTAAAATTGGGGTGGTTGGGGGGTGGAGGGTTGAAAAACTGAAAAATTTATTGTATTCATAATAGGCTGTCCAGTAACCTGTGAAGGAAGACCTAGCGACATAAATCACCTTTTTAGGTCCATCCGAACCTAGCCTAGCATAATACCGAAATCCTTATTTTTACAAATCCAGTCGCAGTTTTGAGTCTCAGTCTCATTTGACAAAAATAAAACATTTCAGATTTCTCGGGCGGACGGGAGTACCTAAAAAATCGAAAACCCTTATTTAGCTTGCTATTGAGATGAAAGCTCGGATTTCAAATAACTTCAAGGTGCTGATTACAAATTCAGTGGCAGTTTTGGGTCTCAGTCTCATTTGACAAAAATAAAAAATTTCAGATTTCTCGGGCGGGCGGGAGTACCTAAAAAATCGAAAATCCTTATTTGGCTTGCTATTGACACGAAACCTCGCATTCCGAATAATTTCAAGGTGCTGATTACAAATCCAGTCGCAGTTTTGGGTCTCAGTCTCATTTGACAAAAATAAAAAATTTCAGATGTTTCGGGTGGGCGGAGGTACCTAAAAAAATCGAAAATCTCTATTTGGCTTTCTATTGAGATGAAACCTCGCATTCCGAATAATTTCAAGGTGCTGATTACAAATCCAGTCTCAGCTTTGGGTCTCAGTCTTATTTGACAACAATAAAAAATTTCAGATGTTTCGGGCGGGCGGAGGTACCTAAAAAAATCGAAAATCCCTATTTGGCTTTATATTGAGATGAAACCTCGCATTTCGAATAATTCCAAGGTGCTGATTACAAATCTAGTCGCAGTTTTGGGTCTCAGTCTCATTTGACAACAACAAAAAATTTCAGATGTTTCAAGCGGACGGAGGTACCTAAAAAAATCGAAAATCTCTATTTGGCTTTCTATTAAGATGAGACCTCGCATTTCGAATAATTCCAAGGTGCTGATTACAAATCCAGTCGCAGTTTTGGGTCTCAGTCTCATTTGACAAAAATAAAAAGTTTCGGATGTTTCAGGCGGGCGGAGGTACCTAAAAAAATCGAAAATCTTTATTTGGCTTTCTATTGAGATCAAACCTCGCATTTCGAATAATTTCAAGGTGCTGATTACAAATCCAGTCGCAGTTTTGGGTCTCAGTCGCATTTGACAAAAATAAAAAATTTCAGATTTCTCGGGTTGGCGGGAGTACCTAAAAAAAACGAAAATCTTTATTTGGCTTTCGATTGAGATAAAACCTCGCATTTCGGATAATTTCAAGGTGCTGATTAGCGATCCAGTCGCAGTTTTGGGCCTCTGTGTCACTTGACAAAAATAAAATGTTTCAGATTTCTCGGGCGGGCGGGAGTACCTAAAAAAACCGAAAATCTTTATTTGGCTTTCTATTGAGATGAAACCTCGCATTTCGGATAATTTCAAGGTGCTGATTACAAATCCAGTCGTAGTTTTGGGTCTCAGTCTCGTTTGACAAAAATAAAAAATTTCAGACTTCTCGGGCGGGCGGGAGTACCTAAAAAAATCGAAATCCTTTATTTGGCTTTCGATTGAGATGAAATCTCGCATTTCGGATAATTTCGAAGTGCTGATTACACATCCAGTCGCAGTTTTGGGTCTCAGTCTCATTTAACAAAAATAGAAAATTTCAGATCTCTCGGGCGGGCGGGAGTACCTAAAAAAATTGAAAATCCTTATTTGGCTTTCGATTGAGATGAAACCTAGCATTAAGGATAATTTCAAGATGCTGATTACAAATCCAGTTGCAGTTTTGTGTCTTAGTGTCACTAGACAAAAATAAAAAGTTTCAGATTTCTCGGGCGGGCGGGAGTACCTACCTAAAAAACCCAAAATCTTTATTTGGTTTTCTATTGAGATGAAACGTCGCATTTCGAACAATTTCAAGGTGCTGATTAGAAACCCAGTCGCAGTTTTGGGTCTCAGTCTCATTTGACAAAAATAAAAATTTCAGATTTCTCGGGCGGGTGGGAGTACCTAAAAAAAAAACGAAAATCTTTATTTGGCTTTTGATTGAGCTGAAGCCTCGCATTTGGATAATTTCAAGGTGCTGATTACAAATCCACTCGCAGTTTTGTGTCTTTGTCTCATTTGACAGAAATAAAAAATTTCCGATTTCTCGGGCAGGCGAGAGTACCTAAAAAAATCGAAAATCTTTATTTGGCTTTTTATTGAGATGAAACCTCGCATTTCGGATAATTTCAAGGTGCTGATTACAAACCCAGTCGCAGTTTTGGGTCTCAGTTTCATTTGACAAAAATAAAAATTTCAGATTTCTCGGGCGGGTGGGAGCACCTAAAAAAACGAAAATCTTTATTTGGCTTTTGATTGAGATGAAGCCTCATTCTTATATACTTCAAGTCTTGCTTGCTGTCTGCTCTTCTATAAAACCTGCAGTACCATTGAACCAAAAGCCTGAAATACACCATACTGGAGATAACGGTGACTCTTAACGATTTGCGTAGCTGGAAGGTCGAGAGGAGCTGAAAACTACCCGCAACTACACATAATCGACCAAATTTTAAAATAAAGGTTGACGTTTTTGCTGACAGACACAACAAGTAAGTCTAGACATAGCTTATATTTAAACATCCTACAAAAAATACAGAGTACTCTTTAATGATATGAGTAAAAAGAAAAAAGGGAAAGTGAATGAATGTAAAGGAGATGAACTAGAAGAATGTCTGACTGACATGGATAGCATAGCTCAATTAAAAAAGGAAAATAATTTACTTACACAGTTAGTAGAAGAAAAGGAGAGGTTTATTTATCAACTTATTAACGAAAATCGCCGCTTACAAGATCAGTATGAATTAATAATATCAAATCTATCTGATAAAGAAACTATTATAGATAGTCTAAAGTTCATCGAGTCTAAAATAGAACAAACAAAAAATGTCCCAATAGTAACAACATACGCTGAAGTAGCCTCTGGCATCAAGACAAGGAACATTGAAAAAGTATCGCTAAAGAAACTACTGGTAATTCCGAAAGAAAGACAAAATAATCTTACTACTAAAAAAGACCTAAACAAACACATAAGTTTATCAAAAATCAAAGTTAAAGTGCATGCTGTCAAGGATATAAATGATGGTGGAATAGAGGTTAAAGTTACGCAAGAAGATCTATCGACATTAAAAGATGAAATACAGAAACAACTACCGAGAAAGTACAACATAATTGAATCAAAACCATTAGTACCAAGAATCAAGATCACCGGATATAAGGCAAATGAAGAACCGAGTGAAGAAGATCTGATAAATGACATAGTTAACCAAAATCCAAGTATTGAAAAAAATGATATAAAAATAACTTATTTAAAGCATAACAAAGAAAAAAATAATTACACAATATTTGCAGATGTTAAAGGTAAAGTTTTAGACATCATTGAAAAAAATGACGGAAAAATATTATTAAGTTTTCAAAGTTTAAGAGTATTTCAAAACAATTTCGTCAGCCAATGTAAGAATTGCTTTCGTTTCCGTCACTCAACGGGCAAATGTAAAAACAAACAAACATGCAGCAACTGTGGTGAAGAACATACATCCCAATCTTGTAAATCCAATCAACCAAAATGTCTAAATTGTGTATACAGTAATACCAAATATAACAAAGACTACAATACTGCTCATAATGCAACTGATAGAAATTGCCCATGCTATAAACACTTCCAAAATGAATACCTCGCCAATATAGAATACTCATAACTTCGTCTCTAAAAAAAAAAAGTCAAATTTAATACATTTCTCAAATTTTATAATATAAATATGAATCAATACATAAATCAATTTCAAATTCAAGATATTGAAACAAAATCTATAAAATATACAAGTCAGCTAGATAATTGGCTAGATGGTCTTAACCTTTCGCTTTTTCACATGAACATTAGAAGTATCAACCAAAATTTAGATTCTTTAAAAATAACTATGAGTAGTCTTAAAAATAAATTTGATGTGATAATACTTACAGAAACATGGCAGATAGGAGATATATCATTGTATAGTTTTGAGGGATATGATATGCATTATAACTATGGTTCTTTAAATCAAAATGATGGTTTAGTAATATACATAAGAAAGAATTATAATTACACATACAATACTATCACGTTAAAAAATGGTATGAAAATAATAGAGCTCATTCTTACTTTGGAAATAAGCAAGATGAAAATATCGGCAATCTACAGGCCACCATCGACAAATGCGGATGAATTTATTGAATGTTTGGAAATGTACTTAGATAATGAAAATATACCAACAGCTCAACATATAATTATTGGTGACCTAAATATAAATATTCTTGATAACAATAGAGTTACAAATAACTATCTTAATGTTTTATATAGCAAGGGATTTTTTTCATACATTAATAAACCTACTCGTGTATCCAAAAAGTCCGCTTCTTGTATCGACCACTGCTTTATTAAAAATCCTATACAGGCCTTTGACTATATTCCTATAGTACTAGAAAGTGAGATAGCCGATCATTTTTCTACGATTTTAGTAATCAATAAGATTTTAAAAAATGGATATCAAGATAATCGTTGCCAACCACCAAATTACAGAAAGTTTGTTGATAATAATAAATTAATCAACTACGCTAATTCAGAAAATTGGTTTGATATATGCTCCACTTATAAGGTAGATCAAGCTACTGACCTATTAATTAAAAAAATACAAAAAATCATAGAGAGAAGTACAAATTTAGTTAAAATTAAACGTAACGAGAAGCCTAGGAAATTTTGGATCACGAAAGGACTAGTAAAATCAGCCAACGAAAAAGAAAGGTTATATAGACTAATGAAAACGTCACCCAGTCAGCATAACATTGATAATTATAAAAATTACAAGAGTATGTTTTCAAGACTAATACAGATAGCTAAACAAACATATTACTTAAGAAACATAGAAACCAACAAACCAAATTCCAGCAAACTATGGTCTACAGTTAATGCAATGATTAACAAATCTGACGGCCCAAGTAATCATATAAATGAAATCAAACTCGACAACCAGCAGACAACAAAGGACAAAAAAGAAATAGCTAATACGTTTATTGATTTTTTTACTGAAATTGGGGAAAATTTAGCAAACAGGGTACTTAAGAGTCCAACATCTAAACAGTTTCCAACAACAAATATACTCAAATCCTTTGTTTTGGAGGAAGTGGCAATAAATGAAGTTAATGAGACTATCATGTCGCTTAAAAATAATAAAAGTCCAGGACATGATGGATTGAAAGCAGAACATTTAAAAATTATTGCACGATACATTGCTAAGCCTTTCACTCATATTATAAACATAAGTTTTTCATCAGGCGAATATCCTATAGCATTCAAAAAAGCACTTATAACACCAGTTTTTAAAGCAGGTGATAAGTTAAATGTGACTAACTATCGACCTATTTCAGTAATATCTAATTTAGCGAAAGTCTTTGAGAAATTGTTAGAAAAAAGGATGAGCAATTATTTAGAAAAATACAATGTATTATCAAAAAATCAATATGGGTTTTCAAAAGGCAAATCAACGACAGATGCTATTTTATCAATAATAAATAATATAAATAAAAACATTGATTTAAAGATTCCGACTATTTGCGTGTTTGTTGATCTTGCAAAGGCATTTGACACCGTTAGTCATGTGCAGTTATTAGGTGTATTAGAAAGAGCTGGATTCAGAGGAACATCATATAAATTGATAAAAAATTATCTATCAAACCGCGAACAACTTGTTAAAATTTCAGAAGTACATAGTCATGAACGAATTGTCAAATACGGTGTTCCTCAGGGCACAGTTCTTGGACCATTATTTTTCAATATATACCTAAATGACTTATTCAAATTAAAAAGTGAGGGTAAAATAGTTAGCTTTGCTGATGACACTGTGATATTATACCAATCAAGTAACTGGATAAATTTAAAACATGAAATAGAAAAAGACTTGAAACAAATATCACAGTGGTTTAGCAGCAGGTTACTAACCATAAACTATAATAAAACCCACTTTGTTGCCTTCAATTCATATACAAATTATTTACCAAATTATACTTCGCTTTCGTTTAAAATCGGTAGAGAACAAATAGAAATTCAAAGGTCACCCAATACCAAATATTTAGGAATATATGTTGATGAACACATGAAATGGGATATACATATTAAATACGTAGTAAAAAAGCTGAGATTCATTTTACACAAACTAAAATATATATCGACTATTCTTCCTGAAAATTATTTACGTATTTTATATTTTGCTTTAGTAGAAAGTCATATGACATATGGGATTTTAGCTTGGGGGGCTGCTAGTAAAAACCATATACATGAATTAGACATTATACAAAGATATATAATTAAAACGATATTTCATAAATCGCGACTATATCCCACAACAGCTCTGTATGAGGATACTAAGATATGTGACGTTCGACAGCTGTATTTCTTACATTCCAATTTACATTATTATAAGAATAAGTCTGATCAGTTAAAAATTATACATACCTATGAAACAAGATATAAATTATCGTCCAACTTTGTTTTCAAACCGCATAAAAGTATTATGTTTAGGTCATATGTTTACTTGTCCACAAAACTATACAATGTATTACCATCAGTTATTAAAGAAATTCGAAGGTTAAGCCATTTCAAAAAACAAGTAAAAAATTGGATTCAAGAACTTCCCCGCTACCAAATACATAAATATATAGAGATTATATAGTACCAATACTAGTATACCTAAATTACCTGGCTATGCAAAACACCCTAATTAGACTCAAAATTACAATTATGATCCTTTACCTAGTTATATAAACCACCCTAAGTTGATTCAAAATTAAAAAATTATGACCCTTAACCTGGATATTATATTTATTATTACATTTAATATTATATGTTCATTTTCATACACCACGTACAAGTGATGCACTTTTGTGGTAATTCGTTGTTTATATCCTCGTATTACTGTTGTTTTATTTGTTTATGTTAATCAAGTATTCTTGCAATGTATATATATATTTTCTTGAGGAATAAACACTATTATTATTATTCTGATTTTTCAAGTTTCTCTCGCATGACTGCGGTAGCAACAAATGTTGACGGGCTATGCCAAGTCAACACCTGAACTATTACGGATCGGAATTTAGGAAGGATCGTACAATATTGCAGGTCTTCAGGATTACAGATTTTTGAAATATTTTGTGTAACTTTTCGTCTAGGCCTAACTGTTGTAGGTGTGGTGTAAAAGTGTTTGGTGTAAGGCCTGAGACAGACATAATTAGGGGGACAATAGTAACTTTGTTTTGCTTCCATAGTCGTTTTATCTCTATCGCAAGGTCAGTGTATTTAGATATCTTCCCAGCGTAGGAGTTTTGGATATTCGTATCGTTGGGAATAATAATAGAATATTATTATATGTTAAAAACAAAAAAGTGCAGCTCGGGCTCCGACACACCGAGCTGCTGTTCCATTACCCAATGACTACTCCTCACACCGTGAGGTGAGCAATCACTGGGTCCGCGAATCGTGCGCCCTAAGTAGACGAAGGGACCCAAGGATGACTGCCTTCTGCATTCTGGCGGCTAAGATGTGCGCCGCCGCACGGCACACCGGTATTTTGCGCAGTGCAGAGAGCAGCGTATTCCTCATTCCACCTAGGGATCCAATGACCATAACCAGCAGACTTACAGTGTAGTCTGGCCAGAGCCTGCGAAGTTGTCCGAGCAACTCCTGATATTTGGTCCGCTTTTCCTCCCCCTTAGAGACGATGTTCACTTCGGCAGGCGCCGAAAACTCAATAACGAACATCGTCTTCTGTTGGTGGTCGAGAAGGACTATGTCGGGCTTGTTTGCCTGTACAAGCTCGAGCGTGGGGAACGAGTAGTTCCAGTAAATCCGGCATCTCTCGTTCTCCACAACGGACTCTATATCCCCTGGAGCGTATGGCAGCACCGGTGTCTCATCGATACCGTATGAGTGCCTTAAATGATAGTAGAGCACTCGTAGAGCCGCGTTGTGCCGATGGACGTAAGCCGTCCCAGCGTACGTCTTACACGCCGACAAGAGATGCATAAGCGTCTCTGGCGCCTGTCGGCAAGCTCTACAATGGGTATCGGGTACATCTACACCCATAACCCTTTTACGGTATACCAAGGTGTTGAAGACACCGTCTTGGCAAGCCATTATAAAGCCCTCAGTCTCCGACTTCAACCCACTAG
The DNA here is from genome assembly GCA_951848785.1 of Callosobruchus maculatus. Classification (NCBI taxonomy): domain Eukaryota; kingdom Metazoa; phylum Arthropoda; class Insecta; order Coleoptera; family Chrysomelidae; genus Callosobruchus; species Callosobruchus maculatus. Next base: position 4,611,475 of record CATOUR010000296.1, read on the forward strand.
ACCTTAGGAAAGAGAAGGTCAACTGCTCAGACAAGCCATGCTCTTCTAGATGTCTGTAGAAGATTCCATGCATTGGCTTATCTTTATGAAGTCTTAAGAGGAAGTCGACTTCGGCAGTTTTAATGTGGGCTTTTAATTCTGCGGGAGCAAGTTCCGTAATGGACTGCTGACACCTCCGCTTGAAGTCGAGTGTGAGGCTGAGCTCCTCGGCTGCTCGTTTCGCTGCGCTAAAAAGAAAGGCTCCTTTTCCCGCATTCTCGTGCTCTCGCACGAAGCGGATCAGGGGATCGGTGCTGTTCGTTACATAGCAGGCAGTGGCCAGTACTACTCTGTTGTGCAGACGCTCCAAACCCAATAGTCCACGCCCTCCCAGGTGTCGCGGGAGGTATATTCGCGGGACAGAGGACTTAGGATGCAGGCTTCTCTCCATATTCATCCTTTTGCGGGTCTTCGTGTCGATTTCCTTCAGCTCGTTCACTTTCCAGTGTATAGCACCAAAGGTGTATAATAACAATGGGACCGCAAGCATGTTTGTGGCAGCGACTTTGTTCTTGCCGGACAGTTCTGACGACCAGATCTGCCGGAGTCGGTGCAAATACTTGCGGCGGAGACACTCTTTAACCAATGTTGCCTCTTGGACATGACGCTGCGCCACTCCAAGGTAGGTATAAGTATCTCCGGCATGCAGTTGTCGCAAGATGCTCCCATCAACGAGCTGTTCCTCATCTCCACTATCTCCGCTTCGTCCTTTCTTGAGATGAACCAATGCACATTTGTCTGTCCCGAACTCCATTCCGATAGCATGACTGTACTCCTGCACCACCCTCAGCGATTGTTGTAGTTCGCGTTGGCCGGAGGCATAAAGTTTTAGGTCATCCATATAAAACAGATGGGTGACCTTGTGCCTCCGGTTATTGGGCGTGCCACAGCTGTATCCTTTAGTATTTCTCAGCGCTATGGACAGAGGCAAAAGTGAGATGCAAAAGAGCAAGGGACTCAAGGAGTCTCCTTGGAAGACACCTCTTTTCAATGACACCAACTCTGTCTGAACTCGAGTTTCACCTGATGTTATGGTGAACCGGGTCTTCCAGAGTGGCATCAGTTGTTTGATGCACCCCACTATCTGATTATCCACCGAAAGACATTCCAACAGCCGCACAATGAGCTCATGAGACGTGCTGTCGAATGCCTTGCGATAGTCAATCCAGGCCATAGAATATTATTATTATTATTATTATTATGTTTTTTCAAGCTTCTCTCGCATGACTGCGGTGACGACAAATGTTGACGGGCTAGGCCAAGTCAACACCTGAACTATTACTGATCTGAATTTAGGAAAGATCGTACTATTATTATTATTATTATTATTATTATTATCTTGGATAATTTCAAGGTGCTGATTACAAATCCGGTCGCAGTTTTGTGTCTTAGTCTCATTTGACAGAAATAAAAAATTTCCGATTTCTCGGGCGGGCGGGAGTACCTAAAAAAATCGAAAACCTTTATTTGGCTTTCTATTGAGATGAAACCTCGGTATTCCGAATTTTCTGTATACATACGAGTATTTATTGCTTCGGATCGTTTTGTATTTTCTAACGTGGAAACTGTTAAATTGATTCTAATGAAATGATGACAGTATTACTACCGTGGTGAGGATGCAAAACGTGTATGGTTGTTAGAAATCGTATCAGTGGCAGCGTAGCAGTAATCAAAAAACTAAAAATACGATGTTTTATGGGTTCCCGATCATTTTCTACCTTTTTTGGGTGGGGATGAAATTGGGGTTGAGGGGTGGGGGGTTTTAAAACTGAAAACTCTGTAGTATTGACAATAGGCTGTCCAGTGACCTATGAAGGAAAGACATAAGGCAGGGGAGGGCTGCCAGTGATTTGATTGGAAGAGGATCTCTGACTAAAGCTTCATGGCATGGGAAAATAATAAACTGGTATCGCAGTAATGTGTGGGAAGTACTGGGTTAATCAACTTGATTTCATTTTTTTTTTGTTGTTTCACTACGAGGTTTGGAACAGCTATGACTCACCTCTAGTACTAAATTGTTTTTATTTTCGTGCTTTAATCCGAATGTGGGTCCCAGTTTAAATTCGTATCAGAAAATGTCGGACAAAATCGAGGGCTGCCGGGACTCGAACCCGCCTCCTTCAGGTCGGTACTCTGGTATTCTCGCCAATTGAGCTTCGCCCGCCACACCTGTTTTTATAGGTAGGTATACCTTGTTGTAGGAGCAAGAAAAATTTGTTTCGCAAAGTAATAAAACTAGGTTATGGTCCTAACTATTAATAACCAAGAATAAAAGGTACGTTGTCATTAGGAACACCGAAGCTAAATTTTCTTGCGGCGCGCAAGTGACCGGTGTCGTACGATTTCCGGTCATTCCGAGATGCGGTCAGTGAGAGATGCGATCACCCTTTTTTTCATACCTAGATCAAGTACGAGATCCGGTCAAAGGACACGGGGGCATATTGTTTAAATTATACTTCCCACCTGGGCAGATATATTAGTTGCAGTTGTTGTTTGACAAGTGGGCAGTTGCATTATTTTGTTTTTGTGAATGCAATTATAATGTCGCGTTATATAGATACTAAAACAAAAGTCATGGAGAATAAAATTCAAGTTATATCTACAAGTAAAGGTAAACCTTGTGCAATATATAATGTTTACATGTTTCATGAATATCGTAAAAGCAAAGATATCGTTACATGGGTTTGTCTCAAAGAAAGAAGTATTTGTTGTCGTGGCAGAATGAAAACTAAAGATAGCTTCCCAGTCAAACTTGGAAGGAGTAAAGCGAAAAACAAAATATGTTCAACTAGATGACCCGAAGTACTACCAAGTACGAGCGAGACAGAAATGTCATAAGATTTTTGTCTATTATTTCTAATATTGTTAATATAGAATAAAGTTTGAATAAGGAATTAAAAAAAAACATAAAAGATCTAGCACTTGTGCATTTCAGAAAACTAAAAAAGAATCTAACCCTGCAATAAATGCAGAGTGGAAATTTTTTTGTTCTTTGGTATAAAATGCTGGAATTGACAATAACTTCTTTTTCAATTCATCCATAAAAACACAAGGATTACCATATGGATTTGTGCAATTTTTCGTCGACCGCATCTGCCACTGCCTCCGCTTATATAATAAAGATGCCTGCACCTTACGACAGTAAGTCCCACTGCTTTCAGCTTTGACCGGATCTCCCACGACCGTAAGTCCCACAGCTCTAAGTGACCGGTACCGATTAAGGCACCTTTTCTGAAAACAGGCAACAATCGAACCGTGCGCGCATGTGACCGGTCACCCTCAAATCATATTGGGCGCACAAACGTTATAATTATAAAATTCAGGCAGTGGAGGATTCTCCAAAGATTTAATCTCTAAGGACTGGTTTTGGAATAATATCCGTCAGATTATGTCGAAAGCCACTCGCAAACGATGACCAAACTTTTCGAGCGAAGCTACTCCCCTGGAAGCGTTTTACTCCCCGGAATATAAAATCGGGATGCAAGGAACTTTTGAGGAAATATTTAAATTCTCTTGAACTTTAACAAGCTGTGTACGTTTAAGTTTGACATCAACAATTTTGCTAAAGTCAGTTACCCCCGTAATGAGATGTCGCGGAGTTGGCCGTATATTTACACTAAGAACTTTTTGCACTTTCGGAAACAGTTCCAAATTACTTTTTGTGGGATAGAGGTAGAGTAATCTGCGAATATTAAGTAGAAGAATATGACCTACTTCATCGAGGCAGTTTGTTTAAGGTACGCGCACAAAAATCAGCATCGGACGGACGGGACGGAGGGAACGGCCGGTACCCTACGGATTTTTTATTAGGGTATCGCACATATCTGATCGGAATCGACGGAAGAATTGGAAGTCAGTTGCAAATATGTCTTCGAGCGGTGAGGAATTGGCGATTGTTCTAGAAGAAGGAAATTTTCAAAAACGTAAAAAACTGGTGTGGGTTTATGGAGTATGTCAAAGGACAGTTTTTGGGGAATATGTAATGGTTCATAAGACACTAAAAACTAAGATACCCTTATACATCTAAAAAGCTGAAAATGTTCAAAGAGGTCAGTGTTCTTCGATCCAGAAACAGAAATAAACTTGTCATCCCTAAGCATAATTCTATCACGTATCAGTTTTTCTTATAATGCAAGCAAGTTATATAATGAACTTCCTCCAGAATATTTGGCTTTAAACTCCAAGAAAAAATTAAAAAGTTTTTTATTGTCGAAATAACTGAAGGTTGATGAATTTAATGGCTCTGTTCTGGACTATCCTTTCCCACATAGCACCGGATGATATGAGAATATTCTGTTCACATTCACTACAGATATTATTAATATTCTGGGAAAATTCCATGGATAATTGGAATATTTACAGAATATTCTGTAAACGTTCGAAATGGGAAAAACACGCTATATTCCTAGAATATTCCACCGAATATTCCGCACGGATATTACATGAACAGTCATGGTAGAATGTTTTTGAATATTCTAGGAACATTTTGTCTAAATTACCTCATATACGAAACATTTTTAGGGAATTATGGATAATGTTCCAAAAATAATGGCACCTACTAGTGGCAGATGGTCACAAAAGTTAAGTGGTTGGACATCTCAGTCCAGATGCCTAAATAAAGTGAAAAATGTAAACTTGTTACATTTAACCTGAAAATTCTACTCACATTATATAATGAACCTTACACCATAGTAGGTGACCATAATTTGGAACACTGTCACACACTTTATAACAACCAGCAACTTTATTGTACAAAATGGGGTATAAATGCAGGCCTTTCATGAATAAAACTCGTGAATTCGTGAATTGCTAAAATGCCGACATCCACATGTTGAAGCACAGAATGACAGAACACACAGAACACTTGAAGCGAGTGACAACCACACAAGATTGACAACTGACGACACCACATACATACATCAGCATAAGATGCTGTCACTTTATCGTCGGTGGATGCCGTATCTGTATTGCTGGCAATGGTTAATGACTAATAAGCTTTTGAAAATTGAACATAATACTTATTAGCTATATTTAGGATGAACGCAAAAGGAATGAAGGTTTTTTAATTCACTAAGAAACGTGCAAATATAAATTAATAATACCTCATATTGAATATTTGCCTACATACAGATATTTCTATTACAAATATTACTAAATGTTCGTCAGAAAATAGCTACATCTTGTTCTTAGTAGATTATGAAAATAATATTCTATGAAGAATATTACTGGTATATTCTGGAATAATTCAGACATTAAACGAATAATCACTGATTATCCTAAGTGGATAAAATAATAATATTCTATAAAGAATATTATGTTAATAATCCAGAATAATCAAGAGAAATAACGAATATTCTATGATTCTACTGAATATTCATGGAACATATAGGAGATTTAAAGAATATTCATAGAATATCCAGTGCTATGTGGGTTTCTCTATTCTTGTTGTCTCATATAATGACCTGCTATGGACTCATGTATACCTTTATGTCTATCTAGCGCACAATGTATACGAACTTGATGTGGCTATGAAATATTGTAAATGTTTTGTGTCGATATTGTAATATTTTTGAGATTTTTAAGATGTATCAGTTATTAACTTTTATGGTGACATATATCATTTTGTTTTATCACGAAATGGGATTTAGTAACTTATTTTTTTTTTGCTCAAGCATTATTGTTTACTTTTTTTCATTTTCTCCGGATACTCCACCACATGTGTCTACTCTGTTTGTGTTTATTTTCCAAATATTTATACTAATTTTCTTTTTTTTCGGATGAGTTGAAAACCACCCCTGAGGTGACACTCCGCCTTTTCGCTTTGTCCTATCTTTTTCTATTGGTAAATTTGTTGTTTATTTTGTTGATTATTTTGTGACAGCGAATAGAGACGTATTATTATTATTATCCTGATTTTTCAAGTTTCTCTCGCATGACTGCGGTAGCAACAGATGTTGACGGGCTATGCCAAGTCAACACGTGATACATTACGGATCGGAATTTAGGAAGGATCGTACAATATTGCAGGTCTTCAGGATTACAGACTTTTGAAATATTTTGTGTAACCTTTCGTCCAGGCCCAACTGTTTTAGGTGTGGTGTAAATGTGTTTGATGTGAGGCCTGAGACAGACATAATTAGGAGGACAATATTATTATTATTATTTATTTCCGGACTTAATTGATGACGAAAGAAAAGTTCTTCAGTTACTTCAGAATGACGCGTTTTTGATTCCATTCTGTACTGGAGGCCATAAGAAAAGCCATTCCTAAGTTAAGTAAGATCCTTGCAAAATGCCGACGGTGCCTCGACAATCTCCGATCAGCATCGCAAATACCTCGGTATCGGCACGCACGGCACACGTCGGCCGGCTTTTAATTCTAGTTGCAATAATTAACGCCGGATTTTGAAAATTCGATGCCTACCGTCCGCACATATGTGCGCTGGTCCATTAAATTTTATAGAAACTACTTTTCTCTGATCTGTGCCGTTCGTCCGATGTCGATTTATTTGCGTGTACATGTGTGAGTTTGATGATATGATCTCAACATACTCAATCTATCTGTTATGAATCGTGAAAGCCACTTATTCAGCTAAGAAATGCAGCTATGCCATTTTATTTACTTTTTGTATCCTGACCGTTGTAATCCAATATTTTGTAATAAAATCCTGGGATTCGGTCAATGATATAGGGTGATTTAAGCTCAACGCCTCGGACTCTTGTGACCAAACGTTAACACTTTTCGAGAAACCAACTTTGAGATTGTGTGTATGTCTAGTTGGACTACGTTTTCAAAATAATGACTTTTATACAGGGTATCTGATAAAAGCGTGACATATCAAAGTTATGTTCTTTTAAATGGAACACCCTGCATATTATTACATATTTAGATTTCTGGGTGAATTTTAGTGTGACTTTATGTATCACACATGGGACTTTAAGCGAACCGTTTAGGTGCAGAGCACAATTTTTGGTAAAAGTAGATATCAGACAAAATTCGATTATCGCAGCAATTACAAAATTTAGATGGCTGTGACTTCGCCTTGTCACTAAGCATGGAATGCGACAGCTTAGGTTAGGCGGTCAAGTTTGAGTTACATTTGTACCTGGAGAAATCGGTAGATTAACTAAGGAAACTTCAGTCAGTGGTAACTTGTTTTTTTTTTAAGGGAATGCTAAATTTTTTTGAAGGAATAAGTGTGGGGGAAGGTTAGCCAAAACAGGATAGTCTGCGGGATACTGAAAATTATTTCTAAATAAAGACCCCAATAGTGACAATTGCTGGTTATAATCGATGTAGGTACGTATGTTCAGATATAGAAGGTGGTTGTTCTAATTCATTTATTTGTACTATGCAATACAAATAGTGCCACCTCGAAGGTTACGCCTTGTTTGACGTATTGGCATTGACAAATTATTGATTTCCAATTTATCCGTTCTGACCAACAGCATACATTCTTCTTCAATTTCATTGACGATAACATCATTATAGAGACTTAAAGTTTAGATGTGACATTCGAGTGACGTCTAGAAAAAAAAGTTTTGTTCAAACAAACAAGTTAAATAAAGTTGAGTATTTTTTTATGGTTTTGTAAATAATTGACTATATTTTGTGATATATGTGGATACGGCATCAATTTCCTTTTTGTGAAAATTTTTGAGAAAGAGTAGATGTGCAGTCGGGTTAAATGGGACACTAAGCGGTCGGATAAAACCGGATACCATCCCGAATGAGGAAAGTATGCGATAGCCCATCGAAGAGGTTCTCAGGCTCCGAATAACGAAATGCACGTATGACGAACGACGGTTGGGGGGTTGGGGTTAGGATGTGCCAGGGCTGTCGAATTTGACCTCACGAAGCATGCGATTTTTGTTCATATTAAAATGTTGCTATCACAAATATGAGTCGCATAATGTTTTCTGTCTTCAATTTCGATGAATATATTTTACCCCAGTATTTTTTTTATTGATATGCAAACATTCTCCCGTTTTATCCGACCAGGTGGGCAAAATAAGATACTTTACATATGCTTACAAATGTGCTTTTTTCTATGTTATCCTGAAAGTATTCAGAAGCAACTACGTTTAAACTTGAAAAGAAATAAACGAGGAAGTAACAGCTAAATACAGAGCACATATTAGTAGCATGGCTAGAGAGTTTCGAGTCAAATAACGTTAGCTATCCCGTATTACCCAGCTCTCCCCTACAATTTAATAGGCTTTCTAATGATTCTAGGTTGTGAGATAGTTTTCATTTAATTTCAAGATTGCAATAAAATCGGTGGTTTTCAATTTCTCTACCTATAAATAAACTAGCAGACCATGAAATATAAACAAAAACGTTTCCAGATGGACGAAAACAACTAACTTAACAAAACGATGCAGAAGAACTGGAGCAAAAGGACAAGATTATAAAAATCCCCTACAACAAATCAACACTAACCAGAAACAACGGCGGTAACATGTCTAAGGTCAATGAGAAGCTGGAGTCTGACAAAAATGGATAATTTTTACAGCCTACTAGCTACTGCAATGTACCAGAGACTGAAAATTTCCAAAATCACTAAAAACTTTGAAATGTAAGCAAAACTTTCAGCGATCGTTGCCTTTAGTCTAATAACTTCAGACGTAATTTCAAATTTAATGGTATAAAACAGTAGCCATTTCCGTCAGAGTCTAAAGTAACAATACATCTGACTGTCTGACTGTAGTTCTTTAAATTTTTCAGTATCTATTAGCAAGATCACAAAAAAGGAATACTGACAAATCAATTTTAACTTTCTGCCAGGTAAATTATGTTTAATAATTTGGCCACATTTTTATTTCATTCTTCATTTTCGGCGATCTTGCTTATCGGTAGGTACTGAAGAATTTGCAGAATTTCAGTCAGAGGTATCGGTTACTATTTTTTAAATCATTAAATGTGGAATTTTATCTGAAGCTATTAAACTGCCTGAAACAATCGGTGGTAGATTTCCTTTAATTTCAAAATTCCTTCCTAAATTAAGATCAGTAGGAGGTGTTGACTTGGCACAGCCCGTCAACATTTGTTACTACCGCAGTCATGCGAGATAAACTTGGAAAATCAGGAAAATAATAATAATACAAAATAAGAAACACTAAACAGCTCCACAATGGATCGAGCTTGTCCTACCGCTCAGGTTGTTGCACATCACTAACAAAGTCAGACCGGTTATTATATTATTCCGTTTCGAATCAACTTGTTCGTCTTCACTGCTTACGTGATTCAAGTCTTAGCCCGACTCGGTAGGTCTGCGATCTCGCAAAGAGAGTTCTAATTAAAGCTACACATTTTTCTTTGATCGGTGCCCGAGATCAAAGGGGCCCGACTACAAAAGGGAGTAATTTTCGCAAATGGTGGAGAGGCGCCGCAGTACGGAGGTGGAGTGGTCGAGGACTGGCGTGCGAATGCCGTTTGGAGTAAGGATGATCATTTATAATTTGAAGTCAGAAATATATGAGTTGTATACGTTTTTTTGCAAGGAAGGGAAAGAAAGCCACAAAAACTGGACACCTGCAAGCTGCAAGACAGGGGCGACTTTATTGTAAATATTTCCTCCTTAATAGTTCCATCAATTTAAGTTCGTCGAATAACTGCTAAGGGCCAGTTTCATAATGATTCACTAATTGGACAACAAACTAATCCATCGATACATTTAATTCTACAATTAACACGATTTTAATTTGGAAGCATTTCGTAATGCATTTGGAACTGTTAATTTGTTAACAAGCGATTGCAATGAATATAAATGTAGTTGGTATACCTGGGAGGCTTGTCCAGTGGGGAACAATGGTGAAATTCTCAGTTTTGTGCATGTTCATTGACGTCAACGTCATACGGTTGACGTGTATAATCGTACTATGGTATGACATTTGATCATTTGAATAAAACCCATATTATTTTATATTGACACGATCTGTGTGTTGAGTTTGTGTTTTCTTGATTTGGTCAACTTGGTCTCAGGATATCGCGGAACAGTGGACTTGTTTAGGAAAGTAATGAACCGTGAGATAGACCCTAACGGTAAATGTCCTCGTGGAAGCAACTTTACGAATGAAGAGGAGCTGTTGTTCGTCCGTACAGTGGCAAAATTCAAGCAAGTGGTAGAGTGTAAAATCACTGATAAGGCAAATAATCAAGAGAAAGTAGATTATTTGTATGAAGGCTTAGCTTAACACACAATTGAAACAAATTAATTGCCCAATTAAAGATTATGAAGTCTACTCGACTGTTAAAAGCAGGAGTAAATTTAATAAGAGGAATAAAAATGATTATGAAACCGGCCCTAAACCGTGATGTCGCCAATAAAAGGAAATCAAATTATAAACGATTCTACTAGAAATTATCAGTATCACTATACGTAGGGATTCAATCCAGCCGTGACTCGCACCACGCAGTTCGATAGATCAATTGACATATCGATCTGTCAGGTGGTTGTCCGAACAGTCCCAGTAATCAGTACAGTCACCAGTGGCGACGTACACTACACTACACAAAGAAACTTTAGAAGTTTAGGTACTTATTTGTCCAGTACTGTCGTAAGCAGTAGCAGTTTCACTGTCCAAAATGTCCTTATGGCATGAAGCGCGGCTGCCTTTATCAGTAATGCTAATATTCACCTCAGCACCATCACTTATTTGGTTTTCACTCCGTTGGGAACATAATATGTCCCTTCCCACGCTCAAAATATTGTACTCATTCTGAAGACAGTTTCACACCAAGAAACAAATTGATAGCCTTGGTATACCTACGGTAATGGTAACGAGAACGGGAACCGTAACGGTAGCGAAGAGGGAAAAATGATCCAGATAGACAATAAAAACGTGAGACCCCACGAAGCATTTAATATTTATTACCAATTAATTGGGGTGAATTTTGAGTTCTGGTGGATGCACATCTGACAGACCCGAAATCTCCACCTGATTCGATGACATTTTATCATCTAAAATCTAACCTATACGAGATATTGTCAATGCCCCCCCATAAAACACATATGGATATGTACATCCACAGAGTGTACGTTAAATATTCCAGTTTGAATATCTGTATTTTGAATATCCATAGGACGTTGAATGTATACATGAAAAATTATATACACGAGTGTAATATACCACGTATATTCACGTAGGTATATTCATATGTGAATATACATAAGACGTTGGTCTAAGTATCATATATACATCTAGTAGTTTACGCCTACGCGAAGGACAGCTAGTGCCGCCATTGCTGATTTCTGGCCATTCCGCCGTTCACGTCCTTAGTCGTAGTTAGCATGCGTGTGCTGATGCTGGTTGTGCCTGATTACCTGATCGAGTAAAATATTGTGCAATGTTACATATCTTCTGGCTACTGATGACACTCGTATCTAGCGTTTGACGGTAAGTCGTAAGCGGAACAAACCTCCTACAAAATTTTATAACCTTGACTTCTTTGTGATTTTAGAGATGCCGTTCAATAGGAAAGAGATGACAATCACAGTAATCGATTTTGCCAAGTATTATTATTGTAATTGGAAATTGAATTAATAACAATACATAATGAAAGTATAGGGTTTGTTTATTTTTCTGGCTCTACACTGACTTTCATACACTATGCATGTACATGAATGTACATTTAATGTATATAGCATGGATGTGGAAGTTTGCGACAAACGTACATGAAATGTATATTTTTTTTGATGTCTGACATCTACCGGGCATTCTTGCTCCATTTGTGGATATACATATCCATTGATTTGATATCCATTGTACGAACATTTTAGGTACTTTTGTCATGTGGACCATTAGTTTACATGTGCAAAAATTTTGCCAGAAAATGCATATCATTATAATAGCTAGCGTGTTGCTACCTGCGTTTTTCTTGCAGCAAAGCCTACGCCTCTGTTGGCTTATAAACCGCACAAAGTACGCTACTCTTTATTATAAGTTGTCGCTTTAAAGTGAACGGGTCTTTGCAGGTTAGCACTTTTCAACTGGAAAATAAAGGGTTGGTGTCGTGCAGGACAATCGCAACTCCCATTAAATTTGACGAGAGGAAAAAAGCACCAACCTACAAACGAATACAGAGCGGTTCGCAGTCAAAGTAATTTGGTTGCGAAGATTGAGTTGGAGCGTTAATTAAAGAACAAATTTAACTTGTGCAACGTCTTTCAATTTCAGGTGTCTAATCAGTAAGAGGCTATCTACATAGTTACATTATAAATTATAATAGGGTCCTCTTTGTAGCAGTATTTTTTTCCCTCTCCGCAACTTAGCGTCCGATCTTATGAAGTATGGGATAGATATATCACAAACATTTTATCCAGGAATTCTGCATGGGTGTGACTTCAACATTATCTCATCTTTCCAGAAGTTAGCTAGTTGTTAGTTATATGCTAATGATTAATATAGCACTGCGACGATTGAACTCTTAGACGTAGTAAAATTTTCACAACGAAGACAGATTACAAGCACCTTTCTTCTCCTAGAGCTCTATGACAATAGCTCTAGCTCACCTAAAAAACAGAACACAGTATTCTTTTTTTTTTCTAAAATATGCGTTTCTTACCTGTAGTTTAGACTGGTCTATTTTTATTTCTCCATTGCCGATAGTTCTGGAATTTTTCTAATTGTATATAGAAAAGTGGGGGAGGAAACTAAATATCCATTGTTGTACATTTCAAAGGAGCTTTTTGAGTGGAGAGACTGGCATTTTTTATTATAGAGGGTTTAGGAAATCGGCTTGGTCGTAAGAACGGAAGCACTCGCACACCCGAAGGTGCGAGAGGTCTGCCCACCCGACGTTGAACCAGCTTAGGTCCTCTAATCACATGTCACATGGACGCAAAAACGCGTCCATCTGACATGCCACCACGGCCCCACCGACAAAAAACCATTCCCCCTTTCTTACCTCTGCTCCATCTCCATCTGCAAGGGCATCATCGTGAACGATATTTTTCGCTGCGCGAGATGAGGTAATGATTATACCAGTAGGAATATCTTCTTATCTCCATCCAGTTTGATGATCGCTCCTCCTTTTCCTTTGCAGAGAGTATTTTATTTACCATCGCATGTATAATGTTCCATGCCTCTATGCCGGATAATATCAGCTGGACCACCCCCCAGTTTTTGAGCTGCCTCCTGTCTGTATATCCCCCATCTGTCGCACAGAAACAGGGCATGCTCAACCATGTCTTCTGCCCTGTAGTGCAGACATCTCTCGTCCATCAACCCATCCTATCATTCTCCTATATACTCGAAAGTGCCCATGCCCTGACAGTGCTTGAGTTAGAAAATAGGACGTCTGTCGATGGCTGCATTCAGCCCATTCTTTTATCGACGGTATTAGTCGTTTCGTCCTTGTGCTTTGCCTGCTTGACCATGGTGGATTAGTGTTCTCTCTTCGGTCAGCAAAATATAATGGTGGTTACGCCGTTATAACTTGCAAGGCTCTTATAGATACCGTGCGATAAGCACTGGCCACCCTTATCAGAGACTTTCTCTGCATGCTGTCTAAGACCTTCTGATACCTTTTCGTTTTCGTGGCTTTACACCACACAGAAGCTCCGTATAGGATGACCGATTGTACAATCTGGCACAGTAGTACCATACTTATAAATGTACAGTTTTATACAGGGTGTCCCATGACGATTAAGGCAAGCAATATATCGGAACTGGGCAGTAGTAAAGAATTATAATTTTGGGGGTGTCAATTAGAGCAAATGCTGGCTCTATTCTTATCATTGTGTTACCCAATGAGGTATTTGTTCTTGGTCACGTGACGTCCGATCCGAATTTTTTAATGAGACACCTTGTATATTAGCGACTTTTTGTGTTCCTCCCGATAAAGCAATTCCAACAGACTTAGGGTCTAAAGTGTTTAATTCAAGAGCTACAGGTACTTAAAGATTGTACCATTACCATTATGGCAAAATATGAAACGAAGACTAGCATCGAGGTACATGTTAGATCAATGGTAGTGGTATAATCCTTTAAGTACCTGAGCTATTCACTTTAGACCCCAAGTGTACTAGTTTGTTGTAATTGTTTTATCGGGAGGAACACAGAAAGGCATTAATATACTGGATAATTGTGAATCGGACGTCACGTGACCAAAAATAAATACCTCATTGGGTAACATAATAACAAGGAAAGATACAAAATTTGCTCTAACTTACATCGCCATTCTCCAGAATTATAATTCTCTACTACTGCCCATTTCCGATATATTGCTTGTCTTAATCGTCGTGGGACACCCTGTATGTCAAGACTCCACTGAGGATTATATTTTAATAAATATAGAAACATATGGAAAAAAGTGATTTTAACTTTCGATAAGTGATCGAAAACTACAAATGAAATAACTGGAATTTAATCTACGGTCAGGAAGATATACTTAGGTTTCTTACCACCATAAAGTCTAGCATATTCTATGAAAGTTAATAACTGGATTCATAAAATTAGTGTCATATAAGGTTCCTTGAAATATCGCATACTGTATATTACTTTTACGTTTGCTGTTCACGTTCATGTCTATCCAATACCCATGCTTCTTAAAATGTGCCAAAAGCTGGAGATTCACAGAATAATACACAAAATATGATTACCATAGGTACTGAAATGTTTAGGTTAAGGGTCTAGGGTATAGCGCGTGAAGTGGAAAATCCAAGAAAATGCGTATTCGCGGGTTAGCGCTCCTGTGAGCGTGTCTAAGATAACGGTAGGTAAGTCCAAAGGCCCAAAAGTAAGAACAAAGCTTGCGCTAGAGCAACACAGTGGCCTTGCGTAGATATAATATGGTGTTTGTTTCTTAAGTTACAGACACTTGAAGAACATATGATGCATTGCATTGCTAGTTTTTCGTGCGCACCTAAAAACTTTTTTGAAAAAATCGCTCTGCGTTGCCCTTCATTAAAGTCCTAGCTACCACCTTCTAGAATTTTGTGTATTTAGTTAGAAAAACAAATGAGTTCTGTTCTATATATGAATCCGTGTTTTACATGGCAAATACATGTATGTATAAATGTGTGTAACGTTGAACCAGGCCCCTTAAATGTAAATTTTAGAATTGGGTACATTCCTAACATTTGATTGCGATAAGATATTTTGTATCTAACACTCAGTTGCTTTAGTCATGTAATTTCTATGAAAATAATAAAAATCTATTAAAATCGCGTAGAGAGTATATCAAATAATGGCTTTCAATAATAATAATCATAGCAACACAGAATTACACGAAATACATAGTTAAAAATCTATCTATAACCGACGATAACTGCAGAAAGTGCCAGCAACAGAAAGAAACGATAGACCATATAACAAGCATATGCAAAACTCTCGCTGGAACCCAGTATACAGCCAGACATAACTCTGCAGCCAACGTCATACACCAAGCACTAGCCACAATAAACAATCTAATAGAAAACACAGATCCGTACTATAACTACATACTGACATCAGTACTAGAAAGCAATCAATACAAACTACGCTGGGACATACAGCAAATAGGCCAGAATTAGTTTTTAAGTCAAAGACAAAGTTACCTATTTGATAGATGTTGATATTCTCAATAATACAAATATCCAAAACACCTACGCTCTAAATAAACTGCCCTTGCGATAGAAATAAAACGACAAAACAAAGTTACTATTGTCCCCCTAATTATGTCGGTCTCAGGCCTTACACCGAACACATTTACAACACACCTACAACAGTTAGGCCTGAACGAAAATATTCCAAAAGTCAGTGATCCTGAAGATCTGTAATATTGTACGACCCTTCCTAAATTCCGATCAATAATACTTCGGGTGTTGACTTGGAACAGCCCGTCAACATTTGTTGTTACCGCAGTCATGCGAGAAAAGATTGAAAAAGCATGAATATAATAATAATAATATTTATTGTCGTTCACTATACAATTGTTATGAATAAATATAAATACATATACAATCAATAAATATTGACAAGACCCACAAAAGGCGCTGCCTTCTGCGTCAGACGTGAAAATAAAGGTAAAATCAACTCATCAGACGTATGCACAATAATATTAAAACATTATGCCTAAATTAATGTATTGTCAAAGATGTGACAGAAAATAGTATAATAATTTAGTTTTAATATGCTAAAATCTAGAATTAAGATCCAGTATCAAGATACCCATGTTCCTCTGATCTAGTCAAAGATAACATCTATTTTTCTGAATTTAGCTTCAAAAACGTGATGATTTTGAACTTACCTTAATTCGGGTGGCAACAAGTTAAAGGTTCTTGGTGCTAGATATTGGTATGATCGGGAGAAAATACTTTTTTCTGGGGTTGGTACTTTTAATTCGTTATGGTTGCTGCGAGTTTGATAGCAGTGGTCTACATTATTGAAATGGAATAAGATCAAATTAAAAATCATAGTTGTCTGATACCTAGATATCCAGTATCTTCATGTAATTTATCTGTGGGATACAAATTATTTTTTTATTTTTGTGTTATGTGTAATGTAAACAATACCGTAAGCCATTTCCAGTCCCTACAAAATGTACATGAATTTTCCTTATTATGGAGCGACAAGGATAGGACTAAAATGAATGTGTAAATGTAGCTGCATGTAAAATATCTAGTTCAGTCTATACCCGTAGTCCGAAATGCAGTCATTATCCATTTATTGAGTCCCGTATGCCTGTTTTGTACGGGTAATAAGCTTCCGTGATACCATCAGAAGCTTAGCGTGCATGCAATGTAGTTTAGATAGGATAAAATCAATAATATGATTTGCATAGATAAACATTGTTACTATAGGTCCAATGGCCAATTTGGCTTTAAGTATTGTTATCAGGAAGTGATACTTACCGGCTTTCTATTTAAGAGTGTATATGCGACCGAAACAGTGAAGTGCATAAAGATCGATCTATCTTTGTATGCAGCAAAAAACTTCCCAACTCTTCAGCAGTTTTGAAAGCATTGAGGTTGTGGTTATACTATGATGAAATTATTCTACTCGCAAGTGAAATCCGAACATCTAAAAAAAAGGATATATGCATTGACAATTTGTACACAACTTGGCAGTACAATCTCTAGTACCATCTAACACTGTTTGTTCATTCAGACGCTGTTTACCTACATGGCACCTCTAAAAAGCTCTAGACGTGTAAGAGCAAAGCATGGCCTTCTTTGTCGATTCAAAAACGATATCTATCGCAAATGCGGCGAGAGACTAGTTGGCTGTGCGAAGATGTCCCCTAGAAGATGACAGCCCCAGTTTAAGCAGTTAAGCCCCTTTGAACGGGGTCGAATTGTAGGCCAACGAGAACGTGGTGCTTCTTTCAGAGCAATTGCTGTAACCATGGGGCGTAGCGTGGCTACGTTTGAAGCAGCATGGCGAGCACGCGAAAAAAAAAATGAAGTCGAGTTGATTGACTCAGTACTATGATACCAGTTTATTATTTTCCCACAGCAAGAAGCTTTAGTATGAGATCCCCTTGCAACCAGATCATCGGCAGCCCCCCTAAAATTCTCTTGTGCCTTATGTCTTTCCTAGGAACCCCTAAAACATCTACAAATGTAGTTTGAGCTGTTTTGATATTTTTAGTATTTTAATTATCGCTACGCTGCCACTGACACGATTTCTAACAACCATACGCGTTTTCCATCCTCACCACGGTAGTAATACTGTGCCAAAACTTCACTAAAATCAATTTAATAGTTCTATCTAGTAGTAGTAGTATCTATCTAACGCAATAAATACTCGTATGTACACAGAAAATTCTAAGTCCTTAGTTTCGGTAATAGGCTAGGCTATGTTCAGATGGACCTAAAAAAAATGATTTATGTTGCTAGGTCTTCCTTCACAGGTTAGTGGACAGCCTATTATGAATACGACCAATTTTTCAGTTTTTCAACCCCCAACCACCCCAATTTCACCTCTACCCAAAGAAACGCAGAAAATGATCAGGAACCCATAAAACGCTTAAAAACGAAGTTTGAGCTGTTTTTATATTATTAGTTATTTTATTATTTCTGCGCCGCCACTGGCACGATTTATAAAAACCATTTCCAAAATTCCATTAAAGCCAATTCAACATTTTCCTCGTTACACAATATAGAACGATCTAAAGCAATATTCGTATGTTTACACCAGAAAAAATTCTAAGTCCTTTGGCTTCTGTAATAGGCAAGGCAATGTTCGGTTCGGATGGACCTAAAAAAGTTATTTATGTCACTAGGTCTTTCTTCACAGGTTAGTGGACAGTCTATCATGAAAGCAACAAATTTTTCAATTTTACAACCCCCCAACTCCCCCAATTTCACCCCCAGCCAAAAAAAGTAGAAAATGATCAGGAAGCCCTAAAACGCCTAAAAACGAAGTTTGAGCAATATTTAACTTTTTTTTTGCTAATTACTATGCCGCCCATGCACCGATTTCCAAAATTATAGGAACATTACCTACTACGACCCCACAGCATATAGCTGCCCAAATTTCATCATAATCCATGCAGCGGTTCCTGAGATTACGTGGCTAGAAAAACGCATACAGACAGACAGACAGAGAGACAGACAGACAGACAGACAGACCGACAGACAGGCAGACAGAGAGTGACATGGATTTTCGTTATGTAGACATCTAAAAACGCCCAAAAAGTGTATTATCTCAAAATCGAAAATCTTCGCGTTCACAATACGGCCCTCACCTATCGGTGTGGGACGTAAAACTGTTGCAGATCTTTCCACAATTGTAGGCATTTTAACTATAAACTGTGGATGATATAGGGACAATAGCAATTTATGTATATTTGAGGAGATGTGGACTCAACAATTGTGTTCCATATTACTACCACCGAGAGACTTTATTTCCGACCCCTGTGGATTTTTCATACAAATATTGTAATAACAGAAAAGCAGCAATTTGTAGACTATTAGGCGACACAACTCAATGTACTACTTACAAAAAGTATAAAATCGTTTAACAGGTTGTTGTAGTAAAATTTTTGAATAATATTGAGAAGTCTATTACCATACAAAATTGGGATTTAATAATACATAATGAATGTAGTATTCAATGAGTGACGTAGTTATGGAGACAAAAGAAAAAAAAGGAGTGTATACTGGCATATACATTTGAACTGGAAGAATATGTTACGTCCACTGATCCGCCATTATTTATCATATACTCCCATCACAACTAGCTACATAAAATATATTGCGTATCACATACTTGGTACTTACATACGAACATTTGCAAGGTCCCGACAACTCCAACTGCCCAACAATCCTCTCATGAGTGTATAACAATATAACAAAGGGCACAGGTAAAATTATGAATTATTTGCAAATAACTATAAGGCCCAGGCCTGGATTAACCATGAGGCTAAAGGGGCTGGAGTCCCGGGCCCCGCAGTTTAATGGGGCCGTGGAGGGGCCCTACTTTTGTGAAATGTAAGAAAGTAAAAGGCCCTTAAACTAAAAATAGCCTCGGGCTCCATAAAAGCTTAATCCGGCGTTGATAAGGTCTGTGGCAATCTGTAGATGAGCAATAATGGGCATGAATCAAGATTATCATATTATTCCCGAAGCTACTCCACAATTTTCAAGCTTCCTTTTATGTCTGTGGTCTGCTGAGCCTGGGCATGCCTCTTGTGGTTTGGTCCTCCCTCTATATTGGAGTGTTCATTCGGGCTCAACTTGCCCATTTCAACTTAACCCTTAAACCCCCAAGTGGGGTCGTAATAGGAATCCATGTTAAAAAATACTAGCCCAAATACTTTATTTGAAAACATTGGCAACGCTGCCGCTTGATATGTGCTTGTGTTGACCTTTGGCACCGTAATTCAGTATGCGGCCACGTTTCACAGCGCGTACAGCAGAGTGGCACATGAGTTTGTTCAGTCCCGCTGGTACCCCTGACGGTCATTTACGGACCCAATTCTCATTCTAGACACGTGGTATATTTTTTGCTTTTTAATCATTTGAAGTCGTCAAAATAAGTGATTAGAATAGAACGAGACCCCTAAAACAACATGAGTTGGTGGAAACTGACTATGACAGTGATACTTCTGCAGAAAACTGTTTTGCTACAGAAAAAAATTCGGAGACCGAGGATAATTTGGAAATGTGAATTTTATGTCTTTTTCTGTTCTAAATAATTTACTTAACTTGTTTAAAGTGTAGTTTTGTTATTCTCAATTAATGTAAACTTAATAGCACTTATTTAATATCCCTAAAGGACCCTACTTGGGTATTTACGTCGATTTTCATAGCATGGGAATTTAAATGCTAATATTATCCATTTTTTTATTTTGTACAATGGTGCCATAGAAAAAGACATTTTCAGATACATATTTTAAAAACGTACCGGTACTTCTCCATTTTATTGTTAGAAAGTAGTCTATAAATCTTTCTTGGACAAAGAGGTGAACAACTAACGAATACAATCCGTATTTTTACATCAGTACCTCATTACCGTCATAGTAACAAAGTTTTCACAAACATGTTGTGAACTCATAAAGTGCATTAAGTCGGAGCTAGAATATTGCCGACACGAAGATTATCAATAGTTTTGAGAACTGTAGCTCGACATCGTTCGAGATTTACTCTCAGTTCATTGGCGCTCTTTATACTCATATCCAGCAACTGTTTCGTCGTATCCATCCAGCGTGTAGGGAAACGGCCACGACGCCGCCCACTCGGGGCATGACCGTGAACTACAAGTTTCTCCATATTATCGCTTTTGTGAATATGTCCGAAGAATGTAAGCATCCTCGTCGACACAGTGGAGGATATAAGTACTTGAATGAATAAGGACCAGAGGCTATCCAGCACGGAATGTGGCTTGTGCATAGGCCACACGATGGGCCCTTTTGCGCCTCTATCCGCGCTAGTTCCTAAGACCTGCCCTTTTGGCAAAGGCAAGTACATCTTAGGTCCTATCCGTTTTATATCTATTGGTTCCAAGGTTCTTGAGCCCAGCATAGTCTGCCTGTGATAACCCAGGGTTTCACAGCGATACAAGATGTGTGCCGAGGATTCTTCCTCTTCACCACACCACGTGCACGTTGGGTCGTTGACCACCCTCATCACGAACAAGTGACACCTGAAGGTGTTGTGGCCCGTTAGTAGGCCTACTAGCAATCTCAAGTTACTCCTATCCAGAGAGAGACAAAATCGTCCTATTTTCTCTGCAGGCCCTGCTAATAGTTCCCGAGCTTGACGGAGATGACCAGAGATGTTGTTCCATCTCAGAGAGTGTTCAGTCTGGATCCACTCTCCAGTTGTTTTCCTAATCAAGTTTGCAGATAGTCCTAAGGCTGGTTCCGGGCCCTCAAAACTGTTGCCGGATCCTATCCTGGCCAGATGATCCGCCATTTCGTTACCCTTTACCCCAGCGTGCCCAGGTACCCACATCAGTGATACCTTGTGTTTAGCTGAGATGTCGTCAAGAGCCCTCCTGCACTTCAAGACCAGTCCCGACGTTATTTTCCAAGCACTCAGTGCTTTGGTGGCTGCCTGACTGTCAGAGCAGATAGTAATCCGCCCCCTAGACCCGTCAATTTCCCGAATACGATTTACACAAGCAAGTATCGCATAGATCTCAGCCTGGAATACTTCGTTGTGCCCCCCAAGAGGGAGTGAAGGTCTTCTATGGGGTCCGTAGACTCCCGAGCCGGAGCCCTCTCTAGCGAGTGAACCGTCTGTGTACCAGACCTGTCCTCCTCCTTCGATGAGCTTCCCTAGACTCCCACTCTTCCCTTGACGGAAACACCACCGTAAATTTGCGATTGAAGCGATGCGTAGGAGAAACTGTATCGCTCCTCGCCAACAAAATAGGACAATCCTCATGCAACTCTGCTAGAATCGTCGAATGTCCTTTGCCTGGATTCATAAAGGTCCAGCTACCCTGACTCCAGAGACGGAACCCAGTTTTTCTAGCTTCTCCTTGAATTACCAGATCCAAAGGAGGAAGATTCAATAGTGTTTCAATGGCACTCAAAGGTGTTGTGCGCACTGCACTGGTTATACTAAGGCATGCCAAACGTTGAACCTTATTAAGTTTGGCTCTTATTGCCTCCGTCTTTATACAGGTCCACCACACTATGGAACCATACTCGTATATTAATGACGGTCTGACTATTGTAGTATAGAGCCAGTGCACCACTTTTGAGCTCAGGGCCCAGCTACTACCGACAACTCTTCTGCAGGCCTTGCTTACCTTATAATCCACGTGCTGCTTCCAAGTCAGCCTGTGATCGAGTATGACTCCTAGGTACTTTACTGACTGAGATAATTCAAGTGTTGTTCTGAAAAAGGTAGGCCTCACGAGGCCTTCCATCTTCCTTCTCCTAGTGAACATAACGAGCTCCGTCTTTTCAGCATTCACTGACAGATCTACATATCGGTACTTACTTCGAGTTTATTTTTCTACCTATGGTTGTGAGGTGTTGTGGTTGAGACAACCCCCTAGCTTCTGCGCCAGATAAAAATAAGAAGTCGAAAAAAAAAATCCGTAACAAATGATGCGTCTTTGCCGTTCAGTCGACGAGCGCAGCATACCTACAACAGGTTTTCCCATCACGTATCTTCTTCACAAACGCTAATGCTTATTAAAAGCCCCGAACAATTCTCAATTTGTTCCTTGGAGCTTGCAAGCCTCGCGTACAGCCATTAATAACGGAATCCTCGGAAATTCCTACATCTCCATTCTGCTAGAAATCTTTGGGGGATTCCACTATATTTATTTTATTCCCTCCAACGTTCTGTGCCACAAAAGGAAACACTGTATCGATTTTGAAGCAACACTATCAACGACAGTGCAGGGGCGAAGTATGTACACATAATGTATATGATAGCAGTCTGTAGGCTAGAAACATAAACTTTAGGTACGTTTTCAAATAACATCGAATTAAAAAGTTGAAAACAAGCTTAAGAGGGGCTTATAGTACGTACATGAAAGCTGTTTGCAATGGTTCAGCTGTAACCATTTTTTGACTATCGATTTTGAGATAACTGTACTGAAAAAAAATTGTCCGAAGTGACGCTTTTTTGACTAAATTCACGGTCTCATCAATCACCCTGTATAAACTTATTCTAAAATCGGGATCGACATCAACATAGATTGAAGTTTTAAAAAAACGAAAACCACGTTTTTGTGCCAAAAATTACTAATTTACAGGGTCAAAAATGGTTACAGCCAGAGCCGTGCATTGAACAATCGCGCGCCTATTGGGACACTGATAAAAGCGCCACCAATACACAAGTATGCAAACTACTGTTTATGAATGAGTTGAGATTCATTCATTTCTGAAATGGGTTAGATTTTGTTTTGGGCAAATTTGTAGTCAGTGGTTTTGGGTGACAGATTCATATACACTGCAGGCCAAAGGTTAGGAACTACTGAAATTTAAACAAATCGCGGTCATTGGTTTTAAGCAGTTATCATTTTCAGGATTACTACGAAATCTTACAATTTTCAACCAGATTTGTAAGTAATTAGAACTTAAATTGGCAGGCCCAGGGCGAGAAGTCTAGAGTCTTGGGATCACACTTTTTTGCGTCGCGAATAGAAATTACATTCTTTACTTTGTAACATAAACTGATAAAAACCTTGTATTTTAATTAACATTTGTTCATTCCAGAAGTCATGTTCCTTTGATAAGTTCTCCACTTTCACGATTTTTTGTGTTCAGACGGCAAAGTAGCAATAGTAACTTTTTGTGACATAGAACTGCCATTGAACTTGATAAAACCAATTGTGGTTTCTCTTTAACGCACCATTTTTCATCCAAAAAGTCATTTTTCTTCTCTGAATACCTTCTTCGTCAAGTGTCATATATCAGGTAAAATAAGGACACCACCTTGGTGTATGGTGGGGCAGCATTAGAGGTCAGATAGGCATCTATTATAGTCCGCAATTAGTACTTTTTTATCAATCGCTCAACAATCAGAGATAGCAAATTTTTCTTTTTCTTCAGAGTACATAATCGTCTTGGTATAGGTGCATAGGTATACCTGTGTCGGAGGTGTTATAGATAGATACTTCATCGAAATACCGAATTTGGCGGCTGTAAGTCAGAATGCAGGTAGATATAGTTTCACTATGGGGGATATATTTTTGTAGGCCTACCGGTGGGGGGAGGGGGCAGGCATAATTTGGTTTATTTTTCTGAAGTTTGTTGTGAATCCAACAATAATTTTGCTGGCGCCTTCTGGGGGTGCTATAGGCAAAAAGTATGAGACATGATAGTTCTTTTAATTTATAGTTCCAAGGGGTGGACAGTTGGACACGTCCCCCCTAACCCCCGTATTTACGCCAATTCTGTAATACGTCTGTATCTTTCAGTTTTGCAACGTCATTGGCATGTCCAAAGAACTGCCCAATGTAAAGTGAACTTCACTGAATTTAGCTGCTTTACAAATAACATATACACGCATAATATTGTCATTGGTACTTCTTGTTTATTTTTCACATTTTCACCTTATTTTCCGTCTTACTTTCGCTCGACGAAGGAACGTTCCGAACACACTGATCCCTAGTACGGTCCAGTCCTTAGTGAAATTTGCTCCCTCGCCACCGTTTGGGAATATTTTTGCATACCTGAAAAGACTTTACAACCAATACCGAAGTGGAAGCGTTAAAAACTTCTAGCTTCTCCCTCTCCTGCACACCAGGTTTTCCAATTCCTATTTAAATTTTACTAGCAAACGCCAGCTATCTCTTTCATTTCCATACACACAATGGAATCTCAGGTCTCACTCAGACGGATAAATACAAGTGTTTGACCTAAAAACGTGCCCCACTGGAGACACATTTTTGAAAGCAGTCGTTCCTGCGATCTTGATATCATTCACAGGGAAATATTACAATTCCTGACAAGGTTTTATTGGAGCAACTACACAAGGATCGCTGAGACGAGTATCAAATAGGAATTAAAAGTATGAAACCCAGCGATTAGAACTGATAATAAGGGTAAGTCGTTCAATATAGTCAAAAAATGGAGTCAAGTTGATTGACCCAGTACTTCCCACACGTTACGGTGATATACCAGTTCATTATTTTCCCATAGCATGAAGCTATACTCTGAGATCCCCTTGCAAACAAATCACCGCCAGTCACCCCCCCCCCAAATTGTGTTACGTCGCTAGGTCTTTCCTTCCCAGATCAACGAACTCCCCACTCCCCAATTTCACCCCCACCCAAAAAAAGATAGAAAATGATCAGGGACCCCTAAAGTATCAAAAACGAAGTTTGAGCTGTCTTCATATATTTAGTTTTTTGATTACTGCTACGCTGCCACTGACACGATTTCTAACAACCATACGCGTTTTCTATTCTCACCACGGTAATAATACTGTGCCAAATTTCATCAGAATCAATTTGATAGTTTCCACGTTACAAAATACAAACCGATCTAAAGCAATAGATACTAGTATGTATACTGAAAATTCTAAGCCCCTTAGTTTCGGTAATAGGTAAGGCAATGTTCGGATGTCCTAAAAGGGTGATTTATGTCGCTAGGTCTTCCTTCACATGTCAGTGGACAGCCTATTATGACAACAAATTTTTAAATTTTTCAATCCCCCACCCCCGAACCACCCCAACCCTCTGCCCAAAAAAGCGTAGAAAATGATCAAGAACCTCTAAAATGCTTAAAAACTAAGTATGAGCTGTTTTTATATTTTTAGCTTTTATTTATTATTTATGCGCCGCCACTGACACGATGTATAAAAACCATACGCATTTTTTATCCTCGCCACAGTAGTAACACTGTGTCAAAATTTCATTGAAATCAATTTAACAGTTTCCTTGTTACACAATACAGAACTATCTGAAGCAATATTCGTATGTTTACACCACAAAAAAATCCAAGACCTTTGGTTTCTGCAATGGGCAAGGCAATATTCGGATTTATGTTGCTAGGTCTTCCTTCACAGATCAGTGGACAGTATATTATGAATGCAGCAATTTTTTCAATTTTACAACCCCCCACCCCCAACTACCCCGAATTTTACCCCACCCCAAAAAAGAGGTAGAAAATGATCAGGAACACCTGAAACGCGTGAAAACGAAGACTGAGGAGTATTTGACATTTTTTGTTTTTTGCTAATTATTCCGCCGCCCATGCACCGATTTTCAAA
The DNA here is from genome assembly GCA_951848785.1 of Callosobruchus maculatus. Taxonomy (NCBI): domain Eukaryota; kingdom Metazoa; phylum Arthropoda; class Insecta; order Coleoptera; family Chrysomelidae; genus Callosobruchus; species Callosobruchus maculatus. The sequence goes on from CATOUR010000296.1 coordinate 4,637,628, forward strand.
ATTATAGCAGCATTACCTACTACGACCGCACAGCATATTGCTGCACAAATTTTAACACAATCCATGCAGCGGTCACTGAGATTACGAGGTCAGAAAAACGCTACAGACAAACAGACAGACCGACGGAAATGAGTGACGTGGATTTTGGTTATGTAGACATCATAAAACGCCCAAAAAACGTACTATCTCAAAATTGAAAATTTTCGCGATCACAATACTCCCCTCACCTATCGGAGTGGGAAGTACAAATTGACCCTCGGTAGAGAAAATTGTAGTAAATATGATTGTTTTATTACGACTATTATTACTGTTTATCCGTACGGGTGCAAATATAGCCCCAAGGGATTTACCTTGGCTAATGATAAATGTATATCACACATAGCCATTTATTTCTAACGATTAAGGTCAAACAAAGTTTTGGTACGGACTCCAACCGCAAAGAGGGCGCTGTCAATCATCACGCTACCAACTGGCTGTCATTGCTGTCGACATTGTAATTGTTGTATTTGACACGGAATTTGGAAGGGTCTATTGCCAAAAATGGTGTTCAGTTGATGTTTCCTTCGGTATGGTACCAGAAATAAAATTATGCATCGTTTTCCCACAAAGAATGAATAGATAAATTTTAGCTATGAAAACTTTTGTAAGGTAAATGAAAAAAACATGCGGCATCTGGTTTCAAAGAACGGGAAACCATGCCTTAAAGAGAATGGAGACGATTATGACAACTAGTTTAGAAATTTTTATTCTCAGTTACAATGTGGTATAATCTTTCGGGGTCAGTCATCATTTGCTTCTGAAGTTTTCGAATTGTTAAACATCGAATAGGTGTCGGATAAGAGAGCACGACGTATTTGAAGGCATACATTCAAGAAGTGCCCAAGAACTGAGAATGTTGTTAATGGAGAAAAGGAATAACATTGATCAGAACGCAATCCTGAATTTAATTTATAGCATGCCTTGTCGACTACTAGCAATTGTTAACGCAAGAGGGGGCAATGCACGCTAATAATTGACATGTTTTCTTATTGCTGTTTAATGTTACTCGTTGATTTAGTTAAATGAATTGCACCTCCAAATTCACCTTATTTCATATAAACTCGAAAAAACACTCACTGACCGACTCCATCTGACATAAAGCAAAATATGCCCACTAGTATTTATCGGAAAATGAATGATTTACCGCCTACCCACGATTCGATATTTAACTTTTTCCAAAATTATTGATAATTTCTTAGGTGACTCAAAATCTTTGTTCGCCAGTATAGGCAAAGTTTACGGAATACATATAAGTTGGATCACTCCGCAAAAATATCAAAACGGCCTGCCCCTTGCTCCGTCTCCCCGGTACACCGGTAGCAGTGCACCGACGTCAGCCGGGAGAGACGGGGCGGTGCAACGTAGAGGTTAAACGTGTTTAACGCGAAGTGTACACAGTGTCTCAAAAATATCGGATTTTGTTATCTCGGATTTGTTTGCAGGAGATGTATAATATTCTTAGAAGTGTGATTTTATCAATTAAATTTATTAACGGATGGAAAATGACAATCAGATCCATCCTTATTTTGTGGTAAACCTTGAAATGTAAAGGATACAAATACAGGGTGTATCACGACGATTAAGACAAGCAATATGTCGGAACTGGGCAGTAGTAGAGAATTATAATTTTGGGGATGTAAATTAGAGCAGATGTTGTGTCTTTTTTTGTCATTGTACTACCTAATGAGGTATTTGTTTTTGGTCACGTGGCACTCGATTCAAAATTATTTCTGTGTTCCCCCCGATAAAACAATTCCAATAATCTAGCACATTTGGGGTATAAAGTGATTAATTCGAGACCTACAAAATATTCATTCGATCGTCTTACCATACCACCCAAGGACATCCTAAATTATATTTTAGAGCTCGGAAATATTTTTATTGATAACTTTAACAATTTAGTTTCTACAGTACCATTTGGAATGACACTGATGAGCAAAATGTCAAAAATAATTTATTCACATCCAGGTAAAGCATTTCCACATGATTATCTTTTAAAATTGTACATACGAGTTCGTATATACTATACCATAAATTTTATAAACTGTGGTCTCAAAAATAAGCCAAATAAACAAAACATTAAGGCAAACATACTACACCACCTTTGAATCAATTTTTACTTATCTACGAAATAGCTACAATATGTGAAATCTTTTGAGATTCATTAGTAATAGGTTTTATTTTCGATATCCATTTATGTAACTTATTGTATTAGCAAAATAAACGTTATATTTGTCTTTGTATGTCTAAATCGGCTGTCAGTACCTAGTCTTTCAATGGCCCTCGTATATACGTAAAACCCAGGGGTTAGCAAGTCCCCGCTAAAAGATCCACGTACTTGGGCAAAAACCAACGCAAAAATTAATTGGCGCGTGCGGCCGCGGTATCGCTTTGATGTGAGATCTTCAAAGTGCCGACGGAGAGTGATCCAACTTATATGTATTCCATAAACTTTGGTATAGGAGAAATGTGTCTGTCTTCGTTAATTATTTCTATGTTGTTCAATAATATATTTTCTATTTTTGGAAAATATGTCGTCTCTCCCTTCATTTACAAATAATTATGTAGATGTGTCTAAACTAGCTTCAATGCTAGCTAGAACCCACTAGGTATGAAATAGTTATTTTAGCCCCGTCCCACAGACAACGGGTAAGTGACAACGTTCGAATATTTATAGATTGAAACTACTTAACGGATAATGGGATGGTAGACGTCTAAAACCGTAGTATCTGCCTTTTATATAGAGCAATCTGTTAACTAAGCAATTATGCATTGCCAGCCTTTACTACAGACATAGGTAGGGTAAACTCGCCTATTGCCGGCACCCTACCTATCGTTGGCACTCTGTTCTATTGTCATAAAAAAATAAGTAACAGCAAAATAATGTGCTTTCAATGTTTCTTTCCGTAAGACCAGCACCATCGCTTAATATTTTGCAGTAGCTTAATCGTGCTTATGTGATGTAGGATGCCTTTGATAGCAAAACTAAGTCGTTGTAGTTTTGCGAATAGCGAATCAAGGTAAGTTATTATCGTTTTATCAAGAATTATTATTGGAATTGGAGTTGGAATTAAACAGATATTGGAAATAAAGCGTATGTATACATCGGCAAAGTCCCTTGGTTCCTGTAATAGACAAGGCAATGTTCGGATGGACCTAGAAAAGTGTATTATACCCAGGGCCGTATATAAGGAGGGGGGTTGGGGGGTTCAGACCCCCCCCATGAGTATTCCCATGAATAAAATAACGACTAAAATAATACAAAATAAAAATAATCAAGATGCTTTCTCCAAGCTTAGTGATTCATTCTACTACTAACCAATCCCTCAGCGCTCATGACACATTAGCAGCGATACAATCTATACAGGTTTTGGGCAAATTAAGACATTACATATTCTTTTGTACATGAGCCTAAGGTCACCATGAACCCCCGTCAATGCCTAGCTACGGCCCTGATTATACCGCAAGGTCTTTCTCTCTCAGGTCAGTGGTCAGCCTGTTATGATTACGACACATTTTTCAGCTCTACAACCCCCCACCCCCCAACCACTCCAATTTCACACCCACCCAAAACAAGTAGAAAATGATCATGAAACCCTAAAACGCCTTAAAACGAAGTTTGAGGAATATTTGAAATTTTTTGTTTTTGGCTAATTACTACGACGCCCATGCACCGATTTTAAAAATTGTAGCAGCATCACCTACTACGACACCACACCATATCGCTGCCCAAGGTTCATCAAAATCTATGCAGCGGTTACTGAGATTAGGGGGCTAGAAGAACGCCACCAGACAGACAGACCGACGGAAATAAGTGACGTGTATTTTCGTTATGTAGGCATCATAAAACGCCCAAAAAGTATATGATCTCAAAATCGAAAATTATCGTGATCACAATAATCCCCTCGCCTATCGGTGTGGGAAGTAAAACAATTGTAATTTAGAATTCAGTATAAATCGGAAATACACATGTCAACATTTTTCTGCCAGAATATAATGAAAACCCGAGTGAAAACCTGTATTTTCTCGAGGGTAACGATCATAAAATTCTTGGCGGTATTATGCTCTATTTTCCTAATATTTTTTTGCCTCTCGGGCAACCAAACGTTTTCCTTTAAACCCGTAATTCTACTAGTAAACCTGCTTCGAATGGCCATCCGCCCATTAAACAAACAATCGACAAGGCACTCAAAAATGAATGAGATTTTCGAACTAGGAGAATATGGTACGTCTATAACTACGCTCACTGTCTGCGTATGTATCCACTCTCATTGAATCATTAACCAGGTTCCTGTCATTCAAAAAACTAGCCCGTTTTCCTATATATACCGCAAGTCTATCATCCATAGAGTGTAGCATGAATTATAAAACGGCAGGTAATAGGAACGATATTGGATTATAAAAGATTTAGAAACCGGAAACAGCTAGCTGAAGAATGATTCGGTATAAAAGAGATCAGATTTAGTACATTCCATTTTCCGAAGAATAACACATAGTTGCAATGTAATTGGCCAGTCGACCATAAAACTAATATGTGGTAGTGTCGGTGAATCTATTTTCCCTAAAATCACCCTGGTTTTGAGAAATAACATTATTTTTTTGCATACTACAGACCGTGTCAAAATGCATACTCTATTTTTGAAAATGCAGATGGAATTACTATCGGCCGATAATTTTCGACACAGTATCACCCCTTTTATGAGTGGGGATTGGTTTACCGACCTTTAAAGAATTGAGAAAGGTACCTCTTAAAAAAGATAAATTGATTAAGTGTGTAATAGGATAAATTTATAAGCCCTGTCTGACAAGGTACATCGGTACTTCGTCGAAACCGAATGAAGATATATTTTTCTTCTACTTCTCACACTGGTAGGTAAGATACAAACATTAAAACATTATTTTCCTCCCACGTTTGTTTTACGATATCAACCTAATGGTTTACTTTTGATCCAACATTTATTTTGACCAAAATAACCATTCTTTCTGTTTTCCGCATTTGTTTTGAAACCCCATGCAATGCGAACTGGGTGCTTACTTGGATGTGTTCAAATCGTTAGTGTTAGTACCTATGACTTTCCGAATCGCTGTCAACTGAAAGGAGATCAAATTGGCGGACTAAAAAAAGCCATATTTGGTTTGTCTTCAATGTGCGTGAATAAGATTTCACCACATAACGTGATGAATGGAGATTCTTAACCATATATTACTCATGGCCTGGTAGGGCCACTCCTTATCCTCCTTTTGGCCCCTTTAGCTGCTGTTTGAGCCTCACAATCAGATTTTACTCATGATTCTAGAAACAGTTGACGTTCTCGGCCGCATTTAGCTGCTGTCTAAGTGTCTCAATCAGATTTTAGTCATGGAAACGGTTGGCATTTATACATTCCGTACATGTATACAGCACCTAGCACAGTCCCATTGGTCAGATTTGAATTTTGAGCCAATCAAATTCTGAGTGCCATACGCGAGTATGGAATGTAAATGGGTGCTATATGCACTTACGGAATGTAATGCAGCTGAAAATTTACAAAAAGGGAAGCGATTTAAGCGAAAACCATTTTTTAACTATACAGGGTTATTCACGTTATTCGACACGGAACATTATGGCTAAAGTATTTGATAAAAAATAAAATAATAATTTTGGATGGATAGAGACCCATAAAGGCTACATTTTAAAAATATTTTAATGTTATACAGGGTGTCCCAAAAGCACGTAATGTATCAAAGATATGTTTTCTTAAATGAAACACCCCGTATATTATTGCATATTCAGATTCTTTGATGAATTCTGTTGTGACTTTATGTATCATACATGGGACTTAAAGCGAACCGTTTAGGTGTAAATCACCATTTTCGGTATAAGTAGATATCAGGAAAAAATTGAATATCGCAGAGATTACAAAATATGGAAGGCTGTGACTCTGCCGTATTACTAAACATGAAACGCTTTAGCTTTGACGAGACTGTCAAACTTAAATTACGTTTATGCTTGGAGAAATCGGTCGATGAATTAAGGAAACTTCGATCAGCGATAACTTGATTTTTTCAAATGGGAATGCCTAATTTTTTTTATACGGATAAACGTAGAATTTGATAAGCCTTCTAATGATATAAGGTTGTGAATATCAATCTCTAGTAGTTTTCATTCAATTTCAAATTTTCGAACAAATCGGCGATTTTCAATTTTCCTACCTATAAGCAACGTAGCACGCCATGAAATATAAACAAAAATCTGTTCAGAAGAAAACAACTAACTTAGCTGAAAAATACACACCAACTAGACTAAAGGGACAAGATTATAAAAATTATAATCTATAAATAAAAAAAGAGAAGCTGGAGTATGGCAGTAATAGATATTTTTACTGTCTACTGGCTACCGCAATTTACTAGAGGTTAAAAATTTCCAAGGCAATCAAAAACCCTCATATGAAACAGAAACAACCAGCGACTGTTGCTCCAGCACGCAACTATCAATCATATGTAATGATGTAAAAAAGTACTAATTTGCGTCGAAGTCGATACCTCTGACTGGAGCCCTTCTATTTTTCAATATAATAATAATAATAATAACCGGCTTTATTCAATTCATATCTATTAGCAATATTGCAAAAAAGGAATACTGACAAATCAGATTTACATTTTTTGCCATTTAAGTTATGTTTTATAATTTGAACAAATTTTAATTTATTCTTCATTTTCTGCGACCTTGCTAATAGGTACTGAAAAATTTTCAGAACTCCAGTCAGAGGTACTTTTGACTTGAGTTTTGAGAGAATTGCATACTTTTTTATATCATTAAATATGAAATTTTATCATGAAAATAATAAACTGTTCACAACATTCTCTAGTAGTTTTTACGTTATTTCAAAATTTTTAATGGTTTTGGAAATTGCCAATCTCTAGTACATTGCAGTAGCTAGTAGGCCGTGAAAAAATCCATTTCTGCCATACTCCAGCTTCTCTTTGACCAAAGATATGTTACCGCCGTTGTTTCTGGTTAGACTTTGTTTGTTGTGAGTAATTTTTATAATCTTGTCCCTTTAGTCCAGTTCGTGTGTATTTTTCAGCTAAAATAGTTGTTTTCTTCTACCTGAACAGGTTTTTGTTTATATTTCATGGCCCGCTACGTTGGTTATAGGTAGGCAAATTGAAAAACGCCGAGTTGTTTGAAAATTTAAAATTAAATGAATACTACCAGAGATTGATATGCACAACCTTATATCATTAGAAAGGCTATCAAATTCTACTTTTAACCGTTTAAAAAAGTTAGGCATTCTCATTTGGAAAAATCAAGTTGTCGCTGATCGAAGTTTCCTTAATTCATCGACCGATTTCTCCAAGCATAAACGTAATTTAAATTTGACAGTCTCATCAAAGCTGACGCATTGTATGCTTAGTAATACGTCAAAGTCACAGCCTTCCAAATTTTATAGTCTCTGCGATATTCAATTTTTTTCTGATATCTACTTATACCGAAAATGGTGATTTACACCTAAACGGTTCGCTTTAAGTCCCATGTATGATACATAAAGTCACAATAGAATTCATCAAGGAATCTGAATATGCAATAATATACGGGGTGTTCCATTTAAAAAAACATAACTTTGATACATTTCGTGCTTTTGGGACACCCTGTATAACATTAAAATATTTTTAAAGTGTAGCCTTTATGGGTCTCTATCCATCCCAAATTATTATTTTCTTTTTTATCAAATACTTTAGCCATAATGCTCCGTGTCGAATAACGTGAATAACCCTGTATATTACAGTGCAGTAAACTTTATTACAAATTAAGTTATAGTATGGTGTATAATTTTTATCGTTTTTCACGAAATGTTAAATGTACTTAATAATTGCAAACATCTGTTGTACTACTGTGGGCAAAGGAAACATACATTACTCACAAGATTAAAACATTAATCAAACAAAACAAAAAAGAACGTTATATAAAATCAGTGGGGTGAACCATGTTTAATTGCATTGGGTTTAGTAGTTTTAGTATTTTGGGACAGGTTATGTTTCTCCTTTGGGCTTAGTCAACAGGTTTGATCTATATTTTCCAGGACTCAGTTCAAAATATTTACAATTAGGAGGTAACTCTGCCTCAGCATGCATGGCGATTTCAAAGCATAGTCATACGTTTGACATAACTATAACACATTCCGTAAGTGCATATGGCACTGATCTACATTCCATACACTTGTACGGCACTCAAAGTTTGATTGGTTCAAAATTCAAATCTGACCAATGGGATTCTGCTAGGTGCTGTATACGTGTACGGAATACCGCCCCATTTAGCAGCTGTTTCAATTGTAAGTGTGTCATCGTAGTTACTGACGGATCTTTTGAAGGCATTGTATTTAGGAATTAACCGAGGAATTAACACTTACTTTGTGCAAAATCGTGCATTGTCCATTTCCTCAATTTTGGCATTTTGACGAAAACACAAAAAAAGTCACAACACAATCGTAAACACTTGAGCGCACGATACGGACGTCTAAAACATTTGAGGCAACAACGGGACTGAGGAGATGACGGGGAGGTGGAACTAGTTTTTCTGTAATCAAAGACGCCGAAAGCGGGAACTAAAGCATATACTACAGGGTGATCTCGGGGACGGGGCTCTCGAAGTATAATTAAGGAACAAATATATAGATAACAGTCTGTATGGGAGGAAAAAAACTACTAATGCTGAACTGTAGATGTTACTTCATACCGTAGGGAAGTGTAGTACAAAGTTCGAATGTGTAACACTATGGGGGCAAAAATCTGGTACAAGAGTTCTATCAAAGGTTCTGTCCTGACAAGTAATCCAAAAAGGGATAGAATTTATTGTGATTTTCGTATAACTCCATAGGGTAAAGTTAGTACGACCACTAATGGTGATAAAGCCAGCTCAGTAAATGATATACAAAGCGATTTATAGAACTATATTTTTCGAATACCCGATGTAGCTGTAGCCATAATATAAACAGCGATTATATATTTCGTAATATTGCCGCAGTTCGGCTATCTAGATTTAATGTTTTGTCGTTCATTTAGCTTCAATGAATATCATATTGGTTTTACCTTTGACTAAAATATTATATTATTTAGAATGTAATTATACAGCTGGATAAATGCAAAAATCGTGGATAACTATTGTGCTTTGTCATAAACATGACCTCTTTAATGTGTAATAGCGTCGGGGTATTCAGCAAAAAACAAAAATTCTCAGAGCTGCTACGAACGTGGTTGTAGCGTAGGTGTTTTCGATATTCATATTATTGAAAATGTCAAGTAATACTTATTAAATAGATCACTTTGTCTGTCTTTGAGTAAAAAACTATATCTGGCCTATTTTCTGAAACAGCTTTGTCTGTATGTATTTCAACGTCCCAGTATAGTTTGTATTCATTGTTTTCGAGTACTGATGTCGATGTGTAATTGTAATATGGATCTATGTTTTCTATTAGCTTGTTTGTTGTGGCTAGTGCTTGGTGTATGACTTTGGCTGCAGATTTATGTCTGACTGTGTACTCGGGTCCAGCAGGAGTTTTACATGATATTGTTTTTCTTTCTGTAAGTGACATTTCCTGCAACGTCGTTTATGGATGGATCTTTGATTATGTATTTCATGTAGCTTCGTGTCGGAATCACTTGGCCCTGGATAGCAAGCATAAAACCCTCAGTTTCTGGAAAGAGTTGGCCATCCGTCAGCCAGATGCGGGACTGCCTTTTTTTAATGTGCTCTTGTGCAACATTGAACCAGTGTTTACCATGGAGTGTTTTTTGCGACCAGGTGTTTATTTCTTCTTGTATGTGTCTGCTGCGTGGTCTTGGCAGGATAGGCTTTTATCTGCTTTCACTACTGACCTATATGTAATTTTGTTTGTTTGCTTCGGAAAACGTCTCAGAGCATTTTTACTTGTTTTGTGTTGAGTGTCTATAATTGCTCTGCTCCCTTGGTTCCTGTCTATGGTAAGCCTTTCCTTCCATGCTTTCGGATGTGACATTCTGTGCTTTGTTCCGTTCGCATAAGTATGTTGATATTTTCAATGTCAGTGTGAGACCACTTGATGATGCCAAAAGAGTATGTCAGGACCGGTATCGCAAGTGTGTTAATCGCTTTTGTAAAATTTCTGGAATTGAATTTTGTTTTTAGTAATCTAATAAGGCGGTCCTTAAAATCTTGTGTTTGTTGAGCCTTGACTTGTGTGTGGTCGATCTTAATGTTTTGATTGAAGCCCAAGTACTTCTACGTTTCTTTCTTGTCCATGTCATCCAGCGCTTGACGAGTTATTAATAATAATCAATAGTTATTCATAATATGGTATTTTAGTGCCTAATATTTGATATTAACTGTATAGCGTATAGCTAGATTTACTAATTCATTCAACGGCCGACCCTGATTACATTCGTGCAGAGTAATGTGACACCTCACGTTTCCAGGACATATTCCCTCGCATTATCTAGATGACTGCTGTTAAATAAATGAGGTGAGTTGTAGTTTCTGTGTTTCTGTTGTCCTTAGCTTTGCATACCTTTCACTTTCAGATTAGCTGGTGCTCCAACGTAATATGCTTAAGTTATACGTCGCGTGTTATAGAGAAATAATAACTTAAGTTGCGGCCGTATATGTGTAAAAAAATAATTACGTTGATTGAATGCTTCTATCGTTGTGACGTCAATTTACTTCTACAGAGTGAGGCACTATATTCAGGTATAGGACAGTCTCATTATTCAATGTACCTGACAGCTTTAGCTGAGCGAAAGGAGTACACGCAGAAAAATCTGTCGTTCTGTCAAAGACTTACGCTTGGATTCAATGGAACGTTACACTCAGCATTCCTCAAATACAGCGATATTTTATCCAATGGGAAGTGTATAGTTGGTAACGAATTGTATCGTATTGTCGATTCAACTACAAGATATCATTGGATTCCAATGAATAATTCAATCGCAGCCTGTCGTTGAATCGAATCTGTGTTTGGTAACTGATTTTAAACTACTTCCTTTTCCTTGGACCAACAGATTTTATTGCGAGGACAGCTGATTGATTCGTTTGGATGTTTAACAGTGTGATTTTGTGTGAAGTTATATGGAGCATGACATAAGAATTAGACATAAGCCTGCACCAGTTGTTGCATTATTACCTGAAATATAACTGCCTGACTAATCTACATACCTACATTCAAATGTGGGTGCTAGCTCTTCTAAGTCCCAATTTCTCAGTAGGTCCTCCATTTAATATATAACAGGACATACTTAAATCACATAATTGCTGATGCAATACGCAAAACCACGAGATGGCACAACACGGCTAACACCGAAACAACACAACGGAACAACCGTCCATGTTGGCGGGTTCGCGGCGATAGGAACACAAAGATAATCCCCCTGTTTTTTATTTGTACCTTTATTGAATCGGGACATCAGTCCCGCCGAATACTGATTATAGTTCAGCGAACGACAAGGACCATTGAAACAAAATTAATTTTTATCAGATGAATTATCACGAACAGCTGCTGCAGTAATAATTTTTGTACATTGAATAGATTGTAAGCTTTGCTTAAATGAAACATAGGGTAAATTTCGAAAACAAAAGGATGTCTTGATTGCATTATGTATCAATACTGGTATTAGAAGGACTATACATATCGTTAGGACGAATATAAAATTATTTTGAATTTATTGGCGTACCTGTGATTGCTTTGAATATAAAGATTAAATTATTTGCATGACATGGACTTGAAACAACTGTAAATATATTTAGAGCGATGGCAAAACATCCAAATACTAATAATTAGTTGGAAACGCAACAATATTTTTTTCTGTGTGCATGAGAGCAACAGCTAGTTTTCATTTTCATTTATTAATTTATTCCACTGTCCATGGATACAACAGACACAAGATCCACAAGTGTAACAAGATTTCCAGAAAAAAAATAAGCGGGATATCTGATATATAAATCTACATTATTATAATATAGGTACGACTCCTCAAAGTAAAAATAGCTACAATGGCTGGAAACAATACTACCAGCAGGAAGCAATACCAAAAGCCAAATGTGAGCCAAAATATGTAAATAATGTAGAATCAAAATATATAAATATGGATACATATACAGATAGCAAGATGGAAAAGGTGAATTTTAAGAGTAGTTTGTCTGCCAAAACGGCACACGAAATATCTCTGCGCTCCTCAAGTTTCGATGAGGAACGTTTAGAGCTGCTTGTGACAATAAATTAGGAGACTGAATGGTTACTTAGTTTTGTGTAGAACTGACAAATCGTTTATTGTACCTTATAACGTAATGAGTTTCAAATTGTTAGAATGATTTCTGCGATTTGGATACTTAAGAACTTTTTTTCGATATCCTCGATTCTATAACTATATTTTTCGTATATAGATGACCAAATCTGAAAAGTAATTTGTTGAAAATAAATGCATTATAAGCACTAAGGGTTGTCTTAGTTGATTGGATGCCTTTACAGCCCTAGATATTTAACCAAACATCCAAAGACTGGTGTTAATTACATAATCCAATTGCTTATCAAGAATTAACTTTCGGTCAAAAATAATCACCAAATAACGAATTTCATCAAGGAAAGGTAGCATTTCATTGTTAATATGATATTGGTAGGTTAATGATTGACTCTTTCTTGTGAATGCCATTGAACAACACTTTTTTAATTTCAGGATTAGACCACTATTGCTACAAACTGAGCAAACCTATTGAAATATTAAGTAGCGTTACAATGATTATTGTACAGAGTCTCTTTCTATTTTTATTTTGACTACATGTAACCCGTCAGCTCACAGTACTGGATACTACTTTACCATACTCAAACCTAAAGACTTACGAAAAACGTATTCTTTTATGTTTTGGTATCAGAATATAATAGTGCAGTAATAAAACAACTCACCGATTTTCCATAGTATATTTTTTTCCCAAACTCATACAATAGAATCCATCGTACGAGTATTACGACATATCTATAAATGACACCCCCTCGCTGACTGTCATCACTAACATTGTCATTCCCCTTACCATCTACTGGGCGTTATCATATCAATTGTGTACCCATATTGTAAAAATGTATTGAAAACTATTGGATTTAGAATGCAGCCACATAATGTAGCTTATCATGCATTGTCATTAAATGTGAGTACAATATCGCAGCTCAATCGGTTGATGACATCTGCTTCAAAATTGAGTAGCAGGATTTCACCCGAACAAACATAGATACATACATTGCAAGTTAAGTAAAAGCTTTCAAAAATTAGCTTTAAAATATAAGGAATGAGCAACCCCATAATAGACAAGTAGTAACAAAGATACCTTCATTCTAAAATAGGTCATTTTGCCGTATGTGGTTGATGTTAGCCTTCTCAACAGAGTCCTTGCATTCAAAAAAATATTGCTTTAATGAATTCAGTGTAACGTATTACACATAATAAAATAGAAGTTGTTGATTTTTTGAGTTGCTTATGTGACTTATTCTTAATATAAGTTTGAACTTGTGAAAACGGCGCAAAAACAACCTCTGACTTCACTAGATATCATGGGGATGGGATTTGAGGTATCATAGAGGCTTTTTGGTCGATAGTATTGGTATGACACTGGACGTTGTGTTTTTATTGAGGCTAGGCATCTGGTTTTTGAGATTTTGGCATTGATCGGTGCCAAAAGTCCAAATTAATATGGAACATTGACGTAAACGTAACCTTTTCTAGGGGTTGTCGGTTATAGCTAAAGACTGTGATCAATTTAATAGTCATGCTACGATTGTCGATTATTGTACTATCTTATGACGTCAGCGACCGTTTTCAGGCACGTGGAAAAATTTAAAAGAACTGTAAGCTACGATAACAAATTTCATCATCTGAACACCAGCAAGAGTAGAAGTTTTGTTCTAGACAGCCTTTTAGTAGATTTTTCTTCCTCTAAACATAACCTTAACACATTGTTGGACACTCTGCTGGCAGGGAAGCTTCGTAATATGGCACCTCAAAACATTCCCATTTTTTCTGCGTTTGTAACATGATTTATTTCCGTTATCAAAATATTTTAGGGGGTATTTTAGAGGTATCTATTTTTGACTCTTTTTTCCATTTTTGAGGTTTTTTGCGACAAAAAAAAGACGGCTATATCCGTCGTGTCATATCACAGCTGATTTTATGTTCTAGAATGGCAACCACGGCTATAGCCGTCTGATCAGTGTAATCGTAAAATACATCTTGTGGGAAGAAGAGGATAATTTTCGAGACAAAAACTAAAACAAAAACAAAATTTTATTGTATCAAATTTATAAACACAGATGCATCTCTCAGAATATAAACAATATCAAAACAAAAAATCAAAATTATTAGCAAACAGAGGTATCCCCTAACAAAACGGAATTCAGACACAAATCTATGTTTGATGCCACTCTTCAAAGCAGTCTGGATACACAGTACCTACTAAACACATGAAAACATGAAAACCAAACAAAAACACACTCGCAATGTAGCAGCTATACAGGTGTTCAATGCATCACATTGGAAGTTATGGACGGCTATAGCCGTCGTGCTGTTTTACCCATGCGCCTTAAAACATGAATAGTTGGGATAGCGTATAGTGGGTTAGGATTTGGCAATTTCAGAAATGAAGAGCTTCACGTTATGGCACAAACATTGCTTAAGAGGGCAAGTATACCAACATTCTGACGGTTGTCGGCGTTCTGCCGTAACAAGCAGATAACTTATTGACTGATATAGTCGTCGTGGCGTATCACGATCACTCCTCGCAGACAGCTATAGCCGTTGTATCCAACAACGTGTTAATAGAAATTTATCACCACTGCAAATACCCTATTGCCTATTTGTCCCACTGCATCCTATGGACATATAATTAATTCCAATTGAGGTTTTGAATCAATTTTTTTTTTGTCATAAATCGAGAGATCATATATAAGTTTTATAATAAAACTGTTTTTGTTTTCTTTTTTTTCGCAATAATTCAAAAGTTATATCAAAATAAAAATGGGTTTTTGAATCGAGTACCGAAAACACGCCGACGGCTCCCGAACCCGTGTGACGTAATGATGGCGGTTAAGATGCTCCTTTGACCAACGACATCCTACATCGATACTAGATTCTAGATTCCCAGCCAAACGTGAAAATACTTGCTAGTAACTAGTGTATATGTGTTGCAATATAGCCGATGAATGAAGTTTGTAGCTCAAGACGACCTCTACGATCGAAATAAATATCTTTTTGAATATTTGAAATCAGATTACAGATTCCAGTAAGTAAGTACCTAATCAAATATGTCTTATTGAAACTATCTGGTGCATGTTCGGCTGGCCTAGTGGTTAGAGTATTGGCTAATGGATCCGTTGGTCTGGGCTCAAAGCTCAGCCTGTCCAATTTTTTTTTTATTTTTTTATCAAATAATTCATTCATGTGCTTTTTGCACTTGTTATGTACATTTTTTCTACAATCAACCTAAATATGTTTTTGAAACAAATTCTATCGGACATATTACTTGCACTGCATAGTGCAAAAACTAAGTACAGGACGCGGTGGACAATTCAAAAAATCAGTTCAAATGGTGTTTGTCCGTCAATATCAACCGCCAATATTTTTTTTAAATGTAATAGTTGGTTAATAAAACAAAATCCATTCATTTTTTAAGTTTTTAATATAAACATAAAGTAAGTCAAACTCGTAATCACATCAGTCTTCTGTTTATCACTTGGTATCTTTATTTATTTAACTTTGAGCAATGAAGCTTAATAATTAAATTTTCATAAAAATTTAACAAATAAAAATATAAAAATGCAATGCAAACAAACAGAACTTATTTTTCTATGAGTTTCAATGTTATAATTATCTTCTTGACCAAAGCTTAAAATAATTATTTTATTATTTAATATTATTATTGATAATAAATACTTATACGATAAATAAACTATAAGTATAATTATTTTACATAAGAGCTAGCACTTCAAGTAAAAAAAAATAAAACTATACTTTTTAGTCCCGAACATAGAAAAAAGTATAAAGTATCTAGGAATATATCTAGACTCACACTTACGTTGGGATGTACATATTAATAATTTATTAAAAAAAAAATGGATTCATTTCATATAAGATGAAACTACTAACAAATATTTTAACAGAAAAGCATCTATACATACAGTAAAGATAATTATAACATTGAAACTCATAGAAGAATAAGTTTTGTTTGTTTGCAATGCGTTTATATACTTTTGTTTGTTAAATTTTTATGAAAATTTAATTATTAAGCTTCGTTGCTCAAAGTTAAATAAATAAAAATACCAAGTGATAAACAGAAGACTGTTGTGATTACGAGTTTTATTTATGTTTATATTAAAAACTTAAAAAATTAATGGATTTTGTTTTATTAACCAACTATTGCATTTAAAAAAAATATTGGCGGTTGATATTGACGGACAAACACCATTTGAACTGATTTTTTGAATTGTCCCCCGCGTCCTGTACTTAGTTTTTGCACTATGCAGTGCAAGTAATATGTCTGATAGAATTTGTTTCAAAAACATATTTATGTTGATCGTAGAAAAAAATTTACATAACAAGTGCAAAAAGCACATGAATGAATTATTTGATAAAAAAAAAAATAAAAAAAAATGGACAGGCTGAGCTTTGAACCCAGACCAACGGATCCATTAGCAACAATTTAGCAACAATTTATATTTATTTTCAAATATTGTCTACAGTAGTATGCACTTAAATTATATATATCCATTAGCCAATACTCTAACCACTACGCCAGCCGAACATGCACCAGATAGTTTCAATAAGACATATTTGATTAGGTACTTACTTACTTACTGGAATCTGTAATCTGATTTCAAACGTTCAAAAAGATATTTATTTCGATCGTAGAGGTCGTCCTGAGCTGCAAACTTCATTCATCGGCTATATTGCAACAGATGTACACTAGTTACTAGCAAGTATTTTCACGTTTGGCTGGGAATCTAGAATCTAGTATCGATGTAGGATGTCGTTGGTCAAAGGAGCATCTTAACCGCCATCATTACGTCACACGGGTTCGGAAGCCGTCGGCGTGTTTTCGGTACTCGATTCAAAAACCCATTTTTATTTTGATATAACTTTTGAATTATCGCGAAAAAAAAGAAAACAAAAACGGTTTTGTTATAAAACTTATATATGATCTTTCGATTTATCACAAAAAAAATATATTTTTTTCTTTATTCAAAACCTCAATTCACGAACAGTTTCATACAAATAACATTATAAATTCGGTCCTGTGTACACGTGAGGGAAAGGGCGTGCCAGTTCATTAAAGCAATCAAAATGCGTGCGCATATAGAGATCTTCGATGTGGTTTATTTCGTACTGGCGGTGTTCGGATGTAAGAAATATCTCGATACTTTGTGTCGATATTGGTCTGTATAACATTGGGGTACATGTAGAAGTTTGAACCCTTAGACCCCTAAGGGAGGTCGTCGTTTAAGGACCCCATGTTAAAAAACCCGAATCTAATTACTTATTTAAAAACATTGGCAGCGCTGCCGCTTGATATGTGCTTGTGTTGACCTTTGGAACCGTAATTCAGTATGCGGCCACGTTTCGCAACAAGTACAGCAGAGTGACACGTGCTTTCGTTTAGTGGGGTCCCGCTGGAACCCTGGATGGGCATTTACGGACCCAATTTTCACTTTAAACGCGTGGTATATATTTTTTTTAATTATATAAAGTAGCCAAAATGAGTGGTTGGAATAGAACGGGACCCCTAAAATAACATGAGTTAGTTGAGATAGCTGAAAACTCGGACTTTGATGGTAAAACTGACTATGACACTGACACTTCTGCAGAAAACTGTTTTGCTACAGAAACTGTTTCGGAGACCTAGGATAATTTGGACATATGAATTTAATGTTTTTTTATTTCCTAAACTATTATACAGTGTGGTCCAAAGAGTGTGCAACAAATGGGATTTTTTTTTATTAGCTGCACAATCAAAAATCCAATATTGCCAAAAGTTGGTGCATGTCCGATAACTAATTTAGGTACACTTAGAATGGTTCCAAGTTCATCAGTATACGAGGTGAATCAAAAAACATAAAAATTGTACAAGAGTAAAGTACCCTTATTTTCAAAATCTCAGCAAAATGTTATTAACAAAAGTTGTTTAGAATCAAGAGTTATGCCTAAATACCAAAACTTGGCCTCCTCTGAGAAAAAAATTTTTTTTTGAAAAAAGTGCAATAACTCTCCCAATTTTTTTTTTAGTAAAACTGTTTGATACACTAATTGAAATTGAATTAATTTTGTAGAACTTTATTTAAATTCAAGCATTTTTGTGAAATTTACCTGAGGTTAAAATTTTTTTGGGAATCACAAGCTAAATGTTTGTTGCAAGGATATTAAATATGGCTTTATAATTTCGGAAAAAAATCTTTTTACTAAGGCAAGAGGTTGCTTATAATTACATGCATATCAGAATAACTCTCAATAAAACCGCAAACCTTTTGTTAATTTTTTATTTCTAAACATGTATTTAAATTAATCCACAAACATGAAATCTTGCAAAAAAATCAATTAGTGTATCAAACAGTTTTACTAAAAAAAAAATTTTTTTTGGGAGAGTTATTGCACTTTTTTCAAAAAAAAAAAAATTTTTTTCTCAGAGGAGGCCAAGTTTTGGTATTTAGGCATAACCCTTAATTCTAAACAACTTTTGTTAATAACATTTTGCTGAATTTTTGATAATAAGGGTACTTTACTCTTGTACAATTTTTATATTTTTTGATTCACCTTGTATACTGATGAACTTGGAACCATTCTAAGTGCACCTAAATTAGTTATCGGACATGCACCAACTTTTGGCAATATTGGATTTTTGATTGTGCAGCTAATAAAAAAAAATCCCATTTGTTGCACACTCTTTGGACCACACTGTATGTTCTTATAGTAAACTTGTTTGTGTACTTTGTTATTTTCTAGGTCTAATTAATGTAAACATAATAGCACTAATTTAATATCACATACTTTACTGGAGTCTCTAGAAAACGCCACATAGGTATTTACGTTGATGTTCATAGCATGGGAATTCAAGGGTTAATACCTAGTTCGCTGAACTAAATGTACCTAGCTAAAGCTTGAGAAAAATATCCTGACACATTGACTGCCAAGAACAAGTTAAGTCGTAGTCGTAAATTAATAGGCAGGCGTCCACCACGAGTTATCTCGCTTTAGATGGAGATTCTTCTTCTCAGCGTGCCTATCCGTTCCGGACGTTGGTTGGCGATAAGCAAAGCAATTTGAACTTCACTTGCTGCAGCTCTGAACGATCCTCGTGTGGACAGGGAGACCCAAGTTCTAAGGTTATTCAGCCAGGAGATTCTGCGCCTACCGGGTCCTCTTCTTCCGAAGACCTTTCCGTGAAGTATCAGCTGGAGCAGACCGTATCTCTTTTGGTTCCTCATTATGTGGCCCAGGTATTCCAATTTACGTTTTTTAATAATGCCCACAGGTCCGGTCCCTTTTCGAAGCCTCTCTAAAATTCTGTTGTTGGACACGTGGTCAACCCAGGAAATTCTGAGAATTCGCCTGTATAGCCACGTCTCAAAAGCCTCAATTTTCCTTGTGGACGCTTTCGTCAACGTCCAGGACTCAGCACCATACAAGAGCACAGACCAGACATAGCATTTGAGTAGTCTTAATTTGGTTTGTAAATTAAGATCTCTATTCCTGAACAGGTTTCCCATTCTAGATGGAGATATTTGCAGCATACAGCACGAGTACGCTCGTGGCGTTTCCATTGAAATTTGTATCACTGGGCGTCTGCAATCCAATAATGAAATGTGCCTTGCCGACAAAGAATAGATTTTATGATACAACGAGAAAACAAAATGCCTGGAATCTATTTCGTATCATGGTGTTTGTGAATGCTTTAAAAAAATATATATTAAAGAAGATTGGAGAGTTTAATTCATTACTGAAAGATGGCATTTGCTGCACCACAAGCAAGTAGTTTAGTCTGTATGAATAACCTCTCAAATGCCTTTGCTGGGAGCACATAAGCAAAAAGCTTCATCTTTTTTCAACGTACTTTCAGCTTAGACTTCCAGTGCGTGTAAACGAGGCTTAATTATGGTTTCTCCCCTCCATTCTTTACTAACCGTCATGTAATACCGGAACTTGTCAATCCCCAGTAAACAATGGACATAAAGGTTATATAACTTTTATGTGCCGCTCGGCCCTTGTTATGTAACAAATGAAGTCACATTCAATCTCTTTGTTACGGTGTTGTTACCGCATAATATCCGCCTCATTGTTACGTAGCTTTTACCTACCCTGGTTGACGTGTAAGTTACGTAACAGGTATACCGCATATTTTCCACCCCATTGATACGTCTTACGTACCCTAGTTTGACGTGTAAGTTACGTAACAGGTATACCGCATAGTGTCCGCCTCTTTTTTAGGTATGAACGAATGAAAGAGCGAGAGAGGCTTATTTTTGGTGGCCAGAACCACCAACGGGCTCCTTTGAACTTCTCCTCACCGTAGTTCCCAAGTCCAGCCCTGATCGCAAAGGTGGGGATGGTCTTGGCTCCTGCCCATCTCATATCCTCAAGTTCAAGAACCCCTAAACCGAGTACGGTCTGCCTGTAATACCCAAGGGCTTCACCGCGACATAGAATATGAGCCGAGGATTCTTCCTACTCGCCACAGCGTGTACACGTCGGATCTCTTGCCAAACTTTCACATACAAATGATGGATGTTTGAAGGTGTGATGGCCGGATAGCAGGCCGACAAGTAATCTTAGTTGACTTCTGTCCAGTTAGAGACATTTAGAAGGACGGTACAAATTGTAAAATAATTAGTAACAAAATAAAAATGCTTACAATGTGGTATTATAATAATATATGACGTTTACATAGCTTTAAAAAACATGTTCGTATGAAACGGTCCTCATGGTGAGTGAAGACCGAGTGATTTGGTAACAAAGAACAAAAATGTGTGTGGCTGTTTACAGAGGTAGTTACTTTTGCAAGATATGATTACTATTAAGAGGCGTTTGAAAGAAAGGAAACTGATCTTCTTGCGAAGATGCAGAAACCCTTATGTTATGAGTTCATTGTATATGTTTCCCAATTCGTCCACGCCTGATCTAAAATTTAGTGCACTTGGGTGATTTTTAATATTAACCATTTCTTTAACATCCCTTTTAAAAAAGTTGTTTTCACGGCAAATAGTCTGTGTATCGCTGAAATTGAATTTATGTCCAGTTTCTATGGAATGCTTTGCAAGAGCAGATTAATCTTTCCCATTAAGTGCATCATAACTGTGACCTCTTTTTTAAATACTGTTTGGTTTGTCCAATATATGTTCCTTCGCAGTGTTGACAGTCAATTTTGTAAACTAGGTTTGTTTGAAAGTCTTTTCCTATTTGCGGTTTTTTACTTGAGAAATATTTTTTTGTTGTATTAGATGGTACGTTAGCTATTCTCATATTGTATGGTTATGGTTATAGGCAGTTTTGTAGTCTTTTAATAATCTCGGGTATATATGGCAAACTGATGTATTTATTATTTTGTTGGGTTGAGTTGTTTTTAATATTAGTACTATTATATATTTTGTTTATACGGTTTTTAAAGATAGGCATAAAGAATTTAACTTTGCTTAAATTGTTTTTTCTATAATTTGGTAGTGACGCAAAACAGATAGCCCTCTTAACAAGCCCATTTATAACGCTTTTTTCCATAGGCATTTGGAACAAAGGAGTCAAAATTCAAATATCTTCTGGACCAAATATCCTTTGTATACCAATTTGTAAATATGTTGCCATTATTATCATAAGAAATAGTTGGGTCTAGAGAGTTAATTGAATTATTTTTATTGTGAATTGCAGCTTTGGGTGGAATTTGTTGAAATGGTTTAGATTATAATCTGTACTATCAATTCATCATCATACTCACAATGTCTTAACAGACATGTTGTGAACTTGTAAGATGTACTCATTTTACGAGTTTGCCTTGGGATATCTTTAAGATCTTTAATGCAGTAGTCTCCCATTTGCTTTCTGCATCCCCATGTCGTTGACCAGATGTATCTACCGGTTCATCCGCTTTTAGGGACAATTTATCACCCCAAGGACAAGAAGGTGTCCTGACTCTTGTCAACTCGTCCACCCAAAGCTGTTGGTTGAGAAGAGGTTACTGCTTATACCGACAGTAGTTCAGGTTCCCTTTAGTCGCCTTTTACGACATGCAGGATATACGATGGGAGATATTCTAACCCGCCCCCACAAGGGAGTTCTACCAATTGGTACGCAAAAATTGGAGTCATCCACATAACGTTTATAAAGCGTGGCTGAGTCCATGACTGTTTGTTCCAAATGCTCCATTACCAAATTTGCAATACCTAGTTGCCGACATTGGTGATCCGTGGCAGTACCGTAAATTGGGAATAGAATTCACCATCAAACGTCAAATAGGTAGAGTTGAGGCAGAGTTGAACAACTTCATAAAATGCATTTTTGGTCAAAGTTGTATATTCTTTTATGTAACTCCATTTACTCTTAACCCTTAGCCGGTAACGTGCAAGTTCGGGGCATAGCTGGTAACGTGCAGTCAGTGAGACTGTAACCTCTTTGAAGCTTAAAAAATCAAATTCTCCCAATTATTTTTTGGAAAAAATGCATGAAGATTTGTTGGATATATATCCTTTAATAATAATTTTGTATAAAGTAGCAGAACATGTGATGTAAAGAAAAAAAATTATGATAATTATTAACTAGAGCACAAATTAGCAGCACAAATTTGTAGGATCAAGATAATCAAAAAAAAAATTGACCACACTCAAATCTATATATTTTGTGATTGATAATAAATAATGCAATACACCTATAAAAATATTTTGGTTAAAAATGAGGGACCTGCCATGACTACCAGTTGAGAAAAATTATAACGTAAACCGTAACGTTCCGTCTCGCAGACTGAACCAAACTAATAACTAAGCACATCTGGAACGTTGGTTATGCAAACTTATTGATAAACGGGATATAAAAGGGATACCAACGGCTGGTAGATTAGATGAGGTCATTTACCAGAAATGCAGTAAGGTTTTGTTGTGGGGTCGAATTTAAGATTGCTTGCAGTCTCACAGACGGCACGTTACCAGTTAAGGGTTAATACAGTCTAAAGCCAATCTTGTCGGTATATTTCGGTATTTTTCGAGAAGTGACGGAAAACTGTGAATAATATAACTGTAGATTCAATAAGACATATTTATGGTACAGGTGCAGTGTTTGCTGTTAGAGAAGCATTTTCACAAGCATCCTTATTTCAATGTTCTATCGACATCAGGTATCGATCGTTTGAGCATCGTTTCATATCGTACATCCCTATATTAAGTGTTGATTGAGAAAGGGAAAGTAAGGTTTGCCAGAGACAAGGTTGATTAGAATACATTCAATTTAATGTTTGCCTAAATATATTAGGACCTTGAAATGGAAATATCTCTGGATGTTGAAATGGGAATTTGAAATGGTTCTAAGCCGTACGGAATGTCTAATGTTTATTTTAGGTCGGTCGAGGGTTAGTTTTAGGGCTAACAGAAGTTTTCCTTACCATGGGTGTGACGTGCAAGTTGGAGAAATAATGTATAATGACGTTATTTTTTTCTATATTTCATCCGCATTTACTTGCCATAGCTAGTATATTTTGTATGTTGTGTGTGTATTAAGTGAAGAACCGTCTGTACCAAATACAACGTTTAGGTCCGATTTTATCAACCATTGATTTCTCTTGAAGTTTAGCTCAAAAAAGTTAAAAATGACATGCTTCATATACAATCGACCCATCTAGTATCTTTTTCTGTCTGTTTTTCCATCCTAAATCTGTAAAAAATTGCATTTTCATGTTTAACAAAGAGTTTAGCAATTGCTAATTTCAACCAAACAGATTCCGCAAAAACTGACTATTTGATCGCTAGTTTTTTTCTCTGCTAAATAATAATGATGACAAAAAATTAGGGTTTTGAATAATTTTTTTTTGTGTGATAAATGGACAGATCCAATATAAGTTGTTTGTAGCTGTTTTTGTTTTCTTTTTTTTTTCACAATAATTCAAAAGTTATATCAAAATAAAAATGGGCTTTTGAATCCAGAACCGAGAACACGCCGACGGCTCCCGAACCCGTGTGACATGCTTCGTGAAAATACTTGAAACAGTTGTAACTAAAATGTATATTTGTTGCAACGTAGGCGACGAATGAAGTTTGCAGCTCGAGACGAAGTCAACGATCGAGATAAATATCTTTTTGAGTGTTTGAAATTCGATCACAAATCCCAATAATAAAGTACCTAACCAAATATGTTTCCTTGAGACAATCCGTTCCGCAAGATGCTGGGTGGCCTAGCGGTATAGTGTTCGACGGTGAATCACTGTGTTCGAGGGTGGTGTTGGTTCGAGACCCAGCCTTTGCAACTACTTTTTTTTATTTTTTTAGCTTTTGCACAAGGTCAAGTACCTAAAAGGTCTTCTTGTGTATTGAGACATAGTTACTAGTATCTTGCAACTACTACTGGTATAATTTCCAATTTTCTGAATTTTGTGATATTTGATTTTTAAGTCATTTTATAAAATTAGTGGGCTTGACAATTATTTTTTTATTGAATTACCTTTCAGGATTCTAAAATTTTGAAGCACTTATAGATCTAGAGCCAGCCGTGACTTAGTAGAATCATAGCCTTGACTTTTAAATCAATTAAACTGCTTTGGACTTAAGCTAACAACAGCAGTGCTCACTTCAAGATCTTATTTAAGTTTTATTTTTAAACATTAGACTTGAAAGGCCCATCAAGTACATAGGTTAAGTGATATTGTGCCACTGTTGGGGATTATCTGCTACAGTTTTTTTGTTTAACTTTAAGGGGAAAATTAACAGAGTATTAAGGCATGTATCTCCATTGTGAAAGAGTTGGGTATTAAAACTTTAATTTGTTTTAACCAATATTGTAAATTAGCCAAATTTATTTGGGTCTGACTGACTACAATTCAGAAGCCAAGTGATACACCTGAGCTGCTTGCATAACATCAACTCATACATCCTGAGGTTTTTTATGTAGAGGGTCCATATACTAATTCCTTTTTTTTCTGGCACATTTCATGACGGCGGCTTGAAGTGGTGGCCGAGCCAGACTCAAGAGATCTTCCGGCCAACAAGGCAGTAGTAGAGCAGGAGTAGTCTGGCCCAAGGAACCTGAAGAGGCTGCCGGTCTGCAAAAGGGGACCCTCTCAAAGAAGCTATTAAGAGCACACAAGCCAACCTGGAAACAGGTGTGCCCAGGCGAGCCACCACAGGATCACCAGCTGCAGCCGAAGCAAGCTAGATTGTATTGTTATACCATCCTGGCCAGCAGTCATTCCCTTGTAATTCATATATGAACAACTCACTTTTCAGTTATAATTTATAAGTATAGTATACTTTGTTACTGTTTACTTTTCTATTTTTCTACACATTTCCCTTCAGTGTTTCTGTAGAGGTCGGGTAATACCACTTCCTTGGAGTTTGGAGGTGAAAACCTTTGGTATCCTTTTCTTTGAGCTTTGAACTTTGGAGTAACTTCGCGTTAAAAAGTTAGTGATTTTACCTGCCACCTCTTAGAAGAAAAAGAAAAGAGTAAGTTGCCAAGGATTTACGACCCACCGTGGAAAAACCGAGCAGCCCAAAGGCACCCCAGTCATTGCCAGCTTAAAGGTCTCAACCTAGTTGGGATTTTCAATCTAGCTTTACAACTCCCATTTTAGCTGCTCATCACCTGGCAACGGTGCACGAATGGTATCAAGTAACAGCAACCGCCGACGCTGATAGAATTAACGCAGGCATCGGTGTGACTGAAATATAATCCAATATACACAGTAAACAAAGTATAAATTAAACAGGCTTTGGTGTTCGCAATCCCTCATTCGGCTTAAACGAAATCCATCAAATAACCCTGACTCTGATTCCATGCAGAATTTGAGCGCGCATTTTGTCCTGACTGTCCTCTTTTTAATTAGTGAGCTGTTGGCTATTGGCATCGAATATCAACGCTCATCCGATATTCAATAATTTCACAAATTCGACACAGGTGTTATAAGCCTCACAGTGGCCAAAATTGCAACAAAGCTGGACAAAACCCCTAAAAATTAAATATTTTGCATCGAACGGTAATACAAGTTAAAATACCGTTTAAGGATCTAGGGTATAGAGCGCGAAATTAAGAATCCAAGAAAATACGCATTCTCGTGTTAGCGAGGAGGCGTGGTCGCCTGTTTCCTTTCTCTAGCGTGTGTGTCTAAGATGAGGGGGAAGTCCAAAAATCCAAAAGTAAGGTCAAAGGGTTCAAAGGTAAGGTCCAAAGGTCAACACAAAAATGAATTTCGCATTTCCAAGCTCCTGACGTTACCTTTAAACTTACAGTAAAGATTCAAAAAGCAGATTGAAGAAGAAAGCTTGCGCTTTGTCACTGTTTTAGTCTTGTTCTGATATCTTGTTTGGTTGCTAAAATACAGATATTTGAAGAATGTATCATTTTGCGTTGCGTGTTTTTTGGCACACTAAAGAACTTTTTTTAAAAAAAAATTGCTCTTAGATGTCATTTACTAAGGTCTTAGCTATCACCTTCTGAAATACTGTGTATGTTGTTTAAAAAGCAAGTGAGTTCTGTTCGAAATGGAAATCCGCGTTTTACATGGCAAATACAGATGTATTAACTGTGTGCACCCAGGCATCCTAATGGGGGGTTATAGTACCTACATGAGAGCTATTTGCAATGGTTCAGCTGATCCATTTTTTAATAGTAACCTTTAACAGCTAAGGTGCGATCTGTGATACTCCATGTGCTGAAATTTGACAATGCACTGCATCTGGGTAGTGCAATGCTAGGTACCTTTCGACAAAGTTTTGATGCTGTTTGTCATTTAGTCGGTAATGTCAAATTATATGGGGACATCATCATAGTCACAATATCTTAGCAGGCATGTTTTGAACTCGTCGGAGCTAGAATATTGCCGACACGAATATTAACGATAGTTTTGAGAACTGTTTCGTCGTATGCACCCAGCGTGTAGGGGAACTGCCACGGCGCCGCCCACTCAGGGCATGACCCTGAACTACATGTTTCTCCATATTATCGCTTCTGTGAATATGTCGGAAAAATGGAAGCATTCTCATCGACACAATGGAGTATAGTCTCTTTGGATTACCGAGCTCACTCAGTATGGAAACGTTAGTTCGATGGGAGGTATGGGGAACTGTCAGCATTCTCCTCCACGTCCACATTTCAACATTTTAACAGTCCGAGGCATACAAGATGTTTAGAACACAAGAGACCGAACCAGAGACATTTTGATAGCTTTGATGATGTTATGGTCATGCCATATTTTAGTAAGCTTTGTCATGGCCACAAGTGCCAAGCGCCGTCGAATCTCATTTTCACAGCTACCCGAATTGTCGATCAAAGAACCGAGGTACACAAAACTTTGAACTACCTCACAACGGTCTACTGACTTTATTTTTCAATGATTATCATACTCTATATTTACGATCATAATCTTGGTCTTGCTGTAGTTCTTACCAAGACCATTATGCTGCACTGTATTGTTCTAAGATGTTTAATAGAGCTACTAGTTCTTAAGTTGGATATTTTGTTTCTGCCAATAGTTATACCGCCATTCTAGTTCTCCAATACCTGTCTCATCACAAATTCAGAGTAAATGTTAAATAACATCGGCGACAATACACATCCCTGACGAACTCCTTGGTTGCTGTTTGACCAGACGGTTTACCATCAATTCTTACACGAGTCGAGCTAGACTCATAGAGTTACTGTATGAGAAATCATCATCATCATCATAGTCACAATGTCTTAACAGACATGTTGTGAACTCGTAAAATGCATTTACTCATTTTACGAGTTTCTCTTGGGATATCTTTAAGATCTTCAATGCAGTGGTTTCACATTTGCTTTCTGAATCCTTATGCCGTTGACCAGATGGTATCTACTGGTTAATCCGCCTTTAGGGGCAATTTCTCACCCCAAGGACAAGAAGGTGTCCTGACTCCTCTCAAATCGTACACCCATAGCTGTTGGTTGAGAAGAGGTTACTGTTTATACCGACAGGAGTTCGGTTCCTTTTAGTCGCCTTTTACGTCACGCAGGATATACGATGGAAGATATTCTAACCCGCCCCCACACGGGTTGCTATATGAGAAATAGTTTATAATAATTGTCTCGACACAACGCTCGAGAAAATTCCGCCACTAAACAGCCTAGCGGCAACCATAGGCGTAGTTAGGTGGGGGCTTGGGGGGCTAAGCCCCTCAAGAATGAAATTAGCCCCCCCAAAAATCCAAAAATAATTCGTTTTGTTAAGTTTATTGTATCTTGGTCAGTCCCTAGATCCAGGGACTTAAGCCCCCCCAAATTCAGGGACTTAACTACACCTATGGCGGCAACCCATAATGCACGTATATAGTTACTATTTCGACAAGAATCCAATGAACAGCGTTGCCGTTTCGTGCAGTGTGGAGCATGGAGCAAACATTACGATAACGTATCGTTCACTTAGTAATGCCGCCAGTTATGATTAAATAAAGTATCCCGTATTTGAAGAACAAAACGTCATTCGGCTGTAAAGTATCTATTCGTCAATGAAATGCCAGATACATTGGGGCTCCCCGGCTCCATCGGTATACCTGGGGGCTGGAATACGTCAAGAAACATGGCAATCAGCGTAAGCAAGGCCCCAATGCTTTGCGAATAAGTTTTAACCCTTAAACCACCAAGGGAGTCATTTAAGGGCCCCATGTCAAAAAATCCTAGCCAAAATGCTTTACTTAAAAGCATTGGCAACGCTGCTGCTTGATATGTGCTTGTGTTGACCTTTGGAGCCGTAATTCAGTATGCGGCCACGTTTTGCAGCGAGTACAGCAGAGTGACACGTGATTCCATTTAGTGGGGTCTCGCTGGTACCCCGGACGGTCATTTACGGACCCAATTTTCATTTTAAGCATGTGGTATATTTTTTGCTTTTTAATCATTTAAAGTTATTAAAATGAGCTAGTTGAGATAGCCGAAAACTGGGATTTTGATGCTGAAACTGTTGCTGTTGTTGTTGTTACAACACGTATTAGGATTGTCTGTGCAAGTATGTCAACACTGTTTCTCAAAAGTTAGGATTGGCTGTGCAAGTATGTCAACACTGTTTCTCAAAAACTAGAGCACCCATTACTTCCATTTGGAGAGTCCCTCATTCTATTTATATCAAAGCAAAACAATGAAGGTGTTACGGTGCACTGAATTTATTCACCGTTTGTAGGTAAAAAAAGTCGTTGAAATATCAAAAAATCTAATGAAAAGATACAAAACTGCTATACATGCTTTATAACGTATGTTTACATAGCGAATTCTCAAAATGGAATGGAATGTCTGTAATTGTCTGTCTTCGTCGGCGTAAAGGGCTGCGCACTGTCCACGCCCACTGTTAGGCCAACGCAGTGGCGTTGCGGTTTGGGGTACACATTACACACTTGTCACAACAGACTCCCGGGGTTGAAAGAATGCAGTCTTTCAAAACATAAAATTCACTCCTCACACTCGATGAGATGGTCTCCACTCGGTAGAGGACACACGGTTGCTACTGCTCGACGGATGACACCCTTTGCAGTCTTCAGTGACACTACTCTGACGACTCCGTCCTTGCCTGGTAGAACATCTATTACTCGTGCCAATTGCCAACACAAGGGAGGTAGATTAGGCTCCTTTACTAAGACTAGAGAGCCAATTGTAACCTTGGATTGATCTACTGCCCACTTTGATTTTAGCTGGAGACTGGACAAGTATTCGCGGGACCATCGAGCCCATATTTGCTGTTGTAACTGCTGTACCCGTTGAAATCTACTGAGCCTGTTTTCCTTTATGTTAGTATAGTCAGGATCAGCTGGCGAGATGATTGCTCTTCCTATCAGGAAGTGAGAGGGTGTGATTGGATTAAGGTCATTGGGGTCTGAACTTGCTGGATAAAGAGGACGGGAGTTTAATACTGCCTCGATTTGTACTAATACGGTATAAAAATCCTCATAGACCAGAAATGCATTTCCCAATGTTCTCTTAAGGTGGTACTTCATTGATTTTACCCCTGCCTCCCAAATGCCGCCGAAATGGGGGGAGTGCGTCGGGATGAAGTGCCATTGGATTTCAAGATTTGCACAGAAATTTATTACTTCATCCTTTGACTGACGTAGAAAGTTAGTTAGAGCGTCCAGTTCATTTTTAGCCCCAACAAAATTGGTACCGTTGTCGGATAGCAGCTTTGAAGGTTTTCCCCTTCTGGCGCAAAATCGACGTAACGCTGCAATAAAGGAATCCTTTGTCATATCGGTTGCAATTTCTAAGTGAATTGCCTTTGTAGTGAGGCACACAAAAAGACATACCCACGCTTTGTAAAGTTTCGCACCTCGACCTCGTCTATCTTTCAGGATGAATGGACCTGCATAGTCCACTCCAGTTACATGAAATGGTGGAGCTGGAGCAATTCGCTCCTTTGGCAAGTTTCCCATGATGGGGAAGTCAACGTTGGGGTTGGCTCGGAAGCAAGTAACGCATTTGGAAGAAATTCGTTTTGCCACACGTCTGCCGGAGATTACCCAATATTTTTCACGAACAGCTGCAAGCAACTGCTGTGGCCCAGCATGTAAAAGGCTGATATGAAAATGTCTAAAGATCAGAATAGTTAGGTGGTTATCTGGAGGAAGTAGAATGGGATGACGCTTGTCGTAATCAAGACTCGAAAAGTTTAGTCTACCACCTACACGCAAAATACCTAACTCATCCAGGAATGGCGACAATTTCAAAATTCGACTATTTCTTTGAACCGTATTATTTTGAGATAGGCGCTTTATGTCGTCCTGAAAGCACTTAGCCTGCACTTGTTTTATCACACAAAGTAATGCAGAGTTCAGTTCCTTTACGGTTAAAGTTGAGAACGCTCTTCGTTCTTTAGGAACTCTTGCATTTGCGATGAACCTTTTGCAGTAAGCGATACAACGCTTTAACCTTGTCAGGCTGGAAAAACGTTCCAATGGAAAGTTGTACGACTCTTGAGAGACCAAAGACGTGCACTCGACCTTGGTTTTACCTTTTAATTCAGGCAGATCATTCGTGCTAACCAAAGAACAGGGCCACTCTGATTCATCTTTGCCTAGCCATTCTGGACCGTGGAACCAGAGTGAAGATGTACTCAGTTGACTTGGAGAAACGCCACGTGTAAGCAGGTCAGCTGGATTATCGCTGGAGCAAACATGACGCCAACAACTTGGATCTGTTTTAGCCTGAATCTGAGAGATTCGATTGCTTACGAATGTTTTGAGAAGATGAGAGGGTGTGTTCACCCATCCTATCACGATCGCTGAGTCTGACCAATGATATATCTGTGTGAAGGGTTCTCTAACTGAAGATTTGATTTTTTCAGTTAGCTTAGCTGCTATGTGAGCACCAGACAATTCCAGGCGAGGAAGAGTGATTTTCTTAAGTGGAGCCACCTTTGCCTTAGCACACAACAAATGGATGGATATGGCACCGTCTGCGCTGATGCTTCTCAGATAAGCACAGCATCCGTAGGCTTCCTCTGAAGCGTCACAGAAAGTGTGCAACTCTGTATGAGCTGCTTGATAGCATCTCACATGCCTAGGGATTTGCAATGTGTTTAGCCTAGGAAGCTCATTACAAAACTTACGCCATTGGTCACTTATCTCTGGAGGAACAGTTTCATCCCAGGTGAGTTTTGCCAACCAGAGCTTCTGGATTAGAACCTTAGCACTGATTGTGCAAGGACAAATCAATCCTAGCGGATCATAGATTTGTGCAATTTGTGAAAGAATCACTCTCTTTGTAATTTGAGGCTGAATGGAACTGCCAGTAATTTTGTAGAGTAGTGTGTCGTCTTTAGATGACCAAATTAAACCTAATGTTTTGGCTTGCTCATGTGAGCCTAACTGAAGGTAATTGATATGTGGTGAAGAGGTTTGCACCTGAGCCAATGCATCTGGATGGTTTGACAACCACTTCCTTAAATCAAAGCACCCTTGCTTAAGGATTTCAGACACATTCTTGCATGATGATGCCAAATCAGTGATTGAATCACTACCTGTAAGCAGATCATCAACGTAAAAATCACGTCTGATGATTTCAGATTCCTTTGGAAAAGTGTCCTGGTTCTCTTCAGCCAATTGATGTAATGTCCTGACTGCTAAGAAAGCAGCTGGAGCTGTTCCATATGTGATTGTGTTTAATTGATAAACACGAACTGGTTGTTCTGGGTCTGACCTCCAAAATACCTGCTGTAAGCATCTCTGCTCAGGGACAACCAACACCTGGCGATACATTTTGCAAATGTCTGCTGAAGCGACATACTTGTATTGCCTGAACCGAATAAGTATTGCCCAGAGATCACTTTGAATGTTGGGACCAACCATTAAGATGTCATTCACAGACCAGCCTGTTGATGTGGGACATGAGCCGTCGAATACGACTCTAAGTTTTGTTGTAAGGCTTTCCTCCTTTAGCACTGGATGATGAGGAAAGAAGTATTGGACCTCAGGTTGCTTGGTCATGTCTGATAGAGACATGTGTCCTAGAGCCTTATACTCATCCATGAAACTGGAGTACATGTCAAGAAGCTTAGGATTTTGTCTAAGTCTGCGCTCAAGGTTATAAAATCGCTTAAGAGCTTGGTTAGCTGAATCCCCCAACCTTTGTGTAGGTTCTTTGAGAGGTAACGAAACTATGAAGCGTCCATTTATATCCCTGCTATGGGTGGACTTGAAATTAGATTCACACGCTTCCTCCTCAGGAGATAACTGTTTTCCTGGTGGAAAATCCTCAATTTCCCAGAACCGGGCTAATTGATCTTGAACCTCACATGCTTGTGAGAAATTGCATTGCGATTTGTTGCAATTGAATGTATTGCCCATGGGCCCAGCTACTATCCACCCTAACTGCGTTCTTTGAATGATTGGTTTGGTAGGCCCTAAAGTAATGCGACCTGCACAGAGAAGTTGCCAAAATAGACTGGCTCCTATAAGAAGATCAATTTCCTTTGGTGTGTGGAAGTTGGGATCTGCTAAAGGCAAATTCTCAGGAATATCTAGTGACATGATATCTACTGGAGTGTTGGGTGCATTATCACAAATATTTTCAATTACCAAACAAGAAACATTAGTCTTGAAATTGCCATGCATCGAATGAATTTCGAGTTCACATTTTGATTTGACCTTGGATGCAACCTTAGTAATGCCTACTATGGTCATATTAATATCTGTGGGTTTTAACCCTAAAT
Source organism: Callosobruchus maculatus (assembly GCA_951848785.1). Classification (NCBI taxonomy): domain Eukaryota; kingdom Metazoa; phylum Arthropoda; class Insecta; order Coleoptera; family Chrysomelidae; genus Callosobruchus; species Callosobruchus maculatus. Next base: position 4,671,034 of record CATOUR010000296.1, read on the forward strand.
CATCTGAAAACTGTTTGGTTATAAAGTTTGACTGGCTACCCGAGTCTAACAGTGTTCTGCATGGATGAAAGTTACCTTTGGAATCCCTTACCTGAACAATGGCAGTTGAAAGCAAGACCTGGTTTGATGGCAGGAATGTAGATAGTGCTTGTGTACCTGAACCTCTGTTATTAACGACTAGCTCATCAGATCTTTTGCTATCTATACTTTGTGGCTGTACATCCACATGAAGCAATGAATTATGCTTGAGCGAACATTTTTTGCATGCACTGAATCTGCATGTTTCTACCTGATGTCCAGAGCTAAGACAGTTAACACACAGATTTAATGACTTTACCTCATTAACCCTTTCTTGAACAGAGAGCTTTAAGAATTTTGAGCAATTGTAAATTTTATGGTTCGCGTTACAAACAGGACAAGTCTTATTCTGAGAATAAAATGCTTTATGTGTAGTTTTAATAGGCGTTTTTATGTCTGACCTTTTTGGACGACTGTCACCCTTGTTGAATTGAGTTGTCTGTAACTCTACCTTTTTTAGCATATTAGACTTATCTCTGAGAAACTCTAAAAGATCGGAAAGTGTAGGTAAAGGATTGAATTTTTTAGATTCCCATTCTCTGTTAGAGATTGGGTCTAATTTACTCGTAATAAAATATATCATGATTATATCCCACTGATCTGTGGGAGCACCTAGGCTTTGTAATGCTCGCAAATGCTTGTTTACGTGGTCAACCATTTGTTTTAACGAAACAGAAGATTCCTTGTCCACTGTTTGTAGACTGAAAAGAGCCCTAGTATGTTCATGAAGCAATGTACGCTTATCTGTATAGTTGTCGCATAAAATACCCCATGCAATTGGAAAATTCTCTTTCGATACTTTGATAGAGGCAATTGTTTCTAAGGCTGAACCTGACAAAGCTGCTTTAAGATAAACAAATCTCTGATAGTCTCCAATGTTTTTGTTTTGAATGATTAAGGCCTCAAAGGCGTCATGAAACTCTAACCACCATTCTATATCCCCTGAAAATGTAGGCATATTTATTGGAGGCAGTTTGACACCACCCGACTCGGCGACATTGAAAGAAGGCATGTATTGAGCGCCCCCCGTATACTCGGTTTGCTGCGCGAATGCATCCTTGCTTGAACGCCGCGAGCGTGAAGAACCGCGATCTGAATTATTACCGTCAACATCACAACCCAAAACTAATGTACCTTTAGCAATTGCTGAATGAAATGTATTTTCAAATTCTTCACGTTCCGTTAGCTCATGATCTAAATCTGCAGAAATAGCCTCAATTTCTACCTGAATATCATTAAATTCATCTAATAAACATTCTGCCTTTAAAATTCTATTTTTTAGTTCAACTGTGTTCACGGAAGCAACGTCCTGTTCGTCTAATTTAGTGAGATAGTTATTGAAAATAGTTAGACGTGCTTTTATGCTACCGCGTTTTATTCTAAGTGCTTTTAATTCATTCTCCATTTTGCTACTACTAAAATTATAGGATAGAAATGCGAGAAATAAATTATACTTATTGACCAATACGTAATATATGCAGAACTGAAAAGTCAGAATGAAAGCAAAGGCAGTATTGAGAGGAATGTATAGGTAAAGAAATGATTCACTTCCCTGATTTTTTCCGTCGGCTGCTGAATTTCACCGGCTAGTCGAATATTTGGCTTGTGATTTGGCTGTGTCCAGTCCAGTCGGCCAGCTGTGTAGACTCGAAGACGTCGCTGCTTGGCTATGTCTCTGTATGGTGGTCCAGTGCTGTATCGTCGGCCAGTTGAATGTTCCTCACGACGTCGCTGCTCGGCTGTGTCGATTTGGGTTGGCTAACTGCTTCACTTGTAGACCGTTGGGATGATGCAATGATGATTTTCGTTAATTTGCAATGTAATTCACTGCAAATTTCTTCTATGGATTGTATATCCACGCTCGAAGGACCATTTGTTACGGTGCACTGAATTTATTCACCGTTTGTAGGTAAAAAAAGTCGTTGAAATATCAAAAAATCTAATGAAAAGATACAAAACTGCTATACATGCTTTATAACGTATGTTTACATAGCGAATTCTCAAAATGGAATGGAATGTCTGTAATTGTCTGTCTTCGTCGGCGTAAAGGGCTGCGCACTGTCCACGCCCACTGTTAGGCCAACGCAGTGGCGTTGCGGTTTGGGGTACACATTACACACTTGTCACAACAGAAGGATTTCTCAAACAATATTTCCATTGTGATTTCCATGATGGTTATAGTGGGTGAAAAAAACACCCTCTTGTATCAATAAATAACGATAAGGGATAATAAGGTCGGTCATGAAAAATGAATGTTACCTGGTGCGGAGTAAATTGATTTATGATTTTATGCCATTCACTTCTGTATTTTGTATGTTATCGATGTGGACATTGTGTCCATTCATAGCATGCTAAACAGTCGTGTAGTCTGTTCACAGAAACTTCGGTAATTATCAGTGTACCGGGTATTATGGGGTCATGAGTTTAACAATATTGGATCGATAAGCTGCATGGTATGATATTGAAACTCTATTTAGGCGTAACCAGAGTTTTATTGTAATTGTTGAATATCTAACGACAAAAATCCAGGCAGTGTTTTACATCCTTATAAAATCTTATATTTTTTCAGCCAGAAATCATAGTTGCCTGCTCCTTTTTCTCCATCTTCGTAGTTAAAACTATTTCAGTTGTCAATATGATAAAATTGTAGGGGTTTTGAATTTTAAAAAAATAATTCTTTTTCGTGATAAAGATATAAGTTCTATAACAAAACTGTTTGTTTCCTTTTTTGCAATAATTCGAAAGTTATATCAAAGTAAAAATTGTAAAAAATGTATTTCTGAATCCAGCACCGAATACGTGACGTTACATTGTATTCCTACCACCAGCGACGTTCTACTCTGACAATAGATTCGAGATTTCCAGCCGATCGTGAAAATAGCTACTTGAAACGAGGAATTCGTTGGTAACTAGTGTATATTTGCTTCTTAGGTTAGGTTCCTTTCGCCGGTTGGCTCATGACCGCCATGACTCAGCTGATAAGAGTGCCGGACTAGAATTCCGGAGGCGCGGGTTCGAATCCCGCTGGCATTTGGTTTTTTCCGGCATTTTCTGGTGGCACCTTGATTTGAGAGCCTGACATGCGGGCAACAGCATAAAACATTGTATAGTATATATTTGTTGTTTTAAATTTGTAGACAAGGTAGATGTTTCAATAGGTCTGTTTCGGACTTCCATGGTCCATATAGTTTTTGGGTCACAACGTTTCGATTGATGTGGAATCTTCAGCCATCTTCAGGTAAACTGACGAACATGTTCCTTTCATTGCTATTTATTCTCGTATAGCTGACGTGTCGTTTTTTGTGACTTGTCCTGATTGGTTGCTGCGCGTTCTGCTGAGTGCGTCAGTGACGTCGCTTCTTGTTGATGATGACGTGGTCGTTGATAGTCACTGAGTCCCACGTTTGTGTCAAAGAACAGCGAATATCCATTATCCAATAATTGACAGCAGCTCCTTCATGTAATAAAGTCTTGAATCATTGATGTACAAGACGCTAGATTTAAATTCGGCGCCGTTGCGGCATCATCGGATCGTAATCGGAAACCCTCGGCATTCTTCGGGACTGCGGGTTTGAAAGTTGCACGGGCACGACAAGGCGATTTTGAGGGTTAATTTTGAAGCAGCGTGTTGTCAGTTTCTGTCACAGAACGTGAAATACCAGCACAAAACAAAATAACAGAAAACATCAAAATGCGTATCCTACATGTTGTCTAGGTAACAGATAAACAAGGAAGGCCACATTTGAGCGTCCCTTAAGTATCCCTCGAGTGTTACTTAAGGGAACCTTATGTATTACTCAAGGGACGACTACACGACGACTGAAACACAACCAAAGTAATTTAACTGTAGGGGTACATGTTATAATCAATGGTAGTGGCACCATCCTTTAAGTACATGTAGCTCTTGAATTAATCACTTTAGACTCCAAATGTGCTAGTTTGTTGGAATTGTTTTATCGGGAGAAACACAAAAAATCACAAATATACAGGGTGTCCCATTAAACATTTTGAATCGGACGTCACGCGATCAAAAACAAATACCTCACTGGGTGACACAATAATAGGAAAAGATGCTATATTTGCTCTAATTTAAACCCTCAAAGTTATAATCCCCTACTGCTGCCCAGTTCCGATATACTGCTTGTCTTAATCGTCGTGGGACACCCTGTATTAGAAGCAAAGTCTAAAAACTGTACTTTTGATAACCCTCGAGTCCCCTTACTCCAATGAAACGGCGTCACTGCTTGCTCGGAGCGAAAGGCATCTTCCATACAGCTTGGTAGGTGACTCATACACAATCTGTGGCAAAGGCACTCGGTAGCGATGGTATTTCTGCTATTTCAGCCACCACACGAAATATCATGCTTGGTTTCAGGTGGTAAGAAAGCTAGCACGCACCACTTCGCGCTCTTGTTTCACTCCAGATTATACATGATAACTGAAGAATTATGGGTATGAGGATTCTGAGAAATTTTAACACAACATATCTACGCGTATACTGCAGTCGTGTCTTCAGAATACATACCTTTAAGATCGCTGACCATCGAAATTGTAGATGCTCAATCAATGAGCAAAATTTACCATTGCTCCCGTTTTTTAACTTTTACGATTACGAAAAGATATCTCACTCATTACCGTCGCGTCGGTCTGACTGCCACTCAGTCTGACTGTCTGTCTATCATTCTACTTCCGACACCGATAGGTGAGCGGAGTATTGTGATCGCAAAAATTTTCGATTTTGAGATAACACGCTTTTTGGGCGTTTTATGACATCTACATAACGAAAATCCACGTCACTCATTTCCGTCGGTCTATCTATCTGTCTGTCTGTCTACTGGTCTGTCTGTCTGTCTGTCGGTCTGTTGACGTTCTTCTAGCCTCGTAATCTCAGCAACCGCTGCATGGATTTTCATGAAATTTCGGCAGCAATATGCCGTGAGGTCGTAGTCGTTTTTTTAGAGGATCCTGACCATCTTCTACTTTTTTTGGGTGGGGGTGAAATTAGGGTGGTGGGGGTGGAGGGGTTGAAAATTTGTTGTATTCATAACAGACTGTCCATTTCCTGTGAAGGAAAGACCTAGCGGCATAATACACTTTTTAGGTCCTTCCTAACGTTTCCTTCCCTATTACAGAAACGAAGGGAATTTTGTGATGTAGATACATACGGGTGTCGCTTTAGATCGTTCTATATCGTGTAAATTGGAAATGATCGAATTGATTTTAATGAAGTTCCGACACAGTATTATTACCTTGGTGAGGATGGAAAACACGTATGGTGTTTAGAAATCGTGTCAGTGGTGACGCTGCAATAACTGAAAAAATAAAAATACAAAAACAGATCAAGCTCCGTTTCTATGCGTTCTAGGGGTCCCTGATCATTTTCTTACTTTTTTTTGATGTAGGTGAAATTGGGGCGGTTGGGGGTGAAGTGTTGCAAAATTGGAAAATTTGTTGTACCTGTTGATGATAGGCTGTCAATTGACATGTGAAGAAAAGACCTATCGGCATGAAACGTTTTGACTTTCAGAGTTTGGAATTCAGGAGGATAATTTCGTCGTGTGTATTTTTGTACAAGCTCATGTGTAACAAAATTGTCTGTTGTGAGTTATTGGGTTACATAAGCTTAAATGTACCTCATTTTAACTCTCGTCACTATCAGACATTTTATTACCAGAGACCGCGAACAACCTTATTATTAAAATCGCTAATAACAGTGATGTGTTCAAATTATAATAGTATTCCTAAGCACTGTGATGTTTTTAGTTGAATCATTTCTGAGTTAAAGTCGACCGCTAAAAGATTGCTACTAGATTAACACTTGTTTCATAATTGTCATTATACAATATTGTCATGAAGTATTGCCCTTTAAAGGGATGTAAATCTGTTGGGCAATAAAGTGCTACGATTATGATTACGATTATGATTATGCTTACAACATGATTTTCGAGGAGGGAGGCTGGCTGGCGATGATTTGGTTGCAATGGGATCTCAGACTATAGCTCCATGATATGGGGAAACTATAAACTGGTATCACCATAATGTGTGGGAAGTACTGAGTCAATCAACTTGACTTCATTTTTTCTAACAGCCTCATCTCAGTAACCTCTCCGCCGATTTTGAAGGAAGGGATTTTGAAGGTGCAGCGGAGCAAAAATTGAAATCTAAGGTTCCTAGAGATTTTTGCTTTAAGACCAGATCACAAACGCTAACAGACAGACCGATAGGCCGACAAACTGACAATCAATTCATGAGTTTCCACTTCACACAATACAGAATGATCTAAAGTAATGCTCATAAGTATACACCAGAAAACTGGTTAATGCAGGCATAGTGTTTTAAATCCAACAAACTAAAACTTCAATGATTAGCAGAATCGAGCTGAGACAAGAGATACAAATTTAAAACAAAGTTACACTTTTAATGTACATAATAACGAAGCAAGCGTATATTTCCGAATTGTCAAGCTTTTAAAGGAACAAATCGTACATAAAATGGTTGATTATTTTCCCATAGCATGAAGCTATACACTGAGATCCTCCCTTGCAACCTATCAACCCCAGCCACCCCTATTTCACCCCACCAAAAAAAAAAGACGTAGAATATGATCAGGTACCCTTAAATCGTCTGAAAAAAATTTGAGCTGTTTTTATATTTTCAGGTTTTTTAATATTGCTGCGCCGCCACTGTCACAATTTCTAAGAGCCATAAGCAATTTTCGGCCTCACTAAGAAAATAATACTACGTCATTTTTTATGTTACACAATGACAGTTGTACGTTCAAATCCTCAAAATTTTCAGTTTCTAGCAGTACTTACACTTACAAAAGCATCATTGGTATTATCTGAAGCTCATCTTTGCCTGGTTCAAGTGAAACACACTGCAGAATGTTCTATAAAGCATATGGAAAAGCAACAAGCATAATCCAAAGAAGCTGTCAACGGTTATGATCCAGTTCTGATATAAAAGGGTGAGGGATATCAGATGAAACTACAAAATTTCTGTGATTGATGATTATCTAATGTATGCCCATACCCCGACACAAGGCTCAGCCTTCTAGGGGTGGCATTATTTGTATGTTTCGTGCAAGTAAATGAATACATAATGATCTAACGCAATACTCGTATGTATACGTTAGAAAATTCCCTTAGTTTATGTAATAGACAATGTTCGGATGGACTTAAAAAAGGGTATTAGGTAGCTATATCTTTCTTTTTCACAGGTCAATGGAAGAAGAAAATGGATACAACAAATTTTTCAGTTTCACGATATAATATTTGAAACATTTTGTTTTTTGCTAAGTACTTCGACGCCCATGCACCGATTTTCAAAGTTATAGCAGCACAATCTACTACGATCCCACAGCATATCTCTACCCAAATTTAATTGCAATCCTTGCAGCGGTTACTGAGAACACGAGGCTAGGAGTACGCCAACAGTCAGACCGACAGACCGATAGACCGGCAGATAGGTACTCGTATCTGTACCTACCATGTAATATCAACAAACTGGCAATGAAGTACGAAATTCCAGTAGGATTATGAGTAAGAGCTCCTTGTTGTTCTGTTACCTTGGGGATCATTTGAGCCGTCGGCGTCGCGTCACTGGCGTTTGTGAAGATCACTTCTCCGCTAAGCCGTGACACGTACACACAGGAGATGGGATAGGGCAATGCGACACGGGCCGACGCCGGATGTTGTGGTAATTGAGAAAGCAAGGAAAATGACGCCGCGTCGCGTCGCGTCGCCGCGTCCTTACCGCCATGCCGCCATTGCTGCCGCAGCGTACAAAGAGGCTTTCGCACATATCTAGCAGCCTGCGGTTTGCACCATAGATATATGCACAGAGGCGACCAACCTTCTGGCACCATAGGAGGTACCTATATTCGGGGATGAGAGCGTTCCGAACATAATGAAATGCATAACTTGACGACTATGGTGCAAGAACAAAATACAAGATATCGTCTTGAAATTTAAGATTAATACTATAAAATGCAAAAGTTATCCTTAAGACAATTTTTGAGGCTTATCTTACGTCTCCTTCAAGTACTAAGTTGCATATGAAGAAAAATACATATACTGCCATTGAAAAATGTTCACAAACTGCATTGTAACCGGCGATTGCAAATTGCAGCGATGGTCAAGTATTCTTAATCCGGGATATGAAAATTGCAGCGGCTGGTTATTTTTCCATTTCAGGTAAACATGGAAATTGCAGCGGACGATCCTCTGTTAGGGATAGAAGAGATAGTAATTAGTTATTACTAATTTGACATTTTTATGCAGTGTTGCAGTGCGTATTTGCTGACGGTACTTTTCAGTACTGTACAAAATTCTTCAAGCAGCTGTTTACAGTTTTTCACAGTCCATGGACTAAAGAATGGACATTACATTTCATCGATTTTCATATTGTTAGAAGATAAGTTATTAACATCTTATGAAAAATGTTTTGCTACTCTCAAAAATATTTGTTGTAAAAAGAATTTAAATTTATAACCAACGACTGTAGTCACAGATTTTGAAAAAGCAATACACACTGCAGTAAAAAATGTTTGGCCTGAAGTTCAGATTGTTGGGTGTCCATTTCACTTAGGTCAAGCATGGTGGCGTAAAATTCAAAGTCTAGGTTTAGCGAGTGAATACAAAAATTTGACCGATATTGGTAAATGGTTAAAATATACACTTTGCTTACAATTTCTGAATCCTAACGAAATAGGTGATGCTTGTGCTTTCGACTTTGCAGGACTTTAGCCTGCTGATGCAAGGATGTTTTTATATGCAGACTATTTAGTCGAAGATTATATATCGGGGGATTCTTAGTTTCCTCCATAAATTTGGGCAGAACACTCCGCCAACAGATCTCGCACTACCAATGCCTGTGAATCATTTCATGCGCACTTTAACTAGAGTTTTTATAACAGCCACCCATCGTTGTTTATTTTTGTAGAGTCTTTGATAAATACTCAAACAGACACATACATTAAAGTGAATAGTGTCAGAATAAAGCACGCTCCAAATGCAACAATCAAAAGAAGCAAGATTTTTTGAATCACTAGCAGAAGTAGGTAAGTAAATGCCACCACATTGTTGCTTCAGGTAAAAATTAATTTGACCTATCACATAATATTATTTTTTATATAATATTTTGCTATGCAAATCCAAATTAATTTTTAGAATACCTCCAAACAGGTAGACTAACTCTAATCCACCCCCTGCGGCGACGCCGATAAGCCGATAAGGGATCCTTGCTGCAATTTTCAACATCTTGTATGGTCACATTTAAGATTTATAAGATTATTTGCATTCGCCCATTGTAACTGTTAAGTTCTATAGCATAGAAAAGCTAAAGTGGTTCGAAAATATTATAACAAAAGTCTAGAAATACATTCCTTTCTGTGAATAAAACCATTTAAAACATTCAAAGACTATTGAAAACTACAATTCAGAATTAACGCTGTAATGTCCAAATGTCTGAAAATGTAATAACTATAGTAATTAGGAAACTGTTGCAAAGAATATAATATGGGTAGTTCTCAGGAAATAAATCCTGAAATTAGTGTCCTTTCAGTTTCAGCAGAAATTTTACACAGTGACAACGCCAAATATTACTTCTGAGCGATCTATATTACTAAAAGTACTAGTTATGATTTCCAAATCATGCATGTGAATGAAAAAGTATCATCCCTACGATAACCCTAAAGTCATTCGCTCACTATGTCCCAAGCCTCAGATTAAGTTGCATTTATAGCTCGTAGTCAATACAAACATCAAATAAAATAATGAAGATTTGACTAATTTATTCAATATATCTTCATATCATCCCCGTGTGGGGGCGGGTTAGAATATCTCCCATCGTATATCCTGCGTGTCGTAAAAGGCGACTAAAATGAACCGAAATACTGTCGGTATAAGCAGTAACCTCTTCTCAACCAACAGCTTTGGGTGGACGAGTTGAGAAGAGTCACGACACTTTCTTGTCCTTGGGGTGACAAATTGCCCCTAAAGGCGGATGAACCAGTAGATACCATCTGGTCAACGGCATGAGGATGCAGAAAGCAAATGGGAAACTACTGCATTAAAGATCTTAAAGATATCCCAAGAGAAACTCATAAAATGAGTAAATCCATTCCACGAGTTCACATGTCTGTTAAAACATTGTGACTATGATGATGATCTTCATATCAATCTGCTCTACATACATCCTTCATCTACCAGAAGTAAACAAAATTGTGTTTACATACCTCCTTCACGGCACTGCAATCTCCGTTAATATGGGTTGAAGACAATAGGTGTTACCGCTGAAAAATAGAACAATACATACTCTATTCATCCGTTAGAAAAACTCATTTTGTACGAAAATGTGACATACCTCCTTCATCCACTCACCCCTTCAATTAATATCCAGTAACACTACAACTACTAAATACATAGACAAGAAAAATGCAAAATCCTTAGATTTTTTCGATTTCTGATGACAGCATTTCTGCATTTTGTGAGAATTACCCATATAGAAGGTATAGCATATATCCTTAATTATCCAGCATATAACAGCTTTAAGGCCCGGTCAAACAGAGAACGCGGCGGTCCGGCGTTCTCTAACAATACAATGGAACGCTGTAACGCGGCGGTCTAGAAGGCCTTTACTTATCGAAGACAAAGGATAACATTTTAAGTGAACATACAGAACAACAAAATGTCTTTCCCAAATGTTTAGTCACCATATACACCGAAGCCAGTATGGGAGATTATTACTGATCTATTTGCTACTATATATACTAAAGAAATTATTAATAGCTTCCAGGAATAACACTAGAAACAATGTTACAATTTTTTAGACTTGTCAAATTGTGGTTACGGGAATGGTGTGCTTGGTGAGCTTCAACATTTTTCGTATTTGTTAGTTTACATAGATGGTAAAAAATAAAGTTGCAGAAGTGAGTACAACAGTTGATGCATTAGTATCCCTCTGATTCACTTAGCTCAAAAAACATAAAAGTCACTGACAAGATTACAATGTCCTTTGGAAGCTCTTATGCCAGTATGCTAAGAGAGTATGAAGGACTAGCTATAGCAACGTAAAAATGTTTTAGTTGCGGCGAGATAAGGATCACCACAACAGATAGACCAGTGCCGAAGCCTTCAAAAATAATAAAAAGTTAAAAAAAACTACAGTATGATGAAACTCATTAGAAAAGGAGGAAAATATGATAAGAATAAAAGGATAAATAAATTACGGTCGATTCGAGATCGGGAAGTGGGAGGGGGTGAGTTTTTAAGGGTAGAAAATGGTTTATCTCGATTTCTGGCAAAACTATCCTATGGGAAAAAGTTGAATGGCAAAGATGTAGGTAATAACAAGATCTACAACTTTCATGTTCTCAATTTTTACACATAACCTCAAAATTTTGGTGAAAAAAATCAAAAAACCAAGTTTTTGGTCTTTTATTTTTATCTTTTTCAAAAAAAATAATTTTTTCACGAAATTTGGTGGAAACTTACCTTATTATGTCCCAAATACACTGTAATTTATTTGATTTAAAATATTTATTTTTTCGCCTTATTTGACCTTAAGATCAAAAATGCACCCCAATCTTCAATCGAAAATTCTCGCGCTAAAATATCAGTTTTTTTCAAAAAGTTTGGGAGCCTTTCGTTCGTTGGAATCTCTATTTTCTGATGGTGTAAAAAAAATATACATTACTATAGAAAAAGCTTCGCAGAAAATGCAAAAAATTGAAAAAACTCAAATTCCAAATTTTTTTTTACTCACTATACAAAATTTTGAGCTATTTATTAAAATTTACACTTATTTAGTTAAAAAACGTGAGATTTCATGTTACGTACAACTAGAGATAGAAAGGTTTATCGAATCTAACGATGAAGAAATGCCTTCAAAGAGACAAAAACTAATGAATAACTAATGGGAATTTCAGATAAGATATTTATAAATGACAAGATTAACGTTTTCGAAAAAAAATATAATGAATAACGTAATCAGAATTAAGTATCTAAATTCAATAGTACGATTTACATGTATATTTATATTTTTTGAAATTTTCTATGACTGGGTGTAATTCAGATTTAATTAATAAACCTTTCAACTAGAAAAAATTGCAGCAAACACATTTTTTTGATGAAATTGTACATAGTGAGTAAAAAAATTACGAATTTGAGTTTTTTTCAGTTTTTTGCATTTTCTGAGGAGATCTTCCATAGTAATGTATATTTTTTTTACACCATCAGAAAATAGAGATTCCAACGAATAAAAAACTGCCAAACTTTATGAAAAAAGCTGATGTTTTGACGCGAGAATTTTCGATTGAAAATTGGGGTGCATTTTTGATATTAAGTTAAAATAAGGCGAAAAAATTAATATTTTAAAACAAATAAATTACAGCGTACCTGGGACATAATAAGGTAAGTTTTCACCGAATTTCGTAGAAAATTTTCTTTGTTTGAAAAAGATAAAAATAGAAAACCAAAAACTTGGTTTCTTGAATTTTTTACCAAAGTTTTGAGGTTATGTGAAAAAATTGAAAAGTTGTAGACCTTTTTATTACCTACAACTTTGCCATTTAACTTTTTTCCATAGGACTTGTAGTTTTGCCAGAAATCAAGATAAACCATTTTCTACCCTTAAAAACTCACCCCCTCCCACTTCCCGATCTCGAATCGACAGTAATTTATTTTTCCTTTCATTCTTATCATATTCCCCTCTTTTTCTAATGGGTTTCATCCTACTGTAATTTTTTTTGGTTCCAAAAATTATCGACCCTGGTCTAAGAAGACATATAGTGGTCAAAGCTCATTTCTATGCATTTCAGATGTGAGCACCATCAATATATTTAGATCACAAAATGAAACTTACTTAAAAAATGTGTACCTGACTACACATACCATGAATTGGATTTCATGCGATTTGTTCGTGCAGAGGCATTGTCTGCAAAGCCAAAGCACGTTTACGTAGGACACCAGATCATACTCGTTAATTTTCTATTATCCTCTTTCCAATCCTAATATAGACTGAATCGAGAGCTTTGCCAGCAAATCACCGAACACAAAGCCTCTTAGGCCCTGGAGAACCAGAGTCTCTCGATTGCGGCTTTGTTTCTGGTTCATAGAAATGAATTTGATTCATTTTAACGTAGCTTAATAAGCCTGGATATTTTTCATACCGCATTTCTAATATTTTCTCTTATCCAAACTTGCAGTTATAAGGGCTTGAAATGAAATATTCAGCACCTCAGATACTCGCTATAGCCGAGTTCAATGATATTATTAAATCATATCGTAAACTGTGTCGATATATTCTGGAGATGGGCCCTGAAACTGGGCTTTCCAATCGCTCTTCATCTTCAGTGCCAAGTCTAGCTCTTTCGAAGTTTAATGAAAAATATTTTACGATCGTGTAGGGGGAAAATTCATAACTCGAGGTATTAAACATATCTTTGTAAACCTGTACAACTTTTAACCTCCTCAGACATAGGTACTCTGTATTCAAATTACGTTAATATTTTTTTAAGGTCTGCCTCCCGCAGAGCCTGAAAGCCTATGGCCACAGACTATACCCCCACTGACCTCTGGCGCTGTAGAAACGCTGCGAGAGGATAAGTGTCGGTGAACGTTACATGTAAAACGCTGCAGGTTGTAGTTTTCCAAAAGAAGGAATGCTGAAGGAGACTGGCTCGGAGAGTAGGGACCTCGACTTGGTAAGGATGAGATCGCAGAGCCTCTCTAGTGTTCCTCGTTTGGACCGCCTTCGATGTTATTATCTGCGAGAGCTCGCTCGAACATCTTCCGTGATAGAGTCTGCAAAAAAGGGGCAGACCATCAGGCACCTTTCTTCGATGTTCCAAGCTGTAGAGGTCCTTTGTGAGGTTAGGCGTATCGATTATTCTAATTGCTCTCTTCTAGATAGCTTTAGAAGGTGCATCTGAGCGCATCCACACACATGGGAATAATACCCCAACGATGGTCAAACCTGCACCTTATAGAGCAACAGTGGTTGCTGTGGTGTACATAGCTTTTGATAGAGAGCTAGAGAATCATGGGGCGAATCCGCAAAAAAGGAGGAGGTTGAGGAGCAGAACATTTAAAGGATGGTAACCCGAGCGCACGTGTTTCTGCTAATTCGCTTCATCAGGCCCAAATGGATGTCATGTGCTCACATCTAGATGAGGTCACATAACATAACACTTGTAAGCTGAGGAGTCGAGGTTGGAAAAATCAAGCCAGAAGCCACCGACAAAAGCCAGCCAGCACATTTGTGGCTTCGGCCGAAAGATCTCGCCCTCCGAGGCTACAATCAACGTCGCCACGGAGGCCAGCTATAGCTACCTGCCGACGGACTTCTACAGCCCCTAGGAAAGACGAAACAAAGACAGATGATCGTGCGGATCAGATCTTTCGGCCGAAGCCACAAATGTGCTGGCTAGCTCTTGTCGGTGGCTTCTGGCTTGATTTTTCCATCCTTGACTCCTCAGCTTACACCCGAAACCAAGTGTTATGTTATGTGACCTCATCTAGATGTGGGCACATGACATCCATTTGGGCCTGATGAAGCCAATCAGCAGAAACACATGTCGCTTGGGTTACCATCCTTTAAATGTTCTGCTCCTCAACCTCTTCCTTTTCTGTGGATTCGCCCCATGATTCTTTACCTTTCTACTTGTTTGTGATCCGCACGACCATCTGTCTTTGTTTCGTCTTTTCTAGGGGCAGTAGAAGTCCGTCGGCAGGTAGCTATAGCTGGCCTCCGTGGCGACGTTGGTTGTTGTCTCAGAAGGCGAGATCTTTTGGCCGAAGCCACAAATGTGCTGGCTGGCTCTTGCCGGTGGCTTCTGGCTTGATTTTTCCATCCTTGACTCCTCAGGTTACACCCGAAACCAAGTGTTATGTTATGTGACCTCATCTAGGTGTGAGAACATGACATCCATTTGGGCCTGATGAAGCCAATTAGCAGAAACACGTGTCGCTCGGGTTACCATCCTTCAAATGTTCTGCTCCTCAACCTCTTCCTTTTTTGCGGATTCGCCCCATGATTCTCTACCTCTCTACTTGTTTGTGATCCGCACGACCATCTGTCTTTGTTTAGCTTTTGATATCTACGTTAATCTGTGAGCCAAGTTGCTGTCGCCGACGTACCGTCTCATGGGATGATAGTGCCTTGCCTGGCCTAATGCACGATATTAATGTACTGTCGTCTGCGAAGCTGTAGATTGGATTGGATGTTATTTCCAGCAGCTCGCTGATATACAGCAGAAACAGTGTAGAGGGTAGGACAGATCCCTGAGGAACACCGGCGTCTGATGAACAGCCTTCGATTGCAACAAACAGAGATCGATCGTTCAAAAAAGTTATTCAGCCACGGGCGCAGGTCGGCCGGTAGTCCATAAGTCCTTTCAATAATTTTGTCAAGTGCAATAGATACAGCGCTAGTGCTGGTCGCGCTGGTTTGACTGACACTGAAACAAATGCCTTGGAACAGTTTGGAACTGAAGCAGCTCTCTTCAAACAGGTATATCATGAAACTAGAACAGTTTGTACCTGTTATTTAAACAGCCTGTTCCACCCATTCCTACCAACTAGTGTTAGCTTTATTACCGTTTATCCAGATGTTCGGTCATTCAGTCGTCTATTCCTGACGTCTAACGTCTTTGGGCGAGCTATTCTTTTGTGTACCGCCCGCTATCGGGTGATAGTTGCGCCGGTGGGCAAAGTGTTTGGAGACGTCGTATAGGACGTAGCGTTTGAAGAGTTGTTGGATGTTTAGGATGTTTATGTTTACGCGTGGAGAGTGAAGGTACTTTTGGGTGTGCAATTATTGTACATTAATGGCTATAACCCAGAATGGCAGTAAGTACACATTGATTTACTGATTGAAACCGTATACTGTTAAAATATACACTGTAAAAGTAATGTGAAGTAAAGGTGTGGTCATTAATCAGCTTTCTATTATTTAAAACTCGCTTAGCCTGAACCGGTGCTTACACTAGCTATAAATATACATGACTTCATTGTAATAAAATATCTACATCTTAGTAACACCATTATTTAGGATATGTGAGTAGTAAACCTAGCTAACCTTTTCTCCAAAGAACTTACACAACCTGGCAGACAAGATTGAAGCAGCGACACCGTATCAACCGCGCAATAAGTTCCAACGCTGTACCCTCCAAGTTATCTCACTTGATGAACTCGGACTCCAATTGGACGATGTTTTCCTTCGGAAACGGGATGTGTTTCCGTTTAAGCGGGAACGTATTCGACAGGTAAGTTAATTTCATAGCCGCACAAGTGCACGTATTGAGGAGGGAACGTGAGATCTCGAGGATACCCGAAGACATTTCCATTGACGGCTGTGAAGATAATTTGAACACATTTTCAGTACCGGATCGGTCAATAACTCCACTACTGTAAAAGATAGCAAAAAAGGTTGTATATAAAAAAGTTGTAGCTAAGGATATGCTACTTGCTTAGAAAATATTTTTAATTATACAGGGTTATCCATAACTACATGGTGATGCAAACACATTTTTTTTAAATGAGATGCTCTATACAGGGTTATTCACGTTATTCGACACGGATCATTATGGCTAAAGTATTTGATAAAAAAGAAAATTATAATTTCGGATGGATAGAAACCCATAAAGGCTACATTCTTAAAATATTTTCATAATTTACAGGGTGTCCCAAAAACACGAAATGTATCAAAGTTTTGTTTTTTTAAATGGAACACCCCATACATTATTGCATATTCAGATTCTTTGGTGAATTCTAGTGTGACCTTATGTATCATACATGGGACTTAAAGCGAACCGTTTAGGTGTAAACCACCCTTTTCGGTATAAGGAGATATCAGGAAAAAATTGAATATCGCAGAGATTATAAAATTTGGAAGGCTGTCACTTTGCCACATTACTAAGCATAAAATGCGTCAGCTATGATGAGACTGTCAAATTTAAATTACGTCTATGCTTGGAGAAATCGGTCGATCAATTAAGGAAACTTCAATCAGCGATAACTTGATTTTTTCAAATGGGATTGCCTAATTTTTTTTGTACCGTTAAACTAGAATTCGACAACCTTTCTAATGATATAAGGTTGTAAATATCAATCTCTGGTAGTTTTCATATAATTTTAAATTTTGAACAAATTGGAGTCTTTCAATTTCCCTACCTATAAGCAACGTGACAAAAAAGTATAAGGTATTGTAACATTATGCAGGGTACTTTAAAAGCTATAACAATTTTTATATCCAAATCGCTGTCAAATGAACGTACTGTGTATCAAAAAGTAATGAATTTAAGCAATGATTGGATTTGGAATAGCTCCATAACCTCATTACAGATTATGAAACTGTATCAAATATAGATGAAGCACCGTGAATAACGAAGAAAGAGCAAACAATATAAGTATATAATAATACTCTTATATTGGTAGGTATATCACGCAAATGGAAAACTACTGGGAAAGTCGTTGAAAGTTTCAACCACAGATTCATATTAATTCTGACAAAAGTTACCCACGTTTACTTCGAAAGTACATTCAGTAGGTAATGGTTTATTACTTTTCCATTGTTTCGGCAATCTGATCTTTATAAATAACCTGGTGTAATGAGAATGACTGAAACAGGCGCGGACTAGCGCATATCTGCTGGGTGGTTATTGAATTTTAGATTGAGACAGTAGGTAGAGTTCAATGAAAATGGTAAAATTTACTCCAGCAGAATTTAAAGACCTTATTTATTTTACTCTAGTGTAAATTTACCTATTCAGAAATGTGTACATACAGTGTGCCCATTATGTATTGAATATAGCATATATCTTCGTAAATACTGAAATGAATTATACAAAATACGGTAGTATTGCGTATGGAATAGCAGCTTGGGGAGCCAGTCGAAAAGCCATCAGAGTATTCATAATGCAGAAAAGGCTATTAAGGCTTATTGCTGGAGTAGGTTGTAGGACAAGTTGTAGGGATATTTTTGTTAGTTTAAAAGTGATGATTGTAGCCTGCATTTACACAATATTTAATAATATAATATTATACAGGGTGAGTTTTTAGTACCGGATCGGTCGTAAACTCCACTACTGTGGAAGATAGTGAAGAAAGTGTATATAAAAGTTATAGTCAAGGATATGCTCCTTGCTCGGAAAATATTTTGATTTATACAGGGTGATCCATAACTTCATGGTGATGAAAACACACATTCTTTTAAATGAGATATACTATATATTATTCCATATTTAGATTCTTCTAATGATTCCCGTTCTTGAAATAAAAGGTATTGTAGCATTGTACACTATGTATAGCAGTAAATACGAAAAATGAGGTGTTAACGAACAGCATTCGTTATTGTTTTTAACCGAGTTTTTAACCATCTTCTAGAATGTTTTTTGTCTTTTGACCCAAAGGGATATGTTGTCCTTTGGTGCTATAGGGGTGTGTTCGATAGCCCTGAAGAAGGCCTAAAATAAACACCAAAGCGTCGTATTTTTGAGAAAAAACCTCTACAGTATTTTTATCCCAAAATCCGAAGAACCTTTTCTACGAAATTAATAAATTTCAGTACACAAATAGAAGGTATATTTAAAATTTGCAGAAATATCGAAATATCTCAAAAACTGATGGCAATGATTTGGTTTCAAGAGGATCTCAGACTATAGCTTCATGCTATGTGAAAATAATAAACTGGTATATTACCGTAATGTGTGGGAAGTATTGAGTCAATCAACTTGACTTCATTTTTTTCAGTAAAAATTTTTATTTCCAATAACGCTCCGATAGTACGTCTTAACAAAACAGTAAGAACTTACCTTTATTCGCTCTCCTCAAATCTACAGCCACTTAGTTTTGCTCTTAAAGAACTACATCACGTAGGCACGATTAAGCTACTGCAAAATATTAAGTCTTAGCAGTCTTTTTAGACAGCAAAGCTGCCTACGACCATGTTAACATCTACCTCCTATACATGTTAGAGGCAAATATACCTCCATATATTTGTAATGTAGCCTTAGACATTTCACAAAACAGGAAAATGTACATAGTCGACAACAACGATAAAATACATGGCCCAAAATTAGCCATCACTGGACTGGCACAAGGATCGCCACTTAGCCCTCTCCTCTTCAACCGATACTTTAAAAAAATTTTAACATCATCCCCAGTGGGGTGCAAATGTTGACCTATATGCGGACGATCTGGTCATTTTCACAACTGGTAAAGACCCCCAAAAATTAAAAAATATTATCAATGAAACCTTGGACAAAATATCAGATTTCATGCAAAACCACAACTTTCAACTGTCCATTCAAAAATGTGCCAACCTCTGGTTCACAAAGGGCAAAAGACGCGAAAACAACAACGGCGACATTAAAATCAACAACCAACCCATCAAACCAGTCAACCACTACAAATATTTAGGCGTAACCCTACAAAAAACCTCAAATGGAACATCCACATCAACGATTTGGCAACAAAAGCAAGTCAAGGATGGAAGCTATTAAGAATATTCAGCAGAGTTAAATGGGGTGCAGACCCGAAAACTCTACACCTACCTTTCAACGGACTTACAATCCCATTTGGACATACGGTAGCATATTCCTCGAACCATGTGCCAAAAAGCAACTTGATAACTGGACAAGATTTTCTACCAGGGACTGACGACAATCATAGGATGCATGAAATCTACCCCACTATATAGCATTCTAGCAAAAACTACTGAAATGGACCTCACCAACAGGAGAATATTCCTGGCAACTAAATTCCTGTTCCACAGATTTGTATTAAAAGACCACCTACTGATACCCATGATCAACAGATGCAAGGATAATATCGCAAACCACAGAAGCTATTGGAGAAATCGCAATACACGATCACTAGTATTGGCCATGGACGTCCTGACGTTGACCGTTGGCAAATTAAAAAAAATAAAAAATCTTCCCTGTTTCACCTATAGTTACAACACCCAATTCACTAACATAAAGAACATATAACTTAACATTCAGAAAAATGACATAAACATCAAACAGAAATTTCAAGAATTTAGACAGACACACAAGACACATACACTAATTTACACAGATGCATCAAAGCTTAATGGGAGAACAGGCATGGGGATACACATACATAGTAACAACACAAACTTCTCGGCTAGACTACCTAATGACATCAGTATATGCACTGCAGAGACCGCGGCCATACACGGGGCATGTGAAGTAATCCTACGAAAAAATATCCAAAAAGCAATCATTCTGTCTGACTCGAGGAGTGCTATAGAAAAAATAATCCATATAGGCATAAATCCTAAGGCATACAGCTTAACTCTGAAAACTAAATAAATGATAGCCTCTGCAGACAACCTGAATCAGGATATCATAACGGCCTGGATCCCTGAACATTGCGAAATAAAAGGTAATGAAGTAGTCGACAAATTGGCTAACATTGGCAGAAACTCAAACACACCCTTAAACATCGAAATCCCAACACTAGACGGCCTCAGTATCATCAGAAAGCACATATATGAGAAATTCAAATCAGAATAGGAACACACAAACGCCAACAAAAACAACTGGTATAACAAAATTCAGGTCAAATTCCCCAACACACCATGGCACAACAATATAGAATATACATGCAGAAGACACTTCACCAACATAATCAGACTCAGAACTGGACACGGGCTATACAAACAACACAAATATAAGATTGGATTGGCTGAAGACCCCTTGTGTGAATGTGGCCCTCAGAGTAACAACCGAACATAGAGGTAGTAAACAAACCACTTCAGCATGGAGTGCTCAAAGCCATCATCTTTTGGCACTTCAGACCCAAACATTGCCAACTAACCTGAAAATTCTTCCAATGCAACCCATGTTACAAACACTGCTCTGCACTGTCCCATCTCGAAAAACTGTTAAACTACACTCGAATATAGCACAGCAAGTCCGTAAAGCTTCACTACAGTTACCAACAAATAGCGAATTCGATTTTACTGACCAAGCATAAAAGACGCACAAACAAAACAAACGTTTGGCAGTCGGAGTTTACCGTAAACAAATCGCAGGAAAATTACATAGGCGTTGCCAACTCCTCAAAATTTATGTAAGACAGAATTTGCGTTAATGATGAAGAAACATGCAGTAACGCAGTAGAGGTCAACATATCTATTGATTTTGCTGTAATCATTTCTGACCCATCAAAATACCGTCCTTTTTAACATAGAATGGAGTATTTCTGGATACTATACAATTAGGATGATAGTAAACAATTATCTGCCGTATCTGGTGGTCTATATGACAACGTAAGAAAAGATGTTGGCCTATTAGAATTAGTTGTTTACTACCTGTATGTTCAGTTGTTACTCTGAGATGTGACCAAATTGAAGACGTTAACCACATCTTTCTAGAGTGCCCAATCAACCGAACCGACAAAAACACTCTATATGACGACATAAGAAAAAGTGGAATCACAGCCCCTTTCAATATGCAAATTGCACTCCAAAACATGAACAAAACTAGAATAATAATCATTAATAACTGCATCAACAAATATCATGTAACTCTGTTATTTCCTTATGGCTCTGAGCCAGACTAACCAAGGACCCAAGGAATGAGCTGGCTAATTGCGTATAATACGCAGAAGCCATAAAGATAGAAGAAGAAGAAGACATTATTTTACCGTTACCTTATTTTTTATGAAAATAGAATAGAGTGCCAACGATAGGCAGGGTGCCGGCAATAGGCGAGTTTACCGTAAGTCGTACCCTGTCATTGTCTAGGTTCAGTATACAATTAAAGCTTCTTCCGACCTATTATCAGCCACTTAGCCCTTCAAACAGTATGTATATTATGCTTCAATCGTTCACGCAAAGGCCACGGTAATTTTTTTTTCGATCTTCGTGCGCCGAATGACTTATTTACTTCAAATAAGGGTATATTCGAATCAGATAACCATTTCTCTTTGTACACTTGAAAAGCGGTAAGGTTTTTTCATCGGGAATTTCCGTGTGGCAATGGTGAAAATTTCAGGGGTTAAATTGAGTTTTCAGGCACTGGTAGATTTCTAAATGGAGATAATGCACGCACGACTGAAAGTGCTCAATAATAGACCAGTCGATTTTAGGAACGATTATAATGAAGATGAAACAGAATCTATTTGAGTTTGGATGGAATTTGGATTTTGTCTTGTCGATCATTCTGATTGCCCCTCTTACCCCCTACTGGAAAAAACCAACGGTTTAACTAACTAAACCAAAGGTTTAACTATGACTGGTACAAACCAGTGATAGTGATTGTATCGTGAATTTTTCTCAACATTTCAACCTAAATTAAAAATACTACTGGTCTGTCAAGTTAAATGAGATCATAGCTGCAAGGATAATATTGTAAGGGTTTTTACACTAAATTAATTAAAACTTTCATTCATTTGATGAATACATTTCGTTAATATTAAGATTTCATATCACAATAATGAAACTGCATTTCCCACACTAATGTTATAGTTCATTATAACAAGAAGTACAGTATGGAAGAGCTACATTCATTATATCATGCATAGCGTCCATAGATCTAACGAACTCAATTTTGATAGGGACAGTGAATTACTTTTTACTGTATTATTGATCAACTCATTCTTCGGCTCAAGATTAAAGGTTCTGTGCATCAGTTCAATGAATTTTACCTCCCACACCGATAGGTGAGGGGAGTATTGTGATCGCGAAAATTTTCGATTTTGAGATAATACGCTTTTTGGGCGTTTTATGATGTCTGCATAACGAAAATCCACATCACTCATTTCCGTCGGTCTGTCTGTCTGTCTGTCTGTATGTCTGTGCGCGTCCCTCTAGCCTTGTAATATCAGTAACCGCTGCATGGATTATAATGAAATTTGGATACCGGTATGCTATGGAGTCCTGGTAGGTAATGCTGGTATAATTTTGAAAATCGATTGGCGCTGGAGTAATTAGCAAAGAACTAAAAGTTTTAAGTATTCCTTTAACTTCGTTTTTAGGCGTTTTACCCGGGCGTTTTAGGAGTTCCTCATCATTTTTTACTTTTTTGGGGTGGGGGTGTGCGAAATTTGGATGGTTGGAGGGTGGGAAGTTGTAAAACTCAAAAATTTGCTGTATTCATAACAGGCTGTCCATTGACCTGTGAAAGAGACTAAAGGCTCGGCCAAACAGGGGGCGTTCTAGAACGCCGCGTTAAAGCGTTCCGTTGTATTGTATTATTTCAGTATTAACTCATCAAACAGAGCATGAACGGTCGTAGTGCACGTAGAACGCCGCGCTATATTTCGATACAGATTTTGCAAAGAACGCCCAGCGTTCTCAATATCAGGATGACGGAGGAGTTGATTGAATCTGTTGGTTCTACACCGCGGTCTGTTTCAGCATCAACCCGTCAACATCTTGACAAAAATTGGCGTAACGCTTTCGCTCAACACGTCAAAC
Organism: Callosobruchus maculatus; assembly: GCA_951848785.1. NCBI lineage: Eukaryota > Metazoa > Arthropoda > Insecta > Coleoptera > Chrysomelidae > Callosobruchus > Callosobruchus maculatus. The sequence continues at coordinate 4,694,563 of CATOUR010000296.1, forward strand.
AGACCTGTCTGGTACAAACAGAACACTGTAACGCGGCGTTAGAGAACGCCGTGTCGCCGCGTTCAGAATGCCGTAACGCCGCGTTAAGCACGCGCTCTGTTTGACCAGTCCAATTCAATATAACGGAACGCCGGAACGCCGCGTTCTAGACCGCCCTCTGTTTGACCGGGTCTTTAGTGACATAATACCCTTTTTTAGATCCAGCCCAGTAAAGAATCCAAGGGAAATTATGGAATTGATTTTAATGAAACTTTGCCGTCACAGTATTACTCCGTAGCAGGGATGAAAAACGCGTGTGTTTTTTAGAAATCGTGACAGTGGCGACGCAGCAACAATAAAAAAACTAAAAACAGCTCAAACCTCGTTTTTGGGCGTTTTAGGGGTTCCTGATCATTTTCAGTTCCTTAGGTGGGGGTGAAATTGGGGTAGTTGGGGGGCGGAGGGTTTTAACACTAATAAAGTATTTGTATGCATAATAGGCTCTTCATTGACCTGCGAAAGAAGGACTTAGCGACATAATACACTTTGTTAGGTTCATCGGAATATTGTCTTGCCTATTACTGTAACCAATGAACATCGATTTTTTCTCATGTATGTTACATACGGGTATTCCTTTACATCGTTCTGTATTATTTAACCTGGAACCTGATTTTAATGAGCAGTGTTGTTATTGTGGCGAGGATGGAAAAAGCGTACGGTTTTCAGAAATCGTGTCAGGGGCGATGCGGTAATAATAAAAAAGCTAAAACATAAAAATAGGTCAAACTTCGCTTCTAGGCAAATTGGGGTCCCTGATCGTTTCGTTTCATCCAGTTGAAGTTTGCAGAACAAAAACAGTGTCGTTCTAGTTCCTGCGTAGAGAGATGCAAGAAACTATTTACTAGAGCTTTTGTGTTGGATATTAGGCAGTTTTCGTTACTTACAAAGTGATGTTCCGTTTAACGCTATTTGACAACTTTGACATTTGCATTTCGTTTTACGTATATCGTAACCGCTAAATGCCGGTATTGTACGGACGATAGCCATAGCGATTAACGAAGCGACACGCATGCCCAGCACGAATGGAAATTAGTTCATAACCTGTTTTGGTTTTGACAGTGACCCTGGTTTTGACTTTTGAGTAGATCTGCAACAATTATTATCCGTTGTTTTACAAAAATGCTTCCAAATTCGTCAAGCTCAAGGAGTGTGTTACAAATTCTCTCTCTCTCTCTTCATCAACCTTTCTCCGTCCACTCCTGAACGTAGGTCTCCCCTAACCTTTGCCACTCTTTTCTGTTCTGCGCTACTTGATGCCATTTGGTTCCTGCTTTTTTCTTTATGTCATCGATCCATCTTTGTTGTGGTCGCCCCACACTTCTTTTGTTTTGTCTAGGTCTCCAGTGTATCAGTTGTTTTGTCCACCTTTGATTATCTTGTCTAGCTACGTGTCCTACCCAATTCCATTTCATTTTACTCACACTTGTGATCACATCCGTTACTTTGGACTTGTTTCTGATGACTTCATTTCTGATGTGATCTCGTAGGCTTATTCCTAACATTCTTCTTTCTATAGCTCTCTGTGTACATCTTAATCTGTAAGCGGATTTTATCGTCAGTGCCATCGTTTCCATTCCATAGGTCATTACTGGTAGGATACATGAATTAAATACCTTCCTTTTAAGATTAATTGGTATATCTTTGTTATATATTACGTTTTTTAATTTACCTACCGCTGCCCATGTCAATTTTATTCTCCTCGTGACTTCTGCTGATTGATTGGTTTTTCCTAAGTGAATTTCGTGTCCTAGATAAATGTATTCTTCTGTTTTTGGAATAATGTGGCCGTCTATATTTATGTTTCTTTTTTCAGAAGTCATTATTTTTGTTTTCTCTAGATTCATTGTTAATCCCACCATTTCAGATTTTGATTTCAGGTCCGTTATCATTTCTTGTAATTCGTCCAAATTTGTACTGAAGATGACTATGTCGTCGGCATATCTCAGGTGGTTGAGGAAATTTCCGTCTATTTTAATACCTTTTCGGTCCCAATTGACTGTCTTGAATACATCTTCTAGAGCTAAAGTAAACAATTTGGGTGATATTGTATCCCCTTGTCTTACGCCTCTTTTCATAGGAATTTTTCTCGTTACTGTGTCATCATTTACTTTAATGTGAAATGTAGCATGGTCGTAGATGTCTTTGAGGAGAATTCTATATCGGGAGTCTATCCTCGCATTATTCATGGCCTTATATACAGCCCACAGTTCTATGGAATCAAACGCCTTATTATAGTCTATGAAAGCCAGGTGTAAAGGAATGTTATATTCTGTGCATTTTTCTATTAAAAGCCGTATAGTTTGTATGTGTTCAATTGTACTATATCCTTTTCGGAACCCCGCTTGTTCAACTGGTTGGTAGTTGTCGAATTTGTTTGTTAGTCTTGTTGTTATTATCTTTGTGAGTAATTTATATGGGTGGCATAGCAAACTGATTGGTCGGTAGTTATTGATGTTTAATATATCGCCTTTTTTATGCAGCAGTATCATTTGAGCTTCATACCATGTTTCTGGTATTTCTCCTGTTGTGATACATCTATTTAAAAGTATTCTCATCGTTTCTAACAATTGGTGACCTCCCGTCTTAATCATTTCGCATGTTATCCCATCGTTACCTGGAGCTTTACCATTTTTCATATGATTTAGGGTGTCCTCTATTTCTGATATTGTTATTTCGGGTATTGTTTCTGATCCTACATTCTTTATTACTCTCGAGTATTCCTCTTGCGGCCGACTGATTTTAGATTCATATAGCTCACCATAGAAATTTTCTATAATTTTAATGATTTCTTCCTTCTCTGTTTTTACTTCGCCTTCTGCATTTTTTAGTTGGTTGATTCTTGGTCGTCCCGTTGTGTTTAAATTTTTGACAATTTTCATATTTTTATTATTCTCGATGACTTCTTCTATTATTCTAGTGTTGTATTTTCTTATATCTCTTCTGATTTCCTTCTTAATGATATTGTTTAGTTCTTCGTATTCCGGTTTGGATTTGTCTAGTTTTCTTCTTTTTTCCAATAGGTCCTTTGTTTGTTGTGTAATTTTTTCACTTTGTTTATTCTTTGATACACATATGTTGTTGATTGCCGTTGTAACACTTGCTCTCACTCTGGTTTCTATTTCATTGACCGTTAGTTCTCTAATGGTTTTTATTGGTGATAGATGGTTTTCTATTTCCTTTTGGTATCTTTCTTTATTTTGTTGGATTTCTAATATGGTTACAAATTACGAAGCGGAAATTCACTTTACACTCCTGTTCCGAGAGCATATCTAAGTTGAATCTCCGTAAAGGTCGGCTCTGTATTCGATGTTGTTGTCAAATGCTTCCAACAACTACAGCGAATACTATTGAATTATGATTTTGTTTCAAACAACAACCTTTACAATACTCATCTGCTATTTTGACGTTACGGTGTCAAAATAAAGTTAGGGGGCATCTTACAGTGGTGTCTTGCTCCAAAAACTATTTACCTGTCAAATAGCGGTTCTGACAACGTATTTGTTAACCGAAGCGGTAAGATTAGTTAAGAACAACGAAAACTACCTTTTTTTTTGCGAGTAGGCGGGCGATCATTTGGTTGCAAGGGGCTCCCAGACTATGGCTCCATGCAGAAGGAAAGTAGCAAAATGATATCGTAATATGTGGGAGGTGCTGAGTTAATGAACTTGGCTTCGTTCTTCTTTCCATTGCATTCAGGGCACCTTTGATTCAGTGTGAAAATAACCTGAGAGCAAACAAATACGTGAAGGTGGCAACTCAGTAAAGCTAAGCGCTCACTGGGTCGGTCGGTACGGACGGAACGGACGGACGGAAGGTCGGACAATAGAGACAAGCAGTCTCGTAATAAGTTTTGTGCTGTTATGTATTGTGAAAACCAAAATGATATGTTCAGTGGAGAAGAAATAATTGTAAGTCTAATGTTGGTAGCAGAAGAAGAAGAAGAAAGGTCAAGAAATCGAAGAAAACACAGATTTTGGATTCAGAGAATACATCGCAAGAGATTGGAGCACCACAGTAATTGGGAACATCCATGCTCGCTCTGTAACCAGTATTGCTCAACTGAAACGGCAAAACGTCTGTACCCAAGCACGTGCAGGCACGCGCCGAAGGGCTGATGAGTCATCGGTACCGCCAGTCGGAACGGTCGGGATGCCTAAAAATCTTTCTTTTGGGATTTTATCGGACAGCGGGGGTTGCGGATGGTCCTGTTCCGACCGGGACAACCCAGTGCGTGCACCCATAGGCAAATTAATGCTAAACATTTTTGAAAAATCCCGTGCATATCGTTCGTACCGTACCGTCCGACCCAGTGCGTTCAAGGCTTTAGAGTTTCCGCAACACCCGTTATGTAGCTCTCCACTCTTTTCCACATCTCAATTTACCTCGGCCGACGTGCACATTCCTGCGGTGGCAAAATTAACTCACCTGCCGAATACTTCCGCAAACCGCCAAAGCGGGAGCACGTCAGGAAAAAACTGCGCGCATCATCTCCGATTGAAATTCCTCTCTCTGCTGCCGTCGCGTCGGCGGGGAGTTCGGAAGTTGCCAGACCTGCGCAACGTGCGGGAGTTTCGCCGTCGCCGCTCCAACTCCCGCAGCCCGAGTTTCAGTTGCATCGCGCCTGTTGAAGTTCGCGGCACCCTCGATCGCCTAGCTAGCACACGCGCGGAGTTCTTCGCGAGTTTGGTAGAAGAAATTGGGAGTTTTCAGTTTCGGCAATGGTGGCTCTTGTGAGGCGTTTGTTCTGTTAGACTTGTTCAGTGTCACACAGGAGTATGAGACGTCACTGCGGTGTCTTTGGTCTATTATTTAGGTTGTTCTTTTTATATGGTAAGTGATTTTATATTATATGAAGCTATACCAACTCACTGCAAAGATACTTTTATTAAATTGAACATACACTGCCCTATAGCTATATTTATACCAAGTGTTCATCTACGTCAAAGAAAACCTCAGTTGCTTCGATGTCCTTAATTCACATAACTTTTACAACGCTAGAAATCACTTAAATTTACAAATCCCTGCACATAGATTGTCACTAACAGAAAATAGTCCAAAACATATGGGTATTAAGTTATACAATAAAGTACCAAGTTGGTTGAAACAAGCAAATCTCCATGAATTCGAAAGACATATAAAGTCACTATTTATAAAAGAAGCTTATTACTCAATGAGTCCCTCTGTGATGACTCAATTCTATTTTGACTTATTTATAGATCATTTTTTCTTTTCTGTATGAATGTTTGCGTATTTGCTGGTGTATAATATGTTGTTACATAAACGTTTACTATTTTAGTAATAGTGAACGACTATCCATAATATTTTTAAATATGATGCTTTGTAAAATTTTTTTGATATTTGACTCATTTTGTGTCATCATTGATGAAATAATAAAAAAAACTAAATTCTTCTTCTTCTGATCAATGATGACCTATTGAGGTTACATTTTGAAGATATTTTCATGTTGGGTGTCCCCAAAACACGACGAAACGTATCAATGCTATATTTTATAAATAGAAACTCCTGTATATTATTGCACATTCAGATTCCTTAGTGAGTTCTAGTGTGACACTATGTATTGCATATGGGACTTAAAGTGAACCGTTTCGATGTCACAAAAAAATAAATATCACAAAGATTAAAAAATCCAGAAAACTGTGTATTACCAAGCATGAAATGCGTCATCTTAGGTTAGACGGTCACATTTGAATTACGTTCGTCTTGGGGATATCGGTTGATTAATAAAGGAAACTTGAATTAGAAAACTTGATTAAATGTAAAATAATGTGTAATTCTTTTTTACCTTCGGCCGTCTAGCTAGCACAGGTGCGGAGTTTCACGCAAGTTTCGGTAGAAAAAATTGGGAGTTTTCCTCCCTTAAAACACGAAACGTATCAAAGTTATATTCTTTTTAAATAGGACACCCGATATTTAGTAAAACAGTCTTGGGATACGGTCACTTATTATATTTCCAAAATATAAAATTTTACGACGTTTCGACGCTTCTATTAGGCGTCATCTTCAGGTATTAAAACTAAAATAAAATATCAGAAATGTCAAACAGATACAAGATGACTAACATTCAGAATTAATTTTTTTAAAAAACAAAATTACAATTTAAAACAAATAACTAAAATGCAACAGAAAACTTACATTATACCACAACAGTCATATGTATTATGCCGGGTGGTGTTGGCAATTTGGTTTTCAGTGAGAGAGTGGCGTGGTGGAACAAAAATACCAAGCTGATAAAATATACGTTAAAAAATATATACAAGTACAAAACATAAGAAAAAAATTAAATAGTAAAAAAAAAATAGGACACCCGGTATATTATTGCATACTCAGATTCCTTGGCGAATTCTAGAGTGACTTTATGTATCACACATAGGAGTTAAAGCGAACTGTTTGAGTATAAATCGCCATTTTCGATGCCAGAAGAAAATTGGATATCACAAAGATAAAAAAATTTAGATGCCTGTGACATTGCCGTATTACTAAGCATGAAATGCGTCATCTTAGGTTAGATTGTCAAATTGGAATTACGATGAAGCTCAGCAAAGCATATTTTTGTATATTGTATAAGTATTCAAGCAACATCGCTTTTTGACAGTGGCGTCAATATAAATAATTAGAACTTGGTACATTTTTTTCAACACAAACACAATGTGAAGCAACACTCGATGAACATAACTATTTATAGTACTCGTAATAAAGACCGTTTTTTCACAAATAAATTTTATACATACTATAAAAAATTGCCAGCTTACCCTGGATCCTTTGTCTCTAACCCGCTCTAATATAACATGCGCGAGCTTACATCAATGAGCGCATTTAACGGTAAATTGAAGGATATGTTGTTAGAAGGATGTTTTTATAATGTAAAAGAATTTATAGATGCTTCACGTCTACAGAAACGAAATGTATATAGAGTGTTATTGTCCATATACAATTTTTTAGGTACGTGAATTTCTGGTAAACGTCTAATGGTGCTTGCACGTTATTTGTTTGTTGTATGTACGTTGCTGTGACGCATTCCGTATCATCGTAACATGATTCGTCGGATAAAGAATATTTATTATTATTATTATATTTGGGAGTACAATTGACAGTTGACGACTGGACGCCAACAAATTTATACTACAAAAATACTTAGAAAAAATCTTTATTTGCGGAGAAATCACTGACATACAGGCCGATGGCTCAGTCGTCGGGTTGAATTTTTTAATGCATTTTTTTGACGCGATATATACAGTTAAGTCATCTTCCGATCCCCTATAATCTATGTTGACTTACAGCGTTTCAGTATAAATATTCCTGCGGTGTACCGTACACATTAAACATTTCATTCTCTGCAGGAATCGTTCTAAATGGGTACGTTTTTATAGGAACATAATCATGAATGCTTTAAGGGCATGCAAGGACACGTAAACCCTGGTAATGATAATAAAGCAGTAGAGTCCCTTTACCGCATTATACACTATGTACGCGACCATAAATTTCCTGTACCGGGCAATATGCCGTAGCAGTATCGAACAAAGTCTTTTTTACGGTCAGCCAGCCTCTGTTTGCCATTTTACTGTTAACGCTGCTCCTACAATCCGAAATAGTTTCTCCGGAAGATGCGGGGAGCTGAAAAGGAACCGACGATGGGCGTGATTGATAAACAGGTGCGCGATACATTAGAAAGAAATGGAAACAGTCATGTTAGCGCGTCGCCCGAAATTTGTAAAATTGAAGAGGAAGGCGATTTGCAGATGTTTTTTATCCCAATTCCTGACGCTTCATTTTCCAATATTGTTACATGAAATTTTCACATGATGTTTAGAAGGAAACTGCCCAGAGTGATATCGAAACACTTTTTCATTTTTGCTTCTGGGTTTTTCTTAAAGATATTACAAAGTTGACGAAGAAAATAGGCAACTTCAAGCGATCATGAAATATGATATGATCATATTTCATGCTCAATCAATTTTTTTCAAAAAATGCTTCAATAGCCCCCTGTGTAATTTCCTTTTAAACTTCATGCAAACATATTGAAAACTAGAGCGTCAGAAATTGGGATTAAATCACTTGAAAATTACCGATATGCTCTCCGTAGGAGCCGCCTTAAGGTGACAACACGATGTTATTGATACAAAGAAGTATTTCCGATGAATGATCACAACGTTTATTTAGAAAAACTTGCGACAGTTGTTTCGACACACAGTGACTTTATCAAACAATGATTTTAAACTTAAAGTACTACGCTATTTATACAAGATATACACATTAATGGGGTAACTATTATGGCTAATCGTTTGTTCTCCGAAAACCATCGGACAGATTTAGTAATGGTGAATTATTTAAATCTTACCTTTACCCACCCACCTTTCTACAGTCAGCCGTATGGAAAAGATTCCTGTGTCCCAAGCCTATTGACACTATGATAAACCCACAAAAACACAAAACCTTCTCTGTGATGGACGCCGGGTTAGACGATTTCTGTACCGATGATACGTCTATCATTGTGAGTAGTAATCAACAGTACTAATAAAATGATTTCCTATGCGTACGTACGTAATGGATTGGGATATTCTATTAATATTTGTAAAATTGAATTATCTGGCGCAATAAAATCTATACCCAAAGAGCTTCCAGGTCAAAGAATGCACCGGATTCCAATTCAAACGTTAAGAACTAGGAGTAATAGCCCGGATATTGAAGCCTGGAAAGGGATTTTGCAGCTGGCAGTAACGGAAATGTATATTAAAATATATTATCTATACTATACAGGGTGAGTCAAGCTCAACGCCTCGGATTCTTGTGGCCAAACGATACCACTTTTCGGAAAATTGACTTTGCTAGTGTATGTAGGTCGAGTTGGACTACATTTTAAAAATAATGACTTTTATACGGGATGTCTAATAAAAGCGTGACATATCAAAGATATGTTTATTTAAACGGAACACCCTATATATTATTGCATATTTAGATTCCCGGGTACATTTTAGTGTGACTTTATGTATCACACATGGGGCTTTAAGCGAACCGTTTAGGGGCAAATCACAATTTTTGGTATAGGTAGATGTCAGAAAAAAATTGAATGTCGCAGCTATTATAAATCTTAGAGGGCTGTGACTTTGCCGCGTTACTAAGCATGAAATGCGTCAGCTTAATTTAGACGGTCCAGTTTTAAATTACATTTGTACTTGGAGAAATCGGTAGATCAATTAATGAAACTTCAATCAAAGGTAACTTGATTTTTTCAAATGGGAATGCATAATTTTTTTTTATACGATCAAATGTGCAATTTGATAAGCTTTCTAATGATATGCGGTTGTAAATATCAATCTCTGGTAGTTTTTGTTTAATTTCAAATTTTCAGTAAAACCGGTGTTTTTCAATTTTCCCACCTATAAGCAACTTAGCAGGCCATGAAATATAAACAAAAAACTGTTCAGATGAAACAAAACAACTAACTTAGCCGTTACGGACGAACTAGAGTAAAGGGACAAAGTTATAAAAATGACTCACAACAAATCAATTCTAACCAGAAATAGCAGACACAACACATCTAAGGTCAAAAAGCAGGTGCAGTACGACAGAAATGAGTATTTTTCACAGCATACCGGCTACTACAATATTCTAAATATTGACGATTCACAAAATCATTGTGAATTTTGAAATGAAAGGAAATCTACCACGTAATGCTGCTGGCAGTTTAATAGCTTCAGAATAAAATTTCACTTTTCATGATTTAAAAAAAATAGTAACCGATACTCTGACTAGAGTTCTGCAAATTCTTCAATACTCATAAGCAAGATCACCGAAAATGAAGAACAAGTTAAAAATCTGCTCAAATTGTTAAACATAATTTACCTGGCAGAAAATTGAAATATGATTTGTCGTCAGTATTCCTTTTTTGCGATATTACTAATAGATACTGAAAAATTTAAAGGACGACAGTGAGAGGTATCATTACTTTTGGCTTTGACGGAAATCACCACTGTTTTATACCATTGAATGTGAAATTGCGTTCTGAAGATATTAGACTGACGGCAACGATCGCTGAAAGTTTTGCTTTCATTTCAAAGTGTTTAGTGATTTTGGAAATGTTTAATCTCTAGTACATTGCAGTCGCTAATAGGCTGTAAAAATTATCCATTTCTGTCGTACTCCAGCTTCTCTTTAACCTTAGACATTACCGCCGTTGTTTCTGGTTAGAGTTGATTTGTTGTAGGGAATTTTTATAATCTTGTTCTTTTACTCTAGTTCTGCTAGATATTTTTGCTAAGTTAGTTGTTTTCTTCCATCTGAATACGATTTTGTTTATATTTCATGCCCTGCTAGTTTGTTTATAGGTAGGAAAATTGAAAAACAGTGATTTCATTGAAATCTAGAAATTTAATAAAAACTACCATAGATTGATATTCACAACCTGATATAATTAGAAAGCTTATCAAATTGCACATTTGATCGTATAAAAAAATTATGCATTCTCATTTGAAAAAATCAAGTTACATTTGATTGAAATTTCCTTAATTGATCTACCGATTTCTCCAAGTACAAATGTAATTCGAACCCTACCGTCTAACTTTAGCTGACACATTTCATGCTTAGTAACACAGAAAAGTCACAGCTCTCTAAGATTTATAATAGCAGCGATATTCAATTTTTTTCTGACATCTACCTATACCTATAATTGTGATTTGCACCTAAACGGTTCGCTTAAAGTCCCATGTGTGATACATAAAGTCACACTAAAATGTACCCGGGAATCTAAATATTAATAATATATAGGGTATTCCATTTAAAAAAACATAGCTTCAATATGTCACGCTTTTATTAGACACCCTGTATAAAAGTCATTATTTTTAAAATGTAGTCCAACTCGACCTACATACACTTGCAAAGTCGATTTTTCGAAAAGTGGTATCGTTTGGTCGCAACAGTCCGAGGCGTTGAGCTTGACTCACCCTGTATTTGAAAATGATTGACAGCTAACATTTTATGGCATAGGTACTAATTAGGCAAAATACAGAATCGCTCAAAGCAGAAAAAATGTAAATATTTAAACTTTCTCATTTTAGTTTTTCACAAGACTTTAGGAGGACCACTCTTGACATACCTCGAATACAATACATCATAAATGCAAATTAGGAATCCTTAGCGGATTAATCATTGTTTGATAAAAGCACTGTGTGTCGAAACAATTGTCACAAGTTTTTTAAATAAAATTCATCGGAAGTACCTTTTTGTATTAGTATGGTTCTCCATCAAGTAACGGTCAACTCCATCGACGATGTTATTGTTTTGCTCATACTTGGCCTTGGCTTCCACCTGCTGAAGTATGGTCCCACGATTAAAAGATCGGCAATTAGTGTGTACCTACTATAGAAATGTCAAAGTTGGTATTTCTGTACGCTTGTACGCTAGAGCCGGGTCATCTGCATATGTGCATAATTTCCTGAAAGATAATTGGATGGGCCAGATGGGCCATAGGACACTAGCGCGCCGCGATCAGATTTGTCCTAATCCCACCGGTCAGAAGCCCCCAAAATATTTTGGACAATAGGCAGGTATGTGGACACCAGCGCGCGAGGCGGCGAGGTAAAATTATGTCATAATTTTAATCGATTTTAATCCATTCGTCATTTTTGGGATCTTGCTAATAGCTACTGAAGAATTTGTAGAACTCCAGTCAGAGGTATGGTTACTTTTGACATGATAGAAATGAATTAATTTTTCATATTAATAAATGCGACATTTTGTTCTGAACATAATAAATTAATCTGATCACTATAATAGATGCAAATAAAGAAGTTGGTATTGTCAGCAGACCGAAATGTCTCTATAATACCCCAAAAAAATTTAATTACTCAGAACGTGTTTTAATTTGTCACAAATTTCATCGATTTCTTGACGATGTAAAAAAAGCCCGAGAAATTTACCTTCACAGCTTGTTTCGTGGGAGCATCATGGTTGTGCTCATTATTTCAATCTCTTCCGATTGATCCATCAGCAAAGATGCTATGCATCCTCTTCTAGAGCATCTGTAGGCTACACCACGGTAGTTTCTTTATCTCTTCGGAACGTATACTCTTCAAGGACTATTAATTTCTTCCCTTTCACACTTAACATAGTCTCTATGATGAAAAAGCAGAAAACAAACAATACTCACAAACAGCAACTAAGCATTGCAGACTACTGAAATTGGGGTAGTTTTATATACCTACAGAAGCCGGATAGTCATTTAAATAATCTAAGAAGTAAATGTAAGCTACGGCAAGTCGTAAAAGGACAGATGAAAGTTCGCAAGAATAAAAGGGATGTGGTCATTACCAAGCTTAATTTTCTTTCGGCGCGCAAGTGACCAGTGCCGATGAAGGCACTCTTTTTGTAAACAGGTACAAATCACACCGCGCGCGCTCGTGACCGATCATCGCTCTGCGAAGGTTCTTTTTCATTTCACTGTGTCGTAAAAGGACAAAAGAAAGCTCTTCATCATTAGAGGAACTCTCATTTCCATATCGTCAACTGTCCATTACAATCAGTGCATGGCAAACTATGCCAACTTTAGATAATATATTTTAATATACATTTCCGTTACTGCCAGCTGCAAAATCCCTTTCCAGGCTTCAACATCCGGGCTATTACTCCTAGTTCTTAACGTTTGAATTGGAATCCGGTGCATTCTTTGACCTGGAAGCTCTTTCGGTATAGATTTTATTGCGCCAGATGATTCAATTTTGCAAATATTAATAGAATATTCGATTCCATTACGTACGTATACGCATAGGAAGTCATTTTATGACTACTTTTGATTACTACTCACAATGATAGGCGCATCATCGGTACAGAAATCGTCAAATCCGGCATCCATCACAGAGAAGGTCTTGTGTTTTTGTGGGTTTATCATACTGTCAGTAGGCTTGGGACGCAGAAATCTTTTCAGTATCGTTCACCTTTCTTCAGTCAAGCCATATGGTAAAATCCGTTGAATGAAACCTAACCGCTTCGAGCTCTTCATTATACAAAAGCTCAGCTATAGACTGATAGTCAGTGATTGGCAGACTTACAGTATTTTAGCAAACCTCATATTGATGCTAGATATAATAATAGTAGTAATAATAATTTCTTCATCCTTTGGACCCTTTTAATACAAAACAAACGTAGTACTACATGTAACACATAAAAAGACATATTTAAAAATTTGAAAACTCCTCTACCAAATACCAGCTAGAGGGAAACTGCATATGGCTAAAATGTTTGTTATTACTATAGTTACATCGGTCATTACAATATACAGGGTGTCCCAGAAATAACACGCCAGAGTGACATGGAAGGTAGATTGGCTTTAGACCAATCAGAAAACATCGACATGACCTTAGTAAAAGTCTTCTAGTTTTCGAGATATTGCCACTTTTAAGGTTTTTCAAAAAATTCCTACTTTTGCTCCTTTTGTTGCCTGTTATGGCTATAAGGATTTGCGGACTTATGATCTTTTTTGTCTCGGGCTACTATTAATAGTTGTTTGAGACGAGAAGGTATTGACTTCATTGAAAAATATCACAGTATGTTAAAAAAACAACCGAATTCTTAGATTTTGTGTCAATGCGAAAACCTTAACCAAGGTTTAACTGATTACTGTGACAACGAATGAACCAGACTGAATCAGCAAATGCTCTTAAAAACCAACCTACTTAATGCTCTTTCAAAAATAGTATAACATTTATAGGTTCTTTTTACTAAAAATCGAATAGCTCCAAGTTTTGACATAGAAGTCATAATACTTCTACGTCTAAAACGCCTAGCTACATTGTCCTTTTTAATTCGTTGTAGGCATCAAAATAATAAATAGAACATAAAACTGGTTCTGTATTTCCATTTATTTCTAGTCACTATAACAGATTTTCAAAATGTTTACCACCCACTCTTATACACAACCTGCATCTTCTTAAAAATTGTCCCTTAAAACTTCTCAAATCTAGATCAGCAATTTCGCCTGCTGCTTGATGGATTCGTTGTCGCAATTCATCGGCTGATCGAATTGGTTTTCCATACACTATCTTTTCAACATGCCCAGTAAAAAAATCCAGAGGGTTCAGGTCTGGAGAGCGTGAGGGCCAAGAAGCTGGTCCTTGCCGGCCAATCAATCTGTTAGCGAAGGTTTCATCAAGATAAGCCCTTACTGCACGACCATAGTGCGCAGGGCACCCATCCTGCTGTAACCACATCCTTCTTCTTGACTCAAGAGGCACATCTTCCAAAAGAATGGGTAGATGATGTTGCAAAAAATCCAGGTATATTTCTGCATTGAGGGTCGCAGGGAGTTCGAATGGGCCAATGATGCATCCGTTGTGGATCTCCGTCCAAAGATTTACCATAAACTGATGCTACGAACGGTCCTCTCTTATTTCATGGGGATTTTCCAACTGCCAGCTGTGGATATTATGCAAGTTAAGATACCCATCTCTTTTACAGGCCGACTCATCGCTCCACAAAATCCTGTCGAAAAAATTAGGGTCTTCCTGATGCTTCTCCAGCATTGTCCGACAAAACGAAATACGTGTAGCATAATCACTGCTTAATAGCGTTTGAACTCTTTGAATGTGGTACGGGTGGTATTCATATCTCTTCATAATAAGTTGCGCCTGCGATTTAGATACGCCAGTACGTCGTTCGATTAAACGTACTGAAGTTGATGGGTCCTCCGTCACTTGCTCTAATACAACTTCATCCACTTGAGTACTACGGGGTCTTCCCTCAGAACCCTTCCGGCCAGGATTTCTGCCTTCTCGGTAGGAATTGACAGTGCGAAGAATAATCTTCTTCATCTCAAAAACAGTCCACACACAATGATGGCAAATTAACAATCTGTGCATTTCACCTCTAGTGAGTACACAGACATGGTGCTAATTTATGGAGAAACAAGAAGCGTTTCTTCACGCGGCAACGTCTCGTATAACGCAAGACTGGCAGCGAGATTGTACTCTGAAAGATACCCAAACCGCAGGCGAAAGAGCCATGAGATTATTCTTCGCACTGTCAATTCCTACCGAGAAGGCAGAAATCCTGGCCGGAAGGGTTCTGAGGGAAGACCCCGTAGTACTCAAGTGGATGAAGTTGTATTAGAGCAAGTGACGGAGGACCCATCAACTTCAGTACGTTTAATCGAACGACGTACTGGCGTATCTAAATCGCAGGCGCAACTTATTATGAAGAGATATGAATACCACCCGTACCACATCCAAAGAGTTCAAACGCTATTAAGCAGTGATTATGCTACACGTATTTCGTTTTGTCGGACAATGCTGGAGAAGCATCAGGAAGACCCTAATTTTTTCGACAGGATTTTGTGGAGCGACGATGTTACGGTTTCTTAAATTTCTAGCTACATACCTTCATTTTTTAGTCAATATTGGGGTATTACGGGGTATTATAAGGTAGAATCCAGTGTGTTTCAGTATTATTTATTTTCCTTTGCTCATTATTTCCTGTTACTACATGATAAGAGCCTTACACTTATAGCTGAAGTCCAGGTACTCGGTCTCAGTCAACAGCGCTATGTACGGACGTTGGTAGCCTGAAACATAAAAGTAACTATTGTAAAACACATTTATGTAGCATATTTAGTGGATATTAACCTGTTTTAGATTATTTTAATTATTCGTAGATTGAATTCAATGTATTGTACTTCGGAAATAATATTGTAAACAATAACCTAACCTGATGTTAGAATTTAAGGTTACGAGGTTGGACATGTGTCAAAGTCTAAACTGGTGATTGAAGGTTGACATACGACATTTTTAAGGTGAATTGGAAAATGAAGTAGGTTTTGTCATTTTTCCCGGCTTTTCCACTTTTTGGCTATTCCTTGATGCAAGAGGACGCGTAAGCGGATTTATCGCTAAAAAGGCATAAATTGTATAGGGTGCTTGTAAAATAGTCATTTTACTACGCCTAGAGCGGATTTACACCCTATTTGGTAGTGAAAAACAGAGGGAAATCGAATAAAGGCCTCCAAACACGCAGGTAAAATTATTGAGGTTAAACACATGTGGTACATTGTTAATTTTGCTTAAAGTTTTTAAGAAACTGCGAATATTCAGTCGATAAATAGAATATTTATGGAACATAAATCATTCTAGGCCAAAAACAAAACAGTCTTTACACAAGAACTATTGCTATGTGAAAATTGGTTACGCAGAACCTGTTAGACGAAATCCATGTTTGGGGTAGACGTTACAAGATAATAAGAGATTGAAGGGTATCTTAGTTCAAGCTAACTACCTACCTTGGTTGAGGTCGTACTGTCAGCGACACTACTGCTAGCGCAGAAAGCAGATTCCGAGGTTTGACATCGAGACATCTCCAACTACACACCACATTTGCAGGTGGGCTCTAGCTATGTAAGATCAGGGGCTTTCAACTGACATCGGTGTAACATATTCTGTTACTTTCCTGGCACATATAACTGAAAAGAAAGAGAAATACCATATTATTGTGCGATTACAGCTTTTAGTTTAGTCTCATTACAATTATTGCTTTGTTGTTGTGCTAGAGATAAGTGTACTTAGAGCTACTTACCTGGCCAGGGTATCATAATTCATCAGGAGTTTCATCTGTAACCCGTCCTTGTAATGTTTTGGGCTGCAACGTACTATAGTACTCTTAACCATGTAATGCAGGTACACTTCCATCAATAACATATTGTTCTCACTGGATTCGTTCCATTGGTTTTATTCAATTTTATCATTTCCATTAAGTCGTATCCCAAACAGGTAAAAGTAAACAAAGTTCACGATTCACAGAATCACAGTAGCTGTTCTGCAGGCATTTCTGTGACCAGTTGACACAGAACGCTCAGTACCCGTGGAGACTCATGACTCATGAGTAGGTAAGAAGCGCAAAGACCAGGGAAACGGAAGAGAGGTAGCAACTTACAAAAGAGGCAGGGTGACCTCACCCCGAACCCAGCAGTGTAATAAAAGTGGCGCCACAACGTGGTTAGGTTATGGTGGATTTTTGATTCCTTATACAAGGAAACATCCTTATCTAAGATTTAGTTCGAGTTTTTGACATTGGTTAAAATATCTTACTAGAGGTGGGACATTACCATTTCATGTAAATCGATCACCATACCTATTATGGATAGTGATGTGCGTTGCACAGTGTTTCGGACTTCATGCCTGAGGTGCTATGTTTATTGTGTTTTGGTTATTATATCGAACTAAGTAAGTAATAAGGTGTTGACTATACTTGGTTTTTTTCTCTCTTCTGTCGATTGCGTTTCGACACATGCAGAGAAGCTTATATTGTTTACTGTCAGTTTAGCTTATATTGGCGGTCTACACACGGGGACCAGGACAATTGTTTTTCACAGCGCTTTGTTTTTTTCTCTTGTTTTCCCTTGCAGGTTTTTTTCCCTTTGGTGGAGGGGAGGAGTTTCAAATGTTATAGAATTTCAGGTTTCACTTATCAGGAAATTTACAGGCTTGCCAAAATGGAGATAAATAGGTTATTATCTGATGAATTAATTTATGAATTAAGAATTAGGGGCTTGACTGCTCAGAGGACTACTGATGAAAATCGTGCACTCTTGAGAGGAGCTATTAGGGGTGAACAAGATGGCTTGATGTCATTGGACAAAGAGGTACTAGACTTAGATATTGATGATGAAATCAATATTTGTACAGTAAAATTAAATAAACTTGAGGATGATGTGCAAAATTTTGATAATGGGAATAGGGTTAATGAATATAAGAGAATAACTGCAAGGTTATCACACATACAGGGGCGTTTGCGAAGACTACCATTGGGTAAGGAACCTCAGAACGAGGCCAAACAACTGCTTTTGTGTAAGGTAATGCGACTGTTTGATTCAGTTGGTTCTCTGTATGATGCTGGTATACAGGGTGGCACAAAGCATACTGCTTGTGTCCTTGATGAACCGAATCCTGTGGAGGGATCTCTTATTGATGATCCTAATCCTTTGATTCCTGAAGCGATTTTAGGGGAAGTTCATGCTGAATCCTCACGTACAGGGGGTGGAAGATTTGTAAATGACTTAGCTGGGGAAGCACCCGCATCCAACTTACCGACAGGTAGCAGTCATATGGCTTCTCAAGCAAGAGGATCCGCAGTCGTGGACGATCTTGGACTAAGTGGTTTGACTTTGGGTGATTCTGGTCGTAGAGTTAGAACTTCAGATTCAGTTAGGGCTATTGATGGGAGCAGAAATCCTATTCAACCAGTGATGTATCCCCATTATTTTGATACGGTAGGTCGTGCCGATTCATTTTCGCAAGATGTGTCACGATGGAGGTTGCAGTTTGATGGACACTCCAGTGTCACCAATTTCTTGGATAGGGTTGAGGAGTTAAGGATTTCGAGAAGAGTATCAAAAGAACATTTGCTAAGGTCAGCCACCGAATTATTCTGTAAAGATGCTCTGTACTGGTTGCGTACACAAAGTTTTCAGACCTGGGATGAGCTGGTTAGGAAGTTGAAGGAGGATTTTCTTCCTTATGATTACGAAGTCGATCTGTGGGAGGAAATTAGAAAGAGAACTCAAGGTTCAAAAGAGAAGGTTGTAATGTATGTTGCTATCATGGAAAACCTGTTTAATAAACTTGGGTCTAGCAAGCCAAAGGAAGAAACCAGGGTTGAATTAATTAGGCGAAACCTTCTTCCTCACATACAGTCGCAACTGGCATTACAAAGGATCCATTCCATTTCAGAGCTGGTTCAGTTAGCACGGTCTGTTGAAGAAACCAATTGTAGAGTGCAAAGGTTTCTACCACCTCCTACCAATTACAGGTCACTTCTGGAACCTGAGCTGGCCTATTACAAACCTCGCCAGTCATCGGAAGCAAGTCCATTAGCTTCGATAACAGATTCTTCTACGAACTCACCTATGTTACCCTCCTCAGACTTAAATTGTGTTCTACCATTAGACAACTCACAGGTGCAAGGTCCAAAATGTTGGAACTGCAATGGGGTTGGCCATAGATTTAGGAAGTGCCCCCATCCAAAATCGAAATTTTGTTTTCGCTGCGGTAGATGTGATGTTACTGCACATGACTGTCCTTCATGTCGTCAAAAAAACGGGACGAGAGGACAAATGTAGGTCGGGAATTGCCCTCTAGTTTTGAGACACCGACCAAGGCTATATTAGATTACGTTTTGTCACATGCTAAAAATGACAAGCGACCGTATTTACAGGTTAGAATTTATGGTCATGATTTTCTAGGGTTACTTGATTCTGGTTGTTCTCAGTCGGTGATAGGTTCTTTAGGCTGGAAAGTCTTGAAGGATATGTGTTTACTAGATAAGTCTAGAATTAACTCATGTACGGTAGCAAATGGAATGTCCTGTACAGTTATTGGATGTGTTAAGGTTCCGACTCAACTTCAAGATCGGGTTAAGGTAATAGAATTTCTTGTGGTACCAGACTTAACACACTTTCTTATACTAGGAGTTGACTTTTGGGTTCAAATGGAAATTATACCAGATCTCTACTCGGGAGTGTGGTCATTTAAGTCACCAGAAGATGCGACTCATACTGAGATCTGTGCGATCCACAGTAGAGAGCATTTGTCGGAAGAGCAACAAAAGCAACTTGATGAAGTAATTGAAGATACTTTCAAGGATTGCGATGGCAAATTGGGGTGTACTGATGTCGTGGAGCACGTTATTCGTACTAACTCTCCACCGATCAAACAGCGACATTATCCGCTTTCACCTGCTTTACAGCAGCAAGTCAACTTACAATTGAACCAAATGTTGGCTGATGACGTCATAGAAGTTTCAAATTCGCCCTGGGCCTCTCCCATTGTTCTTGTGAAAAAGCCGGACGGTGGTTATCGATTTTGTGTCAACTATAAAAAACTGAACGAAGTTAGTCTCCCGGATGCCTACCCAATACCATTTGTACAGACTACTTTAGACAAGTTAAGGGACGCTAGGTACTTAACAACTCTTGATATTAAGAGTGCGTATTGGCAAATTAAAATGTCGGAAGAATCGAAACCCATGACTGCCTTCGTAGTACCCACTCGTGGTCTTTTCCAATTTAAGCGCATGCCTTTTGGGCTGCATAATGCACCTGCCACTTGGCAGAGATTCATTGACAGAGTCATTGGGGTTGACCTCGAACAATATGTTCTAGTGTATCTGGATGATGTGGTGGTATGTACCCCAACCTTCGAAAAACATCTTGAGGTACTTAAAGAGGTGATACGTCGAATTCGGAATGCCGGATTGACTCTGAATCGGGAGAAGTGTCATTTTTGCGTACCGGAATTAAAATATCTAGGATATGTTGTGAATCAACATGGGTTAATGGTAGATCCAGGCAAAGTGGAAGCAGTAGTTAATATTGCAACTCCACGTAACGTGACAGAAGTCAGACGCTTATTGGGATTGGCTTCCTGGTATCGTCGTTTTATACCAAATTTTTCCACCGTCACAGCACCTCTTACCGCTTTGTTGAGGAAGAATTGTACATTTACTTGAGATGAGTCATGTGATAGGGCATTCAGTACCATAAAAGAACATTTGGTGACTGCACCGGTGTTGTCGTGTCCTGACTTTACTCGCCCATTTTATGTCCAAACTGACGCCAGCGATTTTGGTCTGGGAGCAGTACTTTCACAGACCTATGAGGATGGTGAAAAGGTTGTTTGTTACCTCAGTCGCTCTTTGACTAAATCAGAAAGAAAGTTCACAACCACGGAGAAAGAATGTCTCGCAGTGCTCTTCGCCGTCGAAAAGTTGAGACCATATATCGAGGGAAGTAAGTTCTACGTAATTACCGATCATTATAGTCTTAAGTGGCTTTTCTCGATTAAAGACCCTGTAGGCAGGATTGGTAGATGGGCCCTTCGCTTACAACAATACGACTTTGAAGTTATTCATAGAAAGGGTCGTGACAATGTCGTACCTGACACTCTTTCCAGATCAGTACCTGTCATTGATGCTATAGCAGATGATGCTAATGGAACAACTAGCAGCCGTGAAGAGGAAATACGAGATCCATGGTATCAAGGGATGTGTCGTAAAGTTGAAAGTTTTCCTGACAAATACCCCCAATGGAGAGTGGAGTCTACTCGGTTGTACAAAAAGAAAAACATAAAGTTTCCTGATTTGTCTGGTAACGAAGATGAGTGGCTGGAAGTCGTACCTAAACATGAAAGGCACGAGATCATTCGTTCAAATCATGACCCGCCTACTTGTGGACATGGTGGTGTTTTTAAAACAGTTTCCCGGATAACAAATAAGTATTATTGGCCAAAGTTAAAAGCTGACGTGGCACGATATATCCAACGCTGTCAAGTATGCTTGCAGATTAAGCCGGTTCAGAAAAAGCCAGCTGGCCTCATGCTTAGTCACGCTAGTACAGTCACAGGGCCATGGCAATTGGTATGTATTGATTTGGTTGGGCCTCTGCCTCGAACCACATCCGGAAATCGGTTTATTTTATCTGTTATTGACCACTTTTCAAAATTTTGTCTATTCTTTCCGCTGCGAACGATGACGGCAACTAAAATTGTGAAGTTACTGGAAGAACAGGTTTTTCTTATTTTTGGGGTGCCTCAAAGGATTCTTTCGGATAATGGGAGTCAATTACGTAGTCGACAGGTTGCGGCATTGATGAAAGAGTATAACGTAAACCATGTTTTTACGGCTATAGCACATCCCCAGGCAAATCCGGTTGAAAGAGCTCATCGTACCCTGAAAACGATGCTCCGAGCTTACGTTATGGACAACCAGAGAAACTGGGATAAGTTCCTTCCAAAAGTTGCTTTCGCTATAAGATCTTCATGTCACGAGACGACCAAATATACCCCCAATTTCGTAAATTTTGGTCGCGAAGTAAGTATAAATGGATCAGAGAGTCGACGACCTGATCAAACTGATAAGTCAAGAGACTTAGAGGCTAGTTCTCGGACCCTTCAAGATATTTTCAAAGATGTCGTAAGACGTCTTCAAAAAGCAGCTGATGTCAGTAAAAGGACGTATGATCTACGGCGTCGCGATGAACGCTTCATACGTGGTCAGAAAGTGTGGAAAAGAAATATGGTACTGTCGGATGCTGCAAAGAATTTTTCAGCTAAATTAGCTCCTAGGTTTGTAGGACCGTTCATAGTTCGTAAGGTTGTCTCACCGTGGACATATTCGTTAGAGGATGAGAATGGTAAGGAATGCGGTATCTATCATGCCAAGGATTTGAAATCGCATCCCCCAGATGATCTTGAGGATGATTAATTTAGTTAAAGGGTATTTAAAAGTTTTCCCGGGGTCAAACTTTTTCCTGGTAGAGGGGGTATTGTTACGGTTTCTTAAATTTCTAGATACATACCTTCATTTTTTAGTCAATATTGGGGTATTACGGGGTATTATAAGGTAGAATCCAGTGTGTTTCAGTATTATTTATTTTCCTTTGCTCATTATTTCCTGTTACTACATGATAAGAGCCTTACACTTATAGCTGAAGTCCAGGTACTCGGTCTCAGTCAACAGCGCTATGTACGGACGTTGGTAGCCTGAAACATAAAAGTAACTATTGTAAAACACATTTATGTAGCATATTTAGTGGATATTAACCTGTTTTAGATTATTTTAATTATTCGTAGATTGAATTCAATGTATTGTACTTCGGAAATAATATTGTAAACAATAACCTAACCTGATGTTAGAATTTAAGGTTACGAGGTTGGACATGTGTCAAAGTCTAAACTGGTGATTGAAGGTTGACATACGACATTTTTAAGGTGAATTGGAAAATGAAGTAGGTTTTGTCATTTTTCCCGGCTTTTCCACTTTTTGGCTATTCCTTGATGCAAGAGGACGCGTAAGCGGATTTATCGCTAAAAAGGCATAAATTGTATAGGGTGCTTGTAAAATAGTCATTTTACTACGCCTAGAGCGGATTTACACCCTATTTGGTAGTGAAAAACAGAGGGAAATCGAATAAAGGCCTCCAAACACGCAGGTAAAATTATTGAGGTTAAACACATGTGGTACATTGTTAATTTTGCTTAAAGTTTTTAAGAAACTGCGAATATTCAGTCGATAAATAGAATATTTATGGAACATAAATCATTCTAGGCCAAAAACAAAACAGTCTTTACACAAGAACTATTGCTATGTGAAAATTGGTTACGCAGAACCTGTTAGACGAAATCCATGTTTGGGGTAGACGTTACAAGATAATAAGAGATTGAAGGGTATCTTAGTTCAAGCTAACTACCTACCTTGGTTGAGGTCGTACTGTCAGCGACACTACTGCTAGCGCAGAAAGCAGATTCCGAGGTTTGACATCGAGACATCTCCAACTACACACCACATTTGCAGGTGGGCTCTAGCTATGTAAGATCAGGGGCTTTCAACTGACATCGGTGTAACATATTCTGTTACTTTCCTGGCACATATAACTGAAAAGAAAGAGAAATACCATATTATTGTGCGATTACAGCTTTTAGTTTAGT
Organism: Callosobruchus maculatus; assembly: GCA_951848785.1. Taxonomy (NCBI): domain Eukaryota; kingdom Metazoa; phylum Arthropoda; class Insecta; order Coleoptera; family Chrysomelidae; genus Callosobruchus; species Callosobruchus maculatus. The sequence goes on from CATOUR010000296.1 coordinate 4,718,079, forward strand.
CTCATTACAATTATTGCTTTGTTGTTGTGCTAGAGATAAGTGTACTTAGAGCTACTTACCTGGCCAGGGTATCATAATTCATCAGGAGTTTCATCTGTAACCCGTCCTTGTAATGTTTTGGGCTGCAACGTACTATAGTACTCTTAACCATGTAATGCAGGTACACTTCCATCAATAACATATTGTTCTCACTGGATTCGTTCCATTGGTTTTATTCAATTTTATCATTTCCATTAAGTCGTATCCCAAACAGGTAAAAGTAAACAAAGTTCACGATTCACAGAATCACAGTAGCTGTTCTGCAGGCATTTCTGTGACCAGTTGACACAGAACGCTCAGTACCCGTGGAGACTCATGACTCATGAGTAGGTAAGAAGCGCAAAGACCAGGGAAACGGAAGAGAGGTAGCAACTTACAAAAGAGGCAGGGTGACCTCACCCCGAACCCAGCAGTGTAATAACGAGTCGGCCTGTAAAAGAGATGGGTATCTTAACTTGCATAATATTCACAGCTGGCAGTTGGAAAATCCCCATGAAATAAGAGAGGACCGTTCACAGCATCAGTTTATGGTAAATCTTTGGACGGAGATCCACAACGGATGCATCATTGGCCCATTCGAACTCCCTGCGACCCTCAATGCAGAAGTATACCTGGATTTTTTGCAACATCATCTACCCATTCTTTTGGAAGATGTGCCTCTTGAGTCAAGAAGAAGGATGTGGTTACAGCAGGATGGGTGCCCTGCGCACTATGGTCGTGCAGTAAGGGCTTACCTCGCTAACAGATTGATTGGCCGGCAAGGACCAGTTTCTTGGCCCTCACGCTCTCCAGACCTGAACCCTCTGGATTTTTTTACTGGGCATGTTTAAAAGATAAAGTGTATGGAAAACCAATTCGATCAGCCGATGAATTGCGACAACGAATCCATCAAGCAGCAGGCGAAATTGCTGATCTAGATTTGAGAAGTTTTAAGGGACAATTTTTAAGAAGATGCAGGTTGTGTATAAGAGTGGGTGGTAAACATTTTGAAAATCTGTTATAGTGACTAAAAATAAATGGAAATAAAGAACCAGTTTTATGTTCTATTTATTATTTTGATGCCTACAACGAATTAAAAAGGACAATGTATCTAGGCGTTTTAGACGTAGAAGTATTACGACTTCTATGTCAAAACTTGGAGCTATTCGATTTTTAGTAAAAAGAACCTATAAATGTTATACTATTTTTGAAAGAGCATTAAGTAGGTTGGTTTTTAAGACCATTTGCTGATTCAGTCCGGTCCATTCGTTGTCACAGTAATCAGTTAAACCTTGGCTAAGGTTTTCGCATTGACACAAAATCTAAGAATTCGGTTGTTTTTTTAACATACCGTGATATTTTTCAATGAAGTCAATACCTTATCGTCTCAAACAACTATTAATAGTAGCCCGAGAAAAAAAAGATCATAAGTCCGCAAATCCTTATAGCTATAACAGGCAACAAAAGGAGCAAAAGTAGGAATTTTTTGAAAAACCTTAAAAGTGGCAATATCTCGAAAACTAGAAGACTTTTACTAAGGTCATGTCGATGTTTTCTGATTGGTCTAAAGCCAATCTACCTTCCATGTCACTCTGGCGTGTTATTTCTGGGACACCCTGTATACATTTTCTAACTATAAATAAAACAAACATATAGAATATGATAGCACACTGCACGTAACACATAAAGACATATTTAAATATTTAAAAACTCCTGTACCGAATGAAAACTATTGTCCAAGAGGAACTGCTTTAGCATACAGTTAAAACGTTTGTTGTCAGTTACACCTCTTATATATGAGGGCAAAGAGTTAAAAAGCTTATGGCTCATGTAAAATTAGATGGACTGCATTCATATAGGGCGGTTTTGTGCCTGATTGACCTCAGCGAACTGTTGCACCTAGTGTCATAGCTATGTAAATCACTATTTTTCTCATAGCTATTCATAGCAGTTCTCGCAAAGTTTATACACTTATAAATACAGGGTGGGCCAATAGTGCGTGGGCGGAGGATTGTGGGCTTACTAAAAAATATTTCAAAAATCTGTCACTCGATCATGGTAGGGACCCTTGAGGACTATAACGTAAAAATATTTTCACTTAAATTTTGACGTTTATACAGGGTGATTCATATCAAACTTACATTTTTTTAAATGGAACCCCCTATATATTATTACATATTTGGATTCCTTGGTCAATTCTAGTGTGACTTTATGTATCACACATGGAACTTTAAACGAACCGTGTAGGCGCAAATCACCATTTTTGGTATAAGTAGGTATCAGAAAAAAATTGAATATCGCAGCGATTATAAAACTTAGAAGGCCGTGACTTTGCGGTACAACTAAGCATGAAATGCGTCACCTTAGGTCAGACGGCTAAAATTGAATTCTTTTTGTACTTGGAGAAATCAGTAGATCAATTAAGGAAACTTCAATCACAGATAACTTGATTTTTTCAAATGGCAATGCCTATTTTGGTTTAAAAAATCGAATGTAATATTTCATTACCTTTCTAACGATATAGCATACTCGATACCAGTCTTTTTTATTTTTCATTTTATTTCAAATTTTCAGTCAAATCAGTGTTTTTCAATTTTCCTGCATGCAAGCAACCTAGCAGGCCACGAAAAATAAACAAAAGCTCGTTAATATGGAAGAAACCAACTAACTTAGTAGAAAGATGCAAACTAACTAGAGCAACGGGGCAAGATTATGAAAATTTCTTACAACATATTAGCTCTAACCAGAAACGATAGCGGTAACAAGAAGGCTCATTTTTCATAGCCTACTAGCAATTAGTCAATTTCCAACGTCAGTAAAAAAATATTTAATCAAAAGAAAACGACTAGTGATTGTTGCTGGCAGTATAATATCTATGTCTTCTGAATGAATTTCCACATTTAATGCTATAAAAAAGTAGCCATTTCCGTAAGTCAAAAGCTCGGTCAAAAGTAATGATACCTCTGACTGGAACCCTTCAAATTCTTCAGTAGGTACTTCTACTTATTAGCAAAATCGCGGAAAATGAAACTTGAATTGCATTCTGTTTGAATTGTAAAACATAATTTAGTTTGCAGAAAACTACATGAAATAAACACAATTACAACATAGCGTAATTAAAAAATTCTAGCAATTATTTCAATAGATGTTCAGAATGCTCCAGTTGGAGATTTCACTTTTGACTTAACTAAACGGAAATGATTAATCTTTTTATCCCATTAGATATGAAATTCTAAACATGTTAGAGTAAGCAAAAATCGCTGGTAGTTCTCCTTTTGTTTCAAAATTTTTAATCGTTTTGGAAAGTTGTCAAGCTCTAGTAGACCTCGATAGCTAGTAGGCTGTGAAAAACAAATACTTCTGTTATAGCCCAGCTACTCACTTACATTAGATATCTTGGGGCTGTTGTATCCGGTTAGAGCTAATAAGTTGCAAGGAATTTCCATAATCTTGCCTCGTTGCTCCAGTTAGTTTGCATCTTTCTACTAAGTTAGTTGGTTTCTTTTATATTAACGAGCTTCTGTTTATTTTTCATGGCATGCTAGGATGCTTGCACGCAGGAAAATTGAAAAACGCCGATTTGACTGAAAATTTGAAATAAAATGAAAACCACAAAAGATTGATATCAAGAGTTCTATATCGTTAGAAAGGTGATCAAATTTTACATTCGATTTTTTAAACCAAAATAGGCATTGCCATTTGAAAAAATCAAGTTATCTGTGATTGAAGTTTCCTTAATTAATCTACTGATTTCTCCAAGTACAAAAAGAATTCAATTTTAGCCGTCTGACCTAAGGTGACGCATTTCATGCTTAGTTGTACCGCAAAGTCACGGCCTTCTAAGTTTCATAATCGCTGCGATATTCAATTTTTTTCTGATACCTACTTATACCAAAAATGGTGATTTGCGCCTAAACGGTTCGTTTAAAGTTCCATGTGTGATACATAAAGTCACACTAAAATTGACCAAGGAATCCAAATATGCAATAATATATAGGGGGTTCCATTTAAAAAAATGTAAGTTTGATATGAATCACCCTGTATTAACGTCAAAATTTGAGTGAAAATATTTTTACGTCATAGCACTCAAGGGTCCCTACCATGATCAAGTGACAGATTTTTGAAATATTTTTTATCAAGCCCACAATCCTCCGTCCACGCACTATTGGCCCACCCTGTATAAATTGATGCCAATGTAAGCAGTTTATGTTGTTTAAAGTATGGCATACATGATTGTGTTGATTTTAAATTAAAAATAAGACCAATTATTCAATACATCTGTATCAGCATTAAAAACTACCTGTAAGGCAACCTGTTTAGCCCACTACTAATTCATGTTTGCAGTATATGATACTTTGTATGCTTGTATATGTGCTATATATCTTTGTATCTATGTGCTTTTTCATATGTATATATGTCGACAGCTTAGCTTAGATCTTGCTGTGTTTTGTTATTTCTGTTATTCGCATAGGTCATTTTGATATGTTGTTATCCTGAACTTATGTTATACAACTCTGTTTTTGTTCTTATCCACTGTTTCCCACCAGTAATTGGTTTGTACTGTTGGTGGTGTACAAAATAAATAAATAAATAAATAAAATAAATAAATTATTCTTATACTATTACTATACACTATATCACTTACTTACTCTATTACTATACACGATCACCGAGACTATCACCATACTATCCCCGGCGACGGTTTCTTTAGGCGTGAGCGAGAGTTCAAAAGCGCCAAAATAAGTAAGTTCAGTTACGTCATTTCAGCAAGTCTGCCTTTTTAATATGTTGTAGTATATACCTTTTTTATACAAGAAACCAAAAGCAGACACCTGTTTCGATTCCCAATGTGTTTTCAAAAGTTTCAAAGTTGAAAATTTTATGAAAAGTTGCGGTATTTTAGCAAGGATGAAAATGATACATGTTACTCTCATTATTATTGTAATTGATGTAGTTTTTGAATGGCAGATATTTAGGTGGGTTCCAATGTACTGGCAGACGCTATAATGTCTCTCTGTGGTGCTAATTAAACACCATCAAAAGTAACTACTAAAACGTTATTTTAGGAAGACAACCGTTTTAATATAATAAAGTATATATCTAACTTTTTTTATTCATTTATTAAAAAACTCAACTGTAGACATTTATTGCGGTTCCTAATGCTTGAGAAGCCACTCTTGACGCTGTCTAATTAGCATGACAGAAATTATAGATGTCTGCGATTTGAAAACTAAATTTATAAAAATAAAATAACGTAAATTTTCATAAAACTTTCAACTTTTGAAATTTTATGAAACACATTCGGAGCAGAACAGGTGTCTGCCATTAGGTTTTTGTAGTAGAAGAGGTATATACTACAATTGGTGCATGCACCCGGTTTTACCCGGTTTCAAAACACCCGGTTCTACCCGTGCATTTCATCAGGCCACAGAACCGGTTCTGAAGAAGATGAGACCCGGGTTTCGGTTCCATAACGGTGCCGCAAGAAACTTAAATTTCGCGCGCCCAGTCTCGTGTTTTGTAACTAGAGGAGCCCTGGGTTGCGATTGGCACGCCCGTAGTGACTAACATGTGTGCGGATTGCCCATGGAGCTAGATTCAGTTCTCAGCATTTTTCACCCGTAAAAGTAAAACTTGTGTTTAATTGTGGTAATTTGGTAAGTTGTTGTTTTACCTTAATTGCTTCTTGCAGTGAGAATCGGTTCAGTAAACAAAGTTTTTGGCAGTTACCTACTTACTTATAGCACTTACCTACTTATAGGTTAACATATATTAACATATGGGCGAATAAAATATGGCATACGTACGCTAATAACGTGATGCGTTGTTTGATCTACACGATGCGTTATATGCCTCTCAAAGATCAATTATGAACGACATACACGATTATCACGTAAACGTTATCTCAATGTTGTAGTTCTGTGATGACTTTGACGTTTGTCACTGGATGGACTGACAAGATGACATGACAGATGACACAATGATGATGAAATTCAGAAATCAACCTCCAAACATCAGCTTGGCCATCCTGTAACAGACGACATGACATTTAAATTTTAGGCAAACTAAATATATAGGCTGGGACATACGATCACTGAGAGACTGATTGAAGATGATAACTTTTCGTTGATTATGTTATAGATTTAACATTTATGTTCCGAGAACGATTTTATGGTTCTTTATGTTTAATTTCAAATTCTTAACACTTACCTATGGTCCTAATAACTATGTTATGTTATTTTCGTTATTTTTTTAAATAAATGTTACTTCAACATGAGTTAAACCAGTTTTTTTAGTAGGCACCCTAGAACCGGTTCGGAACCCGGTGTCCGGGTAATGTGCATTTAGAACCGGTTCTGAAAATTCGAGAACCAGGACCGGTTTTGCAAGCACTAACTACAATATGTTAAAACGTCGGACTTGCTAATATCACGCTTTAGAAGCTATTTTTACGCTGTCTAATTAGCCGCCAGATAGACATTACAGCGTCTGCCACTATGTTGGGACCGACCTAGGTATTTACCATTCAAAAGCTATATTTATAATGATTTTTTTGTTTTAATTTATTATATATAGAGATTACTGAGGTATACGAAAGGATGGTTTATAAAAGAGTCCCTTTGATTACACTACCTTTTTTTTCAATGTTCGCAAGAAAGCGTAACCTTTATATTACTTTAAGTCTAAAAAAGCTATTACATGTCAAAGATCTTCCAGGTAAGAATTTATAAAGGTTGAAGCCTCAGAGTACTGGACTCAGCGGGCGGTGACTTCAATTGCCTTGAGTTATATTATATTCTTGCCCGCCCCATCTGATATTAATTTCTTTTTAGACGCGGCACTTACAAAGAAGCTTGTTCATTAACCCGTAATCGGTGACGTCCCATTATTGTTACATTTATGGTGACGTGGAGTCTTGGAGACTCCTCCCATATCACTGCAAATATTATCCATTTCCATACGTTACTATCAGGATTTGAGTATGTTTCTTTCAATTTATAAGCTATTCTGTTAAACCTGACGCAAAAATACTTACATATCTGTTGCTGCCAACCATCACTGTAAAGGAAACTAGTAAAAGGACAGTCTGAATAATAAGAATATATTAAAAACCTCTAATCCTGTTGAACATTACACTCTCTACATATCTTCTCCGGTCTTGTTGATCCAGTGGCGCTTCTAGGAAGTTTGTCTGGGGGGGAGGGGAAGTTACTTTATGGATAATGTAGTGGGCGCCGCCAAGGAGAGGGGGAGGGAGGGTACAATAAACATCTTGTCAAATGAAGATATAATACGGTAAGGGATGAATATTCATGAAATTAATTTTTTCAGCCGCAAAGATCAAATTAAACATTACACAGGTATTCTCCATTTTTTATTATAAGAAAAATTAACAAAACACATATAACAAAACCAGACTTATTTCAAATAATGTAAACAGAAAAATATATTTAAAGCAATAAACATAAACAGCTAAATTTCATTGCATCTTATTTTTAATTAATCAGTTTTGTTCCGTGTTCTGGGGGGGGGGGGTAATTACCCCCTGTACCCCACCTTGCAAGCGCCCTTGTGTTGATCAGGTGTTCGGATTTCACTTGCGAGTAGTATAGTATGAAACGTATCGTCTTCGTAGATAAATGTATAATGTTGTCCCTAGTGAGCTGAGTGAGACATGTGTCAGCTACAAGTGACAACGTTTAAAACAAATTAAATAGTATAAGCATGGCGCCAACGAAATCGATATTGCATGGCGTTGTACCATTTCTATTATTTAGCGCCCTGAAAATTTCAGTAGAACTGAATACGGTTGTTGCTATTTTCAATGTCGTAGATTTGCAAATGACTAACAACTCTGTTCTCCATTCTATATATATATATCAGCGAGGGTCCTACAGCTTCTGCCGCATTCCGTATTTCGATCGCCACATGTTTCTGTCCCTCCAGGCATCTTCGGCGATTGCCCGGTCCCTCATCGTCATCATGACCCCATTTAACCATGTGGTAGCTGGTCTTCCTCGTTTTCTCTTATTTGGTGGGGTGTAGTCAAAAGCTTTCCTTGGCCACCTTCTCACGTGTCCATACCATATTAACTGTCTTGTCTCTATTCTTTCCGTTGTTCTGTATATTCTATTTGTTCGTTGCCTGATTTCAATATTTGGTATGTGTTGTAATTTGGATATACGGCACGATCTTCTGAGAAAATCCATTTCTACTGCATCTACTTTTTTCTTTGATGATTCAGTCATCTGCCAACATTCTGACCCATATGTCAATATTCGTTCTACAATCGCTCTGTAGATAGTCAGCTTTGTTTTCAAGGAAATTGGATTGGACCAAAGTAAAGAATTCAAAGCTTGTAAGCTCTTTTGCCCTTGCTGTACTCTGTATCGTATATCTTGGACAGATGATCCCTTGTTAGATATAATACTACCTAGATATTTATATTCTTCGCATTTTCTCATCTGCCTTAATTGCAAATCTGGATCTTCATCTTCTTTGCCTACTTTCAATTACTCTGTTTTGGACATGTTTATTTTTATTCCTGCCAGTTCGTATTCCTCTTTAAGTTTTCTTAACATGTAGTCTATATCTTCTTCACAGTTTGCAACTATCACCTGATCGTCAGCAAAGAATAATGTTAACAAATTAGAGTAGTCGTTCATCTCAATTCCCATGCGTGAACATTTTTGTCTCGATTTTAGTAATATTTCTTGAATATAAATTTTAAACAGAGTAGGGGAAAGGCAACACCCCTGTTTAGGACCCTTTGTTACTGGGAAAGGATCTGAAAAAGTATTTTGAGTCTTGACGATACTCCACAGAGTATCTGTTCTCCATTCAAATGATTAATACTTTTAAGATAGCTTTCGCAATGCACAACTCAAACAGAGTTCTAGGGTGGACTACATTTTATATCAACTACGTGTAGACAGTTGACATAATATGCATACGGGTGCTACACTTTTTTATAGTAGTAGTAGCTGTGGGGCGACCGCGCCTAGTAAGTAGGGCCCAGTAGGCCCTTTTTGCCATCTCCGAGTATAAACCTGTTTCCCCCTCCCTGCCAAACCTTCCCTACCTTTTAACAAAGGCCAGTACGAGGGGTGAACACATATCCAAAAAAGTGTACACCTACATCCCCCTTTTTAAGCAAATCCCCTACATCCTAATTAAATCCTTGGAAATCCTTGGTACCTCCTGATAAATCCCTCTACATCCCTGTAAATCCCTGGACATCCGGGTAATTCCTCAGTAAATCCCCCTGGATTTCAAGAAATCCTTTGTAATTCCTTGTAATCCTGCCCTGTTGGTAATGGAGAATAACAAAACAATCATAGCAAACCTATATTTCCTATTCTATACAGTGATAGTAATACCGAACAAGAAGTGAAGTAAAGATTACAGCAAATAAATTGAATAGAAAACTTATCATTAGTCAGTCATAGAAAGGTTATTTTATTATATATAACAATAAAAATGAAAAAATAAGAGAAAATAAACTTCAAAAACACTGACAGAAGTCAGTCATGTAGTATGCGACAACGGATGAAACGCGCTTGTTTTTATTGCTTTGATTATAGATTTTATCGCCCCTTTTCCTTCTGTTGTGTTTTGACAACGATAGTTTTTCTACCCTGTTTTTCATAACGTTGGAATTGTTCAGGGTAAAGCGCCTCAGGTGATCTACACTGACTCTATTTTTTTTTATTTTATCGAGTAGCCAACACAGAGGCTATTTTCTTCTCGTTTTCGTTTATTGTAACGCGAACCATGGATCCGATTTACCTCGAGTACTTCCGAAGATATATGGAAAAATCGAATTTTCCCGATTTCGTTTTTATTTTTTTCTCAATTTATGCAACTTTTCCTGCTCTATAAGCTGATGTTATTAGAATAATTTCAATCTGACGTTTCTTTTCTTAGCAACCATCATCATCTTTGGCAATCTTTGGTTTCTAAAATACTTGACAACTTTTTTTATATCCCCAAAAAACTCTAATTTTAATTCTAAATACAACGATGTATCGCATTTACCTGATGTTTCAGATTCAAAAAGACATATTCAATGTTACTTGATGAGGATTATGAAGAACCAAAACGTCGGATCACAAATCGAATTATGTCATCATGTAGAGGAGGAAAAGTGCTATAGGATTTTGCAACTTATTTATTAAGATACGAAAAAAAAGTAAGCAATATGTTTATCACCAAAATACAATATATTTATTATATACACAACAACACAACAAAAAAATCATTATAACTATACATATTGCCACTGGCGCCGCCAGAAAATTGTACTACAGGGGGGGGGGGGCGACTTCGGTTTTTGGTTATATAGGTTTTCTATCTTCGCTGCTCCAGGGGGGCGACCCACTGCCCCCTCTGCTGGCACTCATGCATATTGTTTAGTCTCATGTTCAAAAAGTCCTCCTTCATTTTCTTGGGCAAACGTAGCAACGACAAACGGTTTCGTCCATTACATTATCTAACATCCTTGGACTTATTCTCCCAATGGCAGCTTGAACCTCGGCTCTAAGTTGTTCTACATTTTCATACGTGTTCCGGTACACTTCGCTGTCGAGGAAACCCCATAGGACAAAATCCAACGGCGTGATGTCGGGAGATCGTGCAGGCCATCTTATGGGGCCATTAGTGGCAATTAATTTATTTTGGAAATGCTCAGTTAGACATTACATATTGATCCGAGCATTATGGGAAGGTGCCCCATCCTGCTGGAACAATATACGGTTATTTACCGCCAGAGGAATATTGTCCAGAATATCTTCAATATTATTATTCAAGAACTATGGTAGTATCTTGACACATTGAAATCAAACCAATATTGGCGCCGTACACGATGTTCATTTTGCGTTGCCCAATAGTGTCGATTATTTCGGTTAATATATGCCATTGTTGCAAAAATAACTTTCATCTGACCAAAGAATAGTGTTCGGAAATTCACGATTTTCATCACAAATCTTTGTCAGCCACTAGCAAAAACAATTCTGCGCTGTTCATCACCAAGTACTAAACTATGACAAATTCGGAATCTAAATGGCCTATAACCTTTTTTGTGAAGTATTCTTTGAGCATTTGACCTAGGCACATTCTGCTCTGTTTCGACTGACCTTAATCCTACAGTATCATCTTCTTGTACAGCCAACAAAACGTTTATTGTTTGTTCTGGATTGTGCCTTTTGAAAGGCACCATATTCTTTTAGGTTTGTAGAAAGTCTTTTGAAAATGGATCTATTTGGTTGACGTCGCTCCCGATATTTGAGCAAATATTGCCTTTTAGCATAGGAACAATTTTTATGGCTTTCAGTATAGCAACATAACATGTCTAATTTTTCTTCATTTGAAAAATGTGGCACTATTAACAATACTTACACAATCACAAGACAAAGAAATTAAGCATGTTGTGATTTTCGAAATAATTCTACTTCAAAATTACGCTGTATCGAACAAAACTGACAGATCGTAACGATTTATTTGAACAACTGCATTTCAAAGCCTACTTGTTCAAGTAAAAAATGAATATCTTGTAGCCGAGGTTCAAGCGGCCATTTCAAGAATAACTCCAGGGATGCTAGATACCGTAATGGACGAAATTGTTTACCATTGCTCAAGTTTGCCTAGAAAATGAAAAAGGACTTTTTGAACATAAGATTAAATAATATTTAGTTATGATTTTTTTGTTAGTGTTTAAAATAAATATTTTGTAATTTGATGATAACGTATTCGTTTTTTTTTTTTCGTTTTTTTTTTTTTTTTAAGAAAGCTTTTACTTAACGGTTCTAAGAAAAAAAGCAATAAAATGTTCCTCCAGAGTGCTAACCATCAACTCACAGCCCCACTACACACAATCTATATGATCATAAAAGCTTGTCGCGAGGTTTGCATAAGTACCTATAAGAATTCAATTAAACTGAAATTTTAGCACACTTAGGTAAACTTAGCAGACCAAGTTAGTCAATTGAATAGGTACTAGTTAATTTACACAAGTATATGGCGCGACAAGCTTTTACGACCATACAAACCGTGCATAACGAGGCCATAAGTTGACAGTCAACACTCCATTTTCTCTTTTTCTCAGAACCGTTAAGTTTATTGATAATTGTTTATTGATAATGATATAAAGATACATAAATAATATACAGGCTACATATAAGTTAAAAAAAAATACCCTACCAAACAGCTTACTTATTTTTTCCGTATTTTAATAGAGAAGATAAATCAAAATAAAATCAAAATGCTATGGCATTTTTTCTCCTCTACATGATAACGTAATCGATTTTTGACCCGACGTTTTGTTTTTACGTGATCCTGATCAAATAACACTGAAGATGTCTTTTTGAATACGAGACGTCGGTTAAATAGCGATCGAAAGTTGTATTTAGAATTAAAATTAGAGTTGTCGCGTATTTTAAAAACTGAATTTGATGATTGTCGCTAAGAAACAAAACATCAGATTGAAAATCTAATAACATCAGTATCAGTTAATATAGCAGAAAAAGTTGCAACTGGAATGTGAAATTTGCATTGTCATATCTTTCCAAATAAAGCGAGAAAAAAAAAATAAAAGCGAAATCGGGAAAATTCGATTTCTCCCAAATATCTTCGGGAGTACTCAGAATTCTAAAATGTTACGCCATATTGCAGGGTTGAGCAAGGCGCAATTTTTCTCTGGTTTAATCTTCATTATATATCTTCTGGTTTACGAGATCGCTGTAGTGGGAACTGAAGGGCACGTGAAAGAATACGTGTAATCTAAAATGTGGGGTTATGAAATTAGTAAGATTGCGCATGCGCATTTGCTACTACATCCTTGGTACATCCCCAGGAAATCCTGTAATTCCTCAGCAAATCCCGTACATCCTTGGTACATCCCTGTACATCCTAACAATTTTGATGAAATCCTTGTACATCCTTGGGAAATCCTGGTAATTCCTTCTGGGTGTACACCATAAATCCCCATGTGTTCGCCCCTCGGGCCAGTATGTCAGCCCAGCTTAGGGACGGTAATGCCTCTGGCTAGAGTCTATCGGATCCAAAGATCTCACATCTCAGCCCGCCTAGCAGCTCACATTCTGCAAGGAAGTGGTAGGCTGTTTCATCAGCCTCTTTACAGTCCATACACAGGGAGCCGTCTTCATTTCCCAATAGTTACAGATGCCGCTTGGGCCCACAGTGCGCTTCTGTACCGCTTCAGCTACTGCCGAATGCCGCTTAAGGCGGCCATAGACCGGCGTACATGTGTGGCATACAGGACTGTCAAACTAGTATGCGAAACACAAACTAAGCATGACAGTAAGTACGCTGTTGTCCACAAACAAGGCTGTTTGAGTGTCAAACATCTAGTTTGATTACGAACGATGAGCAGTGAAGACGAGCTAATTTTGATGTCAGTGGCGTACGCGTGCATTATCAAAAAAAAAATAGAAACAAAATCAAATAACGGCGGACCCGCACAAAGTGGGTGAAGAAATGACTTTCAACACGACAACTTTTCACAGATATAAATTGGCTGGAAAAAATACAACCGGATGATTGGAGAAAGTATTTAAGGATGGATGAAGCCAGCTAGAGTATGCTGCTTGATATAGTAATAATACTGATGTCTGCTATATCACCTCATGAACGATCATCAGTCACGCTTCGATATTTAACGAGTCGGAGGAATTACGAATCTCCCGTAGTTTATTCAATAATACATCATAGGCTGCATCTTTTTTAATTCTATTCATGTAATTTTTGCATTTCGTTTTTCACAGACAGTCAAAACTTTTATAAAGTTCAATGAATTCTGTCAGGAAATCTCTTGAGAAACTTCTCAAATCAGATATTTTGAAAATAGTACGTTATACATATATAATCTATGATATCACTTACGCGACACCGGAATAATTACGTTAAGACAGAGTGAGGTTAATCTACACACCGACATACATGTATGTTCATTCATGTATGGGCGTGCATGAATTTAAGCTGAAACAGAAAATTTGTATGTCGCACACGTATGTCACTTTTTGCCCACACACCAGCGAATATCAACATAGAAGCATGTATGACATACATGTATGCCACACATGTAAGCCGGTCTATGGCCGCCTTTAGGTTTGGATAGATTATACTAAATGGCGTTACTCCGCGCGCCGCTTCGCTCGATGCCGCTGAGATGGGAATCGGCCTTAAAGGTAGAAGCGCAGCTGTCACAATCCACTTGATCTTAATCTGCGCTGGCGTGCGTTCATTACTTTTGATCTACAGCACAAAATCTACAGTTTCAGCTTTAGCGTATGTACGTTCATGACTGATCCATAGTGGATCTGAATGATCTACGACTCATTTATACACGAGTGAAAATCTACGGACACACGATACTGTATAACGTGGTTTGAATGTTCTGCTTGATTACCTAGCAACTTTTAAGACATTACCTAGCGAATTTTTAAGACGAATCAATTTTAAATTACAACCTGAAGTTATCTTGTGAGATTATACGGTTTTTTGACACCGTATAGCGAACTTTTGGTTAACCGATCACTAACAAAAATTAAAAATACAATGACAAGTCTTTGCTAAACGGTCTGTTGAAATTCTGCGTTCGTCGAGATCCATTATGCCTTAAGAGCTTTTAAATGCAACGTTATTGCCTATACGAGGGTTGATATATACCTCCGTCAATCCACCAGTACGCAGACAGCTGTTTCACGCTTATTAGCGATCATCAGTGCGCCATAGGTCGATTGACGGAAATAGAGAGCATCAATTCTTTCATGTCTACCAGACATGTGAAGCATGTTGTAGAAGGTGACAGAAAGGTTCTGCCGGTGCACCATCTGGTACCCGAAGGTAACGGCAAACCAAGGAAATCGCTGCTGAGCAGCAGTAGATTTCTTGGTGGGACGCCACGGTGCGTACGCTGACCACCAGAGAGCGCGGGTTCTATACGCTGCTGATGCGTATGAAAGCCGATATACGAGGGTTGCTCTAAACCTCCGTCAATCCACCAGTACGCAGACAGCTCTTTCACGCTTATTAGCGATCATCAGTGCGCCATAAGTCGATTGACGGAAATAGAGCATAAATTCTTTCATCTCTACCAGACATGGATTGACGGAGGTATAGAGCAACCCTCGTATATCGGCTTACATACGCAGCAGCGTATAGAACTCGCGCTCTCTGGTGGCCAAGCGGACGCACCGTGGCGTCCTACTAAGAAATCTACTGCTGTTCAGCAGCGATTTCCTTGGTTTGCCGTTACCTTCGGGTACCAGATGGCGCACCGGCAGAACCTTTCTGTCACCTGTTATTGCCTATATTTACCACACTTGCAACAAGTTTGTGGTACCAATGTATAACTAGTAGTTTATAGTAAGAGTCGAGGCGGTAGGGGTTTTTGGGCAGCAAAAGGTCGGAAAGGAATGGAATTTGGTGGGGTGGTAGACAGTGATCCCCTGAAACTACACCTAAGTTTGTGACCTCGGGGGCTTGCCGCTCGAGAGGTGGAGGGATGAAAACCCTGCTTCGCGATGACTTTTGGAAAAAAAAACGTCGTTTTGGTAAGCGATATCGAACAAAGCTTCAAACTATTTATGGAAACAACAAAATTCTGCATAATTTTTGTCTTTACATTTTTCGTGTGCGACCAAAAGTTTTCATCCTACACTGCGTCAAAATTGGGGGTTGGTTTTCTGATTTTCACTAAAATCAGAATTGAAGTGCAGATTAAGGCAAAGGACAGAAGTCTTATTTCCTAACGCAGCTACTTTCTGGGCATCGGCCTTTTGGAGTGTATGGGAAAAGCATAGGATGTGTGATGGACGAAATGTGCCTGCCCTGCGAGGCGGAAGATATGGTCGAGAATGCCCTGTTTCTGTGCTACAGATGGGGGCCATACAGACAGAAGGCGAGTCAAAAACCGGAGGGGAGCTAACCTCAGAGACAATGGTCCCGCTGATGTTGTTAGTGTAGAGGCATTGAACATCATACAGGGGATGATCAACAAAATACTTTCTGCAAAGGAGAAACAAGAGCGATTTCAAGGGTAAATGAAGTTATTACTAAGTGGTTTAATCATTACCTTTCAGCTTGCACTGTGAAGAATATCGTTCACGACGATGCCCGGTGAAGATTGAGATATATAGCATCAGAGTTAGGGTGAACAGGTTTTAGCCGGTCGGGCCGTGGTGGCATGTCCATTGCAATGACGAATTGACATTTCGTTTATATGTTACTGGGAAAAATCATTCCTTTTGGCGAGTACTATATGCCCTATGATGAAAAGTCCCAACTTATGCAACATCCTATATCGATACAGCATAACAACCATGCAAATAAAATGGTCGGTTTTTTAATCTTTCTGGCAAAATGAAGGAGGTAAATCCTCACTTAATTTTAGGATGAAATTCTGGAATAATTCTTTTCATAAGTGACTTAGTTGTATGTAATTTATTTATTTCAAAGTAAATCTTCTATTTTTATTTTAACAATTGTTTAACCAATTTAGTCGAAATTTCATAAAGTTGTTTGAAGTGATAAAAGACTTACTTAGCATCAAACAGAATAAATATATCAAGTCCATTAGCGTCCTATAGGACTTTGTTCGATATTATCGCCTTAGTTGTAAATGTCTTAAAAATTAAACAATAACTGCTTAACCAATTCTGTTAAAATTTGATAAATTTGTTTGAAGCCATAAAATACCTATTTATCCATAAACAGATAAAATGTATCAAGACTATTGGCGTCCTGTGGGGAACTTTTGTACAATATTATGGAGGAAAAAGCCAATGACTTTTTCGAAATTTATTACATTCAGATTAAGCAACTAAAAGAACTGCTTTTTTTCTTGAGCCTTTTTTTTGTAATTTGCTTCCTTTTCAAGGTAAAAATAGAAACCGCTTTTCTGCATACCCATAATGCCTATATTTTGTATTTATTTTTCCATTTTAATATTATTTTTTTATAACAAACGATTAGAGCTAACATGAAGTCTATTTTTTAAGCTTTATAATTAGGTTATCGGATATCTGTGTAGTCTCTCAACCTCGCAAATATGGGCATTAGGGGTATGCAATACATATTTTTTTCTCAAAAAGGAAGATACAAAAGAAGCTAAAGGAATGAAAAATGTCTTATTTACGTTGCGAAATAGAAAAAATAAAAGTTCAAAAGATTCAGTGACCTATATACTTTTCACGATAATAACGGACCACTCAGGACGCCGCCGCCGTCTAATTTTCATCTGTTCATAGCTAAATACGCCTTTTGTCACCCTAAACAGTTTTCCAATTTCAACAAGAATGATTAAACAATAGTTAAAATAAAAATAAAAACATATTTTTCAACACCTTGTATTTTGAAAACTAAGCGACTTATGACAGAAGCGTATTCCACATTTTCGTCCTTGCGATCAAGTCGGTTTCCTAAATTCTCTATAATAAAAAATTATAACTTTTCCACTTCTCAGTAGGCTGCAATATATTCATTCATGTTTATAGCTGAACTGCTTGGAAACAAAAGGGAAGATAACTAATTTTATTTTAGCGGTGCTAATGTCAATTTTTTTAAAGCTTTTATCTAACTTGCAATGTATATATATGTATGTATGCATGTATGTATATATACATGTTTGTTCAGGTTGAATGTTGCTACTCAATTCTGTCATCAAACGATTGAGCTGAAAGTTTGCATACCTACACCTTTAGTTTAGATGATGGGATGAAAGGGCTTGTTGAACGTAACTCGAAAAATAATGTAACGTCATTCTAAGTCCTATACGATGCGCCATCCAAAATGGCGGAATAGTTATTTTTTATGCAATTTTACAATATGGGTATCAAATAAAAGGACTTGTTGAGAGTAACTGGGAAAATAATGTGACGTCATTCTAAATTCAACATGGCGGAACACTCAAGATAGAGGAAAAGTATTTTTTTATGCACTTCTGCAATGTGGGTATCAAACAAAACAGTTTGCCGTGAGTAATTAAAAAAAATATTTGGTCATCATTCTTAATCCAATATGGCGCAGATTCAAAGTTTTTTATGCTTTCCTATAATATGGATAGTATAAATGCAAGTTAATAACTAAAAAGTAAAAAATAAATTGAAAAAAAAAAGTTAAAGAAAGCTTCTATTTAAATGCTCTAAAAAGAAGAAAATGGAATTTTCCTTTAAAATGTCTACTATCAACTTATAGCCTCACTATACACAATTTATATGATCATAAAAGCTTGGTGCGCGATTTGCTTGTATAAATGAACTTGTATGTACCTATCTAATTCGCTAACCTAATCGTTACGTCTAATTTTGTTAAAATTTCAGTTTATCTGATTACTTATAAGTACTTACGTACCTTGCGACATTCTTTTATGGTCATATAAATTCTGTATAAAGAGACTAAAAATTGATAGGAAAATTTTATTTTCTTCTTTTTAGACCATTTAAATAAAAGCTTTTTTAAAGCAGCTTTTTGTTCTAATTTCGGTAGGTATTTAATTTCGATATCGTGGTTCCGAATCTACACGCTAATTTCTATTGGCTTTCATTCCAAAAGATTCACATGTTTAGGTGTACAATCACCAGGTGGCCTCCATTTACAAATTAAACTCCAAGATCAAGATATGCGATTGTCGCGCCGCAGTGCTCTAATTAGTAATTTAAATGAGTGCGGAAAACTAAAGGTATAATTAATTTGCTAATAAATACAAACAAGCCGGCGTGGTTGGAACAATGGCCGCTGCATGCAACAGGGAGTGGGGAATTTATCGGAAAGGTTGCCCAAAGATATACAAAAAACAAAAAAGTGCAGCCCGGGCTCCGTCACACCTAGCTGCTGTTCCACTACCCAATGACTACTCCTCATACCGTGAGGTGAGCAATCACTGGGTCCGCGAATCGTGCGCCCTAAGTAGACGAAGGGACCCAAGGATGACTGCCTTCTGGCCAATGACCATAACCAACAGACTTACAGTGTAGTCTGGCCAGAGCCTGCAAAGTTATTTATTAATTAGTTATTATTATTATTATCGGAATTTTAATCAGAGTTGAGCCAATAATGACTATATACTCAGAACTAGAGAAAAAAGTAAGAGTGCGGTGTATAGTAATGGAAAATAGTAAAAGCTTAGGAGGTAAGTGTCTTGTATGGATTGTTTTTAAAACAGTTCAAACTCGCTGAGTTTACTACAAAGTCAGGCAAACTGTTCCAGAGATCGAAGATTCTGTTCGACAGAAAATGCTGTCGCACGGTTGTCCTGAAGGCTTTTTTTGTAGTTTATAACTATGTCCTCGAAGATTCGTGTTGCTCAGTTTAAAAAAAAACGGGATACATGTTTGCCAAAGAGACCACGAGTGGCACGGAACGTGACAGTCAGATCACCACGACGGTGTCGTTCAGAAAAAAAATGTTAGGCCGAGTATTCGAAGCCGCTCGCTATAGTCCGGGCGAGTAGCGCCATAGGGGATACGAGTAGCTCTGCGCTGCATGGATTCCAGGAGGTGATGATTACGAACAAGGATAATACACCAAACTGGCCCAGCAGATTCCAACAGGGGTCTAACATACGTTTTATAGAGTAGACCACTCGTCGAGGTGCTGCAACCATTAAACGACTTCTCCAGTAGGTAGACGAACCTTTTGGTTTTGGAGCATATGTGGTTCACATAGTCAGGCCAAGTTAAACTACTGTTAATAGTCGAAGGTCGCAATGGCTACCGACAGCGATAATCGTCTCATTAAGTATCGCGTAATTGATCCCTGGGTTGTTCTTACCAACGTGTAGAACGCAGTATTTAGATGAGTTCATGGGTAGGTTCCAATCCCTCGGCCAATCAACGATACAACTGAGATCGTTTTGTAAAGTTTGTGCACAGGTTAAAGGCTTAAAAAATAGTTTGGTATCGTCAGCGTAACAGGAACAAGTCAAATTGAAGGTGCTAGAGGGCTCACAAGTGCACACAATAAAAAACGGTGGTCTAAGGACAGAGCCCTGTGGCACGCCCTGTGGCGTTGGCAACAATTTATGTACAAAAATTTAATAAGTAATAATACTTCACCAATTCATTAACTTTGAGCCATTTAAGTACAGGGTATTGAGCTGAAACAAGGTCAAATTTACGCATTCTAAAGATAATTTGTTATGTATAATTTGGGTGATTTTCTTAGTGAGGTAGTCCAAACAAGGAAAGTTCAAAATATTACAGCAGTTTAAGACTGATAAACTGGTAACTGTTCAACTACAACTCTGATTCTGATACCAATACAGACTTGGGCCCATGGAGAGACAGCGGGATAAGTGAGTAGTGGGGGAAACATTTTAGGGAAGAATTTTATGATTTTAGGGCAAATACGATTCTCTTCTTATAAAATCGCATCTATATCGTAAAGGTCTGGACTTTGCAACAAAATAGTATATAACGAATCAAGTTAATTGAGGATTTCAACAAAACCAGTGAATATTCCTTACTTCGTTTTTAGGTGATTTGGGGGTTCCTGATTGTTTCGTTTCGTCTAGTTGAAGCTTGCAGTCGCCCAGTTCCGCCCGAGAAAGATACAAGGAACTTTTTACGAGAGTTTTTGTGCTGGATGTTCCTTTGCGGGCGGGCTAGCGATCATTTGGTTGGAATGGGATCTCAGACTATAGCTTCGTGCAATGTGAAAATAATACAATAGTATCACCGTGATGTGTGGAAAGTGCTGGGTCACTCAACTTGACTCCATTTTACTTCCCACACCGATGGGTGAGGGGAGTATTGTGATCGCGAAAATTTTCATAACGAAAATCCACGTCACTCATTTCCGTCGGTCTGTCTGTCGGTCTGTTTGTCTGTCTGTCTATCTGTCAGTGTGCCTGTCACGTTCCTTCTACCTTCGTAATATCAGTAACCGATACATGGACTGTGATGAAATTTGGGCACCCATATGCTGTGGAGTTCTACTAAGTAATGCCCCAAACATTTTGAAAACCGGTGCATCGGCGGCGGAGTAACTAGCAAAAACCAAAATGAATTAAATAGTTCTCAAACTTCGTTTTTAGGCGTTTTAGGAGTTCCTGATCATTTTTTACTTTTTTTTGGCGGAGGTGAAATTGGGTTGGTTTGGGGGTGGGGGGTTATAAAGCTCAAAACTTTGTTGTATTCAAAATAGGCTGTCGATTGACCTGCGAAAGAAAGTCTGAGCGTCATAAAATGTCCTTTTTTATGTCCAACCGATCATTGCCGTGCCTACTTCAAAAACCAAGGGACTGAATTTTCTGATATAAATACATACGAATATTGCTTTAGATCGTTCTGTATTGAGTAACATGGACATTATGAAATTGATTTTAATAAAACTGTCCACAGTGTCATTACCGTGCCAAGGATGAAAAACGCATATGGCTTTTAGAAATCGTGTCAGTGGCAGTGCATGCAGCAACAATATAAAGACTGAAAATATAAAAACTGCTCAAACTTCGTTTTTAGGCGTTTTGGGGTTTCATGTTTTTTTGAGTGGGGGTGAAATTGAGGTGGTTGGGGGGTGGAGGGTTGCAAAACTGAAAAAGTTTTTGTATGCTCTCCGTTGACCTGCGAAGTGGGGACCTGGCGACATAATTCACTTTTTAGGTCCATCAGAACATTGCCTTGCTTACTACAGAAACTAAAGGACTTCAGTTTTTTTCTGATGTATGTTACATACGAGTATTGCTTTACATGGCGGGCGAGGATTTGGTAGCAGAGCTTCAGGCAATGTGAAACTAATAAAATGATATCACTGTAATGAGTGGGAAGTGCTGAGTTAATCAACTTGACTCCATTTTTTTTTTGTTACGTAAATGACCTGTCTAATAAATATTCTGGCTCTTCTGCATTATACACCTTCAAAGCCTACGCAGTGTCTGACGCAACTTCAACCCAATATTGACGTCGTGAATATTTATGATCAATTTTGGATGCCAGTGCCCTCGGAAATGATCTCAGTATAATCAACGCGTGGCACTGAAAAAAGAAAACTAATTGGATGTCAATTAGTCGTAGGTCCGGTAGGTGTAAAGCCTCTCTGCTTTGCAATTTGATCTGATTGCGTTGGACGAAGCTCGCTGGAAATTAATCTTAATACAGACCGACAGACCGACAGACCGATAAACCGACAGACCGACAGACCGACAGACCGACAGACCGACAGACCGATAAACCGACAGACCGACAGACCGACAGACCGACAGACCGACAGACCGACAGACCGACAGACCGACAGACCGACAGACCGACAGACCGACAGACCGACAGACCGACAGACCGACAGACCGACAGACCGACAGACCGACAGACCGACAGACCGACAGACCGACAGACCGACAGACCGACAGACCGACAGACCGACAGACCGACAGACCGACAGACCGACAGACCGACAGACCGACAGACCGACAGACCGACAGACCGACAGACCGACAGACCGACAGACCGACAGACCGACAGACCGACAGACCGACAGACCGACAGACCGACAGACCGACAGACCGACAGACCGACAGACCGACAGACCGACAGACCGACAGACCGACAGACCGACAGACCGACAGACCGACAGACCGACAGACCGACAGACCGACAGACAGACCGACAGACAGACCGACGGAAATGAGTGACGTGGATTTTCGTTATGTAGACACCATAAAACGCCCAAAGAGCGTATTATCTCAAAATCAAAAATTTTCGCGATCACAATACTCCCCTCACCTATCGGTGTGGGAAGTAAAATGAGCTGAGCTTTATTTATTAAAAAAATGTGCACACAAGTGAAGCTTTACGCTGAATCTGACAACACATTTATTGGTTTAGTGGGTCCACTAATAACTTATGATTGCTCTCTGGTTAATTTTCTTCATGTTTAACAGTGGACTGAACGTGTATGGAGGACTAAGTACGAAATTAAATTGGGAAAAACCCAACAGCTGGCGCCATTACGCAATTATTTAGATATTACATGGTTTAGTGAACCGCCACGTTCCTATATCGTCTACATAATTGATTTTCTTTCGCTTTCACAGGACAATTTTCTACCAGCGGCTGAGATTAAAGTCGAGTATGCAAAATTGAGAAAAAACGATCAATGCGAATATTGGCGAGCATCCTTATGGAGAGAGGTTTGGAGTTAAGCTTTGTGACGTACTGAATCAATAAGTAACAAGTGACGTATACTGCGCAATATCTCTACAAAAGTTTATTAAAAAATTATTATTGGTTTGCACAACAGGCCATGAAGGCATAGGGCAGAAATGAGTACAGTCTAATCTTATACCGCTGAAATTTATGTAACTTGAAATTGTCTGTGGATACCTTCACTACCTATTTCTGTCTGCCGTCTTCTCCTTCCAGTGTTAAATATTAATTTTCTTTAAATCATCTTCAGCCTTCTTCAGCCTCTCTGCATGTCCTAGCCACCTTATTTTCTGCGCTTTGATGACTGCTATAGTATCAGGTGTCTTAAAGGTACATGTTTCCCAGTTTCTGGTTTGTTATTCTCCTCCATCCCTCGTTTGCCCTTACGCCTCCATAAATAGCTCTCAATATTTTTTCCCATCTTATAATTTTTTATTCCTTATCTTTGTTCATAGTCCACGTCTCACAAGCATATGTCACTGTTGGTCTTATAACAGTTGTGTAAATTACAATAATTAAGTACATAAAGCTATTAAAATTATAAAATATCTGTAGTAGGCAGTCTAAAAACAATTACTTAGAGAGAATCCGTCCGCTTTCTCCTAGTTTAACATGGTCGACGCCTCGTCCCATGACCCGTCTGGAATCGATCGTCGTCACCTCCTGTTTAATTTGCGGAGGTTATGACTCACTCTACCCTCACCGCGCTATCTGCAGAGTAACCATGGAGTGTGTGACAGCACACTCAGGTATTATAGTTGTGCAGAAATTACCCTGGGGGTGGCTTAACGCACTCTGCCGTAAAACGCAGTAACTCCAAAACAGTTGAAAACTAAGGTTCTTTGCTATTCTAATCTTGAGGTCCATATCTATACTTTTTTTTTATGGTCGGCCTCCTGCAAAGGCTGAAAGCCTATGGCGCTATAGAAGCGCTGCGAGAGGACAAGTGTCGGTTCACGTTAGATTTGAAACGCTGCAGGTTGTAGCCGTCGGAAAACAAATTCCCCGGCAGCTGATTCCACAGCGTCGAAGTTCTCCAAAAGAAGGAATGCTGGAGGAGACTAGTTCGGGAAGTAAGGACCTCGACCTGGTAAGGATGAGCTCGCAGAGCTTCTCTAGTTTTCCTGGTTCGGACGGCCTGTGGTTTTATCATCTGAGAGAGCTCACTCGAACATCTTCCGTGATAGAATCTGTAAAACAGGGATAGGTCAGCCACCCTCCTTCGATGCTCCAGGCTGTGGAGGTCCTTTGTGAGGATCGGCGTATCGATTAGTCTAATCACTCTTTTCTGTATAGTGTCCAGAAGCTTTAGAGAGTGCTTCGGAGTGGTGTATACAACTTCCTACAGCGCAACAAAACTCCAAGCTTCTGGGATGCCCTTTTAGCAATAGTGACGTCGTGGTCGTGCTAGGACATGTTATTGCTGATGTTGATTCCCAAAAGCTTGACGGAAGGTGATTGGACTATGGGGTGACCCTCCATTTCCACGGTTGGTAACCCATCGTGATACTTCTTTGTAAGTGTTGTTGCCTGAGTTTTTTGTACGTTGAACTGTACTTTATTTGCTAATCCCCACTCGACAATTGCTTTGATATCAGCGTTGATCTGTGAGGCATGCTGCAGTCGCTGACGTACCGTCTCCTGGGATGATAGTGGCTTGCCTGGTTCCATGCACGACACTAATGTACTGTCATCTGCGAAGCTGTAGATTACATATTACTTAACAAAAACGTCGCAAGCTTAGCTGAATTCGCTAAAATACGTGATAATTCATGCGGTATTTGAAAAAATACGTAATTGCGCTTAACATAAATGCAGTATCTTACAAATACTGAAGGAAAATGCAGCGTTAGAACTTCATTTGCTGCCTTCTTCCTAAGGACGCCGCGGTTACGGCGTTTTGGCCAAGCATGATCTTTAGTTTGAACTGGTAAATACAATGTACCTAACGAAAATGTGGTTAGTGTCCGTTGTGCTGTTTAAGTGAAATATCAGAGTTTTGTTTGTTTTTTTTTTTTATTTTTGTTACCTTGAACACCAAACTGTATTTTTCGTCATGAAGTGATGCATGCATACTTGGTCTGATTCATTTTAGATCAACCTTTATTATGAAAGAAGCTTAGCAAAAATGCAGTATTGCAATCTTTTTAAGCAACAAGAATTATATTACTATAAGTTGCTTAGTAAGTACGCAATAACCACTGTTTTTGAAAAAAGTATCAATTTTTTGACACAATTATGCGCCGAAACTAATTATCTGCCTCCAGGTAGACAGAAAAATTATAAAAAAAACAATATTTGAATTAATCTACAACGGCGAGGCCTTCTAATAAAAACCGATTTAACTCAAGTTCGAGTTCCTCACAAATAAGGCGCTTTGATTAAGTAGGGCAGCACAACTAGATACCAGGTCAGGGAATGATTCAAACTCCAGCCAAGAAATATTGGGACATGATGTCTGAATGTAGACATGGGAAAGAGTTCATGCCATACCTCCATATCGTTGTTGCCTGAAGGAATACTGGAAAAGAATGGATGTCTACGATAGAGACTTCGACTGCAGACTATGTAGTACAGGGGCAGAGTCAGTCTTCCATGTGCTCTGTATGCGCGAAGCTCTTGATTACAGAAAACAACAACTAATCCTTTGGGAAGCCAGCGCTAGAACCAAGCGATGTTAACTGAGTATCAAAACCAGTAGCGGTACTGCACAAACTAATACAGGGACCTAGACTGCTGAAATGGATATTGTAGAAAATAGCAGGTTTAATACGAACAACAAGCTTTAAGACGGTATTACCGAAGACAGTTTTGTAGTGCCTCCAACTACTAAGTTTAATTGTATTTTCATACCTCAAAGTTTGTCGACATGATGGCGGAATACATTGTATATATGCATCGTTCAGGCATATGAATGTAATGTTTATTACATCTGTGACTCCTGTATAATATTTACCCGAAAGCAGATTGGCAAATATAGAGCAAACAGACAGAACGCAAGCCCATACGTACTTAGCTCCTAAGCCTTTTCATCTGTGCGAAGCGTTTCATGTTGCATAGGGCGCGATATGTTTGGGTTTATTGTGTTGGAATTAATTAAAATATAATAATCGGTCCTCTAGCGTTGCTGGAAGCGGCTGATTCTAATGATTAATGAGCAACTGAGGCGGCAGCTGGTGCAAGGAAACAGCGTGCTTCCACGTTACTCCAGGGGGCCTAGGGCGAAAAAGCTTTGTTCATGAATTTCAAAAGAGCTCAAAATTTTGATGCTGTTCTTAAGATAAGTTTCATACCACAAAGACTCATACGAGAAAAGATACAATTTATATAATATTCAAACATACACTGAATGAGAAAAGGCCATAGTATTAATAAAAAAGGTACATCAATCAATGTATAATTAAACAGTGACAGTGAATCTATAATCAGCCGTCATTAATATTATGAACGACCACAACTATTCGTTATACTATCGACAGCAACGATCTATGGCTTGTCATCAAGTCTAGCGCGGTTTTCTGAAAACTGTTGCCAGTGTTCTCAAAAAAGATGCCTAGGGTATTGCGCGCGAAATTGGGAATCCCAAAAAAAATTATTTCCGGACAGCCAGGAGGCGCGTCCTTTTCCCCAGTATGTGTGTCTAAAATGAGGAGATGTAAGTCCGAAATTCCAAAGATAAGTGCAAAAGTTCAAGGTAAGGTCCGAAGGTAAGACCCAAAGATCGGCATAAAAATTAATTTCTCATTTCGAAGCTTATGACGTAACTTTTAAGCTTACAGTAACGATTCAAAAACCAAATTGAAGAAGAAAGCTTGCGCTATGTCACATCGGTAGTCTTGTTTTGATATCTTGTTTGACGTTTTAAGAATGTATGATTTTGCATTGCCAGTTTTTTTGCACACCAAAAAATTTTTTTAAAACAATTGCTCCGAGATGTCATGCATTAAGGTCTTAACTATCACATTCTGAAATACTATTTATGTAGTTTGGAAAACAAGTGAGTTCCATCCGAAACGCGAATCCCTGTTTTGCATGGCAAATACATTATGTATAAACCTGTGTACCCAGGCCCATTAAGGTATTTGATAAAACGCATATATCATACTACTACTTCCTTTTATTTCGTTATTTATGGGTTGCTAGAAGAAATAATAATTTGCCTCGTTACTCTAGTTAGTTCGCATCTTTCTACTAAGTTGGTTCGTTTGCACGCAGGAAAACTGAAAAACATCGATTTGACTGAGAATTTGAAATAAAATGAAAACCAAAAAAGATTGATATCGAGAATGCTATATCGTTAGAAAGGTAATCAAATTTCACATTTGAGTATTTAAACCAAAATAGGCATTCCCATTTGAAAATATTGAGTTATCTATGATGAAGTTTCCTTGATTATTCTACTGATTCCTAGAAATACAAAAAGAATTCAAATTTAGCCGTCAGACCTGTGCATTTCATGTTCAGTCGTACCACAAAGTCGCGGCCTTCTAAGTTTTATAATCGCTGCGATATTCGATTTTCTTCTGATACCTACTTATACAAAACATGGTGACTTGCGCCTAAACGGTTCGATTAAAGTTCCACGTATGATACAGAAAGTCACACTAGAATTGACCAAGGAATCTAAATATGCAATAATATATAGGGGGTTTGATATAAATCACCCTGTATAAACGTCAAAATTTAAGTGAAAATATTCTTACGTTATAGCCCTCAAGGGTCCCTACCACGATCAAGTGGCAGATTTTTGAAATATTTTTTAGTAACCCCACAATCCTCCGTTCACGCACTATCGGCCCACCCTGTATGTGTACTGAAGTTTATTTATTTTGAGAATGTATTATCGAATTTTATCTTTATTTAACGAACCACTAAATTATAAGGCCATAGTGGTATTTGATGAATTTGAAACCCTGAATCATCGAGATAATATATGTCAGGTATGCTGAGGAAGCAATTTTATATACGTCATGCATAATTATCAAGCAGTATTATCGGGTAGGCCTTGAAATGCTCAATAATTTCGTACTCTTTGAAAACCGAGCTTTAAACATTCATTCCTCTATGGAAGAGCAAGTAGAAGCTATTTAGGACAATCTTTGAGAAACGGACTGCTCCGTCAGTTAATATTTCATAGCCTACCTGATAGATCTGCTTGCTAATTATGAATTACATTTATAAAATTGTTTCCTCAGCACACTTGACTTATATTACATAGATAATTCAGTGTTTTGACTTCATCAAATGCTATTATCGCCTGATACTTTAGTTGTTCGTTAAATACAGCACTTTGTCAAAATAAATAAATTTCAGTACACAAATAGAAGGTATATTTAAAATTTGCAGAAAAATCGAAAGATCTCAAAAACTGATGAATATAAGAATATGAAATGCAATACATATATGAAAGAACAGACTGAAAGTAATTTTTTGGTATAATAAAATATGGAGGACTACATTTGAAAAAAATGATGTCAAGTTGATTGACTCAGTACTTCCCACACATTACGGTGATACCAGTTTATTATTTTCCCATAGCATGAAGCTCTAGTCTGAGATCCCTTGCAACCAAATAATCGCCAGCCCCCCCCCCCCCCCCTCCTAAAATTGTCTTATGCGGCTAGGTCTTTCCGTCGCAGATCAATAGACAGCCTAGTGTCAATACTACACACTTTTCAGTTTTACAACGCCCCACGCCCCCAACCACTCCAATTTCACTCCTTCCTAAAAAAAAGGTAGGAAATGGGAACCCCTAAAATATCTAAAAACGAAGCTTGACTTCTTTTCATCCTTTTAGTTTTTTTATTATTGCTACGCCGCCACTGACAGGATTTTTAACAAAATATAAGCGATTTCCATCCTCGCCACGATAGTAATACTGTGTCAAAATTTCGTTAGAATCAATTTAATAGTGTCCACGTTACAAAATACAAGACGATCTAAAGCAATACTCGTGTGTATACAGAAAAGTCCCTTAGTTTCCATAATAGGCTGGGCAATGTTCGGATGAACCTACAAAGGAGATTTATGTCGCTAGGCCTTCCTTCACAGGTTAGCGGACCGCCTATTATGAATACAAGAAGTTTTTCAGTTTTTCGACCCCCCACCCCCTAACCACCCCAATTTCACCCCCCCTAAAAAGAAACGCAGAAAATGATCAGGAACCTCTAAAATGCTTAAAAACGACGTTTCAGCTGTTTGTATATTTTTAGTTTTTTTTATTATATCTACGACGTCACTGGCACGATTTATAAAAACCATACGCGTTTTCCATCCTCGCTACGGTAGTAATACTGTGTCAAAATTTCATTAAAATCAATTCAACAGTTTCCTCGTAACACAATATGGAACGATCTAAAGCAATACTCTCGTATGTTTACATCAGAAAAAATTCTAAGTCCTTTGGTTTCTGCAATAGGCAAGGCAATGTTCGGATGGACCTAAAAAAGTTATTTATGTTACTAGGTGTTCCTTCATATGTCAGTGGACAGTGTATTATGAAAGCAACAAATTTTTCTATTTTACAACCCCCCACCTCCCAACCACCCCAATTTCACCGCCATCAAGAAAAAAGTAGGAAGTGATCAGGAACCCCTAAAGCGCCTAAAAACGAAGTTTAAGCAATATTTATTTTTTTTGTTTTTTGCGAATTACTCCGCCGCATATGCACCGACTTTCAAAATTATAGGAACATTACCTACTACGACCGCACAGCATATCACTGCCCAAATTTCACCACGATCCATGCGGCGGTTGCTGAGATTACGAGGCTAGAAAAAAGCGACAGACAGACAGACCGACAAACAGACAGACAGACAGACAGACCGACGGAAATGAGTGACGTGAATTTTCGTTATGTAGACATCACCAAACGCCCAAAAAGCGTACTATCTCAAAGTCGAAAATTTCTATCCCACCTATCGGTGTGGGAAGTAAAAAAGAGAAAATCTAGATTTGCATATACCTCACCCTATATATGATTATGCGACGTCGAGTTTCTTTACAATCTGGGTTGAAGCCAGAGGACATTTTAAATCTTACCATGTAAAAAAAATGTTTGGTTAATTGATTTTTAACAATGTTAAAACACGGGAATCATTAGTAGAGTCTAAATATGGAATAATATATAGGGCGTCTCATTTAACAAAAATTCATGTTTGCATCACCACGTAGTTATGGATCATCCCGTAAAAATAAAAATATTTTCTAAGCAAGGAGCATATCCTTGGCTACCACTTTTATATACAACTTTCTGGCCTACGTCGCTCACTGACCAGAGCAATTAAAATCATGGCGAATCCTGTATTGTTGCACTTGACATATCGAAAGCCTTCCACAGAGTGTCGCATGAGAGACTTCTGGTCAAGCTTCCTGCGTATGGAGTACCACCTGGCCTGCGCCAGTGGCTGAATAGGCAAAGAGCTTCATAAAAATTGTATGCAATAACTTTATCTGGGATAAGCGTCATACAGAATCCATGTCTGGAAGCATCCAACGTCATATTATACTGTGGCGCCGCGTCGTACACTTCAGGGACCGTAAGGACTGATTAAATCTCAAGGGATTAATCGTATCAATTTCTCGCCCTTGCTTCCACTGATGATATCTCTAGAACAAAGACAGATCGTTGCCGCACAGGGGACATTTGATCGGACCCAGATTTGGCCTGCTAAATGACATGATTAGCAGCGATATCTTTGAACAATTTCTTAAGCCAAACGCTTGTTGGTTTTGTCTTGTCCTCGCAGCCCGGAATGAAAAAATAGTAGCCAGTACTGCACACCTTGAAGGTGAAGCCAAAATGGTTCACTTATTCCTAATAACACTAGGAATTAGGAAGTCCCGTCACTCAACTTGACTCTATCCTTCTTCTTTTTCACTTCTTTTCATGCATTTGTTCTACATCTACCTGTTCCTTTCATTTATTTTAATTTTTCGTTTATATCGAAGATGTTTATTTCACCTCGTGTACATATTATATCCCTGTTTCTTAATTTGTTTAATTTTGTGCAACCTTTCACTCTTCTTAGAAATTTCATTTCTTGTGCTTGTATCCTATTTTCTTCTTTTTTTTGTTGTTGTCCATATTTCACTGCCATATAAGAGGGTTGGAACGGCTATCGTCTTGTAACATTTCATTCGAGTATCTTTCCATGCTTTATTTTTTAATGCTCTGCTGATAGTTCCGCAAATATTCGAGAACTTATTAACTTTTTTGGACGATGCAAAACGATCAAGAGCCTACAACCCGTCGTTTTCCGTTCTAGCAGCGGTAATAAATTCTGTGTCAAAATTTTATTACAATCAAGTCCATGATTTTCGCTTGACGCAATATACATAGAACGGAAAAAGCAAAACTCGTATGTACAGATCACAAAATTGGTTTCTGCAATAGGCAAGCCAATGTTCGGATAGACCTAAAAGAGTCTAATATGGTGCTAGGTATTTCTTCTACAGGTCAATAGACGGACTTTTATGAATACAACACATTTTTTAGTTTTACTACTCCCCACCCCCAACCACCCCGAATTCACCACACCCAAAAAAAATTGAAAATGATCAGGAACCCGTAAAACCCCTAAAAACAGTTTGAGCTGTTTTCATATTTTTAGTTTTTTTATTATTGCTGCGCCGCCACTGACACTATTATTCCAAAACATACGCTTTTTCCATCCTCACTGCGGTAGTAATACTGTGTCAAAATTTGATTTGAATCAATACAATAATTGTCGTGTTACGAACGATCTAAAACAATACTCGTGTGTATATGTTAGGAGCAAACACCGATTTCGGCCAATGGACGGAAAATATGCTCAAAACGCGTTTTGGCTGCTACCATTTTGCCAATGTCCGAATTATCGCTTTCCGGCTGTTCAATGTAGCCCAGAACGCGTTTTGGGTCAACTACGATTGCCAGAACACGTTCTATATTCTACTACGAATAAATAAATCTCAATTATTTGCCGTGTTTTGTTACAATATTTCCTCTTAGCTTAGAATCCATAACTAAAATGAATAAAAATGAATATAAAGCACTTGTAGATCTTAGGTCTGTGAAAAAAAAAACTGAAAGAAACATACCTCACAATCTCTTATGTCCAGCTCCCACATGAGCGGAATGAATAATGTCAAATACCTCGTGGGTCATGCAAAAATAACGCAGTTCGGCTGTTTCGTCTGTCCTTCTTTCAATTAGCTTTTCGCTCGGCTTTTCGTTATAGCCAATTTTTAAAATATCATACCTTTTCAATCGTTGTCTGTGTTTCGAAGATATTGTATCACCGTTACTTTTACAAGCTTTTGCCGCCTTTACTTCTGTGAGTGTTTGGTCGTATCTTTCTCTTGTACAAATATTACCACGATCATTGCTACCACTTATGACTTTTTGCAGTTCATCATTAAAACGTAACCTTAGGTCATCCATGGCACCCTCTAGCTACTGTCTAACCCGCAAATACTAAATGAATACACTAGCTCCAGAGGTATCGTTTACAAGCTGAGACACTCACAAAATCCACCACGCGTTATGGCAATCGCATTAGAACAGGACGCGTTTTGGCAATCGTAGTTGAGCCAAAACACGTTCTGGGCTACATTAAACAGTCGGAAAGCGATAATTCGGACATTGGTAAAATGGTAGCAGTCAAAACGCGTTTTGGCCATATTTTTCGTCCATTGGCCGAAATCGGTGTTTGCTCTTAACATATATACATCACAAATTCTAAGTCCCTTGGTTTTTATAGTAAGCAAGGCAATGTTTGGATGTACGTGAAAAGTGTATTATGCTGCTAGGTTTTTCATTCAAAGATCAATGGACAACCCAGTATGAGTAGAACACATTTTTCAGTTTTACAACCACCCACCCTCCAACCACCCCAAATTCACCCTCACTCAAAAAAACGTAGAAAATGACAGAAACCCCTAAAACGCCTAAAAACAAAGTTTGGGATTTGAGTTTTTATATTTTTAGTTTTTTCTTATTGCCGCGCCGCCACTAATCCGATTTTTCTAAAACACACGCGCTTTCCATTCTCGCCTTGGAAGTAATACTATGTCAAAATTTCATTAAAATCAGTTGAACAACTTTCGCGTTACGCGATATCCGAACGATCTAAAACAATACTCGTATGTACCTATACATCACAAATTCTATAATATATAATAATAAGCATGCAACGTTCGGATGGACCTAAAAAAGTGTATTATGCCACTAGGTTTTTCACTCAGATATCAATGGACAGCCCATTACGAATACAACAAAATTTTCAATATTATTACAACCCCCCACCCCCCAACCACCCCAAATTCACCTCCAACCAAGTAAAAGTAGAAAATGGTCAGGAACCCCTAAAACGCCTAAAAACGAGGTTTGAGGCGTATTTGAAATTTTTCGTGTTGTGCTAATTACTCCGCCCCCGTATAACGATTTTCAAAATTATAGGAACATTACCTACTACGACCCCACAGCATAACGCTGCCCAAATTTCATCACAATCCATGCATCGGTTACTGAGATTACGAGGGTAGGAAAACGCGACAGACAGACAGATAGACCGACAGACAGACAGACCGACGGAAATGAATGACGTGGATTTTCGTTATGTACACATCATAAAACGCCCAAAAAGCGTATTATCTCAAAATCAAAAATTTTCGCGATCACAATACTTCCCTCACCTATTGGTGTGGGAAGTAAAATTGAGAACATTGAGGCTAGCGTAGCCTTATGGATTACAACAATTTGCTTTTGCTAAATACCTTCTCGTTCGTTTGGGTGAGGGGTACTCCAACATCTCCTGGATAATGGAGCTGTCTGCCAGCTCAGCCATTTCCAGCTGCTGAGTGGCAGGCAGCTGGAAATGCTCCACTAGTCTCTAAAATTAAACCGAATTAGAGCTTATTTATTTAATTTTTGCGTTAATTAGACTGCGGCAAGACTCTTTTATTTGCTCCGGAATTAGATTCCCTTAATTAATCCAGGCAAAAGTTTATGGAACTCTCTAAATTGTTTTAATACAGGTGCATCAGAGATAGGGAGAAATTAATGCAGCATTGCAGTACTGCAGAGATCCAAGTGTTTGCATAATATGCTTGCTAATACTAGCCTGTATCAAGCGGCATACGTTGATAGATATTATTATTATTATTATATAACAGATATGAGTTGAGCTAAAAAGCTATAAACTCAAAAAAAAAATTACAATTGTAAAGACCACTAGCAACTAGACTAGAGCAACTATCGATGTCCTTGCCATAACCAACTATCGTACAGTTTCTTGAAGACGTTGACCAATGACGCGTTCACTAAGTCCAGGGAAAGATGAAGAGTTGACGAGGCACGGTCCGGAACTTCTCTTTCAACAGCTTGGAATTATGTCCACGTAGGTGGTTCGAGTTTATGGAAAAAAGCGAAGAAATGTCAGTTCCCAGAGTACGTGTCGGATCGAGCAACAGTTCGGACGTGTGCGATAGTGCTCCCAAACTAAAGAGAAGCTATTGAATAGTTTACGTCAATTGTGGTAATTTATAGTTGAGGGACGATTACTGTAAGTAGAATTTCCTTACTTATACAGCGGATAGGTCGAACGGATATTTAGTTTTTGTGCCACCGGCTCTGTATACAGATGCCCGGTGGCGGCAGCCACCTCGGCGGCAAAGAATTGCCGCCGCCGCCACCAGCTACGAGTACCACGACAACAAATCGAACCAATGTGCATTTCGAAGACGTTGTATGTATTGATGACAATGTTGGCGATACAGACGAAATGATTGTTTCCACTGATATTGATGTGTCTCTTAGTGATAATTTTATTGATACCAGAAACAAAAATGCGGACAAAAACCAGTCTAATGATAATCCACAAACAATTAGTTCTCGCCCACTTAAATACGACAATCGTTTCAGATCTTGTGATACAGGTCCGTATTTTGTATTTGTCGAACACATTGATTTAAACATTGGTCGTCTCCATCCAATGAAACTCGGTGAAAAATTGCAGGCATTAGCCGAATTTGAAAAACACATCGTAGAGATCAATAGTGTAGGACGCAACCGCATAAAAATAGAATTAGACTCAGGTAGTAGTGCGAATAGTCTAATCGATAACAAATTTTTTGAAAATAATAATATAATAGCATATATTCCGAACTACTTGACGGAGAAAAGAGGTCTGATCCGCGGTGTTGATACCACAATTAGTGAAGAAACGCTATTAAAAATCATAAAGTCAAGTGTTCCTATTAAAAGGGTCAACCGTATGACAAGGGTAGTTAAAAATGATGATGGTACGAGACGTGTCCCTAAACAAACGATCACCGTTACGTTCGCAGGGAAGGTACTACCTCAGTTTATCTTTATTAACAAAGTTAGGTGCCCAGTGGAACTTTTCGTTAACCCTGTCATGCAATGTTACCAATGCTTGCGATATGGTCACTCGGCAGCACAATGTAAGAGTAAAAAAAAATGTAGGAGGTGTGGCACCGAAAGTGCAGACGAATGTACCAGCTGTAATACATTTTGTATTTATTGCAAAAACCCCAGTCATGACTCCACTTACCGAGAGTGTCCCATTTATAAAAAACAATATAGGATTAAGGAGGCAATGGCTAGCTTGAACTTATCATTTAAAGAGGCTGAGGGTATAGTCGATAACCCTTCCTATACGAGCATAGTCCAAAAGAATAGATTTGCGCCACTTTTAAATTCAGTATAGAATTCCCTCCTCTCAGAGGAACTCAATCCACTTCAACAGCATCTTCAAGTCAGCAACCCAGAAGAGAAACAAAAAATCATTCACCATCCACCTCGGATAATCCTCCTAAGAAACGAAAAGCTGATACTTCCCCTAATTTCCCACCTATCCGAAGAGAATTTAATACAAAATTCTGCGCAGGCCCTGTTTTCCAAGTTGAGCAAGAAAAAACAGAAAACTATATCGAACAATTTATTAATCAAATGACTGCCGCATTAATCAATCAGCTAAAACAACATTTTCAAAACATAAGTATTGACAATCTTACTGAAAGTATCATCCCAAATTTAAGCCCCAATGAAATTGATAGTAAAGTACAAAAAATGATAGACAACCTTTTAAACTAACCCATGGATAGTAAACGTCTCAAGGTTATTCAATGGAATGCCAGATCTTTACGCTCTAATAGACTTTCTATGCAACAACTTTTTAGTGAACAGGAATTTGACATCGCTTTAGTGTCGGAGACTTGGCTCAAACCGGCGCAGTCCTTCAGATATAAAAATTTTAACATCATTAGACGAGATCGGGATGATGGTTATGGGGGGGTTGCCATATTGATATCCAGTAGGATCCAATATGACATCGTATCCTTCACTGATAATTTCAACCAAAATATTGAGGTTTGTGCCATTGACATCACTATTGCCGACAAAAAAATGTCTGTTCTAAGTCTCTACAAGCCCCCAAATGTTAAAGCATCTGTACAGGACTACATCAATATTTTCAGTCAACTTAGGTACGATTGCATTATAGGTGGAGATTTTAATGCCAATCATGAAATTTGGGGCTCTTCCATGAACTCTAGTGATGGGAATATTTTGTTAGAGGCGTTAGATTCGTTTCATGACCTTATCATCGCCAATGATGGTTCTGCTACGAGAATATCCCAGCCCGGTAAAAATAAGTCGGTTGTCGATGTAACTATATTATCTGCCTGCTTCTCCCCCTCCTACAATTGGTCACCCCTTTCCGAAACGTATGGATCTGATCACTTTCCTATAGCAATTGTTCTTAATTCGGTGCATACTGAAAGTTTCTTAGTCTCCCCGATTTCCAAATGGTCTATGAAGGATGTGGATTGGCAATTATACCAGTCAGAAATTGAAAAAAATCTTATAGATATCCCACCCTTCACTAATGCTAACAACATGATTATATATCTTAAGGACATCATTACTAGAGCGGCGAATAAAGCTTGCAAAAAGCTCAAACCATTTTGTGTGAAATCCCAATCTCCTCCTTGGTGGGACGAAGAATGCACCACTGTAGTCAGGCGCAGGAAAAATGCTATGAGGATATATAAGTCCAACCGTATTATGACAAATTTTCTCGAATACAAAAGGTTAGACGCGCTGTGCAAACGCACTTTCCAAATCAAAGCCAAGAATTCCTGGGCTAAATTTTGTAGCGACTTAAATAGGCAGTCCTCTCCTACTGCCATCTGGAAAAGAGCTAATCGTATAAAGAACACAAAATCCGATTACTTCGTTAATGAAACTGCCATAGAGACGCTCTTCCTTAAAATTGCTCCAAGTTATGTATCACCACCATTTCACTCTTATACTAGAGAACATGAGCAACACTTCCTCCTCAGCCCTGTTGAGAGAAATGAGCTGGTAGCCAACATAAATACCACAAAATTATCTGCTCCAGGGATGGACGGTATCAACTACATGATGATTAATAATCTTCCAACAGTTGCGTTAGACTTCATCTGTTCAATGTATAATAGGATTCTGATTAATGGAGATAACTGTGATCAACTCAAACAGTCACTAGTCATCCCCATTCCGAAACTCGGAGACCCTAGTACACCAAGGCCCATTGCACTGATGTCCTGCCTCCTGAAGACCTTCGAAAGAATTTTGAAGACAAGACTGGAGTGGTGGTTAGAAAGGAATAATCTACTACCCGAATGTCAATATGGCTTCCGTAGAGGGCGAGGTACGATTGACTGTGTGTCTCACTTAACCACTGACATTCAGATCGCCTTTTCGCAAAATACTTATTTATCCTCCCTTTTCGTTGATATTTCCAGTGCCTATGACAACGTCATCCCCAGTCTACTTCATGAAAAGCTGTTACGTTTGGGGACACCAATCAACTACGCAAGCACCGTTGTTAACCTTCTCATAAACAGGAGTGTATTTATTCGCCACAATAACAGCATACTGGGACCAAGAACTGTTCACAAGGGTTTGCCACAGGGTTCCGTCATAAGCCCAATACTCTTCAACATATATACACAAGAATTACATACTGCTATCGAGGGTAATATACTACAGTATGCTGACGATTTTTGCCTATACACTACAAATAGCACATACGAACTATGTACTCAAAAGCTAGATACCATGATGCAACTCTGCAGCGAGTACTTCTGGGATCAAGGCCTAGACGTGACACCATCAAAATCCGCAGTAGTCTTTTTCTCTAGACACCGTTTGCCTAGTATAGATAACATACGACTATACAACGTTGAAGTTCCTGTCCACAGTAGTTATACATACTTAGGGGTCACTTTAGACTCCAAACTAACGTGGAATGAACATATCAACAAGACTGTGATTAAGTGTGAGAAAAGCCTGAATGTACTGAAAGCGGTCAACCGACGAAAATGGGGAGCGGATCCGAAAATAAATCTGTTATTCTATAAGGCCTATACACGATCGATTATTGATTATGGCTGTTTCCTCTATGGCTCCGCTACCAAAACTAGGCTAAAACGGTTGGATAGAATTCAATACAAAGCACTCAGGCTAGTACTAGGAGCATTCAGCTCGACCCCCGACAACTACACTTCTAGCAGAATGTCTAGAAACTCCATTACACCTCAGGAGATTATTTTTAGCTGAAAAGTTTGTTTCCAAAGCCTTAGGCAATGGGAATCACTCTATAGTTAACAAGATATCGACGTTAACAACATACGATTTAACATTACCATGGTGGCAAAACAAAAATTCTCCCACCTTGGCTGAAGCTTTTCCCAACGTTAATTGCTACAACACAACAGCAGAAGGGATTCCATTCTACAATTCGTTGTACCAAATTTCATTTTTAAAGCCAGACGTCTTCGTACCATCTTGCACAGATACAACTTCTAACTCTAGTACTTTTAAAGAGCTTCTCAACAGATTGAACAATCCGTGTGAAATCTATACAGACGGATCTAAAACGGAATCTGGAGTCGGATGTGCAGTATATATACCAAGTGTTCAGCGTGGCCTTAAATTCAAACTGGACCAAAAAAGCTCAATATTCACAGCCGAATTAACTGGCATTGATATGGCGCTAAACTGGGTCATTAAAGAAGCACCTACCAATAACCGATACGCTGTCATATCAGATTCGCAGTCAGCACTGTTAGCACTGAAGAATCCCAGTGCCAGAATTTACAGCGACAAAATAGTAGTCTCCATAATGGAAAAATTGGTACAAATAGAAGAACAAAGTAAACACATCACACTCATATGGGTCAAAGGTCATGCGAACATACATGGAAATGAGAGAGCCGATCAGATGGCCAAAGAGGCAGTTCTTTGTGGGCAAGAGATAGTAGGCATCACCAGAATGGACATTGTTTCTCTCCGTAGGGCTGAAATGAAAGTAAAATGGGAGGCAGAATGGGTCACCTTCTGCAGTAACAGTAACAATCAGTATTGCAAAATACTTCCATCCCTGCCTAAGATACCTTTTGAAGAGAGGAGCCACCCTAATAGAATGATACAATCCTCATACTTTAGATGCCTTGTCGGTCACGGCAATATAAAATCCCACCTACAGCGTATTGGGCTGGATGAAAATGGGACGTGTAGTTGCGACGGAAGCCTCGACGATTTAGCCCACTGGCTATTTCAGTGTCAATACAATGAAGCAGGCCACCGAACATCTTATGGAAGCCCTTAGAAATAACGGAATACACTTTCCCCATAATACAACCTCCCTATTATATCATGGTGTTAGAAATACGAGAGTCCGGCAGATTTTGTGGGAATTTTGTCGCAAAGCTCGACGAAAAATCTAATATTAGTTGTGTTTTTGTTAGGCTCCAGGAATGCAAGGAATGGATGAATGATGTTTATCGAACTAGCTTTGCGTACCCTGTGTTTTTCCTTAGTGTTATTTCCCTCCCTTCCGTTGCCTGTGTTGTGTGTTTTATTAAAGTCGCTATGGCGGGCACCTTAGCGTGAAATGAGTGTCCCTGTACAATCCCAATTATTGTTATTCTTCTTTTGGTACTTCCATGAATTGCTAGGGCTATCAATAAAGTGTGAATGTAATGTGTGTGTTAATTCAGGTGATCAACATAAGTACAAATATTAGTAGATTTAATATTTTCGTGGCTGAATGGGTTGAACACCCAAAGCCATTAAAAAAAAAAAAAAAAAAAATGTCAGTTCCAAATAAACCGTGCAGCGAACGGTAGGAGATAATAAGGTCCCCCTCAGGGATCGATCACAGAAGTGCATCAGGTCGAACAGCTTTAATCTTTCTTCGTAGGTAGGGTGATGGGTGCCACAAGGAATACGTCTAGCCCTTCTCTGCAGGTTTTCCAACAAATCACGGTCTCTTTGTAGGTTTGGATACCAAATAGGCCAGAGAATTCTAAGAACGGTCTTAGGTAGGTTTGGTACAGTGAACTACCGGAGTTACGAGTTTTGGTCACAACACCACCTGTCATTCATATTTGGTCTTGAAGCTTGTGACGGAATTTGCGTTCACCACATCGACGGGAAGTCTGTTCCAAGAGTCAAAACACGCGATTGGTAATAAAGCACTGCCGGATTGATGTTCTGAACGGCTCCTTCTGTAAGGTGTCTCTAGTCAAATCCGTTATTTCTTTTTCCATTTCAAACAGAACAATACGTTATAAGATACTGCAATATCAAGTCAGATAAATGACAGCTTGGGGAGATATTCACTACTGAACAAAAACTACTCTATCAGCATTCTAAAAATCTTAAGCAATATCAGATCGTTCTGCCATTTCTTTAGTTTTAAATTTATCCCAAGACTACTAAGTAGCGTTAGAAATATTGTAATAAAGACTATTGTTCCTACAGTTTCCTGTGACGGGAGAGGTTCAGAATTGGTTTATTCCGGTTTGTGAGGATGACCATCCATCTTTTTTAGAGAATCGCAGTCCTCAGCCCACGACAATATAACTCACCAAATATTATCTACATGTAGACAGGTCGAAGATATAAACGCCGGTGACTTCAGCAGTGTAGTGAATTATAATTTCAAGTTGTTACATTTAAACATTCAAGGCATTTTCAATAAATGTAACGTAATAGAAATGATATGTCATAAGCGTGATTATTCAGCACTATGTTTTAATGAACACTAGTTGACTAGAGAAATGTTGGAGTGTCTCTTTATTAGCGGTTATACAGTTGCCTCTAGCTTCTGTAGGCAAGCCAAAATCAGAGGCGGTGTAGCAATATATGTGAAGCACAATATAAAGCCAAACCTCTTTGTGGAAACATTTTAAATTTGTCGGAAGAATGTATCTTTGAAATTGCGGGTATTAAGACCAGTTCTATGCAATTAGTCACAGTGTATCGATCTCTAGATGCAGATTTTGAAAGATTTATGAAGAAAATGTCACAATTACTTGATAAGCTGTGTGAAGCTAAAGTAAAAACTGTTATTACTGGTGACTTTAACGTTAAATTTAACACTAGTCAATCTCAAGCTCAGCAAGTTGTCAACCTATTTAGCTGCTATGGGCTGCAGCCACTAGTATTAAATGAAACCAGAGGGAAAAACTGTCTGGATAATATTTTCACAAATTGTCCACATCTTTGTCTCAACTTAGAAATTTTTGATACACATTTTTCCGATCACTTAGCCGTTAGCTGCTGTTT
Organism: Callosobruchus maculatus; assembly: GCA_951848785.1. NCBI lineage: Eukaryota > Metazoa > Arthropoda > Insecta > Coleoptera > Chrysomelidae > Callosobruchus > Callosobruchus maculatus. Next base: position 4,759,881 of record CATOUR010000296.1, read on the forward strand.
AGATGAAACGAGTACTCAAACGACATCAAGGAGGATTAACTATAGACCTCTTACGCAGATGGGTCTGTATAATCTATATAATTCAATCGAGTCGACTGCTTGGGACTTTGTTAGTAATAGCAATGTAGACCTAGAATCTAAGTTCATGTGTTTCATCGACTTCATTAGTGCTGCTGTTGATAAAAATTTACCAACTAAATCTAGAATTTTTCGTAACGATAACTCTATTAAAATACAGTGGTTCAACAAAAGTCTGCATAATATGAGGAATACCATCAATTTTTTAACTGAACTGCATAGAATTGATGAAAATTCTGTCAGTAAACAATATATCAACATGTATAAGTGCAACTACAAGCGTGAGTTGGTGAAAGCTAAGAATAAGGCAAACGATCGGTACATAGCAGAGTCAGGTAACAAACAGAAAGCTGTTTGGAATATAATAAAAAGCTCAAATCCCCAATCGAAAAGTAATACTGACAGTAATTTAAACGCAACAGACTTCAATGAATATTTTACTAATATCGCTCAAAAACCTAGTAAGCAGGGTAGTCTCGAATGTTTGCCATACTAGTTTCTTGATTAAAACTGATGACAGCTTAGAATTCCGATTTAGAGAAGTAACATATAATCAAGTTAGAGAAGCCATTTATAAACTAAAAAATTCTAAAAGCTTCGACGTGAATGGCTTTAACACGAAAATAATTAAAACTATAGCTAACTTAATCATAATTCCATTAACCAAACTATTCAACTTATGTATTAAAAATAACATGTTTCCTGACATTTTTAAGATCTCAAGGGTTATACCTATCTTTAAAGATGGGGTTATCAATAATGCTGCTAATTACAGACCTATATCGCTTGTGCCAATCTTCTCTAAAATTTTTGAAACTCTACTCAAGGATCAAATAACTGAATATTTTGAATCAAATAATTTATTTACTACGAATCAGTTTGGTTTCAGGAAAAACAGCTCAACCTCAAAAGCAATTAACATGTTCATTGAATCTGTAAATGACGCTTTAGAAAAAAATTAGTATAGCGAATTTCCTAGATCCTACGAAAGCTTTCGCTATCACACTACGGTTTCCATAAATCAAGTTCAAATATGATTAGATCTTACTTGAATAACAGAAAACAGTGCGTGTCTTTTAAAAATCAATGTTCCTCTACGACAGCTGTCACAAGCGGAGTACCACAGGGATCCGTTCTCGGACCATTATTATTTCTGATATGTTAACGATCTACCGAATTGTACCAGAACCAACAACATAATTTTGTTTGCGGATGACACAACAATGATTAATAGTGGTAGCTCATTAACTTCATTATTAGACGAAAACGGCAGAGATAAAGAAAACTTGAAAAATTGGCTAGCTGCTAACAAGTTGACACTAAATGAGTCCAAGTCTCAGACAATAGCCATCAGCTTACGTGAACATGACATAGATACATTGTATACTGCCAAGTTTCTAGGCGTCTATATCGATAACCAAATGACTTGGAAGGCACATGTAGAAGAGCTTTTGAAAACCCTTTCGAGATGCATCTATGTAATCCGAAATTTAAAAAATAATATATCGGAAAATGTCCTTCTTACATGTTACTACTCTTATTTTCACAGCAAAATGACCTACGCGTTAATTAACTGGGGTCATTCTTCTCACATGGCAAGAGTCTTTAGTATTCAAAGAAGATGCATTAGGTACATGTATGAGTTAAAATACACTGATCCATGTAAGTCAACCTTCATTGCTAAAAAGATAATAACATTACCCAGCTGTTACATCTTGCTTTGTTTAGTTCATGTAAAAAACAACATAGATGCGTATAATGTTCATGGCGATATACACCAACATAATACTCGCAACGTGAATAACCTCGTTCTGCCTCGAAACCGTCTACAAAAAACAAGATTTGGCCCTAACTATTTTGGTATAAAATTTTTTAATACTCTCCCTTTATCTGTAAGAGGTCTCGATAATAAAACCTTTAAAATCAAAATGAAGGCCTATCTCACTGGCAAAGGCTTTTACAGTTTTGAAGAGTTTACAAAATAATGACTTTTCTGATCTGTAATTTTAAACTATCTTTTGGTGGATCCATTGTCTGTTTTATCTTACGTACTATATATATGTTATATTTTTACTGTCTGTCTCTTATATTTATATGTATTTGTTGATTGATGTTCCTCATATACCTATATATTTTAACATATTTTCTTTTTTATTTGACTCGTGCAAACAATTCATTGTATCTAGCACCAATAAATAATTGAATTGAAAAAAAAAGACCTTTAGCGACACTTAGAACAAAACATATATCACTCACAGAGGTGAGAAAAGTTTATCTTACAGTATATGTGCTTTTATTGATGAGCCAGTAAAGCCCTATAAAACCGTGTATTTGTATATTATAAATGGCGGCTTAGTTTAGAATTTTACATAGCGGTTGCTGAGAGTATTCTTATTACTCTGAGAGTGGTAGTCAAATATAACTATTCGATTCCAGATGAAATCGGCATCTGACTTTTATTGAACGTCTAGTTTACGTTTAGGACTGAACAAGTTTGTATCCTGAAGGCACATATTTGTATTCTAGTATATTATGCAAAAAAACCGTATGGGGGCGGGTTAGAATATCTCTCATCGTATATCCTGCGTGTCGTAAAAGGCGACTAAAAGGAACCGAACTACTGTCGGTATAAACAGTAACTTCCTCTCAACCAACAGCTTTGGGTGGACGAGTCAGTACACCTTCTTGTCCTTGGGGTGAGAAACTGCCCCTAAAGGCGGATGAACCAGTAGATACCATCTGGTCAACGGCACGAGGATGCAGAAGGCAAATGGGAAATTACTCCATTAAAGATCTGAAAGATATCCCAAGAGAAACTCGTAAAATGAGTTCACAACATCTCTGCGACTATGATGATGACGTATGATGTAAATTTGGATTTATCAGCAATGCAGATGCACCACTCTGCAAATTTTTTAAAAAGTCTTTGTTGTCGAGTAGCCAGGGAATGTTAGGCAACTGGTTTAGTTCACAGAATAGTAGGCGTCATTCCGAAATATCCAATAAGTCTCACTTATTTCAATATTTTGCTAAATATGCATTCCTTACAGGGCATGCGTATTCACCTGGGGTAAAGTCATGGCAATGGATAACACCGTTACTCGTGTTCACTTTTGCTCTACATAGACGATCTATAGGACAGCATCTTGTCTAAGGTAACACCCACATAAACTGAATTTGGTCAGTGCTATAGTCTGGTCGAATTCCATTCTATTTGCAGGTCCTCGTGCGCTTGTCGGTTATCAAGAAGGAATAGGCAGGTTTGAGTTTTTTCTGGGTTCGGGCGTAGCTGGTTTACCTTGCAGTATTCGGCCATTCTTGCTAGGAACTCTGTTAACCTTTTTTTCGATTTACTCGATGTCGCGGGATAGGCACGTAATAGTCACGTCATTAGCGTAGATGAAACTATTTGTAGAAGGGCCGACAGGTTGAGCATTCGTGTACAAATTGAATAGAAGCGGCGCTAGCACGCTACCCTGGGGGAGACCATACCTACTTCTGATCCCTCCATCGACTCTTCTGTCCCTGGAACTTCATGTAGAATCTTCTGTTGCACAGCAGTGTTTTCAGGACCTAAGTCAGATGGTAATTTCGTGTCATCCTGAAGTTATGAAGCTATGTTATCTGAGATATAATAAATTGTTGTCTAATGTACACCTATACTCTGCCACATGGCAAAGCCTTCTAAGGGTGGTACTATTTGTGTCTTGTGCAAATAAATGAATGAATGAACGATCTTTTTCCAAAAGGATTTTGTGGAGATTTAGCACCTGGTTAGTTCAGGATTTACCAGATTTGATCTGAATCCAGCTGGTTAGGGAATTAGTTGTTTTTCTAAGTGTGAGCGTATTTTATTCAGGACAAGCCGCTCATACAGTTTGAAGGCCTCTTTACGAGGCTTCCCCCGTTTAGGGACAGCGACCACCCTGGATTTCAAGCATAGTTTTGGTATTACTTGGCTTTTCATTTTCGTCAAACGAGACGAAGACTCAAAAATGCGACTGGATTTGTAATCAGCACCTTGAAATTATTCGAAATGAGAGGTTTCATCTCAATAGAAAGCCAAATCAAGATTTTCGATTTTTTTAGGTACTCCCGCCCGCCCGACAGATCTGAAATTTTTTATTTTCGTCAAACGAGACAAAGACTCAAAAATGCGACTGGATTCGTAATCAGCACCTCGGAATTATCCGAAATTAGAGGTTCCATCTCAATAGAAAGCCAAATAAAGATTGTCGATTTTTTTAGGTACTCCCGCCCGCCTGACAAATCTTAAATATTTTATTTTCGTGAAACGAGACTGAGACTCAAATCTGCGAGTGGATTTGTAATCAGCACCTTGGAATTGTACTAAATGCGATGTTTCACCTCGATAGAAAGCCAAATAAAGATTTTCGATTTTTTTAGGTACTCCCGCCCGTCTCGAGAAATCTGAAACTGTTTATATTCGTCAAACGAGACTGAGACTCAAGTCTGCGACTGGATTTGTAATAAGCAACTTTGAATTATCCGAAATGCGAGGTCTCACCTCAATAGAAAGCCAAATAAAGATTTGCGATTTTTTTAGGTACTCCCGCCCTCCCGAGAAATCTGAAATTCTTTATCTTCATCAAACAAGACTGAGACTCAATTCTGCGACTGGATTTGTAATCAGCACCTTGGAATTATCCGAAATGCGAAGTTTCACCTCAATAGAAAGCCAAATAATGATTTGCGATTTTTTAGGTACTCCCGCCCGCCTGACAGATCTGAAATTTTTCATTTTCGTCAAACGAGAATGAGACTCAAATCTGCGACTGGATTTGTAACCAGCACCTTGGAATTATCCGAAATGCGAAGTTTCACCTCAATAGAAAGCTAAATAAAGAGTTTCGATTTTTTTAGGTACTCCTGCCCGCCCGACAGATCTGAAATTTTTATTTTCGTCAAACGAGACCAAGACTCAAAAATGCGACTGAATTTGTAATCAGCACTTTGGAATTATCCGAAATGCGAAGTTTCACCTCAATAGAAAGCTAAATAAAGAGTTTCGATTTTTGTAGGTACTCCCGCCCTCCCGAGAAATCTGAGATTTTTTATTTTCGTCATACAAGACTGAGACTAAAGTCTGCGACTGGATTTGTAATCAGCACCTGGAGTTATTCGAAATGCGAGATTCACCGCAATAGAAGGCCAAATAAAGATTATCAATTTTTTTGGGTACTATTAAAGAAAGAAAGCTCCAGTACATCGGGCACATCATGCGCGGCGAAAAATATGAGATCCTTCGCCTGATTATCGAGGGGAAAGTTCAAGGAAAAAGATCAGTTGGACGACGCCAGAACTCATGGCTGAAGGACCTACGGAGGTGGTTTGGAAGGACGTCCACTGAAATTTTTAGAGCTGCAGTGTCGAAAACAATTATTGCCAATTGGGTCGCCAACCTTCGTTTGGAGACGGCGCCATAAGAAGAAGAAGAAGAACTCCCGCCCGCCCGAAAAATCTGAAATTTTTTTATTTTCGTCAAACGAGGCTGAGACTCAGAACTGCAACTGGATTTGTAATCAGCATCTTGGAATTATCCGAAATGCGAGGTTTCACCTCAATAGAAAGCCAAATAGAGATTTTCGATTTTTTTAGCACTCCCACCCGCCCGACAGATCTGAAATTTTTTATTTTCGTCAAACGAGACTGAGACTCAAATCTGCGACTGGACTTGTAATCAGCACCTTGGAATTATCAGAAATTCGAGGTTTCACCTCAATAGAAAGCCAAATAAAGATTTGCGATTTTTTTAGGTACTCCCGCCCGCCCGACAGATCTGAAACTTTTTATTTTCATCAAACGAGACCAAGACTCAAAAATACGACTGAATTTGTAATCACTACCTTATAATTATCCGAAATCCGAAGTTTCACCTCAATAGAAAGCTAAATAAAGGGTTTTGATTTTTTTTTAGGTACTCCCGCCCGCCCGACAGATCTGAAATTTTTTATTTTCGTCAAGCGAGACCAACACTCAAAAATGCGACTGGATTTGTAATCATCCCCTTGGAATTATCCGAAATGCGAAGTTTCACCTGAATAGAAGCCTAAACAAAGATTTTCGATTTTTTAGGTACTCCCGCCCGCCCGATAAATCTGAAACTTTTTATTTTCGTCAAACGAGACTGAGACTCAAAACTGCGACTGGATTTGTAATCAGCACCTTGGAATTATCCGAAATGCGAAGTTTCACCTCAATAGAAAGCTAAATAGAGAGTTTCGATTTTTTTAGGTACTCCCGCCCGTCCGACAGATCTGAAATTTTTTATTTTCGTCAAACGAGACCAAGACTCAAAAATGCGACTGGATTTGTAATCAGCACCTTGGAATTATACAAAATGCGAAGTTTCACTGGTGTGAACCGTGTAACTAGCGGCCTCTATGAGAGTCAGGTATAAAAAAAATCATAAGATGTACGACTAGCTTGCAAAACATATTAGTTTGAAATTTCATTACAATCTTGCCAGTAGTTTCGGCAAAATCGTAAACAATCTTTATTCTTCAACCTTCAACCTTCAACCTATTTTGAATACGGATGGCGTTAGGAAAATTTTTTACTAAGCAAACCCCAATTATTTTTCAGTTTTCTATCTATCCTAGAGACGGGGTCACCTTTCTTTGGAACACCCTGTAGAATGTGTGTTAGATAGGTCGTAGCTACTTAGCTAAGTTCACAAAAAATTATGTTTCAGTTATATTACTGCTCATTTTATATATCGGTTAACGCAACAGGAGTTTCTCAATATTATATTTATTCAGATAATTGGTGAATAAATACTTAAAAAGATAAAGTTGCTTTATTCATAAATATTTAAAAAATGTTGGCGGTATCTCAAAAGACACGTTAATCATTTCGTACAATTGTCGCTCGTTAGCGGTTGAGGGTTAATTAAGGCAAAAATAGAACTTTGAACAAAACCACATCTATATTTGTTCCGGCATTTTCAAAGCAAGTGAGCACAGACAAAACATTTACGGGAGTCTGTTTTTTAAATGTCCATCTCAAAGGGAAACCTTTTTTCAGTCGTGTTCAGAAAAACGTATAAATTTGTACAAGAGAGATGTAATCTACAAAGCGTGCTCGTTCCAGCTGGCCTCATTAGGTTTGGCCTGTACATGCCGCAAAAGGCGCTAATTTTACGATTCACGGAAAACTAGCACTCGTTTGTTCCGCTGCTGGATAAATATGTTGCTTGGATGAAGCTGTTAGAAATCTGTCACGTTTTCGCTTTGAACTAATCTAATAACAAAGGGGCTCTGCTGTTTTGTGATACTCCATATCTTGCATAATACACAGTTTCATAAAATGCATATACAATATACAATGTTACCGGTCATCGGTACCGAAGCCCTTAGGGGATGAAATACAGTATTTTTTTATCGACAAATCACCCCCCGTATAAGTTGTTTTTCTCCCACCACAATAGAATGGCAGTGATTTTGCTTATTTTTAATCAAAGCATGAGTGTTGTACTAATTTAGCCAGAGTAAAGTTAAATTCAGATGCACACGACATCCGACGATACGACGGTACGAAAGTGTTCCTATTGGTTGAAATATTCAAAATGGATTGGCGCCAAACTAAATGTCCGATGATAACTTATACGACAGTCGGATAAGTTGAAAATATTTTAACTTTTTATCCGATGTCGTATGTAATTTGATAGCTGACAATCTCCATGAAATTGTATTTGAAAATACGTGCATTCAATAAATATTTTACTTCTATCACTCTTATGGATGAAAATGAAGAAAAGAGGAAGAAAGCGAAGATTTTGGGCATACCTATTTAAAAACAGGAAGAAGCAAGGAGCGTACCATAATATGTTGCAGGAGATGAAGCTAACTTACTGGCATAGAAAAATATTTATATTATTTACAAATACCAAGTAATGCCTTTAAATCGTTGCTGGAAATTATTGGTTCACAGCTGAGTAAAACTTAGCGTATTCACGAATCTATTGCTTATGGGTAAAGACGTGCTTTAACTTTAAACATACTTGGATCATCAAATCATATTAATCATCAAAGATATCCTCCATCGGTTAACTGTATTCAGTCTTGCACCTGACAGTGGTGAAATATTGGTAAGGAATCGAGGTACGTGGTGGATTGGATTTGATTTTTAACAACCTTACATTACATATTTAGAAATTTAAATGGTTTTGACAGAACCTCGGCAACTGACATAGGTACCTACTGCAATGCTTGGGTTTTGCTTGTAATTGAAAAGGTACTTGTCGGGACGTAATTTATCACGCTATACGTCGTTACCACAATTGATGGCACCAACTCCATGCGGATATCTAACTGGTTTGGGCACCAGATGGAGGATTAGAGCACTGATTAGAGACTTTCATTCACACCTTAACCATACCCTGATCTTAGTACAATTTGCGAACTGTAGTCGGTTTGTTGAGAGGGGCGCCTGACAATAATACTTTTGCTCAGTTTGTACTCATTTGGTGCCATCAATTTTGGTAACAAGGTATAGGTTTGGTTCAACGAAAGATGAACACTGATCTATACTATTCACATTTTTCATAAAACTTGCTCTTAGGCAGGCAACCCAACATACATACATATAGTTAATAGGTTGCATACCCTTAGAGGTAACATTTGGTAACCGACTATGAAGATACAAATTCCTCAAATTTGTAACAAAATTTCGTACGAAAATGCCGGACTCATGTGAATGGATACATTTTAAATTATACGACAGAATCAGTTCGTCGTGTGTCGTATGTCGGATGTCGTGTGCATCTGAATTTAGCTTCACCCACGTAAAGGTCATAGAAGCACAAAATCTAAATTTCATTCCATATCAGGGCAAAAAAATTGCTAAAAGAAGATAATTACTGTTAACCTACAGTTTTTTATTTCTAATCGATAGTACATGATGTTATTTCCCAAAAAAATAGCTAGGCTTATCTTAGCCCCAGGTAAAGTAGTTTAGAAGCTATGATGGTTTGAGTATGACAGTTTGTTGTCTAATCCGGCAGTTGAGAGGGCGACATATCAGAATACGTGGAGTTTCTTTATTTAACTTACCAATTTCTCCAAGTACAAAAATGTAATTCAAACTTGATTGTCTAACTTAAGCTGACGCATTTCATGCTTAATGGTATAGCGTTTATTTTAAATATAAATAAAATACAATAAACAACAAAAGTGCCCCAAAAAAGTTAAAAACCTGTGCTTGGGTACAAAGTAATTATTATAAGGTAGAAGCAACAAATAAAGGTTAATTAAGGAATATTTATATTTAAATATTATGCATTCTATAGATATTAGTAATAATAGGTATTACACATGTCAACAATTTGGTGAATTTTAATACGATTATTATTCACTATCCATTGTTTTAAACCACACTTGAATGAGTTTAAAGGCACTATACATTTTATGCGTTCTGGTGTCTCATTGTATAGTCTTGGAGCAAGAAATGTATGACATCGTAATAAAGTATTTTTCCTTGCTTTTGGTACAACATTAGATGCATATCTTATGTCATATTTATGTTCGTGCTTTGTCAAGTTTGATTTATTTTTATATTGGTAAATACCTAATGACATGAAAAATGTTTGGCGGATATCTAGAATTTCTGTTTTAGAAAATAACAAGTCACTAGGATATGTACATTTCCAAGTTTCATAATCGCTGCGATATTAAATTTTTTTCTGCTATCTGCTTATACCAAAAATTTTGATTTGCACGTAAACATAAAATCACACTAGAATTGAACCGGGAATCTACTTATGTAATAATAACACATAGGGCGTTCCATTTAAATAAACATAACTGAGATATGTCACGCTTTTATTAGACACCCTATAATTATAAAATTCACTATTTTCAAAATGCAGTCCAACTCGACCTACACACACTCCCAAAGCTAATTTTCTTAAAAGTGGTATCGTTTGATCACAAGAGTCCGAGGCGTTGAGCTTGACTCACCCTGTATATCAATAATTCACAATAATAAGCCATATCAAGTTTCCGTCATACAAAATGATATATCCACAATATTCCCACAAAAATTTTTTTATCCATGTTCGACTGAATTGGCCGCTTTGGAGCTTTGCCGTCACGCGCTTTGCATCGTAAACGCGCTAACCATTCTTCCTATTAAATAATTATTCACTACGTTTAGTTTGCCCATTATTTGAAGGCAATTACTGGTTATCATCCAATCAATTCAATGAATGAACATTGATAACGCAAATTTAACAAATAATTTCATCTGATGTGAATATTGTACGAGTATATATTTTCCTTTACATTCTAGTATTGGATTACAAAGCAATAACAGTGTGCATGGTGGAAGTAACTCAAGAGCAGTTATTGGATTAGCATTTATTTTGCAAAAGATACTCAACCGCAATGTCCAGAAACTAATAATAATTATAATATTTTGACTCTTCAATTATCTAAGCCCACACACAGAAAAATATATCGTTCTGTCAAAGACAGAAGAAATACAAAGGAAATAATTCATATTAAGAATCACCCAAATTCAAGTTTCAGAACAGATATAAATCAATTAGGCGATATATATAATAATTTAATGAAGTAAGATTTCTCCATCTTGGAATAATCTAACAAACCATATTTTTTAAAAAACGTCAGACTTCTTCTACTTAGGGTGCCGTCTCTTTTCGGGGGTTGGCAGTCGTCAATTTTTGATGTACCTACTCTGAATAGGTCTATTGAACTACAATGGAACCAGTCCCGGAGGTTCTTCAACCATGATGTGCGTCATTTCCCAACCGATCTTATTCCCTCAGTTTTTCCCTACATCATCAGTCTCAAGATTGCATACCTATTTCCCCCCATCACGTGTCCCAATTACTCGAGTTTTCTTTTTTGAATGTTGAAGACCAATTCTGGATCTTTTCCTACTCGCATCAGCACCTCATGGTTGGTAACTTTGTCCATATATCCACATCTTAAAGGCATGCAGCTTTCTTATATTTTCCTTTTTGAGGGTCCAGGCTTCAACCCTATACACATAAAAATCTGTCGTTCTGTCAAAGACTTACGCTTGGATTCAATGGGACGTTACACTCAGCATTCCTCAAATACAGCGATGTTTTATCCAATGGGAAGTGTATAATTGGTAACGAATTATATCGTATTGTCGATTCAACTACAAGATGTCATTGGATTCCAATGAATAATTCAATAGCAGTCTGTCGTTGAATCGAATCTGTGTTTGGTAATTGATTCTAAACTACTTTGTTTTCCTTGGACCAACAGATTTTATTGCGAGGACAGCTGATCGATTCGTTTGGATCTTTAATTGCGTGATTTTGTGTGAAGTTATAAGGAGCATGATATAATAATTAGACATAAGCCTGCACCAGTTGTTGCATGTTTACCTGAAATATAACAGTCTGACTAATCTAAATACCTACATTCAAATTCAAACAACCTCGTCCATGTTGGCGGGTTGGCGCCGATAATAATACTGAGATGATATGTTCTTCCCTTTTACGTTCATTGAATCGAGAGATCCGTCCCGCTGAATACTGATTCAGCGAACGACAAGGGCCACTGAAACAAAATTAATTTTTATCAGATCAATTATCACGAACTGCTATTGCAGTAATAATTTTTGAACAGATTGTATGCTTTGCTTAAATGAAACATATGGTAAATTTCGAAAACAAAAGAATGTTTTGACAGCATTTATATAAATACTGGTATTAGAAGGATTATACATATGGTTAGGACGAATAAAATTATTTTGAATTTATTGGCGTACCTGTGATTACTTCGAATATAAGGATTGAATTCCTTCAATGACATGGATTTGAAACAACTGTAAATATATTTAAAGCGATGGAAAAACATCCAAATACTAACAATCAATTGGAGACGCAACAGTATTTTTTTCTGTGCATGGAGACCTGCACAAGTGGCAAATCAAGATTATATTCTTTTTTTTAATTTTGTTTAGAAGCTATGAGCAAAGTTAGTACTGGCAGAGAAAGGTTTTTGTATGTACGAGTATGTCTGGATTAAGAAATTTTGTTGCTGTAGCTATTGTTGTGTTCGGGAACTGGTCATAACGGAAACACAATAATCGGTAACTACAATTTTTTGTAATATACAAATGGCACGCTAGAGATAGATACTCAGGATGGGTCTTAATAATTAATACTCGGGGCTAAGGCTCAACCTATCACGACCGTGGGTGGACAGAGACCGCCCTGATCGCAGGTTAGGTCACATGTCCTGCCATCAGTCATGTAGGTCACAGAACTGACATTTACAGAATACATAACAGCTATCTCATCTGTCATATTGCATTTCCAGCAACTGATTTATGAGGTACCTGTTATGGCAATATTGTATTTCTACATAACGAAAGGGTCAGTTTTGTTTACGATAGCACATGTCCTGTCATCAGTCATGTAGGTCACAGAACTGACATTTACAAAATACATAACAGCTATCTCATCTGTCATATTGCATTTCCAGCAAGTGATTCATGAGTTACCTGTTATGGCAATATTGTATTTCTGTATAACGAAAGGGTCGGTTTTGTTTACGATAGCACATGTCCTGTCATCAGTCATATAGGTCACAGAACTGACATTTACAGAATACATATCAGCTATCTCATCTGTCATACTGCATTTCTAGCAAGTGATTTATGAGTTACCTGTTATGGCAATATTGCATTTCTGTATAACGAAAGAGTCAGTTTTGTTTACGATAGCACATGTCCTGTCATCAGTCATGTAGGTCACAGAACTGGCATTTACAGAATACATAACAGCTATCTCATCTGTCATATTGCATTTCCAGCAAGTGATTCATGAGTTACCTGTTATGGCAACATTGTATTTCTGTAAAACGAAAGGGTCAGTTTTGTTTACGATAGCACATGTCCTGTCATCAGTCATGTAGGTCACAGAACTAACATTTACAGAATACATAACAGCTATCTCATCTGTCATATTGCATTTCCAGCAAGTGATTTATGAGTTACCTGTTATGGCAATATTGTATTTCTGTATAACGAAAGGGTCAGTTTTGTTTACGATAGCACATCTCCTGTCATCAGTCATGTAGGTCACAGAACTGACATTTACAGAATACATAACAGCTATATCATCTGTCATATTGCATTTCCAGCAAGTGATTCATGAGTTACCTCTTATGGCAATATTGTATTTCTGTATAACGAAAGGGTCACTTTTGTTTACGATAGCACATGTCCTGTCATCAGTCATGTAGGTCACAGAACTGACATTTACAGAATACATAATAGCTATCTCATCTGTCATATTCCATTTCCAGCAAGTGATTCATGAGTTACCTGTTATGGCAACACTGAATTTTTGTATAAAGAAAGGGTCAGTTTTGTTTACGATAGCACATGTCCTGTCATCAGTCATGTAGGTCACAGAACTGATATTTACAGAATATATAACAGCTATCTCATCTGTCATATTGCATTTCCAGCACGTGATTTATGAGTTACCTGTTATGACAATATTATATTTCTGTATAACGAAGGGGTCAGTTTTGTTTACGATAGCATATATGTCCTGTCATCAGTCATGTAGGTCACAGAACTGACATTTACAGAATCCATAACAGCTATCTCATCTGTCATATTGCATTTCCAGCAAGTTATCTATGAGTTACCTGTTATGGCAATACTGTATTTCTGTATAAAGAAAGGGTCAGTTTTGTTTAGGATAGCAGATATGTCCTGTCATCAGTCATGTAGGTCACAGAACTGACATTTACAGAATACATAACAGCTATCTCATATGTCATATTGCATTTCCAGCAAGTGATTCATGAGTTACCTGTTATGGCAATATTGTATTTCTGTATAACGAAAGGGTCAGTTTTGTTTACGATAGCAGATTGAAAAAGCTGGAATGAACTGCACGACGCATTTCGAAGTAATATTGAAATACGCCATTTTTGCCAGAGTCCAGGATTAATGCATCGCGTATTGTTTTATTCATCGTAAGTACAAATGCACACACGCACAAACACACACAGGCAACGTAGCATTCGCTGTCACGTCCCGTTTATTAAGCCTTGTGCAAGCACAACTGACATATGAATTACGGAATTGGAGTGACAAAGTTGGAATGGAAATAGTGTCGCTGGTACAATGCTCCGATGATATATCAAACAATTTTTTGTGCTGGCTATCAATCGACATACGAGGGGCATAATTCTGAAAAGCGCTCACATATCAGCCCGAAAATTATTAAAACTAGAGTGAACTCTTCCAAGCGCGATCCACTAGTGAAGCAAATCAAAGTATACGAAGAAAGTTTAACCTCGACTCTCATCCTTATCATCTCTGTCAAGATGATTAGTACCCACATAAAAAAATGATATACGTGTACAGTGTACATGCAGCATTTTTAATATAATACTAATTTATTTACTCTTAAGATACAAAAAAGATTAAATAAATGTTGAAATCCCCATAGAAGAAGTATGCCTGTGTACATGGGTCAATAAACAGTTTTTCAAAATAGATGAATATGTAAAAATTTTAAAAAGGACTAAAATTAATGATTTTGTGCATGTTCAATGATCATTTTCTACTTTTTTTTGATGGGGGTGAAATTGGGGTGGTTGTGAGGTGGGGGATTGTAAATCTCAAAAATGTGTTGTACTCATAATAGGCTATCCATTGACCTGTAAAAGAAAGACATAGCGGCATAATACCCTTTTTCCGAACATTGCCTTGCCTACTTCAGAAACCAAGGGACTGAGAATTTTCTGATAAATAGGTACATAGGAATATTGCTTCTGATCGTTCTGTATTGAGTAGCGTAAGTTATGAAATGGATTTTAACAAAACTTTGTCACAGTATTATTACCGCGGCGAGGATGGAAAACGCGTATGTTCTGGAAAAATCGTGTCAGTTTCTACTTTTTTTGGGTAGGGGTAAATTTGGGGTAGTTGGGGGGAGGGGGTTGGAAAACTGAAAAGTTTGTTGTATTCATAATGGGCTGTTCGTTGACCTGTGATTTGTGAGTAAAAAACCTAGCCGCATAATACACTTTTTAGGTCCATTTGAACATTGCCTTGCTCAGTATAGAAACCAAGGGACTCGTTCTATATTGTGTAACGCATATATTCAATTGATTTTAACAAAATCTTGACACAGTATTGCTACCGCGAGGATGGAAAACGTGTATGCTTTGGAAAAATCGTGTCAGTGGCGGCGCAGCAATAATAAAACGCTAAAAATATAAAAACAGCTCTAACCTTGCTTTTAGGCGTTTAGAAGTGACTATCGCGGCGAAAGTGGAAAACGCGCCAGTGTCTGAAAAATCGTGTCAGTGGTTGCGCAACAATAATTAAAAAAACGAAAAATATAAAAACAGCTCACACTTCGCTTTTAGACGGTTTAGAGGCTCCTCGTTTTGCATCGCTCAGTTGAAGCATGCAGAATGAAAACTGTGGCGTCCTAGTTTCTAAGGTGGGAAACGCAAGAAACTATTTACGAGAGTTTTTGTGTTGGATGTTTTTTTGCGGGAGGGTGGGCGATGATTAGGTTGCAAGGGGATTTCAGACTATAACTTCATGCAATGGGAAAACAATAAAACGAAATCATTATTATGTGTGGGAAGTACTGAGTCAATCAACTTGACTCCGTTTTTTAAATGTGTATAGAAGTCGTTAAAATAAACATCTTTCACTCAAATAATTTTTCCGGAAATAAGCAAGATACATAGAAAAAAGTATATCTAGGCTTGTATATCAAGACGTCCCTAGTCCGTTTATGTTTAGTTTTTGCTCGGATTTTTGTCAAATCGATTAGGCATTATACCTGAGCCTTAGCTGAGAACCTGTACCTGGCATTGTGATAGTGCAGTTGTCACTTTTTATTTATCGTTGTTAATTTTAAATTGGCAGATCTTAAAAGTGCACATTATTATGAAACAACAAATTGACAGGTACAATGCCTGATGGATAAGACAAAAATCCGAGCGAAAAATCAAATATAAACGAACTAGATACACTTAGACTTGATACACAAGCCCAGATTTACTTTTGCTTGATTCTGTGTCACGCCTTATTTTTCAGTTTTCGGAAAAAGTTTATTTGAAAAACTTAGGACTCACCTTGTATACATTAATGTCATACGGGCAGAAATCTGTACAATGTTGAGTTGGGAGAGTTCCAATGCCGCAAAAAACTAACCACTGACATAACCAAGTACTATTCCACATTTATACAAAAGTGGGGATTCTGGATATAATCACAAAAATGTCCAGATGATGTATCCTGCCGTTGGCAATATATAATATCGAGTGCTGCGGTGTTTTTGTCGGAAAATATATTCCCTTACGTAATGGCGCTTACGCTGTTCTCCACTTACATTTTTCCGACATATTTTATGAAAGTACCGTTACATAACTTTACTTTCGCAGCAACAGTGCCTTATCTCTTCTACCCTTATTTATCTATATGTAGGTCTCCCGCTGGAAGTATTATGGAGGAGATGAGGTTTTATTTCATCTGAACGCCGTTGTTTTCCCCTCTTGCTTAAGAGTTTCTGTGGAAAAACGACCACTAACAAGGAGCCTTTGTCTATGATTTGTGCTGGCTTAGCATAGATTTCTAAGTCCGTCGTGTCTGAAAAATACGACTTTGACAGTCATTCTTGTGGCCCAGACAATTAATTAACATTGCAAAGAAAAATTGAAGTGAACGTGATACTTAGTAAGTTGTTAGTTTATCGGATTTGTCTACCAGGGATAATTTTTGCGTCATTGAGTATCTGTTTATTCGGGATGCGTACTGTTTGGTATATATGTTGTAGACCGATGCAGAATTTGGCCACAGGCCGAAATAATTAGACATTCCGCGATCTGTCCAAACTAGATTTGCCAGATGCCGAAACAATGATACATATAGGCATATGACCAATGTATTTTGGCCATGTCGCGAAATGCGCATTTCTACATAAATAAACAACATAAACTCAATTTATTATTCTCATTTGTTCCGACAAGAAGTACTCGAACGACACTATTGCATTTCATCTTACTCATTACACATTTGCATTTGTTACCACATTGTTTACTACGACAGCTGCATCGAATAAAACCTTGAGAAGAATCAGTTTCCTTTGCGGCAATTCTCCCCAAGCTGAGTTTTGTGTTAAGTGGTATATCTGAAGACGCCGCCATAAAAAAGGTATTGATTCATTTCTTGCGTATAGTTTTTTAAAACGCCAGTTGACGTACCAAGTTGGTACAAACCATCTCTTTCTGACAAAACATCCGGCAAAATATTACGAGGAGCTAAGCGTCCTCTGTCCACATCGTTTCGATTGGCAACGGCGTAGTGCACAAACGCGCATTTCGCGACGTGGCTAAATTGGGTTGGTCAGGTGCCGAATCGCTGACTGTTTCGGCATCTAGCAAATCTACACACATAAAAAAAATTCTCAAGTCAAGAATTGTGATATTGTTGTAAATACAAACTCACAACAAGAATATCTGTTCTCACTCTAAGAAAGAATATTTGATGAGAAAATTATAGAAAATTTGTATCAAGAATAATATATTTTTGATTTATACAGGGTGTTCCACTAAGCGCGCGGTGCTCCCTAGCGGCCATACCGTTTAAATTCGACGAAAATGTTTTAAATGAAAAACGTTACTTTTCAAATGCTCTACATTTATAAAATATTTTCAAAGATGGCGGACTTCCGGATATACCGGAAGTAGGCATCAACTTCCTTATTTTAAATGGAACACCCTGTATATTATTACGTTCTTGAATTCAACATCGATTTTTAGGTCCAGTTTGTTACCCATTATTTATGTCTACGAAGCCTATTTTTGGAGTTATTCAGCAATTTTTACAAAATTTGACGTTTGTAGTACTTTACAAGAAACGTTAATATCTCGGAAACTAACCGCGATATAACGATGCGGTATTCGGTTTTGAAACAAGCGAGGAACGTATTTGTGTTTCATTAAGATCTGTGTTTCAAAAGGACATTAATTCAATAGACTAGAAATTTTCAAATTTGAAAAATTAGAAACGTTAAAAACTTTTATTTTTCAAATGGGATGGTATCATAAGTTTCACATCGGTGGACGCGAAATTAAATTCTCTTTCACTTTTATCTAGGCACATGTGGTTCTATCTTTCATGGTTTTCAAGATATTTACGGTTTTGTAATTATGGCGTAGGAATTGGAAAAATCGTAGGTGGCGTGACTCGCAGACGAAACAATTGGCAGCAAACCTTTCATCCAAAGTGTTTCGGCCTCTAATACTAAAATGTGCTTTCGCTCCATCTACCTATAATCACATTATTCTCAAAAACTCCAGTGGCAAATTTTCCAACAGGTTTTCCAGATTTTCATTTAGAAAATTTTAGAAAATCTTAGTTTAATATGCGGTTTCCAATAATACCACCCCAAATGCTTGGACTCGATGCTGGTTGTCAACAAACCTCTCAAAATTTGGATTTACGTCGGTATAGAAATGTAAATTATGCCAGTTTACATGGCCGTTAATGATAACGCTGTAGCTACATTTCATAAAAAGGAAAATGAAAGAATTTCATAAGAAATGTAGCTTCATTCGTAAACAACACACTTTTGGAGAGAAGTGCATCTTCTTGGACTCGAGCATGACTCCAGTTACAGAAATTCATCCGGTTTTCAAAGTCTTGTCTTTCAACTGCTTGATTTAGCTGCCCGTGATAAAGATGCGATATGTACTCCGTTAAGACCATGTTCACAGATGTTTGACCAATGCCCAAGTAGCGACTAATTTCTGCTGTAGCACTGCTATGCGGATCTTTAACTACAATTGCGCGAATGTCGAACTCACGATCTTCATGTATTACTACTACATGTTTCCTTCTCTCATATTTTACGGCCACGTAAATCCAAATTTTGAGGAGTTTGTTGACAGCATTTGGGGTGGTATAATAAACTAATGTTTTCCAACCTGTTGAAAAATTCACCATTGGAGTTTTCAAGAATAATGTGATTACAGTTAGATGGAGCAAAAGCACATTTTAGTATTAGAGGTCGAAACACTTGGGATGAAAGGTTTCCTGCCAATTGTTTCGTCTGCGAGCCACGCCACCTACGATTTTTCCAATTCCTAGGCAATAATTACAAAACCGTAAATATCTTAAAAACCATCAAAGATAGCACCACATGCGCCTAGACAAAAGTGAAAGAGAATTTAATTTCGCATCCACCGATGTGATGATGATACCATCCCATTTGAAAAATAAAAGTTTCTAACGTTTTTAACTTTCCAAATTTGAAAATTTCTAGTCTATTGATTTAATGTTCTTTTGAAACAACAATCTAACTGAAACACAAATACGTTCCTTGCTTCTCTCAAAACCGAAAACCGCATCTTCCTATCGCGTCTAGTTTCCGAGATATTAACGTTTCTTGTAAAGTACTACAAACGTCAAATTTTGTAAAAATTGCTGAATAACTCCGAAAATAGGCTTCGTAGACATAAATAATGGTTAACAAACTGGACCTAAAAATCGATGCTGAATTCAAAAACGTAATAAAATATAGGGTGTTCCATTCAAAATAAGGAAGTTGATGCCTACTTCCGGTATATCCGGAAGTCCTCCATCTTTGAAAATACTTTATAAATGTAGAGCATTTGAAAAGTAACGTTTTTTATTTAAAACATTTTCGTCTAATTTAAACGGTATGGCCGCTAGAGAGCACCGCGCGCTTATTGGACCACCCTGTGTACTTATTTTAAATAAATATGCTCCGAAAGAAAATATAATTTTCTTTGCAACCAAGACTCTAAAAATTTACTAACAAATATTTCATAATTTTATACGAAGATTATCATTTTTTCCAGCGGTGTCCAGTTTACTTCTATCAAGAAATATAGACAGCTTGCAAATGCGAACCTTCATTTACAATATGATAATCTTGGTCTGAAAATGAACGCTGTTTTACAAGCACTCCCTATATTTGTATCAAGTAAATCATTTATTTGACGTCTACCAACGTCGGGGTGCCTAGGCGCGCAGCGTGTTACGTGTCAACTCTAACCCCTCCCTCCACCCTCTCTACTCAACAGTCTGTTGCCCGTCTGCGTCCACGCCGCCATTATCTGTTTTTGGATTGTCGCATTCGTCGCCGTATTTAGCACCGCAGCGTAATAGCTGCATCCTGGATCCTGCATAATAGCACATAATAGAGTATCTAGTCAAACTGTTAAATACATTGCCATTGCCACGTGATGCCCGTGATACCACCGTCAACCATCGGTTAACGAATCTGCCGGTAGTGCTGGTCCACCGCCATTTGAGTGGCGTCCCAGTTCCCGTCAGTTTCTTTATCACTGGATCTATCCAACCATGAATGAGATATTAAAAATATGGGGATGCGAAGACCTGACTCTGGTGTTCCTACAAGCACGTATGTTAAATGTGAAAAGAAATTTTCTTGCAGATAATGACATAGACATAGACATAGAAGTTGAGATACTTGCGTCAAGTTTATGAAATGCTCCAGTTAAGATTATGAAATGGTTCAGTCAAGATTATGAAATGCTTCGGTCAAGATTACCGTATGCTTGATTTAAGATTTTGGTATTCTTACATTCAAGAATTTTCCAGTTTTGCATTGAAGATATTTTCTCAATACAACCCTTATATGGTCAAAGATATCGTATTCTCACTTTAAGATTAGCATAACTTTGCGCGTATAGGAAGTTATGCCATACTTGAATTAAAGCATCTGTACTTCATCTAAGAAATTATTTTCATGCGTGTAGTTTGGACAGATCGCAAAATGTCTAATTATTTCGGCTTCGGGTCAAATTCGGCATCTGCCTCCAACACACCACTTTTGAAGAGATCTAAGTTTTCTATCCAATCGTGTAATAGTGAGCAGGATTGAAAGTTCCAGATTTACTTCCCGTATCGATATCGTGAGGGGAGTATTGTATCCGCGAAAGCATTCGATTTCGAAATAATACGCTTTTTGGCCGTTTTATACCTACATTACGACAATCCGCCTCTCTTATTACCGTCGGTTTGTCTGTCTGTCGGTGTGTCAGTCTGTCTGTCTGTCTGTTGGGGTTTTTCTAATGTCGTAATACCAATAACCTCAGCCTGGATTGTGGTGAAATTTGGGCAGCGGTATGATGTGGGGTATTGGGCGATTTAAGAGTTTCTGGTCGTTTTCTACTTTTTTTTGGATGGATTTGAAATTGGGGTGAATGAGGGGGGTGGTTGTAGAGCTCGGGAGCTTTTTATATTCATAATAGGCTGCCCAATGACCTGTGAAAGAAAGACCTAGTGGCATACTTCTAATCATAGTTCTAAGTTCCTTGGTTTCTGTAATGTTTGGAAGGACTTAAGAAAGTGTATTATGCAGCTAGGTCCTTCTATCATAGGTGAATGGGCGTACAACAAAGTTTAGAATTTACAGTCCCCCACCCCCCAACCACCTCAATATCAATCCATTCCAAAAAGGAACATAGAAAATGATCGGGAACCCGTAAAACGCCCTAAAAACGAAGTTTGAGCGGTTTTTATATTTATAATTTTTTCATTATTGGTACGCCGAAACGAAGTTTGAGCGATTTTTATATTTATAATTTTTTCATTATTGGTACGCCGCCTCTGACACGATTTCTAAAAACCATACGAGTTTTCATTTCCAGGTCTATGCAATGCAGAACGATCTAAAGTAATACTCGTATGTATATCTAGAATCTTCATCAGAAAATTCTGTCCCTTGATTTCTGTAATGGCCGAATTCGGTTATTGAGTACAACATATACATAAAATAGTATTTTCAGCTATAGCTGTGATCAAAAATGGAGTCAGTTGATTCACTCAGTACTTCCCACATGTTACGCTGATACCTGTTTATTATTTTCCCATAGCATGAAGCTCTAGTCTGAGATCCCTTGCAACCAAATAATCGCCACCGCACCTCCCCCCTAAAATTGTCTTATGCCGCTAGGTCTTTGCTTCACAGGTCAATGGACAGCCTACTATCGATATTACAAACTTCTCAGTTTTACAACCGCCCACCCCCCAAACCACTTCACTACTTTCACCCCCACCCAAAAAACTGGTAGGAGATGATCAGGAACCCCTAAGACATCTAAAAACCGAATTTGAGTTGCTTTCCTACTTTTCGTTCTTTGATTATTGCTACGCTGCCACTGGTACGATTTTCAACAAACATACGCGTTTTCCACTCTCACCACGGTAACAATATACTGTGTCACAATTTCATTAGAATCAATTCAACGATTTCCTCGTTACACAATACAGAATAATCTAAAGCAATACTCCGTGTGCTTACATCAGGAAAAATTCTAAGTCCTTTGCTTTCTGTATAAGGCAAGGCAACGTTCGGATGGACCTAAAAAGGTGATTTGTGTCGCTAGATCTTCCTTCACAGGTTGGTGGACAGCCTATTATGAGTACAAGAAATTTTTTAGTTTTTCAACCCCCAACCCCCCAACCACCCCAATTTCAGCCCCACCCAAAAAAACGCAGAAAATGATCAGGAACCTCTAACATGCTTAAGAACGAAGTTTGAGCTGTTTTTATATTTTTAGTTTTTTATTATTTCTGCGCCGCCACTGGCACGATTTATAAAAACCATACGCATTTTCCATCTTCGCGACGGTAGTAGTACTGTGTCAAAATTTCATTAAAATCAATTCAACAGTTTCCTCGTTACACAATACAGAACGATCTCAAGCAATACTCTCGTATGTTTACATCAGAAAAAATTCTAAATCCTTTGCTTTCTGTATAAGGCAAGGCAATGTTCGGATGGACCTAAAAAGGTGATTTATGTCGCCAGATCTTGCTTCACAGGTCAGTGGACAGTCTATTATGAAGGCAACAAATTTTTCAATTTTACAACCCCCCCCCCCCAACCACCCCAATTTCACCTCCACCCAAAAAAAAGTAGAAAATGATCAGGGACCCCTAAAACGCCTAAAAACGAAGTTTCAGCAATATTTAATTTTTTTTTTGTTTTTTGCTAATTACTCCGCCGCCTATGCACCGATTTTCAAAATTACACGAACATTACCTACTACGACCCCACAGCATACCGCTGCCCAAATTTCATCATAATCCATGCAGCCGTTGCTGAGATTACGGGGCTGGAAGAAAGCAACAGACAGACAGACAGACAAACAGACAGACCAACAGACTGACAGACAGACAGACAGACCGACGGAAATGAGTGACGTGGATTTTCGTTATGTAGACATCATAAAACGCCCAAAAACCGTATTATCTCAAAATCGAGAATTTTCGCGATCACAATACTCCCCTCACCTATCGGTGTGGGAAGTAAAAACGCAAGATCCACTTTCCTTTATAATCAATATACCGTTGAACTGTCCATTATCACGTAGAATCTTGATAGCATTAGCAACTGGCTGTGGTTGAATCACGTCATGCGACACAATCCGCGACTAACGGGAAAGACATAATTCCTGAAATCGACGTTCGCAGAATTTCCGACATCGATACAGGCACGTACCTACGTGTTCCAGTAAAAGTAGGCCGCCCGCCCTCACGTTCTCCCTGAAATGCCAATTGCAGGATAAAGCGGCCTGGAATTGTGATGGATTCCTTGGTCCTGCTACCGTATAGCGCCGCGCCGGTTCGATGCAATTTTGGCTTCCTAAGAGTGCATTCTGCGAATAATGTAGAGCACCATATACAGGGTTTTTCCTAACTAATGTCAATATCTATGGGGGCGATTTTTGGGTCTACTTTAAGAAGAAAACTTCATATGAACGTATGTCCTAAGCGTCTTACCTTTTGAGATATAGGGTGGCAGAGTTTTCAAAAATAAATAATTTATTATTGACATCTACAATACTGCTTCAGATATTTTAATGATATTCGTCATACAGATACCACGAATCAAGCGGCATTTTTTGATGTATCACTTTTTTTTTAAATTCCCACCAGTGACGTTCGGACGTAATTTGACCTGCCTATTTTGGCAGACATTGATGGTACGCCACTGATTTCTCCTAAAATAGACTATTTTTGAAATCCCCGCTCATTTCTAACCAAAGTTGAACACTTGATTTTTTTCAATTCGATGCATGGTTTTGACTTAAAAAATATGATAGTATCACCATGCAGAGACATACGTAGATTTTATTTTTTTAGATGAAAGATTAAATCTGCATAAGAATTCAATTTTTTTATGTTAAGAAAAGTCAGTGGCGTGCCACTAACTGTGTAAATAATATTTGGGGCTATGTTAATTGGGTCGGCACTGGTTAAAATCGAGACTTTTTTTGTGAAGGATGTCAAAAAAATCTAGTCTTTAGTTATCAATCGGTGGTCGCAATCACAGTATGTAAATATTGTTGTTAGAAGACTGTTATTTTTTAAATAATTTTACTAATACACTTTTAATGAAATAACATAACATTATTTAATAACAACAACAAAAACAAGATAACTAATAAACGAATATTATTTAAAAAAAAACAATACCTACTTTAATTTTAAGAAAATTATACATAAATCGTTTGCTATTAATTGAAGTTGCGAAGAAAATAGGCCCAAAAATCGCTCCCATAAATATTGACACTCAATTAGGAAAACCACACAAGATGTTTCTTTTCTGCACAAGCAGTGACCCAAAGTCTAGGATGGGCTTGCTCATGGGCGTCACAGGTGCAATGAGGCCCACCCTAACTGCAGCACTTGAGATCCTGCCAACGGTGACATTTTTTTTTATGGTCGGCCTCCCGCAAAGGCTTAAAGCCTATGGCGCTGTAGAAGCGCTGCGAGAGGATAAGTATCGGTTCACGTTAGATTTGACGCGCTGCAGGTTGTAGCCGTCGAGAAACAAATTCCCCGGCAGCTGATTCCACAGTGTCGAAGTTCTCCAAAAGAAGGAATGCTGGAGGAAACTAGTTCGGGGAGTAAGGACCTCGACCTGGTAAGGATGAGCTCTCAGAGCTTCTCTAGTTTTCCTGGTTCAGACGGCCTGTGGTGTTATTATCTGAGAGAGCTCAATCGAACATCTTCCGTGATAGAATCTGTAAAACAGGGATAGGTCAGCCACCCTCCTTCGATGTTCCAGGCTGTGGAGGTCCCTTGTGAGGTTTGGCGTCTCGATTAGTCTAATCGCTCTTTTCTGGATAGTGTCCAGAAGCTTTAGAGAGTGCTTCGGAGCGCATCCCCACACATGGGAGCAATACTCCAGCGATGGTCGGACCTGTGCCTTGTTCAGCAGCAGCAGTTGCTCTGGTGTATACAACTTCCTACAGCGGAACAAAACTCCAAGCTTCTGAGATGCCGTTTTAGCAATACTGACGACGTGGTCGTACCAGGACAATCATGTTATTGTTGATGTTGATTCCCAAAAGCTTGACAGAAGGTGATTCAACTATGGGGTGACCCTCCATTTCCACGGTTGGTAAGCCATCGACATCCTGGATCAGGATGACAGCGGTGGTCTGTGGTAACTGGCAGATAAAGGGAGAGACAGTTGGTCACGCAAAGATATCCAAGCTGGCAGAGAAAGCATTGCCTATCTCTGCCTACAGGGCTGTCGAGACAAACTGTCTATCAAAGTTGGATAAATATTTCACTATTACCATTCCCAATATCGAGAGGGCAAAAGATTGGAGATTCAGTTTTTCAAAGAGGCATTGGTATGCTACACGGACGGCTCTTGTCTAGGTAGCAGACAGGCCTCAGGAGCAGGGTTGTATGAGGAAAATCGGGGCGAGAGAATTACTTTTTAGGTATGTATACCACGATTTTCAAAGCAGAACTATATGCAATACTATATGCAGAGCAACGACGAGGTGAGAAAGGATACAGAGTAGAAGATTTACATCTGCTCTGATAGTAAGGCGGCTCTAAAAGCCATCTGAGGGCCCAGAACTAGGGCACCCCTGACTGAGAAGTACGCGGAGAGACTGGAAGAGCTGGCTAGGCTGGAAGAAGTTAGCCCGCTTTGAGTCCCTGGTCATACTGGCGTTCTTGGCAATGAGGAAGCCGATATGCTGACCAGACTCGGCACGGGGAGACCGTTTGTTGGCCCGGAACCCGCTATAAGATTCAGTAGGCAGCAGGTAACGTTAGCCCTCAAAAAGTGGGTAAACGATATCACAGATGAACAGTGGAAGGAGAGTAAGGGATGCAAGCTAGCCAAGGATTTTATAACCGGGCTGAACACATCTAGGTCAGCATGGCTACGAAACCAAGGCTGATGGGTGTGGGTTTCTGACGGGGCACTGTAGGCTCAGACGGCATCTGTCACTATTAGGAATTGAAGAAGACTCCTTGTGGAGAAGCCGATGAAACGGTGTACCACTTCCTTGTGGAATGTGAGTTGCTAGGCGGGCTGAGATATGAGATCTTTGGTCTGATAGACTCCAGCCAGAGGAATTACCCTCCCTAAGCTGGGTCGACATACTGGTCTTTGTAAAAAGGCCGAGAAGGTTTGGTAGCTAGGGGGAGGCAGGTAGTGGTGGTTGAGGTGTTATATTCGGGGTTGGCAAAAAGGACCTACTGGGGCCTACTTGCCAGGCGCGGCTACCCCAAAACTACTACTACTTTCTCCACAAGCAAAGTCTAATACACCTAGTAACAAGAATGCTGATTGGTACTTCAGATCGCTAATCTCCAGGTCTCTAACGAACCACCATCGAACATACTGTCCACAGCAACCAGCCGCTCAGAAGGGTGCATGAAACTAGGACATGTGCATGCCTGCATGTGCCCAGTAGTTTAGCTGACAAGAAATATAAACGTAATATAACAATAATTTAACAGAGATTTTATTTTTTTAACAAGAACTTACCTTCGTCTGTCGTTCATGCTGATGATCGTTGGAGTCTGTGACTTGGTTCACTCATACCAAGAGGATGCCTCTAGCCATGAAGAAGTTTGTTCTTGTACCCTCGAAAGAGTGTGGTGGTACCCCAGAATACATCTGCATGACATTATTTTATCTGATATTGAACAATTGTGCAATTACAACAAATAATATATTTGACTAGCTAATAGACAACTGTTTAAAAATAAATAGATTCACGCAGGTTTACCAACCCTAGTCATGAGAAATATTTCACCAGCTGAGGTTCTATCACAGATATTCTAACATCACATATTGTAGTTATTATATAGTTATTAGATAAAAGACCCCTAAACGGACACAAGCTCCAGCATCTAGAGTTAGATGCCAAATGGACAGGTCTGGTGATAACCTACTGAGACCGGGTTACGGTGAGAATGATTGACGCACATGCAAGGGAATCAGATGATGGAGTTCTATCCTATCTTCGCCATCTCTGAAAACCCCTTGAACAATTCAAGACCTGTGGAAAGCGAACTACACTGCAGCGCATTGAAAGGAGATAGGAGCAAATACAGACAATTATTTTTGGCTTTATTTGTTTCTCGAATTATTAATTAATCAATACTAGTATATATAAAGAATAAAAAAGCTAAACATGAAATAGGAATAACATAAAATTACATAAAAGTATTAGTTCCGTTTTTCTGTTGCTTTGAGCCGTTTTCTATTCTATTCTGTTGTATTCTGTTGTATTTGGTCGTTTTCTATTGTTTAGCGCTGTCATCTGCTTGCTTTCTGTTGTTTTGAGCTATTTTCTGTTCTAATCTGTTGTAGTTGGTTGACTTGGTCGCTTTCTATCGTTTATAGTTGTTATCTGCTTGCTTTCTATTGTCAGCTTGTTTTCTGTTGTTTTGATACTAAGTTCAGTGTAGTTCAGACATGATTAAATAGTCAAATGACTTTCAACTTAAAAATCACATTCGGAGACAGAGGTATCGTTACCGTACAATCAATCTAACAGAGTATAACGTCGCTTTTATCTAGCTTAAATTGCTAGGATTTTTAATCTTTTCCCCAAGGACTGTAATCTCTCTCAGAGCTAACACATACAAAATCCGGTAATCCGGAAGCTACGCCTGGCTTTCATTACTTTAAGAGTCCCCCGGAAAGACAAAAACAAACCCGCAATTTCTCCTCTAAGGTAAATACAAGTGAAACTACGACCTGGGTGACTCTGGCTAAGCTAATATAAATCTAACTACATTCCTGAAAATCTACCCGGAATGCTAAAGAGAGATGAAGAGAATTGCAATTTAACTCTGGACCAGGTATGGTCATTCACTGCAGAAGCTTGGTGGCGTGTTATGCGTATTCACAATTGAAAAATTATTTCTGCACCAGGTCGTGAATTCAGCAGAAAGAGCATTAATAGCTATATGGTTCAATGAAAAGTGAATCGAGTACGAATGAAAAGTAGCAGTCCTACAAGTTGTCTAAATTAGCAGCAATAGGTCAACACGTACTAGAGGTGGCAATAGTTTCCCTAACGATTCCCATGTTCAAATCTCGTATAAATAAACCTGGATCGAACCTGGTGCTGCAGCTGTGCATCACCAACTCATCGTCATAGTCACAATGTCTTAACAGACATGTTGAGACCTGTAGCTCGCCATCGTTCGCAATTTATTGTCAGTTCAATGGCACTCTTGATACTTATCTTAGATACAGCAGCTGTTTCGTCGTATCCACCCAGCGTGTAGGGGAACGGCCACGGCGCCGCCCTCTCGGGGCATGACCTTGAACTACAAGTTTCTCCATATTATCGCTTCTATGAATATGTCCGAAGGATATAAGCATTCTCGTCGACACAATGGAGGATGGTCTCTTTGGATTACCGAGCTCATGAACTATGTAAACGTTAGTTCGATGAGCGGTATAAGGGACTCACAGCATTCTCCTCCACGTTCACATTTCAAAAGCATCTATGCGAACTCGATCTGCTTTTTTAACAGTCCAAGTTTCCGAGTCATACAAAAATATGGAGAACACAAGAGACTGAACCAGCGACATTATGGCAGCTTTAGTGATGTTATCAACAACTACCAATGTCAATTCACCCCATTGGCTTATTTTCCTTCTTCAGAGCATCAATGGATTGTAGTTATCTATTACCTCTATTCCAACTGCAGTTTAAAAAATCTCCTTACAGACTTAACCACTACTGTCAATGTTTTTATTTAGAATTGAATTTACAATTGAGAACGAAGTACTGGCTTCAGGCTTCATACATGTTTACACAGCAATTCAGCAACTTTCGTATCTATATTTTCTTTTTGGAATAACTTTCAGTCTTTGACAGACAAAAATAGCAACCGTTCAAATGATTAGTGGTTTCTCGCTATATCATTGGGACTGCAAAATGTATGTTTTTCCTCTTTCCGTTTATCCACTATACCAATGATACGCTACAACTAACACAGCACACAATCATGAGGAGCCCACTGTTAGTCTTAATCGCCAAATAAATACCAAAATATTGAGAGTAGGCTTTTTTCGAGGCTTTTTTATCATTTCCGGAAAATGACCTGGCTTGTCCTTTCACCACATATTCTCCAAAAATATAACAGAATGTATCAGGAGAGATTTTGCAACTGCGCGGGTCTGACTCGACACTTTCGTACTTAAAACGCTTTCTTGTCTACACACAGATCACCAATCACTTGAAAACTCAGCAGAAGACTGATTTTGAATCTGTCCTTTATGTCCAATATTTTCATCAATAGATTTCAGCTCATTTTTCTGTTATAAGAGGCCTCAATTTTAACAGTCCCCTCATGAAATTGACTACCTACGAATGTAAAATGGTCTTATTAAGCTATTGCAAAGTGGTAGGTGTTGAGGCTTCAGGAATGTTTTTCCTGTTATTATAACAGTATTCTCATTTTAAAGATAAGAATCTGCTTTGTACTACAAAAATTCAGACTCAGAACTCCAGCATTTGCGACAATATTTATGGAGTTACAAGTAACCGCATTTTATTCCAATAAATGGATAGAGGCTACCTACAAAAGTTGACATAAGTATCTTCACTACATTGCAATCCATTTCACAGGAATCTGCACTACTAAAGGCTAAACAAAGTTGCCTCGACTTCTCTGAGAAACATTTTTGAACAGGGCACAAAAGGAATTGATTTATGGTGCCATAAATACGCTGAAACGAAAAATGTCTTGATAGGGAGAGAAATGATTTTATCATTCATATTTAACGTCGTCATGGGACCGACAACTCAAGCTGGCTACAGGAAACTGATCGATGCTTCTATAATCCTACATTTCCGGAGGCCTTGTAGTCGATACTGCCCGTGTGGGGGCGGGTTAGAATATCTCCCGTCGTACATCCTACGTGTCGTAAAAGGCGACTAAGAGGAACACCGAACTACTGTCGCTATAAGCAGTAACCTCTTCTCAACCAACAGCTTCGGGTGGACGAGTTGAGAAGAGTCAGGACACCTTCTTGTGCTTGGGGTGAAAAATTGCCCCTAAAGTCAGATGAACCAATAGATACCATCTGGTCAACGGCATGAGGATGCAGAAAGCAAATCGGAAACTACTGCATTATAGATCTCAAAGACATCCCAAGAGAAACTCGTAAAATGTGTAAATGCATTTTACTAGTTCACAACATGTCTGTTAAGACATTGTGACTATGATGATGATGTAGTCGATACACGTACATACTGTGTGAATGTCGCAAATTGACCAGAGAAAAGGATTGGGTGAAACAAGTAAGGAGGTTGCCATAACTCTTTAATTTATTTTAGATTTCAAAAATTTAAAAATTGTGTCTTGTCTCGAATTAACTAATTGAGTGGAGCCAACACAGCGGCCATAGGAGGAATATAAAACCTAAACTTGGAAGGCCAATCTATCCGAAACAATAAACTCGGAAAGAATAGGTTATCCTTTGTAGATTCCGCATAGGACATACCGTCACATTACTGCGAAAAGTCACTTACTGACTTTTTGTGGGAAAATTAACTAACTGCATCTCACACTTTAGTTTCATTGTATCTTTTAGTTTTAGAAGTCAATAACTGTCTGTATGTATCAGATCAGATTATATCTATACATATATTAAAACTCATCAACAAAATAGAAACCAAAAATTGTAACATGAAAAGTCCTTAAGTACCTTAATGACATCTCGCATAAACGCTTCATACATGTTTGAACGGGGCGCGCGAATGCAAAAACTCACTAACAGCAACTGTGGCTTGAAGTTTGTAAACAAAATAGAAGTTTCAGACGGCCAGTTTCGGACTGCCATTGCCATCTCGATGCTATTTATTTTCGTCTAGCTGACGCGCCGTTGTCGTGGTTTGTGCTGATTGGTCGGTGCCGCGCTCTGCTGAGTGTGTCAGTTCTTGATGACGTGCCGTTCTTTCCGGCTTGTTCTGACCGGTCGTTGTTGTGTTGTGTTCTAGTTCAGTGGCGTCGTGCGTCGATCCTTACTGACGATGACGTGGCCGTTCGATGGTCACTTTGTCCAAGTTTGTTTTGTCCAATTTTAGTTTTCCTATGTTTCTTATAAGGGGCTGCTATTTTGGTCTAATTTCCACAGTAGGCTTGCTGGTACACGTTCTCGTTGCAGGCAATATAAGCAGCTTCTTAGAATTTCCGGCGATACCAGTGAGGTTCTTTGCTTAGCATCTGCCCAAATAATTTTGTGCTGCTCGGCCACCAGGTCACCCATGGGTCGAACATCTTGAAATTATTTGGAAAGACGCTAAGGTTATTGACAAAGAACGTCACTGGTAACGCAAGATATAATGCCACCTAAAAAACCTAATCCACAAAATATGCACTTTTCCGCCTCCGACGAGAACAATTTAAAAGGTGACAACCGTAATCTGGACCACCCCCAAAACTACATTATGTGATGTCGCCCCCTCCCCCGCGAAGATTCCGTAATTTGTCCCCACACACCAAGAAAACTAAATCCTGGATACGTGCCTACCGATTAGTTTGCTAAAAAGGAAGATCTATTAAAACTATGTCGCAAGAATATTATACCAGAAGAGCTGGTATCAGTCACTCACAGCCTCCAATAACGTGTCAGATCACACCACGGAACCTGCCCAAGAGGACGACGAACAAGGAGAAGAAGAAGAATACGCCGTAATGTTGCCTGTACAAGTGGGCGAATAAATAACTAGTTCCACAAAGCTTATTGTTTTTACTGCCAAAAGTCACTAACTCAGTTTGTTTATTTTTTGTTATACTTCAGAGGGAATAAAACCGAATTGTTGCTATTAAAATTAATTAGGCATTTGATTAGCATAACGCAGGAACATAGCTTGCGTGAAAAAAAAATAAAAACTGACTTAGTAAATAGAAAATAAGCTTCAAGCTGAAATATCTCAGTCAATAAATGTCTGCTAGTGAATTTTCGCTGGAATGTGACGAATCAGCAACCTTACCCACTCCCACCTACTACAAGAGGCGCCACTCCGATATGCACAAACTGTGGCGAAGTACTCACCGTGAAACGAAAATTCCTACCTGCTTCGTACGCTTCCGATACGAAAAATACTAGTATTGAATTAATTTATAATAATTTAATTAATTAATAATGTGGCTGAAGCGCCCGCGCTTTATTTACCATAATACTTGTATTTTTTGTTCATTATTGTTTTAAGCTTAT
Organism: Callosobruchus maculatus; assembly: GCA_951848785.1. Lineage (NCBI taxonomy): Eukaryota > Metazoa > Arthropoda > Insecta > Coleoptera > Chrysomelidae > Callosobruchus > Callosobruchus maculatus. Next base: position 4,792,534 of record CATOUR010000296.1, read on the forward strand.
TTTTAACTTTTTAGTTCGATGTTCTTTGAAAGCGTGTTTGTTAGTTTTTTTAAACCATAGGTACTTATTTTTCATTTTTTGGTTAACTTAATCTTCAAAGCTTTCTTCTGGTTATTTCAAACCGCATTTATTTCATTAATGAAGTGAGAACGTTACGAAATGATAACAAACTAGCGCTCCCGACAGGTGTTGCGTCGTTCTGATTACAGCGCTACCTGCCAAATGTAATGTAAGCTAAAGGGTCTAGGGTATAGCGCGCGAAATTAAGAATGCGAGAAAAGAGGTATTCCCGTTTTAGCGAGGAAGCGTGACCGCCTGTTCCTTTCTCCAGTGTGTGTGTCTAAGATGAGGGGAGACAAGTCCAAAAATCAAAAGGTAGGGTCAAAAGACCCAAAGGTAGGGTCCAAAGGTCACCATGAAACTGAATTTCGCATTTTCAAGCACCTGACGTTACCTTTAAACCTATAGTAATGACTCAAAGAGCAAATTGAAGAAGAAAGCTTGCGCTTGTGCACCTATTTAGCCTTTTTTTGATATCTTGTTTGGTTGTTAAATTACAGGCATTTATAGAATGTATGATTTTGCATTGCGAGTTTTTTTGCGCATTAAAAAACTTTTTTGAGAAAATCGAAAATAGTTGTCATTCACTAAGGTCTTAGCTATCGCCTTCTGAAACATTATATATGTAGTTTACAAATAAAGTGAGTTGTGAGGGAAATTGTGAGTCCGTGTTTTACATGGCAAATACGTATGTATAAATGTGTCCATCCGGCCTGGTTCCGCACCGTCAGTTCTAGGTAGCTATGCGCTAAGTCGCCAGCTCGACACATGACACGTAACTTAAGACCACAAATGGCGCAGTATTGTGTAACATCTACGAAATCGACAAAGCGATAGAGAAAGTTGAGAAATTCAAATATCTTGGCAGCTGCATAACGACAAATTAATATAAACCCTGACGTTGAAGTAAGATCATGCATAGAACAGGCCAGAGCCACGTTCCTAAAGATGAAAACAACCTTGAACTTAAGCCAATGATACCGTTTTGTAAAGGCTTACGTGCACTCAGCTACCTTGTGTGGAGCAGAAACATGGGCATTAAAAGTGGATACCATGAACAGACTCGAAGCTTTTGAAATGTGGACCTTCTGTAGATTATTAAAAATATCATAGACTCAACACATATCTAACGGTGAAGTGCTTAAACATATGAGAAGGGACAGAGAGTTACTTACTGGGCCACATATACGGGAACAACAAGTATTATGTACTGAAACTAATAATAGAAGGAAACATCGAAGGTAAACGTGGTCCTGGTCGCAGACAACATTCATTGTTAAAAAACATACGCGATTGGACTGGTATGATCACATCATCCTTAATTAGTACCACTCAGGACCGAAATTAGTATGTCGAAATTGTCGCCAACCTTCATTCAATGGAGGTGGCACCTGAAGAAGAAGATCATACGCCCGACAAAACTCAATAACTACCTTTTCAGGCGCATTCGAAAGAACACTTGTCTGGTGTAGTCAGATTATGCCAATTTGATGGATTTTTCGTTAAATGTAACGTAAAAATGTAATTTCTTGTGAAAGAGATGAACTACATTAGTAAGTCAACTTGCTATTAATTCAAAGGACTGTTAAGTGTTACAAGCTCACAAACCCACATACAGGTGAAGTTAATAAAAGCATGTTGAAAAAGTGTTGTGTTTATTTGATAAACTCCACATTTTCAACTCTATTCCTTTTTTATGACACAGCATCGGAATATCTTTTACATCTCTTTTGTTAGAAACTTGACACCAGATACACATTCTTTAGTCACGGGGTCACGGCTCCACAAACAGTCAGCTGTCACTCTCAAGGTCTGGGGATGCTTTGCGCCGCTCCTTTTGCGCATCGCCATTTTGGGTTAGATATGTCATGATTTAAACAGCGGCGGCACGACAGGGCCACGGCTATCTAGTTTTCATGTTTAACGAGGTGTAGTCACAGTGGTAGCGCAGCTGTCATTCGAGCTATTATGCGTTTTGCTACGGACTTTTTCGTCATTTTTAGAGCATTGTTTCGTTTGCTGTTTAGTCGTAGTACTTTGTGTAGGGATAAGTATACAAAATATGAGTATGGAAACAGGAAAATTAAAAGCTGGACATGTGCTGCAGAAACCTGTTCTTCGAAAAGCTACTGTAATGAAAATATAAGTTTTTTATGTTCCCTAAGAGTCCCTCAAGGTAAGAGTTAACATTTATTAGTACAGATGAGGTAACGACAATAACCCATGGCTATTTTCAAAGAGTACGAAATAAGACTTTATTCAAAGCTTGTATTGTTTCAGGGCTTTATCATAAGAAACTGTGTTAGAACAAAATGAATATACTGTGAAGCGATGGTTTAATAAATTGCCGTCTGTATTTGAGGGCGCTTAAATTGTATCCTTTATGTTGTCCTCAATATTTACCTCTCCCTCTACACCATATCTGTTGAGGATTATTTCTTAATTATGCCCTGTTGTACTGACAACACTTTTTTCTACTCCGTCCCTGTCATTTTGAATCAAACTATCCCAAAATGGCGTCTCTGATGTTAGATATTTACAGCATCTCATCACAAAGGGACTGACCTTGAGTAAGACAGTTAAATGTTTGTTGAGCCGTGCTTTAGTACTATTAGAAGAATTTATTTCATAGATCTTCAAGACGTTTGCAAATAAAACAGTTTTTTCAGATTTCCTCAAATAATGGTTTTGGAACACGTGAGGTTTCTGAAATAAGCAACTCAAATGTTACTTTGCTCAATTTTTCCCTCGTCGCTGCAAAATATAATCGCACCTTCAAGGACTTCAAGTCCGGCCTCGGTAACAAGATTCTAGCATGTCATTATGCATGCAAGAACGTTTAATATCCGTGCATTCCATTAGTATTTAAAGGATTAAAAGCTTCTCAAACTAGGACACGAAGTCATAAGGAGTCATAACTAATACTATATCCGTGAAAAATGGCGAGGTGGTAGCGTAAAGATGTCGCAGATAATTATGTCACTGAAAGTTATATCGTCATGCACGTTCTCAAGCAATTTTACTAAGGGTTGGAGCAAATTAAGGAAGTTTTGTGGTGAACCGGAACACGCTCCTGGCTGTCAGACGTCGGAACGCACCTTTAGCGGTCCGTGACTGAAGATGGACATTGACGGCATCGACGGATGATTTATAAAAACTTGTAAGATCCTAGTATGAGTGTAATTAGTCGATAAAGTTCAGATGAGTAATGTATTTGATTATTACTACATCATATGTTGTTCAGATATTTTGCTATTTGTCAGATCATGAGTGACTTTTCATAGAGCAACTAATTCCGCAACAGTTCCCTGTTCACAGATAAAGATACTGTTTTGTGATGCTTTTGGGTTTTGTCACTTGAATAAACTAGTGGGTCGTGGTAATGGTTGCCACAGTTTGTTTATTTATTACGAGGGGGGATGGTTTTTGGAAAAACGTAACAAGCTGGATGCTGGAGATCAAAATTTAAACAAGGCATTTTGGAGTCTTTTTCACGAATATCAGCAGGTATGTTGTCCTTTGAGTTTGCGTTATTAACTAATGTGGTCTGGCTACGATATTTTTAAAGTGTTTCACAATGTATACTATACATTCGGCTTTTAAGACGACTTTATTATAGGGCGTTGGGTCTCTGATTTCCGTCTACTCTAGGTATTAGGTCCTGAAGCTTGCAGCTTGGTGGTGTTTAGGTGTATTTATTTAAATCCTTACTGATTTCTCTTTATTTATATATGATATTTATTTACGGAAGGCCGATAGCGTGGTAACAACCCAGGTCGGACCTATTCCAATTATCTCCTTTATTTACTCCTTTATATGGTTGGTTATATTTATTTATATATGCTGATATTTTACATTTTTCCATACCCTATCCATATTTTTCTTCCTGACGTTGAACAGAAATCTAGCCCACCATGTATTATTATTATTTATCATTTAGACTGTAAATGTTTATAACGATTTCTTTAATATACAATATTAATAACAAGAGCCGGTTTACCACTATTATTAAGACGTTTTTGAATCGTATATTTCAACATATCAATGTAAACACTTCACCAGTAAAATATATGAAATACAAAGCACTCGTGATTTGATAAATACAAGAATCAAGTAATAAAATCATACCATCAACACTCAGCACTCATGATTAATAAATACAAAACAAATGTTAAGAAACAAATAATAAAAAAACCATATAACATTTCTGTGTTTTGATTTTATTCTCTCTAAGTTACTACCACATGCATGCTAAAAGAATCTGGTTACCACGGGCACACATACAGCAGTACGTTCTAAATTCCACCACTAGACGTCTTGATCACTTTGGCTATTTCTGAATTTGGTATCGGTTTTGACAGTGACCAGTTGCTCACTACAGTCTCAAAATCTATAAATCTGTAAATCTCGCTCCGACATACCATCAACCAATTTAATTGACTGTCCACTGTCCTATGTAAGAATGGTCTAGTGATATAATACACTTTTTTAGGTCCCTTAGAACATTGCTTTGCCTATTACAGAATCCAAGGGAGTTACTTTTTTACGTACAAGTTTTGCTTTAGATCTTTCCGCATTGCGTATAACGTGGAAACTATTGAATTGATTTTTGTGAAATTTTGATACAGTATTATTACGTGGCGAGGATGGAAAACGCGTATGATTTTTAGAAATCATATCAGTGGCGGTGCAGTAATAATCAAAAAACGTAAAAAGGCTCGAACTTCGTTTAAGCGGTCTACGGGTAAAAAATAAAACTTTGTAATATTCAAAATAGGCTATCCATTGACCTGTACAAGGTAGATCGTAATGTATGGGAAGTACCGAATCAATCAACTGGAGCTTTAAAAAAATGTCAAAGGACACAAATATTGGTATAAAAAATGTTTTCCGCATGTGGAACTAGATTAGTTGTTTTTTTTTCAAATAATGTCAAAATAGTCTTAACATCACATTGTTTGGTTTTTCATTGCTCTCTTTTGAGTACAAGACACAAGCATTAGAATTTTAATGCTTAATATGGCAAGACCATGACAGGAACATCTGCCTAGGCTGAAGCCTGTCTTGCTGCATGTTCATGCCGCGATCCAGCCACAGAAAGAAGCTATACAGTTATATGTATAGTTGATAGATGAGCATACTATGACTATATTCTATGGAAATAAGTAATGTAAGATCTTATCTTATCTGTATGCGAGCAAAAGCACCCTAGGGAAAATGGAATATTGTGAAGGATACTAACATTATAGGAGGTAATACGGTCATGTAATCAATGCATTCATATTATATATCGAAAAAGCTGACTAGATTATCAATGACAAATTTTCGTATTTCTTTTTCAAAATGAGAGGGTCTGTATTTGCCTTATTCGGACTGGGAGGGTATTAAAAAGTTTGGGACCATGATAAGTAAATAATTTTTGACTAAGAGTTCATCCTAATCCAAAGTTTAAAACGATGATATCAACCACATTAAAAAAGAATGTATGCTGCAAGCTGAGATAGATCCATTAGCGGCGACGAAGTGGAACAGCAAGAACTGGCAAAACTTTTAAAATGGGCAGCAGTGAAGATAGGTTAGCTAAATTTTAATGAATATTTCCGAAATGTCAACGCCGAGACCTCATCCAAAGCGTAGCCTCGAGGTGGCAGTATTCGTATTGTGTCATCACAGTAGAAATAAATGACGATGAATGATGATCTTGAATATCCGTTTTATAAGCTGCATGATACTGCAATTTATGCGGGTATGTTGCCTTGCTGTGCAATAAGGAGTTTGTAGATCGAGTTGAGAGAGCACTCGACATTGTTGCCGCTCATTTGACTCTGAGCTTGCCTAGTATACTAGGGTAGCCAGAATCCAGCGCGTGGAATCCATGATTATGCAGCCTCTACTAAATGCACAGACCACTTCGCACAGAGAGGTCGGCAAAGGTACTTATTAGATGTAAGCATAAACAGGAATGTTCTTGTGCTTCCATTTCGAGCTGCTTACCCAGTGGTGTGTCATGGTCTAATCTAATGGAAGGGTCACTTCAGCGTAGAACCCTTAGATTCTAACTATACAGGGTGAATTGGGGGGAACGCATCAAACTCTAGGACTCTACAGGCTGGTCCAACAAGCGCGCGGTGCTCTGTGGAGGTTTTACCGTTTAAATTAGAAGAAAATATTTCGAATAAAAAACATTTATTTTCAAATGGTCTACTTGCAGAAAATAAATTCAAAGATGGCGGACATACGGATATACCGGAGGTTGGCATCAAATTCCTTGTTTTAAACAAAACACCCTGTATATTGTTAGGTTTTTGAATTCAGCATTGATTTTTAGGTTCAGTTGGCAAACCATATTTTATGTCTACGAAACCTATTTTCGCAGTTATTCAGCAATTTTTAGAAAATTTGACGATTGTAGTACTTTAAAATAATAATGTTAATACCTCGGAAACTAAGCACGACAAAAAGATGCGCCTTTTGGTTTTAAAACGATCAAGAAACATACTTGTGTTTCAGTAGGATCATTGTTCCAAAAACACAATAAATCCATAGACTAGCAATTTTTAAATTTGGAAAGCTTAAAACGTTAAAAACTTTTTTTTTTCAAACGGAATAGTATGATAAATTTCACATCAGTGGATGCGAAATTAAATTCTCTTTCACCTTTATCTAAGCATATGTGGTTCTATTTTAGATTTTTCAATATATTTACGACTTTGTAATCATTCCGTACTGGCCCGTAGGAATTGGAAAAATGAAAGGTGACGTGACTCGCATATAAAACAATTGGCTGGAAACTTTTCATCCAGTGTTTCTACCTCTAATACAAAAATGTGTGGGCGCTCCATCTAACTGTAGCCACATTATTCTTAAAAACAGCAGTGGTAAATTTTCCAGCAGGTTTTCCAAATTTTCATATAGATAATTTTAGAAAACATTAGTTTATTATGTTTATTCCAATAACACCATCCCAAATATTTAGGCTCCATGCTGGTTGTCAACAAAATTCTGAAAATTTGGTTTAACGTCGACGTAAAATTGTAAATTATGCCAGTTTACATGGCCGTTGTAATGAAATGAAATGAAATTAAATAACGTACAATAAAATAAAATGAAACGAAATAAAATAAAACATATAAAATAAAATAATATAAAATTAAATAAAGTAAATAAAATGAAATACCTCCAGATTTTCCTGCATCAACTTTACACACATAACACCTTTGTCTTACCATAGTTTACGATAATTGAACGCTCATAAACTAGAAAATAAGTCAATCTCACTACAACACAATAACGGTATCCTGTTACGCACGTACAGGGTGTCCCACTTTGGGCACTTTTACGGGGTATCTCGGTTATTTTTCACATTCCAGGGCTATTGGGTAAGACCAAAAAACGGCAATGGAAATATCCAAATAATAGTCATCCAGGTCAGGGGTCGGCAACTTGCGGCCTGCGGGGCCCGCCATAGCACCAATATAATTTCAGTAAAAATCAACTAAACCTTAAAACGTGAGAGTGTCGAAATCAGAAAACTTTTGCAAAATAATTTATTTGTATCTTTTCAAGCACCTATGTGAAAATGTTTGGTCGCATAAATATGCGACCAAATATTCTTAAGAATGAATGTCGTAAACTCAAATTATAGTACAAAGTTGACGGATGAAAATTTACAAAACCTATTGGAGATCTCACTATGCCAAACAGAACCGGACTTAAATGAATTATGAAACAATATTCAAGAACAAAAAGCGTATTGAATTTTAATGAACGGTTAAAATGCATGAAGTGCATGAACTGTTTCCTCAATGCTCTATACACTTACATATCTATTATACATATGTATCTGAAATTGTTTTTCGTTTTTTCCCTTTTAAAGATTGTACGGCTTTTGTTGTTTGACATAGCAGGTCAAGGAACCATTTAATTTTTGAATATGCGGCCCACATAAAAAAATTTATTTTGAAAATGGTCTGCCGTCCAAGAAATGTGGCCGACCGCTAATCTAGGTCCCACATAATAAAAGTATATACAATGTACATGCATTGGACATCTAATCAATGGGTATGTATATCCACAAATGGAGCAAAACTGTCCAATGGATGTCAAATAGACATCAAAAAAATATACATTGCATGTACGTTTGTCGCGAACTTTCACATCTATGGCATATCCATAGAATGTACGTATGTACGTCTAATGTACATGCATAATATATGTAACATAGACCAGGTATGAACATGTATATTCATAACATATACCATGTATGTACTTACATACCAAAGTATACATACATTGGGTATGTATATCCACAAATGAAGCATGAACATCTAATGGATGTAATATAGATATAAACAAATTTACATTTGATGTACGTTTGTCGCGAATTTACACATCCCTGGTATATCCATTAAATGTACATTCATGCACTTTTAATGCACATGCATACTGTATGAAAGTTCAATGTACAGGCAGAAAGATAAACAAACTTTATGCTTTGATTAATGTATTGTTATTAATTCAATTTCTAGTTACAATAATAATACTTGGCAAAATCTATTACTATGATTATCTCTTCCTATTGAATGGCATGTCTAAAATAACAAAGAAATCTAGGTTATAAAAATTTGTAGGTGGCTTGTTCCGCTTACGACTTACCGTCAAACGCTGGATGCGAGTGTTATCAGTACTCAGTAGCCGGAAGATAAGTAACATTGCACAATATTTCACTCGATCAGGTAATCAGGCACAACCAGCACACACACACGCTAACTACGACGAATGGCTAGAAACCAGCAATGGCGGCACTAGCTGTCCTTCGCGCCGGCGTAAATTGCTAGATGCATATATGATACATAGACCAACATCTTATGTATATCCACATATGTATATACCTATATGAATATACATAGTATATTACACTAGAGTATATCACTTTTCATATGTATATTTAACGTCCTATGAATATTCAAAATATACATGTCCAAACTGGAATATCTAATGTACATTCTGTGGATGTACATATCCATATAGTGTTATGTGGGGTAATGGATCTAGCAAATTACTATTGCAAACAGTCGCGTTCGACATCCTTATTGATTGGATAGGCTACACCCATGGTGAGCAGCAATTATATCAAAGCGGTAAAGCTGAGTTTCGGAGAACGACGGACAGTTATGTTTAGTCGTCTGATATCCCGGAATACTTCCAATTAAGCCTGCGCCATCAACTTGTCGAAATGGCCACCGACCAAGCTCTGAGCTCGGGTCGCACTTCGATTATTACTGTCCATCATTTAGCGGACGTTATACTGTTAAAGCAACTGCGCATAATTTGATGACAGCCTTTGTAACGATTCAACCGTTTTGATATCTTATGCATTGTGAGTCCTGGGGTGATACTTTTTTTAACTATGTATAGAAGTCGTTAAAATAAACATTTCTTTATATTTATATATAAAGGGTTGTCTACAGCTAGTGCCGTCTCCCTTCCGTCAGCCAGGTCTTCCATTTTTTGCGATCTTCCCAGTCTCCGTCTTCCAGCCCTTTCTTTGTCATGGCTTCGTCCTCTTCATTCTTCCACGATGTTCTAGGTCTTCCTCTTCTTCTCGTTCCTCTGGGGCTCCATTCTGCAACCCTGTTTATCCATGTGCTTTCTGCTCACGTGCCCATACCATATTAGTCTTCTTTCTTCTATATATTGTAGACCGTCTTTTTCCACCTTCATTCTCCTCCTGATCTCTTCGTTTGTTACCCTGTCTTTTCTGGTAAGGCCACAGCGTCTTCTCCAGTACCCCATTTCGGTTGCCAGAATGCTCCTTTGGTTTTTCTTATTTATTACCCACATCTCTGCTGCATATGTCATGATACTTCTTATTATTGTTTGATAGGTCATGTTTTTTGTTTTCCCGCTAATGTTCGTATTACATATTACACTGTGGAGTTGCCTTATGCACGATCTTGTTTGTCCCAGTCCATTTTTGATTTCTTCCTCAGTTGTTGCATCTTTTGTTATGGTGAAGCCCAAGTATTTGAATTTCCTCGTTCCCTTTATTTCCACGTTATCTTCTATTTCCATGTTTTTTACGTCCTCTTCCGATACTACTAGGTATTCTGTCTTCTTCACGTTTATCTCCAGACCCACCTTTGCGTATCCTTCTTTTAGCTTTCTAATCATATATCTCGTCTTGAGCCAACACGACCTGACCGTCTGCAAAGCACAACGTGTAGAGATAATCGTCTCTTATCGGTATTCCCATACCCCTACATTTTGTTTTCCAAGCTGTTAATGCATACCCTAAGAATATTTTAAATAGAGTTGGTGACGCTGAGCATCCCTGTAGTAGTCCTTTTGTTGCTGTTGTTGCTACCAGTTTTTATGTGTACTTCGTTCCCACTATATATGTTCTTGACTGCTTGTACTAGGTTAGTGGGTGGGGGGTACCCACTAACCATAAACATTTCTCTCAAATTATTTTTTCCGAAAAACTGAAAAATCAGCGATATACGGCTTGTGCATCAAGATGCACGTTTTTTGTCAAATTTATTAGGCATTCTACCTGTCAGGTGCAATATCACTTTTAGTTTATCGTTCTTAATTTTAAATTGGTAAATCCTCATATGTGCTTTTGCGAAAAACATATCGTATTTGAGCATACTTTTAGTGGAAATGATACTACTCCGACACTGTTTAATTAAGATAAGATTCAACGAGATTTGGGGGTTGCTGCTCGAGGGTGGGGGGAGGGTAGTGAAAAGTGTTTGGTGACACTTTTTGACAAATAGCGCCGTTGTGGTAAGTGCTACCAAAAAGGATTCAAATGATATATGGAGACAACAAGATTCTTCACAATTTTGGTTTTTACACTTTTCCTGTGCGACCAACAGTTTCTATTCTACAGTTCCCCAAAGTTAGAGGGTGATTTGTGAATGTTTTCTTTTTCCTTCCAGGAGCCGTCCGACCTTACTGTCTCCGTCAATACTTAAGCCTTAGGGCCTATTGTATTATTACTCGTCTCTTTTATAGTATATACTTCAGCAATCTAGATCCCTGCATAAGTTTATGCAGTTTTCCTACTGGTCCTGGTGCTGAGCTGTACTCCATTGGTTCTAGCTTGGTCTTCCCAAAGAGCTGTTGCCTCTTGTGATCTAGCGCTTCGCACTCACAGAGCACATGTAGGGCTGACTCAGTTCCTCTTCCACACAATCTGCAGTTGAGGTCTCCATTGTAGAGTCCCATTTTATTCAGGTGTTAATTCAGACCACAATGTCCTGTAAGGAGGCCCGTCGTTAATCGGAGCTGATTTCTACTCAAGGAGAGCAATGTTTCAGCTATTTTTTTTGCATGGAGCTTTAATGAATGTATTTCCATGAACACATCCTGGCAGGGCGGGTTCTGCTCCAATGTATAGAGCAGACGAGCCTAGTCTTGCTAGCTCTCCCGCCCTTTCATTGTCTCTTATACCTGAGTGTCCAGTCACCCACTCCGAAGTTACTTTGTTGTGTTCTGTCAGTCTTCCCAGTTCTTGTAGACATTCCTAGACTAGAGCAGACGTAAATTTGCGCGCTTCCAGTGCCCTAACTGTAGCCTGACTGTCTTTAAGTATTGCGATCCTCTTGTTTTTGTAGGATCGTTCATTATTGACCCTTGCACTTTCAGGATGGCGTACACCTCTGACTGAAATACCGAGGCGTATTTTCCTAGCGGAATGCTCTGTCTAGTTCCTCTTCCAAAGACTCCCGCTCCTGTACCTTGCTCGGTCTTTGATCCATCTGTGTACCAGACTATTTCCCGATGCAGGTTGTTTACTTCACCGAGTTCTCGATCTCTTACTATAGTTTCGAATTTCTTGTTGAAGATGTATTTCGGAGTTATGTGGTCCCTTCTAGCATCCATTATGGTGTGCCCCACATATTCTGCGATTTGGTTGTTTCCAAGATCCTTGTAAATTCCTCTTGGTAGGGTTTGTAGTCTAGAGTGAGTGTTACTAAAATCAGAAATTTATCGCGTATTATGTCGAAGAACGCTATCAAAAAGTTCTGTAGCACATTGTCTCCTAAGAGAATATCATTTCTCATATATCGCTATTATGTTCAATTTCTTAAATAACAATTTAGACTTAGACTAATTAGGACGACTACGCTATATCTATTCGCGAAGCAGAATTTTCATCCTCCCTCCCCTCGAGTGGCAACCTACCGAGGTCGCAAACTTAAGAGAACATCCAGGGGACCAATGTTTATCATACCACCAAATTTCATTTCTTTCCGACTATTTCGCGCTCAAAAGCCTTTTTTAGGACAACAATAGACTAATATCGGTAGTGACTGAATAACGACTTAGTAGCATATTTTGTTTCCAAAATCCGGTAATAAAATTTTGACAGTAGGCGGCAGAAAAGATCTGCCTATAGAGCAACTCCCTCGAACAAAATTTTGTTTTATTAGGGTTTTCGTTTAGGGCTCTGCGTTTTAATGAAAACCTCTAAAATTCAATTTATCTCGGAAACTGTTAGGAATTGGACATGGTTGTTATACGGTCAATTTTATAGCTTACCACCTATATTATCCCGTCCCCAAATATCTGTATCGGATTACCAATAACCCATAACATATGTTTATTTCCGATGTTTACTCCACAAAACAGGAAAAGTTAGTTTCACAACATAATCTTTGAAACAGAGAAGAAAAATCCATAATTTGCGCGTATTCCTAACTACCGTTCTCTTTGAAATGCTGTGTACTATTTTGCCCGTCCAACACCAGTCCTGAAACTACAAATTGTTGTTACTAGAACGAATAACGAATAGTTCCACACTCAAACGACCTCAAACCGTTGGAAATCTGAAGCTAGAACACAACTAATACCGCCGTTGATTAGCAGCACACATCGTTTTAATGTAACGCGTTTGCAGTGAAGTTAAGAATCCAGTATATTAAGGGGTCTGGGTACACACAGTTATACATATGTAGGTATTTTCCATGTAAAACACGGATACCCATTTCGAACAGGACTTACTTGTTATTCAAACTACATAATATACAGAATTTCAGAAGGTGATAGCTAAGAACTTAAGAGGAGGTACGTACATGAGAGAGCTGTTTGCAATGGTCAGCTGTAACCATTTTTGGACTATTAATTTTGAGATTTCTGAACTGAAAAATTGTGATTATGAAGAAAAAGTATAGTTCTAGAGAAATGTCGACGTATTTTTTGAAATTTCCTAACAGACAATTATTAAAAAATTGCCAAAGTTGAGTTTTCTTTTGACTAAATTCACAGTCTCATTAATCATCCTGTATAAACTTATTCTAAAATCTGGATCGACATTTCTCTTGAATCAAGTTTGAAGAAACCGCGAATCAGGTTTTTTTGCCAAAAATTATTAATATGCAGGGCCAAAAGTGGTTACAGCTAGAGCCTTGCATTGAACGATCGCACGCCTATTGGGACACTGATAAAGGTGCCACCAATTCAAAAGTATGTAAACTACAGTTCATGAATGAGCTGAGCTCAACTAAATTTGTAGTCGGTGGTTTTGGGTGACTTATTCATATACACTCCAGGTCAAAAGTTATGAACTACTAAAATTTTTTTCAGAGAGGCTTGGAATAGGTGCATAGGTATATCTGTGTTGGAGGTGCAATAGATTTCAGAAGTTGTTAACAGGCGTCCACTTTTTGAATAGTTCATCAAAATACCGAATTTGACGGCTGTAGTTCAGAATGCAGTTATATATTTTTACTATGGGGGGATATATTTTTAGAGGCCTACCGAAGGGGGGAGGGGGCAGGCAGGGACACCCCTTACCCCGTAAATGTGTTGTCCACCAGCAGTTTACTATAACCTCCACTTAATGAATGACATCTATGAGCAATTTTTTTAAGAAAGTTTCTTATTGTGCAAAAAACACGAAATGCAAAATCATACATCCTTCAAATGTCAGTAATTTAACAACCACACACGATATCAAAACAAGGCCAAAACAGTGACAAAGCCCAAGCTTTCTTGCTTTTTGAACCATTACTGTAAGTTTAAACGTAACGTCAGGAGCTTGGAAATGCAAAAGTTATCTTTTTGCTGACCTTTGGACCTTTTGACCTTACCTTTGGATTTTTGGAGTTATCTTCCCTCATCTTAGACACACATACTAGAGAAAGCTAACAGGCGGCCACGCCTCCTCGCTAACACGGGAATACGTGCTTTCATGGATTCTCAATTTCGCGCGCTATACCCTAGACCCTTAAAGGGGTTTCATATCGAGCAGCGCATCTACCGCAAAGAAATAGGTAAACATGTAAATTGAATACATTTTTCAGCCACCTTGGATTTTTTATAAGCAGCGGTAAGTATCGCGTGATGCTAGTAATTCACATGGCTGGAATAAAATACAAACGAATTAGCTGAATAATGTAGCGCATAATAAATTCAACGAATAGGAATGGAAATGAAATAGATTTTCCTCGATAATAGTATAGAGGAGGTGAAATTTTAATAAAACAGTAATTGCTGCTAGAAAAATATAGGACTCAATCCATCGGTAGGTACAGAAATAACACCTCCTTTCTATTTCACCGCCTTTCATTTGATAAAGAGTAAAACAATATTCTTGGGAATCAGGTTCATGAAAAAAAAATACATGATAGTAACAAAAAAATGGAGTCAAGTTGATTGACACAGTACTTCCCACACATAATGATGATACCATTTTATTATTTCCCATTGCATGAAGCTATAGTCTAAAATCCCCTTGCAACTAAATTATCGCTCATCTGCCCGCAAAAACAACATCCAAAACAAAAACCCTCGTAAATAGTTTTTTGCGTGTCCCTCCTGAGGAACTAGAGCGCCACAGTTTTTTTCTGCATGCTTGAGCTGGACGATGCGAAACCATCAAGTGCCAACCCGTCTAAAAACGAAGTTTGAGCTGATTTTATGTTTTTGGTTTTTTGATTATTCCTGCGCCGCCACTGACACGGTTTTTCAAAAACAGAGTCGTTTTCCATTCTCGCAGCGCAGCGGTAATAAATTCTGTGCCAAAATTTTATTAACATCGATTCAATAATTTCCGCTTTACGCAATATACATAGAACGAAATGAAGTAAAACTCGTGTGTACAGATCAAAAAATTGGTTTCTGTAATAGGCAAGCCAATGTTCGGATGGACCTAAAAAAGTGTAATATGCCGCTAGGTATTTCTTCTACAGGTCAATAGACGGACTATTATGAATACAACAAATTTTTCAGTATCACAACACCCCACCCCCCAACTACCCCAAATTCACCCCCACCCAAGAAAAAGTAGAAAATGATCAGGAACCCCTAAAACGCCTAAAAACGAAGTTTGAGGCATATTTGAAATTTTTCGTTTTTTGCTAATTACTCCGCCTCCGTATAACGATTTTCTAAATTATAGGAACATTACCTACTACGACCCCACAGCATAACGCTACCCAAATTTCATCACAATCCATGCAGCGGTTACTGAGATTACGAGGGTAGAAAAACGCGAAACTGCCGCCTCGTAGATTTTGTCTAGGAAGCAGATACACAAGGAAAGCTACACTTGAGAGTCCTCCAAGTATCGTTTGAGTGTTACTTAACCTTCCAGAGATCGCGCGCAGACTGTGAGTCCGTATCTAAAGGTAGGTGTCCACTAGAGAGTTACTCTCGATAGCTGATCTCAGTTGCTTGTACATTTGAGAGTACTTTAACGACTTTTTACTCTCAGAAAGCTCCACGAGGGACTCGCTGAGAGTTATAGCAACAGTGCTCTCAAAACTGTGTCCACAGCAGGTGAATTCCTACGCGTTGAGATAAATATTTGCAGAATATGGATGTTAAAAAACTTGCGGCTGCTATCGTTTGTTACAAAATTCTACTTAAGAGAAAGAAAAAACAAATAGCGAAAAGAAAGTGCTGGATCAAGCCTTGGATTCGGCGTAGAGTAGGCTAGGTGCATGCTCTACACTCGCAAAGGAGTTGCAAATCGAGGATGCACAACAATTTCGCAATTTCGTCCGTATGAATGCAGTGCAGGTTCAATATTTAATAGACCAAGTTGGACCATCAATAGCGAAAAGAGATACGAAAATGCGAGGATCTATTTCCGTCTACGAACGCATAATGGTCACATTACGATTTCTAGCGTCAGGTGTTATAAAAAAAATAGGTGCCGTGTGTGAATATACTTCATAAATACTAATATTCCTATAGCAGTTTGCAGTATTTATTTCGGATACCTGTTTGTACCATAGGCAGAATAGTGAAAGAAGTGACTCCTGCAATTTACAGTGCCTTAAAGGACGTCTACATGAAGGTACAGAAAAGTGTACATTCCTATTATAGTTTACAAAGTATTCCTAGAGGGTCCTTGGTCCGGGAGAAATACGTCGACTGGATGCGTTATCCTTCATTATACCCAAGGTTCTTACAGCACTCGATGTCCGATTAAATAAAGCTATGAAAATACTAATTTGAAGAGTAACTCATGCATTTTTTCCTTGTGTTATAACAAAGAACAGAGTAGTAATTTGAGTGTGATATGTAACTATAGTTATAGTTATATAGTTCCGGTATTCCACACATTTTGTATCCCAAAGTATTGAATTCTCCTCATAAACACTAATCAGTTTGATTACATCTTCCTTCGGCCATTCGTTCTTTCCTTCCGTCTTGCGAGCACTCTCACAGTACGAATTTCATCCAAATTATGATAGTTGCTCTCAGATTACAGAGAATCACGCCGTCCACTTGCTAGCAACTCAACTCTCTCTGAGAGTGCATCAGTGCCGTCGGAAAGTAGCTCGCGAAACTGTGTCCATCTGCGAGAATCGAGAAGTTTCCTAAAAAATAAAACTTGGAAAATTCATTATTATCTGATAGTCTATTTCTTCACTTGAAGAACGTCGAAAAAATCATCTGAATATTCCAAAAAACGGCAGTTATTCAATTTTATATTTGCGTAAAGCGACCGCGGCGGTGAATTGTCCTATGACGTCACATCACATGAATCTTTCGCTGCAGCCACAGTCGGGAGCCGGGATTCCGCTATGCATACGCTGCGCTGTACGGTGTGCGACATTTAGACTTTAGTGGAACGGCGGAGTGTTTGTTGTAACGGGCAGATGCCAGTATATTTTTGAAGTATGGAGGAAGGTTACGTTCGTGGTGATTCTAGTAATCTTCCTAAAGTGGATCTCGACGTAATTATGAACTACATAACGGAAATCCACACAACTCATTTCCGTCGGTCTATCCGTCTGTCGGTCTGTCTGTACGCGTTTTTCTAGCCACGTAATCTCAGTAACCGCTGCATGGATTGTTATGAAATTTGGGCAACGATACGCTGTGGGCGTAGTAGTAGGTAGTGTGCCTATAAGTTTGAAAATCGGTGCATGGGCGGTGGAGTAATTAGCAAAAAACCAAAAATTTTAAATATTCCTCAAACTTTGTTTTTAGGCGTTTTAGAGGTTCCTGATCATTTTCTACTTTTTTCGGGTATAGAGGTGATACTGGGCTGGTTGGGGGTGGGGGGTTGTAAAACTGCAAATTATTGTCTTTATAACAGGCCGTCCACTAACCTGTGAAATAAATGCCTAGCGTCATAATACACTTTTTTAGGTGGCTATTACGGAAACCAAGGGATTTTCTGATGTATACATGCGAGAGTATTGCTTCTGATCATTCTGTATGGTGTAACTAGGAAACTATTAGATTGATTTCAATTAAATTTTCACACAGTATTACTACCGCTGCGAGGATGGAAAATCTTTATGATTTTTGAAAATCGAGTGAGCGGCAGCGCAGCAGTAATAGAAAAACTAAAAATATAGAAACAGCTCAAACTTCGCTTTTAGGCGTTTTAGGGATTTCGTGATCATTTTCTACTTTTTTGGGTGGGGGTGAAATTGGGGTAGTTGGGGGTGGAGGGCTCGGTGGAGGGTCATAAAACTCAAATTTTTGTATTTATAGTAGGCTATCCATTGAAATATCTGTTTGGTGTTTTTATGGTGGTGTTAGTACACCTGAGTGCAATGCAATATTTATAGTTTCTCGGTCTGCTAGACATATTCTAATAATACGAGTTCCAATAAACTCTGGTATATCGTTTTGTCACCGTCGGTGTCGCCTATCCTACCGAAAACAAGGAATAACGACATGAACGAGGAGGCTGGCGGCGCGGCGGCGCGGTGGCTTGCGGGAGCAGCATCCTCGACAGGGCCTGCACAGGCTTGTGTTGTGTCGTGTGACGTGTGACGTCACAGCGGCTTCGCGCGGAGTATACGGCAATTCAAACTTTAGAGGACTATAACTTTTCTATTAATGGAGATAATTACAAAACTTTTTCGCCGTTGTTCTCTAACTCTTTAGGACTATCTAATAAATTTGAAAAAAATGGAAACTTCCTCATTACTCTCGAGAATTACTCTCAAGAGCGACTCTCGAGAATGTTTTTCTCAAATGTACAACTACCTTAATAATTTTCACCGATAGTTTCGAAAAACGCCCACTCGCGGCGCTGCACAATTGCATATATTTCTGTCGCTACTTCAGTGACGATCAGTGTTAATTCGTTCGTAGTTGCATGCTTTTGAGCTCTAATTATAGCGTTTGCGGGCGTGAGTCCGCACGCGATCTTTCGGTATAAATTTTTTGTGCATTTTTTTGTATTTGCTTAGCAAAAAGTAAGTTTCAGCTTGTATTATGATAACAAAATGCACTTTTTGATAGATGGCGTACTCCACGTACTCCTGGGAGAAAGAACCAAGCCCGACAGCAAAAGCTAATGGAAGAATGTTTAGCGGAAGACGACGAGGCGTCACGGCGTCAGAGGATGAGTCACGGGAATGTTGACATGTTAAATTTAATTTATCTTCTGAATATAATCCTAAGATAAATCAAATCAACCTTTTGTTACTATTTATTTACACATATAATGATTAAGGAATCATTTTTATGACTGCGGAGTGTGAGTCCGCGAGTGAGCTTTCTATACCAGTAATAGAGCGCCATCCCCGGAAGGTTAAGGGAACCTTAAGGGTCTAGGGTATAACGCGCGAAATTGAGAATCCAAAAAAGACGTATTCCCGTCTTAGCGAGGAGGCGTGGCCGCCTGTTCCCTTTCTCCAGTGTATGTGTCTAAGATGAGGGGAAATAAGTTCAAAAATCTAAAGGTAAGGTCCAAAGGTCACCATAAAAATGAATTTCGCATTTACATGTTCCTGACGTTACCTTACAGTAAGGACCCAAAGAGCAAATTGAAGAAGAAAGCTTGCTCTTGTGCAACTATTTAGCGTTATTTTTATATCCTGTTTGTTGCCAAATTACAGGCATTTATAAAATGTATGATTTTGCATTGCGAGTTTTTTTGAACATTGAAAAACTTTTTTGAGAAAATCGAAAATAGTTGTCATTCATTAAAGTCATAACTATCGCCTTCTGAAATATTATATAATATGTAGTTTGAAAATAGAGTGAGTTATGCGAGAAATTGTGTTTTACATGGTAAATACGTATGTATAAATGTGTGTATCCAGGCCCCTTACGGTCGGCCTCCCGCAAAGGCTGAAAGCCTATGGCGCTGTAGGAGCGCTGCGAGAGGGCAAATGTCTGTTCACGTTAGATTTGAAACGCTGCAGGTTGTAGCCGTCGGGAAACAAATTCCCCGGCAGCTGATTCCACAGCGTCGAAGTTCTCCAAAAGAAAGAATGCTGGAGGAGACTGGTTCGGGGAGTAAGGACCTCGACCTGGTAAGGATGAGCTCGCAGAGCTTCTCTAGTATTCCTGGTTCGGACAGCCTTTGATGTTATTATCTGGGAGAGCTCACTCGAACATCTTCCGTGATAGAATCTGTAAAACAGACATAGGTCAGCCACCCTCCTTCGATGTTCCAGGCTGTGGAGGTCCTTTGTGAGGTCAGGCGTATCGATTAATCTAATTGCTCTTTTCTGGATAGTGTCCAGAAGCTTTAGAGAGTGCTTCGGAGCACATCCCCATACGTGGGAGCAATACTCCAGCGATGGTCGGATCTGTGCCTTGTAGAGCAGCAGCAGTTGCTCTGGTGTATACAACTTCCTACAGCGGAACAAAACTCCAAGCTTCTGGGATGCCGTTTTAGCAATACTGACGACGTGGTCGTGCCAGGACATGTTATTGTTGATGTTGATTCCCAAGAGCTTGACGGAAGGTGATTCGACTATGGGGTGACCCTCCATTTCCACGGTTGGTAAGCCATCGTGAGACTTCTTTGTTAGTTTTGTTGCCTGAGTTTTTTGTACGTTGAACTGTACTTTATTTACTAATCCCCACTCGACAATTGTTTTGATATCTGCGTTGATCTGTGAGGCATGTTGCTGTCGCCGACGTACCGTCTCCTGGGATGATAGTGGCTTGCCTGGTTCCATGCACGACACTAATGTACTGTCATCTGCGAAGCTGTAGATTGGATTGGATGTTATTTCCAGCAGCTCGTTGATGTACAGCAGAAACAGTGTAGGGGATAGGACAGATCCCTGAGGAACACCGGCGTTTATTGAAAATAGGTCTGATGAACAGCCCTCGACTACAACAAACAGAGATCGATCGTTCAAAAAGCTATTCAGCCACTGCCGCAGGCCAGGTGGTAGTCCATAAGCAGCAAGCTTGACCAGAAGTCCGTCATGCCACACTCTGTCGAAGGCTTTCTATATGTCTAGTGCAACAACACGGGATTCGCCATGTTTGTCTATTGCTCTGTTCCACAAGTGAGTGACGTAGGCAAGGAGGTCACCTGTAGACCTGTGCTTGCGGAAGCCATACTGGCGATCATTTATGATGTCATTGTTGTCCAGGTATTTCAGGTGCTGTGTGTTAATGACAGTCTCCATAACCTTAGACATGATGCTGAGAAGAGCCACAGGTCTATAGTTAGTGGGATCAGTTTTTTTGCCCTTCTTAGAGATAGGTTGCACGCAGCCAATCTTCCACGAATCGGGAAACACGCCTCGTTGATACGAAAGTTTGAAGAGCTTGCAAAGAATAGGTGCAAGCTCAGCGGCACAGCGTTTAAGGACAATGGCTGGAATTTGGTCAGGACCAGTAGCTTTATTGGTGTTCAGTTTTTGGAGGATGCTTTTTTCATCTCGATGTTGAAATTTGACCTCTGCCATTCTCGAGTTCACGCTTATGGTGGTGGTCGGAGTACTTCCTTGGAAGTCTACAGTAGAATTGGCTGCAAAGAGTTTCCCCAAGATGTCTGCTTTTTCTTTAGGAGCAGAAGCGATGGACTTGTCCTCTCTGGTCAAGGGTGGTATTGGCGAATAGGAAAAGTTCTGACTAACAGCCTTAGCTACAGACCAGAATGTTCTGGACGAACTAGGACGCGAGAGGAGCTTGTTCTTAATTTTTTGGTTGTGTTCCTCCTTGCTGCTGTCAATCACGCGTTTGCAGTATTACTCAAGAGACGATTATGAATACGGCCTTTAGGAGCGCGTCACTACATACTCGGATATGTGTTTTTGCGAGAAATATCTTATTCGTAGATGCTTTCAGTGAATATGGTACTACCTCGGCGTTGTTTAATTGAGATAAAAATTCAATTTGCGACCTTTGGAGTTTGCCGCTTGAGGGGGGGAGGTGAAAACTGCTGCAAGCTTCTTTTCAAAAAAAATAGCGCTCTTGTGGTAAGTGCTAACGAAAAAAATTCAAATGATGTATGGAGAAAACACAATTCTGCACTATTTTGGTCCTTGCTTTTTTTGTGTGCGACCAATAGATTTCATCCTACAGCGCGTCAGAGGATCAAGTAGTATAATTAAAAAAAAAAAATCGGAATGTTATCAGGATGCTACAGATTCGGAAATAACATGAATATATCATCCTAGTTAAAATTAAAGGGTCCAATGCAAGAAGTGTCTCTCACATTTTTCTGTTTTTGAAAAAAACTTTTAAAGTTTATATTTCTCTCTGTAAATATTACTTTTTCGAATAATCATTTAATTTGTTATAATCTTGTAGTCTATTACTTTTAGAGTGGGCGATATTGAGCGAAAGCTACTTTAGTGGTCTACTGTCCAATATTTTTTTTTTTTTAATGGACATATGCACTTTTTTCTTTGGATTTCAAAAGAGTCGTGAAAATGTGTACATACATCAACGTATTTTTATTTTAAAATATATGAGATTATAAAATACCTATACTACAAATACAAAACTTATTCATAAATATCGGTGTCAATATTGCACGTGTTTATCGGTGAATGGAAATGCCAATCGTAAGCCACAAGCTAAGCATAAATAATATGCCAGTGGACTATGGAAATTTTTGTGTTGAAGTGGACATTCATAGTGACTAACAGACCGTGTACTTAGGCTCATCTTCTATTAAAGATATTTTATCTAATATTAGGCTGGACTTGTTGCACATGTTGCACTTAATTGAAAACTATTTTAAAAAAACTCATATGCATATGCTCGTACGATCACTTACAACAATTTTAGATATACCACCAGAAAGGTAACAAAAAGTTCGCATAGATGGCACTGAAAGCCTATACTTAATGAAAATATGACTATTAGTAAAGTTTACGGAATACATATAAGTTGGATCACTCTCCGTCGGCACTTTGAAGATCTCACATCAAAGCGATGCCGCGGCCGCACGCGCCAGTTAGTTTTTGCGTTGGTTTTTGCTCAACGAGGGTCTTTTAGCGGGGACTTGCTAACGCCTGTGTTGTACGTATATACGAGGGTCATTGAAAAACTATGTATTGACGGCTAATTTAGACATACAAATACAAATATAACGTTTATTTTGCTAATACACTAAGTTCCATAAATGGATAACATAAACAAAGCCTAGTAAAACTATTACTAATGAATCTCAAATGATTTCACATATTGTAACTATTTCGTAGATAAGTAAAACTGATGGTTCAAAGCTGCTGTAGCATTTCTACCCTAATGTTTTGTTTATTTGGCTTATTTTTGAGATCACAGTTCATAAATTTTATGGTATACTACATACGAACTCGTATGTACAATTTTAAAAGATAATCATTTTGCTTTTCAGTGTCATTCCAATTGCTACTGTAGAAACTAAATTGTTAAAGTTATCGATAAAAATATTTTCGAGCTCTAAAATATAATTTACAATGTCCCTGGGTGGTATGGTAAGACCACCGAATAAATACTTTGTCTCACTATACGCTTTTAGCGTGATACAATCCTTTAAGTACCTGTAGCTCTTGAACTGATCACTTTAGATCCCAAGTGTGCTAGTTTGTTGGAACTTGGAATTGTTTTACCGGGAGGAACACAGGCACAAATATACAGGGTGTCCCATTAATAATTTTGAAGCGAATGTCACGTGACCAAAAACAAATGCCCCATTGGGTAGTACAATGACAAAAAAAAACAATATCTGCTCTAATTTACATGTGCCCAGTTCCGACATATTTCTTGTCTTAATCGTCGTGGGATACCCTGTATTTATATCCCTTATATTTCAAGGTTTACCACAAAATAAGGATGGATCTGATTGTCATTCTCCATCCGTTAATAAATTTAAATTTGATAGTTAATATCTTTTCTCGCGAAATTGATTACTCTCAAACTTATAAAAAGATTGTCCATTTCCTGCAACCAAATCCGAGATAACGAAATCCGATACATTTGAGACACTGTATACACATCGTGTTAAACATGTTCAACCTCTACTTTGCGCCGCTCCGTATATCTCGGCTGACGTCGGTACACTGTTACCGGTGTACCGGGGTGATGGGGCAAGGGGCAGGCCGTTTTGATATTTTTGCGAAGTGATCCAACTTATATGTATTCTGTGAACTTTGCTATTAGTACTTGTCTATGCCGGGTAGAGGAAATTAGTATTCCGCACCTGTTTTTTCTGTACTCCATTGGAGAGTCCATACGATGTGAAGTGCTTTCGATGGTTACTATGTAACTCACTGATTTCTACTCTTGGTAAACGCATATACCGACAATAATTCAATGACATGAATTTCCATTGTCCATAATAAACACAGACAGCGTACTGCTTTTGTTATCCGTTAATTGATTTTCACAAAATAAATAATCGTGATGGTTTACTTTTTCCGGAGGGCCATCATATATCTATGGAAAAATATGAATTTAAAATAAATGTTTTCACAGATGAGTTTTAACCCGTAACCGGTGACGTCCCATTATTGTTACACTCATGGTGACGTGGAGTCCTGGAGACTCCTCCCATATCATTGCATATATGATCAATCCCATACATTATTATCAGGATCTGAGTATATTTCTCTCAAATTCTAAGCTATTCCGTTGAACTTGAAGCAAAAATACTTAGATAATCTTCATAACGATCCATCTCTATTGCAAAATCAGGATCAGTATCATCAATGTCGCTATTATCAGAGTCATAGGTGTTATACCCACTCCAAAAAGGTCTCTTCAAAGTTAGGATGTGTTGCACGAATACTCCGTGACGTACTTGGACGAGTAGCCATTAAAGAGTTCTAAAGCGCACAAGCAAAGTCCTGACCATATGATATACATATGTATAAACTACAGTCGCAATAACGGTGACGTGGAGTCTGCTAGACTCCGACACGTGGTTTACACGAGGTTTACACAACAATGGCTTCCTGTTAGCTGACGTCACAAGCGATACTGGCTCGGACGGTGATTGTAGAAAGCTACCTGACGTTGCGTTCGTCAAGGTCATCTGGTTTCGAAATTGTAGCTATGTTCAACTTCCCAGGAGTCTCCCAGACTCCATGTCACCGGTTACGGGTTAATTGGACCGTATTGTTATCGAAATTATGTTTTAAATTGTCGATGCATGAATAACGTAATCGATATGTTAATAGGTTAACAATAGTGAGGCACGAAGGGTACACCACTATCGTGCAATCTAAAAACATAGTAGTAATGAATGCCACTACAAGACATTCACCACGGATTTATCGAAAACGATTAAAACGAACGTCAAAAGATTTGTCAGGAAGGACAACTATTAACCAAAAACTACTTTCCCCCTTGTACCCTCTGCCACCCAGGGTCATTCCCTTCAAAATTTTAAATGACAAGGGTATCGAGTAATAACTTGTTTCGGAGGTATGTCGCGTCATTTACTTTGACTTTTGATTTTTTGAAAAAACACACGAAAATGTCACTTTGTGTTGCAATAAGTGTTCAACATATTGCGCGTTATTGGTCAACCAATCTCATATACTCTGTTACCTCATTTTTTAGACTGGATTGACGTCTATTTGATAGGTATCAGCAGACGAAGAAATGCGCCTCAGATTTAATTTTTTAGTAGTGGTCTGAATTGGAAATCGTGCAAGTCAGGACCGTCTTAGTAATATTTTTATTGAATATCTCACACCGATAGGTGAGGGGAGTGTTGCGATCGCGAAAATTATTGATTTTCAGATAATACGCTTTTTGGGCGTTTTATGATCTGTCTGTCTGTCGCGTTTTTCTACCCTCGTAATCTCAGTAACCGCTGCATGGATTGTGATAAAATTTGGGTAACGAGGTCCTAGTAAATACTGCTTGTATTTTGAAAATCGGTGCATTGGCCGCGGGGCAATTAGCAGAAAACGAACAAAAAATATTCCTCAATCTTTAGAAGTTCCGGTTCTACTTCTTTTTGGGTGAAGGTTGAATTTGGAGTGGTTGTGGGGTGGGGAGTTGTGAAACTTAAAAATCTTTTGTATTCATAATGGGCTATCCATTAACCTTTGACTGAAAGACCTAGCAGCATAATACACTTTTTTAGGTCCATCCGAATATTGCCTTGCTCATTATAGAAACCAAGGAACTTAGAATTTGTGATGTATACATACGAGTATTGTCTTAGGTCGTTCTATATTGCGTAACGCGATAATTATTGAATTGATTTTATGAAATTTTGACACAGGCGGCGAGGATGGAAAAGCGTGTTTTCACAAAATCGTGAGAGTGGCGGCACAGCAAAAAAAACAAAAATATAGAAACAGCTTACACTTTGTTTTTATTCGTTTTAGGGGTTCCTGATCATTTTCTACTTTTTTTTTGGGTAGGGGTGAATTTGGGGTGTTGGCGGGTTGGGGGTTGTAAAACTGAAAAATTTGTTGTATTCATAATGGGCTATCCATTGACCTGTGAATGAAAAACCTAGCTGCATAATACATTTTTTTAGGTCCATCCGAACATCGCCTTTTTCATTTTAGAAACCAAGGGACAGCTCAAACTTT
Source organism: Callosobruchus maculatus (assembly GCA_951848785.1). Lineage (NCBI taxonomy): Eukaryota > Metazoa > Arthropoda > Insecta > Coleoptera > Chrysomelidae > Callosobruchus > Callosobruchus maculatus. The sequence goes on from CATOUR010000296.1 coordinate 4,818,819, forward strand.
GTTTTGAGGCGTTTTAGGGGTTCCTGATCATTTTCTACTTTTTTGGGGAGGGGGGTGAAATTGGGGCGGTTGGGTGGGTGGGGGGTTGCAAAACTGAAAGATTTGTTGTATTCATAATAGTTTGTCCATTAACCTATGGAAGAAATACCTAGCAGCATATTCTTTTTTAAGTCCATCTGAATATTGGCTTGCCTATTATACAGAAGCTAAGGGACTTTTCGTGATGTATACTTATACGAGTGCTGCTTAATTTCATTCTATGTAAATTGCGGAATTGATTTTAATAAAATATCGACACAGAATTTACTATCGCGGCGAAAATGGAAAACGCGCCAGTTTCTGAAAAATTGTGTCAATGGCGGCGAAACAATAATCAAAAAACCAAAAATATAAATACAGCTCATACTTCGTCTTTAGGCGGTTTGGAGGATCCTGATCAGAATAAAAACTGTGGCGTCCTATTTCCTACGGAGAGAGACGCAAGAAACTGTTTACGAGAGCTTTTGTGTTGGATGTGTTTTTGCGTGCGGGTGGGCGATGATTTGGTTGCAAGGGCATTTCAAACTATCCCTTCATGCAATGGTATCATTATTATGTGTGGGATGTACTGAGTCAATCAACTTGACTCCATATTTTTTAACCTTAAAATGGAGTTAATAAACAAAACGATGCAGAAAGTGGCAAAATGCATCAGTACACCTTTTTTTATATACACTAAAAGGTTATAATGATTTAAACATGATTTTCAAACCCGTGGTACTAGTCCGTGAATCTATAATAATTTATGATGATGGCTACAACTTTGAGCCATTACGTCGTGTGGCTTCGGTATGTGGAGACCCGCCTAAGCTATCGCTTCGGCTAACTGACGTGCGAGTCTGCGGCTGAGCTAAATTAGATGTCATTCCACGTGATAGGGTAGGGTAGACCGGAAGAGAACCAGCAGCCTAGCGACGAGCAACGTGGGATGGCTGCGAGTAAATGGCTTTTGTACATTATGCTGCATAAACATTATAACCATGCCCCACATTCAAACTGTATTCATAAAAACGCAGGTGGAAAAGAGCTGCCGTGGTACATTGCGGCGAAGTGCAACATATATTATATAGGGTGAGTTTTTAGTACCGGTTCAGTCGATAACTCTACTACTGAAGAGGGTAGCGAAAAAAGTTTTATATAAAAGTTGTAGTCAAGGACCTGCTCCTTGCTCAGAAAATATTCTGATTTATACAGGGTGATCTACAACTACGTGGTGATGCAAACATACATTTTTCAAATGAGACGCCCTATAATATTATGCCATATTTAGATTCTAGGATAATTCTCGTTCTTAAAATATAACATTGTAACATTATTTAGCTGTTTCAAACGTTATGACAATTTTAGCTCTCACTGGCTCACTAAAGTCACTGAAGAGAGCTTATGCAGAGCCTCTGTATGTCCGTCCGCCTGTCCGTATACAAAAGATAGCCAAAACTACAGCAGATAAAGAAAAACTGAATACAGATTCAGAATCAGCATGAAAATAACTACTCCGGGAAAAATCCGGTTTTCTCAATATCGCTTCCGGTTAAAAATAAATTGACTATATTACGATAGGTAACTGACGACGTATTATGTATGATGAATCTATTGATATTGCTCAAGCACAGGCAGCGTGGCCGAGCGATTAAGACGCTAGGCACCAGTCCGAAAGGGCGTGGGTTCGAATCTCACCGCGGTCAACAACCTTCTTTTTTTTAAGATTAAATGAAAAAGATCCGGTTTTGTCAATATAATAAAAAAATTAAATTTTCATACCAACAAATTCCACAGTAAGAGCGCCGTTTGAATTTACTCAAGTAAATTCTTTCCTATTTTTTTTATATCCAGATCGCTGCCAAAATGTAACCACCCATATTTTATTATACCAAAAATTTACTTTCAATATGCTCTTTGATATTTGTACACAATATTATGTTACGGTAACATATTATGTTACGGTTAAGGTGCTTACTTTGATGGTTTATACACTAGCTGGATACTATACAAACTATCCAAGTGTCTCGTTATTTTGATGGAAATTCATATTTCTACCAAAACAGCTATGAATATTGGTTCCAGCTAGCTTATGAACTATACAAGATATGTAGCTCAAGTATATACCACAAAGATCTAACAGATATTAACCAACATAACATTTGAAACACCATGTATAAGAACTGATTTTAATGAAACTTTGACAAACTATTATTACCGTGATAAGGATGGAACACGCGTTTCGTTTCTAGAAATCGTGTCAGTGGTGGCGCAACAACAATCAACAATAAAATATATTAAAACAGCTCAAACTTCATTTTTACGCGTTTTAGGGGTCCTTGATCATTTTCTGCTTCTTTGGGTAGGGGTGAATTTAGGTGTTTGGGGAATGGGCGGGCTGTAAAAGTGAAAAAGTTTTGGTATTTATAATAGGTCCTCTATTGATCTACGAAAGAAGAACCTAGCGGCATAATAAACTTTTTCAGGTCCATCGGAACATTGGCTTGGGCATTATAGAAACAACGGGAACTTTCTGATGTATACCTACCAGTATTGCTTTAGAGCGTCCTGTATTGTGTAACCAGGGATTTATTTTAATGAAATCTCGACACCGTACGGATCTTAGATATCGTATCAGTGGCGGCGTAGAAGAAAATAAAAAACTAAAAATATAAAAATAGCTGAACCTTCGTTTCAGGCGATTCCGACTGTTTCGGTTCATCCAGTTGAAGCTTGCACAATAAAAACTGTGTCGTCTTAGTTTTTACAAACAGATGCAAGAAACTATTTACGAGAGTTTTTATGTTGATGTTTTTTTGAAGGCGGGCCGGAGATGAGTAGGCTGCAAGGGGATCTCAGCCTAAAGCTTCATGCAATGGGCAAATAACAAAATGGTATCACCGTTATGTGTGAGAAATATTGAGCCAATCAACTTGTTTCCATTTTTACTATTGCCCGATGTAAATGTGTTTGTTTGCTTTGGAAAAAATGCCAGAGTGTTTTTATCTGTCTTAAGCGGAGTGACTATATAACTATAATTTCTCTGCCTCCTTGTTTTCTGTTCATGGTAAGCCTTCCCTTACATGGGTTCGTATGCGACATTTTGTATTTCGAGAGTTCTATCCGTATGGGGATGTTGATGTTTTCTATGCCAGTGTGCGACCAGTTGAATGATGTCAAAAGAACATGTGAGGACTGGTATTGCAAATTCGTTAATGGCTTTTATAAGATTCCTGGAACTCAACTTTGTTTTTGGTAGCTTAACAAGGCGGTTACTATTATTATCTGCTCCGGAATAACCTCGAACATGGCCGTCTCTACTCACTAGGCCGGAGCATTGAAATATGGCAACGTTGGAGATCAGGCCGTGTTTTCATTTGTTGTTATGTCATGTGTATCCTTCCAGGTGCAGAAAATATGGTTGGAAGGTGATTGTTAATTTGTTTCTAATTATTTGCCTGCACAAACGAAACTATAAAGATAACAAGATGCCTGCAAAGCGTGTAGTACCAGGCAGCCCAGTAGAGGACTACCAAATCATGGCTCAACATCACCTTATTCCAGATTAAAAAAAACGTTGCAAGGTGATTTTTAATGGGTTTCTACTTATTTACCTGCACAAGCGAAACTATAAAGATAAAAAGATGCCTGCAAAGCGTGTAGTACCAGGCTGCAGCCCAGTAGAGGCATGAGTAGAGGACTACCAAACCATGGCCCAACATAACTTTATTCCAGATTGAAAAGAACGTTGCAAGGTGATTTTTAATGTGTTTCTAATTATTTACCTGCACAAACGAAACTATAAAGATAAAAAGATGCCTGCAAAGTGTGTAGTACCAGGTCGCACTAGCAATTGTGCGTCCGATAAGGGACATAAACAGAAGCGGGTGAAAGATATTCCTCGGAAGGGCTGGTTATATTTATAAGGATAATTGACAAACATTTCAAAGGATAAGACCTATTTTAAAGCACAATGTGGTACCTATAATGTTTTCTGGACCTCCCAAATATCACAGAAAAATACAGTTAATAGAACTCATCTGGGCATGGCCTGGGGCATACCTACGAAAGGATTTGATAGTGAAAGGGAAATCAAGACCAGCAAGAATGGCTTCACAGTGACCTAATGGTGAATTTTTCTAGCTCAAGTGATAATTTACAAAGTAAATTGAGTGTTCATTTACGTGGAAGTGGAAGTGGCAGAGGAAACAGGGTGCATTTATTTTTATTTTGTAGTGTCTGACTGTGATGAAGCAGACATCAGATGTAAGCGGTATTAGTAGTAGTAGTTCTAAAAAGTATTTTTCTTAATTTATTAACCGAGATGAGCTCTAATACATATAAAATGTAATAATTATTCTGAAACTATAGGCCCACTATTTGACAGCTACGCCACGTTGCCACATCTAAGGCTCCGGCCTAGTGTAGAGTCGGCCATGCCTCGAAGGGTGTGGTTCATCCCAGGGTTAGAAGTTTCCAGGAACGGGGCGCAACGACTGCTAAAAGAAGTTTTAATATGATCTATTCAGACTGCCGTCGGCAACTCCACCCTCTCTGCTTGGAAGTTATCAAGTTTTCATTGCTATCGCTATTACCATTTTTATTACTTTGAGTCCTCTCGTTTACCTTCCACTTGTCTGCTCCCTCGACACGCTACCTTGTTTCTCGATAGTGAAGCGTGCTGCACAGTCTACTATTGCCTCTAAGTTGTCTGTTCCATCATTCTGTTTCAAACTGGTTCGAATCTGATTATAACGCTAAGATATCACACTAGAGAGTATTTGGGCCAGTAGACTAATATTAAACCTAAAAGGATTCGATGAACTGTTGGTTCTTGGGTTGTTCGGCCGGCGTCGACACGCTCCATCGCCTTAGTGTCGGCCCGCTTCGCTACACACATAAAAAGACATTATCAAGTGAAGAATTGTGATATTCTTGTAAATACATACTCACAACAAGAATATCGGTTCTCTCTCTAAGAAAGAATATTTGATGAGAAAATTATAGAAAACTTATATCAAGAATAATATATTTTTGATTTATATAATCATTTTAAAGAAATATGCTCCGCAAGAAAATATAATTTTCTTTGCAACCAAGGCTATAATAATTCAAAACACAAAAAGTGCAGCCCGGGCTCCGACACACCGAGCTGCTGTTCCATTACCCAATGACTACTCCTCACACCGTGAGGTGAGCAATCACTGGGTCCGCGAATCGTGCGCCCTAAGTAGACGAAGGGACCCAAGGATGACTGCCTTCTGCATTCTGGCGGCTAAGATGTGCGCCGCCGCACGGCACACTGGTATTTTGCGCAGTGCAGAGAGCAGCGTATTCCTCATTCCACCTAGGGATCCAATGACCATAACCAGCAGACTTACAGTGTAGTCGGGCCAGAGCCTGCGAAGTTGTCCGAGCAACTCCTGATATTTGGTCCGCTTTTCCTCCTCCTTAGAGACGATGTTCACCTCGGCAGGTGCCGAAAACTCAATAACGAACATCGTCTTCTGTTGGTGGTCGAGAAGGACTATGTCGAGCTTGTTTGCCTGTACAAGCTCGAGCGTGGGGAACGAGTAGTTCCAGTAAAGCCGGCATCTCTCGTTCTCCACAACGGACTCTATATCCCCTGGAGCGTATGGCAGCACCGGTGTCTCATCGATACCGTATGAGTGCCTCAAATGATAGTAGAGCACTCGTAGAGCCGCGTTGTGCCGATGGACGTAAGCCGTCCCAGCGTACGTCTTACACGCCGACAAGAGATGCATAAGCGTCTCTGGCGCCTGTCGGCAAGCTCTACAAAGGGTGTCGGGTACATCTACACCCATAACCCTTTTACGGTACACCAAGGTGTTGAAGACACCGTCTTGGCAAGCCATTATAAAGCCCTCAGTCTCCGACTTCAACCCACTAGACCTTAGGAAAGAGAAGGTCAACTGCTCAGACAAGCCATGCTCTTCCAGATGTTTGTAGAAGATTCCATGCATTGGCTTATCTTTATGAAGTCTTAAAAGGAAGTCGACTTCGGCAGTTTTAAGGTGGGATTTTAATTCTGCGGGAGCAAGTTCCGTAATGGACTGCTGACACCTCCGCTTGAAGTCGAGTGTGAGGCTGAGCTCCTCGGCTGCTCGTTTCGCTGCGCTAAAAAGAAAGGCTCCTTTTCCCGCATTCTCGTGCTCTCGCACAAAGCGGATCAGGGGATCGGTGCTGTTCGTTACATAGCAGGCAGTGGCCAGCACTACTCTGTTGTGCAGACGCTCCAAACTCAATAGTCCACGCCCTCCCAGGTGTCGCGGGAGGTATATTCGCGGGACAGAGGACTTAGGATGCAGGCTTCTCTCCATATTCATCCTTTTGCGGGTCTTCGTGTCGATTTCCTTCAGCTCGTTCACTTTCCAGTGTATAGCACCAAAGGTGTATAATAACAATGGGACCGCAAGTATGTTTGTGGCAGCGACTTTGTTCTTGCCGGACAGTTCTGACGACCAGATCTGCCGGAGTCGGTGCAAATACTTGCGGCGGAGACACTCTTTAACCAATGCTGCCTCTTGGACATGACGCTGCGCCACTCCAAGGTAGGTATAAGTATCTCCGGCATGCAGTTGTCGCAAGATGCTCCCATCAACGAGCTGTTCCTCATCTCCACTATCTCCGCTTCGTCCTTTCTTGAGATGAACCAATGCACATTTGTCTGTCCCGAACTCCATTCCGATAGCATGACTGTACTCCTGCACCACCCTCAGCGATTGTTGTAGTTCGCGTTGGCCGGAGGCATAAAGTTTTTGGGTCATCCCTATAAAACAGATGGGTGACCTTGTGCCTCCGGTTATTGGGCGTGCCACAGCTGTATCCTTTAGTATTTCTCAGCGCTATGGACAGAGGCAAAAGTGAGATGCAAAAGAGCAAGGGACTCAAGGAGTCTCCTTGGAAGACACCTCTTTTCAATGACACCAACTCTGTCTGTACCCGAGTTTCACCTGATGTTATGGTAAACCGGGTCTTCCAGAGTGGCATCAGTTGTTTGATGCATCCCACTATCTGATTATCCACCGAAAGACATTCCAACAGCCGCACAATGAGGTCATGAGACGTGCTGTCGAATGCCTTGCGATAGTCAATCCAGGCCATGGAAAGGTTTCGCTTGTACTGCACAGAGTCCTGCGTGACACATCGGTCAATCAACAGGTTATCCTTGCAGCCAGCTACTCCTTTCTTTGACCCTCTCTGTTCATACACGTCGAGAAATACAGGATTCACAGCTTGAAGGATACGCATGTACAAGATTCTGGTGAAGAGCTTGTAACACGCGTTCAGACATGTTATTGGCCTGTAGTTTTTGGGATCAGACAAATCTCCGGTCTTCGGGAGAAGCACGGTTCGACCCTCGACAAACCAAGCCGGAATTGGCTGCTCCTGATTTAGCCACGAGTTAAAAACTCTAGCTAAATGCCGGTGGCAACTGGGGAATTTTTTCCACCAGTAGGTGTTTATGCCATCCGGGCCAGGAGCTGCGAAATTCTTTGCGCCTCGTAAGGCGTCAAGAACTTCTTCCGTGTTTATCGGGTGACGCAGTACATTCAAGTTAGGAGTCCTCCTACAAACGGACTCAAACTGCGCCAAGGCCGGAGTGTCTGCTGAGAGAGGTTTGGGTTGTTCGTAAACGTCCCTCCAAAAGGCCTCCACGCGATCAGCAGTTGGCGGCTGCTCTATGGCTGGAGGCGGCTGTTGGAAAAGGCGAGAAGGTCTTTCGTAGAACACTCTGTTCTGCTCCAGACCTCTCGCCCGCGCCACCACCGATCGCTTAGCAGCGATTAGCATCCGTATCCTGTAAAGACAGTGTTGCTTGACAACAACCAGTACCGATTGACTGAGTGTATGATGGTCGCGCCTCAACCCGTAGGCTATCTGGCGCACTCGGCGCGTAAATGGCTTCCCAGCCGCTCTATATTCCATCACACACTGGATACGGGATGCTTCCTGGCGAGCCAACTGGATTTTCGCTTCCATTTGGCGCACCCGTCTCTGTGCTCTCTCAACAGGAGAGTCTCTCACTCTCCCCTCTCTAGCTAGCCTCAGAGCCGCAGCGTAAATTTCGCAATTGATGCTCCAAATGTCAGAGGCCTCCGATAGATGTTCACCAACAACCTCATCCTCTCTCTTCAAATCTGCCAGCTTCAAGGACCTTCCGTTGTTATGCAAGGCCCTTCGGTCCCTGAAATCCCCAGGTGAGACGACTTGGTCGATTTCCCTCTCAGCGGGCCTTACCGGCGAACTTTCAGCCTGGTTAACAGGCCTTCCGTCCGCCGAAGGGGCAGGCTGAGCTGGAGCACGAACATATCCCTGCCTCCGGAGGTACGATACATAATCTCGCAAATTCTGAGAGGTAAGCGTGCTATGCTCTGGGTGCATTTCATACCACCTCTTATACATGCGGGACATGTATCCCCTACGGCGCGGGCTACTGCTCTCGTAGCAGCTCAGCAGGTCATCCCTGAGCTCCGTCGTCCACCTAAAACGGTCCATATCATTGCGGGGGTCGTCATCAGGGCGATTCGAAGCACCGCCACCTTGCCCAACGCCAGCTTCCGAAACCGGCTCGGTGTGGGTGCTTTTCCTTCGAGGTGGTCGAACCCGAAGATAGGGCCCGTCAGGTGGTTAGCCTTAGGGCCCGCAGCCGACATTTCCGGAGGCAGCCGTCCAAATTGCCTCCAGAGGATGGACCTGTGAAGGTTGCCGACCGACTTACATCCTTTGGCTTCGGTATACCCCTCGGTGTCGCCACACACCGAATAGCCTCTTGATGTTGGGCGGCTTCCTGGGGGTTTATGAAAACAGCCGCTTCTAACATGAAGTACAGACGCTGTCGGAGTACCGCTCCTCACATGGAGATCCGTCGTGTCCTATTAATTGTGGAATAGCCGATCCTCTGGATGCAGACGCTATTCCACTGAGCTAGTTTTGGTCCGCCCCGGGTATTTGATTTCCCCGGTACCACCCATATCTGGGAGGCGTTCCCCTATCCGCCACCTTGGGGAGGCGTCATTGAGGGGATCTAGCAACCCCTCGCGGGGTATTATTATTATTATTACATAGCAACAAGAGTTGAGCACACAGTGCTATAAACTCTAATAGCATCAACAGATACAGATAACAAACTAAAAACTAAAAAAAAACTAATTCAACAGCTAACAATGATACAGAGAAAAGAAAAATAAGATTTATGCAAAGTCAGGTATGCACAGAGCACCAATTGTCATATCTGATTTTGAAACTGTTCACAGAAGGACTGTTCACTACATCCGCAGGCAGCTGGTTCCATTGATAAATACCCTGTTACTTAAAAAGTGTTGTCTGGTGGAAGTTTTAAATGTTTCTTTCTTCAGCTTGAAGTTGTGACCTCTCAAGTTGTTTATATTGAGGCGAAATAAACTAGATAGGTCTACACCAAAAAGACCATGCAGAGCTCGGTAGGTAATTATTAAATCACCGCGGGTGCGCCTCTCACCAAAGGGCTGAAGGTTGAATATGTGTAACCGGTCTTCGTATGCTGGACGTCTTGCGCCATACGGAACTCTGGTGCAACGACGCTGAGAGACTCGACTGAGACTCGAGAAGGTCACGATCCCTTTGGAGGACTGGATACCAAACAGGACCGGCAAATTCAATGATTGGACGAACATACGTTTTGTAAAGGAAAGAAGCCACAGTGGGGTCACAACCATGAAAAGATTTCTCAAGTAAGTATACAAGTCTCTTCGCTTTGGAACAGATATGATGTATGTGCTCGGACCAGGATAAGGAATTAGACATTGTTGCACCTAAATCACAATGGTCAGTTGAACTGGGAAGAGTTTGACCATCGATAACATAATCATGCATAGGATTGTTTCGGCCCATATGCAACACACAACATTTCGACGAATTTAATAACAAATATTTCATAATTTTATATAAAGATTATCATTTTTTCCAGCGGTGTCTAGTTTACTTCTATCAAAAATATCTAGACAGCTTGCAAATGCGAACCTTCATTTACAATATGATAATCTTGGTTTGAAAATGAACGCTGTTTTACAAGCACACTCTATATATGTATCAAGTGAATCATTTATTTGACGTCAACCAACGTCGGAGTGTGCAGGCGCGCAGCGTGTCACGGGTCAACTCTAACCTCTCCACCCTCTCAACTCAACAGCCTGTTGCCCGTCCGCGTCCCCGCCGCCGCGCCATTATCGGTTTTCGGATTGTCGCATTCGCCGCCGTCTATAGCACCGCAGCGTAATACCTGGATCCTGTGCTATTGCACATAATAGTATCTAGTCAAACTGTTAAATATATTGCCATTGCCACGTGATACCCGTTATACCACCGTCAACCATCAGTCATCGAATCTGTCGGTAGTGCTGGTCCACCGCCATTTGAGTCGCGTCCCAGTTCCCATCAGTTTCCTTATCACTGGATCTATCGAACCATGAATGAGCTATTAAAAAAATTGGGATGCGAAGACCTGACTCAGATGTTCCTAGATAAGTACTGAGTATATTAAATGTGATTTATGAAATTTTGCAGAACTATTTCTCCAGAAAAATTTCCACATACTCATAGAAGAGTTTGAATGCTCAAATTAATACTATTAGATGCCTGATCCAAGAATATGACAATTTTAGAGTAAAGTTGAGCTACTTGCGTCAAGTTTATGAAATGCTCCCAGTTAAGACTATGAAATGCTTCAGTCAAGATTATGAAATACTTCGGTCAAGATTACCACATGCTTGATTTAAGATTTTGGTATTCGTACTATCAAGAATATCCCAGTTTTGCAATGAAGATATTTTCTCAATTTAACCCTTATATGTTCAAAGCCTTTTTTTGGAACACAGGGAAGTAGACTTGCATCTAGCTGGACGGTGCAACTTTCCAACCCGCAGTCCCGAAGACAGCCGAAGGTTTCCTATTATTTTCCGATGATGCCGCAAGTTGTCTATCTTTGTGCAACATTGGGGATAGACGTGGAAGATTATTGGTAGCTAAAAAATAATATACTTCGTGAACAAATTTCAAAAAAAAACTGTGAGTCATGTAATAGATAGTAAAAATATCATATTTAGAAAATTATGGAAAAACAAAAAAAAATAGTTCGTTCTTAACCTTAAAAGTAAAAAAATCTTTGGTCCTTTTGAATTAATGTATAAAGAGCAAATGCGGTACATATTATACCTATCACTGTATTTTAGATTAGTCGCAAAGGATTATTAGTGAAGCTACAAACTGTCTCTAATACTACTAACCTAATATATAATATAGAGGGTTGGGATAAAGTATGGAACCAAGCAAATATCTTTGAAAGGGAAAGGGTGATATTGCTGAAAATTTGCAGGTAAATGTAGTGACGCATAATGCATCTGAAGACGTTATGTTAGCTATTAATGTACTTCCAGTCTAACCGGAAGTATCATCAACATTTTTAATTTAAATGGGACACCCTGTATATTTTTGCAGGTTTTAATACATCTTTTTTTTTCCGAATACATCCATAGTAGGTTTAGTATTTGTTTCTGTAAAAATGGGAAAGATAGAGCTTCTTTATTCACTGAAACGTTCATTTTATTTGATGTGTTACAATAAGAAAATTTAAAATGAATTATCAAGGAATTATCTCAGACGTTCAAAATGCCCGCAATTTACTTCCTGACAATATGCAAGTCTGTTGACAAATTGTTGAGTTACCTTGTCGACTCAATTCACGTCAGGATCAGGACGTCAGGAGGTAAATGGCCGGCATTTTAAACATATGAAGAAGCTTTATCTTTCCCGTTTTTACAAAAACTAATACCCAAACAACTATGGACGTATTCAGAGAAAAAAGATGTAATAAAATCTGCAAAAATATACAGGGTGTCCCATTTAAATTAAGAAACTTGACGGTACTTCCGGTTAAACCAGAAGTACATTAATAGCTAAAATAATGTCTTGGGATGCACTATACGTCGCTACACTCGCGTGCGAATTTTCAGCAATATCATTCTTTCCGTTCCAAAGTTATTTGCTTGGTTCCATACTTTATCCCAACCCATAAGAAAGGTAGACCCAGTTCTGAAGAAACGACTTCTACCTTTTGCATCAACTTTCCCTTCAATTAGATATATTGATATGAAAAAAATAGAATAGCTCAAAAAAATCCTCAATTTTAATTAAACATATGCGACAGAAAGTATGATAGGTACCCAAAGTGAATTTCAAACCTCACTAGCTAAATTTTCTGGGCTCAATACTGATCAAGTAATGCCAATAAGAAGGAAATTTTGCATAAAGGACTTTTAAGACTTTTCTATACATAGCATAAAAGTGGAAAATATTTTTTCAAAACACTGAATTATTCATTGATGGATCTGGATGGTGGATACAAGAAGTGAAAATACCACGAAAACAGAGAAATTCTTCCAAAACAATACACATGTTTGAATTCTACAAACGGCACACAGAACTGTCAGTACTGTCACTGTCAATGTCTCGGTAGTCATGACAAATGCGCATGCGGGACTGCGGCTTGAAAAGTTGCACGGTCCGGCTAGACGCAAGTGGGAAGTAGCACAGGCTTAGCGCCAACTCATTTTGAATACCTCAACCAATAGGAACAGTTTCTTGCCATCGTATCATCGGATATCGTGTGTATGTGAATTAGGCTTAAGTGTCATGACATTTATTGTCGCATGAAAACGAGCCTTAAGGCTTCATCAAAGACCTTACCTTAATAGCATCTCCTCGGCACCGATAGCGTTGCACCACTTATACGACGACAGTTTTCCACTTTCCTTTCACTCCATTATGGCTCCAGAACTTTGCCTTACACTTAATACCTGCTCTTAATCGTCGCCGAGTTAATGGAATATAAATTAAAGTGTTCCCTGTTTGCCTCCACCTAGCAACTTCTTAGTATACAGATCATTAAATACGCCTAATTAATACATCGACTCACTCCCTTAGCTCATAACTTGGATATAGGGAACGGAAACAAAGGACGCACAGAAAGGTGCAGCTTTGTTATTTCAGTGAGAACGTCGTTTAGATAATCGACGAACTTATCGAAGTTCCAACGGGCCTTGCATCAGTTCTTTGAAATACAGGGTGGGCCAATAGAGACAGAGGATTGTGGGCTTACTAAAACGAATTGCAAAAATCTACTATCTGATCACGATAGGGGGCCTTGAGGGCTATAGCCTTAAAATATTTCACTTAAATTTTGACGTTTATACAGGGCGATTCATATAAAACTTACATTTCTTTGAATAGAACCTCCTATATATTATTGCGTATTTGGAATCCTTGGTGAGTTCTAGTGTGACTTTACGTATCATATAATAGAACTTTAAGCGAACCGTTTAGGTGCAAATCACTATTTTTGGTATAAGTTGGTATCAGAAAAAAATTGAATATCGCAGCTATTAAAAAGCTTAGAAGGCCGTGACTTTGCGGTGCGTCGAAGCATGAAATGCGTCACCTCAGCTGACGCGATCAAATTTGAATTATTTTTCTACTTGGAGAAATCAGTAGATTAATTAAGGAAATTTTATTCACAGGTACCCTGATTACTTAAAATGGTAGTGCCCAATTTTTTTTAACATCAAATGTAAAATCTGATAATATTTCCGACAACGTAGCAGGCCATGAAGAATAAACAAAAACCTGTTAAGATGGAAGAAACCAACTAACTTAGTAGAAAAATACAATCAAACTAGAGCAACGAAGTAAAAAGTCACACTAGAATTCACCAGGGAATCCAAATTCGCAATAATATACATATAGAGGGTTCTATTCAAAAAAATTTAAGTTTGATATGAATATGAATATGATGTATAAGCGTCAAAATTTAAGTGAAAATATTTCAAGGTTATAGCCCACAAGGCCCCCTACCATGATCAGGTGACAGATTTTTGCAAGTCATTCTAGCAAGCCCACAATCCTTCGTCCAATCACTATTCTGGTAATCATGTGTTTATGTCATTGTATGACAGGGGCACGGCTCAACAAACAATCAGCTGTCTTACTCACGGTCGGTTCCTTCGTGATGACGTGTTGCAAATATCTGACGTCAGCGACGCCATTTTGGGATAGTTTCATTCGCTCTGACAGGGGCGGAGTAGGAAAAAGTGTACAACAGGGCAGAACTAAGAAATAATGCTTAACTTATGCGGTGTAAAAGGAAGGTAAACATTAAAGACAACATTCTATAAAACATACACTATTAAAAATAAAATACCTAGCTACTTTGAACAAACGATATTAAAACAAAAAATATATAATTCACTTAATCTGATTCATCATCTGACTCACAACATTTTATTCATTTTACCCAATAACGAGTTATCAATTTCAACATTGTAACAGTATTTTTTCAAATTAAACATTCTTTTTGTGTGTGATAACCAAATTAATGCATTTGTTTTGAGTTTATTTCGATTCTTAGTTTTAGTTAGCACAATAGCGCTAGAGTGCGGCAGAAAAATATTTTTAATAACGGAAATGCCAAATTTCCTTCGCCTTTCTTTATTTTGGTAACATAACCCCAAAAACTTTCAGAGTTATTTTCCACAAAATCAAAATCATAATCTCTCAAGATTGTTCACTTTCTTCTCTGTCTAAATCATTATATATGCTTTCTCCAATTCCTGTTAATTTTAACTCCACAGCTAACGGTACTATTATGGAAGCGTGCCTCTTAATTTTTTATGTTTTCTGGAATTATTACTTATTATTTCCATACCATAAGTCGGTGGTCTTTTCTCCGAAAAATCCAGCTTAGTGAGTTGGAGTACAGATGGCGAATAGCGATTCAATCGTTTTAAAATGAATAATTGATTTAAATATTGTGAAATGATTGTTTTATTGAATCGGTAGCTCTACCAGTTCTACTACTAATTTTAAATTGAGAAAATGCTGCTTTTCAAAATTTCTGAATTTTCCTGATTCCCAATTCCCCTAAAGCTGATGGCCGTTGTGAAGTAGTTCAAAGTTTTATATACCTCGGATCTTTGATCGATAATTCGGGCAGCTGTGAAAATGAGATTCGACGGCGCATTCAACAGGCACGTGTGGCCATGACAAAGCTTACTAAAATATGGCGTGACCATAACATCACTAAAGCTACAAAAATGTCGCTGGTTCAGTCTCTTGTGTTCTCCATATTTTTGTATGCCTCGGAAACTTGGACTGTTAAAAAGGCAGATCGAGCTCGCATAGACGCTTTTGAAATGTGGATATGGAGAAGAATGCTGAGAGTTCCTTATACCGCCCATCGAACTAACGTCTCCATACTGTATGAGGTCGGTAATCCAAAGAGACTATCCTCCATTGTGTCGACGAGAATGCTTACATTCTTCGGACATATACACAGAAGCGATAATATGGAGAAACTTGTAGTTCAGGGTCATGCCCCGAGTGGGCGGCGCCGTGGCCGTCCCCCTACACGCTGGGTGGATACGACAAAACAGTTGCTGGATATGAGTGAGAGATAAGAGCACCACTAAACTGACAACAAATCGCGAACGATGGCGAGCTACAGTGCTCAAAACTATTGATAATATTCATGTCGGCAATACTCTAGCTCCGACTTAATGCATTTTACGAGTTCACAACATGTCTGTTAAGACATTGTGACTATGATGATGATACTCATATTCCGTGTAGGATCCCCAGACCTTGAGTAACACAGTCATTCACTTGTCTTAGTTTTTTAACCAGAGGTCCAAAAATTAGTGCCTTATAATGGACCTGTGAAGCGCGTTTGAACGATATTGCATTTAGCTGCAAATTGCAAGTGCATGGCACTTGAAAAATGAGTCGAAAAACGCCATGACACAATTAACAGAGCTATGAAAGTCGTGCCTCCGGCAGCGCTACATTTGTTCCCTGATCCCACACACGATACGAAAGACAGCAATTAAAATGATGGAGGGCATTACGCTGGACGGCTTCCATGGAAGAACGTTTCAAAAATTGCAGCAAATTTATCTTGCTGTCATCCTGAAAGCTAAAATAACCGGGGGATCTCGTGATACTGGAATACGTACTGCGAAGGCTAGTTCGCACAGATAAATTATAGGCATGAAAAAAAATCTACTTGTTTGATGTAGATACCCCTGTGTCTTAAAACATGCAAATTAGGTGAGAAGAGGAGTGCAGCACTGTATGGCTAAATTCCTCATCCTGCAGTTCGTCTCACAAGCTTAACCGCAACCGATGCCTAAAATATAGTGAAACGAGGTAAAATCTACTGAAATTAAACAATATTACCATGCACCGATGTAAAGTTAGCTGATATCCATCATGTTATCCCATATTCACATCACATTTATACTGACATTCCAGTCACATCTGTGGTATTTAACAAGATATGCGAAACCTACAGGTTCTGCAGAGCAGGACATTGCGTACAATTTCATTACTAACGCCCCATGGTATGTTTCCAACGATACCCTTTAGAGGGACTTTGACGTCTCTTACTTGAGGTATTATATTTAACAACAGGCGCAACGACGTTATAGTCAAGCGGAATCGCATAGCAACCCTGTGTTGCCAGTTACAGTTTTTATGGGTATTAAGATTTACGTGAATTCGTGGATTTAACCTCCAACTGTTTAAACAATTTATCTGGCAGTTAGCAGTTAACTTCCAGATAAATATTTAACTGGATATTGAGAAACCGGTCCTTACTGGACTACACAGTCGAGCAAGTTCCCGAGCACACAAGGTCGCGGCTCGCATTGTGTCAAACTCAAATCGTGCAATTTTAGAGGCAACTAAATATTTGCTCTTTTTGATACCAACCCCAAAATTAACCTTTTTGGTTGAATCAAAAAATTACCGAACTCAAATCGACTTCCAAAGCTACAACCTACTATATAGAATTTCAAGATCACAAGAACTAAGACGACATCACTACTCTAGAAGAATATCAGCCACCTGATGACACCAGGGTAGCGATGGTTTCTCGGTGCCACTCGATCCAGGACTTGCACTAGGAGCCTGGCGACGCACCCAAAAAAAAAAGGTCCTTTGGCCTAGTAAGTAATAGATATTGTCGCAGTGAACCCTAATAAAAGCCTGTCTATGGTCCTGATGCAGCGACAAATAAATACGGGCAAATTCAAAATTAATTGCAATAGAGCCCGCCAAAAATTAATGCCCATCGTTATGTACGTAACAATATTATAAATGTACGTGTGCCATTTATCTATAAAAACAACTATATATTTCGGAAATTAAATGCAAATTAAAACCGATCACCGTGGCGCGCATAATGAATGTAGAGGTGAATTATTTCCATGCCATAATATCTAAAAAATATTATCGTCCCAATTGCCTTTGTTATATATAGCAGTTTGTTATTGGTTAAGGGTCTAGGGTATAGCGCACGAAATTGAGAATCCAAGAAAATACGTATTCTCGTGTAAGCGAGGAGGCATGGCCGCCTGTACCCTTTCCCCAGTGTGTGCGTCTAAGATGAGGGGAGATAAGTTCAAAAATCCAAAGGTAAGGTCAAAAGGTCCAAAGGTAAGCTCCTGACGTTACCTTTAAGCTTACAGTAATGATTAAAAAAGCAAATAAAAGAAGAAAGCTTGCCCTTTGTCACTGTGGTGGCCATGTTTTGATGTCGTGTTTGGTTGTTAAATTACAGACATTTGACGAATGTACCATTTTGCATTGCGTGTTGTTTGCACACTAAAAAACTTTTTTGAAAAAATTGCTCTTAAGTGCCATTCACTAAGGTCTCAACTATCACCCTCTGAAATGCTGTGTAGGTTGAAAAACAAGTGAATTCTGTTGGATATGGAAATTCGTGTCTTACATGGCAAATACATACAGGGTTGGAATAAAGTATGGAACCAAGCAAATAACTTTGGAACGGAAAGAATGATATTGCTGAAAATTTGCACGCAAGTGTAGCGACGTATAGTGCATCCGAAGACATTATGTTAGCTATTAATTTACTTCCGGTTTAATCGGAAGTACCATCAACTTTTTTAATTTAAATGGGACACCCTGTATATTTTTGCAGATTTTAATACATCTTTTTTTTCGAATACCTCCATAGTGGTTTGGGTATTAGTTTCTGTAAAAACGGGAAAGATAAAGCTTCTTCATATGTTTAAAATGCCGGCCATTTACCTCCTGACGTCCTGATCCTGACGTGAATTGATTCGACAAGGTAACTCAGCAATTTGTCAACAGACTTGCATATTGTCAGAAAGTAAACGGCGGGCATTTTGAACGTCTGAGATAATTCCTTGATAATTCATTTTAAATTTTCTTATTGAACACATCAAATAAAATGAATGTTTCTGTAAATAAAAAAGCTTTATCTTACCCATTTTTACAGAAACAAATACTAAACATATACAGGGTGTCCCATTTAAATTAAAAAAGATGACGGTACTTCCGGTTAGACCGGAAGTACATTAATAGCTAACATAATGTCTTCAGATGCATTATGCGTCACTACATTTACCTGCAAATTTTCAGCAATATCACCCTTTCCGTTTCGAAGATATTTGCTTGGTTCCATACTTTATCCCAACCCCGTATGTATAACTGTGTGTATCCAGGCCCCTTAAGTATAATACGAAACTTCATGAAATTTTTCTAATAAAAGTAAGCATATCCTATCTAATTGGTGCGCTCTCTCGTTACTCGGTATACCAATGTGCCCGTGGACTCACAGCAGGGTCACCTTCTGATGACTTGCTAATTTCTGGAGGGCCGCAGAGACCCTTTGGCTTAAATAAGTAGACAAAAACGCTAAATAAGAAACTTAACGTAGCTCGGGTTAGAGGGTGCTCCAAAATACAACAAAATGATGTTGTGAATAAATTAGCAAAGAAGATGAAGAGTCTATATACGATTTCAAAATTCGCCATATTAATATAACCAGTTGGCTTTTGAACAAAATGAGAAGAGCACGACAAACTTTTAAAACAATTTAACCAAATACTTGAAAACGGTCATGGTTCAAGAAACGAAACAGTATATAGGACTTTAATACCTCAGCACAACACAGGGACTGGCATTGGAGATACCTGGCTTCTCTTATGTCTGTGGAGAAATTCGTTCTTTGCAACACTGTTTAGTGCAATGTATAAATTGCAAATGAGAAAACTGAATTATTTTCAGCAAGGTACTTGAAACTTTCCACGAATGCTGAGTTGATATTAGGACCTGAAAATGAAAACGTCATACTCGTATTTGGTTCAATAATTGTATGACTTTTTAAGAATTTTGTCGTTTATCTGAAATATCTTAAAATAGATATAGCAAACGTATTTGGAGGGATAATTTACATTTCTGTACACATATATATTTACTCACAACATAATATAAATGCCGTATTTTTCTGTATCTATTATATTTTTATCATTGTTTCAGGATTTCTAGAAAACCCCTGGGCAGTGCATAGCGTGAAAATCAATAGACTCCAAGTACCGGAAATAGCACAGCTGGGAGAGTCAGTGGTATTAGACTGTGACTATACGTTAGAAGAGTCCAAAGACGAAGGCTTAGTAGTAAAGTGGTTTTTCAATGAAATTCCCACGCCCATATATCAGTGGATTCCTGACAAACGGCCACAAGAAATAGGTATGTATATCCATCCTAGTAATTCGAGTAGAAACCAGTAAAAACGAAAATGCATTGAAACAGTTCATAGTCAATGCGCGGGTGGGTTAGCTCAGTGGTTAGAGCTGAGAGCTCGTGGCCGGAAGGTCCCGGGTTCGATTCTCGTTAGAGGCGGAAATTTATTTCTGGTTTTTTTTCAATCAAAAAGAAATATCCATAAAAAAATTCGGCGCGAATCCCTACCTGAGCATTTATGCCCGTATGCACCGCAAGTCAGTTGCGCGATTAGTTACGTAAACCTGGATTAGATTATTTGTTTACTATGCACCGCAAACTGACGGTTTTGATACTGTCACTGTCAAGACAATCTTTCGAACACAACCTTGCCGTATCTCAAATCTGGATTAGTTAATCTCTTGACGGTGCATGGCTAGGTGTCAAAGATTAGCAAAACGAGATTAATAAGAATTGCCAAACGGTGCATACGGGTGTCACTGCTGACATCTAATTATTAGCAGTGCTGTTCCTAGAGTGCCGCCGGGAAACAGTAACAAAGCCTACACAGAGCACGATGCTAATGACCAGAGCAGTCGATGCCCATGACATAGAAGTAAAAAAAATCACATTCAATTGACGCGTTTCTCGAAAAAAAAAAAAACACTTGAGGGTCAAGGGTACAGCGCGCGAAATTGAGAATTCAAGAAAATACTCGCTCGAGGTGTGGTCGCCTGCTGTCTTTCTCTTGTGTGTCCTAAAATGAGGGGAGGCAGGTTCAAAAGTCCAAAGGCAAGGTACCTAGGTCCAAAAGTACAAAGGTAAGGCCAAAGGTAGGGTCCAAAGTCGCTCTAAAATGAGTTTCGCTTTTGGACGCTCCTGACGTTACCCTTAAACTTACAGGAATGCTTCAAACCACGAATTGAAGAAGAAAGTTGGTGCTATCTCACAACGGTGGCCATGTTTTGACATCGTATTTGTTTGTTGATTTGCAGAAATTTGAACAACGCATGATTCTGCATTGCGAGTTTTTTGCAGACTAAAAAACTTTTTGAAGAGGTTGCTCTGATATGTCATTCATATAGTCTTAGTAGTCACCCTCTGAAATGTATACAGCTTGTAGTAGTTTGTGTAGTATGTCGTTTGAAAAATAAGTGAATTGTGCGCTTACTTGCGAATCCGTGCTTTACATAACAAACACATATGTAGAAATGTGTGTACCCAGGTCCCTCAAAAGTCACCGAAACTTCAATAATCTAACTAACATCTTTTAGTTTCTCTTAAAAACGTTATAGTTTCCATACTGTTCACACAGAAAAATTGCCTTACCTTGAAAGTTAATATTAGAGTCTAAAGATATGTCCCAAAATGGCACCAAACTTTGTTTTTGGGGACACTATGTATTCCTGATGGTTCTCCATCTTTTCGAGAAGAAGATGGAATTAAAGTGGCTAGGAGGCTTAAACTCAAAGATTTTATATCCATGAAGGACTTTATAAAACTCTTACATTACAGCTCTGTTTGAACATTGATCTCGAAGACATAATAGTACCGTACACATTTGATAACTTGGAAACTGCTAGCTTGGTTGTGATAGACTTTTGTCATCGTTCTGGTGCAGTCGCGGCCATGGAAGACATTTTGACTTTCGGCGTCATGTCACCGTAACCCTGTTTTTCAGTGCTTTATTTTCCTCTTATTATTTTTAGTTTTTTCCAGAAGCTCAAGTTGAAGTGAAGTCGATAGGTGGTAGAAGGAACAAAAGGGTTTTCAAAGCTTTTATTTAACCTGCAATGTATGTATGTATCTACGTATGTCTGTTCGGGTGGAATCTTGCTACTCAATTTTATTTTGAAGTGGATACCTTCAACCGATTGAGCTGAAATTTTTGTATACACGTCTTGGAAGACAATGCACGATGAGCTGTGGCGTCGTTCTAAATTCAATATGGCGAACCATCCGAGATGGCGGAATAGTTATTTCCATGCACTTCACAGTTTTTGAGAGTAACTCGAAAAAAAATGTGTGATCATTCTAAATACAATAAGGCTGACAATCCAATATGGCGGAATAATTATTTTTCATCCACTTCTAAAACATGACTGTCAAATGAAAGGGTTTTTTGGGAGCAACACGAAAACAAATGTGACGTCATCCTAATCCAATATGGCGGACCATCCAAAATGACGGAATAATTATTTTTTGTGCACTTCCACAATATGGGTATCAAAAATGAAAGAGCTTGTCGAAAGTAACTGGAAAAATGATGTGACGTCATTTTAAATCCAATATGGAGGGCCATCCAAGATGGCAGAAACGTTATTTTTAATGCACTCCTAAATTATGGGTATCCAATATAAGGGCTTGTTGAGAGTGACTAGAAAAATAAATAAGTGAAAAAATAGATTGAGACAAAGAAAATAAAGAAAGTTTTTACTCAAATGATCTAAAAGGACGAAAGTAAGATTTTCCTTTAAAATATTAAGTATCAACTTGCAGCCTCGTTATACACAATTTATATGATCATTAAAGCTTGTCGCACTATTTACTTGTTTAGTTGTGTAAATGAACTAGTACCTATTTAATTGACTAACTTAATCTGTTAAATTGCGTTAAAATTTGAATTTAATTATACACTCTATATATGTACTTGCGAACCTCACGACAAACTTTTATGATCATATATATTGTGCATAATGAGGCTATAGGTTGATAGTCAAGGCAAAATGTTATTTTCTTCTTTGCATTTGAATAAAAGCTTTTTGTCAAAAAGAATTTCTTTCGATTTATTTGTCTATTACTACGCTAACGAAGAAGTAATGGAGCCTCATTGCAGTTTACTTCGAATAACGTCCACACCGTACCTAAGAAACTAATGGCGAAGTGTATCTTCAAATCAGAACAAATATGTGGTCCTCTACGGGCTGCAGGTCTGTTGACGCATCGTTCTGAAAATTGTTTCTCTCTACAACCTAAATGTTACTGTATATACAGGGTGTTTCAGAACTATGGGATCAAACTTCTAGGGGTTATTCAGTGCAACAGTAGAAAACTTTTGAGTATAGGAACCCATGTCCGTAAAAGTGTCCGTACGGTACTACGGCCCCAAGAAGCGTTAAAATGTAGAAAGACGATGAATTGCTTAAATAGCCGTTATTGCATTCACTTTTTGCCTTTTGTACATGATATCAATCCCCATGTAATTTTTCCCAGAAAACATCAGCAACATTGGTCTGTCAATGTATGGGCAGGCATTGTTGATGGTTATTTGATTGGGCCATACCTTCTACCGGAACGGTTAACAGGACCTATGCATTTACCGGCATTTCTTGGAGGAAGTTCTTCCAGAACTTCTTGAAAATGTTCCAATAAACGTTCGACAGCAAATGTGGTTTCAGCACGATGGAGCGCCAGCTCAATTTGCTGTACCAGTACGTGAGGATTTGGCTCAGTGGTTTGGGCACCATTGGATTGCTATATGTGGAGCCGTTTCTTGGCCTCCTAGTTCACCTGATTTAACACTGCTAGATTTTTTCCTGTGGTGACATGTAAAGTCTTTGGTCTACCAAACTCCAGTAGAAACAGATCAAGATTTAATCGGACAAATTACAGCAGCATTTGAAGTCAAAGTCCGTCGAAATCATGAGCGACGTTTAAATCGATGTATTCAGGTTGGAGAAAGACATTTTGAATAATTGTTGTGATGATATCATGTACAAAAGGCAAGAAGTGAATGCATTGAAGGCTATTTCGGCAATTCATCGTCTTTCTACATTTTAACGCTTCTTAGGGCCGTAGTACCGTACGGACACTTTTCCGGACATGGGTCTCTATACTCAAAAGTTTTCTACTGTTGCACTGAATAACCCCTAGAAGTTTGATCCCATAGTTTTGAAACACCCTGTACATATTTTCCCTGCGCAGCATTGCACGCAGGACTTGGAGATCCTTTTTCAGCGTTCTCGACAGTAATGCTGCTCCAAATGAATTTATAAATTCAGTGCCATATATAGTCTATAAATACGTGTAGCTACCATACCACACACCATCTTTATTTTTTCCTATTCCTTCAACCGTTTAAGTCGCGCTTTTCGAGGTTCAGTCTATAGAAAATGGACCATTACCTTTTGGCCAACCTCTCAGATGATAGACGGTATCAGACCGGAGATACTTGCTGTAATAATTATGCTCAGCAAGTCGGACGGAAATTATTAGGCCATTGTTGTGAGTTATGGGTGGTTATTGTTAGCTTGGCCATTAACAATTAATTAGGTGGTTATAAATTACATTTGCAATTTGAGCCGATTGAATTCCAGATATCTTCGTACTTCATGGTCGAACAAGCTTGTCTTCACTAAAATAGATGTTATTGCATTTATATAATGAGAAAATAATTGTAGTTCAGTTGAGAAGACACCCAAAGGCGCGTTGTCACGAGTCAACTTCAGTTGACCGACTGTAGTTGATCAACAAAAGTTGAATGAAGTCTGTTGTGAGAACCTTCCTTTCAATAGAGTTGATCAACTTTTTTGCTGATCAAATGGCGAATCATCACCGACTGCTTCCAAGTTGAAACTTGTCTTGAAACGTGTGAACTGGCCTTCAACGTTTGTAAACAGTGTAGAACGCGTAATACATTTCACGGCACATGTACTCGTTTGCACTTTCCTATAGAATATTGAAAAGTCAAATAGTTTAATAAAATAATGGGCGTCAAATGGTCGGCAGGTATTATGAGAAAACTTTTGGAATTATATTATAAGCACGATTGCCTTTGGAATCACCGAACGGAAAATTAAAGAAGAAAGGTGCTCGAGAAGACTCTCTGAGCTCTACTTTCAATGAAATGGATCTCTCTGGATTCACTATTACTCATATGAAGGATGAAATTAACATTATCAGAGCAATGTACAAAAAAGAACATGTACTGGTTTGTCGATCAACTGAAAGAATCGGTCAGTTTCTGTTGAAATGTGAGAACTGTAAACTCATACAAGTCGTATTCCACTTTTCTCACTTTTGTTGATCAACTACAGTTGGTCAACTAAAGTTGACTGGTGAGAACGCGCCTTAAGGCCGACTGTAGTTTATCAGCAAAAGTTGAATGCAAACTGTTGTGAGATTCTCCCTTTCAATAGAATTGATCCACTTTTTGTTGATCAACAAAAGTTTGACCTCGTCAAACTTTTGCTGTTCAACTGGTGGATCATCACCGATCGCTTTTAAGTTGAAACTTATCTTGAGACGTGTAAGCTTGGCGTTCAACGTTTGTAAACAGTGTATTCCTCGGCACATGTAATCGTGGGTATTTTCCCATAGATAGAAGATTGAAAAGCAAAGTAGTTTAATAGGACAAATGGAAAGTGTTATGAGTAAATTTTTGGAACTACCTATATCATAAGCATGATTGTCTATGGAATCACTGAATGCGCAGAATTAAAAAGGAAATATATTCGAGAAAATTCTCTGAGCTCTATTGTCAAGGAAATAGATATCTCTAGCCTTGCAATTGCTGATGAGAAGGATAAAATTAAGATTATTAGAACAATGTGCAAAAAAAGAACTTGCACTGGTTTGCAAATCAATGAAAAATCAGTCAGTTTCTATTGTGTGTGAACTAAAAACTCATTCAAGCCGTATTCCACTTTTGTTGATCAACTACAGTCGGTCAACTAAAGTTGACTCGTGAGAACGTGCCTTTAGATGAAAATAAAGTAATAGATTAGAATAGATTACTCTGAAGCATTCGATACATTTAATCATAAATTAGTCTTAAGTATCTTACATTATATAGGCCTCTTTGAGTCTGCCAGCCAATTTCAATGTCAGAATCACTAACAATAGATCCACTGAAAGACTGGACACTCTGTGTATGAAAATTTGGCATGGCACTTTTGACTGACATTCGCGCCATCTATTCGGGTTGCGTGTGTCACTACAATGCATTCAGGAATCGATTACAGGAAACTGTAGATATTCACGACCTGGGTCAATCTAAAAAGTTTGGTGTAGGTGACCGACGATAGGTGGGGTAGGTTACGAAAAGAGCGGGCTTTTTGAAATACCATATAAGCTTATTCAGCCTCCAGACAACGTGGTAACTTGTCATAACAATTTACCTTACGCATTCATCACCCATTTTGAAAATGGACCTGATTAAAAAAAAATTAAAGCATTAATTTAAAAAAATGGAATTGATAAGTGGCATAATAATAAATAAAACTAATATTGTTCACGACACGTACTCCATTTTTTTTAATTAGTGTTTTAACTTTTCTAATCGGTGCAATTTTCAAAACAGGTAATTAATGAGTTAGGTAAATTTTTGTGACAAGCTACCACGTTGTATAGGACATTCAACTGATTATGTAAGAATGGGAATATATTAGATATGCATTAGTGTAATAAAGCAAAACCAACCCTTTTGTAATTTATTTCAATACGACAATTGCTTAAATAAGATCAGCTACACAAGGTACAAAAACAATTCATATAAAAGTAAAGCATGATTTATTCACTAGAATCACTATTTCATGATAATTACAATTCTTTGATGGCATATAATTTGAAGAGTAAAGAGGTAATATTCCTTAACTATTCATATTGATGCAGGCAAGATGCTGGTATATTTGTAGGTTTGGGTTGCCAATCCGTTCTAACTAGCGTCTCTGTATACGCTGATCAGATGGCATTTAATGTCTGAAATAAAAAAATGTATTTTTAGACCATCGGACCTCACCTTCAATGCAATGGTTTGCCAAAGAGAGGGAATGCTGCACACCTTTATGGCAGCGTATGTGATTGTGAACAGTAATACAAGTTATATGAGTATGAGTAGTAGTGTTTAGTAATGCATTCAAATGATATATGTATATTTCATATAGAAATGAACAATCTTGTATTAATTTTGCATCAAAATTCACAATACAAAAATGAGGTGAGCGGTATAAATCAGGCAAATCACTTACCTTCGCGCATCCACATTCTTGCAATTTGGCGCAAGCCAACGGCGTAAATATTTATAACCCATTCCTAAATACATATAGACAACAATAGGCAGACAAAAATCTCAAAAGTAGTGCAAAATTGCAAAAAGACGCCAATCGACAAAAGCGAGCAACGACAATGTCATTTACGACAATGGTTCTCAAAATGACGTTAGGCGTAACAATTGGGCCACTTCTATTGATGCATCTAGAAATCTGTTTGAAACAGAGTTGGCTGATCAATAGTTCACGCAACCCCGCTAGGTGTGCTAGGTGGCTAGCGCTAACGCCGCTACACAGGGTCCTCATTTGAGTTTCACACCCCTGGTCAGAATTACGAAAACGTCAAATTTCTCTATGCAATAATACTCAAAGAATTGAGACTGATTGAATTAAATGGACTGCTGTAGACCATGTGGCTTCCAGTGAAGGTTCCTAAGAGTGAGCAAAAACGAAAAAGACAAACAATACAGACAGAATGATGAACCATGAAGTCCATGGAGATGTAGCAGAGTGCGGGTAAGAGAATAACCATCCATTGGTCCATCCACTGCAACTGAATTCAAGTGTGGGTAGCCTATGATTAATTAATTAAGCCAATACTACGTACAAGGCAGAGCCTTCGTAGTGGCTGTACAAATAAGTACAAATAAATACAACTGTTTGCTAACTTCTTCAGCAACAGGATGCAAGCAGTTACCTTATCTAGCAATAAATCAGCATTCTTACGTTCGTACACGATAGTCCCGCAGGGTTCTATTCTGGGCCCTTTGCTATTCTCAGTCTTCATACCTCGATTGAGATTATCTATGAAATTATAATGACAGGCAAATCTACTTTTCTTTTTTCCCGAGGAAGCTGACGGAGCTGCGCTTTGAATTTTCATTTAAATTCATTATATGTCAACTCCCTGAGACATTGCCTTGAGCCAAACCGTCTCAAATCATCTGTAAGTATTTTTGGTAAAAAATAAATTCGGAATTCAATCTACTTACCCATGACTATCAATAATGACCTTATTGAGAGAAAGTTTGTTGTGAAAAACCTGGAACTAGTGCTGGATGGAAAGTGAAGATTGAGTGAATGTATTAAATATAAATTACAGATTGTATACTTTAACCTGAAATTAATCTATCAAAACAGACGGTTCCTTACTATACTGCATTCACTGAAGAAAAGGAGTAAAAAATTATTTCAAACCTATATTTTGGGGCTTTACTCGGATAAATCGAACTTGATTTTTCTGTTTATAATAACATCACTGCTCTCAGTATGCAGTTTTGTAGACGGTGTACATGTAAGCCTTGACCATACAGTAAAAATTTACATATATTGTGCATGGTTACTCCGTTTGTTCGGTGGGTAAGGTATAGTAACGCGAAAAAGATGCTCTGCGAGTCTCTAGTATTATCTTAGCTTGATTACTGTGATATAGTTTACGAAACATCCTTAAGAGTTTCAACCTTTTCTCTTTAGCAACGTGGCTCTGGCTTGTTCTATGCGTGATCTTACTTCAACGTCAGGGTCTACATTTCTCGTTATGCAGCAGCCAAGGTATTTAAATTTCTCATCTTTCTCTATTGCGGTGTCATAGACGTTTATGTCCAGATGTGGGTTTGGAGATCTTGTTGGGGCCATTACTTTAGTTTTTGTTACATCAACTTTCATGCCTAGTTATTCTCCTGGCTCTACAACTTTGTTGATTAGGCGTTGAAGAAGGGCCTCTGGACTGTCCGCAATGATAACCGTGTCGTCTGCATAACGTATGTTGTTCAATATCCTGCCGTTAACTTTTATGCCGACTTCGTCATCGCCTATTACTTGGTTGAATATGTGTGCAGAGTACATGTTGAATAGTACTGGGGACAAAGCACAACCCTGTCGTACCCCCTTTTCTATACACGCCGGTTCAGATGTAGCTTGTCCATATCTCACCGTTGCTTCTTGGTTCCAATAAAGCTTTCCAATGAACCCGTCTTGTTTGTCTAAACCTTTTGTAATATCAGAAGGACAGTGTGATCAACTCGATCGAAAGCTTTCTCGTAGTCTATGAAACAGGCATATACATCTTTCCTCATGTCTCTACATTTCTGGAAGAAGATTGATAAACTAGCTAGTACTTCCCTTGTTCCCAAACCTTTGCGAAACCTAAATTGTGTATCGCTTTGATCGGCTTCACATTTGTGGTACATTCTAGCTTGTATAATTTTAAATAGGATCTTAAGCACCTGACTTATCAAGCTTATCAGTCGGAACTCATAAAATTTTTTGACTTTAGATTTTTTAGGGAGGGGAATGAATATGGAGGTATGTATTGTAACCTAATACAACTCGGCTATTGAACAAGGATCTGAACAAAACAAACGCTGGCAGTTCAATTTGCATAAGTTCCATCCGACATTGGCGATGGCCTTTGAGAGGTCTCCGATAATGCCTTGTACATTCAGGCGGAGGTTTATTTACCCAATTTTCTCCCTCTTTCTGCGTCATTGTTTTTTCTGCAGGAGAACGAGTCAAAATCGATAGAGAAAGATATATTTTAGTACGGTCGCTTGTCGCACCACAGGAAGCTTCATATTTTCTTGTTCTTGAATTCCAAAGGTAAAATTTCTCCCTTCAGGATGCTGAAAAACCTGGAAGAACACGAATGTTAGTTAGCAGAGGAAAACGTTACTGCTGGAAGATGCTTGACGATGACAGGCTGGTGGCTTGTCAACAGATAGAGGATGCATATGGACTAAATCAACCAGCAACACGTTCCACTCTGCATCATCGTGAATAGTATTGAAAAATTACCGTAATTTACTTTTAGTTGCGAACGGTTGCGAACTTTCGAGAATTTTAGAGATTTGTGGAGAATTTTGGATAATTAATAAGAACTTGCTATATTGGACGTTGCTACATTTATGGAGGATATATGATTACATGATGCTTTATAGAAACTCAAATGGACTTCATTCAACATAATAAACATAAAACATTATAATAAAACATTACATGTATCGTTAAAAATGTTATGGTTGTCTTCATGGGTTTCGGTCAACGATTGAAACTATAACTTTAAAAATTTCACGACCAAAAACAGAAACACATAATATAACGAATCCCGTTTATCAAATTGATTGCACACACTGTGACGGAGTATATACATATTGGGAAAACAAGACAATATTTAAAAAACAGGATATACCTATAGTCGTAAGTACGATACGTTGAATGGGAAGGAGTCTACGGCTCTAGCAAAACATAGCTGAGATACAGGACATACATTTAATTTCGACAATCCAAAAATATTAATTCGTGAATGTAACCAACACAAAAGAAATAAAGGAAATAATTCATATTAAGAATCACCCAAATTCAATAAATTTCAGAACAGATATAAATCAATTAGGCGATATATACCTATAATAATTTAAGTATGGTTTCTGAATCTTGGAATAATCTAACAAACCACATTTATGTATACATAGACAGATACAAAAGCTTTCACCCCTATTCCATCAACCTTTTCCCACCACTTTAAGGACATCTGTGTATTTTACAATATCCCAAAAAGGCCGTACTGGTTATTCAGCTCTCACAAACCGTAGAGGCTGTTTCACAAACAAAACAATTTTACAGAAATGTAACCGACATCTGAAATTAACGTAAGTAGGTTTGTTAGTATTATTTTCCTTGTATCAGTAAATTTAATTCTTTTATATTCATTTTCAATAAACGAAAATGAAATCACTAAGTTTATGTTTAAAAGTTTTATATACAGGGTTATTCACGTTATTCGACACGAAGCATTATGGTTGAAGTATGTGATAAAAAAGAAAATAATAATTTGGGATGGATAGATACCCATAAAAGCTACATTTTAAAAATATTTTCATGTTATACAGGGTGTCCCAAAAACACGAAATGTATCAAAGTTATGTTTTTTTAAATGGAACACCCCGTATATTATTGCATATTCAGATTCCCTGGTGAATTCTAGTGTGACATTATGTATCATACATGGGACCTAAAGCGAACCGTTTAGGTGTAAGTCACCATTTTCGGTATAGGTAGATATCAGGAAAAAATTGAATATCGCAGAGATTATAAAATATGGAAGGCTGTGACTTTGCTGTATTACTAAGCATAAAATCCGTCAGCTTTGATGAGACCGTCAAATTTAAATTACGTTTATGCTTGGAGAAATCGGTCGATGAATTAAGGAAACTTCGATCAGCGATAACTTGATTTTTTCAAATGGGAGTGCCTAATTTTTTTTAAACGGTTAAACGTAGAATTTGATAGCCTTTCTAATGATATAAGGTTATGAATATCAATCTCTGGTAGTTTTCATTGAATTTTAAATTTTCAAACAAATCGGCGTTTTTCAATTTGCCTACCTATAAGCAACGAAGTAGGCCATGAAATATAAACAAAAACCTGTCCAGGTAGTAGGAAACAACTAACTTAGCTGAAAAATACACACGAACTAGACTAAAGGGACAAGATTATAAAAATTACTCACAACAAATCAACTCTCCCAGAAACAACTGCGATAACATATCTAAGGTCAAAGAGAAGCTGGAGTATGGCAGTAATAGATACTTTTTACAGTCTACAGGCTACCGCAATTTACTAAAGGTTAAAAACTTCCAAGTCAATTAAAAACCCTGATATGAAACAGAAACAACCAGCGACTGTTGCTCCAGCATCATATGTAATGGTGTAAAAAAGTACTAATTTGCGTCGAAGTCGACAACTCTGTCTGGAGCCCTTCTATTTTTCAATATCTATTAGCAACATTGCAAAAGAGGAATACTGACAAATCAGATTTAAAGTTTCTGCCATTTAAGTTATGTTTTATAATTTGAACAAATTTTAATTCATTCTTCATTTTCTGCGACCTTGCTAATAGGTACTGAAGAATTTTCAGAACTCCAGGTACTGTTAACTTGAGTTTTGACAGAATTGCATACTTTTTTATATCATTAAATGTGAAATTTTATTATGAAAATAATAAACTGCTTACAACATTCTCTCGTAGTTTTAATTTTATTTCAAAATTTTTAATGGTTTTGGAAATTGCCAATCTCTAGAACATTGCAGTAGCTAGTAGGCCGTGAAAAAATCCATTTCTGCCATACTTCAGCTTCTCTTTGACCAAAGATATGTTACCGCCGTTGTTTCTGGTCAGACTTTCTTTGTTGTTAGTAATTTTTACAATCTTGTCCCTTTAGTCTAGTTCGTGTGTATTTTTCAGCTAAGTTAGTTGTTTTCTTCTACCTGAACAGGTTTCTGTTTATATTTCATGGCCTGCTTCGTTGCTTATAGGTAGGCAAATTGAAAAACGCCGATTTGTTTGAAAATTTAAAATTAAATGAAAACTACCAGAGATTGATACTCACAACCTTATAACATTAGAAAGGCTATCAAATTCTACGTTTAACCGTTAAAAAAAAATAGGATTCCCATTTGAAAAAATCAAGTTATCGCTGATCGAAGTTTCCTTAATTCATCGACCGATATCTCCAAGCATAAACGTAGTTTAAATTTGACAGTCTCATCAAAGCTGACGCATTTTATGCTTAGTAATACGGCAAAGTCACAGCCTTCCATATTTTATAGTCTCTGCGATATTCAATTTTTTCCTGATATCTACTTATACCGAAAATGGTGATTTATACCTAAACCATTCACTTTAGGTCCCATGTATGATACATAAAGTGACACTAGAATTCACCAAGGAATCTGAATATGCAATAATATACGGGGTGTTCCATTTAAAAAAAATAGAACTTTGATACATTTCGTGTTTTTGGGACACCCTGTATAACATGAAAATATTTTTAAAATGTAGCCCTTATGGGTCTCTATACATCCCAAATTATTATTTTCTTTTTTATGAAATACTTTAGCCATAATGCTCCGTGTCGAATAACGTGAATAACCCTGTATACATTTATAGTTAGTTATATGTCTACTTTACGCATACAATTTATAATTATTTTATTTAATTGTTTTTTTGAGTTTTTTTGTATTTTTATTATATACATACACATCATTTGCTATTCTTCTATAGACACCTGAAGATGGTTTAGATTAAAATAAACCGAAACGTAGTGAAGGAAAGTCATAGTATCAATCGTTGACCGAAACCCATGAAAAACAACCATAATCTATAGTCGCGGTCACTAGAAAAATAAGCATAAAGTTACAAATGTTATCACAATCAACCGTTACGAAGAAACTGAAACGAATTTTTAAGCTAATAAAGCAAACATAGGTAGTTTAAAAAGTCAAAAAACGGGCTTTTAAAAAACGTCAGACTCTTTCTTCTTAGGGTGCCGTCTCTCTTCGGAGGTTGGCAATCACCAAGGCAATTTTTGATGTACCTGCTCTCAACAAATCTGTTGAACTACAATGGAACCAGTCCCGGAGATTCTTCAACCATGATATGCGTCATCCTCCAACCGATCTTCTCCCCTCAGTTTTTCCTTGTATTATCAGTCTCAAGATTTCATACCTACTTCCCCTCATCACATGTACCAATTACTCGCGTTTTCTTTTTTGAATGTTAAAGACTAATTCTGGATCTTCTGGAATGTTTTTTGTTGTTTGACCTAAAGGGACATGTCATCCTCTCCTCCTCTGCAATATTTTATTATCCCAAAATCCGAAGAACCTTTTCTACTTAAGGGTCTAGGGTATAGCGCGCGAAATTGAGAATTCAAGAAAAGACGTATTCCCGTGTTAGCGAGGAGGCGTGGCCGCCTATTCCCGTTCTCCAGTGTGTGTGTGTCTAAGATGAGGGAAGATAAGTCCAAAAATCCAAAGGTAAGGTCAAAAGGTCCAAAGATAAGGTCCAAAGGTTATCATAAAAATGAATTTCGCATTTCCAAGCTCCTGAAGTTACCTTTAAACTTACAGTAATGACTCAAAGAGCACATTGAAGAAGAAAGCTTGCGCATGTGAATCTGTTTATACTTTTTTTGATATCGTGTTTGGTTGTTAGATTACAGGCATTTATAGAATGTATGATTCTGCATTGCGAGTTTTTTTGCACATTAAAAAACATTTTGAAGAAAATCGAAAATAGTTGTCATTCATTAAGGTCTGAACTATCGCCTTCTGAAATATTATATATGTAGTTTGAAAATAGAGTGAGTTATGCGAGAAACTATGAGTCTGTGTTTTACATGGCAAATACGCATGTATAAATGTGTGTATCCAGGCTCCTTAAAAGAAGAATTGGTGTTAACTTCAAAGTTTAAGATCTAACAGATACGTTCACAGATTTCTTTCTTTAACCTAGGTTTAGTACTTTTTAAATTGGCTTGACTATTTTTTTCACCTGTTACATTGTTTGTATATTTTAAATTGTGACTTCAAAATTAAAGACTTCAATGAAAACAGAAAAAATATTTATTGTGTTGCTAAAATATTAACCGCAGTTACTTATTACATCCCCTTGTATTGACGCCACGCTGCGCCGCTGTATTTTATGGCAACCCAGCCCGCGAATCTCTCACGAGAAGCGTCGGATTGACTGATGGGTCCAATGCAGCTCGGCTGTCCCAGGGAGAAACACAGTATATGAAAAAAAATATATTCTGAGAAATTGGGTGTGAAAGTTCTTTCCTTATAACGATCACAATTAAGTTTATACTTATATTAATTTGAGTGAAATGAAAGAGTAATGCCTTGATTTAGTTATGTTAGAGCACTAGTATGAACGGGCTTCAAAGAGTGCTGAGAAATAAACAAGTTTTTAGGAAGAAATGCATGTGTGTTTTGATCTTAATAATGTTTTAGATGATATAATCAACGAAGACAGTAAGTACATACTGCGTTTTTACTATGTCACATGTATGCATTCATTGAAAGTTAATAACAGTATTAACACAGCAAAACACCAGAATGTTTATTCTAAATAAACATTTATTGTACAGGTAATCTCACAGACAGTTACAAAGCATATAATCACCTTTATAATAATTTTAATAATGGTGCAGAAAACAAAAACCGGTGACAAGAGTAACAGTAAAAAAAAGTTTTTGATAAAATGCATACTACGAAACAATAAGTTCTAAACTAAAAGTTAACAAAAATTAAATTTTAACGCTGGCTAGCCTGATTTCTATTCTACCTGACTATTCAGATCAACCGGTTGCTCAGTTTCAAGAATATTTAGCCAAAACGCATGATGATTAATGTTTTTCATTTTAGGTATTAGATCCCTGATCATAGCAGATTTTTTTCTATGGATTTATATCGCGGTAGGCACCTTTAATTGTCTATTTTGTAACTAAAGACAATTTATGATTTTAAAAACATTCTATCAAAAAGTACCACAGTAAAGCTTAATAACAGTTTAATTTTGAGCAAGCTGGAATATGCTGATTTAGTTGTAGGTCCCTGCCTAACACAGCAAGAGGCTTTTAGGCTACAAAAAGTGCAAAACAGCTGTGTACGCTATATATCGAGAACTCCTAGAAGAGAGAGAATATCTAGACATTTTAAAGATATTAACTGGCTGACAATGCAACAGAGATGGGTAGTGCACCTCTTGTCCTTCATTCAGTCTCTACTTAATAACAGAACTGCAGTGTATCTTTTCAAAAAGCTGACTTTTAGAAACCAATATCATAAGTTAAATTTACGTCATGTTGGAGTTACGCTGAACATCCCGCCTCATAAGACAAATTTTGTTAAAAAATCTTTTTCGTATATGGCTCCATCACTGTACGATGAACTTCCAGCGAGTTTAAAGTCATTATCCATTGAACTGTTCATAATTAAAGTTAAGGGTTTTATTTTCAATCATACACATCTCATGTAAATCTTACATTTTTAACTGTAGTGTTGTACCTTACTTGTTTTTATATTATGATTATTTTTATGTGTATAGACTATTTTTCTAATTTTGGATGCTTATTTTTTTAAACTGTATGTCAAAGTTATAATTTCATATTTTGTAATTCTACTGCCCTGGTTGATATTTAAAAGTAGCTTTTAGCTGAATATCCGCCAGGTAAATAAAGGCCTTTTATTACTATTATTATTATTATTTTGTCCAAGTTAGCCTCTCAAAAACGAGAAATAAGAATGGCACAAAACTACCGCTTAAGCCGCCAAAACAGACTAAAACGCTACTAAAACAAATGTCAAAACACAGCATCTACAATCGCCGTTACAAAATGATGATACCTGATTGGTTGGTGCATTTACTGTGTTTTAACATCTAGCTGGCACGCAGATACTGTGTTTTGGAATTTTGATTATTATTGCTGTTCTGTACATACTGGGCTTTGTCAGTCAAAATCTCCGTTATTTCGGTATATACTGAAGTTTTGACTGTTTAGCTAGATAAATCATGGCCAACGTACAAATTCGTCAAAACCTCAATATATGAAAAAAATTCATATGCTGTGTTTTTCCTTGGGACAGCCGAGCTACCTTCTAGTAGTGCGGAGCGGCTCATATCTGTGTCGTCGAAGGAAATCCGTAGGGTCAGTATCAATCTCCGATCGCATTCGACTCCAGCCGCCACTACGTCGAGCCAGCACGCTGGCTGGGTTGCCATGACCGCCATGACTCAGCTGGTAGAGCGTCGGACTAGAATTCCGGAGGCGCGGGTTCGAATCCCACTGGCAGTCGGTTCTTTTTCTGACATTTTCTGGTGGAACCTTGATTCGAGAGCTCGATATGCGGGCAATAGCATGAAAAATGATGTAAGAGTGCACCCATAATGGGGTATTTTCCAACTTGCTAATATTGCCTGTTTAATAGCGGAAATGGATTGCTTGTATCTAATTTGTAATGACGGCAGTGTTTGCTCAATTGTTTTCTGCCCACGTTGAGTCAACATAGACTTTGAAAATCATCCCTTTGAAAAGAGCTCATTCAAATCTCTCAAACCTCCCGCCTAAGAAATCAGCTAATCAAAAGTGATTTTTGTGCCGGACGTAGATAGGATCTTAATTTGAATTGGGCGTTCAAAGTTGTCACGTTGTTAATATTTTGCATAGTTTTTCTATAAAGGATGTAAACTTTATTTTATGTTTATTTAGTTTCCCTCTTTTTGTAGACTATAAATGTTATATTGCACAGCTATTCCATTTTTTGCATTGTTATGTAATTAGCAGTTTACTCTGAGAATGTTTCATAGTTACTTTTCATAATTTTACTCGTCATTCGGCAACATTCGTCTTTAACAGCCTGTCACTACTGTCATGCATACATCAAAACTACTAAATATGTTCGTTCAGATTAACAGAATCAACATATAAGTGGAAAAAGTAACCAATCCCTACGATTAGCAGAATCATAAAATCTAGGTTTGCAGCATGACCTAGAGTCAGACCAGCCTGCAAACCATGATCATCGAATGAAAATGAGCTGGCTAATTGCCTACACAGGCAAACGTCATAAAACAATAGAAGAAGAAGAAGAAGAAGAAGAAGATAACCTCCCCTGGTGTCACGACTGTCTAGGTATCTCATTTAACCAAGATAGATCATGAAATGATGTATTATACAGTCACATTCTAAGGATAGCTCCACGAAAGACCTATTACGTCACGCTTAGATTTATTACGTCACAGCTTTGGCGCGAAATTTTATGTTTGAACTTTGCAGGTGCTTTTAAGCCACTTTCCGTTCACAGTAAAACGTAAAAATGCTAGTTACATGGTTTTTGAGGATGTAACATCAATATTCCGTCATAAAATTTTGTTCGGAAAATACCCCATTGAGCCAATTGGATACAGAACTTCTGTGCAAATAAGGTTAAGCCAAGAATGGCTTGGATATCACTTCTACTGTCAACCTGTTGTTGGTTAACTCTGTGTATCCAGATTTAGCCTGCAGCTTGTCCTATGCATACGCGATGAGCTCGAAACAAGGTGAAATTCACCTGCAGATATATTCGCAGAGATACTCTTTCCGAAGCTGCTCACGTAATTCAGAAAGTGATGCTTTTTTGTACAGTGGCTCCCTCTCTTATTAAAAATTTCAGCTCAATCTCCCCATAAAGTGGAGCGAACATAATATAAGAGAATTTTTTGCAGTTTTTTTGTGGTATAGAAGCGATTTTAATTAAGTTTTTGAAATTATGTCTACAAAAAGATGGGAGAAAGATTTGCCTACAATGAAAAGACCATTTTCTTGTTAGAAATGTTTACTTTTAGAATAATCTTTACGGCAGGCATACTTTGATGAAAGAATTCTTTATCCAACTATTTATTGCGGTACGAACGAGGACACAAGTGAGTAGTGAAACTCGGATCTTTTATTCGGTTGGTTTTCTACATACGGTGTGTCCATTTAGTGTGTAATTCTTCGATATTTCGCAAGGCATACCTGATAGAAGAAAATGTCAAATACAAAAGTTATTTGGTTCGATTTTTTTTGTAAGGCACTATAACCTTTTTTAAGTTTCTCTAGTTTCCGTAATTGACTTCTATTTAACTCTAACATATTTTTGAGATCGTTTGCGGCGTTGCCAAGTTATAATTTGTTTTCTATTAGTTTCCGGATTTGCAAGGTCGCAAGAAATACGTCCAAACTGATATATTCCTTCAACTTTACTCAATAATATTCTACAGCGAGTTACTTGGATATCAATTGAATATTACTTTGTATGTTAAGAACTATTTGCGTCTACAGGGTGTTTTTGGTAGGATTTTAAATTACGGCGATTTGAAAGTCATTTTGCTCTGTTTTTTAAATGTAACACCGTGTATGTTTTATTTTAAGTCGAACTATCTAATAAAACTCTATGCTGTCTTGTAATATTTTTTCGCGTTTGCGACGTTGCCAAGTTATAAATTATTTTCGCAGAACTTCAATCAAACATATCCCCGATTTTACTTCCCACACCGATAGGTGAGGGGAGTACTGTGATCGCGAAAATATTCGAGTTCGAGATAATACGCTTTTTGGGCGTTTTATGATGTGTACATAACAAAAATCCACGTCACTCATTTCCGTCGGTCTATCTGTCTGTCTGTCTGTCTGTCTGTCTGTCTGTCTGTCTGTCTGTCTGTCTGTCTGTCTGTCTGTCTGTCTGTCGGTCTGTCGGTCTGTCGGTCTGTCTGTCGCGTTTTTCTACCCTCGTAATCTCAGTAACCGCTGCATGGATTGTGATGAAATTTGGGCAGCGGTATGCTCTGGGGTCGTAGTAGGTAATGTTCCTATAATTTTGAAAATCGGTGCATAGGCGGCGGAGTAATTAGCAAAAACCAAAAAAAATTAAATATTGCTGAAACTTCGTTTTTAGGCGTTTTAGGGGTCCCTGATCATTTTCTACTTTTTTTGTGTGGGGGTGGCGGAGTAATTAGCAAAAAACAAAAAAAACTAAATATTGCTGAAACTTCGTTTTTAGGCGTTTTAGGGGTCCCTGATTGTATGTGTATCGATATATCTTGTACATTAATTTCAAATTTGGCGCCCGCACCATAAATTTCATTTTTGTTGGAATCGGCAACCTCCGCAGCGAGTACTTCGTGAGCATTAAAACGGGAACCACATATATTATACGGTCGCGAAAACTACGTTATAAGGAAGTGCTAAGAGAAAATTGCAGTACTAAACCCCTAGTTAGACACCACTGGTAGAGCAAGGACGAGCACCACTGGGCCCAGTGTCCCTTCGAACGAAGAATCGAGGTAGGTGCCGATAAATACAATA
Source organism: Callosobruchus maculatus (assembly GCA_951848785.1). Lineage (NCBI taxonomy): Eukaryota > Metazoa > Arthropoda > Insecta > Coleoptera > Chrysomelidae > Callosobruchus > Callosobruchus maculatus. Next base: position 4,858,096 of record CATOUR010000296.1, read on the forward strand.
GGATTTTTATGGTGCTACAAATTTCAATTTCAATTTCAAATTCGTATACAGTCCACTGAAACTCTAAAGAACTAGCGAACCACATACATTTTTTGGTCATTCGAGCCACGATAATTGCAATAACTCAAAATTCATTCAATTCGATAATTTATTATATCTATATTATTCTGTATTCAGTAGCCATTATTTAAAAAGATACTCTATTTTTTGTCGTACGTTCGGTCGAACGCTACGAGCAGCAAAAAACATTTGTTTTCTTCCATATAAATAAAATCACTTCTAGATTTATTACGACGGTTGATATTCCAGAAAAGTAAACATTGCCCATTATATTTGATTCACAAAATATTTTATTAGTTGTGTGCGGTACAAGGTGCAATATTTTTCTCTTTAAGTAGTTCCGTTGAGTATATTCCTCAGGGCGCTCAAAAATACTTGTTGAGATTTGCAGTTAACACAGTTACTTCATACACTCATTCGAAATGTCTAAGGATATACAAAAGACGCTGCATCGGAGGCAAGTTTATATTACTCGTATAACAGAAATCTACACAGCTGGAGTGAAAGCTAAATCTGATCCCAATTTTCAGTCAATGTTTACAACAAGATGCGAGAATTTGCAAGAATTTTACGATGAATTTCAGCAACTTCATAACGCTTTGATAGGTTTAATAGAATCAGATGAGGAATTTGAGATACAGGATGCGATTAGAAAAGAAACAGATAACTATTATTTCCAAGCAAAAGATATTTATAATCAACTCACTCTAAAACAAGTTGCAGCTCAACAACCTAACCCAAATCCGAACAGAAATAACAGCGAATACAGGGACCTTTTGAAGTTAGATATTCCAATTTTTGATGGTAATTTGCTCAAGTGGGTGACATTTTATGACATGTTTCGTTCTTTAGTCCATAATAACGCTAATATGTCAGACGTTAGAAAATTTCAGCACTTAATTGCCTACTTGAGAGGTGAACCATTAAACTTGATTAAAGCAATACCAATCACAGAAGCTAATTACGCAATCGCATTCCAAGTCCTAACAGAACGATACCAAAATGAAAGACTTTTAGCTACGAGTTATTGGAATGCAATAAATAATGCACCCACATTGAAAAATAATTGTTCTGCTAGAGACTTAAGGTGTATATTGGATACATTTAGGGAAAATATAGCAGCTTTAGATTTATTAGGTTTCCCAACAGAACACTGGCAATTTCCACTTTTTAACATGTTACTTGGACGTTTAAATACTTCTATAAGAACTGCATTTGAAATAGAGCACAGTAAAATAAAGTTTCCTACCTACCAAAATTTAACAGAATTCTTAAACAATCATTGTCGTGCTCTAGAGTCAGTACAAATTGCGTCAAGTACTTCTTATTCACAAAATTCTCAACAGCCAACTAATTCACATCCCAACAGGAAACAGCACAATTACAATCAGTATCAAAGATACCCAACACAAAGCTATGTGTCTAATATAGATCAAAATAAGCAAAACTCACAAAATACTCGATTCATTAAAAATAAATCTCATGGATTTAACTCATATTCAACACCGAACTCTCAAATTGCTCCAACACATAATTCAAACCATCCTAATGCTAACAGTCAGAGAAACTTCAACTCTCCAATACAGTATAGTGTACAGTGCAATCAGAATTCACATAACAATCTTTCGCAATGCTCTATGTTTATAGCAAAAAACATAAATGACCGTATCGCATATGTAAAGCAAAATAACGTATGTCTTAACTGTTTACGTTTTTCGCATACAGAAGATTCATGCCAATCCAACTTCGCTTGTCGTATATGTGGCGAGAGGCATCACTCAACGTTACATATTTCTCAAGACAACCAGGTAATTTCTCAAAACTCCTATTTAACGAATGTATCACATTCAATACATCAAAGTTCGATTCCATATAACACTGCTAGCACTTCCTCAAGCATTACAACTCCACAAATGGATCAAACAAAACAAACTTCAACTTCACACATTCCTATTGTTTCATCAGTAAATTCAAGTCATCCGCCCTTCTCGTCTCAGAATGCTCAGAATAATTCAACTCTAACTTCTTGTGCAACTTCTAGTAATCAATTTCTTAGCTGCGGATGTACGTCAATGGAGCAATCGAAGCCCCAAACAACTGTTCTTCTCTCAACTACCAAAGTGCATATAATGGATGCTCGTGGGTATTGCCAAACGGTACGGGTTGTCTTGGATAATGCTTCACAAGCTAATTTTATTTCTGAAAACTGCTTAAATCGACTGGGATTATCTAGGAAAAAATTAATTGTTCCAATTGTAGGAATCAATCAGTCCAGCTCAACCACTAATGGCATAACCAATTGTACAATAAAGCCACTCAATAAAAATGATCCTAAATTTACTTTTGAACTTTTCGTATTGCCAAAAGTTTGTGCAGAAATGCCATCAATTCAAATAAATACAAAAAACTGGCATCATATTTCAAATTTGGAACTGGGGGATGATAAATTCAATATCCCTGCGCCAGTTGATATTCTCTTAGGCGCTCATGCCTACTCACAAATTATAAAACCAGGCATAGTTCAAGGGCAACCTGGACAACCCATAGCTATGGAAACTATTTTTGGATGGGTTCTTCTCGGAAACGCTCAAGCCTTTGATAATCAAATTACCCCTCCTCCCGTTTCTTGTCATTTAACTTCCCTTCATACGCCATCTCTAGATCAAAGCATACGAAAATTTTGGGAAATCGAATCAATACCTTCCAAACAATTTCTTTCACCAGATGAAGAAAAATGTGAAGCTTTTTACCGAAAAACCGTAACCAGAGATGAATCTGGACGTTTTCAAGTTTCCTTACCTTTTCGTCATTCTAGACCAGATCTAGGAGACACCTACGCTAAAGCTTATAAATGTTTTTTATCTCTAGAATCCAAGCTACTGAAAAATCCTACTCTTTATTTACAGTATGCAGATGTTATGAATAATTATATAAAAAATGATCATATGAGTTTAGTTCCTCATTCACAAATAAATTCCAAATCAGTTAATTATTTACCCCACCATTGCGTAGTTCGACCTGATAAGGCTAGTACTAAAGTGAGAGTAGTTTTTAATGCTTCTGCTCAAGGCTCTAAAGGAGTTAGCTTAAATTCAACCCTGTTGTCAGAGCCAAAATTACAGGCAAATATCAACACCATACTTCTAAAATTTAGGTTTCACTTTATTGTATTACTTTCTGATATAAGTCAAATGTTTTTACAAATTCGAGTATCACCCGAGGATCGAGACTATCAGCGCCTTCTTTGGCGATTTTCTCATACTGATCCTATACAAGAATATAGGCTTAATACAGTCACCTTCGGTGTAACTTCTAGTCCATATCTCGCAATTAGAACGATCAAGGAGCTTGCTACTCTTGAAAAACAAAATTACCCTGAGGCTTCTAGAGTACTCTTAGAAGATATTTTTGTAGATGATATATGCGCAGGCGCAAACTCTATAGAGTCAGCTTTAGCACTACAGAAAGACTTAATAGCTCTCTTAAGGTCAGGATGTTTTGAACTCAAAAAATGGGCTAGTAATGATGCTAGACTATTAACTAACCTTTCACAAGAGGAATGCCAAATTCCAATGTCACTCGATAAAGAAAACTCTATTGCACTTAAAGTTTTAGGCCTCCAGTGGGATCCAAAATCCGATACTATGTTTTTCTCATACAGCATTTCTAATAAACCTTGCACTAAACGCAATATTTTAAGCAACATCGCATCCATATTTGATCCGCTAGGTTTGATCGCACCTATTTCATTTCTGACCAAATGTATAATGCAAAAGCTTTGGATATCGAAGGTTGGATGGGATGATCCTGTCCCCAAGCCTATTTTCGATCTATGGACTCAGTTTCAAATGGAACTTCCATTATTGTCCAATATTTCATTTCCAAGATACATTTTTTCGAGAGAAATACTTCGATGTCAACTGCATGCGTTTTCTGATGCATCCGAATCAGGATATGCAGCTTGCGTCTATGTAAGATTAGAATTACCCAATGATATCATCAAAACTTCACTTGTTATAGCTAAATCACGAGTTAGTCCTCTAAAAACCCTCAGCTTGCCTAGACTCGAGCTTCTAGGCAGTACACTCATGAGTGACCTAGTTAGTTTTGTCATAACCACATATTCCTCGTTAATTACTATAGATGAAGTTTTCGCATACACAGATTCCCAAGTTGTCTTATACTGGGTGTCTACTTCACCATATAGGTGGAAAACATTTATTGCCAATCGAGTTAGCCATATACAAGATAATCTCCCGGAAAGTGTTCGTTGGTATCATGTGAAATCACATGAAAACCCCGCCGATGTAGCTAGTCGTGGCATAAATCCCGCACAATTCATAAATCACCCCTTGTGGTTCACAGGGCCACCATGGCTCAGTTTACCTCATTCTATGTGGAACTTAAAAAATCCATGCTTCGAGAAATGTGATCAAGGAGTCACTGATATCATTTCCCGAGAAGAAAAACACATTGCGCTCACAACGAATGTTGAGTGGCATTTCATAGACGTTCTCTTGTATAAATTCTCATCACTTCATTATATTCAAAAAATAATATGTCATAGTAGAAGAATATTCTATAATTTCAAACACCACGATTCCCCTCTAACTGGTACCATATCTATTTTTGAACTTCAACACTCCTTGCTTATTTTAGTGAAAAGATGCCAAGAAATACATTTTTCTACTTTAATCTCACAAATTAAAAATAATGAACTTTTAGCAAAACCACTTAGAAAACTTGCTCCTTTTCTGGACAAAAATGGGTTCATTAGGGTGGGCGGACGACTCAGGCATACCGACGCCATCCCCTTTGAATCAAAACACCCTCTACTACTTCCTCGATCTGATAGATTCACACAGCTTCTCATTGAACATATACATAAAGAAAATATGCATCCAGGTTTGAATACAATTCAGCACCTATTAAGGCAACAATTCTGGATATTATCTTCGCGCAGAGCTATTCAATCAGTTTTATCCAAATGTATAAGGTGTTTTCGTCTTCGACCTAAAGCCTACGTACCCTATCAGGGCGACTTACCCCCTTTTCGAATTTCACAGCTTAAATGCTTTTCTCACGCAACTTTAGATTACGCAGGTCCTATAAAAATATTACCTGGGAGATGGTATCGGGGTAACAAGGAGCTGAAAGCTTACATTTGCATTTTCTGTTGCACTAGTACACGTGCCATTCATATTGAAGTTGCTTCTGATTTAACTTCCGACTGCTTTATCGCAGCTTTTAGGAGATTTGTTGCACGTCGAGGACGTTGCAACTATCTTTACAGTGACAATGGCACAAATTTCGTTGGTGCAAATAATCAATTGAAAGAACTCTCAAAGTATGCTTCAGATCATCTCAAAATTAAATGGCATTTTTTCCCTAGCTCTAGCCCTCATTTTAACGGCCTCTCTGAGGCTGGAGTAAAATCGGTGAAGACACATCTCTACCGAGTAATCGGAGAGCAAAAATTAACTTATGAAGAACTCAACACATTACTCGTGCAGATTGAGGCTCTTTTAAACAGTCGTCCAATTTCAGCTCAATCTTCAGATCCTAACGATCTATTGCCCCTTACACCGGGACATTTTCTTACGATGGAACCCTTAAATTCTTGTCCCGATCCAGACCTATCACACCTTAAATTAAATACGCTCTCACGGTGGCAACTAGTTCAACGTTTAAATTCTGACTTTTGGAAGCGATGGAAAGATGAATATTTAAATACCTTACAGCAACGATCTAGATGGACTAAAAATCCTTCTAAAATAATGCTAAACACTCTAGTAGTTATTCAAAATGAGAACAAATCTCCCTTGCAGTGGTCTTTAGGCAGGATAGTAGAGCTACATCCTGGCTCAGATGGTCATGTTAGGGTGGTAGCTGTAAGGACTCAACAGGGTTTATTTAAACGTCCTGTGGTTAAATTGTGCCCTTTACCATTGCACTGAGCACTAACAAACTTTTTCTTGTTATTTGTGTACGTCATTATAATTTCAATGTCAATTTCAATTTCAATTTCAATGTCAATTTCAATTTCAACTACAATTTCACTTACTCAAAGTTAATAATTCTCCCAATTTAAGTAATTCGCACTTTTTTATCACATTTTTTTTTTATTTTTATATATTTCGTTGTAAAACATTAGTTTTAGGTGGGCGGAAAATGTATGTGTATCGATATATCTTGTACATTAATTTCAAATTTGGCGCCCGCACCATAAATTTCATTTTTGTTGGAATCGGCAACCTCCGCAGCGAGTACTTCGTGAGCATTAAAACGGGAACCACATATATTATACGGTCGCGAAAACTACGTTATAAGGAAGTGCTAAGAGAAAATTGCAGTACTAAACCCCTAGTTAGACACCACTGGTAGAGCAAGGACGAGCACCACTGGGCCCAGTGTCCCTTCGAACGAAGAATCGAGGTAGGTGCCGATAAATACAATAGGATTTTTATGGTGCTACAAATTTCAATTTCAATTTCAAATTCGTATACAGTCCACTGAAACTCTAAAAAACTAGCGAACCACATACACTGATCATTTTCTACTTTTTTTTGGGTGGGGGTGAAATTGGGGTGGTTGGGGGGTGGGGGGTTGTAAAATCGAAAAATTTGTTGTATTCATAATAGACTGCCCACTGACCTGTGAAGGAAGACCTAGCGACATAAATAACTTTTTTAGGTCTATCCGAACATTGCCTTATGACTGTTACACAAACTAAAGGAATTTTTTCCGATGTCATACGAGTATTGCTTTAGATCGTTGTAACAAGGAAACTGTTCAATTGATTTTAATGAAACACAGTACTACTACCGTGGCGAGGATGGAAAATGCGTATGGTTTTTATAAATCGTGCCAGTGGCGGCGCAGAAACAATAAAAAAACTAAAAATATAAAAACAGCTCAAACTTCGTTTTTAAGTGTTTTAGAGGTTCCTGATCATTTACTGAGTTTTTTTGAGTGGGGGTGAAATTCGGGTGGTTGGGGGGTGGGGGGTTGAAAAACTGAAAAGTTTGCTGTATTAATAATAGGTTGTCTGCTGACCTGTGAAGGAAGACCTAGCGACATAAATCACCTTTTTAGGTCCACCTGAACATTGCCTATTACAGAAAGCAAAAGACTTAGAATTTTTTCTGATGTAAACATACGAGAGTATTGCGTTAGATCGTTGTAACGAGGAAACTGTTGAATTGATTTTAATGAAATTTTGAAACAGCATTACTACCATGGCGAAAATGGAAAACGCGTATGGTTTTGATAAATTATTACAGAAATCAAAGAACGGCGCAGAAATAATAAAAAACTAAAAATATAAAAACAGCTCAAACTTCGTTTTTAAGCGTTTTAGAGGTTCCTGATCATTTTCTGCGTCTTTTTGGGTGGGGGTGAAATTGGATTATTTGGTTGCAAGGGATCTTAGACTAAAGCTTCATGCTATGGGAAAATAATAAGCTGGTATCAGCGAAATGTGTGGGAAGTACTGAGTCAATCAACTTAACTTCATTTTTTATTAATAGAACACACTGTATATTTTATTTAACATAGAATATATTATTTAACCTAGAAGTACTCCCTGGTAATGGTTTACGGCGTGAACGAGTTTTAACTGGTGTCCTTAAAATAATAAAACCGTTTTCCTTGCTCATACTACCAACACCAGGTCTGTAAAAGGTATAGGAATGTTTTTCCACGTTGTGACACCCTCCTCTATCTCCGATCCCCCCCATTTTGAGATTATGAGGCAACGAAAAAAAATTTTCCAAACTGCCTCTAGAACTCAAATAGCAAATGTCATCCAGTTTCTTTCTCTAAAAATAACAACTAAAATTACGCGTAATTGCTCTGAAATCGGGTCAGCACTGACAGACGCTCGATAAAATTTAACAAATCCAATCTGGCCCGAGGTGCTGGACAATATTAGACCATTAGTAACGATTTATACAAACTGGTCTGGACAGTAGACGCGTTTCAATAATAAAACAAGATAATGAATTTAAGGTAAATAATAGATAACCCTTTAGCTTCTGTGTTATATTTATGTAACACAAAAGTGATGTCATTGGAACGCAACCCTCTTGCACGCGGTATGTAGGTATTTTGTATTCTTACTAGCATAGTTCTCGACATAAAACATTGGGCGTTGATGCTTATCTAGTTGTGTGAATCTCATAATACGGTGTGATGAAATTGTGCTCCATCAAAGTCCGACAAAATAAAAAAGGTGGAAAAACATGGACTGGGTCGATAAAGAGTAGTATATCTACTACACTTTATACAATAAATTTGGTGTATGTACAGCAATACTATTATAATATCCTGCTGAAAAACGCCGTGCAAGTCATTCAGCTCTCTCAACCCGTAAAGGCTGCTCCACAGACCAAAAAAGATGAAGTCAAGTTGATTGACTCAGTCCTTCCCACAGATTTCGCTGATACGAGTTTATTATTTTCCCATAGCATGAAGCTTTAGTCTAAGATCCCTTGCAACCAAATAATCCAATTTCAGCCCCACCCAAAAAGACGCAGAAAATGATCAGGAACCTCTAAAACGCTTAAAAACGAAGTTTGGGCTGTTTTTATATTTTTAGTTTTCTTATTATTTTTATTACTGCGCCGCCACTGGCACGATTTATCAAAACCATACGCGTTTTCCATCTTCGCCATGGTAGTAATGCTGTTTAAAAATTTCATTAAAATCAATTCAACAATTTCCTCGTTACAACGATCTAACGCAATAACGCAATACTCTCGTATGTTTACATCAGAAAAAATTCTTAGTCCTTTGCTTTCTGTAATAGGCAAGGCAATGTTCAGGTGGACCTAAAAATGTGATTTATGTCGCTAGGTCTTCCTTCACAGGTCAGCGGACAACCTATTATTAATACAGCAAGCTTTTCAGTTTTTCAACCCCCCACCCCCCAACCACCCGAATTTCACCCCCACTCAAAAAACTCAGTAAATGATCAGGAACCTCTAAAACACTTAAAAACGAAGTTTGAGCTGTTCTTTTATTTTTAGTTTTTTTATTGTTTCTGCGCCGCCACTGGCACGATTTATAAAAACCATACGCATTTTCCATCCTCGCCACGGTAGTAATACTGTGTCAAAATTTCATTAAAATCAATGGAACAGTTTCATCGTTACATAATATAGGACGACCTAAAGCAATACTCGTATGTATACATCGGAAAAAATTCTAAGTCCTTTAGTTTCTGTAATAGGCATAAGGCAATGTTCGGATAGACCTAAAAAAGTTATTTATGTCGCTAGGTCTTCCGTCACGGGTCAGTGGGTAGTCTATTACGAATACAACAAATTTTTCAATTTTACAACCCCCCACCTCCCAACCACCCCAATTTCACCCCCATCCGAACAAAAGTAGAAAATGATCAGGGACCCCTAAAACGCCTAAAAACGAAGTTTCAGCAATATTTAATTTTTTTTTATTTTTTGCTAATTACTCCGCCGCCTATGCACCGATTTTCAAAATTATAGGAACATTACCTACTCCGACCCCACAGCATACCGCTGCCCAAATTTTTTGTTAGTATTATTTCCTAAGTAAATTTAATTCATTTATATTTATTTTCAATAAACGAAAATAAAATCACTAAGTTTATGCTTAAAAGCTCTATATATACCTTGTTGTTTTTTCTTTGTATCTTTATTCTTATTTTTATTATATACAGACCACTTCCTATTTCCTGAAGATGGTTTAGATTAGAATAAACCAAAACGTAGTAGAGAAGAAAACTTATAGTTTCAGTCATTGACCGAAACCCTTGAAAAACAACCATAACACTTTTTTAGGTCCATCCGAACATTGCCTTGCTTATTATAGAAACCAAGGGACTTGGAATTTGTGATGTAGGTACATTAAATGTCTGTAAAACTTTAGAGCGGTTCAGAAAAGAGGCAAACAAGAAATTTGTACAAAATATTAAAATATTATCCTGGTTTTATCACGAAGCCACTGGGTAAAATAGGAAATATTCAAATTGTGATATTGCAAGGCCTTTACGTCCGTTATTTGTAGCTTTCCCGCAAAGCTTTTGCACAATTAAATTAAATCGACTTGAATTTTTTCAGTCGAAGGGTCGCGTAATGAACAAAGTTCTCGTTAATTTAATATTTTGCGGCTGATGACAAAAAGGGGTAGTGTGTTGAAAGTTATTCACGGACCAATGGAATTTGAGCTCGGTTACGAAGGGTCTACATACTTAGAAATTAAATTTTAGAATGGATGATTTTGTAGGGGTGCAAGATCGATACTGGCAGAGACGTCCAGGATAAAATTCTCAAGGTTTTAGTCTAAGAGCCAACGATCGGAAAATTCACGGTATTCTAGTAAACTTCATATTGGTGGTAGGTATACTACTGCACATGCCGCAGGTGGAACGGGGATTCACCATCTCCGACAACGAGTCCAAAAGTGCAAAAAAGGGGGTCATAAAAAGTTCAGTATCAATAGTTTTGAGAACTGTAGCTCGCCATCATTTGCGATTTACTGTCAGTTTAGTGGCGCTCTTGATACTCATATCCAGCAACTGTTTTGTCGTATCCACCCAGCGTGTAGAGGGACGGCCACGGCAGCGCCCTCTCGGGACATGACCCTGAAGTACAAGATTCTCCATATTGTCGCTTCTGTGTATATGCCCGAAGAATGTAAGCATTCTCGTCGACACAATGGAGGGGAGTCTCTTTGGACTACCGAGCTCATCCAGTATGGAAACGTTAGTTCGATGGGCTCCACGTCAACATTTTAAAAGCATCTATGAGAGCTCGATCTGCCTTTCCAACAGTCCAAGTTTCCGAGGCATTCAAAAATATGAAGAACACAAGAGACTGAACCAGCGACATTTTTGTAGCTTTAGTGATGTTATGGTCACGCCATATTTCAGTAAGCTTTATCATGGCCACACGTGCCTGCTGAATGCGCCGTCGAATCTCATTTTCACAGCTACCCGAATTGTCGATCAAAGAACCGAGGTACACAAAACTTTGAACTACTTCACAACGGCCTATTGACTTTATTTGTCGATGATTATCATGCTCTCTATCTACGATCATAACCTTGTCTTATTGTAGTTATTCTAAGATGTTTAATAGAGCTATACTAGTTCTTCCTGAGAAGCAGCAATAAGGGTTGTATTGTTAGCAAATCTTAAGTTGGATATTTTGCTTCCGACAATAGTTATACCGCCATTCCAGTTGTCTAATACCTGTCTCATCACAAAAGAAAGATGTCTACAGAGAAATCCACCGACCTGGCAGTTTGTTTCTATCTAAGCGCGCTTCAGATACGCGTATCTCATAATTTACTGACAGAAGTATCTTCCCTGTTTTTTAATCAACCATTTCATTTGTGTTGTTATTTATGTACATTATATGTAAATATCTTTTTCCATTGCGCACAGATAACGCCGAGGTAAATTTATTGAATTTAAAACAACAGGTTTGGGCTTTGCGTGATCTAAAATAATTACAGCGTCATTATTTTGATTAACGGCTGGAATGAAAGACATTATATTATACGTTCCTTCCGTGTGCTGCTTTGTTTGGAAACACAACATTACCAGGTACCTGTAGGTGACCGTTGACCATTCAGTTATGAATATAAATAATATCATTAATACCAAGAAAATTGTTCGTAGCAATGAGTCAAGTCAAAATCGTTTACTGCGATCCATTTTCCAAGTTCTGTGAGAGACCTACATTAGCTCTCAGTTAATTGGCTATTAACCACAGCAAACCAAACAAGCAGCAGAATGTCTTAGTAGGCATTCACAGTAGCCGCTTATAGGAGCGTTGGAGAGCGTTGGAGTGCACTGGCTAACGCCGAGTCCCCTCGGCAGGTAGAAGCAGGCCGACGCCGGTTCCGTACGTAGTCAAACACACCAGTGCATGGTACAGTGAAAACAGACAAGAAAAAGAGTACAAAGGTTGGCCAGCCGCATCTAGACACGGTATAGGAAACATGCAATAAGGGTTCAAAATGTTGCCCATTATTAGCAAAACAATGAGGAATAGTCGCAAAAACACTGGAAATGATTCCCCTGAGGGGCTAGAGGGTACAATAGGGGGTGAAATAGTTTTTGGTTAAAAAGTTGTCTCTCTGGACAAATATTTTGACGTGTCTTGGCGTTTTTTTCGTTTAATCAGCGGTTTGTGATAAATCCGTGGTGGGAAGTTGTCAAATGAACTATTAGTACATACATACGTAGACTCACATCATATACATTAGAACCATTTAGTTGAAATTTGTCAATCAGATGAATATGTGACTGATACTGCACATGTTCAACGAATTCTTGCGCGCGTCTTATTAAGGAAGCTATCCACTCTGGTAGAGACTGTTTTAATCGCTTTGTAAACAAGTTTTTGGTATCAAAAGGGAGAAGTGTTGTATCATTTTGGCCCTAAATTGAGATATGACCGCCGCATGACTGATTTGTTTGGTTTGGGAATTATTGTGGTACCTAGCCTATATCTAGTGTTGTAGTTGTGTATAAATATGTCATGCTCATTTGAATATATCTCTGATACTAAGTGATAGTACGTAGTAAATACAATTGCCTAACGTTATATATTTGGGTCTCGTAATATCATTGATCGGGTACATTGTTATTTTGTTAAACATTAATATTAGAATAGCTTTTACTTCCGATACACACCGATAGGTGAGGGGAGTATTGGGATCGCGAAAATTATCGATTTTGAGATAATATGCTTTGTGGGCATTGGGAACAACATTGACATTGGACGCGCTACATAAGGAGGCTCCTGCATTTGGCAACGCATGAGGAACGACCTGGGTTCGGTGGGAATTCCCGTGTCGGACAGATTCTTTGGGCTGGCCCACCATGTATAAGATAATTACAACATCATTAAATGCTCATTCCTTCCAACATTATTCTATCGCAGTGCGGTTATAGTAACTTCTGGTGTGACTTGTGTCATACATGTATGATACGTAAAGTCACACCAGAATTTACCAAGGATTCTGAATATGCAATAATATATAGGATGTTCTATTTAAAAAAACATAACTTTGACACGGTAACGTGAAAATATTTGTAAAATGTAGCCTTAATGGCAGTGTCTCAAAATATAATTTCTTGATAGTTTTACGATAAATGGCTTTTTATCCACTTTAAGGAATAATAATTATGTTAACTTTCTCGTTCGCAATAAAAATAGAACCATGCTTCATACCTGTTTTAATGTAGTACCGGCTTTTGAAATTGAAACGTAATACGTTTGTCAGTACTTTTATGCAATATGTTTGAAGAAAGTTGACACTTCTATGCATTTTGTTAGTTTAAACATCGTTCTTTTATTATTCAAGGTGATATAAAGTTATTTCTATAACAAGACGTATTGTAAATCATTAGGATCAAAAATATTGTACTGAAATGTAAACGAAAAACTTCAAACTGCTCTACTGTGAAATCCGCACTCTTATAGTTACGAGTGTTACGACGGTCTTCCTCCGTATGAGCGATATGGGCCAAGCTGGAACGTTATTCGCGGTCAAAATAGCTTTCTAGAGCACAGCGTAAATCTCGCCTTCCCTTCAAATAGCTGCGCGGATAGTGACAGAAAGTTCTCACTTCCATTCACCCTCAGTTCCATTTTCTTGAGAGTCATTGTTTTTTTAGCAATGAAACGGCAGAACTTGCCCGAAAGGGAATTTGAATGAATTATTCTTGAGCTGGGAGGTGCGAAAGAGGTCCTTTTTGCTTTTGTCATTTCCCTTTATTGTCCTATCGCGCAGTTTACACAGAATCTGAGGCGGCGGTATAATATTCTAGAGAATTTGATTATACCCAAAAAGAGCTTGGAAACAGGACAGTACTTACAGGGAGTATTCATACGCTCATTGTTGCAAGACTGATCTTGCAGGCCATTTTGTAAAAAACCGTCGATTATTGTCCCTTATATTTGTACATCCTGTAATATATCAACATGTAATACATACGTGTAAATCCTTTTAAAAGCTTTTATTTAACTTGCAATGTATGTAAGCATGTATGTATCTATGCATGTTTGTTCAAGTGGAATGTTGCTACTGAATTTTGAAGCAGATACTTTCAATCGATTGTGCACGCACAGAAAAAAATACTGTTGCGTTTCCAATTAGTTGTTAGTATTTGGATGTTTTTCCATCACTTTAAATATATTTACAGTTGTTTCAAATCCATGTCATTGAAAGAATTCAATCCTTATATTCGAAGTAGTCACAGGTACGCCAATAAAATCAAAATAATTTTATATTCATTCTAGCGATATGTATAATCCTTATAATACCAGTATTGATATATAATGGGATCAAGACATCCTTTTCTTTTCGAAATTTACCCTATGTTTCATTTTGTCAAAGCGTACAATCTATTCAATGTACAAAAATTATTATTGCAACAGCAGTTCGTGATAATTCATCTGATAAAAATTAATTTTCTTTCAATGGCCCTTGTTGTTCGCTGAACTATAATCAGTATTCGGCGGGACTTATGTCCCGATTGAGTTATATATTAAATGGAGGACCTACTGAGAAATTGGGGCTTAGAAGAGCTAACACCCACATTTGAATGTAGGTATTTAGATCAGTCAGATTTCAGGTAAAAATGCAACAACTGGTGCAGGCTTATGTCTAATTCTTATATCATGCTCCTTATAACTTCATACAAAATCACACAATTAAACATCCAAATGAATCGATCAGCTGTCCTCGCAATAAAATCTGTTGGTCCAAGGAAAAGAAAGTAGTTTAGAATCAACTACCAAACACAGATTCGATTCAACGACAGGCTGCGATTGAATTATTCATTGGAATCCAATTACATCTTGTAGTTGAATCGACAATACGATGTAATTCGTTACCAACTGTACACTTCCCATTGGATAAAACATCGCTGTATTTGAGAAATGCTGAGTGCAACGTCCCATTGGATCCAAGCGTAAGTCTTTGACAGATTGACAGATTTTTCTGTGTGCTGTAAGCTACTTGGCGTCGTTCTAAATCCAATATGGCGGACCATTCAAGATGGAGGAATAGTAATCTTCAGGCGCTTCTACAATATGGCTCCAAATGAAAGGGCTTTTTGAGAGTAACCCGAAAACAGGTGTGACGTCATTCCAAATTCAATATGGCGGACCGTCCAAGATGACGTAATAATGATTTTTTGTGCACTTCCGCAATATGGGTATCAAAAATGAAAGAGCTTGTCGAAAGTAACTGGAAAGTCATAACTTATGTACCTACTTCTACAATATGGGTATGAAATAGAAGCACTTGTGGAAAGTAACTCGAAAAATAATGTAACATCATTCTAAATCCAATATGGCGGACCATCCAAGATGGCGGAGTGGTTACTTTTATGCACTTCTACAGTAGGACATCAAAATGAAAGGGCTTTTTGAGAGTAACTCCAAAAATAATGAAAGTTCAGTGAGAGAGGCAGAAAAACAAACAAACCTTATACTTTGTCCACCTATTGTTATTAATTCAATTTCTAGTAACAACAGTAATAAATTTCAAAATCAATTACTGTGACTCGCCCCTCTTTTCTGTTGAATGGTGTAACTGAAATCACAGATAAATCAAAGCTATAAATTCAATTCAAACAATTGTCACGCAGCCTAACCCAGAAAGTGTATGATTTTTGAAGCCATGTTAACACAAAAGTACTACGATCTAGGAGGAAAAAACCTTGAAGTTTGTTATACCCTCGGCTAGAAGTGTTCTGAAGTGCTAGTTAGGAAGTAAACAGGAATTATTTAAAAAAAAATTTGTAGGTGGTTTGTCCCGCCTACGATTTACGTACCGTCAAACGCTGGGTGCGGATGTTATCAGTAGACAGAAGACAAGTAACATTATACAATATTCCACTCAATCAGTTATTCAGCCACAACCAGTACCAGTACACACAGGCTAACTACGACTAAGGACGCGAAAGTCGAAATGGCCAGAAATCAGAAATGGTGGCGCTAGTTGCTGTTAGCGCAGGCGTAAACTGCTAGTTGTTATATATAACCAGGGTCACCAGTTCCTGATAAGTGTCAGGTAGCCTATATGTCAGATAACGCCATATAAATTATATAGGCCTATAGGCCTTTACGGAAACTGTGATCGGGTTAACCCGATCAGTTCGATCACTGATCCTGACGTTCGGAAAGTGATCTGGGATCGGTCAGAAATAGGGTAGTTCACTCTTGTACAGTAAGTGATTGCGACCGGATGATTCAGATCAGTAGCTGCTTTACTTAACCATCGGTTTTTTATTGTTAAACGAACTTTTTCGTTGTTCGATGTCCGGTAAATTCATGGAATCATAAATCCCACTTGACAGGCATTGACAGCTGTTTGATACACAGGGTGGCCAATCGGATGACGATAATGATTATTTTTAGATAGCCTGTACCGAGACCTATCCAAAACACCCCATGTAGATGTACCGATTATTGATAGTTTTCGAGTTATGATTTTTTTTGAAAACTTAGAGATTTTCCAGTTTTTCCAAGAAATCGTCAAAAACAAAAACAAGAATGCTTCTCGGCTTTCATTTTTTTCTGCAATTATACTCAGTATTAAGTCTATTTTAATATCAAATAAAGAGAACCTGTACATCCGAACAATAATTAAGTACATTTTGGGCCCAAAGTTTGAAATCTCTGTTTTTATTCAGGAGACCAAAACCTTCAAAATAACATTAAAAAGTACTCATGCCTGGTTCTAGAGCTTCAACCTTATCTTAAAAACCTGGCAAGACATTGCACTTTCGAAATAATAATGAAAAACTAGCACTTATGGGGACATTTTGCGCCGTACGTGAGTATTAAAGGTAAAAAGGTGGTAATTCACGAATTTCGAAAATGATTTAAAAAACTCTTATTTTGCTTTATTATGACAAACTAAAGAAAAAAACTCGTAGCAACTAATAAACCCGATAATCATTGATGTTTTGATGACTTTTAATAAAAAAACTAATACCCAAATTGTGATTTTTGAAGTGTTATTGCTATGTGCTATTGAACTTCCGCCAAATTAAGTTGTATGGAAAGTTAACAAAGGAAAGGAATAATAAAGCAATAATCTGACTTCCAATTTCATGGCAGAATTACCTGGGAAGCGATGTCGTAGCATACGCCATCCCTTTCTTTCAGAGTAGCTTTTTGCGAGCTCATGTCGACGAAGCGCAGTTGTGTTAATTCATTTTCGGTAAACAGGCAAGGCAATGTTCGGATGGACCTAAAAAGGTGATTTATATCGCTAGGTCTTCCTTGACAGGTCAATAGACAGCCTATCACGAATACAACAAGTTTTTCAGTTTTTCAACCTGCCACCCCCCAAACACCCAAATTCCACCCCCACCCGAAAAACGCAGAAAATGATCAAGATCCGCTAAAATGCCTAAAAACGAAGTCCTTGTTTTAATTAATCCGCCGCCCATGTACCGATTTCCGAAATTATAGCAGCATTACCTACTAAGACCCCACACCATATTGCTGCCCAAATTTCATCACAGTCCATGCAGCGGTTACTGAAATCACGAGGCTAGAAAAACGCGTACAGACAGACAGACCGACAGACAGAACGACGGAAATGAGTGACGTGGATTTTCGTTATGTAGACATTATAAAACGCCCCAAAAACATATTATCTCAAAATCGAAAATTTTCACTATCATAATCCTCCCCTCACCTATCGGTGTGGGAAGTAAAAGGGGTAGCGTATACTACGATAACGCTTCCCAGGTAATTCCGCCATGGAATGAAAAGTCAGATTAATGTTTTATTATTCCTTTCCTTTGTTAACTTTCCATACAACTTAACTATTTTTTCATTATTATTTCGAAAGTGCAATCTACTGCAGAGTTTCTGAGATTAGGCTGGAGCTCCAGAACTAGACATAAGTATTTTTAATTTTATTTTAAAGGTTTTGGTCTTCTGACTAAAAACAGAGATTTCAAACTTTGGGCCCAAAATGTACTTAATTATTGTTCGGATGTACAGGTTCTCCTTATTGGATATTAAAATAGGCTTAATGCTGAGTATAATTGCAGAAAAAAATATAATCCAGAAAGCATTCTTGTTTTTGTTTTTGACGATTTCTTGGAAAAACTGGAAAATCTCTAAGTTTTCATCATAACTCGAAAACTATCAATAATCGGTACATATACATGGGAGTGTTTTGGATAGGTCTCTGTACGGGCTATCTAAAAAAAATTATTATCGTCACCCGATTGCCACACTGTATAACTGATCTATCCGGATCCAGATCAGTGTTTCCGTAAAGGCCTTATCTGACAGATAAGCTAACTGACACTTATCAGGGACCCGGGAAACCGGCTTATGTATATTCAAATGAATATATCTACGTGAATATACATAGTGTGTTACACTAGTGTATATAATTTTTTGCATATGCATTTAACGTCCTATGAATATTGAAATTACACAGCTTGAAACTGAAACTTTGAACTTTTGGACTTACGTCCCCTCATCTTGGACACACGTACTGGAGAAAGGGAACAGGCGGCCACGCCTCCTCGCTAACACTGGAATACGTATTTGCTTAGAATCCCAATTTCGCGCACTACACCCTAGACCCTTAACAGTGAAATTTTTGGTCCCATCGGCGCCACTACACGCTATAATTACGGATAGGCCGTATAGGCATAAATTCGATTCCCAATTCACCATCCTGTACCCCCCGAGGCTATATCCCACCGCCCGTATCTCCGGCCGACAATAATTAATAATTATTGTTAATTATAGCAGCTGATAAGCCGTAACATTTTATGAACGTAATTGTAACCTGATTATGAAAACAATCAACCTGAATTATTCCCCGAATGCATTTGCATAATTTCGAATTATTGCGTTAGACGTAATCCGATCAATAAATAAAATGTTCCATTTATGCGTGATGATAACAGTTGTACAGCTCGATAGTTACAACTTATAGAAAGTTCAGTGAATTTGTAGGTTGCTCTAATGCCAACACCAATAAGCGAAACTACCCAGTTATTATAATAATAATAATAAGCCTTTATTGCAAAACAGTTTAACACTATTAACAGAGCAATTAACATAAAAAAAGGTAAACATGAGGTTTCAGAGAAAAAACAAAATATCATGTCAGAGATGAGCACGTAATGTGTGTCCCATCTCGCCTAAGCTACAAGGTAATATATCACACGCGTAAGCTATACTAAAGGATTTTTCAATAAGGACAGGTTGATGTTAAAATGAAATAAAACAAGCTGTGTGTGAGATATCAAATAATTTTTGTTTTTATTTGGAAGGCCCATGTATGCCAATAGGTGTGGAATATCACATCGTTCAAATGTCCTCCGCGGCTTCTCACGGTGGCACGGATCCGAGTGGTCCAATTTTCAATCACTCTGCTGCATAAATCCGGCTGAATTCGAGCCATGGACTGGATTATGTTCACCTTAAGGGCAGTGGTGGACTCCGGCTTATTGGCATAGACCTGTGACTTCAGAAAACCCACAAGAAAAAGTCTAGTGGGGTTAAATCGCACGATCTTGGTGCCCAATTCACGTCACCTCTGCGAGAGATAACCATACCCCCAAATCGTTCGTGCAGAAGGGCCAACGTGGCGTCCGCTGTGTGGCAGGTAGCGCCATCCTGCTGGAATCACATGTCGTTCACCTCCATGTTGTTTAACTTGGGATAAAATAAATCCATTAGCATCCTTCTGTAGCCCTCGCCGGTAATGGTAATGGCTTCACCAACGCCGTTTTCAAAAAAGTACGGACCGATAACGCCGCCGGCCCAGAATTCGCACCAAACAGTAACTTTCTGTGGATGCGTTTTTGCCTGGTGAATCTCCCGAGGATTAGCGTTGTCCCATATACAGCAATTCTGTTTGTTAACATAGCCATTCATCCAAAAATGCGCCTCGTCACTAAAGATGATTTTTCGGCCGAAATTGGGGTCTTCTTCCAAACGCTGCGAAGCCCAGTCAGCGAACACACGACGTTGTCTATGGTCATCATGTTTGAGCTCCTGGGTAAGTTGGATCTTGTATGGATGTAGGCCCAAGTCCCGGCGCAAAATTCTCCAGGTTGAAGTCTGCGAAAGGCCGAGTTCTTGTGAACAGCGAGGAATTGACTTCCTTGGGTTCTCTTGGACACTTTCACGGACAGCGGCAACGTTCTCGGCTGATCTGGAACTCCTTTGACGTAAGGGTATTGGCTGATTGTTAACTTAACCAGTCGCCTCGAATTTCCACACCAAACGTTGCAAAGTCGACTTTGAAGGACCCCCGCGTCTTCCGTAAAATGGGCGTAACGCGCGCATGATCTGCACTAGTGAACACTCATTTTGATAATAAAGTTTTATCATTTGTACCCGCTGCTTAATTGTGTAACCTGTCATGGTGATTTGGCATAAGTCACTAATCATAAATCACTAGATTAGACACACGCCGTCAAAACAACATGGCCGCCACAGCCTACCAAGATCGACCCGTCCTAATTGAAAAACCCTTTATTAGCGTCCTTGCACATATGGGTAATTGGCGCTTTACACATTAAATTTGTATGACCTCTTTGTCATACGAAAGGAACACTGTAACGTAATGTCAATCTTGGGACAGAAAACTGAATTTGCGATAGTAACAATGGACAGTCTATCTGTCCATGCAACAATTTATATAAAATGAGGAGTGACATTCGGTTTCGGCGCTGCTCTAAGGATTGAAAATCAAATCTTCTAATCAAATCACCATAGTCCGAACCTCTTGCAGGATATATACCATGTACTATGAAACATGAAAACTTCAAAAATTTCTTTTGCACTTTATCAATAATGTCAATATATTGCTGGTAAATTGGATTCCATATAAGAGATCCGTATTCGAGTTTAGATCTTATAGGGCTAAAGAATAAATTTTTCAGTGTCAAAATGTTACCAAAGTTCTTAAAATTTCTTATAAGAAAGCCATAAGTTCGATAAGCACTCGTGACTATTTGATGTATATGATCATTGAATGTTAGTTGTTGATCGAAGTAGACACCTAAATCTTTTACAAGTTCACTGCGTGGAAGAACACAGTTTTCCAACGAGTAATTGTATAAAATGCGACTAGGTTTTCTAGAAAATGTTACTATTCCAGATTTGGCCACGTTCAGACCCAGTTGGTTATTCATGCACCACCTTTGGACAGCATTTATCTGTTCCCGAAGAGTAATACAGTCCTCTAAACAAGAAATAGCTGAATAAAACTTTAGACCGTCTGCGAACATTAACATAAAACAGGTCAAAGAACCACATAAATCATTAACAAATAGGATAAACAATAAAGGTCTCAAATTTGACCCTTGTGGAACACCACTAGTAGGAGTGTAAACATGTGAACAATAGGCATTATAAAGTACATACTGTTTTCTTGCAGACAGGTAAGAATTTAAAAGTGCTAAGTAGGAATTGTTGAAGCCCATATGTTTCAATTTCTGGAGCAAAGTACAGTGACTGACTTATTGGGACTTCTTCATATCTGGTCCGCTTTTCCTTCTCTTTAAAGACGATTTTCACCTCAGTAGATGCTGAAGACTCAGTGTCGAGTTTGTGTGCCTGTACAAGTTCGAACGTGGGAAATGAAGAGTTCCAGTATATTCGCATCTATCGTTTTACACAACGGGCTCTATATCCCCATGTCCCCTTTATATACAGGGTGACCGACGGGAACCGGACGTTTTTCAAATGGTTAGTATAACGCCGCTAGCGGTGGTAGGGAGGGGACTCAGGTATCAGTCGCCTTGCTGTATAATGCCATTTTAGTAGCTATGGAGCAGTGAACCGTAGAGCACCGTATGTTCGCTTATGACGCGTATGTTAAAAATACTGAGACGGTCACGGCCGCGCAGCGACAGTTTCGCGTTCATTTCAATCTTGGAAGCCACGATATTATTCCAAGCTGCAATACCATTCTCAGATGAGTTAACAGTTTGAGGACAACAGGAATGATTCTGCAGAAAAAGCCACCCAACAGGTGGCTACCCCAGAATAGAGCGGTTTATGAAGAGCAATATACAAAAATCTTCATTCATAGTCAAAATAGTCAAAGCTTGAGCTTATATAACAGATTCTCACTAGGCACTCCCGACAGAGACGATTGGATGAGGAGTGAGGTTAAACTTCAGCCCCAAGTTTGTTGAGTTTCATTGACGGGCTCTAGGAGAAGGGATGCATGGGAATGCTACAATGTAAACTCTCAAAACTTTATTTCAAGCTTTCGGAAACCTCATCAGGTAAAAGTTAGGGAGATTGCTGCAAAAAGGTGCTACAAGAAATAAACGTTAGACAAATAGCACAAGTTGCAAAAAAACGCAGCTGTATTGTCAGAGAAGCATCGGAGACAATTTAAAATTCAAGTTATGAACCTACATAAAATACAAAACACATCAAAATTCAACTACAATTTGTCGGTTAAATAAACAAGTCAAATAAAATGAGTCAAAGTTGAATTGAGCGTTTTTTTTTTGAAAATCGCCTGTGAGAAGGGCAAGCTATACTGAGCTGTGCCAGCCTCCTGTAGACTCTGATAGAACTAAATATGTTTCCTGGGAGCCTCACCTTGATGTTGATTTGTACATTTTAGACAAAACATTTTGATGTTATAATTTTTGTATCATTTGTTTCAGGCATCTTGAAGGGCAGACTAAACTTAAACTACTCAGCTAGTAAAGACACGAGAACCATTCACAGAGCATTGCACATCCTGAGTACAGGTCCAGACCTGTCCGGTAACTACACCTGCTTGGTATCTACCTTCAATAGTGAAGACAGAAAGACGAAAAGCATGCTTGTTCTAGGTATGTTAATCTTCAGCAGAAATCCGAGATTCAATCATAACTAGTAACCTCATAAATATCATTGGCGAAAAACAAGCTAGCACATAGACAAATTATTGCTGTATGCGTTCTCAATAATAGTGTTGACTTTAAAGTGATGCTGATTGTAATAATACAACTCAAGTTCATAATTTATTACTTTCGTGACTATTTTTGCTGGTACTATTCAGCGTCTGGCACTGCATACGTAGTTAGCTGAAGCTAAAGTCGTAAAACATTATGTGACATTCTACATAGAAAGCTGTACTCAATGATCTTATTACAATTAAACTATCACACATCTTTCCGAATATATTTAAAAAAAGTGGAGTCAAGAAGATTGACTCAGTACTTACCACACGTAATGATGATACCGTTCCATTATTTCCAATTGCATGAAGCTATAGTCTGAAATCCCCTTGTAACTAAATCAGCGCCCACCCGCCCGCAAAAAGGATGCAACACAAAAATCCTCGTAAATAGTTTCTTGTGTCTCCCTCCTTAGGAGCTAGGACGCCACAATTTTTTTCTGCATGCTTCAACTGGAAGATGCGAAACGATCAAGGGCCTTCAACAGATCTAAAAACGAAGTTTGAGCTGATTTTATATTTTTGGTTTTTTGATTGTTGCTGCTCCGCCACTGACAGGGTTTTTCAAAAACAGAGTTGATTTCGTTTTCCATTCTCGCGGCGGTAATAAATTCTGTGTCAAAATTTTATTAAAATCATCATTTTCGCTTTACGCAATATACATAGAATGAAATAAAGCAAAACTCATTTTGTACAGATCATAAAATTGGTTTCTGTAATAGGCAAGCCAATGTTCGGATGAACCTAAAAAGGTATAATATGCTGCTAGGTATTTCTTCTTCAGGCCAATGGACAGACTATTATGAATACAACAAATTTTTCAGTTTTACAACCCTCACCCCCCAATCGCCCTGATTTCACCGCACACAAAAAAAATTGAAAATTATCAGGAACCCGTAAAATGCCTAAAATCAAAGTTTGAGCTGTTTTTATGTTTTTAGTTTTTTACGAGGTTTTTTATTATTGCTGCGGCGCCACTGATACCATTTTTCCAAAACATACGCGTTTTCCATCCTCGCTGTAGTAGTAATACTGTGTCAAAATTTCATTAATATCAATTCAACAATTTTCGCGTTACGCAATATAGAACGATCTAAAACAATACTCGTATGTGTACATCACAAATTCTAAGTCCCTTGGTAGCAAGGCAATATTCGGATGTACGTAGAAAGTGTATTATGCCGCTAGGCTTTTCACTCAAAGATCAATGGACAACCCATTATGAGTACAACAAACTCTTCAGTTTTACAACCCCCCACCCTCCAACCACCCCAAATTCACCCTCACCCAAAAAAACGTAGTGCCTTGGCTCGTTCCCTGCACGATATTAATGTACTGTCATCTGCAAAGCTGTAGATTGGATTGGACGTTATTTCCAGCAACTCGTTGATGTACAGCAGAAACAGTGTAGGGGATAGGATGGATCCCTGAGGAACACCGGCAGTTATTGAAAATACGTCTGATGAACGGTCCACGACTACAACAAACCAAGGTCGGTCATTCAAAATGCTACCCTAACTTATTCAAACCAGTTGAGTTGTTGAGGTTAAAATGGTTGTTAATCGACGTGGCTGGACATCTTGACTCAAACTCGACCACTTTTTGAGTGAGGAAACATTCCGGTGAAAACTTGCACCACTTTGAAATTGGAAATTTCAATATCTCACCTGACATATCTTAACCAAACCGGTCGCGCTAAAAAGGGGTGTCGATCGACTTAGTTTGATATCCTGACTCGAATTGTATCAATCAGTAGACTAAAAAAACGTTTATTTTGATTTTCAATTTAGGAAATTAAGCCAAAAAAGGTCTTCAAGGATCTGCGCCTTAGGTATATTCCGGCATATTGTGAAAAAAGTAGGAAAGGATTTATTTGAGTAAATTCACTGTGGAATTTTTAAACCGGAGGCGATATTGACAAAACCTGGCTTTTCCCGGTCTACTTTTTTCATGCTGATTCCGAATCTGTATCTAGTTTGTCTCTAGCACCTGTAGTTTTGGCTATCTTTTGTATACGGACAGACGGACACAGAAGCTCTGCATAAACTCTCTTCAGGGAGCGCTAAAAAACTGAACAAGTGGCAATCTTACCTAGGGGTATGTTGCTTGGAGTATTCAATAACAGTGACATCTGGGGGATCATTTTTCTTTTTCTCAATCACCATAATTTTAGATCTTTTCTTCCGACGGCTACTGATCTAAAACAGCTACTCTTTGATGAAGCATTCAGTTTCGTTTCATTAAAGTATTGACTAGTGTAATTATTTTATTATTCGGGTAGTAGGCAAACATTGGCATCACATTATGTCTAAACACAGATAAACATCGTGCGCTGTGGACGACATGCATTGTAATGCATGTTTTCTGTAGTTCAGATATAAAATTCATGAACTTCGGACGTAACCGTTTGTGATACGATCTGTATGTTTGTTGACGGATAGTATTCGTTTTGTCCAAACAATGAAGGTTCAATAACAAACCACTATACTTAAAAGGGACGTTTTAGCCCGAGGGCGCTGTGATTATATAGAGATCATATGATATACAGGGATACATCAAAAATATGTCAAGGCAACAAAACAATTTTTTAACCAAACGCTAGGCGATGTCGGCCTGCCTGAGAATGCGTGACGGGGGAACGTGAACAGCACGAGAACCACTAGTTGGCCACACCAGAATAGAGCGATTTGCGGACAATAATATCCCGATATCGTCATTTAAGGCGGAAAATGACAAAGAAATCTTAAATTTAGATAATAGATTCTCACTAGTCATCCCGGAAAGAGACGATTGGATAAGAGGAAAAGTCAAATTTTCGCCCCATGGTCTGGTGTGCCTCACTTTCAAAGGAGTCAGGATTCGGGGGAGCAAAAGAAGTGCAGCGCAGCTTCGTGCTGGGAACCAACGAATTCGAATAGGTTAGAAAAAGCAACGCCCATGCTCTACGAGGCATGTGAGTGTTCCCAAGATCCCGTTGTTATTATTTACTGTGTTCACAAACACGATATTATTTATTTACAGAAATCTGCGGGATTTAAATTTTATGGAATTATTTAAAATACTCTTTTAACAGTTATGCACTGGTAAAACCCAAAATTCATCCAAAACCATAAGAATTGACCCGAAACGATCAACCAAAACAAAGTAGCTATTTTTACTATGCCTCTACATAAGTGCTATTTTTAGGATTCTTTACCTGCTATTTGTACAAAGGGTATATGGGTTTATCAGAGATTCAGTGGTCAGTGTGCCAGCTGCCGCGTTAGAATTATGGACACAAACAAAAACCTTGTTTACTTCTTCTAGCGTATTCGAATTTGTTGCTGAGAACCTGCACGACTGTCTTCCAGGCGGAGGTGTATGCCATATTGATGGCCGCATACTCGATGGAAGTCGAACAGTGTTTTGGACAGTGCATATAAAGGGTGTCCTATGATGAATGGGAAATACTTTATGAGAAGACTATACAGCCCATTTACAACAGAAACGGTCATATAAAGTAGAATTTGAGTTTCAGCTGTTTCAGAAATAAATTGATTTAATTGATTTGTACAGATTTCCATTAAAATGCAGACCTTCAAACAAAAACCCTATTAAAACAAAATGTTATTGTCGGATTTTGGAGTTTTTGATATTAGTCCTTAGCAAATATGCTATCACGTCACTATCGACCAAAAGGAAGTGACCAGCCGCTAGCCGTACCAAATGTACTTTGGCTCCCTGACTTCCGCATGCGCAGAGTACTAATGTCATGTCATGTTATGAGTTCAAAATTGTCGCGCCGACGCGCCTTATATTTTTAAACCTGAAAATGAAAATGTAACGTAAATTGTATTCTATATTATACACTGTCATCATTTTAGTGTGCGACATATGGGAAACTTTTTTATTATCGATATCTCAAAACATTTTATTTCGCGATAAAAGATTATTCGTGATGAGATGGTTTTTTCCTTTTATTTCGGATTTTTTGCATTTTCAATGACAATTTTCGTGGTAACCACACCTGATACGCAAAAACTTTATAGTGCTTTTCTGCTCACAATTTTAGGATCTATAATAATTTGGTTATTTCAAAAATTCAATTTTTTAGGTTAGTTTCGTCAGATTTTCCGAATTTTTACGTACCTTGTATACACAATCAATGGCTTGGTAGATTTGGTCGACTCACTGCTAGTATTTCTCTATGCACTATCTTTTATCATGAATAGAATTTTCTGAGATATCGATAATAAAATTATAAATAATCAAAAGGCTACGATTTACTTTAGGGTACAGCCGCTAGGTGGCGCCCCTATATGTCAATCGAAAGGGCTCGAGGTGGGGAGCAATAATCTCCCCGGGCACAACACCCGGAAATGAAAGACAAAAAAGTTATGGAGGAAACAGTTTCCCATGTTATGTTAAGTCTATGGGAATTTTTCTTTCTCGTAAAAAGTGAATGAAATCTTCCACGTAGGTTAGGTTAGGATAGGTTAGGTTATGTTAGGTTATGTTGCTTTTTTCTTACATAATAAATAAAATAAACATGTTCCTTTTGATTCCAATGACTTTTAATAAGAAAAAATTTTTTTCGAAAAATTCCCAAATTGTTTCCTGAAAACCTTTTTTGTCTTTCGTTTTCGGGCGTTGTGCCCGGGGACATTATTGCTCCCCACCTCAAGCCCTTTCGATTGACATATAGGGGCGCCACCTAGCGGCGGCGGTAAATCGTTACCAATCAAAATAAAAAATAATAAACAACTTATTTATATTGAAATTCAATTAGTTTTATTCTGGTGGATATAAAAGGTTTAGCGCGATATTATTTTGCTTCTTCGGCAAAATATTTTAAATCCTTTGATGGCTTTTCTTTGTTTTGTACAAACTGTTGGGAACTTACTAGGATGAAATTTTTTCACATGCAGCCTTAAATTGCAATGCCTTGAAAATGATGTATTGCATATACTACATCTTAAAGCTATTTTTTTAATTAATTAACAGTAAATAATAGACGTTAGTTCAATTCCAATATTACTAAAAACCTCAGACTCTTAGACGAAAAACATCAGCGATACATAAACCGCGAAGGCGGCCAAAATCCCAAAATGTTGCGGGCCTTTTAGTTTTAGGTTATGTTCCCTGTCAACGAAAACTGTCAAAGTCAGGGAGCCTACACTTGGTACGGCTAGCTGCTTGTAAGACAGTGATCATGTACCAAATACTTCTCGAGATAGTGTCATAATCAGCATGTTTTGAAAAGTGACTTCAAAAATGTTACAGAAAAAGGAATTTATCTTAAAAAATCATCAAATAATTAATCCTGCACTTTACGGTAATCATCTTCCTAAGTTATCGACTGGTACCACAAACTTGTTGTAGGTATAGCAAATATAGACAATAGAATTGCGTTCAAGCTCTAAAGGCATAATGGATCTCCGAGGGCGCAAAATTTCAACAGACCATTTGGCAAAACTTGACATCGGATTTTTTATTCTTGTTATGGGTGCTTGAAAAATGTGCTATTACACCATAATTAATCATAAAAAGTGATCGGTTAAACAAAACTTCGGTATAGGGTCTCAAAATTGTATAATTGTAGAAGTCCAAGTTGTAATTTAAAATGGATTCGCCTTAAAAAGTCGTTAGGCAAGCAAACAAAACATGCAGGCCACGTTATGAAGTATCTTGTATCCGTAGATTTTCGTTTATGTATGGACACATTCGTTCAAAGAATCCTACTTAAAAAAGTTGCATCTTCGGCGTCCACATGAAGCATAAATCGACAAAAATCCATTCTTCTGGCCAGATCGCCTTCCTTCAAAATAGGTACCGGCATTCTGACGGTACGGATACAGATCAGTGGTTGACGCAGTGAACCACACCTTCCACTACGAAATACCGTGTTGAGACGATTTGCTCAGCGTAGGTGGATGCTGTAGGATGCCTTCCCGTTCTAAAAGTAGAGACGCAGCTGTAATAACCCACTAGATCTTAATTTTTTCAGGCATGCGCTCAGTATTGTCGAGCTTCAGCACAAAATCTACAGTTTCAGCTTTAGCGTATGTACGTTTATGACTGATCCATAGTGTGTTCACTAAAGATATCATGCTTAATTTTAGACCTACTTTGCTCTGGGTTATTTACAACATCTCATTTATACACGAATGAAAACCTACGGATATAACGTGGCTTGCATGTTTTGCTTGTGGGATGTTATTATTTGGGCACTCAAGGTAGCAAGGCTCAGTGGTTGCAGTTAAACAAATCAAGTCAAAGGTCTTAAGACAACTGTCTTTTAGAAACTGTAAAAAGACACCTATTACAGAAAATCAAAGGAAAATGTAACATAAGGTAATATCGACTGAAAAATCCATAGATCTTCTCGGGTTTTGAGGCCGTCGTCTGTTGGAACTTCTTCCTAACGTTTCTCCAGCACGAGTGGCTAGCTCTTCAGAGGTCAACTGACAACTGACAACTGTTGTTAGGTAGATTTCGATCCGAAAACACCGACCTCTGAAGATGCTAGCCACTTGTACTGGCTATTGTTGAAGATAATTTAGTTTTCAAAGACATGATACGCGCATGCCAGTTCAATCGCTTGTCTATAGTTATGCGTAGTAATTTAACTCTATCTACTGTTTTACGTTGGTTGTTTTGCGTTAAAAATTGTATTTCTTGAGTTTTTGGTAATATTTAGGTTTAGATTATTCTGAGTAAACCAGAGCTCAGCACTGGATTTACTCTCCGCCATTTTTACGGCTAGATCTACGTTACATTTCGTGTGGCTAATCAAAGTAGCACCATCAGCTCAATATACAGCCCTATTGGGCAATAGATGGTGAAACAGATCATTGATAAACAGTATGAATAGGACAGGGCCCAATACTGAACGTTGTGGCACTCCATTCGCCATAACTCTCATATCAGAAGTCATCCTCAAAACAAGCACATTGTGTTCTGAGGTCTAAGTACGAATAAATTTACTCCAAAGGCAGCCCTCCAAAGTCATATTTAAATAGTTTAGAAAGCAAGAGTTGGTGAGAGAGACAGTCGAAGGCCTTGCTAAGGTCACAGAGGGTAAAGCCCACTTGGTTAGCCCTCTCAAGACCGTCGACAATGTCTTCTTGATTGATTGATTGATTTGGCTACTGACTGGACCGTTTAGCGATGACCCCGAAATTGAAACTGCGACTCATCTAATATTTTATACTTTTGTATGTACTGACTCAGACTCTTTTTGATTATAGTTTCAAATACGAAAAGAGGGACTATAGAGATCGGACGATAGTCTTCAAGCAGATTTGTGTCACCTTGTTTGAACACAGCAATTGCGAAACATCATTTAAAGAACATCTGCTTCACTGATGAATGCACATTTTATCTTTCAATTGTAATTATTAATAAGAATACCCGCAGCTTTTATTGTAATGAATATCCTCAATTTATTTGGATATATTGGAAAACAGTTAGTATCATTCCGGCCATTGAAAACCAAATCGTAGAGGATGGAAACCCTATACTTGATGAGGCTGAAATCTATTTCCAGCAAGACGACGCTCGTTCTGGCTATGTTCTTTCCGGATAAATGAATAGGATTGGAAATTTTCAAATGAAAACCCTGTATGCTGTACTGTTGACATAAACTCGATCAACAAAACAGGAGACCTCAACTTAATCGTACTCCACAGCTGGGGCTGAATAAATGCGATCACAAAATCCATTCAGCATAGTTACAGGACTAAAATAACACGATCCGCGTTCCATTCAGAATGCTAAAGCCGTGTACTCGCGCATTCACAAACACCTTATTACAGCGTTTGTTGTTTCAGGACTATTTGTACACATGTTCCTGCATTTGTCAATATTTCAGCACGAAATAGCTTTATGCACAAACTTGCGTAATTGCTCTTGAATAAAATGGATTACTGGTAGGATTGGTAGGAAAACAATTGATAATTTTCCAAGCTACGGCCCTATGAACGCGAGGATATTCGTTGATTTTGCGGTTGATAAAGTTAGTACTGAAATAAAAAATACGAATTTAAAACAGAATGACACTTTTCATGTGAACATTGTTTGTATGAAGCTCCCAGTAAATTGCGGTGAAATTGTCAGGCTGTATACTGGACGCTTTGTTGACGGAATAGGTATACAGGGTTTCCACTTTTTTTTTTTTTTTTTTTTTTTTTTATGGTCGGCCTCCCGCAAAGGCTGAAAGCCTATGGCGCTTTAGAAGCGCTGCGAGAGGATAAGTATCGGTTCACATTAGATTTGAAACGCTGCAGGTTGTAGCCGTCGGGAAACAAATTTCCCGGCAGCTGATTCCACAGCGTCGAAGTTCTCCAAAAGAAGGAATGCTGGAGGAGACTGGTTCGGGGAGTAAGGACCTCGACCTGGTAAGGATGAGCTCGAAGTGCTTCTCTAGTGGTCCTGGTTCGGACGGCCTGTGGTGTTATTATCTGAGAGAGCTCACTCGAACATCTTCCGTGATAGAATCTGTAAAACAGGGATAGGTCAGCCACCCTCCTTCGATGTTCCAGGCTGTGGAGGTCCTTTGTGAGGTTAGGCGTATCGATTAGTCTAATCGCTCTTTTCTGGATAGTGTCCAAGAGCTTTAGGGAGTGCTTCGGAGCGCATCCCCACACATGGGAGCAATACTCCAGCGATGGTCGGATCTGTGCCTTGTAGAGCAGCAGCAGTTGCTCTGGTGTATACAACTTCCTACAGCGGAACAAAACTCCAAGCTTCTGGGATGCCGTTTTAGCAATACTGACGACGTGGTCGTGCCAGGACATGTTATTGTTGATGTTGATTCCCAAAAGCTTGACGGAAAGTGATTCGACTATGGGGTGACCTTCCATTTCCACGGTTGGTAAGCCATTGTGAGACTTCTTTGTAAGTGTTGTTGCCTGAGTTTTTTGTGCGTTGAACTGTACTTTATTTGCTAATCCCCACTCGACAATTGTTCTGATATCTGCGTTGATCTGTGCGGCATGCTGCTGTCGCCGACGTACCGTCTCCTGGGATGATAGTGGCTTGCCTGGTTCCATGCACGACACTAATGTACTGTCATCTGCGAAGCTGTAGATTGGATTGGATGTTATTTCCAGCAGCTCGTTGATGTACAGCAGAAATAGTGTAGGGGATAGGACAGATCCCTGAGGAACACCGGCGTTTATTGAAAATACGTCTGATGAACAGCCCTCGACTACAACGAACAGAGATCGGTCTTTCAAAAAGCTATTCAGCCACTGGCGCAGACCAGGTGGTAGTCCATAAGCACCAAGCTTGACCAGAAGTCCGTCATGCCATACTCTGTCGAAAGCTTTGGATATATCAAGTGCAACAACACGGGATTCGCCATGGTTGTCTATTGCTCTGTTCCACAAGTGAGTAACGTAGGCAAGGAGGTCACCTGTAGACCTGTGCTTACGGAAGCCATACTGGCGATCATTTATGATGTTATTGTTGTCCAGGTATTTCAGGAGCTGTGCGTTAATGACAGTCTCCATAACCTTAGACATGATGCTGAGAAGAGCCACAGGTCTATAATTGGTGGGATCAGTTTTTTTGCCTTTCTTAGGGATGGGTTGCACGCAGCCAATCTTCCACGAAGCGGGAAACACGCCTCGTTGATACGAAAGTTTGAAGAGCTTGCAAAGAATAGGTGCAAGCTCAGCGGCACAGCGTTTAAGGACAATGGCTGGAATTTGGTCAGGGCCAGTAGCTTTATTGGTGTTCAGTTTTTGGAGGATGCTTTTTACATCTCGATGTTGAAATTTGACCTCTGCCATTCTCGAGTTCACGCTTATGGTGGTTGTCGGAGTACTTCCTTGAAAGTCTACAGTAGAATTGGCTGCGAAGAGCTTCCCCAAGATGTCTGCTTTTTCTTTAGGAGCAGAAGCGATGGATTTGTCCTCTCTGGTCAAGGGTGGTATTGACGAATAGGAAAAGTTCTGACTAACAGCCTTAGCTACAGACCAGAATGTTCTGGACGAACTAGGACATGAGAGGAGCTTGTTCTTAATTTTTTGGTTGTGTTCCTCCTTGCTGCTGTCAATCACGCGTTTACAGTGATTTCTGGCGTCGATAAAACTGCGGTGGCTCTCAGCATTTGGATTTTTCCTCCATTCTCTGTAGTGTTGGTTTTTAGAGGTAACTGCATCTCTACAACGCTTATTGAACCATGGCTTATTTTTGGAGGGATGCTTGACGACATGAGGAATATAGGCTTCCATGCCGGATATCAATACCTCTGTTATTTCTTGGGCGCAAGCTGATGGGTCTCGTGACTTGAAGCAGACGTCGTTCCAGGGAAAGGACTGGTAGTATTCCCTTAGGTCGTCCCACTTGGCTGATCCGTAATGCCAGACCCGACGAGGCTTTGCATGGTAGAGATCTGGAGAATGCATTTTGCATAGCGTCGAGACGGTGTTGTGGTCAGACGATCCCAGTGGGGCGGTTACCTTCACTGTGTAGACCGTTGGAGCAGTTGTGAGATATAGGTCCAACAGACTAGCAAAATCTCCGTGGCGGCTGGGAATCCTTGTTGGTTCTTTGACTATCTGCTCCAAGCCGCAGCTGATAGCGAAGGCTTCAGCTTCACGTCCCTCGTCGTCCGTTTTGTTTGAGTGTGTCAGCCAGTATGAGTTGTGAACGTTGAAGTCACCCAGAAAGACTATCTCTGAATGAGGGTGATCTGATTGCAGCGCGTCCACAGTGGCTGAAAGCTTCTCGAAGAGCTCTTTGCAGTTGTTACTGCTTGGTGGCCTATAAATGCAGCATATAAATTTGGAATGATTTTGGAAGGATATTTTGAGCCATATGATGTCAAATCCTTCCAGTTCGAGCTCTTCTTCTCGATGACAAGAAAGCCCAGATTTAACGTACACGCATACGCCAAACCTACGTCTAAATCGGGTGTATAAGTCATATCCGGGATATCTAAAGCAGTTATCCATTGTTGAAGAGCCGACTTGGGTTTCCGTAAGAGCCAGAATGTGTGGCTTCTCTGCCTGAAGGTGTTGATGGACAGAGTTTATGTTGGAGGCAAGACCTCGTATATTTGTAAAGTCGGCTCTGAATAAGTTTCTCTGGCCTTCGGGCCTGTCGTCAGTGCGAAGTTGCTGCGAAGGACGGCTTCTGTTGTTAGCCTGACGAGGAGTGGCAGCACAATTCTTTAAACAATCTTCGCTTAACTTAGTACGTAATTCCTCGACATCTCGTAAGACATACTTGAAAGAAGAAAATGTCAAGTATAGAAGTAATTTGATTGTTCAAGTATGCAGGGTGTTGTGGGAAAGCAGGATAATGATCAACTTGATTTTTTTAAATGAAGCTATTATTTCTTTTTAATTTTATTTAGTTTCCATAATTTCTACTAATCTGACTTTAACCCTAATATATTTCTGAGATGTGTTGCGATGTTGCCAAGTTATAATTTATTGGCAGCAAATTTTTGGATTTGCAAGTTCGCAAGTAACACGTCCAAATTGATGTATTCCTTTAACATTTCTCCATATTATTATGCAGATAGTTACTTGAATGTCAAGTAAATATTAATTTGGATGTTACTAACTATGTACATCTGCAGAGTGTCTTCTGAAGAATTCTACATTATGATAACTTGAAAGTCATTTTACTTTGTTTTTTTTTAAATATAACACCCTTTATGTTTTATTAAACATCAAAGTATCTACTAATACCAAATCTAGTGCCGCAATATGGGTTTTCGCCTTTGAGGCGTTGCCAAGTTATTAATTATTCTTTTTAAATAAAAAATACTCTGGTTATGGTTCTAGTTTATATTTAATAATGGTAAAAGTGATATTTATTCATGTCTCATATATACATAATAAAGAGTTATTAAATATAGTTTGTTAATACCTTTACGGCCTTTCTCCTACAATTGCTACTTTCTTCTTATTTTGGGTGACAGGGTTCAAATCAAACACAAATTTAGGTTGAACTTGCCAACGTTTCGAAAATTATATTTTCATCTCCAGAGCTCTAAAAGATAGAAAAATAGCATATAGATACATGTTTGTTTTGTTAATATTATTGGCTGTTGTTGTTCTTAAAGAAACATAAATGTAAACGACCACATCAAACATATGCAACGAGTTACTGAAAGTTTTGATAAAATATAAAAAAGAAAAAAAAGAAAAATTAAAAAACACCAAAACTGGGAATAAAAAACAGTCAAAGACGTACACATTAAATAAAAGTAAGGATTCCTTACCATATGATGCAAACAAAACAAAAATATAAAAAGAAGAAAAGCTGTACCTTGAAAAACCCTTAACAGGTAACGTGCTGTCTGTGAGACTGCAAGCAATCTTAAATGCGACCCTACAACAAAACCTTAGCGCATTTCTGGTAAAAGACCTCATCCAATCTACCTGCCATTGGTATCCCTTTTATATACCGTTTATCAATCAGTTTGCATAAACAACATTCCAGTCCCAGATGTGCTTAGTTGTTAGTTCGGTTCAGTCTGCGAGACGGAACGTTACGGTTTACGTTATAATTTCTCTCAACTGGTAGTCATGGCAGGTCCGTCATTTTTTACGAAAATATATTTATAGATGTATTGTTTTACTTATTATCAATCACAAAATATATAGATTTGAGTGTGGTCAACATTTTTTTTATTATCTTGGTCCTACAAATTTGTGCTGCTAATTTGTGTTCTAGTTAATAATTATCATAATTTTTCTTCTTCACACCACACGTTCTGCTACTTTATACAAAATTATTATTAAAGGATATATACCCAACAAATCTTCATGCATTTTTTCCAAAACAATAATTAGCAGAGTTTGATTTTTTATGCTTCAAAGATGTTACAGTCTCACAGACTGCACGGTACCAGCTATGCGCTGAATTTGCACGTTACCGGTTAAGGGTTTTAAGCATTATAAGGCTTCATGTTTCTGTCTCAATGTTTATAAAAATGTGAGGTCTATCACCTGTCAAGCGTTGTCGGTCGAATATCCGGACATCCTGTATATACTCTCTCCTTGGCTAAAAAGTGGGTAGTAACCAATGAATCAATGAGAGAATGAGACCGTTTTTCACCTAAATTAAATGAAAGCTTACAGTGTAAGTAATTTGAGCGGATATGTTCATTTTTGTATAAATGTGTTGTGCACGAAGAACGCCGGCGTGAAATTATGCTTTTCTAAACGCATCACAGAAAATCCATTTCCTGGAATGGAAATATGCCATCGAAATGAGCCTGCACGGGGTACCGAGTGCTCATATTTGTATTGGATATATTGATGTGGCAAAATGCGATTCTGATGTACACTTCTAAACAGCTGCTGAGCTGCTAGTCCGGAAAATTTTCAATCTCGCTCCTAAATTGCATATGCTATGATAGGCAAAATACAAAACGCGGAAACATTTGAGCTTGATATAGTCTAATAGTGCTGAAGTGTAAAGGCTGTATGTCACGGTCCTATTTTCCAGTCTAAATATTTGACAAAAAATAGGACAAGAAATAGGATGGCTGCGCATTCGCTACTGCGCACTTTTACATGTCTTTTGTCGAACAACAACTTCGCAAAAAGTTAACAAATATCATCGTAGAATAAAATCGCAAATTTGACAGTTTAGAGATTATGTACAGAACGTTAAAATGAGAACCATGCGTTGCAGTGGCTTATTGACAGCACGACAATGACTTTGACAGAAACGATATGACTATAGTCTACTAATGCATATGCCCTTGTCCTATATTTGTAACAAAATATTTGCTCCTTGCATACAAGGAGAATATAATATCATTTCCATTTTTAGGATAATTTTTTTGTAAATTTATTTGTCCAATATTTAGGATGGAAAATAGGATCGTGACATACATCCTTAATATCTTTGAACGGAATATGGTAAACGTCAGAATATTACTCAGTGGCGAATGTGAATAAAATATTTTCTTTTACTCTGATCGTTTTATAATCGCTATACTGAAAAAAACGTCTTTATTTCTACAAAACAATTACAACCAGTATTGCAACGATTTTCCGATGTCATATTGTAAAACCCCAGTAACGTTAAACAAAAATACTACTGTAAATCTAAATCCTGTAAAAGGCGAAAAAAATACAAATAGTTCAGTTTTTCACAAAATATTTGAAAAATTACAAAGCTCTGTTGTTTTTCTATAACAAAAAATTACAAGATAATTGTCAATTTACATAATGTTTTTTCTTTTACGGTTTTCCTTTGCAAATTTATAATTATTTAAGAAAAAAGTTTCAATAATTTTAGTAAAATAAAACTCTTAAATGGTCATCTGGAAGTGCCGGTGTATAACGTGTAGTGGTACAATTTTTGCTTCAAGCTTGAAGTTTGGTCGGATAAAATGATAAAATAAATACAATGAGCATTTAAACAAGGTGAGCAAGCACCATGATATTAAGTAAGATATAATATATTTGAAAAAGAATCATGACTACTTGTGGACTTGGTGGTTTTCAAATGCAGACCGATAGGCAATATACTCAAAGTATTTCCGATAAATAATCACTACTTTTATTTCAAACTTGTGACGATCGTTTCGACAAACAGTGTCTTTATCAAACAATGATTTTAAATGATATTTATACAAGATATACACATTAATGGGGTAATTATTATAACTAATCGTTTGTTCTCCGAAAACCATCGGACAGATTTAGTAAGGGTGAATTATTTAAATCCGTTTGGTCATTACGGGGGTTACTTGAGAATTTGAGTTTGTTGATTTCTAATAATGATGATATGTTACGCTTTCATGAAACACCCTGTATAAAGTCATTATTATTAAAATGTGTTCCAACTCGGCATATAGACACATAATAGTCATTTTTCCGGAAAGAGATATTGTTTTGATCTACCGGACGAAATCAAAGGCATTTTGTTTATAAAACACTATAAAAGAGAACTAAGATCCTGGATAATCCATATGTCGCGACCTTCCATTCTTCGATATGTTGACTTCGAAGCTTAACGAAATCTGCCTCCGCTGTCACTCTTGATTGAGTATCATGATTTTTGAGTTATTATTTATAAGATTTTATGTTAATTTTTGCTTTAAAGTTTTAGTCAATGATATGTTCATTTTCGTTTATATATTTTTCAAGTACAGCTATATTTATTCATCTCGATATGGTGTGATGATGAGGAAATTGAAAAGAGAAATTCTCCACGTACAAATCTTGATAAAGGTTTCAGTGGGTGTTCTTGTTTGTTTTCCTTATTTCTAAGTGTACTATGTATCAAGTTACTATGTAAATTTCGGAAAATAAATGAATTTGACATTTGAATACTCCGAGGCGTTGAGCTTGACTCATCCTGTATATTATTCTCTTTAGTCATAAAACGCTTCCAAAATCTGAATACCTTCCAGGTTAATTTCTATTTTATTTAACCTCGGTGCTCGTGGTAGTATGTTTTATTTATTAGTAGCTACAAATTCCATTCCTATTATTTATCCATAATTGTTACTAATAGTTGCTACCTACAACCATAAATATTAATGAGACTGCCGGCAAAACATGGACTTCCGGAATTGCACATTACTATATTAAATTGTACTTTACCGCATTATTTGGAAATGTGTCAACATTTCGTAGTACTCATTAGGTTCATTTACATATTAGTATAGTCGCGTTGGGCTGCGGAAGACAAACTACTAATCGAAAACTAAATCAATTATTGATAGCGATAAAAATGTATAACCTATTTTCTCTGTATATTTTTTATAAGTGAACAGACCGTGTAGGCAGAGCCTAAACACCAGACTACCGCGGCTGCTGTGAAAGGGTTATGTTTGGGGAAGTTTTTGAATGGGCCAACACTCGCAGGCCCAATAAATACATTTCCTGGCAGTCCATTCCAAGTCTTGGACACACTGGGAATATGCGGTTGTACTGCTCTTGATGTATGAAGAACGGCCGCCTTAGGATGCCATGCAGCGGTCGCGCGAGTGCATCTGATAGGAGCGGTGAGCGGCGGAACGATACAGGATAGCTCAGAGGAGCAGATTCCGTTTGAATATCAGTAGAAGAGTGAGAGATCACCAACAACACGCCGGTGAGGAAGTGGCTGGAGGTGGCGCGTTAAGGTCGAGTCGCCAATTAGTTACCCTGCTCTGAACGGCATCTAGTATAGACAGGATAGTAGGGGCAGCAGCTCCCCAAACGTGAGAGTAATACTCCAGGCCAGGTCTTATCTAAGCTTTATATAGCATGAGGAGGTTACATGCTGAGAAGTACTTTCTGGCTCAAAATAGGTACCCAAGTATTTACCAACAGCTGTTGCAATTGGGGCAACGTATTCGTGCCAGATCAGATTTTCTGTAACGTTGACTCCTAACAGATTAAATGAGTGACTCCTTGGCAGAGCCCGGTTGTTCGTTAGAACCTGGTGTTAGCTTCGGCACTTCTTGTTTGATAGAGAGAGATCCTTTGGAAGTGACGCTGCCACTGCCAGTCTTCTGCGTTGCAGCTCGACTACAGAGATCGGTCCATTGCTCATGATGCCTGCATGGAGAGTACTGTCATCCGCAAAACTGTGGATTGGATTAGTAGTGCTAGAGGCGCAATGCCAGAGCCAATACCGATCCAGCAGAACCCCAGCATGGATGCTATGGAAAAAAGAGGAAAATCCGTCTACCAGGACAGATATTTTCCGACCTGAGAAGAAGTCTGCGAGCCAACCTCAAAGCTTAGCAGGCAGCCCGTAAGACGTGAGCTTGTTTAGGAGAGCTGCATGCCACAGTTGATCGAATGCCTTTGAAATATCGAGAGCAACGATGTGAGCCTCGCCAAACGACTGGATGGGTTTGCTCCACATATGTGTGACGTGGAAGATCTCCAGTAGATTTGGGCCTGAAGGCCATCCTCATGGAACAGATATTCTCAATAATTTCGCCATACCTCAATAACCTCATGCAAGTTGGTAATAAACTCAAGTATTTTTTCAGAACAAACTGCCTTTTTGTCAATGCATGAATGAATAACACCATCATATCTTTTACATAATTTACTTAAACACATTTTGAAGTAGACATATTAAAGCACAACTCAGAACTGAATTTATCACAACCTTTTTAACTTCGTGGACTGCTTCGCGAACTTCAGAAACGGTTGCGATGAAGCCATCACAACTCACTCGAAGTCAGTTTTTTAGATCAAGAAAAGCTTATGAGGTTAATCGTTAAAATCTCAGTTTTTCATGGCCTGCCACACGCAAAGACTGAAAGCCTATGGCGCTGTGTAGAAGTGCTGCGAGAGGATCGATGCACCCCCCAGCGGCTCATTCCACACAGCGTCGAAGTTCTCCAAAAAAAAGGAATACTGGAGGATACTCGTTCGGGGGTAGGGACCTCGACTTGATAAGGATGAGCTCGCAGAGCGGCTCTACTGTTCCTCGTTCAGACGGCCGTTGGTGTTATTATCTGGGAGAGCTCACTCGAACATCTTCCATGATAGAATTTGTAAAACGGGGACAGGTCTGCTACCCTTTTTCGATGTTCCAGGCTGTGGACGTCCTTTGTGAGGCTAGACGTATCGATTAGTCTAATTGATCTCTCCTGGATAGTGTCCAGAAGCTTAAGAGAGTGCTTCGGAGCACAACCCCACACATGGGAGCAATGCTCCATCGATGCTCGGATCTGTGCCTTGTAGAGCAGCAGTAGTTGCTCTGGTGTATACAGCTTCCTTCAGCGGAACAAAAGTTCAAGCTTCTCGTATTTTATATAACTGAGCAGACCGCGCAGGCAGGACCTGAATACCAAAGTATCGCGGCTGGTGTGAAAGGGTTTATGTTAGGGGAGGTTCGTTAACGCGAGATTTGAATGGGCCAATACCCGCAGGCCCAGAATGAATACATCTTCTGGCAGTCCATTCCAAGCCTTGGACACCCTGGGAATCAATGTAGGGTCATACCGTTCGGTTCTTGATGCATGAAGAACGACCGTCTTAGGGTAAGATGCAGCGGTCGCACGGATAGGAGCAGTGAGCAGCGGAACGACAGAGGATAGCTCAGAGGAGCAGATTCCGTTGGAATATCGGTAGAAGAGTGAGAGGTCACCATTATCACGCCGGTGAGAAAGTGACTGAAGGTGGCGCGTTAAAGCCGGATCGCCAATTAGTCGAATTGCCCTTCTCTGGACGGCATATAGTATATAGATATGCCGCTTTGGCAATACTGACGACGTTGTCGTGCCACGATATGTTGTTGATGTTGATCTCCAAAAGCTTGACGGAAGGTGACTCGACTATTGGGTGACCCTCCACTTCCACAATTGGTAAGCCAACGTGAGACTTCTTTGTCAGTGTTGTTGCCAGAGTTTTCTCAGGTCTACATAATAACGCAACTGCACTATAAAAGTGTCGGCACTGATTGAGACCTGAAAGAAATGTAAACAAATCTTATATTTCTGACTTCAATTATATACCTCTATGAACGTTGGAATCAAATTACAAACTGCTAATAACCTTAGATGATGAACCCGTGAAGTAAAGGAAAGCAAAGAGTTACCTAATCTGATAATTCAAGTTATTACCTATACCTATAAAATAAAAAACAATAAAAAACTGTTTTACTTTTTTATGACTTTTTTCATGCGTACTATATAACCACAGCATAGTAAACAACCAGCAGAATATCTCGTGAGGATTTCCTGTATAAAAATGGTTCCCACAGAATTTAACCTTGGGATGATTTTACGGGTGTGAAGTCTGGGTAGAGACGCGAAAATGAAAATATCGATCCCGGCACCAACTCGATATTTTTCAGCGTTTGGTTCGTACCGAGAATTTTGTGCAATTTATTACACCCCTATATTATTACTCGCTAGAGAGGCTCGGGCTCGGGAATCTACGGACCCCATACAAGACTTTCATTCCCTCTTGGGGGGCACACCACAGTATTCCAGGCTGAGGTTTATGCGATACTTGCCTGTGTAAATCGTATTCGGGAAATTGACGGGTCTAGGAGGTGGATTACTATCTGCTCTGACAGTCAGGCAGCCATCAAAGCACTGAGTGCTTGGCAAATAACGTCGGGACTGGTCCTGGAGTGCAGGAGGGCTCTTGACGACATCTCAGCTAAACACAAGGTATCACTGATGTGGGTACCTGGGCACGCTGTGGTAAAGGGTAATGAAATGGCGGATCATCTAGCCAGGATGGGATCCGGAAACAGTTTTGTGGGCCCGGAACCAGCCTTAGGACTGTCTGCAAACTTGATTAGGAAAACAACTGGAGAGTGGATCCAGAATCAACACTCTCTGCGATGGAACAACATCTCTGGTCATCTCTGTCAGGCTCGGGAGCTATTAGCAGGGCCTGCAGAGAGAATAGGACGATTTTGTCTCTCTCTGGATAGGAGTAACTTGAGATTGCTAGTAGGCTTATTAACGGGTCACAATACCTTCAGGCGTCACTTGTTTGTGACGAGGGTGGTCAACGACCCAGCGTGCACGTGGTGTGGTGAAGAGGAAGAATCCTCGGCACACATCCTGTGTCGCTGTGAAACCCTGGGTTATCACAGGCAGATTATGCTGGGCTCAAGAACCTTGGAACCAATAGAGATAAAACGGATAGGACCTAAGAATGTACTTGCCTTTGCCAAAAGGGCAGGTCTTAGGAACCAGCGCGGATAGAGGCGCAAAAGGCCCCTTCGTGTGGCCTATGCACCAGCCACATTCCGTGCCGGATAGCCTCTGGTCCTTATCCATTCATTCATTCACACCCCTTAATAGTTATAAAATTATTTTCGGTACCGATACCGTTAGAAAGGTAGCGATACCGGCTTGGAATCGTTCAAAAAGTATCTAAGATAAAAATACTCGATATTAGTGCAAAAGTACAATTATCGAAGTATGGTTAGCATCCCTACAACTAATCATCCAAAAGAGGGGGATGCGTGTGTAATTACCGCCAACACACCGAAAAATCTGTCGTTCTGTCAAAGACTTGCGCTTGGATTCAATGGGACGTTACACTCAGCATTCCTCAAATACAGCGATGTTTTATCCAATGGGAAGTGTATAGTTGGTAACGAATTATATCGTATTGTCGATTCAACTACAATATTTCATTGGATTCCAATGAGTAATTCAATCGCAGCCTGTCGTTGAATCGAGTCTGTGTTTGGTAATTGATTCTAAACTACTTTCTTTTCCCTGGACCAACAGATTTTATTGCAAGGACAGCTGATGGATTCGTTTGGATGTTCAATTGTGTGATTTTGTATGAAGTTATAAGGAGCATGATATAAGAATTAGACATAAGCCTGCAGCAGTTGTTGCATTATTACCTGAAATATAACTGTCTGACTAATCACTGGTTCACGGCGATAGCAACACTGAAATCATGCCCCTATTATTTATTCTTACCTTCATTGAATCGGCACATCAGTCTCGCCGAATACTGATTATAGTTCAGCGAACGATAAGGGCCATTGAAACAAAATTAATTTTTATCAGATGAATTATCACGAACTGCTGTTGCAGTAATAATTTTTGTACATTGAATAGATTGTATGCTTTGCTTAAATGGAACATAGGGTAAATTTCGAAAAGAAAAGGATGCTTTGATTGCATTATATGACAATACTGGTATTAGAAGGATTATACATATCGTCGGAACGAATATAAAATTATTTTGAATTTATTGGCGTGCCTGTGATTACTTCGAATATAAGGATTGAATTCTTTCAATGACATGGATTTGAAACAATTGTAAATATATTTAAAGTGATGGAAAAACATTTAAATACTAACAATTAATTGGAAACGCAACAGTGTTTTTTTGTGTATTGTGCTGATTCTTTACTATGCTGTGATATAACCATACGCCAGAAAAAAGTACCTATGGTGCACATGAAAATTACTCGATAAGCTCCTTTCCACTACGCTGTTTGACGTTTGGCAAAAGGCAAAACGAGAAAGGTGCGGGATTAATTCTTTCAGCGCTCACATGAGAGCTGCCAAATGGCGCATTCTGGTCAGAATAGTAAATCTGCAGGCGCGGCCTATGCTAATGTGCAGGGTACTTTTTTCTTGTGTTAACAGCGGAGCATTCGCATCGTCGATCTTTCGGGTCGCTCGTGTATTAATTTTTGAAAATCCGGTAGCGCTTTTCGGTGTCGAGCTGTCCTATTTCCTTTAAGTCTGCAGGTGGTAAAGTCTCTTATACCCTAGCGCGGGGTTGGTGGACCTTTGACCGCACTGGTCACAAAACTGTTTCCTTCCGTAATAGAAATTTAGAGTAAAACGTGATAGATAGGTAACAGATTACCT
Organism: Callosobruchus maculatus; assembly: GCA_951848785.1. Classification (NCBI taxonomy): domain Eukaryota; kingdom Metazoa; phylum Arthropoda; class Insecta; order Coleoptera; family Chrysomelidae; genus Callosobruchus; species Callosobruchus maculatus. The sequence continues at coordinate 4,902,401 of CATOUR010000296.1, forward strand.
TGAAAGGTGACAAAATAGTACTCCGTAAGCTGTGCATGTGTGGGGGCGGGTTAGAATATTTCCCATCGTATATCCTGCGTGTCGTAAAAGGCGACGAAAAGGAACCGAACTACTGTCGGTATAAACAGTAACCTCTTCTCAACCAACAGCCTTGGGTGGAGGAGTTGAGAAGAGTCAGGACACTTTCTTGTCCTTGGGGTGAGAAATTACCCCTAAAGGCGGATGAACCAGTAGATACCACCTGGTCAACGGCATGAGGATGCAGAAAGCAAATGGGAAACTACTGCATTAAAGATCTTAAAGATATCCCAGGAGTAACTCGTAAAATGAGTAAATGCATTTTACAAGTTCACAACATGTCTGTTAAGATATTGTGACTATGATGATGATGAGCTGCGCATGCTCATTAACATAAAATAATCATAAGGTTTTTAGTTCTATGGTAATACAAGACACAGGACACAGTTTGCGCTTAGGACTGAGAGTAAAAAACCAAAACCATGTTTACACAAAAGCGACAAAATCGATTAAAGACATTCCTTAAACAAAAAATAAACTCTAATTATTAGTTAAATAAAAAAGGAACAAAAATTACATAATATAAGCAAAATAATAAACGGATATTTATTGTACATAAAAAATAACAAAAACAATGCGACGCATAAAATCTATCAATAAACAAGGACAAGGTAGAATGACAGAAACGAAAAGGCAAATTAGTATTCTGAGCTTCTAAAAGTGCTCCGAAATAAAATACTGTGTTCATACCCAATGAACATTTTCCGCTACTTAAGGTAACAGCAGATTATATAAGGGGTACGTAGAGGTAACAAGGGTACATAAAGTTGTTTCGGATTTTTATAATCTGTCACTATTGGTACCCAAGCAATACAGGGTGTCCCAAAAAATAGTGTCAAGCGGAAGTCCAGAGATAGAGCACACCTAGAAGTATCTGAATCACCCCCATATATGTTATGCAATTTTTTGTAGTCTTCGAGTTATGAATTTTTTTCTGAATTTTATAGAATTCTCAACCTCGACGACATAAAACTGTTCCAAAAGAAAAAACAAAAGACTTTTCCAAATTATCTTTTTTGGTAATTAATCTCCAAGAGTTCACTATTCACACGTAAAATAATCGGCTTCGTAACTTTGATGAAAGTCATAAAAATTTTAGTGTAAAGTGAAAAATTTACGATCTGATAATTATGACTTAAATCTTCGACTCGCAATTAAAAATCCAAAGAGGGGATTTCATGATTTCTAAGCAGGTCTAAAAACTTCTTCAGACTCTCAGCTATCACAATCATTGAAAAAAGGTAGTACTCAATGAGGCTACTTTCGCTCCAATTGACCTTTAAAGACAAGAGGCGAAGATTTCTTGAAATTAGCGATGTGTTTTTCAATTCATCAATAACTTATGTTAACACGTTAATAGCAGATTGATTGTCAGTACCGCAATAATAAACGTTAAAAAAGTTGCATAAATTAAACATTTATTAAAAAAGATCCTATTTCTTGCTAAAAAAACCACAAGGATCGCATTCTTCAAAACCGGTTTTTACCTGAGCGACAACAAGAAGGGCTAACGTTAACGCAGTAAACGATGGCGATATTAGAAAGAGATAGCTATGATATTGTTGTGATGTCTTTTCAAAATGTGTCATTGCATAGATTGTTTTCGTTGTCTTTATTCAGTCGTCTGTCTGTCTTTGCGGCTTTAAAACGATACACTTTTGTTTGAATTGGTGTTGTTTCTGTTGTCTGACTACTTGGGTATTCCTATGGACCTTGAGTACACGACAACTGAATTTAACGATGCTGTTTTCTGCAAGAGACTATGCAACAAATGGATAGGTTGTGGTGGACCCACTGAATGGCCGCCACGGTCACCTGACTTATATCTGATAGAGTTTTTTGTTTGAGACTACTACAATAAACTAGTTTATGCTAAATTGTGTCCAAACATCAGCGAATTACGCAACAAATTAACACAGGCTGAAGAAAGAATAAAAAACAATGGAAGAGCTTTTGTTAATTTAAAAAACACTTTTTTCAGAAGATGTAGATTATGCATCGAACAAGAGGGTAGTCATTTTTAAAATTTCTTGTGAAATTTAATACACTTAGTGAAGAAATTTCATAATTTCGTTTCATTTTAAAATTTCCCGCTTACAGAAAAGAAGTCGTACATGTAAAAAAATCTTAGCAAAGTGATCTATCGATATTCTGGTAGCACTGAACGTTTTTTATTGCGACACTGACAATCATTCGGCTATTAGCGCCCTAAACTTAGTTATTGTTTCATTCAAAGTCCCATCGCTAATTTTAAGAAATCTCCACCTCTTGTCGTTGAAGGTCGATTGGAGACAAAGTACCCCCATTAAGTACTCTTTTTTTTTAATGGTTATGATAGCTGAGAGTCTGAAGAAGTTTTTAGACCTTCATAGAAATCATGAAATCACCTTTTTAGATTTTTAATTGCGAGTCGAAGATCTAAGTCATAATTAACAGAACGTAAATTTTTCACTTTACACTATAATTTTCATGACTTTCATCAGATTTACTAAGCCGATTCCTTTATGTATGAACAGTAAACTCTTAAAGATTAATTAGCAAAAAAGAGAATTTGGAAAAGTCTTTCAATTTTTCTTTTGGAACAGTTTTAAGTTGTCGAGGTAGAGAATTCTCTAAAATTTAGAAAAAAATTCATAACTCGGAAACTACAAGAAATTGCACAACATATATGGGGGTGATTCAGATACCACTAGCTGTGCTCTATCTCTGGACTTCCGCTTGACACTATTTTTTGGGACACCCTGTATAGCGGGTCTATAAGGTTACCATAACTTACAAGTTTATAATGAGGTGATGTAAACGTCACCATCACTATTTTATAAAACTTTTAGTAATCGTTGCCAATGGGCCTATAATAAGTTTATATAGAGGTTAACGTAAACTGATTTATATAACCAAAACACTTTCAGTTATATAGAAGTTTCGGCAATTCTCTTTATAAGAACCGGTAGATAGAAGTGTCTGCTGTATATGTTATAAAACTGGTGGTGATGGTATTGGTAACCTCCGTTACTTCAATAAAAATTTCTTAAACTACAGTAACGCAAATCACCTTAATAAACCTGCAATGGAATTACATCATCAAAGTTATTTCAAACAAAATGGTCGCTCCTTATGTCATTGTGTGAAGTTTCACTGGATAAGCACATAATCCATATGTTCTTGTCAGAAATAAAATTGAAAGTATTGCTATCTATATATATGTATGTTTGTAATAAAATTTTACTGCACATTCTATATAAGGTGCCTTCAGGCAGAGCACGTTTTCATTACATTTTGAAATTTTCATACATGACCTCAATATGACTCTTAAAAACTGTGAATAACCTTTGGCTGTGACCAAAATATCAATTTGTAAAGCTCATGAAGTGGATCAAATCTGAGTTATGCAACACAACTGACTTGAAAATCGCATGTTTGACGAATGTAGCTATAATGAGCAGAAAAATGTAATGGAAATGTGCTCTGCCCGAAAGCACACCTATACCACAGCATAGTAAACAACCAGCATAATATATCTGAGAATTTCCTATATAAAAATGGGTCCCACAGAATTTGACCTTGGGAGGGTTTTACGGATGTGAAGTTTGGGTAGAGATGCGAAAATGAAAATATCGATACCGGTACCAACTCGATATTTTTTAGCCAAATAGGCGCGTTTGGTTCGTACACAGCATTTTGTGCAATTGATTACACCCCTCAATAATTATATAATTATTTTCGATACCAATACAAACCTATCGATACCAGCTTGGAATGTCTCAAAAAGTATCGATGACAAAAATACTCGATATTAGTGCAGAAGTATCGAAGTATAGTTAGCACCCCTACAAAAAATCATCCAAAAGTGGTTATACAATATTGATATTCCGGGACGATGCGATGTTCACAACTCCATTTGCGGAAAATGGTATTTTTAAATCACCATAAGTAATTTATATAGGAGGATTCTGTGCGATAACTATAACGCAATCATGGTTATATGTTGTAACTAAAGGTGATACAAGATCACTCTAGGAAACATTATGGTTTCCAGCATGTATATTATGGTTACTCATACAATCCGCCATGATGGTTCATAAAGAAATAGAAAACAATACACACAATGGAAGACACTTATCTCTTGCCTGCAAAGGCAAAACAGTATATGCAGAAAAAGCATGTTTTGAGAAAAATAGCTTTTTAGGATTTTTGACTGCCATTTTGTCATTTTTCAAAATAAATTGAAAAAACTTGGAATGTGACTCAGAAAATGCATTGTCTTGGATAATACTTCAAGAAAAGCTGGACTATTGAGGGAAGTTGCTTTTAAATTAACATAAACCGTTTTACCATGGACTTATGTAGGTATCAGTTGTTTTCACTGTCGTGGTTAAGAAGTATAAAAACATTGTATAGTATTTTACCATTGGAAAAAGGCACAAAATGTACCAATGAAACTTGTTTATTCAGTAAAAATTTATAACTAAATATCATTTTCACTTAAATCTATGGAACTTCCGTTCTCAGGAAGGTGTGTCCAAAATTCCTTCCTGTTGGCAGGCATTTTTGGAACAAGATCGGCTACTATTTTTGCTTTTTTAGTAACAGACACACCTCTGTTGCAATTCATTGAATCGGGGATTATCAATTTTGCCTTTTTCTTCAAAGTATTTTTTGTAGTGAGGAATTCTCCTTCTGGACATAACTGGTACATGAAATCGGATGAGCCTCGAGCAAATTTCGCGCACACAATATCCTTAAAATATGGAATAGATTCTTCACCTTGGATGGTCTTACGATTACGGATTATGTTTTCAAATTTATGAAAGTCAGAATGTTCTAAGACCGTTACATCTGCCCGATTTGAGGATTTTTTGCAAACAAGCTTAAAATCGTTAAAATCGTAGACATTTTTTAGTTTTTTCATCCCTTGCTCAATTCTGCCATGTAGTCCATCGGCCGCCATGAAGGTATGCCCTTTGACCAAATATTTTAATATAATTTCATCTGTGGAACAATAAGGGGAGTTCACATAGCAAAGAATAGCTGAATAAAAAATAAAATTCTTATTTTGGCCCGTGCAGTTGTCCATCCAAATTATGATTTTCTTTGCATCTCTATTGATTTTTAAAAACGCGATAAAAGCACTAGCTACATCTTCAGCACGACGACCAGCGATACCTTCGTGCCATAAAACTAAATTATGACGTCCCTCTTTTTTTTGCATAGAAGCAAACGTTTCGTTATAAGTAATCAATCGTGATATGAAAAAAGAATCCTTAACATCAGGCATGCGTGGCAACAGTACAACTTTTTGCATATCTGCTGCAAAACAGCGGGCATGTGGAATCGTCTGGTCCTTTTTGTACATCTCTCTTATTTGAGAGACCTAAAAAGACGGAAAATGAATGGAACTGAAAATTAATTAAAAAAAATTACCTTTAATAAATGTTCAGATTTGCGTTGCTTATTTTCCTCATTCTCTTCAAGATCCATTTCCAAACAAAAGCCGCATTTTTCAGGAGTTGCTTCATAGAAGCCAATATTTAGTTGATCTATCATTTGTCTGTAAACTTCATAGCATACTTTAAAATCTGGATGGGTCGAATTATAGTCATTATGCATATATTTAATAGTTAAGTCCGGTGGCAGGTATTTTCTATTAGGGGCGTGCTCTCTGGCATAATGAGACGGCAGAGGATTATATGAATTTATATGTGCGATAAGCAAGTTTCTATCTTTCTTATTGGGCGGAGGATGTCTTCCCCGTTGGTCCTTTCGAGGCACCAGACGTTTGTTTCCGTTAGGATCTGTTAAGGATGTCCTTAGCGAGGTTAGCACATTAGCATTGCTGTACCCCAAAGTACTTAAAAAGAACTTTTGGCAGATACTTGTATTTGATATTTCTCCCGTCAAACTTTTTTTTGGTAAAACATATTTTCTCGTTATGTCCCTTCTACCATCTCGAAGTTTTCTTTTTGATAATTCTTCCGTGACCTTAGATGAAAGCCATACTCTTTGAAGATGTCTATCCATACCCCAGTAATCTTCGTGAATATTTTTTCTGTCTTCAAAAGAGAATTTTTCCCAACATTTCATTTTGCAAATGCAAGGATCCTTCAACGGATGTTTTTCCTTGTTGTTTTTCATCTGGCTCTCCAAAGTTCTGCGGCGCTTTTTTGCGGCACTTGGGGCGTTCTCTAGTTCCTCCAGCAGATTATCAGTTACGTGGAACGTAGATTCAGGTTCTAGAATTCTATTGATGTCACCTACTTTTTCCGGCATTTGATTTTCTGAGTCAGTATTGTTTCCAATATTCCCATTGTCTCTTTCTTCTGATTTTAAATGTTCATCGCTCAATGTTTTAATCTGTGGAAGTTTATTCTTTATTGTTGAGTTACTCACGCTTTCCTCAGATTCATCGCTACTTGAAGGATTGAAGTCGGTGGAAGCGTATCCTTCAAGTAATCTGAAAGGGATAACAATGATTGTAAGCCCAGGCTGGAGTAGATTGCTTTTCGGTTCACGTAGTTAATATTTTAGTATCAAAAATACATTTCACAGATCTTATCTTGGAACAGTATACTGATCAAATTGAATCAAAACAGAAAACTTCCACATACACACTAAAATCGAATTCTGAACCTCTACTGAGTGAGATAATAGACCTACTTATGGATTTCTGAATTATTTTGGTTTTCTAGTCAGTAAAAATTAATATGCTTACCTCTGTTGTTTGATGTCTGGCTTATATTAAATTGATCTCGACTCGCGTTCTGATCTTCTAATTCCTGTAACAATTATGTTGAATAACATCTCTGTTATAATGTTTATTGCATATATCTTGATGTTTTGGTAATAAACAAACCTAATCATGCACGTCCAGTCAGAAATAATATTATTCACACTAACACTTAACCTCACTTTATATTTGGCAAGAAAATCGCTTTACTTACAGCTCCTTTGACTTTCCTAGCATTTGCTAGGATCCTCTGAGTTCTGGAAGCCATTATGGACCAACACTAAACAGTTAAATATACGTGAAACAGTATAAAACACAAACTATAATCAGACCGGCGTGACCCGCGTTCGCATATCCTTCATAAACAACAATGGCAGAACAGTGGATAGTTACCTTATTCACATAAACCTCTGCAAGAGTCAAAAATGATTTAGACTCATACGGAGGTAAAATAGTATATGAAATCATATTCTGCTTATCCATTTCAGCATCGTCGATGATAACGAGAGAAGTATTATGGTGTAACAGTATATGAGCTCATGTTCTGTTGTACCGTAGTATAAGATTAAAGTTGAATGAGAGATGAACTTATGGAACAATAGAATAAATAGTCATGCATCTTTTTGCCGCAGTCAGTTCCACTGATCATATTAATGTAAGCAATTTAAGAGCATATATACCCTTTAACCCTAGCAGACTTTGTTGTTTATACTGTTCTGCCATTAGCTTGAATTCAGTTTGGATGCTTATATACTGTTTTGCCAGCGTTGTAGCTCTGCAACTAAAAGAGATTTCCAGAAGTCGAAAATTGCATGATAAAGAGCGGGAAAAATTATATGTAACTAGGAATTAAACAGAAATTCCCTTTTTTTCACATATACTGTTTTACCTTTGCAGGCAAGATCTAATGTACACTTATTTTATACAGAATTGATCTATAATAGACGTTTATCTGGCTAATAGTGGAACATAGTAATGTGCCAATTGGTCAGTACATCGTAGCATCTATATTCAAGATATTTGAATCAATTTCTACAAGTATAAACTTTCAATTTGTTTTTACTGATTATTTGGAGAGCCCTTGCATTTTTTCAACGTATCTCATCAACTTTCACAGTAAAAAATCATTTGCACTAGAATTTTCAGTCAGACTACTGCATTGTAAAGTCTATCATCAATGACATAATATACAATGTCATTTAAGTATTTGCGAGTCTGTCGTCCATTTTCATTTCTACAGATTGTGTCAAATTCAGATATGTATTCCAGCTGAATAGAGAAACTGAAATCGTAAATAAAATGTATGGGAGAGAGATAAGAAAAAATGTCATCTGTTACTGACGACTGACAGATAACAAATGACAGAAAGAAGTAACAAACTTTTGGTAACAGTAATAGTGTTGACACCGTTATAGGCAGGATATATAACGATGTTCTAAACAGAACCGCCACTATCTTGGGTTGCTAAAGGTGATGAACAAAGGGCGTATAGCAAGTTATATAATAGTTACCAAAACAGTTTCATCACTCTTGGTTACATCACCTCAATACATATAGCGCTACTAATTAAAGGTTTCCGCAACCTTTATAAACGCCACATTTTAGCGCTCGATATGCTGCGGGATCGTGTAATAGGTAATGCTGCTATAACTTTGAAAATCAGTGCATTGGCGACGGAATAATTAGCAAATAACAGAAACATAACAGTATTCTTCAAACTTAATTTTTAGGCGTTTTAGTATTTTCTACTTTTTTTCTTTGGGTGGGCTTAAAATTGTGGCGATTGAAGGGTGGGGGGGGTTGTGAAACTGAAAAATTTGTTGTATTCATATTAGGCTGTCAATTGAGTAACGTGAAAGTTATTGAACTGATTTAATGGAATTTTGAAACAGTATCATTATGGTGTCCAGAATCGAGGATAGTCGTTTCAGGTTAGGAGTTACTGATTCTTTTCTACTTTTTTGTGTGAGGGTGAAATTGCGGCAGAACTAGTAGCTCTATTAAACATCTTAGAACGACACAGTGCAGCTTACGGTCTTGGGATTAACTACAGCAAGACCAGGGTTATGATCGTCGATATAGAGCATAAAGTCAGTAGGCCGTCGTGAAGTAGTTCAAAGCTTTGTGTACCTCGGTTCTTTGATCGACAGTTCGGGTAGCTGTAAAAATGAAATTCGACAGCGCATTCAACAGGCACGTGTAGCCATGACAAAACTCACTAAAATATGGCGTGACCATAACATCACTAAAGTTACCAAAATGTCGCTGGTTCACTTTCTTGTGTTCTCCATATTTTTGTACGCCTCGGAAACTTGGACTGTTAAAAAGGCAGATCGAGCACGCATAGATGCTTTCGAAATGTGGACGTGAAGGAGAATGCTGAGAGTTCCTTATATCGCCCATCGAACTAACGTTTTCATATTGAATGAGCTTGGTAATCCAAAGAGACTATCCTCCATTGTGTCGACGAGAATGCTTAAGTTGCTCGGACATATACACTGAAGCGATAATGTGGAGAAACTTGTAGTTCAGGGTCATGCCCCCAGTGGGCGGCGCCGTGGCCGTCCCCCTACATGCTGGGTGGATACGACGAAACAGTTGCTGGATATAAGTATCAAGAGCGCCACTGAACTGACAGTAAATCGCGAACGATGGCGAGCTACAGTTCTCAAAACTATTGATAATACTCGTGTCGGCAGTACTCTAGCTCCGACTTAATGCATTTTGCGATTTCAAAACAGGTCTGTTAAGACATTGTGACTATGATGGTGGAAGGTGGCGGATTTATCTGGTACTGAATGACAGACAATGCATGACAAAGAATCTGAGAAACGTGCTAATTTTGTCCACCGGTGCTTGTTTTTTTATGAAACTGTGACACAACGTAGCAATCCAATAATAGGTTCATGCGAAACACAATTAAAGAGAACTCTCGAGCACTAGATCAGCCAGCGGGTCCAAATGTTTTCGATTACACCGAACCTGTTCGATTTAAAGGTCCACAGACTTTGATATGTAATCCTAAGTGGTACACCATACTCGTTTTAGCAGAAGCGATATCGTGTGTTCCGTTGTTTTCAAATTCGTTCGAAGAGCCTACCCGAGAGTTTTTTTAATGAAAGGCGTTTGTACAGGGTTGATTTTTAGTGCCCGGTTTGCTGGCGTCCGCAACAGATAATTTTTATATTGATAGCAATAAAAGCACTATGAAAAGAATATCCGCATTCCATAGAAAAACCTAATTCAGAGAATAATATGCCCAAACCTTCTAGTAGAAATTCCATTCAAGGTTTTTTTTTTTATATTCACAATTTATTAGCAATCAGAATTTACATATTCTATAAGCTAATTTGATGTCTTTAGCACTGTTCACAGCACTATTAAGCACGTGATGAGGCACCATCCACCGACGAGTCCTCTTCAAACATCCAGAAGGTCTGCTGGCCAGTATCTCTTCAGTCGTCTTGAGTTACAGGTAACCATCAGGGGTTGTAGCAATGCGTTACTATGTCTCTCCAATCTCTTGTGATGTTTTGTGCTTCTCTCTCTGATCACATCTTTGACGAAGGGTATGTTGAGATCTTCATGTATGGTCTGGTTTGACACGTACCAAGGAGCATCAATAATCATGCGGAGAATTTTTGATTGGCTTCTTTGGATTATTTGGATGTTTGACTTGCTTGCGCATCCCCAGAGTTCTGAGCCATATGTCCATTTTGGTTTTATTATGGTATTATAAAGTAGGAGTTTGTTTGACAGTGATAAGTTGGACTTTCTCCCTATTAGCCAGTACATTTCTTTCATGCATAGGTCTATTTGTTTCCTTTTTTTTACAATGTGTTGTTTCCATGTAAGCTTGCTATCCAAATGGACTCCGAGGTATTTTACCGAGGCAGCTTGTGGAACTTCGGTATTATTGATACTCACTGCTGGACAATTCTGTTTTCTGAGTGTGAATGTTACTTGAAGCGATTTGGTTTCGTTAATTTTTATTTTCCACTTCTTCAACCAGGTTTCCATGAGTTCTAGATGATTTTGTAGAATGTTTGAGGCTGTTACTGGATCTTCGTCACTAGCAAGAATAACTGTGTCATCAGCAAATGTTCCTGTGATGGTATTGGTGGTGGTAGGAAGATCCAACGTATACAAGGTGTACAACATTGGACCTATAACGCTACCTTGAGGAACTCCAGATTTGATAGCGTAATAATCTGACGTATCTTCATTTACCCTTGCTCGAAACTGACGTTCACTCAGAAATGACCTTAGGATCTTGAAATATTTTATGGGCAACACGTTTTTTATTTTGAACAGAAGGCCTTCGTGCCACACTTTATCAAACGCCTGGCTTACGTCTATAAATATTGATGTGCAGTATTGCTTGTTTTCTAGCGCAGAGTTTATTGTATGAACGATTCTGTGGACTTGTTGTATGGTGGAATGTTCACTTCGGAATCCAAACTGGTGGGCGGGGATCCAGTTTTCTGGTTTAAAATCATGGTATATTCGGGTTAGTAGAAGTCTTTCCAAAATTTTTGAAACAATCGACAATAGACTTATTGGCCGGTAGGACGAAATTACTTTCGGATCTTTACCTTGTTTTGGTATTAGAATAATATCTGCTGTCTTCAACTGTTTGGGCCAGAAGTTGAGTCTAAGGATTGCATTATATATGTAAGTCAACATCACTATCGCTTTATCAGGAAGTTCTTTCATCATTTTCGGGGTAATTTTGTCTATACCTGGTGCTTTCTTAATACACAGTTTGCTTATTTCGCTTTTTATTTCTTTTGGAGTTATCAGTTTTATTAATGGAATGCGGAGTGGTAACCTGTTGATCTGTTCTGTTATCTCTTGATCGGGTTCATTGTTATTAGGAGTAAACACATCAGCCAGGTATTGTGCAAATAAATCCGCTTTCTCTTTGTCACTACGTGCCCAGTTTTGAGTATGATCATTTGTTTGTCTTCGTACGGGAGGCACTGGTGTTTTAGGCTTTTTTAAAGATTTAATTGGTTTCCAGATGGAGTTATCAAATCTGTTAAGATTGCTTAGATAATTTTGGATTGAAATGTCGCTGGATTTTTTAATTTCATCCTTCAGTTTCTGAGCTGCTAGATTGTATGCTCTTTTATGCACTGGCGCATGAGTTCGTTGCCATTTTGCTCTAGCTCTTCTTTTGACAGCTATCAGTCTTTTTATCTCTGCAGGAATATTGATTTTTTGTGGTTGAGTACCTTGGATCCGTGTTGATTGTAGGGCTGCGTCTGTTAGTGTTTTAATAAATTTCGATAGTGCTGTATCAATGTCCTCTGGAGTTTTAAGTGGTACATTCAGAGCAGTTTCATTGCTTATCTGGTCTCTGTAGTCATCCCAATTGGTGTATTTGTTATGCAGTCTTAGAGGTGGCGATCGGTATATAACTGTGGAACTTATAGTTGCTATAACTGGAGAGTGGTCCGATGAGAGGTCGTAACTAGGTGAAACATCCATGTATGATGGAGATACTCCATTGGTAATGAAAAAATCAAGCAAGTCTGGTATTTTATTAGGATCTGTTGGCCAATATGTCGGTGAACCTGTGGACAAATGATGATAGTTTCCCTTTTGTATAACTTTAGCAAGCTCCCTACCTTTAGGTGTGGTCAATCGGGATCCCCAGAGCGTATGCTTACTATTGTAATCGCCACCGGCAATAAATTTTTTGCCCAGAGTTTTAAAGAATCCGGTAAAGTTTTCTTCTTTATTGTTATGTCGGGGTGGACAGTATACTGCGGCTACAGATAACTCATATGATCCCATTTCAACTTTGATAACTGTGCCTTGTAAGAAATCTTGCTCAAACTTTGGCATTTCGTAGTGACTAATATTTGCTCTTATGATAACTCCTGTTCCAGCATGTGCAGTATTATCGGGGTGATTGGTACAGTAAGTTTTGTAATGAGGAATATTGAAAAAAGATTTATCAGTAAAGCGTGTTTCACTTACCAACAGTATGTCAACTCCATTTTGTTCGAGAAACAATTTGACCTCTTGTTTATGCTGCAAAAGGCCGTTGGCATTCCATAATGCTATTCTCAGGGATTTATACATTAAGTCAATTTATTAAGCAGTGTAGACAGCATGTTTAGGACCATAGTATTTTGCTGTATGAGTTGGTTGAACATTGTCTTGAATTCTTCCAAAAACCTGTTTAAGTTCATAGATTCGGAGTTTTCTTGCTGTTGATTGTTGTTTTGGTGACCTGACGTAGCTGTTGCATAACTGGCGTTCTGTCGAACGTCTGAAGACCTTCTCGTTGACTGGACCGTTGCTGGAATCTGAGTAGGCGTACGTAGCGATGATACTCCGGTCTTTTGAATATTTAGCCTGTTGTTGGCATTGTTGGATTTGACTAGACTTTGGTAAAATTCACAACCTTTGTAATTGGCTGGGTGTGGACCATCACATAGTGCACATTTTGCAGGAGTATCTCTCGTTTTTTTGCACGTGGAAGTGTTGTGTGGACCTCCACACTTCACGCAAACAAATGGCCTGTTACAGTATGTTTTGGTATGGCCATACTGCTGACATTTTGTACATTGGATCAGTCCTCTCTGTGTCCTTGGTGGTTCTACATGGACTACTTTATTCTGCAGAGCAACGAGGTCATAAATGTCTTTGTTGTTGCTTGCAGGTTCCAAATCAACAAAGAACATATTTAGAGGCTCTTTGGTGATCCTATGTCTGCCATTCATTACATTCCTAACTTGATGTCCTTCTTTCGTTAGTTCTTCTTTGATGTCCTCAGGATCGATTGTATGATGCAAGTGTTTGATGACAACCCTGAATGCTCGTTCTTCTTTGAGTTGGTAGGTATGGTACTATATTATTTTCTCTCATGAATCTGACCAGTATTCTGTAAGTATCTGGAGTATTGCAGTTGATCTTTATTGTATTATCTGGCATGCTTTTGGTAATGTACTGCTCTTCTGCGACTATTTCTGATAGTTTTTTGATCATCTCAGGAAAGTTAATTACTCCATACACGAATATAGGTGGAGGCCTGGGTATCTTTTTCGCTGTATTGTTTTGGCTATGATCATCTTCGGTAGTTAGTGGGCTAAATCTGTTGTTTATTGGCACTTCTAGATTTTGATTTTCAATGTTTTGGTTATTTATTTTTCTTCGTTTAGTACTCCTGACATTCTGCCATGCATTTTCGTTTTGATCATCTTCTTCACTAGTTGACGACATCCTGTACAAATATTGGTCTGTGCTATGTTCTGATGCTGTTACATTTGTCTCCCTCTGTATATCATTTGATGATTCATTGTTATTGTTTTTTGTTGTATTGCTAGCAGGCAACATAATTGCCTGTTATTTTGAAACCATCCGTTGTTGGCCTGATGAATTCTTTCTCAGGTACACAATCACCTTTTCACTTTTTGTCACTTTGTCGCGAAAAAAAAAACACGTCCTCGGTAAAACTCTGCTGTACGACACGTCCGATGCGGGCAACAGCTAGACCAGAACTGACATTCAAGGTGACAGCCAAAGTTCCTACAGTGGCAAGAAAACAATGACTCCAAGCAATGCAGAGCGCGAACAGCTAATTTGCTTGCAGATTTTGCACCCATGGAAGAAGGTTTTATATAAATAGTTATATACGAAATATTTCACAAAAGCACTCCAACCGCATAACATATTAGTACTGCAAGACATCCATAAAAACAATGTAGCTCTATAACAGCATTTCTTAAGTAAGTTAAAGGAGCAAATGTTGTATAACAGCTCTATATCTTCCGCGAATGGGTGAAATCGCAACTCAGTGACTTACGGTTCGACTCGTCGGTGATCCATCTAGCCTATGGTACATGGCGACTTGTGGTTGTGAATTCACACCTACACCAAATTGATGTATAATAACTGCCGATAACATAATTAGGTACGTCCTATAAGACGACAATCTAATGGGTTACGCTTTGCCACTCATGAATATCATAACCAGTCGCCTATTGGTCAATAAATATGTCCATGTTTTGGAAGTCATTTAATTTTGTTTCAATAATAGCGATTTATATATTTGTATATATAAATGTGCCCAAATATAGTAATCGCGACCATTCAATTGTAGGAAAGACACAATTTTGTAGTTCAAAATTAAAATTCAATATATAGCAGTCTTGAAGTATACATCAAATACCGAGCGCGTGAAAAATTTGTCATCATTTTATGCAAAATGCACAGTTAAAGTTCGTGTGCAACAAAATCAAGCCCTCTGGATGCAAGCTATCGGATTTGCTAAAGATAATATTTAAGGTTGTTAATTTTCAGTATATCCACAGACAAGATGGGTTCATAAGATATGACATGCCATAAGAAGCTAGAACAATTTGACTGTATAAAATATGTCTACTTCATTTATGCAGTATTTTGATGACCATTTAATTGCATTAAAGTTGATTGATGCAACAAAACAATCGTATAGATTTTGTAAAGAAGAGGCTTTGTTGTCACATTATTGACCCTATATGCTTATACATACAAGCGCTATACAGGTCCCAAGGAGCTCTCATGTAGTAGCGATGTAAGGATTCTTTAGCAGCGCAGCTTCAAGAACGTTTATACAACTATGGCTTAACATTTGCAGGCAATCTTTATAGAACATTTTGTATGATTGAACTGCTCTATAACTTGTGCCCACTTTGACTGTATAACTGTTGTGAGAACGTTTTGTAAACGTTTTTGCAGCAAATCGTAAAATCGTGCTGTGAAAAAAATGCTGCGTAAACATTCTTACAGCTTTAAAAGAACTGAGAATTGAGGTTTTGAATTAAGAAAAGAAGTACAAGTGACAAATGGAAAGATCATATATAAGTTTTATCACAAAACTGTTTTTGTTTTCTTTTTTTCGCAATAATTCAAAAGTTATATCAAAATAAAACTGGGTTTTTGAATCGAGTATCGAAAATACGCCGATGGCTCCCAAACCCGTGTGACGTAAGGATGCTCCTTTGACCAACGACGTCCTGCTCCGATACTAGATTCTAGATTCCCAGCCAATCGCGAAAATACGTACTGCTAAACTGGTAACTAGTGTATATTTGTTGCAACAGAGTCGATGAATGAAATTTGCAGCTCGAGACGAAGCCTAAGATCAAAATAAATATGTTTTTGAATGTTTGAGGCTGAAGATTACAGATTCCAGTAAGTAAGTACCTAATCAAATATGTTTCATTGAAAAGATCTCCCCAATCGAAGGATGGCCCAGTGGTTAGGGAGTCCGATAGTGGATCTCAGGGTCTTTGGGGTCTTTGGATCGAAACCCAGGCCTTCCAACTTTTTTCATTTTCATTTATCAAAAATTTTATTGATGTGCTTTTTGCACTTGTTACGCACATTTTTTCTACGATCAACATAAATATGTGTTTCAATTCAAAAAATCAGTGAAAATGAGGTTTGTCTGTCAATATCAATCGCCATTAATTTTTTTTAAATATAATAGTTGGTTAATAAGACAAAATCCCTTCATCCATTCATTTTATTCATTTTTAAGTTTTTTAATGTAACAAAAATAACTCAAACTCGAAATCACATTCTGTTTATCACTTGGTATTATTATTTATTTAGCTTTGGGCAATGAAGCTTAACAGTATTAAATTTTCATAAAAATTTAACAAGCACTGTGCAGTGCAAGTAATATGTCTAACAAAATTTGATCCAAACACATATTTAAGTTGATCCTGGAAAAAGTGTGTGTAACAAGTGCAAAAAGCACATCAATAAATTTTTTGATAAAAAAAAAAATAAAAAAAAAAGCTGGAAGGCCTGGGTTTCGATCCAAAGAGCCCAAGGACCATGAGTCCACTATCAGACTCTCTAACCATTGGGCCATCCTTCTATTGAGGAGATCTTTTCAACGAAACATATTTGATCAGGTACTTACTTACTGGAATCTGTAATCTGACTTCAACTTCAAACATTCAAAAACATATTTATTTCGATCGTAGACTTCGTCTCGAGCTGCAAGTTTCATTTATCGACTGTGTTGCAACAAATATACACTAGTTACCAGTTTAGCAGTACGTATTTTTGCGATTGGCTGGGAATCTAGAATCTAGTATCGGAGTAGGACGTCGTTGGCCAAAGGAGCATCCTTACCGCCATGGTGAGGTCACACGGGTTCGGGAGCCGTCGGCATGTTTTCGGTACTCGATTCAAAAACCCATTTTTATTTTGATATAACTTTTGAAATATTGCGAAAAAAAAAGAAACCAAAAACAGTTTTGTTATAAAACTTATGTATGATATTTCCATTTATGATAAAAAAAAATTTATTCAAAACCTCAGTTGTTAGTTGGCATGTCAATACTAGTATTAGAGTAATACATGTCGTTGGAGAAAATATAAAACTATTTTGAATTTATTCCTATACCTGTATTTACTTCGAATATAAGGATTAAATTATTTAGATGACATGAATTTGAAACGACTGTAAACATATTTAAATCAAAATAGTAAGAATTAGTTGAAAACCGGATAGCTTTTTTCTGTGTTCTCTTATGAAGCAAAATTTTTGATGTTTGGTGATAGTGCAAAGCGTCACTGATATCTAAGTCTTTTCACTATTGCAGTTGTGTATGCAATTGCATTTTTGCCGAAGAGGTACGATGGTGTACGACTAATTTACCTACTTCATCTTTTCAATCGAGTGAAAAGTTTCTTCATGTAGCTTTGTAATAATACATAATTTTTACTAATTGGATGAATACTTAATCATCATAACTTGCCATCATGAGGCAGGCATGTAGCCTAATGACCTAATTACGCAATTGCTTGGGCCATTTCCGGATAATTGATATCCTCGGGATATTATATCAGTTATCTCCTAGGCATTTATAGCTCTGATTATAGTGCACCTTACACTTGAGTTAACACCGAACAGCTACTATTATGTTAATACAAGCGAACTGTATACCACAGTAATGCTTTTTATAAAAACATTTATGTTTGGTTTATTATTACAGCGGTACCAAAAAATTATATCAAAGAAACAGTGGTGTAAAGAGGTTGTTGTACCCTAGTACCACAGCTTAAGGAGCCTGGGTACACACATCTATACATATGTATTTGCTATGTAACATACGGATTTCCATTTCCAACAGAATTCACTTTTTTTTCAAACTACGTACACAGTATTTCAGAAGGTGATAGTTAAGATCTTAATAAATGACATCTCAGAGTAATTCTTTTGAAAAAGTATTTTAGTGTGCAAAAAATCTCGCAATGCAAAATGATACATTATTAAAATATCTGTAATTTAACAACCAAACACGATATCAAAACAAGGCCACTGAAGTGACAAGTTTTCTTCTTCAATTTGTTTTTGGAATTATTATTGTAAGTTCAAAGACAGGTATTATCAGGCGCTTTGAAATGTGGAATTCATTTTTATGAAAACATTTATGTGTGGTCTTACTGTGGTTCCTGAGCAAGATATACAGGGTGAGTTTTTAGTACCGGCTCGGTCGATAACTCCGCTACTGTAGAAGATAGCGAAAAAAGTTGTATATAAAAGTTGTAGCCACGCATATGCTCCTTGCTCAGAAAATATTTTTATTTATACAGGGTGATCCATAACTAAGTGGTGATGCAAACATGCATTTTTTTAAATGAGACACCCTATATATTATTCCATATTCAGATTCTAATAACGATTTCCGTTCTTCCAATATAGGGCATTGTTACATTATACAGGGTGTTTCAAAAGTTATGACTATTTTTATATCCAAATCGCGGACAAATGAACGTACTGTATATCAAAAAGTAATGGATCAAAAATATTTTTTTTTACATGAGAAGATTAAAAATATGCTCTAGTTTTAAAATCGGCTATAAAAAAAGCCCGAGACGCATATTCGTATACAGGGTGATGTAGAATGCAAAATCTAAATTTTCTCTTTTTTTTCAAATGTAACCCCCAATATTTTATTATCCCAAAGAATTGCTTATAATATGCTCTTTCATCTTTGTATAGCACTTGTTGTACCTACGTCCATCAGTTTCCGAGATATTTCGATTTTTCGGTAAATTTAAAATATAGCCTCAATTTGTGTACTGAAATTTATTTATTTTGAGAAAGTACTATCTGATTTGTTTTTTATTTAATGAACAACTAAATCATAACGTCTTGATAGTATTTGATGAAGTCAAAACCCTAAATCGTCGAGATAATAAAGTCAAGTATGCTGAGGAAACAATTTTGTAGGCGTCATGCATAATTATCAAGTAGTTTTATCAGGTAGGCTTTGAAAAATTGACAGTTTTCATAACCTACTCAATAATTCCGTACTGTGTGAAAAACTAGCTTTGAAAATTAATTTTTCCATTGAGGGTATTTAGGAGAATCTTTGAGAAATTGTCTACTTGCCTCTAGAATATATCAACTATGAATAGCAATATCAAGAACGGAGGCACTCTAAAACTAATGCGTTTGAAAGATTGAAGAATCGTTTTATTTGGACTGTGTCGTTTCATATTTCATAGCCTACCTGATACATCTGCTTGATAATTATGCATGACGTCTATAAAATTGTTTCCTCAGCACACTTGACCTATATTATCTCGTTAGTTCAGTGTTTTGACTTGATCAAGTATTATTATCGCCTTATATTTTAGCTGTTTGTTAAACAAAAACAAAATTTGGTAGTATTTTCTCAAAATAAATAAATTTTATTAAAGAAATAGAAGGTATATTTAAAATTTGTAGAAAAATCGAAATATCTCAGAAACTAATGAATGCAGCCATAATAAGTGCTATACAAATATGAAAGAGCATATTAAAAGCAATTCTTTGGTATAATAAAATATTGGGGGTTACATTTAAAAAAAGAGAGAAAATCTAGATTTTGCTTTCTACATCACCCTGTATACGAATATGCGTCGCGGGATTTTTTTATAACGTATTTTAAAACTAGAGGATATTTCTAATCTTCTCATGTAAAAAAAATAGTTTTTGATTAATTACTTTTTGATATACAGTACGTTCATTTGACCGTGATTTGGATACAAAAATGGTCAATTTGAAACACCCTGTATAATGTAACAAAACCCTATATTGGAAGAACGAAAATCATTAGTAGAATTTGAATATGGAATAATATATAGGGTGTCTCATTTTAAAAAATGCATGTTTGCATCACCACGTAGTTACGGATCACCCTGTATAAATCAAAATATTTTCTGAGCAAGGAGCATATCCGTTGCTACAATTTTTATATACAATTTTTTTCGCTATCTTATACAGTAGTGGAGTTATCGACCGAGCCGGTACTAAAAACTCACCCTGTATATTGCAATAGTTCAACTCTTCTACTGTACCTGGAGGATTGGTCAAATATCTACCTAAAGGAGTATTCCAAGGGTCCTATAGTGGCGGTTTGCAAATGAGCGCGGCCACATTGATAATTCTTCTAACATTTTGACATTTGGGTCAATTATTTTTTTTACTTGTGTGTCATCGGCATCGACTACTTTGGTCATTAGCCTCGTGCTCTGTGTAGGTCCTATTACTGTTTTCCGAGGCCACTTAGGAACAGCACTGTTAATAGGGTCAATTATTGAAACATCTTTTGAAGTATTTACTACAGGATGATATAAGGTGGTCTAACATGAGCAAAAAGAAGAAAACTAAATGTACTACTGCAACACAGGAAGAACGCTCAGACTGCTCAATACTGAACTGTATAACATAAACACCAAATGTAACAGAAGTGTTAAAGGGGAATGGGGAGTTGAAACAAATACTCGTAACAACAAAAATTTTACTCATTGAAAAAGGAAAATTAAATGGGCAACTAATGTTATGTTATACTGCTTGTTTCGCAGTACAACCTTATGGCTTCTAATATAGTTGAGAAAGATAGTATTGTTGAAACTTGACAGAATAACTAAAATAAGACAAGAAAACCTAGAGTGCAATGCGACAAAAAAGACCTACTCACAAGCAGTAACCGACAAATCGAAGGCCTATAAACATGAAACATTAAAAAATCTTACCATCAAACCCAAACACAACCAAAATTGTATAACGACAAAAAAAGACCTTAGTGATAAGATAGATTTATCAAAGCAAAAATTGAAGATGTAACCAAAGTTGGAGGGATAAATATAAAGGTGCGCAAAGAAAACTACAATAAGTTAAAAAATGAGGTAGAAAATCAACTATCAAAACAGTATGAAGTCATAGAGGAGAAGATGCTGCAACCAAGAATTAAAATTGTGGGGTACAGAACACACGAAGAGCCCTAGACCGACAGATAGACAGACAGACAGACCGACGGAAATGAGTGACGTGGATTTTCGTTATGTAAACATCATAAGACGCCCAAAAAGCGTATTATCTCAAAATCGAAAATTTTCGCGATCACAATGCCCCCCTCACCTATCGGTGTGGGAGGTAAAACACAAAATAAGTCAAAAACAAGGTACTGTGTACAATGTACAAGAATTACAAATTAATCTACACAATAAAGAAGACAATACAGAGTGGACAAGGGATCATTTAAAGAAATATATCAAGTTTGCCAGCTACACACTTAATTCATTTCGCCGCTCTCTAAGGCTCTTAACGTCAAAAGTCTGTTCCAAAATTTATTGCAAGAAACCCGTGGGTGGGTTTGAAAATAAAGATATTTTAATAAACCTCTGCATGTTCTCAAGCCTGTCAGTCACTCCAAAAGTTGTAACAAGGCTGCCGCACAATTGCCGCGTATTCAAGTTTAGATCGAACAAATGAGTAATACAAAAGCTTAATTTATTGGCTCGAATGAATAAAAATGAGCAAAATCTTCTACTTGCAAAACTTGAACCATATACTATATAGTTTATGAATAAAAATGTAAGTAAAAGGTTTTGCTCAAACTTGTATTAGAAGCATGAGCATCTACTCACGTTTAAGTATCAGCTCAACTTGTTATGAATAAAATGTATGGTTTGCTTACTTAGCTGAGCATTTGCTCCAACATTTTTGCATCTCGTTAGTAGGAGATGCACCTTGCAATAAATTCGTCATAGTATGGCAGAATTCGTGAATTTACGTGCACAGAAGCAATACAAAGGGCGAAGGGAAGCTAATTGGCGAGATTTTAAATCACTTTACAGATTTCAAGAAGAAAATGTAAATTGGATGGCAAAGTTTTGGAAAAAATCTTGAAAGAGGAGGAGACGCTCTCACTTCAAATCATAAAATGAAGGCTTTCTTGCTATATATGGCCAATCCTGGATTCAGATTTATTGCCAGTTTTGTTCTTGTCAACCTTATTTTTTAGTCTCGTTTTTATGTTGTTTACGTTTTTCATTAGTTGCGAAACGGTTAATGGCTTTCCTATTTTTCGTTCTATTTCTGTGGCAGCAAGTTCTAAGGCCTCGTTTTTTTTTATTTTTCATATGTGGAATTTGTGATTTGGTGAGGATTTCAGGTCTTTCTTGCAATTGCATTGCTACTAGATTGATACCTTTTTCTTTCTCATTGGACTCGTCTAAAGACATTTTAATTACACTTACAATCAACACACGGTCAAATGAATGCAGACGCAACTCGAGTGTACGTTATTTTTTGCGAGTTTCGGCAGGAATGACTAGGCGCAAATGCTCGTTTTATTGAAGCAAATGCTCTTGAGTATAAGCAAATCATTATTCATATCAACTCGAGTAGATGCTTATACTCTGACCTTTTACTCTAAGCTCTTGCTTGGAGCGTTTGCTTATACTCATGAGCATTTGCTCTCTTTTTATTCATACGGGTCATTGTCTTCGCGTCTTGTAGTTCCCTACCGCAACTTATAACAAATCCTAATTCTGCAATAACTTATTATTTATTACTTATTACAATAAAAAGTGGAATTTTTTGTGTGTCTTTGTTAACTATCTGAACAAATTAAACCTCAAAATAAATGACTTCAATATACCTTTGAAACAAGCTATTACTCGATACCACTTGTAATTGAAAATTTTCAAGGGAATGACTCTGAGGGTAGAGGGTACAAGGGAGGAAAGTAGTTTTTAGTTAAAAACTTGTCCCCCTTGACAGATCTTTAGACATGCCTTGGCGTTTTAGGTGTGGGAAGTGCAATTAGCAAAAAACAAAAAATTTCAAATATTCCCGAAACTTCGTTTTTAGGCGTCTTAGTTGTTTCTGATCATTTTCTACTTTTTTTGTGTGGGGGTGAAAATTGGGGTGGTTGGGGGTTGGCGGGTTGTAAAATTGAAAAATTTGTTGTATTCATAATAGACTGCCCACTGACCTGTAAAGGAAGACCTAGCGACATAAATCATTTTTTAGGTCTATCTGAACATTGCCTTATGCATATTACAGAAAACAAAGAACTTTTTTCGGATGTATGACACACGAGTATTGCTTTAGATCGTTCTGTATTTTATAATGTGGAAACTACTAAATTGGTGTTAATGAAATTTCGGCACAGTGTTACTACTTTGGCAAGGATGGAAAACGCGTGTGATTTTTAGAAATCGTCTCAGTGGCGGCGCAGTAAAATTGAAAAAACTAAAAATATGAAAACAGCTCAAACTTCGTTTTTAGACGTTTTAGGGGTTCCTGATCATTTTATACTTTTTTTGGGTGGGGGTGAATTTAGGGTGGTTGGGGGATGGGGGGTTGTAAAACCGGAAAATTTGTTGTATTCGTAATGGGCTGTCCATTGATATGCGAATGAGAAAGCTAGCGGCATGATACACTTTTTAGGTCTATCCGAACGTTGCATGCTTATTATAGAACCCACGGGACTTAGAATTTGTGATGTATACATACAAGTATTGTTTTAGATCGTTCTAGATTGCGTAACGTGAAGATTGTTCAATTGATTTTTAATGCATATTTCCTGAAGAGGGAGACGCAAGAAACTATTTACGAGGGTTGTGTTGGATGTTTGTTTTGCGGGCGATGATTTAGTTGCAAGGGGATTTCAGACTATAGCTTCATGCAATGGGAAATAATAAAATAGTATCATCGTTATGTGTGGGAAGTACTGAGTCAATCAACTTGACTCCATTTTTTTTCTTTTAATTGGTGGTTTTCGATAAATCCGTGGTGAGAACTTTTCAAATGAACACCATGTATTTCTACATCTAGGGAGCACATGTCTCTGGAAACATCAACTTTCCAAACCATGTGCGGTTTAATTTTGTTCCGCTTGCACGTGTTGTTCATTTGTCCTTTTACTTCCCACACCGATAGGTGAGGGGAGTATTGTGATCGCGAAAATTTTCGATTTTGAGATAATACGCTTTTTGGGCGTTTTATGATGTCTACATAACGAAAAACCACGTCACTCATTTCCGTCGGTCTGTCTGTCTGTCTGTCTGTCTGTCTGTCTGTCTGTCGGTCTGTCTGTCTGTCTGTCGCTTTTTTCTAGCCTCGTAATCTCAGTAACCGCTGCATGGATTGTGATGAAATTTGGGCAGCGGTATGCTGTGGGGTCGTAGTAGGTAATGTTCCTATAATTTTGAAAATCGGTCCATAGGCGGCGGAGTAATTAGCAAAAAACAAAAAAAATTAAATATTGCTGAAACTTCGTTTTTAGGCGTTTTAGGGGTCCCTGATCATTTTATACTTTTTTTTGGGTGGGGGTGAAATTGGAGTGGTTGGGGGTGGGGGGTTGTAAAATTGAAAAATTTGTTGTATTCGTAATAGACCACCCACTGACCTGTGAAGGAAGACCTAGCGACATAAATAACTTTTTTAGGTCTATCCGAACATTGCCTTATGCCTATTACAGAAACTAAAGGACTTAGAATTTTTTCCGATGTATACAGGCTGTCCATTTAGTGTGTAATTCTTCGATATCTCGCAAGGTATAGCTGATAGAAGAAAATCTCAAATACAAAAGTTATTTGGTTACTTGAGACGCATATGCTAAAAATATGAAATATACAGGGTGTCGCGGGAAAGTAGGATAGAGATCAATTTGATTTTTTTATAAGGAACTATAACTTTCTCTCAAATTCTTCTAGTGTCCATCATTGATCTCTATGCAACCCTAAAATATTTTTGGAATCGGTTGCGACGTTGCCAAGTTATAATTTATTTTCTATTAATTTCCGCATTTGCAAGGTCGCAAGTAATACGTCCAAATTGATATGTGCCTTTAACTTTTCTCAATAATATTACACAGCGAGTTACCTGAATATTAAGCGGATATTATTCTGGATGCTACCAGCAATTTGTATCTACAGGGTGTTTTTGGCAGAATTTTAAATTTCGGCAACCTAAAGGTCGTTTTACTTTGTTTTTTTAAATGGAACACCCTGTCTTTTTTATTTTAAATCGAAATATCTACAAATACTCTATCTCGCCTTGTAATATTTTTTTTCGCATTTTCGACGTTGCCAAGTTATACATTATTTTCCCAAATTTTTAAACAAGTATTCCCGATTTTAATTTATTTTAAATAGAATCCTCTACTTAGTTTTATTGCAATGAATTGCGCATGTCGAATTTAGTAAGATCTCACAATTTCAAAATTTTGTTTGTATTAATTAATGAGATACGGCAACACCGCTTTTTCAGTAAACGGTACCGGAACGCTTAAATTTTTCCAAAACTGCCACAGCTGAAGAGGTGAAATTCAATACAAAAGTTTGTATTATTGATAATAGGCTGTTCATTGACCTGCGCAGGAAAGACCTAGCGGCATATGACAATAATTGGGGGGGGGGGGGGGTACTGGCGATGATTTTGTTGCAAGGGGATCTCAGACTAAATCTTTATGCTATGGGAAAATAATAAACTGGTATCACCGTAATGTGTGGGAAGTACTGAGTCAATCAACTTGACTCCATTTTTTTGTTTTAGTTCAGCGTCACTGCATATTGGACAACGCACTTTTTGTGTTACAGTGTAACTTTATTTTTCTGCTCTTGCAACAAGAGAAGTATTCCAACAGGCTGATGGCTCGCTGTTTTGCCTCATACACTGTTGAATTTTTATGCAGGCAACCTTTCTGTTACCGTGGGTCCCTTTTCCTCGAGCTTTCCTTAGGTAGTAGCCATCTAAACGGTAGCAAACATACAGGGTGAGTTTTTAGTAACGGCTCGGTTGATAACTCCACTACTATAGGAGATAGCGAAGAAAATTGTACATAAAGGTTGTAGCCACGGATATGCTCCTTACTCAGAAAATATTTTGATTTATACAGGGTGATCCATAACTACGCGGTGATGCACACATATTTTTTTAAATGAGACATCCTATATATTATCCCGTTTTTAGATTTTACTAGTAATTCCTGTTCTCACAATATAAGGTATTATAACATTATACGGGGTATTTCAAAAGTTATGACCATTTCTGTATCCAAATCGCTGTCAAACGAACGTACTGTATATCAAAAAGTAATGAATCAAAAATTATTTTTTTACATGGAAGGATTAAAAATATCCTCTAGTTACGCATATTCGTATACAGGGTGATGTAGAATGCAAAATCCGGATTTTCATTTTTTTCCAAATGTAACTTCCAATATTTTATTGTACCAAAGAATTGCTTTTAATATGCTCTTTCATCTTTGTATAGCCCTTGTTGTACCTACGTCCATCGGTTTCCGAAATATTCCGATTTTTCGGTAAATTTAAAAAATAACTTCTATTTGTGTATTGACATTTATTTATTTTAAGAAAATACTATCGAATTTGTTTTTTATTTAACGAGCAACTAAATTATAAGGTCATGATAGTATTTGATGAAGTCAAAACCCTAAATCATCGAGATAATAAAGTCAAGAATGCTGAGGAAACAAATGTGCAGGCGTGATGCATAAATATCAAGCAGATTTATAAGGTAGGCTTTGAAAAATTGACAGTTTTCATAACCTGCTCAATAATTCCGTACTGTGTGAAAAACCAGCTTTAAAAATTGATTTTCCCATTGAGGTGTGAAAAGTGGAATTTTTGTGTGGTTTTGTTTTTAGTCCCATTTTCATACGAGGCTATAACTAACGCTTTTAACAAATAGAAAAGGTAGTACGTCTTCAAAGAGGTGGGCTTGTTCCAGCTAATTTGGTGAACCTCCATCGTATCTTGCCTCCAAATCTCCCCGCGCCCTCATAGACGAGTTCACAATCCTCGCACACACCTAATAATCCCTGATGTCCAGAGAGGATGTCTGAGCGGCAGCGACCACTCTGGCCGGAGCACGCCCTGCAACATATTGCCACAGTATATCCATGTTATACAGTAGCGCAACTCCGTAGAAATCATACAGACAATTTTGTCTCCGAAAAAACGACCTCTCATAATCCGACGTCGGCTCCTCCGCACTAGCCGCGAGCAAAGTATACGGAATACATATAAGTTCGATCACTCCGCAAAAATATCAAAACGGCCTGCCCCTTGCTCCGTCTCTTCAGTACACCGGTAGCAGTGTACCGACGTCAGCCGGGAAATACGGGGCGGCGCAAAGTAGAGGTTGAACGTGTTTAACACGAAGTCTATACAGTGTCTCAAAAATACCGGATTTTATTATCTCGGATTTGTTTGCAGGAAATGGATAATCTTTTTAGAAGTTTGAAAGTAATCAGTTTCGCAAGAAAATATATTACCAATCAATTTAAATTCATTAACGGGTGGAGAATGACAATCAGATCCATCCTTATTTTGTGGTAAACCTTGAAATGTAAGGGATATAAATACAGGGTATCCCACGACGATTAAGACAAGAAATATGTCGGAACTGGGCAGTAGTAGAGAATTATAATTTTGGGCATGTAAATTAGAGCAGATGTTGTGTCTTTTTTGTCATTGTACTACCCAATGAGGTATTTGTTTTTGGTCACGTGACATTCGATTCAAAATTATCAATGGGACACCCTGTATATTTGTGCCTGTGTTCCTCTCGATAAAATAATTCCAACAAACTAGCACACTTGGGGTCTAAAGTGATTAGTTCAAGAGCTACAGGTACTAAAAGGATTGTGTCACGCTAAAAGCGTATAGTGAGACCAAATATCATTCGGTGGTCTTACCGTATCACCCAGGGACATTGCAAATTATATTTTAGAGCTGGAAAATATTTTTATTGATAACTTTAACAATTTAGTTTCTACAGCAGCAATTGGAACGATAGTGAAAAGCAAAATGTCAAAAATAATTTATTCACATCCATGTAAAGCATTTCCACATGATTATTTTTTAACATTGTACATACCAGTTCGTATATACTATACCATAAAATTTATAAACTGTGATCTCAAAAATAAGCCAAATAAACAAAACATTGAGGTAGAAGTACTACAGCACCTTATAACCATCAGTTTTTACTTATCTACGAAATAGCTACAATATGTGAAATCGTTTGAGATTCATTAATGATAGTTTTATTAGGCTTTATTTTTGATATCCATTTATATTCTTATATATTTATATTATATTTCTATTTGTATGTCTAAATCGGTCGTCAATACATAGTTTTTTAATGACCCTCGTATATACGTACAACCCAGGCGTTAGCAAGTCCCCGCTTAAACACCCTCGTACTTGAGCAAAAACCAACGCAAAAACTAACTGGCGCGTGCGGCCGCAGCATCGCTTTCATGTGAGTTCTTCAAAGTGCCGACGGAGAGTGATCCAACTTTTATGTATTCCATAAACTTTGCCGCGAGTACTGCCACTAAAGTTT
This sequence comes from Callosobruchus maculatus, assembly GCA_951848785.1. Taxonomy (NCBI): domain Eukaryota; kingdom Metazoa; phylum Arthropoda; class Insecta; order Coleoptera; family Chrysomelidae; genus Callosobruchus; species Callosobruchus maculatus. The sequence continues at coordinate 4,930,876 of CATOUR010000296.1, forward strand.
TTAGCACAGGGTTGGATTAGCAATACTGATGAGTAATCGAATAAAGAAGCGTAATTGTGTTGCAATAACTTTAATGGACGCGATATATCTCGTAAGTAGAGTAAATTTTGAGAGCAATATAATGATGTGATCATTGGATTTTATAGTACGGGAAAATGTTTTTTACTGATTTTTCTAACCCATCCCGGATTCTGTGCATATAATTGGGGTGTAATCAGTTTTTTAGAAGCAAAACAAGAAATAGTCGGTGTATGAAAGAAAATTGTTGTCTCCAAGACAATAAGTGGCTTTATTATTTGTGAGTAAATTACAAAAATGCGAGATCTATCCAACTTTATTTCATCTCATCTTACTTAACCTTGAACATTCAAATAAATATAAAAACTTTATAGTATCATATATATGATTTAAATATGGGTAATTTTCACGACGTAGCGTCGAAAATAACATTTAAGTGTAGTTATCATCTAACCTTTAAAATGTAGGGGAGACCGGGGCAAAACGAGGTCTGGGGCAGAATGGGAAAAGTGCTCCTATGCATGATTGATACACTGAAATGCGCTGGCAACAGTGTTATTAGTTCGACCTTTAGTTGGCTTACGTCGGTCAACCAATGAGGAACGTGGCGCTGCTCGTATTGGCTGCGGTGTGAGAAAAAATTGAATTTCCTCCTCATTTTAAAAAGTTTTGTCATAAACATCGATGTGCTATTAGGTGAGTAGCAAAGTTTTAGCAATATGTTTAACCAGAAGCCGTAGCGGTAGGATCGAGTTTTGGTATTAGATACCGTTTGTAGCCTTAACTGGTTTAGGTTAGAAATTCTTGAATTTACCATATTATATGTTTGTTGGGGCAAAACGGACGGGGCATGATGGGATACTATACCGTCTTGCCCCGTACTATATATGCTATGTATTTCTTATCTGGTCTTTAATTTTTTTTCAGTCGAAAATCAAGTGCATCAACTTCTCAAACAAAATCTCAGCCTAATGCTTCAACTTTATCTATTAACATCCATTGTGGTGAAACGGAACCTCTCTCTAACCCTACTATTTTTCCTGGCACAGCCATAGTTGATCATAAAAGACCTCCATTATCACTATTTATTGAAGAATGAGAAAGCAAATGGCATATTCCTCGTTTTTGGTTAGCCCGGCAGATATTATATTTGTACCAAAAGAAATTAGAACTGAAGAAACAAAGACAAGGAAACGAGGTAAGATTGACGACGAATTTTCCATCTAAGAATTAACTTAGAAGAAAATTAGAAACAAACAGTAAAAAAAAGAAGACTGAAGAACTAAAGACTAAGAAAAAGAAATCTGGCAACAACACTAATGAAAGAAAGACCAAAAGATGAATCTGGGGAAAAAGCAAATGCTAAGAAACCTAAACAGAGTAAAATTAAGAGGACTAAAAGAGAAACTGAGACGGATACTGACTTATCACAAGAAGATTGTGGTGACTGTGCTCGGATTTACAGTGAATACTTATATTCGCAGTCACAGGATCGGTGATGTATAGCATGCTTGGGCCCATAATTCCTCCGCTGGAGTTGATGACGAGCACGATAAAGCACATCCTTGTGAACGTCTTCAGCCGTACTGAAGTATGTTCCCATTTTGCCCCGTGTCATTTCCCATTATGCCCCAATGGCGGGGCATAATGGGAAAAAAAAAGTTATACTGATTTTTGCTACTTTTCGCCAAAGTCTGAATGGTTTAGTTGCTTAAAAAAGTTGCATTACTTAATTTAAATCCTTATGTTCCTACCTGACTAAAGGTTAATACAATAAAACATTTAATTTTCTTTATATGATGTGTTTTTCTTTAAGTATCCCATTCTGCCCCGGTCTCCCCTTCCTTTACCAACCATCATAGAGAAACGTTTAAGGTGCGAAGATGTAGCAAACAGAAAAACCGATGAAAACTTCTTGGGTATACATAACAAATAATGATCAGTATGTTTATAGCAACATATGTATAGGCAAATTGAAGAATTAAGAACTATCCGAGCATCCATCAAAACAGACTTCACTTTCTGCTTAAAATTTATATGGCAATATTGGATTGTTCTTACCCAGATGGAGAACGCAGCGCTTGACGAGATTGAGAGGGAAAAGCCAACGCTCCGACCAAAGACTAACTATATTCAGATGTTCTTGAAGTACAGTGGAGTTCGCAACTGTATTGTATATTTTGGTGTCATCTGCATAAGCAGAACATGGAGATGAGGTTAGTTTAGGAATATCGCTCGTGTACAAAACAAAAAGAACTGGACCTAGCACAGACCCCTGCGGTACTCCGCTGGTTACGGTGTGGGTAGATGAGTAGATGTCTCCAGCGCGTTCACAAAAAGTTCTTCCAGTTAGGAATGCCTCGAGCCATAACAGCAGGTTGCCTCTGATTCCGAGATGCTCAAGTTTGTAAAGAAGCCTCTTGTGAGGAACGCGGTCGAGGGCTCTGGAGTAATCAAGGTCTACGATGTTCATAGGAGTGTTTGTGTCTAAGGAGGGAGTCCATTGATCGATACAATGCAACAGGTTAGTGATTATCGATCATCCAGGTATTTATTATGAGGCTATTTGCTGATGCAAAAGATAAAATCTCTTCCAAAATGATTCTCTCGGCAATTTTTGTGGCAATGGGAACAAGGCTAAAGGGACGATCATTTTTGGCTGATGTTCTGACGCCTTTCTTGAAAATAGGTGTAACAGAAGCTTTGAACCAACAAGAGGGCAGAGTATGGTTTGTAAAAGAGGAATTAAATATTATGCTGAGTGGGGCTGCTAACGCCGAGGCACAGTTCTTGAGGAGGGAAGCAGTGACTATCCAATCCTGGAGATGCAGAAGATTTAAGATTGGCTAAATGCTTCATAACAACATGCGGTTGAAAATCTAGGTCACAAATGCTCACTGGGCATCTGTCTTGATTAGCTAGAAGTGGAAGAACACCCAACAAAATCTTCACTGAAGGAATCGGCCAAAATGTTAGCAGATTCGACGGAGGTGGTATGTAGTCGGCCATTGGAACCACGAATCTGAGGTGATGCAACTTTTGAATTCATGGTGGTGCGTAAGTATCTGTATAATCTTTTCTTTTTCTTTGAGGAGACAGGTTCCTTTTCGTAAGCGTTCTTTGCCTTCTTCAATGTTACAGAGAGAGCGTTGGAAAATGATCGGTGAAGAGCGTAGCTTTGTTGACACTGCTTCCTTTTGAATCGCTGCCAGAGTGCTCTTTTGTGTCTTATCATTCGTGACATGTTATGGTTTATCTACGGCTTACGTGAATCGTAGAATATCCTACGTGTCGATGTTTGCTGTAACGTTTCATGCTGAACTCCATCCATGAAAAATGTCCCACATATCTGGAGTGCTGTGTTGATCTAGCAAGTCGTACCAGTCGATTTCTGATAGTACTTGATATAGAGTGTCGTAGTTGGTTATTTTTATAGTTTTGTACAGCTTACGAGTTGGAGTTTGAATGATGAATTGAAGGGAAGTTACTATGGAACAGTGGTCGGATTGTCCTAACGGCTGAACGATTCGTGAAATATCAAACAGATTTGATTTGTTTCGTCAGGATCGTAGCGCGTTTCATGTCGATTGGTTTCCATTCTTCTTTCACAACTCTGGTGTTTACATTACCCTTGGTCCACGAAAGAGTGAGCCACGAGCGTGATTCACTACTCTTGTCAACTTACCTTAATTGAGGTTTTGAATAAAAATGTTTTTTGTCATAAATGGAAAGATCATACACAATTTTTATAACAAAACTGTTCTTGTTTTCTGTTTTTTCGCAATAACTTAAAAGTTATATCATAAAATAAAGATGGGTTTTTGAATCGAGTATCTACCGAAAACACGCCGACGGCTCCCGAACCCGTGTGACGTCACCATGGCTGTAAGGATGCTCCTTTGACCAACGACGTCCTACTCCGATACTAGATCCTAGATTCCCAGCCAATCGCAAAAATACGTACTGCTAAACTGGTAACTAGTGTATATTTGTTGCAACACAGTCGATGAATGAAGTTTGCAGCTTGAGACGAAGTCTACGATCGAAATAAATATGTTTTTGAATGTTTGAAGTTTGAAGTCAGATTACAAATTCCAGTAAGTACCTAATCAAATATGTTTCGTTGAAAAGATCTCCTCAATCGAAGAATGGCCCAGTGGTTAGAGAGTCCGCTAGTGGATCTCAGGGTCCACTTGCTTTTTGCACTTGTTACGCACATTTTTTCTACGATCAACATAAATATGTGTTTGAATCAAATTTTGTTAGACATATTACTTGCACTGCACAGTGCTTGTTAAATTTTTATGAAAATTTAATATTGTTAAGCTTCATTGCCCAAAGTTAAATAAATAATAATACTAAGTGATAAACAGAATGTGATTACAAATTTGAGTTACTTTTTTCAAATTAAAAAACTTAAAAATGAATGAATTGAATGGATGAAGGGATTTTGTTTTATTAACCAACTATTACATTTAAAAAAAATTAATGGTTATTGGTATTGACGGACAGACCTCATTTCCACTGACTTTTTGAATTGTCCACCGCCTCCTGTACTTAGTTCTTGCACTGTGCAGTGCAAGTAACATGTCTAACAAAATTTGATTCAAACACATATTTATGTTGATCGTAGAAAAAATGTGTGCAACAAGTGCAAAAGGCACATCAATAAAATTTTTGATAAAAAAATAAAAAAAAAATTGGAAGGCCTGCGTTTCGATCCAAAGACCCTGAGATCCACTAGCGGACTCTCTAACCACTGGGCCATCCTTCGACTGAGGACATCTTTTCAACGAAACATATTTAGTTAGGTACCTACTTATTTACTGGAATCTGTAATCTGACTTCAACTTCAAACATTCAAAAACATATCGATTTCGACCGTAGACTTCGTCTCGAGCTGCAAACTTCATTCATCGACTATGTTGCAATAAATGTATATTTATTATTATAGTGTATACTAGTTACCAGTTTAGCAGTACGTATTTTCGCGATTGGCTGGGAATCTAGAATCTAGTATCGGAGTAGGACGTCTTTGGTCAAAGGAGCATCCTTACCGCCATGGTGACGTCACACGGGTTCGGGAGCTGTCGGCGTATTTTCGGTACTCGAATCAAAAACCCACTTTTATTTTGGTAAAACTTTTGAATTATTGCGAAAAAAAAGAAAACAAAAACAGTTTTGTTATAAAACTTATATATGATCTTTCCATTTATCACAAAAAAGTACTTTTTTTCTAAATTCAAAACCTCAATTCTGGAGAGTTGCGCTACTGTGTATAACATGGATATACTGTGATATTGCCAGCGCTAGTAATTCCCCAATAAGCCGTCCTCCGGCACGGAGAGCACTACGTGACCTGATTTGGCTTCCTTGGCAAATACGGGCGCCCCCTTCCCCACACCCCGTCCCGTGCTCAGTCCCATTGACGTCCATGTATATACTAACTAACAAACGATTGAAACCAAGAAGGGGTGAAAGGTGATGAGATCTGAGAAGCTGTGAATGAATACCAGCCAGCAGCAATAATTACAAGGCGACTTTGATACTAATACAAGGAAAGATATACAGGGTGAAAAAAAATCCGAGACACATCAAAAGAGTTGTCATGTGGGACCACTTTTGACTAAAAACTATTTTCTCCTTGTACCATATAACCTTTTTCTTGTCACTGTATGTAATGTAATTAGTATGAAGCCTAGCACAAAATTTTTCTTTTTGGGAATTTTTTCCGAATTTATTGTGAAACTTTTATGTATGATAAAAATGTATCCACTTTCTCCACATATCTGTGTATTGATTTTTTGTTATTATGTATTTTCTTTAGGGCATCTAGCTTTAGTATTTTTGATCCTACTTTTTGTTACGATATGCGTTATTTCCTTCTTACACTGTTGCGGACACGTGATGTGCCTGGCGGTGGCGTAGCCCTTTTGGGGCGAATATAGGCGGCCTTTGAAAATTAGTGGATGATGGCGCAAGGCACTAAAAAATGGTTAGTTACCTTTGCTATCTGGAGGCGTTGGTTGGGTGCGCTGCTTCTTCTGACCCTGCAGGGTCCTGCTGATGGTCACAAAGGGTAGCGGAGGCGCGGCGAATATAAAGGCGTATATCGATATAAATGGCGCGGCGGAACAAACTGCGTTAGCGCGACTTGTGTCGAGTCGAGAGTTTTTGGCGATAGTTCTTGCACGGTTCTAGCGAGAGTTCTGGCGATAGTTCTAGCGATAGTGGTTCTTCTTGGAGGCTGCCACTTAGCGCATGTCCCTGTTCGGACAACCAAAGGCGTCACCACCTCTTAGTGCCAAGGGGGTTTAAGCGATATAGTTCAAAATTGACAAAAACAATTATAAAGCGAAAAAAAGGTCACCCGGGTCGCAACATCCCGGCCAGCCAAATGCACGACAAAGGAGTGCATTTCTTAGCACTAATTTGAGGTGAAGAGAAAATAAAAAAAAATTACAATAATGCGAATTATGAAAGTGTACTAATACATAATTAAAGTGAAACGCCACAAACACAAAAAAAGGAAGCTGTCAAGCTTCAGTTAAGCGGAAGCGGGCAAAGCTTCACAAGTGGACGATGAAGCACGCCATTTGTGGTTTTCACCTGAGCGCTGCGAGCAACTCCGTCCGGGCCAAGATTTAGTGCGACAATCCTAGCAAGAGGCCATTTTGTAGGCGGATGATTTTCATTTTTTATTAGTACAAGAGTCCCAATTTGCGGATTGTCAGATTTTTCTAGCCATTTTGAGCGTTGTTGTAGCGTGTGCAAATATTCAACCGTATAGCGACGCCAAAAATCTTGGTGAAGTCGCTGCAACAGCTGCCAGCGCGTTAGACGATTTAGAGGCGTTGCAGTTAAATCGGGCGTAGGTAAAGCGGTTAAAGGTTCCGTAGTCAAAAAGTGACCAGGGGTAAGCGCGTGGATATCATCAACATCCGACGATACTGGCGTTAGTGGGCGTGAGTTCAAAACAGATTCAATTAGGGTTAATAGCGTGTAGAACTCTTCGTATGTGAGTATTTGATCTCCAACAATACGTGTTAGATGCGTTTTTACTGAGCGAATGCCTCTCTCCCAGGCACCTCCCATATGGGGAGATGAGGGCACATTAAAGAACCAAGAAATATTTTCACGTTCTGCGGCGGATTTGACAAAACTTCGGATAACTGTGTTAGCTCCCACAAAGTTGGTGCCACAATCACTATAGAGAGCGGAGCAACGACCACGTCGTGCAATAAATCGTTGCAAGGCGGATAGAAATATATCAGCCGAAAGATCACTTGCGAGTTCTAAATGGACAGCTTTGGTCGCTAGACAAATAAATAAACAAATATATGCTTTATGCGTTTTAGCGCCACGATGCCGCCCAAGCGTAATGGTGAAAGGGCCTCCAAAATCGACTCCGGTGTGAGCAAAGGCTTTCACTTGCGATACACGACAGGATGGAAGGTCGGCCATGAAGGGTTCAAAAGGCTTTGGATTAGTTTTCCAACAATTAAGGCATTTACTAATGACAGAATTTATAGCGCGGCGGGCAGACAAAATCCAGAAACGTTGCGTAATTAGAAAATGCAAGTTACGCAAACCCACATGTAAATACCTTTTGTGATAAAAATCGATCAAAAGCGCGGTAAGACGAGCCTTTTGGGGTAACAAAATAGGGTGTTTTGCGTCATATGATAACGATGAATGGTTTAAGCGGCCTCCTACCCTTAAAATTCCATGAGAGTCGACGAAAGCGTTCAGTTTGCGAAGCGGCTTAGAAAATTTATTATGCGCTATTTCGTCAGAAAAGTATAAATTTTGAGTGCGTTTGACCAAAGCGTAGAGCGAATCATTTGATTCAGTTAACGTCAAAGATCCAGTGCGTTTTTGCGACGGTTTAGTGGTATTGAAAATAAACCGTAAAATATAAGCGAGTATTCTTTGGCAGTTTTCGAACGACGAATTACTGTCCAAGAGCGTATCTAAAAAGTTGTTGTCATGGCGGGATGTAAAAAATGCGACCTTTCTCTCTTCTACCAGCAAGTCTGGATGGAGAATTTGCGATTCAATATTATCTTTGGCGTTTGTAACAACGAAGGCGGGTAAAAAATCAGGACCTTGGAACCAGTTTGCGTAATTTATAAAATCTAGAGGTAAAGATCCACGGGATGCAATATATGCGGGGTTATTTTGCGATTCAATATAATACCAACACGACGGTGATATATTTTCAGCTATGTATGAAACGCGATTTGCAATAAACGGTTTCCAGCGATCAGGCGAGGAATGTATCCAACTTAGAACAATTTGCGAGTCTGACCAACAACAAATATTTTCAAATTTCATCAGACCTTTATAAGTGCGTAATATAAAAGCGATTAATTTTGCGCTTAATACAGCGGCTAATAATTCAAGGCGAGGAATTGTCAATTTTTTAATTGGCGCTACTTTTGTTTTGGCGCAGAGGAATTTGGTTGCGATATGAACGTCATTTGACAAAATTCGGATATAGGCAACAGCGGCGTATGCCTTTTCAGAGGCGTCACAAAATAAATGTAGTTCGTGCGTATAACCTTCATTTGCGATCACAGACTGGCGAGGCACTTCTAGTTTTGACAAATGCGAAAGTTGCGTTTTATACTGTCCCCACAATCGAGTAATTTCGACAGGCGGAGTATCATCCCAATTTAGACTACTCATCCACAACTTCTGTATAAGAATTTTCATGAAAATAGTGAGCGGAGATAAAAAACCTAAAGGGTCATAAATGCGTGCGAGCTCTGAGAGCATATTGCGTTTAGTACAGGGCCTCTCAAGGAAAGAAACGGAAAAACTAAAAGCGTCAGTACTTTGATTCCATTGTAAGCCCAATACTTTCAAACTCGAATTTACAGTATCGGCATCAAATGTGCGTGCACTCTTGGCTAATATATCTGGGGGAAAATCAGAAAGTAGATTAGGGTCATTGCTCGACCATTTCCGTAGTGAAAATCCCCCTTTTTGAAAAAGCGAAATTAATTCATTGCGGAGTTTCAAGGCGGTAGTTTTGCATGAAGTGCCTGTACAAATGTCATCAACATATGTATGTTGAAGCATTGCGTTTGAAGCTAAAAGGTAAGGTTCACCTTCATCATTGACAAGCTGCTTCAAGGTGCGTAAGGCGAGATAAGGAGAAGGTCTCAGTCCATAAACCACAGTTAAAAGGCGATAATGATTCAAAGGTTGGTCGGGAGCGAACCTCCAAATTGTGCGTTGATAATCACAATGCGACTTTTCAACTAAGATATTGCGATACATCATTTTAACATCGGCACATAAGACATATTTATGTAAGCGGAATTGAAGCAATATCGTTGCAATGTCCTTCTGCAACTTGGGTCCAGTAGCTAGCGTGTCATTAAGAGACTGTCCATTCGGGACCGCGGCACTTCCGTTAAAAACAACGCGAAGTTTGGTAGTTGAACTTTCTGGGCGTAGCACATGATGATGAGGAATATAATAACAGTTGGGGGGAAATTCAGAATTTTCTATCAGTTCCATATGGCCTAACTCAATGTATTCGCGCATAAAATCGGAATATTGAGCATAAATATCGGGCTATCGTAACAAACGACGCTCAAGAGACAAAAATCTGCTTTCTGCAAGGTCTCTAATGGTTTGGTCAAATACCGGCAAACCATCACGGAATGGCAGCGCGACAACATATTTTCCTTCATCGGTGCGTTTATGCGTTTCAAAAAAATGATTTTCACAAAACTTGTCTTCAACTGAAGAGCAAGCATATTCTGGTACACCTTCGACCTCCCATAACTTTTTTATAGTTGCATCCAAGTCACTAGTATGACAGAAAAAAGACTGAACATTGAATGAGCGATGATTATTTATTTTTCCAATGAGAATAAAACCAAAAATGGTATTCCAAGCGGAAGGAAAATTGTCATTGCCAGGTATGTGTCCAGGCAAAAGAATTTTGGGAAAAACATCAGCACCTAACAAAATATCAATTTGGTTGGGGTTCCCAAAACCTGGGTCAGCGAGTTTTAAATTACATAAATTATTACAATTGATATCTATTGAGATGCGTTCTGGCGGGAGATTATCGCAAATTTTATTTAAAATAATCGCGTCAACGGTTAAGAGGGGTGATTGCTTTCCTGTAGGACAAAATGAAAGAGTAACACTACCTTGAGTAGTTTCCAAAGCGTTAGTACAACCAAGTCCCTTAATTTCAATATTGGCGGGGTATTTTCTTATACCCAGTTTGGAAACTGCGCGTTGCGTAATGAATGACGTCATACTTCCGCTGTCAACTAGACATCGAAGCGGCTGGTAGCAACCTTTATTGTCTACCACGTCAACAATGGCTGTTGATAAGAGATCTGTAGCGTGCGTTGAAACTAGACTTGAGGCGGATAAACTTTGTTGAGAGGGAGATGAGTTAACATTGGCTGTTACATCATTCTGAGTAATGCTACTTGACGCGGCGCTAGCGAGAGTATTATGACTGGTTCCAGGAGTACTACCCAGATGTAGTAAGGTATGGTGAAAGCGATTGCATGTTAAGCACTTCTTGGACGATTTGCACTGTTGTGATTTATGAATAGTACTTAGGCAATTTAAACAAAGATTTCTGGATTTAGCGAAATTATAGCGTTCGTGAGGGGTTTTACCCAAAAAGGCGGGACATTTATATATCGAATGAGCATCGTTACATAAAACACATTTCGAAATGTTATTAGACCTACTCACACAAAACGATGAGGTGCGATTCGGTTGGAATTGCGCGCGTGGACTATACGGTCTCCTTAAATTTTGTGCGTGTGAAACACCCAATGTATCAAATGCGGTGCAACATTTACTTAAGAAGTCGATAACCTCATCAAAAGTAGGGATTTCAATGGTACCGTGCTGCAGCTCAAACTTGGTCACCAAATCATTATCAAGTTTCTTTAGTATCATATTAACAAGAATAAAATCCCAATGTTCGGTAGGAAAAGATAACGTTTTTAAGGCCGCAACGTTTTCGCTAAACGTGTCAATTAAATCTCTAAGCGAATGCGAATTTTTGGAATCAGCTGGCTTGGCGGTTTCTATTGCGTTCCAGTGCGCGTTCGCCCTTCATCGCTTATTTGAATAACGTTTCATAAATGTATCATACGCAAGACTATAATTATCAGCTGTTATAGGCAAGTTGCGAATGAGATTCAAGGGTGGGCCTTCCAGCGAAGCCAATAAATAGTTATACTTTTCAATATCTGTTAAAGATCGGTTGTTATGGACAAGCGAGTTAAATAAGTCGGAAAATGTCTGAAACAATTTATAATCCCCTTTAAACTTGGGAATTTCAATTTTCGGGAGCCTAGCGTGCGAATATTCCGGGATATTGGGCGATGCGGGAACTGCAGCTGGTGTGGGAGCGACACTAGATGGGGAACTGTCAAATATTTGAATATGCAAGGCTTTTGTGTCATAGTAAGCGGCGAGAAAACGATCGCGAATATCGTCTTCTGATTCTAAGTCAGATTGTTCATCTTTTGCCAAAATAGACAAAACAATTAAATGCTGTTTATTAAACTCTTCGAAAATGTTTCGAATCTGCGAGTATCTAGCGGAAAATAGCGATTTTTGCGTGCTGTCCGAGAGACAACGTTGTGCGATAGTGTATAAACTGCGTATGTCATTTACACACTGCGTTCGCGTAGCTCTTGCTAAGCGAAGTTTATCCATAGCGCAAGGATTAATGTACAAGCGTTGCGGATTATACGAATATAGAGTAACTAAATACAAAATGCGATTTGACGCGCGCGGAATAAAGGGAAGCTACTCGACAGGCGTCTTAATTGCGGCGTCGACGCGCTAGCAGCGTCGGATACGACGTGCACCAGGAAATAGCGAAGAAAAATGAAATTGTAGCGCGCGCACACCACGCTCAAGAACTCGCTTTGCCGTGTGAGAAAACCACAAACGGGACAAAAATAAATATGGCGATTTGGATTCACAAATTATTAGCGAAATAAACAAAATTAAATTATAGTACGATTATGAGTCAGAGGGTCAGGAAGACTGAGTAGAATGATCAAAATTGACTCAAAAATCACTATATTTGGCGGGCGATTGACAAAAATTAAAAATAGAGCGATCCAAAACTTTCAAGGACAAAAAATTTGGAAAAACAATTTGGAACAAATTGTACAAAAGGGCTAAATCCGAGGCTCGAAGGACCAAGATGTTGCGGACACGTGATGTGCCTGGCGGTGGCGTAGCCCTTTTGGGGCGAATATAGGCGGCCTTTGAAAATTAGTGGATGATGGCGCAAGGCACTAAAAAATGGTTAGTTACCTTTGCTATCTGGAGGCGTTGGTTGGGTGCGCTGCTTCTTCTGACCCTGCAGGGTCCTGCTGATGGTCACAAAGGGTAGCGGAGGCGCGGCGAATATAAAGGCGTATATCGATATAAATGGCGCGGCGGAACAAACTGCGTTAGCGCGACTTGTGTCGAGTCGAGAGTTTTTGGCGATAGTTCTTGCACGGTTCTAGCGAGAGTTCTGGCGATAGTTCTAGCGATAGTGGTTCTTCTTGGAGGCTGCCACTTAGCGCATGTCCCTGTTCGGACAACCAAAGGCGTCACCACCTCTTAGTGCCAAGGGGGTTTAAGCGATATAGTTCAAAATTGACAAAAACAATTGTAAAGCGAAAAAAGGTCACCCGGGTCGCAACATACACTCCTAACTACCTTTGTATCTATATATAACTTTGTATTTGTCACTGTTAATTAATTTGAGGCCCAGCACAAGATTTTTCTTCTTGGGCATTTTTCAAATTTATTGTGAAATTTTCATCTATAATTGAAATGTATCCACATATGTATTGATTCTTTCTCACGATAAACTACTACTACTACTACTACTACTACCATATCCAACATCAGGTATGCGGACGACACCGTTGTGTTAGCTGAGAATGTGCAGGACTTACAAAGGCTGATAGATAGTATTGTACGATACAGTGAAAATTTTGGCCTACTTATAAATACTGCAAAAACTAAAGTCGTTGCCTTTGCCATGACACCTTTACAGGCTCGTCTGATTATCAATGGTAGTACGGTGGAGCAAGTATCGTCATACAAATATCTGGGGTGTATTGTAAACGAGGCATGTGATCCGAAGAAAAAAGTAAGATGCTGCATTGGACAGGCCAGAAAGGCATTTATAAGTATGCGAAGATTTTTCATAAGGTCAGATCTCAGCCTAAAACTTCGGATACGCATGGTCAGTAGCTACATTTTCTCGGTTCTCCTGTACGGATGTGAGAGTTGGACCCTAGATGCTACATAGAAAAGAAAATCGACGCCTTTGAAATGTACATTTATCGCCGTATACCCAGAATATCATGGGTTCAAAGAATAACGAACGTTGAAGTCTTTAATCGTATGAAGAAACAGAAAGAACTCATGCTTACCATCAAGGAGCGAAAAACGGCTTATATGTATAGCTCATATCATGCGAGGGGAAAAATACGAACTTCTGCGACTGATTATAGAAGGAAAAATCCAAGGTAAAAGGTCTGTCGGCAGACGACAAAATTCTTGGTTGAAAGACATCCGAAGATGGTTTGGTTGCTCATCGCTTGACATTTTTCGCATGGCCGTATCTAGAACTACGTTAGCTATTTGGATCGCCAACCTTCGAAGGGAGATGGCGTCATAAGAAGAAGAAGAATATCTACCCCCTAGTCCCTAGGGTCATATTAAAAATTTTAAATGACAGAGGTATCGAGTGATAGCTTGCTTCAAAAGTATATCGAGGTGCTTTGTTTTGACGTTTGACTTTTTAAAATCGGTCGATTCGTCTTCGAGAAAATTAGAAAAATCCTCAGCAAACGCGATGTCGTTATACTAACGTCATTTTGACGACACCCCATTCGTCATTATCACGTCGATAAAGAGGAATACATGACGTGTCTGTGACGGCACAATGTCACAGCCCAAAGACGTCATTGATGCCGTGTTAGTAACTTCACCTAACTGCCGTCCCAATAACGTTATAAACGTGTCGTCTCAGTATCGTCATGTACGTGTCGTTCCGTCGACACTATTTTATACAGCAACCAAGGCTGCACTAGAACGTATCGTCAGATCAGCACTGACTATTGACGATGGTTACTTTGTCTTACTTTATGTCCCTCCAATAGTCAATGCTGATCTGAAATTAATCGTGTATTTCACAGTAAAGACAGGATACAAAAATAATGATCATAGCTTAGCTAGCCTTATATAGAAGTCTGCCTAAATCACAAAGTACTTTTTATTTTCAATGGGCTCAATCCATATAATAACAGGCTATCTAATAAATCCACAATGCCTGAGAAAACACTGGACACTATACCTATACTTATTATTATTTATGGTGGAATCCACACATAGAGACACTGCACACACAGCACATAAGGTTAAAATCTCCGTCCCCATGTCACAGCTTCATTGTAGAAAACACAAGTAGAAAATGGCGAAAATAGCAATTTGTGCCTCGTGGTGATGATAGGGATCGAGATCAGCGGTTCGGCTACAGTCGGATGGGGTCGGATTACATGCGATGCATTCATTGGTCTGTACCTTACGTACATAAGTTGTGCAGTGATTCATCAGTGAACTAAAGCGCGGTTAATACAGAATTACCTCATGCAAACATAAAATCTATCAAAACCCAATCAACGGAATAATTAGCCACCATTTTGTCGTACCTGCTTTATTTGGGATATACCTACCTACGTTACCTGAAGTCGACTATATTTTTGGATAATGATTTAGATATTCTATATCTAACTAATTAATTAACATTTTTTAGTACTTATGCGAGCATAGACATTTTTTCATAAATATATAAGGAAGGAATAAGAAAAGTGAAATCATTAAGTTTTGAGATACGTTTTCTCCCACCTTTGTCCATTACATTTTGACGTGATAACGATGTCAAGTGACAAACGTGACGTCATTAAAAATGACGTTAGTGCGACGTCATTCATTCATTCATATGACGAATGTGACAAAAATTCACCACAATTCGGCGTCATAATGACGTACGTCTCCTTGCTGGGTCTTTATGTATGTTAATTTGTTCAGATAGAAAAGAAAACATAAAATTATAACTTTTTAGTGCAATAGGTGCTCATAATATTGCCAAACAAATATAGGCGATCTTTAAATTCCTAGCGGACAGTTGCGAAAACATGTTGTGGGATATCATGTCAGTTTTCGATGATGCGCTGACAAAGGTCATGCAAACCTTCAGGTTGAGGGAGTAAATACAATAGATTTTGAATGTCCCCATAGAAAAGTCGTGAGAATTAGAAAAAGATTAAGGTGCTACCAGAAAATGCCGGAAAAAGAACCGACTGCCAGCGGGATTCGAACCCGCGCCTCCAGAATTCTAGTCCGGCGCTCTTACCAGCTGAGCCATAGCGGTAACGGCGATCCAGCCGGCGAAGCGATCCCAAGAAGTATCAAATTCTCTTCCCGACCACTGACGGCTCCACCACCGCCATCTTCTAGTAGTATCGAGGAAATCTGTTGGGTCAGCATTGACCTCCGACCACGTTCGACTCCAGATGTTACCAGTTCGAGCCAGCACAGACAACCCTGTGTAGGGAATAGATCTTATATCATGCATTTCTCGTAGCAGCTTGATTTTAGAACCCGACATCATGCGGGCAATAGCATGTCGGCAGGGTTGCCAGATCTAGGGAATTTTACGGCACAATAGGGAGACATGGAATTTTTATCTTTTTAATATGTAAAACACGGAAATACTGAAATATTTCATGAAGGATAGAAAAATGACTAAGCCAATCGTTAAATAAAAACTAATAAATAATCTTTTGTCTTTTTAACAACAGACTGCTTTTAAACTATAGTCTGTTTTTAATTGAAAATAAGCAGCTCTGTAAGCTCTCAGCTCAGTTGTGCTAATATCAACACGAGGCAAGTGACTGTAGTGTTAATAAGAAACGAATTGCCGTGTTTTATACAATTTTATTTAAAAATGTGGTCTAATTAAAAATAATTCTTTTTGTAATTTAGATAATAACCAAATTGCCGTGCATTATCGGAGCTTCAAAGCTGTACAGCTGTGCAAATGTGTAAGTAAAAATCCATAAAAACACTGCAATTACTGTGTTGTTGGCACCACAGAATGAGAATTGAGAATTGACTACCACAAAAATACAGATCAGTGCTGTTAACAGCCTGCGTCTTTTTATTATAAAATTTTTTGTTTGTATATATATTTAATGTAGATGTACGTTTTTTGGTATAATAAAAAACAAAAAATAAAGGATTGTATATATACTAAAAATTCATTTTTATACCCCAAAATATATTACACATACACGGGGTCCCACGACGATTAAGGCAAGCAGTATATTGGAACTGGGCAGTATAGTAGCGAATTATAATTTTGGGGGTTTAAATTAGCACAAATATAGTATCTTTTCTTATTACTGTATAAGTGTGCTAGTTTGTTAGAATTGTTTTATCGGGACGATCACAAAAAGTCACAAATATACAGGGCGTCGCATTGAAATTTTTGAATCGGACGACACGTAATCAAAAATACCTCATTGGGTGACAGAATAATACGAAAAGAAACTATATTTGTTCTAATTTAAACCCCCAAAATTATAATTCGCTACCAGGGCCCAGTTCCGATATATTGCTTGTCTTAATCGTCGTGGGATACCCTGTATTTATCTGGAGAAATCTAGGGAATTTGTGGTCAAAAATCTAGGGAAATAAAAAAAATCATCTGGTAACCCTGCATGTCGGTATTAGAAAAAGACTGTTTTGAGATTCCCTTTGATCTTCTACCGTCCAACATCCATTCCAATACCGAACCCGTCTGATTTTCCTCTTCACAATGATGTTATTAGATTCCTGACTTCTCCATGTCTTCCGTGAGGCTTTCGTTCCTATTAGCTCTCACTGAGTCACTGAAATCACGGACGAGAGTGTATGCAGAGCCTCTGTCTGTCCGTCCGTCCGTCTGTCCATCTGTCCGTATACAAAAGATAGCTAAAACTGCAGGCGGCAGATAAAAACTAAATAGGGATTTAGAATCAGCATGAAAAAACTGGTCCGGGAAAAATCCGGTTTTGTCAATATAATAAAAAAAAAACCGTTTATACCAACAAATTCCGCAGTGAGAGTGCCCTTTGAATTTACTCGAGTAAATTCTTTCCTACTTTTTTCTATCTATTACTCTCAGTTAGCAAAATATTGTGAAGAAAATAATATGTTCCCGGTACACCAATCAGGATTCCGTGCTGGATACACTACCACGAGTGCGTTAATACACCTTACCGATAGTATTCTTCTTGACCTAGACAATCGCTGTGGTGATATACTCGTAATGTTAGATTTCTCAAAAGCTTTTGACTGTGTGAATCATAAAATATTAATAAGTAAATTAAAATACTATGGATTGGCTGAGATGCCGTTGAAATTCTTTAAAGAATACTTATTCAATCGCAAGCAAAAGGTAAAGACTGACAGAGGTGTTTCTAGGGTTGTGGATGTCCCTTGCGGGGTGCCACAGGGTTCCGTCTTAGGGCCTTTACTTTATTTAGTTTACACTTTTGATTTGCATAGTTGCGTTGAACACTGTAACATTCAAACGTATGCAGATGACACCCAACTTGTATACTCTTTCAATTCTTGTAACTCCAATGAAGCTTCCTTTAAGGTTAATATGGATCTTGTTAATATCTCTCTATCGGATTACTGTAAGAGACATTGTCTTAGGATAAATCCCTGTAAGTCATCTGCACTGATTTTTACCCCTAAACGCATGTACACTAATATAAAAAAAAAGAAGTCTGAATTTGAACGAAGCTATAATTCCTGTTGTTGATTTTTCAAAAAATTTAGGTGTTACTGTTAACTCCCACCTAAAGTTTGAATACCACTGTACCAGTATGTCTAAAGTAGCATACATTTGTCTGAGGTTATTATATTCCAGTCGACATATTTTGAACTTCAAGACCCGTAAGAAACTGGTTGAGAGTTTAGTTCTGCCTAAATTCAATTACTCAATGGTGCTTTATTATCCATCACCTAGACTGCTTAACGAGATACAGACTGCAAAAGCTTCATAACAATTGTTGTAGGTTCGTATTTGGTTTACGTAAATATGATCGTCTAAAATAAGATATTTGGGGTGGCTACCACTACACGTTCAGTATAAATGTCTTTTAACTGTTTTTGTACACAGACTTGTAAGAACCAATAAACCTGCATATCTTTTCAATAAGCTTATACCACGTGGAGACATCGTTTCTAGAAATTCAAGTCATAACCATCTCCTTACTATACCTAGTCATAATACGTCGTCATATCAGACCAACCAAGGTTCAAAGATTAGAAACCTGTTATCTTTCAAAAAGTATGTCAAAAGTGAGTTTTTAAGAACTTTATGAGTAGTACCACATTCTTTACTTCCATCTATGTTATTAAGAGTAGGTATTATGTACTGCTATCTTCAAATGGTTATATGTCATTTTTTTATCATTATACAGGGTGAGTTTTTAGTACCGGCTCGGTCAATAACTCCACTACTGTAGAAGATAGCGAAAAAAGTTGTATATAAAAGTTGTAGCCACGGATATGTTCCTTGCTCAGAAAATATTTTGATTTATACAGGGTGATCCGTAACTACGTGGTGATGCAAACATGCATTTTTTTAAATGAGACACCCTATATATTATTCCATATTTAAATTCTACTAATGATTTCCGTTCTTCCGATATAGGGTATTGTTACATTATACAGGGTATTTCAAAAGTTATGACCATTTTTGTATCCAAATCGCTGTCAAATGAACGTACTGTATATCAAAAAGTGGTGAATCAAAAATCATTTTTTTTCCACGGATGGATAAAAAATATCATCTAGTCTTAAAATCGGCTATAAAAAAAGCCCGCGACGCATATTCGTATACAGGGTGATGTAGAATGCAAAATCCAGATTTTCTCTTTTTTTTTAAATGTAACCCCCAATATTTTATTATCCCAAAGAATTGCTCTTAATATGCTCTTTCATCTTTGTATAGCACTTGTTGTATCTACATCCATCATTTCCCGAGATATTTCGATTTTTCGGTAAATTTAAAATATAGCTTCTATTTGTGTACTGAAATTTATTTATTTTGACAAAGTACTGTCAAATTTGTTTTTTATTTTACGAACAACTAAATTATAAGGTCATGATACTATTTGATGAAGTCAAAATCCTAAATTAACGAAATAATAAAGTCAAGTATGCTGAAGAAACAATTTTGTAGGCGTGATGCATAATTATCAAGTAGATTTATCAGGTAGGCTTTGAAAAATTGACAGTTCTCATAACCTGCTCAATAATTCTGTACTGTGTGAAAAACCAGTTTTAAAAATTAATTTTTCCATTGGGGGTATTTAGGAGAATCTTTGAGAAATTGCCTACTTGCCTCTAGAATATATCAACTATGAACAGCAATATCCAGAACGGAGGCACTCTAAAACTAATGCGTTTGAAAGATTGGAGAATCGTTTTGTTTGGACTGTGTCGTTTAATATTTCATAGTCTACCGGATAGATCTGCTTGATAATTACGCGTGACGCCTATAAAATTGTTTCCTCAGCACACTTGACCTATAATATCTCGTTAATTCCGTGCTTTGACTTGATCAAGTACTATTATGGCCTTATATTTTAGTTTTTTGTTGAGCAAAAATAAAATTTGATAGTATTTTCTCAAAATAAATAAATTTTAGTAACCAAATAGAAGGTACATTTAAAATTTTTAGAAAAATCGCAATAACTCAGAAACTAATGAATGCAGCCATAACAAGTGCTATACAAAGATGAAAGAGCATAATAAAAACAATCCTTTGGTATAATAAAATATTGGGGGTTACATTTAAAAAAATAGAGAAAATCTAGATTTTGCATTCTGCATCACCCTGTATACGAATATGCGTCGCGGCCTTTTTTTATAGCCGATTTCAAGACTGGATGATATTTTTTATCCATCCGTGTAAAAAAATGATTTTTGATTCATCACTTTTTGATATACAGTACGTTCATTTGACAGCGATTTGGATACAAAAATGATCATAACTTTTGAAATACCCTGTATAATGTAACAATACCCTATATTGGAAGAACGGAAATCATTAGTAGAATTTAAATATGGAATAATATATAGGGTGTCTCATTTAAAAAAATGCATGTTTGCATCACCACGTAGTTACGGATCACCCTGTATAAATCAAAATATTTTCTGAGCAAGGAGCATATCCGTAGGTACAACTTTTGTATACAACTTTTTTCGCTGTCTTCTACAGTAGTGGAGTTATCGACCGAGCCGGTACTAAAAACTCACCCTGTATGTAGAACAACATGATATGAGAATTAAAGTACAAACTATAATTTTTTATAATTGTATGTAAATTTTCGCACCCTCCACCACGAGGTTAAGTGGTAGGGTAGCCATTTGGCTAAACTTCGCCTCATGTTGGAGAATCAATAAAGACATTTTATTATTATTATTATCTGCTCAGTTTATTCTCATTGTTGCACTCTGTGATCTGAGTCTCGCTGTTATATTCCATTTGTATTTATTGTTGAATTTACTACTACTTTATTGGTTGACAAAGCGAGACTTTTTTAAGATGCTCTTATGGTCAATTCTTCTGTTTTGGTTGATGCATTACGTAAACATTGATTATGATTTTTGCATTGCTTTTTATTGTTCTTGCGTTGTAGCCTACGTTCTACTAGCGTTCATTTTCATTTTCATTCGATTAGTGTGAGGTCAACACCACCGTTCTGCTTTTTTGATCTTTCGAGTTCTCTACTGGTACTACGTCATATATGACTTTTCTGGTTTTAGTTATATGATCACGTTTTGAAATTTTTTTGGTTTATAAATTTATAATAAATTACTTTAATGGACAGGTTGGGTAGACGGGAGTGGGGGTCCTATCAGATTAATTGATTGGCCATAAGACTAAGTAGGTACTACTCTAGAAACATTTAAACTTGAGATGAATGCAGTGTAAGATTTTTAGCAATTATTATTTATTTGTAACTGTTATATAAACTGTGGTCACCCTTGAAAGAGATACCTTGTGTAAGGGTGTGACCATAGTTTAACAATATATTTGAATTTTGAGGTTCTTGTTGTTGAGTTATTTCAGTGGTTCCAGTCTACCTTGAAATGGCATCTTATCCATAATAGAGTACTTGCAGAGGTCGTGAAATCGTCTCAGGAGTATACATAGCGTAAAGAAAACCATATCAAGAAGCAGTAGGAAACAAAAAACATGATTTTACTGACAGCCAAAAAAAGATATTTGCAAAATAAAATAAGGATATATTCAAATTTTTCCACGTGACTTAAAACAAGGGCTGACGTCACAGGTGTATCTTATCGATATCGATAATCGATTCTGCTACAGCGCAGGTCAGTGAGATTCAACTGCGCGTTCGACTAGAGATGATCTGAATTATTTAACAATGCGACTCAATTCATTGATACTTAAACATATTTGAAACAGGCAATTAACCCACTAGCATTTTCGTTGCAATACATTTTAATATCTGATAGGTATCACAGTACATCCTGTTTGTGACCGAGATTCGCAACTGATCGAAGCCATCATTTTATTTCGGCGCATCCCATTATGAATGAGTCCAAAGATAGAATCTAATTCAAGCCCATCCCTACAAAGTGAATTAGTAATCTAGCCTAACTTTTATTCTTTTGACTTTTGTACTTTTGTGTGTGACTATGTTTTGTGCTTAGACAAGGAAAGAGACAGGACGGAACGCTCAACTGATATTTATGTTACCAAATGGCACCAAAAAACTTTTAGAACCGTAAGCGCTGCACACCCTACCATTATGCACACCACAATATTTCACAATGATTGGTCTTGAAAACGCTAATTATCATAAAAAAATATTTTGGTGGCTATTCTTTTTCGGTAACAGCTAATTCATATAGCATCAAATGGGCGTGCGGTATCCCCTCTCTTTCCTTATCTAAGGTTTTGTGGTTATAATGATCAATGTCAGCATGTAAGGTTAGCACTGGCTATCGATATCGAATATCAATACTTTACATCCCATCACTATAGGATATCACTGACGTCAGAGGTTGTTTGCGCAGCATTTTCCGGCATTTGAAATAATTTTTGGAATATCTCTCACAGCCGATTCCAAAAAACCAATCAAGTGATTTTGTCATGTTTACTAGGCTCTAAGGAACGCATAAACGACATAATATTTTTTTCTGCAAGTACCCTATTGATTAGCGGTGTTGTCATCATGTTCTTGGTATTTGCTTATATACGGGTATTATAATTTTTGATCATTCCAGAAGCTTTTTATGCATTTTCGACACCAAAATTTGTACGAGCTGACAATGACACTTCTTTAGTAGCAATACAGTTTAAATTTTTCAATAATAGTTGTTGCGCCGGTACGTCTTTACTACCTCTAGTTGATCGTTGGAGTACCTTGGAAGGCGTAAATGTCCATATCCATTTTTCATACGTCTGCCTTGAACTTACGGCAGATAATCTCTCACAGTTCTGCAAGAGCTCTACCTTCTACTGCAGCGAAGCTCCAAGTTATTATGCTTAGTTAGCCAAAGGTTTCCAAGTAGAGCAGATGCGCCTTCATCTCATTTATTTCGCTGCGGATGTTTCGTAACCCTTCCAAAAATATCATTTTAATAAGGAGTAGCGTAATTAAATGCTTTTCTAAAACACCTGGCGCAATGCTAAATTGCACACGGGTAACAATATGCAGAAGTGCTATTATTCCTCAATTCTTCTTTCTGGTCATTTTGTGTCAAACGTCCTGGTGATAAGGAATTGTGTTTATTGTCGAATAATATGTACTTGCATAACTCTGTGGCTTGGAAGAACAAGGGTCTATCTGCATAGAACAAGTTTTGAGAAAATTGAAGATTTGTGAAAAAAAAATCGAAGTTGTTTTTTATTGACGTTTCTTAACCTAGCGACATGATATTTTCATTAACGTTATAATGAAGGTCCAAATATCCGTAAAATATGAAACTATTTGGTTTATTGAATGTAGTTAGAAGATTTTTGTTAGTTAGGTCCCTGCAGATTAGTTTCAAGTTAATATAGGCCTTGTCTCTATTAAAACAATCAACACACATAGGACCAGAAAATTGTAACTTAGGGCCGGTTGTCGTTTAGAATACTAGTTAGGCCCTTTTCACCTCGAAATTTTCCTCATTATGTTTAAGTACAGTAGTAGGTGTGACAAATTCAAGCTTTTCTGTAGTAAAAACTATTTTTTCGAAAAAATACATCCTCTGCAATCTGTGGTAATGTATACTAATATAGAACAAAGAAGATATTCATTATTGTAACAAAAAAAGATCATTAGCAGATACACATACGTATGCGAGATTGTGTCTCAGAAATCATATTCTAACACAGTAAGTATCTGCAAACTAAAAACAGCCGAAGATAACACAGGTCTCATATTTCTTACATCATTTATGCTGACTTTTAGTTAGGGCTCAAAGTGAATCAAAAAGCATAAATGCTCAAGTCCATATAGGCCCCATTTAGTGGGTCTATATTACAAGATATGTCCATTTACGACATGCAAAATGTTTAATTAGTGTAGATAAGACCGTGATAAGAAGACCTAAGGTATACATATGCCTTCATATACACTGAAGTTTCCATAATGCACCTTTTTACATACTATGGAATCACCAACAAAAATGCCTTCTGACTTAGGACCTATTCCATCGGAGAGAGCCCATTCTATTTATCAAGTTGAGTCCAAAACCCCATTTTACGAAAACTTTCACATAGGCTCTTCTTCATCCAAGCCACAGAACTATTATTGTTACATGTACAGGGTGGGACACAAAATATAACTCACTACCTTATCTCCGAAATTACATGGACAAAATCCACATAATACAAAATTGGTTTGATGTGCTTTAGCTTTATAATAATTTTGTATATACAAGGGCTGCCGTTGTGCCTTAACTATTATTATTATTTATTTGTACTGTTAATTACAAATAATTGCCACCTCGAAGGCCAGGCCTTGTGTGAGATATTGGCATTTATAACTTGAAAATGTACATTTAAAATTTTGCTAACCTAACTATGCTGCTGCTTCCACGTTGCCTCCCCTTGTACTGCTATTCGTACGCCTTTCGATGGTGAACTTTTTTATTTCAAATGGAACACTGTATATATTTCTCTATTATGCTCTTAATTCCAAATCTTTCTGCGGTTAAGTTTTTTCAAATTCTATCCGGTTTTTGTGCAAATCGAAATTACACTGTTTTCTTCTTCGAAAAATCAGTGTTTCTAAAAATCACATTTTAGCCCTACTGTAAAACACATATCACTACTACTATGATATGAAAGATCTACTAGGGGATTAGGTTTAACATTTTTTGTATACTTGTTGAGGAATAGTATACAGAATGATTGCTACAGTCATTGGAAAGAGACATTTTTCAAACACCGATATCTTAACTATTTCAAACGGAACCCCCTGTATATTTTGATTTTGTCGAATCCGCTGCTCAATTCTTTGTGTTTCCGTATAAGTATATCATGTACCTAAAGCTGACAGAGTCCAAATAACTTGAAGCTTTTTAATCCAACTCCATATTTTTCTTAATTAAATTCGAAATACTGTAGTTGGAACGGATCCCCTGTCTGTCCTCTTTTCCACTTCTCGATACTGGGAATGGTCAGAGTGAAAGACTTATCCAACATTGATAGACAATTGCCTCGACACCCCCGTAGGCAGAGATTGGCATCGACAAGGTATGCCTTATACAAGGACGACAGACCATCAGATACATAAGTTAATGAAAAAGGACGAAAAATATAATAGAGTATAGGTACGTAGATATCAACTGTACTAGGAGACAGCAAATTATATGATCCAAGCGACTTATATTGAGAAGCTATGCATTGTTGACCAGAACGGTTGAAGGGGGGGGGATCAAGACTGAATTATTACATTGTCTATGTTCGCCTTCTGACGATTTGTAATTAGTTTCATTTTGACTCATGGAATGAGTATGTCTCTGACGGCTCTTTACCTTTCGCCTACACGTCTGACAATTTTTTCTCTACCTTCTTATAATATTTCCGTTTGTATTGCTAATTTTCAGAGGTGTACTTCGTCATTTATTATGCGAAAAAAATTGCATATTTAACCCCCCATCCTTACTGTATACATCCACGCCGAGTTCTAACGACCCATCTGTATCCCTATGTACATACTTAACCTGTAAATGACAAAATTTTTACTTTACCGAGTGGCCCTATTTACGTAGCGAGCTTTTAAACTACTAGTTCTGGGTCCGCAGATGGCTTTCAAAGCAAATGCAAACCTTCTGCTCAGTGCCGTTTCTCATTTCGTCGAAAGTATTGCATATACTTCTGCATCGAAAATTGTGGTGTATGTATCTAAAGAGTAACTCTCCCGTACATACAACCCTGCTCCTGGGGCCTGTCTGCTACCAAGACGAGAGCCGTTCGTGTATCAATACCAATGCCTCTTCGGAAACTGAATCTCCCTTTTTTCCATTCCTCGATACTGGGAATGGTCATAGTGAAAGATTTAGGCCCGATTTTATCAACATGCATATTTAACAAAGAATTTGACAAAGCTTTTCTATTGGATGTTATTTAGCAAAAGCTTTCTATTGGGTATTGCGGGCTAGGTTAATAAATATCGTTCAATAGTATTTTATCAATATTGAAAACAAAACTTGGATGACACTTTTCATCATATCCTATATAAGTTTTATAACAAAGCTATTGTTGTAACAAGTGTATATTTGTTGCAACATAGTCGCTGAATGAAGTTTGCAGCTCGAGACGAAGTCAACGATCGAAATAAATATATTTTTGATTGGTTGAAATTAGATCACAAATCCCAGTAAAAAAGTACCTGATCCCAAATCAATTATGTACCGTTGAGGCGATCCCTTTGGCGAGATGGCGGGTGGCCGAGTGGTATGGTATTCGACAACGCTTTCCTGTTTTCGTGGGTGGTGTTGGTGGGTGTTGATTCGAGACCCAGCCCGTGCACATACTTTTTTTTAATTTTTTTTTAACCAACATATTCATTGATATACGTTTACTTATATTACATACATTTTTTTGTACCATCGACATAAATGTGTTTTTGAATGAAATTTTATTGGACATTATTTACTTGAAACATTGCAAAAGCTAAGTACCGGAGGTGGTGGAGAATTCAGTCAGTCGAAGTGAAGTTTGTCCGTCAATATCAATCGCCAATTGCTCTGATAGCGGTATTAAAATGAAATTATTCCATAAAAGTAAAATTATTCGCAATTTTTGTTGTACTAGTAAAACATCTAATAAAATTTGATTCAAAAACACATTTATGTCGATGGTACAAAAAAATGTGTGCAACATGAGTAAAAAGCATGTCAATGAATATTTTGGACAAAAAAAATAAAAAAAAGTAGTTGCACGGGCTGGGTCTCGAACCAACACCACCCACGAACACAGGGAATCATTGTCGAACACCATACCACTCGGCCACCCGCCATCTCGCCGAAGGGATCGCCTCAACGGTACATATTTGATTTGGGATTAGGTGGGATTACTGGGATTTGTGATCTAATTTAAACCATTCAAAAATATTTACTTCGATCGTTGACTTCGTCTCGAGCAGCAAACTTCATTCATCGCCTATGTTGCAACAAATATACATTTTAGTTACAACTTACAACTGTTACAAGTATTTTCACGAAGTACGTCACACGGGTTCGGGAGCCTTCAGCGTGTTTTCGGTTCTGGA
Organism: Callosobruchus maculatus; assembly: GCA_951848785.1. Classification (NCBI taxonomy): domain Eukaryota; kingdom Metazoa; phylum Arthropoda; class Insecta; order Coleoptera; family Chrysomelidae; genus Callosobruchus; species Callosobruchus maculatus. Next base: position 4,957,776 of record CATOUR010000296.1, read on the forward strand.
TTCAAAAACCCATTTTTATTTTGATATAACTTTTGAATTATTGCAGAAAAAAAGAAAACAAAAACAGTTTTGTTGTAAAACTTATATTTGATCTCTCCATTTTTCACAAAAAAAAAAATGATTCAAAACCCTAATTTTTGTCATCATTATCATTTAGCAGAAGAAAACACCAGCGATCAAATGTATAGTTTTTGCGGAATCTAATTGGTTGAAATTAGCAATTGCTAAACTTCTTGTTACACAATAAAATGCAATTTTTCACCCATTTAGGATGGAAAATCAGACTGGAAAAGATACTAGATGGTTCATAATGGTCGATTGTATATAAAGCATGTCATTTTAACCTTTTTTGAGGTAAACTTCAAGAGAAATCAATAGTTTTCAGAGTACTTTGACAGATGCATGTTCATGAACGGGCTGCTCTGATTGGTCAAAGCCTTTGTTAAAATGCGCCTGTTGACAAAATCGGCCCTTATCAAACCTTGGACGGTTTGCCTCGACAACCCTGTAGGCTGAGATAGGCATCGACAAGGTAGACGACGCAATGGGCCATCAAATACATAAATCAATATAATGACACAAAAATTATACTAGAGTATACATACGTAGACATCAACTGTACTAGAAAACAGCAAATTATATGATTCAAACCATTTATGTTGAGAAACGACGCATTGCTGCCCAGAACGGAGGAGAGAGGGGGCCATGACGACTGAAATATTACATTGTCTATGTTCGCCATAAATCTTACACGTGGATAGCTAATCACAGGAGCAACGTTCAATTGAACCAGATTTACAACCGTTGTCACTGTATTCAGGTTACAGTTTCAAAGCCTAACCAACTAACGAGGCGTTATTGAAACACAGAGGGTTTATATATTAAAATAGTCTAAATTCAATAAACAATATACGATATGCTGATGACACAGTTTTATTGGCAGAAGCCCTGGAAGACTTACGGTCCCTGTTAAATGCAGTGGTGGAAGGTAGTGGAACATATTATGAACCAACACGAAACATTGGAAATCTGTATATTCACGACCTAATGGTTGAACGGGTTTAGCGATATACTTACCTTTGAACATGCTCTGTTAAGAGGACGCTGAGAGAAAGCGTCACATTCATGAAAATAGAAAAACAACTCAACAAGGCCTTCCATTTGGTACCCATATTGTAGAAGTGCATAGAGAATGACTATTCCGCCATCTTGGATGGTCCGCGATGTTGGATTTAGAATGACGTCACATCATTTCTCCAGTTACTCTCCACAAGCCCTTCCATTTGATACACGTATTGATAGAAGTGCATAAAAAACCACTATTCCGCCATATTGGATTTAGAATCACGTCACATTTGTTTTCAGGTTACTCTGCAAAGGCCCTTTCATTTGACGCTCATATTGTAGAAGTGCATAAAAATAACTATTCCGACATCTTGGATGGGCCGCCATATTGGATTTAGAATGACGTCACATTTGGTTTCGAGATACTCTCAAAAGGCCCTTTCATTTGATGCCCATATTGTAGAAGTGCATAAAAATAACTGTTCCAGCATCTTGGATGGTCCGCCATATTGGATTTAAAATGACGTCACATTTGTCTTCGAGATGGATAGTCCACCATATCGGATTTAGAAAGACGCCACCATAGCTTATGCTGCATGATAATCCAAACTAAACGTGCATACAAAATTTCAGCTCAATCGGTTGGAGATATCTAGAGAATGTATATTTCACAATTTATGGTAGATAGATAGATAGATATTTATTTGGCTACATTTAAGTACAAATAATACAATTGTAGCAGGTCCAAAAAACAAGAAAATAAAATACAAGAGTAAGAGTAAAAGACATTTCACATAACGCATACAGCTAACAAATACAAACGATGAACAACAGCGAATTGACAAACAGCTTTATACGTATAGTGTGTTTTATTATTCTGTTCTCGACCGTGAAGTGCGCACCATCTCAAGAGACGTAGATGTACGCCTACATACAATAAAAAAATTATGTTCTGGAACATAAAGCGTCTTATAGCAATGTGAATAACAGTTTCAGTAGCAAAGTTATCCGCTATAAATAATAAGGCTGACGACTGTAGTGTAGCGTTGCACTTTATGATGGATTTTATTGTAATGACTGAAGATATAGTCCAGGGCTATATTTGCAATGAGAGAGATATATTCAGCATTTTTATGTAATAACAGTGAATAGGAATATGTCATCTTTGCAGTTGTGGCTTCGATTAAATAAACTTTAGATAGTATTCAGCCTCCTATTCACTCATTTATGTTCATCTGTTGTTGTAACTTTATGTCGGTCTACGCCAGGTTTCTACGAAAAACTAGAGATACATGCTTACAAGTATCTCACAGCAGAATATATTTAGTGAATCATTTTGCAACGTTAAATTTCTCACATAAGAAAAATTGATGTGTAACAAAGTCGCATCGCCACACTTACTACTACTTCTGCTTCTACTTTGCGTTTAATATTTATGATTAACAGCATAGAAAGGTGCTTCCTTAACCTCTAATTACAGATAATAGTGAATAAGAATATGTCAGCTTTGTAGGTTTGGCTTCGATTGGGTAAACTTTAGGTAATATTCAGCTTCCTATTCACTCATTTATGATAATCTGTTTTTGTAACTTGATGTTAGTCTATCCCCAGATTTTTACTAAAAACTAAGGACACATGATTTCAAGAATCTGATAGCAGAATAGATCCAGTGAATCTTTTTGTAGCGTTAAATTCCTCACATAAGACAAATTGATGTGTTACAAAGTCGCATCGCCACACTTACTTGGTATAAAAGATGTGGAGCTGCTACTTTACATTCGATATTGGTGATTAACAGCACAGAAAGGTGCTTCCTTAAAGGGGCCTTTATACACACAGTTATACACATGTAAAGCACGGATTCCCATTTCCAACAGAACTCACTTGCTTTTCAAACCACATACACAGTATTTTATTTTTTCAAAAAAGTTTTTTTGTGTGCAAAAAAAACCCGCAATGCAAAATTATACATTTTTCAAATGTCTGTATTTAACAACCAAACACGGTATCAAAACAAGGCTAATTGAGTGACATAGCCCAAGCTTTCTTCTCCAATTTCCTTTTCGAGTCATTACCGTAAGTTTAAAGGAAACGCCAGGAGCTTGGAAATGCGAAATTCATGTTTATAGTGACCCTTCAACCTTACCTTTGGACCTTTTGACCTTACCTTTGGATTTTTGCACTTATCTACCCTCATCTTAGACACATATGCTGGAGAAAGGAAACAGGTGGCCACGCCTCCTCGCTAACACGGGGGGAATACGTATTTTCTTGGATTCTCAATTTTCCGCGCTATACCCCTTAGTTACAGACAAGGTGCCATTTTGGAACCGTCATGCTTTATCGATTCCGTCAGTACTGGTGCTGCCAGGAGAGTTACTTACCTACCTTTCCACTTTCCATTCTTCTTCTTTATGTGCTGTCTCCTCTAAGAAGTTTGGTTATCATCATGGTGCTACCATTCTCACAAGTTTTTCAGTCATGAAGTGCGTCTTCTCCCCATACTTCTTTATGCTTTTGCCTTGTTATTATCAGTTGTAGAATTTGGTATCTTTTCCCATGCACACAGTGACCCAGGTAAGAGAGATTCCCCATTTTAGCTCTCACTGAAGAGAGCCTCTGTCTGTCCGTCCGTATCCAAAAGATAGCCAAAACTACAGGTGCTATAGAAAAACTAAATACAGATTCTGAATCAGCATGGAAAAGCTAGTCCGGGAAAAATCCGGTTTTTTGGTTTTTATAGTTTCTACTATCTCTGTTTCTTCATTCATACACCCTGATATTTCAAAGTTTGTGACTCTTTCTGTCCAGAAACTCTGATTATGCGTCTATATATCCATATATCGAAATCCTCAAGACTTTTCAGATCAACTTTGTTTGTTGTCCACAACTCCATCCCATAGAGAAGGATTGAGAAAACGTAACATCCGTCCAATCTGATCTTAAGTTTGATGTTCAGATCTCTAGAGCAGAATACTCGTCGCATTTATGTGAATGCAACCCTAGCTTCACATATTTGAGACCTTATTTCTCGAAAGTACCCTCCAGTCTCATTCAAAATGGTACTCATCGGGCATTTGTACTCTCTCACTCTTTCGACTTTCTCGTTGCGAGCATAGAGTCTTTATTCCCCGCTGTTTCTTCAGATATAGGATCTTGCATAAGTATCGAAGGGAGTACGCATCCCTGTCTTACTCCTCGTTTGATTGTCATTTTGTCTGATGTTTTCTCGCCTTCTTTAAATACAAATCATTTGGTTCACTGAAAAAAATCGGAATAATGAAGGGTACCGGCTGGATTCGAACCAGCTTCTCCGGCATTCTAGGTCGACTACACCACTGTGCCCAGTGGTGGAGCTGATACACAGCACCGATGACCAGGTGTCAACTCCGTCGACTCCCACCACTCCCCCGTATCTCTCTGAGAACCATGTGTTTCAGTCATCCAGAGAGATCTAGTCGGTTGTTGGGTGAGTGTGAATCTCCCACCGACGCAATATCAACTACACCACGGTGCCCAGTAGTGGAGCTGATACACAGCACCGATGACCAGGTATCGACTCCGTCGACTCCCACCACTCCCCCATATCTCTCTGAGAACTATGTGTTTCAGCCATCCAGAAAGATCTATAGTCGGCTGTTGGGTGAGTGTGAATCTCCCACCGTGATTTGCACGACAGCTCTCTTTGTTACTGAAGTACGACTCCTCAGTCGGCCAATGATTTGAATTATCTACCTCTTGCGGAATAAGCAAATACCGTTCATTCCAGCTCTTTTATTGTTAAACCGGTTGCTGATAATTCTCATGTCGTTGAAGTCCATGTGATTTTCTCTTAGAGTTTCCATAAATTTGTCGTGTCTTACATGATCAAATGCTTCTTTGTGATCCAGACAACATACGAAAAGGTCTTGGATCATATACAGAGATATCTGTATTAAAACATTTAGGACAAATGAAGCTTCGCGTGTACCCAATGGATTTCTGAACTGAGATTGGCTATCACCGATAGCTTTTCAAGTTTATTATGTATGGATTATTTAAGGAAATATCTTCAGAATGTGACACATGAGACTAATGGCTTGGTGATCGCTCTTGCGTTTGACTTTTTTGGGGATAACAACAAATGTTGAAAGAAGCCATTCTTTTGGGCGTATGCCCATTATGTCCATTGTTAAGTTTAAATCTGTAAGGGTATATTACGCATTATCATCTAAAAGACCGTCAAAAAAATCGACAAACGTCTAAGAGTCTGAGAAGCTCAAAAATAAGACTGCAGAACTTGTGACACCAGTTGTAGTTACACCATGAAACTTGAGGTGCATTGCCTTTTGTCTTTTAACTAAAACGACCAGACTATAAAGGTTAGCCTTGTCGCTCTAGTAATGGCCAATGCGACTCAAGTCGTACACGTTTATGGTTGCATAACTTGGAATATGGAAACGTAAAAATGTAAGGGGCGTAAGAAGTGGCTAAAATAGAAATGATACAGCTATGCTGCTCTCGAGATATCTACACTTTTCTATGGTCCATATCTCAGGAAATGTTGCTGCAACTTATTCAAGTTATATACTTTTTTTTTTATACTGAACCGATCCGAATACAGCCATCATGTAGGTAACGCCTTGTATGACATGCTGAGAACACACTGAAATTGCACATGAAAAATGTATGTAATGTGTCTCATTGGGCACGGAACATTGCGGACGAGGTACCTGCTTACGAAAATATCTAAACTAAACCTACTACGATTTTTGTGTCACTGTGTCGTCAGCATAAGAGTGACTGTCTGGGAAATGAACATGAGATGGTGGATCGGTTATATATACCAAGAATAGGAAAGGTCAAAATGGATCTATAATTACTAACTACTAACTAAATAATGGATCTATAGCTACTAACTACCAATTCGACTAATTGGCGATCCGGCCTTAACGCGCCACCTTCAGTCACTTTCTCACCGGCGTGTTGTTGGTGACCTCTCACTCTTCTACCGATATTCCAACGGAATCTGCTCCTCTGAGCTATCTTCTATCGTTCCGCCGCTCACTGCTCCTATCAGATGTACCCGTGCGACCGCTGTATCTCATCCTAAGACGGTCGTTCTTCATACATCAAGAACTGAACGGTACAACCGCACATTTATTCCCGGGGTGTCCAAGGCTTGAAATGGACTGCCAGAAGATGTATTTATTGGGCCTGCGGGTATTGGCCCATTCAAATCTCGCGTTAACAAACTTCCCCTAACATAACCCTTTCATAGCAGCCGCGGTACTCTGGTATTTAGGCTCTGCCTGCGTGGTCTGCTCAGTTATTAAAAAACTATAAAAAAGTCGGAGAGCAACCTCATTCATACCATCCATATTTTAATTTAGGTATCAATAGATTGTGATTGATTTTATCGAAAGCTTTAAAGTACTCAATGGAAAATAAAGCTACATTATTCCTTTTATCTACCGCTGTAATAATATTGTCAAAGATATTTGATAAGGCTGTAGTTGTGCTGCATAATTTTCGAAAATCAGGCTGGGTCATAGAAATAGTAGAGTTTGTATCAGAATAGGTTAGCAGTTGCCAGTCGGTAGCCTTTTCCAATATCTTAGATAATATAGGTCCGAAATCACTTATGTCTTTGGATTCAGACACCTCAGCAATAGGCAATAGGAACAACAACAGCCTGCCTCCGGGCTTTTGGAAAATACCCTGACTCTGAACATATGTTGATAATATGTGTGATAAATGGCGGGATAACAGATAGTGCATATTTGACTACTGAGAGGCTAAGATAATCAATCACTTTAGCTTCCCATCTTAAATCTTTCACAATTGTATATATTTCTGTAGAATCCAATAGCTCAAAAGCAAAAACACTGGAATTGCTGTTACCTGTATTGTTTCTGGTTACAGATAACGTGTTGTAAGAGTTTTCCTTTTGTTTTACTTTAGATTCATTACCATTCTTCCGCTGAGTTGGTTGGTTTCTTCCATCTGAACAGGCTTTTGTTATTTTTCGTGGCCTGCTAGATTGCATATAGCAAAGATTACAGAATAAAATATCTTATAGGTAGGAAAAACGAAAAACTCCGATATGACTGAAAATTTGACATAAAGTAATAAAAACTAAAAAAACTGATATCGACAGTGGTTATACAGGCTATCAAATCTGACATTTTTTTGTATAAAAAATTAGACATTTCCATTTGAAAAAATGTAGTTACGTGTGACTGAAGTTATCCTGATTAGTATACTGAGTTCTCCCTTCTTCTTTTATATTCGCTGCGATATTTAATTTTCTTCTGATATCTACTTATACCAAAAATGGTAATTTACGTGTAATGGTTCGCCTAGAGTCCTGGTATGATAAAACATACATAAAGTCACAGTAGAATACACCAAGGAATACAAATATGCTCGCAAATATGCTATAATATACAGAGACTTCCATTAAAAAAAAATTAGGTTTGATATGAATCACCCTGCATAAACGTCAAAATTTAAGTGAACCTATTTTAACGTTGTAGCCCTCAAGGCTTTCTATGTTCCTACTCTGAGTAAGCCCACGTAACTCTACTCACTGTTGGCCCACCCTGTATAACAACACCCGACATAATTACTCTGTGTTCAGCTGTGGACAATCATACTTCCGTGACATCAGTTACTCATTTCTGCATTACGATAGGTCACGTCAAGGTCGTAATTATTTTCCTTGTTTTGTTTACTAATGACTCTTTATCAATCCACGATTCGCGAAACACTCCATTGAGTAAATATACAGTCCGATGCAGCTGAACTCAGCGGCGTATCAAGGATTGAAATACGTTTTTATTGAAAAAAGTTCAGATTGACCTCAAAAAGTCTAATAGGCCGCTAATGATTTCTTCACAGGTCATTGGACAGCCCATTATGAATACAACAAATTTTTCAGTTTTACAACCCCCCACCTCCCAACCATCTCAAATGCACCTCGACCCAAAAAAAAGTAAAAAATTATCAGAAACCCCTAAAACGCCTGAAAATAAAGTTTGAGCTGTTTTTATATTTTTGGTTTTTTATTATTGTGCGCAACTGACACGATTTTTCCAAAACATACGCGTTTTCCGTCCTCGTCGCGGTAGTAATACTGTGTCAAAATTTCACTTAAATCAATTCCATAATTTTCGCTTTACGCAGAAGACAATACTCGAATGTGTACATCAGAAATTCTAAGTCCCTTGGTTTTTATAATAAACAAGACAATGTTCGGATGGACCTAAAAAGTGCATTATGCCGCTAGGTTTTTCACTCACAGGTCAATGGACAGCCCATTATGTATACAAAAAAATTTTCAGTTTTACAGCCCCCCACTTCCCGACCACCACAAATTTGCCCCCACCCAAAAAAAAAGAAAACGATCAGGAACCCTTATAACGCCTAAAAACAAAACTTGAGGAATATTTTAAATTTTTCGATAATTACTCCGCCCCCCGTACAACGATTTCCAAAATTATAGGAACATATATGTATACTACGACCCCACAACATATCGCTACCCAAATTTCATCACAATCCATGCAGCGGTTACTGAGATTACGACGTTAGAAAAGCGCCAACAGACAGACGGACCGACCGACGGAAACGAGTGACGTGGATTTTCTTTATGTAGACATCATAAAACGCCCAAAAAGCGTATTATCTAAAAATCGAACATTTTCGCGATCACAATACTCCCCTCACCTATATCGGTGTGGGAAGTAAAAAAAATATATATACTGTGTTGGTAAAATGTTAATAGCTGTTACTTATCCATATCCCCTTCTATCGACGCCACGCTACCCCACTGGCTGAACTGTTAAATCGTTTAGATCATTAAATAATAGTGTTAGTAGTTGGTTGCTTCAAGTTGCGATCTGCGTACAACAGTGTAACCCTCAAAGGTTTCAGAACACGAAGGGCGCAAATAATTATGTGTCCGCCACCACGGATATATCCACTGATGAAAGAAAGGCCAAGGCATGTCAAAGGATTTGTCAAGGGTGACAGGGGGACAACTTTTTACCAAAAACTACTTCACCCCCTTGTACTGGTGGCCCCCCAGGGTCATCTCCTTAAAAATTTTAAATGACCAGGGGTATCGAGTAACAGCTTGTTTCATAGGTATGCCGATGTCCTTTGTTTTGACGTTACATTTTTTGAAATCGAACGATTCGTTTTCGAGAAAGTTATAAAAATCTTTATACAGAGTGTCCCATGACGATTAAGACAAGCAATATATCAGAACTGGGCAGTAGTAGCGAATTATTATTTTGAGGGTATAAATTAGAGCAAATACAGTATCTTTTCTTATTATTGTGTCACCCAAAGATGTATTTGTTTTTGATGGGACACCCTGTATATTTGTGACTTTTTGTGTTTCTACCGATAAAACAGTTCCAACAAAGTAGCACACTTGGGGTCTAAAGTGACTAATTCAAGAGTTACAGGTGCTTAAAGGATGGTACCACTACTATTGATTATAACATGTACCCCTACAGTTAAATTATTTTGGTGGTGTTTCATAATGGTAGTGGTACAGTCGTTTAAGTACCTGTAGCTCTTGAACTAAGCACTTTAGACCCCAAGTGTACTTTGTTGGAATTGATTTATCGGGAGGAACACAAAAAGTTACAAATATACAGGGTGTCCCATTAAAATTTTTAAATCTGGCGTCATGTGACCAAAAACAAATACTTCATTTGGTGAAACAATAATAAGAAAAGATACTATATTTGTTCTAATTTAAACCCCCAAAATTATAATTCGCTACTATTGCCCAGTTATGATATATTGCTTGTCTTAATCGTGGGACACCCTGTATATCTTAATTTTTTCAAATACGAAAATATCATATTTTATTGGAATGTCTTCAAAATGTTGCCCATTATCGGCCAAACAATGATATAGGTGTGGGATATTATGGCTGCTGTCATCCAAACTTTTAGGTTGGGGGACAACACAATGTCGAGCACAATGTAGGTATTTTAAATAGACTCATAGGAAAAAGTCTAATGGCAATCATAAGATCTAGCAGGCCATTCTATAGGCCCTATCCATTGTTTGGAAAGGCGTCTTCTAGCGATTGCTGAACCAGAAAAGCATAGTGAGAAGGAGCGCCGTCTTGCTGGAAATAGATTTCATGATCCTCATCAAGTATGTATAGGGATTCCATCCCCTTCGACTGGGTTTTCGATGACATGCGGAATAATGGTGTTACCCAAATAAATGTCTCCATTTCAATTTCCAATAATAAACAATTACCCATTCACTTTGTTTCTTAAAATGTCTGACCATACATTAATTAATTGTCATTTGTACTGTGTCAAGCTTTCGCTGCCATCGTTCAATGAATTTGTCATTGTGCTTGGGTTTTTAGACCGGCGTCGTTTAGAGTTAAGGCTTGACGGTTCGCCACCACGAGTGGATGGCGTCTTCAGAAGCTATTTCACTTCGGCGGCATCCAAAATACTGTATTAGTATCAATACTGTATCAGTATTTTGACACTATCAAAAAACGAAGTCATCCATATTGGCACTTTAACGGAATTAATTGGAGCATCAATCTTTATAATCATTTAACATCTGCTTAGGCTATAACTTGTAAGTTAACATTTTGAAGGAACATTTTGTTTTATTCTTGTTAGAATGTTTAAATAAAAACTTTTTAAAAAAAATTTTTTTAATTTTTACTTTTTAGATATTAGCTTGCATTTATATCCTCCATACTATAGGAAAGCATTAAAAAACTTCAAAACTCCGCCGTATCGGATTAAAAGTGATGTTAAAATACTTTAAATTGTCATTTGTACTGTGTCAAGCTTTCGCTGCCATCGTCCAATGAATTTGTGGTTGTGGTTGGGTTTTTAGACCGGCGTCGTTTAGAGCTAAGGCTTGACGTTTCGCCACCGCGAGTGGATGGCATCTTCAGAAGCTATTTCACTTCGGCGACATCCAAAATACTGTACTAGTATCAATACTGTATCAGTATTTTGATACTATCAAAAAACGGAGCCATCCATATTGGCACTTTAACGGAATGAATTTGGAGCATCCATCTTGGTAATGTTAACGCTGCTCCTACAATCCGGAATAGTTTCTCCGGAAGATACGGGGAGCTGAAAAGGAACCGACGATGGGCGTGATAAATAAACAGATGCGCGCTACATTAGAAAGAAATGGAAACAGTCATGTTAGCGCGTCGCCCGAAATTTGTAAAATTGAAGAGGAAGGCGATTTGCAGATGTTTTTTATCCCAATTCCTGACCCTTCATTTTCCAATATTTTCACGTGATGTTTAGAAGGAAACTGCCCAGAGTGATATCGAAGCACTTTTTCATTTTTCCTTCTGGGCTTTTCTTAAAAAAATTACAAAGTTGACGAAGAAAATAGACAACTTCAAACGATCATATTTCATGTTCAATCAATTTTTTCAGAAAATGCTTCGATAGCCCCCTGTGTAATTTCTTTTTATACATCATCAAAATATCACGCAAAAATATTGAAAACTAGAGCGTCAGGAATTGGGATTAAGTCACTTAAAAATGACCGTTTATGGTCTCCGTAGCAGCCGCCTTAACGGAAATTTTGCTGGAAGCATTTAACATCTTAGTAAAATGAATGTTTGACAGGGGAAGTGTCGCGTAGCCTAGAATGACCTATCCGCACCACTGTGTGCCGCTAAATATATAGCTCAATTCCGTCTTCAGGGAAATTACTTTTAAAAAATTTGTACGGCCTTCTGGACTAAAAACTCCCCAGTGGATTACCCTTCCACGCAACCCTTTGTCGGAGTATTTAATCCCTACTGACTGGGATATTAGCATTGGACCCTGATGTTTATCATTCCGGCAGGGAAGCACTTACTTCATATTAATCTACACTGTATCATATACGGAATGAGTTACGGCTACCTATTACAACTTTTCGGCTTCCGTTATTAGTTCCAATTTATCTCCCTGTCGGTTCATATACATTTTATGGGGATACACTGCTCAGGTCGTTACAAGTGACAGGTTGACCAATTGGATGTCCAGTATAAGATGCATGACGATGTCGTAGAAATTTCAAACTTATTACTACTGCTGTAATGACATTTAGGGTTGACGAAGTAGAAATACGTCAGAAAACTTTTATAAGATTGCAGTATGCAGTATACGACCCGCAAGAGTAATCCGAAAACAGAAAAAAAGGGTTGCGGTTGATGAAATGCGGTAGGATTAAATACAATAATTAACGAACTCATTTTCCATAATTAGTTTATAAAAAAATACAACAGAACAATAATGGGTGGGCCCTCCATGTTGACTAATCCACTCCTCTAGCCTACGCGACATGCTCGTAAACTGGTCGTTGATAATTTTTGGTCATTGCTACAATGTCACTGACACGATTTCTAAAAACCATACGCGTTTTCCATCCTCACTACGGTAGTAATGCTGTGTCAAAATTTCATTAGAATCGATGTAAAAGCTTCCACGTTAAAAGATACAGAACAGTCAAAAGCAATAAATACTCGTATGTACACAAAAAATTCCCATAGTTTCGGTAATAGGCAAGGCAATGTTCGGATGGACCTAAAAATGTGATTTATGTCGCTAGGTCCTCCTTCACATAGTTCAGTGGACAGCCTGTTATGAACACAACAAGATTTTCTGAGTTTCAACCCCTCACCCCAACTACCCTAATTTCACCCCCACCCAAAAGAAAGTAGAAAATGATCAGGAACCTCTAAAACGTTTAAAAACGAAACTAGAGCTGTATCTATCCTTTTTGTTGTTTCATTATTTCTGCGCCCCCACTGACACTATTTATAAAAACCATACGCGTTTTCTATCCTCGCTAAGCCAAGCTATACTATGTCAAAAATTCATTACGATCAATTCAATAGTTTTGTCGGTACATAATACAGAACAATCTAAAGCAATACTCGCATGTTTACATCAGAAAATGTTCTAAGTGCTTTAGTTTCTGTAATAGGCATTTTTCGGATGGACCTGAAAAAGGGGGACAGTCTATTATGAATAAAACAAGTTTTTCAATTTTGCAACCCACCACACACCAACCAGCCCAAATTTCACCCCCACCCTAAAAAAATGTAGAAAATGGCTAGGAACACCTAAAACGCCTAAAAACAAAGTTTGGGGAATATTTGGAATTTTTCGTTTTTTGCCAATTACTCCACCGCCCTTGCACCGATTTTCAAAGTTATAGCAGCATTATCTACTACGACCTCACAGCATATTGCTGCCCAAATTTCATCATAATCCATGTAGCCGTTCTGAGATTACAAGGCTAGAAGAACGCCAACAGACCGACAGACAGACAGACAGACCGACAGACAGACCGACAGACAGACCGACAGACAGACCGACAGACAGACCGACAGACAGACCGACAGACAGACCGACAGACAGACCGACAGACAGACCGACAGACAGACCGACAGACAGACCGACAGACAGACCGACAGACAGACCGACAGACAGACCGACAGACAGACCGACAGACAGACCGACAGACAGACCGACAGACAGACCGACAGACAGACCGACAGACAGACCGACAGACAGACCGACAGACAGACCGACAGACAGACCGACAGACAGACCGACAGACAGACCGACAGACAGACCGACAGACAGACCGACAGACAGACCGACAGACAGACCGACAGACAGACCGACAGACAGACCGACAGACAGACCGACAGACAGACCGACAGACAGACCGACAGACAGACCGACAGACAGACCGACAGACAGACCGACAGACAGACCGACAGACAGACCGACAGACAGACCGACAGACAGACCGACAGACAGACCGACAGACAGACCGACAGACAGACCGACAGACAGACCGACAGACAGACCGACAGACAGACCGACAGACAGACCGACAGACAGACCGACAGACAGACCGACGGAAATAAGTGACGTGGATTTTTATGTAGGTATCATAAAACGCCCAAAAAGCGTGGTATCTCGAAATCGAAAATTTTCGCGATCACAATACTCCCCTCACCTATCAGTGTGGGAAGTAAAAACTACATACCACGACATGCTTTACTGTAAGATAAGTCAATTGTCTCTAGACCGGCATTTTCGTATCAAATCAAATGTGTACCTAAAAAATATGGCTCTAAAAATAGTACTGATGTATTATTTACTGTGGCTGCTATGGGGTGAGCCTCAATATGACATAATTTTTATGACGTTCTTTGAATTCATCGTGATCTCGAAAAATGAGAAATTCAGATTATAATCTATAACATTTACAATTCATTTAAAACAAAGTGCGTCTTGTTTTGCATTTTTACCGTTAAGGTTCAGGACATGCCCTTAAGAAAGTTTTCTTTATCTGGTAGCTTTAGACAAGCACGACTTACATAATGTAGACTGCTAAATCTATGCTATCGAACTTTACTGAAATTTTCATTAAATTATTAATTAGTACAGTGTACCTTGAAGTTCTTCAATGACGCCAAGGTGAATCCACTACCCGAGGGTTCCATTAGATTTGCTATCTAGAATGTAGCCGTGTCTCGCCATATCAGGACAACATATTTGCGGATGATGATATCACATTTTGTTTCGTTACAAGGTCGCTCACGACGCGCGAAGCGTGTAAACATACAGATTTAACAACACTATATTAGCTAATTTATAATAATAATTTGCAAACTTTCCTAAGCTGTGGTATTTCAGATATGCGTGGATAAAATATTGCTGTAAAGTGGTCAATTCTTATCAATTCTAATTTTGCGGATATTTTATAAGTATACTGATTACATTCTTTTGTTACAGGTAAGTTCAAAATAACAACCCGAGCACAAGTGGCAGCAGTGCAGTCCAAAATACCAACGAGGGTAGGAAAACCAAAATTATTTTATTTCATATAACAAGCTTCAAAGTGTCGCACATTTACATTTTCATTTTTTTTTACTTCTGTGTCATCGGCATCTGTGATCTGACCTGGTCCCACGATGATTAAGACAAGCAACATATCGGAACTGGGTAGTAATAGAGAATTCTAACTTTGGGGGTGCAAATTAGAGCAAATGTTGTGCTTTTTCTTGTTATTGTGTTACCCAATGAGGTATTTGTTTTTGGTTATGTGACGTCCGACTCAAAGTTATTAATGGGACACCCTGTACATTTGTGCCTTTCTGTGTTCCTCCCAATAAAATAATTCCAACAAACTAACACACTTGGGGTTTAAAGTGATTAATTCAAGAGCTACAGGTACTTAAAGGATTGTACCAGTACCATTGATAATAACCATGTACCTACAGTTAAATTATTGGCTAGTTCCATAATGGTAGTGGTATACAATCCTTTGACTGTTCTTGAATCAATCACTTTAGACCTCAAGTGTGCTATTTTGTTAGAATTGTTTTATCGGGAGGAATACAGAAAAGCGCAAATATATAGGGTGTCCCATTAAAATTTTTGAACTGGACGTCCTGTGACCAAAAACAAATACCTCATTGGGTAACACAATAACAAGAAAAGGCACATTTGCTCTAATTTGCACCCCCAAAATTAGAATTCTCTACTACTGCCCAGTTCCGATAATACTGTTTGTCTTAATCTTCGTGGGACACCCTGTAGTTATGTATGCAATTCTTACTGTACGACAGCTAAAATACTCTACATCCATCGGTCGCCTAATTTGGTCACGATGCCGAGATGTAACGTTTGATGTTTACGTAGAGTAAAGTATGAGAGATACGTCATTTTTGTAAATATAATGGCATCTCAACCTCTGTATGAATAATGAGAATTTGATTTATACTACTATGTGTATAGATAAAGATGCCTATACTGCCACTAAAAAAAACTTAACACGTTACGATAACCTGCTAATAATAGCGAAACAATCCACCAACAACCATTTTATAAATAGCTTCTGGAATATCGTGCAGTGGCGTATCATCGTTTTTCTAATGAACGAGGACACCATTTTAAACGGATTTAAGAGCGTTTTTTTGCCTTGACGTATTTTGAAAATAATAATTCACCACGAAATAACACATCGTCTCGAGAGCTCTACCTTACCTATATCTATAGCTTGACACCATGAATTTTGACTTACACACAGGAACGGCACTGCTCACATGATATGGCATGTGCAAGATGCGAGAGATCAGAAATTTTTGATTTTCGTTAACCGACACTGAAACTGAAAACTGCGACCAGATTTGTAACCAGCACCCTCAAGTTATCCAAAACGCGAGGTTTCATCTTAATAGAAAGCCAAATGAAGATTTTCGATTTTTTGGGTAAACGCGCAGACCCGAGAGGTCAGAAATTTTTGAGTTTCGTTAATTAAGACTGAAACTGAACACTACAACCGGATTTGTAACCAGCACCCTCAAATTATCCAAAACGCGAGGTTTCATCTTAATAGAAATCCAAATAAAGATTTTCGATTTTTTTAGGTAAGCCCTGCGGGTCCGAGAGATCTGAAATTTTTTATTTTCGTTAATCGAGACGGAGATCGAGACTGAAACTGAAAACTGCGACCGGATTTGTAATCGGCACCCTCAGGTTATCCAAAACGCGAGGTTTCATCTTGATAGAAAGCTAAATAAGGATCTTAGATTTTTTTAGATAGATCAGAGGTCAGAAATTTTTGATTTTTGTTAATCGAAACTGAAACTGAAAACTACGACAGGATTTGTAATCGGCACCCTCAAATTATCCAAAACGCGAACTTTCATCTTAATAGAAAGCCAAATAAAGGTTTACGATTTTTTTAGGTAAACCAGCAGGCCCGAGAGATCAGAAATTTTTGATTTCCGTTAATCGAGACTAAAACGGAAAACTGCGACCGGATTTGTCATCACCACCCTCAAGTTATCCAAAACGCGAGGTTTCATCTTAATAGAAAGCCAAATAAAGATTTTCGATTTTTTTAGGTAAACCAGGCCCGAGAGATCACAAATTTTTTATTTTCGTTAATCGAGACTAAAACTGAAAACTGCGACCGGATTTGTAATCAGCACCCTCAAGTTATCCAAAACGCGAGGTTTACGATTTTTTTAGGTAAACCCGCAGGCCCGAGAAATCAGAAATTTTTGATTTTCGTTAATCGAGACTGAAACTGAAAACTGCGAACGGATTTGTAGTCAGCACCCTCAAATTATCCAAAACGCGAGGTTGCACCTTAAGGGAAAGCCAAATAAAGGTTTTTGACTTTTTTAGGTAAACCCGCAGGCCCGAGAGATCAGAAATTTTTGATTTTCGTCAATCGAGACTAAAACTGAAAACTGCGACCGGATTTGTAATCAGCACCCTCAAGTTATCCAAAACGCGAGGTTTCATCTTAATAGAAAGCTAAATAAGGATTTTCGATTTTTTTAGACACACCCGCAGGCCCGAGAGGTCAGAAATTTTTGATTTTTGTTAATCTAGACCAAAACTGAAAACTACGATCGGATTTGTAATCAGCACCCTCAAATTATCCAAAATGCGAGGTTTCATCTTAATAGAAAGCCAAATAAAGGTTTTCGATTTTTTTAAGTAAACCCGCAGGCCCGAGGTCAGAAATTTTTTATTTTCGTTAATCGAGACTAAAACTGAAAACGGCGACCGGATTTGTAATCAGCTCCCTCAAGTTATCCAAAATGCGAGGTTTCATCTTAATAGAAAGCCAAATAAAGGTTTTCGACTTTTTTAGGTAAACCCGCAGGCCCGAGAGGTCAGAAATTTTTGATTTTTGTTAATCTAGACTAAAACTGAAAACTACGATCGGATTTGTAATCAGCACCCTCAAATTATCCAAAATGCGAGGTTTCATCTTAATAGAAGGCCAAGTAAAGGTTTTCGATTTTTTTAAGTAAACCCGCAGGCCCGAGAGGTCAGAAATTTTTTATTTTCGTTAATCGAGACTAAAACTGAAAACTGCGACCGGATTTGTAATCAGCTCCCTCAAATTATCCAAAATGCGAGGTTTCATCTTAATAGAAAGCCAAATAAAGGTTTTCGACTTTTTTAGGTAAACCCGCAGGCCCGAGAGATCAGAAATTTTTGATTTCCGTTAATCGAGACTAAAACGGAAAACTGCGACCGGATTTGTCATCACCACCCTCAAGTTATCCAAAACGCGAGGTTTCATCTTAATAGAAAGCCAAATAAAGATTTTCGATTTTTTTAGGTAAACCAGGCCCGAGAGATCAGAAATTTTTGATTTTCGTCAATCGAGACTAAAACTGAAAACTGCGACCGGATTTGTAATCAGCACCCTCAAGTTATCCAAAACGCGAGGTTTCATCTTAATAGAAAGCTAAATAAGGATTTTCGATTTTTTTAGACACACCCGCAGGCCCGAGACGTCAGAAATTTTTGATTTTTGTTAATCTAGACCAAAACTGAAAACTACGATCGGATTTGTAATCAGCACCCTCAAATTATCCAAAATGCGAGGTTTCATCTTAATAGAAAGCCAAATAAAGGTTTTCGATTTTTTTAAGTAAACCCGCAGGCCCGAGGTCAGAAATTTTTTATTTTCGTTAATCGAGACTAAAACTGAAAACTGCGACCGGATTTGTAATCAGCACCCTCAAGTTATCCAAAACGCGAGGTTTACGATT
The DNA here is from genome assembly GCA_951848785.1 of Callosobruchus maculatus. NCBI lineage: Eukaryota > Metazoa > Arthropoda > Insecta > Coleoptera > Chrysomelidae > Callosobruchus > Callosobruchus maculatus. Next base: position 4,976,446 of record CATOUR010000296.1, read on the forward strand.
TTTTTAGGTAAACCCGCAGGCCCGAGAAATCAGAAATTTTTGATTTTCGTTAATCGAGACTGAAACTGAAAACTGCGAACGGATTTGTCATCAGCACCCTCAAGTTATCCAAAACGCGAGGTTTCATCTTAATAGAAAGCCAAATAAAGATTTTCGATTTTTTTAGGTAAACCAGGCCCGAGAGATCAGAAATTTTTGATTTTCGTTAATCGAGACTAAAACTGAAAACTGCGACCGGATTTGTAATCAGCACCCTCAAGTTATCCAAAACGCGAGGTTTACGATTTTTTTAGGTAAACCCGCAGGCCCGAGAAATCAGAAATTTTTGATTTTCGTTAATCGAGACTGAAACTGAAAACTGCGAACGGATTTGTCATCAGCACCCTCAAGTTATCCAAAACGCGAGGTTTCATCTTAATAGAAAGCCAAATAAAGATTTTCGATTTTTTTAGGTAAACCAGGCCCGAGAGATCACAAATTTTTTATTTTCGTTAATGGAGACTAAAACTGAAAACTGCGACCGGATTTGTAATCAGCACCCTCAAGTTATCCAAAACGCGAGGTTTACGATTTTTTTAGGTAAACCCGCAGGCCCGAGAAATCAGAAATTTTTGATTTTCGTTAATCGAGACTGAAACTGAAAACTGCGAACGGATTTGTAGTCAGCACCCTCAAATTATCCAAAACGCGAGGTTGCACCTTAAGGGAAAGCCAAATAAAGGTTTTTGACTTTTTTAGGTAAACCCGCAGGCCCGAGAGATCAGAAATTTTTGATTTTCGTCAATCGAGACTAAAACTGAAAACTGCGACCGGATTTGTAATCAGCACCCTCAAGTTATCCAAAACGCGAGGTTTCATCTTAATAGAAAGCTAAATAAGGATTTTCGATTTTTTTAGACACACCCGCAGGCCCGAGAGGTCAGAAATTTTTGATTTTTGTTAATCTAGACCAAAACTGAAAACTACGATCGGATTTGTAATCAGCACCCTCAAATTATCCAAAATGCGAGGTTTCATCTTAATAGAAAGCCAAATAAAGGTTTTCGATTTTTTTAAGTAAACCCGCAGGCCCGAGGTCAGAAATTTTTTATTTTCGTTAATCGAGACTAAAACTGAAAACGGCGACCGGATTTGTAATCAGCTCCCTCAAGTTATCCAAAATGCGAGGTTTCATCTTAATAGAAAGCCAAATAAAGGTTTTCGACTTTTTTAGGTAAACCCGCAGGCCCGAGAGGTCAGAAATTTTTGATTTTTGTTAATCTAGACTAAAACTGAAAACTACGATCGGATTTGTAATCAGCACCCTCAAATTATCCAAAATGCGAGGTTTCATCTTAATAGAAGGCCAAGTAAAGGTTTTCGATTTTTTTAAGTAAACCCGCAGGCCCGAGAGGTCAGAAATTTTTTATTTTCGTTAATCGAGACTAAAACTGAAAACTGCGACCGGATTTGTAATCAGCTCCCTCAAATTATCCAAAATGCGAGGTTTCATCTTAATAGAAAGCCAAATAAAGGTTTTCGACTTTTTTAGGTAAACCCGCAGGCCCGAGAGATCAGAAATTTTTGATTTCCGTTAATCGAGACTAAAACGGAAAACTGCGACCGGATTTGTCATCACCACCCTCAAGTTATCCAAAACGCGAGGTTTCATCTTAATAGAAAGCCAAATAAAGATTTTCGATTTTTTTAGGTAAACCAGGCCCGAGAGATCAGAAATTTTTGATTTTCGTCAATCGAGACTAAAACTGAAAACTGCGACCGGATTTGTAATCAGCACCCTCAAGTTATCCAAAACGCGAGGTTTCATCTTAATAGAAAGCTAAATAAGGATTTTCGATTTTTTTAGACACACCCGCAGGCCCGAGAGGTCAGAAATTTTTGATTTTTGTTAATCTAGACCAAAACTGAAAACTACGATCGGATTTGTAATCAGCACCCTCAAATTATCCAAAATGCGAGGTTTCATCTTAATAGAAAGCCAAATAAAGGTTTTCGATTTTTTTAAGTAAACCCGCAGGCCCGAGGTCAGAAATTTTTTATTTTCGTTAATCGAGACTAAAACTGAAAACTGCGACCGGATTTGTAATCAGCACCCTCAAGTTATCCAAAACGCGAGGTTTACGATTTTTTTAGGTAAACCCGCAGGCCCGAGAAATCAGAAATTTTTGATTTTCGTTAATCGAGACTGAAACTGAAAACTGCGAACGGATTTGTCATCAGCACCCTCAAGTTATCCAAAACGCGAGGTTTCATCTTAATAGAAAGCCAAATAAAGATTTTCGATTTTTTTAGGTAAACCAGGCCCGAGAGATCAGAAATTTTTGATTTTCGTTAATCGAGACTAAACTGAAAACTGCGACGGGATTTGTAATCGGCACTCTCAAATTATCCAAAACGCGAGGTTTCATCTTAATAGAAAGCCAAATAAAGGTTTTCGACTTTTTTAGGTAAACCCGCAGGCCCGAGAGATCAGAAATTTTTGATTTTCGTTAATCGAGACTAAAACTGAAAACTGCGACCGGATTTGTAATCAGCACCCTCAAATTATCCAAAATGCGAGGTTTCATCTTAATAGAAAGCTAAATAAGGATTTTCGATTTTTTTAGGTAAACCAGGCCCGAGAGATCAGAAATTTTTGATTTTCGTTAATCGAGACTAAACTGAAAACTGCGACCGGATTTGTAATCAGCACCCTCAAGTTATCCAAAACGCGAGGTTTCATCTTAATAGAAAGCCAAATAAAGGTTTTCGACTTTTTTAGGTAAACCCGCAGGCCCGAGAGATCAGAAATTTTTGATTTTCGTTAATCGAGACTAAAACTGAAAACTGCGACGGGATTTGTAATCGGCACTCTCAAATTATCCAAAACGCGAGGTTTCATCTTAATAGAAAGCCAAATAAAGGTTTTCGACTTTTTTAGGTAAACCCGCAGGCCCGAGAGATCAGAAATTTTTGATTTTCGTTAATCGAGACTAAAACTGAAAACTGCGACCGGATTTGTAATCAGCACCCTCAAATTATCCAAAATGCGAGGTTTCATCTTAATAGAAAGCCAAATAAAGATTTTCGATTTTTTTAGGTAAACCAGGCCCGAGAGATCAGAAATTTTTGATTTTCGTTAATCGAGACTAAACTGAAAACTGCGACGGGATTTGTAATCGGCACTCTCAAATTATCCAAAACGCGAGGTTTCATCTTAATAGAAAGCCAAATAAAGGTTTTCGACTTTTTTAGGTAAACCCGCAGGCCCGAGAGATCAGAAATTTTTGATTTTCGTTAATCGAGACTAAACTGAAAACTGCGACCGGATTTGTAATCAGCACCCTCAAGTTATCCAAAACGCGGGGTTTCATCTTAATAGAAAGCCAAATAAAGGTTTTCGACTTTTTTAGGTAAACCCGCAGGCCCGAGAGATCAGAAATTTTTGATTTTCGTTAATCGAGACTAAACTGAAAACTGCGACGGGATTTGTAATCGGCACTCTCAAATTATCCAAAACGCGAGGTTTCATCTTAATAGAAAGCCAAATAAAGGTTTTCGACTTTTTTAGGTAAACCCGCAGGCCCGAGAGATCAGAAATTTTTGATTTTCGTTAATCGAGACTAAAACTGAAAACTGCGACCGGATTTGTAATCAGCACCCTCAAATTATCCAAAATGCGAGGTTTCATCTTAATAGAAAGCCAAATAAAGATTTTCGATTTTTTTAGGTAAACCAGGCCCGAGAGATCAGAAATTTTTGATTTTCGTTAATCGAGACTAAACTGAAAACTGCGACGGGATTTGTAATCGGCACTCTCAAATTATCCAAAACGCGAGGTTTCATCTTAATAGAAAGCCAAATAAAGGTTTTCGACTTTTTTAGGTAAACCCGCAGGCCCGAGAGATCAGAAATTTTTGATTTTCGTTAATCGAGACTAAAACTGAAAACTGCGACCGGATTTGTAATCAGCACCCTCAAGTTATCCAAAACGCGAGGTTTCATCTTAATAGAAAGCTAAATAAGGATTTTAGATTTTTTTAGATACACCCGCAGGCCCGAGAGGTCAAAAATTTTTGATTTTTGTTAATCTAGACTAAAACTGAAAACTACGATCGAATTTGTAATCAGCACCCTCAAATTATCCAAAATGCGAGGTTTCATCTTAATAGAAAGCCAAATAAAGATTTTCGATTTTTTTAGGTAAACCCGCAGGCCCGAGACGTCAGAAATTTTTGATTTTCGTTAATCCATACTAAAACTGAAAACTGCGACCGGATTTGTAATCAGCTCCCTCAAATTATCCAAAACGCGAGGTTTCATCTTAATAGAAAGCTAAATAAGGATTTTGGATTTTTTTAGATACACCCGCAGGCCCGAGACGTCAGAAATTTTTGATTTTCGTTAATCGATACTAAAACTGAAAACTGCGACCGGATTTGTAATCAGCACCCTCAAGTTATCCAAAACGCGAGGTTTCACCTTAATAGAAATCCAAATAGAGGTTTTCGATTTTTTTAGGTAAACCCGCAGGCCCGAGACGTCAGAAATTTTTGATTTTCGTTAATCGATACTAAAACTGAAAACTGCGACCGGATTTGTAATCAGCACCCTCAAGTTATCCAAAACGCGAGGTTTCATCTTAATAGAAAGCTAGATAAGGATTTTAGATTTTTTTAGATACACCCGCAGGCCCGAGAGGTCAAACATTTTTGATTTTTGTTAATCTAGACTAAAACTGAAAACTACGATCGAATTTGTAATCAGCACCCTCAAATTATCCAAAGTGCGATGTTTCATCTTAATAGAAAGCCAAATAAAGATTTTCGATCTTTTTAGGTAAACCCGCAGGCCCGAGACATCAGAAATTTTTGATTTTCGTTAATCGATACTAAAACTGAAAACTGCGACCGGATTTGTAATCAGCTCCCTCAAATTATCCAAAACGCGAGGTTTCACCTTAATAGAAATCCAAATAGAGGTTTTCGATTTTTTTAGGTAACCCCGCAGGCCCGAGAGATCAGAAATTTTTGATATTCGTTAATCGAGACTGAAGCTGAAAACTACGACCGGATTTGTAACCAGCACCCTCAAATTATCCAAAAGGCAAGGTTTCATCTCAATAGAAAGCCAAATCAAGGCTTTCGATTTTTTTAGGTAAACCCGCAGGCCCGAGAGGTCAGAAATTTTTGATTTTTGTTAATCAAGGCTAAAACTGAAAACTGCGACTGGATTTGTAATCAGCAATGTCGTTACTATGCCAAACAGCACAACGAAGTTATATCAAAAATGTAGCTAATGTAATCACAGCAACAATAATGCCGTAATAATCTAATATAATTATATCCGAATATAAACTTTCATAGAGTCAATATCAAAACAGGCCATTAAAATTCCTAACAGTTTAAATAACTGTGATTTTATCATTGTTACATTGTGCAATTGCGGTAGGGTACCTAATTGGATATGTAGCGTGAAGGCCACCCTGACATGTCAACGTACATTGGCTTGAAATACGCTTTGCGCTGCTGAGTTTATAATCTGGTAATTAAACGAATCAGTCCTTAAATGTACTTCTAAATGTGGGCGGAGGGAAGTTACATACAGCACAGTTTCACTTCCCACGTCAACACGTGTGGAATTAATCCAGAAAAATGTCAAAATTGGAGTATATTTCGTTTTTGATAGCTGCATGTACCTGATTTATGAATTGTGACTCTAAATACAGATTATGGAAAAGAATGGACAAACTATGTTAGAACACAAAATACGACAATTTGGACTAGTATCGCTTTTCTCACAAGGGACGAGGTGCAATAATTATATCCGATGGAAATGGTTTACATGGATTTCAAAACTATCGCCAGCTAAACTATGATTGATTTCGTCAAAGTACGTGAGGACTCCGTAATTATGACAATTAATGGTTATCAGAAAACAGCGATACTGATTTTTTAAAAACTGATCTATTCGCGGTTTCTTACTCTGATTATAGCTTACGTGCGGAATTTGTTATTAAACTTGAAAATGCCTTATCAGGTGCATTACACTTCCAACTGATTACGAATATGTGAGCTCTGGTTTCTTTGGAGAGAATTTAGAGTTTACCCATATTTCAAATCGTTTTCAATTGTTATCAGCAGCCACCGAAAGTAAAACACAAAAACATTGTGCTTTATATACCAGTGAATTCTGCTCTACCATATTTTCACCAATTTAGCAGTTCAGTGATCCAGAAATATGAATGCTGTGTATACCGAAATACCTGCAAAAGCAGACGACGGTGAACCATTTCTATTTTTATTTTGCTGTCTATCTATCCGTGATTGTCAATATTTTTATTATACAATAATATTTCAAACAGTTGCCTTTATGTGTTGTATTGTATTGCAGAAAATCATTTTGCATTATAATAACCATAACAAAGCTGCATGTAAATAAATTAAAACAAAAAGACTTATTCAAAAAAAGCTTTCATTTAAATGTTCTATAAAAAGAAGAAAATAAAATGTACCTTTAAAATGTTAACTATCACAATTTATATGAGCATAAGAGCTTGTCGGGCGGTTGGAGTACCTATAAGTATTTAATTAAACTGGAAGTATAATACAATTAAGCTTAGCAGGTCAAATTAGACAATCAAATAGGTACTAGTTCATTTACACAAGTAAAAATAACTATTTAGCCACCTTGGATGATCCGCCATATTGGATTTAGAATGACGTCACATCATTTCTCGAGTTACTCTCAAGATTCTGCAAAGACTCTTCTCTCAGGCCGTAAGCAAGGTTCATGCAGCGATAAAACAACTGACCGACTCTGAGTAGTACATTTTCTCCAGACTCTTTCAACGAAATCCATCGTATTATATCTAAAAATGACATCACCCTAATTGATTGGTGTTCCCGTTATCATCTACTGGGCATTCTCATATCAATTGGATACCCACTTTACAGAAATGCATTAAATAACTATTCCACTATTCGATTTAAAACGACGCGACATCCCATAGCTTATTGTGCATTGTCATCCAAAACTAAATGTGTACACAAAATATAAGCTCAAACACACTTCAAGAGTGAGTAGAAAGATTCCTCCAGAACAAACGTAGATACACATACATTGCAAGCTAAATAAAAGCTTTTGAAAATAATAGAAGTTGATGCGCCCCTTTTTTCAAATATCTGTTACAAAATCATGTTGAAGCATCATAGTGTTTTTTTTCTTCTTGGCTTTTCAATGAGTCTCTATTTCTCTGGCTTGATGTTAGTATTTCTTCTTTGAATGTTTATTGTCTGTGTATGTGCATAATAATATGTATTTTTTTCTTCTTTTTGTTAGACTGAATAACCTGCTTGTTCTGTAATAATTGAAAATTAATACCAACGAATAGCATTTTATATTGCTAGTGTGTTCATTCTAACTGAAGACTTAAAGCAGAAAACTTTTGCTACAACAATATCCTTATTTTTGTGTTTATATGTAATAAATTTAGTTTTTTCTGTATTAGGTTTTAATTCGCACGTAACTGCCATGTATATAGTCAGATCCAAATCACTAACTGTCACAGTGTCTAAGTCTCTTTCATTATCACATGAGTGCAATAGCGCTGTCATTTGCAAAGTTAAAGCATTCGCATTATTTGAGATTTCCACAACGCAGACATAAAACAGAGCATAAAATATAGAGGAAAACTAACAAAGGTCCCCAAACTGAACCCTTTAGGATACCACACTGAATGCAGAAACTAATTCACTATATTTCGTACTTCAACACTTCTTTCGACCAGATATGATTTTATCAATTACTTATAAATTCACCTCTAAACCTCATATCAGTTATAGTGTTGTTTCTTCGCTAATAATAATATTTAGGCTGTTATAAATGAAGTGAGAAATATAACAGTTGTTTAAATTTTTGTGCTCCTACCGAGTGCCGACACCACAAAGTATGTCTTATGCCTTCACAAGACGCCTGGCGAGTCCGACTACGATAATCCCTTCCGGCATTTTTTTGCTGGGCTGGCGCGATCATTAGTGTAGTCAAAATATGTATATTGCCTCTGTATATTCAGATGTCAATATAGATCAATTTATTTTGTTTGTATCTATTGCAAATAGGTATTTGCGATTATGTTGATCTCCTACCACATTCTGCATTATCATGGTATATATTTTGTAAATATAATTACGTTTTTATCATTACTCAAATGTCAGCACTGATTGAGACGTGAAAGGAATGTAAACAAAACTTATATTTCTGACCTGAACTATACCGAATGTTCAGTATGCGAACCACTTTTGTCGCCACTTTCTTGTGTGACACCCATGCAGCTCTGTAGGATTCGGTTTTAAAATAAAAAAATATGCTGTACTTACATAAAACTTTATTTATAGATACATCAGAAAATAAAATCACCAAAATAAAAGTAAACTTAACACGTGTAACAGTTTAAAATTTCCATAAAATCTTTTCTATTTTTGAACGTTTTGAATATTCAGTCTTTACTTTGTTATTCATTACAATGTATCTCTATCATCAGCTTGTTGCCTCCACAAAATAACGCTCAAAAATTATGCATGAAGTTAGCTAAACAGTGTCAGCTTGTCTAGACGGTTATTAATAGTTGACCATATTACTATGAAGCGATCAATAAGCTGCATAGTGGAAAATTTGCCGCTATTTTTTCGTTAATTTTCGTAAAAATATAAAATCTGTTATTCTTTAATTATTCTAAACAATGCTAGCAAAACAACTCCAAACAATAAAGGATCGGCAAACTAAATAGTGAACGACTTGCCTCTAATTCGCCGTTGGCTATTTGAATATTAAGTGACGAAATTTTGGGATACGGTCAATTGTTTTAGTTTTTTTTTTCAATAATACAAAATTTCGATGTATAAACGGTCATCTAAGTCACTCAATATTTAGTACTGACAGTCAAGGTCTAACAAACTCTACCATGAAATTGGCTGAAACCGGACCTAAACAGAAAGAGCTAAATAATCAACCTACTTGCATAATACAGAAAACTTTAGCTAAAGGGGAAGACACAGAAGCGTATTTGTCGTGGTATTTGTAGTCACAATAATTTGGCCAGGAATGTGTGGCACTTTCGACGTCGAAAAGTCGTAATAAAGGTATTAAAGAAACTAAAGCAAAACTTGCCGTGTCCCAAAATTTGAAGGTTTCATCAAGGGTGAGTTTTTAGTAGCGGCTCGGTCGATAACTCCACTACTGTAGAAGATCGCGAAAAAAGTTGAACAATAAAGGTTGTAGCCACGGATATGCTCCTTGCTCAGAAAATATTTTGATTTATACAGGGTGATCCATAACCACGTGGTGATGCAAACATGTATTTTTTTGAGAGACACCCTATATATTATCCCGCTTTTAGATTCTACTAATAATTTCTCTTCTCACAAAATAAGGTATTATAAGATTATACAGGGTATTTCAAAAGTTATGACCATTTTTATATCCAAATCGCTGTCAACTGAACGTACTGTGTATCAAAAAGTGATGAATCAAAAATCATTTTCTTACATGGACGAATAAAAAATATACTCTAGTTTTAAAGTCGGCTATAAAAGAAGCCCACGATGCATATTCGTATACACGGTGATGTGGAATGCAAAATCCACATTTTCTCTTTTTTTAAATGTAACCACCAATATTTTATTATACCAAAGAATTGTTTTTAATACGCTCTTTCATCCTTGTATAGCACTTGTTGTGCCTACGTTCATCAGTTGTATGCCGAGAAAGCAACTTTGTAGGCGTGATGTATTTTTATCAAACAGATTTATCAGGTGGTCTTTGAAATATTGACAGTTTTCATAACCTGCTCAATAATTCCGTACTGTGTGAAAAACGAGGTTTAAAAATTAATTTTTCCATTGAGGGTATTTAGGAGAATCGTTGAGAAATGCCTACTTGCCTCTAGAATATATCAACTATGAACACCGGTATCCAGAACGGAGGCACTCTAAGACTAATGCGTTTGAAAGATTGAAGAATCGGTTTAATTGAACTGTGTCGTTTAATATTTCATAGCCTACCGGATAGATCTGCTTGACAATTGTGCATGACGTCTACACAACTGTTTTCTCAGCACACTTGACCTATAATATCTCGTTAATTCGGTGTTTTGACTTGATCAAGCACTATTATGGCCTTATATTTTAGTTGTTTGCTAGGCAAAAATAAAATTTGGTAGTATTTTCTCAAAATAAATAAAATTTAGTAAACAAATAGAAGGTATATATATGAAATTTGTAGAAAAATCGAAAATCTCAGAAACTAATGAATGCAGCCATAGTGCTATGAAAAGATCAAAGAGCATATTAAAAGCCGTTCTTTGGTATAATAAAATATTGGGGGTTACACTCGGGGTTACATTTAAAAAAAAAGAGAGAAAATCTAGATTCTGCATTCTACGTCACCCTGTATACGTATAAGCGTCGCGGGCTTTTTCATAGCCGATTTTAATACTAGAGAACATATTTTTTATTCATCCATGTAAAAAAGATGATTTTTGATTCATCACTTTTTGATATACATACAGTACGTTCATTTGACAGCGATTTGGATATAAAAATGGTCACCACTTTTGAAATACCCTGTATAATGTAACAACACCCTATATTGGAAGAAATCATTAGTACAGTGTCTCATTTAAAAGAATGCATGTTTGCATCACCACGTAGTTATGTATCACCCTGTATAAATCAAAATATTTTCTGAGCAAGGAGCATATGGCTACAGCTTTTATGCAGAACTTTTTTCGGTATCTTCTATAGTAGTGGAGTTATGGACCGAGCCGCTACTAAAAACTCACCCTTCTGTACTGACGTTCAGGATCCAAGGACACCATTATTCGAGAATAAGAATGAATGTGTCGAAATTGTTTGCAAAAAAATATTTTGCTAACTTGATATGAAGCCAGACATGAAGTAATTTAATTTAAGACGTCATTTATGAAACTATTAAATCAGGAAAACATTGGTTTTTGAAAAAATTAATAATACTGGTATTCATAAGTAATTAACGTTGAATTATTAAATATTCAGGGTGTTTATACCTATATGCTTCAAAAATTAAAATACATAAATTGCAGCCAATGTTACATCAGGTAAAATAACGTCAATTAAAAGTTCATTAATTCTTTTATTCTTTGTTTCGGGGTTTTCTAGAAAAATGTGAAGCTAGCAGACCATTTTTGTAACAATAAAATTGAAGCGTGGTCAATTTTTTATAGGAACGAACAATTGATGGCAAAATAGCGGTAAACTCTGAACTATCAAGTTTTTATATGACTTCCTGTGTGACACAATTGAAGAGCGATAGATTTTATATTTTCTTGAATAATTGGCGGTAAAAAGGCGACAAATTTCAAATCTAAAAACAATCGGTTAGTATTCTAGTAGTACTGTAACTTCACGCACATTATCAAAAACTCTACTGAAATATTGTTGGCCTTATGTATGCATATGTTACGGTCAAAGAGGATACTTCGATGCTTAACGATATTGGCCGGCCAATAGCGTGAATATCCATGTAAACTGGGCAGTGTTGATAAACTGGGAATGGATTCACGTGTTTACGACTTCGTCCGGGCAATCTCGTTAATCTCCACTCAAGTGTAGGCTGTCATGAATTGAATCAAGTTCCACAAACAAAGGAGCCCTCAAGCAAAAATTCACACGAAGCGAATTCAATCAATGTTTGGAAAAGCTTATATTATTGGAAAACCTTAGTGACGACATTCAATGAAAAAAAATCACTTATAATAATTTAAAGAAGCTACAAAATACAATTTGTGAAGGCCAATGATATAAGCGTTAGGATAAGGAGGCTGCAAAAACAAAAAAAATGCGTGCCGTGTCAATGGCAAAATCTCCAATTTGAAAGTCATGTTCATTTTATCATGTATTAAAAATGCTTAGTGGATGCTATGATCTAGATTTTATGTTTTGATATTTTAGGTTGTCTTATTTAATGATTAGGTATTTGATATTTAAGTCTCCTTCCGATCTTTTGTGAACCGATGAAAATATAGCCTTTTTTAATTTCCTCCATATTTTTTCAAATAGCTGCCCTAATCTTGTAATATCAACTTTTCCCACGCATTGATGGCCGATGTCGTGAATGGCCAGACAAAGATGCAAAAACTAAAATATCTTTAACCTTGGCCGCGACTGACCGTCATATATCAACGATATTGGCCTGCATTCTGCATTCTAAGGGTAATGGCCGACCAATGTCGTCAATGCTCAATTTACAATAGTGACAATAACACACACATGACTGTATAATATACACATCATACACTTGTGGTTACATCAAATTTAATCTCGCCGCAACCCACTCAACGTTTGCTACTAAATAAATGCAACACAACCAGAAATAATACTATAAAGAAGTGAGAGCCAGTGATCGGCAGACTTACGGCGTTTTAGCAAATTTCATATTGATGGTAGGTATACTACTACACATGCCGTAGGTGAAATGGGGGTCACTATCTCCGGCGACAGTGCCTTTGGGCGTGGGCTTGAGTCCAAAGGCGCAAAAAAGTGGGTTCACCATTTTAGCAAGCCTGCCGTTTTAATATATACCTTTTTTTATTCAAAAACTCAATGGCAGACACTTAGGCCCAGTTTCACAATCGTTAGTTAACTAGTGGTCAAAAGAAAACTAGTGGTTAGCGAAAATAATCCATTTCGTAATTGACGGTATACGTCAAAAGCTCTGGTCAACCAGTAGCTATGTTAACCCAAGGATGCGGTATGGGCTACCTTGGCGTTTATTGTGTCAACCGATGACAGCTTTGGAGGTTATAGAAACATGGATTTTGACATCTAAGACGTCGATGGATTTTGATTATACTCTGTAATCACACAAATCAAAAATGAAAAAAAGGTTAGGTTTCTTTGTCAAAGGGTTAGCTTTTATTCACGGAACACCATTATGGCAGTGCTCTGAGATTAATCCGTGGTGCCAACTTAAAAATAAGCAAGTTCAACCATTGGTTTTCTTTGTGAAACAGAGCTCTCCGATAACTACTGGTTGACTTCCATCTGTCGGTTAAGTGACTACTAGGGGTTACCAATGGTTGTGAAACTGGGCCTAACTCCGGTTCCTAGCCACTTCTGACGCTGTTTAATTAACACGACAGACAGACATTATAGCGTCTGTCATTACTTTGGAACCCGCCTAGGTGTCGCTAGTCAAAAACTACATTAACAATAATAATGTGAATAACATATATCATTTTCCTCCCTGCCAAAATAATGTAAATCTCGAGGTAAATCTCTATAAAAGTTTCAACTTTTGACATTTTCAAGCATAGCAGGAACCAGAATGGCTGTCTACCATTAGGATTTTTTATAATTATATTTATAAAACGACAGACTTGCTAGAATAGGTATACTTTAAAAAACTAAAAAAAAAACACGTTTTTAAAGAACATCGAGCTAAAAAGTTAAAAATAAGATTAAAACAATAATGAACGAAAAATACTAGTATTATGGTGAAAAAGTGTCGGGCGCTCGATTTACGAATAATGTGGCATAAAGTTTAAGCCGGGTTTTAAGCTTATTTTTAGCTTTTTAGTTCAATGTTCTTTAAAAGCGTGTTTTTTAGTCTTTTTGAACTATACTTATTTTTAATTTTTCAGTTAACTTAATCTTACATTTTTTTTAGGTATTTTCAAAATGTATTTATTCCATTAACGAAATGATTAGGTTACGAAGTGATAACAAACCCGCGCTCCCGACAGGTGTCGCGTCGTTCTGATTACAGCGCTACCTACCGGATATAATGTCAACTTAAGGTGGTTCCGCACCGTCAGTTCTATGCAGCTATGCGCTAAGCCGCCAGCTCGAAACGTGGCACGTTACTTAATACAACAGATGGCGCAGTTTTGCAGTTACTATCACACGTTCGACAAAATTCAACAACTTACTATATTTTCATAAGCATAAGCTTTACAGATTGTACTAGTGTTCACATGAAAAATGCGTCCAAGTATTCGTGTTGAAGTTCCAACTCGATGTTCACTTCTGTTGACCATTCTTTGAACTGTAGCAGCATTGAACGCTCTTGGACGTCCACTTTTTGGTAAATTTATACAAGGAATATCTCGATCACAGATCGCTCGATAAATTGTGGCAACAGAAATATTTTGATCTGGATATAGGCAAACTATTTCTTTTTTTTTTCAAGTCCTCCAACTAGACTGTAAATATTCTTCCGAATATCTAATTTGTACGACATTTTGACAATTTATATCATAACATAACCAAAATGGTTTTATTGTTACGTTTACATGTTGACTGGTTACCATGGTAACGATTTCTGAATTGTTTCCAACGGTGAAGCTACCTCCCGAGTTTAAATAAACTTTCCATTCATGCCAGGTGGATTTTTGGGGGAACAAATTATAGTCAAGTTGGTACTTGGATTTTTACGTCAATATAGTGAAGTAACCTACTTGATACATTTTGCGAAAGAGATAAACTCGGAAATAAAATTAAAAGCCGAACGAAATACGTCAAAAGCATCATTTAGCAGCTCAACAATGATGGACAACAAAAGTAACCTTGACATCGTTAGCAAACACAACCCACAACTGATTACTTGTTTCCATGACTCACGGTCGCGCTTATTGTGCTTTACAAAAATATACAATGACTAAGTTGTACCGTCATTCATACAAATAATGTTTCGCGATTAGGATACACAACTTGTATAAATATCGCAATATATTCGATCAGTATAAAACAGCTATGGCCCCAACATAAAATACACAAAAACTCACTTGCCAGAGGAAACTAGGGGGGAAGGAAGTTAATGGGAAGGGGAGAAGGTAGTGAAGCAGGGAAAAAGTGAGAGAGAGGCTCTTCAAACAAGAAGCAAGGTTAGAGGTTTACTTGCAACAACTTACGTAAAAATCGTTAGTTAATTATGTGAAATTACTGGAAATTATTGCGTTGTTTTGATAAAACTAATGAACTAATTTCTCGAGTAATTTCTACTGAACAAGGTCTTCGGTTTCTGATGTGAACGTTTTCATTAATCACTCACTTGCACCAATTACTTTTTTCTCCGAGTTTTCTCTACTCTGGTCAACACCTGACACGTGCCAAGCAGGGAAGCAGGTGTTCAAATTCGTGTGCGTTAGAGTATTTTCATAGCTTGTGAGTAATTATGTGAGTAACGCAGATATGTGAGTAAAATGTGAGTAATGAAGACTGAACGTTCATCTTTGGTCAAGCGTGTTGTAATAACATCGTATTCTGGCAGCGGTGTATTATATTGGTTTAACAATAATTTATTAGGTACATGAATTTTGCCTTTGACGAATCCCATATTTCTATAAATAGATTAATGGACCTTTATTTGTTTTTTTACCTATACCCTCTGTTTTTACAAGTTTAAAATTTTTTTGGTATACTATTGCAATTAACTCTTTCCATTTTTTTATTGTTACATGCTAACTATCATTTAATAAACCGTTTTACCTCTTTATGCGTTTTTTTGTGACCCGGTTGCTGATGCGGACATGGAGACATTGGTTCATGTTGTTAAGCTTCTAGCTACTATAATTTTAACATTAATTTGAGTGTAAATTTTTTAAATGCGAAAATGGAAGGAAAACCATGCTTTTTTAACATAAAGAGCATTTCTTCTCAATTCGTGGAATCAGCTAGTTCAACCAGGTTTAAATTTGTTTAAAAACGTCACAGATTTTTTTTGTCTTACATCAGCTTCGAAAATACATGGCGACACCGGCAACATTGCAGTGTGAGGAATCTAGGGAATCCTTTATGAAGAAGCTGGCTTAGGTCGGTTGGTAACCCTGAATAGAAGTTCAGAATGCAAAAAGGAAAAAATTAACAGATAACGTTTGGAAACTGTCGTAATGTCAGGATAACTGGGTTTATTAATATTTGTGTATAATGTACCCAATTTTCGGGAAAAAAGGTCCACTAATTTTAGTTTCCAAATTTTTGTTCAGAACAATCTTCAGACATTCTACTTCTAAGAGATTGAAAGTCTGTATAGTTATAATTATGGACTTTTCTTTTAAAACGTCATCAACTTCCAAGCCAATTTCTTTTCACAGTCTCGCTTTCAGTTTCCTTGTGATTCGCACAGTTTTTGATAAGTTTGTTTAAAAGGATCTTAGTAACCCAAATATTCAGCATCTTTTCTTTTTGCAATAACTTTTCAGGAAGATTAATAAGTATACATGTTTGCAGATTGAAAAGTGGGCTCGAGACTATTCAACTAAATGTTTATGCAAATTGCAAAAAATCATGCTTTATTTTAAATTATTAGATGTTTAAAAATGTGGAAGTTGAACGAAGTAGATCTCGTTCTAGGAACCTTCCCGACCCTGATGGTTGTTGTTTGTCCACTGTCCTTGTTTTACCATAACCCCTACTACCTTCAACCCTTAAGAGTTCCATCGAACAGTAATATTATTTTGAGGTAGACATATTTAAGTTATTTGAGAATGCTCAGTATGAAATGGTGCAGTGCACAAGTACAGCTGTTAATGGCATTTGAGTATTTCAATTTATTTAATTTTATTAACCTCGATTTCAGAAAAAAATAACATGTGATATATCGTCTGAGACATAAAGACGCATTCGCTTTCAACTGCTGCTATCAAATTTATTTTTTTACATTTCTTTGTGCACCCCTTACACTTTTCCACCTCCAGTGTCCGATCGGCACCAAAGCCTTTTCAACTCGAAAGGACCTTTATTAATTCAAGTTTGCCAAATTTGGAAGCAATCGCTTGAGGCGTTTTTGAGTAATCGTTATGCAGTATGAAATCGCGGACGTACAGACAGACACTGAGACAGACACAGATGGACATCAAAAGACCAAAATTTTCGGATTTTCTTCAAACTTGGTCACTATAAAAAAGTTATTATTAGAAACAACAATCTAGTTTTTGGTCCCGCTGCGACGATAAGAAAGGTTTGGGGGAGGGGGTAGCTCAAATAATAATGCCATAACGTGAAAAACTAATGCTAACACAGTAAAGAGCCTGTTTTATTAAATATGTCTGAAACGCTACCACGCATGCTGCAAAATTTTAAAAATGGCGGAATGAAACTTCACAAAAATAGCAAATTTTCGAACTTCAAAATGGCAGTTACTGTCACAAAAATGATCCAAATAATTTCACACTGTACTGTCATAAAGTAGTTTTTGTCAGGGTCTTCGTTCTCTCTATCTTTTGGTCCACCTTTGGTGCAAATCTATGATTTAATGGTGGAGGGGGGTGGGTGATTACTCGGATAATAATATAACATAGCATTTTCAAAAAATGAGCCAGGAAGTGACTTTGCCTTATAAATGACACCTCGCACGTTGATTTTCTAATAACGTACCCCTCCTTTGTCGGGGAATTAAAAAATCTAAAAAAGTGATAAAACATTTTAATATTGCAAGCTCGATTTCCAAACCTAGTGTTGAATATTTTTTGAAGTTCCCCTAACAGAATCCGGAAACAGACGTTATTTGAAAATCCTCTGTTTCGCAACTGTTAATGAAACTGATGTACTGTTATACTCATTAAATAGCTTATAGGTCGAAAGTGGTTAATTTTGCTCAGTGCCTTTTTTGTTCAGAAAAAAAATCTGAGAAAGGTACCGTCAGAAGAAATAACGAAGTAGTTAGAAACAATTTTTGAGACAATCAGAAGACTGATTGTATAGAAATCCACATTTTTATTTGAGTGCAAGTAGATTTGTTTATGAGGAATTCTATGATTAACACTAAAAAAAGTCTCCTTACACCATAATGCGAGGTATGCGAGTAAGCGCACTACCCACCCAAGAAAATTCTGAGAAACAAATAACACATTGGTGCAAAAAACAAACTAAACAACGACCTTTACAAACACCGAAAATGTACAAAATTCGTGGTTTGAAAACACACATTTTTCGATTTTTGTTCGTATTTGACATCTAGGTGTTGTTTGTTTATGTGACCTGTGTTGTGGAAGACAGTGATTAAATTAGCCAAAAATTGTTTGACGTATGCTGTCTTGCCGTATTTTTCCATTTACTGTGCCAATATTTAGGGTTCAATTTTGAAATGCAATACTGTAACAGTTTTTCAATCGTAGGTATGTATCATGCGATTCATAGGTTGAAGTATTATTTGTAAAACATACAAGGAAAGCGAACTTTTAATTCATTACTTTTTGATTGCACAAACGATGACGCTTGAGGACCCTGAGCCTCCAAGACTACGGGGCCCCCAAAACCACCCTCCCCGCAGCTGCGTGACCTTAGTTAGGCCACTGAGCCTAAGCCGTTCCTGTAATAGTAATAGAAACCTATTGATAAATATCAAACATGTGACAATGTAACGGTTCACCCGTTTTCAAAATTATTTTTATATTATTTACTTGGCTACCATATACAAATAGTTTACAACTTCCATTTTCAGCAACTATATTTCCTCATTATACTAGTCATGTTTTCATGACTGTTTGACTTCTTACTTCTTCCTTTTCCCATCTCTATTCTTTTTAGCTGGAAATGTCATTATATTATACAATCTGCGCAAGTGCGCACAAATTTTGGGAAAAATCTAATGAGTGGGGGGGTATGCTCCCTCTCTACCGACGTTAGCTTCTAGATGAAATGTAATGGTTTATTCCTTTCGCTTTCTGAACTTAAACAGTAAAGACATATAGAATAGCTATGTCTCTCTAAGACAACTTTTGTGTCTGTGCAATTATGTGGTAACCAAGGAAAACGACCCTTTTTTTTGGGGGGTGCCACCATCATGAACACTTCTTTGGGGTGACACCACCAGAACTCCTTTAGAAGGAAGCCAGCCTTCTTTGGGTGCGGATGTAGTAACACCTTTTTTTTTTTGGAGCACCACCTTCTCTTCCGAAGGGCACCACGTCCTTGTTTTAAAAAAAAATAGATGGAATACAAACGTACTGCATTCATATATATGAAATAAATCTTTATTAAACCATTGTTGTCATGTTTTCATTTCTTGGCGGCTAGCTAGACTCACGCACACACGCACGCACCCACAGCCCTTGTTTCATGTAATCTGATTGGGCTGCTGGTTGCTATGAGCAATATGTTGGTTGGTGGATGGATTCAAATGTTTCCAAAGTTGTAGCCAAATGATTGGGTTGTGATAACATGTTCGGTAGCATTCTGAGTAGGTATATATTTTGCAACTGGACACATAAACAGCAAATTCATACATGATAGCTTAAATCCTGGCTTAAGTAGACAGTGTGTCCGCCTCTTATACCCATTTTACATCGACATTTTCTCCGCGAATTTATTCATTGATCAGTCCATGGTCGTCTTCAAGGTCAAACTGATTGTGTTTTACAGTGCTGCCAACACTGTTGCTGTGATATGATTTAAGCGGTTTTCGCAAGATCTATTTAATTCGTATTTGTGTGTGCCCTTTTGACAGTAAAACTCGGGTATGCAAGATGCATGATATGCATCATATGACTTTTAAGGTTGGTACTACCGAATTTTACGTCAAACTTGACTACAGATTAGAACAGGTTCTAAATCAGTGAAGAAATCCATTGATTTATGTGATATCAAATTCCTGTTTTACACTAACCTGTCAATGTTGACCACGAACTGAATCCACGAAAACCATGGATTTATTGTTGATGGAAAACGGGTATCAAAGGTTTTATAGCAGCACTATTGTAAATTAATTTTGCGACAAGTAGCTACACCGAACTACATAAGTTCAACTCGACATTATTCCGTAACCATGCTGTTGAATGCTTTCGAGAGCCTGCTCTCTTTACAGCGGGTTTTATGGCTGAACCGTTTAAATTCATTTGGCAATAAACTCACGTGTTGCTCGCCGAGCTAACCGAGCGAAGGATGGAAACACGTAGTTTCGGCTATAAAAATCACGTTTTCGACTTATGATCTGATTCTAAATGCGATTATTCTCGAAGATCACAGAGCAAAGGTTGTCAGGTCCGTAAAGTTAAGGTACAGATACACGTGCTCACAAATAGCATACTTATTAAGCATTATTAATAGCAAGGCGTCTATCAGCTAACAATGGAAAACCAAGGGGCGCTCACATACAGTGTTGCCAGGGCTGGTGAAATTTCACTATATCTAGTGATTCTTCTTGAATTCCCTATTCAACATGTCCTGATTTTAGCACTAACTATCTCGCGAGGTGTTTGAAATAATATGATTACGTTCTTTTATACGATAAGGACGTAATAGTATATTTTTTAAGGACTAATACCAAGAATTCCAAAATCTGACAATAGATTTTTGTTTATTTTTGTTTTATTCGAGTTTTCGTTTGAAGGTCTACATTTTAATGAAAATCTCTAAAATTCAATTTAAACTGGAAACTATTAGGAATTGGACATTGTCAATTTATTAGCTTACCACCTTCACTATATCCCTATTCTGTATAGTTTGAGTTGATTTTTACCTATACACTAAGATGTTACAAGATATGTCTTTCGGCATTTCAATTTTGAAGTGTTTTTCTTAAACGTCATCTAGTGAATTTTTGAATTTTGTCCTGGCAACAGTGGCTCACCAGCAGTCAACGACAGATTGATTTAAGCATGCTCAATAAGCAGACCACTCATGCTAAAAGCACGTCTCCTCTCAACCTCGCTACAGGTAGCATGCTCAAAATCGTACGACCGCCGCGTCGGTTCTTTAGCATGCTTGAAATTAACATGCTTATTTTGAGCAA
Organism: Callosobruchus maculatus; assembly: GCA_951848785.1. Lineage (NCBI taxonomy): Eukaryota > Metazoa > Arthropoda > Insecta > Coleoptera > Chrysomelidae > Callosobruchus > Callosobruchus maculatus. Next base: position 4,997,191 of record CATOUR010000296.1, read on the forward strand.
GGCGCGTATACGCATGCTACGACGTAGCATTGCTCATTAATAGCATGCTTTTTAAGCATGTGTATCTGTACCTATAGCCTAACAGAATAACACATAACTTTCCATCGATTTAGCACACCTTTCTACATGTTCTAGTTTTTCCACTTTCGGAAAACAGTAAAAACCAAACTTCTATTTTTTTTAAGTTTTTTGAAGGTTCCGGTTTCTCAGGGCCAGTTTATGAAATGTGGTAGTTAACTGACTGGCAGTTAGAGATAACTCTCAGCTAAACTTGTTCTTAACACCCTTTTTATATCGATATTTTCTACGCGAATCTATTAATGGATTAATCCATGGTCGTTTTCAAGGTCAAACTGGTTGGGTTTTACGTCTGTGAATAAAACCATGGATTTTGTGACAGCATGCAGTGCTGCCAACACTGTTGCTGTCATATGGTTTGGCGGCTTTCGCAAGATCTATTTAAATCGTATTTTTTGGTGGCCTTTTGACAGTAAAGCTCTCAATTTGATTACGAATTTTTATTTAGAAAATGTTTAATAATATACAGAGCCGGGTATGCAACATGCATGCCATGCATCATATCATTTTACGGTTGGCTCCACTGAATTTAACGTCAAACTTGACCACAAACTGGAACAGGTTCTGAATGAAGACTGAAGACATCCATGACGAAATCTATGGATTTATATGACGTCAAATTTCTTTTTTACGCTTGGTCAAATGCTCGGTCAAATGTGACCACGAACTGAATCCACGAAAAAACTATGGATCTTTTGTTGATGTAAAACGGGTATTTATCAATTACATTGGTATCTAGCTTTTAGTTCCGAAACTGTCAGTTTAGTGAAGGCTGGTAACAGTGCTTCGTAAATCGACCACAGTGATTTGTTGAAAAACTGGTCACGTAGCTATATTTGTCTTTTGTTTGTTGTTACTGTTCTCTGCTGTGCCTCAACCGTAACTGACAGATAAGAATATTAACTGCTATTTTCAGCTGTCAGTTATTTTAACTTCCAATATTTGTATATAACAAGATAATGATAAATATTTTAACTGGCAGTTACGAGATAACTCATAGTTAACTTGATTCAACTGCGCATTGATAAGCTTTTCCTCGGGTTTTCTTACATATTATTTTCTCTGTTGTCCATTGTATTAGAAAGGTTTATTTACATTCTAACCAAATTACAATTGATGGTTTCTCATATAAAATTGATACCTTCTGAAATTAATATAACACTTTCTGATTTTTAATTGACTGTTCTTATTTGCATTTGATATGTTCTGATTTTCGTTTGATTATTCTGATTAACATTTGATACGTTCTGATTTGCATTTGATTATTCCGAGGATTATTCTGATTTAAATATAAGGCTTTCCGAATTACAACTGACGCTTCCCGATTAACAACTGGAGGAGGTGTATTGTTTGCAACAATTTGAGCTTGGAAATCTCGACATGTAAATCATGGATAAGTCTAATATTCATATTAACTTGCAAATTCATGGTCAAAAACTCTTGTGAGAAATAGTGTGCTTCTCATCATCTTTTTTACACGATGTTTTTAAATTTGAAGCGCTAATCCCAAGATTATATTATGATCTAGCAATAATGAGGAAATACAGACAGACGAATATATAATTTCTGCAGTGCAAACATTCAATGTCACGCAAGCTCATATTACCTGGTCAGATTACCCATCCGAGTCTCCCTATTTACATTATATATATTTTGTTGTGGATTGCTGTTACGAAAAAAAAATATAGTACTCGTGCACTTTAAACTTCATACCTGGATATTGTTAATCAAGGTTGTTCTACCATACAGTGTGCCCGAGAGTGTGCCCCAGCTAAAATTTGCCACTCACAGTATCTCTGACATGACTAAAAAAAAATCGCTGTGACTAGTCGATTTGTGTTTGGTGGGGGAACTCTTCCACCGAATACGCCATTATGCCATCAACCCCCTTACTCCCAACAACCCCTACTTCAAAATCTTAAATAAAACCATCATACCTTGTGATACATCACTTTGAAGGCAATCCATTGATAAATGCAACAGTGTAATCGGATTGACTACTATGGAAGTTAATAAAAAAAATGGTGATTATAAAAAATGAAGTATTATTTTCATCACCTGAAATATTATTAAATACTCGATTAAATAGGTTCCAAATGGCAGCCATATTATTCCGTACAGAAGTACAGATATTCATGGTCTCATATTGTTAGAATCAATATAAGATTTTATATTTGATCGTATAAAAAATAAGGCATTCCCATTTGAAAAAGTCAGTCAATCAGTTATCCATGATAACATTCTCCAGAATTGATTTACCGATTTCACCAAGTAGGAAAATAATCCAAATTGACCGTATAAGCTAAGCTGACACATTTCGCTTGTGGTAACAAGAAAAGTTCAAACAAAAACTGACTGTAATTTTTGAAAGTGCTATAGAGTCTATCATACCATGCTTTTAGCACATTTTTTGTACTTCAACCTTTAAAACTCACCCTGAACTTTTGTTTTTCAAATAGCACTAAACAGTTTTTTCTCCACAAATTAAATCCTTATAATTACTTAAAATCTTCCAGTATGTTTGATTTTAGACGCACACTTATTTTCTTCGTAAAATCATAAGCATAACCTAAATAAAATAAGAATTTGCTTGACGCAAAAAACGGATAAAAATAAAACTTCTTGGGTTTTGAATGTTACTGAATGACATAATAATACATGCTTTCGAAAACAAATGCCTCTTTTAGCTTTTTAATTACAAAAATATTATGCCTCAAACAAATGCTCATTTT